>OX459042.1:17913891-22713891 GCA_949775005.1 Orthosia gothica
CCCATCGTGTGGGGTAAAAAAATGAAGGGTTTTAAGAGGTAATTACAAAAATATATAATACGTTTAAATGTACCCAATTCCCAGTTGTAAAAAAATATATATAAAAAATAACAAAAAAACCCAACTGCTTAAAAAGCGAACTAAAAAGACGAAAACAAGAAGAAAATCATAGTGCAGTCGGAGGATACATCTGGTGGACCTATGCGCGAGCTGGCTGACCAAAACCAGATGTATCCTCCGACTGCACAGCATGATTTTCTTCTTGTTTTCGTCTTTTTAGTTCGCTTTTTTAAGCATTCGGGTTTTTTGTTATATTTTTTTTTTAAACGAACTTTGATGCAACTCTACGCTCGATACTCATCAAGGTACTCTAACAAAGTTAGAGTACCTCGATCTTTTTGTTAGAAGTGCAATGCTCTAGTCTATACTCACCTTAAGACTTGTAATTGTAAACTCTTCGTAAAAAAGCTAAATACTTATTTTGCAATGAAAACTAACTTATTAACTTTTAATAACGATATTGGTACATTAACATGACTTTATTTTATACAAAGCCAGTAAAACAATTAAGGCGCGAAATTGACAAAGAACACAACATTTTATTTAACTAAGATAACATTCGGATACATATATTCCCCAAAGGGATTGAGTCGGATCCATAGTACATCCAAATTTTGCCAGTTATTTACAAATAGCAGAATGCGTTAAGACTGCCCATTGTGTGGGTTTTTAGATTTAAATTTTCTTTATGAATGTAACTCATGGTGTACTCTAGGGTCAAAAGTGCAGTCCTACTCTCCCAAAACTCAAATGGCTAGTTTTTGTAGTAGAAGGTAAACCATCCATAACTGATTTGATTTGTTGTGTAGAAGGTTGTATAGACATTAAAGTAAAGATTATACAGTATGAAAATATCTATAATTATTTTCTATACTAACCGTGAAAAGTGAAATTATTCTGCCTATAAAAAATTGCGGCTGCTTTGTTAGTAGAGTGTGACTGCACTTTTGAACCTTAACTGTACAATAAAGTATATAATAAATTCCATGTAATAGACAAATATACTATTAGCATCATCCGGGTCATGCTAATCTACGGGCAGCGACTGAGAAATTTCAGATGAAAAAAATAATGAAACTCTACCAATATATCTATTAAACCAAGATGCAGAAAGAAGAAAAAGGCACCGTAGGTTTTAAGTTCTTATTCGTAATACCAATTGTAAGACCAAGATTCTGAGTTAACATAAAAACTTTAATTCCCAGTTTTGATAAAATCAATACAAGACTTACATTATGATGAGCGTACGATTTTACGCAGAAATGCTGAAAGTTTGAAATCTATGATTATATAAGAAATCAATCATCTTTACTGTTTTCAACGCCCACAGACCTCAGCAAGATGATTGAAAACCGAGTATGAGCAACGCAATAACATTAGGCTTAGAAATTTCTCAGATAGTGTTCAATGTATGTTTCGTAAATGTGTCTAAATGCCAACGCACACAAGACGTATCGTCGCGAAGGTTCTTGCATCCGTTTGAGCATCCATACCTAAGAGTTATAGTATGTCTATAGTTAAGCAATCTTCACTTATCACGATAAGATTTTTATTGACCGACTATCTCTATTATTGGGCAGATATGTATGATAGAGATGATAACAGGATTTACTGAGGATAAATATGTAGGTAAATATTATATTCTTTATTGTTCACCTATTTTTAGCATGTCTTTAGCAGATATAGTATTTAAATATGAAGTGTTAATGTTTGGTCCCGTATTCAGCTACGGTATCACCATTCACAGACAGAGCCACAGCCTAATTGTGTAAGTAAATTCGGCAAAGGAAACAATCTGTTTCCTTCCCAAAAACGACTCACATAATTAGGAACCGACGCAAGATGAAAGGTGGGCGATGTTCTGTGGTTAAATATGTAGGTAAATATTATATTATTTGGATATAATGACGGTCTTACCGCTGACCAACAGAGAAGAGGAGAGCAAGAGAAGCAAAGATTTTCGAGACCCTTACCCTGGGCAAGTTATCGTATTTTAAAGTTTGTTTGCAAACGAACTAGCAATGGCTAGTTTATATCTTTGACCTCGTTAACAACATTGGAACGACATTAATATTTTGTTAGTTACTTCACATATAAGTTAGCTGACATCAAGTGTCAATTAGTATTGGAAAATCCGTTCGCTTAAGTACTTCCGCTAACAACATCTTCTTAAAACCAAATTACCATAATCTCCCGAAATATTATCATTAACTACTGCAGCAAGCGCTACGGCATTGACAGCGACGTTGAAGAGTGTTTAAGTTTATTTGAAGCAAAAGATAATTTGCTTTTTTTTTCTAAATTGCACACACGGCCTTGACTAATATTGTTAACTCGAATGAGCAACTATGCAAAAGATTCACAGTATGTTTAAAGCCCCGTTTACACTCGAAACAAAGTTGTTTGTATGTTGCGTGGAGCAATGTTGTTGGGACTAAGGAATACTGAAATGTTTCTAGCGATATGCTAATATTCCGTAAACATGCTAAATAAAAGAATACTTCGCTACATCGAAATTAAACTCATCAACATCATTTCCACTACAAGAAATAGTCCTCCTCTAAACGTCACATCATCACACCACGCCATTTCGTCCGGTCCTGCGCTTCTCGCATCTTGCAGACGCCGATAATCGGTCTACCTTATAGATGACCTACGTCTTCTTGCACACTGCCACCACTGTGTCCACAAAACTCAATTAATTTTAGTAAATAAACAAAAGTTTCGGGAAACCATGTTGCGCGATTGTTGTTCAACATTATTTCCGATATAAACGGAGCTTAGCAAATGACGCAAGTTCAAGTATTATCATCGAGCGACAGATGGCAGTGTATCGTATATCTTCGCACTTTGCCATGAGTACTTGAACCTTCGTTATTTAAAACGGTTACAAAATGACTGTGACGAAACTTATGTAACCTTTTGTATCAAACGGTGGTGGGATCACTGCGTTTGCTAAACTGCACAGTTTTAGTTTACGACCTTCTTAACTATTTTGATTGACGTTGCTGAAGATGGATTGGATTGGTGATCATTTGGATAATTATAGATATGATTGATTCTCGAAAACAATTAATTATATATTTTTGTTGCTAGGGGTGTTATTGGCACCTATATGGAATATGTAATGCGATAAATCGCTAATAATAATAATCGATATGTTATCGATGTTAACGAAAAAGGTAATAATGTAGCCTAGTTTTCTAGCTGATAGAAAAACAATTACAATCTAAAACCATATAATTTTAGTAGTCTGTGGAAAGGGCTATCCAAATAAATTATTTAATTGAGGGCACAAGATGAAACTAAAATCGACTACACGTTGTTATTCTTATTAGTACACGAATATGATTTATTATTAGACATCATTAACAGTTACTATCACATCAAAAATTTGCTTATTAAATATTTAAGTAGTGTGTATTATAGATTAGATATTTAGTGTCATTTCATGATTTCATTCTATGTAATTAAATATGTAAGTGCTGTGCCCACCTTTAAGTGAACAGTTTACTGTAGTTATTACAAAATTTGTGATTAATCTGTCATCAATGTTTTTGTGAAAAATTTGTTGGTGTGCCGTAATAATAATAAATAATAATGTTACGTTCCTATTTCTCGAAGGATAGACCATTTTCAATATGTTTGCCATCAACTAGACATAAAGCCAGATTTTGAGGGACTACTGGGAAAATCCTAGATGAAAACCATTTCGCCCATCTCGGACATCGAACTGAGGACCTCGTGTTTAGAATTACCGCTCGGGAACACAAACGAAGCAGGAACTTCATTAATTGATTATTGAAAAACCTACAGGGATTATAAGTCTGATGCACTTAAACATGAAAATTAACTAAGAGCGACTCCTAGGCGCTAGAAATGAAAAACTTAAGATGCGCATAGTGATACTTGTCCAACACAGCTTTCACAAAAAAATATACCTTTCTTTAGTTGCGATATTACAAAAATATCAGTGGTATAGCTGATCAATGGTAGGACGATTCAGGGCTGTTCCGTAATCACGAGATATTGACACTGCGCCTACAAAAAATAATAGCATATTAACACTGCTCAGACAAGTAAGTAATTATCGATTTTATTAGGCGTTAGTTAACTTGTGGAATACTTTGAAATGATTGAAAACACATTATGTAAATACAATAGATTGAATACTATATCAAACATAATTTATTAATGTATTAATATTTAGTAATACATTAATAAATTATGTTTGGATTACCTATCTATTGATAGGTAATCCAATGTGAGAGTGGTAGTAGGCAGTAGGTACTCTACAAAATCCAAAAGAACAATCTTATTGGCCAACTAGTTACGAGCAACTGAACTAGATGGCGCTGGTGAGCAGCTTGTAGTAGGAGAACCTTGCTATGCTAAAAATATGTAAATTAAATTCATGATAAGATGACATCATATAACTATATTCGTTATAATTCCATTAACACGTACTTTAAATTGAAAGTGCTTTACAAGGATGTACTTAAGATTTGTAAAATATTCTATGATTTGAATACTGATCTTCTGTAATGCCTATTATTGTAGAATCTAGAATATTCGCATTGCGGAACATTAGAATCTAGACCCAAGGTCATCTAGGTACTTTGCTAGTTTATTGGTTATCCTTAGTATTAACTATCCATGGGTTTCATCTAGAAGGTAACTCCACGGTAGACAAAACCGGAAAAATCTCGACAAGCAAGACGATTGTTATAGAAAACACTAGGCGCTGTCCAAATACAACGCGATCATTACGCGAACACACTCCTGACGCGTTAATTTGCATGGTGAAATTGAAATGCGCCCTCTGTTGGCGCAATAACGCGTTCGTACTTGCGATACAAAAATGAACGAGACGGTCGCGTGATCGCGCGATGGACGCTTTGACATTTTCCATAAATTTAATAATATCACTTGTCTAGCTAGAGCACCAAAAAGTTAAAAACAAAATTAACCAAACTTGAAAGTTTAGAAGCCATGATGTGGTCATGAATCCGAGCCTTGTAAAATCAACGCAAGGAGGTGAGGATCTAGAGACTCAGAAGTTTGTAAATAATTGAGAGTGGCAGCTCACACGGAAAGAAAATATTGGCTAGAAGTTGTTTCCTCCTTGCTTATTTAGGCAACTGTGATCTACCTCCTAAAATTATCTTTAATAGGGTATTATTCTATTATATATCTAGGATCATGCATAGGAGCCTATCCAAAATGGGTGCGTCTCATAACATATAAAGTTATTTGGTATATTTTCATTTCAATAACGTTCACAAGACATAATAAACGTGAGTTATACCAACTGTTGATATAATTTCTTTAGATATAAATACTCTAAAACTTATTTCGTATAACGTTATTGGATATAACGTTTATTTAATCGAAAATATCCTAGCCTATCGTTTAAAATATATAATATTGACACCATCTTTTTGGTAAGCACCCCAATTCAAAGCAATCCGACTCGGATGTGCTATATTAGGTTAGAAGGTAAAGGCGGAAGCGGAGCGGAGTGAAAGGTCCCCTCTATGTTGGTTAATCATTTGGGTTAGGTTTGGTTAGAACAGTTAACGCGCGAAGGCGAACGAGTAAAGCGAGCGTGACAGAAATGAAACGGTGCAAAACCGACTCCACGTAGGCTTGTCTGTCCTACCCCTAGAGTGTTATTTAAAATCGCGTAGGGGTGGAGTGGCGAGGCGGCTTGCGAGCTGAGGAGCAGGTTGTTTTAACACTCGCCGACGTGGCTGAGGCTGGCCAGCAAGGCGAAGCTGCGGTGGTGAGCGTGAAACATATCTGCGACGATAAGCTCGCATGGGACCGCCGGAGCCCAGCAGTGCCGGAGCCGTGACAGTAACTATGCCTGCTGCATGTTGCATGCTTGCTTACATGCTGCATGCTTGCTTGCATGCTGCATGCTTGCTTCCAAGCTGCTTGTATGGTGTATGCTTGCTTGCATGCCTGCTGCATGCATGGTGTATGCTTGTTTGCATGCCTGCTGCATGCATGTTGTATGCTTGTTTGCATTTTTTTTATAGGGAAATAAAAACCACATATGTTCACAATCAACTGTTTTATAATGATTTATGCTTCGATTAATTGACTATCAAATAACAAAAAAAAACTAACGATTAGAAAAAGTTATAGTTTTTTTAAGCTTAATTTTGAAGCCAGAGTATATTAGACTAAATAGGTTTTATGTCTTGTGAGTGGTATATCAAACGATTTTATATTCGATGTATATATTCAAAAATTATATCAATCGTTTATTATATTAACTGATCATTATATCAAATAAAATAATAGATTCAGTTGTTATATCTTGTAAATATTAGAGATTTTGTAATTATATCATGTATTACTTACCCATCCAAAATATCAAATGCCACAAATCATTTTTCAAAGCCGAAATGTTACACTATAATTTTTGAATACAGGCCTGCGAATTACAGCCAAGAGGCAACGCTGGGGCCCATTAGCACAACTTACAACTACTACTCACATTTGCTCCCGTAGTGGTCTCCTTGTCTGGTTCAAAACCTTGTCCGGTCGAGGGTTATAGGGGAAAGATATACATAAAAAAATTGAGATAACCGACGTGGTCCAACCTTAGATTCCTGGCAGACACGTTCCCGACAAAAATACTTCGCTGCAACAATAACATAAATATGAGTTATAAATCTGTGATCCTAGATATATGATAGTGTAATACCCCCCTTAGAATTCAACTTATCGCAGTTCTGTGTCCACTCCTAGACATGGCCTCTCCCAAGATGCGTAACAACACCGGATCTTTCGCCTTCCAAAACCAATATCATATGTAAGCCACTTTTTTAAGATCCTCGGTACACTTAGCTGAGTCGCGTATGCTTCGTTTGCCGATTAGCTGTCTACGCTTTAGGACTCTTCTGATGTTGTTACTTACAAATGGTTAAGTAAATTATGAATTCAAAGGTATTTAAATACAATAGCAAGCTTTATATCATCAAAGGATTTAAGTCTAACATAAAGACGTGAACGATGTCATCAATCGTGACTGCACCGAGTTCCTGAACTCCTCAGTCTCCGTAAAGCAGGCTTTAGAAAGGTCATCCATATATTATTGTAAACAAAGCATGGATTTAAACATAAAACCATTAACATAGCTGTATGCAATTATTTATTATGCTTCACTTGATTAAAGACGTATATTTTGCGTTTATTGCAAATACATCAAGCCAACTAACCTTTTAAGAATCGTCGTAAAGCATCACCATACTCATGAGGAATGAAAATGCAGTCACCTTTACCCTGGAAATACTACTAAAACTTCAGCTACTTATGTATGTAGATATATATACCTGCATACATAAGTAGCTGAAGTAAATGAAAATTTCTGGAGTGGCGACAGCGAACCGGATGACGTTGCGTTGGAAGGCCTGCCACTAGGACGAGTGACGACCTGGATAAGGCTGCAGGAGTCCAGTGGTTGCGAGACGCACAGGACCGATCAGTGTGGTGTCGCTTTGGGGAGGCCTATGTCTAGCAGTGGACGTCTTTTGGCTGAAATAATGATGATTTATAAGTAGTATTTTAACTTAACTGTAGGAGCTCGTGGCTAAATAATAACAGCCGCACTGGCCAATCGTCTAGGTTAACCAACGCCTGACGAGGTTGGTCCGTGGATGGGTGACCATTTCAACATAACGAGTTTCCTCGGCAAGCACGTTAAGTCAACATGTCCCGGCTGTTATTTGAAGACATTTGACATTCGTTACGGGTAGTCGAAAAGCCATAAGACCTGAAACCAGTCTTGCCAAGAGGTACCGTATTACCCAGTTACTGGGTTGTGTAGGTCAGATAAGCAGTCGCTCCATTTAAAACACTGGTACTCAGCCGACCCCAATATAGTTGGGAAAAGGCTAGGCAGATTGATTGATTTTTAACTTACTTAACTAAGCTACCTTCCTGATCACTCGACGCAATTCGCGTTATCACACTGCGTTATCAATTGCAAGCACGTTCACATAAACGCATTGCAATACAATTCAAGCATTTACACTTGAAATTTTCTAAGAAATACGTGTACGAGTTATCTTACCGATATCATTTATCGACGCAATTTCAATTGCGTCGCGACATCAAGAAGGTCCCTAATACATAATGATGTCTAGTATTATACACACATCAACACGGTCTAGGGATATTTCATACTCAATTAAATAACTCGAAAAGTACTGGCCGCATTGGAATCTTTTATACACCGATTTGTTTGTAATTTATCTCAGACTAATTCCAAATTCAAATTTTTGAAAATTCTTTTGTTTCGGTGGCATAAAAATGTCTTGATGTGTAGGAGAGGGAATTTTCATTTGTGCGAAATTTAGAAAACAATACGAATTACGTTTAGTTACAGTTTTTTTTCATTTTTAAACGAAAGATAAAGTTAAAATTGAGGTATTGTAGCCATGCAACGCCAACATTTGACGAGGGCGGAGATGTTACGAGCTGTGGGAATGCTGGAAGCTGGGTCTGTTCAGCGTAATGTTGCTGAGGCCATAGGGACCCACCAAAATGTAATTTCAAGATTGTGGACACGCTATCGTGCCACAGGTGAAGTAGCGGAGAGGCACCGGGGGCCAAGTCGCATCACTACCCTCAGACAAGACCGATTTTTGCAAATTACTGCGTGAGCTCAACCAAATGCAACGGCGACTCAATTGGTCCAAAGGCTGCGAGTGGAACACCAAGTGCTTGTGAGTGACCAAACTGTAAAAAGGCGACTGCATGAAAGCAATCTACGCTCTCGTAGACCACTCCGGGTCCCACCTTTACGGAGAGGCAATCGTGGACGACGATTAGAATGGGTTCGGAACCACGTGGACTGGGGCCGTGAGCAATGGTCCAATCTGCTGTTCACGGATGAATCCAGGTTCGGCTTCCATCCAGATTCACGAAGGACGCGTGTTTGGCGAGTTCCTGGACGATGGAGCCGTCTTCAGAACCCTCAGGAAGTTCACCCATACCAAGGAGGAACAATTATGGTTTGGGCAGGAATTCGTCTTGGAGGACGGACGGATCTCGTTTGGGTGCGGGGCAATATGACGGCAGAACGATACGTCCAACAGGTGCTGGGGCCCGTAATCTTGCCCCACAGAACACAAATGGGGCAAGATTTCCTGCTCATGCACGACAATGCCCGGGCACACACGGCGAGAACGGTAGCAGCTTGGTTACATACACACAATGTTAGGGCCTTAGACTGGCCTGCTCAATCGCCAGATCTAAATCCCATTGAGCATGCGTGGGATATGCTGCAAAGAAGAGCTCTGAAGGAAGTTCCTGAAAATCTGGCTACAGAAGATCAACTTTTTGCGCACCTCAGAAGGACATGGGACAATATTCCGCAGCAAGACATTGACAACCTTTTTCTGAGCATGCCGAATCGTTGCCGATGTGTTATGAACATCATGGGCGCTTTCTCAGACTACTAACTTCAAGTTTATAAACACAAATTAAATGATTTTTCTGTTTTTTTCAGTTTTTACTCATAAATTAAAAGTTAATTCATATACGGTTTCCGTCTATGCTTCATTTTTTTCCATAAAATCCTGAAATTTTAATCGAAGTACCTTAACCATTATTAAAAAATGGTAGAATATTAAATAACGTATCTTTTAAATATATGCATGTCATATAAATAATTAACACATTGATAGTAATTCGCTTTTTTAAAAATATCCTTAGACCGTGTTGATGTGTTTATTATCTGTGACGACGTACTAAAAATCGGGCACCAAAAAAAAACCCATGTCAGAGGGAAAAAAAAACTCCAATCATAGTCTATTTCACAAAATCAAGTGATATATAAACAAGTTATATTAAGAAAATGACCATTAAGTAAGCTGACAGTGATGTCAACAACCAATAAATACATAAAATCATGCCTTCAAATAGATCTATTTGAATTTTAATTTTATCGGTATTCTATAGACAAATTCACTACAACAACCCTAAGGGTACTATTTCTGTGTTTACGATTTCTCAACGATCCAATTCTTGAGTCTTTCTTCAATTTGAGGCACCATAATGATAAAGAGTACAGTAAGGACATTCACGGATTTCGATATGTGCATAGTAACAGGTTTTACGAAGCAACTTCGTATAGTCTTTCATGTAAAACAAATATTAAGAAAAGATAAAATTAACTTTGGCGTTCACTTGGTTCGCAAGCCTGAAACTCACGTATACCATACCTACAGTACGATCGACTCATTTACGCGGGCGGAGTCGCGGGTAATGTAAGTTATGCCAATTTGAAGCGACACGGTGACGTTTTAGTGAAATAGCAACAAGGTACTCATGGTTAACTCATGTGTGATGAAGACTTGAGAGTTTTGTTTTAATGAAATTAAGAAGCCACTAAAAAGTAATGTACACTCTCAAAGCTGGTCGTTCACTAGCTTAAGTATTGACGCAAACAATTTTGAATGGTTTCTCTATTAAATAATTTAAGCCCAGTTTCTGAACGAAAATTGTAAAAAGAAAACTGTCGGTTGCTTGAATGATTTTTTAATAGCCAATTTAACGATTTGCATTTAATATGCAACGCGTCGACAACTTTTTTGCAGAAACTGAAGCAATTCATAAAAGAACTCAGATAAATCGTAAAATTGATAATTAGTCTCACAAAACTATTATATCAATATTTTTGTTGAGTTACATATTGCAGACAATGAAATACAGACTTCGCAAATAATTTGCATGATATGTGACGCTTCACGCCAGGATTAACAGCTCACGACTGTTTATTTGTATGACGGTAAATAATTCACATCAAACGATAACAACCTAGAATTGAGAATATCCGGTTATTTATAATATTGTGTAAAACAATAGAAACCAAGTATGCCGCTGTAAAAAAGAAAATAAATTACTCATTTTATGAGACAATTTGTGCATTTAACTAACGTTCTATATGTGCATATTAAAAATATTGATTAAACATATTATGCTAAACTTATATTTTTTGCATTAATTGACGCTTCAGTATATTTTATTTATTTTAGTAATTCCATTTTTTTTTTAATTAATTCACACTTGAGACTATATTTTAAAAACATCCTAATTAAAATAATCACACATACTATATTTTAGGAAAACACCAAATATTCAAAGTTACCCACTTGAGTATTTAACATTTATCTGTTACATTTCGGGGAGTTTACCTTGGAATTGCATGAATTAATTCCTCCTAGCCCTTTTCATAATCGGACTAGAAGACGTACGGCGATGCGTCATCGGTACACGGTGGACATCCCACCCATACGCACCAAACGTTCTTAGAATACTTTTATTATGCGTACAGCTAAGGAGTGGAATTCGGGCGTCTGTATTTCCTGATTGCTACGACCTGGGAATCTTTAAGTCAAGAGTGAATAGGTTTCTTCTAGGCAAACGTGCTACATTGTCAACCACATCATCGCTTACCATCAGGTGAGATGGTGGTCAAGCACGGCCCTATCAGTAATAAAAAATAAATAAATAAAAATTTATTCCATTCCAATCAATCTGCCTAGCAATTCCCTATCTTTTGATCGGCTTACAAACTAACCAGATGCAGTAATGTACCAGTATTTTACATAGAGCGACTGTCTATCTGACCTCTATAACGAAGTAAATAGGTAACAGGGTACTCTTTGGCTCTATCTGATCTCCGTAACTGGGTAACAGGGTACTCTTTGGCTCTATCTGATCTCCGTAACGGGGTAACAGGGTACTCCTTGGCAAGACTGGTGTTAGATTTTATGGCTATTAGACTATTTGTAACGAACACATTATCTTAAGATGAGATGGTCACCCATCCACGGACTAACCTTGGTTGTTATTCTTTAGCCACGATGTATGTTATACCTACTCTTCCAAAGTATAATATTTTAACAAGTACTTTAACGCCATATTATTTATTATTGTGATGAAAACATTCGCACGTACGTACGAAACAACCTAACAAATACAAATATTTACTCACTAGGATTAAATATTCAGAATTAGGCAGATCTAAATCTGCCTAATTCTGAATATTTTTTGTGTTGCTTATGTCATTTTGAAAATAGAACTTCGTAAATATGCTAAAAATAGTAAATGCGACTTTGTTTTTTCTATTTTAACCGACTTCCGAAAAAGGAGGTGGTTCTATGGTGGACAGTATGTTTTTTTGTTGTAGGTATGTTCACCGATTTCGTCTTCGATTGTGGAAAGATTTTGAAAAAAAATCTGTATCTTTCATCTGGATTTTGTAACAGTAGCGATATATTTTTACATTCTACTCACGTTTACGTTACCTTGGAAAAGCTAATATATCTCAACCCATTAATAAATCAAATGCCAATCAATCTGCATTTATTGTGCACTGACTGAAGTAGCCTTTTCTCGTGGTTCCGCTACATTTCATGCGACCCGGAACATCAGAGACTTCAGAAGACTCGTCATAAATGTATCTATTTCATATGACCCGGAATATCAGAGACTTCAGAAGACTCGTCATAAATGTACCTCTTTAATGTGACCCCGAACCTCAGAGACTTCAGAAGACTCGTCATAAATGTATCTATTTCATATGACCCGGAATATCAGAGACTTCAGAAGACTTGTCATTTATGTACCTATTTCATATGACCCGGAACATCAGAGACTTCAGAAGACTCGCCATAAATGTACCTATTTCATGTGACCCGGGACACCAGAAACTTCAGAAGACTCGTCATAAATGTACCTAGTTCATGTGACCCGGAACACCAGAGACTTCAGAAGACTCGTCATAAATGTACCTATTTCATGTGACCCGGAACATCAGAGACTTCAAAGACTCGTCATAAATGGACCTGTACCATTCTGAAATGATGTAGGATAATAAATGTCTTATGATACATGACCATAAAAATTGTATCACTCTACTATTCGATAAAACATGTTCCTATTACTATAATCGGTTATTTGTATACTCGTACAACTTTATTTTCAAGTTACCAAATGGTGTTTTATAGACCCGCCTGATACCTGCCAATGGTGGGTTGACCCTGTGCAGAATATGACACACATGCTAGAATAGTCCCAAGTGCCTACACACCTGCTTTTTAGAAGACCTAACAAACGTGACAGTTAACGTGGCCACATGGTGCCCTGAAACATTAAAAGAATTTTATATAGACTCGAAAAAAAGAAGTTACCAAACTGCGTATAAACTCGTAGGTATTTAAAACGCATACGTTGATTTATGCCCTGAGATACAAGTTCCAGCCTAGTTCAGGGGCTTTTTTTTTTTTTTTTTTTTTATTACCTATAGGCTCGCGCTTGACCACAATCTCACCTGATGGTAAGCGATGATGTGGTCGACGGTGAAACACGCTTGCCTAGAAATAACCTATTCACTCTTGACTTAAAGACCCCTAGATTGTAGCTATCGGGAAACACAGACTCCGGCAGGGAATTCCACTTCTTAGCTGTACGCATAATAAAAGTGTTCCCAAAACGTTTTGTGCGTATGGGTGGGATGTCTACCATGTATCGATGGCGCATCGCCGTACGTCTGGTAGTCCGATGATGGAACGGGCTAGGTGGAATTATATCATGCAATTCCATCGCAGACTCCCCGAAATGTAACCGATAAAAAAACCGACAGGCTGGCAACTCGGCGACGATGTTCAAGACTCTGGAGCTTTGACTTGATCAGCGCCTCATCGCCGATGAGCCTCTTGGCTCGCTTTTCGATCGACTCTAGTGCGTCAAGCTGGTATTTGGCTGATCCGTCCCAGAGATGAGAACAGTACTCCATGCATGATCGAACTTGCGCTTGATACAAGTTGAGGAGCTGTTCTGGCGTGAAGTACCGTCTCACCTTTGAAAGGATCCCCAGCTTTTTGGCAGCCAGCTGAGCCTTTGCCTCAATGTAAGGGCCAAAATTGAGAGTAGATGTCAACGTAACGCCAAGAAGCTCAAGATGGTCAGTTATTGGCACAGTCGCATCTCGGAAAGTTGGATCTGGGTAAAATTGGCTCTTTTTAGCGGAAAAAAGACACGCCTGGGTTTTAGCGGCATTAAACCTGACCAGATTGGCATCGCCCCATTCGGAGACTGCCTGCAAGGACAGGTTCAAGCGCTCCACCATGGCCTCCCGGAGAAACCGGATCTGACGCCCGGTAGCACGAGTGTTGGACAAGTATCTCTCAGCAACAGTGCTGTCGTCTGCATACCCAAAGGTGCCGGGTTTAAGCAGATCGTTAATATGCAGCAAGAATAAAGTTGCTGAGAGTACCGACCCCTGAGGGACCCCGGCATTGATATCCAATTGGTCCGACGAGCAGCCATCGATAACCACTCGAATGGACCGATCTCTCAGGAAGTCTGCAATCCAATCACACAGACCACCGGGCAAACCGAATGAAGGAAGCTTACCAATAAGGCTTTCGTGCCAGACCCTATCAAAAGCCTTCGAGATGTCGAGGGAGACGGCAAGCGCTTCCCCGTGCCAATAATGCTAGGGTCAATATTCTGTGCAACTTAGTGTGATCACCACAAAAATTTTGAAATACTTCTCATGTACTTGTATTTGTATAATTGTAACTTTTAATGTTAAGAAATAAATTATTTTCGTTTTTTTTTTGTTTAATATATTAATTAATTAATGTCGAAGTGCTCAAGAATTTCCTTGAAACTTCACATTTTCTATTCTTCGATGCAACATTCAACTGCTTCCTACATTTCGATAAGAGCCCTCTTACGGCATCCATTGATGTTTGAGTGACCTTGATTACGGCGGTAATTGTTAGCTAAACATTTTATACTTAACTCTGACCTTTGTCAATTAGTTAGAGTATTCGATTCGATCCTCAAGATCAGGCGTTTTTGATAAAAACCTTATATTCAACATGTTTTTGAAATGCCGAGGGTTCCGTCATCGATCTTAGTAACGAAATATAAAGCATGTAAGGTAACTCGGTTTACGAATATGCAAATAAACTCACGAATTTCGTATTCAAATCACATGATTGTATTGTTTTAGATAATCCTACGGCGCGGCGATAGATCGTGCATAGCCCAGACATAAAAATTCTTTGTTACATAGAGACGTACCTAAAAGTTCCTATAACATATTCTATTCACAACAGTGATCAATACATTTTTATGTATTTCAAGTGTTATACATTGAAAAATTTGTAATACAATTATTGTGTTTTGTATCTGGATTACTACAGCGAAAGAGGTATGTTTTAGATAATGCATGAATTATATAATTTCTAGTGGGTAAAACGGTTTTGTCCATACCCAAATGTTTTGCATTAATGGATCATGAAATGACGACGAAGGATCTAACTAACGATTTGATTAGATGAAATAGATAGTGTAGATTGTTTTCGTTTATTCCTAAAACATATTTTCTTATTTAAGTGGTAACTTCATAACGTTTGTTGACTTAACACACTATTAAGGAAAAAACATAAAACTATATCATGGGAACTGCTAAAATATACGATATCACGACAAACATTTTAAATTAACTTTAATGGGGTTAACGATATCTCGAACGATCTTGAATGAACATCTTCGAAAAGAAAACTAACGACAGTCGACAAGAATATTGCCATAAATAATCATAAATGGAAATACTCGTAATATCGCGTAAAATTTATTTGATGATATTCACAAAAAGCAGAAGTGTCATCTGAAACTAATCATCATAAAGTATATATAATTTATTGGTGATTGTAACTTAAGACTACTACATATAAATGTTAGCAAATTATAGATCATTATAGACCGCATTCGATAAATGTTCATGTTTTTGTGACATTTGAAATAGTTTAATGCAAAAGTGATGCTAAATCGATTTGTAATAGAACGGTTGATATGCATAATATCTATCACTTGATCTTGTTTATAAATATGTAGTTTCACTACAATTCTGCCTGTATTTGCACTTATAAGATCCCACAGACAAGTTTACAGACACATAAAAAAAAAAAAAAATGTTGTCTCGTATTGTCGTGTCAGGTCTATATGTAGGAGACAATATTCAAATTGTTGTAACAAAAATACAAGTTACCTTCTGAGTCTTTTATTTATTCAATAAAAGACTCAGAAGGTAAAATAACTTACGCTTTCTGCATGCTCTGGACAAAATCACGTCTTGCAGCATTGCAGCTTTTCACTTTAGATACTGTGAAATTAAGAGGAACAGACGCTGTTTAATTCAATACCATCTTCATTATGAACGAACTATTCATTCGAGCTTTAATTCATTCTTGATTTGGAGTTTTTCTGGTTTTCGCTGATCAGGTGCCATCTGACCTCTGCGACCCCGGTTGAACCAGATTTACTTTTAGCTCTACGACGGCCAACAGATGATGTTGGCTATCCTTTTGTTATAATCTTTGGTTAACATTGGCATTGCAGTTATAAACATTTTTATGCATAATAGGTTATGACGGTTTTTTTAAACCATTATTTTTAGGTCAACTTAGTTACAAACGATCAAATCTCTTTCTTTTTTTTCTACTTATTTATGCTTGACGTTTACTTTTCAACACTTGCACGGTAAGTGATATAGTGCTACAAGGGGGCCCATGCACAGGCATAAATAAAAGTTTTCTATTGGAAGTAAAAACCAAAATCTATAAAAGTTGGTACAGACACTCAAGCTTATGAATACATTCAGGTGGCTAATTACAGATAGATCTATGCAAAGTTTTGTCTGGGACAAAATAAACACGCTAACATTGAAAAAATATTCGCGGATGATTAGAATAACATATAGAATAGAACTTATTATGTATGCGAATAGATAGATACTTACCTAAATAGTGTGTGCCTCTAAGAGTGAAATATTTGGCAATTTGGATATTTTCAATTATAAAATAAATAAACATGAAAATGCCTGCAATTTGCTCTTAGATGATTACTCTTACATGATTTAAGTTGTATCTAAAAAAAATACTTTATTCATTTTTACAAAAAATTACTGCATTTTCAAATCAAAACCAATGGCGTGTGATTGGAGAGACCTATGTCCAGCATTGGACTGCTATAGGCGAGGTGATGATGATGAATGAATTTTAGACTATTACGACGACTACAACTGAGTGCGTCAGCCTATATTTTTTATAAATCAGCCAAATTATATTAACCGGTCTAGGTTAATATAATTTGGCTGATTTATAAAAAATAAATGACCAGGACTTTTCCTGAAACATAGAACTCCCAACAGAACGTTCAGCAAAGCTCAAATCAAAAGATGTTTTGTTTGTCCACCATGTTTTGTTTGTGTATGCTAGATTAAACAGTATCTTCCTGACTTTATCACATAACTACAACTAATTACATTGCAATCATGACATCGTGGGCACGATCATCGGGCCCGGAAACAGACTTACGCCTGCAATAACACATGCCCATAGGTATAATAGTGACGACTCTGATTGTCGTGTCGCCCATCTGCTCTAGGCAGAAGTATTAATAAATTACGTGGTCCAAAGAATCGGCACAGTCTCGTGCGAACTCTTGCGCAACAGGCCGCGAGACGGCCCGCGTTAATACTCACATTACGATCATATAAGGTAAGTCCATATAATGTAACATTTAATGGAAAATAGGTCGCATTAGATACATTGAGAAGAATCATTAAAAAAATTGGTGCTCTAGATTTTCAAAGTGTCCTAGTAATAGCCAAGTTGATATCCGCTTCATCATTGAAAACTCTCATAGATAAAATATTTAAAATTGAATCAAGAAATTTGAAAAGTTGAATTGTGGAAGGTGAGTACTCTTTTGAGAAAGCAAATTATCGGGATGAAATAACTACTGGTTATATAGTCAAAGTCAAAACCATTTATTTGCATTAAATGCGGTTAAAAATATTGTATAAATAAATTAGTAGCATAATGTCACATTTCGCCATGAGTTGGCAAATATTAAAATATGAGTTAAGGTGCTTACAATAAGCAGATCTCTAATAATCTCTAAACATGAATAACAATTAGTGAATTAGGTACGTAAACACATTAGGTATTAAACCTATTAATCAACATATTATTTTTTACTAGGTATTTAACCTGTTGAGTTTAATAAACTCACCGCAAAACTGAATTTAGTGACTAAAATAGACCATGAAATTATATGGTTAACGACACGTACAATATAAAACAAATAATTACCTGTAGGACAGTAGGTATTATTGAGCATGAAATAAATTTGGCACTTACTCATCCATTCCAATAGCTTATTACGGGTACCTTATAAGACAGAGTTACCAAAATTCATGCATATTTAGTCCTAAAATGGTTTTATATCTTTTCGTTAATATTTTCTGGTAAAATTTAAGTACCAAGCGTAAGCGTAAGTGCGAAACATTTAGTCACGAAATTCACTTGCCATTTGTTACTTAAGTCACAGTTACAGTCTTAAAACCAGACGCATAACTTCAGAAGTGATTTTAGCACTTCATAAACATACATTGCGAAAAGAATGCCATGGCTTCCGAGTAGATAAATAACGCTAAAAACATATTAATAATTACTTTTATATTGTCCTGTTATTGCAAAACTAACATTAAATAATTAATTAATGCTCCATCAATAAATAACATATTTTGTTATGCGTTATGTTAATTCCATGTCATAGATGAATTACTACCTGCGATAGACGATGATGTCCACCTTGTGTAGTTTACTATCTCATTGTTAAATAAAACAAACATAGTAAATAAGGTGCCAATAGCTACTGTAAACATAAACATTGTCACTCGATACTGTGTTACTTAAATGTAGGTTATGGAAATATCACTACTATAGGAAAATCTTAAATAGTATCTAATGCCTTTAAGTAAAGTTAACTTTGAACATCCCTCTAGTAACGCACTAATTTTTGGAGTAAACCTTCGCACGTTCACACCATGTATCAAATTATTATATTTAGAGAATGGGGCTACATTGAACTTAATCACTACCATTGTGCTTTCAAAGACATTTTAGTGATAAACAGAGACAGATTGAAAGGAATAGCAGTTTTGGTCACTTTTAAAAAATATGGAATTTACCTTTCTAACGCAATAAGTAATGGAAAAAGATTGAAAACATGAGAACTGGACATTGAATTTATCATTATGAACAACCAACTATGGGGACCCATAACAAAAACACGGAAATTGCAACGCCTTACATTTAGTCAAGTATGTGAAAATGAATGTATTGAGCAGCTGATTTTTATTAATCAAGAAACTCATTTAAATATCTACATACTTTTGTTGCCATGGCTGTCTAACTAGCTACTTATTACTATTCTTCTAATCTATTCGAAGAAATATTCAGCATCATTACTTGTTTTTTATGCATTAGTTATTATTACTATGTTTATACATTTGTCGCTTGTTCATCATATCAACCATAATAGTTGATATATTATTATCATTATGATACCTTTATTGGTACCTACCTAAATGATGGTAATAATATACGGGTCTATAATATGTATTGTAACCAGTAATTAATTACGGAGAGTTTACAATCGGTATTTCTTAAAAAATATCAACATCTTGAAAGTAGTTGACGATTTTTTTACTTTAAATTAGGTTTTCAAGTACCTAATTCTCTGTATTCATAGGAATCTTTATAAACACACAGGTCATTCGGTCGGTACTTGATGCATCCATTAATTATTTAGCTAATGCTTTCGTGCTTTTAAACCCCCGCCGGAAAAAGAGGGGTGTTATAAGTTTCACGTGTGTTGCATCTGTGTGTCTGTGTAGCGTCCAAATGGGTCAATCGATTTTGATTTAGTTTTTTTTGTTTAAAAGGTGACTTAATCGAGAGTGTTATTAGCTATGTTTGAATAAAATCGGGATACCCGTTCAAAAGTAATGGATGTTTTACTGTTTGAATCGGGGTGTTTTCGCAAGATGGATTCGCATGTCATAATTACGTGTTCAATAGATTGCCGATTGTAGCATATCTACTATGTACTAGATAAATTATGTAACATGAAATAAAAATTTGTCAGGGGTTTTTTAAATTTTGGAATTTTACTTGTTCGACTAAGTTTTTATAATGTTCCCTAGCGGGTGTCAATCAATGTCAGCTATGGTGACGTCCATATGCCAAAATTTAATGTCCCATGCATGCATTTTTGCCCATGTGATCGATTTTCCAACCGCTATCGCACCACGCCTTCGCTTATAGAATATCACTAGTCTAGGGCCTAGGGTGTCTAGTCAGTTTTCTATCTAACAGATCTTACAGATTTGATATAATCCTTTTCAACCTTTTGCATGAGCTCATCAAGTCAATGTAAAATTAGCGACAGCTATTATTAATTCCAAAGCCAAGAGATTTGGACTAATGGTGGTGATATCGACCGATTAATGTGAAGGTAACAGTTAAACCATCTCGTTATTCAAATACCTATTAAAGATTTATGGAAAATATGAATAATCAAATATCAAATTCATAGATAACTTGTATGTTGCCATGTGATGATATTTATCGTACCAACACATATATAAGAGTTCCATGTTCTGTACCTTTAAATGGTAACATTTCACTTTTATTATGTCTCAAATTATTTTATTATTAATACCGAAGTAATTTTATAATAAACCATCAATATCGGTACAACATTTTTATCATGTTGGTAATAAAAAATACAACTAGGAGAATAATAAGGCGACTACCAGATAATCTTTCAAGTTATGTTGTAATATAATTTTTAGTACCAGACATTAGCATTAATTTAAATTTTCCTTCTTATAGTCAATATAATTTATGACAATAAAACTACTCAACCCATTCTATTCAACACACTTTCATGTCCTTAGGCAAACAAATTATTACCTATTTATATTTTAGACAAAATAAATAAAAAACAGATGACTTAAAACCAGCACAGCAGGTGTTGTGGTTATTCACGAATAATATACTCAAATAAATATATTTCAGTTCTAAGATGGAAACAGACGAAGATTTAACGGTTCGATGGGTTCAGGTTTCCTTAAGTGGACTCAGTAAAATTTACTACCTATACCTAAGTAATTAATAGGCCAATAAAAAATAGGCAATAGGCTCTAGGACCAAGAAAACTCGCAGATGACAGGTCACACTCTGACAATCAGACCAGTTTGTAAGTTTCTTTCATACATTTTCTGCTGAAAATATATGAAAGAAACTTACAAAAATGACAAATTTGTTATTTTTTGTCAAATATGTCACGTTGTCAATTATATAGAGCACTGGACCTGAGCACTTTAGGATTCAAAAGCTAATCGCGGTGATAAGGATATAGATAGGAAGACTACATTAGACCGAATAGCAGGGACGCTCTCTCTAATGTCTCTCCGATGGTGGCACACGTATTGGATCATTCGGTTCCCTTCATGATGGTTGACCTGAGTGGTGCCGATCCATGTGTCATGTTCGTGAATTTGGGATTGGTCATAACTTACCTGCCTCCGCCTGTTTTTAATTACGTATTTATTGTATTTTTAATTGTTTGTTTTACTATAGAAGCTTTTAAGTACGTTATTTTTTTTTTTTTTTACATCGTTCTCACATATATGTATTTTTTCAACAATAATAATGTAACCAAATACTTGAAAAACACTTTTTTTAAAGAGTGTGTGTTGAGTTTCTTGTCCGTTCTTCTCCACAACAAGCTAAATTTCCTAATGGACGATAGAATCAATTATTAGGCATAAGCCTTATAGATTGTATCAGACGGAACATCTCGACCGTGCTATTCGAGATTTCCCTTACCTTTTTCACGTTAGGTATATATTTTCAACTGAATGACAAAAGCAATTATAACATAGTTTTTGTACCGACAGGATATCATATGCAGGTTCGTTTGGTAAAGCCACATTAAGCATCAGAGGCTTTGTACACAAAGCAGCACTTGTGTATAATGTGCATATTTTGAGGCTGCTCTGCCTATTCTTTTTCCTACTGCAACTAAGCTTGGACTTGATAAGAGATCAATTTTAAACTTTTAAATAAATACTTCAAATTCAATAAATGAATATAATCACATAAATCTTACCGTTTCCAAATGAGATCATTATACACATCAACATCTTAATAAAACCATTCATTAAAATTAAAATTTAATTCATTAGAATTCCAAAACGAACTATAAAAACTGTATCATTTGTCGAAATGGACATAAATCTTCGTACTAAATCTGTAACAGAAGCTTAAAAAACGATCTATATTTTATAACGTGTCGTTAATGCTGCTATAAAATCAAATGTTTGCATACGTACGTAAAAATGATGTGTTGTATTATTTTGGCACCATTTTTGTGAGATATTTTTATTGTGACGTAAAATCCACGTGAATTAATTAAATTTTGTCTCTGATCAAGTCACACTTTTTGCATGAAAAAACGAACTTGTCTAACTCGTTTATGTTCTTAAATTAAAGAGGATCTTTGAATAATCACGACACATTACTGCCCTCTTCCTATAATGAGCAAATGTCCGCAGGAGATTCGTTAAAAATATACTATATTTTTTTTATGAAGGTAATAAATGCCTACCACCAGGTCATAAAGTGTGACACGGATTTGAATAAATGTTTCATTCATATTTAGATTTTTACAATGGTTTTATTAACGGGAACCATAAAAAATATCGTGAATTCGGCTCAATAGTAATTAAAATACAAAAATAATGAAAATTATGTTGTATATTTAAAATAATATTTATTAAATACATTTCCAGCATCGAAGTCTTTGTGGGTACGATTTGTATGTTAATAAACTGTCTTGCTTTATTAATTGCATTGTTTTACGACATATTCAAAAGGCTTATTACGCTGGTGTTTTCGTAGTCGAGATAAGTATTCAGTCGGCAATAAACACTCAGCTAACCATTATCAATTATAATTTGTAGTGATACTATATCATAGCCTGTTAGATAGTATGCTAAAGTTGCTTTTGCTTAGTAAACCCATTAATTGATTTAACAGAAAAAATATTGTGAAACCAATAAATAATTCAATTATCAGTTTTAATGTAGCCGCAAACGAAAATATCGATGGCTATTTAGTAACACTTTGGCATCTTGTAATTAATGTGTACAAAATATGCGTTAACAAGAGATACATATCTAACTAAACTAAGACAGCTTATATTAATAGCTACATAAAAAACCTGTCGGTGGCTCATCAGCATGAATGATTAATGAAGTTCTGACAGGAACCATATATTATAATTACATACCAATTAGTCAATATGTCAGGAGACCATGTTACGCATAATTTCACACTCGCTTTTATAACAACCCGTGAGAAAAGGCAGCACATGCCTCCTTTTTTAAAGGGATGTGTGAATTTTGTTAATATATCAAAATATGTCAAATTAAGTTTTTTTTTATATTTAGTGACGGTATTCTGTATTCTGTAATAAAAATACCAAATGGTTTAAGTCAGAGCCTACCAATCAGAATCAGAATTTATTTATTTCTATTGTTTCAGTATTTAGTATATAACTTAAAATAAATTTCATTTTACAAATAAGAGGTACGTATTTCACTTTGTCCGCGGAGTGGGAGCTTTTGAAACCTATCCTGGTTGTTTCCTCATATTACTCGTGTTTATATAAATCTAGGTGAGGATAATGATGAAGCAATGGGGATTAGCCCCAGCGGCTAGCCGCTTTTTTTTAATGAGTGACGCTACGGTCATAGCCTACGCTGTCGGAAGGGGACCAGTCGTTTGAAGAGCGGCTTGTTCCTGTCTTTTTTATTAATATATGGAATTTCACCTACTCTAGTAGCGAAAAGAAAGGGATTGTGTTGCCCATAACGCGTGTACGTTGGTCCTTGTTCTTGAAGCCCTTTGATCGACAGAGATTTGAGACGTTATATCATGTCGCCGTGGAGATCGTGCGCACGGATGTGCCACGGGTCTTGTTGTAGTATTTCCCAGAGTAGATCGGTGCCAGTGCGTCTGGGTAACTTCGCGGCGCTCTTGCCAATGCCATTTTATACTGCCTCTCAAGTTTGAGTAGGTTTGTTTTGCTGTACCTCGGTAGCAGTTGTATTACTCCGTAGTCTATTACTGGTAGTAAGCATGCTTGAATAACTAGCAGCTTTACATCGAAACTTAGCTTGGAGCGGTAGCCGATGATTGGGCATAGCGCTCCTTTGACTCTTTTGGCCTTTGCGATGTTTTCTTTGGCATGTTTATTCATCGAGAGCCTTTTGTCCAGCCTGACTCCAAGGTATTTTATTTCTTGTTTGAATGGGATGCGTTCGCCACGTATTTGAACATAGTTGCGATAACCTGTGTTCTGATTGTTGAGTCTCGGCCTCTTGTGTGAGAATATGATGCATTCTGTCTTATCGACGTTGCATTGTAGGCTCCATTTTTTGTAGTAATCGATTATGTCGATGGCGGCCCACTCTGATCGACGCGTAGCGTGATCTGGACTTTCAGCTGATTTAAGTATGCATAGGTCGTCGGCGTACTGTGACAGCATCTGGCCTGCTATTCTTTCATTTGGTAGGTCAGCCACATAGAGGTTGAAGGTCGCCGAACCGAGTATCGATCCCTGGGGCACTCCGTGTGGCACACGTTGCTCCGTTCCCAAAGTAGTTCTGAAGCTACCTCTTGTTGTCCTGTCGCATAGATAGTTCTCGACCATCATTACGATGTTGTTGCGAGCTCCAGCGTCGATCAACTTTTGACAGAGACCTTTATGATTTATTGAATCGAATGCTTTGCTGAGGTCTGTTGATATCATAGCGACGCTATGGCCCTTGTCCAGCGCGTCGGCGATGTATTTGCCTGTGCGAAGGATTTGGGTGGCAGTGCCTCTGTTTCTCGTGAACCCGTGAGCCTACCACTCTCCCTTGCGGAACTCCAGTTTTTCTTTCTATAAGTTTAAGAATGTTTGGGGATTTTAATTTACCCAATGCCTAGTTTTATTCATTTATAATTGCTTAAGATATTGTTCGAGATTTATTTGAACGTGTTTCTACAAAAGCAGATTTTATGCCAACGAAAAGATAAAACATGATATTAAACGGTTACCAAGGATCAATACTGAAAAATCAACCACTTATAATAATTGGGATAAAGCGTGCATAGTAGTTAGAATTTAATAAATATGGACTGTTCTATAGCCAAACGTAAAAGTATGGTTTTGGTACGTGTTATTTCACTAGAAAATCAATTCAGTTTGTCTAGTTACTTGATATTATCATAAGTCAATAGTAAAGTTCCGCCTGACATAAGAACATTATTTACACAATTAATTGGTGATGTTGAAGTAATTCGTCCGTGGCAAATCTTAAATAAACATTAATATTCTTAAAAATAATCACAGGATACTAATGTATTAATTCTGAATGTTAAGGTTTTTCTTCTTTAAAATCAGCTATTATTAAAATACATACTATAATTAATTACTGGATTTAATGTGAGCGATGCATATTTACCTATCTATCCCGACCTTAAACTTAGAAACTTAGTAGGTGTTATTTATCAATTTCAAGACCGACTTTTTGCAAATTATCGCTACTGCTCTTCGATATTATAATTAGCATACTCAAAAAAAAAACATTGTACACAAAAGTGGTTGAATATTTAATAACTACCAGCTATTTTTATACCGGTTTCAAAAGTGATTGTTTGCGTCTATACACTTCTAAATATTATCAAATGAAACGTTCATATATTAATGAATTCATAAACAGTATGTGTTAGTACCCTGTGTAAAAATCCAGAGAATAATATAAATAAAATTTAGACTTCCGTGGTTCGCACTTAGTTATAAATCTTACAATATTGGATATTAATTGTGATATATTATGGACAATTTTAATCCGCAAAAAGTCGAATGGGTAGGGAAATGGCAATTTGTATACCACCTAAATATTTTAACACCTATGGTTCATGAATAATTTTAAGATAATGTTTGTAAACACCATGTAGCTATGTAGAATTATGGTTAATTATATACAATAATGTCGTGTTGCCAATTATAGTAACATGCTCAAATTCAAATTAAATTTATTGCATCCATAATGTACACATAGGTGATAAATATAAGTTACAGAAACAATTATGGACCCTGTCGGGCATAGCAACATTTTAGATACAGTCAGTGTCTAGGAGAAAGGAATAGCGTTCAATATCATTACAAATAAAAATATTTTCCTTTTCTATTAACATTTTAGTTATCTATTCCCTTTCTATTTGTTTTAATTTTGTTTAATGAATTCTTTATTAATATTTATGGGAAAACCTATTATTTTAAAGGCCCAATATTCAATATTAATTAAAAACTATTATAATATGTAAAACAACAGGTGTGGGCTTTATTAACAATATCCTATAACTCAAAGATGTGCCTTTTTATTTTGACAACTATAAAATGACGTCATATCTTTAGTAGTTTCTTACTACCAGAATGATTTACGTTCAATCTCTATACATAAGCACTTAACGCGATAATCGGTGAATATTTTATGTTCTCCTTGACACCGAGTTCCGTTTTAACATATGACATAATGTTTAGGAACTACTAAACTCCAAGAATGACCAAAATTTAACACTTGCTAAATGTAAGTGAAGTAATAATAAATGCCAAGGAGTTTTTGGTATTATGGATAGGAAATATGTAGGCAGTTTGGTCGGTGATGAAATTATCTATCTATACTAATCGAACTAATATTATAAAGAGGAAGATTTGTATTTTTGTATGTAACAAATAAACTTAAAAACTACTGGACCGATTTCAAAAATTCTTTCACCGTTGGAAAGCTACACTATCCCAAGGTGACATAGGCTACTTTTTATCCCTGTATTTTCACGGAAACGGGCACTACGCGGGTGAAACCGCGAGGCATCCGCTAATCTAAAATATGTTATTGTATAATCACAATTCCTACGGATCATAAATAATTTGTTTAGCATTAAGCATATATAGTACTTTTATTAACATATATACAATTGAAAATTCTAAAAATAAAAACAAATCTATATACAAATACAAAAGGGAGACGGAAAAGACCTCATTGTGCATCAAAAAATTCGTCCACATCGATGTCAATGGGAAACGTGCCCAGAACGCTGGCAGCATTGCCACGTTGGATGGCAATGCTGATTTTCTGGCCGAAGAAAAGGCCAGCCCTCTGGTCACGTGAAGAGTCGACGAGCTTTGTACTAATTTCTCGAAAAATTCGATGCGCACTCGGACCCCATGGACCTAATGTTTCAACCCCAAACGGCTCAAACATATAATTCCCAATAAGGTTGTTATATTTGCGTTGTTGTTGTTGATTAATCTAAACTGGAATGACTGATATTTTTATTAACTCTGCATCTTAACCAGAAAATCTTGTATATTTTTTGGTAGATAAGCTACAAAACCTAAAGTTACCAATTTATTTTATAACCACATTGTCGATGCAGGCTTTAAATTGTTGACTGTTTTTATATCGCATTTTTCTCTGTCTACTTCAGATGCATCAGCCAAGAAGACTGCGGTTAATACCGAGCATATTGCTATGCTTCGTGCTACAAGCCTTGGGTGCTGACAAGTACACCGACGAGAACAGACCCTACGAATTCGGGTTCAAGATCGATGGCGAGCAACACAGGCATGAATCTAAAGGTATCACTCTAAATCTAACATATTGTCTTCTAACAAAAATCGGTTCAACCGGCACTAGTCTTTAAAACTAATAAATTCTTATATTTTCTTAATAATTTTAACTACATCTGCGGCAACCTTTATTTTTGTAAACTGCTACTATTCGCCATTTAGCTACCGGTTCGGTAATCAAAATAAATGGTGTGATAATTTCTCATCATCTTCCTGCCCTTGTTGTTACTTGGGTTTGGTGCAGCACGCTTTTATCTTCCATTCCTTCCTGCAAATTGTCACGCTAATCCTTTACGCCTTTTTCATTCATATCACTCCTCAAACAATCGATCCTTTTTTTTTTTGGCTCCCTTTTCCTTTGAAGATATACTTTCTTTATATATCTATTACACCAAAAAGATATTTTTTTAAATAATTCATTATAATTCACCATACTGGTTTTATTAAAGTGACAATTTGATAGGATTTCTATAGGTAAGTAGGTATATGATTTGTTATAACTGGTTAGGCTATTCCATCCATAATATTAAATCATCTCTAACTACGGATGAAACGACACCACTGAGGTTTACTGTTACTCGATACAGTATCAGTCGTAAAGTACTGTACAGTATCGATACTTACTCGTATCAAATGATTGTTTGTAGAATTAAGGTCAAATCGAAATAACAACAAGTATCGATCTATTGATATTATCTTTTTTTCATTTTAAATAATACAAAGCAGGACTATGAAAAAAGTCTGTTAAGTAATGCATCCAATTTTGTTTTCTAAATTATTTGCCTTTTAAACGATTTCTGAATGCAATGACTGTAGCACAAGCTTTATAAAAAATCCTTTCACAGGCTACAGAGGTACCGACAATATTTAAAAATATTCGCGCTTGTTTATATAATGTGAGAAACACGGGCTTAAATTCCTCCGTATGGATATTTTTAAGACGAAGGCAATGAAAGACGGAAAACAGATATGGTAATTGGTTGACAGTTTTTTTTTCACTCTGCCATAGTATAACAAAAACAAGCCAATTAACTGTGCGAAACTTTTGACTGCCATTTTAAGCGTACTTGTATTCCAAGTAAAAGTATCGATTAAGTACTTATATTTCAGTTAGTCAAGTTGCATCCCTCTCACTACCTCTAGAAACGGTATGACACAACAATTAGTGACTTTTATGTACTCAAAGAATTTTAACGATTACTTGAATAAAAGGTCACCTTTGCTTCTTTCTTTACTAGGATCTTCTCTAGAAAGAGTGTAAACCGTACATTTCAGTACAAGTTTTTGATTCAAATTATAGCTATACTTACATTTAAAAAAATTAAGGCCATATAGGCTACGAATCAAAACTACAAAAAAAAATACCATTGAATGGGTCTTCGTTTACTGATCTGTCTGCTTTAATCTTTTAAACGAATAAAAATACATTTTTCAGAATTTAGATAACGTTTTAACAAATGTCAATTGAATATTATCATAATCAGTATGTATGTTTAATATATAACAATAAAGATGATTATTAAGATAACATTTGTATTCATAGCGGTTTCAAATTGCATTTAACAAAATATATGAGCGATTTACACTTAATGAACATAAATAATGAAGAACATCCATATTTTAAGCAGCACATAGTCTAACAGGCACCAATTTTCAAATTATAAGGCAATATCACTTTTTTTTACTTCTAACAACATAACAAAGTTACGCGGCCGATCAAATATTGATATAAAGCTTTGGAAACGATTGGAAATGATCATCTCACCAAAAATCCAATTTCGTTTAGAATCGATGACATCATTAAAAATACAAAGACTTGTCTGATTTTAGACGAACGTCAGATACAGTTAGGTATAATTATTATATAAAGAGCTAAAACACCACATGTAAAGAGTTATATCGAATGACTTGATTATATAATTCATTTCCTAGTATATTAATTTGAGATCTGCTTTTTTTAAAGCAGGTATCTCATAACTTCTCCAAATTGTTTGAAGTGACCGTTTTTACAAGGCCACAAAATAGTCACGTGTGTTTTCCTAAAATTAATATCTATTCTATTATTACTAATCATGTGAACATGTATTATAAACAATTTTTTTTTGTTGATTTGAAAACTAGCTCTTCGTAATTTTGTGGTCCAGCGAGGATAACGTCGAACTAAACAGATGTTGTAAATTATTACTAGAATCTGCTCTTTTCCTAATTACCGAGCTTTACGAGGTTTCTGGTTTAACTATTACTCATCTTGGTTTTTGCTGTATAGAATTTGGACTTTAATTCACTATTAAGTGTCGTGTTATAAATTACAAGACCTTGGCAGGGCTAACTATTATATTTGACTTTAATGGCAATAAACACATTATCATAATATATTCGAACTCTATAAAACCGATTATCTTTACAGACAAAGACGGGATTATAATGGGCGAGTTTGGATTCGTCACCGCCGATGACGTGTACCATGTCACCGTGTATGCCACAGACAAAGAGGGACGCTTCAAAATATTGTCCATGAAAAACATTCACCTGAAATCAAGTAAGTTACTTTTACTTTAACTATGGAGTTTCTCCGAGAGGCAATCTGATTCTAATTTGAGCTTGATCATTAGTCTTAAAGGAAGAAGTGTAGTTAACTTGCAAATGTTCAACGCTGCTAAGAACCAGATGTGTCTTAACTCGGCTTAATGTAAATTAAAAACCTTGAACTTGTAAGCTTTATATTACATAAATAGAAACTCAAACATACAATTTATATATTTCAGCGGCTAGACAAGGCCATGCTCTGGCATTACCACCTGCTCAGCCTGTTTCCGTACAAGCATCAGCGGTTCCACAACAACTTCCGAAACAAGGTGGATTGTCGACACCAGCACAACTAGGACCATTTACTCCACTAGCAGCTCAAGTGTCACAAGGACCAATTGCGCCACAACCGAAGACACCAAATAAACCTGTATCAATTGAGCCGCCAGGAAGATCATGCTCATCTTGCAGTCTCCCAACAACTACCACTCGGGCACCACCACCTGCACTCAATCAAGGGGCTGGAAATAATAATTATAATAGTCCAAACCAATTTGGTCCACCAAGTCCACCTAGTCAAAATCAACAAGCATTCCCTCCCATTCCTGCTGGGCAACAAAACATTGCCCAACGACGTCAACAACCTTTCCCTCCCTCATATCCTGCACAGAAAAATATTGTACAGAGTGGACCCAAGATACAAAATATCCCCCAGCAAGGGCTTATTGCCCCAAATAGCGCATCATCTTTTGCTGCACAGCCTGGTCCGACTGTACAAATCTATCCAAGCCAACCGATCAATTTACAAAGTCCCGTTGCTTTCCCTCCCTCATCTCCTGATCAGCAATATATTGCACAGGGTGGACCCAAGTCTCAAAATATTCCCCAACAAGGATTTGTTGCCCCAAATAGCGCATCATCTTTTGCTGCAGTACCTGGCCCGACTGCACAAATCTATCCAAGCCAACCGATCTATTCTCAAAGTCCCTTTGCTTTCCCTCCCTCATCTCCTGATCAGCAATATATTGCACAGGGTGGACCCAAGTCTCAAAACATTCCCCAACAAGGATTTGCTTCGCCAAATAGCGCATCATCTTTTGCTGCACAGCCTGGACCGACTGCACAAATCTATCCAAACCCACCGACCTATTCTCAAGGTCCCGTTAGTTCTTATGTGCCTAATAACTACAAAGAGTCAAGAGGACCCTCTGATTCTGTTGGACCGACTCAAGGTGGAGCTGAATTTGGACCCAATGCTCAACCCAACGAACCGAGTTTAACAAATCCTCAAGGACCTAGAGAAAGAACTGCGAAACAATACAATGGCCCCGCTAAACCTACACTGGTTTCTGCTCAAATGCAAATAGTTGACAAGAATACAAACATTCATGCACTTGGACCTAATGAACAAAAAGGATTACCCCCAGGGCTCAAGGAGGGTGATATGACCCAGCTGCTCTATACATTCAACTACACTTTAGGATTCCATGGTCACTTCGAAGAGGGCTATAAAAACGGTGTCAAGAAAGGATACTATTTTGTAACTGGAAGGAATGGCGTTAGAACGAGGGTTGATTACGTAGCCGACGACGCAGGGTTCCATCCCAAAGTTTCACAAGATGTACTTGACCTATTATCTGAAGACGTTCCCAAACCAGAAACTGAAAAGGATGAGAAATATGGTCTTAAGGGCTATGAATTTAAATGGTTATATTATCCAGTTGAATCTAAAAGGCGATAGATAATTCTTCTAAAATCATATCGTGCTAAAGTGGACCTGATTTTATTCTATAACCCGTTAAGCCTCAGTGGCATGTACAGCTTTACTTTATCTTACTATTAATTTAAGTTTAGATTATTTTTAGGCCTATAAGTTTTATGAAAGTATTACATTTAACTTTAATTATAACTATGTTCAAAGTAACACACTGCCATACAGTAACTGCCATAAATTAAGATCATCAAAAGTAACTATTAGTAGTGTTTTAAGTTCATAGAGAAACACGTGATGACATTTAGAAACTTGTATGATAACTTGTTTTAACAAATAAAAAAACAATCGAGATACAATAAAATATATTAAAAAAAGATAAATGTTTTTAATTCATATCACCTAAAATCTGCATCATTATTAACATAAAAACTGAATTAGCATTATATATTTCTGGTCGAACAAAAGATAAATTTTATCGAGTGATAAATTAAACAGAGGCGAGATTCGTGTATTCCGTTCCGTTTCGATTATTTTTGATATTTTATTTCCATGATGTTGGTCATTAAAAGTAGATAATTACAGCCAACAAAATCTGCATATGTTTGATCAAACTACGAAAACATGTGGGTCAGTTGGTCTAAGACCTGAGTCAGGAACGACCTTCACCCATCTGTTTATTGGATGAAAAGCATTTTATATCAAATTTAATATGATAAAAAAAAAAATCGCGACTAGATTGTCTGAAAAACTCCTGTCAAGCGACATTATTCGACGAGTTATGACAGACCGGGTAACCAACATTCTTATCTGAAAGGGCATTTTGTGCTAAAACAGTTACGATCAATTATAATCCCAATTGTGAAATATTGGGGTAACCAGTCACTGGCTTTACTCGATGAGTTAAAATAAATGATGTAACAAACAGCAATGTGTGTTGCTCATATTTACTGAAAGGATTACTTGTGTTCTTTATTTTATGTTAAGGACGCTTAAGTCAAATGTATCCCAGTTCAGAATATTAGGGTCAATATACACTAGCAACATTCGATGAGTTAAGATAAACCAATTAAGAACCATCTTTTCTGTAATTACCATAATTATGTTCCTATTTTTTCGTATGTATGCATGTCCATTTCTATAGCACGCTATACAGCCCAAACAGATTATGACATAAAAGGTGTTGTTGGAGTGACTTAGGTTATATAATATTTTTAAATGCCCCCCCCTCTCCCCCAAAATAAAAGGGAAGATTTTTTTTTTTTTTTCGGTATCATAACAATAGGGGTATCAAACGAAAGCTACTAAATAGACCATTCCAATAATATATATATATCGTAAAACTTTTATGTTTCAATTTTAGGACAAATTCAAGATAAGCGTTACTTTTATCGCAAAATAAATATTTTTTTACCACATAACTTATTTGGAGAAATCGTTCATTAATAAAACTATATACTTAACTGAAAAGAGAAAAACAAGAGCTATTTTAATAAACATTTAATATGAGGAGGTATTTCAAGTGGGGACAAATTAATATTATAGAGAACCTAGCAAAACTTCGTTTGTCACCGCTGGCAGTACCTCTTAATATTTAATGTTTATTTTAATAGCACTTGTTTTCTCTTTTCAGATAATTATTTTTTTTCAGTCGGGTTTTTTGTCATTGTGGTTAATTATATACCAGTTCTATAATATTAAAGTAAACTCAAAGCGGGATTATTCGATGAGTTAAGACAGACCACATAACGAAGAGCACGTACGCTAATGTTTTTGGAAGACATACTTGAATTCTTTATTTTATACCATAGGCCAGGAATCACCAAATGACGGACCGCGCTTCGGATCCGGACCGCCGACCTATTTCGTGTGGACCTTAAGTAACCAGTACAATATAATTTACTTATTTTACTTGAGTGTGTAATTTAATAATTTATCCTGCGCTTTGGCTTTACCACCGTCGAGACGTGGTGACGAGTTTGACAACGGACGAGCAGGGAGCGCGAGATCGTCAGTCATCGCTGTGGAAAAATACGTTTTGAAGTAGACTTACCGACGAACATGGCCAAGATTTAATGACAATAGCCTTTTTTATCGTCTAGAAATGCTCATGCATACTGCACTACTACGGGGAGATAGCGCAGTTATGTGAGACACCAACCCACTAAATTTCCACGGCATCCTCCTGTATCTCTTATGGCGGAAACACGGGCACGCGTTAGCACTCACTGCGAACCCGCCGCAGCTGTCCATCACCGGGCCCGCCTCTGGCGAGTAACCCCCATCACCGGCGCACCAGAAAACACTGTACGCCGTGACCACCCCAGGGACTAAAACCGCACATGGGCGCCAGACGACCCCGTGTATGGCACCCTTGGTCCCCCTGTGACAGGGTCAAGGTCAATGGCACCGCCACATACCATTTTTTGGTCGAAGGGGATAGGGAGAGCGAGAGCTTTAAAATAGGTTCAAGTAATTAGGTGTCCTTGATGGCTATACCTTACGCACCGCGACAGACTTCATATTATAAAAACGGACCTAAAATGAAAGTAATTAGTGACCCAGTTCCGAAATATTAAAGTTAACGTACTCTGGTTTATTTTTGAATTTTAATTATTATTGTCTTGACATGAATTTTTCAGACTACCCACTCGCGATATATCATATTAATTTTAATATAAAATGCTTTTCATCCATTTAAGACGACGACTAACGCCAATGAACTTGAGGGAACAAAACGCGCAGTCGTTTCACACCCGCGCAACCCAAAATTTAGTAGTTTACTTACCTTATTATTCTATGACTTTAAAAAAAATCGCCTTAGATCAAAATTTTGATAAATCAATTGTCTTTGAGATGGTGACGATTTCATTAAAATACACCCAGTGGTTTTGTTACAATTGTCGTTTTTGTCCGTTTTAGACATAACTTTACAAATTAATTACACTATGTTATACAAATGAAACTAAATTTTCTCTTAGATCAAATTATTAAGAAAATGGTCTAATGTAACATATATTTTTCCAAAAAATTACGACTGGCCGTTTAGACGTGATTCTCATTTTAAAATCGGCTACTCAAGGGAATCGGTGCCTTAACAGACTGGTGAAGGTCGCTCCTTACTTGGATCCTCTTTGAAATTGGGTGTAAGTATATTTAATTTTATTAAAATTTTTGGTACTTTTTGTGACGACGTCTTATTCCGTCTTTTGGAAGTGGAAAGGCCACTGACCTATTTTTAAACACCTTTAACAAAAACGTATTTTCCAACCTAATATTATCATTAGTATCTATAAATCATTTTATAGCAATAAATCACGACTAACAAACAGAAGTGCATTACGTGACACAACGCTTCACAATAAATTATAAAAATGTCTAATAAATATGTCATTCAAATGAGATTATCACCAATACCTGTGAATATCTCATAACAGTTTTGTTCGAGACGAAGAACATGAGTTATATTTTTAACAAAAATAGCAAACTTTTTAGGTATGTCAAAGCGACCAAAAATTATAGTTGTTCAAAATATTAACTTTAACCAGAAATCATACCGGTTAAGATACTTAAGACTTAAGGGTCCCACATATCTTGTTAAATGTTATTTGTTGAAAAATTTAAACTCACGCCATCTATAGTTGGTCAACTACATCAGCATAGCAGCAGGGAGGTATCTCTTTATTTAACAACGCGCTTCTACACAATCATATTACTTAACATTTGTAGACGACAATACCTACTGTTACGCAGTATTGATCTCAACTACCTATTTCTAGTGATTGTCAGTAGATGGCAGTTTGAAAGAACCAATTTAATCATATTTGATACCACGGACCTTATAGCAGTTAGAAAAGGACTTGCCCAAGAGGTTTAAGAAGACATCAGCAGAAATGTAGTAGCCAAGTGCTTTGCGAAAAAACTCATCTCTGGATGTTCTACCACCATGCTCACCTATTTATGTCGCCAAGTAGCATTACCTACCAATTTCAGGGTTAAAAGGAAAGGATAGGATGAAGGGCGCTAATACCACAGATAATATTATAATGGCGAATGTCTGATGATGGTGTTACAAAGAATACAGGTCTGATGAAGGGTTTGTTGAACAGAAAAATGTAATGCGGGCTTACAGTTGAAGGTGACGGTGACGCCAACAGGAGAAGTTCTCAGCTGTTGTTGTGCAGCACCGTGACGTCATCGCGGCAGTTGGTGCTGCGAACAAAGACTCACTTCCGGTTGTGGTCGAGTGCATGGTCGGAAGTGACAGTGCGTGGGATGCAATCGCACCCTTCTGCGAGAGAGTGATGGTGGTAAAGGAGGCGGTAGAAAAGGAACAAGGGGATACAATCTCCCACCCTATCCGTAGCAGACGCACCGGGCACCGAAAATCGCGACATTATGGCCGACAGCCACAAAGTGCGACCTGCGGGTTACAAACTTGAGGAGTTTGGCACCACAACTGACCGCACCGTGTTCCGCGCTTCAACCGTTTACGGCCGCAGGGGATGACGGGGTCCGTATCAATATCATACGGGTCAATACCTGGCCGGGAAAGTGTGATGAATTGCGCAAGCACTCCAACGCCTAGATCAAAGGTATAAGTCTGATAGACCCCTCCACTCGCTCCAGGGCGCAGAACATCCACAAGAATTTCTACACTTGGACCGATTTATAACTGAAACTGGAAATGATGACTTCCGCACCGAACTTTATTTTAAATTTTACAGTGTCAAGATGCACGAAGGGTTCCGTACTATTATCGCGTTTGTTGTATGGGAGGCATGGGAGCCGCCTTAAATATGTATTTTATTCTGTTTTTAGTATTTGTTGTTATAGCGGCAACAGAAATACATCGTCTGTGAAAATTGCAACTGTCTAGCTATCACGGTTCATGAGATACAGTCTGGTGACAGACAGACAAGACAGACAGACGGACCGTGGAGTGTTAGTAATAGGGCCCCGTTTTAACCCTTTGGGTACGGAACCCAAAAAAAGTTGATGACATTTTCTATAAAAGGTTTTTTATTTCAAAACTCTGCCTTTCTACAGTTTAAGAGCAATTGCAATTTTAAAAGTGTGGTACTAAGTTTTGAAGGTCAGTGTATATACCAAAGATATCTCCGACATCAGCCTGTACGAGATTAGGATGGTTCCGAAACAGCTTAAGAACATCAAGGCGCCGCCGCCGCACAGTGGTCTTAAAATCAAGTTCCATACTCATAGAAACTTAATGTGAGGAATTAAAAAAAAACCGGCCATGTGCGAGTCGGACTCGCGCACGAAGGGTTCCGTACTTGGTAAATTGCGGTTTACGATTTATGACGTATTAAAAAAAACTACTTACTAGATCTCGTTCAAACCAATTTTCGGTGGAAGTTTACATGGTAATGTACATCATATATTTTTTTTAGTTTTATCATTCTCTTATTTTAGAAGTTACAGGGGAGGGGACACACATAATACCACTTTGGAAGTGTCTCTCGCACAAACTATTCAGTTTAGAAAAAAATGATATTAGAAACCTCAATATCATTTTTGAAGACCTATCTACAGATACCCCACACGTATGGGTCTGACGAAAAAAAAATTTTTTGTTTTAGTTTCATGTATGAAAACCCCCAAAATTTAGTGCCTTTTTTCTATTTTTGTGTGAAAATCTTAATGCGGTTCACAGAATACAACTACTTACCAAGTTTCAACAGCATAGTTCTTATAGTTTCGGAAAAAAGCGGCTGTGACATACGGACGGACAGACAGACAGACAGACAGACAGACAGACATGACGAATCTATAAGGGTTCCGTTTTTTGCCATTTGGCTACGGAACCCTAAAAATGTTTCTGTTATACTTCCCTTTATGTTATATTAACGTATGGGTGGTACCAGTAGCTCCACGCGTGAGAAAAAAAAGTTTTGTTTTCTTTTTGTATGGGAGAAAACACTTAAAGTGCATTTTTTTGAAACTTAAATTAAACAGAACTGAATGGCTGGTGCTCGTACGAGCTATTGTACCATACACGGCAATCAAGGTGACATACAATTCATGCAGCTTTGCCGCTTTGCGCGTAGCAAATTTTTTAAATTTTGAATTTTCGGTATGTGCTTTTGCAAATCTTTAACGTAGTTAAATGAAGTTGCCGATCAGTTTACTTATGCAATCGTTAGTTAACAGCCTGCTAATGGCCTGTACGATGACAATAATTAAAAACGATATTGATTATAATTTTTCTTTTTAGGGTTCCGTAGCCAAATGGCAAAAAACGGAACCCTTATAGATTCGTCATGTCTGTCTGTCCGTCCGTATGTCACAGCCACTTTTTTCCGAAACTATAAGAACTATGCTGTTGAAACTTGGTGAGTAGATGTATTCTGTTAACCGCATTACGATTTTCACTCAAAAATAGAAAAAGAAACAATAAATTTTGGTGGTCCCCATACTTAAAACTGAAACTATAAATTTTTCTTTCCATCAAACCCATACGTATGGGGTATCTATGGATAGGTCTTCAAAAATGATATTGAGGTTTCTATTATTATTTTTTTCTAAACTGAATAGTTTGCGCGAGAGACACTTCCAAAGTGATAAAATGTGTCCCCCCCCCCCCCCCTGTAACTTGTAATTTAAATGTACATTACGATGTAAACTACCAGCGAAAATTGGTTTGAACAAGATCTAGTAAGTAGTTTTTTTTTAATAGTTCATAAATCGTAAACCGCAATTTACCAAGTACGGAACCCTTCGTGCGCGAGTCCGACTCGCACTTGGCCGGTTTTTATAAAATTGCGTTCCACGAACTAAGTAACTCATTGGATTATGGTTGAGTTATAATTAGATACGAGTATTAATCAGTTAAGCTCTAGCGGAGCAAAATGGGCCCAAGTCTCAATAAAATTCTATTCTCTGTAATCCAAGTACCTAATTACTATAACGAACGTTAATGAGGGTATTAGTTGTATAAAATTGGACGTTTCAATTTAATTTTAATAGTAGCTCTCAGAACTTGTGCGCGCTAACTTATTACGTTCTATTTGTTATATATTGTGTTATGATGTAAGGTTTTGTTACCATTTTGGACATTTTCATGTTTGTAGCAAACAATAGTAGTTTTTCAAAGCCTAATTGTTGTTTGAAGTTTATGAGAATACTTTTGATTTGTCAGAAAATAATAGGAATGTCTTTAGTGATCCTGCAACATAAGATGCTTTATTTGTAAACATAGGCAAAATTACAACAGTGTGCGAGATGTTACAGATAGGTAGATCCTCTATGTTTTGCACAGAGGCGTAAAAATATATTATAATTAATATTGACGAGTTTAAAATACAATCAATTTCAAATAAAATCATGTATATATGTCAAATAGGTTTCGTTACATGTCATATTAAGGCTAATGTCAAAGAAAATACAATCAATTTCAAATAAAATGCTAAATACATGTCAAATAGATTATGTTACATGTCATATTAATGCCAATATTAATCAAAATTCAAAATCGTCATGTAGGTGAGGTAATGCACAATTTTCTGAAGCAGTAATTATAGAATTGTCTTTCAAATAATCCTGTTGTAAGTAATAGCATTTATTTATCAAAATTCTTAATAGTTCTCTTTTGAAAATGTCCCGATTTAATGTTTTTATTTTTTCAGGTAGTTTATTGAATATTTTTTGGCCATACAGAATGTACTTTTATTCATTAGTGCAGTTTTTTCATAAGTCACTTCGAGTTCTGACTTATTTTTATCGCGTAATTTTCTGTAGTGACACTTTTAGTAGCTATTTTGTATACTGAAATGTTAGATTTGACAAACATATTTGTTTCGTATTTCGTAGATGGTAAGGTAAGAATTTTTAGATGTATAAAGAAAGATGGACAACTGACTGTGCTTTTAAGGCCACACATAGCTCTGACACATCTTTTTTGGGCTCTAAATACGAGTTGTCTATCTAAAGAATTGCCCCAGTATATTACGCCATATCTGAGTGTTTATGCAACATAGGCATGATAGGCTGTTAGTACGGATTCTAGGCTCACTATTTTTGATAGTTTATAGAGAGCATAGGCAAATTTATTAAGCTTTTTACATATTTCGTCTGTCTGGGGTCTCCAAGTCAAATTATTGTCTATATTAATACCAAGAAATTTAGTAGCAGTAGTTGGTTCTATTTTTGTCCCTAAGTAGCTAATGTCAAGGATTTTATTTGGGTTCCTTTGATAAAAATGCATGATTTTAGTCTTTTCTAAGTTTATAATTAGATTATTATTGTCAAACCATGATATAATTTTATTTAATGTCATATTTATTTCATTTTCATAAGTATTGGGATCATCACACTTATTGATTACGGTGCTATCATCGGTGGTTTATTTGCCTCGAAAGGTCATTTATGTAGTGCAAAAAAAGGGGGGCCCTAGCACGCTACCCTGAGTAACGCCGTATTTAATTACCTCGCTTTCGGAACTATGTTTTTCTCATAACTGGTAATTGAGGAATGTGATTTCTACAAATTGCTTTCTGTCCGTTAAGTAAGATCTAATGAGATCAAGTATATTTCCCCTGATACCATATTTTTCAAGTTTATGTATTAGTATAGGATAATCCACATAATCAAAAGTCTTAGTTAAATCCATATAGATAGCACATACATTATTTCTCTTATCTACATTTGACAAAATGGGGAGAAGCAGGTCATGTATAGCCATATTAATTGTCTTCTGCTCGTAAGCATAAATCAAACATATTAGTAAATGAACAAAAGAGATTTCGTAAAATCTCTTTTGTTAATTTACTAATATGTTTGATTTCTCAAAGTAGTTGTACAAGGACTTATAAATGACTTTCTCAAATATTTTAGGAAAGACCAGTATCAACGCAATATGCCTATTATTTGACATAATTTGCCTATCGATTTTTTGTGCAATGGTACAATTATTGACGTTTTTATTTTTTCAGGGAAGATTCCGCTATAAATACTCATATTAATTATGTGAAATGTGGAAGCATGTAATGAGACACTTCTTTGATAACTTTAGTGCATATGCCGTCATAACCAACACTATTTGTATTTCGAAGTGAGTTAATATGATTATTTATACCTTGAGGTATGGTCGGCTCCATAATTAAAGAGTTTGAATTATTTGAACATACGTTAATTTCTGGAATAGTTTTGCTTTTTAGGGTTCCGTACCCAAAGCGTAAAAACGGGACCCTATTACAAAGACTTCGCGGTCCGTCTGTCCGTCTGTCTGTCTGTCTGTCTGTCACCAGGCTGTATCTCATGAACCGTGATAGCTAGACAGTTGAAATTTACACAGATGATGTATTTCTGTTGCCGCTATAACAACAAATACTAAAAACAGAATAAAATTAATATTTAAGGGGGGCTCCCATACAACAAACGTGTTTTTTTGCCGTTTTTTGCGATAATGGTACGGAACCCTTCGTGCGCGAGTCTGACTCGCACTTGGCCGGTTTTTTTGGTTTGGTAACCTGATTAATGTAAAAGTTGTTAAAAGCCTGAGCTATATTTAATGGATTTGTGATTTTCTATGTCCCTGTTTGAATTTCAGTTATTTATTCTTTAGGAAAGTAGGTCTTAGAATTATTAATTATGGTCCATGTCGTTTTAAATTTATTTTTTGACGTTTTAATGAAGTAGTTATTTGGTGATGATTGTGTTAACGTAAAAACTATTTTAAACATTGCAGAATATGTCTTAAAGGTTTTTTTATTCTTTGGGGTAGGATTTGTTCTATATTGCCATAGCAAGTGCCGTTTCTTTTTACTGAATTTCCTTATACCGTTAGTGATCCATTTAGATTTTTTATTAATTGTTTATGTTATTATTTTGTAGGGAAAGCAAAGATCGTAATAACATCTGAATAGGTCAAAAAAATGGTCGTAGACCTCATTGACGTCACCAGTTGTATATATGTCCGAAAAAGTGAAACCTTTAATGCAATTCCTGAATTTCACCAAACTATCTTGACAGTAATTCCGCCTTTTTAGTATCCAATGCTTTAAGACACATGCCTTCATAACAGGACATTTCAAAAGTTGTGCGGTATGATCTGACAGGCCCAATTCTATAATTTCTCATTTACAACCTTTTACATTATGCGCTATATTGTCCAAGCCGGTTACACTTCTTAGCCTAGTGGGTTGAGAAAAGTGTAATTTTAAATTATAATTTAGCAATGTATATTCAAAGTCTAAAGTTTGTTTATTTCTTTTCAAAAAGTTGATATTAAAGTCCCCACATAAGACAATATTTTTGTTATTCAATTTTAAACACAGCAAACTATTATTTAAATTTTCGGAAAATGTATCCAAATTATATTGGGGCACCCTGTCGATGGGCACCCTAGACATACATACAATGATAATGTTGTGTGCTGTCAATTCTATCGCGCAGCATTCAATTACGTTGATTACGGCATATTTCCCTAAGTTTAACACTTTATACTGGTGACCGACCCTGATCAAAATGCACGCTCAACCTCTTCTATTATCTCTAGAGAAACTTGTTGCTAGGCTGTAGTTTGGTATATTTCAAATACCTTCCTGTTCAGGTATCATAAAATGTTCTGTTATGCATATAGTATCGATCCGTCTGTTGCTATTTTCTAGTTCTTCCAAATACACAGCGTGTCGCTTTTATTCAGGAGCCCAGCAATATTTTGGTGAAGGATGTGTATAATGTTATAAATCAAAAAAGTTGGAGTTTTCTTTCAGGCTTGAATTGTGCTCGTTACCAATGGGAGTCGTTAAAATCTCGTCATACTCTTGTCTGTTGTTATTATTCGTCTGTCTGCTTGTCTTACAATATAAGTCTATATCAATCTGAATGTTACTCATAATATTGTCAAATATAGTTTTGGTTCCGTATCTATTGATTCTACCCATAGTGTAAGAAAACATCTTATATTTTAGATCACGGTTGCAGTCGAAGATGTATGCATACTTATGGTTTTGGTTGTCTAAATGAAGAAGGTTGTTAAACATAAATGAGATAGCAACTACAAAGTTCTTAGGTATGTCAATTGACTATAATTTGAATTGGAAGGCACATGTTGATACTTTAAATCAAAAATTAAATAAACAATCATACGCCTTACATATGCTGGCAAAAACGGTCAACACCCCTGCTATACTTGCAGCATACCATATCTACGTGGGATCCATGATAGAGTATGGTATTATATTCTGGGGTCATTCTACCAATAAGAATACGACATTCAAGGCGCAAAAGCGGTGTATTAGGGGTATGTTTAATATCAACCAGACCATGTTTTATCAAGCATAATATTTTAACATTGTTGTCTGTCTACATTTATGAGATTGCTAGCTTTTCGAGAACTAAAAAACATCTTTTTGATAAGTACAGAAGTAGGCGGTATAGAGATAAGATTTGTTGCAAATCTTACAAGACAACCTTATATTCCAAAAGCATTTTCAGTATTGTGCCGCGTGTATACAATCACTTGCCAAAGTCCATACTAGAAACTCCATCTATCGATGAATTCAAAAAGAAATTAAAGCAACAATCACTGCATCCAGAAATCGCCTAACAGACAAACATTTAGAAATAATATATTTTTTGGGAAATGGCGCTAGTGACAGAAAAGTTGAAAGGAAACCGTTTGTCCTGGTATGGTCATGTGATGAGGAGGGATGAAACGCATGTTACTAAAAGAGTTATGATTATTAATGTGGATGGATGAACAGGGACAGGAAGGCCAAAGACAAGATGGAAGGACTGTGTGACGAGTGATGAAAAGGGAGTCAGTGATAGCGTGACAGGACGGTATGGAAGAAGAAAACGTTTTACGCCGACCCAAAGTAACATGGAATATGGACAGAAAGATAAAGATTATTTTTGGGAAGCACTACAAAAACAGACTTTTTAACTTTTTCATTGCCCGTTTTTATGTACGACTACAAAAATTCAAAAAAATCTGATATCAGTTATTCAAATGTAAGCTGACTTCTAGCTTAAGACTTTTCATAGCCTCAAGGCAAATTCCAATAATCATTTTCTATTTTCAGCTAAACAATTCAACATGGGCGCCTTATACAGTTTCTATAATTAATTATTTTACGTTGTCGGTAGCTCTAGGCAGAATTATAATTAAATAACCATAATTTTAATACAAATTAAATGTTATTATAGTATTCAGGATTACCTAAGAGAGGATGTAAGGACATATTGTTGATGTGACTAGTACACTGATTTTATTATTAATATTATTACTTTGACATTTATTACAAATATATCTTGACATTCTCATTTAATTCATGACATTTAATTTTTGATTAATCTAGTGACAATATTATTTGCTTCATAATTGTTGTTTCATTTTTAATTGCCGTGGTGAAATTACTACATAATGCACGAATTTATTATTATATATTTTTATTACTTACACTTTTTTTGTTTTGTTCTTTTTTTTAGAACTTTTATACTACATGTATATGTCAGTCCGGTTAGTCTTATTATTACTCACTAATACTACATCACTAGTTTTACTTAAGATGATAATAATTTAAACAAAAGATAAGCTCCTTCACTGTTAGGGCTTGAGAGAATAGAATTCTTTCATGAATTGAAAGAACTTTTTTCATGAATGTATCTTGACATTCTATATTTAATTCTCCTATTGACATTATTGATAGTTTCATTTTTTATGTATCATTGTTATTTGCCACGCGGTCAAATTAACAAAACTAATAAATTGAAAGTGTGTTGTTAATTTTTTTTTTTTTAATGCAAGTAAATGTGTGTAATAAAGCTTGTGATTTGCATGCCTCAAGGTGTAATATGGTTGGACTGTGCTATATTTTAAGACCTCTATGTAATTACCCATATTAGCAATTAAATGATTATGATTATGACATCTCAACTTTGAAGTTATATATAAGTGATCCCATCTTATACGTAGGAAGACAAATTACTACGTTGGTGTGCGTAACTTTTCGAAGGGACTCATTTAGTAAGCTTATTAAGTTTATATAGTTGTTTTCATTTGTGATTCATATGATTTTCTCCAATAATTATTACACAGTAGTCGTTTAGGGTGACCCTTTCAATCTTTCTCCGATTCCGCTTAATAATTGTTTTATGGTACTGTTAGGCATTATGTAGTGACAGTAATCGAAGTATTCGTAGAAAACTTTCTCTATGGAGGACAAAGATCCCTTATACTTGCTACTACCTAAGATATACAGTTTATTCTTTTCGTTAGGTTTCGATATCACAGTTTTTGGTATTACAAGATTGGTGGGTGGTACAGGAGCAGGCAACCTTTTATCTTTGTGTGGCGTCTGATTACGACTATTATTAGTCTGAGTTCCCGTTTTGTGTTTGATGGTCGCGTAGTCAGGTAGAATGATTGGAGGTTCACGTCTATTGGTTATGACATTTGGTGGCGGCACGGCGACACGGCGTGATACCTTACCTATACGATTTTTTTTGACGTAATAACAAAATATCACAATAATAAATACATTTTAATCTTGTTTACGTCTTTTTAGTTCGCTTCTTAAGCAGTCGGCTTTTTTGTATTATTTTTTTTCATTTATAATGTTTTGGTTTACATATTTTTTTTCGAATATGATGAAATCACCTCTTACAACCCTTTTTTTAGATACCCCACACGATGGGTTTGGAGGAAGAAAAAAATTGGGTCCCTACAATATGGCGGCCAAAATCCGCCATTTTTCTATGTTCCAATTTTATTGTAGCCAGCACAACATAACAAAAGCTTTTGACCCTTGAGAAATTATTAATTCACCGTACAAAATTCCAACCCCCTTAAGGATAATTTCGGGATAAAAACCTATCCTAGGGCCTGCCCATCTCAGAGTCTTAAATTGTCTCCATACCAAATTTCATCTAAATCGGTTCTGTGGTTTAAGCGTGAAAAGGTAACAGACAGACAGATAAAGTTACTTTCGCATTTATTTATTTAAACTTCATGTACAATAGTGGCACATAGGCGGACTTAATGCCACAAGGCATTCTCTGCGGGTTAGTCCCAGAATACCCGAGATGACCCCGTCTCGTTAGACCCCGAATACGATAAATATAATTACATTTATTTTTTCTATCGTTTTCAACATATACGGTCGTCATAAACAGTACTAAAATGTGTGTTTGAATTACATAAGACGAATAAGTAGTTTATTTGAAATTTTGTTAAATATCGAATCATAGTTTTAATAAAGGTATTTATTTTATTTTATATAGGCTTGCGCTTGACCACTATCTCGTAATTATAGTTTGAATAAAATTATCAAAAATATAAAATAAATGTTTTCTAAATTTGATTTAAAAAAAATCTTTTATTACTAAAGTTGTTTATTTATAATTGAAAGACTGATTTTCATATTTAAGACTATTTTTAAAGTGAATTAATACTTATATAAATTTTATGAAGATTTTAAAAATGTGGTTGATTTTATAACTATGTTTTTTGAAAAGACCGATTTAAATGTGAAAATTTAGTTTTTTTTATTTTTATTATTGATGTTGATTAATTTTATTGTTGATTTTTGCATGTTTGTCTGTATTGTAAAACAAACAGTGAAAGTGAAACTGATTTTGTATATTAAAATATTTTTTTAGAGTTAACTTTTTACTATGCTACATTATAAAAATACTTCCTGAAAGTGAGACTGTTCTTGCGTATTTTTAAATTAATATGTTAATGTTCAATGTAGAGTAGGTTTTTTTTATATTTTGTATTGAAAAAGGCCGTACCGTATGGTGACGGATGTAAAGAATTTCACCATCCCATATCTTACCGTGGGTGTCGTAAGAGTGGGTGTGGTGAAGTTCGAGAGTGTGTCGACCAGGGTGGCGTACCTTATACTCAGAATATCCTCAAGATATTCGCTGAAGGTCACACAGGATTACGCCCCAACCTCGGCACACCCCGACGACGAGGTAGAGACCATGTATGAGGATATCTCTAAAGCCATGCATGGTTTCAAAACTCACTTCACCTTTGTCATGGGGGACTTCAACGTAAAACTGGGCAAACGAGACGAGGATGAGCTGCAAGTGGGGCAATTTAGAGTTGGACGTCGGAACCAACGGGGTCAACTACTGGCCGGTTTTATGGAGAAGAAAGGCCTCTATATGATGAACTCCTTCTTCAGAAAGCGTGAGCACAGGAAGTGGACATGGCAAAGCCCCGATGGTACAACTAAAAACGAGATCGACTTCATCATGTCAACCAAGAAGCAAATGTTCAATGATGTCTCTGTGATCAATTCGGTGAAAACCGGGAGCGATCACCGCATAGTAAGCGGCACATTGAACATTCATATCAAGCTTGAAAGGTCTCGACTGATGAAGTCCACGCTCTCTCCAGCACAGATACAGATCCAAAACCCCGAAACCTTTCAGCTCGAACTCCAGAATCGTTTCGAGTGCCTAGGGAGCTCCGTGGACGAATACAGCGATGGGTTCGTGGAAGCTGTCCATACGGTTGGGTCTAAGTTTTTAAAGACCCACCGTACATATAGAAATAAAAAACTCTCTGATCCTAATCTCAAGCTAATGAAGGAGAGGCGTGAGATGATCCTGCAGACTTCAGACGATGCGGTGAAATACCGGCAGCTAAATAGACGGATCTCAAAGTCCTTGAAAAGCGACCTCCGCTGCTTTAATAGCGAAAGTATTAAAGATGCTATCGAGCGGAATAAGGGCTCCAAGGTTTTTGCAAGACATCTGTCTTTTGGGCAGAGCCAGCTCACAAAACTGAAGACCGATGATGGCAGGATTGTATCCACCAAACCGGAGCTTCTAAACGCCACCATGTCAGTCCATCTTCAGGATCAGACCTCGAAACCAATATTTCTCCAGCGTGGCGTGAGACAGGGAGACGTTATTTCTCCGAAACTGTTCACTGCTACGCTGGAGGATGTATTCAAGGTTCTGGACTGAAGGGGCCTAGGCATCAACCATGGAGAGCCTCAATACAATGCTCGATGACCTCAGTAGAGCTTCCGAAAGAGTGGGTCTGAAAATGAACATGGACAAAACCAAGGTGATGTTGAATGCCCATGTTACACCCACTCCTATCAAAGTTGGAGACTCTACACTCGAAGTTGTGGACGACTATGTCTACCTGGGACAAACAATCCAGTTGGGTAGGGCCAACTTCGAGAGAGAGAACAACCGTCGAATCCGACTCGGCTGGGCAGCGTTCAGGAAGTTGCGCGGTGTCTTCTCGTCCAACTTACCACAGTGTCACAAGACAAAAGTCTATGACCAGTGTGTGTTGCCAGTGATGACATATGGCTCTAAGACGTGGTCGCTTACAATGGGCCTCATCAGAAAGCTTACAGTCACTCAAAGGGCAATGGAGAGGGCTATGCTCGGCGTTTCCTTGCGTGATAGAATCAGATATGTAGAGATCCGTAAGAGAACCAAGGTTACCGACATAGCCCGAAGAATTGCCAAAATTAAGTGGCTCGCAGAACGGATGGCCGATGGGGCAGAAAGGTTCTGGAGTGGCGACCGCGAACCGGGCGACGTTGCGTTTGAAGGCCTCCCACTAGGTAGACCGATGACCTGGTGAAGGTTGCGGGGATCCGCTGGTTGCGAGACGCATGAGACCGGTCAGTGTGACGCTTGGGGGAGGCCTATGTCCAGCAGTAGACGTCTTTCGGCTGATATGATGATGATGATGATTGAAAAAGGAACTATTGCGATAATAATTAAAACCTGTTGTTGCTCTAGGACACTATATTGTATTCTCTAAATATAATATTTACCTTAACCAAGCAAGACTTTATATTTTTTTCCTGGTCCTTAATGTTAATATTATAATTTGAGTAAGTAATAAAATTTTATTTAACATATTATCTGCTGACGGTACTTTTAAGCTAAATATATTCTTAATAGAGTTTCTATAGAAAAATAAATCGGTGCCTACCGGGACTGGGTCATCTAGACTCAGGGTAATCTGGAACTAACCCTTCTCTACAAGTCAACCTTTGGGTTAAAAAGGATAACTTGTGAACGGGTACAAAATAATTTTAAAAAATAACAACTTTTATACGAAAAATAATGTATGTAATTTATAATATTATAGTATGGATAACAAAATCAGCGCTATTGCTACTGCTGACTCGCTTGTACCCCAGCGGGAGTCATGTCGTGACCCGATAGCAATGATCCAATGGTTCCTGCAATAATCTCAATAACAAGACAATTGTATAAGATTCGCATTCATGAATGAATCTTTACAGCTACTATCGCTGCGTGCTTTTGGCGGGAAGCCTCCACCAGTCAGTAGTACCAAAGCTTGTGCGTGCGCAACACGCGTTTAATGCGATCGCGAACGCGAAGTTAAGTCTCCTAGTCTTATTACCGACCATCCTATAAGAGCAGGTTCTTGCTCGACTGTATGTATTTTTTTAATGTATTTTCACCGTTTTCTCCGTCAACTTTGGATTTTGAAAATTAGTTATATGTTTGAAAGGATGCTTTCCCGAAATGGTCTCATTTAAATTTTTTGAAGTTCTGATAAAGAACTTTGGGGATATATATACAACAGAACTTTTCAATAAATTACAGAAAATCTCTCGCGATAACTGCAATCGCATGTCTATTTATTGATTGTTCACTACTATAGAACTTGCCCACTTCTTTGCCCGGTTACACAAATAAGAAGTGATAATATAGAATATTTTTTATTTTACAAAAAAATTAAACCGACTTTCAATTAAAAATTCGGTGTCAAAAAAAAGAGGAAACGAAACCAGAAACTCTAAAATACGAAATTTATTTTTAAAAGTTTTTTTCACTTTGTAGTGTTTTTATTTGGTAGTCGGTTGTATTTTTTTATTAAACGTGTTTTTTTTTTAATATTTTAAATGGAAGTATTATTAACTCACCTCAATTGCTATTGTAGCGATTCTATTTAAAATGGTGGGAATATTGAGCAATAAAAGAAGTGTTAGATCTACTTTCTCAAACTCTAAACAAAACATATCCTTCTTCTTCTTCTTCTTAGCGTGTCGGTGGCAAAATACAGCTTTTAAATATTATGTTATACCCAGTATTCAGCAGCGGCAACACCAAACATAAATCCTAATTGAGTATATGATGTTGGATATAATTAAGTAAAAAATGTTTCAATAATAGAAGTAAGTAGTTAACGAGTAAGCTCACATTTCTATAAATTAACATGGTTTATAGCTAATTTTCATACCTCCAACTAACCCGGCTTTATTAACGTTCTCGTTGGTCATAGTTGCACGCAGTTTTTAGTAGTTATAGCTAAAAAAAAACTAATGGAACTATGACCTTATCACATAACAGGTCCAGTGTATTTTATGGCTTAAATCAAACAAAGAAACAAAATGTTCGTCGCTTAGTAATAATATCCTACAGTGCTACAATGTTTCACCTTTGCCATCTTTACGAATAACATTTAACATCCGACATAAAATTACATAAAAATCTACTTACAGCAAAAAAATAAGGGCTGTCAAAGGGCCAAAAATTAGTTTTTGCTTTATTCCCGTAAAAGTTTGATTTTACTGCAATTTGTGCTCAGGAAAGTTTATTCCTTGTTCAATACTGCACTAAAAATTCCTACGTAAGATTCACAAATGTTATTTTGCAAAACGAGTTTGATTATCATAGTATTGATTCTGACCTAGAACCTACACCGTCAACAAATGCCTTTAGTTCATAAATAGGGAGGGCGAGATGAGACGGATGTTTAGGAACTATTAAACTCTAAGATCTACCTAGAGTTAACACTTACAGAATGTAAGTGAAGTATGGTATTATGCGTGGAAAATAATTATGTAGACAGTTTGGTCGTTGATGAAATTATACATTAAAAATATGCTAACTTAAAAGATTAAAAGACTGCTGGTAACCCAACCAGAAAATGTTGTCTAATTTTATTAACGGTATATTGTGTAAGGTAGTTACCAAGATAATCTAAGACACCTAAAATTACCAATATGTTTTATTGTTAATTGCTGCTGAAGGTTTCAAATCCACCTCTTTGTACAAACGAGTACCATAGTAAACGGCGACAACTAGAGTTGTTGTTTCAAGGTGATGGGAATTCGAACATAATTCATAAAACATTGTTTGCCACGCTCTTTTTCCATATAATCTTTAACTATGCCAAATCTATATGGTCTAAACAACGTTTAATCTTCATCTTAATAAAGATATTAAAACGATACCTTTATCTCTACTTCAGATGCATCAGGCAATAATACTGCTAACGAGCATATTGCTATGCTTCATGCTACAAGCCCTGGGTGCCGACAAATACACCGACGAGAACAGACCCTATGAGTTCGGGTTTAAGATCGCCGGCCAGCACAGGCATGAATATAAAGGTAACTAAAAGTACTTAAGATGGTTTGGCCATGTTGCGAGGATGAATGAAAGGCGACTAACGAAAGGTATTTACAAGGCAGACGTGAATGGAAACGCCGGGAGGGGCGCCCTAGAAAGACATATATAGACCATATAGGTTTCTTCAGAAAGGCCAAGTGCGCAGTACCCATAACCAGCGTGTGTGTATGACTGGATGTATGAATGTGTGTGAAGCAAAAGAAGTATGTAAGGATCGTAGCAGGTGGCGTTCTGTAGTTTCTGCCTACGCCCATGGGAAAAAGACGTGAGTTTATGTATGTATGTAAGAGCGGGCGTACTCAGGGTCTTCAAATGATAACGATCAGACATCTTGTTTACACTTTTTATTACTCACACCAACAGTAAGTCTCACAACTTAATTTTATAATGAGATGTGCACAGTTCAATACAATTCAATACTGAGTTCTTTCGACTAGAACCAGCCTATTTATGCGTTTAAACAAATGAATAGACGTCACACAGCAACAACATCCGGTGACATTCGTTTATCAATTAATTATAGATTTAGGTTTGTAAAAATACAGTAATTGTGTATATTATTTGATTAGTAATTTATAACACTTTTTACAAATATTTTGAACGGATTTAGCTACCAATCATTTTATTTAAATAAACTAACAGTCAGTGATCTACCTTCTATTTTTGATTTTAAAATATTACTCAAATAAAAATAAATCTTTACAATAACAATACATAATTCGTGTTTCCGTTATGTCATGTGCCTTTTTGATGTTTGATTTCGTCTGTGGTGCTAGTTTCATTTACCAGCGCTATCATGTATGTATGTATGTAGTCTATCTATCAATTTGTATCTGCTGAAATTAACAACAGTTAGATTTCATAAAAGACAAAAACGAGCCGTTAAGTAACAGTGTTAAAATACGCCAGTAGCTGATAGTTAATAAAACCATGAATTTAGATAAGTTTATGTATATGTTATCTTAAACTAGTTTCAAGAAATGAATTTATAAAAAGTATTTTAAACAGCTTACAGGAAATAAAGGCTATTATTATTTTATATATTGTGGTATCTTTTTCACATCTACTTACGATTTTATAACACTTTACATACCATCTTCACATCTTTTGATATTGTATCAATTTGTGTAAGTAATTTTTATATATTCTTTGATATTCTTCTTACCTGTAAAGCATATTTTCAGTTATTTCTGATTGATTTGTATTCTTTAACTTAATTTATATTACTTACTTACAAAATTACGTAATTTTTTATACTCTGACATTTTCATTTGACATGACATCTGTCTGTCTATTTTATTTTCTTAAAGCCATAGGCATACCATAGGTACCATGGACTACCTAGACCTTTCCTTAAGCTAATTGTAAATTATTGTAAGGTCAATGCAGACTGACCCGCCTTTGTAAAGACGTTTTTATTCGTTCTGGTCTTATTGAGATTTGAATTTGAAATTTAGAAGAGATGGCAGAACGAATGAAAAACGGGCTTTAGCTTTTTTAGTCTAGAGTTTTGAATCTGGGCTGAACGCCGACAGTGGGTTATACTGTGTACTAGAATACGAAGTGTATTTTCTATTCTGAAACTCTTAAAAACGGTGAATTATCAGCTTATGTAAAACTATTAATATTTGAAGTGCTCCAATTAAATATATATTATATGTGGTTCCCGAGAGCATTATTTCCTGAAAACTTACCCTCAACGGCCATCTCGTGGCATCAAAGGCCTCGCTGTTTGGCGTATTGAGCCATAGCCGGCCTCCACCCCCCCTCGGAGCCTACGTACTTACCCGTTTGCCTATTTATCCATCCTGCTATCCATTCTACTATCCATTCTGCTGTTATTCTACTGCCTACCTGCCTGATTGCCTGCCTTGACCACCTACCCGTGGTGTCTGCTGACCTGCCTACCTGCCCGATTGCCTGCATGTCCGTCGTTGCTGCCCGATCACCTGCCTACCTCGGGCATTCCACGACTTCCTGCCCGAGCTGCTGCCTGGATAGCTGCCCACGTCGTGCGAAGCTGACCGTAGTTCTGAACTCTATATCCTTTTTATTTTCATAGATTTAATTTAATTTTAACCTTTTTATCTTAATTTTAGTAACGTGGCTTACGTATAGCTCCACTGAGCTATACGTAACGCTACAATATTTTATTACCTTAAAACTTCTCCAACTTGTTTGATGTGACCGTTTTTACAAGGCCACAAAATCGTCGCGTTTTCTCATAAATATGAACATCTATTTAATTGTACACAAAAATTATGTTGATTGTTTGAAAACTAGCTCTTCATAATATTGTGGTCCAGCGAGGATACCATCGAACTAAACAGATGTTATAAATTATTACTAGAACCTGCTCTTTTCCTTGTTATCGAGCTTTACAAGTTTTCTAGTTTAACTATTACCCATCTTGGTTTAACCTGTTCAGAGTTTGGGCTTAAATCTATCTATCTAATACCTTTTAACAAGCAATTCTTGTATATATGTATATATATTATTGCACAATCTCTTCTTCTACCCATCCTTGATTATGCTGATGCCAGCTATCTTGACCTTACTGAAGTGTAACTTGATAAACTTGAACGACTTCAAAATGTTTGTATTAGGTTTATATTTGGTTTGCGCGAATAAGACCATGTTTCACACGGAAGTGTGTGAAACTCAAGTGGTTGCCAATCCGCCATCGCCGGAATGTTCATATTCTTTCCATTCTGTATAATATACTCTTTCTTCCTTCTCTTTACCTAAAGAAACGATTTCAGTTTCAATGCAACTCACACGTGAAGGTTCTTAGGTCATCGGATATGAAACTTAAAATGCGAATGCATTCCAAACATTCTACACAAATACACACGCAGGCACACACACTCATTATTAATAATTCTAGTAATTTATATTTATAATAATGAATATGAAAATGATATTATTTAATTTTTGGATTTTGGATTGGCGATTAATTTATTATTTTTTTATTTGTTATCTTCAATCTTTGTATATTTGACTTTAATTTTTGACATATATAATTAGGTATTAAAGTGATTTATTTGTACAATTATCTTACTTTTAGTTTTTATTTTTATGAATATTATATAAATATGAAGATGATGATATAATATTTTTGAATTTATCTTATTAATGTTTGATTTGATTTTTGTTGATATTTCATCTATAATTCTTAGTAGATTTATAATTTTTAACCTTTAATTTTACCCTTTTAACCTATAACTTTGTGAATATATTATAAACATGATTTGATGTATCTTTTTGCATGATTTTGGGCTACATATTATCGTCTATTCTCGAGGGTACGGCGCTGTATGCCGAGATACAGGCTTCGTCTTAGTTCGGCTACAGATGCTCCTTTGTAAAGTCCTAACCTTTAGTAATGGCCTGTAAGATTGCTGTAATCTGTTGTGTTGTTTTTTGGTGAAATAAATATTATGATTATGATTTTTTATGATTCCACTACTTTCCTAGGCAAATCTTTTACTATCCAGGTCACTCTTCTATGGAATGCATTGCCTGCGACCATAAAACGCGTGCAATCACTGCCTGTTTTTAAGAAACTTGTAAAGGAGCACTAGTTTTCACTTTGATCTTATTCTTATATAAGCTGCATTGTTTTCTTGCCTGTAAATTGAGATGTATGTATGTATCTATTTTAGTAATTTTTACATAGTACCTTCTCTATTCAACTAATCATTTGTTTTAAATTTACACCAAGTGCAACCCCATGTCATGTCCAGGCTATCTCTTTCCATTCTTGGTAGCCTGGAAGAGATCGCGGCACGAGATACGGCCGCCTGTTGTATGTTTGTTTTGTTTTAAGGTTTATTAAGTATTGTTTTATCTTGGTGTACCTTCAATAAAGTATATATAAATAAAATATAAACAAATAAATGAATATAAATAATCTTAATCGGAAACGGCTCCAACGATTTTCATGAAATTTAGTAAGCAGGGGTTTTCGGGGGTGATAAATCGATCTAGCTAGGTTTCATTTTTAGAAAACGTCGTTTTCTCTATTTTCAGCCGAGCAGAGCTCGGACACCCAGGTACTTCACTATTAAGTGTCGTGTTATAAATTACAAGACCTTGGCAAGGCTAACTATTTATATTTGACTTAAATGGCAATAAACTCATTATCAATCCATATTCAAATAATACTGCCAGCGGCTTCGCCCGCATGAATGTCGAAAATCATCCCAAGGGAATATATTCCCGGGATACAAAATATCCTATATACTATTTCTGACCATAATCTATCTCTGTGCCAATATAGCCGTTTTGGCGTAATTGAGTAACAAACATACATACATCAATCCAAACATTCGCATTTATAATATTTTAGTAAATAAATGCGAAAGTAACTCTGTCTGTCTGTTACCTTTTCAGGCTTAAGCCGCAGAACCGGTTATTACGCCATAATAAAAATAGGCTATTCGAAGTGCTAACGCTACGCAGATAAAGTAGCGGGCAACAGTTAGTCAAACATATTATAATTCTATGAAACCGATTATCTTTACAGACAAGGACGGGATTGTTATGGGCGAATTTGGATTCGTCACCGCCGATGACGTGTACCATGTCACCGTGTATGCCACTGACAAAGAGGGACGCTTCAAGATATTGTCCATGAAAAACATTCACCTGCAATCAAGTAAGTTACAAACTAGCGAGTCTCTCCGAGAAGTAATCTAATTTAGATTACGAATTTGACCTTGATCATTAGTCTTAAAGAAATAATTAAACTTAACTTAGAAATATTAAAGGCTGCTAATACTCAGATCCGTCTTATCTCTACTTTATAAAAATAAAAAAACCTCACAAGGCCAAGGAGCTTCAGTGTGACAAGGCCAAAGTATTGTGTAGGTTATCGTTTAATTTACTTTAGCGAGTAATTGTCTCAGTAAAACAAGTGTCTGTCTTCGACTGTGTTTATTGGCAACTAAAGTTAAATAAAATAAGTTCAGAAACTAAAACCTGACTACAGCAAAATCACGCTCTAAAAAGTTTGAAACAAGAAATAACGTACCAGGAATTGCTTTACTATAAGGCTGAGGCGGCAAGAAAGGCGACACGCGCTCGAGCGGTGGCGCGAGCGGCCACAGCAGCCACAATTTTCACGCAAGCTTGTTGACGAAGCTGTTTTGCCGCACTTCTAAGCCTGGCTGAAGAGAGAGGAGCGCATCTCCAACAGGCTCACTCAGGTACTGACCCAAGACAGGCACGGTTGCTTCGGTGAGTACCTGAATAGGATTAGGCGAGAGGCCATGGCTAATTGCCAGCACTGCGGAGGCGACCTTAATTCTACCCAGCACACGCTCGAGGATTGCCCTGCGTGGGCCTATAAGCGACAGATCTTGTTCACTAGAATTGGGCGAGACCTGTCATTGCCAGCAGTAGCGAGGTCCATGCTGGCAGAGAGAGAAAACTGGAGAGAAATGGCCTCCTTCTGTGAGACCGCCGAAACCCCGCTTGCATTATAAGCAAGTTGAAATCTGGGGTCACGGGCGCTCAGATTGGGGACTCTCTCCGTCCACCAAGTGACTCCACGAAAGACGGCGGCACAGTGCTGCCGTGCACAGCGAGGCTCAGGGGCGGCGCGGCGCTCTTTCAGTCTCCCCAGGGATGTGCCCTAACAGGCGTTGCACAGAGGGGTTCCCGGGGTGGTCTTGTAAGTTCTACGTGCTGATGGTGATCACCGGTGTGGTTTAAGTGAGGTAAAAATCCCACGCTACCTGGTCTTTTACCCAAAAGTCCAATGCCTTTTGAATGTGTCCCCGCGTAAAAAAAGGCATTTTCATAAGGACTGTAAGTGCGCGTGATAGGTTCGTTTATGATTCAGTTCACAAATTTGTAATGGCTCAAGTATAACTAGTAATTTATCGAAATAAATGTAATAATCTACTAAAAAGCCTTAAAAACAAATATTTGGAATCAAAATTAGCTAAGTGTAGTGAAAAAGCAATGGAAATTGGTAAAAGAAATGTCTTATTTAAATAGTTACCCAAGAATACCAAGAAGAGCTTCTTTCCACTAATTCAACAGCTCAAGATGCATTAAATAACATAAATAGGTACTTTGTAAATTTTGGTAGTAATTTGGCAAACACCATCTTGTCCAGGACCCTTACAAATGAGATATATCTGAGCAGGCAGTGTAGACCAAAACCGAATAGCGAACCCCGAAACTTTTTTATGCTTCTCCCTCTCTCTACTGCCTAGTTTTTAAAAAATTCTAGAAAAACCAGTAAATAAGTGGCTAAAACACTCAATAAACTTCTCTCAGGTAATCAGTTTGGGTTCAGAGAAAAAATATCAACCGCCGATGCTCTTCACAATCTAACTTCGTATGTAGTCGAAAACTTGGATAGGGGACAGAAGTCTCTAGGTATTTTCCTAGACCTTGCAAAAGCCTTCGGCACCGTCTCTGTACCCATCCTCCTGAACAAACTCGAGACCTTAAGAATTCGAGGAATACCTCTCCAACTTTTCCAAGATTACTTGACAAACTGAAAACAGGTTATAAAAGTTGATAACAGTCTAAGCCATGAGGAAAATGTTACCTTCGGAGTACCTCAAGTTAGTATTATGGGTCCTACGTTGTTTTTAATATATATTAATGACCTCTGCAATTTGGATTTACAAAATGGACAATTGCAGATGATACAGTTTTATTATTCAGCTCCAACACGTGGAAAAATGTAACCGAAGCAGCAAATTAAGGTTTTGCTTTAGTAACTTCTTGGCTGGACAATCATTTGTTGACACTTAATCTTGAAAAAAAAACAAATTTAATACATTCACAATTAACGGCAGAACTCAACCTTCTTATAACTCAATAATTATACAAACTCACAATTGCAACAATCTAAGTACATGTCATTGTAAGCCAATCACCAGAACAAATTCTATAAGATATTTCGGTGTCATAGTAGACCATAACTTAAACTGGAAAGAACACGTCATGAAACTAAGTAATCGCGTAAGAAAGTTAATTTATATTTTTAAAACGATTAGAAATGTATGTGACATTAAGCTACTAATAAAAATCTATTTAGCACTATGTCAGTCTATACTGATATACGGCTTGAATGTATGGGGAAAAACTTCAAAAACCAGCCTGTTGTTTGTCGAAAGAGCCCAACGCATGGTACTTAAAGTTATTTTCCGCAAAAAGTATACTTATCCGACACACCTACTTTACTCAGAACTGGGAGTCCTCGGGATACGAAAATTATTCATTAAACTAGAGATCATGGCACAACATAAAGTAAAACCGCACTTTGCAAAAGGGAGACTATTAGATATAGTTTATAACATACCCAAATCTAGAACATGTTTTGCACACAAATTTCACAATTATCTCGGACCTAGCCTTTACAACAAAGTAAGTAAAGATCTAAGATTGAGGAATCTTGACAGCCACACATGCAAAAACACTATAGATAAATATTTGAAAACAGTAGACTACAACAGCACTGAAAATCTATTAACTAATTTGGTATAACAAGGCACATAAATAATAAAGCACACATAACTGTACACATACAGAAACATACATAAAACATATACACATATACATATCCCTACACCTATATCCAAACACAAAACAACACAGACAATTCCAATCATGTAACTTAATTAATATAACTCTACTAAAATTTATTACCTATACACTGAGTAATCAATCTGCTTAATTATGTTTAACAGTAACTGGAACCTTGTGGGAATCTTATGTTCTAAGGCTGAGGAAGACTATCCGCTCGTGATACAGTTTCAAACTAGTACGAGGGGATAGGGCGAATGACTCCAAAGACAACCAAACCATTTTCAACCGACTTACCAAAAAGGAGGAGGTTCTATGTTCGACTTCTTGTATGTTTTTTTTTTTATGTATTTTCACCGATATCTCCGTCAATTAATGACCGATTTTAAAAATTCTTTCTTTGTTTGAAAGAGTATATACCGAAATTGATCCCATTTTAATTTGGTGAAGATCTGATGCAGAACCTCGGCGATATACAACAGAGCTCTTCAATAAATAAAGGCAAATCTCTCGGGATTGCTGCAATCGCATGTTTGTTCATTGTTTATACCATTGCATAACATAACATCACGCCAGCACGCTCTAAAGGGGTACGCAGATGTGTACAGTTCACCTTGGTACACTCTCATTTCACCGGTTATGTTCAGTTTCATGATATTCAGGTAATCTATTCTGGCATTCTATACCTTACGTAACTACTTGCCTATTGGGTAGGAACAACTAAAAAGTGAAAAATAAAAAAAAAACTTTTTACAAAAAAATACTACCGACTTCCAAATAACAAAACTACAAAGTGAAAAATAACTTTATTTTTGGAAGTCGGTGTACATAACGCAAAAAAATGGTACCCACCAAATACACCGACTTCCAAAAATAAGGTTATTTTTCACTTTGTAGTTTTGTTAATTGGAAGTCGGTAGTATTTTTTTGTAAAAAGATTTTTTTACAATCTACTTTTCATATTCTCCAACTGTTGACCTGCCTAAATTTTATTGTTAAACGATTTTGGACTATTTTTGTGTTTATTATTAAGTTACTCTGTATGGTTGTCTCTAATTCATGAATAAATAAAAAAACTATAGCACCAAGGACGCCCAGTTCGAATCCGTGATTTTTGTTTATTATCTCCTTGCTGTGCGTGAAAGACCATGTTTTTAGGGTTCCGTACCCAAAGGGTAAAAACGGGACCCTATTACTAAGACTCCGCGGTCCGTCTATCTGTCTGTCTGTCTGTCACCAGGCTGTATCTCATGAACCGTGAAAGCTAGACAGTTGAAAATTTGAAATTTTTGCCGCTCCGACTTGCACTTGGCCGGTTTTAGATATATATATAGCTAGCACTGCGCCCGCGACTTCGTTCGCGTGATCCGTATTTTATCCCACAGATGACTTTTTAGTTTTACCCCCTTAAAGGTTGAATTGCCAATAATCCCTTCTTGGTTGTCTGGTAGATATCGCTGTCAGCGATAAGGCCGCCTTTGTACCCGTAGAAATAAGTATTATTGTGAAAGAGATGTGTATAGGTCTACCAGAATCTCATGGCATTTTTAATTTTTTTTTAATTGTGATTTTCATATGGCAATGTCAATTGTCACCTGACAAATCAAAGTACTTGATGTGTCAACCGCTTCTGAATTTTTTTGATATTATCTCGAAAATTTGTTATTTTTGTGAAAATTTCGAAAAACCCACTTCGATCACAAGCGAGACATATTGTTTTCTATGTGTATCATAAAATAAGGGAAGAAGAAGGTGTAAATCAAACTCAATCTTTGATTTTAAAGTGCGACGTAGAGTGGACCGGTAAGTTGGACTGACTTGTTTTGATACTTTTAGTTTATTTTATATTTTTCTTACTTAATTTTTATTTCTTTCAATTACTATTATATGGTTAATACACAGGGCACATCGAATGATGGCCGGAAGGAAATGGCAACAGTAATGTAACTGTTACTAATTCTTCGACAAGATATTGATTTTAACGGAGATTGAGAATCTTTGACGTAAGAAAAATATTAAGTAATAATCTGCGCCCTGCAGTGAGTTTTTGGCGGGATTTTGTCGAGTGAAGTTAAGTGGTTGTTAATATTATTTGAAAAAGGTGGCAAAAGGTGGTATTTTTTTTTTACAGCTAGAAACTTTTACACTGCACCTCCTAGGTTCCCCAATTTTGGAAGATAGTTTTTCTCCATTCATTGACGCCAAGATAACACATTTCAACGATATTTCGGACAGACTCTCTAAAATTAATGTACATTCGGCTATAACCCTCATTCGTTATTGTTGTTTTGGTCCAAATTGCATGTACTTTATTTATTTATTTAAACTTCATGCACAAAGGTACAATGGCGGACTTAATGCCTTAGGCATTCTCTACCAGTCAACCATGGGTGGTGAAGAGATAACATGGCAGGTGCATTGTTTAAACCGTGGAATACCAAAAACAAAACAAAAAATAACAATAATATACCGCTTAAATATATATTTTACATTTATATCTTATACACATTATAATACATACCTATATATATATATATATATATATATTGATAAAGTAACGAAAAGAAGTTATAGAGATGACCCGTCTCCCCGCTGAAAGTAAAACCTTCGTAAAGTAGTTTTTTCTTCGCACTTCGCCCTTATAGAAACATTCATAAATTCTCTTGGACAAAATTGACCAGATTATTCGTTGCACGCTATCATCTATACTAAATGTATCCCTGGATGACCGAGCGTGGCTGCAAGCCACTCTACCCATTCGCTTCGGTGGGCTCGGCATCCGCAAAATTTCTAGTTTAAGCCTACCGGCGTTCCTGTCTTCGGTCCACAGCACTGAAAAGTTAACCAGAAAAATCTTGTTACCATCACTGGTTTACTGTGAAGTGCCGTTCTCGACTGATGCAGTGAATGCCTGGAAAGTGGCTTGCCCGAATACAGCGTTGCCCGATAGCCCTTTTTCCCAGAGACAGTGGGATGAGCCGCTCTGCAGGTTGGTACGGAATAAACTTATAGATACGTCCACCAATACTGCTGAGCGTGCCCGCCTGCTGGCTGTGGGAGAATGGGAGTCGGGCCTCTGGCTACAGGCACTACCGTCACCCAACATAGGTACTATGTTGAGTGACAACACCTTCCGGATCGCTACATGTCTGCGTTTGGGTGCTCCCAGCGGAGCTCCACATCGTTGTCAATGTGGTGAAGCAGTCGATCGCCTCGGACACCATGGCCTGTCCTGCAGTAGAAGCGCTGGTCGGTTAGCACGGCACGCCAGCATTAATGACATCATACGTCGGGCTCTTGTCACCGCCGGGGTGCCAGCTGTTTTAGAACCCAATGGCTTGGCGCGCGACGATGGGAAGAGACCAGACGGGATGACCATAATGCCTTGGAAGGTGGGTAGGCCTTTGGTGTGGGATGCAACATGTGTCGACACCCTTGCGCCATCCCATCTTCTTAGCACGCCGGGCTGTGCTGAGGCAGCTGCTGCTGGTGCAGAAAACCTCAAACGGCGCAAATACAACAACCTTATTGGAAGTTATATATTTGAGCCGTTTGGGGTTGAAACATTAGGTCCATGGGGTCTGTGCTCTTCGAATATTTCGAGACGTAAGCAAACGGTTAGTCGACTCTTCACGTGACCAGAGGGCTGGGCTTTTCCTTGGCCAGAGAATCAGCATTGCCATCCAACGAGGCAATGCTGCCAGCATTCTGGGCACTTTTCACGTTGACAGCGATGTGGACAAATTTTATGACGCCCTATGACCCCCGCCCTTTTATTCGCAGTTTTATTTTATTTTTATTTAAATGTATATATAGGTAGTTATTTTTAATTAAGTATTTTATACTATGTAAATTTTAATTTAGATAATTGAATAAAGTAAAATATTTATTTTGCAAATTGATTCCTAGTGGATATTGTGATATATTATTGGTGTAGTTTTGTGTCTCAACTGTCTACGCAACTAGACAATTTGTAAAATCATTGTGAGAAGCGATCTCGGGATAGTGGAGCGGAGTATTTTATTGTAGTTTGACTGCTTCTGCAATGCTTACTGGAAAGACTGACTCGATACAATTTGCTGCCAAATACTCCAAAAAACATTAGAATCAGTTACATCCGCATTCTAATGCATACTAAAGAATAAATATAAGATCCAAAACTCTTTCCAAAGACGTGGCTAAACGTTCCTAGCAACCAGGCCATAAAACTTACATAACAAAAAGTATATATAGACTGATGATGATGAATGACTATTAGTAACATGATACATGTTATTATTTTTTACAGACTTTATACATAAAGAGATTGGTTTTGAATATGTTAAATGCCAATGAAAAAGAACACTTTTGATGGACAGAGATGACATAAAACTACAAAGATACAAGTTTTTGAAATGCCAGTGGAGTTCATGGAATCGTATTCTAGTTTTCTAGTTCTGAATGACGTTTTAAGTTATTAGTATGATTTAAATGATATATAACAAATTAGTGCATAAATTAATATTCAATTGATTTATTTTTCCTATGTTAAGAACCCGATTATTCCCGATACCCGAACATTATTCATACACATACCTATAATACTCACAGTGGATCTTTGTATCTCTGAATTGGTTGCAAGATCCCGCGCAGTAGCTATTTTTGTGTCAATGTTGAAGGTGAAGGTAGCATTGTATAACTGTCTCTTTCGCTCGCTTATGTATGTCACATCGTCCTATCTCGCTTACTCTATGCAGAATACTCGATGACAAACTGTGTCTTACGCCATGGTTGGCAGGACCAAGTTCAAAGACACAAAGATCCGCTGTGACTACTATAATATAGGTACCTCATGTTCATTAATACTAAAGACATAAATAAAAATGAAACAGTATCAAGATCGTTTAATCCAATTTCCACAGTATTGCACAAAACAAATTTTTATCCACATTTGCCATGAGATTCCGGTAGACCTATAACTTCATTTTTTGGTGTACAATAAAGTATATTCTATTCTATTCTACTCCCCTAAATTATAAAAAGAAGCCATGCGTTTTCAGTAGTCAGATTTTAGTTTTTGATCTTATTTTTTGTTAGAATGTAATTTTTACGTCCAGAATGACGGGTGGTCGTCATAGTAATGTGTTATCAACTAAACTCTGCACTTTTTTGTTTAGTTGAACCGGGGCAGCCCGGACAGCCCGGATACCCGGGACAACCAGGTGAACCAGGACAACCAGGATACCCAGGACAACCAGGACGACCAGGATACCCAAGACAGCCAGGGCAACCTGGCCAACAAGGTGAACCAGGACAACCCGGACAACCTGGGTACCCAGGACAACCCGGACAACCTGGGTACCAAGGACAGCTAGGCCAACCAGGTAAAACAGAACAGCCAGGATTAACAGGTCAACATGGTAAAACTTCATCATCATCATATCAGCCGAAAGACATCCACTGCTGGACATAGGCTTCCCCAAAGCGTCGCCACATTGACTGGTCCCGTGCATCCCGCATCCAGCGGATCCCCTGCAACCTTCACCAGGTCATCAGTCCACTTGGTAGGAGGCCTTCCAACGCAGCGTCATCCGGTTCGCGGTCGCCACTCCAGAACTTTTTTGGCCCATCGGCCATCCGTTCTGCGAGCAATGTGCCCTGCCCACTACCACTTAAGTCTGGCAATTCTTCGGGCTATATCGGTAACCCTGGTTCTCTTGCGGATATCTACATTTCTGATTCGATCACGCAAGGACACTCCGAGCATGGCTCTCTCCATTGCCCTTTGGGTGACTGTAAGGTTTCTGATGAGGCTCATTGTGAGCGACCAATAGTCAGATCTCTTGCATAGACCTTGGAGCCCTTATACCGCTCAATTGCGTCTTTAATACGCTCAGTATTAAAGCTCAGTATTAAGATCGTTTTTTAAGGACTTTGGGATCCGTCTATTTAGCTGCCGGTATTTCAACGCATCGTCTGAAGACTGCAGGATCATCTCATGCCTCTCCTTCGAGAGCTTGAGAGTAGGATGATAGGATCAGAGAGCTTTTTGTTCCTATCTGTACGGCGGGTCTTGTAAAACTTAGACCTGATCGTATGGACAGCTTCCACGAACCCATCGCCGTATTCGTCCACGGAGCTGGTTAGGCACTCGAAACGATTCTGGAGTTCGAGCTGAAAACTTTGTGGTTTTGGATGTGGATCTTTGCTGGACGCAGCGTAGTCTTTTTTTGTCGAGACCTTTCACGCTTGATATTAATGTTCAATGTGCCTCTCACCATGCGGTGATCGCTCCCGGTTTTCACCGAATTGATCACAGAGACATCATTGAACATTTGCTTCTTGGTTGACATTATTAAGTCGATCTCGTTTTTAGTTGCACCATCGGGGCTTTGCCAGGCCCACTTCCTGTGGTCACGCTTACTGAAGAAGGAGTTCATCATATAGAGGCCCTCCTTCTCCATAAAACTGGCCAGCAGGTGACCCCGGTGGTTTCGACGTCCAACTGCAAATTGCCTCACTTGCAGCTGATCCTCGTCTTGTTTGTCCAGTTTCGCGTTGAAGTCCCCCATGACAACGCAGAAGTGAGTTTTGTAAACATGCATGGCTCTAGAGATATCCTCATACATGCTCTTACCTCGTCGTCGGGGTGTGCCGAGGTCAGGGCGTAGACCTGTATGACCTTCACCGAATATCTCGATGATATTCTGAGTAAAAGGTACGCCACCCTGGTCGACACACTCTCGATCTTCACCACGTTGTTTACAAGGGACTTGTGGACAAGAAACCCAGCACCACCCTGGGTCTGCCAGTCACCCTCTCGGAAATAGAGCAGGTTACCAGATTTGAGGATTATCGAGTCCTCCCCCTTTCTTCGCACTTCAAATATACCTTTAATACTCCATCGTAACCTGCTCAATTCTTCTTCGAGTTCGACTCCGATTCTTCGTCCGGATTGTTCGCGTGTTATACGCTGCCAGGTCCAGTCGTCAGTGTTTTTTGGGGTAGCCGGGTCTACTCCGAGGATTCTTTGCACCCCTTTCCAAGCTATCGCCTCGACCGCTACCGTAGTCGAGGGTAGACGAGATGCCGGGCACTCGGGGCCGTTTATTACTTGTGCTTTTCATTTTAGTTTGGGGAGGTTTGCCTTAATCAAAGCTGTTTGCGTCAACCAGGCTTGTTGGCGATCGTAGTTTGTTGTCAAAGTGCACAGAGAACGCTGCTGCCCATTCTCTGATGTGTCCCTTAGTCGCCTTTTACGACACCCACGGGAGGATATGGGCTGGTAAGATTATTTACGTCCGACACCATACGGAACGGTGGTACAACCTACTCTTACCTTAAATACGTAATCTCAAGCGAACTTATTTAATTATGACTTGACATGATGAAGTCGATCTCGTTTTTAGTTGCACCATCGGAGCTTTGCCAAGTCCACTTCCTGTGCTCACGCTTTCTGAAGAAAGAGTTGATAATATAGAGGCCCTCCTTCTCCATAAAACTGGCTAGCAGGTGACCCCGGTGGTTTCGACGTCCAACTGCAAATTGCCCCACTTCCTTGCAGCTCATCCTCGTCTTGTTTGTCCAGTTTCGCGTTAAAGTCCCCCATGACAACGGTGAAGTGAGTTTTGAAACCATGCATGGCTCTAGAGATATCCTCATACATGCTCTCTACCTCGTTGTCGGGGTGTGCCGAGGTCGGGGCGTAGACCTGTATGACCTTCACCGAAATCTCAATGATATTCTTAGTAAAAAGTACGCCACCCTGGTGATACCTGTATGACCTTCAGCGAATATCTCGAGGATATTCTGAGTATAAGGTACGCCACCCTGGTCGACACACTCTCTATCTTCACCACGTTGTTCACAAGGAACTTGTGGACGAAAAACCCAGCACCACCCTGGGGCTGCTGGTCACCCTCTCGGAAATAGAGCAGGTTACCGGATTTGAGGATTATCAAGTCCTCCCTATCTATTCGGATTTCAGATAACACTTTAATACTCCATCGTGACCTGCTCAATTCCTCCTCGAGTTCGACTATCTTCTCGTCGGTCCGGAGTGTTCGCGTGTTATACGTTGCCAGGTCCAGTCGTATTATAGGCGTAGCCGGGTCCTCTCCGGGGATTCGTAGTCGAGGGCAGACGGGCTGGCGGGCACTCATGGCCGTTTATTACTTGTGCTTTTCATTTAGGTTTGGGGGTGGTTTGCCTTAATCGCCACGCTTTGCAGGCTGGTTGGCGATCGCAGTTTGTTGTCAAAGTGCACAGAGAACGCTGCTGCCCATTCTCTGATGGGTCCCTTAGTCGCCTTTTACGACACCCACGGGAGGATATGGGCTGGTAAGATTCTTTACGTCCGACACCATACGGAACGGTGGTACAACCTACTCTTACCTTAAATACGTAATCTCAAGCGAACTTATTTAATTATGCCTTGACATGGCAATTTCTTTTTTGGCATGTTACTTCAGATAGCAGTAGCACTAATCTAAAGTTGAAATGGCTTCAGAATTTAACAAAAATAATATTTTAATAAAAACCAAAAGAAAACTATTTTATTTGTGACTCGCTCAGTGTGCGACCAAAAAGGATGTTAAAAAAAACCTTTTTGACAAAAAAAAAACAAACGGGCTTCCAAAACAATTACAAAAATGAAAAATAACTTTCTTTGCCGAAGTCGGATCTTTGGTACCTATTGTTTTCCGTTTTTCGACACCGACTTGGGAAAAGAAAGTAATTCTTCGCTTTATAGTGTTTTGTTTTGGAAGTCGGTATGATTTTTTTGTTAGTTTAAAAGTTTTTAGCCAGTTCATGCTGCCCTGAGCAACATGACTGTATGATAACACATTATATACATTAGAAGGAACACATTATAAATTGAATTACTTCATAACAAAAAATAACTGAAAGAGTAGATAACATAACACAAATAAAGTATATAAGTATAGCATACAGACATGGACAAAGCAAACATTCACAAATAGACACACAATGTTTTTCAATTATCAAAATAGGTCCAAGAAATGCATACATGATAATGCCGAATGGCCAATCAGGTACAGGTACATTTGTTTTCTCATTAGAAGTAATCCTTTTGAGATAATTTTCAGTGCGTACAGCAAAGGCCGCGCTCCCATCTCTCTCGCGTACAAGCATCGTGGCATTTTTATTCCAAACGTATTAAAAACCATGTTTTTTAAAGTAAGAGGTTCGTTAAAGTAAACTGGTACTATAGCGCCTAGGATTCCAAGTTCGTCGGAGTAAAGACTTTTCTTTTTCCGGTAAGCGCTAAATAAGTTGTCGCAAAGAATCCGTGATTTTTGGTTTATTATCTCCTTGCTGTACGTGAAGGACCATGTTTATAGATATTATGGAATTCTGGGATACAGGACAACTGACAGTTGTTCCAATAGTTTATTTATTTATTTAAGGATCACCAACGACTGTTACAAAACAATAGCATCTTACAAAAAATATAAAATTCTTACAACATATCATTTAAAGCAACCACATTCATTCAGCATTCCAATTACAAGCAACCACAGCTTACACTTTGCTGAGTATACGCAGCTCTACATAACATATTGTAGTAGATATAATATCGATCCAACCTAAGTAACACCTAAGTATAACGTGTATGTATTGTGTAGTCTTTACCATAAGTGTATAACCAATATATATGGAGATCCTATGCTAATTGAGCCAGTAATAAATCATGTTCTGATCGATACGCGTGTTTCGTTTATATCTCCGAACCATACAATATTAAGAATACGAAGAAAAATAATGAGAAATAGTTGCCATGTGATATACGATATATATATATATAAAGCTAGCACTTCGTCCGCGACTTCGTTCGCGTGATCCGTATTTTGTCCCACAGATGACTTTTTAGTTTCAACCCTTTAAAGGTTGAATTGCCAATAATCTCTTCTTAGTACTCCCCTACATCATATAAAGAAGCCATGATTTTTCAGTAGTCGGCTTTTAGTTTTTGAACTTATTTTTTGTTAGAATGTAATTTTTACGTTCAGAATGACGGGTGGTCATCATAGTAATGTGATATCAACTAAACTTTGCACTTTTTTGTTTAGGTGAACCGGGGCAGCCCGGACAGCCCGGATACCCGGGACAAGCAGGCGAACCAGGACAACCCGGATACCCAGGACGACCAGGATACCCAGGACAACCAGGACGACCAGGACACCCAGGGCAGCCTGGACAGCCTGGACACCCAGGACAGCCAGGGCAACCTGCCCAACCAGGTGGAACTGGACAACCCGGACAACCTGGGTACCCAGGACAGCCAGGCCAACCAGGTAAACCAGAGTAGCCAGGATTCCCAGGTCAACATGGTTAAACTTCATCATCATCATATCAGCCGAAAGACGTCCACTGCTGGAGATAGGCCTCCCCCAAGCGTCGCCACATTGACCGGTCCCGTGCATCCCGCATCGATCGGATTCCCGCAACCTTCACCAGGTCATCAGTCCACCTGGTAGGAAGCCTTCCAACGCAGCGTCATCCGGTTCGCGGTCGCCACTCCAGACCTTTTCTGCCCCATCGGCCATCCGTTCTGAGAGCAATGTGCCCTGTCCACTGCCACTTAAGTCTGGCAATTCTTAGGGCTATGTCGGTAGCCCTGGTTCCCTTGCGGATCTCTACATTTCTGATTCGATCACGCAAGGACACTCCGAGCATGGCCCTCTCATTGCCCTTTGGGTGACTGTAAGCTTTCTGATGAAGGCCATTGTGAGCTACCAATAGTCAGATCTCATGCAAAGACCTTGGAGCCCTTATACCGCTCAATCGCGTCTTTAATACGCTCGGTAATAAAGCGGCGGAGATCGCTTTTTAAGGACTTTGAGATCCGTCTATTTTGCTGCCGTTATTTCAAGGCATCGTCTGAAGACTGCAAGATCAGCTCACGCCTCTCCGTCAAGAGCTTGAGAGTAGGATCAGAGAGCATTTTGTTCCTACCTGTATGGCGGGTCTTGAAAAACTTAGACCTGAACGTATGGACAGCTGCCACGAAACCATCGCTGTATTCGTCCACGGAGCTCCTTAGGCACTCGACATGATTCTGGTGTTCGAGCTAAAAGCTTTGCGGTTTTGGATCTGGATCTGTGCTGGACGCAGCGTAGACTTCATCAGTCGAGACATTTCAAGCTTGATATTTATGTTCAATATGCCTCTCACCACGCGGTGGCCGCTCCCGGTGTTCACCGAATTGATCACAGAGACATCATTGAATATTTACTTCTTGGTTGACATGATGAAGTCGATCTCGTTTTTAGTTACACGAAATTGCATACGAAACAGTGGTACAACCTACTCTTACCTTAAATACGTAATCTCAAGCGAACTTATTTAATTATGCCTTGACATGGCAATTTCTTTTTTGGCATGTCTTACTTCAGATAGCAGTAGCACTAATCTAAAGTTGAAATGGCTTCAGAATTTAACAAAATTATATTTTAATAGAAACAAAAAGAAAACTGCTTTCTTTGTGACCCGCTCAGTGTGTGACCAAAAAGGATGTGCAGAGATATAAAAAAAAAACTTATTAACAAAAAAAAAACAAACGGACTACCAGATCAATTACAAAACGAAAAATAACTTTACAGTGCATGTCCTCGAAAAGAGCAGTTTTCCAAGCAGCCAAACTGTGCGTAAAGTGTCACTTTTTTTCACTAGTGCTTTTTACTTTCCTGTATTTTTTTAATTTTTAACTCCAACGTCAGCCCGACTATGCATAGAGTTTTTATTATTTGAGAAAAGTTTAAAAAATTTGTTATGTACAGATTATCATTCATATAAAAGGTAAAATAAAACGAATACTTTATTTTAGTCGTTTTTAATTACTCTAGATTTAGATTTTGATCAATAAATTAATTTTAATTATTCATTAAATATGTTTGGCAGAACGTATATTTTGCTCGTGCCTTATTGCGTTACGATGTGACAGCTATTCGCACATGCGCAGTAGATATGCCCGAGGAACTATTAGTTAATCTGTGGATATGCTAAACGCGCTTGCTTATTCAAGCGCGTTTTATTAATTTATTTATTTCCTCGCACAATGCATAGTAAAATGTTGTATGATACACGTACGTAAGATGATTTCCGACTTGTGTCGATTTATCCACTCACTCGCTTCGCTCGCTCGTGAATAAAAATGCCACTCATCAGAAATCGCATACCTTCCGCACTTGTAGCATAAATAACTATTACAATGCATGTCCTCGAAAAGAGCTGTTTTCCAAGCAGCCAAACTGTGCGGATAGTGTCACTTTTTTACCCGACTGCCGAAGGAGGGTAATGTGTTTATCAGTCTATGTATGTATGTATGTATGTATGTATGTATGTATGTATGTATGTATGTATGTATGTATGTATGTATGTTTGTTCCTATGTGGCGTTCCAGAGACCAAACGCGTTGGCCGATTTTGATGATTCATACGTCAATCGATTCGTCTTAACCCTGCGAGTGTCATAGGCTACGTTAAAATTGGACAATAGAAAAATGGCGGATTTTGGGCGCCATATTGTGGGGTCCCAAATATTTTTTTTCTTCCAAACCCAGTGTGTAGGGTATCAAAATATAGGGTTTTAAGAGGTGATTTCAAAAATATATAACACTTATATGTTTAAATGTATCTAATTCGAAAAAAACTTAACTAAAAACTTATAAATAAAAAAAGTTAAATCAAAAAATCAAAAAACCCGACTGCTTCAAAAGCGAACTAAAAAGACGTAAACAAGGAAAAAATCATGCTGTGCAGGCGGAGGATACACCAGATTTTGGTCAGCCAGCCCGCGAATATGTATCCTCCGACTGCACAGCATGATTTTTTCCTTGTTTACGTCTTTTTAGTTCGCTTTTGAAGCAGTCGGGTTTTTTGATTTTTTCACTAGTGCTTTTTACTTCCCTGTATTTTTTTTATTTTATCTCCAACGTCAGCCCGACGCATAGAGTTTTTATTATATGAGTTAAGTTTTAAAAATTAGTTATGTACAGATTATCATTCATATAAAAGGTAGAATAAAACTAATACTTTATTTTAGGCGTTTTTAATTACTCTAGATTTAGATTTTGATCAATAAATTAATTTTAAATATTAATTAAATATGTTTGGCAGAACGTAGATTTTGCTCGTGCCTTATTGCGTTACGATGTGACAGCTATTCGCACATGCGCAGTAGATATGCCCGAGGAACTATTAGTTAATCTGTGGATATGCTAAACGCGCTTGAATAAGCCCGCCATTTTATTAATTTCATTTTATTAATTTATTTATTTCCTCGCACAATGCATAGTAAAATGTTGTATGATACACGTACGTCAGATGATTTCCGAGTCGTGTCGATTTATCCACTCATCGGAAATCACCTACCTTCCGCACTTATAGCATAAATAACTATTCTTTGCCAAAGTCGGAGTCGACTTCATACAAAAAAGTAAGGATAGATTTGCTGCGCGCCATCTAGTAGCACTCCAAAACACCACACCGTAACGAAAACATAAAAAAAAAACTTTCTTACAAAAAAAATACTACCGACTTCCAAATAAAAACACTACAAAGTGAAAAATAACTTTCTTTTTGGAAGTCGGTGTCTTTGGTTGGAAATGGTCAGTACTACATTTTTATATTTTTTTATTTTCATCTTTTTAGTTGTACCTAATATAAAAGTTCTTTAATAAGATACCTATAATACCAGCAAAGATTACCCGAATATCATGAAACTTGAACATAACCGGTGAAATGAGGGTGTACCAAGGTGAACTGTACATATCTGCGTACCCGTTTAGTTTAGAGCGTACTGGCGCGATGTTATATTATGAAATGGGATATATAAAAAACAGACATGCGATTGCAGCAATCCCGAGAGATTTGCCGTCATTTATTGAAGAGTTCTATTGTATATCACCGAAGTTCTACATTAGATCTTCAACAAATTAAAATGGGACCAATTTGGGAAAATACTATTTAAAAAAAAATGAATTTTCAATATCGGTCCACAATTGACAGCGATATCGGTGAACATAAAAAAAACATGTTCTATGTTATGGGGGTTTGGTTTCCGCACTTAGTCCTTCAGCTGGACCATTGTGCGTGGGCACATATGGGATTATTCCAGCCATCCCACCTCCCTCCAGAAGCTGATTAGGGCTCCTGGTTTTCTTAGAACGTGCGCAACGGTTTCCTCAGTCTCCATGAATGCCCTGCACAGAGGACTGTCCGTTATGCCTATTGTGTGGAAATGTTTGTTAAGTGAGCAGTGTTCCGTGATGGTCCCCGTCATCAGGCACAGGCCATTCCTGTCCAAGCGTAGCAATCGTCTGGAAAGCCTACTGTCCAAAGAGGGCAGAGCTTCTTTAGACTGCCTACAGCCTGGTGCCGAGGTCCACCAGTTTTCTGCCTGTGTCTGGGTGAATTTCTGTAGCCACCTGCGTATTTGGTTGAAGGGGATGGGTACAACAGGTTCGGGTCCATAGACCGCCGTGCTAGATCCGCGTCTCGCAAGCTCGTCAGCCGCGTCGTTGCCCAGCGATTCACTGTGTCCCTTTATCCATTGCAGTGTTGTGACTAGATACAGTTATTTGTTCTAGTGCGTTGTGGCATTCTTGTATTAATTTCGATGTAATATATTTTTTCCGTAAGGATTGGAGGACTGAAGCGCTGTCGGAGAGTATACGTATGCAAGTGTCCGTAACCCTCCTGGCTTCTAAGGCATGGACCGTTAGTATGATGCCCACACACTCCGGTACCACCACACCTTGCCTATGCAACAGCTTCTGAAGAGCCTTAAGTACTGGTTTTCCACCCGCCTTCAATAGTTAGGCCGTAATTCTGTCATCAACCAGTGCCTTGTTGTTCTTAAGCTGTTTAAGAGCCATCCTAATCTCGTACAGCCTGACGTCTGGCATGTCTTCGGTATAGTGTCGGGTCCATCTAGCTCTAGGTTAATTTGCTCGATTCGCGACGGGTTTACTGGTTGACGTGTACTTGCCCATAGAATCTCTCGCTATTTTCGCTTAATCGCGTCTTCAATACTTTTGGTATTAAACCGGCGGAAGTCGCTTTTCAAGGACTTTGAGATCCGCCTATTTGGCTGCCGGTATTTTAACGCATCGTCTGAAGACTACAGAATCTTCTCACGCCTCTCCTTCATGACCTTGGGAGTAGAATCCGAGAACTTTTTGTTTCTATCTGTACGGTGGGTCTTGAAATACTTAGGCCTGACTGTATGGACAGCTCTTACCATGCGGTGATTGCCCCCAGTTTTCACCGAATTGATCACTGACACATCATTGAACATTTGTATCTTGGTTGACATGATAAAGTCAAACTCGTTCTTAGTTGCACATCGTGCCTCCGCCAGCTACACTGTGTGATGATGTGACGTGTGGGCGAGTATCTCTCTCCAACACATCTACGTGCGCGCATATCATATTCTTCATAATCACATCATACATACATCTCTCTCTTCTCTTATACATGATTGATATATTTTTATTTTACTTTATAGCTACAACTATCCTTTTATAAGTGCAACTAAATAATATTGCCCTTTATTTTGTACTGAAACTAATATTCATGCAATTGTTGATTAAAATATTATATTATCTTTTTTGTTAACTGTACTTTAACTTCTTTTTTGTTGTTCCCAAAATACTACTAAAAATAATGAATGTATTTATAGGTGGAATCTGGGACCGCGGTGCCGGTCCCAAAAGCCCCACGACCCATACATTCGCGTTAGGTCAATCCAGCGTTCACCGAGAAAAAAAAAACATAATGTCGAACATAGAACCGCCTCCTTTTTAGAAAGTCGGTTAAAAAATACCTATCCATAGCTGGGACTCGAACTCAAACGTTTATCGAACGAACTCGAACGTTTATCAATAGGCTATCCCGACGGGCAATAGGGGCAGCGAAATTACGAACCACATTGCACGCACGTTAACGTCATTATTGACATTAGTTGTATGATTATGATTAGAGACCTAAAATCTCATAAAACGTATTTGGGGGCGCAAGAAAAACAATTAGACAATATGATAAAAGGGACATCGCAAAAAAAAATACACTACGTAAAAAGATTGGGCAGCTCTGGAATATGGAGTTCAAGGAACTATTTTACTTCTTGTACACTTTAAATTCATCTCACTTTGATATAGTGTACCGATTGCGATAAAACAAAAACTAAGTAATATTTCAAGTTACGCACAATTTTTATGTATAAAAGTTATCTACATTGGTTTCGAACATTTTACGTGATGCGTGCACAAATAAACAGACAAAAAGATAAACAGACAAAAAATCCAAAAATGCTGGAAATGGGTTCTGTTGGTTCTCATTTAATACCCTGGCTACTTTTTTGGAATTATTATCGATGTACAAAAACGACTTTTGTACAGATTAATTACATGTATTGATTTAAGAATCACAAACGACTATTACAAAACAACACTAGCAACAATAGCATCTTACACAAAATATAAAAATTCTTATAACACATCTTTTTCATGTAATGCACACCCAATTACAGGCAACCACAGCTTACTCATTGCTGAGTATACAAAGCAGCTCTACATAACATGTTAAAAATATAAAGAAAAATAATGAGAAATAATTTCCATGCGAAATACGCTTTGTAGGCATATTAAAAATATTTTTTCAATACAGTTGTTAAACATGGCGTAATTTCAGAGGCTATTATGATTCGAAAATTGAATCTTTTGCATAGGCAACTTTCTGTTACGCGGTCGTATCTTTTTGATATGAGCTCGATTTTTTGTAGAGTTTTTTTTGTTTTAAATTAATAAGTAAATTTAAAAAGTTTTGTAGCAAGGAGTTTTCATAAATAAAATAAAATGGGATGGATTTTATACGAGAAAAAAATATTGAGTCCGTACGTCTTAGCGTTGAATTCTCAAAAGTCTTTTAAATGGTTGTTTAATATATTTAATTACTAGTTTTAATTTAGTTATTGTCACATCAAGATTTCTCAAAAATCGAATAGATGTATATAAGCTGTTTTCGTTGTTAAAAAAATTACTGCGGTTGATTTTCATTTTTATTGTTAAATTGATTATTTTTTTTGTTAATATGAGTTCAAGTTCAACTGATGAAATGGAATTAACTCCATCCGATATTTTTTGTGATTTAAAAACTGCGCAAGATGAAATTTTGCCCCCAAAATCTCGAGAAAGATATATGGCGACTTACGATCATTTTATTTTATGGGAAAAACAAAAGAAAACTAAGTAGTTTTCAGAACATGTTTTGTAAAATAAGCTATATTTTCATGAATTGAGTGGCAAATAAATCCCATCTACTTTGTGGTCAATTATTCCATGTAAAAAACTACTCTCAATATTCTTTGATTTGTTTTTACTATTTCCCAAATTTGTATTGAAAAATATCATTTTACATATCATGTTAAATGATTATTTTCATCTTTCCTGTGGACAATCCTGTGGAATCTACCAATCTATTTTTTATTGATTTTATGGTGGTTTGATAAAAATACATTTAATCATTACAAGTTATTTGTTTTGCTTTAAGACATACACTATTTTTTTGAAAGTGTTTTCACTGGCAGTCTGTGGTCAGCTTGATATTTTCTGTGGCCTATAAAAAGTAAATAGGTCAACATTTACAAAAGTAATTAAAGTTGATCCTTTTCAGACATGAGATTATTTTATTTTGATTATTTTGCAATAAAAAGTTGATTTTTCATGCATTCTTACGATTTTATTTGTCCAAAAACCAAACTTCGAATTTGATTATGACCCATCCATGCTAAATTATAGCTTTCTAGTACTAAGATTATCTGAGCTAAGGTGCGGACAGACGGACATGGCGAAACTGTAAAGGTTCCTTGTTGACTACGAAACCCTAAAAAGACCGCGAAAATAGCATTCCGTAATTAACTTATCAACGACATCAAAATATTGTAATTTTTACCACATTTATCAAATGCATGTATTTTCTTTTATAGATCTTCACAAGTTCATTGTTGTGTCAATTTTATCAAATTTTAATAATTTTTTGTCAATGTTATTAAATTTTAATGATAATGTTAATTTAGCAATTCTGTATATTTTATTAACTTAATCAATTTTATTCATTGAATCAATCGTATAATTTTTACCAGTGTTTAACTTTTTTTTACCAATTTTTATTTTACTTATTTTATTAATTGTATAATTTTTACAATTTTTTTTGTAACCAATTTTTAATTCACTTTACTAATTTTATTAATGTTATCGTTTTTATGTAGGTACTCACTCGATTGCATTAATAATTAGCGCTTATTAGAATGTAAGTTAGCTTAGAAATTCTTTAAAATTGTGAATGTGGTGTTTCATCATTCATCATCATCATTTCAGCCGAAAGACGTCCACTGCTGGACATAGGCCTCCCCCAGGCGTCGCCACATTGACCGATCCCGTGTGTCTCGCATCCAGCGCCTTCCCGCAACCTTAACCAGGTCATCGGTCCACCTAGTGGGAGGCCTTCCAACGTATCGTCTTCCAGTTCGCGGTCGCCACTCCAGAACTTTTCGGCCCCATCGGCCATCCGTTCTGCGAGCAATGTGCCCTGCCCACTGCCACTTAAGTTTGGCAATTCTTCGGGCTATGTCGGTAACTTTGGTTCTCCTGCGGATATCATCATTTCTGACGTGATCACGCAAGGAAATTCCGAGCATAGCCCTCATGTGGTGTTTGCCTCTAAGTAATTGTTACTCTGTTAGATTAGTATGTATTGTTTGTCAAAATTAAGTTTGTTGTGAACCTAATCAAATAAATAAATAAAATAAACATCGAAACAGGTGTAAATAAACTACTGAAAATTGTATTAAAAAACAGTGGGATATTTTTTAAGAACTAAACAATTGTGTAAACAAACGAAGTAAAGCTTAATAATTAAAATTATAAAAGCTGAGACACAAAAACATCAAAAAATAAGAAAGAAGCCTTGACCGCCAATGTTAATAGCAGCAGCAAGTATTTATTATACAAATATAATACGCACGTTCTTATTTTTTTTTGTTTTAAAAACGTTGCCTACACTAGGAATTTCTTTATGTATCATAGGTGCGTTTAAAACATTTAAACTCACACACAAGACACCTAGATCCAGAACAACTACCTGTAAGGTAGTAAATATTTGATCCGTGCGGGAAACAAACCAGCGCGGTGCGAATCGTAGCGCAGCAGCCGATCGCTCAATTACTACGCCAACCGTGTCGTTGTTATTTTTGTTTTTGTTTACTTAGTGATCACTAGGTGCGAGTGCGAAAAACCCCGTTTCAAAGAGCAAAATGCGCATAAGTCCGAATTAGACTCATTCGAAATGTTTCTGATATGTAGAGAGATGTACTCGTACCTATAACGTTTGCGGCATTCATTTACAAGTGGTTTTAGAAAACCAAACCACCACGCTGGATTAATGGATAAACGCTCCAGCACGCTGGAGCGTTTATCCATTAATCTAAAATGTCGTTAAGAGTTGTTTTTCATTCATAAATTTTGTTACTTTGTGTTTAGGTAAACCTGGTCAGCCCGGACAGCCCGGATACCCAGGTGTACCAGAACCGTCAGGTCAACGTACGGATGCACCAGAATATGGGTTTAATGCTGCAAACTTTTGGTTGAACAAACGCCGTCGTAGGTATTTGATAATATTTTTAGTCGAATAAGTATCATGGTAATATTGCATTTATTTTTAATTATAACTTTGTTCCAAGTAACACACTGCCATACAGTAACTGCCATAACGTATTATAACCAAAAGTAACTAGTGGAAGAAATATGTGATGACATTTAGCTGTAATAACTTGTTTAAAAAAAAACGAATAGATATGTAATAAAATATGTATAAAAACTATATATCATGTGTTTAATTTAATATTTCTTACAATCTACATAATTATTTATAAAACCTGAATTAATAATTTCCTGATCGAACAAAAGATCATTTGTACGCAGTAACAAATTAAAAAGAGACATGGATTGCCAGTTTTGCACCTTTGTCTGATAGAATTTCGTGTATTTTTGATGTTTACATGATAGATTTGATCATTAAAAGCAATTACAGACAAGTAAAAATCAGCAAAAGTTTATTTATTTATTTCAGTAAGACATTTCAACAACATATCTTATTTGCAATTTCATTACAGAGAAATACATTAATTTAAAAGATGGTCCTGTGCAAAAAGGTCAGTTACTGACGTGCTCATCACATAATCTGTTTTAGGGTTCCGTAGCAAAACGGAACCCTTAAAGATTCGTCATGTCTGTCTGTCTGTCTATCTGTCTGTACGTCCGTATGTCACAGCCACTTTTTTCCGATACTATAAGTACTATGCTGCTGAAACTTGGTAAGTAGATTTATTCTGTGAACCGCATTAAGATTTTCACACAAAAATAGAAAAAAGACACAAAATTTTGGGGGTTCTCATACATAAAACTGAAACTAAAAATTTTTTTTTCGTTAGATAATATGATGACCTTTATTCCTAATAATTATGTTATATTGATTTTAGGGCTAGTCTATGTTATTTGCCTTATTCTTGTAATTTTGATTCTAAAATATTGTAAATACTTTATGTGGTTGTAAAAGGTATAAAAATAAATACTATAAAAGACTTCCGTGGAGTTTGTTGCCCTTCTTCTCCACGAGAACTATTCTAGAGAACGGGTGGTAAGCTCACTGAGCCTTCTCAATATGAATTAATTGACAAGCCTTATTTAAATAAATACATAGTCTTGCCTGTTTGTGCTTTTATTCATAAAACCCTTACCTTACACACCACATAATATATTGGAACTCTGCTACACAGTAAATAACCAACAACCATCTTGACATTCAAAGCTTGCCATTTTGATAGATATCAATACTTGTATGTAGAGTTCCATTCATGGTTCTAACACGTGCATTAAAATTCTATCCTTTGTTTTTATTTATTTATTTATATATACTTTATTGTACACCAAGATAAAAATTCCCTCTTACAGCTAGGAGGCCTGTGTCCCAACAGTGGAAACATTAATAGGCTGATGATGATGATGAAAATAAAAATAATAATAAAAAAAGGGTGGTATTTAATACTTTAACTGTAATTCCCCTTTTTTCAATCAAAATATTCGAAATTACTACCAAAAATACTGAATTGCACACTAAATTTGCTCATCAAATAAATGAATTATACTATACTGCTAGATCTTTAAAGCTTAACTGTTTTACTGAATAACTATCTGTTAACTAAAAGTAAATCTAATAATTCTTCGAGTGCAACAAAATATTTAAGTTTTAAGGGAGGGGGGGAAACGAAACAAAGTCGACGGAGCCCCGCTGCGCAGGGCTCCTATTTCTGTCTGCAGGGTCTAAAGTAACCTAACATGAAGGAGATGACGGGAGCTGAGTTCGCTCGCTTTGCTCGCTCACTTCAGCTCCCGTCATCTCCTTCGAACCTAACCTATCCGTGTCGGGGTGCCCTAAGCTCCCGAGCTCGCTTCGCTCGCTCTTGGACTAATTCACACTTATTTTATATTTAATTGAATAATTTGTGTGCAAATCAGTATTTTTGTTTTACGGTGAGTAATATTGTTTTGCAGTAGGTTATTAGTGGAGATATTTTGTTTGCTTAAATTTCTAAATAGAGGTGCAGTTAAAAATTCCCCATAAAAAATATCTTAAAAAACAAACATAAAACAGGTGGCCATATCGCGTTCCGCGATCTCTTCCAGGCAAACTAGAATGGAAAGAGACAGCCTGGACACAATATGGGGCTGCACTTGGTTTTTGTTGAGTTTTTATATTTAATTTTAATGTCACGAACAAATACTGGGAAAACATTAGTTTCATCCTAGGGGTAGCGCTTTTACAAAACGATAGTTACGACAACGGCATAATGCTATAATATACTTCACGAATGCTTTCTCTCTCTCCTTTCTTAAAAAATCTTCTAAACAGATATGTTTAATAAATTAATGCGTTCACCACAGAATAATGACAAAAACTAAAAGTGACCATTTTTTATTGCATTAGGTACTAGAACTTACCTCCACTACGCCAAAACCTGGCGAAGTTACGTGCCGAGGACTGTACATAATAAATTGAATATTCTAACTACTTATTTAATTAAATTACATTTAATTTAAATTAAACTTCAATTGGATTTAAATTAATCCAAAATTGTGCGAGAATTGAAAAAAAAAATAAGATAAATTACTATTAATTAACAAATAAAATACTGCCTAGTTAAAAATAAAATGTAATAAAATAATAAGATTGCAAATAAACTACGTCAAAATTACTTACATAATATTATTAGAGGAATAGTAAGAGTACACAACAAAACAGAAAAACAGTTTTTAAGTAGGCAAGTCGGGTGAGATTACAGATCGATCTGCGTGACCTTTGACTTAAACTGAGACAGAGAGTCAAAGGTCACTTCATGATGAGGTCGACTATTTCATGAAATGGTTGTATTACATGATCAAAGACCAGTTAAAACTGACCATATCGTTTAAACGTCAATGTTTGATGATATATCAGTTCACGTTTGTCTATATCATTAATGAAGGGTTTCAATGACAGCAAAGGTTATTTTTTTTTTTCATAAAAACTTTTAAAAAATTCAAGTAATTCTGTGTCGTAACGACATTTCACTTAATTTTTTTTATAAATTCGGACAGAAAAGTTTCAGGAATGGATGATATGTTTATGGTTCCAAAGTCATTTTATATTTATTTTTTTGTTGTTGTTAGATTGACACAACTGTTTTCCATTTTGGCGTGGAGTACAGGGAAATTTATATGCGTGGAGTTTGAGTTACATCTGTTATTTAGATTAAATACAGTGCTGTTTTTAGTTATATCATATCTAGTGCGTATTGCGAATGTCATAATGGACACAAACATCAAACAAAGAGTTTGTCGACCGCCTTCGCACAAGGCCATCATTGTGGACGAATTTTTGACCATAAACTCAACAATTACCATCGAGCAACCACCTTATTCACAAGATATGACTCCATCTGACTTCTTTCTTGTTCCTAAACTCAAATTACCACTTTGGGGCACCCGTTTTCATTCGTTAGAAGACTTAAAGGATAATTCGCGGCGAGAAGTGAACTCGATTCCGAGAAAAGCGTTTAAAAAATGTTTTGATGATTGGATTATTAGTTGGCGTAAGTGTATCTATCTATTCTAATGTGTTTTTAAGTATTTGTCAGTAAACATAGCGTGTCAACCTTTGCAGCAAGCTTCGCAACACCAACACTACGAAAAAATTAAACTAACTTCCAAAAAAAACACTACGAAGTAAAAAATAACCTCTATTTCGGCAGCCGGTGTTCCTGTTTTCGTTTCTTCGTTTTTAGGGTTCCGTACCCAAAGGGTAAAAACTGGACCATATTACTCAGACTCCGCGGACCGTCTGTCTGTCTGTCTGTCTTTCACCAGGCTGTATCTCATGAACCGTGATAGCTAGGCAGTTGAAATTATCACAGTTGATGTATTTCTGTTGCCGCTATAACAACAAATACTAAAAACAGATGCGCGAAGCGATGATAGTACGGAACCCTTCGTGCGCGAGTCTGACTCGTACTTAGCCGGTTTTTTTTGTATAAAGTCGATATTCTTCTCCCTAGATTAAATAATGTTATGTGCAAGTAGGTAAGTTGGTAGGTAGGTAGGTAGGGTAGGTAAGGCGTAGGTTGGGTAAGTAGGGTAGGTAAGGCGTAGGTAGGGTAGGTAAGGCATAGGTTGGGTAAGTAGGGTAGGTATGTAAGGCGTAGGTTGGGTAAGTAGGGTAGGTAAGGCGTAGGTCGGGTAAGTAGGGTAGGTAAGGCGTAGGTTGGGTAAGTAAGGTAGATCGGGTAGGTAAGGCGTAGTTTGGGTAAGTAGGGTAGGTAAGGCATAGGTAAGGTAGGTAAGGCGTAGGTAGCGTGGTAAGGCGTAGGTAAGGTAGATGAGGCGTAGGTAGGGTAGGTAAGGCGTTGGTTGGGTAAGTGGGGTAGGTAAGGCGTAGGTTGGGTAAGTAGGGAAGGTAGGTAGGGTAGGTAAGGCGTACGTTGGGTAAGTAGGGTAGGTAGGTAGGGTAATTAGGACGCAGGTAAGGTAGGTAAGGCATAGGTAGGGTAGGTAAGGCGCAGGTAGGGTAGGTAAGGTAGGTAAGGCGAAGGTAGGTAGGTAATTAGGGTAGGCAGTTGACTGGAGCGAAGCCGCAGGCACAGCTAGTTTTGAAATAAACTTCTTTCGACCAAAAAAATAATTTTGCGCGGGTGTGTCTGTGTTTAGACATATGATGGAGTTACGCCCGAACATAATATTTTTTTTTTTAAATAAACGTCCGAAATGAGAACCTCCTCCTTTTTGGGAAGTTGGTTTAAAATACCTCCACTTTACCGAGATCATGTCTGTATCAATGATTCAGCAAATTGTCCAGTTGCGTAGACAATTTAGACACAAAACTACACCTATTTGTCATTACGATATTAAGTAGGAATGATTTCGTGGATAATCAGACTAGCCGCTGAATATTACACGAAAATATTCTCTCAGTACTCGGCCATCAGTGAGCGATTTGGCCATCGACCAACAACAAGGAAAAAGTAATCGCAATTTGACAGCCAAAGCAGACTGACCATTTTTCACCTGACTATGTATATACACAAGAAATAAATCTCTAAATTAAACTTATTGATTTGTATATTACGCTTATCACAGTGTTCAAAGAAACGCAGAAAAATATTTTTTAAATATATCTTCAGCTTATTCTGCGTCAAGGGTACGGTATTACCATGTTTTGAACGCATCTCAATTATCCTTTTTTACGACTTTCCATTTTACACACTGCTACTTGACTTATTCAAGTTTGAATGTAATGTAATTGAGTTCGCACGACATAAACAGATTTTTTTACATGCGATTGGCATCGTCGCCGCAGTCTTGTATGTAATAGTGGTCTATGGGCGCAGTCCTTCGTTGTTGCGTTTCGTTGTGTTTTGTGCGGGTGTACCTGTGTTTCAAGGAATTCACAAAGAAAAAAAAAGTCAAATCAAAAAATCAAAAAACGTGCAGGAGGAGGATACATGGTTTATTCCCATCGGCCACCCCCAAGTTGCCACCCCGGTGGCCGATGGGAATGATTTAGTGAAATTTCCTACCTTCCTTTATTCCCCATCTGGTTTTGGTCAGCCAGCTCGCGCGTATGTATCCTCCGACTGCACAGCATGATTTTTTCCTTGTTTACGACTTTTTAGTTCGCTTTTGCAGCAGTCGGGTTTTTTGTTTTTTTTATTTAACTTTTTTTTATTTATAACTTTTTAGTTAAGTTATTTTCGAATTAGATACATTTAAACATATAAGTGTTATATATTTTTGAAATCAACACTTAAAACCCTTTATTTTGATACCACCCACACACAATGGGTTTGGAAGAAAAAAAATTTGGGCCCCCACAATATGGCGCCCAAAATCCGCCATTTTTCTATTGTCCAATTTTAATGTAGCCTATGACACTTGCAGGGATAAGACGAATCGATTGACGTATGAATCATCAAAATCGGCCAACGCGTTTGGTCTCTGGAACGCCATATAGGAACAAACATACATACATACATACATCATCATCATCATATCAGCCGAAAGACGTCCACTGCTGGACATAGGCCTCCCCCAAGTGTCGCCACATTGACCGGTCCCGTGCGTCCCGCATCCAGCGAATCCCCACAACCTTCACCAGGTCATCGGTCCACCTGGTGGGAGGCCTTCCAACGCATCGTCTTCCGGTTCGCGGTGGCCACTCCAGAACTTTTCTGCCCCATCGGCCTTCCGTTCTGCGAGCAATGTGCCCTGTCCACTGCCACTTAAGTTTGGCAATTCTTCGGGCTATGTCGGTAACCCTGGTTCTCTTGCGGATCTCTACATTTCTGATTCGATCACGCAAGGATACTCCGAGCATAGCCCTCTCCATTGCCCTTTGCGTGACTGTAAGCTTTCTGATGAGGCCCATTGTGAGCGACCACGTCTCAGAGCCATAGGTCATCACTGGCAACACACACTGGTCATAGACCTTTGTCTTGAGACACTGTGGTAAGTTGGACGAGAAGAAACCGCGCAATTTCCCGAACGCTGCCCAGCCGAGTCGGATTAGACGGTTGACCTCTTTCTCGAAGTTGACCCTACCCAACTGGATCGTTTGTCCCAGTTAGACATAATCTTCCACAACTTCGAGTGGTGTATACATACATACATAGACTGATAAACACATTACCCTCCTTCGGCAGTCGGTTAAAATATACTTTTTAGACCATAGCAAAATATTCCTATTTTTAAACCGACTTACCAAAAAGGAGGAGGTTCTATGTTCGACTTCTTGTATGTTTTTTTTTTTTTTTTTTTTTTTTTTTATGTATGTTCACCGATATTTCCGTCAATTGTGGACCGATTTAAAAAAATCTTTTTTTGTTTGAAAGAGTATGTTTCGAAATTGGTCCCATTTTACTTTGGTGAAGGTCTGATGAAGAACTTCGGAGATACACAACAGAACTCTTCAATAAATAACGGCAAAACTCTCGGGATTGCTGCAATCGCATGTCTGTTTGTTGTTTATACCATTTCATAGCATAACATCACGCCAGTACGCTCTAAAGGGGTACGCAGATCTCTCATTTCACCGGTTATGTTCAAGTTTCATGTTATTCGGTTAATCTATTCTGGAGTTATAGAGACCTTAATAAACAACTTGCTATTAGGTAGGTAAAACTAAAAAGGGAAAAATAAAAACTTTTTTGCAAAAAAATACTACCGACTTCCAAATTAAAAACTAGAAAGTGAAAAATAACTTAACTTTTGGAAGTCGGTGTCCATATCGCAAAAAAATGGTTCCTACGAAAGACACCGACTTCCAAAAGTTAAGTTATTTTTCACTTTCTAGTTTTTCATTTGGAAGTCGGTAGTATTTTTTTGCAAAAAAGTTTTTATAGCGTTAAGAATTAGTTCCAGCCCATTAATTGCTTTATAACGGCAAATACTAACCTAAAAAGTAACATTATTTTTTGGACTTCGTAGCGTTTAAATCGTAAAAAATACCATATGACATTAATTTCTTAACTTACAGGTAGTCTTTCTACCATACCTTATAACTATATAAACTTTTATTATCAGGTTTTTAAATGTATGGGAAGGGGGCATTGTTCTTTGTTCGCTACTGGCTGTCGCTCAGCTGTCAAAAACCATACGGAATACGAAACGATCACGGTCACGTTGCGATAAATGCATATTTTGTTATTGTTAGCAGCGCCGTCGCAAATTGTTATGGTGTGGCTATCGCTCATACATAATGCGGATTTGCGATTGAAGAGCAATTATTTGGCAAAAATAAGCCTGCCAATCTTATGACATAAAGCGATTGATCGCGGGATGATTGCGCAATCTCTGCGCAAGTGCGCAATTATTGCTGATCGCTGTTTCATACATAATAAGCCTGCCGCTTGTACCCCAGCGGGAGACGTGACCCAACAGCAATGATTCAATGGTTCCAACGATAATCTCAATAAAAAGACAATTGCACGTGATTCGCAACTTTGCAGCCACTATCGCTGCAAACTTTTGGCAGGAAACCACCACCCACAGTCGGACCAAAGCCATCGCGTGCGCAACACGCGTTCTTTAAATTAAATTTTCAAACTCAAAGCGATCGCAAACGCGGCGTTTCGTCTCTTAGTCTTTTTACCGACTTCTCAAAAGGAGGAGCTTCTATGTTCGAGTGTATGTATCTTTTTATGTATATTCATCGATTTCTCCATCATTCGTGGACCGATTTTGAAAAATCTCTTTGTTTTGCCCGAGCAAAGTTGTCCAAAATTAATTTGTTGAAGACCTTATGAAGAACTTTGGGGATATACAACAGAACTCTTCAATAAATGACGGCAAATCTCTCGAGATTCTTACATTCTCATGTTGTCTGTTGATTGCACCTACATTACAATAGAACTTGCCCACTAGGTACCACAACACTTAATTTCCTATTGTAGCGATTCTGTTTAAAATAATGTGAATATGTTTTTGTTAAACAATAAAATAAGTGTTAGTTCTACTTTCTTAAACTCTAAACAAAACATATCCTAATCGATTATTTGACGTTGGACATAATTCAGTGAAGAAGTTTCAATAATAGAAGTGTTAGCTTACATCTCTATACATTAACATAGTTCGAAGCAAAATTTTGTAACGTTCAACTAACCCCGCTATAAATAATAAAAGCAACCTAAAAAAAACTACGTGCAACGATGGCATAAATCAGGCAAAGAAACAAAACATCAGCCGCATAATAATAATATCCCCCGGTGCTAATTTATTTCACCTTGACATATAACGCGTATATAAATTCAAGTTTCTATAGTTAACACTCCTTAATTTTCAACCAATATACTTCCGATCTGTATTGGGACTCATCAGCTAAGAATGTAAGGCGATCGAACAATAACAATAGTAAATTAACCTGTGCCCTATGCAATCTATATATTTATATAGATTGCATAGGGCACAGGTTAAAGGCAATTTATTAACTTATTATTAATGCGGCGTATGGTCACCTAATTTAAATGTTCCAGGCTTCTTTCTGGAGGGTTTTTATTAAGTCACGAGTCTATGTCAACAAGCCTCAGACTCTTGAAACCCACAAAGATAATATCTGCCTGTTCTGGCAGGAGTGATTGAAAATGCCATAAATTGGGCCCGAATATCAATTCTGGTGACGGCCACTTAGCCATATTAACATTATCCAAAAGCAGAACCAAAGTTATTAATACATAAAAAAATACAGTTCAATCAAGGAAGTGAATGTAAAATTTCACGTGTCCAATTTACAAACAGTAGAAATTTTATATGAACTTTCAACCCCCTTACGGGTGGAATTTCCAAAAACCAAAAAATACATAAATTCTTTTTATCAATCAAGAGCGTGAATGTAAAATCTCACGTGTCCAATTTAGAAACTGTAGAAATGTTACACCCTTACGGCTGTTATTTCCAAAAACCCTTTCTTAGTGCGTACTGACGTCACTTGAGGAACCCCCCTGCCAAATGCCATCCATCACGTCAAGCGGTTTTCGATATTAAATGATGAGTGAGTGACACCTTTCGCTTTTATAAAAAAATAGATAGATACGAGTAACAACGACACCTCCACCTCTACTTCAGATGCATCAACCAAGAAGACTGCGGGTTACAGCGATCATAATACTATGCTTCGTGCTACAAGTCCTGGGTGCCGACGAGTACACAGACGAGAACAGACCCTACGAGTTCCGGATAAACAATATCGACGGCCAGCAGCACAGGCATGAATCTAAAGGTAAAATCGTTATATCTGTGAATCTGACATCGGCTTACTACAAAATACTTTTATGTATTTTATAATAAGCACATATGAACCTACAAATTAGAGCAATCGTAAGTTTACTAATAACGTACGTGGTGAACTTGTGCGTTTTCCTATTATACTTCAAAAAGGAGGAGGTTCTCAATTCGACTGTATGTTTTTTTTGTATGTTTGCTACGCGATTAGATTTCAGTGTATCATACACTGAAAATGACATGCTTTTAGGCAAATCTGAATTAGGGATGTATTTTGAATATAACTCGAGCAAACCTAAATTAAAGTCTCTTTCGAAATAGAGTTGCACTGTAACTCTGTCAATTCCAAATGAACTTCTTCGGGGACATTTTCGACAAAAACACGTACGGCGATACGCCATCGGTACATGGTGGACATTCCACCCATACGCACAAAACTTTTTGGAAAGTCTTTTATTATGCGTACAGCTAAGGAGTGGATTTCCCTGCCGGAGTCTGTGTTTCCCGACTGCTAAAATCTAGGAGTCTTTAAGTCAAGAGTGTCTCACCGTCGACCACATCATCGCTTATCAACAGGTGAGATGGTGGTCAAGCTATACATAAAAAAATAAACTGAATGAAAATGCAAACAAATTTAGGATCAAATAATTAAATATTCCCGGAAATCGGTTAAACGTGAGTCGAATTGTGTTTTCAGATCTTGCAGCGCAATTATATTTATTCCATGTTTGAAATAAGGCAAGGCGAAAAATGTGGCAAATGCGTGGTATTTTTTTTATTGATTGGTCCACTAGTCCAACTTCACTCAAATTATATTTGACTTGCAGTTTCTTATTTAAATCATTGAGATGTGATGATAACATCACATCATCATCAATCATCACAATGATCATCTCAATGATTTCGTCGTAAGAAAACCCATATCACTCAGCCATGCTTCATCAGTGAAATTCTGAACAGCTTTCTATTTCCTTCCGCAAATCAAACACACGTTTTAACATTTTCCCTTTGCCGAGGCCTATTTCCAGCAGTGGACGTCTTTCGGCTGAAATGCTGATGATGGTGAGCCAAACACCATCACAGAAATAAGTTATATCACCATATCCAGCATTCGTTTCTTTTAAGAATCCCTGAAATTGCCTGTGGTTTACGCCCCATTCCCCAAGATTCGATGAAGTCAACCATGACTCATGACATCTTGAATATTAAGACTTTGCCCATAAATTTTCTTGATTTAGCCACCAAGAAAAACAAAATGAAGCAAACAGGAAAAATCGGGCATATTTCTTCTTTAATAAAGCAACAAATGCTTAATTTTTGTTTCGGTAGTTATAGTTTCCGACTAAAGTTACTATTGCTCAGTCTCTCCTTCTTCCTCTTCTTGACTATGCTGATGTCTGCTTTCTTGACGCGACTGAGGAACTTCTTGATAAGCTCGAACGTCTGCAGAATTTGTGCATCTGTTTCATATTTGGCCTCCGAAAATACCACCATGTGTCGGAATTTCGGAAGCGGTTGAAATGGCTGCCTATTCGACAGTGCCGAGATGCCCACACTCTTTCATTACTCTTTTCTGTACTTCGTAATCCTAAGTCTCTTTTGTATCTTCGAGAACGCTTTGAGTATCTTGTTCCGAGAGGAAAACCTTGTCGTCTGTCATCATCTCTTCTCCTTCGTTTTCCTTCCCACTCTTCTAGTCGTTACGGTGAATCCTTTACTGTTCGCACTGTGCGCCTCTGGAATACTCTTCCACACTCTATACGAGATAGCCCTTCATTGGAGGTTTTCAGCAGAAAAATTAGGGAATATTTCCAGTCAACATGACTCATTTCATTATGTATTTACAATTGTAATATTTTGGTTTTATATTGTATAGGTATGTATTATGTTTATGCATTGTGTGTTGCACACGTATTTGTTTAGTTTATTTAGTGAGTAAGTATTTAATATTGTTAAGATTTTTAATAAGATTTTGTTGTGCACATGGATGTACTATCCTCAAATGTCATATTTCTACGAAACTGAGGTTTGCTGTTAGAGAACCCAACTATGGGTTAAGCTCGCCTTTGTACATAAATTGTCCTATTGTATTTGTATGTTTTTTTGTACAATAAAGTATAAGAAGAAAATAAGAAGAAGAAACTGCAAGTCAAATATAATTTGAGTGAAGTTGGACTAGTGGATCAATCAATAAAAAAAAAATACCACGCATTTGCCACAGTTTTCGCCTTGCCTTATTTCAAACATGGAATAAATATAATTGCGCTGCAAGATCTGAAAACACAATTCGACTCATGTTTAACCGATTTCCGGGAATATTTAATTATTTGATCCTAAATTTGTTTGCTCACCCATTCAGTTTGTTTTTTTTTATGTATTATAGGCTCGCGCTTGACCACCATCTCACCTGTTGATAAGCGATGATGTGTTCGACGGTGAGACACTCTTGACTTAAAGACTCCTAGATTTTAGCAGTCGGGAAACACAGACTCCGGCAGGGAAATCCACTCCTTAGCTGTACGCATAATAAAAAGTTTCCAAAAAGTTTTGTGCGTATGGGTGGAATGTCCACCATGTACCGATGGCGTATCGCCGTACGTGCCGTACGTGTTTTTGTCGAAAATGCCCCCGAAGAAGTTCATTTGGAATTGACAGAGTTACAGTGCAACTCTATTTCGAAAGAGACTTTTAATTTAGGTTTGCTCGAGTTATATTCAAAATACATCCCTAATTCAGATTTGCCTAAAAGCATGTCATTTTCAGTGTTATACACTGAAAATGACATCTCTTTTTAGCATCACATGCAAGATTTTCTCGAATGGAAAATGTCCAAGGCAAGAACCTGAATCACCGATATTCACTTTGAGAACAGTTTGGGAATGCAACGACCACTATAATTTCAGATATTGATAAATTAGTTAAGAGTAAAGAATTTCATGTTTGACATACTCGTATCATTGATTGAAATTTCCTGTTTGTAAAATTTCGTAGTAAAAAACTTCAATGATCATTGTTTTTTTTTTACTTCTTAATAATATAATGGAAAATTTTCCTTGTGTTGAGGTCAGTTGAACCAAAATTAAATTATTCTCGGCACTTGACTTTCAAAAAGGTTGAAGATCCCTGGCCTAAGACAACCAAAGACCTTATACGTAGAAGTACAAGGTCTTTGAAGACAACATGACCTGATAGATAGTTAAACTTAGATAAGACTTAATTTAGATAAGTTAGTATGTATTATAAACTACTTTTAAGATTTTAATTTATAAAAGTATTGTAAACAGGTCACAGGCAATATAGGCTATTTTTTTTATATTTTAGTGTCTCAAACTTCTCCAGACGGTTTGATGTGACCGGTTTATCAAGGCCACAAAATCGTCACTTTTTTTTATAAACACTCCATCTATTCTATCAATAGCATTCTAATCAATTCTATGAATTTAATTATATACAAAGATTATGTTAATGAATTGAAAACTAGCTGTTCGTAATATTGTGGGCCAGCGAGAATACCATGGAACTAAACAGATTTTTTAAATTATTACTAGAATCTGCTCTTTCTCTAATTACCGAGCTTAACGAGGTTTCTGATTTAACTATTACCCGTCTTGGTTTAAGCTGTTCAGAACTTGAGCTTTAACTCACTATTAAGTGTCGTGTTATAAATTACAAGACTTTGACAGGGCTAAATATTAATTTGACTTTAGTGACAATAAACACATTATGATAATATATTCTATCTCTATAAAACCAATTACCTTTACAGACAAAGACGGGATTGTTATGGGCGAGTTTGGATTCCTCACCGCCGATAATGTGTACCATATCACCGTGTATGCCACAGACAAAGAAGGACGCTACCAAATATTATTAATGAAAAACATTCACCTGAATTCAAGTAAGCTTCTTACATTTTATCAACTTCATAACTGTCGAGTTCAGGGCTTGATTTACTTACTGACATGCGACCTCTTCATGATCTTCCCCGTTAATCAGTAGCGAGGATAAAGGGGGCGCCGAGCTTGCCTTTGCAAAAAACACATATTTACAGAAAAAACAAATGTTTCAAAATAATCATATCTGTGGGTCGAAAGTTGTTCTAGTGACCTGTTTCCATTTCATCCATCCTCAGTTCATCCGGTGCGTTTCGTCTCGGCCTACCTCACCATCCCCTTGAACAAGCGACCCTAGGTACCGGAAGTCGGAGATCGGTATGGGCGTTCCAGCGAGAGCTATGGGCACGGAACTGAGGTGACCGCCAAAATCGCAGAACAAGTATTCAGTTTTGGTTCTGCTCAATTTCTAGGCCACTCTCGGCAACCAGCATAATGTCATCTGCAAACAGCATACACCAGGGCACCTCTTCATTTATGTCCGACGTCAGAGCGTCCATTATCATTAGCAAGAGGTCCCTACCTCCTGAGAGCCGACCCGTGGTGCAAGCCGACTGCCACACTGAAACTGCTAGTATCGCCCAATGTAGACCGGACTTGGCTACTGCATATACTGTACATCGTTTGGATCAACTACGGATCTACATACTTTCCAGGCACTACTTTCTTTTTACCAGTTGCCTTGTGAGATTTTGAGGTGGGAAATCTCACAAGGCAACTGGTCGAATGCCTTTTCTAGGTCAATGAAGACCGTGTGCAAGTTTTTATGTGCACCTCTGTATTTCTCGCACAACTGGTGGATTGCGAAAAAGGCATCAGTTGTGTACCCGAACCAGACATAAAACCGAATTGGTTCTGCTCACTCTCTTCTTTCAGCCTCCTTTCAATAACTTTCTCCTAAGCATTCATACTATGTGGCATTAACTTTATTCCTCTATAGTTGTTGCACTCCAGCACCTTACCTTTGTTTATAAAGTTGGGCACCAGCGAACTATTGCACCATTCATCAGGTATGGCTTCTTTCTGTAACAACTTATTGAATAATAAAGCTGACCACGTCCATCCATCTACGCAAAATAACTTCCACACTTCAACTGGTATTCCGTCCAGGCAAACTGCCTGGCCATTCTTCCGTTTACTGCTATTCTCATTACATCCATACTAACCATTTGCACTAATACCTCATTCTCAGATTTATTTTCTAACACACCATTCCAGCTATTTTCCTCATTCATCAGTATATCAAAGCAATCTTTCCACCTATCCAAATATTTTTAATCATCAGAAAGAATCATTCCAACTGCATCTTTAATACATTTTATCTGACAAACATCTCGCGCCTTTTTTCCCTGGTACAGGTATTTTTAGACAATCCAGCGCGTCGTATAATGTATGTTGAGCTTTTGTTCTCACTTTATGCACGTTTTCTTGGCTTTGTCTTGGCTTCAGCTTTCCAACTAGCGATTTTATGTTCTAAATTTTGGCACTCCTAGAATTTTTTCTTCTTCTCCTTTAACACATTTTGTATTTCTGTTGACCACCACTATGTTTCCCTATCTATCGTGCGCGTTCCTTTCGTTTCTCCCAAAATAAGGTTATTTTTGAAGTCCTAATACACCCAGCAATCTCTATCCAACTTTCGTTTGCACTTCGATTGTCTATCATTTTTTCTACGACTCGTTTTCGAAATTTCTTCGCAAAGTCATTCTTCTCTAGCATAAGTGCTATTTTATTTTAGGAGGAGGACGCTCTTTGCGTTTTATGCTTTGTATTTTTATTTTACCTCTTTACCATAACCAGGAGTCTATGCTTTGCAATTGTTGACGTGCTGTATACTCTATAAAACCTGTGAAACGACGAAAACGAACATTTATTGTGTAACACCGGACTTAAGAACAGTTTTTTGGTCCGTAGTTAGGTCAACCAATGGTTCATCAATTTTAGTCTAACAATTAACTCTTCAACTTACTTGAACATTTTATAGGCTAATTGATGAAAAAACGCAGTTTAGCGAAATTTGAAACCATTGGTTTGCATATTTAAACATTAGTTGATTTAACTACGGATCAAAAACTGGGCCTCAATGCGCTGCATGGGAAATGGATACTGGATAAATCGAAGGTTTAAAAAGCCCACGAAAAGAGCATTCTACAACTTACTTACCAACGATATCGAAACACGTAATAAATAACAAAAAAAAAAAAGAGACAAATGTAAAATATAAAAGTAATATTAAAAAACCGGCCAAGTGCGAGTCTGAATTTGCACATTTAGGGTTCCGTACCAAACCGCAAGCATTTCAAAGAAAAATCAGATTTATCAATAAATTGGTAAAACTTTTGCAATAATAAACATTATCAACAAATTTCAAGTTCATAGATCAATGGGCAGTTAAAAAATTCTTCAGAACAATATTTTGTAAAGAAAAAGCTGTCTTTGGTGGCTTCTCATTGCTTTGTTTTCCAAAATATTATAAAAAAAACAGTATTTATTTTCTTAACGAGCTCTAAACAAAGATCGATGGGAAAGATTTAAAAAAAAATCACCCCCCTTTTCAGCTGTATGGGAGACCCAATCTTCTTCTTCGTCGTTTTATTTTAATTATAATTAGTCTCGTGCTTGATTACTATCTCACGTGATGGTAAGCGATGGTCGTATCTATTATTCCTCAATTATATACGTTTGACCAGAATTCAGCCACGGCAACAGCGTTAAAAAAACATACTAAAAAGACTAAGACTATACTGGAGACCCATTAAAAAAATGAAAAGTATTTTATGACAAATTACATAGCTTTGGGTCAACAAAATGCATATACTGTGAAAATTTGAAGACCGTAGCCCCAACCGTTTAGCCGTAAAACCTGTGTGACGACGGACAGACGGACGGTAATATTTTTGAATGGCCTATCCAACGATACCCTACACCATGGGATAGACGAGAAAAACACCCACTTTACGTGTACAGGAGGTACCCTAAAAATTACCCTAAGATCCATTCCAAATTAGCTTTTTAATATAGCCGTCTAGTACTAAGAGTCTATTCCAAACGAGCCAGGTGGCTGGCCGCTTAAATGAACCGTCTATGTGGCCCACCGCTACTGTGTAAGGGGACTTAGAGTTCTTTGTTGACTGCGGAACCCTAAAAAACAGTGAGATATTTTTGACGAACTAAATAATTTCGAAAACAAACAATGTAAAGCTTCTGAATTTTTAAAATGAAAAACAAAAGCTCCGACACAAAAACCTCAATAAAAATAAGCTTCGTACTAATACGCACGTTGTTATTTTTGTTTTCATTATTCATTATCATCATTCATCATCATTTCAGCCGAAAGACGTCCACTGCTGTACATAGGCCTCCCCCAGGCGTCCCCACATTGACCGTTCACGTGCGTCTCACATCCAGCGCCTTCCCGCAACCTTAACCAGGTCATCGGTCCAACTTGTGGAAGGCCTTCCAACGTATCGTCTTCCGGTTCGCGGTCGCCATTCCTGAACTTTTCACCCTTATCGGCCATCCCTGCCCACTGCCACTTAAGTCTGGCAATTCTTCGGGCTAGGACGGCAAAACTTTGGTTCTTCTGCGGATATCCTTATTTCTGACGTGATCACGCAAGAAAACTCCGAGCATAGCCCTCTCCATTGCCCTTTGGGTGACCTTAAGCTTTCTGATTAGGCCCATTGTGGGCGAACGCTTCTCGGTACCAAAGGTGATCACTGGCAACACACCACACTAGACTTTTGTCTTGCTCAGAAACTGCGGTAAATTGGACGAGAAGATACCACGCAACTTTCCAAACTCCGCCCAGCCGAGTTGTTTGACCTCTTTCTTGAAGTTAGACCTACCCAACTGGACTGTTTATCGTCCCAGGTAGACATAATCGTCTACATGTTCGAGTGTAGAGTTTCCGATCTTGATATGAGTGGGTATTACATGGGCATTCACCATGACCTTGGTTTTTCCCATGTTAATTTTAAGATCCACTCTTTCTGAGGCTCTACTGAGGCCATCGAGCATTGTACTGAGGCCCTCTATGGTCACAGCCATGACCAATATGTCTTCGGCAAATCGAAAGTGAGTGATGTACTCGCAATTCGTTCGCATTTGTTCTTTTCTTGTTTGTAAAAGGTTGTCTGTAAGAGATTGCCCTGTGCGATAAGACCGCCCATTGTACACTTGTTTTTGTAAAAAAAAATCCTGTATATTTTGTGGTGTACAATAAAGTATATAATAATAATAATAATAATTGATGCCGAGCTCCCTCCATTCCAGAACCTCGAAGACATCCTCCAGCGCAGCAGTGAACAGTTTCGGATAAATGACGTCTCCCTGTCTCACGCCGCGCTGGAGAAGAATTGGTTTCAAGGTCTGATCCTGAAGACGGACTAACATGGTGGCGTTTTTGTACAAACACTTCAACATCTCAATGTCGGTACAATGAGGTGTTGAAGTGTTTGGCCTTTGCCAGATGTACTACCGGTGTAGTCGATCTGGCACCGTTGGAGAGTCTTCGGTCTTCTGTATAACCTGCCGCAGCGTATGTATGTGGTCTACGGTGCTGAAGCCTTTTCGGAATCCGGCTGGTTCGGGAGGCTGGAAATCGTCCAACCTACGCGCGAGACGACTCGTGATGACTCTTGAAAACAACTTGTAGATATGGCTAAGAAGTGAGATGGGTCTATAGTTCTTCAGCCGGGCATTGTCGCCCTTCTTGAAGAAGAGTACCACCACTCCCCTGCATGCCTGTGGCGTTTTCCCCTCGAGTATGACGGAATCAAACACCTTCTGAAGGGCCTTAACATGATGACACGACATGATGAAGTTAATCTCATTTTTTGGTGCACCATCAGGGCTCTACCAGGTCCACTTCCTGTGTTCACGCTTTCTGAAGAAGGAGTAAAGAGGCCCTGCTTTTCCTAAAACTGGCCAGTAGGTGACCCCGGTGGTTCTGTCGTCACACTCCACAACCACCCACTTGCAACTCATCCCCTATAGAGGGAGAGGGATGACCTCTCTCCAGATGTGAATAGCATACGCTAGAAGATCGTCAGTTGACCGATTTTGGCGTTAGCCATATTGGCGGTCACGCCGGTCACTGAGGAGTTGAGCACCCGTCCATACTCTTGCAGAGGATGGACGTACCGGAAATGGGTCTGTAGTTGGCCGGGTAAGCCCGACTGCCCTTCTTGGGCACAGGCTGAACGTTAGCTTGCTGTCAAGCATTCGGTAACTTGCCAGTCTCATATGAAAGGCGAAACATGTGTGTCAGGATCGGAGACAGTTCAGGCACTCAAGTTCTCAGAACGTCCTTTTGATGGATGCGAATGTCCGACATACTCGTCCGCATCCATCATTCCTTCTGAATGCTTTATAAAACGCAGCATTTGTCTGTATTGTACCATTCGTAAGAACGTTGCATTACATTGTAATGCTCGCGAAAATGTTTTAGTGTATACTTACTTTACGTCTGGGCTAAATAAAAGCTAATCAGATTTTTACCAAATGTTTCTGATATGTAGAGAGACGTGTAAGGTTTGCGGCGTTCACTTTACAAGTGGTTTTCTAACATTTATCCGTTTATCCCTTAGGGGTATCTAATAATTATGTCGGTGTGTCTCATAAATTTTGTTACTTCTTGTTTAGGTGAACCTGTTCAGCCCGGACAACACGGATACCCTAGTCAGCCAGGACAATCCGGAAAACCTATACGGGCTCATGATCGTTCATCATATTGGGATCGCCGTCGTAGGCATTTGATATGGTTTAAGACATTTATTTCTCAAAAACAGAATAAACATTCACTTACAATGTGAAAAACTAGTTACAATAAAAATAAAATAATCATCCTTCGGCAGTCAAGTAATAACAAGTAGCGGCAACGGTCCGTTACGAATATTTATCTACAAAATAATACAGCAAATAAACAATGTTAGTGATTAGCTTAATGCTATTGCTATGTTAGTAACACAAGTCCATTATTATTATAACTTGTGAGTTTTAGCAAATATACTTACTTTACTTAGATCAGTACCTATACCGTTTTATTTACAGGGTTGAACCCTGCTAGTATACACATTAGTTCAAACTTAAGTACTGAGTACCATTTCAGTGTTTGGTATTTAACATTGGTCCATCGAGCCCGATAAGTTTTGTTTTTTTTTGTGAGATCGTCCGTGGTACTCGCAGTGGATCGTTGCGGCAAAGTACACGGTTCCCCGCATCGGCAGCGACAGCTCTGTCCAGTGTTGTGGACGGGGTAATCACAATGATGTCACACACCCAGATCAACGTGATATCCAAGACTGACGTCACATCCATAGTTCGTCGTATTGCCACTCGCCACCAGAGTGCGCCACATACACCACCATCATGGTTTTGTGAATGAAGTGAAAATTGAGAGTACATTTTTTTACTATATAAACAAAGGCAAGTGACAAGCAATTTTAGACTTTATTTATTCAGACACTTTAACATAGAAGAATGTTGGTCTTGTAGCATTTTAAGTAGGTTTTAAAGACTTGAATATGTTATATATTATGTTTAGTTATTAGAGACTTTTATTTATGCATGTTACTTAAGGACTTAGAATAGTTTCTTAAAAAACGACGGAACGTGGAACCTATGCCCGATTTCCGTATGCCAGATTATTATTATTATTAAGGAATCCTAAGAAAAATTCTAAGTTCCAAAAAGATTCTTATTGGCACTTAGTTTTTTTTTTTTTTTTTTAGAATATTTTGGTCATATTGGACTTTTATTTTATTTCGAATTAGTTGGCATTAGTTTAGTACAAATATTGTTTTTATACACTTGTTGAGTTCTTTACGTTAGTTTATTTATTTAAATTATTAACTGAACTTAAATTAACTTATAATTTATTATTAAGTAGATTTTTATTGAGTGTCAAACATATTTAAAATTAACTTATTTAAACACATTTGACTTGGTTTTGAATTATTTCTTTGAAATATGGAGGGATTAATCAACTAATAAGGGTTTCAAAATTTCAAATTTTTAAAATATTCCTAAAGACAGATTAACTATAGAATATATAGAAACTAGATTAGAATCATTGAAAAAGATTGGAAATCTTCTCAAAACGCCAATACTAACAATTACCAAAATCTTAAATTTGATGAGGTTGAGCAAAAGGTTGTAGAAATATATGATAATATATAGATAACTAATAGATCAAACAAAATAAAGAACAAATAGGTCTAACTACAATAAATAGGTCAAACTAGACCAAATAGGTTAAACCAGAACAAATAGGTCAAATAGAACAAATGATAATAAAGAACAAACAGATCAAAATAGTACAAATGAAAACAACACAATAGGACAAAAAAAAAGAAGTCGATTTGCCGTCACGTCGTTGGTTGTTAGGTGGCGTAATAGATAAACATCCTGGTGATGATAATATAACCTGTGTGGTCACATAGTATACCATTCAGAGAACAACATCAAACTTGTATGTTACCGGTTACATTTCAATGAAATTATTATATTTTTATGTTTGGTCAACTTTTACAAACTTATATTTATACAAGGTATTTTACCCATGTTATGCTTTACTTTACATTGTTTATATTTTACAAAAACTATTATTATTGTATAGATGTATTAACACAAAAAACAAAATACAAGTGTACTTTACACTTAGCCATTTAATTTCCGGCAGGTGTAACTTAATGTTTGTAATTTAGTTCAAGTTTACCATAGTATGCAAATTTTATCCTTTTTTAAGGATTTTAGATTTTAGATCACTTATAAGAATAAGTTACTACAGTTATAAGTTAAATCGATAGATCAAAATATATGTTTAAGATTTTAGATCAAAATTATAAGATCAAATTGTTTGCTACAAATTCCGACCTATAATGTAGTTCAAAAAGGACATTCCGTCAGTTATGTCCTTGGTGGGCGGTATGTTAATAAATAAATGTTTATTGGTACAAAAATATTACAATAATAAGTGTTCAAATAAGTATACAGCTATATTGTAGAAACTACATTGTAACCATTGGTTTATGAACCCTGCCTCTCAAACTAGGGCAACCTGTTTCTTGAGAGACATTATTCGGGAAGTTTTTGCATACATATATTAAACAAAAGGTACAACATAGTCATCGCTATCACAATGTATTATTATTAAACAATTTAAAACTAAAAATAAGATTAATTTATAAGATTTGAAAGTAAGTCTGTGTAGGTTGAGTAGTGAGTGTGGAGTGGAGTTTGTGGGTATTTTTCAAGAGATGTAGGTGAGTAACGATTCGGTGTAGGAATAGTCCTGGTGTAGTAGCCATTCAGTGACAATACATTTCAGTGTGTGTCTGTTTAGGTCTTGTATACTGAGTTGTTTGTGAATTTGACTATAAATGTGGGTGCATAGTGTGAAGTATTGATGCTTAGCAAACGTTGTTTTGTGCTGTGTGAACGTGGAAGGGATCCTCCGTTTCTTAGTGTCGGTAGTGGGTATTTTGGAGTGAATTCTGATGGTGAATTTAAGCACGAAGAGTTGTCGAACTGTTAGCACCTTGCAGTCCGCGTATAACTCCGATGTTGGGTATCTAAAGGGTTTACGGGTCATAACTTTTAGTATGGCCCTCTGGGTATGCTCAACTCTCAGAAATTTAGTTTTTGTAGCACCACCCCACACGGAAATGCAATAACCCAGGATCGATTGACACAATGCTAGATAAACCATTTTTAGAGTATGACGGTTTGCAGACTCTTAGCGACTTGAAAATATGTACAAGACGCATGGTTGTTGTGAATCATCGTAATCCATCGTCTATCTCGATACCCAAGTATCTAACGCTGTCGGTACGAATGAGCGGAGGACAACAACAGGAGGTAGTGGGTTTAGGACATGTGTGGGCTGTTAAAAAGAAAGAGCCGGGCGGAGACGTGTCACATCTAATCGCGAAAGGGACGTAAACTGTTTTCTGAACGGTGAGCGTGAGCAGATTTGCATTGAGCCAAGCCATAACCTTAGCCAATGCCGACTCAGCACAGGACCTTACAACGTCCCAGGTACGTCCACAGACAAGAATCGCGGTATCATCCGCATATGAGTAGATTTGGCAATTGGGAAGATCCATATTGCAGAGGTCATTTACATATATGAGAAATAATAATGGACCCAATATAATACCCTGCGGCACGCCGTATGTCATAAGTCTCTCATCGCTAAGACACGTGTCAACTTTTACCTGCTCTTTACGATTTCTGAGATAGTCCTTGAATATCTCGAGTGTAATGCCACGAATACCAAGGTGTTCTAACTTTGAAATAAGTAGGGGAACAGAAACTGTATCGAACGCCTTCGAAAGGTCTAGAAATATACCTAGACATTTCATTTTTCCGCCAAGATTCTTAGCAATGAATTGAGTGAGATCAAGTACGGCATACTCTGTGGATACCCCGGTCCGGAAGCCATATTGATTATCAGATAAAAGATGATATTTACAGTGTAAACTCTTTATAACGTTATCCTTTATAACGATAAACTCCCTATAACGTTGGAGTGAGCCGGGTTGGTTGGTTTGCGTTAAAACTCACATATTGAAACACTCTTTATAGCGATACGCCATTCTCTATTACGAAGAAATGTGTTCATATTTGTAGACAGTAAATATTTATTATCGGTATTATTGTTTATGTTATGTTATCAGGTAACAAAAGACTTTGAAGCTCCGAAACATCCGAGGTCGGTCTAGCTTTTGTTATCCTTAATTGCCTTGTACACGTGCAGTATGACGCATTGTTTTCTCGGAAGTGATGGTCTTCGACCAAGCATACTGGGTACCTATCGTATTATCAGTCGTAAAACTACTTTGAAACTGTTAACTAGATATGAATAGGATACATAAAATAATACAAAACAAGTACTGGCATAGCAAAAAACGTCAGACGAAATTATCAGACTATATGTGTAAACAATAATTTATATGTATAAGCATTTATTATCTAAGACATACATACAATTAAAAATTCTTGTATTAAAAATTCTTATTAATTTGGTTTTTTTTTGTTCACTCCATATAACGATAACTCTCTATAACGACAAAAAATGCTCAGTCCCTCGAGTTTCGTTATAAAGAGTTTACACTGTATTTAAAAAGTTATTAGACACTTGTTTAGAATCTTCTCCAAGATTTTGGAGAGTGCAGGTAGAACCGATATGGGCCGATAGTTACTGACACAGTTCCTGCTTCCCCCCTTGTAGATGGGATGGACTATAGCCTTTTTCTGGGCATCCGGAAACACACCCGTACGAAGGCAGAGATTGAAGAGGTAAGTGATTGGCGGCACCAGCACATGGCGACAAGTCTTTAGTAACTCGGGACCTATTCCGTCCAAACCAATGGCACAGTCGTTGCGCAATTGCATCACAAAAGACTCAACTTCCGCGTGATCTACTTTTAAAACAGCAAGAGTGTTCACAGAGGGGAAATAACTGGAGGAAGGCAGAGCAGAGTTTGCGGTTTAATGATCAACAGTCGCTCATTAGTTCAACAAAAACATTGTTTTTAAGTTTTACAACTTTGTTAATTGTTTTTTAACTAGATGGCGTTGGCGTCGAAATAAAAGTCGCAATGTTTGTCAATTTGGTATAGGTATTTGTGAGTTTTGTCAAATATACATACTTTACTTAGATCAGTATACAGTTTGGTCGTAAGTACTGAGTACCATTTGAGTGTTTGGTATTTAACATTATGAATTGAGATAGATATAATTATATTTTTTGTGGGTAATTTTTTTGGAATATTTTTGAATAACTAGATAACTAAAATAAGTGAAAACTTTTTTGAATATCGAATTTCAATTTATTTTAAATAGACGAAAAGACTTCATTTCTTTGATATCTTTCGGCAGATTTTTATAAATATGTAACTGATATACTACATATCTAATGTTTCTTATACCATTATTTGTTTGTAGTTAGTAAATACAATTTGAGAATGGGTATCTATTGTCAATGTTTTCCTTACCAGGATAGATGTATGGGATTTATATAATTGTGCTAGTGTCAATAATATGGTTTTTTGGAAGACGGTTATTTTGACATTAGGTAGTTTATATTAAAGAGTAATTTGATTCTTTATTTTGATTTTTTTGTATATTTTTTAGGTTGGTTGGAGAACCCCACACTTGATTTGATTAGGAAATTGTAGATATATATCTTACAGCTTTGGGAAAACAGCGGACGGAGCCTCGCAATATACCCATCGGTGATGATAATTTAGAACGTAATTTGTCTAAATGAGGTTTTCAGGTGAAGTTTTTATCTAGGATAAAGCCGAGACATTTTTCGGATTCTGCTTTAGTCAGTGGTCCGAGGTAGTCCGTTATTTACTTGGAGTGGTTGAAAACTTAGAATTGTTTTATTAGGCAAGTGTCATCGGCATATGGTGTAAGTGTAAGTCTTAACAATTTTCACTATCTGATATCTATTGGAGAGATAGGACTCAACCATATGTATGCGGATGCCTTAGTGCCGATATCTTTTAGTTTTTGAAGAAGTAAGTTTTGTGGCTTATCGTGTCGAAAGCTTTTTTTAAATCTATAAATATACCGAGGGCTGTAAGTTTTTGGTAAATTTTACATTTTAAGTTCGTAATTAGGTCTATAGTGGCACCTAGAGAATTTGACTTGGAGTGGAAGCCATACTTTTTATGATAGAGTTGTTGTTATTGTAGTTTTGCTTGAGCTGCTTGTTTTTTGCATGTCTAGAAACATCGGTAGATTACTTTTCGAAGATTTATACGATCGGTAGAACTGATATAGGACGACAATTAGGCGGGTCGGTTTTTTGCCTGATTTAAGATTAGGCTAACTTTAGCTATCTTGAGAGAGTCAGGGCAATATCCAAATCTTATGCAGTCGTTAATACAGATTTTTATTTCTTGAGCATTAGTTGTTTAACAGCTTTCAGGGTCTTGAAATAGATAACGTATAGTCCAGTTGTTGAGTTAGAATTTAGATTGTCCATAATCTTGCCAAGTTCCTGTAACGACGCAGGGGCCATTTCTGAGAGTTCGGTAGATATATCGTCAGTATGTTTACTACATAGGTTTACTTCACTATCATGAAATTTTATTAGAATTTGCTTACCTAGGACAGAGCCTATATTGCCAAAGAAGGACTTGAAAAAGTAACATACATGAGAATATTTACTTAAGACTATGATTCAAATTTGTGTGGAGAAAAACAATTTTATGCTGTTCTGTTGGCGCTGAGAGCTCTAATTATTTGCCACATTTTTCTTTATTTAATATGGTCGCAGTTTTTGAAAGCTTTATAATATTTGCTTTTAGCATCTTTTTGCTTTGATATCCTTTCTTGCTTCTGCTAGCTCTGTCTCGGTGAATTCATCCGGTTTATTCCTTTCTTCAGCTGTATTTTTATTGCCGGTTTTGGTGTCTTCTGGTTATCGCATCGATGATATTTTTCTTGATCCAGTCAGATTTAGGTGGGCTATGTATTTATTTTTCGGAAACCTTGCTTTGCTCAATGGTTTCTATCAGTTTTCAAATCAATTTGTTAATATTTCAGATCTTTTTCTTGGGAAAATTTGCTCAACTGTCTTGAAAAGTTTGTTGTAGTCCATAGTAGTGAATACATTTTTTGTTTTTTTTTCAGGCTTATATTTGTGAACTTCGAGGTATATCATATTGTTGCAAGTTGTGGTTGTGTTGTTGTAAATTTCATGTATTATTGTTACAATATGGTATAAACACCAAAGACGTTCAGATTTCCTTTTTTTTCAAATTTCAATATTATCCGCCGTGTGTTTTTGTTAACTACTTTTTAAATGTAGTTAGGTACAGTATATTTTATATTTCCACCTCATCTAATGCTTCTTTTATTCTATTTCGTTCCAATGAAAGTTGGTCTGTAGCACTCTTAAATGGAAAATTGTGTCTGTAATTTGTTGAGACATTTTGTCCAATTTCTCTGCTTGTGTTTTTGAAAAAAAAAACGTTAATTTCAATCTCAAATTGATTGAACCTATCTGACTGGTCCTCTTTACGAGCCTGTCTTTTTCCCGACTGCTTAAGATCAGGCTTTTGCTGTGTTTGAGATTCGGAACGAGTTGACCGATTGCTATCAATACACGTAATTGATCTTTTGGCGGTGAACGATGTGCTGCCATATTAGTGGTCCGTCGTATTCCGTCAATAGAAGTATAAGTTTGAGTTAGTAGTATTTAGCTGAGTCTTCGTTTCACGCAGGAATGGGTAAACCAGATGGTTTATCGACGCGCGTTACCTCTCGCGCCGTGCCGTATGTGTGTGTAAAGTCCTTGTGCACGCACACATGCAATGCATCAACAGTAGTAGTGATTAAAGTTAATAGAAGAATGACATTTATCACCATGTATTAACTTGTTTAAGAAAAACGAATATATATTCAATATTTTTTTTTATAGAAACGATATATTATGTGTTTAATTTGCCTGCAATCTACATAATTATTTATAAAACCTGATTGAACATTATTATTTCCCGGTCGAACAAAAGATCATTTTTAAGCAGTAATAAATTAAACAGAGACATGGATTTCTAAATTTGCGCCATTTTCGGATAGAGTTTCGTGTATTTTTGATATTTATATTATATATTTTGTCATTAAAAGTAATTGCAGATACTAAAATCTGCATAAGTTTATTTATTAATTCAATAAGGCATTCCCACAATATATTTTCAATTTCATTACAGAGTTAACATTAATTTACAAGATCGTCCTGTGCAAATGTAGGCGTGCACATAGCGTAGTCTGTTTTTTTTTGTTTTCACGAATACAACATTTATTGAATAATATATCTATTTATTAAAATAATTTAAAAATAAACTTCAGTTAGATTTAAATTTATCTAGAATTGAATTAAAATTATGCAAAACTAAATTTCAATTAAATTACAAATTAGGATAAACTACAATTACAATGAAATAACAAATAAAATACTACCGAGTTAAAAATAAAATAATTACAATGCAAATAAAACTATGTCAATTTTAATTAAGTCATAATTAGCGAAACAATTTCTGGGCGACTACGTCTACCTGGGACAAACGATCCTATTGGGAAGGGCCAAGGTTCGAGAAAGAGGTCAACCGTCGAATCCGACTCAGCTGGGTAGCGTTCGGGATGTTGCGCGGTATCTTCTCCTCTAAGTTACCACAGTGTCTCAAGCCGAAAGTCTATGACCAGTGTGTGTTGCCAGTGATAACATATGGCTCTGAGACGTGGTCGCTTACAATAGGCATTATCAGAAAGCTTACAGTCACTCAAAGGGCAATGGAGAGGGCTATGCTCGGAGTTTCCTTGCGTGATCGAATCAGAAATGTAGAGATCCGGAAGAGAACCAGGGTTACCGACCTAGCTCGAAGAATTGCCAAACTTAAGTGGCAGTGGGCAGGGCACATTGCTCGCAGAACGGATGGCCGATGGGGCAGAAAGGTTCTGGAGTGGCGACCGCAAACCGGAAGACATTGCGTCGGAAGGCCTCCAACCAGGTGGACCGATGACTTGGTGAAGGTTGCGGGGATCCGCTGGTTGCGAGACGCATGGGACCGGTCGATGTGGCGACGCTTGGGGGAGGCCTATGTCCAGGAGTGGACGTCTTTCGGCTGATATGATGATGATGATGGTGATAACGAAACAATAGTAAAACAATAGACAAATTAGACGCCTTATAAGGCGTCTGTGACAGTTAAGGGGAATAATATTAGTAGTGACAGTAAACAACGAAACAGATAATTAAACAGTTTTTGAGATGGCAAGGCGGGTGAGACTACGTATGAATCTGGGTGACCTTTAACTTAAACTGAGACAGAGTGTCAAAAATCATGTCCACATTGCAAGTGCTGTTTCTATTGTACGTGCTCATCCACCTATTCAAAGGAGTGGAACGCCCGAGATTGGTACGAGAACTTTAGCCTGCGAATGATCTGCGAGCTAGACTGATCTGTTTCAAGAGTTCGGGGGTGTAGGTATGTCTTGTTATTTAGATTTTTTTATAAGAAAATCATATCCGCTGAGTTTCTACGGTCTTGTAAGGAGGTCAAACTGAAGGGGCGCAAATTTTGCTAAACATAGACTTATCTTGTTCGGAGTTCATTAACATATAAAAACGACGCGGAATTAACGAACGCGGCCCATAGCAATAAGAAATATACATGTTAAAATATATGAAAGTTACAAAAAAACCTAAAAAAATAGAAATGGGTTTACGAAGAGAAAGGAGAAATTAAGGGTTTCCGGGCAGTTGTCTCAAGGGCACAATTCCTGCAGTCTTTCTGATGACCTAAATTGGACCGAAATCCCATCGCTTCTTATGACCGTCCGATTGTCCCGTTTTTTTAACAAAAAGTTAACACTGCTTGGTCCAGACGAAGATCATTGATTCGTTTTTAGAACAAATAAAAGGGACCACTTTAGGTTTATCAAAGCGATGGTAGGTAAACCTAAAAACAATTGTTAAAAATATTAACTTTTACTATAGTCACATGGGTAAAGGCCCATATCTCTTGCATAATAACTTATAAAGTGTTTTTGTTTTTTTGGAATTGAATATCACGCCATCTATATTTCGCCAACTACAACAGCATAGCCGCAGGTGTTGCTTTACTTGACAACATAAGCAACCAGACGAGAATACCACCATGCAGCATTGATATCAACTACGTATTTCGATCGATTGACAATAGATGGCAGTTTGATAGATGAAATTTAATCATGTTTACTACAAAGGAAACAGATTAATTTCTGCTCTCGGCTTCGCCCGGAACTAAAACTGTTCTACTATCCCAAGGGAACATTATACCGAGTTTATCGGGATAACAAGATATCATAAGCGCTATTCCAGAATATAATCTATCTCTGTGCCAAATTTCATCTAGATCCGTTCAACCGTGCTGGAAAGATTTTATAACAAACCTTAATCTATCAAAACATACGCATTTTTTGTAGGATTGAGAAGGACTTGTTCAAAAAGGTTTGAGATGACGTCGTCAAAAATGTAAAGAAATCCTTTTTTGTAAAGAAGCTCTTCTAAGGAAGTTCTACCACCATACTCACCTACTTCGGCCGAAAAGCAGCATTTCTATGTTCAGAGTAAAAAGAAATGATAGGACGATGAGCTAGTACAATCACAGTCCATGATAGCAAAAACATTTTGACTCTGTCTCTGGAAATTAATAATTTATTAATTGACACACACACAAGTTACAACAAAGAAACATTTTGCTCAACGTGATATGATAAACTTGTTTAAGTGGCAATGGGCCCCAAACTACTCTCAGCCTGTATCTCGGAGGCCCAGAAATTGAGAGTAGGCCAGAAATCTTCAATAAGGAACAGAGTCCTTTTTTTTCCTATGAATTTCTCATCTTGACCTCTGGATCAAGATGAGAAATTCATTAAGTAGGTAAACTTTAAAGAAAGTAAAGGATCTAGTGACTTTAAACGCCTTGACAAATAAATTCCAGTGAGCGCAACCAGATTTCAGCTAGACATTTGATAAAGTAGGTAACTGCCTTGTTACAAATAAATTGACTACCTAGGTTTAAAGCGTATAGTAAATTTGATTTATTTTTATTTTCAGCCTGGGTCATACCGTTGCAGGGCAAAGGCATCCCTTTCCTCTTTCCACTTTTTGCGGTGTGATGCAATTATAAACCAATCTTTTGAAAATGTGTCTAGCTCATCCCGCCTATCTGAGCCTGCCGCGTAGTCGTTTGCTGAATTCTCCAAAAACTAATTTATTCCCATAGTGGTCGCATTTAGATAGGTACAACCATTTTTGCATAAAATGATAATTCTTCAAACACTGCCTATAGCAATTGTTGCCCGACGATCTGTAGATTTTAAAACCAGTACTGAATGACAAAATAGTGCAAAGAAAATAATTACATCCAAAGCTTATAATGGCATTTCCGTTCAAATTGCCAACGATGTGGTTGTTTGTGAAACTGCTTTAGCCGTCGTTTTAGTTACTATTGCAATAGAATCATAATAATTTCTTAATTCTATAACGATCAAAAAAAATAGATATAATAGAAAACAACATTACATACATGTGATAATAAAGTACATGTACAAAGGCGAGCTTAACTCAATGCTGAGTTCTCTTAGAGCAAACCCTAGAGCGACAGAGAAAGTTGACAATTATTGAAGGCAAGCATCCAGTGTACAATATTAAAATAACCTTTAACGAATTAAATTAAAATATATGTACACTTACTACGTACGTACACAAATACGTATATACTGTATATACATATATATATATATATTAATATTATGTCATCGTGCATGACAATGATTTTAAACTTCTTCCTGAACACCTCCAGAGAAGGGATGTCGCGTAAGGTCTGTGGGAGAGAGTTCCAGAGACGCACTGCTGTCGCGCTGTCGCAGAGAAAGAGACATCATAGCGGCTGGAAGTGTGTCGCAGAGGACGAAGGAGAAGAGAAGTGGCAGTGCGACAGGGTTTACCTCTGGACACGAGGTTTTCAAAGCGTTCACGAAATTATTAAGGAGAATTAAGATTGTGCAGCATAGTATGGAGAACGGCAAGGATATGACGCGTAATCTGTAGCCAATTTAATCTGTTCCGAAACGCCGACACTCTGTCGTATCTGCACAGTCAAAACTAAAGCGGATGCACAAGTAAGAAGATAAATTTAACGCCTATTCTTGTACCTTGGTCTGAACTTGTTACTGTAATCGTGACAATCTAAGAAGTCCGATGACGGTTCTCATTTTACATTCCGCGATAAATTTATATGACGGAAAATCAATATCATAATCCTAATTAATAACTATGTTATCCATACACTATAACAGTGAGTATTATTCGTCAGAATCAAGTTTAATTTTTATTACGTATTTTTATAGCTGTCAAATTCTAATTAGATTGTCACGACTTTAGCTAGTTCCATGCTAGTTCATTATACACTCGCGAGCAATAAACTGGAATCGCGCGTTGCTGTTATTTTATTTATTTATTTATTGTTATGGCACTCCAACGAATTGTTCACAATAACATTGACAATAAATTAATCACAATTGACTAATAGACTATAGCGAACTTTTCACTTATAGGTGTGCACAGCACTAGCAGTTAAAGTTTACTCTATATAATGTCAAATAAAAATTTTGTTTGACATTATATAGAGATTTTTTTATTACATTGTCTTTTATTACATTGTCTATGCAAGGGCGCACGGTTTGCGCAGTAGTAGAGGGATTGACTGCTGCGCTGCGTGTCGCGGGTTCGATTCTCACACGGAACAAATATTTGTATTACCTACAGATAGTTGTTCCGGCTCTGGGTGTTGTGTATGTGAGTTTATGTTTGTAAACGCACCCACGATACAGGAAGAAATTCCTAGGGTTTTGTTGGATGGTATTTGAAAATTTGTTTTGTTAGCTTTCAAATAATATCAATATGCATTAAAATGAATTTAATTCTCGACCAAAATTTAGGCAATTATTCCAATAGGTCAAAGTTAGATGTCCACACGTCTAAATAAATAAGAAGTAATATTAAAAGACAAAAATAGTATTCAAAATTTATTTTATTTATCCCTCAATAGTTTGAGTTACTGTCCCTGGGCTGTAAATGGTTTTTCATTGACTGAATGAGTTTACTGATGGAATCCCGTGAGATTTTTTGCCACTCTTCGACTAAAGCAGTTTTCAGGTCTTCTTTAGACGACGGAGCTGGACATCTTCCTCGTACCCGCTTTTTCAGCTCGTCCCACATATGTTCAATCGGATTCAAGTCAGGACTGAAGGCTGGCCAGTCTAGTGTGGGAATCCCGACTTCTTCCAGGTAGCCACTGCAGCAGTGTGGCAGCGGGCATTATCGTGCATTAGCAGGAAATCTTCGCCAATAAACATCACATGTCCTAGCAGAATGTCGTTGATGTATCTTTCCCCGGTTAGCCCTCCTCCCCGACCTCCACCAGGTATGAATAACAGCTCCGTTTTTGCTTCAATATAAATCCCCGTCCACATCATACAGGACCAACACAAAAACAACATTAAAACAGCATTGTAATCGCTTCCCCGTTCTCCTATAGACTGTCCGTTGAGGTCACTACCATGCAGATATATCCTGGTTTCGTCCGAGAACAGGATTCCTCACTTTCCACTCGCTGATAGCCCTCCCTCGAACTTATATGAGCTGCTGCTGGACGTCCACGCCCCGGTCAGGTGTCGATTTCGGAGAGAAGAGGTGACAAAAATCGGTTTACTCTCACCAAAGTGCATCGCTGTCGTCCATATCTTGGTCTCCGGACAAAGTTTCCAATCTCCCTGAACTTCTTGTATCCTATACCTTCGAGATACAAGACTAGCTCAGAAGAAGCTGTCGAGCGATAGTACGCTGGATTAGGATGTCAACTTGAGCGTCTTCTATAGGCGTGGTTTCCATTTTCTTTTATCTTCAGTGTTCCCAGTGACGGCAAAAGTTGGACTGATGACAAATTTTCATAAACGCCTACTTTTTATATGGTTTCAGGACTACCAAACAATATGCTGTTTTGTTTTAAAAATTGATGACTTTTGTTTTTGTGTTCCATGACTTTAGGTGAATAATCTTTGGTTATGATATAGAAAGAGGTTGAAAGCTAACAAAATTACCTTTGAAATGTTATACCACAAGTCATAGTTCATTGCATCGAAATTGTAGAAAAATGTTTAGAGCAACGCGTGATGAAGTGATTCCAGTTTATTGCTAGCGAGTGTATATCCAAACTATATCCAACGTGTCTAGCCGATCTGTGGTTTTTTGTGCACAACTTTTACAACAAAAGTTTTTTCAAAAGGAGGACAGGAATTATAATATTTTTCAGTTTTGTTTCCCATGTAGCTCAGTAAGCCCCACATACGCGAAAGAATTAGTCGCTGACAGGAAGTTAAGGCGGTACCCCGAGCAAAACGCCGCGCAAGCCGTTTTTTGTGCTGTTTTTAGGAGCTATCTACTCGTTGTTTAATAATAAATATCAATTAATAAAAATACATTAAATTTCTACATAATATTGATTCTAAAATGGTAGATTTAGTTTTTTTTTAAATGTCGTATATATTTCACTAATCTACTTTCAATAAAACATAATAATGAGAAATAATTATTGATATTATGCATCTCCTCGTAAAGTGTTCATTGATTATTTTTTGTACTAACACTAATGGATAGACATTTAAATAACGAACATTTTTGTAGAATTATTTTTTTCAAAAGACCAAAATTCGATTTTATAAAGATTTTATTCTAAAATCTGGGCGTATTCACTTCTGTAATTCATGCGCCACCAGTGCCGCTAGACCAATAGGAACGCTCATATCTCATGCCGATTTTTTGGTCAGGGTACCGTCTTAAATAACAAATACCTCATACACTATGGTCGGGTTATCTACTAACTCGGAGTTAGTAAGCGGGCCTAAGTTTCTTAGTACGTTCCAAACTGACGTTTATTCACCATAACTAGATATTAGAATATAGTCATTTCCTGCAAAAAATTGACGACGAATTTATTTTAACGAACAGGCGTTCTTTAAAAAACTTAAATGGCTCATTTCCTTTAATCATGTAATTAAATATGTAGATTTAATCAATTAGAAGCGTGAGAATCAAATCTACGTACACAGTTATTATATTTACGAGTCACTTCATGCCTCTTCTTTCAGGAGCTTTTGAGGACTAAAAAAGAAAGACTACTAGCCAGTTTCTCAAAGAATTTGGAATTAAGAACGTGTCTAACCCTACTTTAATAGTTTGGCAGGTTTTAAAGTTAAAGAAGTGTTTCACAAATATTTAACTTGATAAAACGGGGGTGAAGAAGGAGTTTCACATCTTTCTTGCCACTTTTTTCATTAAGGGCTTGACAGTTGAATTTTAGAGAGTTCTAGCGTTACGTTTTAAAATAAATTATAAAAAGGTAAGGGTTAATAAACAAACCAAAAATAAGCTAGGTAAAAATAGGTTAAGGTTAAAAACTAAGGGACGGCTTCGTACGACGTTGCTTGCTCGTGGTAGGACAGGTAGGCAGATTGTACTGTATGGAATAGGAATATATAAAAATTGAGTTCCATGGGTTGATACGATTTCAATAGTTAAATAGGCCAAAAGGTGTGGTTTTTATATTATTATAAAACGTAAATAGACTAAAAGATATGGTTTTGTACAGCAGAATACCACAGAGTCACCATCGACTGGTAGGTTTACAAGTCGATTTAAACAAAATCAAAATCAAAATCAATAATTTTTATTTCACATAGGCCTACATGGGCACTTATAAAATGTCGACAATGTGCACGGTTCGGGTTGGTCGATTCCTATGGAGGAGAAACCGGCAAGAAACTCCATGGTTACTCTTTTAAAAAATTGTTTGGTTTTACAATATTTCCATGTTACAGCAGTACTTAGATGGGGGGACAACGCAGGCCCGATAATAAGTCGTAAGAAACTAAAACAAGAAATGATTAAATAATAAATAAACAAAAGATTAAAAAAATGTAAAACGAGATAAAATGTTAACAATCTAGAAATCTAGAAGGCCTACAATGTTCACACATTTACAAACCAATCGGTAAAATAATCTATACAAAGTATAACAAGACTAAATTTAACATGTGGCACAAATGTTGTTATCAGTGCTGTAACTATTCTTAGCAAAGGGCTATAAAGATAATTGAAAACCATTGTAAAAAGTCTTATTAAATGAAGAAAAAATGAGATTGAGAATAGTTAGAGACATCCACAAACATACAAAGATGGTAGTTACTTTTTTTTTGCTTACCACCAGCACGTCAAAATTCTAAATAAGATAAATAGCTTTTGAGATTCAGCTACCATGTAATAAGATAAATAGTTTTTGATATTCAGGCAATGTTTTTGTACTTTAATATGAAAGCAAATAACAGATAATTTGTAATAATTTGACATCCTTGATTATTTTTCATCACTTTCCCAAGTTCACTATGCCAAAAATAATAAGCCAATGTAAGGATAACCTTGTTAACAAGTGATATAAATAAATGTTACAGCCATGTAAGTTAACCCGCATAAAACACAAAGAAGGTGATGCAAGACGCCCTAAATATTTTAAAATCGATAATTTTTAGGATTCTGTAGCCAAATGGCAAAAAAACGGAACCCTTATAGAATCGTCATGTCTGTCTGTTTGTCTGTCTGTCTGTCCCCCCGCCTGTAACTTCTAAAATAAGAGAATGATAAAACTAAAAAAAATATATGATGTACATTACCATGTAAACTTCCATCGAGATCTAGTAAGTAGTATTTTTTTAATACGTCATAAATCGTAAACCGCAATTTACCAGGTACGGAACCCTTCGTGCGCGAGTCCGACTCGCACTTGGCCGGTTTTATTTATTTGTTTGGATTTTTATTTGTGTTTTTTGGCACTGTCACTGACTCGAAACTAATTCGATTTGATTAACGAGAAAATGAGGTCACCTATTCTGGCATTGCGTTTGAAAAAAAAATCATAACCGTGCAATTGAGTCCTAGTGTTTGGATAGTATCGTAATTCACCAACAAATGCTGCACATGCAAACCTTCAGTGCACTGATAAATTCAAATATTTACGATCGTCCCACATGCGGAAGAAAACAGCAAAAATGTTCGCTATCACCACGTAATTATGCTCTTTTATAATCACATAACAATAGCAGCGCTTTTCTACTGCAGACGCACAATAATTGACCCGCTTGTACCCCAGCGGGAGTCGTGACCCGACAGCAATGATTCAATGGTTCCTGCGATAATCTCAATAACAAGACAATTGCATAAGATTCGCATTCATGAATGAATCTCTGCAGCTACTTGCAACCACTATCGCTGCGTGCTTTTGGCGGGAAGCCTCCACCAGTCGTACCAAAGCCGGCGCGTGCGCAACACGCGTTCGTTATTCAAATTTTCAAACTCAATGCGATCGCGAACGCGACGTTTCGTCTCCTAGTCTTTTTGTTTTAAATTTGTTAAATGGAAGTATTGAGGACACACCTCATTTCCTATTGTAGCGATTCTGTTTAAAATGGTGTGAATATGCTTTGTTAAACAATAAAAGAAGTGTTAGTTCTACTTTCTTAAACTCTAAACAAAACATATCCTAATTGAGTATTTGATGTTGGACATAATTAAGTGAAAGACGTTTCAATAATAGAAGTAAGTAGTTAGCTTACATTTCTATACATTAACATGGTTCGAAGCAAAACTGCCTAACGTCCAACTAACTCAGCTTTAATAACACAAACAACTAAAAAAACTGCATGCAACTATGACCTTATCACATAACAGGTCGAGGAGTGTCTTATATTGCTTGAATCAAGCAAAGAAACAAAATATCAGTCGCCTTAGAATATTATTCTTCAGTGCTAATTTATTTCACCTTTGCCATCTTTACACGTTATACATAACTTCTGACATATTCAAGGTACTCTGTTTAACACTCCTTAATTTTCAACAAATATGTTTCCGATCTGCATTGGCAGTCATCAGCTAGGAATGTAACGTGATCGAATCGAACAATAATATTAGTCAATTAACATACTTGAGTATCACAAATAATAATACTCGTAAGTATGAACTCTTGAAGTTCTCTTTGATACCTGAATAGTAAGGAAACCCATCCAAGAGGTGATGTAGGGCAAACCGAAGCATGATCGGCTGCCTCTACTTTTGCTCCTCTTTATTTTTCTTATCAAAATTAATGAAGAACCAACTCAATAACTGAGAAAATAACCTGAATGTCATCTCACTGACATTTAGTTTGTTTTCTTTTTCTATACAATCATCAACTAAAGTTTGCTGTGACATAGCAGCACGTTTTTGGCTTATCTGCTACAAGCATCAAGTTAACAGAGTAAATATTTAAAAATCTGTTATTTGCTTTCAAAGAATTGCATTGAAGTTGTATTGATTTTCAGCAATATTATGCACTTCATTGACATCCAAATAAAATCTACTCAATGACAAGCGCAGTGGCAATCAAACAGCGCTACCATCTTTGATAACGATGCCTCAACTGAAACTGGCTCAATTGCCGAAAAAAAATAGTCGATCTGGTATCTCTACACCAGAATTATTGCTAGTTTAGGCACATGACTCTATGAATTACTCATATCAAGCAAGGTTAGCATTATAAATTGCATTATGACATCGCTATTTACAAAATTATCACTATGGTCAGACAAGGGCACTCCAAACCCATAAGTGCCTTTATTCAAGAGTATCACATCATCAATCATTATTTCATAAAGTAACAAAAAACATTATTTGAACAAAAGTCTTGTCATTCTCCTAGTCAATTGAAAATTAATGAATTTGTCTGTTTAGATTAGAATTACTTAGTAGGAAATAATAATAGATTAATTTTTGGCGATGTCACTGAGGTCAATGCCAAATTCAAAACCCAATTACCACCATAGATACTTAATTACACGTATTTCTGCTACAAAGTAGTGTAGGTACTTACTGTGTTACGCTTAAAGGATATGGGTGCCAGTGTAATTACAGACACATGATTTGTGTCTGTGTATTCTCTGAGATGCCAACGCATCTCTGATGCCCCTGGACAGCACATGTTCATAGGTTCTAGATACCACATTCCATTGGATGGGCCATCGACTTGCTGACATAATGACTGAACTTCCCAGCACAGTTTAAAATGAAAGATTATAACAAAAACCCATTTAACCACTGGCGTTCACATGAGTCAATTAAAGAAATAAAGAAAGTGCACGTTATTGTGCTATTACAAAATGTTCATGAGCCGTGAGCAGACAGCGAGCTATCACTCTTAAAAACGAGTAACAACTCATTTATTAAGTACCTAAGCATTTTCCGGAAGAGAATCGAACCTCGTTACGTGGGTGAGAATCGAACATTGACAGTGCAAAGCAAAACTTATATGAGTATATAGTAATACTAGCTGACCCGGCAAACTTTGTTTTGCCATAAAAAGACCAAACATTTATCTACCCTACCCTACACTACCCTACCCTACCCTACCCTACACTAACCTACCCGACCCTACACTACCCTACAATACTCTACCCTACACTACCATACCCTACCCTACCCTACCCTACCCTACCTATATAGCCTATGCCTCCTTTCCCAGGTCTCAAACTATCTTCATACCAACTTTAATCCAAATCGGTGCAGCGGTTTAAGCGTGAAAAGGTAACAGACAGACAGACAGACAGAATATTAGTATGGATTGTTGACTGTGAGAAGCCTGAAAATGAAAATCTGAGGTAGGTTGTTTGATAGACAACATTTGGGCCAACCTGTTTGACATACCATCGTGCCAGCGACATTAAAACAAGATAGAGTAAAGTTATGATATGCAAAAAAACTGCATTCCGAACGAAAGATTAAAACTAAATCATTGCTGATACTCAGGTCGAGAGCCAGAAGCAAATGAAATGTATAAAAAAAAGAAAAGCAAAGAGATATTAGGAAGGAGAAAATACTGGTCCATCTATCTCACTAAAAAAACTGACAAAGATCCTAGCAGTGCGAATCTAGTGTAAAATTAACATAAGTACCGTAAAGGATTTTCACAGTTGGAAAGCTGAGTAAGATAGCCACACGCGGAATTGAGGTAAAATAACGGGCTAGGCTATCTTACTGTGATATATGCAAACCTTGAACTTTCTAGGAAAATCCTTTTGTTTAAAGTAAAACACTGTACTAAACATTTTACTTTCTTTTTAGTTGATACTAGGTTTAAGTGAATTTGAACTAGCCAGTAACATTTGTTACTCAATGACAACGGTGAGCTGGACGTAAGTTTTACGGCACTCGCTGGGGCTATTTCAGGCTCCATTTGAAATCTTAAATTGTATCTGCCAAATTACAAGAAGACAAAATAACTATATTGATTACTGCAATAAATATAATTATATCACAGCTTCAATAAACATAATCATATAGACAGCTCAAATTATGTCAACATAATAGTCTGCACAAACTACTTGGGTCTGCACAACCGTAGTAGGAAGCATAGTTTCTTTAGCGGCAAGCACGTGGCAGGTAATACTCACTTACGTGTTATTAAGATCTTAAAACGACTCAATATTGCTATGTTCATGTAGATAGAAGACTGTTCCGTCTATACGTAACGTTAATTGTACTTACGTGTGTATTAAGTATAAGTGTCAGGAATAAGCCACAGTATTAGTTTCCAACGCTAACCATGTCAGTTAGTTCTTAAACCGGCCAGCAAATAGTAAATTTTTCACCAGAGCACCCCTACAAACCCGGGTTTGTATATTGCTATGTTCATGTAGATAGAAGACTGTTCCGTCTATACGTAACGTTAATTGTACTTACGTGTGTATTAAGTATAAGTGTCAGGAATACGCCACAGTATTAGTTTCCAACGCTAACCATGTCAGTTAGTTCTTAAACCGGCCAGCAAATAGTAAATTTCTCACCAGAGCACCCCTACAAACCCGGGTTTGTATAATAAATATAATTTTAATTCTCGTTGCATATAACGTAACTTATAATTATACATAGACTTTGGATTATTTGCAAACTACGTTTCTTTCTTCATTCGTGTTGGCTGTGCCTTATCCGTCAATCTGTCATCGAACAGTTTTATAATAATTTATATCTAGATTACGAAACCGGTTTATTTATTTATCAGATTAAACCTTAAATTATGCACTAGCACGTAGTGTGCATACCTTGCCTTGCATGGTCAAATGACCATCATACGAGTAGATGTGTGATATGGATTATTCATAATCCTAAGTATATGTAGTAGTATAACTCCGCCTCCTATCCTAACTAGTAAGCCATCAAGCAGTATTGTTATATTTTGGTTTCAAAGGGATGCGGGTGCCAAGGTCCCTGGGTATGTTACCATATCCTACTGCTGGTAGATGTGGCTCTTGAGCGCTTTTTTGCCCTAGGATAGAAACATCCCTGCGCTTCGTGGGTTCATATTTCGGTTTGGCTCCGGCTTTTTAACACGCTTTTATTAGCTTGATATGTATGTAACGGAATCTTTGAACGTGATTTTCACCCCCTTCAAAACGTCGAAATAATTTGAAAATTTGCACACTTATCAAGGGCCGGTGACAAGGCAATAATCGTTTGTCCCATTATCCTTGCCAGGATCTTTAAGATTAGCGATTGAACTAAAAAGTAAAAATAATTAATAGTTTAAAAAACATGTTTTAGTAGAATCCAAACTAAAAAGTAGAAAATAAATTAAAATTAAGAATAGCGTGACTATAAAAAATGATATTGTAAAATGCATGGGGTGCTTGATGTCAATTTTTATAATTTTTTATTGACAGATATAAGTAAAAGTAGAGTCATTTTGAAAATATAAAAACACCCCACGCTTTATTACAATATTTTTTTTTGTTAATTACTATTCTTAGTTTAAATTTATTTTCTACTTTTTAGTTTGGTTTTCTATTAAAGCGTGCTTTTTCTGTTTTTTTTACTATTATTCATTTAGTACCCTATTTTCCACATCAAAATATAAAATTACAACTATCGTTAACTTTACGATACTAACTGTAATAAGTACAATAATTATACAATTACGCCGATACAGGCAAGTATCCGCGGTGTTGCATTGCATCACAAATATCCGTAAGGAAGTGAAGTTTTTCTAGATCGATCGCTAAATTGCCCAACTAATCAGGAAAATGCTTCTTTTTCTACCATGAACTACAAGGGGTAATGTGTACTCAGTAACTGAGTTGTCGGTCCGATTGGCAGTCGCTTCATGTAAAATATAAAAAAATAAAAAAATGTGGTGTTTTGTTTAACTTTTTCTTTCTTCTCATCTGTCTCCTGTGCGGGTCACAATATATTTTTTTCCTTCTTTCAAATAAACTCTTTGCAACTTTATCTGATTAGAATGAATGCCAACCCCAACATAACAACATATAATATATTAGGAAGATAGATTGAACCTATTTATTTTGTTACTATGGTACGCTGTATATCCTGGGTAGCGAAAAGTTTTAATATAACATCGTAAATTAAAATTAGGTGCAAATCTTCAAGTCTAGATATTCCCCTAATTAAAATCTATCTTCCAAACCTGTTAAATGTCTCAATCTTGTTCATTTTATTCTACATCAATTCGTTGAACTCTTAACTGTTAATCTCAGCATTGTCAGACATACCTAAATAAACAAGATCCTTTAATAACTTTAAATGCATCGTTATGAAAATTAATAATACATCCATAAACCGGCCAAGTGCGAGTCGGACTCGCGCACGAAGGGTTCCGTACCATTATCGAAAAATACGGCAGAAAAATCACGTGTGTTGTATGGGAGCCCCACTCAAATATTTATTTTATTCTGTTTTTAGTATTTGTTGTTATAGCGGTAACAGAAATAGATACAACACAAAATACATCATCTGTGAAAATTTCAACTGTCTAGCTATCACGGTTCTTGAGACAGACGGACAGACAGACAGACGGATTGCGGAGTCTTAGTAATAGGGACCCGTTTTTACCCTTAGGGTACGGAAACCTAAAAAACCAAACTGATGTCCAAAAATTGGCATACAACTTCAAATTCTTAATTCAAAAACTGGTTGTCAATTTTCTCTCATTAATTAAAAGGTCAATCAATCTTTTATTATTTTGTTTCTTCAGGATATGAGTTAAGCGCTTAAGCTTAAGTGTGGTCTAGAGTCTAGACCATATTAGCTCTTTCTATAGTCACGCGTAGCGTCTGTTTTTATTTGATGAATAAATTAAAAACGAAATATCATAAAACGTGCTACATTCAACAGGTTTAATAAGAGACGATAAAAATTAAAAAGCATTGGCACTATCTTAATTTACTGATTTATCCAACTAGTTCTGTTGTAAACATATGTTACCGTGAAACTAAAATTGTAGTATATTTTAGATCTTACTTGAAATTATACAAAAGAAGACGGCGAAAAACACTCAGGCAGGCACATAATTGGCTAGAAAGTCAAAGACAAATTTAAGTTAACTGAGGAACCAACTCAGACTAATTTAACACATTGAAGTAGTGCAGTGGACCTAACATACACTTTAAGAGTGAACAATGATTCGCCTAGCATCAAGCATTTGCATGATAACATCAAATTCAAATTCAAAATATTTTATTTTACTTAGGAACTTATAAAACGTCAGAAGGTAGAGAACAGTTCGAAAATGGACAGCAAAACCGAGAAGAAACTCGAAGAACCATCGGTGAAGGAAAGGCAAAGTAATAAAATTAATATAATTCTGATTTCACTAATCTACAAAATTTGTTATTCTTTCCTTTATTCACTTTATGTACACCATCATCATCATCAGCCTTTATAATGTTTCCCATTGCTGGGACACAGGCCTCCTCTCTGTGAGAGGGAATGAGCCATAATCCACCACACTGGACCAGTGCGGGTTGGTGGATGTCACATGTATTCCATGTACATACTTTTTTCATTTTTTTTCAATTTTATTTTATAAAAAAAATAAAATTAAAACATTTACAAATATGTATAAAAATAGTAGTCCACCGATATCGGGAACAGGTTCCAATGTTATTCTTTATTTTTATTGGTATTATTGGTTAATGATTTTACAGTTAGATAAGATTTAAAATTCTATTAAATCTGGCCACTGACCACAACTCGAACATTATCAGTAACACATGCACACGAGCATGAGTCATCACCGAAAGTCTCAAATGTTAAATTCTTCCTTAATATCGTCACCACTTATAACGAACTTTTCAATTTTATTGCTAGCATTTACAAATTTTTATGCACTATTCATTTTAAATTAGTGCTCAAAAGCATTTATATAGATATGTACCTACGTCTTTAGAAACGAGATTAAAACGTCTGTTAGTCCGTCTACTTCGTTTGGTCGACCAAACTATCTAACTGAATGAAAACGTAGTGGGATTGGTAGAACATCATATTATGGTTAATAAGTAATAATAGCCAGATAGACACCCGCCCCACGGTAGAGGAGAACTTTATGTTCTCAACTCATCAGCCTTATAATGTTCCCACTGCTGGGACACAATCATCCTCTCTGTGAGAGAGGTAATGGGCCTTAATCCACCACGCGGGCCCAGTGCTGGTTGGTAGATGTCACATATTGTCTTCGAAGTTTTAGTTCTAGGAGGTTTTTCACGATGGTTTCCTTCACCGTTTTAAGAGCAGTGGTAATGAAATAATTTACACAAAGTAAAGCACCTGCCTGGGTTCGAATTCATGACCTATGACACGTAAGTCATGCCGTTACCACCAGGCCATCACTGCTCAAGATCCATTTGAATTTCCACAATATGAAAGTAAAAGTTGAAAAAAGTGGTAAACGATTTCTGCAAGAGAAAATTTAAGTAGTAGAAATAGAAGCAGAATTCTGTGACGAATTTTCATATGAGAAAATCTTTATCAAAGCCCGACTTCCTAAGGCGAAAATGAAAAAAAAAATGACGTAGCGTCTACAGCGGACGACTTCTACGAATAAGTCGTTGCATCTATTTAAAGTGTGAAACATTACGGTAATACAAACAGTGCGGCATTACGATGTAACCGCGGCTGCACGCTTGCCTTACAGTATCGCATTACTTCCCAACATTTCCTGTTTATCGTAATAAAATCAGCAATTTATTACAATTACTGTTTCACTATTATTTAACCAAACAGTTCCCAACCATTACACAGATAACGAAAAAATTGTTGATGATTAATAAGTATTCTTTAACGACGCGTTCAAAGTATAATTATAGGAACTTACCTATTAATACGATAGTATAACTATAGCTGAAACTAATTAGAATATTATAGACTTTATTTACGAGAAAACTACTGATTCGAAATAATCCATTAAAAAGGTTCCTACGTATAACCTGAATTGTGCAATTGTTTAGAGTATAAAAGTAGGAAACAGTTGAAAAGCAGAAAAGATAAACCACTGACCAACATTCTTGTTGTTTGTTATCTCATTGTGAATTCGTAATATCAACTGGTGCGTTTTGTAACAATAAGACAAGTGGCTACTAGGTTGCATTATTAAACAACAATGTTTGGGAGTTAGAGGTAGCTTCGGCATTATTTACGTCACACATGGCATAACTTTACATTTAATCTATGCAAAATTCATTTAAACATAAACTGACAGTGAACGCAAAGTTTCAAAACTGTCACTCGGTTGCAGTTTCTATCCCATATTTGCGGAACTGCACGTTACTTGGTCCCGACGTCGATCATGACCAATCGCATAAAATACACCAAATGCCCACTTGATATGCGAGGGACGCGAGCATTTTCACTATCGTTCAATGTCCCATTGTACGCACACTTTCTATAGTAAACAACGCCATAGCAGAAGGAATTTATAAATAATTACGTATAACACTGTTGGTTATGCAAAATTGTGACTTAATCAATATAACATTAATTTTTATCGAAGCCACATACCTATTTCCGTACATGTTATGTGGGTGGAGAATAATTACTTGTACATGACAAACAAAACAACTAGATAAGTGATGTTAATCTAAGACGTTGCTACCTACTGCTGCCTGCAACTTTATATGTGGTAATGAGATTCGCATTTTTTAATTAATATTGCGTAATAATTATTTCAAGCCTCAATATATTAGCTATAAAAGAATCAAGAAGCAATCATTTTCAATAGGTTTCGAATTTGGCATGCCTTCGTTAGATTGAAGAGTTTTTAGATTTCTAGTTCAATGGCAAAAAACACGCTCATATTAATTTATAAAAATAGCCAAGAAATCTCAAAAACCAGGAAACACAAAGCTATCAAACATCAACCTCTAATCAGTAGACTTAATGCGTGAGAAAACAGCTCTAAACAAACACACAGACAATCTGATTACCTTTATTAATTGCTCCTACATTAGAGCGAATGCCGACGATTGCCGCGAGTGCTGTCTCAATGTCACCTGTCCCATCAACCCACGTAGACGTGTAACCTTGCCTAACTAGAGCATGTGGTACGCAATTTGACCAAGCCTTTGTTTTTTATGTTCGGCGACTCGAAATAAGGATGGATGGCTGGTTAAGTTCAATGTTAAGTTTGTCATTGAGCAAGTCTGGTTTAAAGGGACTTCTATGATAGACCATACTTTGCGGAACACTTGTTATGGCTACTATTGAATCTTCAATTAATCAGCATTTTCAACCTAACAATTCTAAAAGGGTTTCTTCAAGCTAAGTTTTCTCGGAGGATAATTTCTGTGGCTGTAAGCAATTGTTCTGCATGATTTTCGAAGAATTCAGTGAACCTGACCACAGTATTCTCAATTATAGAAATTAATATATTCTTCGGTTCTCAATTAAAATTGTTTAACTTAACACATTCTGTTCGGTTCTACAAATAGCTAAATACTGTTCCATGAAATTGTATCATTCTCTTCTGTTTTTCTTTACGTGCTATTCCCAAAAGCAGGTGATTTGTCAATTATTAAATATTATTATTCTGTTACAGGAACCCCGAAAACTGTGATGAAAAATGATTAAACAAGAATTCATATTATTGGTAAGTATCTTTGCTGAAAATTAAGACTCAACCAACAACTTGAAACAAATTACAACCGAAAAGGAAATGAATTTACACCTACTTACGAAATTATCTGCCGCAAGTAAAGTTGTATTGCTCAAGCTACACATTATACTTTCGTTGCAGCTTGCAGCAACTACTCCGTGATTACCATCTGTCAAAATGTTCTTTTTTTAAACGTTTTATCGTGTTAATTATTTTACTATTATGTTTTTCTTGGTAAATTTTGGTTTTATTATAGAAAACCTTATGACAAACCTTATTTCTAGCTTACACAGTCACATATTGACATAATACATACAAAGTGAACAATAGAATTAACAATGTTACTGTCTTCGATTCTTAATTAGGATCGAAGTACATCCGTGTACCAATATTTTGTTGGAACAATATATCTTATTGTGTGCAGTCAAGCGCGTGACGTAATTGGTAGAGTGGTTCCAAATACTCCGATGTTGGCAACCTAAACACGGCTTGGTCAGGACCAGAACATGTTCAGTTAGATGTAATCTTAGATAGAATAGACATGTACAAGCTTAGTGCTGGAAAAAACATTTTGAAAACGGTTTCGTTAAAAGTCTAGGTTTATTAGGAAGATGGCGAGTCACGCACGGTTGATTTTCTCAAAGGTATTTTTAAAATGCTCAAAATAGAATCGTATTCTTATCACGCTGTACCTACCTTCTTCAATAATGAGCTAAATATTTTCCTAATAAATCATTGCATGGTCATGTGTTTCGCTTAGCAACAAAACTTTTTTTTGCTTGAAAAATATGCAATCTATGTAAAATAAAATACGAAAAAACAATTCACAATGTTTGCCCAAGTGTGAAATTAAATATCCCCGTATTTCAGGGTACCAAAACAATAGAAAAGTGTTTGTTTTGCAAGATGACTCTGCTCTAAGCAATGTTACTAGATTGTTGCTACAAATACTGTTAGGTCAAATGTACAATTTTATTATCACACAAAAAGTTAGCCTTTGTAATAGGTTCTACGGTTGAATAATAGTAATAATTGAGTTAAACTAACTCTGGTTTCAGTCCATTGCATTTCAGTTGATAAATAACTGTAAAGTGGTTGGTACTCCGTAAGAAATTGTAGATAAATACGCGCTGTGCGTTAATTTAAATAACGTCTACCTAAGTAAGTACATACGTACAGATACGACCTGAAACAAATATGACTTTTTTTCACTGCTGTAACATTATCTACTAGCAAGATAAAAAGAGAATAAATTTAGAACGTGTCGTCGACTCCAAAGAAGATTTACGGATGCATTGTGATATAATTATCTTTTATTATTCATGCGATAGTTTTATCACTACATTCTAGTGAGGGGTGTAAGAAGAAGTTCTTCTTCTGAAGAACACCTGACAGAAAAATTGGAATAAACAAACAAAATTATGACCTTGTCCTCACTGACCCCAGTTATGGACAACAAGACTAATTTAAAAATCCGTGTCGCTATCCCCCAGTGGTGGCCAACCAAGTGGTGGACATCGAGAATAATCACCTTACCAGAGGTCTTACCTCTTAGTTTGAAAATAGTCCGAAAGTTAGGCCCTCGTTGTACGAAAGTCTTTAACACAGATTATCCTACATTAGGTATAAGTATTATTTATATATTTATAATATACTTTATTGTACACCACCAAATATGTACAGAACAAACATTCACAAAAACAAGTGTGCAATGGGCTATCTTGTCGCACAGGGCTATCTTTTACAGACAACCTTTGGATGGACTGAACGATATCAGAGTAACTGGTCATTGGTCACAAGCCCATGGTGGTAAGATACGTCATGTGTAATGAAAACAAATTAAAAGCGTGCTACAGAATAAACAAACAAGTACCACAGTCGTAATCAAAGCTTTACAAACCGGCCCTTTACTTTATGATTGGGCAATATATTTTTATGAAGCATTTCTAGCAACTTTATTTTCTTGTCACACGCCTTAAGAGTGAAAGTAACATGTTCCAATGTTCAATATCTACTTGCAATTACCAACATACTCGAACAGGACCCAATTCCACGTAATGGAACTTGATTTCGATATAAGATTATGCAAGAGTTACACAATTGGCATTTCCTGTATTAAATTTTAATCCGGTACTACAAGGATGAGTAGATATACAATTATATTTGTTAATCGAGAACAACACACATGATCTCTGATTATGATTTAAAACATAATTGATCCGGGAGGTAACCAATAACCATAACCTCTTAGAGTAATGTTATTGGCAGTGTGCGTCAGGGACAGATGTATATCTATACTAATATAATATTATAAAGAGGAAAGATTTGTATTTTTGTATGTAACGAATAAACTTAAAAACTACTGGACCGATTACAAAAAATCTTTCACCGTTGGGAAGCTACACTATTCCCGGATAATATAGGTTTTACGTTTTATCCCTGTATTTCCACGGGAACGGGAACTACGCGGTGAAACCGCGAGGCGTCCGCTAGTGACTTATATATATCTGTCCCTTTTTCGCAGTCGAACTTTGATAGTTTTGGCAATTCATGGTACGGGGGTTGTACTCAATTTTGTGGTTTCGTAACATAGCTACGTGTGTGTTTTTAATTATGAACATAATTAACAGTTGCCATATGAATCATTTAGCATTTTATCCTGTCCTGCCTACTATCTAACACCTAGATTTTTCTGCCTATACCAAACCTTACACCTACGCCTGACAGCTGATTAATCGCCATTTCTAAGAAACACTACGTCAGTCAGCCTTACTACCAAATCGAGATTATCCCGTGTTTAACTTTTCATACCAGTCATTTTTTTAGGTAGCATGCCTTAGTTGGCGACAAATGACGCATAGTTTTCAAGTTAGCCTAAAGGGGAAAGAAAGGTTTACCTACAATGCCTTATCTATAATGCCCACAGTTTTGACAGAATAGATTACCCGAATAACATGAAGCTTGAACAGAACCGGTGAAATTAGAGTGTACCATGGTGAACTGTACACATCTGCGTATCCCTTTAGAGCATACTGGCGTGATGTTATGTTATGAAATAGTGTAAACAATAAACAGCCATGCGATTGCAGCAATCCCGAGTGATTTGCCGTCATTTATTGAAGAGTTATGTTGTATATCGCCAAAGTTCTTGATCAAAGGGGAATGCCCACAGTCCATAGACACTTTGGTCCTGGGTGCCCACATATAAAAGCATATGTAAATGATAATATGCTATTTAAAGAATTAAATGGTATAGAAATTGGTTTAGAAAAAAGTCCGGATTGTTAAGATATTAAATGGTCTTTTATTTCACACATACAGCTTTTTAACAATCATTTTTCTATAATACATACATATATTATCCAGTTTTTTTAGATCTATTATGTATTTAATGATCTTATGCATCATTTGCATCATAAACAATTAGTACATCATCCAGAAATTGAGCAGGAGGGAAAATATCAGCCTGATGCCGTGCCCAACCAAATACCATATTACTGTCATAATATGGGCACCGCATCCTACCGTTCGACGGCCGAGAATACAATTGCAACAATACTTTTTAATTGCACTTCTACCAGCAACAAACAAAACAAACAAAATAATACAAATGCAAACGGGTTGTGATTATTTAGTTATTTACTGATTTACACATATGACAGATAACCGTGCTGTCATAATGTCAGATTCGATGTTGCCACTTAACAGACATAAAAATCCATGAATCGATATCGATTTTTTGTAATACACGAATTAATCAACGAACGAAGTAATGAAAGCGCCCAAAGATTATTATTATGTTTATTTTAGTTTTTATAATTCTGTTATTAATGTATTTTGAAAAAAATATAAGAATGACAGTTAAATTGTGCAGTAGCGTTTTTGTTATGATCTAAAGAATTTATGGTATATCAACTAGCAATTCGCTTGTTTAATTATCATAACATCATAATAATAATCGCAAAAACTAATAATATTGGCATTATAATAATTACACCATAAAAAATCTATTGAATAAAAGATAATCTAGTATATTTTGAATTAAATTAATAATTGGCAACACTTTTTATTTTACCCACAAACCAATGATTACATTATTTCATTTGATTTTTTCGGTACTTTTTTTTTTGCAAAAATGTTGCAATCTTTTTTCGTTAAATGAATACTGCGATTAATAAATATAAAATAATATCGTTTTTTTTAACTAAACCAAATTGTTGGGCGTTTCGTGGCCAAAAATGGGCATTGCCCTTTAAATGGGACCACATGAGAAGCTTTCAGAAAATTTGGATATATTACTTAAGTTACCTGTGAAAATAACTTGTGTTGTTACGTATGAGGCTACTGAAAAGCCTAAGGTTGTTATGCCAAGACGTAACTGCGTATGTTCATTAGTCATTTTCAAATTACAAGCGTTTCTTTTCCCGAGAATAATTCCGTCCTAGCCTTCACTCGAATACAAAAGGAGATGTAACAACAGGCAAGCACCATACAATATAATACACGATTCTATACCCACGTCCAATTAAATACACCTGTACGCAGGTACTGAACAATGGTGCAAAAGAACTTTTCGCACAGCTTTGCTCCCGACGTGCATTCGGAAGTTAGTGGTCCAAGTTGCCGACACAATGCGCATTCTTGTGAGATTGTTTACGTATTGATATTGTTGTTAGATAAAACTGAATACCTATGTTCGTGTTTGCTTTGATCCCTTACGATAAGTTCTAATAAAAACGAGTCAGCTATGTTGGTTTCCCTTCATCTATTTGTCCGTATTCTAGTTTTTCCAGATAATAAGGAAAAGTGTGGAACACGTATGGGTTGATAGGCACAAGTTTCTTCCGCTACTTAGCCCACTCATGTATAATATTGTTTTTCGAATTGCCTGCTAGTCTGATTCATGCGGTGCATTTCCCACCAACCATGATATCGAGCTAATATGGGCCCTGAATCACCGTCACTCCAAATTACAAGTACTTTGTCAGTATCCTCATGATGACACATTTTAAATTCTGCAGACTTATATGGTACAGTAAGGTCCCGTAAAAACAATTGTTCAAAAACCCACAACCAGTCTCGCATTTACCTTCAACGTCATTAGTTTTTTACTTGATATAGTTATTGTTCTAAAGTCGGGAATATAAGAGCAATCATGGGTTTTTGCTTTTCTGTACTGAGGCTTTCGTAGATTTGCCGTAAGTCTCCAAACTGTTGACCTTGTTAAAGCTATGCTCTCGTAGCAATGATTAAGCATAATGAGTGTGCACATAAAACAGTCGCTAAGTACATAATTAGCGTTTAAGTTGACCGTCTGACGCGAACTAATGACCTCTTCGTTCTCGTAGTACCTAACTAGTTACTAGCGCTAAACATCTCAAGTTTTTTAAAAGCTACCAAAGGATGGCATCTTGTTGTTTTTAGATCATCGACCTTGAGAAACAGGTCCTAAATTGGTGCAATTAATGAGGCTTTATTTAATGTAAATATTTACCCGTATCTTGTTTCCAATGCTATTAATGTTTAGATTTGTGTTTTTTAGGTTTGGTTTCTAAAACAGCAAAAAGAAAACCTGTTTGTTTGTAACTTGGTGCTAAACTTTTGGTCCACTTGCACCTAGCAAGATAAGTCCGTGTTGTAGCTGCCCACAGAGACAGCATTCCTTTTGACTTCTATTCCTTTTGGAGTAGAGAGCTCATAAAAATATATGAATGAGTCAGACGTTACGTCAAAATTCCCTATCTTGAAACTTTCCTTATGATGTTTTTACAATATCTAATGTGATTTTGATTAGTATTCATTTGCAGCGACCGAGTTCTTTTGAATGAGATTTTATTTTAAATCTAGCATTAAACAGCTTCTTGCCTGCCGAATGATGCAGGTGGATAAAGTGGGCCCATCCTATTTTATTACGAGGTACATCTTTTTTTTTATTGCAATCTCCAATGACCTCAGCTCCTACAAGTTTGATGTTTGGATCCCGTATTAGGTTTAATTTAAATCCATTACTTGAAAATGTGTGTAAAAAGGGCCTAATGTATTCACGGTCGCACCGTCTCGAAATATACCATTTTCTCATAAGATAACCGACAACAGTTCTACAACAAAAAACAATATGCACCTAATTACCACGTTTTATTTAGTTATATTAATTTTAGTACCTGGGCGACCGAGCACTACTCGGATGTAAATAGAGAAAAATACTAAATTGCATGAAAATCATTGGAGCCGTTTCCGAGATTCAAATTATATAATAAATTGCTCGTTTAAAGGTATTAGATAGATAGATTACATGTAGCGATATTAAAATAGTATGGAGCCTCATTTTAATAGTGGTGTGACACACTTTTACGATTACGCGATTACTTAGTAATATAAAACTTATTGTGCAATTAGAAGACCTTTGTTACCATAAGTAGGAGTGGTGCGTTAGATAATCTATGTTGTGGGTGGCAAAGCCGCAAAATCTTGCAAAAAAAAAATTGACGACACCGACGCAAGATTATTCAGTCACTACGAAAACCTGTGAAAGCTAGAACGTAAACATTGGAACATACACACGCGTAAATAAACACGCCAATTAAAATTCATATGCTATACAATTCCCGAAACACGTTAAAATGGTGAGAATTAATACTAATGATCGTTTACGTAAGGAAGCCGTACAAGGGCAAGATAAGTAAGAAGCTGTATGGTATAAAGTTGCTTGTAACACTGATATACAGGTTAGTGACCAGTCGAGCATACTTGGGCCCGAAACAAAGAGCGAATGTGGAGCAAGTTATCGAGCAACTAACTGATGGTTGCGTAACGCACGACTGCAGGGTTGTCCACGCGATTCAACTTGTAACGTCATTGCTATCAGTTGACGTATTAAAATTTTAAGAGTAAGGCATTCGTAATGTTCTGTTACGTCATTTCAGAAAGGTTACTTTGATAAAGAACTATAGAGAACCAAAACGAGTTTCTGTTAACGACATGTAGCCTATTGCGTTAAAATACGGAAAAAAAAGGTTTAATTTATGTACCTCGAGAAAATAAGCAACAAGGTGCCTTAAAAAGTAGGTAATATAGTGTCATTGTTCGTCTATATTTGTCTGGTTGCGGTTGATTGATGCTTAGGCACAAAATAAACATCTTTCCTGACCTCCTAGCCCCAGTATTTGACAGGTGCTATAACGATTAGGCCCAGTTTTTAGATCCGTAGGTAACTCAACCAATGGTTAAAATTAGGCCTTAGACCCTGTTTTATCCTCTTTTTTTACAGGCCCGCGCTAAACTATAGAAGAAAACCCCCGTAAAGTAATATTGCTTATCCTTCAATTCAAATAGCGTAATAATTTATAGCCTTTATGTTGCTCTGATCTCTAAGAAATGTTAATGCAAAATTTGAACAGAATCAGTTCAGTAGTTTTGGCGCCAATTGAAAACATTGCGCAAACAAACAGACAAAAATTTGGAAAACAAATTGCTTCAATATCCTTCATAAACCAACTATTTTTCAAAAATATTCGTCTTTATGATTTTATTATATGTATAGAATGTCTAAGTGAAGACAGTGAGGATCTTTGGTAGATCTCTACCGCCTTGACCCATGATACCCAACATCAGAATTCTCAACATGTCCATAAAAACATCATATTGTGACAACAACACCCATGATGACAACACTTCTACATTACAGAGGCCAAAATATTCCACAAGGAATTGTAATACTTCCTGATTGCAAATGTCCCTTAGGTACAAATAGCCTATTAATATGCCACGCGTATACTATTCTTGATTCACAATAAGCCTGATTAGAAGTTACGATTCGATGATTCAATCGATCGATTCTATGATTGAATCATTTGATTCTTGATTCTATGGCTGTAGTAACCCTGATCGGATCCAAGTGTTCGTTTACTCCGTTCGCCGGGTACGACTCTCACGCTGATCATTAGGATACACCCACTGACTTTACATAAAACGAGTATCTATGGGTATCTGGTGATCTGACCTAGTTGCAAAACCACTAATGTTGGTAGTCCCATGTTTCAAATTTCGAACATAAATCGTGTACTTTTTTCAAGGTTAAGACACAGGCATGTCTATGTTACGTATTGCACCACAGTTCAAACTAGATGGAAGCCTCAGATGCAACGTTTATATTTTTACATGGCCACACAGAAATGGCTGTGTTCAGTCTCAAACAAAAGAGGTTTTGTTCTCCAAATGTCCCTGATCAAAATCAAAGAAATGAAACACTTCCTGAATGCATTTTCCTGAAAGAAAATTAGTATTTATATTTTTATTTTAAAACGTTTTACAAAATTACATATTGGTATGTTATTCTTATTTATGAATTACAATAAATGATAATTACATATATTAGTGCCAAAAAACTGCAAAAATCTGTTCAAGTTTCGAAAACCAGACCTTCAATGGCAGCTTAGACATCTTATTAGCATTTCTCCATAGCACATTTAACGTCAATTACGTCATATTCTTTGAAATCTATAGATTACTCGTCTGCCGGTATAATTTTATGTGTATCATTGCGCTGACGGTTATATAAGTCCGAATCAAACATACTTTGACGAAATACACATTCATATTAAGTTGTGCATTAGTATTAAATTTGAAACTGCCCACGTTACTTCATTTTAGTGAGGTTAGGAGCCGTACTACAAAGTGCCGATTGAATCTTGATTCCGTTTTAAAAAAGGGAAGCTATTAGTCCTAACAAGTTGCCAAAGTCAGTTATAGAACTGACCGACGGAAAGTTCAAAAATCACATCAAACGTGTCCTTATTAAAAAAGCATATTATAAAATCAAGGACTACGTTGAAGATAAAAATATTTGGTTTTAGCTCCTTCTGCACATGCGGCTTCCCTGGTAACTCATAAACGGCACAAATATGTGGATGTCTCTAACTATTCTCAATCTAATTTTTCTTCATTTAATAAGACTTTTTACAATGGTTTTCTTTTTTTTTCAATCTTTATAGCCCTTTGCTAAGAATAGTTACAGCAATGATAACAACATTTGTGCCACATGTTAAATTTAGTCTTGTTATACTTTGTATAGATTATTTTACCCATTGGTTTGTAAATGTGTGAACATTGTAGGCCTTCTAGATTGTTAACATTTTATCTCGTTTTACTTTTTTTTAATCTTTTGTTTATTTATTATATAATCACTTCTTGTTTAAGTTTCTTACGACTTAATATCGGGCCTGCGTTGTCCCCCCATCTAAGTACTGCTGTAACATGGAAATATTGTAAAACCAAACAATTTTTTAAAAGAGTAACCTTGGAGTTTCTTGCCGGTTCTTCTCCATAGGAATCGACCAACCCGAACCGTGCACATTGTCGACGTTTTATAAGTGCCCATGTAGGCCTATGTGAAATAAAAATTATTGATTTTGATTTTTGATTTTATATAGCTCTGTCTCGGTCTCACATCGGAGTCATGGTGATTTTTTAGCGATGATTCTCGTTGTGTGCGGAAATTAATTAAAACCCACACTTAACGTTTTGGAAATACTTTTATTATGCGTAAGGAGTGGAGTGCCAGAGTCTGTGTTTTCCGATAGCTTCAACCTAGGGGTCTTTAAGTCAAGAGTAACCTTGTTTCTTTTAGGAAAGCGTGCTTCACCGTCAACAACATCATCGCTTACCACCGGTGAGATAGTGGTCAAGCGCGAGCCTATCTATACTTCTGTACTATTTACTATAATTTACTATAACATAAAAATATAATAAAGAGGAAACATTTTTTTGTTTGTTTGTATCGAATAGGCTCCGAAACTACTTGAACGATTTTAAAAATTCTTTCACTTATAGCAAGCTACATTACTCCGGAGTAACATAGATTATAATTTATTTTAAAAAAAAATAGAGTTCCTTATGAAAATTGCAATAAGGCAGGTGAATATGTTGGTAGTTAGGTAAGGTAGGTGGGTAGGTAGGTAGGTACTCCCGTCAACTGGCTGTTGACGGGAGTGAAACCACAGGGGTCAGCTAGTAGTATATATAAAATAAAAACTTCGTATACTTGCACGGTACATGAAGAGAAGTTTATTGCAAGATAAAGTTCACAGATAAAACAGGGAGAATAATGCACGAAGTATGAAGAAGGAGGGAAGATATAATGAACACGTAATTTTGATAATACCCCGATTCAAACAGTAAAACGCCGAACGATTTTCATCAAACATAGCTGAGAACACTCTTGATAAAGTCACCTTTCAAACAAAACAAAACTAAATCAAAATGAGCTATGATGCTACCGACAGATACACACACGTCAAACTCATAACATCCCTCTTTTTCCGTTGGGGGTTAAAAATACCTCTAATATCTATACGTTATTATAAGTTATTGACATTAATTGTTGCCAAGACAATATTCAGACTTGAATTTGAACGTTTTTCAAGAACGAGAATTAGGGTTTTGACAACAAAATAGATACCCGTCACCGTATGTGGATTCTCTGACATAACTCGATTAGTCGTCTGGCTTTAATTGACAATTACTTTTATCGTTGACTTTCATCTGTACAAGAAGTCGTTGAAAGCCATTCAGTCATTCTTAATATTCTTAATAACAACGTTATTTCCTTCATTTATCAATTACAGACAACTGTTCACGGTTTGAGGCTTTTAAGACAAAAAATCAAGTGAAACGTCAATCGCAATGAAACAGGCAAATGTTCTCATGGCTACTTTTTTTGAGAAACCCACTATAATAGGTAGTTAACTTGAACTTATCATCGTCATCTGGCTATTAACGTAATTTATTATTGGACAAATTCCTCTAATTATATATACGTACATCTGTGATGACTTCACGAGTCTCAAAATAAAAGTGGTTCTACGATGTAGTAAAATAAAACAATTGTTTTAAAGGCAAGCATTTGACACGCTCTTATTTGTATAAACTACTGTTTACTCAAACAATTAAGTAACAATGTTATCTAAAGCAAACCGTATTCTTTTGAAACACCCGAGATAAGCTAATCTTTCAATCATCACCTCCATTTGTCAGTTTAAGTCCAGTACAGTCCGTTGGGGCTTATTTACCAATTGCATTGCAATTCTGTATTGAGCTTCGTATTTGCTAACTACCAATAATTCGAATTCAACGCGGTAACTTAACAAATGTTAATTACAGGATTAGAGATTCGAAGTGAAAGTAGGAACATTAAGCTAAACATACGGCGCCATGTGGAGTTCCTCATGTCTCAACATTTTTTATGTTAAACGCTTCCTGGATGTCACACCGAAGTTGATTAGAAATCGTAACCACATATGGCTATTGAACTATTGAATGATTCGACGGTTAACGTAAATGCACGTTGGAAGGAATATATACAAATGTATAAAATATGCAAGCATTGAAAGAAGATGCGATAGAAATCATATCTATATCGTTCCCGTATTGTTGTTGATTAAAGATATAGAATATGTGGCTATTTTAAGATATAAAGTTTGAGTAGTTACATGATCTTTTATGACCAAAATTCAAGGAACAATGAGTGAAATAATCAGAATTAGAACAACACAGATCTACTAGTGTTTTCATACGTTAAAGTTCACCATTGTTTTCAAATTAGAAACACAATTAGGTATGTCCACAATTCTACACAAACGTAGAATACTTTGATTAAGTTTATTTTAACTTATATGCAATGTCCGATTACTCACACACATGTATAATTAACAAGATTATGGTCCGGTGCCATTGTATAAGAATTATATATGGTGCCATGGCCATAATAAAGAACAATTACATTATTATTTGTGCGTCACTTGCCCGTCCCAGTTTTTTTATGAAAATGAAATCAAACACATACACAGACATTATTATGGCATTGTTACATAATTATTAATTACACTATTGATATGTTATTGTTTTTCTTGCAACAGACTATTTTATTACTTCGTCATTGATGTTTAGTATCGAATAAGATCATTGGCAATACATGTATGTGTAATGCTGAGTACAGACACAAAAGCGCAGTGGTGTTTGCTGATTATCAGTTGTTGCTTCGATTGACGTAAATCACAAATTATCCACAAGTCCACAAGCAAGGCTAAATATATAGCTAACCAATTCGTATTACAGCGGGCCTTTTAGCTTGCGAAATAGAAGTCCAGATACCATCAATAGTAAAAGTACCAATTTCTTTGATACAATATCCAGCGTATATCCACCATGCGTTCAAGTTACATACAATTTGCGTCTTAATAAAATATAAGAATAGGTACATTGCTAGTGTTTATAACATTGAAACTTATTGCTCTTAGTACCTACCTATCAGTACTTTACATGTATAAATAATTTGTAGTAATATACAATCTGTATTCTGGTCCAGTAAATAACATACGGATATTTATGCTAACTGATTAGAATAAGACACTTATATCCGTTTTACCGGTACCAATAAACACTATTAAACCTCGTCTTGAAAGCTAGTTGTCCCTATATTTTAAACTGATGACCGTCACATATCGGATTTTTCGTCTAGGTTGCAACTTATATTGCTCAAGCCATTAACGCCAGCGGGTAAGATATTTATTAAAATAAATGTATCTATCATATTCAGTATTCTGTGATATATTCTTATGAACTCATTAATATTGATTAGGTATCGCCTAAGGACATATATAATGGGAATGGCACACATGATTGCATATAAAGTTATAGACACTGTGCATTTTTTTGTATATCTTTTTTAGTTTTCCCTGTCGTGTTTGCAGTCAAAATAAACCCGTACATTTTATTTTATACATAGAATTTGCATTTCAACCTTTCCTTATTTTATTGTTTTTATGATCCACACTTTCTTACAACTTAAACTGACAGATCGACTTTGGCACACAAAATGGCATCTAACATCTGATAATGTTTGAACAAGTGAGGTACCCACAAAGAATGCAAGCAAGGTCGCCTACGTGTCAAACGACTACTCACTTGGTTCGCAATGTTCGCATACCTTTGAGCTTAGACAAGACATAAGCTTGAGGAAAGCTCATTATCATAGAAATGCAAGTGCATAATGAGATCAAAATGGCGCTCCACAGTATGTTTTTGAAGCATTAACATACTAGGTCTTCATTCTAAATTCAAACATTGTTCTGTTTTTTTTCTTTTGTAAACTATGGCAACAAACAAAACCACCAGAACTATATCAAATCTTAATAATTTTCGCCTCTTTTAAAAGTTGAGAAGATCATATTCATTGTGTCTATCAATAAGTTCGACAAACCGTATTTCACTTAAAAATAACGAACACTAACAGGCTTAGAGGTCAACCTCAACAACACCAGATTCGTTGTTAACTTTTTATATTGAATCAAATGAAGCATTTCATTGATTACCGTTATAATAAATAGAATAGAAAATCGAGTTTTTAGCGGTGAAGTCAAGGCCTGTTGTTAAGTGGGTACCAAACGGTCACATTGCACATTGTGGGGCACGCAATGCCCGCAGAACTCGCATCACAGTGTTTATATCACTAATTACGTGTGGACACGGCGTTAAACATGACGTAGATGCTATTTACGTAATGCATGTTAAAGACCGCATTAAGCTTAATGATGATTGGATGATATAGGTTTTCAACAATGACTTTTATGTATAGTTATTTATAAGTAACTGGGTCTTTGTCAAAAGGTCATCTATTTTGTCACAGATGTTTAGGGTTCAGGCTCATTGACACAGAGTAAAAGCGAAACGCTGAAATGTATATAGCATATTGACTCCCTATCTCCATAATGCATACCTTTCTAAGATGATCGCGATTCGACTCTGTATCAATTTTTATTTTTGCACGGTTGGCGCAGTGGTTGAGCGATTGACCGCTGCGCTGCGTGTCGCGGGTTCGATTCCCGCACGGAACAAATATTTGTATGATCTACAGATAGTTGTTCCGGCTCTGGGTGTTGTGTAATTGAGTTTATATGTTTGTAAACGCACCCACGATACAGGAAGAAATTCCTAGTGTGCGGCAACGTTTTAAAAAAAAAAAAATTGATTAGACCCATATTTGACCATTAGATTTAAAGTAGAGCCTGATTAAAATTATGGATGACACAAAAAGTTTTAAATTAAATGCAACAGCTGTCGTGGACTTGGCATAGAAATAACTATCTGCAATCTACAACTCTATGGGCTATTTAAATGATAAAAACAAGACAAATAATAATACATTTGCCACGACCATTCTTGTTTGAGCCCAAACGCCTTGCCAAGGAGACCACACAATAGATTATCACAAGGTCTGCGCGAAAAGTACCCACGTTCAATCAAATAAGAGTAGGTACAAGACAGTTGCAATTTATTTGCGCCCACCTTACTTAGCATGTGGACTGACAAGGAGAAGCTACACTGAAGAGATGTGACAAATGTTTAAGTAAATAATTAACTTCTGTAACCGAGTTTCCAGTAGTGAAATAGGAAGTAAATTGATAGTAGCTTAGAAGGTACAAACTATTCAAAGAAGAAGAAAAAAAAACTCACTTCCAAACAAAGAGTCGTTTTAAACGAGCTGGACAACAACCTATTAATAATTTATATTATCAAATTAGAAAGATAGATTAAACCAATTACTCCAAACCTCTTTGTTAATTAGTTCTTCTGTCTACACATTAATTTATAGGCAATCAAAATTTTTAGTAAACAAATGGAGGCCCTGACCCTTGCGCTCGATAGAAACAGCTGTGTTTTAGGGATCAGTGTCTAATCCCAAGCATTTACTGGATTTCAGATGGATGGATGTTTGTTACTCAATTACGGCAGAATGGATCTGGATGAAATTTGAAATGAGATTATAGTCTGCTTTTTTTTTATTTCCACCCGTACGAAATCGCTAGCAACAGCTAGTATTTAATAAGTAAACAACAAAAACGAATCTCATAAATATCTGCTAAATTTATTGCCAAGATTCGAACTAAAGAAAAACCACTAATTTCGCTAAATGCCACTTAAATCTTGATTGAGATTAGAAATGAAATAAATGTGAAATATTTTAGTATCCCAAAACAAAACTGACATTTAAGAGGTCAATTTTGGTTTTGTTTTATACTATGATGATGTGCCTATAACCGATTGGTAATAATAATTTTAAAAGATTATAATAGTCATGTATTAAACTACCTTTTTTTACTAAATTTGCCATTCAACTCCGTGTTTTTATAATACAACTTAATTGCACCAGTCAAATTAGGCTTTGGCATTATAAAACAGATGTTATGGCATATGCAATAACCATAATTATTTATCTAATCATAGCATGGCAAATCTAGTACCTATGTGAAAAATCCTAAATCGATTTATTGCCTGGTGAGTATGTAGGTGGGTGCCTATATATATATTATTTGTATGTAGACAAATAAATCTACATATGTAGTGTAAAGTAGTTGTAAGAAAACCTATTCGGTTTCCGGAAAGACTGGTAAAGCTAATTGTGTTAGCGTGTAAAACAATATCTTTGTTTACGCATCCACGCACTGCCATATGTTTTCCATAAACATCACCTATCAGCATAGTGACAACATTTTTGCAATCGACACCCTATAATATTGTACCATGCCATAGAGATTAAATCATTATCTACTTTATTCATTTACAATTATAGTTACCGTCCGCGTTCATAAACAACAATGACAACTATTTAGTTTCCGACAGAGATATTAAAACAAACGGACCATGCGGCGATATGTGAAATATTCATATCTGGAACAAAACAATGTTATCAGAGATACAACTATAGGTCACCGGCTGAACAAACAATATAAAGCCTTGTTCACAAAATTCATCTCACACTCAAGGCTTCGCTCACAAGTGTGAACGTTGCTCAATGTCAGTCGGAGAGAACAGACTCACTTAATGATTACGGCACGTTGGTTGTCGAGACAAATCGCATGCATATATCATTATGCGTAAACCACACTATAACTTCCTATTGTAGGATTAAGTTGTAACGCCGTACGTGTTTCGTCTGTAACAACAAATGAGCAGTGTTTGAGGTCGAGGTCATGGCTCGGTTCTTAGGTAAAACTACGATGTTATTCTCACAAATAACTAATTTTGCAGTTTGTTAAGCTTTAACTGGTTCTTTGTAAAAGATTACCTTCTTAAGAGCATACCTAATTATTACGTTAGTATACGTGTAGTCCAAGCCAAGGCTCTATGCAGATCCCCTTTCCGTACTGTCTACAGTATGACTGACAGCAGTACGTCTATTAAGGTCTCCAATGATAACATCAAACTTAAAAAATCTCTGTGTCGTAGAATAGGCAGTTGTTCTGCAGATTAACTTAATATACGCAGCGTGTATGTAGGCTTACGATCGATAGCATCTACTTATTTACATCTTTAACCCATGATCCGTATATCTCAAGCTATGGCCTACAAAAGTATGTACTTTTGTATTTCACCATCGAGTTAACAATTTGAAATCATTTGTCATTGGCGTCAATAAAAGCCGAAACTATACGGGTTACTCCACCAGCAATTTGATTTATGAACCAACAGTGCGGTGGAGATTGCAATCTCGGGGCACTATTTGTAAATTGTGGCAATGTACTGCAGTACCTTATATGTATCGCCGTGCTCTGTAATTGATGGAGCAAGGAACTATGAGTTGATCACGATATCTTGTAACTGTGTCAATTGACTTCATTATGCAGAAACCGAATTTTATGGTGGTTTAGGTCCTAAACCTTTATTAGTACTACCCAAAAATACGGTTCTGGACGTAAACATTCCTGAAATCTTTATGTATAGACTAATTTGGATAATAATACGTGAATCACGGTTCACGTATTTATCAAATTCAAATCTACAAGCTTCAACCATTTTTAGGTACTCAGGTCACGATCTAAGTCAAAAGTAACGTAAATGACATCGTTCATAGTAAGACATCATCGCCAGTCGTGCAAGGCTTCACGGTAGCTTTCAATACAGCGTCTGTTTATGAACAATAAAACAACGCAACTGGGTGAAAGTGGTCAGCGTGGTTCCCCCGTCCTGTCGCCCTTACATGGCCTGATTCCGCAACCTGTCTACTGGTCACTATTCATACCGTACGCGAAATAGAGAAGAATAAATTATATAATATACATTTGTATAATTAGTGAGACGGCAGCGTATATCGTTTGACAGACGACCATTTAAAACTTTACGTCAAGTCGAGTAACATTGTTATGTACAAACGTAAGGCGCATACATAATTATGAAGGAGAAAGGTGGGAAATACAGAAATATTCGCGTATTACAATAACTTGGCTCATTGCCACGTTCTCACGTGAATTTATGCAAAAAATATAAATTAGACTAAAGTAATGGCCTCAATTAAAACACTGGGTAGGTATCTCAGAAACAACTAACGTTTGTAGATGCATAAAAAATAACAAATATATTTATATGTACACGTTAAATTACAAAAAAGAAAAACTGAAGACATGAGAAAATTACATTTTGAAAAAATACAACCGACTTCCAAATAAAAAAACACTACAAAGTGAAAAATAAATTCAATTTCGGAAGTCGGTGTTCCTGTTTTCGTTTCTTCGTTTTTTGACACCGACTTCCGAAATTGAATTTATTTTTCACTTTGTAGTGTTTTTTTATTTGGAAGTCGGTTGTATTTTTTGTAAAAAGTTTTTTTTATTTTTCACTTTTTAGTTGTGGTACATAATGGACCAGTTCTATAGGTAAGGTACCTATAATGTCCAAAGTGAAGCCAGAATTGATTATCCCAATATCATGAAACTTAAACAAAACCGGTGGAATGAGAGTATACCAGGGTTAACAGTTCTCACCTAAGTACCCTCTTTAGAGCGTACTAGTGTGATGTTATGTTATGTAATGATAAAAACAATAAACAGACATGCGATTGCAGCTATCCCGAGTGATTTGCAGTCATTTATTTAAGAGTTCCGATGTATATCTCCAAAGTTCTTCATCAGATCTTGATGAAATTTAAATGGGACCACATGACAAGCACCAGCTTTCAAATAAAAAAAGAATCATCGAAATCCGTTCACCCAGTAAAAAGTTCTGAGGTAACAAACATAAAAAAAAAAAAAAATACAGTCGAATTGATAACCTCCTCTTTTTTGGAAAGTCGGTTAAAAATAACATTGTCCAAATGTCGACCTTCGCAGCTCTAGCACTCTTTAAAGCGATCTCTAACATTCATGACAACGCGTCGCAGAAGTTGAGTATCCCAGACCTCACACCTCCGGCTTTTTTCCTTTGAGGTCATCAGAAGATTCGGGTGTACAACATTAATCCATCAACCATATCTGAATTGAAGGAAAACATTAGACGAGAAATCAACCACATTCCTACTCAACTTGGAGGTGAACTTAGTTTCAAAAATTAATTTTCCCGTGTCTTCAGATTCTTATTTTGTAATTTAATGTGAGAGTAGCGAGTATGTATGTATATTCTTCATAGACTCCGAAACAGCTGGACCGATTGCAAAAATTCTTTCACCTTTGGGAAGCTACACTATCTCCGGTTGACATAGGCTACATTTTATCCCTGTATTCCCACGGGAACGGGAACTACGCGGGTGAAACCGCGAGGCGTCCGCTAGTATAAATATATTTGTTATTTTTTATGCATCTACAAAAGTTAGTTTTTACTGAGAAACCCAGTAGTTATGTTCCATTACCTTAATCTATTGGTAGGACTGACTAACATATTATGTCATACAACAATCTTTAATACTAAATATAGAAACCTACGATCGGTATCAGAAGAATATAAATATCTTATTTGTATAGAAAAATGCGGGTGTACTATTATCACATCACATCATCAGCCTATTAATGTTCCCACTGCTGGGACACAGGCCTCCTTTCTGTGAGAGGGAATGGGCCGTAATCCACTACGCGGGCCCAGTGCGGGTTGGTGCGGGTGTACTATATACGTGCACATACCGTTTTGGGCAATACGGGCATAATTTGTTATTAAGAACCCTAAGAAGAAGGTAGAACCCCTAACAAAATGTCCAACCAGGATTTTATACGTCGATAAAATCGAAGGCAAACTTAGTAAGATATAATGTAGTAACAATAAAGCGTTAAATATCGTTTAACAAGCGCTGTTTGCGACAACATGTTGCAAAAAAGCCAACATTATTTCAAAATTTTATTCCGTTTACCGATCATAAACTTATAAGCACCAATATCGATTAAATTAATGTGTAGGCTATTAGTACACGTGATTTTGCACAATATTACAATGTTGCTATGTACCAATATGCCATTTTAATAGTATTATCAGAATTAACCTTACTTTCATGGGAATCAGCGGATCTTTTAGCATTATTATTAACGTAACCTTAATAACTTATTATGTATATTTCAAGGACATTCCGGCAAACTTTCCTTTCTTCGGCAAGTTTACCAATTTGAGCATTCTCTAGGCTAGGCAGATGAAGATGAAATTGATGTCGATAAAAGGAAAAAATATTTTCTTGAAAATTATGCCCGTAACGTTTTTATTACCCGACTGCGGGAGGGTAATGTTTTTCGAGCGTATGTATGTATTTTTGGCCATTGTTATAACATGCTATACAGCCCAAACGGCTTGTCATAACAATATGGGTATCAAAATACATTTTGATTCACTATAACCCTAATAATAAGTATTCAAAATCTTTTACCACATAACTTATTTGGAAATCTTGTTCATTAATAAAACTAAAAAGTCTGAAATAAAACAAATATAATACCAACAAAAAGCCCGACTGCTGAAAAGAGAAAAGCAAGTGCTGTTAAAATAGGCATTACAATAATATTATGGGTTATGCCCTGAGTACCCCGAACCCCGATCATCGGGCATCGGGCATCGGGGTTCCGGAAGACCCCGAATATGGGTATGTTATTGAGTATGGTAATGATTATTACATTTCTTTTTTGTTATGTTTTCAAAAATTGCTTAAATGTATGTGTGTGTAATACATAAGACGAAAGTAGTTTATATGATTTTTTGTAATATGTCGAATCATACTAGTAGTTTTGATAGAGGTAATTAAAGTTTTGAAAAAAAAAACTAAAATATAAAATAAATGTTACAATATTATCAAATCATACTTGACAAATATTTTTTACAATTTATACAACAATAGGTAACTATTTCAAATTCGAAGCACGGCCGCGCGAGGTTTTCAAAAATTGTATCTTTTAGTGTTGACTATTTACTATATTATTATTGATTCATTTATTAAAGGCAACAAGGCCCATAGTATAACTTAACCTGAATACATATATTTAAAGTGTTAGTAACAATAATATGTAAATGTATACCTATGCTAGTAACTCAATAATAAAAGACAACATTTATATACACAAACATTTAACATGTACTCATAGACAGCTATCATTGCTTCAGTATTCCAGCTGAAATACTGAAGCGACTATTCAACACAAAACAGTCCACCCTGTCAGCAATCATGCCCAGAATGCTACATTACAAAAAATAATTCCTGAAAGTCATACTGTTATTACGTATTTTTTAAATTTTGTTAATGTTCCATGAAGTAATAGTTCCTTTGTTCTGTTCTCTTTTTAACCCACGCCGGAAAAAGAGGGGTGTTATAAGTTTCACGTGTGTTGCTGTGTATCTGTGTATCTGTGTGTCTGTCTGTGGCATCATAGCGCCTAAATGGGTGAACCGATTTCGATTTTGTTTTTTTTGTTTGAAAGGTAATTTTGTCGAGAGTGTTCTTAGCTATGTTTGAATAAAATCGGTTTAGCCGTTCCAAAGTTATGTGCATTTTACTGTTTGAATCGGGGTGTTTTCGCAAGATAAATGTGTCGGGGATTTTTTAAATTGTGAAATTTTACTTGTATTTCTTCTGTTCCATGCAACAATAGTTCTTTTTTCAAATCAGTAAATCAAAATACCTACATTATGATTTACTGAATTGAAAAAAGTTACATAATTAAAAAAAAAAACAAAAAACCCAACTGCTTAAAAAGCGAACTAAAAAGACGTAAACAAGAAGAAAATCATGCTTTGCAGCCGGAGGATACATATTCGTGAGCTGCTGACCAAAACCTGATATATCCTTCGACTGCACAGCATGATTTTCTTCTTGTTAACGTCTTTTTAGTTCGCTTTTTAAGCAGTCGGAGTTTTGTTTTTTTGAATTATGTAATTTTTTTTATTTACAACTTTTTAGTTTTTTTTTTTTAGAATTAGGTTCGTTTAAACACATAAGTGTTATGAATTTTTGAAATCACCTCTTAAAACCATTTATTTTGATAGCCCACACGATGGGTGTGGAAGAAAAAAAAAATTCCCCCGCCATTTTTTCATTTCCAATTTTAATGTAGCCAGTGACACTCGCAGGGTTAAGACGAATCGATTGACGTAAGAATCATCAAAATCGGCAAACGCGTTTGGTCTCTAGGACGCCACATAGGAACAAACATACATATAATACATACATACATAGACTGATAAACACATTACCCTCCTTCGGCAGTCGGGTAAAAAGGAACCATTGTGATAATAATTAAAACCTATGATTGCTTTAGGAGACTCTATTGTATTCTCTTATTATAATATTTACCTTATCCAAGCAACATTTTTTTTTTTCCTGATCCTTAAAGTTAAGTATTATAATTTTAGTAAGTAATTAAATTATATTTAACATATCATCTGCTGACGTTACTTTCAAGCTAAACTGACTTTTAATTAGGTTTATCAAGATAAAAATAAATCGGGGTCTTCCGGGACGACGGCCTCGGGGATCAGAGTACTCAGGCAATAACCTAATATTATGAGGTGCTGCCAGCGGAGACAAGCAAAGTTTTGGTAGGTTTCTCAATAATTTTTGTTTGTCCCCGCCTGCAGCAACTCATAATATTTCATATCTATTTTAATAGCACTGGTTTTCTTCTTTTCAATTTTTTTTTTTTTTTATGATTTTTCAGACAAATCAAACTATCCCAAAAGGTGTTTACAATAGTTAATCTTCAAGAAGAATCTTAGTTCTTTTTCCGACTGTAAAAGATAGAATATAGGTCTCGTACGTACATTCCCAGCGAAACAATTAATGAAGGATGAGTCACTCGGTCAAACTAGACCAAAACTAATCAAGCAGGTACTTAGAATTCAAGGCGACTACTCGAGATTTTTGTTTGTGTACCAGTACAGGATTACAATTAGAAAGCACATAACATTTCAGCACATGCCGAAGTGTCTCGGCAGTTGTGCAATAGGCTTATTGTGTAACTGCGATGCAATACATGCTAATGTATTGGACTTCCGAACGGACATGTCAATTTAGTTAGCGTTCGACTCTTGCGCACCTCCAATCACGCAAATCTCGCCCTGGTTTACAAAATATTGAGTTTTTTTTTCAGTGTCGTAATTTTCTTTTATGTAAATTGTCTTTATGAAATCAAATATATTATTATTACTTATTTATTTTCAGCCAGAGTTGTTCTACCCTTTCTTCAGTTCTGCGTTTAAAATTCGAACAATATTTTAATAAAGTAGGCCAAAGCAAGGGCAAGGTTCAGAACAAAACAAGTTTTTTTTATTTTACCGGATTAATTCAAGTTCATAATATCTATAAATACATGTCCTCATTATCATAAGGATTTACATGCCAAAATAATAAAAAGTAGAAAAGTAGGTACAACTTTCAAAACAGATAATATAAAAAAACTTGCTGAAAGTAGGTCAAGTAAATAAATCTATATTCTGGTGAATACATCTGGTATCCAATTACCTACATAACTTATATATCATTTATGGCCATTAAGATACAAGTTTTTGCGCTCGTTATATAAAATTACTGAGGTGCGGAACCAGAAATTAGGAAATTGGAACGAAATGAACTGAACCATGTGAGCGTGTGAGGGCCTCGGTAACAACCTTACTTAAAGCACGGGGTTTCAGAGCTAACAAAGAAAATTTGTTTCTAATAAATGTCACTAGATGGCGCGATATGCATTTATTTGTTATTGGATTGTGTGTAAAATAAACATTTTCTAGAATTGATCACAAGTATGTTCTTTTTTAATCAACTCTTCTAAGCACAATGCTATTGAATATTGGGCTCTTAATTAACATTTCAAAGATTATTTGAACGGATCATTTAAAATTGATAACAAAAGATGGCGCGGTTTCAAATTTCTGAGGCATGCCACTCGATTTTTTAAATATGAATTGTAATACATTTGGTACAATGAAACTGTAAAAACGTGCAATAAATGCTTTAAAACAAATCGTCACAATATTTGAAGAAAAATATTCACGAACCGAAAAAACCCTTTTACTTGCAAGTCGCTGCTAACACCATCTATAGCCGTGGAACGGAACCGAATGCGATCGAATTACTTGTAAAAATAATCATCTTTAGCAGACGCTAGTTACGTCGGCACGGTTTTTTTTTATGGGATGAGGCATCTGTATGCTAGTATTATATTATCTATACGGAGTAAAGTTACGATCAATGATCGTAATCTGAGGCTTTTCATTTAGCATTATCGGCATCGGAAATCCACCTAAATCTAGAAAAATGCCTTTTTATGCCTTAATGAGCTATAAAGAATGTATAGAAAAAGTTTGCCGTGGCATTGGAAATGTTTTCTTTCATTGTTAAGTAAATTTGTTTTTAAATTGTTTTTGAAAAAATGACACGCTGGGTTATCATACAGATGGAGGGACTTGCGTTATCTATTATAATGTTATGATATTTTACATCGTTCTCACATATATGTTTTTTTTTTCAACAAGAATAATGTAACCAAATACTTGTAAAACACCTTTTTTTTTTAAAAGAGTAATTGTGGAGTTTCTTGTCCGTTCTTCTCCATAACAAGCTACATTTCCGAATGGACGGTAGAATCAATTATTATTACTTTTTTTTTTGACGTTCTAAAGTGCCGCATAATGGCCTAATTGAATGAAGAAATTTTGATTTATAATTTTATTTAGATTTATGTTTGTGGTGCAGACCACTACGAGTACGTAACAAGTAGGTTTGTAAAAATATCTCAGCTATGCGTACTAAACTAAACTGACTTAGCTTAGCTATTGGTATGCAACCAGGGTAGTACCTACCTAGATACATTACCTCGTAACAACTTAACACTAAACGTCCCAGTAATAAATCAAGTCTAGAAATATTTAAGTGCTACATACCTATTTGATAAAATATACAAAAAAATAATGCAAGGTGTGTTCACATAATACACGTGGTTCAATAAGTATTTTAATAGCTAATGGTTATATTTCTTGCGGCATGTTATTTTACAGCAAATATAAATGACTTAAAATATTTCAAAACATACTTAGAATCGAAATCCCACGCACCAATTTATAAATCGCAACATATAATTTTGTTTCGTAAGTTAAATAGAAAGATTAAACCCACTGTAACTCATAGAAAATATTTGTTGTGCATTGGTAAAAAAATAAAATATCTAAGCATTCAATCAATCTGCCTAGCCTTTTCCCAACTATATTGGGGTCGATTTCCAGTCTTACCGGATTCGGCTGAGTACCAGTGTTTTACATGGATCTGACCTCCACAACCCAGTAACTGGGTAACACGATGCCCCTTGGCAAGACTGGTGTCAGATGTCAAGCTTCTGACTACCCGTAACGACTGTCAAAGATCTTCAAATGACAGCCGGGACCAACGGCTTAACGTGCTTTCCGAGGCACGGAGGAAACTCGGTTTGTTGAAATGGTCACCCATCCACGGACCGACCTCGTCAAACATTGCTTAACCTTGCTGATCGACCAGTGCGGCTGTTATTATTTAGCCACGAGTTCCTCGATCTAAGCATTCAACATTAAATAAAACTAAAACCTTTTTCTATCTACAATATATTTTTAATTATCTTTTTTATTTAATGTTAGCCATGACTTTGCATTATTAAATAAATTTTCATTACATTTTCTCACGAATTATATTTTAGAACCAAAATAGTACAATAGTGTAAAGTAATTATACCTAGCAAAAAGTTGCATTAACGAATATACGTTTTCATAATTTTGTTAACTAACTGAATAATTAATGTCTGAATTATTTTAACAGAATATAATAAAAACTCTATCTCAAGAAACATCTTTACCTTTTTTGTTTATGTCTTAATCATCATTTGTAGCGTAAAAAAATTTGTTTATTCTTTATAAAGTTTCTATTTCACGGATATCATAAGATTTTAACACCTAACTAAGACATTGCATCAATATTGCGGTTGCCCCATTTCAAAACCTAGTAAGGACCTAAAACGAAATTATACAGGAGAGCACATAAACGTAAAATAGGTCAGCTGCCTTTGAAAAGTATTAATGGTATGTAAAAAATACTATTGGTAAAAACCTAGCAACGAGGAGGTGAATAGTGCAGTTACTAGGTATCGATGATTAAAAAATATATCTGGTTTTATCTGAGTTTTTAACGCTGGTGTTTTTTATTTAGTAGGGACTTACTAGGTTAGCAAGATTATGCAATAAAACTATTTGTTTTAAAGTGTCCCTTACTAGGTTTTGATATGGGGCAGCCGATTGGTCTGCCAGAAACTACCTGAGTTTTTGTTCAGTACCTACCTAAATATCAATAACATCCCTCAATTAATTCTTAAAACCATTTTTTGCCAGCGCCTTAAAACATTATTTGGCAGCGGATCGCTCTAGATCACCGGTAGCTACCTGCCCCATCAATCAGGAGCAATTTATCTATCGAAAATGATAATGAAGCGTATAGGTGCGCGCACGCCGTCACGTTTGTCGCGACTCGCGTGATTACGTCACTAACTTTCGTCGCGTGAGAACCTTCGCATTGTAGCGACTTGCGAGTTGCGCTCGCGCATCACTTTCATTGTTTATACGGAACTCCACACACGAAACGGACGCATAAGACGTGCGGAAGATGTTGCGTGCATGCTCACTCATTTTTAACAACATGCGTAATAATAGCATAACGTGGTCTACGTTAATAGAGCTGACAGCGATAGACTGTAATTGGATACGGTGTATTAAGCATTCATAAATTCAAACGATATTTAAAATATTGCACCAAGGCACAGAGTATCTCGACAACTTCATCCTAAAATTGCAGTTAGCACCTAACCACGACACCCACAGACACGTCAAGGTGCAAGTTTATCTAAATTCGAAACATGATTATATGCTCAATTTAAATCCAGGCATCCGACAGCTCTGCATGCTAATCTTCATTCAGTATGCAACATTATTGCCTGCTTTACAGGAAACCTTTATTTTAGATCTAGGATGCGGGATTATTGCGTAGTTCGTTCATATGCAGTACTTGCAGCAATACGTTACAGTTATAATAAGCATTAGTAGTAGTATATGGTAAGGAATGTGTGTGCAGTGTGCGACTGAGCGGCGACAGTCGTCACAACGCATCGCACACATGCAACTTTAATGGACAGTGTCTAATGATCTTTTTAACAACGCACTTACTTTGAACCTAAACGCAAACTTCCTGCAGTAAATCTCTTTACTGCTATTCTAATAATTGAAACCTTTGTTGCGCTTGAAGCAACCGTTTGAAGATTACGCCACTAATATACGATGGTGAGTTAAGATACTTAACCTAAATTAACTTAAACTCATAAAGAGCTTATAATATTTTCCTAATAATTTCCGTACCTACATATTACGTTTAGTTGTCAGCCCGGACCTGTTGCCAGAAATATACTTAAATTAAGTGGCGTAATATAATTAAATTCGAATAATATTTGGCCAGCCTACTTAAAACGAGTAGCAGAATTGCAGCAATACTTCGTTTAAAACTGTAATACATCAAGAGCATCAAATTAATACAAACCCACTAACCCAGATGATGCAGAGTTTAGCAATCATAACGAGGAAAGAACGAAACTAGTCATAGGAGACCGGCTGTGGTACAGAAAAATAATTTAATTAAGTCTCTAATGACTGACGGGACACACCTACTCATGACTACGTCACTCAATGTTCTTATAAGGAATCAAATCAGTTGGGTTTTGTAGGCGACTAATGAAGGTCTTATATGGAATGTAAATTAACAAGGTTAGCAGTATTTCGTTGAATGCGGATTTGCGCCCTCAGAACCCACACAATGCCTTGGTGACACCCACGGTTGGTACGGTCACCACCAGCCGACCAGAAATACAAGACCCCCAACATGCACTAGTACTAGTGCGTATTGCCACCGCCTTCAGCTTAGCAATTACACGTAGATAAATAACCAGCCGCCTACACATTGATACCTCAGTAGGTACTAGAGCAGGCTGATCTCATATCTCGTATTTCTGTCACAAATTATTCTGTTGATTGATATTTTAATTGTAAATTGATATCCATGAATCGTTTAATCGTAAGCAAAAACAGAGAACAAAAAATATCTTCATATTGCGGAAGTCTGTTATTATTGTAATCTGTCTATCTATTTTTTTATACTGTGTCGAATCCATATCATGGCCTTTCAAGCTTGACAGTCCCATCATAGGAGAATAATTGAGACGTCTAGAACATAAACAAAATTCTAATAAAAGTTGACCATTGAATGAATGGTTAAAGTGACCCGAACAGTATATATTATGTCCGTTAGGTCAAACAAAACACGTCAGGTGGGCGTTCAATCCAGGCGCCGATGACGCCAACACAGTCGGGCTATAATTCCAGTCCTTTTTAGACCATTTATGGTTATAGACCAAATTAAAGTATATGATTCAGTGATCATTGTATCACCCTGCAGATATGACGAAGCGTACCCGGTAATGAGTTTAGGTAGATAGTAAAAAAAAGTTGATGGTTCATAATATTTTATGTTCAAGTTTAAGTTCAAAGGGCTCGGCTATTACTTCAACTGGTTCGGCAACCACGATGGGTTCGGAAACGTTGTTAAGTTTGGCTGTGTAAGGGTGGAGGTGGTTGCCTTCGACATGAGTTCCGTCAAGGAATGTGTTATGAGGAGACATTGACGGACGGAGACGTGAGTATTGGTCCAATCGCAAACTGATAACATTGCACCAAAAGGCACGAGCTTTTAATAAAACAATAAAGAACATTTGATGATCCTGATTAATGGATAATTCGTAATGAGGACAAAAAAAATATAATATAACTACATTTTACAAGTTATGTAACTCGATTATTAATAGAAACTAGAAATAATTACTGGGATTGCCTTATTGTAATTAAATAGACATTACGTATATTTTACATTGCACACTGACACAATCACAGAATGCAATTTGTTTGTCTAACGTTTTATCAAATTGTTCACGCCTGTAATGTTTGAAAAGGTATCATTCGTTAAAACCGATAGTTTCGGTGCGGGGATGATAGGGATAGCCATAAAATAAAAACGTCATATAGCTCCGGATGAGCCATACTGACAAATTGAACTAACACCCATTTGGACATCGACTTTTCTATATTGATACAATTATTCTGTGGTTCCAAATGGAACTATTTCTTGGCGAGACACGGACGGGTCTTGGTATGTAAAGATGGTCATCCATCCACGGACCAACCACGGCAAGCAAAGCTTAACCTGATCGATTAACCCGTGCGGCTGACGTTGAAATAAGTTAATTTTCGCTGATGTACCTAGTTGGCGATCTAGAGATTGCGGATACCTATCCGATATATAATTTACTGTTTTGTATTGAAAAGTTTTTGTAATAAACATTTATAGGCATGCACTTTATTTTATTTTGTATCCAATACTTTTTAATACTTCTATTTGTATTTCTCACTAACAGCACATGTAAACAATATAAATGTGTTTATCAATAACTGTTTACAACACTAGTATATCGATATTATTTTCAACTACTACGCATCACCTTTCCGTCTGTGTACGTATTATGCAGACCCCTTGCGTCTCACCCCGCCCTCAAATTCGTGCGATAAGGACAACTGCAGATTCGACAAATTTTCTTAAGTAAAAAGTCATAATTCGAGGTTTGGCTCTCGTCTGTTTTCGCCTCCAATATTGGACCGATTTAGAAGATATTTCATAAACTGAATAAGAAGGATATTTACTATGTCCCTATGTTTTCCTTTTTTCATTAATAGTTGTCAAATTTGTACACTAGGGCTCTGAAGACAGCGACTCAATACAGACAATTTTGAGCATTTTGATAGGGTTCTAGTGCTTATACGGATAATATATCACCAAAAAGGAAAACATAGGGACATAGAACAAGTTGATATTTATTTTACTGTAAAAAATCATTGCTGTAAGTTCATAAACCAGAGAGAAAATAGACGAGAGCGTTTGTATGGACAAAAGACCACCCCCGTTTCCTCTTAATACTATGAAGTTAAAACCGATAGTTTCGGTGCGGGGATGATAGGGATAGCCATAAAATAAAAACGTCATATAGCTCCGGATGAGCCATACTGACAAATTGAACTAACACCCAATGGGCCATCGACTTTTCTATCTTGATACAATTATTCTGTGGTTCCAAATGGAACTATTTCATTTTCATTTTATTGGACCTCCTGCTCCTCCTCGTCCCATCCTTCACGGATCATCTTGCATTGATCTTTTTTTTTTTGCTAAAATAAGTTGAAGTTAAATGAAACTCAATTTAGCATTGGTGGCTTTCAAATATGTAATAAAATAGAGTGCCTAGAATCCAAACCCGCTTCGTTGGCTTTTCATACTCGACAAAGTATCTCCTACTTATGTATGAAAGATCGGTAACCTAATCGGTAATCTTATGTACATTCTCTTCACTCCTAAACTTTTCTGCATACGTGGAAATGATATTGTAACTGATCTGTGATGTTTTCAAACAATAAAAACCACGGTTGCGGTTCCTGCAATTACATTCTCATTTTTCGGCATACTTCGTACGAAAAGTGGTTTCTATAGAATTTAGTCAACGACGACATCCATATTATAATTAAAATTAAATTATAAATTAACAATAATAATATTAAATAAATATAATTAAATAAATATAATTAAATAAATATAATTAAATAAATATAATTAAATAAATATAATTAAATAAATATAATTAAATAAATATAATTAAATAAATATAATTAAATAAATATAATTAAATAAATATAATTAAATAAATATAATTAAATAAATATAATTAAATAAATATAATTAAATAATTATTATATATGTGAAATTAACTGTAGCTGACTGTTTGTTAACTTTTTACGTCTTAGTGGCTGAACGGATTTAGATTGAACATGGAAATAGCATTTCTTGGATAAAAAGTATTATATGTTAAGACTTAAAATACTGATATATAATACTTTTAATATAACATAACATTACGCCTGTATTCCCCGAAGGGTTAAGCAGTATGTTCCCTTGGAATTTTTGGAATAATTTTCGATTTACACGCGGGCGAAACCACTGCTGAGAACTGTGAGGTTCTTAAAAGAAATTGAGTATTAAAATAAACTGATAAAATTTAAAATATGTTTGATAAGAAATTTACATTCGTATTTTTTTTCTCTCTTGGAAAGTGGAAATCCGATCGACTCTAAAATGCCCGGGCTGGTTACAGGTCCCAGTCCCGATCTGGCGTCTAGTGATTCACCGGAGACAATTACATAATATTCCATTATGCCATTTGTTATTCATACATTTTTATATAGGAATAACTACAGATAATTCAAGTATTGAATAAATGGTAAAAAGAAAATATGAGCCTCCCGAGGCGTGATGCTCATATTTCATTCGTAGATTTTTAACATACACTCGTGTCAGTTTTTTCGAACACCTTGTCATCGCTGACTAAAGACTTCGCTGGTTGTGATAGACAGGTTCAAATATCATGTTATTTCAACTTTTCAAATTAGGCTAGCTAGCTGGCTACCCAGCCCCAGCTTGACTGTCCACATTTAGCTAATACTCGTACAAGGATCTGTCTTCAGACTCAATACACCGTTCTATTTAATCCAGGCACCCATGACGCAGTCTAGCTACGGATCTAGTTTTTTTCCTGTCCATTTATGGTTGTAGAATAACTTCAAGCCAGCGATTCAGTGATTACTGATACCCTAATAGATATATATGTGACGAAGCAGACAGGCTCAGGTAGATAAGGAAAAAGATTTTGTGTGGTTATTTAAATTTTTAATGTCACCATTTAGCGAAAAGTTGGTGGTAGAGTTCAGTTATTATTTTCAACTGGTTCAGCGACGGGCTCGAGGGCGGTGTTAGGTCGAGCAGTGATGGATGCGACGATGATGGTTTCAGCGATGTCGGGATCATTTGGGCCAGGGACTTGCAGGCGGTGGCCTTCGAAGGTGACATCGACTTGGTCTCCGTCGGCGTCCGAGCTGTACTCGGTTACGTATCTCCGGCCGTCGTCACCGATGTATGAGATCTCTCCCTCAACTATCATGACGTAGCGGGTGCCGTCCGGGGCGAGCTCGAGCCGGCCGCGCTCCGACACCACGGTGCCTTCAGCCGTCACGTACCGCAGAGCGAACTGACCGAACTCATCGAAAATCTCCGTCTGCTCTCGCAGCCGCCGGCGCGCTTCGACGCCCACATCAGGTCGGTTTGGTGCTGCTGCGGCCACAGTGAAGAGTGATAAAGCTACCTTAAACTGGAACATACAAAATTACTATAAATATCGATGAACACAAGCCAATGCTTTGAATATTGCCAATTTACTAGTTAAAGAAGTACTCACGAAGTTCATGTGCTTGAAAGAGTTGTTTTGGAGTGACGAGGAGACACAGTGTGTATTGGTCAAATTGCAAACTGATATAATTTCTTCGAAATGAACGATCTTATATAGGCGATTACTTATATAGGTAATTACTTATTATATTAAACTTTGACGAACTCTAATGTTTCACTAATGTATTAACTCGTTTACTAATGAATTACATTTTAATGGACATGGGCACTCTGTTACTACATCATAAAGCGCCACAAACTGCAATGTTTGAGAATGAGAAAAAAGTATATTCATCTTAACTTAGTATTTAAAACAAGAAGTACAACAGCGAGCCAAGTAAGCTCGAAAATTTTAGTGCCCAGAATAGCTTAGGTTTTTTTAGACCTTTCATACAGAAATACTTGACAGTAACTTTTTCTTATGGAATAGTAGTTTATGATATTGTCACAGAACAAAGATATCATTAAAATAAGATTGTGCGTTTATATTCCGAGCCGCAGCTGGCTGCCAGTGGGGGATCTTTGCAAAGGTGAGACTGTACTTCACGCCAGAACAGATGCTCAACATGTATCAAGCACAAGTTTGATTATGCATGGAGTGCTGCTCTCATATCTGGGACGGATTCCCCAAATACCAGCTTGATGCACTTGAGTTAATCGAAAAACGGGCCAAGAGGCTCATCGGCAATGAGACACTGATCGAGGCAAGGCTCCAGAGTATTGAACATCGTCGCCGAGTTGCCAGCCAGCCGGTTTTTTATCGGTTATATTTCGGGGAGTGTCCGATGAAATTGCATGGACTAATTCCTCCTTACCCGTTCCATCATCAGATTACAAGACGTACGGCGAAGCGTCATCGGTACATAGTGAACATCCTTCCCCGTAGTCGCCAAACGTTTTGGGAATACTTGTATTGTTCGTACAGCTAAGAAGTGGAAATCCCTGCCGGAGACTGTATTACGTGATAGCTACAATGTCAAATTGTCCACATCATCGCTTACCATCAGGTGAGATAGTGGTCAAACGCTAGCCTATCCAAAAAAACGTAATAAATAAAACCTGGTTATGTGCAGTGTCGTACACAACTTTATCTTATCGCCACCACACAACACACAGGCGTGAACTCGACAATGCAATACCCGCCCCACCACTTATGTAGGTACTTTGTGGCGATACCTAGAATCGAAATCCGAATTTGAAAATAAAAACAAAATACTCACGTGTTATATGGTCAATTAACTCATTAAATTTCATTCATAATTAATCACTTGTTTTAACACTGTTCAACGTTTATTTATCGCAAAAAAACCTTGTCACATCAAATTGTGGCGTCGTCGGTCACGCCTTCAGAATCCCTATTTTCAGACCACATCATCGGTGATCGAATGAATCGTATCTGCATTCGATGATGTGCTGCCAAATAAAAGGTGCACAGATAATGTAGAAATAGAGCTTGACCAAGTCTATGCTGTACTTTAAATGGATAAAAGTTTTTTTTATGACATTAGAGAGGTGTTGAAAGCAAACTTTTTAATTTTATTTGAGTTGTCTGTGGATTAAGTCTGTCATCGTGTTATTTTGTAACTTTACGTAGATAATGTAATTTTAGAAAGATTTACTAAAATTTGTAGCAATACTATAGTCATGTGAATGTCATTGTGTTTTGAGAATGCATAATTTGTTACTTTGACCTGTTTAGATATTTTTGTTCATTCTGATACATTATCATGACGCATTGTTTATTTATTTATTATATTCTTTATTTGACACCATAAAAAAATGCATACAGAACAAATATTTTCAAACAAAGTGTACAATGGGCGGTCTATTAATCAATGGGGGATTATTTATAGTTTTATTCTTTTCCTATCGTTATTGAAATTTTAACATTAGAGTTTTAAGCTAAACTTCACAGTTCAATGCCATAGGCATGTATTAAAACAGTTTTATAACTTTAGAGGGTAGCCCGTATACAACGGCCCAAAGGGTTTTTCAGAAGCCTCTCGCTAAAGGCTTTCTGAAGTATGTTCATCGCGTTCATCGATTATATCATTCACAGCTTAGGAGACAAATTAACTCAAAACGAAACAATTCGTTGGACTAGTGATTTTTGAGAAGACTGTACCTTAATATATTTTTTTTTAATTTCCTGATAGCTATGTTACAACCTTGGGGTCTTTAAGTCAAGAGTGAATAGGTTACTTCTAGGCAAGCGTGCTTCACCGTCGACCACATCATCACTTACCATCAGGCGAGATAGTGGTCAAACGCGAGCCTATCGATAAATAAATATAAAATGAATAAATAAAATAAAAATTAATCCTACAAATATTATAAGTGTGAAAGTTTGTATGTTTATGTTATAATCACTCAATAACGGCGGAACGGATTTGGATGATATTCTGCACACAGGTTTTTAATAGCCTGGATTAACACGTAGTATACTTTTATCGGTATTATGATCCCTTGTATTAAAACTGATCATACATGGTATTTCGGAAATCAAACATATATGGATTCTTAAACTCGTTGCAAACCACTGAAAAAAAACTGCTAATAGAGGACACATACGCAGCTTTTTTTCTAAGGTAACTGGGAACGTCGTCCTAAAAGTTGTCTGAGGCGATGATTAACTTCCATCCGCCTTCACCCTCCTCAATAACTGTCCCACGAAACTCCCACTTCCCCCTCGGTCTCATCACGCTTTCTTTTCTGTATAGGTTGGCCATGTTTGATTCTCATCCAATACCAAAATTGACTTTTTTATTCTGAGGCAGCTCCTCTACTGTATTTCAAGGTATACCTTACTCAACTGCATGATAGTCATAGTAAAGTTCAGCTAATCGAACGATTAGACTTAAGACTCAACAAACACACCAAGTGTGTGATAAATCCAGGCGCCGCCGTCGATGACGGCAACACCTACTATTATTCCAGTCCCTTTAGGACTATCTATGTATAGGTACTTGTACAGTTGTGGCCTCAATTCAAGTCAGTGACCAATAAATGTGACCAAGCAAACAGTTAATAGGTTTTAGGTAAATAAAACTTTTTTTTTACAACTATAAATAATTTATTAAAAATAAAGCCTACATCCATTATTTGCAGTGCCATTTTAAGCAGAATTGCCGAAACATCGTTTTCTTCCGAAGCACACATTTTTTTTATTTTATGTATATTTTAATTTCACCGCTTAGTTTCGTCGTCAAGTTCGAAGGGTTCAGCAATATCTTCAAATGGTTCAGAAATTACTTCAACTGGTCCAGCAACAAAAACGGGCTCGGGAGCGATGACTGGTTCGGCTGTGACAGGGACTGGGCAGTTGTTATCCTCAGCTTGGTATCCGTCGAGGCCAGCGGTGTACTTGATAACGTATATCTGGCCATTGTCGCCGATATATGAGACTTCTCCCTCAACGATCATGACGTAACCCGTGCCGTCCGAGGTAGGCACGAGCCGGCCGCGCTCCGACACCACGGTGCCTTCAGCCGTCACGTACCGTAGAGCGAACTGACCGAACTCGTCGTGAGTCTCTTCGTGCTTCTGCGCTGGCAGCCTCCGCCGCGTTCCGACGGCAGCATCACCTCTCCTTGGGGCTGCTATGGCCACAGCGAAGAGTGACAAAGCTAACACAAACTGGAATAGAAAAAACTACTATTAGTATTGATGAAGAACAAGCCTATGCCTTGAACCTTAGAATAATTATTCAAAGCCTTGAACATTGCCAGTTTACAAGGTACAGAAATACTCACGAATTTCATGTTAAAAGAAATGTTTTGGAGAAGAAACGATGTATATTGCTCAAATTGCAAACTGATACCATTTCTCCGAAAGATCCAAGTTTATATACTACAAATTAAAATAGTATGTCGGCAAAAGTGTCTTTAATGAACCGGATTAGAGGATAATTAGTAATTAGGGTCAATTTATATATGAGGACCTGCTTACATTTTGCAAATTTATTCACTTGTATAATTATTGCAAAGAAATGCCTACTTAATGATGATAATTTAATTGCACCAATTTGTCATACGACGCAATGTTGTATTGCATTTCCTTTGGTAACACTCCTAAATGTTTTCATATTATTTATATTAAAATAAGAGAAAGTATTTTCAGAGGAATGTATTTTATATTTAACTTAGCATATTTCTCAAAAGGCTTAGGCAGTAATGCTGTTGATAACAGTATTAAAAGCAATAAATAAGAGAGACAAGCCACTCGTCGGGCAGTGTTCCAAACCCAGAAAAACCTAATTTGTAACTTATAATTTTTGTAGACAATATGTATACGCAATATTTTATTGCATCAGGCCTATGGTAACACTCCTAAATGTTATTATATTATTATTATTTCTATTAAAATATGAACATATATTTTCATAGATAGGTATTTTATATTTAACTTATATTTCTCAAAGGCTTAGGCAGTAATGCTGTTGTTAACTGTATTAAAAGCCATAAAAAAGAGAGACAAGACACTCATCGGGCAGAGTTCTAAACCCAGGAACCCAAATTTCTTGACTGACAATTTGGCAGTTTTATGTTACTTGTAGTACTGTCCGTTCGAATGACCTCCATTTGATCCTATTCTAAATTTAATATAATAGAAACATAGACCACCTGGCACATTGTTTTTCTCAAATAGTCAACAATCTAATATTGACCACGTTAAATGTAATTTTCACGCCAGTAACTTTTCATAGGATTGTGAATAAATGATGTTGTACAGACTATGAATTTATTATTCCTCATTGTAATCTTTCTGTTCCGCCACATTCCTGTTTTTGCCTGTTTTGTATAATTATAATGTGTCAGTACAACATTTACATATAACAATACTACTCCTACATAATTAGTCGAAAGATGATGTCAACGTAATGCATGTATTGTATCCACAGTGTATAATTTTAATTATGAATGTATCCGGGTTTTCGTCAAAATTAATTATTTTCTAATTAAACACTTTTTGTGGACTGCAGCTTCCTTAAACTTTGGGTAATTCTAGATTATGACAAAAAAATGGTTTTAAATAAAGTAAGACGATGTTTGGTTATTATTCATTTTTGTATGGATGCAGAATATGACATCATTCGAGCGAGTAAGACGTATTTGACTTGTATACATCTGTCCCTTTTCGAGTCCATGATAGTTTTGACACGACATGGTACGGGACGCGTATTGCCATAATGTATACTAGCACAGACAGGGGTTGCTCTGTAATCGCACGCAATATGCTCTTGTAGCTAGAGAGCATACTGCATATCAGTACAGAGACAGACTGAAATAAAATACACTTTGCTCTAATTCGTGAGAGCAAAACACATACGAGTACAGACAATTTGGCTGCCGTAGTATGTGTGTCTGTACTGATATACACAATTTTAATGTTGACATTGGTTTTAACATAGAATAGGTGCAAGTACGATTAGAGTTAAAGCAACAAAGTCGACGTAGCCCCGCTGCGCGGGGCTCCTATTTCTGTCTGCAGGGTCAAAAGTAACCTAACACGAACGAGATGACGGGAGCTGCGTTCGCTCGCTTTGCTCGCTCACTTCAGCTCCCGTCATCTCGTTCGAACCTAACCTGTCCGTGTCGGGGTGCCCTAGGTTCCCGAGCTCGCTTCGCTCGCTCTTGTGCTGATTCGTTGACCATAACACGGTCACATTTTGCTTTAGACATATGCGAACAAACCGTATACTTATACAGACAGGTCTGTAGTCATACGTAGTTTGCTTTAGAGTATTTGTTATTTTTAAGAGCACAAAGTGATCTAGTACAGACTATGGGTGTCTGTACTGATATACACAATGGTAATACGCGTACGGGACTGCACCTGTAGCCAAGTTGACAATTTACAATCGATAACGCTAGTAGAAAACGATTCAAAGTATGGGAATGACACATTTGAACATTAAGTCACGTGGTCAATCCATACAAATAGAAGGCGTTAACGATTGTAGAAAGAGATTCTATACGAAACGTTTGTAACTTGGCTAGGGGGGCTGATCTGTCAATATATAGGTCGCAGCCACTATAACGAACTACAAGAGCCAACTGCAGTGGTTCATTAAGGTCACCATTTTTTTATAGCTGGAATAGGGGAAAACCCACAGTAAAAATTAGCTGTAGGTTGACTACAATCAAACAAATAATATATTGGTGGAATTATTGAGATATAATTGATGTGGAACATAAGATTGGCATTAATATTGATCCAATAACAAAGCGTTCACAATTTAATTGCTGCAAACGACACGGACTCACGATTTTAAGAAGACTTTGTATCAGGCTTATATAAAAACCTGAAGTGTTTGATAACTATCATACGTTATACATAGGAAGAGTGAATTTACCGTCTAGCTGCACCTCATGCGTCACACAAGATGTTCCTAAGTATAAATTATTATATTTATTAATATCTAGGTTTCGAATAGAGCATAGGTTATGATAGGTTGGCACACCTACAAGACAATAAGTCAACCTGTTTTCTTCGTCTATCGAATATTTTGTTTTGTAATGCAAAAACAAACGTTTTAAATATTTATTTTGGTGATTCTTCTACTACATTTGAGAAGCTTTCAAAAATGGTACAGTCTTATTCTAGGGAAGAAAAGAGATGGTGAAGGCTATATTTTGAATGTTTTCGTGTACATGTTATATCTTTGTCAACAGGGCCCTTTATGCCTACGGTTTATTCAAATTACAAGCATTAAAGTCAACACATTTATAGTCCGGAATCGAGAAAGATAGATATGCAAAATTCAAGGAACGCCTCGTCATTGATTTTGACATGCAAATATATCGCAAATATATTGTGCAACTACCGCACCGAACAGCTTTGTCTAATTCGTAAAGTCATCGACATTGCGCAATTAAAATAAAGAATTTAGACGGAAATTAAAACCAATTACTTTGAAACAAATAAGAACATTCGTGGATTAGTTTTTTGTTCAATACCTATTATTTAGTCATGCATGTTAGCGTTTCCGCGTAGGTCCTTAGTTCTCGGCCCACGTATGTCCCGAGGTTGTCGCGGTAAGCAGGTAGGCAACATACAAACACATTGATATTCCATGGCACTCGCCGTGAGTAAGGCTGACATGGTTACTTGGTTAGTCCTTCTAACATCACTGTTGGACATTTCCTTATACGGAAGATATCACACCCAACATGCGCTTACGATGCGCCGTAAGAATGCATCATTTTAGCGTCACTGCTTGACTGAAATATTTTTGTTGTTGCCTTGATTTATTCAAATTGTTAGACACGCTCTTGACTTGCAGTATTCAGCCGGACAGATACTGGAATATAAACATCTTGCAAACCAGTTGTCTGAAACGTATTTGACTTTCATTGTATTTTTTCCATATTAATGGGAGGTCCGTATATTCTGTTTCTTCATCTCAACCTTCGGGGCTGAGTTAACATCTATTGTTCAACAAATTACTGATTCGTCTCTAATTCGTGGCAGAGCCATTGTCTCTCAGTTGCCCGATTTTACGGATAGTGCACATCAGAAGAGGAACATGACATGTCTACCTGACTAGGAAAAATACATCGCGTGAGGAATGTAAACACTAGTGTCTTATTAAATACGGCTAATTGCTGAGAGTGGTAGTTGTTGTTTGCTGAGGAATTTCTCGCATGACATTAGCCCACAACACTTTTTGATTGACAGATTGAACCCATGATATACGTATTTTCATGATTTTTGAATCAGTAATTTAGCCTTCATCACTAAAAACGTTCTAACAATGAGCAGAGTGGATGTAGCTCAAATTCTTAAAAACATAACCAATTCGTAAACAACACATTTTATAACTATGTTAATTACGTACAGAGATTTCAGCTTTTGTTTAAATTCCTTATCGATGTTCATCTTTTTGTTTCGACCACAGCCTGTATTACAGCAATTCATGTGTGACAATGCTCAATTACGTGTAGATAATAACGCAATAACGTTAATATATAAGTTTATTCAAGTGGTCCTTGACACCACTTAATAAACACCTATTACCAACAATCCCTAATCCCACGCTCGTCTACCCGCGTTTGAAACTGTACACTAATCAGTAATCAACTACTGCAGACCTTGTCTTAACCCACAATAAGCAATACTATATTGTTATTATAATGCAGGCAAAATATAAAACTATGCTACTTATATCTGTGATAAAGACAATAGATAAGTCTGGGTTTATTATAGGGAAAAAGCATGACATATGTTTGAGTCAGTGATTATTTTCTTTGAAACAATATGGTGTCTACTTGTTTGTTATTAACTCTATTTTACCTAACATGGTCATTGAACAATGGATGGGTTTTGTGAAAGGTGGTATGATAATACAAAAAGTTAATAAAAGCAAAAAAGCTGGCTGCATAAGAAGAGAGCTAGCTGACCTTAACCATAATATTCTCCGACCACACAGCATAATTTTCTTCTTGTTTACATCTTTTTAGTTTTTGATTTTGTTAACTGTTTTATTTACAACTTTTTAGTTTTTTTTTTCGAATTATGTTTAAACATATAATTGGTATATATTTTTGTAATCACGACTAGAATTTCTTCATTTTCAAAACCTATTCGATGAAAAACAAATTGGGACCCCCACAATATGGCGCCCAAAATTTTAAGTTTGTTTTTAACGCCGCTTATATATAAGAACACTAGGGTGATCAAGAAGTATCCAACGATGTCCTCATTATATAAATCCGTCTAGTAATTTGAAAAACATGAGGTAATAAAGAATATAAATAACATACATAATTAAATACAAACAAGATACGCGCGAAAAACATAACCCTTTCCTTGCAGTCGGGCAAAAAGGGGGGTTCGACATGACGACGGTCACGATGACGGCTCATTGTGAAGTATGGAAGACTAGCTTCTGCCAGAGGCTTCGCCTACGTGAAAGTTGAATTTTATCCCGAGGGACATACTCGAGGGACATAATTTATATGTGTACCAAATTTCATCAAGATCCATCCAGCCGTTTTGAACGTGAAGAAGTAACAAACATATATACTCACAAACTTTCGCCTTTATAATATTAGTGTGATGACTTGTTGCGCCGACCTCAAACCAAGCAGGATAAGGGCTGATAAGATGATGATAGACCACTTACTTTCTGTTCATATCAACTTATTAATCGCACTGCATTCGTACCAAGGATATTCAACTTGAAAGATGTTGGCAAGGTTAAAGCTGCCGGTTGCATAGAACCAATTTCGTGAGACACGTAGTTACACAGTACCTTGTGATGATGAGTCATCTTACAAAGTTACAATTAGGTACCAACATAGTAGTCAACTCAGCTCATATATAAAGCTGTAATGTTTTATCATATTGCCCTACCTAGATTTAAATGAATGAATGATTGAGTGGAGCATTATTAATAGCCACTTATACCGTTTCTCAAACAAGACTCATTTATCCAGAGGTCTAGGCATGAGAGATTCCAATTGCTTAGCGTACCATGGTTATCTATGCTAAGCTTTATTATCTATACCTCTATACCAATATTATAAAGAGGAAAGATTTTTTTCTTTGTTTGTACCGAATAGGCTCCGAAACTACGGGACCGATTTCAAAAATTCTTTCACCTATGGAAAGCTATATTATTCCCGAGTAACATAGGCTGTAATTTTGACGGGAGCAAAGCCGCGGGTGTCAGCAAGTTCTATATAAATCAAGAGGATATTTCTCAAAATTTTATCCACCGGAACGAAAGGAAGATATCGAAAGCCACCATTTTAACGTTTTTTTACATATTTGTATTTTTTTATATTTACCTACTGTGTACGTAGCTTTATCCTCGGAACCACTCACAAACCACAGTCACGTAAACAAGATCACTGATTCTTGTGTTATAAGCGCTCTGACGGACAGCCAGAGAAATGCTGCGTTTCATGTTGATATGATAGTACAGATCTGGAGGTCAGATAGGCATCGCTCCTTGTAAAATACTAGTATTCAGCTGCATCCAGCTACACTGGATGCCGATCCCAACATCCCAACAGTTGGGGAACGACAACGAGGATGATGATAGTACAAATATACAAAAGGCATCCTCGTTAGTCTAGTAGACGCAAGCGCATTAAGTGAGCAGTAGGTACTGGGATCAGTGGGTTCAATTTCCAGGTCGGTCATAATCTTATTGGGTATTTTATCTGAAATTCTCATTTCATGATCATCATCATATCAACCGAAAGACGGTACTACTGGAAATAGGCCTCACCCAAGCGTCGCCAAATTGCCAGGTCCCGTGCGTATCGCATCCAGCGGATACCCGCCAACCTCACCAGCTCATTTCTCCACCTGGTGGGAGGTCTTCCAAAGCAACGTCTACCGGTTAGCGATCGCCACTCCAGAACATTTCAGTCCCTTCGGCCATCCGTTCTGCGACCAATGTTCTCATTTGGTTGATGGCAATAAGCTCGACTTCGGATCGGCTCCCCTCACATAGAGAGGAGGTCTGTATCCCAGCAGAGGGAACATTAAAATGCTGATGATGATGATGATAAGGATGATGATGATAATGATGATGAATAGGCTCGACCCTTATTACATGTGACTTAAACAAAACATAACAAGTGAAATGACGGTGTACTAAATAACAGATGCATTTCTACCTAACCCTTCAGAAAATCCTAGGCGCGATGTTATGTTATGTAGACAGTGTACAATAAAGACTATGTCTCTTTTCCAGGTGTGTGCATGCAGCGTACTGGCTGCGTTGGATGGCTACAGTCCCCAACAGGACGCAGACCAGTTCCACATACAGACAGACGAAGATGACGAGCGATACTTCTTGTACCAGACACACAATGGACAGTACAGGAAGGAGAGGAGGCTGAAAGATGGATCTGTTGTTGGTAAGAAAGATTTATTAGTTTTGTATCTAAAGTGACCATAAAACCTATTGGCGCTGTTTTCTACACCAAATACTAAACGTTTTTTAACGACGAAGATGCCCGTCTTGTTGTTATCTTTGCCTCTTTCGAGTTACGCAAATATAAATGTACAAAGAAGCTGATTTTAAATCACATTTCTTTGTTGATAATTACCAATAAAAGATTTTTGATATTCTTGCGTACCTTTTAACTTTCACATCCTAAAACTTGGCATCGATTCAATTATATTACTGAGTCCTTATGTTAGAGAGCTATAAAAGTTTGCTAATGATCACTACTCGTGAGTTTATAAGATGCAGCACCCACTGATTTTCATCCCAATTTAGCAAGCAAGCACAAAGAAAACGATTATGTTTAATGTTGTCTAGTTGATTGATAACATTAATATGGATTGGATTTCAAGTTCACAATAAATATATAGTAGAACAACCTACTTGTAAAGCTCCATTGTCATTACGAAAATGTTGTCGACCTACACATACTCCGTAGTTCATTGTCCCAAAGCAACAAGTCCATGTAGGCGGCATATCTATCTACGTATGTATATCAAAGCAATTACCGTCTAAGGAAATAGGGATAGCATACATAAGGAAAACTTTTAAATTGTTGTTTAACTACAATTCGTGACGGACCACATGTGTATCAAATTACGTTATCTACCGCACGGAAACAGATTTTTAGAATTTCTATTTTGTAGTTGCGTGGTTTCCGACAAAAACTATTTAGTCAAGTCCCTATCTTTATACAGTATTTTTAACCGACTTTTAGAAAAGTGTGTGTGTCTTTCGTGTGTGGCCAGTCGGCCAGCGGCGCACCGTGCCTCGGATCCCGCTACCCTCCGCGACTCGTCTCCCGATAGGCCCATAAAAACGCGAGTTAGGCTGGCCTGCAGTGGAACAACTATCACGACCCAACTCCTCTTGTGGCTACACCGAGCATCGAACCGGAACACGGCTAGGCCGCTTGGCAGCACTTCTTTGCTCGGTGGGTGGTCGCAAGCCTTTGGCAGACTTTGGCTGAAACCTACCACCAGTTAATGTCACCTGATTAGCACCACCCGGGGGCCACGTGTAGGGTAACAAGAGGGGTACTCACCTACGGACGCGGGTGACTCAGCTCCATAAAAACATCACGAACATCACGCCAGTACGCTCTTAAGGCGTACGCAGATCTCTCATTTCACTGGTTATGTTCAAGTTTGATGATATTCTGGTCATCTATTCTGGCGTTATAGGTACTTTACTAAACAACTTGCCTATTAGGTAGGTACAACTAAAAAGTGAAAAATAAAAATAAAATATTACGAAAGATCCTACCGACTTCCAAATAAAAAATTACAAAGTGAAAAATAACTTTATATTTGGAAGTCGCTAGGAATTTTTTGTAAAAACGTTTTTTTTTTGTAGATTCGAAGGTGATAAAGAACCTTATTTTCCAAAGGGATGATTTGCTATGTATTAATGTTGCCATCGTAAATTTTACAGGTACAACGGGCTGGGTCGGAGCTGATGGATACTTGCGTCTCCAGGACTACATTGCTGACAGTCAGGGCTATAGGATTTACAAATCCAAAACTGTTTACGTTGGAGAGAACCGACCAATTGCAGTACGTATCCATAACCAGTTTTGTTTTAAAATAAGTTTTATCCAATAAAAAAAAACTGTATTTATACAAGCGTTTTAGCTCACCGTGCATTGTCATTCAAACCAAACGTGTGTGCAAAATTTTATCTTAATCGGTTGAAGATAACTGCTTTAAAATACAGTTACAAGATTTAACCCAAACATATATACATCATCATCATCATCATCAGCCTATTAATGTTCCCACTGCTGAGACCTCCTCTCTGTGAAAGGGAACGGGCCGTAATCTGCCACGCGGGCCCATTGCAGGTTGGTGGATGTCACAAGTCTTCGAATTTTTGGTTCTAGGACATGGCGGTTTCCTCACGATGTTTTCCTTCGCCATTTATGAGAGTAGTAGTAATGAAATTATTATCACAAAGTTAAGCGCCTGCCTGGGTTCGACCCTACAACTTGTAAGTCGCAGCCGATACCACTGGGCCACCAATGCTCTACATATATACATTCATTGCAACTTAATTGTATTAACTTAACAAATTCCTTCATTTTCCTATTATAACCAATTTTATTTTGCGGTTTGGTACGGAGCCCTAAATGAGCGAAATCCGACACGCACTTTGTCTTAACTGTGTCACTTTCAAAACTAAACGTGCTTTTTGTATGTGTTTCAGGAGTCTTTACAGATAGCCAAGACTGCTCCAACAGATTCTGGTTTCGGGGTGACACCAGCACCAGCGCCTGTCCACCGGTATCGCAGACCACCACGCTACACCTCCACGACTCAAGCCCCACCGCCATCCTCGTCATACGGACCACCCACCTACCCCATAGAAGTATCTGTGACGCCTCCCCCACCGGCATACCCACACCCAACAGCAACACCACAAGTTTACGTCTCACCTAACTCGATCGACTCTTCAACCACGACTTATGACTTCAGACCCACAGTGACACCAATCACAGCCAGTGAAGCTGCAACGACACCCAGTCCTTATGAATACGATTCATCTAACACTAACACCCTCGACGATGAGTACCACGCCAGTGATAGCCAACGCTACGATGTGTTTAATCCTAACTCGTACAGGCACGCCGATGCCTGGCTTAGGAGACAACAGCAACTACAACAGCAACAACAACAACAACAATCTGGAGTCAAGATAGGTAATGGTTACACCCCTCAATTCTCAACGTACGATGGTTCAGCCTTCAGAAGAAATGGATTCCGGTACTACCTGCCAAAACAGTACCATGAGGAAGAGACCGGTGGCTCTGACGAGAAGACTGGCAGTTTCGGTTATGTAGACCCGTTCGGTATTCGACGAGTGATATACTACAACACAGCGCCCGGTGAAGGCTTCCAAATACGCAAAAACAATAGGTATGTGGGTCATGACGCGACCCCATATGACCCTAGACCCGTGAATTGATGTAGCAAATGTGTGTACATACATGTGAGAATTTGAAGTTACCTAATTATTTATTCATCAGTATTGTTAGTTCCCATGAACTATTTATGTAATAAAGGAGACAAAACGATCTAATCGAACGAAGCGAACAAGTCTTAGCCATTAATTTGATAACGTAAGTAAGAGTTATTGTACGACAAAAGTTTTTTGGGTCATATGACAAAATATTTGAAGTCAAATAGCTAAAATGGTTTTTGTTTGTGACTGTTTTTCACAGCCAAAAGTCATTACTTTCTTATTTTTCAGTGCCATTGTACTATATGTAGGTACAGTATACCGGTAATTAATATTGTATAATGCTTTTACAAACATCACAATATCAATATAAATTTAATATTTAATTAAAGTACAGTTAACATATTTTATGAAATTCGTGTGAGTGTGACGATACGCTGTGTTATTTGCATCAGCATATTTTAATGTTAACCTAAAACTAAAATAATACAAATACCGTTAATTTATTTAAAATTATCATCAAAGTATCAAAGAAGGACAGTCTCTGGTCATTATGTCTATAAAAGTCATAAGGTCTTTGAACTCATCATGATTCTCATCTAAATGTATTTCCTTGCAAATGGACAAGCGTAGGCGCTGCTGTACGACTTAATAATTCTGGTATAGCCTTTTAGAGTATGTAACTAAAATGTATCAGTAACCAGGATCAAGTAAGCAGAGCAAGCAATCTAAGTAATCACCATCATTCTCTTAACTCTGTTACAGACTATTCCAAAATCGATTTCTAGTTCATTTTTGTACACCAATGAATTTGTAACTATATTCACACGTATTTATCTTAATAAAATATACTAAGCCGGGTGCATGTTAATAAAATGTTATTGCGAATAATTTGACATTTTTGAGGATTTTTTGTCAGATATTAATGGCAACTTGTTGCAATGACTGTTTATAATGCTGTGGGTATTATTTTTTTATTTATAATAAAATGTAGGTAGTCGTGTCTAATCAAAATTTTTAACTTTAAAATACTTAGCATTACTGTACTCCTTTTAATTATTATGTAAAGATTGCACAGCATGTATTTATACTAATTTTATTGTTTTAATGTAAGTTCGTATCTACATAAATAATTCGTTAACAATATGTGGTTTAATTTACAAATTGAGTAAGTTTGAAAGAACCTGTTCTGTTTTAAAAGCAGATTAGCAAATGACCTAAGTTTTATTGCAACACATTCACTCAATCCTGTTTGTCTAATGAAAGTTTTGGACTATATAAGCTGAGATTTAAGTGAGTGGGTTTATTATTTAGGCCAGTGCAGTGCATCAGTAACATCCAAGTATCACAAAAGGAAAAGTATCGGAAAAGGAAGGTAAAGTATCTCTTATATAACTATTTTGATATATTTTTAACCCTCGACGGAAATGGAAGGGTGTTTTAAGTTTGACGTGTGCATCTGTATATTTGTTTGTCTTTCTGTAGAATCATTGCTCCTAAAGGGAGGAACCGATTTTGATTTAGTTTTTAGGGTTCCGTACCCGAAAGTGCCAAACGGATCCCTATTGCTGTCACTCACGTGTTTGTCTGTCCGTCTGTCCGTCGTCTGTCACACAGGATTAACAGCCATACGGTTGGAGCTTCAAATTTTTACAGTTCTTGTTGACCCAAAGTTATACAAATTGCCAAAAAATATTTTAAATCCATTACCCATACAGACAAACGCAGGGGGGGGCGCGAATACCCCATCGAGTGGGTATCGTTGTTTAGAGCTCGATTTGTAAATAAATAGATTTCGTTTTATAATATATTGGAAAACTACGGAATGAGGGGCTCCTCACAATATTTTGATCCGATTATATTTTCAAATTCCCATTGACCTATGAACTTCAAATTTGGTGATAATGTTTATTATTACGTATATTTTAGTACTCAATATATTGATGAATCAGATCTTTTTTTTGAAATTACCTCATTTTTCTATTACAACCAACTTGTTTTTGTGTTCTTAGTAATGTTTGAAGAAAATCGGTTCCGCCGTTCATAAATTATGCGCATTTTACTCTTTGAATCTGGGTTTTTTCGCAAGATTACGTGTTTCGATAGATTGTCGATCGAAGCGTCTCTACTTCTAGATATATATTAAGTTTAAAAAGCATCAGGACCGCCAAATAAATAAAATAATAAATACTTAACTGTTGTTAACTTTGGCGGTCCCCCAACGCGAGTAGGCACTTATTTTTTAATTTGCTGTATGAGGTTTGTGTGTCGGGATTTAAAAATAATAATAATTAAGTATCATCCAATATCGAGCTTAATTCACATATTTTCTTCATACCAATACCAAAGCAAATAATTTTTGCATAGATAATAACTAGTAAAAAGATTGTTTGTACTTAATGTTGTCTTTTATTTTTCAGAAACATGATCGCGACCATATTAGGACTTTTGTTTGTAGCATCAAACTTCGGCAAGAATATAACCAAATTCTTTGCGAAGCCCCGTGCAAAACAGCTGAATGAAAATGCTGGTTCTGAGACACAGATCATTTATCATTTCCGGAAAACGAAAAAGCTATCTCCGCAGAATCGAAAAAAACATCTTGAAGCATCTTTGACTTCACCATCATTGCCACCAGCAAAATTATGGACACCGATACATTCACAAGAGATATGTTCTCTAAAACAGAAAGAGGCATCAGCAATTTCAGGATCAATGCCGCTGGCGCTAACATTACGGACACCGATAGATCCCCAAAAAGAAGCATCTTCGACTCCAGCTTCAATGCCGATGCTACAGTCGAAGATGCAGAAAGAAGCAGGATCTCATTTAAACCGCCCTCATTTTCCAGTCAATAAACCGATGCCTAACCATCATAGACATCCTGATCACCAGCTCCACATCTCCCCCGCAACCACAAAGTCAAAAACACAATTTAAAGAGGTGGCACAGACAAATCAAAAGAAACACGGTAATCAATCGCCGATACTATACATCCCATATTTTGGCAGTGATAATGGTAAAGATCCAATGGTTGAAGTCAGAAAAATATTAAATGATGTATTTATCGGTTGCATTGAACTTGCCCCTCGACCCGTGTATAAAAACCGGTTCAAATACACCTTGGCTGATTATAATATGGATACTTAAAGAATCTCATACTTTTGATGCCTACTCATACAATGAGTTGCCGATGTTAGTAAGACAAGCCCAGTCACTAGCTTCTTTTATAAAAAACCTGGTTAAGAACCATTTCCTCTCTCTATAATGCTTTTCTGTTTCTATATCTAATTTCTTCGATCATTATTCAACCCTTTTTTGAAATTGTGTAACATGAAATATTATGTATGTATTAATGTAAGTTTGTGTATGGTACTTTATATGTATAGCTATTTAGTTTTAATGTATTTATATTTCATTGTAGCAGTACGCCCTTTAAGTCCATCCAAAGCTTATATGGTAGATATTAACTGTCAGCGATAAAGACGCCTTTGTACCCATAATATTAAGTTGTTGTAATAGATTTATGTAACTTTTTTAAAGTGTATTATTTTCTATTCCATTCTCAGCTAAAGGCAAACCTGATCCCGTCAGTCCTTACATTGTCATCTATAATGGCTACCGAAAATAAAAGTGACCTAATAAATATTTCACAGAAAACACCACTAAGATTTTCTTATTTACTTCATGTATCCCTCTAATATTATTTGATTTTGTATTTTAAGCTACTTAACTGCAAAATGATGTCTAAAGTTCTATCCACACATATCAAGGCCGTGCACGTCAGGGGCTCAAAAAAGTATCGCTGTGTACATTTTATATGAACTCATTCACACACGTCCATGAACTTGTTCACAAACATCCATGCGTGCTCGGGCCAGTGACGAATCTTCAATACCTGGGCGCAGCCCTGTCACGTCCCGGGCACGGCCCTGATATGTGTGGATAGACCTTTACACTTGTTCATAGACTGAGATAAGTTATCTTTAGAAGCCCTGGAAAGGACATAAGCTACCTTGTTTTCATAAAACACGAAGGGGGAGAATGGAGAGGGGGCTAAGTTTTGTATAAAACTTCTTATTTTGCCTTAAAACGCTGAACCGATTTAAACGAAATTTGGTACGGCGATAGTATGAGACTTTGGGAAGGATATAGGCTACTTTTTTGCATAAAACACGAAGAGGAAGAAATGTGATCGGGCAAATTTTGTATGCAACTTCTTACTGTGGCTTACGATTCGCTTCAAAATTTTTGGGAATATAGTTTATAACTAATAATTTCTTTTTTTTTTAACTATACCCCTAAAAGGCGATTGCGGCTGTAAAGATAATATTGCAGGTGGATAGTTTATAGATAGAAAATGTTAACTACGAAAGGATTTTTTTAATTCACATTTCGAGAGGGAAATAAGAGAAGCTGAACTTTGTATGAAATTTTTATTGTGGCTTCCGATGTGGTTGAAACTTTGCAGGTAAGCATTTTTTTTCATACTTAATAGGGAGTGAAGTGGGGTACTATAGTTTATATGGGGAAATTAGGAGTACCAGTTATGCTTATGCGAAATATTGATGATGATAATACGGGCAAAATATAATAGATGCCACTCTATTAACCGGTAAGAGAAAAGGGGAAAGCGTGAATCGTACGCGGTGCTTCATACGTCGAATCATAATAATCCCCACAGACCTAACATTTCAATTCAAAAGAAACCAGTTTCCGAACAAACAAAGTTTTTCTATTACTTTTAACAAAGCTCAAGGCTAGCAGGGTTGCTTTGGAAAAGCCATGCTTTATCCACGGCCAGCTATATGTATCATGTTCGCTTATGTCCAGGGTCTAGAATGTATATGTTTTAGCGCCGAACGTCTTACCACTTATATATAACATAATATATAGAAGCGTCCTAAAATGTTGTACCCATGATTAACGGCATGACTAATTAACGTCAATTAACTGTTTATACAATTTAGGATCGAGTGGTGGTCTTCAATTCGTGGCAAAACAGAACCTCACTCCGATACCGAACAATCCCAGAACCGAATCTGTAATTTATTTGTGTCGTTTTGTAATTTTTGAACCTCTATCAGGATGTACCAACGTCTTGAATTATACAAGTTAATCGTTTTTACGTTAATGCTTCCTGGACCTACTTTTACATTTTGAATTTTCCAAGTGGGCCTGGATGGCCAATTCAAACTATGAAGAATAGCAAAAAATACTCAAAGAAATCACGTGCCGATTTTGATGAAAACTAAAACTGCTATATTGGCTTTTTCTCACTCTATATATTGACAACTTGAATTGATTGACAAAATCCAGTCGCAGGCAACAGCTAGTAACAATACCTTTATAAACATATCAATTTGATTGAGCCGAGTGGAGGAAATGTGTTGAATATAGGGGTTAGTCAAATTGAGTGCACAAGTAAGAAACTGTAGGACTCAAGAATTCACTGCTATCTTAGTTACCAGATATTCTATAACCAAGAGAGGATGCCTATGTCCCAGCAATGGGAACACACAAGCTGATTATGAAGACCATAATGATGAACACTTATTGTATCGCAATACAAGAATAACTTAATATTCATAATAGACAATATTTTATTCAATAGATACATAGCATTACTGTACTCCTTTTAATTATTATGTAAAGATTGCACAGCATGTATTTATACTAATTTTATTGTTTTAATGTAAGTTCGTATCTACATAAATAATTCGTTAACAATATGTGGTTTAATTTACAAATTGAGTAAGTTTGAAAGAACCTGTTCTGTTTTAAAAGCAGATTAGCAAATGACCTAAGTTTTATTGCAACACATTCACTCAATCCTGTTTGTCTAAAGACAGTTTTGGACTATATAAGCTGTGATTTAAGTGAGTGGGTTTAGTATTTAGGCCAGTACAGTGCTTCAGAAACATCCAAGTAAAACAAAAAGAAAAGTATCGGAAAAGGAAGGTAAAGTATCTCTTATATAACTATTTTGATATATTTTTAACCCTCGACGGAAAAGGAGGGGGTGTTATAAGTTTGACGTGTGCATCTGTATATTTGTTTGTCTATCTGTAGAATCATAGCTCCTAAAGGGAGGAACCGATTTTGATTTAGTTTTTAGGGTTCCGTACCCGAAAGTTCCAAACGGATCCGTATTGCTGTCACTCACGTGTTTGTCTGTCTGTCCGTCTGTCCGTCGTCTGTCACACAGGATTAACAGCCAAACGGTTGGAGCTATAGTCTCTAAATGTTCACAGTATGAGCATCTTGTTGACCCAAAGTTATACAAATTGCCAAAAAATATTTTAAATCCATTACCCATACAGACAAAGGGAGGGGGCGCGAATACCCCATCGAGTGGGTATCGTTAGTTGTTTAGAGCTCGTTGAGTAAATAAATATTGTTGATTTTGTTTTAAAATATATTGGAAAACCAGGGAATGAGGGGCTTCAGCCACCAAAATCAGCTTTTTCACAATATTTTGTTCCGATGATATTTTCCCTACTTCCCATTGAACTTCAAATTCGGTAATAATGTTTATTATTACGTATTTTTTAGTAACCAATATATTGATCAATCAGATCTTTTCTTTGCAATTGCCTCTTTTTTCCTATTACAACCAACTTGTTTTTGTGTTCTTAGTACTGTTTGAATAAAATCGGTTCATCGTTCATAAATTATGCGCATTTTTCTCTTTGGATCTGGGTTTTTTCGCAAGATAACATGTGATATTACGTTGTTTCGATAGATTGTCGATCGAAGCGTCTCTACTTCTAGATATATATTTAGTTTAAAACACATCAGGACCCCTATATAAATAAAATAATAAATACTTTACTGCTGTTAACTTTTACGGTCCCCGAAGCGAGTAGGGGCCTCATTTTTTTAATTTACTGTATAAGGGTTGTGTGTCGGGCTGTTTTTAAATTTTAATTAAGTATCATCCAAAATCAAGCTTAATTAACATAAGTTTTTCATACCGATACCAAAGCAAATAATTTTCGTATAGATAATAACTAGTGAAATGATTGTTTATACAGTATGTGATCTTTTATTTTTCAGAAACATGATCGCGACCATATTAGGACTTTTGTTTGTAGCATCAAACTTCGGCAAGAATGCAACAAAATTCTTTGCGAAGCCCCGTGCAAAACAGCTAAATGAAAAAGCAGGTTCTGGGACTCCGACGATTTACCATTTCCGGAAAACGAAAAAGTCATCTTCGCAGAATCGAAAAAAAACATCTTGAAGCATCTTTGCCACCAGCACCTAAATTATGGACACCGATACATTCACAAGAGATATCATCTCTAAAGCAGAAAGAAGCATCATCAGCTTCAGGATCAATGCCAGTGGCGCTAAAATTACGGACACCGATAGATCCCCAAAACCAAAAAGAAGCATCTTCGACTTCAGCATCAATGCCGATGCTACAGTCGAAGATGCAGAAAGAAGGACGATCTCATTTAGACCGCCCTCATTTTCCAGTTACTAAACCGATATCAAATAATCATAAACATCCTAAGCACCGGCTACATATTAACTCACCCACAACAACAACGACGGAAGCACCTATTATAGAAGAGGCACAGACAAACCAAAAGAAACACGGTATTCAATCGCCGATACTATACATCCCATATTTTGGCAGTGATTATGACAAAGATCCAATGGTCGAAGTCAGAAAAATATTAGATGATGTATTTAACGGTTGCATTGAACTTGCCCCTCGACCCGTGTATAAAAACCTGTTCAAATTCACCTTGGCTGATTATGGTATACATACATAAAGAATGTCAGACTTTTGAAGCCTACTCATACAATAAGTTACCGATCGATGTTAGTAAGACAAGCCCAGTCGCTAGGTTCTTTTACAGCTTCTTTTAAGCCTTCCTGTTACGAACCATTTCCTCTCTCTTTCATGCTTTTCTGTTTATATATCTAATTTCTTCCATCATTATTCAACCCTTCTTTGAAATTGTGTAACATAAAATATTAGGTATATATGTTTATATGTAAGTTTGTGTATAGTACTTTATATGTATAGCTATTTAGTTTTTAAGGTTTTTTTTAATCCCAAAGTTATCTGGTAGATATACTGTCAGCGATAAAGCCGCCTTTGTACCCATAATATTAATTTGTTGTAAACCATATATGTAACTCTTTTGGGGTACACTAAAGTTTATTCTTTTCTATACTAATCTATTCTCAGCTAAAGGCAAACCCGATCCCGTCAGTCCTTACATTGTCATCTATAATGGCTACCAAAATAAAAGTTACCTAATAAATATATCACAGAAAACATCACTAAGATCTTCTTATTTACTTCATGTATCCCTCTAATATTGTATGTTAATTTACTGCAAAATGAAGTCTTACAGGTTCGTACATAAAAGCAAGGAGTTTTGGTGATATTATCGAAAACTGTCTATAGAAGCCATAGAAGCTACTTTTTTTTCATAAAACACGAAGGTGGTGAAATGAGGAGGGGGTTAACCGCTGAACCGATTCAGATGAAATTTGGTATGGCGATAGTTTAAGCTAGTAGATATTTTTTGCATAAAACATGGAGGGGAAGTAATTGTGAGCGGGCAAATTTTCTATGCAACTTCTTATTTTGGCGTTCGATACGCTTCAAAATTTGCGGAAGTAAGTTTAGTTTTTAAGTATAGTTTATAAGTATAAAAAATAATTACATCATTGTTTTTTTAACTATCCGTAAAAGGGGATCGGGGCTGCAAAGATAAGATTATTTTGGAAGGTATGTTAACTAACTAAGTAAGGATTTTTTTTATTAACATTTTGAAGAGGAAGTTGGAGAAGCTGAATTTTTGGTTGAAACTTTGCAGGCAAGCATTTTTTTTCAAACTACTCCTAAAAGGGAGTGAAGTGGGGTACTATAGTTTATATGGGGTTATTAGGAGTACCAGTTATGCTTATGCGAAATATTTATGCACATAATACGGCCAAAATATCATAGATGCCACTATATTAACCAGTAATTGAAAAGGGGAAAGCGTGTTCATACGTCGAATCCCAATAATCCCCGCTGACCCACCATTTCAATTCAAAGACACCAGTTTTAGATCAAACTAAGTTTTTCTATTACTATTAACAAAGCTCAAGGCTATCAGGGGTGCTTTGGAAAAGCCATACTTTTTCCACGGCCAACTCTATGTAGCATGTTCGCTTATGTCCAGGGCCCAGAATGTTTATGTTTTAGCGCCAAATGTCCTACCATTTATATACAACATAGTATATAGCAGCGTCCTAAAATGTTGTACCCGTGATAAACGGCATGACTAAGTAACGTCAATTAACTGTTTATACAATTTAGTTTCGAGTGGTGGTCTTCAATTCGCGGCAAAACAACCTTACTCCGACACCGAACAACCCCAGAACCGACTCTGTAATTTATTTGTGTTGTTTTGTAACTTTTAAACCTCTACCTGGATGTGCCAACGTCATGAATTAAACTAGTTAATCGTTTTTACGTTAATGCTTCCTGTACCTTTACAGGCTGAATTTTCCAAGTGGCCTGGATGGCCAAATCAGACTATGAAGAATATCGAAAATCACTCAAAGAAATCACGAGCCGATTTTGATGAAAACTAAAACTGCTTCATTGGATTTTTCGCATTCTTTATATTGACAACCAGAATTGATTGACAAAATCTATATTAACACGAGCGAAGCCGCGGGCAACAGCTAGTAACAATATCAATTTGATAGAGCCGCGTGGAGGAAATGAGTTGAATATACGGGTTAGTCAAACAGTTGAGTGCAGAAGTAAGGAACTGTAGTACTCAAGAATTCACTGCTATCTTAGTCACCAGATATTCTATAACCAATAGAGAATGCCTATGTACCAGCAGTGGAAACACACAAGCTGATTATGAAGACCATAATGATGAACACTTATTGTATCGCAATACAAGAAAAACTTTATTTCATAGTAGATAATATTTTATTCAATAGATACAAAAAACGTCACGTTAGTCTCATACATACATTACATTTGCCGAAAAGACATTTTATTTATTTGGCTATTTTATTTAAAAGTACAGAGGTACAGAGGATCTGTAATTTACTTCAATTTAAGTATATCTTAACTCCCATTTATCACAAGCAGTCATAAACATATCTTGGACAAAATAGATAAACTACTCAATGTACTCTTATCCATCTAAAATTTGGCCCTGGATGACTGATCGTAGGTGCATGCCACACTTCGCATTTGCTTTGGTGGGCTCGGCATCAACAACATTTTTAGTGTAAGTTGACCGACTCCTGTCATCGGTACACAATATTACTGAAAAGGTAACTACAACAATGATAACCCCATCATTGGTTAACTATGTAATGCCGTGCTTGATCGATGCTTGCAGCGCCTGGCAAGTGACTTGCCTGGACACCGCATTACCCGAAAACCCATCTTACCAGAGATCTTATAAATGTGTCTACCAACTGGCTTCATCCCATCGTAGCGAACAAATCCAGGCACTGAGCATGCCTGGGTTGGTGTCGCTACAATCGGATGAAGTAACCTAGCAGGGTTGAATAGGATGATGATGATGATTGGGTTAGAATTTCAACATGGATTCCTAGTTTATTTTTGTACACCACACACACGTATCTTAATTAAATATATTAAGCCGGGTGTATGTTATTGCGAATAATTTGACATTTTTGAGGCTTTTTTTTTCAGATATCAATGACAACTTGTTGCAATGACTGTTTAAAATATTGTCGGTATATTTTTTTTAAATTATATTAAAATGTAGGTAGTCGTGGCTAATCAAGATTCTTAACTTAAACATTCTTAGCATTACTGTACTCCTTTTAATTATTATTTAAAGATTGCACAGCATGTATTTAAACTTATTTTATTGTTTTAATGTAAGTTCGTATCTACATAAACAATTTGTTAACAATATGTGGTTTAATTTACAAATTGAGTAAGTTTGAAAGAACCTGTTCTGTTTTAAAAGCAGATTAGCAAATGACCTAAGTTTTATTGCAACACATTCACTCAATCCTGTTTGTCTAATGACAGTTTTGGACTATATAAGCTGAGATTTAAGTGAGTGAGTTTATTATTTAAGTCAGTGCAGTGCATCAGTAACATCCAAGTAACACAAAAGGAAAAGTATCGGAAAAGGAAGGTAAAGTATCTCATATCTAACTATTTTGATATATTATTAACCCTCGACGGAAATGGAAGGGTGTTTTAAGTTTGACGTGTGCATCTGTATATTTGTTTGTCTTTCTGTAGAATCATTGCTCCTAAAGGGAGGAACCGATTTTGATTTAGTTTTTAGGGTTCCATACCCGAAAGTGCCAAACGGATCCCTATTGTTGTCACTCACGTGTTTGTCTTTCTGTCTGTAGGTCCGTCTGTCCGTCGTCTGTCACACAGGATTAACAGCCACACGGTTGGAGCTTCAAATTTTTACAGTTCTTGTTGACCTAAAGTTATACAAATTGCCAAAAAATATTTTAAATCTATTACCCATACAGACAAACGCAGGGGGGCGCGAATACCCCATCGAGTGGATATCGTTGTTTAGAGCTCGATGAGTAAATAAATAGATTTTGTTTTATAATATATTGGAAAACTAGGGAATGAGGGGCTGCTCAGTCACCAAAGTCGGCTTTTTTACAATATTTTGATCCGATTATATCTTTAACTTCCCATTGACCTATGAACTTCAAATTTGGTGATAATGTTTATTATTACGTATATTTTAGTAACAAATACCAATATATTGATGAATCAAATCGTTTCTTTGAAATCACCTCATTTTTCTATTACAACCAACTTGTTTTTGTGTTCTTAGTAATGTTTGAAGAAAATCGGTGCAGCCGTTCATAAATTATGCGCATTTTACTCATTGAATCTGGGTTTTTTCGCAAGATAACGTGTGATATTACGTGTTTCGTTAGATTGTCGATCGAAGCGTCTATACTTCTAGATATATATTTAATTTAAAAAGCATCAGGACCGCCAAATAAATAAAATAATAAATACTTAACTGTTGTTAACTTTGGCGGTCCCCCGACGCGAGTAGGCACTTACTTTTTAATTTGCTGTATGAGGTTTGTGTGTCGGGATTTAAAAATAATAATAATTAAGTATCATCCAATATCGAGCTTAATTCACATATTTTCTTCATACCAATACCAAAGCAAATCATTTTTGTATAGATAATAACTAGTAAAAAGATTGTTTGTACTTAATGTTTTCTTTCATTTTTCAGAAACATGATCGCGACCATATTGGGACTTTTATTTGTAGCATCAAACTTCGGCAAGAATGTAACCAAATTCTTTGCGAAGCCCCGTGCAAAACAGCTAAATGAAAATCGAAAAAAACATCTTGAAGCATCTTTGACTTCGCCATCATTGCCACCAGCACCGAAATTATGGACACCAATACATTCACAAGAGATATCATCTCTAAAACAGAAAGAAGCATCATCGGCTTCAGGATCAATGCCGCTGGCGCTAAAATTACAGACACCGATAGATCCCCAAAACCAAAAAGAAGCATCTTCGACTTCAGCATCAATGCCGAAGCTACAGTCGAAGATGCAGAAAGAAGGAGCATCACATTTAGTCCGCCCGCATTTACCAGTTACTAAACCGATATCAAACCATCATAAATATCCTAAGCACCGGCTACATATTAACTCACCCGCAACAATAACGACGGAAACACCTATTAAAGAAGAGGCACAGACAAGCCATAAGAAACACAGTAATAGATCGCCGATATTATACATCCCATATTTTGGCAGTGATTATGACAAAGATCCAATGATCGAAGTCAGAAAAATATTAGATGATGTATTTATCGGTTGCATTGAACTTGCCCCTCGACCCGTGTACAAAAACCGGTTCAAATACACCTTGGCTGATTATGATATGGATACTTAAAGAATCTCATACTTTTGAAGCCTACTCATACAATGAGTTGCCGATGTTAGTAAGACAAGCCCAGTCACTAGCTTCTCTTATTAAAAACCTGGTTAAGAACCATTTCCTCTCTCTATAATGCTTTTCTGTTTCTATATCTAATTTCTTCCATCATTATTCAACCCTTTTTTTAAATTGTGTAACATGAAATATTATGTATATATTAATGTAAGTTTGTGTATGGTACTTTATATGTATAGCTATTTAGTTTTAATGTATTTATATTTCATTGTACCAGTACGCCCTTTAAGTCCATCCAAAGCTTAAATGGTAGATATTAACTGTCAGCGATAAAGACGCCTTTGTACCCATAATATTAAGTTGTTGTAATAGATTTTTGTAACTTTTTTAAAGTATATTATTTTCTATTCCATTCTCAACTAAAGGCAAACCTGATCCCGTCAGTCCTTACATTCTCATCTATAATGGCTACCTAAAATAAAAGTGACCTAATAAATATTTCACAGAAAAAACCACTAAGATTTTCTTATTTACTTCATGTATCCCTCTAATATTATTTGATTTTGTATTTTAAGCTACTTAACTGCAAAATGATGTCTAAAGTTCTATCCACACATATCAAGGCCGTGCACGGGATGTGGACGGACCGTGCCCCGTCAGGGGCTCAAAAAAGTATCGCTGTGTACATTTTATATGAACTCATTCACCGACGTCCATAAACTTGTTCACACACGTCCATGCGTGCTCGGGCCAGTGACGAATCTTCAATGCCTGGGCCAGGCCCTGTCACGTCCCGGGCACGGTCCTGATATGTGTGGATAGACCTTTACACTTGTTCATAGAGTGAGATAAGTTATCTTTAGAGGCCCTTGAGAGGACATAAGCTACCTTTTTTCATAAAACACGAAGGGGGAGAATGGAGAGGGGGCTAAGTTTTGTAGAAAACTTCTTATTTTGCCTTAAAACGCTGAACCGATTTAAATGAAATTTGGTACGGCGATAGTATGAGACTTTGGGAAGGATATAGGCTACTTTTTTACATAAAACACGAAGAGGAAGAAATGTGATCGGGCAAATTTTGTATGCAACTTCTTACTATGGCTTACGATTCGCTTCAAAATTTGCGGGAATATAGTTTATAACTAATAATTATTATTTTTTTAACTATACCCCTAAAAGGCGATTGCGGCTGTAAAGATAAGATTGCAGGTGGATAGTTTATAGATAGAAAATGTTAACTACGAAAGGATTTTTTTAATTCACATTTCGAGAGGGAAATAGGAGAAGCTGAACTTTGTATGAAATGTTTTTATTGTGGCTTCCGATGTGGTTGAAACTTTGCAGGTAAGCATTTTTTTTTTCATCCTTAAAAGGGAGTGAAGTGGGGTACTATAGTTTATATGGGAAAATTAGGAGTACCAGTTATGCTTATGCGAAATATTGATGATGATAATACGGGCAAAATATAATAGATGCCACTCTATTAACCGGTAAGAGAAAAGGGGAAAGCGTGAATCGTACGCGGTGCTTCATACGTCGAATCATAATAATCCCCACAGACCTAACATTTCAATTCAAAAGAAACCAGTTTCCGATCAAACTTAGTTTTTATATTACTATTAACAAAGCTCAAGGCTAGCAGGGGTGCATTGGAAAAGCCATGCTTTATCCACGGCCAGCTATATGTATCATGTTTGCTTATGTCCAGAGTCCAGAATGTGCATGTTTTAGCGCCAAACGTCTTATATTATATAACATAATATATAGAAGCGTCCTAAAATGTTGTACCCATGATTAACGGCATGACTAAGTTACGTCAATTAACTGTTTATACAATTTAGGATCGAGTGGTGGTCTTCAATTCGTGGCAAAACAGAACCTCACTCCGATACCGAACAATCCCAGAACCGAATCTGTAATTTATTTGTGTTGTTTTGTAATTTTTGAACCTCTATCAGGATGTACCAACGTCTTGAATTACACAAGTTAATCGTTTTTACGTTAATGCTTCCTGGACCTACTTTTCCATTTTGAATTTTCCAAGTGGGCCTGGATGGCCAATTCAAACTATGAAGAATAGCAAAAAATACTCAAAGAAATCACGTGCCGATTTTGATGAAAACTAAAACTGCTATATTGGCTTTTTCTCACTCTATATATTGACAATCAGAATTGATTGACAAAATCTAGTCGCAGGCAACAGCTAGTAACAATACCTATACATACATATCAATTTGATTGAGCCGAGTGGAGGAAATGTGTTGAATATAGGGCTTAGTCAAATTGTTGAGTGCACAACTAAGGAACTGTAGGACTCAAGAATTCACTGCTATCTTAGTTACCAGATATTCTAAAAACCAAGAGAGGATGCCTAAGTCCCAGTAATGGGAACACACAAGCTGATTATGAAGACCATAATGATGAACACTTATTGTATCGCAATACAAGAAAACTTAATATTCATAATAGACAATATTTTATTCAATATATACATAGCATTACTGTACTCCTTTTAATTATTATGTAAAGATTGCACAGCATGTATTTATACTAATTTTATTGTTTTAATGTAAGTTCGTATCTACATAAATAATTCGTTAACAATATGTGGTTTAATTTACAAATTTAGTAAGTTTGAAAGAACCTGTTCTGTTTTAAAAGCAGATTAGCAAATGACCTAAGTTTTATTGCAACACATTCACTCAATCCTGTTTGTCTAATGACAGTTTTGGACTATATAAGCTGTGATTTAAGTGAGTGGGTTTATTATTTAGGTCAGTGCAGTGCATCAGAAACATCCAAGTAAAACAAAAGGAAAAGTATCGGAAAAGGAAGGTAAAGTATCTCATATATAACTATTTTGATATATTTTTAACCCTCGACGGAAAAAAAGGTGTTATAAGTTTGACGTGTGCATCTGTATATTAGTTTGTCTATCTGTGGAATCATAGCTCCTAAAGGGAGGAACCGATTTTGATTTAGTTTTTAGGGTTCCGTACCCGAAAGTTCCAAACGGATTCCTATTGCTGTAATTCACGTGTCTGTCTATCCGTCTGTCCGTCGTCTGTCACACAGGATTAACAGGCAAACGGTTGGAGCTATAGTCTCTAAATTTTCACAGTATGAGCATCTTGTTGACCCAAAGTTATACAAATTGCCAAAAAATATTTTAAATCCATTACACATACAGACAAAGGGAGGGGGCGCGAATACCCCATCGAGTGGGTATCGTTGATTGTTTAGAGCTCGTTGAGTAAATAAATATTGTTGATTTTGTTTTAAAATATATTGGAAAACCAGGGAATGAGGGGCTTCAGCCACCAAAATCAGCTTTTTCACAATATTTTGTTCCGATGATATTTTCCCTACTTCCGATTGAACTTCAAATTCGGTAATAATGTTTATTATTACGTATTTTTTAGTAACCAATATATTGATCAATCAGATCTTTTCTTTGCAATTGCCTCTTTTTTCCTATTACAACCAACTTGTTTTTGTGTTCTTAGTAATGTTTGAATAAAATCGGTTCATCGTTCATAAATTATGCGCATTTTTCTCTTTGGATCTGGGTTTTTTCGCAAGATAACGTGTGATATTACGTGTTTCGATAGATTGTCGATCGAAGCGTCTCTACTTCTAGATATATAATTAGTCTAAAAAGTATCAGGACCGCCAAATAAATAAAATAATAAATACTTAACTGTTATTAATTTTGGCGGTTTCGATGTAAATTCTTTCTCACGTACATGATGTTTTCATAAATATATTGACAAGGAACCGTCATGATCGAGCTTAATTTACATAAGTTTTTCATACCAATACTAAAGCAAATCATTTTTGTATAGATAATAACTAGTAAAAAGATTGTTTGTACTTAATGTTTTCTTTTATTTTTCAGAAACATGATCGCGACCATATTAGGACTTTTGTTTGTAGCATCAAACTTCGGCAAGAATGTAACCAAATTCTTTGCGAAGCCCCGTGCAAAACAGCTGAATGAAAATGCTGGTTCTGAGACACCGATCATTTATCATTTCCGGAAAACGAAAAAGCCATCTCCGCAGAATCGAAAAAAACATCTTGAAGCATCTTTGCCACCAGCACCTATATTATGGACACCGATACATTCACAAGAGATATCATCTCTAAAACAGAAAGAGGCATCAGCAGCTTCAGGATCAATGCCGCTGGCGCTAACATTACGGACACCGATAGATCCCCAAAAAGAAGCATCTTCGACTTCAGCTTCAATGCCGATGCTACAGTCGAAGATGCAGAAAGAAGTAGGATCTCATTTAAACCGCCCTCATTTTCCAGTCAATAAACCGATGTCTAACCATCATAGACATCCTGATCACCAGCTCTCCCCCACAACCACAAAGTCAAAAACACAATTTAAAGAGGTGGCACAGACAAATCAAAAGAAACACGGTAATCAATCGCCGATACTATACATCCCATATTTTGGCAGTGATAATGGTAAAGATCCAATGGTCGAAGTCAGAAAAATATTAAATGATGTATTTATCGGTTGCATTGAACTTGCCCCTCGACCCGTGTATAAAAACCGGTTTAAATTCACCTTGGCTGATTATGAGATGGATACTTAAATAATCTCAAAGTTTTGAAGCCTACTCATACAATGAGTTGCCGATGTTAGTAAGACAAGCCCACTCACAAGCTTCTCTAATTAAAAACCTGGTCAAGAACCATTTTCTCTCTCTACTATGCTTTTCTGCTTCTATCTAATTTCTTCCATCATTATTCAACCCTTCTTTGAAATTGTGTAACATGAAATATTAGGTATGTATGTTTATATGTAAGTTTGTGTATAGTATCTCTCTCTTGGTCGGTCCCTCATGTCTGAGGATCGTGGTCAGCATTAGGTTTACATCTGGAGCGGATGATCTGCCTCCACCGGTTTCTGTCCAGCGCGTCCCTTACGATCGTGTAGAAATTGGAGGACGACGAGTCTTTGACTTTATCGGTCCATCTTGTTGGTGAACTACCGCTGTGTATAGTACTTTATAAGTATTATATTAGTTTTTTTTATCCCAAAGTTATCTGGTAGATATACTGTCAGCGATAAAGCCGCCTTTGTACCCATAATATTAAGTTTTTGTAAATCATATATAAACATGTATATGTAGTACCTCTTTTGGTGTACAATCACGGATATTCTTTTCTATTCTATTCTCAGCTAAAGGCAAACCTGATCCCGTCAGTCATCTATAATGGCTACCAAAAATAAAAGTGACCTAATAAATATTTCACAGAAAACACCACTAAGATCTTCTTATTTACTTCATGTATCCACGTAATATTATTTGGTTTGATATTTTAAGTTAATTTACTGCAAAATTAAGTCTTACACGTTCATACATAAAAGCAAGGAATTTTAGTAAAATTATCTATAGAAGCTCTGGAAGCTACTTTTTTTTCATAAAACACGAAGGGGGAGAAATGATGAGGGGGTTAATCGCTGAACCGATTTAGATGAAATTTGGTATGGCGATAGTTTGAGTGAGCTACTAGATAGTTTTTGCATAAAACTTGAAGGGGAAGTAATTGGGGGCGGGTTAATTTTGTATGCAACTTCTTATTATGGCGTTCGATTCCCTTGAAAATTTAAGGAAACCTGTTCCATGAGCTCGTTATGCGTATCTCTATCTCTTGTTCCATTTGCCTATTGAACGAAATAAGTTTTCCCAGGTAGATATATGAGTTCACATACTCTATACTTTCTCCGTTTATACCGATGGTCTCTTCAATGCTGTTTGTCATCAACTAACTAATGTGGATAAGACGAAATTTATGATTTACTCACTTAAGCCGCAAGATCAACCTGATTTCAACTTAAAAGCTCACTCTTGTGATAATATCAACCAGTGTTCTTGTCCTGGCTTGGTTAAAACTAGTTCCATTAAGTATCTTGGTATAATTATAGATTCCAGACTCAGCTGCCAACAACATATAGAATCCCTCGTTAAACGTATACGCAAATTAATTTATATATTTAAAAACCTACGACATATTTCCAATTCATCAGTTCTTAAGAAAGTTTACTTCGCATTATGCCAATCACTTATATCATATTGCATTACCACATGGGGCGGTTCCTCTAAATCATACATGATCAATCTAGAAAGAGCCCAAAGAGCAGTATTAAAAGTTAGTTGCGTTTTCCCAATCCTATACCCAACTTCTGAACTTTATCAACACTGCCAGGTACTTACAGTCCGGCAATTATTCATTATCATGACGGTATTAAAAAAACACGCTGAACTACCCCTAGATTCCTATCTCCTAACACAAAACAGAAGATCAACCAATGTTTGTCCAAACATCCGTTACAACACAAGTTTCTCTCAACGGTTTTTCTGCTTTCTTGGTACTTTTCTGTACAACTCTATGAATAATAAATTATTTATATACACGCATAAACTCATACACGCACATTTACACTCACACTCTTACACTCACACATTTACACCCTCACATTACACTTATACAATCACTCATGCACACATCCTTCTCATTTCTCCATTCTCATTAGTTACATAGGTACCTACTTATTGTTTGTAGGTACCTACATACTTTTCAGGGAATAAGATACTTCTTTTGTATATTTTTCGCTGAATTTTAAATTTTATTTATCTTTGATTTTGATTTTAATTCTCTTTAAACTTAATTTTAATTTAATTTAATTTTATTTTATTCTTCTTTAATCTTAAATTTCGATTTTGTAAAGACTACACGTAAATTAATTCATGGTTAATTATTCCTCTATGTAAAATGGGTGATCTGTAACACAGGGCCTTACCTATCTCAGACACCCTTCTCCATATAAGGTTAAGTATTATGATAGTCACTGTATTTTGATGTCGAGATAAATAAAGATTTTTTTTTTATTTTTTATTATTAACTTCGTCTTCTCTTTGTTCATTGAAAGTCCCACTTTAATGCTTCCTTCTGCGAGCTCGTGCAACATCTTTTGCAGTGTGGAATGATCGTCGGATATTAAAACTAGGTCAGTTTTTATAAAGTAAATGTTAACTAACTAAGAAAGTATCTTTTTAATTAACATTTTGAGGCGGAAGTAGGAGAAACTGAACTTTTGGTTGAAACTTTGCAGGCAAGCATTTTTTTTTGTTTTCAAACTACTCCTAAAAGGGAGTGAAGTGGGGTACTATAGTTTATATGGGGTAATTAGGAGTACCAGTTATGCTTATGCGAAATATTGATGCACATAATACGGCCAAAATATCATAGATGCCACTATATTAACCAGTAATTGAAAAGGGGAAAGCGTGTCCATTCGTCGAATCCCAATAATCCCCACTGACCCACCATTTCAATTCAAAACACACTAGTTTCCGATCTAACTAATTTTTTCTATTACTATTAACAAAGCTCAAGGCTAGCAGGGATGCTTTAGAAAAGCCATGCTTTATATATATGTAGCATGTTCGCTTATGTCCAGGGCCCTGAATGTATATGTTTTAGAGCCAAATGACCTACTATTTATATACAACATAGTATATAGCAGCGTCAAAAAATGTTGTACCTGTGATTAACGGCATGACTAAGTAACGTCAATTAACTGTTTATTCAATTTAGTATCGAGTGGTGGTCTTCAATTCGCGGCAAAACAACCTTATTCCGACACCGAACAACCCCAGAACCGACTCTGTAATTTATTTGTGTCGTTTTGTAACTTTTAAACCTCTACCTGGATGTGCCAACGTCTTGAATTAAACTAGTTAATCGTTTTTACGTTAATGCTTCCTGTACCTTTACAGGCTGAATTTTCCAAGTGGCCTGGATGGCCAAATCAGACTATGAAGAATAGCGAAAATCACTCAAAGAAATCACGAGCCGATTTTGATGAAAACTAAAACTGCTTTATTGGATTTTTCTCATTCTTTATATTGACAACCAGAATTGATTGACAAAATCTATATTAACACGAGCGAAGCCGCGGGCAACAGCTAGTAACAATATCAATTTGGTAGAGCCGCGTGGAGGAAATGAGTTGAATATACGGGTTAGTCAAACAGTTGAGTGCAGAAGTAAGGAACTGTAGTACTCAAGAATTCACTGCTATCTTAGTCACCAGATATTCTATAACCAATAGAGAATGCCTATGTCCCAGCAGTGGAAACACACAAGCTGATTATGAAGATCATAATGATGAACACTTACAGTATCGCAATAAAAGAAAAACTTTATTTCATAGTAGATAATATTTTATTCAATAGATACAAAAAACGTCACGTTAGTCTCATACATACATTACATTTGCCGAAAAGACATTTTATTTATTTGGCTATTATATTTAAAAGTACAGAGGTACAGAGGATCTGTAATTTACTTCAATTTAAGTATATCTTAACTCCCATTTATCACAAGCAGTCATAAACATATCTTGGACAAAATAGATAAACTACTCAATGTACTCTTATCCATCTAAAATTTGGCCCTGGATGACTGATCGTAGGTGCATGCCACACTTCGCATTTGCTTTGGTGGGCTCGGCATCAACAACATTTTTAGTGTAAGTTGACCGACTTTCCTGTCATCGGTACACAATATTACTGAAAAGGTAACTACAACAATGATAACCCCATCATTGGTTAACTATGAAATGCCGTGCTTGATCGATGCTTGCAGCGCCTGGCAAGTGACTTGCCTGGACACCGCATTACCCGAAAACCCATCTTACCAGAGATCTTATAAATGTGTCTACCAACTGGCTTCATCCCATCGTAGCGAACAAATCCAGGCACTGAGCATGCCTGGGTTGGTGTCGCTACAATCGGATGAAGTAACCTAGCAGGGTTGAATAGGATGATGATGATGATTGGGTTAGAATTTCAACATGGATTCCTAGTTTATTTTTGTACACCACGTACGTATCTTAATAAAATATATTAAGCCGGGTGTATGTTATTGCGAATAATTTGACATTTTTGAATCTTTTTTTTCAGATATCAATGACAACTTGTTGCAATGACTGTTTATAATGTTGTGGGTATTTTTTTTTTTAATTATATTAAAATGTAGGTAGTCGTGGCTAATCAAGATTCTTAACTTAAAAATTCTTAGCATTACTGTACTCCTTTTAATTATTATTAAAAGATTGCACAGCATGTATTTAAACTTATTTTATTGTTTTAATGTAAGTTCGTATCTACATAAATAATTCATTAACAATATGTGGTTTAATTTACAAATTAAGTAAGTTTGAAAGAACCTGTTTTGTTTTAAAAGCAGATTAGCAAATGACCTAAATTTTATTGCAACACATTCACTCAATCCTGTTTGTCTAATGACAGTTTTGGACTATATAAGCTGTGATTTAAGTGAGTGGGTTTAGTATTTTAGGCCAGTGCAGTGCATCAGTAACATCCAAGTAAAACAAAAGGAAAAGTATCGGAAAAGGAAGGTAAAGTATCTCTTATATAACTATTTTGATAAATTTTTAACCCTCGACGGAAATGGAAGAGTGTTTTAAGTTTGACGTGTGCATCTGTATATTTGTTTGTCTTTCTGTAGAATCATTGCTCCTAAAGGGAGGAACCGATTTTGATTTAGTTTTTAGGGTTCCGTACCCGAAAGTGCCAAACGGATCCCTATTGCTGTCACTCACGTCTTTGTCTGTCTGTCTGTCTGTCCGTCTGCCCGTCGTCTGTCACACAGGATTAACAGCCATAAGGTTGGAGCTTAAAATTTTTACAGTTCTTGTTGACCCAAAGTTATACAAATTGCCAAAAAATATTTTAAATCCATTACCCATAGAGACAAACGCAGGGGGGTGCGAATACCCATCGAGTGGGTATCGTTGTTTAGAGCTCGATGAGTAAATAAATAGATTTTGTTTTATAATATATTGGAAAACTACGGAATGAGGGGCTCCTCACAATATTTTGATCCGATTATATTTTCAACTTCCCATTGACCTATGAACATCAAATTTGGTGATAATGTTTATTATTACGTATATTTTAGTACTCAATATATTGATGAATCAGATCTTTTCTTTGAAATTACCTCATTTTTCTATTACAACCAACTTGTTCTTAGTAATGTTTGAAGAAAATCGGTTCAGCCGTTCATAAATTATGCGCATTTTACTCTTTGAATCTGGGTTTTTTCGCAAGATAACGTGTGATATTACGTTGTTTCGATAGATTGTCGATCGAAGCGTCTCTACTTCTAGATATATATTTAGTTTAAAAAGTATCAGGACCGCCAAATAAATAAAATAATAAATACTTAACTGTTGTTAACTTTGGCGGTCCCCCGACGCGAGTAGGCACTTATTTTTTAATTTGCTGTATGAGGTTTGTGTGTCGGGATTTAAAAATAATAATAATTATGTATCATCCAATATCGAGCTTAATTCACATATTTTCTTAATACCAATACCAAAGCAAATCATTTTTGTATCGATAATAACTAGTAAAAAGATTGTTTGTACTTAATGTTATCTTTTATTTTTCAGAAACATGATCGCGACCATATTAGGACTTTTGTTTGCAGCATCAAACTTCGGAAAGAATGTAACCAAATTCTTTGCGAAGCCCCGTGCAAAACAGCTGAATGAAAATGCTGGTTCTGAGACACCGATCATTTATCATTTCCGGAAAACGAAAAAGCCATCTTCGCAGAATCGAAAAAAACATCTTGAAGCATCTTTGACTTCGCCATCATTGCCACCAGCACCGAAATTATGGACACCAATACATTCACAAGAGATATCATCTTTAAAACAGAAAGAAGCATCATCAGCTTCAGGATCAATGCCACTGGCGCTAAAATTACAGACACCGATAGATCCCCAAAACCAAAAAGAAGCATCTTCGACTTCAGCATCAATGCCGAAGCTACAGTCGAAGATGCAGAAAGAAGGAGCATCACATTTAGACCGCCCTCATTTTCCAGTTACTAAACCGATATCAAACCATCATAAACATCCTAAGCACCGGCTAGATATTAACTCACCCACAACAATAACGACGGAAACACCTATTAAAGAAGAGGCACAGACAAGCCATAAGAAACACAGTAATAGATCGCCGATATTATACATCCCATATTTTGGCAGTGATTATGGCAAAGATCCAATGGTCGAAGTCAGAAAAATATTAGATGATGTATTTATCGGTTGCATTGAACTTGCCCCTCGACCCGTGTATAAACCGGTTCAAATACACCTTGGCTGATTATGATATGGATACTTAAAGAATCTCATACTTTTGATGCCTACTCATACAATGAGTTGCCGATGTTAGTAAGACAAGCCCAGTCACTTGCTTCTCTTATTAAAAACCTGGTTAAGAACCATTTCCTCTCTCTATAATGCTTTTCTGTTTCTATATCTAATTTCTTCCATCATTATTCAACCCTTTTTTTAAATTGTGTAACATGAAATATTATGTATATATTAATGTAAGTTTGTGTATGGTACTTTATATGTATAGCTATTTAGTTTTAATGTATTTATATTTCATTGTACCAGTACGCCCTTTAAGTCCATCCAAAGCTTAAATGGTAGATATTAACTGTCAGCGATAAAGACGCCTTTGTACCCATAATATTAAGTTGTTGTAATAGATTTATGTAACTTTTTTAAAGTGTATTATTTTCTATTCCATTCTCAGCTAAAGGCAAACCTGATCCCGTCAGTCCTTACATTGTCATCTATAATGGCTACCGAAAATAAAAGTGACCTAATAAATATTTCACAGAAAACACCACTAAGATTTTCTTATTTACTTCATGTATCCCTCTAATATTATTTGATTTTGTATTTTAAGCTACTTAACTGCAAAATGATGTCTAAAGTTCTATCCACACATATCAAGGCCGTGCACGGGACGTGGACGGACCGTGCCCCGTCAGGGGCTCAAAAAACTATCGCTGTGTACATTTTATATGAACTCAGTCACACACGTCCATGAACTTGTTCACACACATCCATGCGTGCTCGGGCCAGTTACGAATCTTCAATGCCTTGGCCCGGCCCTGTCACGTCCCGGGCATGGCCCTGATATGTGTGGATAGCCCTTTACACTTGTTCATAGAGTGAGATAAGTTATCTTTAGAAGCCCTGGAAAGGACATAAGCTACTTTTTTTTCATAAAACACGAAGGGGGAGAATGGAGAGGGGGCTAAGTTTTGTATAAAACTTCTTATTTTGTCTTAAAACGCTGAACCGATTTAAATGAAATTTGGTACGGCGATAGTATGAGACTTTGGGAAGGATATAGGCTACTTTTTTGCGTAAAAAACGAAGAGGAAGAAATGTGATCGGGCAAATTTTGTATGCAACTTCTTACTATGGCTTACGATTCGCTTCAAAATTTTTGGGAATATAGTTTCTAACTAATATTTTTTTTTTTTAACTATACCCCTAAAAAGCGATTGCGGCTGTAAAGATAATATTGCAGGTGGATAAATTATAGATAGAAAATGTTAACTACGAAAGGATTTTTTTAATTCACATTTCGAGAGGGAAATAGAAGCTGAACTTTGTATGAAATTTTTATTTTGGCTTCCGATGTGGTTGAAATTTTGCAGGTAAGCATTTTTTTTTTCATACTTAATAGGGAGTGAAGTGGGGTACTATAGTTTATATGGGGAAATTAGGAGTACCAGTTATGCTTATGCGAAATATTGATGATGATAATACGGGCAAAATATAATAGATGCCACTCTATTAACCGGTAAGAGAAAAGAGGAAAGCGTGAATCGTACGCGGTGCTTCATACGTCGAATCATAATAATCCCCACTAACCTAACATTTCAATTCAAAAGAAACCAATTTCCGAACAAAATTAGTTTTTCTATTACTTTTAACAAAGCTCAAGGCTAGCAGGGGTGCTTTGGAAAAGCCATGCTTTAACCACGGCCAGCTATATGTATCATGTTCGCTTATGTCCAGGTCCAGTATGTATATGTTTTAGCGCCGAACGTCTTACCACTTATATATAACATAATATATAGAAGCGTCCTAAAATGTTGTACCCATGATTAACGCCATGACTAATTAACGTCAATTAACTGTTTATACAATTTAGGATCGAGTGGTGGTCTTCAATTCGTGGCAAAACAGAACCACCTCACTCCGATACCGAACAATCCCAGAACCGAATCTGTAATTTGTGTCGTTTTGTAATTTTTAAACCTCTATCTGGATGTACCAACGTCTTGAATTACACAAGTTAATTGTTTTAACGTTAATGCTTCCTGGACCTACTTTTACATTTTGAATTTTCCAAGTGGGCCTGGATGGCCAATTCAAACTATGAAGAATAGCAAAAAACACTCAAAGAAATCACGTGCCGATTTTGATGATAACTAAAACAGCTATATTGGCTTTTTCTCACTCTATATATTGACAACTTGAATTGATTGACAAAATCTAGTCGCAGGCAACAGCTAGTAACAATACCTTTATATACATATCAATTTGATTTAGCCGAGTGGAGGAAATGTGTTGAATATAGGGGTTAGTCAAATTGTTGAGTGCACAAGTAAGGAACTGTAGGACTCAAGAATTCACTGCTATCTTAGTTACCAGATATTCTATAACCAAGAGAGGATGCCTATGTCCCAGCAATGGGAACACACAAGCTGATTATGAAGACCATAATGATGAACACTTATTGTATCGCAATACAAGAATAACTTAATATTCATAATAGACAATATTTTATTCAATATATACATAGCATTACTGTACTCCTTTTAATTATTATGTAAAGATTGCACAGCATGTATTTAATCTTATTTAATTGTTTTAATGTAAGTTCGTATCTACATAAATAATTCGTTAGCAATATGTGGTTTAATTTACAAATTAAGTAAGTTTGAAAGAACCTGTTCTGTTTTAAAAGCAGATTAGCAAATGACCTAAGTTTTATTGCAACACATTCACTCAATCCTGTTTGTCTAATGACAGTTTTGGTCTATATAAGCTGTGATTTAAGTGAGTGGGTTTAGTATTTAGGCCAGTGCAGTGCATCAGAAACATCCAAGTAAAACAAAAGGAAAAGTATCGGAAAAGGAAGGTAAAGTATCTCATATATAACTATTTTGATATATTTTTAACCCTCGACGGAAAAAGAGAGGTGTTATAAGTTTGACGTGTGCATCTGTATATTAGTTTGTCTATCTGTAGAATCATAGCTCCTAAAGGGAGGAACCGATTTTGATTTAGTTTTTAGGGTTCCGTACCCGAAAGTTCCAAACGGATCCCTATTGCTGTCACTCACGTGTCTGTCTGTCTGTCCGTCTGTCCGTCGTCTGTCACACAGGATAAACTGCCAAACGGTTGGACCTATAGTCTTTAAATTTTCACAGAATACCTAAGCATCTTGTTGACCCAAAGTTATATAAATTGATAAGTAAATATATATTGTAGATTTTGTTTTAAAATATATTGGAAAACTAGGGAATGAGGGGCTTCGGCCACCAAAGTCAGCTTTTTTTAAAAAAAATAGTTCCGATGACATTTTTAACATCCCTTTGACCTATGAACTTCAAATTTGGTGATAATGTTTATTATTACGTTTATTTTAGTAACAAATACCAATATATAGATAAATTTGATCTTTTCTTTGAAATTGCCTTATTTTTCCTATTACAACCAATTTGTTTTTGTGTTCTTACTAATGTTTGAAGGAAATCGGTTCAGCCGTTCATAAATTATGCGCATTTTACTCATTGAATCTGGGTTTTTTCGCAAGATAACGTGTGATATTTCGTGTTTTGATAGATTGTCGATCGAAGCGTCTCTACTTCTAGATATATATTTAGTTTAAAAAGTATCAGGACCGCCAAATAAATAAAATAATAAATACGTAACTGTTATTAACTTTGGCGGTTCCCTGATGCGAGTAGGGAACTTATTTTTTAATTTGCTGTATGAGGTTTGTGTGTCGGGATTTAAAAATAATAATAATTAAGTATCATCCAATATCGAGCTTAATTCACATATTTTCTTCATACCAATACCAAAGCAAATAATTTTTGTATAGATAATAACTAATAAAAAGATTGTTTGTACTTAATGTTTTCTTTTATTTTTCAGAAACATGATCGCGACCATATTAGGACTTTTGTGTGTAGCATCAAACTTCGGCAAGAATGTAACCAAATTCTTTGCGAAGCCCCGTGCAAAACAGCTGAATGAAAATGCTGGTTCTGAGACACCGATCATTTATCATTTCCGGAAAACGAAAAAGCCATCTTCGCAGAATCGAAAAAAACATCTTGAAGCATCTTTGACTTCGCCATCATTGCCACCAGCACCAAAATTATGGACACCGATACATTCACAAGAGATATGTTCTCTAAAACAGAAAGAGGCATCATCAGCTTCAGGATCAATGCCGCTGGCGCTAACATTACGGACACCGATAGATCCCCAAAAAGAAGCATCTTCGACTCCAGCTTCAATGCCGATGCTACAGTCGAAGATGCAGAAAGAAGCAGGATCTCATTTAAACCGCCCTCATATTCCAATCAATAAACCGATGTCTAACCATCATAGACATCCTGATCACCAGCTCCACATCTCCCCCACAACCACAAAGTCAAAAACACAATTTAAAGAGGTGGCACAGACAAATCAAAAGAAACACGATATTCAATCGCCGATACTATACATCCCATATTTTGGCAGTGATAATGGTAAAGATCCAATGGTCGAAGTCAGAAAAATATTAGATGATGTATTTATCGGTTGCATTGAACTTGCCCCTCGACCCGTGTATAAAAACCGGTTCAAATACACCTTGGCTGATTATAATATGGATACTTAAAGAATCTCATACTTTTGATGCCTACTCATACAATGAGTTGCCGATGTTAGTAAGACAAGCCCAGTCACTAGCTTCTTTTATAAAAAACCTGGTTAAGAACCATTTCCTCTCTCTATAATGCTTTTCTGTTTCTATATCTAATTTCTTCCATCATTATTCAACCCTTTTTTGAAATTGTGTAACATGAAATATTATGTATGTATTAATGTAAGTTTGTGTATGGTACTTTATATGTATAGCTATTTAGTTTTAATGTATTTATATTTCATTGTAGCAGTACGCCCTTTAAGTCCATCTAAAGCTTATATGGTAGATATTAACTGTCAGCGATAAAGACGCCTTTGTACCCATAATATTAAGTTGTTGTAATAGATTTATGTAACTTTTTTAAAGTGTATTATTTTCTATTCCATTCTCAGCTAAAGGCAAACCTGATCCCGTCAGTCCTTACATTGTCATCTATAATGGCTACCGAAAATAAAAGTGACCTAATAAATATTTCACAGAAAACACCACTAAGATTTTCTTATTTACTTCATGTATCCCTCTAATATTATTTGATTTTGTATTTTAAGCTACTTAACTGCAAAATGATGTCTAAAGTTCTATCCACACATATCAAGGCCGTGCACGTCAGGGGCTCAAAAAAGTATCGCTGTGTACATTTTATATGAACTCATTCACACACGTCCATGAACTTGTTCACACACATCCATGCGTGCTCGGGCCAGTTACGAATCTTCAATGCCTTGGCCCGGCCCTGTCACGTCCCGGGCACGGCCCTGATATGTGTGGATAGCCCTTTACACTTGTTCATAGAGTGAGATAAGTTATCTTTAGAAGCCCTGGAAAGGACATAAGCTACTTTTTTTTTCATAAAACACGAAGGGGGAGAATGGAGAGGGGGCTAAGTTTTGTATAAAACTTCTTATTTTGTCTTAAAACGCTGAAGCGATTTAAATGAAATTTGGTACGGCGATAGTATGAGACTTTGGGAAGGATATAGGCTACTTTTTTACATAAAACACGAAGAGGAAGAAATGTGATCGGGCAAATTTTGTATGCAACTTCTTACTGTGGCTTACGATTCGCTTCAAAATTTTTGGGAATATAGTTTATAACTAATAATTTTTTTTTTTTTTAACTATACCCCTAAAAGGCGATTGCGGCTGTAAAGATAATATTGCAGGTGGATAGTTTATAGATAGAAAATGTTAACTACGAAAGGATTTTTTTAATTCACAGTTCGAGAGGTAAATAGGAGAAGCTGAACTTTGTATGATTTTTTTTATTGTGGCTTCCGATGTGGTTGAAACTTTGCAGGTAAGCATTTTTTTTTTCATAATTAATAGGGAGTGAAGTGGGGTACTATAGTTTATATGGGGAAATTAGGAGTACCAGTTATGCTTATGCGAAATATTGATGATGATAATACGGGCAAAATATAATAGATGCCACTCTATTAACCGGTAAGAGAAAAGGGGAAAGCGTGAATCGTACGCGGTGCTTCATACGTCAAATCATAATAATCCCCACTGACCTAACATTTCAATTCAAAAGAAACCAGTTTCCGATCAATCTTAGTTTTTCTATTACTATTAACAAAGCTCAAGGCTAGCAGGGGTGCATTGGAAAAGCCATGCTTTATCTACGGCCAGCTATATGTATCATGTTCGCTTATGTCCAGGGTCCAGAATGTGCATGTTTTAACGCCACACGTCTTAACACTTATATATAACATAATATATAGCAGCGTCCTAAAATGTTGTACCCGTGATTAACGGCATGACTAAGTAACGTCAATTAACTGTTTATACAATTTAGGATCGAGTGGTGGTCTTCAATTCGTGGCAAAACAGAACCTCACTCCGATACCGACCAATCCCAGAACCGAATCTGTAATATATTTGTGTCGTTTTGTAATTTATAAACCTCTATCTGGATGTATCAACGTCTTGAATTACACAAGTTAATCGTTTTTACGTTAATGCTTCCTGGACCTACTTTTACATTTTGAATTTTCCAAGTGGGCCTGGATGGCCAATTCAAACTATGAAGAATAGCAAAAAAACACTCAAAGAAATCACGTGCCGATTTTGATGAAAACTAAAACTGCTATATTGGCTTTTTCTCACTCTATATATTGACAATCAGAATTGATTGACAAAATCTAGTCGCAGGCAACAGCAAGTAACAATACCTATATATACATATCAATTTGATTGAGCCGAGTGGAGGAAATGTGTTGAATATAGGGGTTAGTCAAATTGTTGAGTGCACAATTATGGAACTGTAGGACTCAAGAATTCACTGCTATCTTAGTTACCAGATATTCTATACCCAAGAGAGGATGCCTATGTCCCAGCAATAGGAACACACAAGCTGATTATGAAGACCATAATGATGAACACTTATTGTATCGCAATACAAGAATAACTTAATATTCATAATAGACAATATTTTATTCAATAGATACATAGCATTACTGTACTCCTTTTAATTATTATGTAAAGATTGCACAGCATGTATTTATACTAATTTTATTGTTTTAATGTAAGTTCGTATCTACATAAATAATTCGTTAACAATATGTGGTTTAATTTACAAATTAAGTAAGTTTGAAAGAACCTGTTCTGTTTTAAAAGCAGATTAGCAAATGACCTAAGTTTTATTGCAACACATTCACTCAATCCTGTTTGTCTAATGACAGTTTTGGACTATATAAGCTGTGATTTAAGTGAGTGGGTTTAGTATTTAGGCCAGTGCAGTGCATCAGAAACATCCAAGTAAAACAAAAGGAAAAGTATCGGAAAAAGAAGGTAAAGTATCTCATATATAACTATTTTGATATATTTTTAACCCTCGACGGAAAAAAGGTGTTATAAGTTTGACGTGTGCATCTGTATATTAGTTTGTCTATCTGTGGAATCATAGCTCCTAAAGGGAGGAACCGATTTTGATTTAGTTTTTAGGGTTCCGTACCCGAAAGTTCCAAACGGATCCCTATTGCTGTCACTCACGTGTCTGTCTATCCGTCTGTCCGTCGTCTGTCACACAGGATTAACTGCCAAACGGTTGGAGCTATAGTCTCTAAATTTTCACAGTATGAGCATCTCGTTGACCCAAAGTTATACAAATTGCCAAAAAATATTTTAAATCCATAACCCATACAGACAAAGGGAGGGGGCGCGAATACCCCATCGAGTGAGTATCGTTGATTGTTTAGAGCTCGTTGAGTAAATAAATATTGTTGATTTTGTTTTAAAATATATTGGAAAACCAGGGAATGAGGGGCTTCAGCCACCAAAATCAGCTTTTTCACAATATTTTGTTCCGATGATATTTTCCCTACTTCCCATTGAACTTCAAATTCGGTAATAATGTTTATTATTACGTATTTTTTAGTAACCAATATATTGATCAATCAGATCTTTTCTTTGCAATTGCCTCTTTTTTCCTATTACAACCAACTTGTTTTTGTGTTCTTAGTAATGTTTGAATAAAATCGGTTCATCGTTCATAAATTATGCGCATTTTTCTCTTTGGATCTGGTTTTTTCGCAAGATAACGTGTGATATTACGTGTTTCGATAGATTGTCGATCGAAGCGTCTCTACTTCTAGATATATAATTAGTTTAAAAAGTATCAGGACCGCCAAAGAAATAAAATAATAAATACTTAACTGTTATTAATTTTGGCGGTTTCGATGTAAATTCTTTCTCACGTACATGATGTTTTCATAAATATATTGACAAGGAACCGTCATGATCGAGCTTAATTTACATAAGTTTTTCATACCAATACTAAAGCAAATAATTTTTGTATAGATAATAACTAGTAAAAAGATTGTTTGTACTTAATGTTTTCTTTTATTTTTCAGAAACATGATCGCGACCATATTAGGACTTTTCTTTGTAGCATCAAACTTCGGCAAGAATGTAACCAAATTCTTTGCGAAGCCCCGTGCAAAACAGCTGAATGAAAATGCTGGTTCTGAGACACCGATCATTTATCATTTCCGGAAAACGAAAAAGCCATCTCCGCAAAATCGAAAAAAACATCTTGAAGCATCTTTGACTTCACCATCATTGCCACCAGCACCAAAATTATGGACACCGATACATTCACAAGAGATATGTTCTCTAAAACAGAAAGAGGCATCATCAGCTTCAGGATCAATGCCGCTGGCGCTAACATTACGGACACCGATAGATCCCCAAAAAGAAGCATCTTCGACTCCAGCTTCAATGCCGATGCTACAGTCGAAGATGCAGAAAGAAGCAGGATCTCATTTAAACCGCCCTCATTTTCCAGTCAATAAACCGATGTCTAACCATCATAGACATCCTGATCACCAGCTCCACATCTCCCCCACAACCGCAAAGTCAAAAACACAATTTAAAGAGGTGGCACAGACAAATCAAAAGAAACACGATATTCAATCGCCGATACTATACATCCCATATTTTGGCAGTGATAATGGTAAAGATCCAATGGTCGAAGTCAGAAAAATATTAAATGATGTATTTATCGGTTGCATTGAACTTGCCCCTCGACCCGTGTATAAAAACCGGTTCAAATACACCTTGGCTGATTATGATATGGATACTTAAAGAATCTCATACTTTTGATGCCTACTCATACAATGAGTTGCCGATGTTAGTAAGACAAGCCCAGTCACTTGCTTCTCTTATTAAAAACCTGGTTAAGAACCATTTCCTCCCTCTATAATGCTTTTCTGTTTCTATATCTAATTTATTCCATCATTATTCAACCCTTCTTTGAAATTGTGTAACATGAAATATTAGGTATGTATGTTTATATGTATAAAGTTTGTGTATAGTATCTCGACTCTCTTGGTCGGTCCCTCATGTCTGAGGATCGTGGTCAGCATCAGGTTTACATCTGGAGCGGATGATCTGCCTCCACCGGATTCTGTCCAGCGCGTCCCTTACGACGGGGTAGAAATTGGAGGACGACGAGTCTTTGACTTGATCGGTCCATCTTGTTGGTGAACGACCGCTGTGTATAGTACTTTATAAGTATAGCTATTAAGTTTTTTTATCCCAAAGTTATCTGGTAGATATACTGTCAGCGATAAAGCCGCCTTTGTACCCATAATATTAAATTTTTGTAAATCATATATAAACATGTATATGTAGTACCTCTTTTGGTGTACAATAACGGATATTCTTTTCTATTCTATTCTCAGCTAAAGGCAAACCTGATCCCGTCAGTCATCTATAGTGGCTAACAAAAATAAAAGTGACCTAATAAATATATCACAGAAAACACCACTAATATCTTCTTATTTACTTCATGTATCCCTCTAATATTATTTGGTTTAATATTTTAAGTTAATTTACTGCAAAATTAAGTCTTACACGTTCATACATAAAAGCAAGGAATTTTAGTAAAATTATCTATAGAAGCTCTGGAAGCTACTTTTTTTCCATAAAACACGAAGGGGGAGAAATGATGAGGGGGTTAATCGCTGAACCGATTTAGATGAAATTTGGTATGGCGATAGTTTGAGTGAGCTACTAGATAGTTTTTGCATAAAACTTGAAGGGGAAGTAATTGGGGGCGGGTTAATTTTGTATGCAACTTCTTATTATGGCGTTCGATTCCCTTGAAAATTTGCGGAAAACCTGTTCCATGAGCTCGTTATGCGTATCTCTATCTCTTGTTGCATTTGCCTGTTGAACGAAATAAGTTGTCCCAGGTAGATATACGAGTTCACATACTCTATGCTTTCTCCGTTTATACCGATGTTCTCTTCAATGCTGTTTGTCATCAACTTCGTCTTCTCTTTGTTCATTGAAAGTCCTACTTTAATGCTTCCTTCTGCGAGCTCGTGCAACATCTTTTGCAGTGTGGAATGATCGTCGGATATTAAAACTAGGTCAGTTTTTATAAAGTAAATGTTAACTAACTAAGAAAGTAATTTTTTTATTAACATTTTGAGGAGGAAGTAGGAGAAACTGAACTTTTGGTTGTAACTTTGCAGGCAAGCATTTTTTTCAAACTACTCCTAAATGGGAGTGAAGTGGGGTACTATAGTTTATATGGGGTAATTAGGAGTACCAGTTATGCTTATGCGAAATATTGATGCACATAATACGGCCAAAATATCATAGATGTCACTATATTAACCAGTAATTGAAAAGGGGAAAGCGTGTTCATTCGTCGAATCCCAATAATCCCCACTGACCCACCATTTCAATTCAAAACACACTAGTTTCCGATCTAACTTATTTTTCTATTACTATTAACAAAGCTCAAGGCTAGCAGGGATGCTTTAGAAAAGCCATGCTTTATCCACGGCCAGATATATGTAGCATGTTCGCTTATGTCCAGGGCTCTGAATGTATATGTTTTAGAGCCTAATGTCCTACTATTTATATACAACATAGTATAAAGCAGCGTCAAAAAATGTTGTACCTGTGATTAACGGCATGACTAAGTAACGTCAATTAACTGTTTATAAAATTTAGGATCGCGTGGTGGTCTTCAATTTGCGGCAAAACAGAACCTCACTCTGACACCGAACAACCCCAGAACCGACTCTGTAATTTATTTGTGTCGTTTTGTAACTTTTAAACCTTTACCTGGATGTACCAACGTCTTGAATTAAACAAGTTAATCGTTTTTACGTTAATGCTTCTTGTACCTACACGGGTTGAGTTTTCCAAATGGTCGTAGATGGCCAAATCAGACTATGAAGAATAGCGAAACCCACTCAAAGCAATCACGGGCCGATTTTGATGAATACTAAAACTGCAATATTACATTTTTCTCAACCTGTATATCGACAACCAGAATTGCTTGACAAAATTTATATTAATGCGAGCGAAGCCGCGGGCAACGGCTAGTAACAATATATATCTATCAATATTGATTGAGCCGAGTGGAGGAAATTAGTTGAATATAGGTTAGTCAAATTGTTGAGTGCAGAAGTAAGGAACTGTAGGACTCGAGAATTCAAGGCTATCGTACTCACCAGATATTCTATAACCAAGAGGGATGCCTATGTCCCAGCAGTCGGAACACACAGGCGGATTAAGAATACTATAATGATGAACACTTACAGTATCGCAATACAAGAAAAACTTTATATTCATAATAGATAATATTTTATTCAATATATACAAAAACGTAACGTTTGACTCAAACCTACATTACGTTTGCCGAAAAGACATTTTATTTATTTGGCTAATTTATTTAAAAGTACAGAGGTACAGAGCACTTTAATAACGCAGAGGATCTGTAATTTACTTCAATTTAAGTAATTCTGAACGCCCATTTATCACAAGCAGTCACCTCTCTTGGACAAAATTGATATACTATTCAATGTACTCTCACACATCTTAAATGTGGCCCTGGATGACTGATCGTTGGCTGCATGTCACACTTCGCATTTACTTCGGTGGCCTCGGTATCAGTAAAAAAAATAGTGTAAGCCGACCGACTTTCCTGTCATCGGTACACAATATTAATATTACTGAAAAGTTAACCACAACTATGATACCCCCACCTTTTTTAACTGTGAAATGCCGTGCTTGATCGATGGTTTGTGCGCCTGGAAAATGACTTGCCGGACACCGCGTTACCCGAAAACCCACCTAACCAGAGATATTAAGAATGTGTCTACCAACTGGCTTCAACCCATCGTAGCGACACCAACCCGGGCACTGAGCATGCCTGGGTTGGTCTCGCTACAATGGGATGAAGCAACCTAGCAGGATTAAACCGGATGGTGATAATAATTGGGTTAGAATTCCAACATGGATTTCTAGTTTATTTTTGTACACCAATGAATTTGTTACTATAGACACACGTATCTTAATAAAATATTTTAAGCCGGGTGCATGTTATTGACATGTTATTGCGAATAATTTGACATTTTTGAGGCTTTTTTTATCAGATATCAATGAAAACTGGTTGCAATGACTGTTTATAATGCTGTGGGTATTTATTTTTCAATTTATAATAAAATGTAGGTAGTCGTGTCTAATCAAAATTCTTAAATATAACATTCGTAGCATTACTGTACTCCTTTTAATTAATATGTAAAGATTGCACAGCAGGTATTATACTAATTTTATTGTTTTAATATAAGTTCGTATCTAAATCGTTCGTGTTCGTAAATAATTTGTTAACAATATGTGGTTTAATTTACAAATTGAGTCAGTTTGAAAGAACCTGTTCTGTTTTAAAAGCAGATTAACAAATTACCTATGTTTGATTGCAACACATTCACTCAATCATGTTTGTCTAATGACAGTTTTGGACTATATAAGCTGTGATTTAAGTGAGTGGGTTTATTATTTAGGCCAGTGCAGTGCATCAGTAACATCCAAGTAAAACAAAAGGAAAAGTATCGGAAAAGGAAGGTAAAGTATCTCATATATAACTATTTTGATATATTTTTAACCCTCCACGGAAAAGGAGGGGTGTTATAAGTTTGACGTGTGCATCTGTATATTTGTTTGTTTATTTGTAGAATCATAGCTTCTAAAGGGAGGAACCGATTTTGATTTAGTTTTTAGGGTTCCGTATCCGAAAGTTCCAAAAGGATCCCTATTGCTGTCACTCACGTGTCTGTCTGTCTGTCCGTCTGTCCGTCGTCTGTCCAAACGGTTGGACCTATAGTCTTAAAATATTCACAGTATAAGCTTCTTGTTGACCCAAAGTTATATAAATTGATTAGTAAACAAATATTGAAGATTTTGTTTTAAAATATATTGGAAAACCAGGGAATGAAGGGCTTCAGCCACCAAAGTCAGCTTTTTTTACAATTTTTGTTCCGATGATAATTTTAACTTCCCATTGACCTATGAACTTCAAATTTGGTGATAATGTTTATTATTACGTTTATTTTAGTAACAAATACCAATATATAGATAAATCTGATCTTTTCTTTGAAATTGCCTTATTTTTCCTATTACAACCAATTTGTTTTTGCGCTCCTTGCGGAGTATGTGTGGTGTAACTTTAAATGATAGATTGAGGAATGAGGTAATAAGACAACGTTGTGGTTTAAAAGAAGATGTAGTGACTAAAATTGAAAAGGGTATGTTAAGATGGTTTGGCCATGTTGAGAGGATGAATGAAAGTCGACTAACGAAAGGTAGACGGCAGACGCGGCGTGAATGGAAACTCCGGGAGGGGACGCCCTAGAAAGACATACATAGACCTTATAGGTGATGTTCTTCAGAAAGGCCAAGTGCGCAGTACCCATAACCGGCGTGTGTGTATGACTAGATGTATGAATGTGTGTGAAGCAAAAGCAGTATGTAAGGATCGTAGCAGGTGGCGTTCTGTAGTTTCTGCCTACCCCCATGGGAAAAAGGCGTGAGTTTATGTATGTATGTTGTTTTTGTGTTCTTAATAATGTTTGAAGGAAATCGGTTCAGACGTTCATAAATTATGCGCATTTTACTCATTGAATCTGGGTTTTTTCGCAAGATAACGTGTGATATTACGTGTTTCGATAGATTGTCGATCGAAGCGTCTCTACTTCTAGATATATATTTAGTTTAAAAAGTATTAGGACTGCCAAATAAATAAAATAATAAATACTTAACTGTTATTAACTTTGGCGGTCCCCCGACGCGAGTAGGGGGCTTATTTTTTAATTTGCTATACGAGGTTTGTGTCGGGATTTTTTTTTTTATTTGTTTATTAAGGTACAAGTTTATTAAATCTTAACTTAAGAACTATGCCCCACAAAACCGTTTACACGGTTTGTCTGTGGGAACGGAACACACTGTAAAAAACATTTTCATTAGTGCGGACACTTAATTTCACATAATGAAATTATAAAACTAACATGACACATATATCTTATAAAACTACATAGATACGAACGATACGAAGATCATTTACAAACTCCTAAGATAGAACTGCTCAAGGGAATTGGCAAATTTACCTTTTATTTCCTGTCTTCTTAAATCAGTAGGCAACTGGTTGAGAAGGTATGGTACTCTTTTATCAAGCGCTCGGTCGCCAAAATAATTCCTTATTCTGGGTACATCAAATTTACCTGCCGATACCATCCTCGTTGCGTGGTTATGGGTAACTAGCGAGTGACGCTCCCAACTACACATAACATGACTGTTAACCAGAAGTAGGTATTTATGTTTTAAGCTGATAGGGAGAATTTTGCAAAATTTAAATAACTTACTATAGTCGTCTTTACATTTGTTTTTAGTTTTTTTACTTACTAATAATTTTAAAAATCTGAGTTGTTGCGCTTCTAATTTTTCTAAGTTACTTTTGAATGTGAGTCCATAGCAGTCGAGGGCGTAACTTAATATGGGATCAACCAATTGTAGATAAAGGCACTTAAGGGCATTACTTGGCACTTTAAAGCTTAGATGGTAGAATTTACCGAGTAATATTCTAAGTTTATTACACAAGTACTCAATGTGGTTTGACCACGAAAAATTCTCATCAACTTTTACTCCAAGATATGTTACACATTTATCGCGTATAATAGGTTTACAATTACAATTAATATAGTTTTTATGAATGCACGTAAATTAAGTTTCATCCAATATTTTTTTCTTACCAATACCAAAGCAAATCATTTTTGTATAGATAATAACTAGTAAAAAGATTGTTTGTACTTAATGTTTTCTTTTATTTTTCAGAAACATGATCGCGACCATATTGGGACTTTTGTTTGTTGCATCAAACTTCGGCAAGAATGTAACCAAATTCTTTGCGAAGCCCCGTGCCAAAACAGCTAAATGAAAATGCTGGTTCTGAGACACCGATCATTTATCATTTCCGGAAAACGAAAAACCCATCTTCGCAGAATCGAATAAAACATCTTGAAGCATCTTTGACTTCGCCATCATTGCCACCAGCACCGAAATTATGGACACCAATACATTCACAAGTGATATCATCTCTAAAACAGAAAGAAGCATCATCAGCGTCAGGATCAATGCCGCTGGCGCTAAAATTACAGACACCAGTAGATCCCCAAAACCAAAAAGAAGCATCTTCGACTTCAGCATCAATGCCGAAGCTACAGTCGAAGATGCAGAAAGAAGGATCATCACATTTAGACCGCCCGCATTTTCCAGTTACTAAACCGATATCAAACCATCATAAACATCCTAAGCATCTTTAAAAGAAGAGGCACAGACAAACCATGAAAAATACGGTAACAAATCGTCGATACTATACATCCCATATTTTGACAGTGATTATGACAAAGATCCAATGGTCGAAGTCAGAAAAATATTAGATGATGTATTTATCGGTTGCATTGAACTTGCCCCTCGACCCGTGTATAAAAACCGTTTCAAATTCACCTTGGCTGATTATAGTATACATACTTAAAGAATCTCAGACTTTTGAAGCCTACTCATACAATAAGTTGCCGATAGATGTTAGTAACACAAGCCCAGTCGCTAGGTTCTTTTACAGCCTCTTTTAAGCCTTCCTGTTAAGAACCATTTCCTCTCTCTTTAATGCTTTTCTGTTTCTATATCTAATTTCTTCCATCATTATTCGACCCTTCTTTGAAACTGTGTAACATAAAATATTAGGTATATATGTTTATATGTAAGTTTGTTTATAGTACTTTATATGTATAGCTATTTAGTTTTTAAGGTGGTTTTTATCCCAAAGTTATCTGGTAGATATACTGTAAGCGATAAAACCGCCTTTTTACCCATAATATTAAGTTGTTGTAAACCATATATGTAACTCTAATGGGGTACAATAAAGTTTATTCTTTTCTATTCTAGTATATTCTCAGCTAAAGACAAACTCGATCCCGTCAGTCCTTACATTGTCGTCTATAATGGCTACCAAATTAAAAGTGACCTAATAAATATATCACAGAAAACACCACTAAGATCTTCTTATTTACTTCATGTATCCCTGTAATATTTTATGTTAATTTACTGCAAAATGAAGTCTTACAGGTTCGTACATAAAAGCAAGGAGTTTTGGTAATATTATCGAAAACTGTCTATACAAGCCATAGAAGCTACGTTTTTTTCATAAAACACGAAGGTGGTGAAATGAGGAGGGGGTTAACCGCTGAACCGATTCAGATGAAATTTGGTATGGCGATAGTTTAAGCTAGTAGATATTTTTTGCATAAAACATTTTTTTTTTTTTTTTATATATTATAGGCTCGCGCTTGACCACTATCTCACCTGATGGTAAGCGATGATGTGGTCGACGGTGAAGCACGCTTGCCTAGAAGTAACCTATTCACTCTTGACTTAAAGACTCCTAGATTGTAGCTATCGGGAAACACAGACTCCGGCAGGGAATTCCACTCATTAGCTGTACGCATAATGAAAGTATTTCCAAAACGTTTAGTGCGTATGGGTGGTATGTCTACCATGTAGCGATGGCGCATCGCCGTACGTCTTGTAGTCCGATGATGAAACGGGCTTGGTGGAATTAGATCATGCAATTCCATCGCACACTCCCCGAAATGCAACCGATAAAAGACCGACAAGCTGGCAATTCGGCGACGATGTTCAAGGCTCTGGAGCTTTGACTTAACCAGTGCCTCATCGCCGATGAGCCTTTTGGCCCGCTTTTCGATCGACTCTAGTGCATCAAGCTGGTATTTGGCGGATCCGTCCCAGAGATGAGAACAGTACTCCATGCATGATCGAACTTGCGCTTGATACAAGCTGAGCAGCTGTTCTGGCGTGAAGTACCTTCTAACCTTTGCAAGGATCCCCAGCTTTTTGGCAGCCAGCTGAGCCTTTGCCTCAATGTATGGGCCAAAATTGAGAGTCGATGTCAACGTAACGCCAAGAAGCTCAAGATGGTCAGTTATTGGCACGGTCACATCTCGGAAAGTTGGAGCCGGTTGGAATTGGCTCTTTTTAGCGGAAAAAAGACACGCCTGGGTTTTAGCAGCATTAAACCTGACCAGATTGGTATCGCCCCATTCGGAGACTGCCTGCAAGGACAGGTTCAGGCGCTCCACCATGGCCTCCCGCAGAGACTGGATCTGAGGTCCGGTAGCTCGAGCGTTGGACATGTATCTCTCAGCAACAGTGCTGTCGTCTGCATACCCAAAGGTGCCGGGTTTTAGCAGATCGTTAATATGCAGCAAGAATAAAGTTGCTGAGAGTACCGACCCCTGAGGGACCCCGGCATTGATATCCAATTGGTCCGACGAGCAGCCATCGATAACCACTCGAATGGACCGATCTCTCAGGAAGTCTGCAATCCAATCACACAGACCACCGGGCAAACCGAATGAAGGAAGCTTACCAATAAGGCTTTCGTGCCAGACCCTATCAAAAGCCTTCGAGATGTCGAGGGAGACGGCAAGCGCTTCCCCGTGCTTCTCGATGGCCTCACTCCAGATGTGAATGGCATACGCTAGAAGATCCCCAGTAGACCGATTTCGGCGGAAGCCGTATTGGCGGTCACTAAGAATATCGTTAGCTTCTAGGTATGCCAGGAGCTTTATATTAAGTACACGTTCCATACTCTTACAGATTATGGAGGTTACAGATATGGGTCTGTAGTTGGCCGGGTCAGCTCGACTGGAGGGGAAGTAATTGTGAGCGGGCTAATTTTCTATGCAACTTCTTATTTTGGCGTTCGATTAGCTTCAAAATTTGCGGAAGTATAGTTTATAAGTATAAAAAATAATTACAACATTGTTTTTAACTATCCCTAAATGGGGATTGGGGCTGCAAAGATAAGATTATTTTGGTAGGTTGGTAGATCATGTATAGTATATGTTAAATAACTAAGAAAGGATTTTTTTAAATTTACATTTTAAGGAGGAAGTGGGAGAAGCTAAACTTTTGGTTGTATCTTTGCAGGCAAGCATTTTTTTCAAACTGCTTCTAAAAGGGAGTGAAGTGGGGTACTATAGTTTATATGGGGTAATTAGGAGTACTAGTTATGGTTATGCGAAATATTGATGCACGTAATACGGCCAAAATATCATAGATGTCACTATATTAACCAGTAAGGAAAAAGAGGAACTCTTCACAAAAACATAAAGAGGCATCTTCGACTTCAGCATCAATGCCACTAGCGCCTTAATTACGGACGCCGATAAATCCGCAAAAGTCCTCTTCACAAAAACATAAAGAGGCATCTTCGACTTCAACATCAATGCAACTAGCGTCTTAAATACGGACACCGATATATTCGAAAAAGTCCTCTTCACAAAAGCATAAAGAGGCATCTTCGACTTCAGCATACATGCCACTAGCGCCATAATTACGGACACCGATGCATCGGCAAAATTCATCTTCTCCAAATCATGAAAAAGCATCTTCGAATCGATGCCACCCCAGTGGCAAACTTACGGTTATCAATGCATCCACAAAACCATAAAGAAGCAGGATCTCATTTCCTAGTAACTAGTAACTAATCACCGGCAACATATCTCACCACAAAGTTGGTAAAACCAGTTAAAGAAGAGGCACACACAAACCATGATAAGCCCATTAATCAATCGCCGATAATATACTTCCCATATTTAGGAATTCAGGATGGCGATGATCCATTGGTCGAAGTCAGACGAATATAAGATGATGTAGAAGTAAATTATGACTTATTTCAAAACCAGAAAAAAACATCATGCACCTCAGCATGAATGCCACTAGCGCCTTAATTACGGCCACCATCTTCTCAAAACCAGAAATAAGCATCATCAACCACAGCATCAATGCCGCTAGTGCCAAAATTACGGCCACCGATGCATCCGCAAAACTCATCTTCTCAAAACCAGAAATAAGCATAATCAACTTCAGCTAGGGGCATATCAATGCCACTAGCACTAGCACCTTAATTACGGACACCGATGCATCGGCAAAATTCATCTTCTCCAAACCAGAAAGAAACATCATTAACCTCAGCATGAATGCCGCTAGCGCCAAAATTACGGTCACCAAAGAACCGCAAAAGTCAACTTTGCCAAAGCATAAAGAGGCATCTTTGACTTCAGCATCAAAGCCACCAGCACCGTAATTACGGACGCCGATACATCCGCAAAAGTCCTCTTCACTAAAACATAAAGAGGCATCTTCGACTTCAGCATCAATGCCACTAGCGCCTTAACTACGGACACCAATACATCCGCAAAAGTCCTCATCACAAAACCATAAGGAGGCATCTTCGACTTAAGCATCAATGCCATTAGCGCCTTAATTATGGACACCGATACATCCGATACATCCGCAAAAGTCCTCTAAACAAAAACAATGAAAAAGTATCTTCGACTACAGCATCAATGCCGCCCCAGTGGCAAACTTACGGTCATCAATGCATCCACAAAACCATAAAGAAGCAGGATCTCATTGCCTAGTTACTAGTAACTGATATCAACTCTCATCAAAGACATCCTAATCACCGACAACATATCTCACCACAAAGTTGGTAAAACCTGTTAAAGAAGAGGCACAGACAAACCATGATAAGCCCATTAATCAATCGCCGATAATATACTTCCCATATTTAGGAATTCAGGATGGCGATAATCCATTGGTCGAAGTCAGACGAATATAAGATGATGTAGAAGGCAATTATGAGTAATTTCAAAACCAGAAAAAAACATCATGAACCTCAGCATGAATGCCACTAGCGTCAAAATTACGGCCACCGATGCATCCGCAAAAGTCATCTTCTCAAAACCAAAAAGAAACATCATTAACCTCAGCACGAATGCCGCTAGCCCCAAAATTACGGTCACCAATGCAACCGCAAAAGTCATCTTCGCTAAACCATAAAGGGGCATCTTTGACTTTAGCATCAATGCCACTAGCGCCTTAACTACGGACGCTGATACATCCGCAAAAGTCTTCTTCACAAAAACATAAAGTAGCATCTTCGACTTCAGCATCAATGCCACTAGCGTCTTAATTACGGACACCGATGCATCGGCTAAATTCATCTTCTCCAAACCAGAAAGAAACATCATTAACCTCAGCATGAATGCCGCTAGCGCCAAAATTACGGTCACCAATGCAACCGCAAAAGTCATCTTTGCCAAACCTTAAAGAGGCATCTTCGACTTCAGCATCAATGCCACTAGCATCTTTATTACAGATGCTAATAAATCCACAAAAGTCCTCTTCACAAAAACATAAAGAGGCATCTTCGACTTCAACATCAATGCCACTAGCGCCTTAATTACGGACACCGATACGATCCGCAAAAGTCCTCTTCACAAAACCATGAAAAAGCATCTTCGACCACAGCATCGATGCCGCTAGCGCCTTAACCGCGGACACCGATGCATTCTTGAAAGACATCTTCTCATAACCAGAAATATTATTCAGCTAGTGGCATATCAATGCCACTAGCACTAGCGCCTTAATTACGGACACCGATGCATCCGCAAAAGTCATCTTCTCAAAACCATAAAGAAACATCATTAACCTCAGCATGAATGCCACTAGTGTCAAAATTACGGTCATCAAAGCATCCGCAAATCCATAAAGAAGCAGGATCGCATTTCCTAGTTAATAAGATGTCTACCCATCAAAGACATCCTAATCACCGGCAACATATCTCACCACAACGTTAAACATTGGCATCACCTGTTAAAGAAGAGGCACAAATAATAATAATATCTAATTTCTTCCATCATTATTCAACCCTTTTTTGAAATTGTGTAACATGAAATATTATGTATGTATTAATGTAAGTTTGTGTATGGTACTTTATATGTATAGCTATTTAGTTTTAATGTATTTTTATTTCATTGTAGCAGTACGCCCTTTAAGTCCATCCAAAGCTTATATGGTAGATATTAACTGTCAGCGATAAAGACGCCTTTGCACCCATAATTTTAAGTTGTTGTAATAGTTTTATGTAACTTTTTTAAAGTATATTATTTTCTATTCCATTCTCAGCTAAAGGCAAACCTGATCCCGAAAACCAAAAAGAAGCATCTTCGACTTCAGCATCAATGCCGAAGCTACAGTCGAAGATGCAGAAAAAAGGAGGATCTCATTTAGACCGCCCTCATTTTCCAGTTACTAAACCGATATCAAACCATTATAAACATCCTAAGCACCGGCTACATATTAACTCACCCACAACAATAACGACGGAAACATCTTTAAAAGAAGAGGCACAGACAAACCATGAAAAATACGGTAACAAATCGTCGATACTATACATCCCATATTTTGACAGTGATTATGACAAAGATCCAATGGTCGAAGTCAGAAAAATATTAGATGATGTATTTATCGGTTGCATTGAACTTGCCCCTCGACCCGTGTATAAAAACCGTTTCAAATTCACCTTGGCTGATTATAGTATACATACTTAAAGAATCTCAGACTTTTGAAGCCTACTCATACAATAAGTTGCCGATCGATGTTAGTAAGACAAGCCCAGTCGCTAGGTTCTTTTACAGCCTCTTTTAAGCCTTCCTGTTAAGAACCATTTCCTCTCTCTTTAATGCTTTTCTGTTTCTATATCTAATTTCTTCCATCATTATTCGACCCTTCTTTGAAACTGTGTAACATAAAATATTAGGTATATATGTTTATATGTAAGTTTGTTTATAGTACTTTATATGTATAGCTATTTAGTTTTTAAGGTGGTTTTTATCCCAAAGTTATCTGGTAGATATACTGTAAGCGATAAAACCGCCTTTTTACCCATAATATTAAGTTGTTGTAAACCATATATGTAACTCTAATGGGGTACAATAAAGTTTATTCTTTTCTATTCTAGTATATTCTCAGCTAAAGACAAACTCGATCCCGTCAGTCCTTACATTGTCATCTATAATGGCTACCAAATTAAAAGTGACCTAATAAATATATCACAGAAAACACCACTAAGATCTTCTTATTTACTTCATGTATCCCTGTAATATTTTATGTTAATTTACTGCAAAATGAAGTCTTACAGGTTCGTACATAAAAGCAAGGAGTTTTGGTAATATTATCGAAAACTGTCTATACAAGCCATAGAAGCTACGTTTTTTTCATAAAACACGAAGGTGGTGAAATGAGGAGGGGGTTAACCGCTGAACCGATTCAGATGAAATTTGGTATGGCGATAGTTTAAGCTAGTAGATATTTTTTGCATAAAACATGGAGGGGAAGTAATTGTGAGCGGGCTAATTTTCTATGCAATTTCTTATTTTGGCGTTCGATTAGCTTCAAAATTTGCGGAAGTATAGTTTATAAGTATAAAAAATAATTACAACATTGTTTTTAACTATCCCTAAATGGGGATTGGGGCTGCAAAGATAAGATTATTTTAGTAGGTTGGTAGATCATGTATAGTATATGTTAAATAACTAAGAAAGGATTTTTTTAAATTTACATTTTAAGGAGGAAGTGGGAGAAGCTAAACTTTTGGTTGTAACTTTGCAGGCAAGCATTTTTTTCAAACTGCTCCTAAAAGGGAGTGAAGTGGGGTACTATAGTTTATTTGGGGTAATTAGGAGTACTAGTTATGCTTATGTGAAATATTGATGCACGTAATACGGCCAAAATATCATAGATGTCACTATATTAACCAGTAAGGAAAAAGAGGAACTCTTCACAAAAACATAAAAAGGCATCTTCGACTTCAGCATCAATGCCACTAGCGCCTTAATTACGGACGCCGATACATCCGCAAAAGTCCTCTTCACAAAAACATAAAGAGGCATCTTCGACTTCAACATCAATGCAACTAGCGTCTTAAATACGGACACCGATATATTCGAAAAAGTCCTCTTCACAAAAGCATAAAGAGGCATCTTCGACTTCAGCATACATGCCACTAGCGCCATAATTACGGACACCGATGCATCGGCAAAATTCATCTTCTCCAAATCATGAAAAAGCATCTTCGAATCGATGCCGCCCCAGTGGCAAACTTACGGTCATCAATGAATCCACAAAACCATAAAGAAGCAGGATCTCATTTCCTAGTAACTAGTAACTAATCACCGGCAACATATCTCACCACAAAGTTGGTAAAACCTGTTAAAGAAGAGGCACACACAAACCATGATAAGCCCATTAATCAATCGCCGATAATATACTTCCCATATTTAGGAATTTAGGATGGCGATGATCCATTGGTCGAAGTCAGACGAATATAAGATGATGTAGAAGTAAATTATGACTTATTTCAAAACCAGAAAAAAACATCATGCACCTCAGCATGAATGCCACTAGCGCCTTAATTACGGCCACCATCTTCTCAAAACCAGAAATAAGCATCATCAACCACAGCATCAATGCCGCTAGTGCCAAAATTACGGCCACCGATGCATCCGCAAAACTCATCTTCTCAAAACCAGAAATAGGCATAATCAACTTCAGCTAGGGGCATATCAATGCCACTAGCACTAGCACCTTAATTACGGACACCGATGCATCGGCAAAATTCATCTTCTCCAAACCAGAAAGAAACATCATTAACCTCAGCATGAATGCCGCTAGCGCCAAAATTACGGTCACCAAAGAACCGCAAAAGTCAACTTTGCCAAAGCATAAAGAGGCATCTTTGACTTCAGCATCAAAGCCACCAGCACCGTAATTACGGACGCCGATACATCCGCAAAAGTCCTCTTCACTAAAACATAAAGAGGCATCTTCGACTTCAGCATCAATGCCACTAGCACCTTAACTACGGACACCAATACATCCGCAAAAGTCCTCATCACAAAACCATAAGGAGGCATCTTCGACTTAAGCGTCAATGCCACTAGCGCCTTAATTACGGACACCGATACATCCGCAAAAGTCATCTTCTCCAAACCATGAAAAAGCATCTTCGACTACAGCATCGATGCCGCCCCAGTGGCAAACTTACGGTCATCAATGCATCCACAAAACCATAAAGAAGCAGAATCTCATTGCCTAGTTACTAGTAACTGATATCAACTCTCATCAAAGACATCCTAATCACCGACAACATATCTCACCACAAAGTTGGTAAAACCTGTTAAAGAAGAGGCACAGACAAACCATGATAAGCCCATTAATCAATCGCCGATAATATACTTCCCATATTTAGGAATTCAGGATGGCGATAATCAATTCAGGAGGTCGAAGTCAGACGAATATAAGATGATGTAGAAGGCAATTATGAGTAATTTCAAAACCAGAAAAAAACATCATGAACCTCAGCATGAATGCCACTAGAGTCAAAATTACGGCCACCGATGCATCCGCAAAAGTCATCTTCTCAAAACCAAAAAGAAACATCATTAACCTCAGCACGAATGCCGCTAGCCCCAAAATTACGGTCACCAATGCAACCGCAAAAGTCATCTTCGCTAAACCATAAAGGGGCATCTTTGACTTTAGCATCAATGCCACTAGCGCCTTAACTACGGACGCTGATACATCCGCAAAAGTCTTCTTCACAAAAACATAAAGTAGCATCTTCGACTTCAGCATCAATGCCACTAGCGTCTTAATTACGGACACCGATGCATCGGCTAAATTCATCTTCTCCAAACCAGAAAGAAACATCATTAACCTCAGCATGAATGCCGCTAGCGCCAAAATTACGGTCACCAATGCAACCGCAAAAGTCATCTTTGCCAAACCTTAAAGAGGCATCTTCGACTTCAGCATCAATGCCACTAGCATCTTTATTACAGATGCTAATAAATCCACAAAAGTCCTCTTCACAAAAACATAAAGAGGCATCTTCGACTTCAACATCAATGCCACTAGCGCCTTAATTACGGACACCGATACGATCCGCAAAAGTCCTCTTCACAAAACCATGAAAAAGCATCTTCGACCACAGCATCGATGCCGCTAGCGCCTAAACCGCGGACACCGATGCATCCTTGAAAGACTTCTTCTCATAACCAGAAATATTATTCAGCTAGTGGCATATCAATGCCACTAGCACTAGCGCCTTAATTACGGACACCGATGCATCCGCAAAAGTCATCTTCTCAAAACCATAAAGAAACATCATTAACCTCAGCATGAATGCCACTAGTGTCAAAATTACGGTCATCAATGCATCCGCAAATCCATAAAGAAGCAGGATCGCATTTCCTAGTTAATAAGATGTCTACCCATCAAAGACATCCTAATCACCGGCAACATATCTCACCACAACGTTAAACATTGGCATCACCTGTTAAAGAAGAGGCACAAATAATAATAATATCTAATTTCTTCCATCATTATTCAACCCTTTTTTTAAATTGTGTAACATGAAATATTATGTATGTATTAATGTAAGTTTGTGTATGGTACTTTATATGTATAGCTATTTAGTTTTAATATATTTTTATTTCATTGTAGCAGTACGCCCTTTAAGTCCATCCAAAGCTTATATGGTAGATATTAACTGTCAGCGATAAAGACGCCTTTGCACCCATAATATTAAGTTGTTGTAATAGTTTTATGTAACTTTTTTAAAGTATATTATTTTCTATTCCATTCTCTGCTAAATGCAAACCTGATCCCGAAAACCAAAAAGAAGCATCTTCGACTTCAGCATCAATGCCGAAGCTACAGTCGAAGATGCAGAAAAAAGGAGGATCTCATTTAGACCGCCCTCATTTTCCAGTTACTAAACCGATATCAAACCATTATAAACATCCTAAGCACCGGCTACATATTAACTCACCCACAACAATAACGACGGAAACATCTTTAAAAGAAGAGGCACAGACAAACCATGAAAAATACGGTAACAAATCGTCGATACTATACATCCCATATTTTGACAGTGATTATGACAAAGATCCAATGGTCGAAGTCAGAAAAATATTAGATGATGTATTTATCGGTTGCATTGAACTTGCCCCTCGACCCGTGTATAAAAACCATTTCAAATTCACCTTGGCTGATTATAGTATACATACTTAAAGAATCTCAGACTTTTGAAGCCTACTCATACAATAAGTTGCCGATAGATGTTAGTAAGACAAGCCCAGTCGCTAGGTTCTTTTACAGCCTCTTTTAAGCCTTCCTGTTAAGAACCATTTCCTCTCTCTTTAATGCTTTTCTGTTTCTATATATAATTTCTTCCATCATTATTCGACCCTTCTTTGAAACTGTGTAACATAAAATATTAGGTATATATGTTTATATGTAAGTTTGTTTATAGTACTTTATATGTATAGCTATTTAGTTTTTAAGGTGGTTTTTATCCCAAAGTTATCTGATAGATATACTGTAAGCGATAAAACCGCCTTTGTACCCATAATATTAAGTTGTTGTTAACCATATATGTAACTCTTATGGGGTACAATAAAGTTTATTCTTTTCTATTCTAGTATATTCTCAGCTAAAGACAAACCCGATCCCGTCAGTCCTTACATTGTCATCTATAATGGCTACCAAATTAAAAGTGACCTAATAAATATATCACAGAAAACACCACTAAGATCTTCTTATTTACTTCATGTATCCCTGTAATATTTTATGTTAATTTACTGCAAAATGAAGTCTTACAGGTTCGTACATAAAAGCAAGGAGTTTTGGTAATATTATCGAAAACTGTCTATACAAGCCATAGAAGCTACGTTTTTTTCATAAAACACGAAGGTGGTGAAATGAGGAGGGGGTTAACCGCTGAACCGATTCAGATGAAATTTGGTATGGCGATAGTTTAAGCTAGTAGATAATTTTTGCATTAAACATGGAGGGGAAGTAATTGTGGGCGGGCTAATTTTGTTTGCAACTTCTTATTATGGCGTTCAATTCGCTTCAAAATTTGCGGAAGTATAGTTTATAATAAGTATAAAAAATTATTACATCATTGTTTTTTTAACTATCCCTAAAAGGGGATTGGGGCTACAAAGATAAGATTATTTTGGTAGGTTGGTAGATTATATATAGTATATATTAAATAACTAAGAAATATTTTTTTTAAATTTTCATTTTAAGGAGGAAGTGGGAGAAGCTAAACTTTTGGTTGTAACTTTTCAGGCAAGCAATTTTTTCAAACTACTCCTAAAAGGGAGTGAAGTTGGGTACTATAGTTTATATAGGGTAATTAGGAGTACCAGTTATGCTTATGCGAAATATTGATGCACATAATATTGCCAAAATACCATAGATGTCACTATATTAACCAGTAAGGAAAAAGGGGAACTCTTCACAACAACATAAAGAGGCATCTTCGACTTCAGCATCAATGCAACTAGCACCTTAACTACGGACGCCGATACATCCGCAAAAGTCCTCTTCACAAAACCATAAAGAGGCATCTTCGACTTCAGCATACATGCCACTAGCGCCATAATTACGGACACCGATGCATCGGCAAAATTTATCTTCTCCAAACCAGAAAGAAACATCATTAACCTCAGCATGAATGCCGCTAGCCCCAAAATTACGGTCACCAATGCAACTGCAAAAGTCATCTTCGCCAAACCATAAATAGGCATCATCGACTTCAACATCAATGCCACTAGCGTCTTAAATACGGACACCGATACATTCGCAAAAGTCCTCTTCACAAAACCATAAAGAGGCATCTTCGACTTCAGCATCAATGCCGCTAGCGCCAAAATTACGGTCACCAAAGCAACCGCAAAAGTCATCTTCGCCAAACCATAAAGAGGCATCTTCGACTTCAGCATCAAAGCCACCAGCGCCGTAATTACGGACACCGATATATCCGCAAAAGTCCTCTTCACAAAAACATAAAGAGGCATCTTCGACTTCAGTATCAATGCCACTAGCGCCTTAAATACGGACACCAATACATCTACAAAAGTCCTCATCACAAAACCATAAGGAGGCATCTTCGACTTAAGCGTCAATGCCACTAGCGCCTTAATTACGGACACCGATGCATCCGCAAAAGTCATCTTCTCAAAACCATGAAAAAGCATCTTCGACTACAGCATCGATGCCGCCCCAGTGGCAAACTTACGGTCATCAATGCATCCACAAAACCATAAAGAAGCAGGATCTCATTTCCTAGTTACTAGTAACTGATATCTACTCTCATCAAAGACATCCTAATCACCGGCAACACATCTCAACACAATTTTGGTAAAACCTGTTAAAGAAGAGGCACAGACAAACCATGATAAACCCATTAATCAATCGCCGATAATATACTTCTCATATTTTGGAATTCAGGATGGCGATGATCCATTGGTCGAAGTCAGACGAATATAAGATGATGTAGAAGTCATAATCTCAAAACCAAAAAGAAGCATCATCAACGTCAGCATCAATGCCACTAGCGCCTTAATTACGGACACCGATGATCCGCAAAAGTCATCTTGTCAAAACCAGAAAGAAACATCATCAACCTCAGAATCAATGCCGCTAACGCCTAAGCCTCGGACACTGATGCATCCTTGAAAGACATCTTAGTCCATTGATCGAAGTCAGACGAATAATAGATTATGTAAATATCAACTTCTAAAATCCAAGAATAAGCATCTTTGACTTCATCATCAATGCTGCTAGCGCCAAAATTACGAACACCGATGCCAAACCATAAAGAAGCAGAATCTCATTTGAGAGAGCAAAACGATAGCGATCAAACACTTTATGTCATAAAAGTTGGCATTACCTGCAGTGTAGGTATGGTAGGTCCTACACAATCGTTTACTAATCGCTCGCTGCTTGTCAAATGCAATTATTAAAAAAAACCGCCAACTATTCTAAAACTTTTTTATTGAAGAGCAATCATTGCGCAAAAATCGCTATCGTTTTGCTCTTGCAAAAGATACGTAATAAGCCTGCGGATCAACTCAGTCCCTATATTGTCACCCAAGTAAACTGTAACCTAATAAATATAACACTGAAAACACCACTAATATTTTCTTATTTGCTGCATCTTGGAGAGTATAATGAAAGGCAAGATGGAAGCTAACTGAATTTGGTTCGTCTACGGAGAGACACTGATTTTCAAGATACAGGTAACTGCCTAGTTGGGAAATCAGGGTTCCATAGGTTCTATTTCCACCTTGTTACAGAACATCACACATCATCCTAACTGTTTTATTTGTAAGGTATTATTATAATGAATAAAAAATTTATGAAATATCTTTTTAATGCGATGCGCACTGAGCCAATCTCGACCTTAATAACGGTCTACACCCTCCTTTTAAAATCACACTGACGACGGTGATAAATCCTAGAGGTTCAATTCGGGAGCCCGAATAACTACGCAGAATTAAATTATACTTTTGCATTTTTTTTGTACTAAACAATAAAAAAAAACCTTTATTTCCCAAAACAACAAACAACCTTGCACAATTTATCTAAGCTTCGTAGACAGGCACGTAATAATAACGCAACCTTGCACAGTTCATCCACAGGTTTACAGTTTGGCACTTAATAAGTTTGCAAGCTTGCACAGTTCTCAACCTTTTAGTGCCTACCAACATAATGCAGGCACTAAAAGATTGAAAATACGGAACTGATTCATGCTGTTTCCCGTACTAGTTTAAACTGTACTACCGTGGTACTACGGTGGAACAATTGTTCATTGATAGCAGATATTCTGCTGCCTGTGTCAATTTCACACTCTAAGTTTAAACCATCGATACTACTTAATGTCAATAAAATAAGGCTGGTTCCATCGGGGTGACACCTCAATTTTATAGAAGCCATCCTCCGAATGGTCACTCAAATAAACCTGCCGCTTCTCCCCATCGTTGCGACGATTACGCTCAACTTTGGGACACATCACCTATAAATGGCCGCACTGATTACACTGATCACAATAGTAGTTAGCAAACCGGTACTTGTTCGCACGATGATATTTACCGCGCCGTCAATAAGCCATGCCGTCGTTTGCAGAGCTCGCGCCGCCACTGCAGTAAGTCGGCGCTACCACCGCGCCACGCACCAGTTGCCGCGCCTGGCGGCCGAGCGCATCGCGCGCTCATGGCCTACAGATTCTAGCCCGCACCGCGCTGCCACCACTGCCGTCGCCGCCGCTCGCACTCGCCGCCCCTGGTTTCCCGCTGGCCACGCTCAACACCGCATGCCTCTCGGTGGCTTCCAGGGCCAGAGCTAGCTCCACAGCCTTGCTATTTTATGTATTTTTTTCGCAAAAATCCACGACCTCAACACCTCACCGCCTCGATCTCGAATCGCAGCTCTTCCTCTAATCTCTCCGTGAACTAAAAAGTAGTCGCTAGATGTTTAAAACTTTGCAAATACTCCGTCAAAGTTTCGCCGGGCTGCTTCCTGCGTAGTCGATAAATATGGCGTTCGACGATTTCTGAGCGTTGAGATTTGGAGACTACTCTTAACCTAACGAGCGCGTCAAAAGTCTTTGTGTCCGGATTGTTCACTCACAACGATGATAAAGTTCCCACTTTTAATTTGTCCTTGATCTCGTTAAGTAAAATAAATTGTTTTAGCCATCGCACGTAAGCTGTCCATTGTTTCGAGTTTAGATCGAATGCTTCGATTTTACCGATTTTAAAATATTTATAGCTGTCAACAATTGGTATAAATCACCTCCACTACCGATAACTGAATACGATAACAACTTATGAAATATTAATTATAATTAAATCACGACTGCGCCAGTGGAGAGTATAATCACAGAGTACTTTTATTAAATGAGTATATTGAAAGGCAAGACGGCAGCTAACTGACTTTTATTCATCTACCCGATATACATCTGATATAATTTCACGTAGACTAACCCTACAAAAATATTTTTTTAAGCACTTTTATGTGAACAAAAACATACAAAAGGAAAAAAAACATACAAAATTAAAGATCTTCTGAATTATAAAATCTTTTTAATTAAATCTTTAAAAAAATAAGTCCTATTGAAATTAATTCCTATCAGATAAACTTCAGTCTAAATCGAAGTCAGATTCACTTACAATGTAAACAGGACGGTCTTGTAAGGCACCGTACCGCAACTTCGACCTGTAAAACCATGGAAGCGGAAGCTTGGAAAACCAATCCGAAAACCAGCCGCTCAAAGTACCTTTAGGTCCCTGGATTACTTGTACTATAATAGGTACTTCTTCTAGATCAGTTTCTTTTGATTCTTCTGATTTTGAATCTTTCTCTTTCTTTTCCTCCTTATGTTCTTCTGGTTTGTATTCTTCATGCTCTTTGGATTCTATAGATTCTTTGGATTCCTTGGATTTTTTAGATTCTTTGGATTCCTTAGATTCCTTAGGTTCTTCTGGTTTGTATTCCTCATGCTCTTTAGATTCCTTGGATTTTTTAGATTCTTTGGATTCCTTGGATTCCTTGGATTCCTTGGATTCCTTGGATTCCTTGGATTCCTTGGATTCCTTCGATTCCTTGGATTCCTTGGATTCCTTGGATTTCTTAGATTCGTTATATTCCTTAGAATCCTTAAATTCCTTGGACTTTTCTTTAGAATCTTTGGCTTCGTCTGACTCAGATGGATTCTTCGATTCATCAGGTTTTTCAATTTCTGGCTCTGAGTGGTTTATTTCGGCTTTTTCATGACTGCTGTTTTCTTTCTCCTCCAGCGCCGGTAAGTTTGTATGAAGCTCCTCCGGCGTTGGCAACCCAGCCACCGCCACTACCATTAGACATAGAACTCCAAGAAAATACATCTGCAAACAACATACATACATAAACTGACGCCTTTTTCCAATAAGGTTAGACAGAAACTACAGAACGCCACCTGCTACGATCCTAACATACTTCTTTTGCTTCACTCACGTTCGTACATCTAGTCATACATGCACGCCGGTTATGAGTACTGCGCTCCTGGCCTTTCTGAAGAACATCACCAATAAGGTCTATGTATGTCTTTATAGGGCGTTACCATTCACATCATTTATGCAAACAAATGTTATTAAAATACTTAAATATATCAAGAAAACCTTCAAATTATACATACATACATACATAAACTCACGCCTTTCTCCCATGGGGGTAGGCAGAAACTACAGAACGCCACCTGCTACGATCCTTACATACTTCTTTTGCTTCACACACATTCATACGTCTAGTCATACACACACGCCGGTTATGGGTACTGCGCACTTGGCCTTTCTGAAGAACATCACCTATAAGGTCTATGTATGTCTTTCTAGGGCGTCCCTTCCCGGCGTTTCCATTCACGTCTGCCTTGTAAATACCTTTCGTAAGTCGACTTTCATTCATCCTCTCAACATGGCCAAACCATCTTAACATACCCTTTTCAATTTTAGTCACTACATCTTCTTTTAAACCACAACGTTGTCTTATTACCTCATTCCTCAATCTATCATTTAAAGTTACACCACACATACTCCGCAAGGAGCGCATTTCTACTGCATTAATCCTACTTTTCGTACCACTTGCTCAAAAAAGTGACATTCTATGCCACAAAAAGCGAACATAACAATAGTCATTTTTAATCTGTTAAAAACAGGGAAAGAAAATTGTACTGAATTTCATTCATCCTCTAGGGGGAGAATGTGATTTAAATTTGGAATACTTACCGAAATTTATACTGAACTACATCTGTGTTTAGACCATTGAGTTTTTATATAAAGCATTATACATCTTTTTGAAAAAGGAATACGCATTTATTATGCAGTTATGATTATTAATTAAAATTAAGAAAACCGACGAGGCCGTATGAGCTTAGTGCCTTTGCTTTTCCGACAAAAAAATATTAGTCTAGGAATTTGCCGCGTTTTTGTTTTCTTCAAATACATAAACGTTAAGTTTATTTTACTTTTAATTGTTTATTATTTTTAATAAATGCTTATCTCATATTATTATTGTGTTAATTTTTTCGCAAATGGTACGAAAAGTAGAGTATTTTCCTCGGTGATAAAGCTGTCTTAGTCTTGGGTGAACTTAAATCCCTCGCTACACTCAGGACTCGTCTTAAATCCCTCGCTTCGCTCGTGATTTAAGTTTTTAACACCCTCGCTACGCTCGGGAGTAAACCTCGAGTCCTTCGTTACGCTCGCGATTTAAATCGTCACCCGCGACAGAAGACACTGCTTTATCCCCTTGGTTAATAATCTACTATTCATGTCTTTTTTGCCATACCCAGCCTTCACTTCCATACATAAGTGTAGGCACCAGCACGCTGTTGTGAACGGCGAGTCGAGCTTCCGGAGACATCGACTTGCTGGTCACAACTGCATGCATAGCACCATTCACTTTATTCCCTGCATTCACTCTCCTTTCCACATCCTCTTCAATCTTTCCATCCCTTGTGAACATACTTCCCAGATATACAAACTCGTTCACTTGCTCCACACTCTTATCATTTATTTTCACTTCACACTTCGATACATCTTCTTCTCTTTCAAACACCATTACCTTAGTCTTGTTCACATTTATACTCAAAGATAATTATAGTAAATGAAAGTTTCGTAATAGTTAAAAAAATTAACTCGAAGTAAGATTTGTGATTATAACTTACCTCTTCTTGATGATCCCACAATATAAATCAGTACAACCGGATGCATGACTTTTATACTCACATTTTTATTTGAATTAATGACCGACACAATTGAAAATAAATTAAAAACCTCTTAGATCAAAATGATATTGTGGTTAGTGTTATTTATTATCTTTGCTTCTTAGTGGAAATTTCTTTATTAAAGTTCCAGTGGCATAGAAATTTCCACTTGGCAATAATAAAGTTAAAAAACTCAATATAAAAAAAAAACCACTAGAAACTATATGAACACTGAGAATATATCGAAAAAGTTACAGAAACGAGTCCCGTGGCACGTACAGTTCCAAAGAAAGGAGGAGGTTCTCGATTACTGAAAGACGCCAGGACCGATTTGAAAAATTCTTGTTTTCTTCTCAGGTGGTCCCATGGTCATCAGATCAGGCTCTGATGATGGGCTCTCAGAGAAATCGAGAGAACTCCTCAAATATAAAAGGCATACAAATAGCGATTTTGGTATTTTCATCAACAATGCAATCATTTGCACTCGGTAAGTATTATTTGGTGAAGTGGAACTGATGATGAAAACCACAGATGGCCACTGGTACTCCTTAATGCTAAGTATGTCATGGGTAGGTATATGATATCTCGAAAAGTTAACCAACTATGAAGAAGCAAATATTTATAAATAAATGGTACCATCGAACTGATCTGATGATGAAACCGGAAAATAGGCACTGCAACTCCGAAATAAAAATATGTATCCTAGTCGTGTTTATCCTAGGCTTATTGAAATCGTTATAAGATGTACTTTGGCTATAAATGGTTTTCATGTTAATTGGAGATACCTACTAAAACTAAAAAGAGAAAAATATAAAACTTTTTAACAAAAAATCAAACCGATTTCCAAAACAAAACACTATAAAGCGAAAAATAACTTTATTTTCCGAAGTCGGTGTCTTTTGTACCTATTGTTTTCCGTTACGCGACACCGACTTCGGAAAAGATTTTTTTTTTTTTGTTTTGTTTTGTTTTGGAAGTCGGTTTCATTTTCACCATCATTTAGATGGGATGACGCAAAATGATTCAATAGGTAAATCTGACAAAGAAATGGTAGGTTTCCCTAATCCTTCAACTGAAAATTCCGATTTAGATAATTACAAAAAAAATATTATGTGCAATACAATAGTGTTACTTGTCTTGATAATGAAAATGTCATGGACCAAGTGATTGATCAAGGCACTATGTATAATGCCCGAGCTATTAAATCAAGTCAAATCGGGCAATGTAATGAATACTGATTTAAACTTCTATATTTATCACATTTATTTATTTATTAACACACACTTTATGTCACAAATATCAGTGCAGCCCTGGCTCTTGTACTAGGAAGTCCTGTATCACAAGAGCCAGACCTCTCCAAAAACAGGGAATATTATAAAAAAGGATCATGATAGACAGAAAATATAAAAAAATAATAATATTATAATGCAAACATTATTAGGTATACAAACTAAGATTAAAAAGGGGAAATTGATATCCTTAAAATTAAAACAAAGATAATAATAAAAAAAAGATAAACATTGAATAAAATAAAATTTGTCAATAAATTTAAATGATCAGCATTTAATACATTACAATTATTAACATTGGCTAGGTTAGAATAAGAATAATTAACATTGTATGAAGTATAATGAAACATTGCATTAAAATTAACAGGGCAGAGTGTGCCACTCACCCCGAGTGTATGTGGGGGGTGTGGGTGTGGGGGGTGTGTGGGTGTGTAGTGTGTAGTGTATATTGTTAATGATTGGCATTTCAAGTTACGCTTCCAATTAGGTTTTCTATTTCCTCATAACTGAAACCGTCCAGCCACTGTGTAACCCTTTTCTTGAATTGGAAGTTGGTTAGGTGTTTAAGGTGTTTCATACCCATATCTTTACCGATTCTGTTGTATAGTCTTGGTGCAAGATAGAAGTAGTGCCTGTCAGCGAAGACACTCTCAGTCCTTTCAACTGGGCACCCATCCCTGCGCCCGGACGAGATTGGCAACCCAGGAACGACGAATCGGTGGTAACGTCGCAGACATTCGAATATAAAGATCTTCCGAACGCTAAGAACTTTGGCGTTTTCGTAAACTATAGTGGTGGGCGTTCGGAATCCTAGAGATAAAAGAACCTTCAGTACAGCACGCTGCGCACGTTCCACCTCAATCATATGGGTACTACCAGTGCCTCCCCAGGCGCAGACAGCGTAACCCAGGATACAGTGACAGAGGGCTTTATATATTTGCATCAGAAGTTTGGAGCTGGCAACAAGTCTCAAGGTTTTAAAAATATGAATCAGCTTGCGAACTCTCTTGGCTGTGCCTGAGACATGTTGCGTCCATTTGAGGTTCTCGTCAACGATAACTCCCAGATATTTAATGCAATTTGATCTTACTAGCTCAGGACAAGCGCAGGAGGCACGGCTAGAGACATTGCTATTGCAGGGGAAAGTGTGGATGGAAACTTTAAAGTTTTTGGGGCTACCCGCTTTCGTTTTGCTGAAGCACAGGTACTTCGTTTTCGAGGCGTTTAATGATAGTAGACTGTCCTCAAGCCACGCTGTTACGAAAGATCCACCTCACAGACGGCCTCCAGGCCAGTCCACGACCTTTCATGGAATAAAAGAACCGTGTCATCAGCAAACATCATGACTTCTGCTTTGTCAATTGTCGCATCACAAAGCTCGTTTATGTACACCAGGAATAGTGTGGGGGCAATTGTACTGCCCTGGGGAACTCCGTAAGTACAGGCAGCGTCATCACTAGTCATGCCATCGAGACGAGCGCATTGACATCTTCCCGAAAGGTAACTCAATAATCAGTCCTGGGGCACTCCTCTAATTCCGATATTGTCCAATCTGCTGATTAAAATAGGGATCGAAACTGTGTCGAATGCCTTCTGTAAATCAAGGAAAATACCAACACATATTTCTCCTTTATCTATGTGATTAGTGATGTTTTCGGTGAGTTTCAGGATAGCGTCATTGGTGGACCGATTGGCTCTAAAGCCGAACTGGTTAGATGATAGTATATTATTTAACTCCAGGTACCTAACCAGTCTCTTGTTTGCAAGTTTTTCCAGAATTTTGGACAGTGTACTGAGTAAAGATATGGGCCGGTAGTTGCTAACCAGGGTTTTATCTCCAGCCTTAAAATGGGAACAACGGCAGCTCTTTTAAATGTTGCAGGAAAAACACCGTGGGAGAAACTAACATTACAGAGATGGTTTATTGGTGAAGCTAATTTGCATTTGAATTTTTTTAGTATGTTGGCGGGAATATTATCTAAACCAGGGGCACTGCCATTCTTAAGGCCAGATATGACCTGGATTACTTCGCCCTCGTCCGTAGGAGACAGAGCCAACGAATGTAGGAAGCCTTTCGATTTCCGTGCTTTCGTAGCCAGAGTGCCCTCCTCCTGCCTGAGCTTACTCAAAATTGTATTTGCCAGATTCTTCCCAATAGAAGTGAAGTATTTATTTACTTCATTGAGAGAATCTGCCGGGTTAGATTGAGTCTGAAGAAGCTCTGTTGGTTTGTTTGGGCCTTTCTTAATGTTGCACATGTCCTTAATAACGTTCCATGTCCTTCTTAGGTTGTTCTCGTTTTTGTTTAATTGAGTTTCGTAGTAAGAGCGCTTCAAAGTGTTTGTCAAGTCGTTGCAGGTATTTCTATATCTAGTGTACTGAATTCGGAGATAATCGTCATGAGGGAATTTCTTAAGTTTATAATGCATTTTATCCCTTTTCCGTATACACCTCACTATGCTAGCCGTGATCCATGGCTTAAGTGGTTTCTTTTTTTTGGATAATATAGATTTCGATGTATTATTACTAATTAGTTGACGAAGCGTATTGACAAGAAACTCAGCGATTCCATCGACATTATGCGAGCTATAAAAACTGTCCCAAACGATGCTGTCCAAATCAGCCCCCAATTGTTCGTAGTTGACAGTTATTTTATAGTGCTCAGTCATGTTTTTTGCTAAGTTAGAGTCTTTTAAGAACAGCAATATAGGACTATGATCGGTAAGAGGATCGAATATGTAGGTTTTGACGTGCTTTTGTGTTTTGACCATGAAATGATCAAGACAGTTGCCTAGTCTGGTAGGCTTGTCAACCCCCTGTCTTAGGCCATGGGCGGCCAGCAGAGTGATGTATTGGGCAGCGTGGCCAGTGGTCCTTTCGGGAAGGATATTGATGTTAATATCACCAGCAAGAATTATGTTTTCAGAGTGAATGGTAGCAAGCAGTTCGTCAAGAGCATAGATGTAGTTGGATAGATTGGAGTAACATGGTGGTCTATAAGAGGCAATGAGCGTAAATTTGTCTATGCTTATGACAAGACAGTTACCATCCGTCACTTCAGGCTCTTGAGCTTGTACGTTTACAAAGCAATCCCTGACGTATACTATGACACCATCGTTCTGATTGATGCTGCGTGTGGTTTGAAACGCAGTGTAGTTATCGATGTGATTAATAGTCGAGTCACTATCGACTCAACATTCAGTCAGCCTATGCAGTCGACATCAATGTAAATATTAGAGAGAAATAACATTAGGGCATCAAAATTTTTCTTAACACTACGAATATTCACCGCAAGGATCGTCAATGACGATGTAGATGTTGTGGAATTACTCGTAAGAAGTAATTTACAGGTGGAGGCGTCATTTACAACAGTACACTCGATATCACCGCTAGACTCAATTTCGTTACCTATTTCGATACTATCAAAATTGAATTTTATAAATAGGAACTCGTAGAACAAACTCTCTTGCAAAGCTCGCCACCGGTGTTTGATGAACCTTGTCTTCAGAAATACGTTTGGATAGTTGGGTAAGTTTGTAGGAGGAAATGTTATAGCTGCTAGACTGACCAGTCAATCGATAACTTGAGGAAGTTTTATTTGAATTGGGGCAGGGTTGTGTTATAAGGTGAGTTGTGATGAGAATTATATATTAAGGGTGTCTGCAATGGCGAGTTGTGTGAAATATCTTAACAAAGGGGTTGACAATTATGTAATTGACATTGTCTGTCCATTATGAGTATTGCTACGTTACTGTTGGGCAATCAGGTAATTGAAGGGTTGAAAATTTAAAGGATCCAAGTGGCAATGTTTTTGCCAGGCTTTACATACAGATTGTATTTTTCGTAAAAATAATAGTTTAAATTTTTGGATCTTAGATTCAAATATGTGTAAATCAAAATCAAACTTTTTTATTTCATATAGGCCTACATGGGCACTTATAAAACGTCGACAAAAGGTGCACGGTTCGGGTTGGTCGTTTCCTATGGAGAAGAACTGGCAAGGAACTCCACGGTTACTCTTTTAAAAAATGGTTTGGTTTTAATATCTATACTAATATTATAAAGAGGTAAAGTTTGTGAGTTTGTGATGTTGTAAGGGGTAATCTCTGGATCAGTAGATCCAGAGATTACCCCTATAGAACTGATTTAGAAAATTCTTTCACCAGTAGAAAGCTCCATTATTCCTGAGTGTCAGGGTAGGCAGGGTAGGCAGGGTAGGTAGGGTAGGCAGGGTAGGCAGGGCAGGCAGGGCAGGCAGGGTAGGTAGGTTTGGCAGGGCAGGCAGGGGTCAGCTAGTAATATATAAACAAAGAAAATACATACATACATACATACACATACATAAACTCACGCCTTTTTCCCATGGGGATAGGCAGAAACTACAGAACGCCACCTGCTACGATACTTACATACTTCTTTTGCTTCACACACATTAACAAAGAAAATAAAACGAATTAAAAAGTTAACAAGCATATAGAAGGCAAACATTCGATAAAAGAATCTATACAAAGGTAAAATAAAAAGTATAACAAGACTAAATTTTACATGTGGCAATGTGTATATGTAGACATAGTGTGTTCTTGATTTTTAACCTTTCAGTTATGGTACATTAGTACCTATGGTTATTATTTTAAATTTTAGAATCAGTTAGCATAAAATAATATTTGTAAGCGATGCCACTATTATCAACGAATTAGTCCAAGAGCGAGCGAAACTAAATCGGGAGCATAGGGCACCCCCACACGGATAGGTGATTGCCTTCATGTTAGGTTACTTTTTATCCTGCAGGCAGAAATAAAGCCCTATACTACTGTTACCCTCTAATACTGTTATATATTAAAATCAATGTCAACATTAAACTAATTTAATAAAACACATATTTTTATTGTCCTGTCAAATAAGTAATGGGCATTATTAAGATCGCACGGTCAATTTAATTAGTTTAATAGTTTTTAGCAAACTGCCTACTAATATTGGGCATTTTTCAAATTGTCTGGGTGCAAATTAACAATCCCTTGGTCCGTAACAAATATATTAATATGTGATGGAATGAACCTTTAAAAATACTGAGATTTTCAATTTGTTCTCGGCGTTCAGCATCTTCTCAGGTATCAATTCTGCGCCCAGGTTATGGTTGTTCAAAAACCCTCTCGGCTCCCCTTTTCTAATAGGTCTACACAAAGTCATTATCATATGTCTACACATATTTGTTAAGTACTTCTACGGAACTACCCACATTTGTAGATTACCGACCCGTTTTCTTTATACATTGATCATTTTGCCCATAGCATACATAACGTCCCTACTGCTAGGATACAGTCGCCCGCTGTGTGAGTTACTTGGGACAATAGACAACTATTGCAGAAAATTGGGCATAGGTACATCTGATACTTTATTCATAAATCTTGCTTTCGTCGTTACTACGGTCGCAGGTTCGTCTACTGTTCGTGTTTTCGTAAACAAAATAGATATTACACCTACTTTTAACTCTTTTAGTTAGCGTAGTACAAAAAGGAGAAAAAGGTATATACGTATGTGTTAATGCTGGTCACGGCTATTTTATGTTGACCGTGAAATAAAAAATATAAGTTTAGGTCATAGCACAAAGTACGTAAGCGGCGGCGCGCCGCATACAGAGGGGCCACTACGAACAAAGTGTCATTTTGCACACACACTTTGACATTGCGGTTTTACAGGGAATATTGGGCAATATTGGACCGAGCTCAGTCGCGGCTGTCATGAGTGCTTTGTGCGGGCGTTTGTCACGTCATTCATACATTAAGTACTGTAACGAGGTTGGTTGCATTGGATGGGTTACCTTTATTATTTGTTACAGACCGAATTTACTTTTTTGTTTTTAATTCTTTCATTCAATATTTTTTAAGTCATAAAGGTCATTAATTCTTTCAAGATGACAAATTAGAAATTCATTATCTAGGATTATAATAAATTATTTTAAGTCCATAGACGAAATTGGGAACTTGTCATAATAATAAGGTTCAGCTTACAAATATGTTTCCTCCGACTGCACAGCATAATTTTCTTCTTGTGATCATCTTTAGTTTTTTGATTTTATTATGTACCTGTTTTTCAAATTTATATATTGTAGAGCTTGGTGCATTTCACAATTTAATGTTTTAAGTGGGATCATTAATAATTACACTATTACTACGTCTTGTTACTCTCCAATCTTCGTCGTATGTGGCGTAATATTAAATGTTTCGTGATATTAAATGGATATTTGATGCCCTGTTTACCCTCTAAGGCATGTAAGCATGATATTATGTATGTTTAGAGGATGCGATGAATTTATGTTTGTAACTTTTAAAACCTACTCTTTTTTTAAATTCGGAATGAATATAGTAGCAACCCTAGTGAATCTGTCAAGTTTAGCTGACAATTTTCTAAATGGCGGGAGTGGCCCTTCTGTACACTTACTATTTTGTGGTCATAGTTAAGACGACCCATATAGAGAGGGCCATGTGTCCAAGACAAGTAACCTTCGAAATCTAAATTCATGCCAATGAGCATTTATGACTCTCATACCACCACAACCGTCATGACGGAATATCGCTTTTATTGCCAACTCGACTGTGCACGGTTGGGAAAAGGCTGAAGATGATTAAAAATTATAAAAATATTTGTTGATTGAAAAGAGATTGATTTGTTTTTCCTATACCTAATTCATGTGTTTTATCAACTGTCGACCTCTCTTTGAACAGCAATATATTATTTTCCATGATTGCCAACAACGCTTTGTATATGGAATGATGATTAACATTAAATCGTAATCGTAATCTAACTTATGTTTTTTTTCGTCACTGTTAATATCACTTGGTAGATGCGGGTTCCGGGACCTCAAGTTTAATTGGTAATTGATTGCCCTCAGCATGGTATCCGTTTAGGCCAGCGGATTACTTGGTGACGTATGTCCGGCCGTCATGGCCGATGTATGAGACCTCTCCCTCAATGGTCATGAAGTAACCCGTGCCTTCCGGGGTAGGCTCGAACCGGCCGCGTTCCGACACCACCTTCCTTCGTGCCTTCAGCCGTCACGTACCGCAGAGTGAATTGACCGAACTCATCGTGAATATCCTCGTGCTACACAGCTAGGAGGTTCCGATACGGGTGCTCTTTCAGTGGTGAAGCTAAGATTGACAAAATGATGACAATGTCAAAGATTGCTACCATCTTTAAATAGACAAGGCAGAAATAGAAAATATTATATTATTAAGTATCAGGGAATCGTATTTTTTTACTCAGTAACTTCGACTTACCTTATTCATGATGATATTGAAGTATTAATGATGTTGTGATTTATTTTTCTTTGCGATACAAAGAGTTTAAAAATATTAAACGATTGTGCAATAGAACATTCCCTAATGAGAGATTTGTTTTTTTTTTTTATTTTTTTATGTACGAGTACACACAAAATACTTAACAGATAAAAGAAGGAATACAGATAGAAGAGCACAAAGGTACTGCTTATTTCAATAGAAATTTCTTCCAGCAGACCTGCGACAGGAAAGTTGGATGATAGACGAAGACACAGTGTGTATAAAGAAATTGGGAAACTTAAAATAGACTATTATAATTTAACTAATTATGTATAAATTTCACATATACCTTAACTACATATATAAAATAAAAAAAATACATACAACATACAATATAATAATATATAAAATTACAAGATGGTGGAAAGATGTTCTTTGACCTGTTTCTTGAATAAAGATATATTTTTAGAGTAACGGAGTTTAGGTGGAAGTGAGTTCCACAGTCGTACTGCATGAACAGAGAAGGAGTGGGAATTAGTATTGTTGGAGGGGAAGTTTAGATGATGCTTTAGGTGTGATCTACACTGGACATCGGCAGCACAAGTAAAGGAAAACCGATCGCGCAGATACCCAGGGTACGCAGGGTTAAAAAAGATGTTGAGGAGTGTTCCTGCGAAGACGGATAGGGAGCCACTTGAGATCCTTGTGGAACTGAGAAACATGATCATATTCCTCAGACCAAAAACAAAACGGATGCACATATTTTGCAAGCGCTCAAGCTTACTTAAGAGCTCCTCCGTGGCATCCAGATAGCAGGCATCAGCGTAATCGATGATCGACTGAATTAGAGTTTGATAATGGTCTAAAACTGGATCATTTGCAAACTTGTATCTACAATTGCGCTTTAAATGAATTCATAGGAATTTATGATCATTAGCTTAACAATTCTAATGTCGTAATTCTCAAATTTTATTAGCAAAGACAACTTTCGATAACGACTTTTGACTATTTTTGTAAAATATATAATGCGTACCTGGTATTTGTAAGGTCAATTTAATTTAATTTTCATTAGATTAACATGGTTAGTTGTACATATACAACTAACTTTTACTCTAACATAGTTTTAAAAAAATATGTTAGACATGTAAAAGTGTTTGTACAAACCAACTTACATAAATAAAATCATTTATCATTTATAATTAATTTTATAGTCGTAATTGTAACTTTGTACAATATGACGTATTTTATACGTAGAATAAACAAAATGTTTTTGCTGCTTTACGATAGTAAAATATATATTTTAAATAAACTAATACCCACGCTTTCATATAGACAATAATAATAATTGTATGTTTCTTTTTTCAGTTATTAAAAAAAATATTTTTGCCTTAGTTGGCACACTTTTGGTTAAATCCGCAACGCCAGCAGCTATTGCCTATGAGCCCATAAAAAATCACCGTCAACAAAAATTTCAATGCGCTTCCTCGTCAAGTCTCTTCAGAATTGCAAGCTCTGGAACCCAGTGTTTTACACCAAGGTGCGAACTTTTACAATCAACAGTTAAAATTGACACAAAGCTTCATTCCATCTCATATTGAAGCTTTAATATCATTGATCAACAACATGATATTTGTTCCGGAAAAGATACTTCAAAAGTTGTAGTGGAGAAAAACAAATTAATAGAAATTTTAAAGCTGTTTATGTATCCTTTGTCGGATATTTCAAAAGAAAAGCTGCCACAAACTGTTTTTGAGAAAGAAAACAATTTAGAAACCGTCAAGCCACCGCATATCTTTTCATCTAGATTAGAAGACATTGCGACAAAGTCTGTACCAGTGCCGGTCATAATTACTGAGAAGCCCAATTATATCACTCCAGAACGTTTCGTCATTCCTGAAGCACCATTGCTACGGCCTCTTTCATTTATCCCTCACATTTTTGAGGAAGAAGTGAAAAAAGAAGAAACAGTAACATTGAAGGAGTCAACAGAAGTGTTTACTACAATTTCAAAAATAGCTGTGAGACCAATCACGGCGCCCATCATTCATTACGATGAGCTCAAACCCAGCGCTATACAATTTCAAGTCATTCCTGATCCACCAATATTACCTCCACTTTCAGCAAACGATATTCATGTTGTTAAAGAAGGAGTGAAATTTGTAGAACCAAACATAGTTGAGGTTGAGCCCAAACTCGTCATTCAAGAACTTGTAATACCAGAAGCGCCGATTCTACATCCTCTATCACTTCACGATGTCCCTTTTATTGTTGAAGAAGAAGTAAAAAAAAAAGAATCCGTCATATTAGAGAAATCAACAGATGTGTTTCCTACAATTCCAGAAATAGTTGTGAGACCAATTCAAAAGCCGTTAATTAATATCGCTGAAACCAAACCCAGCGTTATAGAATTTCAAGTAATTTCTGAAGCTCCAATGTTACTTCCACTTTCAGCGACATCAAACATCAAGCAACATCAAACTTCTTGAAGAAGAAGTGAAATTCGAAAAACCTATTGATGTTGATGTGGAGCCCAAACCTACCATTCAAGAATATGTACCAGAAGCTCCGGTTCTACCTCCACTACAATTTAACAGCATACCTTCTTTTGTTGACGAAGAAGTTAAAAAAGAAGAATATGTAACAATGGAAGAGTCAACAGAAATATTTTCAACGATTCCAGAAATAGCAGAAAGACCAATCCAAGAGTATATAATTAATTACATTGAGTCTAAACCCACCACTTAAAAACTTCAAGTAGTTCTGGAAGCTTCAGAATTACCTCCACTCTCGGCAAACAATATTCAAATCGTTGAAGAAGAAGTCAAAATTGAAGAACCGATCGTTGTTGATGTTGAGTTCAAACCCGCCATTCAATAATTTGTAACGGTCCTACCTCCACTATCATATGGCATCCCTTTGTGCGTTGAAGATGAAGAGATCAAAGAAGAATCTATAATATTTAGACCCCTACAATTACAGAAACAACTATGAGACCATTCCAAAAGACCATAATTAATTACGTTGAGCCCAAACCCGCCACTTCAGAACTGCTATTCATTCCTGAAACTCCGGTTTTACCTCCACTTTTGGCAAACGATTTCTACGTTGTAGAAGAAGAAACTAAAATTGAAGAACCGATTGTTGTTGACTTTGAAACCACACCTACCATTCAAGAACCTTTAGTCTTTCTTTCCAGAAACTCCACTTTTACCACCACTATCGTATAATTAAAATAGCGTTGATGAAGAAGGGAAAATAGAAGAATCAATAAAATCTACAGAATCTATTGCTATATCTAAAACCGCGGCGTTTTTTTGCATTGGATAATAACATATTTCCAGATGCTACAGAAGAAGTGAACTTGGAAATACCAGTATATCCTCCTATTGCGGAAATCTCTTCAAGACCAAGTTTCTGTACAGAAACCGGTAATTACTAACATAAATCAAGAACGCGAAGAAACCGAGGAAACATTCATACCAAAGCTTTCTGATAAACTGGGAGTATTCAGTTATGTTACTTTTGTTTCACATTGCTCCAATCGTACACCAAATGCGAAAAAACCTGCGATCACAAAATCAGCTTCATTAGAGCGTTTCTTGCTTAGGAAGCGTCCATTTAGATTGCCTGTAACGCTGTTCCAAAAACTAGACCTGAATGCAATGAAGTCTCCTTTATGGGGCAATTTAAACAGTTCCTATACCCGACGTCTTACACACATGATGTTGTAGAAATACGGGTTACCCCAAGCATGAATTCTAAAATGAATGCTCCTTTCAAACGTGTAAAAATTAATATCCATTCTCAAGTTCCAGAAGGACCCAGTTATTTGTAAAATTTATTTAATAAGTATGTACAATCTTACTGTTAGAGTGAAGTGTGTGAGTGTGTGTGACTTTGTGAGTGTTTTAATTAATAAAAACGATAAAGATGATTTCAAAAGATTTTCATTCATTCAAACAGGTGAAAAATTATACACATATTACATAAAAGTAGACATGTTTTACATAAACACTCATTGTAATGATTACCTATTCATTCCTTGGAGTGAAGGATAAAGACACTGGTTTATCAGGTTTGTTTATAAGAAGAGTTCGAATACCAAGCTCGCCATCACCCATCCATTTTATGTTGAATTCACGAATCAGCTGAAAAACAAAAGAATATTAGTATTTCTTTACACAAACATATAAAATAATTACTAGCATAGACAAAAACAGACAGAAATATTTACCCGAATTAGAATGATGCATATATTTTGCTCCGCTAATCTTCTCGCTATACAAGATCGAGGTCCAAAACCGAATGGTAAACTAAGGAAGGGGTGAATGTTTTCGTAATCCTTAGAACCTCTTAACCATCGTTCGGGTTTGAATTGTAACGGATCTTTAACATATTGCTGTAGTCGACACGATACCATATTTTGCGTTACTATTACTGTCTGTAACAAAGAAAATATAGTTTGTTACATATTTGATTTCGTTATTTATTTCTAAAATAATTCCGATACGAGTACTTACTCCTTCTGGAATTAGGTAACCTCTCAAAACGAAATCCTTTTGTGTTAAACGTCCCACGCCAATCGACACTGGATTTAGTCTTAAACTTTCTTTAATACCCCCTCTTACATAAGTAGCTTTTGATACGATATCCGAACTGATTTTCGCATCTTTCGTAGGAAGAAGCGCTGAAATCTCATTGAACATTTTCTCTTGAACTTCAGGATTTCTACTGATATGATATAAAGCAAAACTTGTCGCATATGCGGTCTAAAACAAGAATATAATGAAACATATCATATGGTTGGTTAGTCTATATCTCTGAAATAACTTAATAAATCGATAAATATTTACCGTGTCAATAGCAGCCATAACTATATCAACCATCATTCCTAATACGTCCTTCAAATCCAGATTAGGCTGTTTCAGAAAAGATCTTAATAAAGAGTGGTCGTTATCATCAGGGTGTACAAAAAAATGCGCCCTTTCCATTAAAATTTCTGTGCATATTCTATAAAAACATAGGTAAGTGGTTAAAAAAATTTTTAAAGAAGATATATGGTTCTCTTTAAAGAAAATATAACTAGTTCTCTACATACTTTTCCAAATATTCCTGAGAATCAGCAAGTTTCTTATAAAGAGGAGTTTTGAACAGTCTCCAAAGAAACCCTTTATCTAGTTTCATAATTCCACTATTAGATCCAAAAGCAGCTTCAATAGTTTTACTGCTCCTAGAATTTGGGTGTTGTTCTTGAGGAGTGAAACTTCCAAAGCGTTCATTGAACGCTACAGTTCCTATTACTGAAACATTACAAAGAATATAATATATGTAGGATACGGAATGTAAGAGTGAGCGAAAGGGATGAATGTATCGGGAGTGAGGGAGAGAGAGGTGGTAGGAGAGAGGTAAAAAAGATGGCGAGAGACGCTAAGACGCAAAGACGGGTGCTAGATATTTTTTAAACAAAATAAAAGAGTTCATCGATATAAGAAGTTGTTTCACTCTGAGCCCACAATCCCACAAATTTTGGGGGCTCGTCCGGGATTTGTGCGGCCCAGAGTCACGAGAAAGAAAGGAAAAAAACTACGAAGACGACCGGCGTCGGAGTGCACGTGGTGTGGTTCACGTACGGTGTAAAAGACGAAAAGACGAGAATAAGACGGAAGACGAAGGTGATATCCTTTACGACACGGCGGCGGATCACCTGCCTACCAAAACAAAAACGCCAATGACGGACGACGGTAGCAAAAGTGGTGGCGCGGGCTCCCAGGCAGCGGCCGCGGCGGCGGCCATGTTTAACAATTTTGAGAGTGGCGTCGCCCAATTTGACGGCGAGGATAAATCATATTCCTCCACCAAATGGGCCCAAGACATTGAGGATAATGCGGAAGTGTTCAACTGGACATCGCAGCAAAAGCTGATAATTGCGCGGCGGTCCCTCATCGGCACGGCGGGGCTGTGGCTAAAATCAGAAAAGGTGTTCAAGACGTATGAAGACCTCCGAGCAGCCCTAGTGAAGGAATTCCCGTAAGCTGTAAACTGTAAGGAGATGCACGAACTGATGGCAGCGCGTAAAAAACGGCGAGAGGAGAGCTACTACCAATACATGCTCATAATGAAAGAGTTGGGTAAGAGAGCTAAATTTCCTGACTACGTTGCCATTCAGTACATCATCGACGGTATCGAAGACCACCAAATAAACAAGGCTATACTATACGGCGTTACGACGTACAGCGCGCTCAAAGAAAAATTACAGATTTATGAAAAGATGAAAAGTTACACGAAGAAGAAGGAAGGACGAGTTGACCCAGCCACTGAAAGAAGGAAAGAAGCATCCACGTTTCCCAGTTCCACGCGTCGTTGTTACAACTGTGGAGAGAAAACCCATGTATCCAGCCAGTATTAAAAATATTTGATCCTAACTTAAAAACTGAGTTACATACGGATGCTTCCAGCATAGCTATAGCGGCTATTCTTTTGCAGAATCACCCTGATACTGGCTTGCACCCAGTTCAATATATGAGTGTAAGGACCAACGAGGCACAAAGCAGGTACTCAAGTTATGAACTGGAGGCATTAGCCATAATAGAAGGCGTCAAAAAGTTCCGCCATTATTTATATGGAAAGCGCTTCAAAATAGTGACTGATTGCCAAGCTTTTCAGCAAACCCTGATGAAGAAGGACCTTACAGCGAAAGTAGCAAGATGGGTGTTAATGCTGAATGAGTATGACTTCGAAGTGGAGCATAGAGCTGGAGAAAAGATGCGGCATGCAGATGCACTCAGCCGTAACCCCTATGTGGCTACAGTTACGTCCTTAATTGATCAGGTTAAGCTGGCACAGGATCAAGACGATGGTGTAAAAGCTATCAAAGAGGTGCTGAAAGAAAAGTCTTACAAAGATTATTTTATGGATGGAGACATACTCTACAAGGGCCCAGACAAATTGTTGGTTATACCTAAAAATTTAGAAAAGGAGATTATAGTGAGAATTCATGGTAATGGACATTTTTCAAAGAGAAAAATGAAAGATTTAATATGTCGAGACTACTACATAAAAGATTTGGACAAGAAGTTAGAAGAATTTGTAATTGCCTGTATACCATGTCTGATGGCTACCAGAAAAGAAGGCAAGCAGGAAGGATTTCTTAACCCTATTGGAAAGGAAAGCATCCCGTTAGACACCATGCACCTGGACCATGTAGGACCATTGACGGAGACCAGGAAGCAGTACAATTATATTCTGACAATGATTGATTCTTTCACTAAATTTGTATGGTTGTTCCCTACAAAGAGCACATCTAGTGTGGAGACACTGAATAAACTAAGAATACACCAACAAATATTTGGAAATCCCAGAAGAATTATAACAGATCGTGGAACAGCATTCACCAGTCATGATTTCCAGGAGTATTGTAATGAAGAAAACATTCAGCATGTAACAATCACCACAGGGATACCAAGAGGAAATGGTCAAGTCGAAAGAGTCCATCGAATAATAATCCCTATGTTGACCAAACTTTGTATTGAAAACACAGGCGTGTGGTATAAACATGTGAGCAGAGTTCAAAGAGCATTGAACAGCACATTTCAGAGGAGCATCAATACCTCACCCTTTAATTTATTAATTGGCACCAAGATGAGGTATAAAGAAGACATTGAAGTTTACAAATTACTTGAAGAAGAAACAGCAAGACAATATGAGAGTAATAGAGAAGAGTTACGTCAAAAAGCAAAAGAGCAAATATTGGCTGTACAAGAAGAGAACAGGAGATATTATAACAAGAGAAGAAAACCGAGTCATAAGTACCAAGTAGGTGACCTAGTGGCTATAAAGAGAACCCAATTTGGTGCAGGGCTCAAGCTGAAGGCCAAGTACCTGGGACCGTACCAAATTACCAAGGTTCATCCAAATGACCGCTACGATATGGAGAAAGCTGATAGTGCGACTGAAGGTCCCAATCGCACTTCCAGCTCAGCTGATCAAATGAAGAGGTGGCCAGATGGAACTACCACTGAATAATTAAGCAGGTGAGTAGTTCAAAGGGGTATGTAATGATGATGAATGGTATGAAAGTGTTTAGTGTAAGGTTATGTTAAGTTAAAGTTAAGTTTGAGTGTATTTAAGATTGTTAAAATAAACATGCATAATTGTAATGAGCTAGAAGTGTAGCATTGAGTCACTATAGTGTAATGTGATCTGTGTACTTGTACTACTACTACACTATTTTGCTATGTAGTGAATTTGATAAGTTAAATAATGTTTAATTTGTGAATTAATTCAAATGGAGTGTAGTAGTATTTTTCTATGTAATTTGTTTGTTTGCAGTGTAAATGAAGCATAATTATACTTAAGAAAAAATATTTATGTAATAAGATTTATTCTGTAGTTGTAAAGAGTGTAAGGTAGAGATATGTTTTGTAGAATGAATGCGGTGAGGAATGTCTGGGGACAGACAAGAGAGCAGGACGGCCGAATGTAGGATACGGAATGTAAGAGTGAGCGAAAGGGATGAATGTATCGGGAGTGAGGGAGAGAGAGGTGGTAGGAGAGAGGTAAAAAAGATGGCGAGAGACGCTAAGACGCAAAGACGGGTGCTAGATATTTTTTAAACAAAATAAAAGAGTTCATCGATATAAGAAGTTGTTTCACTCTGAGCCCACAATCCCACATATAGGTAGTGTTTTCACCCTTTTGAAGTCGTTTGCCATTTTTCTTTCCTACCAATGCCTACCTTCCAAGTTCAGTCTATTCAAATACGGCAAAAAGTCTTCGTTGTGTGAAATATCATTTTCTTTTATCCATTGTACAAATTCTGTTATTACGTTATCTGTCCTTTCCACGTGATTTTTCACACTCTGAGGACTGGTAAAATTCTTTTGGAATGTACTTCTCAGTCTCCACCATTCTGAGCCGTTCCTGAAATTAAAAAAATAAATAAAGTAGCTTGCATGATACTGAGCTTTTAAAAAATCTAATTATATAACCAACAAATTTTATAGCGTGGCATGATGACCATACATTTGTGTAATTCATCATCATCATCATTTCAGCCGAAAGACGTCTACTGCTGGACATAGGCCTCCCCCAGGCGTCGCCACATTGACCGATCCCGTGCGTCTCGCATCCCGCACTTCCCGCAACCTTAACCAGGTCATCGGCCCACCTAGTGGGAAGCCTTCTAACGTATCGTCTTTCGGTTCTTTGTGTAATTAAGTGATAAGAATGAAGTTGAATGAAATAGTAGAATGATTTTGAAGAATCAAGGACAGGTTTAGGCACCTACTCGAATAAAGAGAAATCTTAAACCACATGCCTTTTAACCTGGACATGTGACAACGACAATGTGTGAATGGTGTTGCCGTAGCTGCTGAATACTGGGCAGTGGGCACCTATTATTTAAAATCTGTATTTACGCCGCCCCTTTTTTACCCGACTGCCGAAGGAGGGTAATGTGTTTATCAGTCTATGTATGTATGTAAGTATGTATATATGTATGTATGTATGTTTGTTCCTTTATGGCGTTCTAGAGACCAAACACGTTGGCCGATTTTGATGATTCATACGTCAATCGATGCGTCTTAACCCTGCGAGTGTCATAGGCTACATTAAAATTGGACAATAGAAAAATGGCGGATTTTGGGTGCCATATTGTGGGGGCACAAATTTTTTTTTCTTCCTAACCCATCGTGTGGGGTATCAAAATAAAGGGTGATTTCAAAAATATATAACACTTATATGTTTAAATGTATCTAATTCAAAAAAAAACTAACTAAAAAGTTATAAATAAAAAAACTTAATTCAAAAATCAAAAAACCCGACTGCTTCAAAAGCGAACTAAAAAGTCGTAAACAAGGAAAAAATAATACTGTGCAGGCGGAGGATACACCAGATTTTGGTCAGCCAGCCCGCGAATATGTATCTGACTGCACAGCATGATTTTTTCCTTGTTTACGACTTTTTAGTTCGCTTTTGAAGCAGTCGGGTTTTTTGATTTTTAAATTAAGTTTTTTTTATGAAGGTAAATTATAATAAAATATTTCTATTGAGGTAATAATGTACTACGCACATTTCAGATCCGGATTTAAAGATGAGTGGTCGCCCTGGGGCAACCAAGCCCTGCCTGCCCTTAAGACGACGACAGTCGCTAACGACCTTGAGGGAACAAAACGCGCACTAGTTTCACACCCGTGCGACCCAAAATTCAGTAGTTTTTTGTACTCTCCTTATTATTCTATCATTTAAATAAAACCGGCCAAGTGCGAGTCGGACTCGCGCACGAAGGGTTCCTTACTTGGTAAATTGCGGTTTACGATTTATGATTTCTATTGTGTCTGGAAATGGACAGTTGAAGGTTTATTTTAGAAGTTACAGGGGGGGGGACACACATTTTACCACTTTGGAAGTCTCTCGCGCAAACTATTCAGTTTAGAAAAAAATTATATTAGAAACCTCAATATCATTTTTGAAGACCTATCCATAGATACCCCACACGTATGGGTTTGATGAAAAAAGAAAATTTTAGTTTCAGTTTCAAGTATGGGGGCCCCCAAAATTGATTGTTTTTTTTCTATTTTTGAGTGAAAATCTTAAAGCGGTTTACAGAATACATCTACTTACCAAGTTTCAACAGCATAGTTCTTATAGTTTCGAAAAAAAGTGGCTGTGACATACGGACGGACAGACAGACAGACAGACAGACATGACGAATCTATAAGGGTTCCGTTTTTTGCCATTTGGCTACGGAACCCTAAAAACCGCAGATCAATATGTAAATAATAATGAAATGCACGGGACAAATTATACACATACCTTCATTGTTTATCACTCTTTTTTTATTAGACAAAACAGTATCAAATCCGTTGCGTGGTCTGGAAGAAGCTAGCGGAGAAACATATCTGACGTCGGCAGACGTGGGCAACTACCTAGTTTTATACTGTTTAGAGATGCGAAAGTAACTCTGTCTGTTACCTTTTTACGTCTGAACTGCTGAACGGATTTGGATGAAACGCACAAGGATATATCAAGTCCTGAATTTGAACAGTAGTTTTTTGTATTTGGAAAGTAAAAAAAACTACTGAAGTTTGAACATAGGATACTTTTGTCCCGGTAGTGAGTTCCCTTGGGATAATAATATATCTTATACGCGGGCGAAGCCCCGGTCAGAAGCTAGTATGATATAAATAAATAATACTTTACGTAGATAATAGTCCACCAGTATTATAGACGTCGGGCTTGTTCATACGGTAGTGGTACATGGCGACATGGCTCCTTCTTGCAGGGAATCGATGGTCCTGCCGGAACACCGCCTCTATGTCCTCAGGGTCATAGACGTGGAGCACCCTGACGCCAGGAGCTTCGCGGACCAGGCTACCGTAACGTCGATAGTTCAGCCAAGAGTTTTTGTCTAATGCTTCTACGTCGTAGTCACCTGAAACATTGTACATATAAAAAAGACGAAGCCATTTTCAAAAGGTGCCGATTTGTAAAAAAAAACTCGATAAAATAGATACCTAAGTCATAGTGTGATTCAAAACCTTCTATTGTTTTAGTTCAATACCTAAGCTATAAAAGAAATCAACGACCTTCTACGACTAGTATATACGCATGAAAGTACATAGGTAAGCAGTATTGGACTAATTTACAGTTGTACCTACTTATATCAAGCCACCAGTGCCACCACGTATAAACATTTGAACAACTATTCAACAAGAACAGACTCAATAAACAGATGCTTAAATTAAAAAAACTACTTACCTATATACGGTGCATATTTATATAGCGTCCCCACAACTGGATAACACTTAGGTCCCGGGATATCTTCGAAATTCTTAACATGATCTTTCTCATACTGAACGTCTTTATTCTCACCACTACATGCTACATTGGACACAAAACCCACACATTTCCCGTTACTGACAAACTTTTTCGATAATTTCAACATAATTCTACAATATGACTGTATCGCGCAGATCGCAATACGTCACTGAGCGACATCATCGAATTACAAAAATATCCCGTCCTCATGAAATTATGCACATAACATAAACAAAAGAAGTTGAAGCTAGCGAATTGGCCCATGTTGTCGTTTACCTGGAAAAAAATATGTAAAAACCTACCTACCCACGCAGGCACGCAGGTACTTGACTATGTATGATTTAACTTCTGTAGCCATTGAGGAGATGAACGGCTTCTTTAAAAGTAATATTTACCTACCTTGGCTTTATTCCAATTTATTTAATTGTTACATGGCATAAGTTTTGGAGCCGTGGTGGCCCAGTGGTAAAGGTCATGGGTTCGAAGCTAGAACCCAGGTATAGTTCTCGTCAAACTTCTTTGCCGACCTGAATTTGGCTTTCCGATGCACAAGGCACGGATCGGTGCTGTTTTTGTATGAGATTTACTACTGCGCAGCCATTGTAGCCAACTACAGAGCAGCCAAGAAGTTTGACGAGAAATATAACCATAGGTACAACATGCCATAGGCAAATCCAGGTGCAACGTTGAAGGGCACGGGGGCATGTGTCCCCACTACCAGACGGCTCAGCCGAGACTGAAAGAACTATGCACTATATCGCTCTGGTAACATTTGTTACTTTTTGCGTGCATGTGCATAAGTAGGGGCTAATCACTTTTATTTAAGTATACATTTATTACAAATACCTAACCAATAAGTAACCAACTATAAGCTCCTCGTCCAATTTCGGACGAAACCGAAATTTGCTGTTTAACAAAAGCACAGTCAAAAATTTTAAATTAATTCTGGAATAAAGTTATCGCCCTTGAGTTTAAAAATAGTTATTTGTTATACAAGAGTGCAATAGTAGATTATTAACCAAGGGGATAAAGCAGTGTCTTCTGTTGCGGGTGACGATTTAAATCGCGAGCGTAACCAAGGACTCGAGGTTTACTCCCGAGCGCAGCGAGGGTGTTAAAAACTTAAATCACGAGCGAAGCGAGGGATTTAAGACGAGTCCTGAGTGTAGCGAGGGATTTAAGTTCACCCAAGACTAAGACAGCTTTATCACCGAGGAAAATACTCTACTTTTCGTACCATTTGCGAAAAAATTAACACAATAATAATATGAGATAATCATTTATAAAAAATAATGACAATTAAAAGTAAAATAAGTTAAAATAAACTTAACGTTTATGCATTTGAAGAAAACAAAACGCGGCAGATTCCTAGACTAATATTTTTTGTCGGAAAAGCAAATGCATCAAGCTCATACGGCCTCGTCGGTTTTCGTAATTTTATTTAATAATCATAACTGCATAATAAATGCATATTCCTTTTTCAAAAAGATGTTTGCTTTATATACAAACTCAATGGTGTAAACACAGATGTAGTTCAGTATAAATTTCGGTAAGTATTCCAAATTTAAATCACATTCTCCCCCTAGAGGATGAATGAAATTCAGTACAATTTTCTTTCCCTGTTTTTAACAGATTAAAAATGACTATTGTTATGTTCGCTTTTTGTGGCATAGAATGTCACTTTTTTGAGCAAGTGGTACGAAAAGTTGCTTTTTAACCGCGTGTTCAATTTTGATGACCGAGCAAGCGAAGGATTCAAAAAAAACGTTTACAATCACAAGATAGGTACACTTTTATTTCAGTTTAGGTATTAATTACTACATTATGACAGGTAAGTATTACAGAATAATCTTTAAATTATAACAAAATAATACTAAGGTATAATTAAGAAAATTTTAAAGTAACGTTGCTACAGTTATTTAAATTGAGTGTAATATTTTTGTTTGGTACTGTAATATTGGTGTTAGTCACTTGTGTACTGTTTTTCGGTAAACTATCTGTCATACTTAATAGTTGTACCGATTCATCGGATTCCCTTGGCGTGAATGTTGGAGAGAGAGGGAGATGGTTAGAACCATGGTAGAACAAGACATGGTATTCTCTTCCCGTGACAGCTGGGTCACGTGATTGGCCTAAGACTACGTCATCAATTGCGTTGCGGTTCTCAAACTTTTTTAGTGGGGAAAAAGATAAAAATAATACAATAAGTACAAATGTTTTATAATTCTTATTAAATCGTCATATTTGATACTTTTTTTATTTATTTACTTTGCTTTCTTTTAATTGATTGCATTTTAGTATTTTTATTTATTTCGGAACGAAAACTCACAAAACTTGACTTGACTAAAATAAGTCAAAAATAATAAGGTTAGGTTAAGCTCGGGCGTAAAGACGTATTGACACAACTATGCCTTAAATTATGGAAAGCGTATATAAATTAAATAATAAATTAATGAAAGGCACATACCAGTTATTTTAGGTGAAGTTAGTTACAATATTGAAGCCACGCATATGATAGCGTCTCTACATTGGGAAAAGAAAAATATATATTACACCGCCTTTTATACTGCTGTTTTTACAGTTTACGAAACAATTAACAATATTTCTTATGTATCTTTCAAAGTTCACGGGTTCATCACAAATGTTTGGGAGCCACAGTATTTTTCTCACCGAGCGAAACAACGCTATAGGTGTGAGTGACACGACAATAGCGGTGAAATGGCTAGTTGTCAGTATGACACTTGTCAATTCGGTGTATTGCCACAGTGTGTTATTGAAATACCCGAGCAAAATGCATGTATTATCTTAACAAAGCAATTATGAACTAATAATTCAAAATATAAATTAATTTAACACTAAATATACATGACATAGATGAACATAGATGAATCACATGAGTTACTAAATAGTTAAGCTAGTTAGTTATTTATTTTATTTACATTAACTACATGAGAAAGTACCTAAATTTTCTAAAAAGGACAATCAATGGTAACACTTATCGTGACGTAGTCTTAGGCCATCCTAGGAAGAACATACCAGGCGAAGTATACGGAGTATGTTATTATACCATGGTTAGAACCGCGTACAAAGCAAATTGAAAAAAGAACACCAAGAAGGTTCCGAGTCTGAGTTTTTAACAAATTAAAAAAAAGTTGTATGATATATTCGGCACCATAGAGGTAGCAGTAAATAGGTTTAATGTTTTTTTTAATTCACAAACTTAGTGCACACGATGTTCTAAATTCAATTTACTTTATCCTCTAGTGAATAAAAACGGCTTTTCCACTCAGATATTGAAGATTAAAAATACTCTTTCTGAGATGGTGGGATGAAAAATCTTTTCAATTATTACAATCATCATCATCTGCCTAGCCTTTTCCCCCATTATGTTGGGGTCGGCTTCCAGTCTTACCGGATTCAGCTGAGTACTAGTGTTTTACATGGAGCGAATGCCTATCTGACCTCCACAACCCAGTAACTGGGTAACACGATACCCCTTGGCAAGACTGGTGTCAGATCTCAGGCTTCTGACTACCCGTAACGACTATCAAAGATCTTTAAATGACAATTATTACAATGCAGTGTTTATTTTTACAATAAGTATAAAACATTTTCTTTTGTACTTTATGACCTACTGCAAATAGCTCCAAATATCACACTGTTTCGTTTAATCCACCATTTTTGGCCCACCTGTATATAAAAGAAGCAACTGACTGACTGACTAGACTGATCGATCAAGGCACATCCAAAAACGCTGGGCCTGGAATCATGAAATTTGGCAGAAGGATTCCTCAAGTGATGTAAGTGAGCAATATGAAAGGATTTTTGGATATTCCACCCTAAAGGGAATAAAAAGGGGGTAGAAAGTTTGTATGAAATATCTACGGTTTGTAAGTTGGACATGTGAAATTAAAGATTTATATATTTAATACTAACACACAAAAACACACACAAACGTACAGAGGCGTTTTTAATGACTTAGGCATTTTCTACCAGTCAACCTTTGGGTGCAATAACGATAATACGCGATAAGGTAATATTTATTAACCGACTTCGCAAAAAGGAGGAGGTTATCAATTCGAATGTTTTTTATTTTTTATTTGTGACTGTGTGTGTGTTACCTCAGAACTTTTTATTGTGTGAACCGATTTTGATGATTCTTTTTTATTTGAACGCTGGTGCTTGTCATGTGGTCCCATTTAATTTTCATCAAGATCTGATGAATAACTTCGGAGATATACACCAGAACTCTTCAATAAATGACGGCAAATCACTCGGGACAACTGCAACCGCATGTTTGTTTATTGTTTACACCATTTCATCACACTGGTACGCTCTAAAGAGGTACGCAGGTGTAAACAGTTTACCCTGGAATACTCTCATTCCACCGGTATTATTTAAGTTTCATGTTATTGGGTTAATCTATTCTGCCTTCACTTTGGGCATTATAGGTAGCTAGCCTATAGAACTGGTCCATTTTGTACCACAACTAAAAAGAGAAAAATATTTTTTTTTTATCAAAATTTACAACCGACTTCCAAACAAAAACACTACAAAGTTTTTTAAATACATGACGTAAACTATAAATGAATACTAATGTAAGATTATATAAATAAATATAATACACCAAATATGTATCTACTTAAATTCTATAACTATAATAATAATTTTATAGCCGTTTAGTTCAACAGTAGTCGGCCAGGGGCCGGTGGTCCTCCTATAGTTTTGGCAATCGATCCACTAAACCTTCAAAATCCATAGTCCAATACATTTATCTCCATAATTTGCAATAGTCCTGCACCAACCGGGGATTGTCCCAATCCCTAGTTGCGTAGTGCCTACAGGGATAATCGTCGGTTGGTGTCACATTTCCAGATACATGCCTAACGGGGCCTCTACGAGTTGGCTTCGGCTCCTCGAACGCCTTTCACAGGACAGGGATTCAAAGGTCCAGAGAAAAAAAATTACTTAGACAATTAGTTTTAAAGTCTATTTCAATTTCAAAGCTGTCCATACGGTCGGGTCTAAGTTTTTTCAAGACCCGCCGTACATATAGAAATAAAAAGCTCTCTGATCCTACTCTCAAGCTAATGAAGAAGAGGCGTGAGATGATCCTGCAGTCTTCAGACGATGCGGTGAAATACCGGCAGCTAAATAGACGGATCTCTAAGTCCTTGAAAACCGACCTCCGCCGCTTTAATACCGAAAGCATTAAAGATGCTATCGAGCGGAATAAGGGCTCCAAGGTCTTTGCAAGAGATCTGTCTATTGGGCAGAGCCAGCTCACAAAACTGAAGACCGATGATGGCAGGATTGTATCCGCCAAACCGGAGCTTCTGAGGGAGATCGAGAGTTTCTATGGGCAGTTGTACACTACTACAGTTGTCAACTAGTAAACCCGTTGCGAATCTAGCAAACGACCCAAGAGCTAGATTGACCCGACACTATACCGAAGATATTCCGGACGTCAGCCTGTACGAGATTAGGATGGCTCTGAAACAGCTCAAAAACAACAAGGCGCCGGGTGACGACGGAATCACGGCTGAACTCCTGAAGGCGGGTGGAAAACCGGTCCTTAAGGCCCTTCAGAAGCTGTTTGATTCCGTCATATTCGAGGGCAAAACGCCACAGGCATGGTGCAGGGGTGTGGTGGTCCTCTTCTTCAAAAAGGGTGACAATGCCCGGCTGAAGAACTATAGGCCCATCTCACTTCTTAGCCATGTCTACAAGTTGTTTTCAAGAGTCATCACGAATCGTCTCGCGCGCAGGTTTGACGATTTCCAGCCTCCCGAACAAGCCGGATTCCGAAAAGGCTTTAGCACCGTAGACCACATACATACGCTGCGGCAGGTTATACAGAAGACCGAAGAGTATAACCTGCCTCTCTGCTTAGCGTTTGTGGACTACGAGAAAGCCTTCGATTCGATCGAGACTTGGGCTGTACTGCAGTCTCTCTAACGGTGCCAGATCGACTACCGGTACATTGAGGTGTTGAAGTGTTTGTACAGAAACGCCACCATGTCAGTCCGTCTTCAGGATCAGACCTTGAAACCAATATTTCTCCAGCGTGGCGTGAGACAGGGAGATGTCATTTCTCCGAAACTGTTCACTGCTGCGCTGGAGGATGTATTCAAGGTTCTGGACTGGAGGGGCCTAGGCATCAATGTTAATGGCGAGTACATCACTCATCTTCGGTTTGCCGACGACATAGTGGTCATGGCTGAGACCATGGAGAGCCTCAATACAATGCTCGATGACCTCAGTAGAGCTTCCGAAAGAGTGGGTCTTAGAATGAACATGGACAAAACCAAGGTGATGTTGAATGCCCATGTTACACCCACTCCTATCAAGGTTGGAGACTCTACACTCGAAGTTGTGGACGACTATGTCTACCTGGGACAAACGATCCAGTTGGGTAGGGCCAACTTCGAGAGAGAGATAAACCGTCGAATCCGATTTGGCTGGGCAGCGTTCGGGAAGTTGCGCGGTGTCTTCTCGTCCAACTTACCACAGTGTCTCAAGACAAAAGTCTATGACCAGTGTGTGTTGCCAGTGATGACATATGGCTCTGAGACGTGGTCGCTTACAATGGGCCTCATCAGAAAAGCTTACAGTCACTCAAAGGGCAATGGAGAGGGCTATGCTCGGCATTTCCTTGCGTGATCGAATCAGAAATGTAGAGATCCGTAAGAGAACCAATGTTACCGACATAGCTCGAAGAATTGCCAAACTTAAGTGGCAGTGGGCAGGGCACATTGCTCGCAGAACGGATGGCCGATGGGGCAGAAAGGTTCTGGAGTGGCGACCGCGAACCGGAAGAAGTTGCGTTGGAAGGCCTCCCACCAGGTGGACCGATGACCTCGTGAAGGTTGCGGGGATCCGCTGGTTGCGAGACACACGGGACCGGTCAATGTGGCGACGCTTGGGGGAGGCCTATGTCCAGCAGTGGACGTCTTTCGGCTGATATGATGATGATTTCAATTATAATTAGTTGTATAGAATAAGATTAGGGCTGTGACGATACTACTGCCAATTTCTTGCGAATTTGTTCGCGAATTTTGACTTTGAAGGTTAATCGGTTGGTAGTTGGTTTCCATCCTGATTTCCTGAAGGAGAGCATTCCCTAGTGAAAAAGGTTGAACGAAGAAAGAACAGTGAATGAAGTCAGTGCGGTGAGTAGGAAATTGAAGAAGGCGGTTATTTGAAGATCGTAGATTTTAATGTGTTTGTCGCAGATGTATTGAATGTCAGAGGCCAGATAACCAGGGGAACTGGGAGAGCTAAGAAATGAAAACAATGTAGTTAGTGCCCCTGGCTCTCTGTGCTGGCGTATGGGAAACCACTTTAGAAGCGACCGAAGCGTAGATACAAGATAATATAATCATATTATTAATATTTACGTAAATTGAAAACAAATTGAATGCAGTAGCTACCTAATTTAGGAGACGGTCAAGTTTGTTGAGGAGATCTAAGTTCATGATAAAGTACCATAATCGATGATGGGCAAAATTTGGGTCTTTGTGTTCGATGGTAGAAAGTTTTTCAGACGATACAGAACCTGAATCGTTGCAGTAACCTTCTGACTGAAACTAACGACTTCAGTTTGCCAGGGCTGGGTTTGATTAATAAGTAAAGCCTAATCCTTTACGTCAGTGTTAAATGGGACGATCGTACTGTCTAACAGAACAGGTGGCAGAGTCGCAACTCGCACCATATCTTTTGTCGATGCTTCGAGGACTCCCAATGATGGTCGCCTGACACTGTTTGGGGTTTTCTGCAACACCAAATCTATCGGAACATTTTTTTATGGCTGTCAAGTCTGCATTTAATTTGTTGATAGCATCTCGTCAACCCTCCCCTAACAGTACCTACAATTGCAATGCCAAATGCTGTAATGAGATTAATAACGATAGAAAACAGAAGAGGAGAAAGAATGCTGCGTCGAGGAATGCTAGTCTTGGAGGCGGGTTACCAACAACTTTCGATCGTAGATACATCATAGCAGTTCTTGGTTGTACCACTGTTGGGCAATGAACTCGTAATTTGTTCAGAATGCTGGCAAACCGCTCCGAAGTGCTTAAATTATTGAGCTCGATTCGCTCGTTTTTGCATCTAAGGTACCAAGGAAAATCGCTTCCATTTCGACACCAGCCAGTCAATCAATTGTAGGTTTTACAAAAGCGCTACCCTATAATTAGTTCCTGTTGTGAAATAATTTAGGTCAAGTAACTATATGGTACCAAGTACCTACTTAGTGTCCTAGTGCCTTGGCTAGTGTAACATCGATACAATCATTAAACAAAGCTCCGCTGGCTTAATCGAGACTATTACCGAATCAACACATGATGTTATAGAGGACAGTCTGAAACGTTTTGCCTCCAGTCGATTGGTCCATGAACCGTTGGTCAACAGTATCTTTAATCCATAAACTTGTTCATCCAAAGGACTCTTTACCCACGAACGTTTCGCCAACATAACTCTACGTCAGTCAGTTATGTCAGTTCCACTTCACCAAATGATACTTTCTGAGTGCAAATGATTGCATTGTTGATGAAAATAAAAAAATCGCTATACGTATGCCTATCATATTTGAGGCGTTCTCTCGATTTCTCCAAGATTCCATCATCATATCCAAACCTGCTGACCATGGGACCACCTGGAAAGTATACCCTTTCAAACAAAAGTAGAATTTACTAAATCGGTCCAGGCGTCTTTGAGTAATCGGGTAAAAAAACCGACGTATTGAGAACCTACTCCTTTTATTGAAGTCGGTTAAAAATATTATGATCTCTGGGTAAGTAAAGCATAAAGCTTAACATTTGTTTTTTTGTGCCTATAGACTAGAGACTAGGGGGTGACATAGATACAGTTTTGAAAGATTTACAATTCCTGAAGCAGCAATTCCGGTCCATTGGCCTAGAACTCAACCACTCCAAATGCGAAATTTCATCTGTGACAATACGGACAGACAATCGACCCTTCAAAAATTCGATACAATACCACCAGAGATCAAAATTACAGAAAGAAGTTCACTGCTCCTCCTAGGTTCCCCAATTTTGGAAGATAGTTTTTCTCCATTCATTGACGCCAAGTTAACACATTTCAACGATATTTCGGACAGACTCTCTAAAAATTAATGTACATTCGGCTATCACCCTCATTCGTTATTGTTGTTTTGGTCCAAATTTCATGTACTTTCTTCGCGCTTCGCCATTAAGGAAGCATTCACAAATTCTCTTGGACAAAATTTACCAGATTATTCGTTGCACGCTCATCTATACTAAATGTAGCCCTGGATGAAAGAGCGTGGCTGCAAGCCACTCTACCCATTCGCTTCGGTGGGCTCGGCATCCGCAAATTTTCTAGTTTAAGCCTACCGGCGTTCCTGTCTTCGGTCCACAGTACTGAAAAATTAACCAGAAAAATCTTGTTGCCATCACTGGTTAACTGTGAAGTGCCGTTCTCGACTGATGCAGTGAATGCCTGGAAAGTGGCTTGCCCGAATACAGCGTGGCCCGACACTCCTTTTTCTAGAGACAGTGGGATGAGCCGCTCTGCAGGTTGGTACGAAATAAACTCATATATACGTCCACCAATACTGCTGAGTGTGCCCGCCTGCTGGCTGTGGGAGAATGGGAGTCGGGCCTCTGGCTACAGGCACTACCGTCACCCAACATAGGTACTATGTTGAGTGACAACACGTTCCGGATCGCTACATGTCTGCGTTTGGGTGCTCCCAGCGGAGCTCCACATCGTTGTCAATTTGGTGAAGCAGTCGACCGCCTCGGACACCATGGCCTATCCTGCAGTAGAAGCGCTGGTCGGCTAGCACGGCACGCCAGCATTAATGACATCATACGTCGGGCTCTTGTCACCGCCGGAGTGCAAGCTGTTTTAGAACCCAATGGCTTGGCGCGCGACGATGGGAAGAGACCAGACGGGATGAACATAATGCCTTGGAAGGTGGGTAGGTCTTTGGTGTGGGATGCAACATGTGTCGACACCCTTGCGCCATCCCATCTTCTTAGCACGGCGGGCTGTGCTGGGGCAGCTGCTGCTGGTGCAGAAAACCTCAAACGGTGCAAATACATCAACCATAATGGAAGTTATATATTTGAGCCGTTTGGGGTTGAAACATTAGGTCCATGGGGTCCAAGTGCTCTTCGAGTATTTCGAGATGTAAGCAAACGGTTAGTTGACTCTTCACGTGACCAGAGGGCTGGGCTTTTCCTTGGCCAGAGAATCAGCATTGCCATTCAACGTGGCAATGCTGCCAGCGTTCTGGGCACTTTTCACGTTGACAGCGATGTGGAAGAATTTTATGACGCCTTAAGACCTCTGCCCTTTTATTCGCGTTCGTAGTTTTATTTTATTTTTATTTAAGTGTATAAATAGGTAGTTATTGTTAATTAAGTATCTTGTAATATGTAAATTTTAATTTAGACTATTGAATAAAATTACTTCAAACTGACTGAAAGTCCAAAAAAAGAGATTTTACATGACTTGTGTAGACTCCTGTCACTATCTGTCAAGTGCCAATCTGTCTAGTGCTGTGGTCTAGTCTAATGCTGGTCTAGTCTGTCATCTGTATTCCGTATCTCCATTGTTTTGTTTTTATTTTAGGTTATGCTCAAAAGTCAAAACCAAAATAACTCTGTTTTGAAAAATAAATATTTTGAGTTAGCCCAAAGTAAAATATTACATAATATTCCTAAGAGAACTCAGTATAATTTAGTGATGAGAGTGCGCGAATAGTTTGTTAAAGGTGTTTATTTTATTTTTAGGTACAAATTGAGTGAAAATAACCTAGTCAGCTAGTGAATATACTTTTATGTTAAATAATAGCTATCTAAGGTAACAATATAGAAAGTACAATGAATGTCTTAAAGAGATTAGTTTGTTCGCAATTTGTAAATAAAGTGAATAAACAGTATTTTTTTAAACCAAGAAGTTATAGCAACAGACAGAATATAAATATACTTGGTATTGAAACATCGTGCGACGATACTGGCTGTGCTATTATTAATTCAAATGGTAAACTATTATCAGAAGTTTGTCACTCCCAGAATCTAATGCATTTAAGAAATGGAGGAATTATACCAGACATTGCACAAGACCTCCATCGAGCATACATTGAACCCACAGTAACTAAAACATTACAAGAAGCCAAATTAACTATGGGAGATATTTCAGCTATTGCTGTCACATTGAAGCCAGGACTGCCACTCAGCCTTGCTGTGGGCATGAAATATGCCAAGCATTTGGGACGGCGGTATAATAAACCAATAATCCCCATACACCATATGCAAGCACATGCCCTTGTGGCAAGAATGCATCATGATATAAAATTTCCATTCATGGTCCTTTTAATATCTGGTGGACATTGTTTGCTTGCAGTAGTTCAAGATGTTGATCACTTTCAACTACTTGGAGAAAGCATGGACTCTGCTCCCGGAGAGGTTTTTGATAAAGTGGCTAGGAGAATGAAGTTGAGAAATGTTCCTGAGTACTCCCAGATATGCGGCGGCCAAGCTGTGGAAGCAGCAGCATCAAAAGCAACCAATCCTCATAATGTTCAAACTTCCTTTACCATTGACTGAATACAGGGATTGTAATTTTAGTTTAAATGGCCTTAAAACCGCAGTTATGTTACATTTACATAGAAAAGAAGTGGAGCATAAAACTGTAGCTCATGAATTGATACCAGAAGCAAATGATTTGTGTGCTGCTATGCTGATGGCTACTACCAGGCATCTAGTTCATAGAACACAGAGAGCTATGGAATTTTGTAAAGAAAATAAACTCATACCAGAAGAGAGACAGCAGCTAGTCGTATCAGGTGGAGTGGCATGTAACAATTACATCTTTAGTGCTTTACAAATGTTATGCAATGAAACTTGTTATGATATTTATAGACCTTATCCTAAACTATGTACAGATAATGGAGTTATGATAGCTTGGAATGGCTTGGAGAAGTGGAATAAAGGTCTAGATATTACTACAGATTTTAGTACTTTAGATATAGAAGCATCTAGTCATCTAGGAGAAAGTTTAATTGACAAAGTTAGAGCTGCTAAAATACCTACCAAATTGATGAAAATAAAAACAAGCATTTAATTTTATTTATACTTTTCATTTATATTCCCATTCCAACATGACAATCATAAAAACTAATAAGTTAAGTTAAATAATAGTTAAAATAAAATATTGACCCCTATCTGCACAATGTAAAGTCGAAGCGACGGCCTAAATTTTATAGGATATGCGCAAATTCGCGCGTCATGGTTATCTTGATGGGTGTTATTATGCTGTCCTTTTTTGGATTGACGCGTCACTACCGCAACCAATATTGTCATTAAACGGGCGCAGTTTCAAACTGGGCTCAAACAAAAAAAAAAAATGTCAGAAATATGTGACAATTTTGTACGATTTGGGAATTTATTCGAGGAGTTCCAGGACCCTATCTTAATAAGGGGACCCTAGACGATAGACGACCAGAACTAGCATCAGTATTCAGTTCAATTCAATTCCTGATTTTGGTCTGATTGTACGTGTAAAATACCACAGGGTCACTTTTGATATTTTTCAATCATCACCCTAATTTCGTAACACAAAAAAAACTTAATTAAAAAAAACTGGCCAAGTGCGAGTCGGACTCGCGCACGAAGGGTTCCGTACCACTATCGCAAAAATCGGCACAAAAATCACGTTTCTTGTGTGGGAGCCCGACGTAAATGTTTATTTTATTCTGTTTTTAGTATTTGTTGTTATAGCGGCAACAGAAATACATCATCTGTAAAAATTTCATCTGTCTAGCTATCACGGTTCATGAGATACAGCCTGGTGACAGACAGATAGACAGACGGACCGCGGAGTCTCAGTAATAGGGTCCCGTTTTTACCCTTTGGGTACGGAACCCTAAAAAACCCGACTGCTACAAAAGCGAACTAAAAAGTCGTAAACAAGGAAAAAATCATGCTGTGCAGTCGGAGGATTCATATTCGCGGGCTGGCTGACCAAAATCTGGTGTATCCTCCGCCCGCACAGCATGATTTTTTCCTTGTTTACGACTTTTTAGTTCGCTTCTGTAGCAGTCGGGTTTTTTGATTTTTTGAATTAAGTTTTTTTATTTATAAGTTTTAGTTAGTTTTTTTCGAATTAGATACATTTAAACATATAAGTGTTATATATTTTTGAAATCACCTCTTAAAACCCTTTATTTTGATACCCCACACGATGGGTTTGGAAGCAAAAAAATTTGGGCCCCCACAATATGGCACCCAAAATCCGCCATTTTTCTATTATCCAATTTTAATGTAGCCTATGACACTCGCAGGGTTAAGACGCATCGATTGACGTATGATTTATGAATCATCAAAATCGGCCGACGCGTTTGGTCTCTGGAACGCCATAAAGGAACAAACATACATACATAGACTGATAAACACATTACCCTCCTTCGGCAGTCGGGTAATTAAAGAAAACTCCTACATAATATACGATTGCTTCATTGCTCTATGACATTTTTTTTATTCTAACTCGAAATCCAACAATAATTTGGTCATCTCTACAGCTGTCAAACTTTGTCACATGCCAATGCCACTTTTGACTTTTGATGTTCACTTCGGCTTTCTTTCAATGCAACCTGTGTTTGCATTTTGCAATCACTTTTTGTGTGCAGTACAAGTCTATAATGAATAAAATTATAGTATAAATAACTTCACAAACCATATCAGTTGCCAAATTATGTGCAGCGACGTAACCTTATTACCGTTGTACTATTAAAGAGTGCATTTTGTTTTGATTTGTAGTCCGTGTCTATCAAAATGGATATTCTGGAGAAGATTTACCGGAACGTCCGACAGCAAATTGGAAATTTGTCGGGAACGGTACCAAAAACTGTTGATATGCTACATAAATCAGTGGGGAATGTGAAGTTGCCACCTTTTACTAAGGACAATGTACTGTACTATTATTTACCATTACAAGGTCTGGCTAGTTACACAACTTTGTCAGTAAGTGTGATGAACCCATATTTTATGGTCAGGTATGTAAATATTATATCACGAAAATTGTTTATGTAGCTATGTTGTGAGATATGTTTACTTGATATTATTGTCTGTTCTTTCCAGATTGTTTCCACACAGAGATGTCACAGATATTTTGTTTTTAACTGCGGGTGGTGGTGCAGGACTATGGCTTTGGTCAAGACCACATATGGCTGCAGCGGCTCCTGCTAGGCGGTTTTCATGGGCATTTCTTGGAGGTTGCTTATGGCCACTGGGATCCATTTTCTTATGGGCCATCCTAAGAAGCTCAGTTGGCCAAAGACCAGTTATAGGCACAGTATTGGGTATAACTACAGGAGCAATGCTCACTAATATTGCTTTAGATTATTTTCAGTATGTAGAACTTATGTTCTGTGGTGAAGTGACATTACCTGATGAGACATACAGTCCCAACAGTGATGATGAAAAATATGATATTGATATTTAAGAATTATTCAACAATATAACTTTATGCTTTTGTGGTTAGAAATTGTTTTAATGAAAATGGAAGGGGGGATTTACTTTTATTGTGCCTGGACACAAGGCCAGTTTGTGAGTTGATGACATTGTCAAATATAGTCCTCACCAAACTTCTTGGCTGCCCTGAAGTTGGTTTAGCGGATGTGCGAGGCACAAAACGGTGCTGTTTTTGTATGAGATTTTCTACTGCACAGCAATTGTAGCCAACTTCAGGGCGGCCAAGAAGTTTGGCGAGGACTATACTTCTCTCCCTGGCTAACTCACTGAACTGTCTTCATTTATGAGGCTAGTGAAAAGCCAGGGACTGACTTGCAAACTGCTATATGTTCAGAGCAAATTATGCAATTTGGTAGTTGTTAAGTCTTACTATGTTATGTTGGTGCACCTTATAGCATGTTGATGTTGTATTATCTTCAAAGTCTGTCTAGTCTTTCACTAAGTGCTTTGAATAAAATATTAAATTTATTTTATGCATTTTAATATTAATCCATTTGAAACCAATTAATCCTGGAATATTTGAATGGTTTTGTTGGTCAAAGTTCATTCTGCTTCTATTTATCAAATTAACGCAGTAGAGACATTGTGGAATCCTGATAAAACTAAAGTTACCAACATTAGTTCTAATAAAACACAACTATTGCAAACTTAAATAAGTTTCCAACTGACAAAACCTAACTACTGCATGCAGAACAGAACCATGTACAAAACAAAAAGTGCAGGTTTTTATTTTATGCTGGGAGTTTCCCGTAACTGGCGTGGCTAACTACCGTCGCTATGGCCTTGATGTTATTGTACCTATTAGCCTAATATTTATGTACTTTGCAGGTAAATCTAGGATTTTGCACCATTGATAGATATTGTTATCGCCAAACTAATTGGCCGCCATGAAGTTGGCGACAATGAGTGCGCAGTAGTAAATCTCATAAAAAAACATCATCGCAAAAAAAAAATAGCATCGATCCGTGCCTTGCGCATCGGAAAGCCAACTTCAGGGCGACCGAGATTTACCGTTGGTGCCGTCGGCGTCACAATGATCTGAACAGACGAATTGCATATGAACTACATGCAGAGCAGTGGTGGCCCCCAGTGGTAACGGCCGCGACTTACAAGTTGTAGGTGGTAGGTTCGAACACAGGCAGGCACTTTGTGTAAATAATTTAATCACAAATGGTCTCCGAACAGTGAAGGAAAACATAGTGAGGAAACCGGCATGTCTTAGAACCAAAAATTTGAAGCCATGTGACAGGGACAGCCACCAATCCGCGTGGTGGATTAAGGCCCATTCTCTCTCTTACAGGAAGGAGGCCTGAGCCCAGCATTGGGAACTAAAAAAAAAAAGGTTAATGATGATGATGATGAATTAAAATTAATCTAGTAGTAGACAATCTATCGAACACGTAATTTTGATAAAAAGGTGCGGAAGAGGAGGTGGAGGTCCATCTGTCCTCATGAATTACACGCCAGATGCAAAGTTGCCAGTTTTGCACAGTTGAGATAAGTATAATGAAACTCAACCGACTGCAGTCAGGTTTGCAATCGGCGCGGCGTGATGTTCTAGTCATCTAGTGTCACCCGGTTAGAAGTTTTGATGCAGCGAAAGCAATGTATTTCTGTAGTAGTAGATATTGCCTATTAAAACATTTTTTAAATTATTCCAGCCAAATAGAATGAAAAATAATACAACTTTTTCATAAAATTTTATTACAAGTATACAATGGAAATTTAATGGTGATGTTACATAATTAATTGTTCTGAGGGGGCTTTGACCATTCCACATTGAGGATCAAGTGATCGTAACCATGCCCATTCAATGTCTGGATAGCTTTAGCAGCATCAGCACGGAATTTAAAGTGAACATACGCAAATCCTTTGCAGTGACCAGTGCTCTGAAACAAAATAGATGTTTTATTCTTCAAAATTGTGCTTATCATAGTAAACAAAATTGAAGTATTTCATACATTTAGTCGCCAGTATCCACTAATCCTATCCCCAATAGGCCTATTTTGTAGATCAATATGTAGGTTATTCAGAACGGCCGTAAATTTATACAGAAGTGTCCTTCATCATTCCGAGCTTGCGCTTGGTAACGAGTTTATAACTTGATGTTTCTCACGACGTAACGCACACAGTTACGTCGTGAGTACGTAATACCCTTTTTCGCAAATACCAGGTGGCACCTAAATGAATGCCTAGTATAAACACACTATTGAAAAAAAAAAACAAAAAACCCGACTGCTTCAAAAGCGAACTAAAAAGTCGTAAACAAGGAAAAAATCTGCTGTGCAGTGGGAGGATACATATTCGCGGGCTGGCTGACCAAAATCTGGTGTATCCTCCGCCTGCACAGCATGATTTTTTCCTTGTTTACGACTTTTTAGTTCGCATTTGAAGCAGTCGGGTTTTTTGATTTTTTGAATTAAGTTTTTTTTATTTATAACTTTTTAGTTAGTTTTTTTCGAATTAGATACATTTAAACATATAAGTGTTATATATTTTTGAAATCACCTCTCGAAACACTTTATTTTGATACCCCACACGATGGGTTTGGAAGAAAAAGTAATTTGGGCCCCCACAATATGGCACCCAAAATCCGCCATTTTTCTATTATCCAATTTTTATGTAGCCTATGACACTCGCAGGGTTAAGACGCATCGATTGACATATGAATCATAAAAATCGGCCAACGCGTTTGGTCTCTGGAACGCCATACAGGAACAAACATAATTACATACATATATACATACATAGACTGATAAACACATTACCCTCCTTCGGCAGTCGGGCAAAAAGTCGTAACTCCAAAATCGTGAGATGTATAAATCCTGTAACATACCTTCTCCTTAGCGAGGTACAGCTTCTGAACGGGACCGAAGCCCTTGACAAGATCGTCAAGGTCAGCCTCGACAGCGAAGTTGCTGAGGTTGGAGATACGGATGGCCGCCACATCGTCGCGGCGCGCGCCTGGCGGCTCGCGACCGGTACCGCGTCCACCGCCTCCCTCGCGCAAGTATGGCGCCACATATTTGTTGGTCGGCGTGGCTTTCGAATCTGTGAATAATATATTATAGTATTATTCTATGGGCTGGTCATATTGGTCGTAGAACCGATGTCCTTTGGGGTAGGTAGATATTTTCTTGAGTGGAGACCGCGAATTGCTAAATTTATTATTATATAATTTATTGTTCACCACAAAAACATACAGGACAAACATTTACAAAAACGATTAGACAATGGGCGGTCTTATCGCACGAGGCAATCTTACAGACAACCTTTGGATGGACTGAACAAGAGGAGATGAATTTATGGCTGTCAGTGTAACAAATATCATAAATAATATTACTTACACATAATAAAATACATATATACAATACTACATAATAGACTAATAAATATCAAATATATGACAGAGAAAGGAGAAGAATACAAATTATAGTGAAAGGTAACGCTCCTTCACGATTTTCTTAAATGTTGGCAGTATTTGAGCACACATCTTATTTCAATAGGTAAGGTATAGGTAGGTTTCCACAACTTGAATCGTAAAAGATTTGTCAAAGAAGGAAGTGGAATGCATACGAATACTCAATTTTAGATTCTGCGATGATCACAAGGACCTAGAATTTGGGTCACAGAGGAAGAGAAAGCGTTCCTTAAGATAAAAAGGAGTAAGAGGATTAAAGAGCACAAAGAAAGTATGTGGGCATTCCGACGAAGACGAATAGGAAGACATTTGAGCTTAATACGGAATTCAGAAACGTGATCATACTTGCGCAAGCCAAATATGAACCTGATACAGAGATTTTGAAGTCGCTCAAGCTTGTCCAATTGGTCTTGGGTGAGATCAAGATAGCTGGCATCAGCATAGTCCAGGATAGGGAGAAGAAGAGATTGTGCAATTGCAATTTTAGTGGTTATGGGAAGAAAATTACGAAGTCGTCTCAGGGAGCCCGCAGATGCAAACAGTTTACGACTGACTTCCTGCAGTTGTTTGGTCCAGGAAAGAGTGCTGTCAATATAAATCCACAAGTTTTTCACAGTGTGAGTTATAGGAATACTGGTGTTGTTAAAAGAAACCTGGAGTGTCGACCAATCAATCTTTGAAACAGTCCGAGAACTACCAACTACAGTCACTTGAGTCTTCGTTGGATTGATGATCTTTAGCCCAAATTCAAAGCTCCAGTCACTTATTCGAGCCAGGTCTTTATTATTAATAGTCTCAATGGTATCAGGTACCAAGAGGGGCTTGGGTATAAATTTGGAGATCATCAGCATATAGGTGGTAGAAAGAAGAAATACTTTGAGTGATAACATTAATAAAGAGTGCGATGAGAAGAGGAGATAAAACGCCACCCTGCGGCACACCGGCAGAGGTGTGACACAAAGAGAAAGATTCATCAGTGCAAATACGCTGCCGGCGGCTAAACAGGTAACTATGAAACCAGTCAATAACCGGAGGAGATATGTTAAAAGAGGATAGGACGCCAAGCAAAATATCGAAGTTAACCGTATTGAAGGCATTGCTAAAATCAAGTAGAGCATGTACTGTTAACTTTCCCTTTTCCATGCCTGCCCTGATATCGTCCGTAATATTTAGAAATGCTGAGGTAGTGTTTTAATTTTACCTAATAATAAAAAAATATAATGATTTAGGTAAAAAATAATTAGCTGAATCACAGGGTCTCATTGCTAAGAAACAAAATTTGGTTCAAATAAATCTCACTAGATGGCGCGACATGTACACACAATTCAATATATTCAGTGTAAAATTAACATTTTCTGGAATTGAACATAAACATTGTATGTTCTTGTTTAATCATCTCTCCTAAGTACAAAATTATGGAATATTGGGCTCGTAATTCACATTTCAAAGATTATTTGAACGGAAGGAGCTCGTGGCTAAATAATAACAGCCGCACGCGTCGATCTTCAAGGTTAAGCAACGCTTGACAAGGTCGGTCCGTGGATGGGTGACCATTTCAACATACCGAGTTTCCTCCGTGCCTCGGAAATCACGTTAAGCCGTTGGTCCCGGCTGTCATTTGAAGATCTTTGACAGTCGTTACGAGTAGTCAGAAGCTTGAGATCTGACACCAGTCTAGCCAAGGGGTACCGCTGTTCAGTTACTGGGTTGTGGAGGTCAGGTAGGCAGTCGCTCCATGTAAAACACTGGTACTCAGCTGAATCCGGTTAGACTGGAAGCCGACCCCAACATAGTTGGGAAAAGGCTAGGCAGATGATGATCATTTAAAAATGATGCCATAGATGGCGCATTTTTAAATTACTGAGGTATTCAACTCGATTGTTAAAAATTGCATTTTAACACATTATGGAACAAAAAAACTGAAACAACGTACAAAACAATACTTTAAAACGAACCTTCACTGTATTTAAAGAAAAAAATATTCACGAACCTAGTAAACCCTTTTACTTGCAAGGCGCTGCTAACACCATCTATTGCCGTGAAACGGGATCGAACGCGATTGATGTACTCACAAAAATAACAAGATTAATCAGGTGAAAACGCTAGTACGTAACTAGCGTTTTTCATCTGAACATTGATCATGCTTAGCGATGCGATTGAAGGACGAGACAAAAATAAGATGAAGAAAAGAAAGGCACAGAGTAAGGAAAATGGTGAGTGGCACTTAGATCAAGAATACATAGATTGGTAGATTCAATAATATGACGAAGAGAAGAAGAACGGGAATCTTTTTTAAGGAGTCATATGTATTAAAGTCGCCCACTATGATACTATGACTGTAAGAGGGAATTAAATCTTCTAAAAGACGTTCGAAAGAAGAAAAGAAATTAATCCGAAGAGAAGGGCAGTAGTAAACCCCAAGGAGAATCTTAGTATGATGTAATTCAACTAAATTCCAGGAAAAGATGTTCACTAGCGTTTGGCGGGGGCAGCTGTGTGGACATATTAACTATATAAAATGGCAAATAATAAGAAGATAAATGGCCACCCACCACTACCACAGACTGAGAGAGTAGGAGGCAGAGGGAAGACATTATATTATATTACAGTCTATTTTTTTTTTTAAGAGTAAGTATGGAGTTTCTTGTGCGTTCTTCTCCATAACAATCTACTTTCCGAATGCACGGTAGAATCTTTTTTTTTTATTGCTTGTAAATTTTAATTTATGTGACGTTCAAAAGTGCCGTTTATTGGCCTAATTGAATAAATATATTTGACTTTGACAAGGTGTTAGCCATGATTCAGAAATGCAGACATTCTTTGAGCGAATAGATTGCTCATTTCTGCAATAGTGTGGTTGATTGCTTCCATGGTTTAACAATAAAAGTTGTGTTTTGGAGCTGATAACACTTCACTGGCAGGTACAGATTATCAACCAACAATTTTTGTCATTAATGTATTAAATTATTAAATATTACAATTCTTTTATATTAATTTAAAATGGAAAGAAAAATTTTATTTACTTTTGACTACCCTATAATTTGCCGTATGGTAAACATAAGGTAGGGGCGCCCTCAGGCTAGGTGGGGCGACGATATTCGCAGGGTGGCTGGTAACAGCTGGTTGAGAGAGAGATGCAGAGGTCTATGTCCTTATGATCTTGTTTTTGAGTCAATGAATATCTTTTAAATAGTTGTGGGCCATATTAATTACAGAATCAGTAGCATAAATTAGGTTCAGGTTCTGGTCTTCTGGATATAGGCAGATAATTGTAGGAGAGTAAATTACCTGTCATCACAACAAAAAAAAAGCAAACATAACGGGCCTGTTTTTTTTTAAATCTCAGCTAATTAGCAGATTATTCAAAATTGTAGGAGTAAATTACCTGTCATCACAACAAAAAAAACGAAACATAAAGAACCTGTTTTTTTTTTAAATCTCAGCTTATTAGCAGATTATTCAAATTCTCTATAGAAAATTCTATTTCTAAGCAATCACTAAACTATATTGAGCATTTTATATATTGTTTTTTTTTTTTTATCCGCAATTACTTTTAGACTTTTAGCGGATTAGTTAAAGGTAAACATTTGCAAATGTTTATTTTATAAATATGGGTAAATAGCTGTCCCAAGCGGCTTCGCTGCCATCAACTGGCTACCTACCTACCCAACATACATACATGAATGTTGCGTAACTTTAACCGCATATGCAGCGCACGCAATGGAAGCTCTCAAAAAGGAATATTTTTGCCCGTTGTTGAAAAAAAAAAAATATGCTCCGCGCCTATTGGTCGTAGCCTGATGTTATATAGCCTATAACCTTCCTCGATAAATGGACTATCCAACACAAAAAAAATTTCATTTCCATCCAGTAGTGCCCGAGATTAGTGCATTCAAACAAACAAACAAACTCTTCAGCTTTATAATATTAGTACAGATAGTTGAATTAATAGTAGGTATCCATTTGATATCCCTAAACTTACCCATGCCACCTGCCTTGGCAGCTTCATTAGCTTTCGTCTGAGCCATTTGGGTGTGCTTGAAGGGACAGCTGGTGGTCCAATGGTCTCCCTGGCAGGTTCTGCACTTGAAGATCACACTGCTGGTTTGGGGCTGAAACAATACAGGATTCATTTAAGTTAGCTGATCAAATATTGCATTTAGGCCAATGCTTTACTGCAGGTTATAAAGGATATGTATGATCTTCTATTATAATAGTAAAAAGGTAAAATTGTTTGTTTCTTTAGTTTGTAAATGGTAACCTATGGAAATAACTAAGAACTCTTTTACTATAGAAAGCTATACTAATTATTAATATCAAAGGCTATTCCAAAGTAAGTCCCAGTTATCCCAAAAAGACATGGTTCTAACAGGATAGGTTGCAGGGAAAAAAGCTAATAGTTAACAAAATACAATTTAATAGTAAAAATATGTTTCGAGTTTTTACCTTGAGACCATCCAGCTCGCCATCATCAGGGCGCTGGCTTTCTTCTTTGCTTGTAATGAACTGCATGTAGACATCTTCAGCAACGTTGGTTGTAGCTGGATTTGGACCAGGTTTATCATTGGCAGAGTCACCAAATTTACTCCAAGTTTTACGCTTGGCAATGTCCTAAAATTATTACAGATTATAAGAAACAGTTAAGTAAATATTATGTTGAAGTTATAAAAGGAGTTAATGTCTATCATCTGCCTACAAGAATAAATACAATGCTATAAATATTGTGTCAAAACAAGAGGATAAAATTTCCATTATGGGCCGTTGATTTTTCCGCGGGGATGGTAGGGGTGAAGGAGGGGAGGTTTGGCCACCCCCCTGTACCATCCCGACCACTCGGAGCCCTATGGTTATGGAGATATCCATGGTTCAAGTTCTCAGGTTAGTGTAAAAATTCCTGAAAATGTCCATCGTTTAAGGGGCAGGGAGGGGGGGAAGAAAAGGGTGTAGGGGGGCTACCCCACTGTACCATCCCCACCCCACGGAAACCCATGGGGTAACCAAAGCTTCCGCCCTCTCCCCCCCACCCTCCCCGTGCCAAAAATCGACGGCCCATAATGGAAATTTTAACCAAACAAGAAATTCGATTTTAAAGAATTGATAAGAGATATCATACATTAATAATTACGCGAGGAACTTGAAAAAGTAAATTTTTATTTGTGGAGATTTCATGATGCAGTTAGTGTCAAATGAAAGGGTTTGGACTAAAACCGTTTTATCCGTTTGAATCATGTAAATCCCATAATGGAAATTTTAACCAAACAAGAAATTATGTAAGGTGCAACACATACCATAATTTATCTACTGATATAAGCCAAATTATCTAACCACCAATAAAATACCTGACACAATTACAACTTTGCCTTATGACAACTATTGAATTAGATCTCCATAATTTCAATAAAACAAAGACTTTTTTCAATCAATAAACATTTTTCAGTAAAATATAAGTATCTATAAAGTTGTCTCTAGCTGCAATTACTGTATCTGTCATGTTTTATTATGTTCAAACTTTATAATGATAAATAAAACCAAAGTATCAATATTAAATGCAGCTTTCATAAGCAGCTCTATTCTTCAAAACTTTTTTCCAATATAGGTAGTTAGAGAAAATATGAGAGATTTAAACAATGTCCGATTGTTGAAACATTTGGTACATACCTTTGATACAACACGTTTTTCAATTTTGTAAGTACGGACAATCTTGACTTTCTTGTTGTCATTGTCATATTTGTATTCCGTTACGATCTTCAATCCATTTTCAACCACTTCAGATGGTGGTGGTAGAGCTCCCTGATCAATCTCAACTTCATCAGCCCATGAGGACTGGATTTCGTCAGCTACAGGCATCTGTAAAATATTTATCGAAATATTTTTAATAACATCTGTAGTGTGTACCCCACACTCGAAACAATTGATTTAAAATTCAGATTTATAACAAACAACATAAAGTGATATTGTTCTGTTAGCATTCAAAATGCATTTATTGCTTAAATTTCTTGAAAAATCTATGTTTCTAATGCATTATTAATGATCACTATGGGACATTTTCCTCCTTTACTAATTTACATTCCTTGTTTTTTGATGTTCTGTACATTGTAATCAGAACAGAATTATTTTGGTAAAGTTATCATGGATAGTTATTATATCTGTACCTCCTAAATTGAAAGTTACAAATAATAAAGCTAAACGCAAATACTGAGTACGAAATCAAATGACGATAGCAGAAATGCAACCACGAAACGAAAACCTGACTTTTGTTGGTTAGAAAACGTGAACATAATAATATTCTAAGATGACAATTCTTTTTTATTTTATATATTAACTACTTACAGTTTATTTCTGGGATTTACTACTATGAAGAATATTTCAATATTCTTTGTAGTTTTCCAGGTTAATAAATTTGACAGAAGGATCACGTAGATTAGATCCCTGTCCGTCCCGTCAAAAACTTCATTCACTTCACTCACTCACTCACTTAAAGGCGGAACCACATTTAAAGGCGGAAACACATTACTGTGGCGTGGCGTGGCGTGTCGCACCAGTGCCTATCGGTTTCATACATTTAGTATGGTTAGAGGCACATTTGAGTGTCGTGGCCCAGCGTGGCGCGACCTGGCGTGGCGTGGACTGCCCGCGACCGATTGCGCCATAGCCCCCACCACCGCTCTGGCGCGACACGACACGCCAGGGCAAATGTGTTTCTACACCGCGTGGCTCGTGGCGCCCTGGCGCGGGCGCGCCATTCAATGACGTGAACTCGTAGCGGACGCTTGTATGCTGCGTGTTGAAAATGACCGACGAGCTTATTGAACTTGTACGTCAACGTACAGTTGTCTTGTTAGATACTAATTAGTGTTGTATTTGTTTTGTTTTATGTCCAACTAGCATGTACAATCATATAGAATCCTAATTTTAACATTAAAAGTTGATATATATATAGATTTTAAAGAATTGATAAGAGATATCATACATTAATAATTACGCGAGGAACTTGAAAAAGTAAATTTTTATTTGTGGAGATTTCATGATGCAGTTAGTGTCAAATGAAAGGGTTTGGACTAAAACCGTTTTATCCGTTTGAATCATGTAAATCGGTCCACACGTTTCTTAGATAATCGCATATCATTATAATCAAAATGTAAACAAACCGATTTTTTTATGTTTTGGTTCTAAAAACTTTTAAATTTGAAATTGCCTTGCCTTCTTTTTTAGGGTTCCGTACCCAAAGGGTAAAAACGGGACCCTATTACTAAGACTCCGCGGTCCGTCTGTATGTCTGTCTGTCACCAGGCTGTATCTCATGAACCGCAATAGCTAGACAGTTGAAATTTTCACAGATGATGTATTTCTGTTGCCGTTATAACAACAAATACTGAAAACAGAATAACATTAATATTTAAGAGGGGCTCCCATACAACAAACGTATTTTTTTTGCCGCCAGTATGCGCCACGCCACGCCACGCCACAGTAATGTGTTTCCGCCTAGGCGGAACCACATTGACATGGCGTGGCGTGGCGTGGCGTGCTGCATACTCTCGTGGCGCTGAGTTTGCACACTAAGCTGGCGTGTCGTGGCGCGCCCTGCGCTATTTCTGAATTAGTATACAACGAACCTTTGCAACGTGTAGACGTACATAAATTAACTTCGGATTCGAATGATGATTTCGATGAAGACCTTTAATTTATTTCTCTGCACCTGCCATGTTATATCTCCAACACCCTTCCACCACCTTGGTTGACTGGTAGAGAATACTTTAGGCTTTAAGTCTGCCTATGTACTTTTGAGTTGCATGAAATGTTAGTAAATAATTATATTTCACCTAAGCAATTAAAGTACTTTAGAGCAAAATTAAAAAAAGGCAAGGCAATTTCAAATTTAAAAGTTTTTAGAACAAAAACATAAAAAAAACGGTTTGTTTACATTTTGATTATAATGTTATGCGATTATCTCGGAAACGTGTGGACCGATTTACATGATTCAAACGGATAAAACGGTTTTAGACCAAGACCTTTCATTTGACACTAACTGCATCATAAAATCTCCACAAACAAAAATTTACGTTTGCAAGTTCCTCGCGTAATTATTAATGTATGATAACTCTTATCAATTCTTTAAAATCTATATATATGTCAAATTTAATGTTCAAATTAGGATTCTATTATGATTGTACATGCTAGTTGGACATAAAACAAAACAAATACAACACTAATTAGTATCTAACAAGAAAACACGTACAAGTTCAATAAGCTCGTCGGTCATTTTCAACACGCAGCATACAAGCGTCCGCTACGAGTTCACGTCATTGAATTTGAATGGCGCGCCACGAGCCACGCGGTGTAGAAACACATTTGCCTGGCGTGTCGTGTCGCGCCAGAGCGGTGGTGAGGGCTATGGCGCAATCGGTCGCGGGCAGTCCGCGCCACGCCAGGTCGCGCCACGTTGGGCCACGACACTCAAATGTGCCTCTAACCATACTAAGGGCCTCGTTCACCATCTGCATTTAAAGTGTCGAATAGGCTAACCGCCAGTCAAAGTCACCCGTAACGTCATGTGCGAATTTCACGACGTTCGAGTAGCACTAAATATAAGATTAACTGACCCATATCTTACTTGCCACGACATCTGCCCATTAGCAAGTTTACCCACTAGTTAAAAGTTGTCCGTTGTCATTTTGTGTAGATTATTTTACAATTTATTAATAAAAATGGATTTATATGACTTGATTGATCATCAATTGGATGAATTAGAACATTCTACGACGCAACGAGTACCTAGGATTGGTGTATTTAAATGCTGTGTTGATTATTTTACGGACCTAGATGTCACTCATTATTTGCTAGTATTCGTCTTTTACTTAAGCCAACCACCTAAAAAATTTAACCAAGTGCTTAACCCTATAAAACATAAAATAATCCATAAATCGCAAGATGATTGGTATTTTTTAATTTTCAAGTGGTTTTACTAATAAACTATCAAATCAACTGACCTTCTGAACAATAGGTTATTATAACGTATTAAAACCACATGTATACCAAACCAGACGAAAAAACACCATTAATATAAAAAAAGAAAGAAAGAAAAAGAGTTTATTCGCGCCAGGCAGGTCGCGTAACCTAAAAAAAAAAGTACAAACGACTATTGACATCTGGCAATGGCATTTGACGAGTAACATTGACGTATTATTGAACAAATGTAACGCAAGATTTGTTAGGGCATTCACCTACCCAGTACGTTGTTACTCGAACCTATAATTTCGTTTGTGAAATTGACAAAAGATACTCGCAACTTTTACGTGCCACGTAATGTTATCCTGGACATAACTAATCAACGCTTTACTTGGAGATGGTGAACGTGGCCCTTAATGTATGAAACCGATAGGCATCTGGCGCGACACGCCACGCCACGCCACAGTAATGTGTTTCCGCCTTAATTCACTCTAGAAAATCGGATCCATCGGATCCCAATAGACAAGCAAAACTGTTGTACTTAGATAAAGCATAGGGAATTGTAAGATAATATATTTTACAATGCATGTCCTCGAAAAGAGCGGTTTTCCAAGCAGCCAAACTGTGCGGAAAGTATCACTTTTTTTCACTAGTGCTTTTTACTTTCCTGTATTTTTTTAATTTTTAACTCCAACGTCAGCCTGACGCATAGAGTTTTTATTATTTGAGAAAAGTTTAAAAAAATTGTTATGTGCAGATTATCATTCATATAAAAGGTAAAATAAAACAAATATTTTATTTTAGGCGTTTTTAATTACTCTAGATTTAGATTTTGATCAATAAATTAATTTTAAATATTCATTAAATATGTTTGGCAGAAAGTATATTTTGCTCGTGCCTTATTGCGTTACGATGTGACAGGTATTCGCACATGCGCAGTAGATATGCCCGAGGAACTATTAGTTAATCTGTGGATATGCTGAACGCGCTTGAATAAGCCCGCCATTTTATTAATTTCATTTTATTTATTTATTTATTTTCTCGCACAATGCATAGTAAAATGTTGTATGATACACGTACGTAAGATGATTTCCGACTCGTGTCGATTTATCCACTCACTCGCTTCGCTCGCTCGTGAATAAAATGCCACTCATCGGAAATCATCTACCTGCCGCACTTGTATCATAAATAACTATTCTTAACTTTTTAATGTTACAAATAAATTTAAGATATAAATGTCTTCTTTTATACTTGATACTTTGTTATAGTTGTAAAAACAATAATTAATAATAATAGCGAGGACTTACCCCACTCTCCTTGGTGAATGAGAACTGGCGCAAGCCGTAGTGTAGTGCCACAAACGATCGCAGGGAGGTATGGCAGAGTAAGGAACTTCACGAACGCTTTTGCCGGGCCCTATATGGGTCCGACGTAGACCAATCAGTGTCCGTAGCCTGGCTGCGTTTCGGTGACCCCTTTTAGTAGTGTTCAAAGTTGCTATATGTCAATAACTTGCTTAGTGCTATAAGCTTTATATTTTAAGCGCGTTATTTTACAAGCTTTATTATAACGCGTTTTTTTATAGCGCACGGGCGCGGGGCGGACACGAATAAATCAAGCGCGGTTACTGTTAACTCGCAGCTCCTACCCTAGCGTTGGACATACAGCATGCTTTAAAATATTACATCGTTTTTACGTAATTCTTTTTTCGGAAATTTCCAATTTTATTGCAGTTTCGGGTTAACTTTAACCATAAAAATCATTTAGGTTCTGAAAAGCATAGCCCTACGACGCACTATTTCCGAATTATAGGCATCCGAATTGTTATATCCGAATATCTCGAAAACGGTGTGTCCTAGGCAAAAAATAACCAAAATTTTGCCCCCCCTGTGTTACCCCCATGCTAGCAGCATCCCAACATGGATACTATACTACCATTTTGGAAATATAGATCGTTTTATACAAAATAAAATAAAATAAATTCGGAGGCCCATAATTCGGAAACGGTGTTTCATAGGACCATGTGTCTCAGAGCTTAAATGGCTTCTATGGTCAAGATTAATAAGTTGGCGAAAAAAAAATGGCCGAAATGTGTTAAAAAAAATCTTCGAAAATTTGACCAAGTCCAAAAAATATATATTTTGGTTTTCTTTGCTAGTCATAGTGCCCCTAAGCGTATACTCCAACTCCTTAATCTCCGCCCCTAAGACGACCCACTGACCCATTAAACCACAAAAACAAAACATTAAACAATCTCTCAATCAATCGTCCTTACTTACACAATTATACTTTGTCAATATTATTACGTCTCCTATCACTGTTTACAGTAAAAAGCACTAAGTAAAATAGCGTAGGTATAATACGTAAAGTGCGCGCCGCCGTCGCGTCACCGCGCACGCCCGGCGCCCCCTGCTTCTTGCTTTATTTTAGAATTTGCGTTGCGCGCGATTCGGGCGATACTGCGTTATAACGAATTAAGCAAATAGCGCCTAGTGAGTGTCACGATAGCGTTTGCTTTATGCTATGTATAATAAGCACGCTACTTTAAGTTGCTTTACGTTATATTAAGCACCACTAACCCCTTTGGGTAAACCGAAGGGTCAACCCCCCCTCCCACCCTCTCTTACCCTCCCTCCTGCCAAACGATACCGAATTTTACCTCACTGGTTGTTTATGTCTAGCCAACGAATTGTACTTGCATATTCACAACCTTGTAGCCAGGATTATCCATCAACAACTTGCTCTGAAATACACTTATGTGGCATCGGAGATGCCGTAGGTACTACAGGTATGTGCCTGACCCAGTTCTCGAGGATGGCAATATCACATTGTACTGGGATCGTCCATCATCACTGACAGGACTATTATGGCTAATAAGCCTGATAGTGGTATGTATCGAGAGGCGTGCAATGATTGTTGACACTACCGTCCCGTATGACGTAAACCTCGTGAAAACCGAGAAAGGTAAGCCAATTAAAATCAGTATTGTTAAATGTAGGTATATCGTGGTGGCCCACTGGCTCAGACCTCGCCTCTCGTGCTTGAGGTCGTGGTTTCAAATCCGGGCAAGTACCAATGTGACTTTTTCAAATTCATATGTACTTTCCAAGTATATCTTGGACATCACAGGCAACGGTGAAGGAAAACATCGTGAGGAAACCTGGACATTTAAAGTTAATATAAGTCTGAAATATCCTTGTTGGAGGCCTACGCGGTTCCCAGGCGACTTAATTAACTCTGACACCTGCCCGGCGAGCACGGCTTAATGAGACATGGCTTAAGTCACACTTTTTATCACAGTTTGGGCGATAAAGCCATTTTGTCATAAATGCTAGCACGGCGGCGTGAGATATTTCCTTGACTTGTGGCATAACTTCTTGACGTTTATTTTCTTTCTTTTTTGGAAATTTTCCAATTTTATTGCAGTTTCGGTTTAATCTTGGCCATAAAAACCATTAAGATTCTGAGAAGCATAGCCCTACGACCAATGATATTCAAATAAACAGATATGTTATAAGCGCGCGCATTGTGAAGACTCGAATAGTAGACAATTGTATGATTTAGTCTTTAGTTTATGTCACGCATGGCGAAGAGCGATACGCTTTGTTGAAAAAAAAACAAAATTAAAAAAATGCCATCGTGTGTATTTAGAAAGTGTACCAATTATAATACCAAATTACATAAAACAGAAGGGATCTCATACCATATGTAAATACGCAATACACCTCAATTTACAATTTATTTCAATTTTTATTCCTAATTTTCTGATATTTGGAGGTTACAAAAAGAAAAAACATTGGTTGTCAGAATAATGTTTGTTTACATTCACACGCAAGTGACAAACACTAGCTGTCTCTTTTTTTCTTGTTTGTTTTATCAAGCCATCCCTTTCGACATTGTAGTGAAATGTCAGATGAATGAAAAGTGTGTATGTGTGCTGCCGCTGCTTTATTTGAATATCATTGCCTACGACAAACTGTTACCGAATTATGGGCCTCCGAATCTTATTTTATTTTGCATAAAACGCTCTATATTTTCAAAATGGTATCTCGGAAACGGTATGTCCTAGGCAAAAAATAATCAAAATTTGGTTCCCCCCATTGCTAGCCCCATGCTAGGAGCATGCCAAAGTGTTTTTTTATTTTTTTCACTTTTCATGGTTTTTCGACTTGAACTACAAATTCTTATTAACAGAAAATATTTAAAAAGTTATGATAAAATATGTCATGTCTTACAATTTGTCTTAAATGCTAGCACGGGACAACCATGTGATATAGTTTAAAGATGCGACATGCCTTTCTTGTTGCTGACTTCATAGTGCGACATAATCTGAATAGACGACCAAATAAAATAATACGTCAAAAGTGTGCCGTTCATACAAATAAACAACTTTTTAATTTTATTGGGAACAAATTATTAGTTGACCCACGACCATAGACTTATGCACACTTTATTTTTCTTTGTTTGTTTGATAACATAGTGTTTGTTACAAAGATTTAATTATTGTGAAAATTTTAATAATTACTTAAAAATATAATAGCCTAGCCAATAGTAGGTATCGGTAACAGGGTCCAAGACCCTGTTACCGATACCTGTGGGCCCCTTATTTTATATTTTAAATGATTTTTGGGAGTTTTATTTAAGAAATATTTAAAAATGTAAAAAGTAAAAAGAATATGGAATAAAAGAAAATTATTATAAAAAAAATAATAATCAAAATAAAAATAATAATTAAAAATAAGAATAACTAATATAAAATTAATTAATAATCCTGTAACATTTCAATTAATTAATAAGCATTGATCACCACACACAAAATAAATGTATTGCCATTTGGTGCAGTAATTAGAAGGAAAATATTTATTTTTCAACTATACAATTTTATTACCACCTCCGAACGAAAGTGATACATTTTTAAAAATCATCTGTCAAAATGTGACATTTGTGACAAAATGGGTGCGCCCGTATTAGCAAATAAGACCCGATGAGTCCCAAATAAACGTTACGAAATTTTTCACGCCGCCGGTACTAGTATTTAAGACAAAATGGCTTTATCACCCAAATTGCGATGAAATGTGTGACTCAAGCCATGGCACAGTAGGCCGTGCTCGCCGGGCAGCAACAAGAAAGGCATGTCGCGCCTTTAAAATATGTCACATAGTTGACCCGTGCTAGCATAAATGACAAATTGTAAGACATGGACAAATTTTATCATGTCTTGTCACAAACGTCTTGGGTTTGCCATGCTCGCCGGGCTGTGGTAGTCACATCCTCACACGAAAAAAAGAAGAACAATCAGTATTCATTGCCCGATTTGACTTGACTAGATTTATAATGGCCCGGGTATTATACATAGTGTCCTGATTAATCACTTGGTCGATGACTTATAGGTAACCGAAAGATTTTTTTTGTTTGTGTAATCGATCTATTAAACCTTGATATTTCTGTGAATCAATTAATCACATTGTAATTCAAATCGATTTAACAATCGATTTTTTTCGAAAAGAATCACATTACTACATCCCCCGCGCAAATAGTCTTCTAGCCTGGCTGCTTGCTTAGTATTGCAAACGATAAAAAAAAACGTAAGCCAGTGTTTCCACCACTGTCAGGCGGATTACCTACCAGCTATAGGTCTACCGGAATCTCATGGCAAATGTGGAAATTAAAATGTGTTGTGTGTAATACTGGGGAAATTGGATTAAACGATCTCGATACTGTTTAATTTTTATTTATGTATTTAGTATTAATGAACACGAGGTACCTATATTATAGTAGTCACAGCGGATCTTTGTGTCTTTGAACTTGGTCCTGCCAACCATTGCGTAAGAAACAGTTTGTCATCGAGTATACTGCACAGAGTAAGCGAGATAGGACGATGTGACAAAAATAAGCGAGTGAAAGAGACAGTTATACAATGCTATCTTCACCTTCAACATTGAAACAAAAATAGCTACTGCGCGCGACTTGCAACCAATTCAGAGACACAAAGATCCACTGTGAGTATTATAGGTATGTGTATGAATAATGTTGTTATACATCGGGTTCTTAACATAGGAAAAATAAATCAATTGAATATTAATTTTTGTACTAATTTATTATATATCATTTAAATCATACTAATAACTTAAAACCTCATTCAGAACTAGAATACGATTCCATGAACTCCACTGGCATTTCAAAAACTTGTATCTTTGTAGTTTTATGTCATCTCTCTCCATCAAAATGGTTCTTTTTCATTGGCATTTAACATATTCAAAACCAATCTCTTTATGTATAAAGTGTGTAAAAATAATAAAATGTATCATTTTACTTATAGTCATTCATCATCATCTGTCTATATATACTTTTTGTTATGTAAGTTTTATGCCCTGGTTGCTAGGACCTTTTAGCCACGTCTTTGGAAAGAGTTTTGGATCTTATATTTATTCTTTAGTATGCATTAGAATGCGGATGTAACAGATTCTAATGTTTTTTGGAGTATTTGGCAGCAAATTGTATCGAGTCAGTCTTCCCAGTAAGCTTTGCAGAGGCAGTCAATACTACAATAAAATACTCCGCTCCACGATCCCGAGATCGCTTCTCTCAATGATTTTACAAATTGTCCAGTTGCGTAGACAGTTGAGACACAAAACTACACAAATAAGATAAGATAAGATAATATCATTTATTTGCTTAAAACATGGTATACAGAGGTGTTATTATAGCATATAAGATCATACATGTTTTGCTTAAAATTGAAGCATGCAAATTAGGGTTGGTCAACATTATAATTTATATTCAAAAAAATCCTTAATACTATAGAAATTATTTTCATTGAGCCATTTATACAATTTAATTTTGAATAACTTGCAATTTAATATTTTTAATACATTTGGTAACTTATTTTAAACATGCACACACATAGCCAAACAGCTTTTATTATATTTTGCTAATCTAGGGAGCTCATCTAGTACAAGTCTGTATTGATCACGGCGACTTCGAGAACAAATTTCCTCTGCTGTTTTAAACAATCCTTTATATTTTCTGACAAACATACATGCTTCATACAAATATAATGACGGTAAGGGTAGCAAACCAAGATTTTTAAATATAGGTTGACATGATTCATCAGATGGAATCCCGTATATGGCTCGTAAACATTTTTTTTGGGCGACAAATGCTCTGTTATGGTCAGTACTATTTCCCCACATAATTAATCCATACCTTAAAGAGGACTCAACATATGCACGGTATGACATCACAGCCGTTTTTATATTGGTTACCTTTTTAATCTGTCTGAGGGCGTATACAAATTTATTTATTTTATTGCATAGATTATCCACCTGAGCTTTCCAGTCTAGATGTTCGTCAATGACCACTCCTAAAAACTTAGTTTGTGTCACTTGTGTAATTTGGGGTATGTCCATTCTAAAATTAAATCGATTTTGATAAGATTGATTAAATTGTATATATGAAGATTTTTTAAGATTAATAGATAAATTATTATTATGCAACCAATTAATTAGATTATCTATTGTGTTATTTATATCTGCTTCATGGTCAATTATTGATTTACATTTTTTATCGGAAGTAACAATTATTGAAATATCATCAGCAAAAAGAAAGCATTTATGATTGGTCACATTTACTATGTCGTTTATGTATAGTAGGAATAATATATCACAATATCCACTAGGAATCAATTTGTAAATAATATTAACAGCCACTGAACTTAACTCGACAAAATCCCGCCAAAAACTCCCGTCTATATACACGTCCCACTGCATGGCGCAGATTATTACTTAATATTTTTCTTACGTCAAAGATTCTCTATCTCCGTTAAAATCAATATCTTGTCGAAGAATTATTAACAGTTACATTACTGTTGCCATTTCCTTCCGGCCATCATTCGATGTGCCCTGACCTACGATTTACCATTTAATAGTAATGGAAAGAAATAAAAATTAAGTAAGAAAAATATAAAATAAACTAAAAGTATCAAAACAAGTCAGTCCAACTTACCGGTCCACTCTACGACGCACTTTAAAATCAAAGATTGAGTTTGATTTACGCCTTCTTCTTCCCTTATTTTATGATACACGTTGAAAACAATATGTCTCGCTTGAGATCGAAGTGGGTTTTTCGACATTTTCACAAAAATAACAATTTTTCAAGATAATATCAAAAAAAATCAGCAGCGGTTGACACATCAAGTACTTTGATTTGACAGGTGACAATTGACATTGCCATATGAAAATCACAATTTAAAAAAAATAAAAAATGCCATGAGATTCTGGTGGACCTATACCTTATTTCAGCTGCTATCAAGATTTTCATAAAATTAAATTGTTATAAAATAGAACAAACACTAAATAAAAGTAGAAATACAAAACACATTCCCTGCATAGCACAATCCAGAGACGAATTTCAATTTAATTAGATGTTTTTTGTTACTGATTTATGTGGCAAGAATTTCGCAACAACACTGTCCAATAAGTTAAACAGATTGATGTTCCCGTTGATAAAAAAAAACATTCCATTTATACGTACGAGTTTATTCGAGAATTAAATTCCCACAGAAACGGGAAAAATTCCCTAGTGTAAATACTAAGTGTAAAATAAACCTTTCTTAGAAACGGCAACAATCTTTTTTTAATGCCACTCTGTTTTTTAATGTCGTAGACTAAACTGACATTTGGGGGGTTGTCACTCTAACGTTACATAAAAATAGTGACGTATCCTGACTATCCAGAGTGATCGACAGTTGATCGAAAATCGAAATACACCGAAAATGGAACCATTTCACGGCAAAAAAAATATATTTGTTAAGAAACTAACGGTTTCTACTCATTTATGTCAGACTTCATTTTATCCATTGCATTTATTGTATCGTTGATTTCATATTTAACACCATAAAAGTTTATGTATGAATACTGTTATATTCATAAAACATTTATTTACATAAATTAGTAAAATTAAATTGAGGAGTCATGTCACATCGATTCGATGAATCACTTAAGATTGACCCTTACCTACAACACTATACTCCGCGCTTGCAACATTTAAAAAGAAATGGTCATTGGCAGCTGTCAGTTTAGTCTACAAAAAGCCAATGAGGTAGGATAACTTCAGTGACAAAAAGCACTGACTTAGAAACCTTCCTACCTCATTGACAAAAAGTTTTAAAAATCGACTAAAATAAATGGGGCTGGGAGGAAAACAAGAGATCACGTCACATAGATCATCAGCTATATAACGAGAATGGACCTTCTTCATGAAAATTGTTCTTCTGATTATATAACACACGTGTATAAGTGTGAATTGAGAACGCCCCAGCAGTAGCTCGCAGCTCGCCATCACACAGCATCATCATCATCATCATTTCAGCCGTAAGACGTCCCTTGCTGGACATAGGCCTCCCCCAAGCGTCGCCATACTGATCGGTCCTGTGCGTTTCGCATCCACCGGACGCCCGCAGCCATGACCAGGTCGTCGCTCCACCTAAACCACCTTGGTCTTTCGGTACGCGGTCGCTACTCTAGAACTTTTCTGCCCCAACAGCCATCCATTCTGCAAGCAATGTGCCCTGCTCACTGCCACTTAAGCCCATCACACATACCTTGCGCATTATAACAACTGATTTCAGAGATGGGTAAAATAACCGGGCAATCTGGCTACTTTTTGTAAAAGCTCTAGCAACAAAAATAATGTTACAGTAATTAGTTAGTAATTGGCAACACTATTTTTGTAGTGGGTGGCGCTGGCTGGCGTAATATTGGCGTGCTGGATTGTTGGTACATAATTTAGTGACTGTAAGTGAAGATAAAATAAACTTAGCTCTTGAAACCTACAAATCTCTTGTTGTGGTGTGTGTTTTTAACTGAGAAACAAACGTATTGTTTCATATTCCGTAAGTTGCATGCAGTTATTTACTGTACTTTGCTAGGTAACCATTGAAATAGAATGATGTCAAAACACTTGAGATAAACTTGTTTGTTACTTTAAATACCATGCAAGTTCCAAGTAAGCTCATGCATTTGATAACCGATTGCCTTGTTGGCTCAATAAATTGTTCGACCGTTTTGCAAAAAAATATGCTGTTTTAATTAAACTGTAGCCACGGTCTTTTAATTCAATTAAGTTTGCAATAAGAACTAAAGCTTTTAACAGTTAATATATCATCGAAGTTGCCAAACTTTTATTGCTCTCATTTTGAAATATTTTTCTCAAAAGCTTACACCATTGTTAATCTACTTAGATTAATTTCAGTTTTTTTACAATAACATCAATGGATTGCAGTCATTCAGTTTCTTTTTTTCAGGTGACACCTAATTAAGGATGTTGCGCTTTCTGAGCAGAAGAGGGCGTTCATCAAGTCAAAACCGCAATAAACAAACCCAGAAGGCATCAATCAACAAAAATTTGATACAATGCAAAGTATTATTACTTGATGACACAGATTTGTCTATCAACCTATCTAAAAAGGCCAGCGCAAATGACCTTTATGAGCAAGTTTTTTACTCTCTAGATTTGATTGAAAAAGATTATTTTGGACTGCAGTTCACTGATACCCATAATGTCAAACATTGGTTGGATCCAACTAAAACCATTAAAAAGCAAGTTAAAATAGGACCACCTTACACTTTACGACTCAAAGTAAAATTTTATTCATCGGAACCCAACAACTTAAGGGAAGAATTAACTAGATACCAGTTCTTCTTGCAATTAAAGAAGGATATTTTGGAGAGCAAGCTTGAGTGTCCACACTCTACAGCAGTTGAATTGGCTGCATTAGCCCTACAGTCCGAGCTAGGAGATTTTGATGAAAATGTGCACACTCCCGCTACTGTATCAGAATTTAGGTTTGTGCCTAATCAAACAGAAGAAATGGAGATTGAAATATTAGAAGAGTTCAAGAAATGTAAAGGTCTAACCCCCGCACAAGCTGAAGTTAACTATTTGAACAAAGCAAAGTGGCTTGAAATGTATGGTGTTGACATGCACATTGTCCTTGGCAAAGATGGCTGTGAGTATCACTTGGGATTAACACCAACAGGAATTCTTGTCTTTGAAGGACCTCAAAAAATTGGTTTATTCTTTTGGCCTAAGATTAGTAAATTGGATTTCAAGAAAAAGAAACTTACTCTGGTTGTGGTTGAAGATGATGACCAAGGGCGAGAACAAGAGCATACCTTTGTGTTTAGACTGCATAATGAAAAGGCTTGTAAACATCTTTGGAAATGTGCTGTAGAACACCACACTTTCTTCCGCTTGAGAGCACCAGTGAAAGGACCCTCAGCACGACAAAACTTCTTCAGAATGGGTTCACGATTCCAATACTCTGGAAAAACAGAATATCAAACCACTCAGCAAAATCGCGCCCGACGTACGGTTCAGTTCGAAAGACGACCCAGTCAACGATTTGCGAGACGTCAGAGCCATGTATTAAGGGAACGAGAGAAACAGAGTGTAGTTAAACCAGAAACTACACCATCTGAGGCAGTTACGGATCTTCCTAGCACATCATCTGATACAACAGCAGTGCTAGTACCTGATCAAATTGATACTCTATCAAGAAAGAGTAGTGCTAAATCACAGAAGTCAACCCTCATTGACACTGAGACCAAACCTGAGATTGGTGAACCATCAACAAAGAATCTTCTCAATGAAGAACCAGCTGAAGAAGTGTTAATGTCGAAAGATGACGCTATTAGTAACAAAGTGCTGTTCAAAATGGATAAATCTCTAAATGAGGAAAAGAAGAGTAATCTGACTCAACTCGTGATTAATAAACCTGCTTGCAGCTGTTCACCTGTTACAGACTCAAACCCACTTAATGATCTCCTTATGAGCTTAGTTAAAGAAAAACTTAACAATGATGACTCCAAGAATGAAGCAAAGAGAGATCAGTTGGATTCAGCAAGTGAAAAAGAAGTCCCTAACAATCAAACAAAATGTTATCTATCTTCTACAAAGGCTCTGCCACCTGGCCAATTAAAGTGTAATAATATTTTGAAAGCTAGAGAAAATGAGGTGAAGGTAATCAATGAGTCCACTAACATTAATTTGGCCATACCATCTGTTCCTTCGCCAAAAATATTGAATGAGCCCACAAATCCCATCAATTCACAATATGTGTCAATTGTAGTGGTGGAGCCACCTCATAATCAAGCAAAGTTGTCATCTCCTAAACCAATTGAGAAAAAGGAAGATGTAACACCCAAGGTGCAACCTATATCGTCTCTGTCACCTTGGCTTGTCTCTTCTGAGCCAAGCTCACCGTCAGGCATTGGGGAAAAGGAAATTACAATAATCCATCGTAAGTCAGTCATTACTACACAGCTGTAGCTAATATTAAGTACATTTTTAAAATACCCGTTATTGTTTTAAAAAAAAAGAAAAATAACAATGTAGTGTAATATTGCAGGTTTTGCTTTTAAAATAATTGAATTATTATGTAGTGCCTTACAAAATCGCCTATTGTTAAAAAGTATGACAATGAAATCTGAAAAAAAAGTAGTGTTAAATTTACTTCTAGTTAAAATTATTTAGCAGTTATCTCCAATATTTTTGCCACGTCGGAAATTACTGAGAGTGTGTGTATGTGCAAATCTATTATTTGCATAAATAAGTTTGCCTAAGGCTAATAAGTCCGTCCAAAGTGTGTTATACTTATAACCAACTGATTATACCTAGGGTAAACTTGCTTGCCGACAATTTTAGAAGTAGAAACATTCCTTGCTTAGTACAATTATAATTTTTGAATAATGAATTTTCGCTTTCAAAGTTTCGACGGAAACCTAAAGCGAGATGATGCCTTTTATACCACAATATATTTAATAATATGTGTCAGCAGGTTTCATTCCGCTTGGGTGTACTAAGTAGATATCGATACTTATATAATGTAACTCATACTTTAATATTTCTATGTACTTAACTATTGTACTTAGCATTTTAAATTTTTATTGAGACGTGAGAATTTTCTATTCTCTAGCAATGAGTCTGAGCTCTGAGCATAATTATTTTTAAGAAAATTTATTCTTGACAAATTAATAACCTAGTATTTTTATATCTAGAGATGAGGTATCTATACATTCCTTTTATTTACTTATATTTTATACCTCTTCAGAATATTTTAATCAATGCAACACTATTTACAAAATGGCAACTTTAATATTTATAATAAAAGCCGCCTTCCCTCGAAAAACGAGGTGACTATGAATAAATGGTCAATTTGCTCAATCAACAATATGAATTTAAACTGAAAATAAGCATTGGTTAAGAAATATCCTGCATTAAATAGTGATAGTATTTTTTATGCCGTCCTTTTTCAATCATTCTGTTACAACTTATACACTTAGAGTTAAGTACAACATATCAGTATTATGAAATGAAACAACTAGCAAGATAGGTGCCATAGTTTATAAAATTGCCATTCGAAAAGCTCTCAGAACCTTACATCAATTCGATTTTTAAATCAAGGTTTGTCTTCAATTATTGAGTATTTTTAAACTATTCTTTATTACATACAATAAATATAAGTTTTGTATTTCTGAGTAGGTATTTATCTTACCTAAGCAGTATTAACTGGTTAGTAAAGGAAAATAACACTGCTATAAATTAATAATAAAACCGCATCGATTTACATTAATTTGTCGTACGTTAACTAAGCTTTTACTTCAGTACTTAAAAACCAGAATATGTTGTTTCTTTCATTTTAAACACATTCGGAATGGATGATATTATTATATATTTTGAGAGACGTAGTCAACCGTAGACAACCAGAAACGAGTCCAATGAAGTTTTTTTTATATATATTCACTTTTTAAATGTTGTTGATAGAGGTTTGCAGTTACTATGCATAGGTACTTATTATTTTTGTTATAGGTGATATTATGTTTACTTTACAAATATATTAGGAGTTTCACGTTACAAATGTCGTGCCAATTAACGAATATTACAAGGTGCTTGGGAACAATATAATGACCGATTAGTATAAATCGAATCTCGATGAATAGTTATCGACGGTTTCTCGTTAACATAGTTAAGTCTGCAATTAAAATGTACAAAGCAGTCACAACACTATGACCAACGATATATTTATAATAAGTAATTTTATCTATCAATACTTATAGTTATATTACGGCTCTTAGCCAAAGTGCGGCTACGCCTAGGAATAAGTTGAAGTTAATAGCCGAATTAGGCGGCTACGCCTGGGGTAAGTTTAGGCTGACAGCCAAAATGTGCGGCTACGCCTAGGGTAAAGTTAAGGCTTTTCTAGCCGAAGAATGGCTACACTCCTGAATTTCGCTAGCTGAAATTAGGTTTATGTAGCGCATTAAAGTCGATAATGAGACGTGTACCCGCACTTCGGCTCATAGCCGTAACGGATGCAAACTTGTGCCTAGTGCTTGTTTTACCTAAATTAAAAAGCTTCCGGTCTGCTCAGCATACATAACAAATTACTTTGTTACATAAATTATAATAAAAAGTCTTTCATAAACTTTTTTATGTAAACTACCCTACCCGATTTGATTTAATTTAGGTGAGCCGGTATCATGCACTTTTGAAGTATCGTTTTATTGTCAATATATTTTATAGTATAATTATAATTTACTCTATGCAATGCATCTATTTGATTTGACAATTGTTTATGTTTTTAGATGTAAGACCAAAAATATCGGATAATGTATACCTGCGAAACCCTGGTCGACCATATTTCAACCTTATTGCTAAGGCCATAAGGCTGAAATGTGGTTGACCAAGGAATTTCGTGTATTTATATTTGCGTGTATTGTTATTCGCATTATTTTACATTACAAAATTATTGGATTATAATAAAATATTTATTTTATTTCATATAATATGTTTTATTTCTTACTAGCTTCTGCCAGCGGCTTCGCCTGCGTTAAAAGTGTTTTATTATCCCAAAGGAACATTATACCGGGATAAAAATTGTGTGCTATTACAGACTAAGTAAAATTAATCTCTGTGCCTAATTTAATCCAGATCTGTTCAGCCGTTCATACATCCATCCACTTTCGCATTTCTATCCGTTTACTATTCATAAAATCTTCGCGCAAGTGCAAGTACTACGGATAAAAAAACTGGGTCTAAGTTGACAAAAACAATAAATTGAGTTGTATTTTAGGGTTCCGTACCCAAAGGGTAAAAACGGCACCCTATTACTAAGACTCCGCGGTCCGTCTGTCTGTCTGTCACCAGCCTGTATCTCATGAACCGTGACAGCTACTCAGTTAAATTTAGTTGTATTTCTGTTGCCGCTATAACAACAAATACTAAAAACAGAATAAAACAAATATTTAAGTGGGGCTCCCATACAACAAACGTGATTTTTTGCCGTTTTTTGCGATAATGGTATGGAACCCTTCGTGCGCGAGTTTTTTTGTGAGGTTCCTTTAACTAGGTACGTAAAACCTACTTGATTGCTTTTTATTTTTTTTAATTCAACACATTTGCTTGTTTTTATTACGTCATTGAATACGAAATCTATATTATGTCACAAATTCTTAACTGAAGTACCAAAAATATAAACGGGAAAATAAAATATATTGAAGAATAATACAAAAATGAAGAAATCTAACGAGAAACTTTCTTCAGAAAAGTCATCAGAAGACCTCGGGAACGTGTTTTCGTTCAAAAGATATTTTATAAATAATTTGGACTCTTATCATGGAGAGTATTTATTGAAAGAAGTGTCAAAAATCATTACTGAGAAGAATGCAGCATCGGCTCCTGCTTCATTAACACTCATTGCGGAAGACGCAGTTATGGAAATCCCTGAGCCTGTACAGCCGTATGAAATCATAGGTAAGCTACCTATTTGTATTATCTGACAGTCTGAACTAAGTAGAAAATAACTTAGCTGAACAATGATTATTCCTCACGCTTTTAACCCGTAGGTAGTAAAATAGTCGACAAATATTCATGAAATCACCCCATTTTCTCATGGGGGTAGGTAGAAACTACAGAACCTGATACGATATTTACATCCTTATAACCGACTTCAAAAAGGAGGAGGAGTTATCAATTCGATTGTATTTTTTATTTGTTACCTCAGAACCTTTTACTTGGTGAACCGATTTTGATGATTATTTTTTTATCATGTGGTCCCATTCAAATTTCATCAAGATCTGAAGAACTTCGGAGTTATACATCAGAACTCTAATAAATCGGCAAATCACTCGGGTTAATCGCATGTCTGTTTATTGGTTACACTCGACCATATAGGCTGTATACATCAGAACTCTTTAATAAATCGGCAAATCACTCGGTATAGCTGCAATCGCATGTCTGTTTATTGTTTACACCATTTCATAACATACAATCACGCCAGTAGGGGAACGGGTAAGCAGTTGTGTACCTACAGTTCACCCTGGTACACACTCTTTCCACCGGTTAGGTATGTTCAAGTTACATATTATTCGGGTAATGGTATGGATAGGTAGGTGTGCCTACCGACCTATCCAGAATATAATTGGTACTCTACTATTTTTCAGGAATCCCTTAGCCTTGCCAGTGAATTCGGCAAGGCTAAGGGCAAAGAGTATGAATAATCAACCAATCACATGCGAGATGAAAGACGCGATATGGATTTCCGTCTATGTACATACTCTTTGCCCTTTATATATTTATATTGCCCACTAGCTGACCCGGCAAACGTTGTTTTGCCATAAAAGTAACAAAACACCGACCAGTCATTTATTGAATTAATTGTACTTTTATCCTACCAACCCTACCTACCCTACCAACCCTACCTACCCTACCAACCCTACCTACCCTACCAACCCTACCTACCCTACCAACCCTACCTACCCTACCAACCCTACCTACCCTACCTACCCTACCAACCCTACCTACCCTACCAACCCTACCTACTCTACCTACCCTACTTACCCTATCTACTTACTCAACCCTACCCAACCCTACCTACCTAAGTACCATTTTTTTTTTTTTTTTTTTTTGTTCCGGGGTGGAAAATCCTCATCGGATGTCCTCCGCCCTGGGGGGGAGCGGAGGGGTCTGTCAGACTCCTACTGACTAAAAACCACCCCGGTGTTCCATCTCACACTTACGCTGGGGGTCGCGGGAACAATGATACTTCCGCAACCCTCGGCTAGTGCCGGCCCGCCTGTGCGGGCCACGGTCTCGGGTTGGAGGGGGAGTGAGGTGTTTGACTCCCCCCGCGACGTCAAAGAGGGGCGCGCGTGGAACACTACGCGCCGCCACCTCGGGTCCTGATGTGTGGGGGGCGACGGACGTTCCGAGTCCGCCACCCCTGGACCCATTTAGGGGGGCTGAAAGAGGGCGTTGTCCGCCCTCCGCCGACGCCCGGCGCGTCTGCTGCGGATCGGGTTAGCAGATGAAATCTCCCTCTCCCTCTCCGCAGCCTCCTTCTGCGAGACGACTGTTTCGCAGAAGGATACCACCGCGTCCCAGGACTCCCCACTGCCGACCATAGACTCGACTATGGCCGGCAGCGACAGGTCACTGCCTACTTCAGAGATGAGGGCACGGCGTGGCTCCTCCCAAGCGGCACACTCTGCCAGCGTATGCCGCGCCGTGTCCTCCCGGCAGTCGACGCAGTGGTGACACCGGGCGTCCGGCTCCCTGTTTATGCGACACAGGTACTTCCCGAAGCAACCATGCCCCGAGAGCACCTGCGTCACCCGAAACGACAGGGAGCCGTGCCTCCTCCCGAGCCAGCGCTCGAGCACTGGCCGGACCGCCTCGATGGTAACGAGGCCGGCGGTAGGGCGTAAAAGCCTGTCCCGCCATTCCGCCACCAGAACCTCGCGGAGCTGAGACTGACGCAACTCCATATGTCGCTGCATCAGCCCTTCGCCCCGCGCCCGCGCTTCCTCGCGCCACCGGTACAGTGACGCGAGTACCTTTGCCTCCAGGTCCCAGGGCGGGGATCCGGCCAGTACGCAAGCCGCCTCGTAAGAGATCGTGCGATACCCCCTGATGACTCTGACGGCCATCGCTCTCTGCGGTTTCCGCAGAACAGCGATGCTGCCGGCCGTCAGGTCAGTCGCCCAGATCGGGGCCCCATACAGGGCCATCGATCGCACGATTCCCACGTAGAGCCGCCTACAGGCGGCGCTCGGGCCCCCCAGATTGGGAAGCAACGTTGACAGCGCCCCAGCCGCGCCCAACAACTTGGGCGCTAGCCGCCTGAAGTGGGGGCCGAAATATACCATTTTTTTTTTTTTTTTTTTGATAACGCTGGAAAAAAATGCATTACGCATACCCGCCCATCGGGGGAATGGACGGGCTATGTGGGACTCCCCGGGCAAGCCCGGTATACCCACTAAAATAAACCAGCGCACTCCCGCATCGTCTTTATGGAGGAGGACTGGGAAACCGGCACAGCCTTTACGCCCAGTCCTCCGCCGACGACTGCCCACCATAATGGCGGGCCCCGCACGCCCCTCCCTCAGTGGAGGGGCCCGGGAATGACCGTGAGTGATCGGCCATTCCCGCCCGACGAGGGTGGCGATTGTGCAATGCAGACGACAGGCGCCCCCGCACCTGCCGCCCGCTAATCACCACCAGGGGGTGGGCGCAGGCGATCGTACAACCGCCCTCTCCCACCCCCACCGCTGCCTCCTTTTGCGACATGGCGTCCTCGCAAAAGGAGGCAACCGCCGCCCAGGCCTCCCCGCTCCCCAGCATGGATTTACCACACCGGGAAGCGAGAGGACCTGCCACACATCTCCTCCTCAGGGCACGGCGCAGCTACGCCCCCGCTGGGCACACCTAGACGGTGTGCCGCGCCGTGCACCTCACCGCGTTGGACCTTACGGTCCCCTCCAATGCAGCATCTGGCCCGCGAAGGCCAGACGCCGCCATCCGCGTGTGCGGCGAAGCGTCGAGACCGACGCTCCGCCGCCTCCTCCCACCATTGACTTGTCCCTGCCGACCATCCCACGTCAAAGGAGGGTCGGCAACGAGAAGTCACAACCTCCTCTTGGGCCCACCTCCCGCCCCCGAGCCGCAGCCACCCCCACCCGCAGGAGAGATTCCGAGCTGCAGAGCCAGGTGCAGAGCGGGCAAAGCCCGGATGCAGAGCCGGGCAAAGCAGGGTGCAGAGCTGGTCAGTGCACTCGGTGAGCTCAAACCGCACGAGCGCCGAGTGCAAAGCCAGGTGCAGAGCGGGCAGAGCCGGTCACTGCAGAGCCGGGCAGTGCAGGGTGCAGAGCTGGGGTGCCCCGGGCGTTCCCCCCCGCAGGGGAAGGCGGCCCGCCCAGAGGCCAAGAAGTGAGCCCCACCGCTTTCCTAACCACCTAACCTACCTACCCAGACTACCCCTTCGTCGCATCTGGAGTGTCCCCTGCTAATCAGGGGAACACCCAGAGCGACGCATCCCCCCCACCCCCCCCGTCAGATATTCGCCACCGCCAACAAGAACCCACGAATGGGAAGTTATTGACGGTGCCCAGGGTGCACCAGCCCAGCGGGTTGCTCTTCCCCCCGGACGTATCCGAAAGAGACCAGCAACCAACTAGGCCAACGTGGAGGTTACCTGACCCGCACCCCGGGCCGAAATATACCATACTCTAACCTACCCTACCCTACCTACCTATCTAACCTACCCTACCATACCCTACCTAACCTACTTACCCTATCCAACCTACCATTTTTTTTTGTTTTTTAACCTTCCCTGTATTCTGGCGAACATAACAAAAAAATAATTATTCAAATCGGTCCAGCCGTTTTTGAGTTTTAGCGAAACTAACGAACAGCAATTGATTTTTAAATATATTGCCCATGTATATGGATGGGTATGTATGTACCTACCTATCCATATACATGTAACTAACCTACTCGCATTGGTAGGCGTAATTATTATTCTATAACAAACTAATTGTCAGTTCTGTTTCATTGTTACAAAACCCACTAGGTACTGTAATTGACCCGAAAATCAAGACTTTAGATAAAGTTGCGAGGATTGTATCAAAAGAGGATTGCATACCGCTAATGCTGACATGCGGCACTGTCGTATTGGATGTCAGTTGCGATAGAGAAGAGCTTAGAATTGCAATGGACTACATGAAACGTAAGAAAATTTTATTGTAACTCGCTTACCAAGTATGCTTCCTATGTAGTTATTAGAGGGACCTAAACTCCATTTGAAGTAACATTCGAGTTTGGTGCAACCGTTTTTACCAGTCAGTTCAACCGATTTTGAGTTCTATCCCGTAAATATAAGGATAACATAAACCTGTTTCCAAAACTGTTTAATACAGCTGCCATTTGCCATATCACCAACGCAATAGAAGTCAAAATAGGTGAAAAGGTGATATGATTTCGTCACGCACGCCTGTATTCCACAGTGTTAGCACAGGTCACACCTTCATTTGACCAGTCATATTTAAGTTCCATGTGGAGTTGAGCTTATTAAGTGCTAGTGGACGCCTCGCGGTTTCACCCGCGTAGTTCTCGTTCCCGTGGGAATACAGGGATAAAAAGTAGCCCATGTCACCCGGGGATAGTATAGCTTCCCAATGGTGAAAGAATTTTTGAAATCGGTCCAGTAGTTTTTAAGTTTATTCGTTACATACAATAATACAAATCTTTCCTCTTTATAATATTATTAGTATAGATTTATTAATAATCAAAGTCAGGCAGATTTATTGTCAGAATCCGGGTTGCTGCTGAGAAATTCGAGATGTAAAATCCCAATTACTCTTTGTCCGAACCGGGAATCGAACCCAGGACATCATCCGCAGCAGTAGCGCTTACGTCCACTACAACAACAAGGAACCTATAATAATAATTCGTTCAATTCAAATTGCCCGAACATTAATTAAACTTGCTACATACATGCTTCAAGTATGTAGGTAGGTGGGTACGTAACAAGCAGTGTTAAAGCCTGTAACATTCTTTAGGAAGACGACTGTCGTCAACGACCTTGAGGGAAACAAAACGCGCATACGTTTCTCACCCGCGCGGCCCAAAATTTAGCAGCTTTTTGGTATTTCCTTATAAAAAAAAAAAAAAAAACTTATTTCAGACAAAGTCCATAGGGTTAGTAACAATTTACTTAAAAAACTAGTGTTAGTAGGTACAGATATAAAAATAAAACATACACATATATTATTATACTATGACTTAAAAAAAAAAGCTTCAGATCAAAAAGCCAACTGACATCTTACTGACATAGATTCATGAAAAAGTAAATCGTACAAAAATAATGACATGGTCACATCACCCACCAGCCTACGACCGCCGACCGGCGGTTTTGGGGCGATTGTATTTTTTTTGTATGTGTGAGATAACTTTACAAATTAATTACACTATGTTATACGAATAAAACTCAAAAATTTTCTTAGATCAAATTGTTAAGAAAATGGTTAATGTAACATATTTTTTCTAAAAATGTAGCGACTAGCCGTTTAGACGTGATTCTCATTTTAAAATGGGGAATTTTTAACTGCACCTCTATTTAGAAATTTAAGCAAACAAAATATCTCCACTAATAACCTACTGCAAAACAATATTACTCACCGTAAAACAAAAATACTGATTTGCACACAAATTATTCAATTAAATATAAAATAAATGTGAATTAGTCCAAGAGCGAGCGAAGCGAGCTCGGGAGCTTAGGGCACCCCGACACGGATAGGTTAGGTTCGAAGGAGATGACGGGAGCTGAAGTGAGCGAGCAAAGCGAGCGAACTCAGCTCCCGTCATCTCCTTCATGTTAGGTTACTTTAGACCCTGCAGACAGAAATAGGAGCCCTGCGCAGCGGGGCTCCGTCGACTTTGTTTCGTTTCCCCCCCTCCCTTAAAACTTAAATATTTTGTTGCACTCGAAGAATTATTAGATTTACTTTTAGTTAACAGATAGTTATTCAGTAAAACAGTTAAGCTTTAAAGATCTAGCAGTATAGTATAATTCATTTATTTGATGAGCAAATTTAGTGTGCAATTCAGTATTTTTGGTAGTAATTTCGAATATTTTGATTGAAAAAAGGGGAATTACAGTTAAAGTATTAAATAACACCCTTTTAAAATCAGAAACTGAGGGGTACCACTACATACAGAGTGTACCTAACGGAACGATGTGATCATATTTTAAAAACTTCTGTCAACGTAAATGAACAACTTTCGCAAGAACGTCATAGATTATTCTCAAAAAATATATTGGATTCTCTATACAAAGTTGTCGTCAGTTGACCAACATTTTTTTGGGTCAGCTGACGAGTAAACATACCATTTTTTATACTCCTACATCCTGTATACCCGGCATTATAATTGGTTTATTCCGACAGTTTTGAAGGAATTGCTAGAGAAACAAGCTCCACAACCAACAACGGATCCGGACGATACCGCTGCGACTAGCGCTCTTGACGGTGCCGGAGACTTTAAGAAGCGGTATTTGATATTGATATCTACGGTCATGACTTGGGCCTGTACCAAACCACTGGATCCGGTAAGTCCACATTAGTGAGAAACACATCCCCGTGCCTTTCAAGAGGAGTGATGAGAAGAGCTCTCTGTTATCCTAATTCCTGGTCACTGCAGCGCAGGTATGTAGGGGAGTATGATAACCTGGTTATATTTATTTAAATTAATCCTTCACAGGAAAATCCGGATATGCCATTCGTAGAAACCGATTTCCGGAAAAGGAAGCCACATCCAAATTATAAGTTGCACTATGACGCTGAAAATGCAGCGATTGGCATAGCCAGAAAATATAGATCGATAATCGGGTAAGTACATTCAATGTTTCTGTTATCTACCACTTTACTTGTGGTTGATATTGTATGAGTAGGTACCTACAATAGACCGTACTTCATCCATGCTTGAAGAAGAACAATGCCAGCAAAGTCAGTGTCACCGATTGACATATATATTAAAACGTAAGGTCGATTCACCAGTGTCTTATTTGTGTTCCGATAATAACATACCCCACGGGCTAGGTCACTAGTATAATACTCACAGCGGATCTTTGTGTTTCTGAAGTTGGCTGCTAAACCCTGCGCAGTACCTATTTTTAACCGACTTTTAAAAAGGAGGAACCCCGCAGCCTAATTGTGTAAGTAAATTCGGCAAAGGAAACAATCTGTTTCTTTCCCAAAAACACACACATACACAAAAAAGTTGAATCTTTTGCCGGAGGTTCTGAGTTCGACTTTGTTTTTTTTTTTGTGTACCTATGTTCACTGATTTCTCCGTCAATTATAAACCGATTTTGGAAATTATTTTTTTGTTTGAAAGGTTATTGATCCCATTTTAATTTGGTGAACATCTGATGAAGAACTTCGGAGATATACTCGTACAACAGAACTCTTCAATAAATAACGGCAAATCTCTCGGGATTGCTGCAATCGCATGTCTGTTTATTGTTTTTGTTTATACCATTTCATAACATAACATCACGGCAGTACGCTCTAAAGGGGTATGCAGATGTGTTCAGTTCACCTTGGTACACTCTTATTCACCGGTTATGTTCAAGTTTCATAATATTCGGGTAATCTACTCTGGCTTAAAGGTACCTTACTAAACAACTTGCCTATTTGGTAGGCACAACTAAAAAGCGATTAATAAAAAGAACTGATTTACAAAAAAATACTACCGACTTCCAAATAAAAAAACTACAGTGAAAATCTTTTTGGAAGTCGGTATTCATAACGCAAAAATTTAGTACCTACCAAAGGCACCGACTTCCAAAAAGAAAGTTATTTTTCACTTTGTAGTTTTTAGGGTTCCGTGCCAAATGGCAAAAAACGGAACCCTTATAGATTCGTCATGTCTGTCTGTCTGTCCGTCCGTATGTCACAGCCACTTTTTTCCGAAACTATAAGAACTATGCTGTAGAAACTTGGTAAGTAGATGTATTCTGTGAACCGCATTAAGATTTTCATACAAAAATAGAAAAAAAAAGAAGAAATTTTGGGGGTTCCCATACTTGAAACTGAAACAAATTTTTTCTTTCATCCTACCCATAAGTGTGGGGTATCTATGGATATATTTTTTTTCTAAACTGAATAGTTTGCGCGAGAGACACTTCCAAAGTGGTAAAATGTGTGTCCCTCCCCCCCCCTGTAACTTCTAAAATAAGAGAATGATAAAACTAAAAAAATATATGATGTACATTACCATATAAACTTCCACCGAAAATTGGTTTGAACGAGATCTAGTAAGTAGTTTTTTTTTAATACGTCATAAATCGTTCACTGCAATTTACCAAGTACGGAACCCTTCGTGCGCGAGTCCGACTCGCACTTGGCCGGTTTTTTATTTGGAAGTCAGTAGTATTTTTGTAAACATTTTTTATTGTGTAAATGTTGAAGCTGAGCGAGGGAATGAGGCAGTTATACAATGCTATCTAGCACTCTGTATTACGTTTGTCGCATGTCCTGTCTCGCTTACTCAATGCAGTATACATAACAAACTGTTTCTTGCGCAATGGTTGGTAGAGCCAGCTTCAGAGACATAGATATATCATTTATTTAGTGCACACAAAAGACACAGCACAACACATTAAATTATTTCAATTCACATGTAGGTTTAAAAACCAGGTGCCAACATAAAATGAATAGAAATCCGCGGTAGGTAGTTAATATGCACAAGTCTAGGCGAGTCGATACATTATGTATCTTGGCCTAGCCCTGGACGTTCAGTGGATCTTCGAAGGCATTCCAAGCGCCAGTTCCCCCGCATTGCAAGGGCAGTGGGTGGTTTGCATAGACTACTGCCCAATGTTGGAGGGCTTCGGGAAGGAGTTTGTCGCCTCTACGCGGGTGTCATGCAATCGATCGTCACTTATGGGTCACCTCTTTGGTCAAACAGACTGTCAGTTGTCCGACGCTGTAGGACTAAAATAAAATATAAAAAATACAACAAAAACAACGTCGTTTTTATCAACTGCTTGCAGCGGAATATGGCTATTCGTATCGCACGTGGACAGCAAACGGTTTCAATTGAGGCGGCAACTCTCCTTGCACGCTTTACATCGCTAGGAATCCTGTCAGATATGGTCGCGAAGGTTTATAAACGGATACGCACCCTCCTCCAAAGTGGCAATAGCGTGCCAGGAACCGCTGCAGGCGGCAGGAACGGCAACACGTGCTCGAGCGGTAGTGTGACATATTCGCGAGCTGGCTGACCAAAACCGATGTATCCTCCGATTGCAAAGCATCATTTTCTTCTTGTTTACGTATTTTTAGGTGATTTCTTAAGCAGTTGGGTATTGAGATTTTTTGAATTAACTGTTTTTATTTATAGTTTTCTATTAATTTTTTTCGAATTATGTACATTTAAAGGTTTTACTGTTTTATATTTTTGAAATCACCACACGATGGGTTTGAAAGAAAAAACAATTGGGCTCGCACATTATGGCGCCCAAAATCCGCCATTTTTCTATTTTCCAATTTTAATGTAGCCAGTGACACTCAAGACTCAAGGTTATGACGAACCGATTGACGTAAGAATCATCAAAATCGGCCAACGTGTTTGGTCTCTGGAACGCCACATAGGAACAAACATACATACATACATGGACTGATAAACACATTACCCTCCTTCGGCAGACGGGTAAAAAGGGGAGCGCATCTTCTACACGCTCACTCAGCACCAACCCGACACGGTTGCTTCTGTGAGTGCCTGAATAGAATTAGGCGAGAGTCTTACGGCAAATTGCCAACATTGAGAAGTGATGATAAATAACATGCATAACTTTTTTTTACCTGTAGGTTAAAACTGTAAACCGAGGACAGTAATGATGAAATGTGTTTTGTAAACAGAGCGCTAGTAATTGCTGCAGGAGTGACTTACGGCGGTAAAGAAGACGTGCTTTTTTATTGGTTTCAAAAGGCTTGGGAGTGCGAGCCGATACTGCCTATAATCGGCCGAGGAAATAATCCCGTGCCTTTGATTAACGTTGCGGACTTGGCACAGTGAGTATTGGAGGATATGTTTTCATTTTAAATTTGCACGTAGGTAAATAGTTTCTCCTGTTAGGGATACCATTTTTACTGAAATTTCGAACATTTACCGGTAACAAATACCTGAGTAGGCCAAATATTACTTTCCATAGCTAAAGAGAAAACCCAAAACTAAGTAACAAAACTATTGCCCTGATTGGTGTAGGGTGGTAGATAAAATAAAAATAAACATTCCATAAAGTGAAATTAATTTAAATAGCCTCCTACTAAATGTTAATCACCTAGGTACCTTCTACATAGCTAAGAACATAGGGATTTTATTTAAAAAAAATACTACGGACATAAGAATTAATAAGATAATAATAACCCATAAGCTAGACAAATCCTGAGGACCTCGTGGCTAAATAATAACAGCCGCACGGGTCGATCTTCAAGGTTAAGCAACGCTTGACGAGGTCGGTCCGTGGATGGATGACCATTTCAACATACCGAGTTTCCTCCGTGCCTCGGAAAGCACGTTAAGCCGTTGGTCCCGGCTGTCATTTGAATATCTTTGACAGTCGTTACGAGTTGTCAGAAGCTTCAGATCTGACACCAGTCTAGCCAAGGGGTACCGCTGTTACCCAGTTACTGGGTTGTGGAGGTCAGGTAGGCAGTCGCTCCATGTACTGGTACTGGTACTGGTACTTCTCACTGGTACTCAGCTGAATCCGGTTGGACTGGAAGCCGACCCCAACATAGTTGAGAAAAGGCTAGGCAGATGATGCTAGGCAAATCCTGTGCTATAGGGATCAGTTAGAATAGGTATAACACAGGGTTCCTAATCAAATTGCCGTTAATAATTTGGTGGGTATCTAAATCATCAACATCCCTTTCAGAATTGTCTACAATCTGCTTCAGGATTTCCCAAGAAAGCTTTACATATTGGGGGTAGAACAGAACATTTCGAAACAAAGAGACGTAAGCAACAATTAAATTTGTTATCTCTCATACTAGAGTATGGTATGTTCTTGCGATAATTGCATTCCTGTTGCAGATAGTGAAGCCACTGGGCCGCGTCGTTGGTTCTGGAATGTTCAAATGTATTCCAACTGAGGATGCTTTCTTGATTCCAGAAATTGATGTAAGGAGCGTCTTGCATCTTTGTATCTTCCAGATTATTTCTAGGTAGTTAAGCTGGGTGTCTAGGTACTTTTAACCATTGTTTATGAAATTACAGCAAAGAATATACGATTTGATCACTCTTAATTTGAATATGGAGCCGACTTTCATAGTCGAGACAATGCCGATACATTGGGTTTCTGAATTGACCTTTGCGGAGAACGTGCCCGCTCTTATGAAGCAATTTAAGAAAGAGAGGGGATTAAAACCTTTTAAGGTACCTAATAACAAAAGGTTTGGCTATGAGTGTTACAAGGTAAAACGCCAATAGAACTCATGAATACATGTATGTTCCCACAGATTGTCGTATACGGCCCGCCAATTACCGGCAAAACGACTTTAGCAAAAAGTATTTGTGAAGCTTATGGCCTCGTCTACGTTTCACCAGAAACCATAGCTCAAGATTTGCAGGACGAATTAGTGAGCTATAAACATTTAAAATTTAGTTTGGAAGTGCATCATACCAACACATAACAGAATGTCATGGAACACAGATGGCTGCTCATACTGTAACAATACTCAGATAACTTATCAATAGCAACGTGACCATTGTAATTGATAGCTAATGTGTCATTTTTCGAATAGTTAAGTGTTCACTATTGCGCAGGTCAATGCCTTTGATAATTGCAAATGATAGGTATACCTGCTTTGTTTAGGTACAGGACGACATAATTTTAAGAGCTCTTGTTTGTACGGCTTTTCGTTTATGAGGTCGGCTTATACCTTAGAGCAAGGTTAAATGCTCTAAGGCTTATACAGTCCAAATAAATAAATTATAAATAAATTGTTTATTAGCTTTAAAATTTAATAAAATCATGAAACCCTGATCCCTGAGCTAGGTAACAGCACCTGTGTTTCAGGGGCCAGTGATCTCCTCCGTTAAGTTACATAATTATAATTAAAAAACACCAATGCAATTATTATTAGAATTACAATCCAAATAAGTATTCACCAAATATCCTATACTAAAGTCACTATTTATTACTGGATGATTATTGTTACTAGCTGGATACAGTTCAAATAGTCATTCATATTGAGAATAAATGGTCGGTACCAGGGATGTAACGGAGGTAGTTTTATCGGAACCGAAGGCTTTAAATTTGCTTTATCGGAGTCGGAGGCAGGATGAAGTGGGGGCATGATAGAGAATTTTTATTTAAGAACAAATAAAACATTATTTAGTAATTTTTTTTTTCATTTCAATTTTCAATTATAAAATAAAACACAAACAATGAAAAAAAAATTGGCATATTTCCAAATAAACAAGAAATTAAAATAAACGAATTTAAACCCAAAGTAGACACAGGCCGCCGCCGCTGCTATGTTATGCTTCGACCTCCGATTAAAACCTTCGATTTAAAAGTGTCGGAACCGAAGGTGTAATAATATTCGGAAGTTCCGACTTAACGGAACCGGAGTCGAAGCTCCGTAACATCCCTGGCCGGTAGTTACGGTCGGCTATCCGATAGATTTCGTATGGCCGGTAGCATAATAGTAGGTACTTCTCTCGCAGACGTTTCGTGTAGCTCATTGGGAGGCTGGCGAAACGGCTGCACTAGGCCAACCAGAATTTGGAGAAGAGGAAGACGCCAACATATTAGATGCTGATGACGACATGGACGAAGAGGACGGGGCAGCTCAAGAACAAGCGAGGCAAACCTTGGCTATCTTGCAATCGGGGCGACCGCTTAGCGATGAAGAAATTATGGCGTAATTTTTTGCATATTTCTTTTATGGCGTTAAATTGTCTTAATTTGTACAAGATAAAAAAAAAACAGGGCACTAATCGATAATTTATGTTACCAATTTAAATAATGTTACGTAGTGATGTCAATTCATTGAAAAAACATTGTATTTTTGCGTTGATGGTTGGTTGAATATTAAACTCTAACTCGTAGCATTATGTTGCGCTCACATCTCTTGAGTCGTTAGTTTTGAATTTAACGCTCTTTCAAAAATGTAAAACGTTTTAATTGATTCGAAATTATAGATATTTGCGCCAGAAGTTGTTAAGCCGTGATGCTGCCAATAGAGGATGGGTTCTCGACGGGTTCCCAATGACGATGGCACAAGCTCAAACACGTAAGCAGACATGCAGGACAAATAAGTTCCGTCCTTGCTAAAAGACAACTGATTTCATATTTCTCTTTTTCTTTCATATTAATCATTTGCGTATCTAGTATTTGAAAAAGGTGAAGAACATGATTCCGAAGTAGGAGAGGAAGCCGATGAGGAACCCTTCGATGAAGATACCGATTTGTATAGCAATGTGTTAAAAAAGATGTTGCCAGGTACGGAGTATTAATTTCTCTCTTTTCCTTAAAAACACAGAGTTCATCCTAACTTATATCAATTTTGTTGCAGACATTGTGGTATCACTAGATGCTAACGACGATTTTGTTTGCGATAAAGCTATGCGACAGCCTGAAGGACATGATCGACTGGATGAGGAGTTAATCCTGAAGAGATTAAGTGATTTTAGATCTGGGGATACCCGGGACGTTACTCCTCTCAACTTTTTTGACGAATTGGATATACATCCACTCGTAGTACCCGTTAAAGACCATTCGGATTATTCAATGAAGGGTCCATACGCAAATGTAGCACTGCGAATGGGTCGTCCATGCCGCTACGCAAAATTACTTGGTCAGTTAGTAATTCTTAAACATTACGTCCTCAGATAAACATCTAAATACCCTATTTTAAAATTGAATGTACCTATTGATTCCACAGCCCTTATTGAAGCTGCTGAAAAGAAAGAAAAAGAAGATGCAGACACTTTAAGAGCTCAAGAAGAAAAAGCTAAAAAAGAATTGGAGGAAAAATTTAAACAGGAACGCGAAGAGAAGATGGAATATTGGGTGATTATTGAGCTAAAGCCAACTTCTTTTTCCAATCCCTCTAGTCTAATTGAAGTAAAATTTAAAAGCTTGACTTTATTATGAACTCTTTTAATAGACGGAGTTATACGCCTTAATGCGTGAGGAAGAGGAAGCAGCTTTGGCGGCTGCGAGCGAGCCCATGCGGAATTATTTAATCCATCATATATTCCCGACGCTAACTCCTGCTCTTCTTGAAGTTGCCAAATTACGCCCTGAAGATCCGATCGACTTTCTAGTAAGTTAATTTTGGATACTTGCTTTGCCTATTTTTTTAAATGCTAGGTACTAATATGTGTTTACGTCTGTGGAATATTACGTGGGAAAATGTTAAGAATAAGATGAGAAGAATAAAGATATTTTTTCGAAAGAATACTTACATATTTAGACAAGCTTGTATATTGCTTCGGAAATAAATTATTTGACAGGCTAGTTGTGGGTGTAGGTACCTATCCATTACCACGGCTATTACATATAGATTACCTTCTGCCTATCCTAGAGAAAACAAAAAAAATGTCGCTAAACTAGGCAAGCCCGTATATCCTTATACAATCTGCCAAACAGTAGTCCGGACACATCCAACTGTAAGGATTTGCTTACCTACTGGACGGTGTAAGTTTATGTAGGTACTCGTTAAAAGCTTTTGGCTAGCTATATAACAAATTACTTTGGCAACCGTCAGGGGGAAAAAACGTTCAAGTTAAATCCAATTGGCGAAGCGTTGGAAGAAAAATACGAATTGCACCAGGAAAGGAAGAGGATGGCGGCGAATTGTGACGAGAATCCTGTGGAGGCTAATATGGCACAGAAAGTGTCGGAAATCGAATTAGGAGATATTGGTCACGATCGCAGAATGGTAGTTTCTGTAAACACCTTAAAAAGCTTCAGCACCATAACCGGCTTTAAATAACCTTTTTTTATTTATTTTTAAATTGTCTAATTATTTTATTTTGTGGATTTATGTTTTCTTTAATTGTTTTTGTTCACATGACCTATCGAAACTTGTGGTGATTTGAATTTAAATTGATATGCAGTAGAGCAAGCAACGCTTAACCTTTTACAAATTGGTCTAGCATTATACCTAATGTACCAGTTTATAACTAGGTACTTTAGGTACCTATTTACTTTTGTATTGTTTTTTTCTACTTTGATATATCTTTGATTGATACAAATGCCGTTGAAAACTAAATAAATGAGATATTTGTTACACATGTATGTTTTTGTTATAATATGCAGTAAGTACTTGTGTAGATATCTATGTGTAAGTAGATATATTCAATAAAAGAAAACACCTATTAGAGACACTCTTCTTAAATCTCAGTTTTGTGAATTACATATTCTACCATATACATATCTACCCATTACTTACAAAACAGCAAACTATGACAATGTAGATGTTGCAGATGTCCGCTTATCATCAAGTGACCGCCTGATTTCTTGCCACCCAATTATAACATGCGGCCCATATTATGTATCTGCAATAAATCTATTATTCCTACTTACATAACTACGAACGATTCTTAGATTATTTTATTTGGTGCTTATCAGGCGGAACACCTTTTCAAGCTGAATCCAACCGGTAAGATGCTTGAACCTGGATATAATTTTCAAGAAGAAAACCTAATGGGAAAGATTAAAATACTGGATGAGGCTTTGGAGGACCTTGAAATCGTAATTGAACCACTAATGCCTTCTGAATGTGAAGTAACCGGTCCCGAGCCGCCGCATAAGATTAATCCTATGAGTGCACTTTAACAAGAAAACCTGCTTTAATCTCAATATTTTTATAAGTAAATATACTAAAGTTAGTTTTTAATTTAATTCAACTAATGGTTTATTATCATTTACGTACAACATTTCGACACGTGGCAAACAAAGTTGTAGTCTTTTTTTCAGCAACATCTGAAACGGAATCGAGAACCCGCTGGATACTGGCGAGACTCCAGGCCCATGTCCAGCAGTGGATGTCTTTCGGCTGAAATTATGATTGATGAACATGATCTGTGTTTTGGGTAACATGTTGTTAGCAGCATGCATATTTCTTCGTATGAACACGTTTCTCAACTCTGTTTCCAATGAATATGGGGCAAAAACGAGAATTGAAAATTTTATCCCATCACGAGGTCTACTCACCTACTTAAATAAAGAGTTTGATTGTTTTATCTCCGAAGAGGTTACAATTATGATTTTACAATATGTGGGCGTCCAAGCTGAAAGGGTCCAGTTATCGGCATTTAACGACGGTCAACTGGCGATCTTCTTGTGTTTGTCACGCACTGCTGGGGCGAAGCCATCGAGAAACACGGCGAAGCTCTTGCTGTATCGCTCGATATCTCGAAGGCCTTTGACAGGGTTTGGCACGCAAGTCTACTCGGCAAGCTTTCTGCTTATGTCATCCCAGCTGGTTTTTGTCGCTGGATATCAGGTTTACTCAGTGAACGGTCGATCCGAGTACTCGTTGAAGGCTGCTCTTCTGAACTTATCAATCTCGAATCACTACTGGACCCTTTTTACTTGGACATAGGTACAACGTATAGTTGTTCTTGATAAGATTTATTTTAGATTGTAGATTGCTATTGATGACATAGAATTTCAACTGAGCCAAAGGGAATGTTTATAAAATATAGCTTAAGAACAGTTTTTATGTGGCTTCTCAAGAGCTTTTGAAACGGTGATGTGCCCTCTGTAACGTAGCTTTACAGGGAACGTAGCGTTAAACTTTAGTGGTATTTATTCAGAGTGAGATCTTGTATTAAATTAACAGTGCTTACGAATCAACTTACACGCAAATCTAATGGGTTGCCGCAGGGAACTATGCTTGGCCTCCTCATATGCATTAAAGATATCGATATAATTCGAAGGTTTAATGGCGAATGAACTTCCTTTAACGAGTCAAAGGTGAAATTTAATCTTTTATCAGCAGGACTATCGTGCCTAAAACTCTTATTTACAGTCACATTCACATGTTATAAAAAATCGACACTTATAAATTCCTTATGAGCTAATATATTATTATGTGTATATTAACTATAATATTAAAACGATTATTATTTGTTGGTTGGTTGGATAATTGCCACTTTGAATTATTAAAAGCTTTTATCGATAAAAATCAAAGTGTATCAGTTTCCATGATACACACATTACACACACACAACCTAAATAAATAATTTGCTTTTAGTTATATGTAGTAGTTATACATAGTTTCATTAGCGACTTAGTTTCATAAAGACCAAGAACACTATTTTTAAAATCCTGTGAAAAAGTATATCTCTATCGACAATATTGTTGTGAGATACCTACCTACTACCATTTTGTAATCAGTCAGTCAAATCTAATTTTACATAGTCTTGCGTCCAATCTTATTGCCACAGCAAGGTAGCTCAACCAAGATAGGCATATTAGGATCCTGAAACATAAGTAGGTAAGTACCTACTAAGTCTAGTACTTTCCACTAAGTGAGCTGACCTTTAAAAAGTGACCTTTTAAAATGTTAGGCAAGTATTAATGATTTAAATATCTATGGACATAACCGTGTTAGTAGTATATGGAGGGAATTAAACTCCATCAAAACATCACGCAACGGGTGATCAATAATTTCGATGTTATCATTGTTGCGTGATTCAGTCAGCTTATTGCCGATCTTGTGTGTACACAAAGTGAACATTTCACCTGAACATGTGAAAGGACATGAAAGTGTATCCTGAATACAACTTCAAAAATGATAATTCGGGTTCTCAAAAGAACCGGTCGCCTTCGGATGTTAGTGGCATATCGTTGTTGGCTGCAAGTCTACGTCATCAGACGACGGAGTTTTTCAATAACTCAACATTGCATGGAGTACGATACATCGCTGAAAAGGACAGGCCGTTTTGTGAAAAGTGAGTATTTGTTGTTCTTCATACTACTGAATTGATGAATATTTTTGCCAGCAGCGATGACTGACCTTTCAAAGCCTGTAAATTCTATGGTTTCTATGAATATAGGAGGTTTAGACGTAGTAAGCACTGACCTAAATCACTATTCCCACATTGTTTGTCTTAATCGATAAGATGCTGCAACTTCTTTTTTAATCACGTTAAACGGCAGTATCTGCCATTCGCCATCGCATTGCGCCTCTTTTATTATGCGTGCAGGTCAAATACTTGTTCTTATACAAATTTTGTGTGTTAGCGGATTTTGAATCCCCAAAATATATTCGTTCGATATATGAAATGGTATGTTCGATTTGACATGACTAATAAACTGTATCACCCTATGTTCCATTTCAGGTTTATGTGGTTCAGTTTTACAGCCGTCGGTGCAGTCACCACTTGTATCATTATAGTCAGTTTATGGGAGAAGTTCCAAACAAATCCAACTATTACGGGTAAGTGATTTTGTCAAATAATGAATAGGTAGCCTACATATAATAGCGTAAAGTACCTCGCAAAATGGGGCATGAAACAGTAGCAGGGTTTGTATGTGGTGCTGAGTCGCACACCATGCTCCACCTTCCGCCATGTCCTCAGTGCCTCAAAACGTGCAACCGTGATCTATGCGCTGCCAACAACGACGCCGTGGAAGTGGCTAAGTTTTGGGGCACAAAGAAGAAGAAGGTGCGTAAAGTAGGTACAAAGTACCTACCTAATACATAAATTCATGTTATAGGTTTGGATACGGACTTCCATAATTGGGATGTGCCTTTTCCGGCGGTGACTATATGCGACGTTGACCCCGTTGATGATGAATTACTGGAAACTTACATTGAAAGGTATGGGTACCTATAGTTTACTGCCTCTAAGGTTTTATAATAGTCTGTGTAGCTTATTTAGCCAATATTGTTCCCATGCTCCTGGGGCACAGACATCCTCTTTGTGAGAGGGAGTGAGCTATAATCCACCACGCGGGCCCATCGCTACCTTTTGCAATTTGCCAAATTACTTGTGTATTTTTTCAGTATTTGGGGTTCTGAACCACCGGCAAAAGCTGGTGAGATGTTGCGTTGGCTGGCGACCCTCAACTATCGGTCCATAGAAGAACACGCTTCAGAATTCCTTTCGGACCCTGCACTGGTGGGAAAGAACGAAGGAGACGAGCCTAAACCAGCTAAAAATCCTAAAGATGCTGTGTTTGAAGTAATAACATTTTATTACCTTGCTCAATACCAAAACCGACTCATTTTTATTTCTCATAGACCGTATATATCCCATTTCTTTGTTCTGTCATGACTCTTATGATATCAAACGACTATCATGTCTGCCCGGTAAGTGCAGTGGTTAAGGGATTGCCTTCTGAATAACTTTTTCAACGTATTTAAGAATATCTACTGGTTCGTTTCCTGGACGTAAACATATTGGATGGTTTAGAATCTACATGTTGATAGTTGGAGTCTGGCTGTTAGTGAAGAATGTGAGATTTTTCATGACAAAGGCACAGGAGAATTTCCTGTTGTTGTGCAACGTTTTGTTTTCCAAATTATGTTACTGCTTTTGAAATCAATACGAACGAACCGGGCCGGCGCGGGCGTTGATTACATTCATTGGTATGTTTTGTGTTCCCAGATAGTCCGTCATTGTGAGTCATTGTTTTATGATTGCGAATGGAAGGGAGATTCCGAAGAATGTTGCGATGTGCTAATGCCCGTCTTCACTGAAATGGGATTCTGTTACGCTTTCAACTCTAAACATGCTGAAAAAGTATGGCCTTGGTATGAAAATTTGATGTTACAGCTAATTATTAAATGAGTACTTGTAGTGATTAATTTAATTTTTATTTTCAATCGTTTATGTTTCAGGCAATCGCAGACTCAAGCTGAGCAATTCAATGAAGCATTCATCCATGAGACCGACGCTAAATGGTCTTTTATGTTTAACTCTGACCGCAAAAATACCACATTTGACGTGCGTAAACTCTTTCCTTTTAGTGTCTTATGGGCTCGGCTATGTTCGTTATCCTTTATTTAAGTCTTTTCATTGCTATAAACAGGCATTGCCAAGGCATTTTTTACTCTATTGTTTCTTATGACCTCAGCTATTCTTTTTAGTGTTATCAGTCTTACAAAATGTATCATTTAAAAAACTCCATTATAAAGTTATCGCTTCCTTGCAGATATTCATACATTCCACTGAAGAAATGGCGGGCTTAGAACAAAGCGCTCAGCATTCTTGGGACCGACGAGTCGAGAAAGTGTCCTTCTCTGTAAAGCACACTTACACTACCGAAGACGCTCGTCAACTGTCCATCCGTCAAAGACGATGTGTGTTCGCTGATGAACTTAAATTAGAGACCTCCAATATCTACACTTATTCCGCTTGTATGAGACAGTGCCGCATGCAACGGAGTCGGGCGTTCTGCAAATGTGTGCCGCATTTTTATCCACCTTTGAGTACGTTGTTTTGATATAATTGTAATTCGATACGGTCAGCAAATAAATTTAAATTGACACTTCTTTGATTTAAATTTCAAAGAAGACGTATCATTACCCGTCTATATTATTATCATCCCATATATTGCTAGGGTTCCGTACCCAAAGGGCAAAAACGGGACCCTATTACTAAAACTCCACTGTCCGTCTGTATTTATTTATTTAGATGATGTATTTCTGTTGCCGCTATAACAACAAATACTAAAAACAATCGATTTTTTTGCCATTTTTTGCGATAATTGTACGGAACCCTTCGTGCGTTAGTCCGACTCGCACATGGCCGGTTTTTTCCTATTACTATTTTAATTATAACCTAGGTACTTTCGTTGCTGTCTGGATATTAGATAGACTGATAGACCATCATTCAGGAGATTTCCTATCGTCTAACTTTTTTATTTTTCAGAGGGCTACAAGCAATGCACAATAAGGGAGTTAGGCTGTATAGCAAAATACGCGGCCGCAATAACCGATGTTTCGCGTTGCACCTGCGAACTTGGATGCTCGCACACTGTATACGAAGTGGAAAAACTCTCTGACGTTGAGTAAGTTTTGCCGTTGCGTCACTTCAGTCAACCCATTGTCAATCTGTGCTATTGTTCTGCGTAGGTAGATGACGCGAAACCTATTTGTATTTTACTAATAGATTATCTCCATACTGCGTCAGTACGTCATTGTGACGTTCCTAGTTAGCTACTAAAAGAGCTGTGTGACGCATTGGCGACATCATTTTGAAAGCTTAACAAGATAAAATAATTCTGGAAGAGACAACATTACAAAGAAATACGACATAACAACAGGGCTACAGGTTAAGTCGACTTAGATCCTTTAAAAGGTTGTAGTTTCCATAATTACTGACTTATTTGACTATGAAACACACTAACCCACAGTTAACCGATTTCAAGATATTTGGATACAGAAGTTTTACTAGTGGATTAAGACACAGAATGAAACAAAATGGTTCAGTTAACTGCAATTTTTGTGTTGAAAATAATAAAACAAATTATCTAGTTACTACACAAAAATCGCAAACTCTAATAAGTTACAGGCCAAAAAACCCACAAAAAAATTGGCCAATAGACAATAAAAAAAACTGCCGACTGTTCTGTAAAAACCACCGTGAAGACTTACGTGAAGTGAGCTTGCAGTGAACTTTATTTTTTTTCTTTCTAATGTTAGGGATAAGTCCAATATCTTGAAAACGGTTATGTTTAGGCCACGGTGTTTCATAGTCAAATCAGCCAGGTCAGAAATGATGGAAACTACAAGTAGACATGGTTGCCTACAGATGACTATAGGATATCATCTATCACTTGAACAAAGAAAACCGCCCTTACTGCTCCAAAACGGAGGCGTTCACCATAAATTCAGGCCGACATTACGTGCTTAAGGCTTCCCCTTTCTTATCCCATACTTCCAGGTTTAATGTATCCTTTGTCATAATAATTTATTACGAAGTATAAACGTGGTTTGATGTATCTTTTAATGAATTTCTTAAAACAAAACTCTTAATTTCAGTTCAACAAAAAGTAGCGAAAACACATTATTGGAAACAGAGTTCGTGTCATGGCCTATGGTACGCTACAAACGCGAGGTGCTTTTCGGATGGGTCGACTTGCTTGGTGAGTCAAACTACCGTAGAATTACAGTGAAATATTTGTATTGGTTTTCCTATTAGTTGTATTTGTAATTATGGGCTTTCCTAACTCCTTTTGTGGTTTTCATTCACTGTTCTAACGTTTATACTGCCGACTAACCCAGAAAAACAAAATCACATTGTAGAAAGTCTTATTGCCAGATCCCTGGGGGGTGACCATAAGCTCTTAAGAGTAAGGTTATTTTGAGTGTGTGTAAAGGACATATTTATATGACTGTATACATCTGTCACTTACGCGATCTCAAAACGTATCTAAAATTACTAATTTGTTATTATTACTAATTTGTATACGCACTTAAACAGGTAAAAAATGTAACTAACATAAAAACTGCTGTAATATCATACCACGCATATGTCGAATCGGTACTACGTTATGGGCTTGTAATGTGGGGAAACAGCACCGACTTCTGTAGAGCATTCATCGCTCAAAAAAAGTGTATGAGATCAATTTGTGGACTTAAACCTGACGACTCATGTCGACCAATATTTAGGAAACTTGGTTTGTTACCGTTACCGTCACTTTACATTTACGAAGTATGTATGTTTGTAATGAAAAATAAACTATTATTTAAGACTGCAAATGATGTGAATCCTCGGAGCAGACGAGATCCCTATAGATTAGTGTTGAATGATTTGCCTAGGCTAGCTAAGTACAATAATAACTGCCTAGCAATGTGTGTGTGCATTTATAATAAAATACCGAGGCATTTTAAAACATTAAATACAGAATTGTTTAAAACTAAATTTTATAAATGGTTGCTTGAACATAGTTTTTATAGCATAAAAGAATTTAAAGATAAAAAATTTGATGCTTTAAATATTTAATTGTTGATGCCTCCTTACCTGTTTGCCTGACTTTGAAATTTTGCATGCTTTGTTCTATCTTAGCTAAACATGTTTGTGCCATATAACTTGTATTTAACACCATTGTATACCATGTTTTACGCAAATAAATATTTTATTATTATTATTATTATTATAAACAACCTTACTCTAAGAGCTGGTCGCTTTTAAGAAAATGTCTAAATCTATTGACAGATTATTCTATCATTCTTCTTAAATTTATATTCTTCTTATGGCGTATATATGCCCCAATGTTAACACAGTACCTACTGGCCGTGCGCCCGCTCGGAGTCAGAATATCAATATTGAACCTCCTTTTGGTCAGTTTAATTTACTTAAGCTATTTCAGTTATGAAAAAATTCTAGCCACAATTTTTTTTGTGTCATATATTTTAAAACATCCAAGTCGTTTTGGAGGATTATCCAAAAGTAGCGAAATAATATCGTGTTGCTAATTATTTTTTAAAGCAAAACTATAAGTTACTCGAAAAAACCATGTTTCATAAATAACGTACATGAATCAATAATAAACAGTTTTTTTTTTCAAACCTTTTTACTTAGCCGTTACTGAGGAGTATGCTTTAGAACAGTGTTTTTCAACCTGTGGGTCGCGACCCCCTGGGGGGTCGCGAAGCTTCCAGAGGTTGAGAGAACAACATCAGTAAAAAAACAATAAAGATTGATACAAAAGGATATACTCATAAACATTTGTATACTAATACAAACAAATTAACAAAAAATAAGATCCTAAGACTCATGTCAATGCGAAGGTTGTGTTTGTTTTTGATTAATCAATTTTTCCTATCTTGGATCTGTATTTGCTACTAGAATTAAATCGTTTTCCAAATTTAAGCGATTTCTTTGCTTACTTTTTATTTGGGCCATTGATGAAAATGTTAACTCGCATAAGTACGAGGTGACAAATGGAATCAAAAACTTCAAAGCCTCAGTTGTCAATTCCGGGTATTCTGTTTTTCTCCTTAACCAAAAGGTATCCAAATTAGCAGACTTGAATTCCAAGTGTAACATCCCATCGGCAGATAATTCTAGCTGATTCTCTTTGAGCTTATTTGGCAAATTAACCTCATTTATAGTTTATCAAAAATTTAGAAAAACGGATTTAAGATCCAGTTCTGCCTAATGTTCTCCGATGTCTCTTGCACTGAGAAGTAATGACACAATTTTTCTTTCAAATTATCTAATACCATTTTCATACCAGGTATATATGCCTTGATGTTTATCACACATCCGACTTCTTCAGTACATAATACATGATAAAAAGCGAAAGGTCGGGGGGTCGCGAAATATTTTTTCATACCAAGGGGGTCGCATCATGAAAAAGGTTGAAAAACACTGCTTTAGAAAGTAACCGTTCGACAGCACTACAGCGGTGGAAGCAAATTCTAACTGTTTTTAGAGTTCCGTACCCAAAGGGTAAAAACGGGACCCTATTACTCTCCTCTCCTATTCTCCGGACTCCGCGGTCCGTCTGTCTGTCTGTCACCAGGCTGTATCTCATGAACCGTGATAGCTAGACAGTTGAAATTTTCACAGATGATGTATTTCTGTTGCCGCTATAACAACAAATACTAAAAACAGAATGAATAAATATTTAGGTGGGGCTCCCATACAACAAACGTGATTTGTTTGCCGTTTTTTTGTGATTATGGTACGGAACCCTTCGTGCGCTAGTCCGACTCGCACTTGGCCGGTTTTTTTACAAGATTTTATTTACTTTAACTTGTTCCAGTGTTTGTAATCAACTCTTGCAAGTTAAATTTGACCCACTGCCGGTGTTGGACTATGCTGAATTTTTCCAGACACGTGGTTTCTCGTGACGGTGCATTTTTTTTAAAGTTTGTTTAAAAAAAACGTATTAATATCTAAGCTTGTTAACTGATTATTTTTGGGAAGCTGGCAATATCGCTTGCCATAGATGAGTATCATAAAGATGTTGCCGCTTAACCCGACAAAAAACGCTACAATAACTTATCAATATTTCCAGTATCATTCGGCGGCATCGCGGGACTGTTCCTGGGTTTCTCCCTACTATCTGGTGTGGAGCTGTTGTACTACTTCACGCTGCGAGCATGGTGTGCAGCTGCGAGAGACGGTGACGTGTTGCGTCAAGAGCGAGCGGAAAGACTCGCTAAGCCCAAACCACCCCATGATCTGAGCCTCGTGCCTTGGTCAGTGCATTTTTTATCTATTTGAAATAGAAACCTAAGTTAGCAACTTGTACTGAACTCCATTAAAAGAAAATTGGTGATTAGTGTTGGTGGCAATAACCTTTATATTAGTATTTATAAAGGTGCATTTACACTGTCACATGTAAAAGTAAGGAAACGAAAGCTTTTAGTTTGTATGCAATATTATAAGTTTGGAAAACTTGAAGCTATGCTCTATCCTAGTTTTATATTTTGGTGGACTGTGATATTGTTATTACGATAGATGAAAATGGTCTCATTTATTGATGACCAGTATACTAGTCACAGCGGATCTTTGTGTCTATGAAATTGGCTCTGCCAACCACTGCGCAAAAATCAGTTTGTCATCGAGTATACTGCATAGAGAAAGTGAGATAGGACGATGCGACAAACGTAAGCGAGTGAAAGAGACAGTTATACAATGCTATCTTCATCTTTAACATTGGCACAAAATTTGCTATTGCGCAGGGTCTTGCAGCCAATTCAGAGATACAAAGATCTGCAGCCTAATTGTGTAAGTGAATTCGGCAAACGAAACAATCTGGTTCTTTCCCAAAAACACACACATACACAAAAAAGTTGAATAAAGATTCAACTTTTTTGTGTGTGTTTGTGTTGAAAACACACACATACACAAAAAAGTTCAATTTTTTTTTGTGTGTGTTTTTGGGAAAGAAACAGATTGTTTCGTTTGCCGAATTTACTTACACAATTAGGCTGCCGCTCTGAGTATTATAATATGTTGGTTTCAGGTGGAAGGAACCGCCAGTGCCTCGCAGCGCTCGCCCCATAGTAGTGCGTGCTAAGAACAGCGGCCAGCCCCCAGAGTACTCCCCGCCCCCTTCATACCCCACTTACTTGCCCTAGTCACGTCTACGTGGATATTATTAATATAAATTATAGTATTATTTTAAGCCAGTTTATAAAAAAAAATAAAGGTACGTAAGTGTTTGAAGAAATGAAACGAAAATATATTTCAGTTAATATTTATTTCATTATTTTTGGTCATACATACACCCATTCAATGTCGCAATTAGTAGTAAAATTTATATCGAACTACATTATTGTGATAATTGGACACAAAAACAGTCAACAAGTTCCAAAATTCGAGAAATATAAACATACATACAGTAAAGTGTAAAAAAACGGTCACAATAATGCAGTTCAATAAATAACAAGTTTACAAAAAAATAAAGTTCCGAAACAACTCGTGTGATATCTGTATGTATTCTATACAATTTTAATTTCACAATTTGTTATCTATGAAGCTATGGTACTAAATCATACGCAGCACCAAACGTCTAAGTACTAAACAATTAGGAATGAAATTTCTCGACTAATAAAACATAAATATTACTAATATTGCATTCATAAATTGTCTGCCAATCTATTACTCACGCACTTCACTCATTAGCGGTTAGTACCGAATGAATGAATCATTATAAACATAATACTCTTGCATTGTTTTCAAATATCAGATATTAATAATGCTGATTGTATTTTTATCGCAATATTCTTAAAATTTTAAAGATGTTTCACTTACATATCTACTTACGGTATAATTACATGATAACATAGACACATAAAATTGCAAATTCTATTCATCCAATAAGATTTTAAAACCTACAATGCCATATTCAACTATCTTCCAAGGAATCCAACCACATTTGGCATTCTAATACCTTTTAAAACCCATTTTAAAAAGGATCTACTTCTATGATCTACTATTTAATATTAATTTAATACTTCTAGTGCAGCATACAGCGTATGACTTGCAGTATCGCTGACGAGATGACATAAACGTACAATAATAATATTAAAAGATGCTGCATCGTATTTTCACGTTAAATTAATATAAAAAAAATACGATACAGCTGTATACGTTATAACGTTTAATAATTAAACAGTTTAAGATGTTCCTTTGGTTTTTACAATACACAAATCGGAAAGCTACTCGCTCACTGGATTGCAACTTATTATTTATTTATTTGACTATCATTTTTTGCCGCAATAAAATAACACATAGGCAGTATATATTACGTTTAATGATACGTATATCAACGGAGGAGAAGCCCATTAGTACATCTATTGAAGAATACAATTGAAATACATCTGACGAATTGGAATCTTGCGATTTACGTGAAGCATGGGCGTCAAATTACAAAAATTAAATTGGATCAAGTGAACATAACACATTGTATCGCATAATGGTCTACGCACAAATACTAGTAATCTTAAGATTAATGTAATATACTTTTAAAAATAGTAATCGATCTAGAGGAGGTAAAAATAAATTAAGTTAAAAAATCTTTCTTAATAATGTTAAAGCAATTTATAAAATAATTTAAGTAGCACGTAAATTAAAGTAGTACGTAAGTAACTTTCATTACAGTTTTTGACACGATTTGTGCACGTTTTTAATGTATTTTACGATAATAATACAATACAGCAGCAAACTGTTACCATTGTTTGATTTAGAATACCTTTCCGTTAACAATGTTATTCTCAGTGTTATCAGTAAATAGTAAATAGCATTCTACAACTTAACAGGGATTGAGATATAAGTTAAATAAATAAAATAAACTGAGCAACATGTTTAAGTAATACATATACATATTTCTCGTGTCTCCTGTGCGGGTCACAAAGAAATTTTTTTTTCTCTCTTTCTTAATATATATGAAGTACAAATGCAAAATCACAAAACATTCGTAACTAATCGCGCATACTCAAACATACATAATTTTAATTCATATTTTTATCTATATTTACAGTAATAAAATAAGTAGGATTCAACTTATATTCCTAATTTCTTTTAAAGGGACCAAAGGACCATTTGCTAATAAAATTGATTTCTGTATAATATTACTATGAATAAAAAAAATAAGTTAAGAGTAACTCATTTGATTTTTAAACGTTTGTGACAAGTTCCGCTCTTATGAATAATTAAGAGGTATTTGCACTAAGAGAAGACATGAAGTTTCTAGAAGAGTATAATGACAAGGAGGATAATGAGTATGCAGTGTTAATGGAAATATAACAGTGTTTGAACTGTGTTCTTCTGCTACGGTTTTAGAGTTGATTGTGTTCACAACGGCTAACAAGTTTTGTACTGTTGCAGGTTTCTATTTAATAGATAACAGGTGAACTATTATAAGGATTTAGAAAGAGTCTGTCAAGCGTTATTTGGCACCCCTATTTCTTAAATAAGTACTTTAAAACGTTTATAACGAATGATTGGCATACAAAATATTGATTAGACTCACAGACTCCGCCACGGCCCATTCTTGAATACAAATATTAGTAAATTCGACAAATACCTAATGTTACTTATAAGTTATATGTTAGGGGAGGATTTTTGAGATCAAAGATAAGTTCGAAACTTGTCTTACCTCTGCGTAGAAGATCATTTTATCCTCCGCTGGTTATGGGGCATGATATTTAGGCGGAACGTGAAATTATTCGAGTGTTAAACAACCATTTTGACCCACACCCCGCACGGGCGTAATCAGAAATATTATATGTTAAAATTCATTGTAGAATATCCGGGCCTCGAATATTCTAGTATAATTTGCGCTATATAATTAACTAGCTGTTCCCCGCTCCCGTGTACCCCACCCCACAGGAGCTGTTTTCGTGATTAAAAAATAGCCCATGTCACTCAGGAATAATGGAGCTTACTATTGGTGAAATATTTTTTTAAATCGGTCCAGTAGTTTCGGAGCCTATTCGGTACAAGCAAAAACATCTTTCCTCTTTATAATATTATTATTGTTGTATAGACTTGTTTTGAGCATTCCTTAATTAAGCTCAGTGTCTAACAAAGAAGGTTTTATAAATAAAATACATTAAGACGCGTGCGTTTGAAAAACACATGTGAATCGATTATTTCATAATCTACATGTGCATTTTTGTTGCCATACGAATCCACATGGAAATAGGATTCAGAATCGTAAAGCAAAACCAGACGTTTGCACGACTTTACGTCTTAAAAGACCTTCGTGTTCAGATACTTCCCTATTCAAATAGCGACAAATAATACGTTTGCTTATCATATTGACCGGTAAACTTTTACTTGACAGACTCGGTAAATGCTGAATTAAGTAACTTTTTCAATAAGTACAAATTAAAACGACTGAAATACACAACCTATCAAAACCGTAAGTAAATTATGTAAAACCAACATATTATTTCTAAAGTAGATAATTGATTTAAATTTTCGAGATTTTAAATATACCTAAACGTAGAAAGTACGTAAAACGGGGTTAAAATGATTAATTTTGAAATTTGAGGTGTGTTCCGTTATCACGGAGTTAATTTTAAAAAACCTAAAAAAATTGGTTATCATCAAAGTTGTCCCAGATCTCAATGGAACCCCATTCTACCGGTTCTGTTATCAGGGATATAACTACTTTTAAAACAAAATAGTACAGAAGTGATTCTATGATACGTGAATGATATTCAGCGCTGGAAGTATCCGAGAATTCCTTTATCACAGCAGATGTCACGTCAATCTTGCTAAATGTATGGGTCTAAAACTCATCTGTGCAACAGCATACAAATGTGAATGCGAATGCTTCACGATATTGCACCACTCATCGGTTTTCGGAGCTCAACTTGCTCAACGCTACTATAATTCTCGGCATGTAAGTTGGCAAGAGTTGATAGATGCGCGGAACTAATTTTTTAGGCATCTTTGGTAGTGAAGCGGGTCGCAGGGAACGTTTAGGTACGTACGTTCCGAGCGCACGATTGTTTGGTCAGTTGACACAAGGATCGACTGACCAACGCGACACGGTCTACGTTCCGTTCGCTCTATATGGCGGTTGGTCAGTTCGCGGCATATGCCAAAACCTTGCCAACTTACGTGCCGGGCTTGCTACTACAGTGAAGGACGTAGTTTTGCCGCGTTGCGATTTTGCTGTTTTGAGTTGCGCCCTTAAAGCCCTCGTGTAACAAGATGACGTGACGAAGAATAGGGTTGAACCACAATTTACATGCATTGATTTACTTTTCTTTAGAAGAAATGTTATCTTTGGGTGAAATGTACGCTATAGTTATCTCCAAATGAATGACGACCGCTATGCAAGGGGCGCAGCGTATATCAATGAGAGATTTTTGGAGTTCATATAAAATGCACAGGAACTTCAATCACACCCTTGCAAATTTAACTCAACCCTGACAGCACAGTGGCCGATGAAAATAGCGCCAGCGTTCGAAAACCGAACGGCAATAGTATAATTTTACTAGATTCGGACTTAAAAATTAAGTAACAGCCAACTAAACCTCCAGGTAAGATTATTCGCCGACTTATAAAAAATAAATATTTTAATTTACATAGTAACAACGTAAAGGAAGCCTGATCCGATTCTTCGTCAGCGCCTCTCTTACGCTATTACTAAGGAGTAAAAGGTAACTATAGAGCGGGATATTCCCGGTGGCATGGAGTAGGGAGCAAGTGGATTACAATCGAATAACCTTGAATTATATTTGAATTCAGAATTTAAGATAATTACTATGTTTTGGAAACAAACTCAAGGTTACAAGGCAATCAAACTCTATTGCAAATAAAATTGATTTTGGACCTTATTACAAAGTGGTATCTCAAATTTCAAGCTATAATGCATAAGGCTGCAGTACATAGTTGAGTAAGTGGCAAAACACGTACATTGCTTTTCATTCTGTATTCAAATTTACAAATACAATCACAAAATCAATTTTTAGATGCTACCAAATATTAGATTAGGTTTTTTGGTGAATAAAATAGGATAGTCTATTGTTAAGCGTTTGGACAGCATGTTAAAGGATGCCTGTCCTTACTTGAAGTATCCATTGGCTATCTACTCCATACCGGTTGGCATCATGATCGCGACGCACTGGTCGTAGTACGCTGCAGTCAGCACAGCTGCACGTGGTCGTTGTGTTCGTGCGGCCACAGCGGGCTGGCGGCGTCGCCCGCGGGTTGCTTGTCGTTGCAGCGACGACGAACCACGCGCGCCAGGCGGGAGAACTTCTCTGGGTCCGATAGAGATGCCTGTGAACAGAGTAATAATGACATTAGTAAGTTTATCAACGAGATTGTTGCCATTGCGGGTCCGAGATGGTTTTAAAATGCGCGCTTTGCTTCCTTACACATCTAGCGAGACACAGCGTACGTTACGTGGGCCAGTTAACTGACTTTAACAGAGATTCGCCCCTCTGTCAGCTTTGGAAGTTTATTTCAGTTAGCGTTAAGTTGAAATTAGTTTAACAGCGACAACAACGCAGAACTGCGAATTGCCTTATAAGCCCTAACTCTGCGTAAGTGCAGCTACGCAGAGCGACTTGTTCATCATCATCAGTCTTTTAATGTACCCACTGGTGAGACACAGGCCTCCTCTCTGTGAGAGGAAATGGGCCGTAATCCACCACCCAATGTCTTCGAATTTTTGGTTCTAAGACATGCCGGTTTCCTCACGATGTTTTCCTTCACCGTTTTTAGAGCAGTGGTAGTGAAATAATTTACAAGTAAAGCGCCTGCCTGGGTTCGAACGACCTACAACTTTTAAGTCGCAGCCGTTACTATTGGTCCACCACTGCTCTACGCAAAGCGCCTTGTTGCGCCAAGTAAATGTCATACCTAGATAACTTCTGAAAAAGAAAGCATCATGCTCACCTCAATAGCAATAGCCAAGATGAAATGAATGGCAGGTATCAGCAGCAGATAGATACGGAACTTGGTTTGTTCAAAGTTATCGGATTCCATAGCCTCAAGCTCCATGAAGTCAGAGAGCCATTTCCACGGGCACATCAGGAGTACGGTCACGAAGATGCATTGCGTCACGAGTGATAATACCATAGAGTCTGAAAATAGAAATATCGTATTAGGATCTTGAGATCAAGCCAAGAACTGGAAGAAATCAAGGCGGAACTACATTTGGCTTATGTAGCCGAATATTGGCATCGTAACCGCTGTACCAAGGCCAAGGCTCTCTCGAGCTGCGTCAATACAAAATATACTCTATGACAATTAATATACAGTATATTTTTTAATAACAGAAACACCAAGTACAGCACTGTCTCGACCAAAATGTCAAGGTTATACTCACAATTGGTGCAGAAACGTTGCCGGAAAGGCCAGCCTTTAGCATAGACACAGGCCAGAATCAAGTACTGGAATGCCGTAATTATGAAGAGGACTGTGTTCTCCCAGCATTGCACTTGTTCCACGTCCGGACCACCTTCAACTGCTTTGAACCTGAAAAAGAATTAATCAAAGATTATAATATTAAAATCTATTTATATTCATAAAAGTAGGTAGCGAAGTCACAAGACAGTTATACCGCCTGACATTCACTTACAGAATAAAAAGGTATAGTATTTCAACTTTTCAAAGTTTCATATATAAACACCATGGGTCATACTAGTAATAATAGTAATGGCTAAACCACGGGGTTTCAGCGCTAAGAAAATTGGGTTCAAATAAATCACACTAGATGGCGCGACATGAACCAAGTTGTTATTGAATTGTGTGCAAAATTGATATTTTCGGGCATTGAACATAAATATTGTATAGAATATATAATATCTATACTAATATTATAAAGAGGAAAGGTTTGATTTTTTGTTTGTTTGTATGAATTGAATAGGCTCCAAAACTACTTGGCAGATTTGAAAAATTCTTTCACTGTTGGATAGTCCATTTATCGAGGAAGGTTATAGGCTATATAACATCACGCTACGACCAATAGGAGCGGAGCATAAATGAAAAATGTTACAAAAACGGGAAAAAATATTCCTTTTTGAGAGCTTCCATTGCGTGCGCTGCGTAAATGGTTTAAGTTACGCAAATATCATGTATGATAGAATTGTTTCTCTTTAAAAGTTCTAAAAAAAAGTCCGTGACACCATATGTCTATCTTTTAAGGTGGACTCACAATAGCAAATTTTATGTTCTAAATTTTAATTAGATCAACGCTGCCGGTAGAAACAAAAGTTGGTTGCATTCGTATAGTAGTATATATATTATTTCTTATTCAAATAAATAGTTCAACAAGTTGGTAGGTAGATAGGGTAGGGTAGGTAGGGTAGGGTAGTGTAGGGTAGGGTAGGGTAGTGTAGGGTAGGGTAGGGTAGTGTAGGGTAGGGTAGTGTAGGGTAGTGTAGGGTTGGGTAGGGTAGGGTAGTGTAGGGTAGGGTAGGGTAGGGTAGGGTAGGGTAGGGTAGGGTAGGGTAGGGTAGGGTAGGGTAGGGTAGGGTAGTGTAGTGTAGGGTTGGGTAGGGTAGTGTAGTGTAGGGTAGGGTAGTGTAGGGTAGTGTAGTGTAGGGTCGGGTAGGGTAGGGTAGGGTAGGGTAGTGTAGGTAGTGTAAGGTACGGTAGGTAGGGTAGATAAATGTTTGGTGTTTTTATGGCAAAACAAAGTTTGCCCGGGCCAGCTTGTGTTTAATAAACTCTCCTAAGCATAAAATCATGGAATATTGGAATGGATCATTTAAAATTGATGCCAATAGATGGCGCGGTTTCGGCTTCCCACAAATTTGTACTGCGATTATTTATTAGTACTGCGATTGTTCAAAATTTGTACTGTAACACATTTTGGTGCAATGAAACTGTAAAAACATGCAAAAAAATACTATAAAACAAGTCTTCAATGTATTCAAAGAAAAAAATATTCATGCACCGAGTGACCCTTTTACTTGCAAGTCGCTGCTATAACCATCTATCTATCGCCATGGAACGGAACTGAATGCAAACGATGTACAAAAAATAATCGGTTGAAACAGATGAAAAACGCTAGTTACGTCGGCTCGGTTTCTTTGTTTGGGTTGAGGCATCTTTGTGCTAGTATTATATTATCTGTGGCTAAACTAAAAGCATTGCACTTAAAGCTACACTAGGAAGAGTCAAAGCAAACACGTTTGAGACAAACGACGCATTCTTCTAAAAAGGTACATAGCATATTGACCCCTATCTCCACAACAACGTAATGCACACATTCCTATCAAGATGAACACAAAACGCGAATTCGCGCATGTGCTACAGAATTTCATGCGTCGCTTACTTCGACTGTCTCAATGTACGTTGACCCTTAAAGTTACATTCGTTGAGCGGCACTAGAGGGCCGAGTTTCTCACCTCTAAATTATCGCAGAATTAATGTGAGAAATAGTCAAGCATGTGTTATCTGCTGTGATTGGCTGTTGAAAATTAATTCAACCAATCACAGCATATAACGCGTGCTTGACAATTTGTCACATTAATTCTGCGATAATTTAGAGGTGAGAAACTCGGCCTAGAACGCTTTACAACAACACACAGCTAAACGTTACCTGACACTATTTGTAGAAATTGACATTCAAATGTAGATTCACTCACCACGGCTGAGCGTACAGCAGATATATAGCGGCGATCTGCATGATGAGCACCAGGAACACTTGCATGACGAGCGGCAGGATGCTGGACAGTGCTACGAGCGACACGGGCGGCGACTGGCGCGTGAGCAGCGGCCCGGGGGACGCGCGGCCCAGCGAGAGAGCCAGCAGAGTCGTGAGTACCAGGTCGATGTACAGGAACTGATTGTTGCCGAGGATTGAGTAGAACTGTAACAAACATAATTTACAATAATATTATTCAATAAAGTATGAAACTAGAAAATCTGGCTATAAGTATTTTCGTTTGATACATTCTTTTATTAATGTCTAAAAATAAGTCTCTATAACCCTTAGCTTTTGCAAGCGGGAATCAAGTTCATGACTCCTCTGGCTTAGTTTTGGATTTTGCCCTGAACTCATCACTTTCTATAAACGATCTTGACAAACACTATGTCACAATTTGATCTTTTCATCATCATTTCAGCCGATATATTATGTCCACTGCTGAACATAGGCCTCCCCCAAGTGCCACCACATTGGTCGGTCCCGTGCGTTTCAATCCAACGGATTCCCACAACGCAAATGTTCTGGAATGGCGACCGCGAACCGGAAGACGTTGCGTTGGAATGCCTCCCACTAGGTGGTAATATTGGCGATAACCTGCAGCCGTATTGCGTAATATAATACGGCAATGTAAAGGGTTTGACCGCTATCCATCGAACAATCACACAGACGGAAATCCACATCGCGTCATTCATCTCGCATATGTTTGGTCGATTTGATAGCGGTCAAATCCTGCGCCTTGCCGAATTCATTTGCGCTGTTCGTCTGCCGGTAATCTTTAATCAAAGAATAATTATTTAATATCGTATATATAGGATTTACTTACGTTGTAAAGAATCAGGATTGAGAAGAACTGAATCAGTGAATATAGAGCCATGTATTTGAAGATTGCGAAAGAGGTGCTCAGAGCACAGCGACCTTCCAAAGCGAGCAGTTTTACGCATTTGATGTTTTGCTCTTGAGATGTGAATGGAGCCGCCACTGAAAAATGAGAAAAATTACAAATTATTCATTGATCATTTTTATTGGTAATACATAAGGTAAATTTAAAGTGAAACATTGAAACGTGAGCTTTATATCATATCATATAAAGTGACATTTCCAAAAACAAAAGTGCGCTTGGGCGTCCAAGTGTCGCATAGTCGACAGGTTCTCACATTTCATTACTTCACTTAGCGTCAAGTTGTTGTTGAGTTGCGACAGCCATTACGGTCTATGACCTTTTGACATACAGACCAACAATTTCTTTGCACGACCACGAATACACTGAAACAGTTACGAATCTTACCTGATGCGTCAGCTTCAGAGAGTGATATGCCAACGTGCGCAGCTTTTAAAGCACCGCAGTCGTTGGCTCCGTCCCCGCACATACCAACAATTAGATCTTCACCTTGCAATGCAGTCACTAGCTGAGTCTTTTGATCAGGACCAAAACGACCAAATACCATGCCTGTAGGGGAAAAAAGACATTTAAATTAAACCAAGATACAAAAAAAAACTTGGAATACGATTTTGATATCGTCTCAAAAACATAGATCAGCAACAAATATGCACAATGGCTTGTCAAACATAACTGCGAACCGAGCCAAACGAAAACGGAGAATGTCTACCGAAGCGGAGACGTCAATCTAGATGCAGCGAACTAATAGCGAAAGATTTCACTGATAAAACAAGTAAAATTTCAAAATTTAAAAAACCCCCGACACATTTATCTTGCGAAAACACCCCGATTCAAACAGTAAAACGCCAATAACTTTTGAACGGCTGAACCGATTTTATTCAAACATAGCTAAGAACACTCTCGACAAAATTACCTTTCAAACAAAAAACTAAATCGAAATCGGTTCATCCGTTTACGCACTATGATGCCACAGACAGACACACAGATACACAGCAACACACGTGAAACTTATAACACCCCTCTTTTTCCGGCGGGGGTTAAAAAATAGTTTTGAATTTGTAAATAGACACGCTAAGCGAGAGTGACACCCGATTATTGTGTAATCGGGCGTCGCTCTCGCTTCGCGTCTCGTTTTCGCTCTCAGTTTGGCGTCATGCATACAAAGCCAGCTAATACAATTATATCGCTCACGCCTCGCTTCGCGCGCTCTCCTTTGGTTTGTCATGGCGACACACGCCCTTTGCTTCGACGCGGTATTGGTTCGCTTTCGCTTTTCTATGTGACTAATTCAAACTATACCATACATTACAAAATAAAAAAGCTATCGGTTCGCTGTATATTTGACAAAGGCTTTACAAATTCAAAATTATTTTTTCCCTATTAGGTTTTTTTTTTCATAACTCTAATCAACAAAATTGGCGCCTTGTGCTTAACCTGTGTCATTCCGGTCAATCTTTTATGCCTCTCGTACATGCATTCCTCATACTAAATCTTTCTTGCATTCATCATCTTGCATTCCCTATTAGTTCTCTGCACCTAGTTTAACGTCTCCGCTTCGGTTCACATTCTCCACGTTTTTGGTTCCGTTCGGTGATTGACATTGGCTATGCGTAGTATTTTGCGAGCGCACCATTATCATTTTAATTTAAACTTTATATCAATGTCCATAAAAGCCAGACTGGCACACATGATTTGCGAGACTATACTTAAAATCAACCGTTTCTTACCTCGATTTAGTACAACTGGCATTAGTTCCGGATAATGAGTACGTATCACAGCCCAAGTTTTACCCTCCAATGCCAACACGTATGCATCTATTGGTAGTTTCGGATATCCACCTTCCCCAACTACCTAAAAAAGGAGAGTTATGTTAGTAACATTAACAATAACATCTATTATTCAAATCTGCACCTGTAGCCAAGTTGACAATCTACAATCGATAACGCTAGTAGAATACGAATCAATGTATGGGAATGACACATCTGAACGTTAAGTCACGTAGTCAGACCATACAAATAGAAGGAGTTAACGATTGTAGAAAGAGATTCGATACGAAACGTTTCTAACTTTAAACATAGACGGATCCAAGGGTAACGTTCATCTCAAATAAAACTCGCTGCTGAGATTCGATAAATACAGAAACAGATCCTGGATCCACCCATTCAAGTAACATATCCGGTTTATATAGCTTTTATCTTTCTAAAGTGATGTTTATGCAAACTTACTTCCATCTTAAGAGGCGGTCGTGAATCAGTCGACTGCGGTTGTCCAGTGGTGAAGAGTACAAGTTTCTGATGTGGCTGCACCATGAGGCAGCCGCGAGCCACCGACATAGCCGTCATTATATTATCCCCTTCAAAAAAATAAAATATCGTGAAACGTCACGCCACTAGTACACTTTATACTACCTTAGTGACGTCACAAGCGGTTTAACTTTGTTAATTTTTATTGATTTGGTAAAGCAAAAAATACGTGTCTAATATTATTTGATAATCTCACTGACGGACTACAGGAAACATCCCTATTGAATAATTTTTCAATCCAATGGAACTACTCGCTGTACAAATGTGAATATTTCCAGTAACTAATAACATGTAACTGCAATATGTTGCGCCACTTATTTAACCTTATCAGCCCTGCTTTAGTATAGCGAGAAATATAAAACTACTATACTCTGATTTTTTATTTCCTAGACTAAACTGACTTTGGGGGGTTGTCACTTTAATAGTTAAATAAAAATAGTGTTGTATCCTGACTATCCTGAGTGATCGAAAGTTAATCGAAAATAGAAGTAGATCGAAAAGCAAAATTGAACACCAAAAAAAGATTACATTTGTTAAGAAACTAGCGGCCCTTATTCAGTTTCTACTCATTTATGTCAGACTTTATTTTATCAATCGCATTTATTTTATTGTTGATTTCAAATTTAACACAATAAAAGTTTATGTACTATGTGTATGAATACTGTTACATTAAAATATACTCTAATTAGTAAAATTAAATTGATGAGTCATGTCGTATCGATTCGATGAATCACTTATGATTGAGACTTACCTACAACACTATGCTCCGCGCTACCAACATTTAAAAAAAATATGGTCATTTGCAGCTGTCAGTTTAGTCTACGAAATTTGAAATCTAGGGTGTGACGTAGCTTTGAATGATTTTGGTGCCCATAATCGAGATTATGAGCGTGAAATAAAAAGCAAAACTAACCTGTGACCATAATCAGTCTCATAGAAGCCTCATGAAGCTCTCTTATCACTTGGGTAGTCTCTGGTTTCAGGCTATTTTGCATGACTAGAAAGCCTAGGAACGCCATGTCGCACTCAAGTGTATCTCGCTTGACCCTCTGTGCGTCAACCCATTTCATTTTACGATCGAGTTTCTTATGCGCAAGTCCAATTACTCGGTATCCGTTGGATGTGTATTCATTGAGAACAGAGCTGAAGTTTTCCGGGAGTGTCTCTGGATTGCACATTAGGGCAACCTAGAAGGAAAAAAAACACTAAATCAAAATCGGTTTATCCGTTTGGGAGCTATAATGCCACAGATAAATAGACACGTCAAACTTGTAACAACCCTCTTTTTATCGTCGTCCCCACTTGTGTAATTTTTCAAAATAAGCATAGACAAGAGTGCTGTGTCCTGCCATAATGCGATAGATATAGCATTTACCTTTTCAGGAGCACCTTTCACGAAGTAAACCATCTGTGGCTGGCCAAGTACATTAGTTATAACACCCATTGATTGCTGAGCAGATGAGAAGTGGAATCGCCGCAGCAAACCAACCTAGAACCAAAGATTTTTCATTAAAACCATAATAATTTCGATACACTGATGCAATTTATATTTTTAGGGTTTGCCCGAAAGACCTTCATTCGAGGCCAAAGCGTAAAGGAAGACAAAAGAAAGTGCCTAAAATATATAAAAAAAAAATCTTTTACATTTTAGCAACACTAGAATTAGGTATTATTTGTTGAAAAAAATTATTACCTCATATGGAATCTCCATGGTAAAAGGATCGAAGTCATCCAAATTCTGAGCTTCATTGGCAGCAGCGACGGGTTTCACGATAACTGGTGTCAGGTTGTCGTACCGAGTATTCTCTGGTCCCGGTTCTTCAAGTATCTGCAAACGAAACTCAACAAGGTTAATATCAGGCCAAAGAGAATGCTTACATTAAAAAATATGAGATCAAATACGAGGCATTCACGATCTTGATCTTATTTATAAAGATTTTACATCTGCACAATTTATGAACAAAATAAACTCCATTTGCAATAACTTTAGACATTTAAATAAGCCCATTTTACAGCCCGTTCAACCGATTTTGACTTCTAGTGCGTTGGTGATACGAAAAATGATAGCTGTAGTAAATAGTTGGTTTTCGTAAGAGGTTTATGCTTTAATGTCATCCTTTTGTTACGGGATAGAACTCAAAATCGGTTGAATAGACTAAAAAGAGTTATAAACATGTCTAATGTTATTTCAAATGGAGTTTAGCTAAGGACTCTATTAACCGTAGTCACGGGCACCCAACGCAAAGAAAGAAAATTTTTTTCTAATAAATTGCACTAGATGGCGTGATAAGCTTCGAATTGTTATTGAGTTTTGTGAAATATTAAGATTTTCTAGAGACGATAATTAAAAATGTATGTTCTTGTTTAATTAACTCTCCTAAGCACAAAATTAAGGAATATTGGGCTCTTAATTCACATTTCAAAGATTATCTGAATGGATCATTTAAAATTGATTCCAATAGATGGCGTAGTTTTAAATTTCTAGGACGACCACCCGATTATAAAAAAAAAAATGTAACACATTTTGGTACAGTGAAACTGTAAAAACGTGAACAAAATACTATAAAACAAATCGTCGCTTTATTTAAAAAAAAAGTATTTACGGCCCGAGTAAACACTTTTAGTTGTAAGTAGCTGCTAACACCATCTATATCCGGGAAACGGAACCGAACGCGATTCGATGTTCTTAAAAAATATATCAGCTTAATCAGACGAAAAACGCTAGTTACGTCGGCACGGTTTCTTTGTATGGGATGAGGCATCTAGTATAATATTATCTGTGCCGTAGTGGACTTAAATCCTCTGTCGAAATCTGTCCTTCCATTTGGAAGCCACAATACCACAAATAGCTTTCGAACGCACCATTTGCGTAAGGGATTAAAACCGGGCACCGATTTCACTGATAAAATAAGTCAGGTCAAGTGTCAATTTAAAATGTTCATTCAAATCTGCATTTCGATAATATTGGAATAAAAATGTGTGTCAGAATCGAGGACACAGACACTTAAGATAAAAATCAAGTGTATCTGGTCTACTCATATCAGATAAACGTCATATCAATGCGAAACATTTAGCTAGAACATTTCCTAGTATTGACGTTAGTAATATGTTATGGGAACTAATGACATCACTGCTGTTATTTAAATTATATGGGACTTTATCATTGCGGTTTCCTCATTGATGTTATGGTATGATGGGATGACGCATACAGTGCAGTCAAAAGTACCAAGGCATACAAATTATTCCAAAATGATTTCATAATTGAATTACATTGGCGCTAAGTTCTTTTTATCGTGGATGCAATTTGGTTTCCAAAAATGCAAACACAGGTTTTAAAAAAAAAATATGTCCCACACGTAACAATCAGTTCTATAACTTAATTTTTAGGGTTCCATACCCAAAGGGTAAAAACGGGACCCTATTACTAAGACTCCGCGGACCGAATGTCACCAGGCTGTATCAAATTAACCGTGTTGGCTAGACAGTTGAAATTTTCACAGATGATGTATTTCTGTTGCCGCTATAAATACTAAAAACAGAATAAAATAAATATTTAAGTGGGGCTCCCGTACAACAAACGTGTTTTTTTTTTGTAGTTTTTTGCGATAATGGTACGGAACCCTTCGTGCGCGAGTCCGACTCAAACTTGGCCGGTTTTATCAGTATGGCTTGTGTTTCTGAACAACGAAATAAACAACACAAATAAAAAGATTTTTTTAAACAAAGCTTTTTGTTTAACGCGCATTGTCATCCAAACCAAACGTAACCAAAATTTCAGCTCAATTGGATGGAGATTGAGGGTTTTAAAAATCAGTTGCAGGATTTGACTCAAACAACAAGGCAAGTAAAAGAAAAGCTTGTAAAAATACTTAATTTATACCATTCCCCCTCTAAAAAGCTTATTTTATTCACTGAAAACAGTGAATAAAAAGCACTTTTACTCACTGTTTTGGTGTTTGAATTTGGAACACACCGTAGGTATTTGAACTCCATCTCAATGCTACATAACCTCCTTGCGCCTCCTTGCGCAAAAAATACTCAATACAAACTTCTTGTGCAGAGAATTCTCGACTTTCAAACTCCATCTTCGATTTTAATTTTGAGTTTGTTTATATTTAGGATTTAATTAAAGATTTTGATTTTAGTCTAGGATATTTAATGAATACTTATTTGGATTGTTAATTCTAATATTAATTACAATGGTGTTTAATTAATTATAATTATGTGACGTAACGGAGGTGGTCACCGGCCCCTGAAACACAGGTGCTGTTACCTAGCTCACGGGTCAAGGTAAGGTTTTAAGGGGGGGGGGGAGGGTAAGGTTTTGTAAATTTTGAAGAAAATAAACCATTATTTTGTATTTATTAATATTCCTTGTGCTTAAATCTTTCTTTTTCTCGTAGTCATGGTATAAAATATAGTATGCAACTCTTGAATAAAACGGATTTATATCGAGGGCCATGAATCACTCGCATCGCTCATGATTCTAACACTTGAATCATCAATCATCATGAATCACTCCCTACGGTCGTGATTCAGTCGTTAGAATCCTTCACTTGCTCAGGATTCATCTATGGCCCTCGCTTTAAATCCGTCCTTTATTCACTAGTTGCATAATATACTATTGTAATCCCCGGCACGTAAGTTGGCAAGAGTCGTTAGATGCGCAGAAGTCGTTTTTTAGGTATCTTTGGTAGTAAAGCGGGGCGCGGGTAACGTTTAGGACCATTCCGAGCGCGCGATTGGTTGGTCAGTTGACACAAGGATCGACTGACCAATCGTGTCGCGTCCACGTTCCGTTCGCTCTATATGGTGGTTGGTTAGTTCGCGCGAACGCCTTATATTATTTGCTCAAGTAACAAAGGGACCGGAAAGAAAGCATCGAAGTTGGAATAGATATCAAACGTTTGAAATTGCAAAAGTTCAACAATCGTTTTGTCAAATCGAGAAATAGAGTCTCTGTCAGTCACACGTGTGTTACCATTTTCTTTCTAAATCTTAATGAGTTATAATTATGCACGGGCACTGAAACATTCCATAGAAACAGCAGGTATAAGACTCAGTAAAGATCACTCACCCATTGCGTGAATTCAAACATCTTTAAGTCCAAAGGATCTCCTTTCAGCTGCCCTCCAATGCTGGTGAGAGAGTGGCAAGACGCCAGTGCTTGTATGAGAGGGCTGGTCTTGGGTAGCCCACTAACATTTACAACATTTTCACCAAACTTTTCACCGGAACGAGCTGGTATTACTGAGTGGAAGTCTAGGCCGTCTTCAGTTAGGGTGCCAGTCTGCAAATAAGAATGTTAAGTCACTGCTGGAGAAAGATGCAGAGAAAGAGGGTAATATTATTTACAATGCATGTCCTCGAAAAGAGCGGTTTTCCAAGCCGCCAAACTGTGCGGAAAGTGTCACTTTTTTTCACTAGTGCTTTTTACTTTCCTGTATTTTTTTAATTTTTATCTCCAACGTCAGCCCGACGCATAGAGTTTTTATTATTTGAGAAAAGTTTAAAAAAATAGTTATGTACAGATTATCATTCATATAAAAGGTAAAATAAAACTAATACTTTATTTTAGGCGTTTTTAATTACTCTAGATTTAGATTTTGATCAATAAATTAATTTTAAATATTCATTAAATATGTTTGGCAGAACGTATATTTTGCTCGTGCCTTATTGCGTTACGATGTGACAGCTATTCGGACATGCGCAGTAGGTATGCCCGAGGAACTATTAGTTAATCTGTGGATATGCTGAACGCGCTTGAATAAGCCCGCCATTTTATTAATTTCATTGTATTAATTTATTTATTTCCTCGCACAATGCATAGTAAAATGTTGTATGATACACGTACGTAAGATGATTTCCGACTCGTGTCGATTTATCCACTCACTCGCTTCGCTCGCTCGTGAATAAAAATGCCACTCATCGGAAATCACCTACCTTCCGCACTTGTAGCATAAATAACTATTATGATATTTTGTAAAATGACAGCCCTAAATTAGTTCCCTATCGTTCAGTCCATATTCATTTACTGCATGCCATTAGTTTTACCACGGGGTCCCAGCGATTGATTCAAATAAATGTCACTAGATGGCGCGATATGTATCGAGTTGTTATTGAACTGTGTGTAAAATTAACATTTTCATTGATCATAAAAATTATTTGTTCTTTTTTAAACAACTCTCCTAAGCACAAATTTATGAGATATTGGTTCATCTTAATTCACATTTCAAAGATTGTTTGAACGGATCATTTAAAATTGATTCCAATAGATGGCGCGGTTTTAAATTTCTGAGGAATGCCACTCGACTTTATAAATTTTTACTGTGCACATTTTGCAACAATGAAACTGTAAAATGTACAAAAAAGTACTATAAAACAAACCGTCACTGTATTTAAACAAAAAATTGTCGCGAACCGAGAAAACCATTTTACTTGCTAGTCTTTGCTAACACCATCTATAGCCGTGGAACGAAACCGAATGCGATCGAAGTACTTATAAAAATAATCAAATTAATCAGACGAAAAACAGTAATTACGTCGGCACGGTTTCTTTGTATGGGATGAGGCATCTGTATGCTAGTAGTATATTATATTATCTGTGGTTTTACAGACGTTACATAAAGGTTAAAGATGAGGGATGTTAGCTGAAGTACACAATTGAATGATAATGGAGGCTTTTGTTCCAGCAGTGGGAACATTAAAAGGGTGATAATGATGAGTCATTGGAATAATGCTTGGAATGGACTAATGATTTGGTGAAGTCTCACTAGCCAATGTTTGTTCACAACTAGGTACATATAATATTCACAAACAACACTTCATTTCACAATATTTACCTTATCAAAACACATAACTTGTATCTTCCCGCAGATGACGATCCTAGGCGGGGACACGCAGAAGATCCTGTTCTTGCGCAAGCGATTCTGACTGTACACTATACCGGCTGTCATGGCGGCGGGAAGTGCGGGTGGTACGACGATAGTGATGATGTCTAGGGTGCGGAGGATTATTGTGCCTAACAGACTCTGTGGAAGAGAAGGTATATTTTAGAATAGATTACCTATAGTCAAATAATGCGCGGGCTATTTGCCGCCTTTATATCATTAACATAAAGTTTAAATTGCAGTGATTGACGCACACTTTTAAGGTACAATTTGCTTTAAAGTTTCGAGTCAAAACAAAGAGTAAAATCGACGAATAGTTCGGTTTTTTAAGAGAGCAATTTTACAGTCAAAGAATCATATTATACAATATCATATTATTTTATATAATATTATCATCATATTATATGATATATAATCATATTTTATATAATATTTTGCTGCTTGGGAGAGGCTGTGCCACCTTTTGCAATAGGCTGAAAATAATGCTACTAAAATGATAAAAGGTATTCAACTTACGCCTCTAACAACATAAAGCCAGATGGAGTAACCCATTCCAATCGCGGCAATGCAGAACATGAATATAACAAACTTGACGGCATCTTTGTAGAATTGAAACCCAAAGGGTTTTGGGAACAGAATACTTTTTAATAGTTCTCCCTTGGCGGTGTAGAAACCAGTGCGTACTACTTTTGCTAAGACCTGCAAAAAAGAAGTTATTAGAATTACATGCACTGTCTGTGTTTATATTTGTTTTATCAGTTAACTATTACAATTTGTTAAGTGAAAGTGCTTATATTATTATAATTATTTAATTACTAAGAGCATGTATTAGTGTTAAAAGTCTATACCTGATTGTTGCCATAGAATCGCGTTTGCATGACATGGGTGCCAGCAAATAAGGTATGTCGTTTGTGTCCTTCAGTTGAGTATATTTCAGCAGATGAGCAAGGGGGACCTTTCATTACAGGCACACTTTCACCTAAAATAAACATCGATATTTTACAAAGCTGTAACGAGCATATAAAAAGTACATTTATGTATAAATATAATATGTCGGTGAGGCTGGCCGTTTACAAAACGGATAACGAAAGCAAATAGCATACATATTACAATTGGTAATAATATAAACCCATTAAAAATGAGAGAAAGTAAAAAGAAAATCTCCACTTGGCTCCAAACACTGGATTATCACCAGATGGAAGACCTAGTGCAACATAAGTACTTATAAATATTTACACACACCAACACCCACCTACACACACACCATCCACACACGCGCACACATACACCCACATATGCAAAGTTATTGCGGACCAAAAAAGCATGCGCATCTTTTATTTCTTCAGTTTTACTACCTATGTTTATTTTTAAATTAATTTATTGCACAGCTCATATGTTATAAAATGTACCACAAATGGGCGAAGACACTGGCTCCTGTAACACAGGTTGCTACCTAGCACAGGAGCCAGGACTTCTACATTCAATCAATCTGCCTAGCCTTTTCCCAACTATGTAGGGGTCAGCTTCCAGTCAATCCGGATTCAGCTGAATACCAGTGTTTTACATGGAGCGACTGCCTATCTGACCTCCATAACCCAGTAACTGGGTAACAAGGTAGCCCTTGGCAAGACTGGTGTCAGATCTCAAGCTTCTGACTACTCGTAACGACCGTCAAAGATCTTCAAATGACAGCCGGGACCAACGGCTTAACGTGCTTTCCGAGGCACGGGCGGAAACTCGGTATGTTGAAATGGTCACCCATCCACGGACCGACCCCGACAAGCGTTGCTTAACCTTGAAGATCGACCCGTGCGGCGGTTATTATTTAGCCACGAGCTCCTCCTCATATTATTATATTACATTCATACACCAATATTGAAACGATTAGTGTCCATCTCGGCGTTCCATGCGATCAATTTTTTAATGACAGCGAACCGTCCTGACCTAATTTCTCGATGTCGTCGGTCTCTATTGGACACTTGAGGACAGTTTTAAAATAACCCTTTGAAAATTCCAGCCGACTAGACTCTGTGACATTCATTCATGGAAACTAAAGAATTTTCTTTATATTCTAGAAGACGTTACCTTAACATTACAGATAAATTATTATGAATGCAATATATACGAGTTGTTTACATGAATTCATTATGTAATGTGATAATTGTTACTAGTAGTAGTATACAACTGACACCTAACACGTGGCGGCATAAAAGTAAACACTATACTAGGTATCAATAGAACTAAATATTGAGTCACAGTCGCAAACCAATACAAATTGATTGACAATATATTCTTAATAAATGTCAATTTCGTATGTTCTTTCTATAGATGGAATGCGTGTGTAATTGTTACAAGCAATATTGGTAGTCGGTTTAAATTGAAATGGGTCCAGTTAGGTCGCGTCTGCCATATTAATTTAGCTGTCGCTGGAGCCCCGGCATCCGAACTGATAGACGTTTATTCCTTTAACTAAACTGTGTTAAAAGAAAAGTTGGCTATAAAATATCTATTTTTATCAAAAAGCCTTGATCAAATTTATAAAGTTGCTTAAAATTTATTAAACTAGCCCGGCCTAGTAAAAAAACTAGAGAAGAAAATTTTAAGAAGAATGTAACTATTTCACAGAAATATTTAAAACCTGTAAGCGCACTGCCATCAAGATAACACCACAACCTATATTCTAGCAAATGAATAGATCATTCATTCAAACGCAAGCCCGAAGAATGACACAGCATCGCGTAGCTGATATACATAAAAGCAGATGCCTACCTGTCAGCATGCTTTCATCAACGATGCAGGTTCCAGTAAGTAACATAGCGTCACATGGCATGACACAGCCGTCAGGTGGCAGCACCAGTACGTCGCCAGGCACCAATCGACAAGCGTTGACCACACACTCCTCTCGGCCCATGCGGGTTGGACGTAGTACGGTAACGGTGAACGCACTAGTGGAACCAGCCATTTTGTGCAGACGGATGCTCATCTGTTTGATAGAAGAGATCATGATATATTAGCATTATTTTGTAGACCTTTTTATGGCCTTCTTTAGCTTATTGTAAGCTGGTATAGTTCTCGCCAAATTTCTGGGCCGCCCTGAAGTTGACTTTCCGATGCGCAAGGCACGGATCGGTACTGTTTTTGTATGAGTTTTACTACTGCGCAGCGATTGTAGCCAACTTCAGGGCGGCCAAGTAGTATGGCGAGAACTATAGCTACGCTAATGTTACCATTTATTACCTTTTTCGTTTGATATAACGCCAACATACATGTCGCAACAGACAAAATGAAAACGCAAGTCGCATATTGATAGTATTCATCCAAAGACCAAAGTATGATAGAGAAAACTTGGAACAGATAGAAAGGATTGAAAACTTCGTCTTTGAACAGCGTCCAGTAACTCTTTACTGCTACCTCCACTGAGTTTGAGCCATATAGTTTGATCCTGAAAATCACAAGAATGTAACAAACGGGTAATTAAAAAATACATCATATCTAGGAATGTAATTAGGCAAGATTTTATGTGTAATTATTTTGCACTTACAATTCGTTTTGCTGTCGTTTGTTGATGCCGGACATATTTTCCATCAATAATTGAATAGAAAGTTTCTCATTGAGTGCAAGAACATTGATAAAGATTCCTTGATCGTTAAGCCAAATGAAACGGTTGTATTTGAACATAAAATATCGCAGTCTGTTATCTCTATTGGATATGTTCAGGTCAATTTCAAGCACTTTTTCTGTGGACCATACTCCGTCAGCGTCGATGACTGAAACGTAATCAAATAATTTAGGTATTGATAGACATAAGTAGGTATAATAAAAGCAAATAAAGGTTGATTTATGGTATACTGTGTCGAGTCGAACCTGGGGTGAGGTGAGGCAGAGCGAATACAAAATAAATGAACATTGATCCGATATTATGCCACTTAATGACCATATGTATTCGCCTCAGACCCGGCTCGTTGGAGACGACCTTTAGAAAGAGCGATCTGTTTACCAACTTACCACAAATTTCTTCAGCCGATTTCAGACTGCATTTTATGTATTTGAATCTGTTGTAAGATGGATAATAAGCCAATGCAAAATATGGGAGGCCGCATAGTAATATGCACACGGTGTGAAGTAAAGAAGCCCGTAATTTTGAATATTTGAAGCCGTGTATGTTGATGGTTTGTTCATCGCCGCTGCTTTCGATAACTTGCCACTGCGTCTCGCCAATGACTTCGTATTCGTCTGCAATATAAAACAAACGGTCTGCATACCTTACCGGGGATAGCTGTTGGAAGTGAGTGGTGGCACTGTGTTTGCATCGAATATTATAACCACAGAAAGCTGCATTCTTGTAAGATTTTGTTTACACAAGTTTGAAAAGTGTACAAAATTAGAACTGCCTGGGCCTTGTTGACTTCGTATAAACCCCTAAGTTGTTAGATTAAGTAGTACTAATAATGATGAATCAAATTACTTGTTTATCGCAAATGTTATAGTATATCCTTGTCTGTTTTTTGAAGGCCAGAGTAACGTTTTACGGCTCTCTAGGCCAAGTATTCTCAATTTTAACTACGAATGATGACTGTTGTTTCTGCCTGTCCCATTACAAAAAGGGGTGGGTTTATGTATGTATGAATGTTGACTGTGCTAAATACCATTTGAAAAAGTCTCGTGTTCGGGTTGTTTGGTGCTAAACAGCCTCCTGTTAAATTTCTTGCCAAAGTTCGGCCAACCTGAAGTTGGCTATCCGATACGCAAGTCACGGATCGGATGAGTTTATCAGTCTATCTATGTATGTTTGTTCCTATGTGGCGTTCTAGAGACCAAACGCGTTGGCCGATTTAGTTGATTCTTACGTCAATCGATTCGTCTTAACCTTGCGAGTGTCACTGACTACTATCTGGCTACATTAAAATTGGAAAATAGAAAAATGGCGGATTTTGGGCGCCATATTGTGGGGGCCCAATTATTTTTTCTTCCAAACCCATCGTGTGAGGTATAAAAATAAAGGATTTTAAGAGGCAATTTAAAAAATATATAACAAATTTCGAAAAAGGTCTAAATAAAAGAAAATCATGCTTTGCAGTCGGCTGATACATCTGGCTTTGGTCAGCTAGCTCTCCAATCTCCTGCGACATGATTTTCTTCTTGTTTGTCTTTTTAGTTCGCTTCTTAAGCAGTCGGTTTTTTTGATCTTTTAATTAATTGTATGAGATTTAGTACTGCGCAGCCACTGTAGCCAACTCCAGGGCGGCGCCGAAGTTTGGCGAGAACTATAGATACCCAACCTTAAATGCAAGATGTAACATTAGTTCAAATTAGGTTGCTACGGTTCTAATGGGAGTTGAAAACCAATTTGGTACACATTATCTTTGCCAAAAAGTAGAAATAATATTATGGTTCAATCTGTTAATTCTTCATTGGCCTGGTATGATAATGTCCAGAAGCTGAATATGTACCGATTTTATTGTTGTAGTAGGGACTCCCGGATTTCCATTTGGTCCGTTGTATGTGGATTGTTGTTTGACTCGAGAAACAAGGATGACGCCAAGTACCTATATAAACATCATTAGGCAAATATACAAAAGAAGCACGTCCCGAATACAGCTAGAAACCGTAGGAGACGAATTTAAAATTGAAAAGGGAGTGCGACCGGGTGACCCGCTATCGCCCAAACTATTCGCTGCAGTCTTCAGTGAATTAAAATGGGATAACCTCGGACTAAACATCAACGGCAAAAGGCTAAACCATCTCAGATTTGCTGATGACATTGCAATATTTGCAGAAGAACCACAAATATTACAAGCAATGCTAAAACAACTTTCCGATGCTAGTGCCGAGGTGGGTCTCACAATCAACTTCTCTAAAACAAAAGCAATTACCAACAGCACCCGTGAAACAATAGCAATAGAAGAACAAGAGATCAAATATGTAGAAGAGTACATATACCTGGGACACCTAATGCCTAAAGAAATACAAAGAAAGGTAAACAACACCTGGTCCCGCTACTGGTCCCTCAAAGAAATCGTGAAGAGCAAGTCCATACCAATACGAGAAAAGAAAAAGGTCTATGACAGTTGCATTCTGCCAGTACTCACATATGGATGCCAAACATGGCCCTTAACGAAATCAAGCAAACAAAAACTTAAAGTCTGCCAACAAGGTATGGAGAGGAGCATGCTTGGCATTCGCATCAAAGACAAGTTTCAACTTGTAGACATACGAACGCAAACGGGGGTGGCGGACGTAACCAATAGAGTCAAGAGACTGAAGTGGAGATGGACGGGCCACACAATGCGAAATAGAATAGAGTAATTGAGTGGTACCCACGCGACGGGAAAAGGCGCAGAGGAGATCGGTAAGGCACCGTAAAAAGTGGCAAGACCTGGAGGAGGCCTATGTCAAAGGACAACCTGACTAAAAAACAGTCTAAGTTAGTTAAGGATTAATTTAAAATGAACTGTAAAAGTCAGTGAATAAAGGCTATTTTTATTTATTTTTATGTGGATTGTTGTTGGTATTTTTGATATTAATGTTACCTACCTACCTATATAAAATGTTGTAAAGCATGGCTTATGCTTAAAAAAGAAATTGTTATTTTTTAACTTCATATCAAATTCCACTTACTCAAGGTGTTAATCAATAAATGTAAAACCGTGAAACTATACATAATACTATTTAAGTTTAAATCGAAAACAATGTTTATAATTGACTTTGTTGAGTTTCCTAATCTTTTCTTATTATTTTCAGCAAGTGTCAGTGTCAGTTTTCAGCAAGTTATTGTCAAATAATAGTGGAGAATCATCAGATGCTGATATAAGAATCTGCGATAGGAGACTACAAAACCAATATTCATTTATTGGAATATTAGTTATCCCAACATCATCAAAAATTTTACAAAACACAAAGCGCTCAGATCTTGACTTACTTAAAATTAATATTATTTAACAATTTTTGTGCCACTTTTTAATAATCCCCATAGTAATAATTTTGGTTCATTATATAACTACGTACCTACTACATATTTTTTCATTTGAAAGGATTTGTACATTACATGGCGGACTGTAAACAGATCTTGCTTGGTAATCTTGAATGGTTTCTTGAAATAGTTACACAAAATTTGATAAGACTCTTTCTATTTCCTGAAGTTAGTATTGCAATTAAACTGTTTTAACAAAAGAAATGCATGAATGAATTGGCAGGAGAAGGCAAAAAAAAACCTTTGCCCAGCATAGCAGTGGGATAAAAAAAAGGTTGAAAAAAAAACAAAGAATATCACAAAGGGATAACTTAAGAGCATTGGCATGATATCTTGTTTAAGGGAAAAACCTAACATGGGTTTCTTTAAAACACACTGTTTCGTATGAAAGTTATCTACAGAATACTAATAAAGTTAAAGGTAACAAGGAAAATAGCGAGCTATGAGAGCAAAAAGTAAATTGTTTTATGAATTCCCCTTTCCCCTTTAATAAATCAAAGGTATAAAAATAATATTCTATACAAAAAATCTTTCAGCAGGTTTGAAAAAAAATAAATAAAGAATAAAGCAGAATCTAGTAGTTATTGTAGATAAAAATGAATTACTATGCTAGTATTGGTTATATGAAAATACATAAATGATATTAATAATGAGTGAACAAGGACAATTTAGGTACAAAAACATAATTAATTAAATTAGCCACACATATAATAACAAAAACAAATCAGTGCAAACACATAGTGCAATCACCTCACATATAAAAAGAAAAACACATTCAAATTATTGAACCACCCTTATTTATAAAAATTCAAATTTTGAATAGAAAATTCAAAATAAAAATTGTGTGTTTTTATTTTTATTCCAACAGTATCCCCGGCAACACATAAAACTTAAATGATAGTGCTGTAAGACATAACGGCAATCATATATACAATAGCTTTTAAATAGATAACTACAACAACAAATTCCTAAGCAAAGGTTGAACTGATTGAAGTGACAGAACACACATTTATTATTATGTTTAACATATGGAATGCAAAGCACCAGTGAATTATCTGTAAAACCCCACTTAGTTGAAAGACAAAATGATCAATGTTTATAATGCACATGAATTAGGCATGTTTTGGTTAACAGTTGTCTAGACATAGAATATAAGTCTTTAGAAAGTATTATTTGAAAATTTGATACAGATTTGGAAAAATATATGTGTACTTTGGGTGTATCTGTCCCCAACCTTTCAGGGAATACAGGTGTCGTTATGTAGATTTAGTGTGGAATAAAACTGTGGGCAGCAAATAAATAGAATAAAAAACCAAGCAATCAATCATTTAATGCATAATTGAACAATGATTTGATGTTAATGATCCATTACAAAGTTGGGCAACTAAGGTACACAAATGATTTGGTGTTCATGAAGGTTTCATAACATTATGACACAGACTATAGCTGCGACACATCATGGAGTTGCAGCGAACTGGTGCTGATGAATGATAACTTGATTAGACTCTAGATAGCCGATGATACAAGCATGTGCAAAAAACAATATTAAAAATGTTAACTACTAAGGAAAGGTTTTAAGCTGATAATTAATGTTTCTGATGTTTATAAAATGAATTTCCACTGCCCTGTAAAATATGATTATCTGACAAAACCTATTGTTACCTTTTTAAATAAATACTTAATAAGATATTGAAAATACCTGTCCTATATTAATATACATGAAAAACTGAAATATGTATAAATTCACATGCTTTACAAATTTCGATTTGTTAGTTAAGAAATTGATGTGTTTTAAAATATACAGCTGACTTGTTAACAATCTAATTCAATTTATTATAATGTTTGACTCGCCATCGTCTAATGAGGTGTTTGCTTTTGCAAAAGACCACAAAAATGAGCAAGTATTGTAGGACTGTTCCACTAGCACATTCCAGAATTCTAGCCGTAAATTATCAGTTTCCATAGGATACTTTTATGTAATAATGGTAAAAATGTAAATACTTTTTCTTTAAAAGCATTATGTATAATATGTAACATGTCTTGTGGGTTTTAATGAGTCACAAGATATTTAATCAAGTGTGCGAGACTTACCATTGGCGGCGCAGGCATTATTAATGTTCGGCATTCCCGCGAAAACTATTATTAAAAAGGTTTATAACACAAAAGAGTTAAGGCATATTACTTAGATGTTGTTTAGTTATTTTTGAGTAACCGGTGCTACCTCATCGCAAATTATTTAAGGTTTTTATGTGGATTTACTCCGCACCTATTCACATCACACCTTGATACGAATGCAAAGAGTACGAATGACAGCGAGGATGAATTGATTCATAGATTATATAAAATCAAAAGGGCAGCACTTACTTGTCTCTGGCGTGCAAAATATTGTAGAAAACTGTTTATCTAAACGTAAGGTATCGCGATCGGTATTGATGCTCAATTTTTTTATTTTCGCTGTAATGGATTTAATCCATATATTCAATGTACTCTGTGATTTAATCTTATAAAATTCACTGAAAGGCTAGAGTTATAGCAGCTATCTTTTGAATTTAAAAAAAACTTTTGCTAAAAACTGAATTGTTAAATTATGTGATTATCGATATCGGTATTTCCTAATGGCAAGCAGACACTATTTTTGTGACAAGCTGGTGACAAGGTGCTGAAGCTGAAGTCGCATGGAAAATAGTGTAGGTGGCGCTAGGTTTGTGGGTAAAACGGATGTTATTGATTTGGCGCGAACGCGTGGAATAATACAATACGATGTCAACGTTTTAGAAAATAAAAATATCGCAGAGCGATTCGCTTAGTTTTACAAAATGCCGCACGGAGTGTTTGCAAAAAAAAGTGATTTCCTAGAAATCGGTGAATATAATTTTTCGTGGCCTGGTGAAAATGGCACTTTTCAAGATTTTGGCTCTGTAAATTACACAATGCCTTCAGGTATGTGAAATCCTTGAAACTGTTTTGTTTATTGTATGGTAAATAAAAACATAAGTGTATGAATTTAATAAATGTACAGGACCCTGGTATTGGCCCTGGTGTCCACTATGGAGAACCACACAGCATCCTCTCTTTCAGGTGAGAAAATATTAAGTCTAGTAATTGTCCAATAACAACACTGCATGGAACGTTATAGACTCATTACGGTGTATTTTTAGCTATCCAACGTGCTCTTCGTGGCTTCGTACTGCGCTCCAAGCACAAAGAAAGGTCAATTGTGGATGCACACTAGTTTAATATTTGGTAAGTACATATATTAATGGGACCTTCTGAAAAAAGTTATGCAAATAACTAGACTTAATTAAACCTTGGTTTTATTCTGAGAAAGAAGTAAAATTGGTGACTTTGGTTTTATCTGTTTATTTCATGTAGGTAGCTCATACCTAATTGACGCGGTTTAATAGATACGACAAATATAATATTTAGTGCAGTAATATGATTATTATATAGTTTGTTATTTATTGAAAGCTCGTCTATTTTGCAATTTTCCTATAACTAGGTTTAGCAACACACTATATAACACTTTCATCTCTATGCCGACGACCTGCAGCTTTATCGCCACTTCAAAATAGAAGAGCTTACTGATGCTATCGATGCCATCAATAATGATCTTAATAAAAAAACTTTTTTGCAAAAAAATACTACCGACTTCCAAATGATAAACGACAAAGTGAAAAATAACTTGATCGTTGGAAGTCGGTGTCTTTCGTAAGTACCATTTTTTTGCGATATGGACACCGACTTCCAAAAATTAAGTTATTTTTCACTTTATAGTTTTTCATTTGGAAGTCTGAAGTATTTTTATGCAAAAAAGTTGTTTTTATTTTTCCCCTTTTTAGTTTTAGGCAAGTTGTTTAGTAAGGTTCCTATAACGCCAGAAGTTACCCGAATAACATGAAATTTGAACATAACCGGTGATATGAGAGATCTGCGTACCCCTTTGAGCGTGCTGGCGTGATGTTATGTTATGAAATGGTATAAAAGTATAAACAATAAACAGACATTGCAGCAATCCCGTGAGTTATGCCGTTATTTATTGAAGAGTTCTGTTGTATATCTCCGAAGTTCTTGATCAGACCTTCATCAAATTAAAATGGGAACAATTTCGAAACATACTCTTTCAAACAAAAAGAAAGAATTTTTAAAATCGGTCCACAATTGACGGAGATATCGGTGAAAATACACAAAAAAAAAATAACAAACGAACTCGAACATAGAACCTACTCCTTTTTGGTTAGTCGGTTAAAAATATCTATCAGTGGGCTAAAAGTTTTGAACTTTTAGTGAACCCAACCAAATCACAAGCACTCATTATTGGTGGCAGACATTTCGTCAATTTACTGAGTAACCAGCATGCTGGTTACTCAGTAATTTGCATCTCCCACCAGTTTTGTACAATTCTGTCGCTATAGCCTATTCAAAAAAGTAAAAAACTTAGGTGTTTTCTTAGACTGCAACCTATCTCTGGACGTTCACATTGCAGAAGTAAGCAGGAGGGTATTTTGCTCGTTTCGGTCTCTGAAACGTCTCCAGAAGTTTCTGCCTTTCTCAACTAAAGTAACTCTTGCGCAGGCTCTTCTTCTTCTTGACTGTGCTGATGTCTGCTTCATTGATGCGACTGAGGAACTTCTTAATAAGCTTTAACGATTGCAGAATTTGTGCATCCGCTTCATTTTTGGCCTCCGAAAGTTTGACCATGTGACGGATTTTCGGAGGCGGTTGAAGTGGCTGCCCATTCGGTAGCGCCGAGATTCACACACTCCTTCTTTACTCTTTCCTGTGCGTCACAACCCTACCTCTTCTTCAAATCTTCGGGAACGCTTTAAGTATCTTGTTCCGAGAGGAAAACTTTGTCATTCCTCATCATCTCTTCTCCTTCGTTTTCCTCCCCACTCATCAAGTCTTTACGGTGGATCATTTACTGTTCGTGCTGTCCGCCTCTGGAATATTCTCCCTCACTCCATAAGGGATAGCCTTTCGTTGGGAATTTTTAAGAAAAGAACAAGGGTACAAGGGTTAGGTCTTAAATATGGCTGGGACAGACTGGATGCGCTAGCCGAGGTACCGGTTTTGTGGCGCAGCTTAGAAGAGCCCTATGGCCAGTAATGGACTGTGATTCACATATTTGAGTTGATTGATTTATCTCAGCCTAATTTCGTAACTGAATTCGGCAAGGCAAAGGGTATTAACCCCATCAATTGACTTAGTTTACTAGTTAGTCTTTCATACCCCCTCACAACATGGCCAAACCATCTCAGCATACTCATTTAAATTTTGGTCACTACATCTTCTTTTAAACCACAACGGTGTTTTATTACATCATTCCTCAATCTATCATTTAAAGTAACACCATACATATTTCGCAAGAAACGCATTTCTACTGTATTCATCCTTATACTTTCATGTCTTTTTTGCCATACCCAATCTTCACTTCCATACATAAGTGTAGGCACCAGCCCACTGTTGTGAACGACGAGTCGAGTCTCCTGAGGCATCGACTGGCTAGTCACAAGTTCACAACCGCATGAATAGCACCATTCACTTTATTTTCTGCATTCACTCTTCTTTCCACATCTTCTTCAATCTTTCCATCCCTTGTGAGCATACTGCCCAAATATACAAACTCGTGCATTTGCTATACACTCTTGTCATTTATTTTCAATTTATATTCCGATACATCGTCTTCTCTTTCAAACACCATTACCTTAGTCTTGTTCACACGTAGTATTTACCTACTAGTTATCAGAACTTTTTCGTCTTTAGCCTTCATGCTGTACTCCATATGGGCATGGCACGTGATATGTTCACCTGATGCCTTCTCCTGGAACTTTGGCTTCGTATTCCTGAATCTCGCTCAAGTTGTTTACTTGGTTTACGAGATGAGACCCGTCAAATTCGATCCTGAGCTCGAAGAAGTCTATCATACGCTGTTTGGACCGTTCAAGGTAAGTAATGTATGAATTCCTATTTCAGATAGGTGCTGTTGTTTAGCAAACATTTAATTCTCAAGTCAGCCTACCACGAATTGTTCAGAAAATCAAATACCTAAATAAGACATTCTTCTAAAAAACGTGACCGTTTCAATTTTCCTTAGGAATAAAAATTAAATGCTCCATCATTGCGTAGGTGTCCAGATTGCAATTCAAGCGCATGGTTTCGCCGGACTTTGCGCATGTGATGTCATTGCACGCGGGAGAAGCATACGCCATGCAGAACCTTACCAAGACTGACCGGCTTGGACTACTATTATCTGGAAAGGTAAAATTATCTACCGTATATATTTGTTTTCTCAAATTTGGTCTGAGCATTATGTAGCCATATGTATAGTTCTGTCATTGACTACGTTTAAATAATGGGTGGTGCAGGTAGATATGTTAGATAGATAGGCAGATATGTTTGATTGGCCGTACCCCCAAACCTACCGAACAGTTCGGTCGGACAGTTGTTCGATCGGTTCGGAAGTTCGGCCAGTCAGGGAACGAAGGCACAAACGCTAACACCTTTTTTGATTGACAGTTGAATGTTTTAAAGTTAAGGTATAACTAACCACACACATCCGTGGCGTCTCGTGGGAGGGATGTGGCCGGAATGTGGCCTTCTCTTCACACTGACTGAAACTGGGGTGCCGGAACTCAACTTGTAACTTTATTAAATATGTACCTCAAGCTTCAATATTTTTTAAATCACAGCCCGGCCACTTTCTGCACACGGAAAACATTTATTTTTGTTCTTATAAAATTATTCAAACACTTATTTAATTATTTATTCTGATATACCCTTTTCGCAGCCAGTATACGTAATTTGCAATTTGGGAATCCTTTCTTTCAACTAGACTTTTTAAATCATTGAATGCATTTTCTTCGAGCTTGACTAAGATCACAGAACATTTTTACTCTAGCGAGATTAAGTTCTATATATCCAAATCACATTTTATCGAAAATAACAAACATAGGAGGCAAGCTATTTGGGTATGTTAATGTTATTTATTAAGGTAGATACTTTTTAAGTGGTTTGTTATGTTAAGTGCAATGAGAAAGAGGGCGACCTTTAAATCAGCGTTGACCAGCATATAGTAGCCATGCTGCTAAACATCTGCTGAATCCGCTGCTTTTGCCATACTGAAGCATATTGTGCCTCAGAACTAGTTTGTGTTTTGTTTATGTTGTAAGTTTCAGTTGGCAATAAATGTTTTCTTTCTTTCTACCACTAGAAAATTACCTGAAGAGAATCCTCCTTTACTAATTTAGAAGAACTTAATCTAAAAGTAAATGTGTTCCATCTTAGTTTGCCCGGGGAGATAATGTTGGATTGTCGTTGTCACGTAATCACGTTGTTTTCGACCTAATTATACTTAAGTTCTCCAGTACCTCATTTACTAAGAAATGTTATTTTTAGCCTGTTTCCACTCTAGCTCAAATACCACCTACCTATAACCTTCTTTTTGTCTACTTTTTAGGGTTCCGTACCCAAAGGATAAAAACGGGACCCTATTACTAAGACACCGCGGTCCGTCTGTCTGTCTGTCTGTCTGTGTGTCACCAGGCTGTATCTCATTTACCGTGGACCATATTACTAAGACACCGCGGTCCGTCTGTCTGTCTGTCTGTGTGTCACCAGGCTGTATCTCATGAACCGTGGACCATATTACTAAGACACCGCGGTCCCTCTGTCTATCTGTCTGTTTGTCCGTGTGTCACCAGGCTGTATCTCATGAACCGTGTGATAGCTAGACAGTTGAAATTTTCACAGATGATGTGTTTATATTGCTGCTATAACAACAAATACTAAAAACCGAATAAAATAAATATTTAGGTGGGGCTCCCATACAACAAACGTGATTTTTTGCCGTTTTTTTGCGATGCTACGGAACCCTTCGTGCGCGAGTCCGACTCGCACTTGGCCGGTTTTCTTATTTTCAGCTTATCTGTGGCTTATATAACATCTAACCCCCGATTTCAGAATTAACAGTTTTAAAGTTGAGTATTTTTCAAACTCGACTGTAGTCTGAAAAACTTGTCAAAATTTGGCATTTAGGGTGTGGTATGACGCGTTCTTCACTTGAAATACTCAATTCAGAAAACGGCCCTAAATCTCGTGTACCTACTCATAAAAAAACTACTAGTCCCACGTTCGAGCTCGGTTCAGAAAATTTGTATTCCATGGGTAGCCATAGAGTTAGAAAATTTAAAACAATTTTTCAGGCAGCACGTGCCAGTGTTTGCAATGCATACGTATCGTACCGCGCCTCACCTAACGATGCGCACGTGCCTTTTTATACGATACCTTCAGATAATATTAGAGTAGGTACATCTATTCCCACTCTTTACCAAACCATCAGTTTATAGAGCTGCCCTGGTGAAATTGATCGGAAAATGCCTGGGGTGGTTCGTGTTTGAAGTTTTGAATGAAAAGTAGAATATATCGCTGGGTGTTGAAGAATTAAGAGAGAGTCAGAATCTAACAACACAATACTGGAAATAAAAACAAAAACGAACTTTTACGGACATAAATAGTCAGGAAAAAATTAATGCACATTCTGTTGTTCCGTTGCATCACTATCAATACAAAAAAAAAACATAGGCGCCTGGGACTAGCTTTTATCGAAAAAGCTGCCTAATCCAATTCATTGAGTTATAACAAAACAATATATGGTGGAAATGTTCCTCTTTTATACGTCTACGTAAAAAAGTCCGCGATGGCATATGTCTATCTCTTAATGATAGCTTACACCCTCTGCTATCCGTGCGAAGCCGGGGCGGTCGCAGTTCTATGGGCAATAGAAGGAAAGATAGTTCATTTAGTTCCCGGCTACTTCACAATACAAGTTACCAAAGCGGTCTGTAAGCAACTTCGCACCCCGCTTACTACTCTCGAACTTAATGCTCCCAAATCTCCTCTTACTAATGTGCTGCTGGTTGTACAAGCTGTTGTAAAATCCTGTCTGAAGTTTCTTTAATTAACCTACTCTGCGCTCTTAGATTAGGAACTTTTATTCGGCGGGCAAATACCTAAGAATTTTGGACCATGTAATCTGTTTTTTTTTATTTTGTCTAGTCATTGCTTTTCTATTATTGGGCAACGCCCATCATCACTATCACTACATGTTTTAAAACAGAGTCTGCAACCGGGTCTGTCGGTCTGTTCGCGATAAACTCAAAAACTACTGAACGGCGGGCTTATTACGTAAGGAACAGCAAGTAGCAATAATTGTACAATTATTGCGCGATCAATTTAGTGACCTGGCTACTGAGGCCTTTAAGTCAAGTATTTAAATTTCTTCGAATTGTCGATTGTTTTAAGAAATCGAATCGATAATGCATTAGAACATCACTTTGTAGACTACATTATCTCGTATTTGAGCTATGAAACAATAAAAAAGATATTTCAAATTTAATTTAGACATTGGCAGAATAGTCGACATCGGTGTTGGCCATATAAAAAAATATTATAGAAGATACTTATTGCGGACTTATCACATTCTCATGTGTTTGTAAGTATTTAGTAGTAAACATATAAGCTTCTCTGAGGTAGCCAACACAGGATTTTTTTATAGTGTATATGAAAAAATCCTCCACTTTACCGTGACCACTTCTGTTTCAATGATTCAACAAATAGTCCAGTTGCGTAGACATTAGAGACTCAAAACAACACCAATTTGTCATTTACATTTACAATATTCACTAGGAATTTGTTTTTTCTATATTTACTTTTGTATTATTATTCTAATTTGCGGATAATTAAAGTAGCCACAAAATAACATACGAAAAAAGCCGCCAAAAACTCAAAATCTTCTGTACCTACTCAGCCATCAGCGAGCGATTAGCAATCGACCAACAACAAGGGAAAAAGTAATCGCAATTTGACAGCCACATTTGCTCGCCGATCGCTGTCGCTCTGCTGTCAAAACCATACGTAATACGAAATTATCGCGATCAACTTGCGATAAATGCACATTTCAGATAACAGATTTTAATTGTTAGCAGTGCTGTCGTAAAATTATTATGGTGTGGCTATAGCTCATATATAATGCGGATTCGCGATTGAAGAGCAATTATTTTGCAAAAATAAGCCATCCAATTTTTTGACGTAAAGCGATATTCGCGCGATGATTGTACAATCTCTCCGCAAATATTGTTAATTTCTTCGGATCTTCATTCGGTTTTTACCAGTAGGGAGAATGATTCATGGGGAAGGTTTTGTGCAAATTGGTTAAAATAATATATGACGATAATTGTTGAAAATGACGGAATAGTCAACCCGCTTGGGAGCTGTTATCGAAAACCCTTAGTTATTAAAGCGGTCTGTAAGTAACTCCGCACCCCGCTTACTACTCCCGAACGTAAAGCTCCCAAATCCCCTCTTACTAATGTGCTGCTGGTTGTAAAAGCTGTTATAAAATCCAGCCAGAAGTTTCTTTAATAAACCTTAGATTAGGAACTTTTATTTGGCGGGCTAAGACCGAAGAATTTTGGACCTGTATGGTCCTCATCATCATCTTTTTGTTTTTGTTTTGAATTGCCCTTGCTGTTCCACTACTGGGCCAAGTCTTTCCAGGGAATTTTGTAACTGGTGTTACATTATTTTTGCGATTGATGCACTTATGAAAAATAAAACCTAAATGCAGGCAAGATTTAGCTAACTAAATCAAAACTTTATGATCTTTAGGTCAACGTTATGAGCGGTCATCAGTTCCTGCATCCAATTCTGCCTTGTGAGTTCTTGGACTCTCCAGAGTTTGAGTCGAGTCGAGCCACGATTGACGAAAAATTTAAGGTAAGTTGTTACTTGGTACCCATTGTACTTCATTCCTATTGACCATTTACATGTATCATCATCATCATTACAGCCGAAAGACGTCCACTGCTGGACATAGGCCTCCCCAAGCGTTGCCACACTAATCGGTCATGTGCGTTTCGCATCCACCGGCCGCCCCCAGCTTTGACCAGGTCACACCCCACCTAGAGGGAGGCCTTCCAACGCTGCGTCTTCCGGTACGCGGTCGCCACTCCAGAATTTTTCGGCCCAACGGCCATCCGATCTGCGAGCAATGTGCCCTGTCCACTGCCACTTTTGGCAATTAGTCGGGCTATGTCGGTAACCTTGGTTCTCTTGCGGATGTCTTCATTTCTGATTCCATCACGCAAGGAAACTCTGAGCATAGCTCTCTCCATTGCCCTTTATAGGTGACTTCTGGGCTTCTTTATAGGCCTTCTGATAAGGCCCATTGTGAGCGACCACGTCTCTGCCCCGTAAGTAATCACTGGTAACACACACGTACTGGTCATATACTTTCGTGTTGAGACACTGTGGTAAGTTGGACGAGAAGATACCGCGCAACTTCCCGAAGGCTGCCCAGCCGAGTCGGTTTCGACGGTTGACCTCTTTCTCGAAGTTGGACCTACCTTACATGTATATTCCCAGATAAATCTTTGAGTGTTCAAATTAGTAAGCATGTTAAGCAGTGTCAGCTTTATACAACAATGAAAAGTCCCGTATTCATCGACCACCATTCAACATCTACTCAAGTGCGTCCCATTTATCGCTACATTCCCTAATATTACCTTACCATCACGTTTGAAGGCGTCTTATTTTACGCAATAATGCTTTGGTATAGAGCGTCACCTAGTTAAGTAAGGCAATGGGGCTAACTAACACGGTTGGGTGGCCGACTGATGAGTTCATTATTCAGGGGGAGTGGAGTTCCTGACACTGTACTCTGTAGTAAATGCTCCGAACCTACTAACCTATTTAAATAAATGTTATAAAGGGTTTTACTTTAGTAAAGGTCGGGATAATATCAAGTTGCTTTTATGATTTATGGGTTTCTGGGAGTCTGTTTCTTGGTCTACAATGTAGAATACACGTCTTAAGAGAGGTACCAAGATATGAGAAGAAATGATAGAGACGTGGAAGAATTTTGATGCACTTTTCTCTTTTTGCATACAAAAAAAAAGTATTCTAGTGCTTGTAGTGTGTGTATGTCGTCTAGTAACTTAGGCATATATTAGTTTAATTTTACTTAAGAAAGTTACTATTTATTTGATCTGTTATCTACATCGGTGCACAGAACTTACACTATGCATTGGTTCACTCATAAATTTTGTCGATGCTAACTAAGTAATAAGTAAAATTGCAAAACTTTTAACTTCTTTTTGCTAGAAGTGCCTACACATTAAATCATCTATTTTTTTGTTACGCCGTACCCAATCTCAAATCAATGCAATCTTCCATAGCAGAATGGAAAGTCGTGGAGGTATTCCGCTGATTTAATATCTAAAACCATATCGTTTATCACAAAAGATGAATTGTATCAATAGTGTCAACACACTGGTTTCGTTTTAAACATAATTCATTAAAATGAGGATTAAAGGCGATTGCTTTTTTTTGTAAAAATATTTTTAGTGTTGATTAATATTCATACCTATAGGTTTTTCAATCATTTTTCTTCAGGTAAAGTAGGCCAACGTTCACTACCGCAGAGAGTAGGCACTTTTAGCTTTACGGGACAGGTCATAAACAACTGCAAACTAAATCGCATAAATTCCCCGCGCGTGTCCAAGCCGAAACACCTCGTTGGCTGGCCGATGCACGCCAATTACTCTACCCGAGGTGTCAGCTGCGATAGCAACTTTGTAGATTATTGTGTTATTAGTGATATTGGTGTAAAGTTTGTCCAAGTATTATTTGAAAGATTATTTTTTGCAAAATCCATGGCATACAACATCGTCATCATTTATCCAGCCCTTTTTCGTCTTGGTTGAGGTCAGTTTCTAGTCTAACCGGAATCTGATGCAGCTGTAGGTGTTTTACATCAAGCGACGTTTCCAAGACGGAGATACAAGAGTTCATTGCGAAAATCAGTGACATACAATATATTCGCAATAAATGCCTGCTAATATAAATTGAACAAATATATCAAAGCCGATAAACATAACAATATCACTAGATCTAATCACTATCAGCCAGATAGATTTAGTCTAGTCTAGGCGTACCTGAACGATAATAGACACTTAAGGCGTACCAATATCTTCCAAACTTCTTATCACCCAATATGCCTACGATTTTACTACAAAATACGACGCAGAAAAGATAAGAAGAAATTTTATCACCCCTTTTACCTTACGTACTTACATCTCACAATGTGGCACGTATCGCTAAGTGATACATTTGCGCCAGGGGCCGCGAGGCTGAGTCATCCTCGTAGGTATGACAAAGAAGTTATGGGATCGGTTACGAACTCAACCCCTCGGCCATTAAGTAAAAAGCTTCCTTCGATGGTATTACAGCAGATATGAGGGGTTTATGCACCGTTTACTAGGTCAGTTTAGAAACTTCGGATTTTTTCACGCGTCTTTCCATTTTATGAAAATATAATGCTTTTGTAGGGTTCCGTACCTCGAAAGGAAAACACGGAACCCTTGTAGGATCACTTTGTTGTCCGTCCGTCCGTCTGTCGGTCAAGACCCATTTTCTCAGGAAAGCGTGGAGGAATCAAGCTGAAATTAATATCAAATACTCAGGTCTACTGTCCCTTAAAGCTGTGAAACTTCTAAGCCAACGCAATCAAAAGATACAGCCGTTTATGCCGCAAATTTCCGCAAATTTTCGACACTCGCAAGGGAATCAAAACCTACAGGGTACTTCCCGTGAACTCAGAATCTTGAAATTTGGTACGAAGCAACGTCTTATAGCACAGATAAAGGAATAATTGCGAAAACCGTAAATTTTTAGTTAAATTCTGTAATAAAAATATTATTAATAATTTTAAACTTACTACCCCTTTCCTCATGAACGCGTAGAGGTAGTAAATTGAAATTCATATCAAATACTCAGGTGTATAATACCTTTAAGCCGAGGTTTGTACGGAACCCTCGGTGCACGAGTCCGACTCGCACTTGGCCGGTTTTTTTTTTTCATAAAGTAACTTACTAATGCCATACTCCTATACTGAACTTGATAGTTTATGAGGTGCCATGTAACAGACTGTCTAACACAACGAAGTTTCAGAACTTTATCTTTCGTGTAATTACGATTAACGCAGCCGATTATTGTTTTCGCCATTCGTATACCTACAGTATACACATTCGTTGATCGCTCTTTGGCATTACCTACCCCATTCCGCTGACCTAATTGTTGCCTGATATGGCTGTATAACAACCGAAGTGGCTATAAATGCAAGAAACTAGGTTAAATATCGACGAAGTCTATACAGTCTCGTAAAGAAGTGTGGAACTTACCTAAATTGCTTCATAAGCTATCAATCACATTGAGATGTAGGAATTCACTTTTAATGTAGCACTTCTATTTATGAACTGAAATGTAGATGCTATCAATAAATCTCTCTTGGAAAATGTTGCATTACTATGATAACATATTCTGTTCGACATTTTATTAGATGACTGAATCAGAATGTGTGTCACCTTAGGGGCTTTCGGAAATATCTCGACTATTATAGTGGCTTAAAAGCTTTCAACGTGCATGCTGATCAGAAAACTGTAAATCGTGGGTTCGTTGAATGGCTGACCGCAGCATAACGTGAATGTTTTATTGCAGATAGGTATTTGCATGCATACCATGTATATGTTTACTCTTTAATATTTAGATATTATTATAACGGACCAATTTATTTTTTGAGCAGTGGTGGCCCAGTGGTAACAAGCAAGTGTAGGTCGTGGGTTCGAACCCAGGCAGGCGCTTTACTTTGTGTTAATTATTTCATCACCAATGCTCTCAAAAAGGTGAAGGAAAACATCGTGAGGAAACCAAAGGAAAACATGTCTTAGAACCAAACATTCTAAGACTTGTGACATCCACCAACTTGCAGTGGGCCCGCGTGGTGGATTACGGCGTCTTATAAAGAGGAGGCCTGCACGCACAACGGACCAAATGAAAGTCCAAATGAAGTGCGCAAAAGTAGATCCATCTATCCTATCCCTTACCCTTACGGTCCAATTTGCATTAAAAGCTATTTATTTTGGAATTTTCCACACTGTTCTAGTTGCTGATGAGAATGTTATTAAATTAAAATATCAATATGAATATACCACGCGATTTTCTCGTTTAATTCTATCAGCCATCATATTCCCATAATAATATAGCACGTATTTTATGGCCCCACCGCCCACACGTTGTGGCGGTCACTCATCAAGTTCACTAATAGCTTTCTTTACACAACCGCGATAACGGCCGACACTATTTTACGTAATCGTATAGTGAAAAAACGTGCTGCTTTCATGATATCTCTTCAATTATGTGCTTTATATCTTTTTTGATGGAAAAATATTTAAATATAGGTCAGCAGGTCGTTGAAAATCACTGGCCACACGGAACTCAGTTTAAAAAAAGTATCGTAGAACAGTATTTCTGTAAATTTTAAGATTGCAATATAGCCATTATTTCAATAAATACCTCAATAAACTTCTGAACTGAAAGTGCAAAATTAGTTCAGATTTGTTAGCCACAAATAGTGGCTAACCGCATAGTGGCCGTAGGCGTAGCGGGTGGGTTATTTGCTACGACGTCGTAGCCGAGCGTAGGCGCGATGGCTTTACGTCAGCTACGGCGTAGCAACAATAATTTAGTCCTTACTCCAGATACAGTTGAACGGCTTATTGTAGGTAAACTGTGGCTTTTCATACATCCATATTCCATAGTCATGCTAAATGACGAATTAAGTTTCTTTATTTGTTGTATTGAGACACGCAGGCACTTTACTTTTAACCTCTCTTCGAATACCACCAAAGTAAATTATTCTTTTATTCTAAAACAAAGTCTCTGATTTAGGTGTCGATAGTAGCCGCGTCATCGTGCCGCTACGTGTACTGGCAGCGGAGTTCCCTCGAGTATTTGTTCGTGAAGGAGCCGTACCTTGCTTGCGTAGTTACCACACTAATCGCTCGAGACATTACCACGAAGTTGTATGCGATGAACAATAAGATTGTGACCGAGAGGGGATCGCATCTTGATATCAGGCTGCCGAGTATATCGCATGCGCTTGCGAGAAGTCCCAGGAAGCTTCGTGGAGCCAGTAAGCTACCACCGCCGACGACGGTTCAGCCTGTACCACCTGAAAAACGACCTCGTGAGTATGATCTTAGTACAATTTCAGGTGATAGCCCATGTTGTCTTTGTGTTTTGCGTCTTATAGGTATTCTAAGGCTCAAGATAAAGTGAGAGAGTTCTTTTCAGAAAGTCCTAAATGACAAACGCTACCGAAATTTCACTTGGCCTATTGCTTACATTTCGACTTGTCGACAATCGCTGTCGCTGATAGAATCTCACTTTGTCTAGAGCAGGGGTCACCAAATAGTGGACCGCGGTCCGGATCCGGACGATCATTTTCATGTTTATTTACCCAAGAAATAAGATATTTCTAAAAAAAATAACAACCATAATCTTTTGGGGGTAGTTTCGGCACACTAATAACTAATGAAAACCTTTACTGTTTATTTAGGTTGGTATTTAAGTCAAGTTTAAAGTTTATTAACTGATATTAAGATTCTAAAAAAAAAACTTTAACACCCCTAAATCATCTTTTGGGGGCAGTTTCAAATAATAATAATAACAACCTTTATTATTCATTTAGGATATTATTTGTGCCAAGTTTGAAGTTTATTGAATACAAACTTTGCCCCCTTTTTCACCCCCTTAGGGGTAGAATTTCGGAAAATCCTTTCTTATCTGATGCCTACTTCATAGAAAGAACACACCCTCCAAGTTTCAGGTCTCTACGATCAGCGGTTTAGGCTGTGCGTTGATCAGTCAGTCAGTCATTCAGGACAAAGCATTTTATACATTTTATATGTATAGAATAACGGAAAATCTTTTTGTTATTGTATCTATATTTGATATTTTTAGGTTTATTATTTCAATTTTAACAAAGTTTATACACGTGACGATATAAAGACCGGTAGGTGGCTTTAAAAGTTATGGACCGGGCGGCGTCGCGGCGAACATATTATTTTAAAACGGTCCCAAATGAAAATTGGTTTTATTGGATTAATTGGTGACCCCTAGTCTAGAGCCTCAAGATAACTTTGTAAAATCATTTTTGTGTTGCATAAAACCAGCTCATAAAAAGCCAGAGCTACGGTGCTACAAAGTCGCTACGGACGAAGTCCCTACGATTGCATAAATTCTTTATGACAGCCGACTCCTGCATCTGCAACCGTGCATTAATTTTATACTTTATTGCGGTGCCCTATCACGGAGTGCACGCCCTCCCCGTACTCTTAAAGAATTTCGTACTTATGTTTATTTAATGCATGCAAACTGGAAAAGACAACAGCCTGGTTGCTGCTACGGAAAGATTCCAACTCAAAAAAATTACTTTATTAACTAAGCGTCCCAGGTACTTGCATAAAATCATGCCTAAACAGTTTCAGGCACTGTAAAGACTGAAAATGAAGTATGACGTACCTCCAGTTTGTTTGTTGGCGAATCTCTTCAATATAACCCCGGCTCCACACGCTGGTCCCAGCGCTCGTGCCAACTTTTGTCGGTTAATTGGTGAGGCGTACACACGTTGGCTAATTAAACTAGTTCTCTCTCGTCAGAGCCAATGTGAAGATATCCGATACGGAAATTGCTGTAAGCGCTTTTACAGTACTGAGTGCATATTATAATTAATATTTGTTACTGAATAAAAATAAAAACCACGTCAAAGAAGATGGTGGATGACGACACATCATAAAATACGGAACCAGTGAGTACGCACTCGAAGCGTGTTGCAACGTGTAGACGGATCGCGAACGTTGGCACAGATTCCTTTGATAACACCGACACGCGCCGGCCAACTACCAAAGCTCGCCCCAATGTTGGTGCCGACGCAATTTTCTAGATCCACACGTTGGACGAGTGTCGTTGGGACCTACGTTGGGGCCAACATGTGGAGCTGGTGTAATATTGTAGTTGTTCTTATTTTGGCCAACCTGACACTAGCAGCAGAAATAAGAATTTTACTGGGTTTCAGAAATCAAGATTTGCAAAATTTCTTTTAAATAACCTCTTATTTCAGCGATTGTGAATTTACAAAAAAATCTAGAAGCTAACAGAACGCTCCTTCACAGATATCTGGTCCCGCGACACTGAGCCTCTTCCCACCGCTCTCAAACGTAACTGTAACTCCACATACAACGGAACATACAACGGGGGTGATGAAGAACTGATGCCTTTAGCAGCCCATGAAGCCCCGGCCGCTTCGTCAGACGACCTGTCAGTTGCTGACAGCTGTCCTGACACGTCTTCCAAGTACCATAGTTGCGAGGCAGTGGAGACTGATGATGAGCTACGGCATTAGTGTTTCGAGGAACCGTTGTTGGAAGAGAACAGTTAGCTTTTTAACGGGGAATAAAAATTGCTAAGCGGTTTATATTAAATATGGGAAATATCAATTTAAGCACCCTATATCTTTGGGACTTCCTTTAATAATAGTATTTTTTTTTGATAAATACTTTAATCTTTTTTGTTGGGATGCTATTTGCCAACATCAACGGTTGGGTAGTTGTGAAAGTTGCTTATCTTGTTTGAAATAGTAGTTCAGCTGTTTTGAAATATATTTACAAGATCAAAACCGCATTCGCATGATATATTGTTGAATGCTATGATGTTGGTTACTATACTTACTTTTGTACCTACGAGGTAAGAAATTAAGCGCGAAGGGCTGATGAATGATGATAAAGTGAAGTATGAGACAGCGATTATTACCTAAACTTATGCTTATAATTTTGTTTGTTTAATTATAAGGTGATTTTGATTCTGTTTGACCAATACTTTCATGCCTGTTATTCAACATATAATGTACTGTATTATGTATTCTTTGATGTTTTATTGTGATATATTCGTAAAAGTCTAAGACAAAATAAACTCTGTTTAACAAAACAAATCGTTTGCCTTATTTTTGCCATCCCACAAAGAAAACACTACCCGTTAAGGAAAACAGAAGTTTTAGAGGAAAACGATTACAGTTAAATAAATAGAAAAACAAAGAACCCTACCCCATACAAACACATAAGTAGGTACCGTTTTGTCGAGTATAAAAATATATAGAGAAAGAATAAAACTCAATCCTAAACGTTTTAAATTCCTGCAGTGTCATTGTCAAAGCAGTTGCATTTGCATAGCTATTAGCTTCAGCACTTACTCACGACTCACGTGAATGATATGGTAAGTTAAAAGGTGCATATTGCGAATTCATTCCTAATGACAGGAGGGTAGATAGATACTTTAAAAAGGGCGGTATAGTAATGGCATCATTATAAGTGGACAGCACGAACGGCATACCTCCCCGCGACACCTCCCCACGGCGAAGCCCAATCAATCTACGGAACCAATCCAGTTATCGCGACAATGCACACAACTCGGCGGACATTAAGGCGACTTGTTGACATTGAAATAGTAACTGAATAATATTTATGTCAGATTAATATTAATATTGTTGTGAATTTGAATGGCGTCAGCTTCAGGACGTGCAGAACAAACAGTACCTTTACTCTATAGGACTGGTAATTTTAAGTTGGTTAAGGTGTTACTACAAAAATATACGTTGTAAACTATTTGCAATTATAGGGATGATGCAAAAGCATCTATTTAGTCCGCCAGTTAGATTACCTAAAAATATTTGACACGTATTTTTCTTTTACCACGTAGACAAAAAAACCGGCCAAGTGCGAGTCGGACTCGCGCACGAGGGGTTCCGTACCATTATCGCAAAAAGCTGCAAAAAAAACACGTTTTTTGTATGGGAGCCCCACTTAAATATTCATTTTATTCTGTTTTTAGTATTTGTTGTTATAACGGTAACAGAAATACATCATCTGTGAAATTTCAACTGTCTAGCTATCACGGTTCATGAGATACAGCCTGGTGACCGACAGACAGACAGACGATAGACAGTGGAGTCTTAGTAATAGGGTCCCGTTTTTACCGTTTGGGTACGGAACCCTAAAAAATGACGACGATACAGTGTGTTGAAATATTGTGTGACGCCATGCCGTGCTGCACTTTATACTGACAAAGTGACGTCACAAACCACCCCTCCCCTAAACTTTGATGCATTATCTTTGTCAATTTTTATTTATTTTATAAAGCAAAACATATGTGTGAAAGTGTAAACAACAAAAAGTGAGGTTATAAGTAAATGTGAGGGTAAAAGTAAATGGAATAAAACCAATGCATAAATTAGACCATAATTATTATATTCAAAGCAGCATAATAACTTCAGTAAAATACTTGTCACATTATTATTGCGTAAAAACTACACGCACATTAATAATGAAAAACATCAGTACACAACATAATCACATTAATAATAAATCAAGAGTAATCAAAACGTACCTGACCGTTCAAAGTCCGAAGTCAAACCAAAATTGAACAATCAAGCTTATTGCACACTATTTTATAATGCGGCTTGCTTTTCAGTGGCAGGGAGCGCGTAGTCAATACACTAACTTATTAAACAGGAAGTAACTCGAAAGATACTCAAATATTATAAAAAATAGGAATTAGTTATTTCTCCCACATATGTGTCCAATATTATTTGATAATCTCACTGATGGACTAATTAAAATTATCATTTTCTACCCAGGAAACATCCCTATTCAGCTTAAATAGTAGGTGCAACCAATATCAGTATATCTAAGTTATAGTATGAAATAAAACAACTCACAATAAATCCACGTACCGATACAACAAATATACTACGTCACTACAAATATACTCATAGAAACAACTTGCAATAGCTATAAGTCATGCAAGCCAAAGCTCTAAAATTAGCATTTGGCATGCGCAACCGAAAATTCTCAAAAAAACATAAAGATTGATGGAGATATCGAAAGCCCAGGCGAAAACAACGTCTTGGTCGCTGACGGTATAAGTTATAGTTATGATTCGAACCAAACAGTGCAGCACTGTGCCAAATCACTAATTGGAACTCCTTTTCACATAAACTTCAGCGCCAAGCGGAAGAAGTAGAGCATAAACTTGGTGTCCAAGCAATAACTAAATCATGTAAGTCTAGATCTAAATCAAGTATATTATAACTTGAAGTTATAATTTTTCATTTAGGTAGGTATTACCCACTAGCAAAAAAGATATGGGTACGTACCTACGAGGAATTCGTGTACCGTACTAGGTAGACAACAAGACGTAAATTCAGAGACGTAAGTACCTACCTAAGTTATAGTAAATTCTGAACACTAATGACAATGTACTAATCTATTCGTTATCAACCCTTATTCAGTTTAGGATACCTTTGTAAGGGCTCTAAAGCGATAAGACTTACTGAAATATATGGCGGAGTAGTTATATCATCATGTATGTATGTTAGCATACGAGTAGCTTACACAATTTGGGTGAAACGTTGCTAAAAGCAAATATAGATAGGTCAAGCCTGTCTGCGTCTGTGTTTTTTTTATTTTTATTGTTGATAGGCTCGTGCTTGACCACTATCTCACCTGATAGTAAGCGATGATGTGGTCGACGGTGTAACACGCTTGCCTAGAAGAAACCTATTTACTCTTGACATAAAAACGCCGAGGTTGTAGCTATCGGGAAACACAGACTCCGGCAGGGAATTCCACTCCTTAGCTGTACGCATAATGAAAGTATTTTCAAAACGTTTAGTGCGTATGGGTGGGATGTCCACCATGTACCGATGGCGCATTGCCGTACGTCTTGTAGTCGGATGATGAAACGGGCTAGGCGGAATTAGATCATGCAATTCCATCGCACACTCCCCGAAATGCAACCGATAAAAAACCGACAAGCTGGCAACTCGGCGACGATGTTCAAGGCTCTGGAGCTTTGACGCAACCAGTGCCACATTGCCAATGAGCCTCTTGGCCCGTTTTTCGATCGACTCTAGTGCATCAAGCTGGTACCTGGCAGATCCGTCCTAGATATGAGAACAGTATTCCATGCAAGATCGAACTTGCGCTTGATACAACTTAAGCAGCTGCTCTGGTGAAGTACCGTCTCTCAGTTTTCAGACAGCGGTCGAAGTATACAAAAAAAAAATGAGTCTTTTTGCAAGCCTTCTTACCAATGTACTTATGCTACCTATGAAGACTAAAATAAAACACTACCATTGATACAAGAACTACTAAACCAGAACATTTTTTTTTAATGTTCAAAATAGATATAAGTAGCTCAATACGAAACGATTTCAATATCGGAATCAATATTGCAAGCTTTGCGCTCCACAGCCGGCTAACTAGATTTGTAAAGTGTACTTGTGTTGTCCAACGGAAGTTCGCTCAACGAACTAAATGGGTCTTAAACTATCTTTGAAGTATAAGTTCACGCAACAGATAGATATAAAATATCTGAATACTTTGATCTACTTGAAACTTTGCTGCTCTTAAAGTTGTTGCGATAAAATTTCTTCAGCAGATAGGTAGTTATTATGAAACGGGTAAAATTGTAAACCGCTGTCTAATCCTCTGCCATCTACGGAATTAAACACGTATGCTGGAGTCGTTTGGCTCTTAACCTGTGCCATGATGCCAGCAAAAGCAGCAGATATCCGTCCCGGTTTGCCAAACACTCCCAGCCGCAGATGCTGGTCTTGTAGCCAAATGAACCTCATCTAACTGAGCTGGTAGCGTGTTGGCTTTATTTTTTGGCGGAGTCCTCTAGCGTGGGTGAACGATACACGTTTCAAACGTTAATTAACTTTACGTTGTCTCTGACATTTATGACTCCAACGGTCGTTTAATGAATAGAAGGTAACTCCAGTGTTATTCGCGTTCGTTTCAGTTCGTTCACGAATACAAATAGTTGTGTGTTTAAATACGATTAAAAAGGTAATGCAAGCATTCATTTTAATTACTGTGCTTTATATACACGCGTGTATGTATGTGGTAAACATTCCCGAGCTGTTAAATTAATGCATAAATAATTTCACTAATGCTGTGGTAACAGAATGATGCGGTGCATAAAATAATACAGGCATGTGCCCATTATTTTCTTTAACTGAACCGTAAAGAGACACACTCCCCGTGCTGATGATGTAACTCTGAGTATCGATACTATCCGTAATACCAATCTTCTTTGAGGATAAATGCAGAGTACTCGTAGGAGGAGAACTTCGACACATAAGTGTATTTAGTTTTTGTATAAATGTAAGTACGTAGTTTGGTTTAGTATAAATAGTTAGTTAAATATTTAAGGTACATAAGTAACAGGGTAAAAAATAAATAAACACAACATCTTTCTACACGATTATCTACATATCATATCGGAGGATGAAAGGCACGTGCAAACATTTCTAATTTCGGAATTTCTATACAAAAGATAATTCAGCTCACTTATTTGCAGTTTAGCGCACACATAACAAAATGGTCCAATTTAGTAAGACAATAGCTGGTCACGCGGACCGCCACTTGACCAGCAATGTGTCATATTTGTTGAACACACTGTTTAGCTTACATTAACAGAGCCCGAGCCTACGTAGGCACTGGTGATTAAAATTAATTACTAAACAATCGGGGAGCACGGTTACACGGCTAAGTTATGGCATAATTACAGACTGAAGGACGTGATTGATGGAATAGCTAACAGATTACGTTGATTAGTAACAACAACTAACTCTTACATGAAATCATATTCTATTTTAGAACACAGGCAGGTATGTGATGTATCTTATGGACTTAAGCATTTAAGTATTGCACATACAAGCATTAATACCCAATCATTAATTTGTAAAAAGATACTGCACCAATACCTAATATTTACTTTGCAATAGATGCACCGTCTGCGAAAAACTTTAAAGCTTCTCTGTGAGTGTGTGAGCTGACATGTCTATAATGTATTTGCTATATCATCCTGTCAACTTTGTTACTGCTTTGCCACGACCGTAATTTGACGGAAAGTTTGGCAAAGACTACAAACGTTATAGAGATCGCGGTATTTCGATACTCGCCGTTTACTCGCATGAAAAGTAGGTAAAGTAAACTTGTTAAAGCTTTGCAAACTTGGGTTTACCCTCCAAAACGATCGATTTTACTTTTGGTACCTACCTCGCATAAACGGCCTAGATCAAAGTTTAGCAATTACGATACTTACCACGCTCACCTCACCACCTATGGCAATTTGTTTGATTTAGTCCAAAATAAGAGATTTATGTAAGTGACTATATTCATTATGAGTAATACATTTTCAGAAGTAAATAAAATGCCAAGGAAGGCAGTTTTTGTGCGGCCTTTTCATGATTGATGAATGTGCGAACGGCTGTGTGTTACTAAGGGGCTCCTTCCTAGCCGCTACTTTCGTAGTTGTGAATATATCAGGAAAAGGTCATACGGCACTGAGGCATGCCTGTTTAGAAACTATGTCACCGTTATGTGATTAATTTTTAATTAGATTGACTGGCAAAGTTTTCTTCGCGAGATATTCTTTGGCTAAAAGTTATAAATATTATGCGAACGGGGCGTTTAATTAGTGCTAACATAGTGACGTATATATGTCCTGCTAACATAACTAACATGGGTGCTAAATTATTAAAACGATGTTCCAAAGTAATTTGATAAACAGTGGTGGTGTGATCGCGTGTCTGTAAGTATCATATCATGTTAGAAACAACTTAAATTAAATAAGAAGTGTTTCAAATTAAAAGCTAAGTAACTATTACTCAGAATCACGGAATCACGGGTGCTTACAGGACAACATCTACGGCACCGATTGAGAGATACCTCAATATCCCTCCTCTGCATATGATGGTTGAACTTGAGGCAAGGAAGGCATTCCATAGTCTTGCTGTTGCTGGACTATAGGATGCCTCTAAACCAAAGACTAACCATACAAAATTCAATGGAAATGAAGGCCTGGATAGGGTAACAATCATGATATCCGATAAAATGCAAACTATGTTTGTGTTTGAAAGTTCTTTCAAGGATCGCGAAAATGAAATCACACAAAATATTCGATACATTGGGTTTATTCAAATAGTCAGAACTCACAGTTACAATCTTGCTTACTAATATTTACAGATCGACAGTGATTCTACGACGTCTTAGTTCTATTTATGGGCCCAGAACCATGTGTAGGCATTTCGACGTGTCTCGTAAAAGGCACATTCAGGGAGTTTGCAGATCACAGAGAAAACACATTGGCTGACTAATGCCGGTCTGGAACACTCCAAGAAATTCCTGGGATATACGTTCAAAGATTGGGATTGCATTTGGAATATGAGCAGGGGGTAAATCCGCTACCTGCTTGGAAACTTTACTGGGAACTTCGGAACCAACGACATGGTAATGAAGACGGGTCTAACCGCGACACCCATGTGCAGGTTGTGTGGGGAACATACGGAACGCATGGAGTACCTTCTGTGCACATGAGATGCACTGGCTGGTAAGCGAATGAGTCTCCTAAGGGTTGGATATCCAAAACCAGAAGACATAGCTCCTAGTCTCGTTGTAAAACTCATGCAGAGAGTTTTCAACGAGATTGGGGACGACTAGGTTTTCTATGGTACCACAATAGATCCCAATGGTACCAAGTGTCCGAGTTATTTCTCGGCCCTCAACAAGATTAGATAAGATAACTATTACTCACCTACTTAATTACTATTTTACCACTTCAGATTCATTTACGTGAAAATACGTACTTATATTCTAATTTTCTGTAGCTTTTCTTTTTTAGCTATCTTAACAGCTCCAATTACTTTCAAAGGTCAGTTGCACAGTTAATTCAAGCTGTTTGAAGTTTACGTTGTCTGGATACTCTAACGAGGGTTGATAAAGAAATTGCAAGCAAAATATACTACTAACAACCGTGTAATGTATCGCAAAAGTTTTACGAGAAAGTTTTTTTCAACTCCGTCTAAAGCTCTGTATCCTATAATTTTGTAGTTATAACAAAATATATCTAGATGTCTACTACAATAACAACACTTCTGTAAGTTTTCCATTTAGATTCGGAGCGAAGAAAAACGCCCGCGAAAATGAATCCTCAAAAAGGTACATACATAGGGTATGTGCATATGTAACCTAAATACTGCCTAAGTTGCATTTTACTTTTGGCCTCTAATTACAGTTAGTTTTATAAGCTATTAAGCATTCACGATGCTTTTAAAATATCATTAATATCATCATTATTTTGTAAGCTTTTAGAAGGTACTTAAGACTGTTTCATTTTCCCATCCTTTCCCCTCCTAAGGACCTACCTACGTATGCCCATTATTACCTTTATAATTGAAATTAGTTAAGACAGGCTTAAGCCACCGAAACTTTGTAAATACATTTTGGCTTTCTCAAAGTGGTTGGAAGCTAAGCGAAAATAGATTTTGTATAATCATTTTACCATGACAAGGTAAGCGAAGGCAATTTTTTTTTGTTATGGCCCATATAACCTTTAAAAACTAAAAGCACTTTATCTAATGGGTTATTCAACCCTTGCACATTATTCGTTAAAACTAGCTAACTAGGTACTTAGTACTGAAATAGAAAACGAAATCACAGTGGAAATGGTCCTTGTTGACATTTCCGAAATTAAAATTAATGTTGTGCTCTAAATTATATTTCAGACTACAATTTATGAACCACGCCGCTGCACGATGTTTCATAACACCTGAATAATGTTAAACTCACTGAACTAAAAGGATAAGTTTTCGTGAATTAATTGAATGGAAATTCACACGACCTGGTAACGAAGAACTTATAATCAATATTTATGGGTTTGTTTTCGTGTAATGTAATCTAATCAGGGCGGACAGACCGACAATGGTGTTGTAGCGGCTCGTCCGTCTTTCTTTATCTAAGTAAATGAGCTTGTGACCTTACAGCACAAAGGTGACTCAACAAAGCGATAGTAGCAGATACGATCTGATCACTTGCAGGCCAGCGTGGTTACGGCTGACCTGGCATGGCTCGCGATGCTTTCTTATCCACCGCTACGCCGCACTATACTTGAGCATTAGGTACATGCGATTACCCACCATTTCAAGCGTTATCTGATGGCCTATGGCGCTGCTAACAAAAGACCTCTGAATAAGGTTGAAGTAAGATCGATATGCTTGACCGTCTGATCCAATATGGGGCAGGTTCTAGCGTAAATTAAATAAGCTAATGAAATACTCGTAAATGCATTTGAATGTGTGTAAAATATTATTTTAGGTAGGGATTTTCCTGTTTACATACATTTCGACAATCGAATTCACTTTGTTCGATTACCATCCGTAGACACCCGAAGAGAACATACATCCATAACATATGAAACTCAATATACTTACCAAAAGATACCTACTTTTCGATTTAGTTCATTCCACTTTGGCAAGCTTTTATTTCAGGAGGCAGACTTTTAGGAGTACTTTATTTTTACCAATGGCCTTGTAGCGAGCACCAAAACAGATAATAGGTACGAACACAAGTTTACGACAGTGGAGGTAGGTATTAAAAATATGTTGAAAATGGAAAACCCTAAACCACAATACGTGCCTCAATGAAAGCAGTTTGTCGGTACAATTTAAAGTCTGGTTGGCAACATGAGACTTGTGAATTTATCATCATAATAATGTGGTATTGTGCGGAGGATGTGAGCTGTGACTGCTGTGAGGCTGTGTCGTCGTCGTCGCTGCAAGCCCCCGCATCTTGTCACTTTGGAGAGCTGCCAGGCGCTAATCGTCGCGCGGTTATACATTCAATCTCAGGGGTTGACCAAGTCTATTTTGTATAATTGATAAACAATAAAATATTTTTCATAAAGCAGCCTTACGCAAACATTAAAATTATTTATATATTTTAATTTATTCAACACACTGCAAATACTATAAATGCTAAGATTACAAATTTCGATATGAAATTGACTAAGAATTATCCAAGAAGAAAGCTTTAAATAAAAGTCCTTTAGATACCTAAAAGACTTTTATTTAAAGCTTTCTTCTTAGCTTCTGAAACTTCGTGTGAAAAACGGAGTGAGATTATAATCTCACTCCGTTACCGCCTAAACCTGCTTCCCCATGATTTATAGAGCTTTTCTTGCTGAAAAAGTCTGGACCGCTGCCGGCGCTCTCTCTCGTGTCAATACTAGTAGTTTACTCCGTTATACAAGTAGGCTCCGATTGAGGGTAAGAAATAATGTCACCAACACAAACCGAGTAAGTTCTTCAGTTCAGAAACGTTTTGTATTATTGTGCAACAACCGGCGAAAATTGAGTGAACCTCGAACAGTAATCGTAATTTCTGTACCGATGGTTCGCAACAAATCACTCGATTTCGCACTCGATAAACGATACAAGTGACAGGCTGCGGCTATCGGACGAGTTAATGTCGTACAATAATTTTATTGACAATATCTAAGTAGGTAGTAGCGAGATGGGAGTGAGGGTTAAAGCGCGCACCAGAACAAATTGGTTGAATGTTCAAAATAGATATATGTAGCTCAATATAAAACGATTTCAATATCGGAATCAATATTGCAAGCTTACGTTGTTCAACGGAAGTTCGCTCAACGAGCTAAATGGGTCTTAAACTATCTTTGAAGTAGGTATAAGTTCACGCAACAGATCAGATAAAATATCTGAATACTTTGATCAACTTAAAACTTTGCTGCTCTTAAAGTTGTTGCGATACAATTTCTTCAGCAGATAGGTAGTTATTATGAAACTGGTAAAATTGTGCATCCTCTGCCATCTGCGGCATTAAACACGTATGCTGGAGTCGTTTAACCGAACCGAAAGAGTCTCTTAACCTGTGCCATGATGCCAGCAAAAGCAGCAGATATCCGTCCCGGTTTGCCAAACACTCCCAGCCGCAGATGCTGGTCTTGTAGCCAAATAATAATAAAATAAATAATAATAAATCTTTATTCAAACTTCAAATTGGTAAACTATACTAATAGGTCTTAAATATAAAGTAGGTACAACAATGTTAGGTGCCTGTACTAGGTAATCCTGTATCACAGGCGGCAGGGGCTCAAACAATGTAGGGACAAGGATTTTTTTACAATATTTTCTTAATATTAGAATAGTGACAGATATATTGATTTATTAATAATCTTAATTACTAAAACAGATGAAAATTAAAATCTAAAAATAATCATAAACAGATGATTCCTAACTTAGCTTAGTTTACGTAAAATTGTTTGCACTTAATTATTTACGCACACGGACAACGAACTTTGAGTGTCAGCAGATATTTGAGCTGGGTTAACCACTATTGCAAAATGTTTCCAAACCATTTTGCCACAGTATGCATGGCGGCAAATTTCCTGAGATAGCAACAAATCCTAGCGAAGTAGGTCAGTGCAGTGGCTCGTTCTTGTTGAGTTGGCATCACGTGTAAAACACGGCAATCTGACCTTGAGTGTGACGCTCTAGGCGCCCTCGTAATCGACAGAATTGATGTATCTGAATTCCGCTATCTTCCTTCCTTCAGGATCTCCTGTTTTATGATTGCTGGGCTTTTTAAAGCGTGAGCAAGTTGCACATTTTGGTACATCAGCTTTTTTCGCGCACTCTGTCATCGAGTGCCCTGTTTCACCACAATGCCCACACGTCGAGTTGACCTCTCTGCACGTTTTTGCTGCATGACCATACTGTTGGCACTTGTAGCACCGAGTTACCAGTGTAAAATCCCTGACAGGACAGGACATCCAATTAATAAAAAGTCTTGATTGAGTGATTAGGGCTTTACGTATATCAGCTGGTACTTCAATGACGTAGTTGCAGGTCGACAAATCTCTCTTCCCAGATTTGTGGCTTAATTTTACCAAAGCCAGGAAGGATTCTAAAGACATATCTTCAAACTTGTCGGCTACATTTTGTTCAAAAATGCACCTAAAGACCTCTTTTTCAGCCATGGAAGTCGGTACTCCTAAGACCACGATCCGGGGTTTGCGCTTGCTGGGTTCGTCGGCGGTAAGTCCTGAAGTAGAGAGCTGGACTGCTTGCTTTACTTTATCAGCGTCATGTTTGGTCTCGGTGCTGATAATTACGCCTCCATTTTTTGTTTTCCCGACAAAACGAACATGCAGTTTCATTTGCTCCGGGCGTAAGATCTTTTTCACGAGGTCTTTGGTTTCGTCACTCGATTTCAATTTATTTATTTATTTATTAGATGGAAAACCAACAGCTATACATAAAATGAATATACAAGTTGAGTATGTTACATTAAGCCAATTACAGGTTCTCACGGCTAGAGATATAATAATTTTAAAGAGATCTTAGGGATCACTAGCAGCAAGCACAACAATCAGAAAAAATAAATCACTAACGCTAAAGGACAATATTGCACACTATGCACTTTTGAAAAAGTCAAGGTTAAGCTGCTTACGCACTGACATGCTTTTAGTGGTAAACACATCAAACGAAAACTCCTTACACAATAAATTAAGATCCTTACTCGCTCGCACTAAGTATGAATTACGCCTGTAGTTAGATGAAGAGCAGGGAATAGAGATAGGTGGATTAAATCTTACTGATCTTTGTGGAACATTGAAATACAGTTTATTGAGGAGATCAGGACAGTCGATTTCATTTGACAATATTTTTAAAAGATATGTGCAATCCGCCATCCTGCGACGATTCCTAAGGGGTTGCAGATGGAATTTCTTGCAAAGGTCTAAGTAATTTTCAGAACGGTATTGAATACGGAGGCGAAAACACATAAAACGAAGGAATCTTTTTTGGATACTTTCAATACGGTCTATGTATTTAATGTAACAAGGGTTCCAAATTTGAGACGCATATTCGAGATGACTCCGCACAAATGAGCAATACAAAATCTTTAGGGTTTTAGCTTTCTTAAAGCATCCTGCAAGTCTCATAACAAAGCCGAGCGACTTCGAGGCTTTAGCTACTATATGTTCCACGTGTGTGTTAAATAAAAGCTTAGAATCGTGATAGACTCCCAAGTCACGCACTCCATCGCATCGCTGTAGTAGCTGCCCTTTAAGTATGTAAGTAGTAGGGAGAAGCACACGCCTTCTGGTAAATGATATTACGGAGCATTTAGAAGGATTCAAGTCCAATTTATTGATCCGGCAGTAATCATCTAAACGTGCAAAGTCTGATTGGAGAGCATCCATATCATCCAATGATGAAATTGAAGAAAATATCTTCATGTCATCAGCAAAGCAGAGCAAGTTAGAATGATGAAAACACGAGCCGATGTCGCTCACGTAGATGATAAAAAGTAACGGACCCATCAGAGAACCCTGAGGAACACCACTGGGAGCTGAAACCCAGCTTGAGATGTAGTTACTAACAACAACTGCTTGAGACCTGTTATCCAAATATGAGGAAAACCAGCGAAGTAAGTCGCCTCTAATACCGTTGTTAAAAAGCTTCCTTTTGAGGATATTATGATCGATTCTATCAAAAGCTTTGCTATAGTCCGTGTAAACGACATCCACCTGTGCCCCATCATCCATCCTTTCCGTTAGGAAGTCATTAAGCAGAGCCAAGTTAGAAACAGTTGAACGGCTTTTGAGGAACCCATGCTGTGAGGGACTAAAAGATTGACTGAGCGCAGCATACACTTGGTCATAGACCACCCTCTCAAAAATTTTAGCTAATATGCACAGTTTAGAAATTGGCCTGTAGTTAACTACTTCACTTTTATGCCCTTTTTTATGCACTGGAGTTTTAAAGGCAGACTTCCAGATATAGGGAACAGTACATGAAGAGAGTGATTTTTTAAACAAGAGAGATACTGGCAAGGCAATGGATTTAGCACACCCGATCAAAAATTTAGGTGATAAGTGGTCCGGGCCACCAGATTTAAATGGATCAATATTATTAATTAATTTAGCTATAACATTTGGGTCAATTTCAATAGAATGAATATCCGAAGGTATATTAAGATTTTCAGCAGTTTGGATAGAACAATGATTATTAATAGACGATACATCACAAGGGTTAAGATATGTAGAATAAAAGTGGGCAGAAAACGCGTTACAGATAGAATCAGGAGAGGAAAGTGTCACATCGCCATACTTCAGGTAGCTGGGCATTATATTGGTCTTAGACCGCTGTTTGACAAAGCTCCAGAAGCGCTTAGGGTTCAGTTCAATGCAGGCTTCTGTAGCCGCTACATAGTTGGCATAACAATCCACTTCTAGCTTTTTAACTCTTTCCCGTAAATGTTTAAAGGTAGCTTTATCAGACAGACTACCGTACAATTTAAATTTACGAAGATGTAACAGGGTAAAAAATAAATAAACACAACATCTTTCTACACGATTATCTACATATCTTATCGGAGGATGAAAGGCACGAAGAAACTTATTTCTAATTTCGGAATTTCTATACAAAAGATAATTCAGCTCACTTATTTTCAGTTTAGAGCACACATAACAAAATGGTCCAATTTAGTAACACAATAGCTGGTCACGCGGACCGCCACTTGACCAGCAATGTGTCATATTTGTTGAACACACTGTTTAGCTTACATTAACAGAGCCCGTGCCTACGTAGGCACTGGTGATTAAAATTAATTACTAAACAATCGGGGAGCACGGTTACACGGCCAAGTTATGGCATAATTACAGACTGAAGGACGTGATTGATGGAATAGCTAACAGATTACGTTGATTAGTAACAACAACTAACTCTTACATTAAATCATATTATATTTTATAACACAGGCAGGTATGTGATGTATCTTATGGACTTATGCATTTAAGTATTGCACATACAAGCATTAATACCCAACCATTAATTTGTAAAAAGATACTGCACCAATACCTAATATTTACTTCGCAATAGATGCACCATCTGCGAAAAACTTTTAAGCTTCTCTGTGAGTGTGTGAGCTGACATGTCTATAATGTATTTGCTATATCATCCTGTCGACTTTGGTACTGCTTTGCCACGACCGTAATTTGACGGAAAGTTTGGCAAAGACTACAAACGTTATAGAGATCGCGGTATTTCGATATTCGCCATTCACTCGCATGAAAAGTAGGTAAAGTAAACTTGTTAAAGCTTTGCAAACGTGGGTTTACCCTCCAAAACGATCGATTTTACTTTTGGTACCTACCTCGCATAAACGGTCGAGATCAAAGTTTAGCAATTACGATACTTACAACGCTCACCTCACCACCTATGGCGATTTGTTTGATTTAGTCCAAAATAAGAGATTTATGTAATTGACTATTCATTATGAGTAATACATTTTCAGAAGTAAATAAAATGCCAAGGAAGGCAGTTTTTATGCGGCCTTTTCATGATTGATGAATGTGCGAACGGCTGTGTGTTACTAAGGGGCTCCTTCCTAGCCGCTACTTTCGTAGTTGTGAATATATTAGGAAAAGGTCATACGGCACTTAGGCATGCCTGTTTAGAAACTAAGTCACCGTTATGTGATTAATTTTTAATTAGATTGACTGGCAAAGTTTTCCTCGCGAGATATTCTTTGGCTAAAAGTCTTAAATATTATGCGAACGGGGCGTTTAATTAGTGCTAACATAGTGACGTTTATATGTCCTGCTAACATAACTAACATGGGTGCTAAATTATTAAAACGATGTTCCAAAGTAATTTGATAAATAGTGGTGGTGTGATCGCGTGTCTGTAAGTATCATATCATGTTAGAAACAACTTAAATTAAATAAGAAGTGTTTCAAATTAAAAGCTAAGTAACTATTACTCAGAATCACGGAATCACGGGTGCTTACAGAACAACATCTACGGCAGCGATTGAGAGATATCTCATTAACCCTCCTCTGCATATGATTCTGCATATGGTTCATATGTTGCTCGACTATAGGATGCCTCTAAGCCAAAGACTAACCATACAAAATTCAATGGAAATAAAGGCCTGGATAGGGTAACAATCATGATATCCGATTAAATACAAACTATGTTTGTATTTGAAGGTCTTTCAAGGATCGCGAAAATGAAATCACACAAAATATTTGATACATTGGGTTTATTCAAATAGTCACAACTCACAGTTACAATCTTGCTTACTAATATTATGGATCGACAGTGATTCTACGACGTCTTAGTTCTATTTATGGGTCCAGAACCATGTGTAGGCATTTCTACGTGTCTCGTAAAAGGCACATTCAGGGAGTTTGCAGATCACAGAGAAACACATTGGCTGACTAATACCGGTCTGAAACACTCCAAGAAATTCCTGGGCTCTACGTTTAAAGATTGGGATTGCATTTGGAATATGAGCAGGGGGTAAATCCGCTACCTTTACTGAGCACTATGGAACCAACGACATGGAAATGAAGATGGGTCTAACCGCGTCACCCATGTGCAGGTTGTGTAGAGGACATACGGAACGCATAGAGCACCTTCTGTGCACATGAGATGCACTGGCTCGTAAGCGAATGAGTCTCCTAAGGGTTGGATATCCAAAACCAGAAGACATAGCTCCTAGTCTCGTTGTAAATCTCATGCAGAGAGTTTTCAACGAGATTGGGGAGGACTAGGTTTTCTAGGGGACCACAATAGATCCCAATGGGTCCAAGTATCCGAGTTATGTCTCGGCTCTCAAAAAGATTAGATAAGATAACTATTACTCACCTACTTAATTACTATTTTACCACTTCAGATTCAATTACGTTAAAATACGTATTTATATTCTAATTTTCTGTTAATTTTCTTTTTCAGCTATCTTAACAGCTCCAATTACTTTCAAAGTTCAGTTGCACAGTTAATTGAAGCTGTTTGAAGTTTACGTTGTCTGGATACTCTAACGAGCGTTGATAAAGAAATTGCAAGCAAAACATACTAACAACCGTGTAGTCTTTAGCAAAAGTTTTATATCTTAGCAACGAGAAAGTTTTTTTTCAACTCCGTCTAAAGCTATGTATCTTTTAATTTTGTTGTAATAACAAAATATATCTATATGTCTACTACAATAACTACACTTCTGTAAGTTTTCCATTCAGATTCGGAGCGAAGAAAAACGCCCGCGAAAATGAATCCTCAAAAGGTACATACATAGGGTATGTGCATATAAGTAACCTAAATTCTGCCTAAGTTGCATTTTACTTTTGCCTCTAATTACAGTTAGTTTTCTAAGCTATTAAGCATTCACGATGCTTTTAAAATATCATCATTATTTTGTAAGCTTTTAGAAGGTACTTAAGACTGTTTCATTTTCCCATCCTGTCCCCTCCTAAGGACCTACCTACGTATGCCCATTATTACCTTTATAATTGAAATTAGTTAAGACAGGCTTAAGCCACCGAAACTTTGTAAATACATTTTGGCTTTCTCAAAGTGGTTGGAAGCTAAGCGAAAATAGATTTTGTATAATCATTTTACCATGACAAGGTAAGCGAAGGCAATTTTTTTTTTGTTATGGCCCATATAACCTTTAAAAACTAAAAGCACTTTATCTAATGGGTTATTCAACCCTTGCACATTATTATATTCGTTAAAACTAGCTAACTAGGTACTTAGTACTGAAATAGAAAACAAAATCACAGTGGAAATGGTCCTTGTTGACATTTCCGCAATTAAAATTAATGTTGTGCTCTAAATTATATTTCAGACTACAATTTATGAACCACGCCGCTGCACGCTGTTTCATAACACCTGAATAATGTTAAACTCACTGAACTAAAAGGATAAGTTTTCGTGAATGAATTGAATGGAAATTCACACGACCTGGTAACGAAGAACTTATAATCAATATTTATGGGTTTGTTTTCGTGTAATGTAATCTAATCAGGGCGAACAGACCGACAATGGTGTTGTAGCGGCTCGTCCGTCTTTCTTTATCTAAGTAAATGAGCTTGTGACCTTACAGCACAAAGGTGACTCAACAAAGCGATAGTAGCAGATACGATCTGATCACTTGCAGGCCAGCGTGGTTAAGGCTGACCTGGCATGGCTCGCGATGCCTTCTTATCCACCGCTACGCCGCACTATACTTGAGCATTACATGCGATTACCAACCATTTCAAGCGTTATCTGATGGCCTATGGCGCTGCAAACAAAAGACCTCTGAATAAGGTTGAAGTAAGATCGATATGCTTGACCGTCTGATCCAATATGGGGCAGGTTCTAGCGTAAATATAATAAGCTAATGAAATACTCGTAAACGCATTTAAATGTGTGTAAAATGTTATTTTAGGTAGGGATTTTCCTGTTTACATACATTTCGACAATCGAATTCACTTTGTTCGATTACCTTCCGTAGACACCCGAAGAGAACATACATCCATAACATATGATACTCAATATACATACCAAAAGATACCTACTTTTAGATTTAGTTCATTCCACTTTGGCCAGCTTTTATTTCAGGAGGCAGACTTTTAGGGGTACTTTATTTTTACCGATGGCCTTGTAGCGAGCACCAAAACAGATAATAGGTACGAACACAAGTTTACGACAGTGGAGGTAGGTATTAAAAAAATGTTGAAAATGAAAAGCCCTGAACCACAATACGTGCCTCAATGAAAGCAGTTTGTCGGCACAATTTAAAATCTGGTTGGCAACATGAGACTTGTGAATTTGTCATGATAGTAATGTGGTATTGTTGTGCAGAGGATGTGAGCTGTGACTGCTGTGGGGCTGTGTCGTCGTCGCTGCAAGCCCCCGCATCTTGTCACTTTGGAGAGCTGCCAGGCGCTAATCGACGCGCGGTTATACATTCAATCTGAGGGGTTGACCAAGTATATTTAGTATAATTGATAAACAATAAAATATTTTTCATAAAGCAGCCTTACGCAAACATTAAAATTATTTATATATTTTAATTTATTCAACACACTGCAAATAATATAAATGCTAAGATTTCAAATTTCGATATGAAATTGACTAAGAATTATCCAAGAAGAAAGCTTTAAATAAAAGTCTTTTAGATACCTAACAGACTTTTATTTAAAGCTTTCTTCTTCGCTTCTGAAACTTTTATAATCTCACACAGTAACCGCCTAACCCTGCTTCCCCATAATTTATAGAGCTTTTCTTGCTGAAAAAGTCTGGACCGCTGCCGGCGCTCTCTCTCGTGTCAATACTAGTAGTTTACTCCGTTATACAAGTAGGCTCCGATTGAGGGTAAGAAATAATGTCACCAACACAAACCAAGTAAGTTCTTCAGTTCAGAAACGTTTTGTATTATTGTGCAACAACCGGCGAAAATTGAGTGAACCTCGAACAGTAATCGTAATTTCTGTACCGATGGTTCGCAACAAATCACTCGATTTCACACTCGATAAACGATACAATTGACAGGCTGCGGCTATCGGACGAGTTGATGTCGTACAATAATTTTATTGATAATATCTAAGTAGGTAGTAGCGAGATGGGAGTAAGGGTTGAAGCGGCGAGGCAAGGGGGGAGGTGGAAAGGGGGGTTGGCGCGTGCGTGCGGTGGCGCCGCGCCCGTCTCGCGCGAGAGCGGCCAGTGTCGTGCCGCGCGGCGCCGCGCTCCATCGCCGCCGAGCCCGTGCGCCTGTCCACGCGCCCAAGCTCTACTATGCGACTCGCGTGCCGCGCTCACTCGTGTTGTGGTGCTTTATGATGGTACGGCATGAGAGTGCCAGATATGCGGACGTTCCGTGACAGAAGTGCTGCTGAACTGGCCACCGCCACAAGTGGGCGGAGAGACGAGACGCGTCCTAGGCTGCTCAGGTGAGCGGCCCTTCGCATCTCACGCCGTTGCACGCTGGCTAAAGACGCTGCGATCTCGGGGTCGATAAGGCACTTTGCTGGCTAGACTCGAATGAAAGGTACATCGTTAGTTAAACGTAGCTTATTTGCTACGAAATGCGTAGACAGTGCTACGCACGGTGCTACGACTCGTAGCGCCATATGGCAATTTTGACTGTGGTTACTCTCCAGTTCTGTTACTGTATCTGCCAATCATAATTTATAAGCAATGCTGTGGTGTTTGGCTTATTCTTTGCTTATTTAGGTACATTTATTTTTAATACTAGTGTACAAGGCAATCTGTTGTGGCAATGCTGACGCTTGAATAACTATTATTGAAATAAGCAATACGTATTACGTATACTCTTATCTCTGTAAAACGGTTAGATGTGTCATTCTACTGTAACCAACATGCCAGTTCTATCAACAACAAACCGAGAGAAACACAATCGCGTCTCGAACTGTCTGAAACTAAAACTGTACACACATTGCTACACACGTAATTTGGCCGAACTTGGCAAACGTAACTACTATCGTATACTTATCGATGTCATTGAATGTCCAATAAATGTAAATAAACAACTCGTACCGTCGTCTTTAGCTATGAAGAGCATCTAATTTCTGACTGGTGTTGATGTAACGTTGCGAGATTTGAAGTCGTCTTTTTTACTTTTTCATTCAACGTATTTTGTTTGTTCGCGTTACTGCGATGGGAGCTTGTAAGTCAATAAATTCCTCGAGGCATATTTGTAGGGCGATGAGTCGTGAGTTGTGAGTCGTCACGCAACATTGGGAGTGTAGCATATCTTGGAGGCGGAAGCCTTCGAGCCAGCGCCATCAATCTCTGGCCGTACAACGACAGCTCGCACACACGATGCGATGTAATGGTGATTGAATACATTAGCTCTAGTTATTCTTTCACTGTATTATATTCATGTCGAACTTATGTTTTAGACGGCGTTTGACATGAATACAAAAAGTGAATTAGTTTTGAGAATAGCTAAGACTATCCATACTCCATTCTAGTTTTGTTATTGGGAAAGTAACACTGTTTGGAACCTTTTTTACTAGGCTTAACGAATTGAGATGAAACTTGGCACACGGGTAGATCATATCCTGGATTAGGACATAGGATTTGTATCCTTGGAGTAAGTTCGTTTAGGATAATTTCCAATTTCAGAAGATAGTGATAAAATAATTTAGAAAGGGATAGGAGAAGGTACAATCAGCAAAGAAAGTGGAATGACATTGTGCAATTTTTGGAATAGATTATAAATGAGGACTTTTCACATATTGACATGTTTGTAACAAATTAAAGGAATATCTACTGTGAAGACTAGTTATGACAATGACGTGTTGGTCCTATTACATGAGACTTAAACATAACTGGTATAATGTGGGTGTACTCTAGGTGCTCCTCTGCTTAACCCTTCAGTTAATAATAATATAAAACGTTTATTTTCTCTTCACAAAGTTCCTTACATGCTATGCCTTGCAGTTTAAACCAGGGTATAACTTTGTGAGAGACTGGGGCCTGTGATAGGTTTCAATAAGAACCTGTATTTCAGTTCACCAGGTCCCTCCCGCGGGTAAAAGCCCATCATGACATACTGATTGACAGCTTACGATACAAGAAAATAAATTTGCAAGAAAGTTTAGCTTCATAGACATGGATAATAGAGAAATATGATAAAAGTTTAAAATTCAAAGGCGTGATTTTATGTGTTGAAAAATAATAAGTATCTATGGATTTTATTAGATGCTGATATACTGTTGTCATCGACTGTACCTACTATAAAAATTGCTCTTTTATTTCTTTTTTGAGGAAAGAAGCATAATGCTCTTTTCCATCATGAACCCCTATCGGTCAAGTAGATTGATTGGTCGTATGTTATAAAAATCTTGTTGTACTACATTATAAAAAGAAACATTGTTTGTCTGTGCATCAATGCGCTTATAACTTGAGAACCAATTTTTCTGGCCTATGTTCCTTGGATTGGTTTTCCTAAATATTATAAAATGCAATGGATCTCTGATCTCTGGCTGTTTGTTAGTGTGCTTATAACTCGAAAACTATTTTGCTAAGATATTTTCACAGCCATTCCCTAATCCTTATCTCAATTAGGTAATTAGGGGTTGGCTTTGTGTCTTGGTGGCCCAGTGGCTAAGACCTCGCCTCTCATGCTTGAGGTCGTGGGTTCAAATCCGGGAAAGTACCAAAGAGAATTTTTCAAATTCATATGTACTTTTTATGTTTATCTTGAAAATCACAAGCAACGGTGAAGGAAAACATCGTGAGGAAACCTGGAATTATGTAGTTGATTTAAGTCTGAAATAGCCAAGTCAGAGGCCTGTGGGGTTCCCAGAGGTAACTTAATTAACTCTGACACCAGAGGCGGCCACATCCTCACACGAAAAGAAGAAGAATTGCACAGCTTGTTTTCACCTTCCAGACTTCCTTACCTAAACCGGGAATCGAATCAGCTAAAAAACAAAAAATAAACACTCGCTATTTTATTTCACCAGTTGATACAGTCAATGTTAAAGATAAAATTTCTCCAACAAACATTAGTTCTTTTACACTCGTCTGACGTACATAAATATCTTGTACGACAGACGAATTTGAATGCCTTTAAGAAAAATAATCTATCTTAAGGATTTAAAGTGGTTTCCCTTCAGGGCCCATTGTTTTTTTCACTCTGTATAAAAACAATAGTCAACCTCTTTCTAGACATACGCATATTTATAAAAAAAATCGATCTGGAACCATATGATACCAGCCCTGATTAGCACATTCTTAATTCAAATTGACTATGCGCTTTAATTTTCTAAAATGTAATTTTAGAAAGAAAATTTGAATTTAGAATCTACAAATTAGTACATAAATTAAACTTGGTCACAAAGTACGTAAGGTGCTCAAACGGGAATCCTTCGGCGGCGCGCCGCACATTTATCTCTGACACAGTCCATCCACCATTTCGATCATCTTCTACTCTTGCCATCCACATTCATACTCAAAACTTTCCTACAACATTTTTCACTTTATTATCGAGTTATTTACCCGATTGCCAAAGGATGGTAATACGTATTTATCAGACTATTAATGTATGTATGTGGCGTCCTATGTGGCGTTCTAGAGACCAAATGCGATGATTTTGATGTTTCTTATGTAAATCGATTCGTCTTAACCTTGCCTTTGCTCCATTTTTTTTTCTCTTCCTAACCACATAAAAATGTTATGTTTAAATGTACATAATCCGAAAAAAAATCTTAACCAAAAAGTTATAAATAAAAAAAGTTATCAACAAAATATGTATCCTCCGACTGCAACATGATTTTCTTCTTGTTTACATCTTTTTAGTTCCTTTCTTAAGCAGTCGAGTCTTTTGATTTATGGAATTATCTTTTTTACAGCTTGTTGTTACTGTTTTGTTAAGAAAAGTTAAAATAACAATGAATAACACTAATATTTATACGTACCTATTGGTTAAAAAAACAGTAAAAAAAATACAGTAATTTACAGTAAAATTGAGAACCTCCACCTTTTTAAATTCGATTGAAAATTGGGTACTCTCTGCCTACCACTTGTCACTACTAAAATTCCAACCCAATGATTCTGCTCTCAAGGTTCTCAAAAACCGACACAAATTCGCATCTACATTAAACATTTACACAGCGGGAATCTGATAGGCTATTAATTTACGAAAATGCAATAAAATTGCATTTCTGGGTTTTGTATAGGTCGGCAGTTATTCTGTAAGAAGATATTGTGGATGTAGGCGGCTAGACGGGCGCGACAAGCCGTCGCCACGGCTGATGCCAGTGCCAGGCTGCACTCACACCCTCACACATAACACATGTATTGTATACAAATACATCGCCTATAAATTACTTGAGAATAACTCTCGCACACATGAACCAATTGTTTATTTAGTTTTGTGTTCTCCACTAAGAGACTATTGAGAAAAGTAGATACTATTTTCCACTTGGAAGAGTCGATAACAAAAGTGTTATTTATAGTTAGGGAAAGGCGCACACACGGCATTTCGTCTGTATCCCTCAAAGGGGAAGGCAGTGGTTAAAATTAGGTACATAAACATTTCGCTAGCTGCCTATATTATGGTCCCATGTCATAGTGATCAAGCTGTTACCATATTCTTATGGTTTTAAAAGTAAAATTCTTTATTCCACTCAACTTATTTATTTATTTGTTTACCCTCGCACTGGAACGTCTTGCAGCAATTACCAATGGAGCACAAAGTTACAAATACTAACTAGTCCAGGTTTACTGAAAGTACATATGAATTAAAAAGTCACATTGGTACTTGCCGGGATTTGAACCCAATACCTCAAGCACGAGAGGCGAGGACTTAGCTACTGGGCCACCACGACATATGCGAGTTTTTTCCGCTATGATATCGGAAAAATACTTACAAGTTGAGGACGTTAATGACATTGAATAAAACCTTGAGTCCAGTGGGGGAAATCACTTAAAATATGGGTGACTACCAATATCCGGACATATATTCGGGCTCTAACATGATGAATAAGAAGAGAAAGAACAGACAACTATCAATTAGCACACCCCTGGGATCAAACCCAGGGCCCAACGCTTAACAGTCGCACTGATGACCACTACCCCAAAGATAGTTTAGTAATTAGTACCCCGTTTAGTAAAAGGAGAACAAACTATAAAGGATTCATGAAAATGAGGAAAATATTACGTAGCATAGAAATAAAAACCATACTTTGCAATGCCAATTTCATATAATATGTGTATCGGTTTTCAAAATGACATCTTATGGCGCTCTTGCCAGAATTTGATAATAATCTTGTATTGTAACATATTTTTCTAAAACCGATCTAAGATATTTCAAGAAAGCAGAAAACTTATAACTGGATTAAAAATATTGAGACCATTTAAAGTGACAGAAAATTAAAATTATGTTAACTTGACTTCTCGGCTGTATTCCCTGAAGAGTTCGGCAAAAGTGTACAAATAATACACACACACATGTCACCAGTTACATCTTAACTGCCAGGTGACTGGACAGGATAGATGGACCCCTTTTCCGCTCTTAGACTCGCATTTGGGCCCGGGCCCTCGTGGACGGCAAGTTGTATATAGGGTCATTTTACTATATTCGTAAAACCATTTGTCGGCCATATTGATTTCACAATATTCGCTATAAACACGTTTTATTTTTTGACGGCACCATAATTATTTTAATAAGCCACGCGCAGGCATATGGAGATCATGCGTTTAGAAAGCTATATTATCAACAGACTCTTGAAAAACGGATACAATTTTACAGACATGCCAGTCTAATGCTTTTGTAATGCAATTAACATCTTCATTATCAATAATATTGCTAGTATAATACTTCTGTAATGCGATTGGCAACTTCATTGACCACAGTAATGCTAATGTAATGCGCCTGTAATGCAATTAAACAACTCATAACATATTTACGATCTAAAGCCGTATAATTTGTGCCCAAATTAGCATTACAATAGCCGTATAATCGTTTGTAATGCTACTATAGAACTAAGTCAAAATGCGATAACGATACAGAAATGCTGTAAGTCGGCCGTTATACTGCTTTGATGTGTTACTTGGCAGTGCATGTTCGTGGATGTCACATGCCTTTGTATTTCTGGTCAACTTGTAAGTCGCAGCCGTTACCACAGGGCCACCACTGCTCTTTTGCCAGGTGACGGACGAACAATACATTTTCTACGAGTATTGTGTCTCATTGTCTAGCAGTTAAGACTTGTGTTTCTGTAATGATAGATGTGATAAAAATTAATAAACGAGGCACAAAACCCAGAATTCAGTCTGTTACCGGCAAATTACTGATGGAAGACCCAGGAGAATTGTACCCGGGATGTCATGTGTATAGGTTAATGCTTGCAACCACAAGACCCACGAAGAAGTGCGAATTATTATTACTGAAAATAAAGTTATCCGAACTGATATTATAAAAGCGAATGTTCCTTTGTTAGTTACGCTTCCACGTCTTAATGGCTGAACAGATTTTGGTAAAACTTACGGCCACCGATATATATCTAACTAGATGTCACGATTGTATTTACTTCACGTGTCAAAAAACGGAGTAAAATTATGATCGATGATCGTAATTTAAAACACTATTTACGCGGGCGAAGCCGCGGGCAGAAGCTAAGAAATAAATAATACCAGTATTTACTTGTATTCCAGTATTATTGTGTTGTAGTTCAGTATAATATTTGTGTAGAAGTGTCGCTGCTGTGTAATTTAACTGCATTATGTTTTACGACACCGCATGTTACTCCGACGTAAAAATACCTATTCGGTGAGTATCGTATTCGTAACCTACATGTACGGTGAACAAGCCAATAAAACATGTTACTGTTGGGGCAAGGTGACCGTATCACGGATCGCGTTACCCGTGAGATTTTTACTACAACCGTATTTATACACCATTCTCCATAAACCGCATTCTTTTTGAGCGTCCAGAGGTTGCTAACACTAAGTTTATGAATTGAGAATTTGAAGCAAACGACTTACTAATTTCGACTTAGGCATAATTAGCTTCTGCCAGCGACTTCCCCAGCGTGAAAGTCGAAAATTATCCCGAGGGAACATATTCCCGGGGTGAAAAGTATCCTATTATATACTAGTACTATTCCTGACTATAATCTCTCTCTGTGCCAAATTTCATCCAGATCCGTTCGGCCCTTCTAGCGTGATTGAGTAACAAACATACATCCATACACACATCTATCCAAAGTTTCACATTTATAATAAATAAAATTAGGATAAAATTATACTACATAAACTCACGCCTTTTCCCATGGGGGTAGGCAGAAACTATAAAATGCCACCTACTGCTATCCTTAGAAACTCCCACGTCCGGAAAACTTATACCTACTGCTGCAAATGGTCTGAATACGTGGGACACTCAGAAAGTTTTGCGAAACTAAAAAAAATTGTTCTATACGTACATATATTTTTATTAAATCTTTTCAAAGTACTTTCCACCAGCCTCTATACAAAGATTCATGCGCCTAAACCAGTTTTCAAAACACTTTTTCCAGTCCGCCGCAGACACCTCGTTTACAGCCTGCTCGAACGCAGCCAGCGCATCTTCCGGCGACGAAAATTGTATCCCTTTGAGCTGATTTTTTATTTTTGGGAATAAAAAGAAGTCACACGGTGCTAGATCAGGGCTGTAAGGAGGGTGACCCAGGAGTTTGACTGGCGTGCTGTCCAGGAAGTCCCTCGTTTTGAGTGCGGTGTGCGCAGGTGCATTGTCGTGGTGGAGCAGTAGCCCGCGGAGCCCTGTGTTTGGTCGCTTGTTGCTTATAACAGAGAAAACTTCTGGCAAACATTTGGTAGTATACCATTCGGCATTAATGCTTCTTTGATCCCGTAAGGGAATTGATACCAAGTGGCCAGTCAAATTAAAAAAGCTAGCGATCAAAATCTTACCCCCGCTTCTAGATCGCTTCACTTTGGTAGGCGTTGGCTCATTTTGAAACACCCAAACAGTCGACTGGCGCTTGGTTTCTGGGTCGTATTGATAAATCCAGGACTCATCACCTGTAACGATGTCGTAAACACGCCGAGACGAGCCTGCTTCAAATTTGTTAAGAATATCACGGCACCATTCCACCCGGGCCTGCTTCTGAGCATCGGTGAGGTTGTGCGGCACCCAGCGTGATACTATCCTCCTCACGCGAAGATGGCTGTGTAGAATCTCGTGAACGCTTCCCGATCCAATCTTCAATATGTGTTGAATCTCCTGATATGTAATTCGCCTATTGTCTTGGATTAAATTTTTCACTGCTAGCACGTTTTCTTCGGTAACAGCCGTCAAAGGGCGACCGCTTCTTTCGTCATCCCCCAAAGTTGGTCGACCGCGCTTGAATTCGTTATACCAACGATACACGGTTGCCTTGGAAGGGCCTTCATCCATGAATGCCATTTGAAGTCTATCGTACGATTCATCCGGTTTCAGGCGACACTTGAAATCGTATAAAATCATAGCTCTAAAATGTTCCCGGCGCAGATCCATATTTCAGTGAGACACAATACTTTGAATTAACTCGCAAAAAATGTGGAGGGAAATTTCGAAATTGGAACTTACTTATTTTTACTTATAAATAATCATATTTTCGAAAAACATTATAACTGGCCAGTCTCCCATATATAAAAACTTTTTTTCGCAATACTTTCTGAGGGGCCTGGTATAGAGACGTGAAAGCACAGATGAAGATAAAGACTGGCAGAACCATACTTACTTAGGCGAAAGTAAAAATATTTAAAAATAAAAAAAATATGTTCGTGATTAGACCAATACCAAAATATTTTATGGAGGCACTACATTTTTCTCAATTTGTAAGCCTATGTTGAAACGAGTAGAAATCGATTCTGAATGAACACAGTTCGAATCACGCACTTGACGTTGATGGATCAGTTAGACCGAAGAAGTTAAATTACGTTATTCCTCATTGCTTTGTATGCCTCAGAAACGTTCTGAAATCCCTTTTTTGTAACTACGTTGAGACATAAGATTTAAATAAGTGATAAGTTGTAGAGATTATATGATGTATAGTATTCGCCAAACTTCCGGGCAGCCCGAAAAGGAGCTGTTTTTGTATGACATTTATTTACTACTGCGCAGCCATTGTACCTTCAGGGCAACCAAGAAGTTTGGCGAGAACTATACCTAGGTAGAAATATAAAGATCATAGTGTTTCATATTAATATGCATCATTAGGAACAGGACAGGTTGTGTCGATCTCAAATAAATTGAAAAAAAAAAGTTAATTCAAAAAATACAAAAACCCGACTGCTTAGGAAGCGAACTAAAAAGACGCAAACAAGAAGAAAATCATACTGTGCAGTCGAAGGATACATAATCGCGAGCTGGCTGACCAAAACCAGATATATATTTTGAGTTTCCTTTTTTTCGACTTACTTTCAAACATATAAGTGTTATATATGTTTGATATCACCTCTTAAAACCCTTTATTTTGATACCCTACCCTACCCTTTATGGGGTCACCCAACAGCCGCATTTTTCAATTTTAATGTAGCTAGTGACACTCGGAAGCTTAAGACGCATTGATTGACGTAAGAGTCATCAAAATTGGCCTAAGCGTTTGGTCTCTAGAACGCCACATAGGAACAAACATACATACAAAGACAGATAAACACATTACCCTCCTTAGGCAGTCGGGTAAAAAGGCAAGAGAACTATGATTAATCGTATCATTGCAAGTAGTAGAGTATAACCCTTTCAACTTCATTTAAATATCCCCTCACAAATGTTCATCTCACAAAACATTAGGACGGTCTATATAGTCTAGACAATCGTCAAGCTTCATTTGCGTACGTTATTACCTTCTATGGCAGACACACACACTACGACCAAACACGACACACTAAGAATGTAAAGTAGTTCTTAAAATACACTCAAGTTTTGTTTGCGTCTAAAGTTTAGAAAGTCTTATTGTGTGTTTGTTATTTCTGTGTTATCATAAATGCACTTTGGAGTGCAGTGGTTGGTGGCTTAGTGTTATCGGCCGCGACTTATATACGTATGTTGTAGGTCGTGGGTTCGAACCCAGGCAGGCGCTTTACTTTGTATACATTATTTCACCACCACTGCTCTCAAAACGGTGAAGTAAAACATCGTGAGGAAACCGGCATGTCCTAGAAACGAAAATTCGAATACATGTGACATCCTCCAACCCGCATTGGGCCCGCGTGGTGGATTACGGCCCATTCCCTCTCACAGAGAGGAGAGGAGGCCTGTGCCCCAGCAGTGGGAACATTAAAAAGGCTGATGATATGTTATCGTTTATATTGAAATGAAACTTGCTATTTACTCGCTCCTTCGGTCACCTGACATATTCAGAAACAAATAGGCTAATTTTCAGGATAAAATTTCATGACACTCAACAATGGCTGACGTCAGTATGTTGCAACTTTCTATCAGTAAAAGTATTAAGTATAGTTTTTTTTTTGTCATCGGCGCTTAACCAGTATCTCACCTGATGGTGAACGATGATGAGGTCGACGATGAAGCACGCTTGCCTAGAAGAAATCTATTGACTTAAAGACTCCCAGGTTATAGCTAACAGGAAATACAGACTCCGGCAGGAAATTCCACTCTATTGCTGTGCGCGTAATAAAAGTATTCCCAAAACGTTTGGTGCATATGCTTGGGATGTCCACCATGTACCCATGACGCATCGCCGTAGGAACGTCTTGAAGTCGATGATGGAACGGGCTAGGAGGAATCAGTTCATGCAATTCCAACGCACACTCCCCAAAATGTAACCGATAAAAAAACCGACAGTCGACAGTAGTAATCGGATCAGTACTTCGAGTCCAGATATTACCCAATACAAACAAACATACTATTTTACCTCTTATAATATAACCCTTATTAAAAGCGATAAAAACATCTTACTGTTGCGGAAACTCTTTAAGTAAATCTTCCAAAGTTACACACAGTTATGAGTAAATCTCCCGAACTTACCCACAGTCTGACAACCAGCAAATAAACAGCTACTAAAGAATAATTTTGCCAGTTTTATGTGCACATGCCATGTCCACTTTGTTTCTCGTGAGTCAGTGTTCACATAGCGCCATAAACGTTACATATTGGGGTGTAAATTCTCCTTTGTACACACTACGCACCCTGCCGAACAAACAACTTCTATTCAATGGAAAATTTCAGTATTGTGGTCCAAGTGAATGGGACAACTATTTCAATAACCTACTGTGAGGCTGGCGGGCTTTTAATTAACTCTCGTGCTGAGTATAGTTATAATAGAAATACGGATAATAAAACGGCGCATGCCGTACGAACATGGTATGTCCCTTTCCGTAAATGTCGGCGAAGGTATGTTTTGCTTTCATTGGAGAGACTATATTTTCATTGTTTTAGAAGTTATTATTTTAATGTTGTATTCAATAGTTATTTGAGTTGCAGGGTACTTGTTCTGGTTTGGAATAAGTTTCCTAGAAGTTTGGGTCGTATTAATATTATATTATATTATTTTATTTTTATTATTGTGAATGTGATGACTATGTGTTTTTTTTTATCTTAATTAGTTTTTACTCATGGTCTGGCAGTTTGAGTAGTTTATGCGGCCTACCCGAATGTCCTTTCTTTGGTAGTTCGTCGAATCGTTGAGCTCGGTTATTGACAAATGCGTGCACTGACTGGACAGGTCCACTCAATCTGGCTGGTTCTTTCTTCAAAAGACCATTTCAGACATCTGTCTACATGGTCTTCACATGATTTAACCAAGATTTTGTCAGGACTTTAAAAGAGACTGTGACCTCTGAGTTTGTTTCGGCCTTTCTTCTCAGAGTAGTCAGATAGGAAACGCCGACCTCATCTAGTTTTAAAAAATATGATCGACATGTAAAAGTGTTTGTACAAACCAACTTACAGAAATAAAATCATTTATCATTTAATAAAACTGAATAATATATGTGTTTATTACTTGTTTTAGAAATAACAGTCTTCTTTTAATAGCCTTTTATACCACTGCTTGCCCCAAGTCCATCCAGGATCTCTTTGCCCACGCATCCTCGAAACTCTTACCCTCCCGAGGCATCGTACGCGTTTATTTTATCATATATCATATAAATAGTTCTGGAATGATAATGATATCATTCCTTACGAGAATTATATCTAAACGAGTGAAGTGATCACATTAATATATACTCTATTTCTTGGTAACTAAGGAATACTATTGAAACAAATATATTCTCATAAACAGAGTGGACTCTGTTTTTGGCTTAGTTTTTGGACAACATGCCACGATAACATTTATATCCTCACCTCCTTCCATATTGAGGTGCGGTTTACCGGAACAGGCGACCTTTACAGGGTGTACCGGTACAGTACCGGTCCACTCGTATAATTATACAGCTGCGTCTAATCCCTCAGAGATTACAGGCAAGCCGGTTAGGTACGAACGTACATCCACTAGATCTAGTTTGGTACCTGTGACTAGATTAGTGTAGACGGTATATATATACTGGATTAGGTAATGCATCGATACTGTAGACCTCAACTCGGAAGGTACCTCCTTTAATCTAGTGATAAATTAAATCCATAGTAGTTTTCGGGCACTTTAGATGGTTAATAAGTCCATTCTCGTACATCCAAACCAGACTCTCCACAATCTGCTACTGCTACTACAGACGACCTGGAAAAACTAGTTGTTGTGGGCAAGGTGGATAGAAAAAGACTACGCGGACGGTCACCTACTCGCTGGTCTGACCAGATCAGGGTCATTACAGGACTCACGGTGACCACTGCTCTAAGAAGGGCCGACGATAGGGTGGCTAGGAAGCAGCTCGTTGTTGACTCCGTCAAAGCTTTTCAAGACAGGCACGACCTTCAGAATTGAAGAAAACAAATGAAGAAGAAGATAATTAATTTATAAAACTAAATAGTGTTTTATTCAAACTTTCCGATTAATGATTTGTTAGAAAGGTTGGTAACGCAGAACTGTGTTAACGATTCACCGTAGCACTCTTTCTGCGTTACAATTAGTAGATAAATATCCGATTATACGACATCCAATTATTTAGATAGAGCGATAGTTTTTCCATGTAGCCATGCCCTATTGCCTTCAAATTAGCCATGTTCTAGTTTATAATGATATTTTTATAATACTTTAGTTTTTTATATATATAATACTTTTGATATTTTTAAAATACGGTTCTGTAGAACCGTATTTTTTTTTAAGTCGTAATTATTAAATAATTACAATTTAAAAAAAAGTTACTCTTTATTAACGATTTATAATGTCTTGTGATTCAATAAATACCTACTTATATTTTGAAGTCGAGAAATAGCAGCAAAGTAAGTCATAATTATTATTGAAGAGTTTCAAGTACCGATTTAAAACTTGTGTTTAAAAAAAAAAAATCGCTAGAGATGGCAGTAAAGAAGATAAACGTTAAATTATTGGGTCCAGTTCCATTTGACCCCATTCTAAATAATGGCTCACAATACTCTACGCTTACTTTGTAACCATCAGGAAATAACATAGCATAGAGTATCAGTAATCCTATCATTGTGTGCTTCACATACCAACGGCTTCCATTACTGCATCGGTTACCGGCAGATTTATTCCAGTATAAAGGGTTCATGGAAAATAGGGAAGCACCTACTTGAGCAGCATAAACGTGCGTAACACGTTTTAGTTGAAAAGGGGGAGGGAGGGATCACCAATTCAGATATAAAAAAACTTAATTCAATAAATCAAAAAACCCGACTGCTTTAAAAGCGAACTAAAAAGTCGTAAACAAGGAAAAAATCATGCTGTGCAGGCGGAGGATACATATTCGCGGGCTGGCTGACCAAAATCTGGTGTATCCTCCGCCTGCACAGCATGATTTTTTCCTTGTTTACGACTTTTTAGTTCGCTTTTAAAGCAGTCGGGTTTTTAGATTTTTTGAATTAAGTTTTTTTATTTAAAACTTTTTAGTTAGTTTTTTTTCGAATTAGATACATTTAAACACATAAGTGTTGTATATTTTTGAAATCATCTCTTCAAACCCTTTATTTTGATACCCACACGATGGGTTTAGAAGAAAAAAAATAATTGGGCCCCCACAATATGGCACCCAAAATCCGCCATTTTTCTATTGTCCAATTTTAATGTAGCCTATGATACTCGCAGGGTTAAGACGCATCGATTGACGTATGAATCATCAAAATCGGCCAACGCGTTTGGTCTCTGGAACGCCATATAGGAACAAATATACATACATTCATACATATATACATACATAGACTGATAAACACATTACCCTCCTTCGACAGTCGGGTAAATAGCTACCTATTAGTCTCAATCGCACAAAACGTACGCTTTAAATGTTTCATTGTGCAGTTTTAGACGTATTCTTTTTTTATGGTTCCGTACCCAAAGGGTAAAAACGAGACCCTATTACTAAGACTCCGCTGTCCGTCTGTCTGTCACCAGCACCTGTAGCCAAGATGACAATCTACAATCGATAACGCTTGTAGAAAAAGAATCAATGTATGGGAATGACACATCTGAACGTAAAGTCACGTGGTCAGACTATACAAATAGAAGGCGTTAACGATTGTAGAAAGAGACTCGATACGAAACGTTTGTAACTTGGCTGGCAGGGAGGCTAGAGGGGCAGGCTGTATCTCATGAACCGTGATACCTAGACGGTTGAAAATTTCATAGATGATTTATTGCTGTTGCCGCTATAACAACAAATACTAAAGCAGAATAAAATAAATATTTAAGTGGGGCTCCCGTACAACAAATATGTGATCTTTTTCCGTCTTTTACGATAATGGTACGGAACCCTTCGTACGCAAGTCCGACTCTCACTTGGCCGGTTTTTTAATTATATTTTTCATACTAGCTTGCATATTTGAAGTTAGTTTTATAGTAAATAAGGATTGAAATATTATCCTTTTTGCTGTAATTTGTAATGTTTAGTTTAACAACGCTTTTTAGGGTTCCGTAGCCAAATGGCAAAAAACGGAACCCTTATAGATTCGTCATGTCTGTCTGTCTGTCTGTCCGTCCGTATGTCACAGCCACTTTTTTCCGAAACTATAAGAACTATGCTGTTGAAACTTGGTAAGTAGATGTATTCTGTGAACCGCATTAAGATTTTCACACAAAAATAGAAAAAAAACAATAAATTTTGGGGGTCCCCATACTTGAAACTGAAACTAAATTTTTTTTTTCCATCAAACCCATACGTGTGGGGTATCTATGGATAGGTCTTCAAAGATGATATTGAGGTTTCTAATATAATTTTTTTCTTAACTGAATAGTTTGCGCGAGAGACACTTCCAAAGTGGTAAAATGTGTGTGTCCTCCCTGTAACTTCTAAAATAAGAGAATGATAAAACTAAAAAAAATATAAGATGTACATTACCATGTAAACTACCACCGAAAATTGGTTTGAACAAGATCTAGTAAGTAGTTTTTTTTTAATACGCCATAAATCGTAAACTGCAATTTACCAAGTAGGGAACCCTTCGTGCGCGAGCCCGTCTCGCACTTGGCCGGTTTTTTGTAAATTGATTAAAAAAAAATGGGCACAACAGTTTTAGAACGGCAAAGTTAATTTTGTCTTTTCGTTAGAGCAATATTCGGCTGTCATTGTTTATGAACATTAGTAAATGTTACCTAGTTATTTTGGTTTTAGTAACTTCGAATTAAATAAAAAATATTTTTTGCTATCATTTGAGTATTTTAGTTCATGTTCTTACATATGTTTTTTTGTACTAAAGTGCATTTTAGTTTGGTCACGAGTAGATAAACTAATTGTTATCCACCACTATTTTGTTTTCTATGCTATTTTGTTTTTCCGCTAAAGGCTATAACACGATGTCATAATTTGTCCGCACTGATATAAAAGAAAGAATATGTAGCCTTCGTAATTTGATATTGTAAAGGGCTATAGATTTTGGCATGTTTAATTTAATTTATTGATTAATATATACTATTTATTTACATAGATACAAGTATATACAGTGTATAAAATACTTAATTAACTAAGACTACAAAATATACACTTAAACCAAAAACTACTCACTAACTAAACCTAAAAATATACACTTAACTAAAATATGGCGTCGAAAAACTCCTCTCCATCGTTGACCACTGGTAATGTGCCCAAAAGACTGGCAGCATTGCCACGTTGTATGGCAATGCTAATTCTCTGACCAAAGTAAAAGCCAGCCCTTGGGTCACGCGAAGTGTCAACTAGGCGTTTGGCAAGATCCTTAAACAAAGCGTGAGCACTCGGACCCCACGGACCAAGAGTTTCAACCCCAAACGGCTCGAAAATATAACTACCAATGAGGTTATTATATTTCCGCCGCTTGAGGTTCTCTGCAGCCGCAGCGGCAGCGCCAGCACAGCACGACGAGCTAGGAAGATGGGATGGCGCAAGAGTATCGACACAAGTAGCGTCCCACACTAAAGGCCTACCCATCTTCCATGGAAACAAAGACATCCCGTCCGGTCTTTTGCCATCGTCGCGTGCCAGGCCATGGGGTTCCAATACGGCCGGAACGCCGACGGCGACGAGAGCACGTCGGATGATGTCGTTTAAGTTTCCGTGACGCGCTATGCGACCCGCACTTCGGCTGCATGAAAGACCGTGGTGACCGAGGCTGTTGACAACTTCGCCACAGTGACAACGATGAGGAGTATAACAGGGAGCGCCAAGACGTAGGGAAGCAGCGAGGCGGAAAGTAGTGTCGTCAAACAAGGTGCCTATGTTCGACGACGGAAGTGCGTGAAGCCAGAGGCCCGACTCCCACTCACCCACAGCCAGCAGGCGAGCGCGTTCGGCAGGAGAGGCAGAAGTGGCAATTTGGTGCTCCTGAACTGCTCTGCAGAGCGGCTCATCCCACCGTCTCTGGGATGATGGGTAGTCGGGGAGATTACAATTCGGGCAAGCGAGTCTCCAAGCATCAATAGCCTCGGTGAAGCACGGCACATCAAAATTAATCAGTATAGGTGCTAGGATATTCCTGATTAATTTCTCAGTACCGTGGACCGAGGATATAAATGTCGGTAAACTAATACTAGAAATTTTGCGGACGCCGAGGCCTCCCATACGGATGGGAAGAGTAGCTTGTGCCCAAGCTCGGTCGTCCATGGCCACATTTAAAATTAAAGTGAGTGTATGACGGATAATTTGGTCCATTTTTTCTAAAAGAGGAGGGTGCTTCCATAAATGGGAAGCACGAAGGAAATATGTTTATTTGGGGCCAAAACGAAACGGCCATTATATTGTAAATCATTTTTCGCCCTCAAATCTGTAACAGAAAGAACGTTAAGCCATTGAACCTTTTATAATATGCTATATCAAGGTCAATTTATGTCTAGGCCTTGGACTATAAATTGACCTTGAGATATTCGGTTTCGCAATTACAGAAAGCATTTCAAGTTACAATATGAAGCTAGTACAGAACACTGTCTATGTGAATAATCCCAGCATCAATTCTGATGTGCCCCATATACGAAGCAATGCAAGTATATTCTCCGTCGACATTACAAATATTGAAGGAGATTAGTATTCCTCGTCCGTCCCGCAAGGACACAATAGATGAGACTGTAGCAACTTTAAATATTTTATTAGACTCTTTTATGTCACATTTCAAATGGACGTTTACGGACTTTACGATCTTGCATACACATTCACTATGTATTCCCACGTTAGTACGGATTATTCTCGAGCTAGAGCCACGTTGTCGGTTTTATTCGTTTGGGAAATATTTCAGAAACGCTCTCTTGAAAGTCTTCCAAAATGCAAATAGTTAAGTCTTATTTGAAAGTTATAAAACATGGCCCACAGTCTAGAAGCTAACGCTGCATTTACAATAGTTTTGATGGTCTGAAAATGATAAATGGATATGGAATTTAGTCGTATTTTGTAGGTGTATTCTTCGCAGTAAATGTATTGCGTTATAGGGAATCGTTCGTCAGACGTATCCCTATAATGCATCGGTCGGGCTGTACTCGTAAGTAATGCAATTTAATACAAATGTGTTGATGTGGCGATAACAAGCCCCACGAGTGCATAAGGCGGATTCCATGGCGTTCGGCCACCGCCGTCGCGCCACCGTCGCGCCGCCTCGCCCGATGACTTAATGTGTGCGGAAATGTCGTGGATTACACGCCTACCGAGCACTGCATACTCCCCTACGTTCCGTCACGAAATAAACTAGTTCTATTGTTTTGTTTGCGGCTGTTCCGCTATGCAGAACACATACACGTTTACATATTTAGCTCTAACTTATGATGACCAAACCAACTAAGAATCTGTGTTTTGATAAGCGTTTGTTTAAGTTTGTGTGGTTTGTATTTCGTGTTGTAATAAGTGTAGGTATGTAACATTTTAGTCACATGTTTTGTTTAGTTGGGGCCAAAATGATCACCGCGCTTTTCAATTTGCGAATCTTTCAAAGAGGCGATAATTTTATGTAATTTGTTGTTTTTAACCCCCGCCGGAAAAAGAGGGGTGTTATAAGTTTCACTTGTGTTGCTGTGTATCTGTGTGTCTGTCTGTAGCATCATAGCGCCACGGGTGAACTGATTTTGATTTAGTTTTTTTTGTTTGAAAGGTGATTTTCTCGAGAGTGTTCTTAGCTATGTATGAATAAAATAGGTTCAGCCGTTCAAAAGTTATGAGCGTTTTACTGTTTGAATCGGGGTGTTTTCGCAAGATAAATTAGTGGGGGTTTTTTTAAATTTTGATATTTTACTTGTACAACAACTATTATTACGTAGTAGTACAATATGGTTGTTTGTAATACAATATTAAAGTAGACACATTTTATCTGGGTCGAAAAACTTTAAAGATGAACAAAACTAATATCGGGTGAAGCGTGCAGTGCGTAGCAACTAGCTACGCGACGTAGCCGACTACGGACGCCTACGCCGCCCGCCGCGTCGCCGAACCTCGTAGCCAAAGTTCGTAGACGAAGCCTACGCAAAGATACAAGTAGTTCACTAACAAAATAACTTTTAAATTAAATTCACGTTCAATTATTCTCAAGAAAGAGGTCAATGGGCCAAATCCGTGCACGTGTATAACATAGATTTTTAGCAAAGTGGTGCAATTTTAGTTCTTAGCCGCGTTAATATAATAGCGGAGAGGTTATTTCTGGACTTTTAAATAGATTGGTAGAACTAATTGACAAATTTCTTCTTGTTTTTGGAATGTTTGTTTACTGCCTCGTGTATGCTAAGCTAGTTACGTGACACTATTAGAATAAAATAGAATGTACTATTTTTGCAGAGGTTTCATAAAACTTTTAAATAATATCTGCCTACTCTTGTGTACATTATGCTTATGAATTGCAAGCTTATACTATCTCAGTAAATTTTTGGTTCGTAAGTTTGAATGCAGTTTTTGCACAAAATATTTGAGACGACTTCATTAATCGTGTTATAAATATTGGTTTGAAACAGTAGTAGGGTGGGTCATGGCCTGCCTCACCAGCTCGTTTGCTTGCTTGATGATGAGAGGAGGTGAACCATGAGAACACATGACAACTTTTATACCTTTGCTTGCAAGAGACAAAAATTATGATCTTCCTTATAAAATTCCTGTTTGTCTCCAGAAAGGGTGTGCTCTAACGAGAAGTGGGCAGCAGGGTGTGGTGATGGAGGTGGTAATACTGAGAGCGAGAGCCCAACTGAATCGTCTAGTGTCGTCGGGTGAGAGGCGCGCGGGGAGCGAGGAGCGAGCGGCGCGGGGGGGCGAGGACGGCGGCGGCGCGGCGCGGGTGGCCGGGGGGCGCGAGCGCACCATGCCGCCGGCCGCGCCCGCGCCGGCGTCCACCGCGCCCTGGCTGAACGCCACGCTTGTCTACAACGCCACCCGGCTCAACGCCACTTTCGACACTGACTTCGAGCTACTCAGCACGAACTCCACCGACGAACACCACCACTGGTTTTGCGCTAAATGGACCAATGCACAACAAGATCTCTTTCAGGTAACGACATACTAATCTGTCTTGCTTAGGCTTGAAGTAGAGTTACGCTGAGTGTGGCTGAGTTGAGGTTCTAGAAGTCTAGACAAGTGACATTTTAACTACGAAAGCGTCGCCATAGTGATTGGAAAAAAATTAAAAATCGTCGCTATCGAAATGACGTGACCAAAATACCCTTCATTTTGATTTTTTTACCACCGCCATCGCTGCTAGAATGACACTTTGTTTGAGCCTCAGCGACTCTAGAAAAAATGGTCCTTATTATCGAACGTAGCAAGAAAATAGTTTTACACTAACATAGTGTAAAACTATTTCAAACCTTATCAATAGGTTGTTCTCTAAATAAAATGCTGACTTAACTCTTTATCCTAAATACAGGCAGCAAATTTGTGTTTCGCAATCGCGTTCCTCGCGCCGAAGAGCTTCAAGCAAAGCATCTTAGTGCTTCGAGCATTAGCTGCAGCAGGCGCCGTGCTCATGGGGCTGTGGGCCGGCGCCGAGGTGTGCGCGCCCGACGTGCTCGCCTGGAGCCTCGCGCTTGTGCTCGTCAACTCTATACACACTGTGTTTCTTATTGTAAGGTACGTAGAACTAAAGTTACGAACAACCGTACGACAGAAGACATATGTGATGTACAAAAACCGTCACATATCTACTGCTGCAAAAGGTCGCTGTCAAAATTGATAATTTTCGTGTGGAACGGTGGTAAGAAAGAAAGAAAATGCATATATTTGCGGCAGGCACGACGCATACCATAAAAAAAAACAAAAACTCAAATATAAAAACAGAGTCTGTTAAGACGGTACCCTGACCAAAAAATCGGCATGAGATATGAGCGTTCCTATTGGTCTAGCGGCACTGGTGGCGCATGAATTACAGTAGTGAATACGCCCAGATTTTAGAATAAAATCTTTATAAAATCGAATTTTGGTCTTTTGAAAAAAATAATTCTACAAAAATGTTCGTTATTAAATTGTCTATCCATTAGTAATAGTACAAAAAATAATCAATGAACACTTTACGAGGAGATGCATAATATCAATAATTATTTCTCATTTTCATGTTTTTTTGGAAGTAGATTAGTGAAATATATACAACATTTAAAAAAAAACTAAATCTACCATTTTAGAATCAATATTATGTAGAAATTTAATGTATTTTTATTAGTTGATATTTCTTTTTAAATAACGAGTAGATAGCTCCTAAAAACAGCACAAAAAACGGCTTGCGCGGCGTTTTGCTCGGGGTACCGCCTTAAGTAGGTCATCGCTCAGCATAATGCTGGGACTCGCGTGCAAGACAGAACTACAGCGTTAGTTTTCAGCGGTAGCCGGTGTCGACTGAGTGACGCCGAACCAATGAAACCATAAGGGCTAGTGACAGAGCGAACATGTTTTATATTTTATAAAATGTGTTTTCATGTTTTTATATTTTATTGCAATTATACTCGCGAGCTCCTCTCGGAAGGCTGTCTGAGGCTATAGCTACGATCAATCTTGATCTGGCTTGCATTTGCGATTGGTGTAGGAGGTATGGGCTTATGGTCAACCCTGTAAAGACGCAGGTAATTGTAGTGGGCAGTTCTAGAATGGTTTCTAGGATCGACTGGACGTGTCTTCCCCAAGTTATGTTTGACAATTCAGTTATTCCCTTCAGTGAGAAAGTTAGAAACTTGGGGATTTTCATCGACAAGGACTTCTCTTGGACTGCTCAACTGCAAGAAGTCAGCCGTAAGTTGTTTTCATCTGCTGCAACTTTGAGGAGACTGCGTAATTTTCTTCTGACTGCCACTAAGATTGCGCTTGCACAATCTCTTCTTCTTCCCATCCTTGATTATGCTGATGCCAGCTATCTTGACCTTACTCAAGAACAACTCGATAAACTTGAGCGGCTTCAAAATGTTTGTATAAGGTTCATATTTGGTTTGCGCAAATATGACCATGTTTCAGAATTTCGTGTAAAGCTCAAGTGGTTGCCAATTCGCCTTCGCCGGAATGCTCACATTCTTTCTCTTTTGTTTAATGTGCTCTTTACTCCTTCTACCCCTCTTTACCTCAAAGATCGTTTTCAGTTTATCTGCGATTCCCACACGAAATCTCTAAGGTCATCAGATAACTTGCGGCTTAGAATGCCAATGCATTCCACAACTTTCATGGATAAATCCTTTACTGTCCAGGCTGCTCGTCTGAGGAATGCATTGCCTGACCCAATTAAACGTGCTCAGTCGTTGCCTGTATTTAAAAAACTCATCAAAGAACATTACCTATCGCTGTGATTGTGCTCTTTGTTTTTAGACATAATGTGCTATGAATATCGTACATCATTTATTTTCATTGCTTATATATTTGCATGTATGTATTTATGTATCTTTTATTTAGCATATGTATTTATTTGTTTCTAGAAAGTATTATTGTATCTACATTATGTCCATTGTTGGTATTGTCGCACAAATGACAACCCCATGTCATGTCCAGGTAATCTCTGTCCATTCCAGGTTGCCTGGAAGAGATCGCGGTATGCGATAAGGCCGCCCATTGTATGTTTTTAGTATTAGGCTTTTTTCCTTGCTTATTATGGTGTACAATAAAGTGTATATAAATAAATAAATAAATAAAAATAAATGAGTAAACACAAATTCGACAACAAGTGTGCAAAAAGAAGTTAAGATATACATATATATAGGGTGGAAAAATCAATGGACGCTGAAGGGAAACTACTTTAAATCCTTAAGATAGGTTTTTTTACTTGATAAGCTTACCTTAACCGGGAATCAAACCCGCTAAAAATTCAAATAATAAGCACTCGCTATTTTATTTCACTAGTCGATACAGTCAATGTTAAAGATAAAATTTCTCCAAGAAACTGTGAACCAGTGGTCAGGATAGGCTGGTCACAGAACAGAAACGGCACTCGTATCATTTACAAAGTGTTTATTCTCAGTTATTTACAAAAAACAATCTGACTAGCGTTCGTCTTACAATTCGTAGTATCAACAATGGCGGACACTGCCAACAATTCAAACTGCCTAACACATCCGCTTTTTATATTATTCCAATAAACTTCTATTAATGTAATAATCAAATTGAATTACATAATAAAATTACTAATATTAAATAACAATTATTACCAGTAATATTTATCAAAGAATCATGCGTAATAATTAACATTATTATTTATTTGATACACCGAAAGATGACAAGCGGATGTTGTCCTAAGAGGTTTTAATCATTCGGAATACTTAATTATGAATATATTAGAAGATTAACATTCAAAATAAAAGATGAACTATACGTATTGTAGAATTAAGTCAAGCTGGTATATCCATGGTCGGTGGTCGGTAACAAAACATTAGGTCTTACACTCGTGTGTCATACAAGATATTCATGAAATCTAATATTTAGTATACAAGGGCTTTAAGGCGGTACCCCGAGCAAAACGCCGCGCAAGCCGTTTTTTGTGCTGTTTTTAGGAGCTATCTACTCGTTATTTAAAAAGAAATATCAATTAATAAAAAAACATTAAAATTCTACATAATATTGATTCTAAAATGGTAGATTTAGTTTTTTTTTAAATGTTGTATATATTTCACTAATCTCCTTCCAAAAAAACATAAAAATGCGAAATAATTATTGATGTTATGCATCTCCTCGTAAAGTCTTCATTAATTATTTTTTGTACTAAGACTAATGGATAGACAATTTAATAACGAACAATTTTGTAGATTTTTTTTTTTCAAAAGACCCAAGTTCGATTTTATAAAGATTTTATTCTAAAATCTGGGCGTATTCACTACTGTAATTCATGCGCCACCAGTGCCGCTAGACGAATAGGAATGCTCAAATCTCATGCCGATTTTTTGGTCAGGGTACCGTCTTAATCAACATTACCTAGACTCAACAAAGCTACACTTTCAAGAAGTAAAAGACACATTATAATTTTCTTATAATACTAACATCCAAAGACATTCTACTAAGTACAAGCTTGCTAATTTATCTCTAAGTACCTTGTTAGATAAGAAAATCGTTTAATTGGTAATTATAATTCTATGCACATTAAGTGGCGATTAGATTAGATGATCTGCAAGAAGTCCAGACCTGACGCCTCTGGACTATTTTTTATGGGGCCATGTGAAAACAGCTTTTTTTACAAAAAGTCTTATGACACTGTAGAAGAGCTAAGGGTTGAGGTAGAAAATGTTATTAGGAACATACACCACAACACTTGCAGGAAGGCTACACAAAGTGAATTAAAAAAAAAGAATACCGACGAATTTGTGTATCCATAACGAGGGGTTTCATTTCGAACAACTTATCAGTTAAATTATTAAAATGTAAAAACATAGTAATTTTAACTAGTTCAAATATCCAACGTCTTGCTATGTCATACATTTCTTTCTTGTTTATGTGTCCTTCATACTAGAATTGATAATTAAGGTAAGCTTGTCGAGAAATCTGTGAATGAAGTTTGGTTTCTTTAAAAAAATAAAGGAATGTTTCCTTTATGTAAAATAATCTATCTTATCGATTTAAAGTGGTTTCCCTTCAGGACCCATTGATTTTCCACCCTGTATATAGTCGTATAGTTATAGTTTATTACTTATTGGAGTTTATAGAATTATATATATATACAGTAGCAAATACGGTTAAAATTATAATTTATTAACAACTATGGTTAATATTATAATTAATCAAAAGTAAGTAGGTAGGATTATAAAATACGTTAAAGGTAGGTAAGAATAGAAAAATGTAAATGTACTAAATTAAGGCACACCAACTCCCCCGGGATAGGGACCCAGGAGGAAACGAAAAAAACCGGCCAAGTGCGAGTCGGACTCGCGCACGAAGGGTTCCGTACCATATCGCAAAAAACGGCAAAAAAATCACGTTTGTTGTATGGGAGGCCCCCTTAAATATTTATTTTATTCTGTTTTTAGTATTTGTTGTTATAGCGGCAGCAGAAATACATCATCTGGGAAAATTTCAACTGTCTAGCTATTACGTTTCATGAGATACAGCCTGGTGACAGACAGACAGACAGACAGACAGACGGACCGCGGAGTCTCAGTAATAGGGTCCCGTTTTTACCCTTTGGGTACGGAACCCTAAAAAGTACATCCGTTTTTATTACTGAAAACGGAAATATTACTATACTTAATATGGTATAAATATCAACCATTAAAAACTAGTCTAGTTCCTAGTAAACGTTCGTAAGCACACCTTCTCAACTTACTACTATTCCATGTAATTCTACTGCCTGCTACTGTAATCAACATTTACCTGGCTAGCAAGTTTAATAACAGACATTTTCTTCCAAATACATTTACGAACTCTGCATGAAAAGCCTTTTGCAAGGCACGATGAGAACGCACTAGCCGGGCAAATCCTTGCACATTAAACTGTCGCTGGCTGGACTCGGCAAACGCTGATTGGTGGACTTTGCCCACTTAAATTAAAGCACGTTAACGTTCCTAAATCTTGATGGGCAAAGTTTTAGTAGCACGCAAACCGGCGATCGTGGTACCTATCTATATAAAATAGGTACGCTACGCTATATTTTCATGTTTATTTAACCCGATTCAACATTCCATACATTTTGTTTACATATTGTTTTCCTATTCCTCCTTTATTATTTTCTGATTAATTTCGTTGCGGGATCCAAGTCAGTTAATTTAATTCTCCGGGACTTCGTCGAGCTTCATTGCCTCGGCGCTTTTCAGGTGGTCGCCACTGTTGTTTTTTTCATGGCTTCAGGAGTTCCAGTGGTTCGGGAAGAGTGCGATGGAAAGTACCAAATAAAAAAAAACCCTATTTAAGATTCCACACATTACGTTTTGTTTTCTACTCCACCTTTATTCTTTTCTGATTAATTTCGTTGCGAGATCCAAAACAGTAAAATTCTCTCATTCACCGGGATTTCGTCGAGCTTCATTGCCTCGGTGCTTTTCAGGTGGTCGCCACTGTTGATTCTGGCTTTCAGGAGTTCCAGTTGTTTGGGAATAGTGCGGTGGGATTGTACCAAATAAAAAAAAACCTATTTAAGATTCCACACATAACATTTTGTTTGCCTACTCCTCTTTTATTCTTTACTGATTAATTTCGTTGCGGGTTCCAAAAGAGTTAAATTCTCTCATTCTCTGGGATGTCGTCGAGCTTCATTGCCTCGGCGCTTTTCTGGTATTGGGCACTGTTACTGTTGATTCTGGCTTTCAGGAGTTGCAGTGGTTAGGGAATAGTGCGGTGGGATTGTCCCAGAATTCAACCCTATTCACCGTTTTGAATCCCTCGTTGGTCTAGTATCATGATGTCCTGGGTTCGATTCCCGGGTCGGGCAAAGTGTTATTGGGTTTTTCCATCTGGAATTTTTCAGTAGCAACCCGGAGTTTGGACTCGTGCCCTGTTGATGGAAATAGACTCGGCCCCTATTTCAGACTTAAACATAACTGGCGCAATGAGGGTATACTATAGGCACAGATAATATAATACCAGCATACAGATGCCTCATCCCATACAAAGAAACCGTGCCGACGTAACTAGCCTTTTTCGTCTGATTATACTGATAATTTTTTGCACATCGATCGCGTTCCGTTCCACGGCGATAGATAGATGGTGTTAGCAGCGACTTGCGAGTAAAAGGGTTTACTCGGTTCTTGAGTATCCCTTTCTTTAATTAAATACAGTGACGAGTCGAATTATTGTATTATTTTTTTGCACTTTTTTACAGTTTTTTTGCTCCAAAATGTATTACAATACAAATTTAAACAATCGAGTGGAATGCCTCAGAAATTTAAAACCGTGCCATTTATTGGTATAAATTTTAAATCTGATCAAATAATATTTGAAATGAGAATTAAGAGCCCGATATTTCATAATTTTGTGCTCAAGATAGTTGATTAAACAAGAACATAGAATATTTATGTTCAATTCGAGAAAATGTTAATTTTACACACAATTCAAGAACAAATCAATGACTATTGCGCCATCTAGTGGTATTTATTTGAACCAAATTTTCTTTCTTAGCGCTGGGACCCCGTATATGGGTCTGCCCAATCCTTTGGGGAACACAAGCGTGATTTTATGAATGCATTCAATGTTTTATTTAAGTCCTGAATGGTAAAGTTTCATTCTCTCCCGCAGGTTTCTTCCTCCGGCGCTATCTCTTGAGCTAACAGATCTGTACCTGAAGCTGTTCAAGCCTCTGAAAGTGAACAAGAAGCACTTTACGGAGCTGACTCGCGAGGCTAGGATAGTGAAGCTTGAGCCCGGCGAGGCGTATGCGGTCGAGGACGTCACGCCGGCCGACGAGAGATTGTCTATACTACTAAAGGGAAAGTATGTTGTTTTCACATTACACCATTCAGTATGTTATAAGAGGTAAAATTTAAAACTGTTTATTGTGTTATTGTATTTGTAATGGGTAATCTCTACAGGTGTAATGGACAGGTGTGATCAAATTTGTAAGCAAACACCTAAATTTTTCGGGTATAGGTTAGTTGTGTAGGTTAGTCCGTCAGTTAGATAACCTAAAATATTGGTCTCGTATTATTCTTTTCCGTAAACAAAAAAAAAACGCACTGTCGTTGGAATATGGTGTAACGTCATGGTGTGCTACACTTTATACTGCCAGAGTGACGTCACAAGCCTTAAATTTGAAGCGCTTTATCTTTACATTTTTCATTTATTATTTGATGAAGCAAAAACTACGGGTCCAATATGATTCTATAATCTCAATGACGGCCTAAATAGAATTATCATTTTTCTACCTAAAGAACATATATATTGTATGACTTCAGATGAGAAAGTGTTATTTACACGGGTAGAAGCAGTTATTAAAATATCATCACAGATTTCCGTAACACCCTTTATAAGTCTAGAAATACTGAGCTGATTACAAAACATGTTTCGATGATAGAAAGTTACACTATAGATGAGTTTAATAGGCCACTTTTATACCGAAAATAATTACGGGTCCTGAGGGGTGGGCCAGGGGTTCGAAGCTGTGGGTAAAAGCTGGTGTTCTATAATATTTATGTTAGATAACCTGCAAGGTTTCGATTTCGAAAAATGGAAATTTGTATTTTTCCTATTTCTCCGTTATTCTTTTCTGATTAATTTCGGTGCGGGATCCAAGACCGATAAATTCATTCTTCGGGACTTCATCAAGCTTTATTGCCTCGGTGCTTGTCTGGTGGATGCCACTGTTGATGCTGGCTTGCAGGAGTTGCAGTGGTTTGAGAATATTGCGGTGGGATTGTCTCAGTTTAGTGACTATTATAAGAAATTGTCTGGACTTTAAAAGCTTGAGTTCTTTCTAAGGTTTTTTGGTGTTTTATGTTACTCGGTGGTAATCGGATTGGTTACATATAACTAAATTAAATATTCATCACAATAGTTTCCAACAAAACCAATAAATCTACTTAGCCTTTTCTTCTTCTTTTTCGTCGTATCGATGATTACAAAATTAAATATATTTTGACAAGAATTCAGCCACGCCAACAGCGTTGTCATTTACCTCACAAAGGTATTTTAAGGTGCAGGTGTTGTTGCACAGAGAGCACGACAAAAGGTGAGGCATTGTTTGGGACGTGGCTCCGCAATCGCACTGTGGGTCATTGGAGTACCCCCATCTAACTAGGTTGTGCCTGCAGCGACCCACCTGGCTTCGTACTCGGCTTAGAGATTTTCAGGTGGGCCAAGGCAGTTAGTGGCCCGCAGGGAGCTTTTCTGCAGGCTCAATATAGTCAGCTGGAAGGGGCGTGGTGGCGAGGGTGTCTGAGGAGCCATAGATTTTTCTTTGTTTCGCTTAACTCGTTGCCGTTAATTGATCTAGTGAACGACAGGAAGCTGTTTCGACTTTTTAATCTACCCCTTGGCTTCACCACGTTATATAAAGGATGTCGTTTGTCTGTCTCTTGCTTGTGCTTCTCTGAATAACATGCCACACCAAAACTATGTATATTGGTTTCGCCTTCCTGGGGCTCGAGACAAGTGTCATTCGATAATAGCGATGACGATGGTCGAAGTGCCAAAATGAAGGGTATTGCTCAGGTGTCATTTTTTTTTATATTGCCAAGAGGCTCATCGGCTATGAGGCACTGATCAAAACAAATCTCCAGAGACTTGAACATAGTCGCCGAGTTGCCAGCTTGTCGGTTTTTTATCGGATACATTTCGGGGAGTGTGCGATGGAATTGCATGATCTAATTCCACCTAGCCCGTTTCATGATCGGACTACCAGACGTAAGGCGATGCGCCATCGGTACTTAGTGGACATCCATAAGCACAAAACGTTTTCGGGAACACTTTTATCATGCGTACAGCTAAGGAGTAGAATTCCCTGCCGGAGTCTTTACCTGACAGCGGTATTTAAGTCAAGAGTGAATAGGTTTTTTCTAGGCAAGCGTAATTCACCGTCGACAACATCATCGCTTACCATCAGGTGAGATAGTGGTCAAGCGCGAGCCGTTAAAGGATAAAAAAAACATAAATTTTTGTCATTTTTCTAATAGCTAACATACACGCTTTCGATGATAGAATGTCACTTGTCTAGGGCCTCTGATGCAGCTGAGTATCAGTATTTAACAAAGAGCGACTGTCTATCTGACTTCCACAATCCTGTTACCACAAAGATATACAATTATGGACTTACGTCGATGAAGCTCTCAGATCAAATAAAAAGCTCGACTGACAAGCTAAGGCTTAGTTTCGTTGTACGTGTGTGCGTGTAATTGTGTATGTAAGTATAAGGCAAGGCGTAGTTTTAACCGGCGTCACCTTATGTTTTTGCAACGTTCCATCTTGACTTTTTATTTGATCTGAGTCCGAAGCACGCAAGAGTCTCAATATATTACGGACAGTGACCATCAACCTTGAAGATCTACCCTTGTGGTTGTCATTACTTACTCACGAGCTTCTCAATTGTTTCCTGCACTCAATATTAATCAAATATCAAGTGTTCAGGAAACCCTAGTGGTTAACTTATTAATTAAACCTTAGGGAACCTTTGCGTGTGCGTCATATGTTACAGAATAAATTGAATACAGAATAAGTGTCTCCAAAAATTCTTATGAAGATAAAATATCGAGGGTACAGGGCTACAAAATAAACAATTCAAAGACAAGAGAACCCTCACGATGTTAAATAAGATACCTACACATGTTCCTTTTGTTTTTGTCGTAGAATTATTTTTCTTTGTTTTTCCATTGCTGTCTTTGTATGGACTTGTATTGTATGTCATGAACTGTGAGAGAAAAGAAACATACTGTATTCTGCGACTAATAACTGGCTGACTTTCTGCGACGTTGTTTAGAAACTTTTATTTTAATACCATTTTGTTACATAAAAGAAATACTTGATGGAAGAATGTGAACTTATAAAACTGTTGGCCAATTTCGTAAGCATAATCACCAGTTCCGTAACTATGTATGTATAGAAAATTCGTATTTGTTTGGGTTGGGCTACCGGGGTAATGCACGGCAGTCCATAAGCTAATGGTTCCAATTCCCCCGTAAGCCATTTCATAACCATAATGAAATTAAGTACCTAGTATACCAAAGCGCCGCAAATACGCCTTATTAGAGCATAGCATTTCTACCTGCTACCTTAATTACTCTTGCATATCAAATATTACAATATTCAATCACTACATACCGCGGTATAGCAATTGCAATTTCCCAGGCTTAAACAAATTTATAACCAAAGTACGGTGCTGCATAATTATAATAATTAAGTTTAATAATATTCCAAACGCTGCATAATTGTGTGGTTAAATGGCGTTATAGGTCACGTCAAATGAGCTAATTTATCGCGGTGATTACATCCCGCTTTCATTGGTAACTCCAGAGGGAAACCCTTGGGAACTAATAAGCAGTATTATCTAATAATCCAAGTTATTAGGGCCGCTATATGGGATCTAATTTACTAAACCATTACCTATTTATGTCCTAGAATAGAAGCAGGATTATTGTTTGAGAAAACTAAGTTCGTTCGTTTGTATTCGAACAGGATGCGAGTGAGCTGCGACGAAACACATCTCCACTACATACAGCCCTACCAGTTCGTTGATTCTCCAGAGTGGGAGGCCAATCGCGAACAATCAGACGACGTCTTCCAGGTAATTAAAGGAACATTTAATATTCATCATAAAACTTTACGCGTTTTCCTCAAATCATTTTTTATAGAGCAAATGGCCATCTATAAGTCAAGCCCATGATTTGAACTTTCAGATGATGAATTGTTACGCTTTTCGCTGTGGTCTCTATAGTTAGAAGTCAGTTCTTTTTGTGCCATTTCTCCATAAAAATCTACTTACTCCATGCGCAACAACGTCATTCATGAAACATAAGACTAGATTCGTATCACTCCAGTCGGACGAGACACAACTCATTGTAATTCCACGCACAGTTCCGCTAAATAATTCAGGAGCGCTTCGGAATAACGCATTATCTTAATGACTGGGGATTTATTAAACTGCCTCCACCAGACATGATAAAACTAACACATATTGACGTTTTCCAATATATTTTTGTTTTTTCCGATTGTGACGTTCTGGCTAACAAGAACTGATACGGATCGTGGATGCGAGGTAGAAGCTTGAAAGTGCCTCTTACTTGATGAAGAAAAAAATATGAAAATAAAATTAAACGTTAACGATTTTTAGTAGATAGGTTACGTCACCCAACGTTGAGGAATGCGGAGTAGTCGAAGATGTGCAACACGTTTTTATGGAGTATGTCCGGAATGGAGCTCTAAGATTTACTTTACTTGGATCCACACATAGTTACGTTATTGGAGAGTGTACAAACTGGCATTGTTTGTTTTAAAATAGATAATTTTAACTGTAGGTAGTTAGTAAGCGATTATGTTGATGTTACAGGGCGACGTTATCGCCTAGCGATAAAGCCCTTAAAATAAAGAAAAAAACAAAAAGAGAAAATTCTGAATTCGTCTGAATGTTTTTGTATGTATGTTCAGCGATATTGTTCAGAATAGCCGTTTCTGAATTAAGAATATGAAGTTTTGAACGAGTCCAACTCTACGTTTTAATGCCAAATTGTGATAGGTTTTCAGACTAGAGGTTTTTCTATACTCAGAAATCGGGTGTTACTAGGTAATCTCATCATAATCTTCAATCAAGTTACTCTTACAAAGTCCAGGGTCACTAAACTCATGCTTGAGGGCTGAGGGCATACCATCTCAGGTGCACAATAATGATTATCTCGTTTACCCTTAAACCTTTACTTAAACCATCGAGGTAGGTACGTTTACCTGAAATATTTATGTAGAGAGGAGAGCAGTCTGTTACGGTCGGTTTCAGCCGTTTGAGCGAATAGAGATTAAACGTTACGTGAATATTTTACCTGAATATTCAATTATGTTTCACCTTTCTGATTCGCGTTTTCATAATATAGGTATTGCCGAACACATGAGATGTTTTTGATCACAACATTTGCTCAGATGTTTAAGACTTGCACGATGTTTAGAAAGAGATATAGGCATAATGTAAAAATGCTTTAAATACTTTGTGCATAGATAATATACATACTACGAGTATACTTACACATCTTTGAGTTTGGCCGTGCCAAATTTACCAACCAAACCTTTACCATAAACCCAAAACTTGCCCATTTCTATATCTTTCTATGATTTATCTAACTATGTATGTATAGTTTAACTCATCTTTACGCGTGCCGCTATGTGTGGGTAAGCATGTGTGGGTGGTTGTTTGCTCGGACGACGGACGACTGCCGCGTCACTGCCACACAGATGCGTAATTAAAAGCGCACGCACACATGGCGCCGCGCGCACAGATGAATTGAACTATCTATAACAGTGAAGACTGACTAGAAACTCGGGTGGATACTATACTCGTCAGTACTCCACATAGTTTACGTACCTAACTACAACATGTAGCCATTTCAATTCAATGTTTCAACTAAAGTCACTTAATATAGTATTGCGTAAGTACATAAGTCTAGGTTGTTCCAGCAGATTTGAGTTAAATGAGGATTTAATTCTTGGCTATGATGGTTGTTAGTTTGTTTCGGGCAAACTTTGAATACAAAAAGAAACGCCAAGGAAAAGCGTTGAAGAGTGATTTGACGTATCCCTTTTGTAAATCAAGCTCTCGATGTTGCGACACAAAAAGGAAATGAAAAATCATTTTTCTCAAAAATGGTATGTAATGTTGACATAACATCTCTAAAAAGTATCCAGAAAGTGAACTCTACCGGAGACTATTCACAACTGTCCGGTAAGAAGCGAGATTTTAAATTTGGAATCTCCTACTGTCCAGTAAGTAAGTATGTAATTTACTTACTGGACACTTGGTCATCCTTCATCCCTTTTTTTTTTTATGGCTTCGCACGGTTTAGGTCATCCTCTTTAGATCTGCTTAGAAAAAAAAAACATAGTACCAGACACAGATTAGAGTTTAGCCATTATAACATGGTTAGAGGGAGGCTCCAAATATATATCTATCTCTTTTTGGTATGACATTTTATGAGATACATAATATATTTTGGAGCCTTAAACATCCATTTTATTGTCTGTGACACTTTTTTTTTTTTTTTTTTTATGGGTCTGTGACACATAACGCGACGCAGAAAAAGTATGCACGTTGCGTTTTGTACTTAGTAATGTTGTAGAAGTATAGTGTGGGATTTTATGTTTGTATTTAGTCATTTCAGTTTATAAATCATGTTGGATTAAAGAGTCCGTTAATCAAGATGTACAACAAACAAATATAAATGCCCCCGGTAAATCGATCACAATATCTATCAGTAATTGCCCTAATATGAATGTAACCTTCAATATTAATTAAACGAATTTGTTGTTAAACTTTCTTTCATTTTTGAGAAAAGCATTATACAAACCTCAACCAGTAAGAAAGCCATCCTGGCCTCGTATATAACCGGACCTCACCTGCGGTTCGGTCCGGTTAACTCATACTCGGCCAGGAAGGCTTACTTACTGGATTCTGCTGTAATGTACTATTTCATCGACGGTTCAAAGAATTTACACTATGGAACGACTCATTTATTAATGATCGGAGATTTGTAATCATGAAATAAGTCACGTTCACGCACCATCTCCTTTCAAGTTTGTTATGATACGGTAAATATTTGAATATATTATATGTTGCTCGCCGGCAGCTGCATATAAAGTATCGAAACTATAACGTATCAACCAGAAAAGTCACTGGCTTTATTGGAAAACTCGAAGCAACTGTATTCAAAGCTATACGAATACTTGTTGGGCAAGAGATCTTATCTCCGGATACTTTTGGTGCACGTGCTTGCGTCGAACTGAAGCATACAAGTGATGTAAATGTAACCCCATTTTCCCTGAAAGGAATATCTGTTGCGATTATCTGTGTTTCTCGTTTAAAGACGATGCCCACAGGAATATTTGAAAATGGAGGGTGTATTTGAAGTGATTTAAGTAATCATTGAGGCCTGAATCACATATTATTATTATCGGTTCGCATTTTATTTGGTAAAAGTAGCTATTATGCGTGCGTATCTTGACATAATCGAATGTGATTCGGCCTTTAATGTTACCTATTTTTAAAATTTTGGGATGATTTCATATTATTCTTGGTACCTTATTTTAATGTGCTCTTTTAAGGGTTCCGTACCCGAAGGTTCCAAACGTCCGTCGTCTATCACACGGGTTATAAAGCCAAACTATATATTCAAATTTTCACAGTATAAGCATCTTGTTGACCCAAAGCCATAAAAATTGCCAAAAAATATATTTTAAAGCTCCCTTAACATATTTTTTTGGCAGTTTAAAAATATTTTAAGGGGGGCCCCCATAAAGCTAAAGAGGGAAGGAGGGGGGGGGCGCAATTCAACCTGTCCCACCGAGAGGGTATCGTTGTTTAGAGCTCGATGCGTAGATAAATACTGTATTTTTTATTTTAAGAAATATGTGAAAACAAATGAATGAGAAGCCACCAAAGTCAGCTTTTTTTACAAAAAATTGTTCCGAAGAATTTTTTAACTTCCCATTGACTCATGAACTTGAAATGTGGTGGTAATGTTTATTATTCTGTATGTTTTACTAACAAATACCAATATATTGATACACCAGATTTTTCTTTGAAACTCGTTCATTTTTACTATTACAACCAACTTAATTTTGTGGTTTGGTACGGAACCCTAAATGTGAAAAGTCCCAAACGCAATTGTCCGGTTTTTTTTAAATTATATATTTTGGTGTTCTGCAGAAATCAAGGACTACTTATATGTTTTTGCCGTAAGAGCATTTTCCTTAGTCGTACTCCTCTATACATATCTAACAGTAACTATAACTTCTGAAATTCATTCCCCTTGGGCTTTTCCCGATATAGAAATATCTACTACAACTGCGATATGTCTTCATAATATCTACACAGTCTGGCATCTACTCTCAAGAAAATACACATTGGAATCGGTGTTACAATTTGAAACTATTTACAGCAGTGTGGTGGGTTGTTGGGTAGATTTTACACTTTCATGAACGCGACCATTTAGTATTACGAGAAGCGTTGTAATACTTACCTCAGGCTTACTTTATGTTAGTTTACAGGAGTGTTCCCTAACCTCTTGTTATCACTTCAGTCTGTAATACGCGGCCGTTTGTATGGCACATCGAGTTTTAGAAAGCTTTCGGGAGCGCTGTCTGTGTCTCTAGCCTCGAAGTGTTTCATATCCCGCTTTCTGAATTAAGAACATGAAATTGTTAACGTATCAAACCAACCATAGATTTAGAATTTTTTTTGCTACCCAAAACCCTACTTTGATGCCAAAGTTTGTCAGATTTTCAAGTGCAGTAAAATTTGACAAATAATTAAATTTCTTGTTTCAAAAATCGGGCGTAAAACGCCATGTGTAATATTACCTATCAGGATTTGTAGAGCTATTCTGTCAAAATGTCTGCGTGGAAACTTAGGTGGAGTGATCATGAAGTGAGCTCTCTCTATCCAATCATGGTGGAACGATATTTCACTTCAAGCTCACGCCATCTGCGTTTTCACGGTGAGATGTTTATAGAATAGATCGCCTGTACTCTCTAAGGTGGTCAGTTGAACTGACAATCATTCTGTTTCGCAGGTGAGCGTGATTGCGGAGGAGGTGTCCACGTGCGTGTGCTGGCCGCGCATGCGCCTGGAGCGCGTGTTGCGTCACCGACCGGCTCTCAAGGTCGTGCTCGACTGCCTTATAGGTCAGTCCTCCTTCACTGTTGTCGTTGCAACTGAACATTCGCTTAGATTTAAATTTTTGGGGAACTTCAATCTGTAGTTTGAAACAGCAATTGAGGTTAGAGTACGAATTTTAGCGTATTTTTTTCCAAATCTTCGATTGACAATGTACTTATAAACTTTCTGACTGAATATGCTCGCTAGAGCAGTCGCGTCGCGCTTCTCATGGTCATTACTCTTACTTTTCTTAGAAAAATGTCTGGGGGCCGCGTGCAAGTTAAGGCGCCGATTCCCTTGAGTAGCTGATTTTAAAATGAGAATCACGTCTAAACGGCTAGTCCTAATATTTTGGAAAAATATATGTTATATAAGTCCATTTTCTTAATAATTTCATCTAAACAGAATTTGAGTTTTATTTGTATAACATAGTGTAATTAATTTGTAAAGTTATGTCTAAAACGGACAAAAACACGACAATCGCACCAAAACCGCTGGGCGTATTTTAATGAAATTGACACTATCTCAAAGACTTTTTAATTATCTACATTTTGATCTGAAGCTTTTTTTTAATGTCATAGAATAATAAGGAAAGCACAAAAAACTACTAAATTTTGGGTCGCGCGGGTGTGAAACGGGTGCGCGTTTTGTGCCCCCAAGGTCGTTGGCGTTAGTCGTCGTCTTAAAGTTATGATATTTTTACAACAAAGCCCCCGTCTAAAATAGCTTTTTATTATGCCGTTAAGGTAAAGGAATTCTTATTGGTGCCAGGGGCTATTGTTTATGTAAACCGAATTAAGGAGTGAATGCGTGGCTATTCACTTCCGAATACTTCCAATTTGGGCTCCCCTTAAATAGAACAAAGTTCCCCCAATATAAAACATGCGGTGACTCGACAAAATAATTTATTCATCCAATCTAACTTTCTAATAATGATTTTGATATGAATTTTGTTTATACAGCATTGGGGATTTTTCAAAATAATCGTTTAAAAAAGCTTTTTCACAAAAAATAAACTGACTTCTAAAGGAAAACACTAAAAAGTGCAAAAATAACGTTCGTTTTGGAAGTCGGTGTCTTTGGTACCTCTTGTTTTTATCGTTTTTCAGCACCGACTTCATAAACGAAACTTATTTTTGCAGTTTTTAGTGTTTTGCTATAAGAGTCGGTTAATTTTTGTGAAAAGATTTTATTTCTCTCTGTTTAGTTTTAGTACTGTATTACTAAAAAGTGAGCCAAGTCAGTAAGGTACCTAAAGGACTAACAAAATACCCATAATAACTTAATTAACACATTCGTGCTGTTTGTCGCTTAGGAGTTCGGGCGTATGTTCCATATCTTAAAAACTGCTGATTTTGATGAAACTTGCACTGTTCCCTACGTTGATACAAACATAAAAACATACAAACAAGTAAAAATAAAAAAATAAAAACATAAGAATACAAACATACAAACAAGCAAACATTCATACGAACATACAAGCATACAAATATACAAACATAGGTACAACATACAATCATACAAACAAACATACAAAATAGGAACGTTTTATTGCCCACGACTGATGGATTTTCCAACAGATAAGAAGCAATACTTGGTTTCGATTTCGACTCAATTGGGAATTGGAATGTATGCGCACTGCGTAGCGTAAACGATTATCAGTTTAACACGATTACAAGTCTCTTCAACTGCCACTTAAACATAATATGACAAGATTATGTTCAAAATCTTTTCAGGCAAAGACATAACGCATAAGCTGTACTCAGTGAGCGAGGGTCTGACTGCCGGCGTGGGGGCGGACCACGAGGGGCAGGCGTCGCACCTGACTCGGTCTGCTAGCGTGGACGCCGTGCATGAGGGCACGCGCGGGCGCTTGCGAAGCAACGCTTGGCGCGCGAGGACCACACTTACTAAAGGTAGATAAAATTGGAGATTTATTGATGCCATTTTTTCTTCTTTTCGAGTAGATGTTAACTCTTTAGATATTTTGGGCTCAGTATGTGACCATGTTGATAGCAGCAGCGGTAGTGGCATTCTTTAAATAGGTAAAAATGCAGCTGTATGGGCATTTGGCACAATCGTGAGCACTGCCCTCACACTGGTTTTTGGGTAGTAGTAGTCTGCAAAAACCCATTTTTTCATATTGCGTTTGCAATAGCATAGCTAAGTTTGACTCTTAAAACTGTGTATAATTTAAAATCATAACCGTTCCAAGACGAGTTTCATACAAAATGGTAAACTTGTAGGCTCCCCAGGAACATCGTACTGGCAGCCGATGGTTGCCCGACAGTTCCTTCGGCAATCACCGTTCGGACGGGTAGCCCAGCCTCCACGTCTGCTGACGCAGGCGTCGTCAGCGAGTCTGCAGCCGGCAGTAGCGACGCGGAAACGCAGTCCGCCGCGACGGAGCACGTCGTTCAGGCGCGGACGGGAGGTGAAGTTCGCGGAGCAGACGATAGCCGCGGAGCCGGCCGTGTGACGCGGGCCGCGGCTCCAGCCCGAGCTGGTGCCGCTCGTCTCGCCACAAACCTTCTCCCCCACCCACACGTTGATCTCGCCGTCTCACAAAACCACCTGACCGCTAGCCGAGCGAACGGACTCGCCTCGTACCACTGATTTCTAACCTTCAACATTCACTGTGAACCTTATTACCCAGTGTCCTTACAACCAAGTGCTATATTTTGTAACAAAAAACATTGAACGTCTTAAAGTAAGTGAAAAGCGAAAGATACGACTTTTCGTTAGTGTTTTCGGTTCGTACACAGAAAGAGCTTCCTGTTATAAATACTCGATATAATTTATTTTGTTACTTGTATAACGTGTTCTCGTTCGCTCGAAATAAGACTTGTACGGTGGAACTATTAAAAGTCTGCTGTGGTGGCACTGATCTAGCAAGTGAAATCTTAGCATAAGAAATATTGTGTGCGAATGTAGTCTAGCGCCGATGTACCTATCAGCTGTACGCACTGCAGTGTAAGTACGTGGTTACCTAACGCTCAAGTACCTAATCAAGAACTGTACGCTGAAGTAATTTTTTTTATAATAGGAATATAATACGAATAGAGCGACATAGTTCCATATACTGATAGAATAATGGAATTGTAATTATACCTAATTTTTTAGCAATTGATAATTCAAATGTGGAATTCTAAAAGTATTTTAATGTTAAAGTAATTAATTGTTTATTAGTGATAAGATGTGTTAAATTCGTGATAAAATAAATTAAAGTTACTGCGCGAGTTATTAAGTATTCATCAAAAAAAAACCGCATGTTTTCGAGTTCTATGTTTTGTGACGGATAAAAATTCTAGTTTAGCCTTAAGCGTCGTTTAATTATTTTTGCCGAAGAAAACGTCAACATGTTGATAATGTGCCTGTTGTGTAGGTAAGTACAAGCAGCCAAGTTGCCAGTGATACCATCTACAGCACCATATTATAATAATCGTTGCGTGACGTCTAACACTGATTGTAATAGTCGTCCCTATTCACAAATAACCGATGGTCAGAACTGGTTTTTTTGTTGAGTGTACCGATATTATTTTATAAGGGTTTTAACTGCTTTTCTGTGCAACCAGTAATGTTTATAAGATAATTTGTTAGACCATAGTTAGACCACAAGAAATAATCACCAAATATTGTACACTTCTTGACTTAACACAAAGATTATTATTTTCGACAATTTATTTTTAAAGTTGAGCAGGAAAAGTCAATTTGTAGAAAATTTATCAACGATTTAGATGTCAACATGCAAGAGTTAAAAAAATATTGTAGGTAGTGAATATTACAACGAAAGAAGTGTTTGATATGTGAAAAATTGGTGGAATATGTACATAGGTACCTAAAATCTAAATCAAAAGAGTTTGTCGATGTCAATAATATGTAAAGACGACATGTGTTGAAAATTCTGGCAGCTTAACATTTGTGTATTATTCATACACACACAATTAAGCTGCGTAATCAGGGGATAACATATTGCCTATATATAATCTATATTGATTTGTTGATATACAAATTATAGGGAGGTACAATCAAAACCAAAGACACCACTTGTAAAATAATCCTGTAAAACCTACCGTGTCGTATATAAACACTAAAGATAAGCTTTTTCTTTGCTTTATTTACTTAACTCTCTAATACACTTGTATAATTAACATCGACCTAACTCTGATTGGTAAGCATAAAGACAAATTACATCAGTCTTTCAGATTCGTGTTGTCAATGTATAGAGTTTTGCCATAAGTTAACATGTTTTATGGTACTTACTTTTATACTATTTAACTAACATTTAGGACATGAAGACAATCCAGAATTTACTTGCAATATTTAAATAAAGATAACATCTTTTAGATGATTACAAAAAAAAAATAACGACTCGTTTAAGGACACCAAAACGGAATTTATAGATAGTATAAATTTAAGAACTGTTCTAATGTTCAAATTGCACATTTGGAAAATCTCACAAAGAAAAATATTCAAATTCATCTAAATGCTAAGAGCTGAGCTTTTAGTAAATGTATTTACTCATGTAATGTAAGCATCATGGAGACTCATAATCGTTATCTCTACCTAAATAAGTGGCATAACACATTCTGAATAGAGCAAGATTCAAACGTCACGGGCTGAGGAAAAAGGAAAAGTGTTACGTAATAATGAGTATCAAGTGAGCTGTCATTCAAATTGATACTAGGAATTGACAACTCACGTCAAGCTTACTTCACCTATACTTCATAAAAGATAGGTTATTGATCTCTGCGACATATGTCAAACTGACGTATACGTTATTGTTACGTTCAAAGACCTTATACGTATTTCTTACTACTAGACTGTGCACCAAAAATTTTTGTTTAGCTAAAATGAAATCTATTATCATACGACTAGGTTAGCTATTTCCTTATAAGTGGTAGCTAACCAAAAGCGGTCCTGAGCGAGAGGGTGCCCGCTGGTAGTGTGTCCTTGTCTGACATCTTGCCAGCTCAACTAATCATTGGGTTTGGTAGAAATGGTAGAAAATTTTATATTTTCTTTTTTATGTAATACCAAAACGAACGAATAAAAAATATATTTAAATACGTTTCAAAGTCTATGAAACTTTGAAGCGTATTTAAATATTTTTACAGTTCCTTTAATTCATCAATTCATTGTATTTAAAAATAATTCATTATACTGAGTAAGAGTAGTACTTTTAAATGTTTGGGCCTGGTAATACTAAATGTAAGACCACCAGGTTGGAGTTTTTAGCGGGATTTTTTCGAGTGAAGATGAGCGGCTGTTAATATTATTTGCAAATTGATTCCTAGTGGATATTGTGATATAAAATTGGTGTAGTTTTGAGTCTCAACTGTCTACGCAACTGGACAATATGTGAAATCATTGACAGAAGCGATCTCAGGATAGTGGAGCGGAGAATTTTATTGTAGTATTGACTACCTCCGCAAAGCTTACTGGGAAGGCTGACTCGATACAATTTGCTGCCAAATACTCCAAAAACCATTAGAATCTGTTACACCCGTATTCTAATGCATACTAAAGAATGTTAAAATTGCACTGAAGACGAGGCGGTATGGTCCAAGACCTTAGCCTGCCCGAAAAGAGCGAACAAAAAAAAAAAAGACCACCAGGTTTGCGGCGTTTTTGGCGGGTTTTGTTCGAGTAAAATTCAGCGGCTGTTAATATTATTCGCAAATTGATTCCTAGTGGAATAAAATTGGTGTGGTTTTGTTTCTCAACTGTCTACTCAACTGGACAATATGTGAAATTATTGAGATCCTTTGGGGTATTTCAAAGCATCGTCTGAAGAGTGCAGGATCATCTAACGCCTCTCTTTCATGAGCTTGAGAGTAAGATCAGAGAGTTTTTTTCCTATCTATACGATGGGTCTTGAAGAATAAGACTTATGCAGACTTGGGATTTGAGGATTATCGAGTCCTCCCCGAATACATCATCGTAAACTGCTCAATTCCTCTTCGAGTTCGGTCATCTTATCGTCGGTCCGGAGTCCGGAGTGTGCGCGTGTTGTACGTTGCCATGTCCTGTCGTCGGTATTTGTTGGGGTAGCCGGATCTCGTCCGGGATTCTTTGCACCCCTTGCCATACCGTAACCTAGACCGCTACCGTAGTCGAGGTTAGGCAGGCTGCCGGGCACTAGGGGCTATGTTTTATTTGTGCTATTCATGGGGAGTGCTTTGCAGGCGGGTTGGCGATCCCAGTATGGTTGTTACAAATGCACAGAGAACGCTGCTGATCATTCTCTGGTTTGTCCCTTAGTCGCCTCTTACGACACCAATGGAAAAACATGGGATGTCGAAATTCTGTACGCTCGACACCGACTCAGTAAGTGACGTAGATTCCAAAAAATATACACTCATTTTTTTTTCAATTAATTTGTTAGGTTTAGGTAGCGTAGTTAGGTAGCATAAATACATATATTGGGATATTATTGTTTTTACAATCAATTTGTCCCGTATTATGTTTGGTCATGGTCACCTCATAAGAAAGAGACACACTACCAACGGGAGCCCTCTCGCTCGGACCGGTTTTTGCGCCATAGTGCACAGTCTAGTAGTAAGTAGTATAAGGTCTTTGGTTACGTTATTGTTAACCTGTCAAGCGCTAATGTTACTGTATTGATACTGACAGCTGTTGCAGAGATCAAGCTATCTTTTATATAGTATAAGTTAAGTGGAAATATGGGCAGAGAGCGCCGACTAAATTTCCTTAGTAAAAAGTCACAATGCGAAGTTTGGCTCTCGTCTAAAAAAATAAGATATGCTATGCCCCTGTGTTTTCCTTTGTCAAATTTGTACACCAAGCCTCTGTTAACAGCGCAATTTTGAGCATTTTTTTTAGACTTCTAGTGCTTCTAAAGGTAATGTATCATCAAAAAGGAAAACATAGGGCCATAGTATATATCTTATTTTCCAGTTTATGCAATATCTTTTAAATTGGTCCAATATTGGAGGAGGAAATAGGCGAGAGCCAAACCACGAATTATGACTTTTTACTAAGGAAATTCAGTCAGCTGTCTGCCCATATTTCCTTGGTAAGATTGTTACAGAATAGCACTACTGCAGATTCTGTAAAAATCTCACCGTGTAAATTGAAGGTGAATGAACATGAAGCTATCAATCATTTGATGGATCAAAGTGGAATGACAGTTCTTTTCATGCTCACTACTTCACCTAACTTTTCACGGCAGGTTACAAGTAAAAAGGTGCTTTCTTTGCATTGTCTTGGTCATGTGATGTTTGAATCAGTATCATAGATACATAATTATTCACCTCGATGTTTAGTTGATGTTGTTGCTTCACTTTAAGTGTGCCTGTACGGTGTCAGACTAGATGAGCATGTAGTTCGGTACTTACTGTACTTAATCGTCGGAATAATGCTGTCGACGATACATACGTAATTTAAGAGACCGTACAACGAGGATCACGTCATCACTCTTCACTATTAGATAGGTAATCTTAATTCAATGAGCGATACAGGTATAATCAAACCTAATGGCGGCTCAGAGTACTCCGCGACTCACTGCGTAGTAGCAAATTCGTGAAAAACTGAGGGGTGGAGTACTGAGTAGCGAAAAGTGAGCATCACAGACGTCGTTGAGTTTGAATCGACCTATAAGCGCTCTCATTTTGATAGACTACGGCAACAAGAGAGAACTTCTAAGTAATAAGGTATTACAAAATAGATTTGTAACCATACTTTTCTGATATTAATATTGCAGAGTATTTTTACGTTTTGTAACGTATTTAAAATTGGCAAATAAGCAACTGTGTCAAGTTAAGAAATTGATAGGCAAGATAATAATTTCATTGTAATTTTCTTTCAAACACGAGTATTTTCACGTCAATAATGTGCTCTGTTTTGTACAGCAGGGTCACTTTATTATAATTAATGCTATTCTTATTTCTATCGAGACTTCCAACATTCTGAAATCTTCCATTTTCATTGATATCGACTGGTTAATCTATTGGCCCAAACATTAATGGCCAAATGCTTCCCCTTTGAGTCTTCCACTGTTTACTGTTGTTGCCATTGTTGGCCTCTTTAAATGAAGGGACTCCTATTCTAGAAAAGAATTGTCTTCGTTCAAAGCCTCTTCAAGAAATCTCGTCACTATTGTCGCCATCATTCTATCCTGATTGTACGGTGTCTCTCACGATACATATCGTTCTTCGTCTTGTCTCGTCTTGTTAGTTCTTCTCTAATGGTGTAGTAATGTTCTTGGTGGGCTAATTTTTTAAAGCAGTAGTTTATACGAACAGTTTTCAGATGCATTAAGTAGGTATTCACAACACATCGTCACCGTCATCATAGCCGTAAAACGCTTTGTTAACGACTTAACTAGTGGCAACAGACGACCAGAGAATGATGTGGTATAGTTCTATGTAACACTTCAGAAAACTAACTTAGTCGTGATTCATACGGTTTTTATTTTGCAGTATATTGATAAAACGTCACACGGCACTACACCGCACGCGTTTTTACAGTATCAACAGCTTTCTTGATACCAGTATCATCATCATCATCATATCAGCCGAAAGACGTCCACTGCTGGACATAGGCCTCCCCCAAGCGTCGCCACATTGACCGGTCCCGTGCGTCTCGCAACCAGCGGATCCCCGCAACCTTCACCAGGTCATCGGTCGACCTGGTGGGAGGCCTTCCAACGCAACGTCTTCCGGTTCGCGGTCGCCACTCCAGAACCTTTCTGCCCAATCGGCCATCCGTTCTGCGAGAAAATTGCCCTGCCCACTGCCACTTAAGTTTGGCAATTCTTCGGGCTATGTCGGTAACCTTGGTTCCCCTCCGGAGCAACTGGACAGATTCGCAACTGGACAGATTCTCAGCTGGACAGTTTCGCAACTGGACAGATTATCAACTGGACAGTCTCTTACGGATCTCTACATTTCTGATTCTATCACGCAAGGAAACGCCGAGCATAGCCCTCTCCATTGCCCTTTGAAAAAACGTGCAGTACAACCACGGCTTAAAGCAAACGTTTCCTACGCTATAAGATTGGTAACAATATCACATCGTTCTCTACGTTTCTTGCAAATTACAAAAATGTTGGCCTTGCTCTTATGGTGTAATAAAATAACATTATAAAAGGCTAGTGAAATTTTGATAACTAAATACCAACTAGACTTGAAATTATAAATTGATAAGATAAATCATTATCACATTAAGTATGTATTAACTATCATAAAACTCACATGGTGTATTTCATATTTTGCCGGTCTATTCTTTAAACATTTCACCGTTAAAACTTAGGTGGAGTAAGCTTCAGGGGGATGACCATAACCCCTTAGAGCAAAGTTTATTTCCAGAGTGCGTAAGGGACAGACGTATATGTCGAACCATTATAGTTTTGACATTTCATGGTACGGAGGCTGGTGAATTGTCATTCCACCTTGATTGGACGAGTTGACAGCTCCATTCATGTTCTCACTCTAGTTTTCAATCACTTTAGTTTTCACGCTGAGATTTTTACAGAATAGCCCTGCAGATGCTTTTTAGTTTTGAGTGTCATAAGTTACTGATAAGGATTGGGTACCACATGCTTAAGACGACTTCGGAACAAGTGACTCGATGTGATCACAGGAATTGAAACTGAAGAACCCGAAAGCTGCAGTAGCGTCAGTCAAACTTCATTTATACAAAAACGAATAATTTGTCTTGACATACCTGAACAGCTGGTTCTCAAGAAATCTATTTTCACACAAAATGTTCTAAAAAGATTTACCTACGTTAACCTGTTTAACATAATTTATGTTTTAAATATAATCAGGTCTAAGTTCGTATGTTTAGTATCGTGTATTAGCAGCTTAAAATATATGCAACGCCCTGCAATATGGTAATGTAATCGCTTGACTGTATTTATTTGTAAGTGTCACTAGTATCTCACGAGTGTGATAATGTAAATTATTGTCAAAGCTACTTATATTTGTACGAAAACGGGAGCAAGTTCATAATAATTTAATGCTTTTGTATTTTACTATTGTTTCAAAAGCTGGTATAGGTTAAATGGGTCGCTATTTGGAGAATATATTGTATAATTTTGTCTATTATGTACAAACAACAAAATACTGTCAATATCCTTAATTATTAGTTTATAAGTATTCGTTCCTTGTCATGTAAAGGATCATGGAATGTGTATGTAGATATTTGATTATTTATTAATAAAATAAATGTGATCAAGCACTTATGTACAAAGTTAAAACAATGAAATAAATCTTCCAAGGTGTTTCTTAAAAGTCAACATTGACATGAAATTAGAACAAGGGATAGGTCCGATTTCTTCCAATATATCACCACTGAACTTTTTAAACACATTCATTTTTAAATAACTACATCTAATATAATGTTGTATATTCTTCAGTATAACTAGAAACAAGTAGGCAGTTACGATGTGATACTTATCGACATGTTCATATACTTGTGAAACGCGCGAGTCAGTCAATGTTTTAGAAATTTTAGTTCGATTCTATGCAGCGAATAAAAGCAATAGTTGATAGTGATAATGAGAACTTAAATGCTATTTTATCTATGTGTGTTGTTACATAGTATGTATATTGTATCTGCTGAACTAAAACAATGATCGGTAGCGACACTTGGCAGAGCGCCTCTGTGATACACGTTAGCTATTAGAATAGGAGTCGTCGGTTCATATTCATGTATTCGCAATCTGATGTTATTCTCGATATGGGTTGCCTCCTGCGTCTCGTCATACATGCCATCATTACAGTTATTGATTATATTATTGTATTTATTCACTTTATTAACATGTTTATTATGTCTTTAATAAAACAATTGCTTATTACATCGTTTTATTTTCGTAACATTACAAACCTGGAATATCTGTTGTAAATCTGCTGTAGTGTTGTAAATAAATTTTGATTAGATTTTCCTCTAAGTCTTTCGGTTTCCTGGAGCGCTAAGCGCAAACAGTAATAAACCAACGCGCTGGATCGCGTGTGCCTCGCTTTACATGAGCGCACAACAACCAGTTGGTAAATAGTGGGGCAAATATGCCGTAATCATTGCAACAACATAGGTAAGTAACAATAAATTAGTTCCCTTCAAACAGCGCAATCATCTAGACATGTTTCATACAAAATTGTGTTTGCAAGTTGACTTTTAGACGAACGATGACCCCTGTATTACGTCATTACAGACAACATATTCGACTTAACGTACATAATATTGTTTAAAATGGTAATCAATGCGCGAGCACTGATAATGAGCTGATAACTCAGTAGTGTGTGCGAAGGCAAGGCACCGCGCCGGCCCACGACATGAATCTTTTCATTTCTAACTAGAAATTCGTTCTTACTTATAAATTAAATATTTTAACATAACCATAATGTCGTTCCTAATGAGAAAGTGTGTTGTGAACTTGAAGACTGTGAACAGATGTAGCTCTGTGTGTGTTTTAATGCAAACTGTAAGTAAAACAAACATATTATTTCAGTGTTTTAATATGACTTATTCATTCGTCACTAACATAGTGATGTCCAAATCAATTAAAGCAAGACAAATTAAGCCAATGAATAATCAAGACATCAGATGTGAGGATATAAAAGTAATTTATTCAATTCGGTAGCAATAAATTATTTTAGAATTTGCATCAGTATAAAAACAGGTTATGAAGGTCAACGCTAAATAAAGTAGAATTAATCCAAACTGTTATCACCGGCATTTATTTCAAGCCAGTGGGTAATCGGGGTGATTACCTATATTACAATATGGCACGTTTGAAATAATCAGTGCCACACAAAAATCAGAACCAAGTTTTTCATAGTAATAAGATAAGATGTTATAAAAAAGAAGCAAAGCTTATCAACTAATTGCCAAATAACAGTGGAAGGCGTTTTGTTAAAGATAAGCCTCAAGTTGATAGGTATTGGATTCGCAAAAGTAAACAAGATATAAAACTCATGCAGGCGAAACTTTTGAATCGATTTTGTCAACAGAAGTATGAAGACGTGAATAATACTTACATACATATAATGATGTAGGTAACATTTTAATGCAGTTGTAGCAATTCACAAGAATGAAATGTAAAATGAGAAGCCACATACAGTAGAATAGATGGTAATGAGTGAGAACGGAACTGCCGACATTTCCGGTCGCCTCATTAGTTTCTTTTCAAAGAAGAATTTACTATCTATATTTAAGCGAGTTTCTGTCCAGTTAAAACTATTCCTCATTTTATTCCAACCCATTTGAACTCGCTATTTTCATTTAATTCACCTATTTAAATTTATTTCTTTATACTGCAGCCGATTCTTTACTGTTACTTGTTCAATAACGCTCATCATTCTAGACATTTTAATTTCATATGTTTCTTGATGTCTTGATTACATTTTCAGGGGAAGCATCGATCACAATATTCAACAAGTAGTATTCTCAAACGGAGTATATTGTATGATGTGAATCTTCGACACAGGAAGTTCCACACAAGTCAAATAGTCAACAAAGTCGTCGCTTTCAAACTGTCGGACATCGGCGAAGGCATACGAGAAGTAGTTATCAAAGAATGGTAAGACTCCTTTATCCTTTTATTTGTTTCTTGTGTTTTATACTCTAGTTTTATTTTATGTTATTTTTTATATTATGAACTCGGCAACTAGCTCAATGCTTCCAATGATTGATAGATTTATTAGATACAGCAATACAGTTAATATCTGAGTCTTCAAATTAAGTGCACCATTTACTTACATTATCTCTTGAGATGGTCGTATAGCGTATGATGAAACATTAATAATATATTTGTACACAACAAAGACTGTTGTTGTTTTAGTAATGACTAAAGGTTCGTATCTCGTTCGTACAAACAAACTCTCACAATAATGAACACGTTATATCAGATGGCTGCCATCTATCTATTAATGAAGTGGATATATTAAAAGAATATTATGTCTTATCTATTGTTGACAACCCACGCCCATCGCGGTGTCTGAGATCCTCTTATAAGAACTTCTTTTTAGGGTTCCGTATCCGAAGGGTCGAAACTTAACCCTATTGCTGTCAACCACGCGTCTTTATGTCTGTCCGTCTGTGTCTGTCTATTCGTCTGTCCGTCGTCAGTCACACAGGTTTTACAGCCAAACGGTTGGACCTACAGTCTTTAAATTTTCACAGTATAAGCAACTTGTTAACCCAAAGCCAAAAAATATTTTTATACCATTCCCCCTCTAAAAAGCTTATTTTATTCACTGAAAACAGTGAATAAAAAGCACTTTTAATCACTGTTTTGGAGTTTGAATTTGGAACACACCAATGTATTAGACGTCCATAACAATGATATGTAACCTCCTTGCGCAAAAAATACTCGATACAAACTTCTTGTGCAGAGAATATTCGACTTTCAAACTCCTTCGATTTTAATTTTGAGTTTTTTTTTTATAATTAGGATTTTAATAATGATCTTGATTTTAGTCTAGGATATTTATTGAATACTTATTTGGATTGTAATTCTAATATTAATTGCAATGGTGTTTATTTAACTATAATTATTTAAAGTAACGAAGGTGGTCACTGGCCCCTGAAACACAGGTAACAGCACCTAGCTCAAGGGTCAGGGTTTCACATTTTTTGTAAATTTTGAAGGTAATAAACCATTTATTTATTACTCGTAATATTCCTTGTGCTTTTCGCTTAGATCTTGCTTTTTATCGATGTCATGGTATAAAATATAGTATGCAACTCTTGAATAAAACGGATTTATATCGAGGGCCATGAATCACTCGCGTCGCTCATGATTCTAACACTTGAATCACTCGCTATGCTCGTGATTCAATCATCATGAATCACTCCCTACGGTCGTGATTCAGTCGTTAGAATCCTTCACCTGCTCGTGATTCATCTATGGCCCTCGCTTTAAATCCGTATTTTATTCACTAGTTGCATAATATACTATTAATTGTTTGTTTAAGGGGGGCTCCATACAGATAAAAGGGAAGCGTGGAGAAAAAGTTTTTTGCCTTCCCCATCGACTGGGATATCGTTGTTTAGGATTCGTTGAGTAGATAAATACTGAATTTTTTTATTCAAAAAATATTGCAAAACCAAGGAATGAGAATCCACCAAAGTCAGCTTTTTTTACAAAATTTTGTACCGAAGAATAATGTGCAAAGTCTGACACGGACTTGGCCAGTTTTGTAATTTAAATAAAAATTGGGAGTCCCTAAATGCTGCAAAGAATTATTAAATAACTTGAATATCCCCTTCAAAGTTTTGTCACTGTTCACCCTTATGTCCCTTCATTCATTTATTTAATGCTGGTGGGTTTCTGAATATTCTCTTAATGTATCTATTTTTTTAAACCCATAACCAACAGCACTGAGATAATACATTTTCGTTAGGAATATCACTTTTTTAGGGCTGCTTCTGAACAATTATACCACCACATCATCGCTTACCATCAGGTGAGATAGTGGTCAAGCGCGAGCCGAAAGGCTACAAAAAAAAAATTCTTTGTATATTAAATACCAAAAAATAATAGAACCTCTGTTTTCATAAACGAGAATCCCAAATAATAAACAGTCTCCAATTTCCAGGTTCGTGAAAGTAGGTGACAAGGTGGCGCAATTCGACAATATATGCGAAGTGCAAAGTGACAAGGCAGCAGTAACGATCACCAGTCGATACGATGGGGTGGTCACTAAACTGTACCACGAAGTTGACACCACTGCGCTGGTTGGACAACCACTTGTTGATATTGAAGTGCAGGGAGGGGCTGATGAAGGTAGGTTGGATATATCAACAGCTAATACTTTATTTAATATTTTGAGAGAAAAATAAACTATTTTGAGACGAAATATGAATCGAGAAAGTATTCGTTGTAGTAAGTATAGCAACAATGAAAATGGGAATTCCTATTTCTAGAAACTTTAGTGTGATTGTATTTTTTCTGATATATCTGACGGACATGGGAACATCATCGTGGCGAGTGAGTTCTTATTCATGAATTGACATTCATGCATGAATAAGAACTCATTTCGAGAAAAAAATTTAAGGATCCCAAAATAAAATGGAACATCATTATCAAATCCGCAGCTGATCTATTCTATAAACATCACACAGTGAAAGTGACCTTGAAGTGAATTATCATTCCTATTTTATTGAATGCAGCTCTTTTCATATTCACTTCACCTAATAAGTTTTCACGGTGAGATGTTTACAAAATCACGCTGCAAGCATTTCAGAATAATTCTTCACCTGGCAACACGCTTGAACAAGAATTATAATTAAATCAATCTTTAATTTTAGGTGCAGCTTTAGCACCAGCAGAAAAACAAGCCGAGGCTATCAAACAGGAATCAGTAGCGGACAAAGTACAGAAAATAAAAGTATTGACCACCCCTTCTGTCAGGAGGATAGCTGCACAATTCAAAGTTAGTTGGAATAAACACTTTGTATTATTATTATTATCTCCTTTATTCATATTCTTTCTTATTGTCTACATTTTTAAATATTTTTATAAAACATACAAAAAAAAAACATTTAAAAATATAAAAAATAGAGACCCACCGGTATCGGGAACAGGGTCCAAGCTACCGGCGGTCAGGGCTCCAGAGAGAGGAACCTCCTAACAATACGAGCCGTGTCCAGCAATACTGCTTTCTGGATCAGGCCCTTGACCCAGCCGCCTAACGAGAGCCTCCTAAGGTGTTGGTCGAGGCTCGTGGCTATTAAGCCATTGGCTGACACGACTATCGGTACAATGATCGCTGTGTCCACATCCCACATGTCGACAACCTCGCGAGCCAAGTCAAGATACTTGATTTGCTTATCTTTCTCGGCTTTCACGAGGTTCCCGTCATGCGGGACGGTAATGTCAACAATCATTGCACGCCTCTCGATTCGGTCCACCACCACTATATCAGGCTTATTAGCAATAATGGTCCTGTCAGTGATGATGGACCGATCCCAGTACAATGTGATATTGCCATTCTCGAGAACTGGGTCGGGCACATACCTGTAGTACGGCACCTCCGATGCCACAAGAGTGTATTTCAGAGCAAGTTGCTGATGGATAATCCTGGCTACAAGGTTGTGCCTATGCAAGTACTCTTCGTTAGCTAGACGAGAACAACCAGAGATAATGTGGCGGATCGATTCACCCGGATGGTGACATGCCCGACAGATGTCAACCGTGCCATCCTTCACAATAAATCTCCGGTAGTTATTCGTCATGATAACTTCGTCCATAATTGCACAGACAAAACCTTCGGTTTCCCCAAAGAGGTCACCGAAACGCAGCCAGGCTACGGACGCTGACTGATCTACATCGGACCCATGTAGGGCCCGGAAAAAGCGTCCGTGAAGCTCCTTACTCTGCCATACCTCCCTGCGGTCGTTAGTGTCAAGCACTACAGGCTTGCGCCAGTTCTCATTCGCCAAGGAGAGCGGGGTGAGTCCCTTGTCCACTGCTACTACATCTCGATGCATTCCCACGTCGGCGTGTAGAAAATATTCCCTGAGATTGCATATCTCGCGGTTGTGGAGGTTCTTGGCATTTAAAAAGCCTCGGCCTCCACACTTCCGCGGGATATACAATCTCATGACCGACGATCGTGGGTGATGCATTCGATATGCAGTCAGCAGTGTACGGACCCGCCTATCCAGGGCGTCGAGTTCCGTTTGAGTCCATTTGAGTATGCCGAAAGAGTACATCAATACCGGCATGACCCAACCGTTGAAGGCGCGCACCTTGTTTCCACCCGAAAGAAGGCTATTAAAAACCTTTTTCAGGCGGCCGAAGAAGCGTTCCTTCAACGATTGCTTCATGTCAGTAGTGCTGATACCTAACGCTTCCGACATACCCAAATACTTATAGGTTTCGTTTGGAGAGAGGGATCTCAGGTTTATGGAATCCGCGAGTTGAATTCCCACGGATTCCACAATCTCGCCTCGCTTTACATGCATGACCGCACATTTGTCCACGCCAAACTCCATCCTGATGGCGCTACTAAAAGTTTCAGTTACCTTCAGTAGCTCCATCAGCTGAAGATTGCTGGGGGCAAAGAGCTTCAGATCATCCATGTAAAGGAGGTGAGATATAACCTGACCACCTCTCTTCAACCGATAGCCTAGTCCTGAATTCTCCAGCAGCATGCTTAGAGGATTCAGGGCCAGGCAAAACCAAAGTGGACTCAAACTATCGCCCTGGAATATACCTCGCTCGATCCTTACAGGTTCGCTATTCCTCTGGATATTTCGACATCCTGGATAGCAAAGGACTGTGCTCCATTGCCTCATACACGACATCAGGAAGGTGCGTAGAGTTGTATCTATTTTATACAATTCTAGCACCCTCATGAGCCATGTATGAGGCACCGAGTCATAGGCCTTCTTATAATCTATCCAACATGTCGACAGATCCTTTCGGGAACGCCGAACCTGTTGGCTAATGGCCATATCTATAAGGAGTAGCTCCTTAGTACCGCGAGACCCGTTCCTACATCCATTCTGAGAGGCCGACATGATCGAGTTATCGTCGACGTGTTTATTAATTTTAACTCTCAAAATGGATGTAAGAACCTTATAGACCGTCGGTAAACATGTAATAGGTCTATAATTTTTGGGTTCCGCGGTGCCACCAGACTTGTGGAGCAGGTGGGTAATTCCTGTTGTTAAGAACTGGGGTAGCGAACCAGACTCTAAGGCTGCCTGGAACTGAGATGCCAAACGAGCGTGCGACCTTTGTAGCCATTTTATCCAGAAGTTGTGCAGTCCGTCCGGCCCTGGAGATTTCCAGTTCGGCAACGGGCGGACTGCACGGGCTACATCTTGGGCACTGATCATGATAGCTCCCATTTCTTGTATGGGATCGCAAGCTCGCTCAACCTCCCGAGTCCATTCACCTTCGGTGTGACTGACAGGCACCGACCAGATACTGCGCCAGAAGTTGAACATGGCGTCATCATCCGGCAGGCGCGTATCAGTCACACCTTGGTTGGGTCGCTCCCAAGCTCGGTAAACCCACCTTTCATTTCTTTGGAATGTGCGATTCTGGGTGTATCGCTCCACTCGCCGCCTATACCTACGAATACGGTTTGCCCACGCATACACTTTCTGTTTCAGGAAGTCGATGCGCTCCGTGACATGGGATATGTAGTCTCGGGGGCTGACATCAGTCCCCGAAAACGCCCGTCTCACAAAGCGCATCACTCTTGGCCGAGTATTGCCCTCCCTGAAACAAATTAGTTTGCCAATGAGTGCTCTGGCCCCACCAATACGACGTTCGATCCTGCACTGCCAAGCTGGTACGGCTGGCGTCGGTCGTGTAGCATTGTCATCTGCAAATTTGACGTGGGCTACACGACATGCCGCTACAGCCGCGCAGTACATGATCGAATGTGTATCAGTGAGGTCTTCGCAGTCATCAAAGTAGTTTGACAACTGCGAATCCAGAGCAGCCACCAGTGCCCTATTTTTGTTATGCATGGGCAAACGAGGTAATCGTGGCCTAAGTTCGGGTGGCATGTAGCGATATTCCCGAATAGCACACTCCAAAGCACTCCTTAATTCCTCACTGCACTGGGTACTTACGTGTGTAATCCTGTCACTACTCTCCTCGTCAGCGTGGCTGGGAGTGTGGTTGGACTGTGGTGGCACCACAGCCTGCGACGATGGTGCAGTGACACGGTTACCCATTTCAGTTCGGAGGCGATCAAGTACATTATCATCCAACATACGATTACGCTGGATGACCCGTACCTGATCCGACAGTCGTTGGGCCGAAACGTTGACGGCTGGTTCAAGCACCTGAAACAAAGATTATTATTATTATTATTATATACTTTATTGTACAATATATATGGGTAATATATGGGTTACAATGCCTGAAGGCATGATGCAGATAAAAAATATAATTATCATGTACAGATACCACATCGCATCGGAGTACTATGCTTATTTTACGTCATCGTTTCAATTATTTGTCGTATCAAGTCCAAAAAACTTACCGAATAATCTTCTTAGTTAGAATAGATGTATATGGCCAAGACAAAATCACGGTCCATTAATCAATTTCCCTTTTTGCCTTTTATAACTTTATCTACGCATCATTTATTTTTCCCCTTTTTATTTCCCTATGTGTCATTACTTCCTTTTCTTTAAGGTAGACTTAAGCTCCGTAAAAGCCACTGGGAGGAATGGAAGGGTTCTCAAAGAGGACATGCTGGCACATTTGAATATTAACTCAGATGGCTCCAATGTTGTACCGGATCTATCAAGTGTGAATGCTATGTCAATACCTCTAGTACAAGCTCAAGCCAAAATGGAAGTTTTATTGGAAGATCGAGTAGTGCCTGTATCTGGTTTTACTAAAGCTATGGTGAAATCAATGACTGAAGCAATGGTAAGAAATAGAATGATAAAGCAGTAATCAAACATCATGTACAAACTGAAAATGGAATTAAAAATAATAATATCAAACCTTTGCAGAAAATACCACACTTTGGATATAGCGACGAATATGATGTGACGAAACTAGTAGAATCCCGAGCATCATTAAAGAAATTAGCAGAAGCAAAAGGCGTAAAGTTGACATATATGCCAATCATTATAAAAGCCGCCTCGCTAGGTCTGGAACAACTTCCTATTCTCAACAGTAGTCTGGACAGCACTTGTGAACATCTCACTTACAAAGCCAGTCACAACATTGGCGTTGCGATGGACACACCTAATGGACTTATCGTCCCTGTTATAAAGGTAACTAACACTTAGTTCACGAAAAAACAATACTTTGAGAACCTATGAATTCACCATTATAGGATAAGCACTATTCATCAGATAAACCATGTGGCATTCAATTAAACCTGGCGGTGGTAAAAACGTATTTCTCACAAAGACCTGCACTATTATATATTTTACTTTCCAGAATGTACAAAACAAAACGATACTTGAAATAGCACGTGAACTCAACACACTTCAAGAAAAGGGATTGAAAGGACAACTAGGACTAGGTGAATTGACCGGAGGAACGTTTACGATATCGAACATTGGCATTGTGAGTACTTAGCTGATACTTTACGTATATATACTCCATACGGTAGACATTGATATGGTTAAGGAGGGGCAGAAGGGGGTGACTACCGAAATGTAGACGAGAAGGTATGGAAGATATATTGACCCAACTGCAAATAAATAGGGACAGGGGCAAAATAATAATGATACAAGTATTCTTAGAATTTTGTAACATAAATTATTATGGTTTCATGTTATGACTTTTATTAAGCCCAGGATGTCTCAAGTATAGTCCTGTATTCCTGAAAATTATGTATTCCTGCAAATTTAATGGATGTTCTTGAATGTTTCAGGTTGGAGGAACTTATACTAAACCTATTATATTACCACCGCAAGTAGCAATCGGCGCTCTAGGAAAAATACAGGTAATTAGCGGTATATTAATTTAATATATACCATCCTCAGACATACTTGGTCATAGAACCGGGAAGTACGGTAAAAAGAAAAAGAAGTATGACTGACTGGCTTTACCCAACAGTGGGTCATTCCAGGCCGATATGATGACAATGGTGATGATTGCATTAACCTGGCGATTACTATACGTATGGTAGTCAGTTAAAGAAATTTGATTTACCCATGATTGTATACTTGAGTAAAAAAAACTTAATTTTAAAATCAAAAACCCGACTGATTAAGAAGCGAACTAAAAAGCTGTAAACAAGAAAAAAATCATGCTGTGCAGTCGGAGGATCAGGTGGTCAGCCAGTTCGCGAATATGTTTCGTCCGACTGCACAGCATGATTTTTTCTTGTTTGCAGCTTTTTAGTTCGCTTCTTAGTCAGTTGGGTTTTTTGATTTTAAAATTAACTTTTTAGTTATATTTTTTTTTCGAATTACTTTTAAACATATAAGTGGTATAGATTTTTGTAATCACCTCTTAAAACCCTTCATTTTGAAACCCCACTCGATGGGTTTGGAAGATAAAAAAAATTGGGTCCTACACATTAAGGCGCCCAAAAGGCGCCATGTTTGTTTTTTAGAACTTCACCTATCTAAGAACACTTGGGCGGTCAAGACTTATCTATCGATGTCTTAATTATATAAATCGGTCAAGTGGTTTAAAAGATATGAGGTAATAGAGAATATTACATACATACAAACATACATACGAATACAAGATACGCGCGAAACACATAACCCAGTCGGGTAAAAAAGGCACTATTATCGACTAGGCTAAAGCAGGCTAACGCAGTTGAGACCTCGAAGCAAGTAGAAAGCACCATGAATCTTCATGGACACATAAAAGCCCTGTTTGTTTGTATCCCCTGTTAACTCAACTAATGGAAAGTCGTAACCAATGGTTATATTTCGGTAAAATGCGTAGCATAACAAATAGTCAATATTTAACTATTGTTTAAAAATATTAATCACCCGATATTGGAGAGGCGTGTTATAAAAGATCAGATATGAAATTTCTTTTTTTAACATGCAGGTACTACCGAGGTTCGACGATGAAGGCAACCTGAGGAAGGCTCACATGCTGACGGTGAGCTTCTCAGCAGATCACAGGGTCGTGGATGGAGTCACTATGGCACGTTTCTCAAACCACTTGAAAAACTACCTCGAAAATCCATATTCGTTGCTATTAGACTTATAGAACAAGTATATTCAATGTTGTTTTTGTTTAAACCGATGCAGGACATATTTTTAAATAACTTATTGCTTGTTTTAAAAATACGCCCTATAAACATATTTTGATGTATTTTTTTTTTACAAAATAAAAGTATGATTTGTTATTTATAGTTTTATTCTTACTGTAACACATTTGGACGTATTACAAATGCTAACAGTAATATTTTCACTATATCTAACACCGGTAGACAGCAGTCAAGCATTCTAAGTTCTGTATAAACTCTCAAGCAATTTCAAGATATTAATGCTGAGGCCTTTTTTTGAACCCTGTGGTATATAAGACTCCATGTAAGTGCAATACACAATAATTATTTTTTTTTTGTTCGATTGTTATTCAAACTTTCTAATTTCTAGTAATTATGTAGTATGGTCAAAATAATTAATGATGTTACCACCAGGTTATCAAAGTAAGTTTTTTTACTTTGGCATGTTTATAAATTCATGGGGCGAAAAAATCATCTTCTTAGTAGGCCGTACGAGTGCCTTAACTAATTATAAATCTAAGATCTCACAAATCACTAGGTAGTCCCCAAGTTCTGGCAAATCATCGACGCAGCACTTCGAAGCGAGTCACTTTAAAATATGCAATGGTCCATTCTGGGATGCAGTGTGGCGTATATTCTCGATGAAATCTTGCAAATATCTCGGTAAATATTAGTGCGTCGACACTATTGATAGGAGCCCATTTTAATGCCAAAAATGCCATATCCACATCACAATATTTTTTATCTGTAAAATATAAAAACTTTTTCTGAAAAATTGGTCCTTTTACTTTTAGTACCTGAGCGATGGAGCTCTGCTCGGGTGAAAATAGAGAAAATATTAATTTAATAATAAATTTCATGCAAATCGTTGGAGCCATTTTCGAGATTCAGATTATATATACAGTTGTGGCCTTAAAATTAGGAACGTCTGATGTTGTAGTTACTTTTGGTTAAACAAGTGGTTGTAACCTTTGTATCAACATGCTGATAATAACTTTAAACCGCATAAATAGTAACGGCTAAAATAATTTCATTTGTATAACGGTATAAGTTTTTTTTACGAAATAAGCAATACTTATTGAATAAGATTCACCACTGCTTACAAAACTAAATATTAATATTTTGTAGGATGACCATTGCTTACAATAACTGCTCTGCAGGGACAAGGAATGAAATCTATTAAGTTTTTAGACGTTCAACCGTAATAGTGTTATAAAATTCGACAAAGGCATAATACAGATCGATCAAATTGCTCGCCCTTTTAGTAACCACACTCTTCTTTTCTTCTGTGGTACTCTCCGGGCCATTCTGCCAAACAGCTTTGCATCCGTTAAGCATCTTAGCACTGTACTCGCAGAAACTCCTTCATTAGCAAAAACTTCCCTTCTTATAATTTGAGAACCCTTAAATGGATCAGCTTTCGCTGAACGAACAATTAAAGCATCTTCACGCAGCGTAACTTTTGCAGATTTTGGTTTTCGAAGAACATTATTGGCAGTGTTGAATTTTTTTACGTATTTTTCAGCATTATAAATCTTGGTTTTAGAGCACTTCAAATTATCAGCAATATTTATATACGACCAATCACGGGCCATAATCGTATTTCAGATCGATGAATCACAACTTTCCTTTTTACCATGATATTAAAATAATTATGCAATTTTGACTGAAAACCTTAAGAAGGGACTCTAGCGAGACATTCTCCATACAAACACATTCTGCTGTTTTCTTCGTGGATAATGCCTCTATAGCAATGATTTTTTCCATAAAATCTAGGTCTAATTAATACGTGCCTGTATCATTTCCTTTTTTCCAAAACATAATCACAAAAAGAAATATGACAATACAAAAATCCGAAAAAAATGCCCGTTTTCACCGCCATGTTCAGAAGACTTTCAGACAAAATTTATAAGTTTTTAACAAAAAAGGAAATGATAGGAGCATAGATATACTTTTCCTCTAAATTATATATTGATATAAGAACTTTTTAGATCAGACCAGTTTTCATGAAGAAAACAGCAGAATACGAAACGTCTTTTAGTCAAAGTTTTTGTAGGTAAAATCAGCCTGAGCTGCAGTTGTCCCTTTCGCACTTTACGGGGTGAGGTTGGAGGTGACGCGACGGCAATAGATTCTTTAAATACCTATTTTTCAAATTCCTTTTGACTAGAGTCCGCTCTTAAGAGAAAGTAACTACAGCGTACGTGGGAAATAAAAAAAAAACATATATATACTAGTTTCCACAATTGCAAACATTTTTATTTGCGTTCTTAATTATTTGTCCAGCGGCCAGTTCTTTTGAAATACAGCGTCAATTTACGATAAACTTTTTAGAGTAAAGTGCAATTGTTTTGCTTAATGAGTATCAATCATTAAAACCTACTAATAAAGCTAATATTTTATGTGGTTCAAAGTTGCTATCATTAAATCACAAAAGTAAAGGTAACTTTTGTGTCCAAAAGTGACTTCGGTATCAGTCGTTCCTAATTATATGACCACAACTGTATAAATACAAGAATTGTTCGTTTAAAGGTATTAGATAAAGCGGCCAACATTGACATCCTTGACTATCTTGAAGAAGCAAGTACCAATGTTAAGGGTAAGTAACTAATAATATAAAGGGAACCCACTGAAGTAGACAACTGAAAGAACTTCAACTACTTTTCAGGTAGTTGAAGTTCTAAATATTATAATTTATAAGTTTTTTTTTGGATATTTACTTTTTAGAAGCTCCGAAGATGAGAGTTTTACCTAAGTCCACACACATATCTTCTAGCAAGATCAGATTATTTTTAATTAGAGACAATGTGTGCAACGATTACTTAATCAAATATGTTTATCTTATCTTGTTTATCGATCACCTCGAAGGTGATATAACAAAACAATACCGAATTAATGTCTTCTAGAATACACTGTAAGAAGTATCTAACAGTGTATTGTATATCTATCATAGCAATGTGTGGAAAGTGGAGTACTTCCTAATCTAGCTCAGGAAATAATTTGTCTGGAAAACGAAATTTACAAAAACTATGAGGCACCTAATTTTGTGTTAGAACTCACTAGCAGACGCCTCGCGGTTTCACCCGCTTATTTCCCGTTCCCGTGGGAATAGAGGGATAAAAATAGCCTATGTCACCCGGGGATAATGTAGCTTTCCAAAAGTGAAGAAATTTTTAAAATCGGTCCTGCAGTTTTTAAGTTTATTCGTTACATACAAAAATACTTATCTTTCCTATTTATAATATTAGTGTGGATTGATCTAAATCTCTACTATAAGAATAAAATATACATACCAGCTATCCTAATGAAATAAACCTTCCGAGGGGATGAAATTTGTATATCGTCGAGTTGGAGTCCTAGCAGGGAACGCTGTTTTTCACCCCAGTTGCGGTCTAACTCGCGCATCAAACTCAATCGAGCCGGCTTCGTCAACAGCCCCTGCAAGTCCTTCAGCTGATTCTTGCTTATAACTTGCGTTACTCGCGAAATAGCCTGCAAAGACATTTGTTCATGATATGTCTAGAAAAGAGGTGACTAACTGACTAAGATCAGGCAGTTGATGTTGATGCCTTGTTAATATTAAGGTTAGGGGTTCTATTCTAGGGTGGAGTACAGATTAGTATGACAACGGTCGATTTCAATACGAGATTTGAGCTTGAGCATCGTCCTAGTTGAATACGAGTTGAAGGTTCGTGACGTGACTTGATGAAATGAATTTCGGCTAATGTCACACACCTGACAAAAGTGAGGTTGTCAAACGGCTGATGCCTATAGCACATGGTTTTACCGGTTGCTATAATGTCTTACCGCTGGTACTATTTGCAACGAATAGATAAGCTTAATTTTATCATTAGTAAGTTGTTCACAATCGCCATTAGAAAGTTCTTTGATTTAAGTTTTTATATGGAATAATATCAGGCGCCAGGAAAACATTAAATAAGCCCATCCTATGGTCAACTTCAACAGGGTGACCATTCTGTCAGAAAACCGAAGATAGCACTGGACTGCACTACTGTGGTAATACTGGTAACTGTGATAACAGCAAACAGGCCAAAGCTGTGTATACTGATCAGCCTTTACAAGCACATCAAGCTTAGAAAGCGCTAAACTTTTTCTTCAGACTTTCATTTCTAGATCTTTGACAGTCATTACGAGTAGTCAGAAGCCCGCAAGTCAGACAATCAGTCTTGCCAAGGGGTATCGTGTTACCCAGTCGCTGGGTTGTGTTGTAGAGCTCAGATGTAGGCAGTGGTTGCCTATAAATACCGGTATTCAGGTGCAGTGGTGGCCCAGTGAAGAGCAGAGACGACTTACAAGTTGTGGGTCGTGGGTTCGAACCCTGGCAGACGCTTTACTTTGGGTAAACTATTTAATCACCACTGCCTTAAAAACGGTGAAGGAAAACATCGTGAGGAAACCGGCATGTCCTAGAATCAAAAATTCGAATACATGTGACATCCACCAACCCACACTGGGCCCGCGTGTTGGGTTAAGGCCATCCCCTCTCACATAGAGGAGGCCAATGTCCCAGCAGCCAATGTTTCCAACAATAAAAGGCTGATGTAGTAGATAGTAGGTGCACCCGGCTAGATTGGAAGCCGACCTCAACATAACTATGCGAAAAGGCTGGGGAAAATACATAACTCATTAAGCTAAGTTTCAAAGTTCTTTTCAAGAAAGTGGACCGAATCGGTGGTTATCAGCTTGGGTGATTGATTGATCGCCAGCAGTCGGCGGCTTGCTTTGTTATAGGTAACCAAGTGCGAAGATACGATAACGACAATCAAGCGAAATTACGAACTTGATAATTTGGTTTCATGATTCGATAATTAATCATACACCTATCTATATGCGTGATTTTAATCAGTCAAATCACAACCACGAGTCAGTCTTGGAATTATAATTCCATTTGTAGGCACGGGTGGTAGTTACCTATCTACCTAGATCACTTGCCAAAAAACTTTGATGAGTGTCGAATGTTTGCCGAGCTTAGAGCGCTAGTGTACCAAACTGTAGTTTAGTCGCTGGTGCAGCGCTGTGCTCAAGCCTATTCTCTAAGGATACAGTCCATAGAGAAAGGCACCACAGGACGGAATAGCAAGCCCAATAGCATTATTAAATTATACAATAAATTACATGAAATTGTTTAAAATCTTACACCACCTGCTTGGTCCCGTACTTGAATTCTTTCTCTGCGAACAATGGATCCCAAATACTCCTCAGGACGCTGAAGTCAATTTTGATCATTACCCATGTTAACGGATTTTGTAAAAGAATTAATTTGGGAACTCGCCTCTTCTTTGGCTTATCGTTTTTCTTTCTCCATGAAAATGATTTCTGAAAGCCTTTGACGAAACTTAGAGAGCTTTTTGCTTGGTCTATAACATCACCCCTATCATTGTTCCGAGGATTTAGCTGCCGATATTCAATAGAGGAGCAATGAATAAAATTGGGAGTTAGCGGAGAAAATGGGTTGCATTTTTGGGATAAAACAGAGCAAGTTCTGGTTAGTGCAGAAACATGGTTGTATTTATTAACTTCAAAAGCTCTTGTTACAACTGGAAATAAACGCCTGGGAAGAAATATCATTGGTGATGCCATCTGAAACAGTAGCAAGCGATGTAGTATATGATGATACAATATTCTACCCCTACTAGTAGATAATAAATAAGATCAGCAATGTTTCATGAACAGTTGGAACTCACCTGCATGTTCAGTAAATTTCGCTATTGCATTCTTGATTAAAAAACTTTTCCATTTTTATACTTAATTTACATAAATATGAAAACATTAACCCTGAATTTTGTATATAAAAATATATTAATAATCTAAAATGCCATAATATTGACTTGCAATCTACCGATTTTTTTTTTTATGACATGTAATCCAAAGGTCAGATTGACATTTAAACTATTGCCGAAATACCAAAAAAAAATACATCGTAGGTTTTGATTTGATCGGACCTTCATTGTATGTATGCGCTTTTGTATAAAGGAGGTATATATAAGGACATTATTTATCAGTCCACATGGTCCCCACTGGCCCACAGTTGGTCAAAGACCTTCCCAGTCTTTCCACGTCTTACAACAACGAAACAGCTTGGGTGAGTCGTTGGTAACTGGATTGGCATTAATTATTTTGAGCATTATGACACGGATGACCAGCAATTTATCACTTAAGACGGTACCCTGACCAAAAAATCGCCATGAGCTTTGAGCATTCCTATTGGTCTAGCGGCACTGGTGGCGCATGAATTATAGTAGTGAATACGCCCAGATTTTAGAATAAAATCTTTATAAAATCAAATTTTGGTCTTTTGAAAAAAAAAAACTACAAAAATGTTCGTTATTAAATTGTCTATCCATTAGTGTTAGTACAAAAAATAGTTAATGAACACTTTACGAGGAGATGCATAATATCAATAATTATTTCTCATTTTTATGGTTTTTTTTGACGGAGATTAGTGAAATATATACAACATTTAAAAAAAAACTAAATCTACCATTTTAGAATCAATATTATGTAGAAATTTAATGTATTTTTATTAATTGATATTTCTTTTTAAATAACGAGTAGATAGCTCCTAAAACAGCACAAAAACGGCTTGCGCGGTGTTTTGCTCGGGGTACCGCCTTAAAATAACTCCCGTCGAGTATTATAAGTAGCATTTAAATTTTATATTGTTTGGTTTGAGACATTTGATGCAAGTGAGCAAACTTTGAGATGGGTAGATGACATTGTTGCCATTGCGGGAGAACCTGAATGAGGTTGGCACGGGAACGTGGTGATTGGTACGAGAAGAGAGAGAGCTATGCTCAGCAGTGGGCGAAGTCGGGCTGTGGATGATGATGATGAGCAAACTTTTTAGTTTGTAATATCAGCCGAGGTTTTATTGACGTCTGCTATGAAGCCGAAAGCACAATGACATTCATCAAACGACGTTTTTCAACACACAGTGAAAATATAAATAAAACTTCATAATCATAATAATGACCCGTGGATATTTTTTCGAGGGCAGCCCAGTCTGATAATATAGGCCTGGCGCACTTTTCCGCAAGAGTGCGAAATATATGTAGATACTTCATTGCTAGTCTAAAAGCGGGGGTCATCAGCTATTAAGTAGGTACGTGTGTTGAAAAATGTGCTTCAAAATACATTGATCAAGGAACCATCCTTCTTCAGAGTTCACCTGCAACCAGACATGAATAATAAGTGTATCACATAGATACCTAAATAAAAAACTTTTTTACAAAAGGTAAACAGACTTCTAAAGCAAAACACAAAAAATGCAAAAATAACTTTAGTTTTGGAAGTCGGTGTTGAAAAACGATTGAAACAAGAGGTACCACGATTTTTTTTTATTTTTTGTGAGAAGTATTTCTCACTTTTTTAGTTTTAAAAAGTGAGTAAAGTCGGTAAGGTACCTAAAGGATTGTTAAAATACCCATAATAACTTATTTTACAAATTCTTGATGTTTGTGCTGTTTTTGTATGAGTTTTGTACAGTACTGCGCAGCCATTTTAGCCAAGTTCAGGACGGTCAAGAAACTTGGCGAGAGCATATACATCTAGTCATACACTCACGCATGTTATGAGTACTGTAATCCTGCGGCCTCATACATGAATCTTATTGGAGTGTTCTTCGGAAAGGCCAGCAGCCTTATTGCGTAATGCATTCGGAAAGAGCAAGGGGCAAAAAGTATGAAAATCGACCAATCACATAGACGGTAAGCCACATTGCGACTTTCATCTCGCAGATCCATAATGTATGTCCTAATAGGGCGTCCCATCCCGCAGCCGAATTGCACAAGTGATTTAGGCAAGGCGAAGGGTTTGACCACTATCAAATCGACCAATCACACGCGAGATGTGGATTTCCGTCTGTGTGATTGGTCGATTGATAGCGGTCAAACCCTTTGCGTTGCCGTATTCACTTACGCAATAAGGCTGACGGTATTTCCAGTCACGTCTGCCTTGTAAATATATCTACCTTTTGTATATCGCCTTTCATCCTTCCAGTGTACCACATGTTTTCCTTGATGACTGTTATGCTCAGTTATGACTAGTCTACATTTGAAAAGCATTATTCAGGTAAATCGTGTGAATATGCATATTGTTTCGGTTCCGGTTGTGTGGGTTTGTACATGACTACTATGTAATTTCCACTTCACCAACTACTTGTATTACTTTAAACAGTGCGAATAACAGTGACGGTGTAAACTTGGCGTTATTTTCTATACCTGAAGCCTGAAGGTACCAACTTTTTCATTAATTAATAAAAATCAATCGGATACCTAATGGATTAATAATTTAACTGAACCTAATCAATCAATCAATCTGCCTAGCCTTTTCCCAATTGTGTTTAGTCGGCTTCCAGTCTAACCGGATTCAGCTGAGTACCAGTGTTTTATATAGAGCGACTGCCTATCTGACCTCCACAATCTAGTAACTGGGTAACACGGTACTCCTTGACAAGACTGTTGTCAGATCTCAAGCTTCTGACTACTCGTAACGACTGTCAATGATCTTCAAATGACAGCCGGGACCAACGGCTTAACGTGCTTTCCGAGGCACGGAGGAAACTCGCTATGAAATGGTCACCCATCCACGGATCGACCTCGTCAAGCGTTGCTTAACCTTGATGATCGACCCGTGCGGCTGTTATTATTTAGCTAAGAGCTCCTCTTCACTGAACTGAACCTAATCATACTCATTTAATTAAAACAGAAGACTTCTGCCAGCGGCTTCGTCCGAGTGAATGTTGATACTTTTGGGATAAAAGCAGGGGCGGATTTACATAAGGGCTAGGGCCCCGTAGATATAAAGGGCCCCAGCCACCATAAGAACAAAATTGATAATATTGGTTCCTGGCTTAAATGATTAATTATACTAAAAGAACTTTAAAAAAAAAATGCAGCTCTGCTAATATGGCTACTTAAACATAATACTAAGTGTAAGTTGGTGCAACTCAGTAGAGTTACCAGGGCCCCGAGATTAAGAGGGCCTCCAAACAGTGCTGGCAGTGTCAACAATGTAATAGACGGAAATCCACATTGCGTCTTTCATCTTGCATCCGATTGGCCGATTGATGGCGGTCAATCTCTTTGGCTTGCCGAATCTGCTTGTGCAATTAGGCTGCAGAAAACGGTATAAAATTGTTATTAATGGTCATCGTGTCCAGAGGGCATAAGGCCTAGGGTCCCAGTCGTAAAAAGAGGGTTGTTATAAGCTGTACGTTGACGTGTGTACCTGTGTGTATGTGTCTCAGTCTGTGGTATCATAGCTCCTAAACGGATGAACCCATTTTAATTTAGTTTATTTTTTGTTTGAAAGGAAACTTTTTCGAGAGTCTTCGTAGGGTATTTTTCGCAAGATATCGTATCGAAATCACTTGTTTCGATAGATTGTTGATAGAGATAAGAGTATATAATGTAGTTTAAAAAGCATGAAATAAAAAAGAAAATCCTGATCCAAACCCTCTATAGTCAAAAAATAGGGCTCCAAATAGTGTTAGCTCAGCCCTCCACAAGTTCACGGTCTATCCCTGGATAAAAGTAGCCTGTTATATATCCTGAGCAAGACATGGTATACCCGTGTGCCAAGTCTCATCAAAATCCGCTAACTCGTTAAGACTTTTTTTTTTTTATCGTCTATAGGCTTGCGCTTGACCACTATCTCACCTGATGGTTAGCGATGTTGTGGTCTACGATGAAGCACGCTTGCCTAGAATAAACCTATTCACTCTTGACTTAAAGACCCCAAGATTGTAGCAGTTGTAAAAGGTACCTAAAAAACATATAGAGTTACCTTTTCATTTATAATATAACTTAAATTTTTAACAATATCACTACCTACTAATTCAGACTACATAGTATTAACTAAATAGGTACCTTTAGTAGGAAAATTATTTAGTATCTACTAACAAATTGTTTTTATTTCGACAGTATAATAATTTGTTGTTTGTCTTATTGCTAGGCCCCCTACCTTACCTCCTTAGCCTCTTAATCTTGATTCAATTGTCGCTTTATCGATGTGCCGAGTTCATATAAATACAAGACAAATCAGATATCAGTTCAGTTTCGGCAGTATTCTTATGTTGGTAAGTGTTTTTACATTAAAATTTGCTTTATAGAAAATAGATATTAATATTTTTTTGCATATAAGATCCTCTGGCCTAACTCGTGTTATGTACTGTGTTAAAGAACCTCCTCCTTTTTGGAAAGTCGGTTAAAAAAAACTTCCGCATCTTTTTACTTTTTAGTGTTCCGTACCCGAAGGGTCCAAATGGAGCCCTTTGCTGTCATTCACGTGTCCGTCCGTCTGTCCGTCGTCTGTCACACGGGTTTAACAACCAAACGGTTGAAGCTACAGTCTTCAGATTTTCACAATATAAGTATCTTGTTGACCCAAAGCCATACAAATTGTCAAAAAATACTTTTTAATGCTTTAAGGGGTCTCCCATAAACGAAAATAAGTTTCTGAGCTCGTTCAGTAGATAAATACTGTGTTTTTTGTATTAAAAAATATTGGGAAACAAAGGAATGAGAAGCCTTCAAAGCCAGTATTTAAAAAAAGAACAAGAATTTTCTAACTTCCCATTGACCTATGAACTTCAAATTTGGTGATAATGTTTAATATTACGTATATTTTACTAACAAACACTAATATAATGATAAATCAGATTTATTCTTTGAAATTCCCTCATTTTTCCTGTTACAACCAACTTAATTTTGCGGCCTAGTACGGAACCTTAATTGGCGAATTCCAACACGCACTTTGCCGGTTTTGGTAAGAACACAAAATGACAGTCCCTAAATTCTTTTTTGCCCAAAATAACTCGTATTAAATAGAGATGCCGACTGCTGCTTCAATCAGATTAGAAAGAATCAATGGAACTATAGGGCGACTTACATTGCCAATCTTTGGGAGTTCTGTTCAATATATTTTATGTCCATCTTGCAAAAGTATTTGAAAAAGAGATTTATTTTTCATACTTCAGAGTTCCCATAATGTCAATTGTTAATATTCATCTGTACTTTCACCCCATAAAAGTATGCCAATGGATTTAAACACGCCCTGCGGTATACTGCGTCTCGTAGCATTTTCGTAGCAACCTGCTACGACATTACTACGAATACTAGAAACAAGCTATTTCGGCACGATGACTAAGAAAAACTGTACAAGGATAACCAGTGCCATTAGCACGTCTACCTACCTATATAAGTTGTAACTTATAGCTTATGTGATATTACTTACAGAAATGTGGTCGGTGTTAGCGGGCGTGTTAGCAGTCGCGTCTTTGGGCGCGGCGTGCACCCCTAGTGTCACTACGGTCAGCGGTACCCACGCTCCTGTCACAGTCTGCTCCGGCGCATTGATATTCGCCGACGACTTCGAGACTTTCGACCTCGAGAAATGGCAGCACGAGAACACCTTAGCTGGTGGTGGTGTGAGTAACAAGTGTTTTAATTACCCAAATGTTTTTTGCTGCCTCATTCAATTAATTTAAAAAGCCTATCTGCTTTCTTTGATTTGTAGTAGATCTTTAGATTTTGTGCTCAATGATTTAGTTTTCGGCAAACGGTTTCGTGCTAACTGTGTTAAGATTTCCTGTGTATCAATCTTCATCTAAAGCAGGCGCTTCTTTCCTTCGATTTTTTTTATGTTTTTCGTAATTAAGCCGCTCCCAATTTTCAATAGAATTACTTCATTTGTGTTAATCCAGTACTAATTAAGTATGATATGAATCTGCACAATGTAGTGTTAAAATACTACAAGTGTCTTAATTACGTCGTCACATTTTGTTCTAGAACTGGGAGTTCCAATACTACAACAACAACCGTTCCAACTCTTTCGCGCACAGTGGACGGCTGTTCATCCGTCCCACTCTAACGTCAGACCAGTTCGGAGAAAACTTCCTCACTTCTGGACACTTGAACATAGAGGGAGGCGCACCCGCTGACAGGTGACAAGTTGTTTTCGGGATAAAATATTAATTCTAGAAAATCGTAGAACAACAAACTCTATGTCTTAGCAAAGTCGAATGCAACCCATACCTTTTCAGGACCTTTTTAGTACAAATCGTTACTTAAAAATACACAACGTGAAAAGGTGAAAAGTAGTTGGTTGGTTCCTGGTTGGTTCAAATTTCGAATTATAAATTCAAGTACCAATAGTTTTGTTGTGCGGATTGAAAGAAGTGCGACACATTATATGGAGGATATACACTGTGTAAACGATATCCTCATTAATGATGCCTTTTATAATTATTTAATAGGTAGTGCACCTGCCATGTTGTCTTTTCATCACCCTGTTGACTGATAGAGAATGCATAAGGCATTAAGTCCACACTTGTATCGTTTGTGCATGAAGTAGATATAAATAAATAAATAATAAATAACTCTCAAAGTTTGCATGCAGGAACTAAATTATAATATTTACCTAAGTGTTAAAAACCAAATATTTAGCGATTCATTGCCAAAATCTTTATGTGGGCTCTCAGGACTGACCATCAGAACTTGGGGATTTCCAACAAAAATATTTGTTAGAAAACCCCGACTTCAGTAGTAAAAAGTAGGTATTTCCCAAAGTTGGTATGTCCCGAAGTATTTTCCAACTACTCAATCGGAAATATTGCGAAACGGGGAAGTCTCAAGTCTTACCAGACAGGAAAACACAAATTCCCTGGAATTATCTCCAAACCGCAACACGCAGTGCGCACTAACTAAGTATGCTAAGCTAATCAACAATACAATACAATCTGTCAAGCATGATAAACAAAAAAGCACGTCTTTTTCATCACTTTTTCAATCTACGAGTATTAAGTAGTTGATTCAGATAAGATACCAAGATAATCCTGTTGAATGATGATCGGTTTCTGATTGAAAATATTTTTATAATTAGTTTTTTTGTGGTAATATCGAGTACGTACTAAAGGCTATATCTATATATATCTATATATCTGATGTACTTAGGACCTCTGTTGATAAAATTTGAATCAAAGTACGAAAACGTTGTTGCCATGAAACGAAACGAATAAAGCGTCAAAGTTAAATATGAATAATATGAAGGTACCTTTTTTTTGGTGGGAAATCATCCAATGATTTCTCCCGCTCTGGGTGAAGCAGGAGGGTGTTTCAGACTTTTACTGACTAAAACCCACCCGTGTTCCTTCAGCTGCTTGCGCCAGGGCCGCGGTAACTCTCTTTCAAATTTATCCGCGACTCAGACAGGCATTGGCCCTATCAGACCCCGTCACTTTTGCTGACATCTCTTTGAGGCGCGCGTGGAACACTACGCGCCGTCAACTCGGGCTTGGTCCTAATCGGACGGTAAGCTACCCATAACATGCCGTCCGCAAGCCCGCGCCTACGGTGGCCGGGAATCGGCTTGCGACTCCCGACGCCCGGGGCGTCTCCTGCGGTGGCTAGGGGCGTGAGGACGTCTCCGTTGTGTCTCCCTCACGCGTTCCGCCTCCTCCATTGCGAGCATTACTGCTTCGCAGAAGGAGGAGACAGCTTCCCATGCCCTCTCGCTCCGTACCATGGCCTGGACCAGGGCCGGACGTGAGGTCGCCACCGCCGATCGCCTCCATGAGGACACGGCGGTGCTCCGCCCAAGCGGGACAGATCTCTACCGTATGCTCCACCGTGTCTTCCGGGCGGTCCACACAATGGTGAGACCCGGGCGTGTCCTCCTACCTTATCCTGAACAGGAACCTCCCAAAACAGCCGTGTCCGGTGAGGATCTGTTTCCTAAACCACAACAATTCTTAGCCAAACAGTAGCAAAAAATAGCAAACAAAGTACTGGGGGGTGACCACAAGCTCTTAGAGTGAGGTTATTTTGAGATCGAATAAGTGACAGATATATACACGTCATATACATCTGTCCCTTACACACACTCAAAATAACCTTACTCTAAGAGCTTGTGGTCACCCCCCAGAACTTTATATCTACCTAATATCCAGTTCACTGTTTGTTTTTTTTTTGCTACTGTTTGGCTAACAAACTCAATCACCTTGAATTTTTAAAGTGCGAAATATTTTATAAGAACGAAACAATTTTCAGATGTACAAACCCGCAATGGTGGGGTTGCGAGCGTACGGGCACAGCTGCAAATATCTTGAACCCAATCAAGAGCGCACGCATCCGTACTGTCAACTCCTTCAGCTTCCGTTATGGACGCGTTGAAGTTCGTGCCAAAATGCCTGCTGGAGATTGGTTGTGGCCAGGTAAGCAGCTATTAAACTATTAAGTAGACTACTAAGTAGACTGCAAAGTAGACTACTAAGTAGACTATTAAGTAGACTGCAAAGTAGACTACTAAGTAGACTACTAAGTAGACTGCTAAGTAGACTACTAAGTAGACTGCTAAATAGACGGAAAGCAAAACTTTGCAAGGCCTTCCTCAAGCTAGATCAACGATCTGGTAAAAGTCGCGGGAATCTGTTGGCTGGAGACACAGGACAGGTCGTAGTAAAGTTGCTTGCGAGCGGCATAGGTATCTAAGGTCCACTTGTACGAAAAACTTAACTCAGAGTTAGTTGCTAATACGAGGTTTAATTGACAGTTTGTCATGCAATATTGTCAATATAACTTCGTGTTAGCACGGGGTTTCAGCTGGTCTCAGTGATAAGAAAGAAATTTTGTTTGAAATAAATCTCATCTCACATTTTCTAGAATTGAAAATAAAAATTGTATGTTCTTGTTTAATCAACTCTCCTAAGTACAAATTTATGGCATATTGGGCTCTTAATTCATATTTCAAAAAAATTGGAACGGAACCTAACGCGATTGATGGACAAAAATGAATCGGTTTAATCAGACGAAAAACGCTAGTTACGTCGGCCCGGCTTCTTTGTATGGGATGAGGCATCTGTATGCTAGAGTTAAGATTTTCGTTCAAGTCGTCCTAAGTTGATAAGTAGTAAGTAGTCCAGCAACATCCTGAAAATCTTAATAAGACGAAATATTAAGTGAAACACCTGCTATTCTAATTATTGGAACTTCCAGTCACCTTATAGATTTTTAAGTGGAAATTAAAATCATGTTTTGTTTTGGTAGCTATCTGGTTGATGCCAGCTTACAACACTTACGGCACTTGGCCCGCATCCGGAGAGATCGACTTGGTGGAGTCCCGAGGCAACCGCGGCATGACATTGAACGGTGTTCATATCGGCACACAGGTATGACTCATCATATTTTTATGACTTTGCACACGAAAATATGAGATTTTCTCCTTGTTTAATTTCATTTCAAATATATCTTTAGCAGTTCCACCATGTCGGATGGAGACAGTTTGGTGAAGACCATCTTAGAAACAAAAAACGGTCTGACGTGTTCTTTCCGTTATTTTATTGGTTTAGCAGTTGAAAACAAAAAAAAATGCTTTCTTCAATTAAGACTCTTAATACCTTTAAATAGGTTTATCTAATAAACTGAATCTTTGCCAATAGGAAGCCGGCTCAACCCTGCACTATGGACCTTACCCTGCTATGAATGGTTGGGAACGTGCTCACTGGATCAGGAGGAACACCGCTGGCTACGACAACAACTTCCACCGCTACCAACTTGAATGGACTGAAAGTATGTCAAAGAGTTACCTACATACTTTACTTCATAGACGATAGCTTGATCTCTGCGACATATGTCAAACTGACGTTTAAGTTACCTACGTCAAGCGCTACTGTTACTGTCAAAGACCTTATTTTGGTTACTGTATTGATACTGACAGCTGTCTCAGAGATCAAGCTATATTTTATGAAGTATAGCTATTTTCAGTGCCTCCGCCCACATATAAAAAAAGTACTCTGTGCTCCGCCCACTTGAAAGTCGGAAATTATCTCAAGGGAACATACTCCCAAAATAAAAAGGTTTATGTCACAATATTCAGCATGTATAAATAAATATTCAGCAGAGTTTCGTTTGAATTTCTTCAGTCATTTGGACGTGAAAGGTAACAAACGGACAGACCAGAGTTACTTTCGCATTTATACTTAATATTAAAATGGATTTTAAAGTAATTGTTCGTTTCTGTGACAATATTTTAAGGTAGTTATTCTTCGCAGATTTCTTGAGGTTCAGCATTGACGACTTGGAGCTCGGACGTGTAACACCCGGCAACGGCGGCTTCTGGCAGTTCGGAGGCTTCAACAGCAACCCTAACATCGAGAACCCATGGAGATACGGAAGCAAGATGGCACCTTTCGACGAGAAGGTACAAACTTACTAGATTAAGGTGTCATATTGCAGTTAATCGCATGATCTAATTCCACCATACCAATGGCGATAAGCCATCGGTACATGGTGGACATCCCACTCATACGCACAAAACGTTTTGTAAACACTTTTATTATGCGTACAGCTAAGGAGTGGAATTCCCTGCCGGAGTCAGTGTTTCCCGACATCTACAATCTAGGAGTCTTAAGTCAAGAGTGAAAGAGTGAATAGGTTATTTCTAGGCAAGCGTGTTTCACCGTCGACCACATCATCGCTTACCAACAGGTGAGATAGTGGTCAAGCGCGAGCCTATAAAAAAAAAAAAAACGACCCTAAAATTATTGAGAAGCTCGTGGCTAAATAGTCACAGCCGCTCGGACCGGTCTTCAAAGTTAAGCAACGCTTGCCGAGGTTAGCCCGTGGATGGATAACATACCAAGACTCCTCCGTGCCTTGGAAAACACGTTAAGGTTGCCCTAGTCGATAATTCTTACATACAAGCGTAGTCTGACGATTACTCCTTTGTTTGACGGTGTACGTTCAAAATAAAACATGATATCAATTTGTGTCATCATTATCTAGCCGTATGGAAACAAAAAAGTAAAAATTAAATATATTTGAAAGTTATGAGCGTCGAAAGTTACATATTTCAACACTAAATTTAACGCATCTTTGGGCGCAAATACATACCATATGAAGAAGGAAAATTGCAAAACAGTCACCATACAGGGACAGATTAGTAGTTCAACAATGCAACTAAATTTTACTTTGAACAGATACATTTAGTCGTTTTTTTATGATATTCATATTCCCAAAGGTCTGTTTATAAATTATATATTCGTACGCTATCTAGCTTTTTACTGCTCATCACAGCACCAATCTCTTTCGCACGTCGGATGAGATAGCAGGCATTTTAACCCCGCCCACAAAATAGTTCGTGCCGTCGACTAGGACAACTTAATACGTTGTTCCCGGCTGTCATTTGTTCATCTTTTACAGTCGTTACGGGAAGTCAGAAGCTAGATAATCTAACACCGGTTTTGCCAAGGGGTATCGTGTTACCCAGTTACTGGGTTGTGGAAGGCATATAAGCAGTCGCTCCATGTACAATACTTGTATTCAGCTGCATCCAACCTTAATTAATCAAAGCAACATAATGTTTTTTTTTACCGTTTCAGTTCTACTTGATCATCAACCTGGCAGTTGGCGGCACCAATGGATTCTTCCCTGATGGTGTCAGCAATCCTTCCCCCAAGCCCTGGTGGAACGGATCGCCAACGGTAAGCAGTTCTTTGCTAAGTTTAAATAGAAATGGCAACACTGTTCGGTATACCGCAAAAGTGTACCCACAGGACAAAAAGCATCATCAAGGCGATTCTCGAATTCTCAACGCAGATACTATAGTAAAATGTGACTATCATTTTACTATAGTATCTGCATTGAGAAGTCGGAGTTAAGAAGTTGCCAAACCAAACCCTACTTTAATGGTAAAATATGACAGGTTTTCAGGTTAGAGTTTGTCAAATACTCCATTTCAAATCCCTGATTCAGAAACCAGGAGTTAATCTTTCTAGTTATTACGTTTCTTTGTAATCATGTGGATGAACATGATTAGTTATATCTGTTTTACGATTTTACTTAACTTGGAATGTATGGCAGAGTTTCTCATCTCTAAATTATCGCAGAATTAATGTGTCAAACTGTCAAGCACGCGTTATCTACTATGATTGGTTGAATGAATTTTCAACAGCCAATCACAGCAGATAACGCATGCTTGACAATTTGTCACATTAACTCTGCGATAATTTAGACGTGAGAAACTCAGCCTATGTATGTAAGTGTGTTCGGATCAAATTTTACAATTAAATTTTTAAGCAGTTACACTACACCGATAAAGATGAAATTTTTAATACGAGTTTGGATGACAATGCATGGTTAGCTAAGTGACGTCATTCTAAATCCAATATGGCGGACGACCCTAGATGGCGGACTAGTTATTTTATGTGCACTGCCATGATATGGGTATCAAATAAAAGGGTTTGCTGAGAAGAATTCGAAAAAAGCTTGGTTAGAAAAAATATATTTTAATAATTTATCAGGCATTTTTCATGGCACTTATTTTAATACATTATTTTTCAATCTCAGGCCCCACGTGACTTCTGGAATGCAAGAAATCAATGGTTGCCCACCTGGAACCTGAACTCCAACGACGGACAAGATGCTTCCTTACAAGTCGACTACGTTCGTATTTGGGCTTTGTAATCAAACAAACCTACACCTAAGTCAAAATGTGATTCCTGAATAAAATAACCCAACTTTGTACATAAACGACTGAAATTACAATAAAATTATTTTAATATTAAGGAATATCGTCTTTCTTTTAAAGAATATTGAAAGTCCTTATATTTGAAATGAACGAATTTTTAAAAAGAGGCTTTTCTTTAGTTCCTGTTCCCTTCGAACGATTAGCTAGATATCAATGATCGAATACACAGCTGACGTAAATAGTTGAATTCGAACTAAGGATTTGTTTTAATTTATCAATGGGGACAGAATCAACAATCGTGTGTTATTAAGTTGCTTGTTATTTCCTGCTAGTTGTAGATACAGTAAAATGAGTAAAACGCTCAAAAGTTACTATGCACAGGCAAAAGATATAACACATTGAACATTTCAATAATCTCGATTTACAGCCTGTTGAAACAATTTTGACTTCTATTGCGTTAGTGATAATATGACAAAATGCCAGCTGTAGTAAACTGTTGGTTTTGTTAACAGGTTTATGCTTTTTATGTCATCCTTATGTTAACGGAATAGCACTCAAAATCGGTTGAAGGTTGCCCTAGTCGATGGCACGAACTATTTTGTGCGCGGGGTTAAAATGCATGCTATCTCATCCGACAACACGTGCGAAAGATATAGATGCTGTGATGAGCAGTAAGAAGCTAGTTCGCGTACGAATACACACTTTTGCAAATTTATAGCGAAATGGATGATGATTTAGGACGAAAACGAGCACGCGAAATTTTATAAATTTTTGGAATATGGATATCATGAAAAAAAAGACTAAATGTTTCAAAATAAATCCCTGTATGGTGACTGTTTTGCATTTTTCTTCTTCTTACGGTATATTTATTTGCGCCCAAAGATGCTTTAAAATTAGTGTTGAAATATGGAATTTTCGACGCTCATAATTTTCAAATATATATTTTTTACTTTTTTGTTTCCATACAGGGCTATATAATGTTGGCTATATAAAATTGATATCTTTTATTTTGAACGTACACCGTCAAACAGTGGAGTAGTCGCCTGACTACGTTTGTATAGAAGAATGATAGGCTAGGACAACCTTAAGAAGGTTTGAAAAATTTCTAATGGTATTGCAAATGGAGTATTAACTTTATAGGATTGGTGTAAAGAAAACTCTCGCTTCATAAAACCAATTTAATACAAACACTGGAATGATACAAGAGAAAAAAGATCATACCACGATCAGTCCATATGATAGAACCGGGGACTCATATACTGCGTAGGTTTACTTGAAAGTGGGGTCGATGTGGCCATAATGTACTGTGGGAGACGTCGCTTATCAGTGAATGGACTCACTCTTGAATAGTACCGCCGTTCTATCACCTAAAAAACGATCGGAAGTGGTAATTGCATATTTTGGTTCTGATAATATTGTATTTACTCGTATCAATGTGAGAATACAACAGCTGCGAAAAGGCTGGCTCGTTTGATCAATAAGCTATTGGATTTGGAACATTATTTTATACATGCATAAAAATAAATAGTAGAATACGTACTTTATCAAAGAATCTTGTCAGCTTAACGGAGTTGCTTGTGCCTGCAGCTAACGATCTGAAATATATATATGAGAACATAATGATTATTTATTTATATTTTATTTACGATACACTAGAAATTTCTACTATAGCGTGGGTGCGTTTACAAACATTTAAACACACATCCATAAACAGCCAGCTGGAACAACTATATGTAGGCTTAGGCTATACAAATATTTGTTCCGTGCGGGAATCGAACCCGCTTGTCACCGAGTCGTAGAGTCCCTGATAAATAGAATTATTGAAATTCGCGGTGGCCGTTAATTACTTCCCGTTTGCTTCTCTCAATGTTTTACAACGATAATACTGTAACTATCACGGTAATGAAGATATCGACATAAGTGTTGATTATCAATATTTTAGTGCCTGACAAAAAAATAAATCATAACTGTAATATAACATTGCAGGCGAATTGTGATAGTTGAATATTATAAATATAAACTAATATAGTTTTTTCTTCATCATGAAAAGGGGAAGAATACCTATATGTTGTGCCCTTGGGGGAACAACAAAAAGGGTTTTTATTATACAAAAATGTTTTCCGTGATCCTGATGATCTTCCACCAAAAAGTGATCCCGTATTTACAGAAATAAATTGTGTGCTCCAGAGATGGAACACCGGGGTGGTTTTTAGTCATTAAGAGTCTGACAGACCCCTCCGTCCCCCCCAGGGCGAAGGACATCCAATGAGGATTAACCACCCCGGAACAAAAAAAAAAAAGGTTTGCTCTGATACAAAGTTAGGTTAGCTCTGTTACAAGGTTAAGTTGGGTTAGCTCTGATACAAGGTTAGGTTAGCCCTGATACGAAACAAGGGCAAAGGACAAAAGAACAAAGGACTAAGGATTATTAATATCTGACTATTTATCGGATCGTACGCAGCAAGTAAAGATTGGTGACTACATGAGTGATGAACTTCCTATCGAATATGGAGTTCCCCAGGGAAGTATTCTTGGCCCCACTTTGTTTCTATGCTATATAAATGAGCTATGTCAGCTTAATCTTGAAAACTGCAAAATAATATCTTATGCAGATGACACAACTCTTACTTTCACGGGCAATTCTTGGGAAGAAGTATATTCGTTAGCTCAAAAAGGTCTGAACACCGTCTGCCACTGGCTCGCTGCAAACTCGCTCACACTTAACGCAGATAAAACAAAATACATACCTTTTGCAATACGGAGCGCAGAAACCTTCTTACAAGACAAACCTCTCATTTATGTTCATCAGTGTTCATTTCCTCCCTTGAATCATTGTAGCTGCTCAACTATACAGCCAACACAAAGTATTCGTTACTTGGGTGTAATCATAGATAAAAGATTGTCCTTTGACGAACACATTCACAACTTATCTAAAAGAGTACGAAAACTTATTTATATTTTCAAGCAGCTTAGACATGTAGCAAGTGGTAAAACACTAAAAATGATATACATTGCCCTTGTTCAATCTATCTTAATATATTGTGTAACAACTTGGGGAGGTGCCGTCAAAACTAAAATGTTGGAAATAGAAAGAGCCCAAAGGCTGATTCTGAAAGTTGGCCTTTCTAAACCACGACTCTACCCCACTGCCACACTATATCAAGAAGCTGAGGTTTTAACTGTCAGACAGCTTTACATCCTTTTTACTATTCTCCGACAACATTCAGATCCATCCTCTTTTATTATTTCTAAATTAACTACTAGGAGGCAGTACGACGTATGTAGCACCATTAAATGTAAAACTGCCTTTGCCCAAAAATTTTACACTTTCCGAGGACCCGAACTCTATAATAAATTAAATAAAGAATTAGGTATTTTCCATTACAATAGATCTAAATGTAAACTAATTTTAACTAACTGGCTACTAAAGTTGGACTACACAAAAACAGAAGAACTGCTCGTCATAAAAACATAAATAATGTATCCTACCAACACCATACCTACTTTTTGAACCCACTCATATAGCTTCTCACCCTCTCAACACCTCACATACAAACACACACACACACAAACATAAACACAAACTCACATATACACAAATTGACACTCTTACTTCACATAATAAAAAAAAAACCTTACAATTAAGTGTTTGCACTTGTAACATAGAAATTTATCAAAGAATGATTTATCTATAGTAATAGTTTTTGATGATATGTATAATTATTATTATTCCTTTTTTCCCTGTAGGGGGGAGTCTCTGGTGTCCTGAAATACAGGTTACGGCTTAGCTCAGGCACCAGTCTCCCGCAAATAACTATGTGGCATATCGTTATTATTATTTTTCCTTTTTGAGTTTTTAGTTGTTAAGTGTTATTTGTGGAAGAAAAATAAAGATGATTTTGATTGATTGATTTGATTGAAGGACAAAGGTCAAAAGTTAAGGTCAATGTTCGAGATTCTGAAACAGGGTTCAGGTGATTCAAGGTAAGGTTAGCTCTGAAACAAGGTTAAGTTGGATTTGCAGCTGATAGAAGGTAAGGTTAGTTCTGACACAAGGAAAGGTTCGCTCTGATACCAGGTTAGATTAGCTCTGATACAAGGTTAGGTTAGGTCTCATACAAGGTATGGTTAGCTCTGATACAAGGTTAAGTTGGGTTACCTCTGATTAAAGGTTAGTTTAGCTCTGATAGAAGGTAAGGTTACTTCTGACACAAGGAAAGTTTCGTTCTGACACAAGGTTAGGTGCTCTAATACAAGGTGAGCTTAGGTTCGCTCTGAAACTAGGTTAGGTTAGCTCTGATACAAGGTTAGGTTGGCTCTGAAACAAGGTTAGGTTAGCTCTGGTACAAGGTTAGGTTGGCCCAAAACAACATTGGTTAGCTCTGCTATAAGGTTAGGTTGGCTCTGATACAAGGTTAGTTTAGCTCTGATACGAAACATGGTCAAAGGACAAAGGTCAATGGACAAAGGTTAAAGGAAAGAGGTCAAAGGGCAAAGGTTAAAGGAAAGAGGTCAAAGGGCAAAGGTTAAAGAAGGAAGGTCAAAGGCTAAAGGACAAAGGTTTAAGAAGGAAGGTCAAAGGTCGAAGGACAAAGGACGAAAGGACAATGGTCTAAGGACAAAGGTCAAAGAACAAAGGCCAAACGTCAAAAGTCGAGTCCAAAGGCCGAGGTTCTGAAACATGGGTAGGTTAGCTCTGATTTAAAGTTAGTTTAGCTCTGTTACAAGGTTCCCCCCCGGTTCCCGCTTTGTCGATGCGAGGGGGCTCAGTAACCGTGGCTTGGTCACCCACGGTGAAGCGAAGAGGTACCCGAGGAGGGGCCGCTCGTCAGGGCTTTTGCCGATAAGCCGACGACGTAGCGGCCAAAATGTAGGTTGCGGTGCTGCCTAGGCGACATCGCAACTGAGGCGGGCCGCGATGTCGTATGGGGTCTCCCATACCCATACGATATCGCGGCTGAGGGTTGGAGGCCGCGGCAGGAGAGGAGTGCCGGTATTGCGGTGCGCCGCTCTCCCTACCTTCCGCGGCCTAGACGGGGTCGCCACCGTCTGATGGCGGAAACGGTGGGGCCGCAGGGGAGGAGGAGTGCCGGTATAGCGTTGGCCGCTCCCCCTATCCCCTGCGACCGAAAAATGGTAGGTGGCGGGGCCATTGACCCTGGCCCGTCACAAGGGGACCAAGGGGTCGTCTGGCACCCATGTGCTGGTTTGGTCCCTGGGGTGGTCACGGCGCACAGTGTGTTCTGGTGCGCCGGTGATGGGGGGTACTCCCCAGAGGAGAGTCCGGTGACGGACAGCCGCGGCGGGTTCGCGGTGAGTGCTAACGCGTACCCGTGTTCCCGCCATAAGCGGTACAGGAGGACACCGTGGAGTATTAGTGGGTTAGAGTCCCACATAACTGCGCTATCTCCCCGTGGTAGCGCAGTATGCATGAGCATTTCTCCGCGCTAAATAAAAAAAAAAAACCCTCTGTTACAAGGTTAGGTTAGCTCTGAAACAAGGTTAGGTTAGCTCTGTTACAAGGTTAAGTTGGGTTAGCTCTTATTCAAAGTTACTTTAGCTTTGATATAAGGTAAGTTAGATTCCTCGGCATTGCTTCGGCTTTAAATTTAATAGGCTCTTTTCGGTTTTCTTTTTATCGTATAAGCTTTTAAATATAACCTTCAACTTAAAAGTTTTCAAAGTGATCAAAATAAACTCGTACGTTTCCTTTTTTTTGTGAAAGCTGAAACTTAATTACGTAAGTTTATAAAAGTAAACTAACTAATAACTAATATTAGAAAAACGGGCAAAATATACTTTGAATTTATTGTCGACAGATCTAACGACTCGATCTATCGTTCTTTCGATCGGTCTCCCGACTTTTCTACCAGTTTGTCTACCAGTTTGTCTACCGATTTGTCTACCGACTAGTCTGTTGACTGGTCTGTCGAATGGTCTGTCAACTATTCAGTCGACCGGTATGTCGACTGGCCTGTCGACCGGTCTGTCGACTGGCCTGTCGACTGGTCTGTTGACTGGTTATATTCAAAAGCTTATGATATGATAATATATTTAAAAGCTTATATGATAAAAAGAAAAACCGAAAAGAGCCTATTAAATTTAAAGCCGAGGCAATGGTGAGGGACTCCTTACCCTCCCAGTTCTCTTTAACATCCCAGTTATCCTAACCAACCCAGTTCTCCTTAGTATTTCAGTTCCGTGCAATATTCACCCTCCCAGTCCTCTCCAAAGCCCTCGAGAGTATTGTCCAGAAGCAAAGGTCTTGTTATTTGTCTACTTATGACCTGCTTAGTCCTTACCAATTTACCTTACCTTATATCAGAGCTAACCTATGGGATACAAGTAAGTATCACAATTCGCCAGTAATAAACAGTAACTTCTAATGATAACAGATTAATAACGGCAAAGTAATAACAATTGCTTGTAGCAAAAACGAATCTACCCTCGGTTATTAATAAATGAATAAGGTACAGTGGCCAGCACCTATAAGAACACTCCTTATGAAGTTAAGAGTTGAAATATTATCTTTAAAGGTAAAGGTAAATACGATATGCACTTCTGTTTAATAACATAATACTTAGCTGTAGGCCACCGGTACAATACGATAGATTGATCGCCTACTCAAGCATAACTGCAATGTAAAGATTAGAGTTTTGCTTTATTTTTTTGTCAGGCACAACAAATATTGATAATCAACACTTATGTCGATATCTTTATTACCGTGACAGTTACAGTATTATCGTTGTAAAACATTGAGAGAAGCAAACGGGAAGTAATTAACGGCCACCGTGAATTTCAATAATTCTAATTATCAGGGACTCTACGACTCGGTGACCGGCCATCCTGACATCAGAATGAACGGTCACCCTTAAAATTTTCTTTTTCTTCTGGAATACGATGAAAGCAATTGTTTGAGAATAGGAAGCAAATAGAAGCAATAGGGAAGCAATTATTGGGCATAAATTCAACGTTAAATGCGCCTGGTGACCGTTCATACTGACGGACACGTTTTTACAGTTTCATTCACGGAACAGAAAAAACAGTGGAAATGCAAAGTAGGCGTGGCACGCGTGTCACTAATAGGCGCTTCCACGCAAACTTGATTCCAGTCGTGTTCTAGCATCGTCGAGTTGCTAGTCTCGCGACAAATTTATATTTCCGTAACTATGCCGTTTCGTTCCATTTTGGAGTGCAAAAATGATAGTAGGAGAAAGAAACTTAAAAATGGAGGTGTTTCGTATCATCGATTAGAATGATTTTATTTGTTTTCTAATAAAATATTAGTAAATTTCAATTTACTAATAATTTAATAGAATGTTAGTTAAAATCAACCTTATACGATTATCATATAGTGTATTTTGTATTGAACGTTTTCACTATTTCGTTCTCGAAAGTTCTTCGCTACTCAATTAGGGATGTAGTCGTGTCGGGTATTGATTTTGTAGATAGATATCGATAAAAGAAAATAGGAACCTATATTTTCTTTTATATTAGGTGGATTAAATATTTCCAAAATAATTGGAAGTATGTTATATTGCATACATAATTATTATTGCAATGATTATACCGGCTGTTTACCTACCATATCTACTCTACTACCTACCTACCTACCTACCTACTAGGGTAGGCGAACAGTAATTCATTTTTATACATATATTATTTTATTTTTAAATAATACTACGTCATTCATCCTACAGTTTTACTGATCTACAAAATAGTTTATTTTTTCTAATTAAGATATCGGGTATCTATCGATATCGATAATGTAATTAAAAATGCAATGTTACTTCCTTGATCGAGTAGCAGTTGATATCGATCTATGACACGAAAGTCAACCTTACGGTAAATGAAATAAAGTTTATAACTGCAACCACTGAGAATACCGCCATCTATGGGTGGGTAGCGGAATTTACTTGGCAATCGAATCTAGTTTGACTTTAGATTACAAAACGTCGTAAATACTTTCTACACTCACGCAAAATAAATCCTATTTAAATAGTGTGAAGATTGTTTTCCAGATGTAGGATCTCTGACTTATGCTAGTTTTAACTAAAATTATCGGGATAATCGTCGGAGTCACCAAGAACCAGATCGACCATATTGCCATCAGCTCCAAATGGCGTTCTTCATTGCTTGATGTCCGTAACCGTAGGGGCGCCGATATAGATAGTGACCATCATTTGGTAGTTGCTGAAGTTCGGCTCAAGGTAGCGGTAACCCGTGCAACTGGAGAACCCGGCAAGGTAGGGCGAAGGTACGATGTGAGCAAACTTTTTAACTTGGACACCCGTAAGGCGTTTCGCCTTGAGCTACGCAATCGGTTCTCTGGACTGGAGGATGCTGCGGACTCAGTGGACGAGGAGTGGAGCTGCATTAGAAATGCCTATACAGAGACCAGTTCCGTGGTCCTTGGACACAAATCAACACATGCTCGCGAGGACTGGATGTCACTTCACACGTGGGGCCTCATTGAGGATAGAAAGAAATTACACCTCAAACTGCTTGAGACCCGTGATGATGCCGAACGAGCCGACCTTAACGCTCAATACCGCCAGAAGCGCAAAGCGATTTATCGCAGTACGCGTGCAGACAGAAGGCGGTGGGCTGACGATATTGCTGATCGTGCTCAACATGCTGCGAACACCGGCAACTTGAAGGAGCTGTATAAAGCCACGAAGACCTTGGCAGGTAACAGAGGGCTTAAGAAGAAGCCGCTTAAATCCAAGGAGGGGCAGCTTATAGCGACGTCGGAAGGGCGGCTGCAACGCTGGCGCCAGCACTTTGAGGAGGTCTTCGGATCGTCGACATCTTTGACACCTGACGCGCTGCGGATAGGTTCTGTGCCACCTTGACCGCTCGACATTGATACGGAACCACCGTCAGCCTCTGAAGTGACTGAAGCGATCCTCTCTTTGAAGGCTGGCAAAGCACCTGGAATGGAGTTGGATTGGTCACACGCTCCGGAGGGATTCCGATCACATTCCTAAACAGGCCTTAGATTGGAATCCTCAAGGAAAAAGGAAGCGAGGCCGTCCCCGTCAATCTTGGCGACGTACCGTATTAGCTGAAGCGACAAGCATTGGAATGGCGTGGAGCGAGGTGAAGCGCGAAGCTCAAGACCGGTCTCGATGGAGGACTACTGTGGAAGCCCTCTGCCCCAGCTAGGGGACATAGGATCTTAAGTCAAGTAAGTCAACTAAAATTATAACGACAAATCAAACGATCGGCTTATTTGTAGTGCATTATATGATTATCAGTTTATATGTGTGAGTTTGGCGACAACGGTTCCCATAGTAATTTTGCTGCATTGCACTTCCACTGTTTTTTCTGTTCCGTGGTTTCATTGCACCAAAATGTGTTACAAAACAAATTTAAACAATCGATAGGAATGCCTCAGACATTTAAAACCGCGCCATCTATTGGCATAAATTTTAAATGATCCATTCAAGTAATCTATGAAATGTGAATTAAGAGACCAATATTCGATAAATGATTATGAGAGTAGGTAAGTTAGGAGAGTTGATTAAACAAGAACATACAATGTTTATGTTCAATTTCAGAAAATATTAATTTTACACACCATTCAATTACAACTCGGTGCATGTCGCTCTCCATCTAGTGAGATTTATTTGAACCATATTTTCTTTCTTAGCGCTGGGACCCCGTGCTATGGTGTAATGGAAAGCAAAAGTGTGGTCGTGTACCATCATTGTAATCACGACAGCACAGAATTATAATAACATTGAACTACCCACCTAGCTTGATGGCAGTTTACGAATATTTCATCCGCGCCGCATTGCTCAGCTATACTGCTAGCTAGCCTTCTGTACTGGTTCTTTCTTTGTTTCTCTTCTGCCATGTCGAACTTAGTTCCAATTACTAATATAGGAATCTGAAATTTAAAGTTAAGGTTGAACTAGTCGACGGCACGAACTATTTTGTGCGCGAGGTTAAAATGCATGCTATCTTATCCGACAACATGTGCCAAAGATATAGATGCTGTGATGAGCAGTAAGAAGCTAGTTCGCGTACGAATTAGAACTTTTGCAAATTTGTATCGAAAAGGATGATGATTTAGGACGAAAACGAGCGCGCGAGTTTTATAAACAGACCTTTGGGAGTCTAGATATCATGGAAAAACAACTAACTATAAAATAACTATTTATAAAATAACTTAATTTGCATTGTTGAATTACTAATCTATCCCTTTATGGAGGCCATTTTTAAATTTTTCTTCTTCTTATGGTATTTATTTCCGCCCAAAGATGCGTTAAAATTAGTGTTGAAATATGGAACTTTCGACGCTCATAACTTTGAAATATATTATTTTTTTGAACATATTATTAAGGGGAAATTAAATATTCATACGGTGCTAATTAAACCGCCTGAACACAGTTTGGGAAAAAAAACCGTGATAAAATGCGTGACTCAAACCTATCACAGATGCCGTCGGCTCGCCCGGCTGGTATAGACATAAAAGTGACTTACTTGAGTAGAACCGAGAAATTGCTCTGGATCCACATCTACATGTGGCATAGGATTTGAACTGTCTTGATTCAGAATCTCTGACAGCCATTTTTGTAAATTAACTTGACTTTTTCTATTAGTTAAATCGTGCACCAAAATAATACCTGAAAAAATATATAAAGATAAAGATTAATTTATTTTTTCAATTTGTGTTTTTGACTTTTGGTCCAACTCAATTACAGTGATATCCAAAGTGATCTTATACATCGAACCCCAAAGGGTCCACGTTAGCGAAAATATTAATTGGAGGTCCATGAGATGAAAATTACTTTGAAATGATCCACGATAGAGATCATTTGATAATCAATCATAATACCTAACAATTCTCTTGAAATTGTTAAATTTTTTAATTGACGTTGGGTTCGCGTTTTATTACCACTATCTCACCTGATGGTAAGCTATGATGTGGTCGACGGTGAAGCACGCACTCGCACATAATAATACTATATCATTATATGAGAAATTCTTGACATTTCTTGTCTCAGAGCTTCGCAAAGACTGCGCAGAAAGATTTGTACTTGCACTGACTTGTTCAATTCGTCAAAGAATAAATATAATTCCCAGCATGTAACTTGGCAACGTTTTGTCATAGTGGGGGTAAGTTCACGCATATTCCGTGAAATGAACTTCCACCATACAGAGAGAACGGAACGCGGACGCGACGCGATTGGTCAATCGATAATTGTAACAACTGATCAACAGTCTGTGTGACCAACCGCAGGCTTATTACGTATGAAACAGCAATTAACAATATTTGCGCAGAGATTGTACAATCATCGCGCGAATATCGCTTTACGTCAAAAAATTGGAAGGCTTATTTTTGCGAAATAATTGCTCTTCAATCGCGAATCCGCATTATATATGAGCTATAGCCATACCATAATAATTTTACGACCGCACTGCTAACAATAAAATTCTGTTAACTGAAATGTGCATTTATCGCAAGGTGATCGCGATAATTTCGTATTACGTATCGTTTTTGACAGCAGAGCGACAGCGATCGGCGAGCAAATGTGGCTGTCAAATTGCGATTACTTTTTCCCTTGGTTTTGGTCGATTGCCAATCGCTCGCTGATGGCTGAGTAGGTACAGAAGTTTTTGAGTTTTTGGCGGCTTTTTTCGTATGTTATTTTGTAGCTACTTTAAGTATCCGCAAATTAGAATAATAATATAAGAATAAATATTGAAATAACAAATTCCTAGTGAATATTGTAAATGTAAATGACAAATTGGTGTTGTTTTGAGTCTCTAATGTCTACGCAACTGGACTATTTGTTGAATCATTGAAACAGAAGTGATCACGGTAAAGTAGAGGATTTTTTTATATACAGTATAAAAAAATCCTGTGTTGGCTACCTGAGCGAAGCTTATATGTTTACTACTAAATACTTACAAACACATGAGAATGTGATAAGTCCGCAATAAGTATCTTCTATTATATTTTTTTTTATATGGCAAACACCGATGTCGACTATTCTGCCAATGCCTAAATTAAATTTGAAAAATCTTTTTTACGTTTCATAGCTCAAATACGAGATAATGTAAGTGATGTTCTAATGCGTTATCGATTCAATTTTTAAAACAATCGACAATTCGAAGACATTTTAATCGATTTTACACATTGACATACATGTAAATAAAATGCAAATATCAAATTTTCACTGCCATATTTACTTTACACAAATACTTTACATCTGCGAATATTAATTTATCGGAATATTGGAGCTAAATAGTAATCAAATTGACTATTGTAAAAAAACAGCCTCCACGAAGTGTTGCTCTTTCATAAGCTGGTTAATTCATCAAACGATACATCTGCGATACATTTTATAAATCATCGGACAGATAAAATAGCTTCTGTTAAAAGTTACTGTCAAAAAAAAAGACTTGACTTAAAGGCCTCAGTAGCCAGGTCACTAAATTGATCGCGCGATAATTGTACAATTATTGCTACTTGCTGTTCCTTACGTAATAAGCCCGCCGATCACGCGGTCGGAACGGTGCTAAATGAACCCCGCTTCCCGCTTGACTACCAAAGTCACCTAAAAACCGACTTCTGCCAACTTACGTGCCGGGGATTATACGAATGTGAGAGACAAATAGGTACAGTCGGTAATAGCTATTACCTGACCCACGAAATTTGACGAAAAAAAACGAATGAATTTGAACCCTCTGTCTATAAAAGTAAGGATTTATTTAATTTGTAGAGTTTATCAGACTAGCGCTACTCGATGAACAAATTTGACGCGCTTTTTCAGTCTCTACTTTTGTTTGATAGACTCTACCTACTTTAAAAAAAGAAATGGGTGTTATATAGGCTATTGAAACGAAGTAACGGTTGTACTGTCGCGTCACAGATAATATAATACAAGCATAGTCGCGTTAACAACTTAAATAAAAAAATTCAAGCTTATCATAAGTGTCTGCATTACTCCATGCAGGATCGGACTTGCGCGTTGTATAGGGTTAAATACTGTCCAGGCGTAAAGAATCGCTTCACTCTATTTAGGATGCCCAGTTCTTTGGCCGCAATTTGGGCTTTGTACTCAATGGAGGCGCCGAAGTTGACAGTGGATGTCAACTCCATGCCTAGTAGCTCGAGCCGATCAGTCACAGGAACAGACGCACCGTGAAAAGTAGGCGTTTGATCGAAAATACTCCTTTTAGAGGTAAAAATACACGCCTGTGTTTTGGTGGCGTTAAAGGAGACCAGCGGGCTTATTACGTAAGGAACAGCAAGTAGCAATAATTGTACAATTATTGCGCGATCAATTTAGTGACCTGGCTACTGAGGCCTTTAAGTTAAGTCTTTTTTTTTTTGACAGTGACTTTTAACAGAAGCTATTTCATCTGTCCGATGATTTATAAAATGTATCGTTTGATGAATTAACCAGCATATGAAAGAGCAACACTTCGTGGAGGCTGTTTTTTTACAATTGTCAATTTGATTACTATTTAGCTCCAATATTCCGATAAATTAATATTCGCAGATGTAAAGTGTTTGTGTAAAGTAAATATGGCAGTGAAAATTTGATATTTGCATTTTATTTACATATAAGTCAATGTGTAAAATCAATTAAAATTTCATTGAATTGTCGATTGTTTTAAGAAAAAAGAAACGATAACGCATTAGAACATCACTTAGTAGACTACATTATCTCGTATTTGAGCTATAAAACGTAAAAAAGATTTTTCAAAATTAATTTAGACATTGGCAGAATAGTCGACATCGGTGTTTGCCATATAAAAAAAAATATAATAGAAGATACTTATTGCGGACTTATCACATTTTCATGAGTTTGTAAGTATTTAGTATTTAGTAGTGATATATAAGCTTCGCTGAGGTAGCCAACACAGGATTTTTTTTATACTGTATATAAAAATATCCTCTACTTTACCGTGATTACTTCTGTTTCAATAATTCAACAAATAGTCCAGTTGCGTTGACATTAGAGACTCAAAACAACAACAATTTGTCATTTACATTTACAATATTCGCTAGGAATTTGTTATTTCAATATTTATTCTTATAATATTATTTTAATTTGCGGATAATTATAGTAGCCACAAAATAACATTCGAAAAAAGCCGCCAAAAACTCAAAAACTTCTGTACTTACTCAGCCATCAGCGAGCGATTGGCAATCGACCAACAACAAGGTAAAAAGTAATCGCAATTTGACAGCCACATTTGCTCGCCGATCGCTGTCGCTCTGCTGTCAAAAACCATACGTAATACGAAATTATCGCGATCACCTTGCGATAAATGCACATTTCAGCTAAAAGATTTTAATTGTTAGCAGTGCTGTCGTAAAACTATTATGGTGTGGCTATAGCTCATATATAATGCGGATTCGCGATTGAAGATTGTAGGGTCTTTACACCTTTTAATGATGGTAGTTTGATTAATACGCAAGAGTACGTAATAATAGAATTTAATTGAATGATAATGAGTGCACGCGATTTGAGTGATAATTGTGTACTAAAGTATAGACCGCGCGTAGCGAGTAAAGTGCTGACACAATGATGTCAAATTTGTGCGTGCTTTGCACTGTACATGCTCCGGGGCCCGAGAAGATGTGAATGAGATGAAGGATAATGATTTACAAGATGATAGTTAACAATTTTGCTTACAAACTTAAATAAACTAAGCTTAAGGTATTTCATTGAATTGAGTCCGAGCGGATGGCGAAGACCCTCTGCTCGTTGTGGCGATGGTAGGGCGACCCGCAGAGGTGGCAACGGGAGCTACATAGCTCACGCTAGACTCTGCCTGCTCCGTTGTGGCCTCTGCTCGCTCAGCTGTCGGAGGTGCGGGCGCTGGATGCGGCTGGCGCGCTCGTACGCGTTGCCATGTGTACAAGATGATGCAAACCACGACGACTCCACCCAAGATGTAGATGGCGACGTAATGATGAATGTCATGGAATGTCACTTGATCTGCCAGTTCCTGATTGGATTTCATTTCTTTGAGTGCTTTTTCAATCGCCTTTATGTCTTCCCGTTGTTCGGTGATATCGTCTGTCTCATTCAGTGGAGCGATGAGAGGTATAGACAGATTAATTATGTGGTTTATTGGTGGAATTTCTATGTTCATGACATCGATCTTCGTTTTAATTGTGTTTGATAATGCTCTGTGTGCATAAATCGTAAACATTCTGTCTTTGATGACGCAGTTGTCTCCCAGTGTAATGACACCTGTTTTGCTGAGTTGCTCGATCGTAAAATCGTCATCGCATATGACTCGCACACTGCATTGTCCGCAACAAAAGTAAAGATATGAATTAATTAAGTTCAAGTCAATCCAGGTATCGCGACATTCTCTTGTTTCAGTTTGACATTGATTAGATGCTTGATGTTTCAGACATAAGTTGTTGTCTGACGTCATTTGATAGACTGGCCTTTTCAGTGGGCAAATGTACTCGTCGGTGTCGTAAGGAATACATCTTTGTAAGTCGCTTGTAGACACTGGTATGTAAGAGTCTTTATGTGTATTGATAGCCAGGTATTTTGCTACAGGCACTATATTGACCATGCTTGCGTTGACTTGTTGTGGAATCTGTATGAGGTTGTAAAGCTCATAATCTTCCCTGCTCACAAGAGGAATTCTTACTTCGAAAATCAGGAACTTTCTGGTAGCTCTTGCTTTCACTTTCAATAGGTGATAGATCTTCGCCAAGTCGGTCTGAATATTATTAATCGGTAAGGCTAAGTCCTTTGAGATTTGTCCGGTTATAACATTCAGTTCGTTTTTCAACTGTGCCGGCGTTAGCAAGTGAAAGTTGAACTTTTCATAGAAAATGTTAGCCACTGTGTCAACTAGTGTCTCCTGGATTTCTTTAAGATTGGTCATGATGTTATTGGCTATGAACGTTGATAATGTGAATTCCGCTTTGTTGTCAGTGTGTTGGATTTCTTCTTTCAGTTTGCTTATGGCCGTGTTGCAATTGGTAATGTGTTGGTTGATTATTTTGTGCTGCTTGTCCAGGGTATTTTCAATCCTTTTGATGACATTTAGTTCAGCCTCCACTACTGAAGTTTGGTTTTTCCACAGATTACTGAGATGTTTTTGATTGCTTCTGATTAAGGCAATATCCTTCTGATATTGTTCGGCGAAAGTTTCATCCAAAACTCCAAACAAACTATGTGCGATGTAGCCGATGCCGTTGATAAGCCCGCGACGTCGGCGAACTTGACCTTGCTGACCAAGTAAAACATTGTTGTAGTGTTCAAGTTCGTTGTACCCGTGAAGCAGTTGTAATCGGACTACGTTGCATTGTGGTATTTGATCCCTTGAACATATGTTGTCCAGATGAGTGATAAACTTGTCCAGAAGGTTAATTCCTTGCCAATACGGAGCCATGTCGCAATAAACGACGAGTTTCCATTCTTCACGTTCCAATTTCATATTTGCGAGTTTATCAAAAAATATGTTTTTATTTTCTGCAACTTTGGAAATTTTGTATTCGCACGTTCCTGAGCAAATAAACATCAGAAGTACGAGTGTCGTAATTATGAAGTTGCACAATTTTGATGAGGTTGGCTTGGAATATTTATTGTTTGTTGCTTGACCTTCTTTGTTTTCCTTTTCTGTATCGTGGCTTTGATTATTGTCGTTGATCGGCAAGACGGATAATTTCGTAATTGGTCTCTTGAGTGAACCATTTTTCGTCCGTAGGGTCACTACTCTGACGTATCCGTCTTTCCCTGGATGAAGTTCAATAACTCTGCCCATGGGCCATTTTCCCGGGGGAAGATTAATGTCGTGAATGATGACGATGTCATTGATCTTCAAATTCTGATGAGGTTTGTGCCACTTACTGCGAGCTGATAGTTGGCACAGGTACTCAGTGTTGGAGTTTATCAAAAATAATTCAATACTATTCTACACTATAGCCTTCTCTCTCTCTAACCATTAATTATATAGTTTATTATTTGAGCCCTTGTCAACACTTGAAACTGAAATGCTAGCTGGTCACGGTACAGTATTCCGTTAATCTTAGTAGAGGCCACATGTGCTACACACACCTTTCGATATATAAAACAAAGGGTAATTAAACTGTTATTATTCAAACCCTAAAACAGTTCTTTTCTTTGGTGTCCACCTTATTAACCCCAACAGGTTATGGGCCCAGAGCGCTAAGCCACAGTGAAAATAATTATTGGACACTAAATAATAAAAACGAGTTGTGCATCTAGTGAAACAAATAAAAAGGAATAAGACTGTTTAAAATCAAAATGAGTAATATGAACATTTAACATTTTTGATGGAAATAAGTAAAGTGTGTAGACATTTCAAATATCGAAAATTATTAAGTGAACTTGAAGAACCTACTGAACGTTATCGACAGTGAAGTTCCAACGAAAATATGTGCCGAAGTGCGACGTAGCTGTCTCTTGAAAAAGATTGCTGAACTGTAAGCTACAAGTGTAAAGTCAAAGGAATTCTTTAAAGTTATAAACCTTTTTCATGACTTTAGCGAATGCAAAAAGCAATATTGTCACCGCAATCGAGACTGAATGACAATTGACTAAAGATAATATAATACTAGAGTTTGTGAAAACGAGATTGATCGATCATGAAATCAAACTTACAAAGTGAAGATCATGATCTAAGTCTAAAAGTACTTCAGGCTGCAATTTCGAGGCCATAAGTCACATTTCTGAAACAATTCAAGAGACCATCAACAAGTGCAAAAGTCAATAAACCGTTCAAGATTCCGAGAGATGTTAATTCATTGGAAACACAAGAAGGAACAATACAACGGTGCTGATGTTAAGTTCAAAACCAGAACCACATGATTTACGTCTGGATCTGCCTTCGTGACGGGCAAAGAATACTATTATATACTGGGTGAAGGACAGTCATGATGGCGCGTTTATACACGCGACGAAGGGAGGAGATTTGCCGGATACCTGTAAGATGGGCGTTCCAGGTGTGCTCCAGAATGTATTTTTCTGCAAGATTCCATAATATCGGTAAGCAAAATGCAGCAAGCAGACTGTCGTTTTTGATAAAACGGCGGTGTCATTGTGTTCAAAGATGTTAAACTGGTAATGAAGGGTAAGTCTTTGAATAATCTAATTGACGTTAATTGACTGCATTTTATAAACGCTTTAATTTGCAAATGTTTGTAAATAATTTCGTAAATATTAATAATAATTACGATTTAATGTGGAACGAAATGTAAGGCTATAAAGGCAAATTATATTAAATAGTGATGCAATTAATAATATTGTGCCTTACGAAAAATTGTGTGTAGCTTGTATTTATGTGAATCAAACTTGTTTAGCAATTGACAAATTGAAAACAAAAGTTTTGTTAAAAGTAGATATTTAAAGTTACGACACTTGAGTCTATTGAAAACAAAAACTGAGTTTTGTTGTTTTTGTGATAGGCTGTAATGTTTTTGTTATGTTCCGGGATTTAATTTTGATCTGAGCATTATTCCTAACTTATGTTATGATAATCAAGGGGAAATTGTATCCAATTAAATTAAAGAGTTCTGAACTCGAAAAGGTATTAGTTACCAATACAGTGCTTTGTATAACGGCATTGAATGGAATTGTCGAATGGATGATAAGAACAATGAATATTATAGAAAGGAGTCATACATGTAATTAGTAATAAGTTTTACTTATCTACTATTAGGATCTTAATGTTTCAAATCATTTAGGGATAAGATTGTTCTGGAGAGCACTGAGGTTAATAACACACCATGTGTTATGGCATAATAAGACGCCACAAAAGTATTTAAATGTTTTGGTTTTACTGTTTACTTTGTAATAAGTAGAAGAAAACGAAATTTGGCAGTGTTGTCAATATGAAAATAATTCGTTGGTTATAAACGAAATGGTATACCTAAGGTGTAGGCTGTGGTAAACAATTAGTTTGTGTGAGTCAGTGATGTGATAATGGATCTTATCTAATAGGCCAGTGAAACCTGAGCCCGAACGGATTATGGCTAAAAGTAGCAATAACTCTGTTGATAATTCTGACTTGGTACACCCTGGCAAAGTGGTGTGGATCTAATAAGAATATATTAGATTGTACATGTTAATTCATAGGATTTAATTCTTGGCATAACTACATGCGATTGGCATGAGTTGGTACACCCTGGTGAAGTGGTGTGGATCTGATAAGAATAAATAATATTGTACATGTGAATAAATATGATTTAATTCATGGCATAACTACATGCAATCGGCATGAGTTGGTACACCCTGGTGAAGTGGTGTGGATCTGATAAGAATAAATAAGTATGTACATGTGAATAAATAGGATTTAATTCCTGGCATAACTGCATGCAACTGGCGTGAGTTTTTGCACCCTGAGGAAGTGGTGTGGATCTGATAACAATAAATCAAAATGTATATGTGAATAAATAGGATTTCATTCCTGGTATAATTGCTAATAAATCTGTTAAGGAAACAGTGGAGCATTTGAACCGATCTTCATATTATCAAAATAATTATGAGTTAACTTTACCATAAAATAATGAAACAGAAAATTTTAGATTAAGTTTTAGGATGCAAAATAAGCTATCTGTTTCAAATAATTAATATTATGAAGACTGTATTTTTGGTAAACATTATCTACTGATTTGTTGTGTGCTCAATCTTTACTAATTCAGAAATTGAATCTATATATAATAAACATGTATGGGAAAATATCAATCAGGAATATAAATCACTTATTGTAAATAAATGTTGCCTGATGTATAACACTAAAATCATGTATAATAAATATTTTGATCGATTGTAAGTGGGGCGTTTACGATTAAAGATGATGAGTTTGGAAAACCTATGAATAAATGTCTAGTGATTTCAGATTACTTACAATTCAATTTAATTTACTAGTACATCCTAAGGGTGTTAAATCATTTTAAATGGAAATTTATCAAGAAAAGTACATATTTATAAATAAATTTCCAAGCATATCCTGACTGAATATGTTATACGTTTATACATTATGTCCATTGAGTGGTGCAGTTTGCATGCTGTTAGTTCCGAAACTTCTAAATGTTGGGACAAGCTTTTAAAGTAAGGGGTTTTCATTACTCATTAGTAAATCGGTGCATTAACATTTTTAATGCAGATAAAGTAAAGCCTAGAGTCTGGACTTGTGCTCGGTTGGCGGCAATAGACTCGCCCCTATAGACCTAAACATAACTGGTGACATGTTGATGTACTATAATGTACTATGTTCATCTGCCTAACCCTTCGGGGAACACAGGCGTGATGTTATGTTAAGTTATGTTTTGAAAAGAATTTATATAACTGAAAACAATGTGTGTGTATTATAATATAGTGTAGTAAGTCTCTATCTAACCGTTTAGGTAATACAGGCGTGATGTTATGTATGTTAAGTTATATTTCAAATTGTATTTAATTTTACATGTGGATGATCTTGTGACGATCGCTGATTTATAAATTCTTGATTATAGATTAGTACTATGAATAGTTTTAAAACATTCTGACTGAACAATTTTACTATGGTAGACAGAAAAGTGATAAAAGGTTTTCTGGTAATTAAAATAACCAACTCAGAAAACAAAGTTACTTTTGTTCAAGATGTGTAAACAGTTATTGAGAAGTTTAAATATGAGTAATGTAAATAAGTCAATACTTGTACCCAAAGTGGAAAATAAACCATATTATGAAGTACGAAGTATTAGAGTCGTGTGAAATTACAAGTGCCCCTTATAGAAATTTCGTTGACTGCTTGAAGCTTATCATGCTGGCCACTTAACCTGACCTAAGTTTTTCTATAAACATTCTGAGTCAGTATGCAAGCAAAAACAATAGTTCATTATGGTCACACTTCAAAGGGTCTTGACTCTTGAGAAATTTAAAACGAACCATAAATCTCAAGTTAATAACCAAATTAATTTATTGGAATGGCTTTGTTCATTGTGACAAAAGGCTATGACGTAATTGATAGAAAAAGTACTACAGGTTAATTGTAGTATTTGATCATTGCACAATGTGATTTGTATGCCACAAATATACAGTAAACATGGAAGCCGAGCAGGTACATACATAGTTCAATATGAAGTTGTAAAGGAAACTTTGTGGTTAAAGTAGGTAATTAATGTCGAGTTTTGGCATTGTGCTACTAGATTATAATTAAATTGTTACAGACAATAATGGATGCAAAAGCATCAGCAATCCAACCAGACGATCTAAACACATTTAAACTATAAAAATTAAGTTGAGAAAAAGTGTGTGAATGTGTTTTATGTTTCAATTAACCAGCTGCCTGTTATCCTGACAAATTCCCCGCGGTGTGTCTCTGAATGAGTATGAAGTTCGGGGTGGTGTTGCAAATATGTATATGCAACGTGGTGATAAGGATATGTTAATTAAAAGGCTTGGTTATAATAAAAAGGATAAGTTAATTATAAAAGGCTGGGTTATAACTACAAAGATCTACATAAGTAGATAATGTGTTAATAATAAAAGCTTGGTTATAATTATACGGATATTTAATTATTAGAGTTTGGTATTAAGTAGATGAATAAATTTAATATTTCATTAATCACAAGAGATGAAATGGTTGATTGGTCTGATTAGGTTTTTCTGGGTTTCCCTAATCCTGCGCAATGAATGTTGGACCATGATGATATTGTTTTCCCAGAAAGAAAGGTGTGTGTTTTATTATTGTATAAAGATGGTAGGAGATACATATTATTACGATGATGTTTTTAAAGAGAAAGGGACTTATTTTTGAGGGGGCGTGTTGGAGTTTATCAAAAATAATTCAATACTATTCTACACTATAGCCTTCTCTCTCTCTAACCATTAATTATATAGTTTATTATTTGAGCCCTTGTCAACACTTGAAACTGAAATGCTAGCTGGTCACGGTACAGTATTCCGTTAATCTTAGTAGAGGCCACATGTGCTACACACACCTTTCGATATATAAAACAAAGGGTAATTAAACTGTTATTATTCAAACCCTAAAACAGTTCTTTTCTTTGGTGTCCACCTTATTAACCCCAACACTCAGCTCGCCATCTCTTCCACAGATCATCAAATATTTTTTGTGTGAGCTGCCATCTTGTTCGCAAGTCTCTCTCTGTCTCGATGATAGTTAGTGTCGGACCACTTGCCAAAAAGTGAGACGGTGTGAGACAGTCTAAATCCTCGGGATCTTCGCTGAGTGCGCACAATGGTCGGCTATTCAAACATGCTTCTATTTGAGCGAGTAACGTCGAATATTCTTCAAACGTCAACTTCTGATCTCCTATGACCCGCTTGAGATGGTACTTCAAACTCTTGACGGCGGCTTCCCAGAGGCCTCCGGCACTAGGCCAGGAAGGGGCATTAAAATGCCAGTTAATCTCCATACTGGTAATAGCCTCGAAAAAACTGTCATCCAAAGTGTTTTTGATATTCACGAACTCTTCGTTGAGTATTCTACTCGCTCCAACAAAGTTCGTGCCATTGTCACTATAGACATGGCCTGGGGTGCCTCTCCGAGCTGCCATCCTCCGCAAAGCTGCTAAGAACGATGATGAGGTCAGGTCCGATACTAGCTCGATGTGTACAGCCTTGGTGGCCATACAAACGAACACGGCGATGTACCCTTTTGTGGTTTTGATACCTCGGCCCTTGCTTGCTTTGACGTCGACAAACCCAGTAAAATCAACCCCTGTATGATAAAATGGTCGTGTTGGATTGCTGCGTGCAAAAGGAAGGTTGCCCATGAGTTGTTCGTGTTTGATTGGGTCGTGTTTTCGGCACTTGACGCAGTTTCGTAAGCGCTTCTTGACAGCTCGGTTTCCTCCCAGAATCCAATATTGTTGACGCAGCCATGCTTGAGTAACTCTCGCTCCCCCATGGAGTGTCATCTGATGTCCTTGTTCGATCAATAAGTCACTGAGGTGTGTGTTGTTGGGAACGATGAGAGGATGCTTCATGTTCTGACTCATTTTCGCGTTGTTCAATCTGCCACCGACTCTCAGTAGGCCGTCTTGATCCAAAAACGGGTTCAGCTTTAGCAATTTGCTCTTCGCGTCTATTTGCTTCTGATCTCGGAGACTAAATACCTCTTCCTTAAATACCGTCAGCTGTACTTGTTTGATAAACAGATGTTTAGCGATTTTTATTTCGCTGACAGTCAGATACTTCGGTTTGTGTTGATTGCGAGATATGGCGCGCAAAGTCCAAGCAAGAACACGCGCTGCTCGGTCGAAGTTGCTGAATCTGCTCAATAATTTTAAAATAATATCTTCATTTTGTTGGACTACATTACTTTTTATTGACTTCCTGATTTCTTCATATGTAATGTAAGTCGGTATGTCTTGATTGTGGTTTACTTTGAATGTTGATAGCCAGGTTGGTCCGTGCCACCAAAGAGGATGATGATGTAGTTGATTCGCTGATAATCCTCGGCTCGCGCAATCAGCTGGATTTTCGGCCGATTTCACATATCGCCAGCTTTTTGTTGGTATTATCTCCGTTATTTGTGCTACTCTGTTAGCCACGAATGGTTTCCAGCGATTCGGTTCACCATTGAGCCAACCTAGTACTGCTGTCGAATCGGACCAACCGTATATTCGTAGGTTATGGGTTGATAAACAGTTCTGGACAACTTTCATCAGTTTTGAGAACAAGTGCGCAGCGCTAAGCTCCAATCTAGGCAGAGATACTGATTTGTTGACAGGCACGAGCTTTGATTTCCCTGCTACTATGACCACAGGGGATTGACACTCCGCCTTTTCCTGATTGATAATTCTGCCATAAATTACGCATGCATATGCCTTTTCTGATGAGTCACAAAACCCATGCAACTCTATGTTTGCATTTTTTGTAGTTTGAAGCCATCTTGGCACATTAATATGTTCGATTTGTGGTAACTCCTTTTTTATTTTAAGCCATTCTTCATTGATGTTTGTAGGTACTGCGTCATCCCATTGAAGATTCAACGACCAAACTTTTTGGAACAAAAGTTTCAGTTTGGTGGATACTGAAGACAGCCAGCCGAGCGGATCAAATATCTTTGAAATGTCAGATAATAATGATCTTTTGGTGGATGGTGTCAATGATGATGTGTCTATCTTAATCTGGAACTTGAATTGATCGTCCCGGGGGTGCCAGCGCAGTCCCAAAGTTTTGGTTGATTCTTGATGCCTGAATTCGAATGCTTGTTCTTTGTCTGATATTGATTCTTGTATGTTAATGTTATTAGATGACCATTTTCGCAAATTAAATCCACCAGACTTCAGTAAATTAATTAGGTCATCCTTGAGTTGTTTGGCTTCCTCTATACTGTGGTGTCCTGCCAGAAGATCATCCATGTAGAAGCATTGTTCAAGTACCGCTGATGCTGTAGGGTATCTTGAACGTTCGTCTTCTGCTAACCGTTTCAACGTCATCATGGCCAGGAATGGAGCTGCTTTGGTGCCATAGGTGACTGTAGTCAACTCATATTCTCTAAGCAATTGGGTAGGTGAGTCACGCCAGACGATTTTCTGATACTGAAGGTCCTTTTCATTACATAAGATCTGTCGGAACATTTTCTCGATGTCGGCTGTGATTGCATATTCATACTGTCTCCAGCTCAGAATCACTGTAAACAAATCCTGTTGTAAATTAGGACCGCTGTACATTAAATCATTGAGACTGTAGCCCGTCGAAGTTTTCGCTGATGCGTTAAATACAACTCGCAGCGATGTTGTTGCCGAGTCCGGGCGTAAAACGCATAGGTGAGGTAAAATGCAATCCGGCAGAATTTTCTGTGCGCACTTGCGCATGTGACCCAATTTGATATATTCGTTGATGAATGTTTTGTAATCTTCGGAAATATTTTTATTACTTGAAAACTTTCTTTCCAGTTGATAAAATTGTGCTACGGCTCTTTGTTTTGATTCTCCCAATTTTTCTTTGATATCTGGCTTCAGTGGCAGTCTAACCACGTATCTACCATCATCTCGTCTTACTGTTTCCGATTGATATTGTTGAAGGCATTGATGATCCTCAGAGGACATATTAGTATCGGGTTCGGTGACATCTTCAATGCTCCAAAACCTTTGTATGTCTTGTATATTGTTCATGATAACGTTGCATTGATAAGACTTGACATTGCCGCTCAAAATCCAGCCAAGTTGAGTCTGTTGTGCTATTGGCAGAGATGAGTTTTCCTTGATTATGCCAGACATGATGATTTCCGAGTAAACTTCTGCTCCCAACAATAAATCGATAGGACGACAAACGTTGAAATCTGGATCTGCTAGTTGAATGTTTTGAAGATATTCCCAAGATGGTTTTGCAAAACTGTGGTTTGGCAAGTTGTTAATTAATTTCTTCATAATAACAACTTTTGTTTGGAATATATAATTCGAGTGTAATGATGACGCTACAAGACTGATAACTCCCTTACAGTTGGTTTGATTGGCACTGACTCCAACTATGACGCCTTTGCATGCTCGGCGCGGCAGTTTCAGTATTTGAGCTGCGTTCTCAGTGATGAGGGAGGCTTGAGAGCCTTGATCTATGAGAGCCCTCATTGTGTGATATTCCCCATTAGCTCCTTGTATACGGACAAGTGCTGTGGCTAGCAGAATTTCAACAACAGATTCCTTGGAAACATGTGTCACATTGCTTTGTGTGTAGTCTTCACATAACGTAGACGGTGACATATCCATGTTGCTGGACACTGCGTTTGTCTGTAGGGCATCGTGTAGTACGGTGTTATGAGTTCCATTACACACCCTGCATCTTGATTCAGAACGGCATGATTTATTTTTGTGATCAACCAGGCAATTTTTACACAAGTTGAACCTTTGCAATGTGTTTCTCTTTTCTGCTGACCCCGATTCTAAAAATGGCTTGCAGTAGAAAAGTCCGTGGCTGTCGTCTTTGCATAGTGGGCAATATTGTGTTTTCGTTGCACAACTTTTTACAGCTGAACTACGCAAAAACGATTTGTTAGAATCGTTTTTGTTGTTTAAATTATTCGATTTTGATTGATTATTTTTGCTGAATTGATGTCCTGAATCCTTGCTTCTACTCGGAGATGACGACGAGGTTGATTTGGATGAATAATGTTTTCGCCGTGTTGACTCGAGAGCAGTATATTTGTTCTCTAAAAATTTCAGAAAGTCTGCTAGAACAGGCAAGGCTCTTGGATTTTCTAATGATTGAGTGTATTCACTAAGCGTCTGAGTATCCAGCTTCAGTGTAAGTAAATGCACAACCATTGGTCCCATGGCGGCTACATCTATACCAAGATTTTTCAAGGCGTTCATGCATTCATTGATAGTGTCGAACATGTTCTTGATCTGTGTGTCGACTTGGTTTTGCATCGTAGGTATACACTTGACAGGAGTATGTTCATGTGTGAGGTGAAAATTAGCCTGTCATTGTTATACCTGTGATTCAATATGTCCCAGCTGATGTGGTAATTTTCGGAACTGATGTTGAGATGTTGAATGATCCTTTCTGCTTCGCCTTTCAGCTTACTTTTTAATAACTGCATCTTCTGGGCGCTTGGGATGCTTTTGTTGTTATGGACAGCCTCTTGGAATAAGTCCTTGAATGATATCCATTTGTGATAGTTCCCTGAGAAGGTAGGAATATCTATTTTCGGTGTAAAATTTTCCCGATATGAAACGGAATACATTTTGCTATTGACCAACTTTTTGATGTCAACGTACCGTTTTTCGTAGTTGCTATATTCCTGTTCATACTCCTCTTCTTCTGAGTACATCTCACTATCAATTTCCCAGTGCAGGGAATCGATGGTTGACCATTTTGCTTGAATGGTTCTGAGCACATCTTCGAATTCCCATTTTTCGGTGAGGCTCTCTATATCCACGCTCCTGATTGCTCGTGATAAAGCCTTGAAGTTACTCTTCTGCTTGCGGAGCATTTCTTCTAATTTACTGGCATTACCTCGAGAGACAATCTTCTTGAACAATGATGTGGATGGGGTGCCAGTTGGCTTGCTATTTGGTTGATCTGGATCAACTGACAACATGTCCGTTTGCTGTTGCTCATCCGCAGCTTCTTGATTGCGAGTATCTGATATACGCATTGATGAAGCGCTAGGCAACTTATCCCCTTGACCCGTACTAGTAGACGGTTTGTAATTTTGAATGATTTCCTGAGCTTCATTGTAGAAAATTCTTGCTTTGTCGTACATGTTCTCCGAAAAGTAGGTATAACCACGATCTTCAAACTCACACAATTGAGCATGATTTTCTTAAAACTCCCTCCAGTATGAATCCAGGATTTGCAAACGTTTTTTGATGTTAGCCGGAGTTTTGCGGTCCGCAGAATCCTTCTTGAAATTCCGCAGTTGCTGCTCCATGGCTTGAATGATTCGATCTTGATTGGCCAAAATGTTTTCCATGCTGGCGCTCATGATTGTTGTTGTATGATAGATTTTCAGTCGTTGAGTTGTAGCAGACGGATGTTACTCTATCCACCGGTCGTAGTCACAGGAGCTGTACTTCCGTGCTCAGTTTAATCACACTGTTATGAACGCGAAATAGTCCCGCATATACGGATGCTCGAAGGACCAAAAAGATGTAGGGTCTTTACACCTTTTAATGATGGTAGTTTGATTAATACGCAAGAGTACGTAATAATAGAATTTAATTGAATGATAATGAGTGCACGCGATTTGAGTGATAATTGTGTACTAAAGTATAGACCGCGCGTAGCGAGTAAAGTGCTGACACAATGATGTCAAATTTGTGCGTGCTTTGCACTGTACAAAGATCATTTATTTCGCAAAAATAAGCCTTCCAATTTTTTGACGTAAAGCGATATTCGCGCGATGATTGTACAATCTCTGCGCAAATATTGTTAATTGCTGTTTCATACGTAATAAGCCTGTAGGTTGTCATCACCCCACTGGGAGATAAGGCTTAAGGTCAAATCTGTCTGCTCCACCATAGCCTCTCTCAAGGAACAAACTTCATCCACGCTGGTTTTTGCGCTGGACAAGTATCTCTCTGAAACAGTACTGTCATCTGCGTACCCAACAATACCAGGCTGAAGTAGGTCATTGATGTGCAGCAGGAAAAGAGCTGCGAGAACAGACCCCTGAGAAAATCCAACCAATATGGATCAATAGCCATAAGAAAGAAGAAGAAAGAAAGAAAAAGTGTTTATTCGCCACAAAAACGACATACAATTTTTTTTTTTTTTTTTTTTTTTTTCATAAGGTCAGCGGAGCAGCCGTCAATGACTACTTGGATCGACTGTTCACTAAGGAAGTCTGATATCAAACTACATAAACCAGCGGGGATGCCATAAGCAGAAAGCTTACTGAGTAGACTTGCGTGCCTGACCTTGTCAAAGGCCTACGAGATATCAAGCGATTCAGCAAGTGCTTCGCCGTGTCTCTCGATGGCTTCGCCCCAGCAGTGCGTGACATACGCAAGAAGATCGCCAGTTGACCGTCCACGGCGAAAGTCATATTGACGGTCACTGCGGAGATTATTATCTTCAAGGTAGGTCAGCAACTTACAGGGGGGTGACCACAAGCTCTTAGAGTAAGGTTATTTTGAGATCGAGTAAGTGACAGATGTATACACGTCATATACATCTGTCCCTTACACACACTCAAAATAACCTTACTCTAAGAGCTTGTGGTCACCCCCCTGTTCAGTACCCTTTCCATAACTTTGCACAGAATGGAGGTAATGGCGATCGAACGGTAATGGGCAGGGTCTGCACGGTTGCCTTTTTTGGGCGCTGGTTGCACATTTGCAAGTTTCCAGGACTTCGGCACGGTTCTTTTTACAAGAGAGATGCGTAACAAGCGTGTCAACACAGGAGACAGTTCAGGCGCACACTACCTCTGCATTCTCGCTGGAATGCCGTCAGGCCCGCTGGCCTTGTTCACGTCTAGACTGCACAATACTCTCTGGACCTCTTGAGTGTGCACAGCGATCTCCAGCATCGAGGAGTCACAATGAGGTAAAGTAGGTGGTTGCTTGGAGCCAGCGTCAAGACGTGAATTGCTAGCAAAGAGAGATGCAAATAAATTTGCTTTCTCACTCGCAGAGTGAGCCAGCGACACATCAGATTTCAGCATTGAAGGTAAGGTGGGACGACATAAATTCGTTTCAACCGCTTCAGAAAGGGACCAAAACTGTTTACTACCCGTAGGGTGCGATGCCAGCTTGGCCCAATACGTCCAATATAATTGAATATTGTAAACCTAAAGCAACAAGAAGTGGAAGATTAGTTTTGAACACGGAACCATGTTGACATAGGTTCACTGATGGAACCACTAGAACAAATCGACTTATCATATTGTTGAAATTAATTTGGTCATGGTGACAAAACAGTATTCAAATGCTTACCTACCCTAACGTTACGTGTTAAAGATCAAATTGGCATAAATGTATTCTAAAATATTTGCCTACTTTGAACAAGTCGTTCTAGTTCGATAAGCTCATACGTATTGAATAACACTTACCTACTGCTAATTGCAGAAAGTTCAAAATCGTCTATCTTTTAGTGGGTCAGCTAGCTAGCGTAGGTGGTAGCTAGGTAGCCAGTTGAAGGGAGCGAAGTCGTGTGGGTCAGTAAGTATATTAATTAGAAGCTAATGTATGTTTCATGATCGTTATCCTTGTCAATTATATCGTACATTATGTCGGTACAGCAGGGTCCAATTCTTATTATTAATTTTTCCATATCAATAGATGAAACAGTCTCGAAAACAACACGAGCGCTCAACACGTGACTTGGTACACAAAGGCTATATATAGACGTTATTGATTTTAAGCGTTCAATGAAAAGCCCCTTTGGCACAAATACATAATTCACATATCAAAGCGGCCATTGTGAAGTACCGTTGCTTTTCTGGCTGTGGCTAATAATGTCAGCCTAGGGGGCTCTACGGCCTACACACGTTTACGGAATCGAAACGGGTACAATATTCTAGAAATCCTAATGTATTCACTTATAGAACTTAAATATTCGCCATTCCTACATACACAACACAGTTGTTATCAAGGTGCACGTATTATTACATAAACAAAAATCGCAAAAGCAGAACAGTCTTAGACCCAGGATTGTTTGCAACATTGACTAAAGAAAACTGGTGTGGTGTATAAGGATACCTAATTCTTTTTTCAAACTGTGGGAAAAGAAGATCAGAAATATTCAAATACTTGATTCATAAACGCACCATGAGTAGGCTGATAAAACACGTTCCTAGTATTTCTGTGTCCGTTTGAGCCTCCGACGTCCCATAGCTCCACAAAAAATGTGTTTTGCGCTTGTGTGCCTTCCTTGTACCTGTGTAACTTGACCTCTACGGAACACCCGACAGTCCATCCCGGTGACAATAGTGGTTTATTGTGTGCGATCAAATACGTCAGCGACGTTTTTCCTACACCTGAAACAGAAAATATTATCAAAAAAGTTAGAATATATAGACAAGGAAGTTTTACAACCAATACGAGAGTAAATAAACCATGTGTAAAGATTTGTCGTGCCGTGTCGTAAGTATCCTAAAACTCCTTCTACACAGGCGAGCGGATGTTCCGACCAAAGGAGATCGTGTAGGCGGTGGAAGGCCAACACGATTGAGTTGACTTTCCAACAATTTTGGTCGGGAGGTATGCGCTTGCCGTCTACGCTACACGATCTTTTTTGGTTGGTGCCCCGACCAAGGGCACCTTGGTCGGTACAACCGCCTGACTGTATAGGAGGGGTTTAAGGCCCGACATTTAATGTAAGTACTTATCTCAATTGCAAAGCCAGGTTTTGAATGGAGATTGTAACGATGTAACGCAAGGATTTCCCGCGGTATCAGTCCTTCGATCCGAATCGCATAGATTTACAGCTCTATAGTACACAAATACCCAGTAGGTAAAGTAAATATTTTGGTCAAAGTATTTTAGTGACATGAAAGGAAAAGTATAAAAATGGAAGCAAAGCTGTGCAATAATGATGATTTTGATTCAATCAAGTTAAGAATGTTACTTTATACTACAAATCTACCTCCAAGGATGGTATGGAGTTCTCATCGCTATGCGATGGGATAAAGAGCGAGTTTCATCGCAGATGTTAATCTTGTAAAGAACGTGCAGTATATTATTGATCGAAGGTGCAACAGAAAAATCATATTGTATTGAGGAAAATACCGCCGAGATGTCAGATTATTTTATTTACTGTGGTAACCTCAAGGGTAACACATAAATGGTTAAATGATAAGCGTGTATTCGAACTTTTACGGATGTTAAAGTCCGAATGCGCCAGTCGTGGGAGAGATTTACACGAAAGAAAATCTGTTGGTCATCCAAATAAGACTTATGTGGAAACTAAAGCCTATATTCCAAGTCAGTTTGAAGAGCCCGCCATGATATTGGAAAACTCACTAAATGAAGAGCTAAGTATGTATGAGATGATTCAAGGTAGAGACAATTTGGAGGACATGATTTGAAATATGGCCTAAGGCTTATAGAGCATTTTTTTAGATAGTTATAACGCCAACAAACCATGGCGTGTTTATACATCGTGGGCATAAAATTCACATATAGGCGAGGTTGGCATTTTAATGATTTTCCATTGAAATTTAAGTTCAAAAGCATTGACATATATATTACTTGCGTAAGGACCAGGCCAACCGCGCGATTAAATAGCACCAGTGCGCTGGCGCTAAATTGCAGTTTAGGGCCAACGCGACAGTGGTCCGTGTGCGGGAGTGAGCGAGTATTTGCCTGTCATAATAATGCCTAGTTGTGTGGTAAAAGGCTGCAAAAATTACGATACAAAGGTTAAAAAGAAACATGGGATATCGTATCATCGGTAAGTAACCTTACAACACTTTTGTTACCTGTTGCTTGTATTAAGAAGGTTTCTATAAAATGTTCAGATAGGCGTCTCCTTCCTTTCGAAATCATTGTTCAAAAGTAAGCAACTTAATAAAGGTACCTGCAACCAGCATTGGGCCCGCGCTGTGGATTACGTCCCATTCCCTCTCACAAAGAGGTGGCCTGTGTCCCAGCAGTGGGAACATGAAAAAGGCTGTTGATGTTATGTACAAATTATGTTGATTAAACACTCCGAATCGGAAATTAGGTCAGGTGGGCAAAATAGTGTGGCGTTTCCGAACAGAGCCGCGCGCTGTCAATAGGACGGACCAATAAGGTTCGAGAAAAGAACCGCCACAAATATTTTGGACGGAGAGATTTTTCACTCTGGAGAAATAAACTTTGCTAAGAACCAGAAGATAATTTTCTGGTTCCAAGAGTCAAAAAGATTCGAGATCGCAGCTCGCTACTCCATGCTAGAGCCTATCGATAAGTTGCTAGTGTTATTCCGTTATTATGTGTTTGCCCCGGAACCCCGGCATTATACACGGCTACGCTGATATCAGGGCCCGATGGTGGCCAGTTATTTCATGAATGTTACACAAATATGATTTAGCACCTTAAATATAGGTAATTTTAATAATAGTATGCTGTCCTGCAGTAAACAGTTTTTTTTTATTTATTATTAAAAGTTTTTTTTTTAAATAGAAATTAAAAGTTTATATAAATTAAAAGTTTTTTTTTTGTAGAAGAGCTCTAACATAAAAATTCTCCATGCAAACACTTTAGGTTTTCCCGCCAAAATAAACAAATCTTAAAGGTTGGCTATACTTCATGGGTGTCATGGCTACAGACATGTTGGCAAACCACAAGTTAGACCGTGAATTCAGTGTATTTTTTACGTTTTTATCAGTGCAATTATACAGGCAGTGTCATAATATATAGTGAGAGTTCATTTACCAGAATCACCAAGAACGACGACTTTAACTTTCTCAATTGCAGCCATTCACAAGTTTTTAACTCGGTTCGTATCTTTTCTATTATTTTGACATTCACCTTACCAACTTACTAGACATAAAACGTGTATTGCCATACTGAAGATTTTGTTGTGTCACGACTGTGTTTAAAATCGACTAAATTTATTTGGTTTTAAAATAAATAAAATTAATATTTTCACCATTTCGTTCAAAGTTTAAAAAAAAAAATATTTAGACTTTCTCAAAGTATTACATAAAATATCATTTTATAGCGTTTAAATCGTTTTACCCGGCAATAATTCGTTTTTAGTATCTCTGTTGATACTTTTAGTAATTTTTCAGCGGTGAGTGTTGTCATGTTGTGACATTTATCGGATTGGATTGTTCATCATTGTTCGTCCACTGTGGACCACTGTGCTTCTTTTGCTTTGCGAAGCTAAAATCAATACATAATAAAATAACTACGTCCGCCATTGTACAAGTGTTTTATCATGTTGTATTTAGCATTACAGTAAAATGCAAGTAACCAATCTCACATACATCGAGTATTTATCGCCCGTAAAATAAAACAATGGACATTCACTACAAACTATTTATTGTGCTTCTTCTTATTAATTCTGTGCATCTATACTGTGGACCATACAATGGACAAATATGTAAAAAATATTCAACTGGGTACGTATGGTATAACCAAACTGGAGGATTTGACAATGAGAAAATTACAACTGGACTTTGGAAAGAAATGATATCGAAGCTGAAAGAGCCCTGTCGAAGTAGGGCTGAAAGACTGTTGTGTGCATACGCTTTCCCCAAGTGCATAGATAAAGATGGGGTAGGCTATTTCGCACTACCACTTTGTTTAGAAGACTGTATGGCTGTTAAAATGCAGTTTTGTTACAATGATTGGATAGTTGTTGAAGAACAAAAACGCCGCGGAGTTTTCTTTGAAAATAGAGGTCATTTTCGGTTTCCAGAATGTGAAAACCTGCCAAAATTCTCGGGAAAAGGTCTACAAGTATCATGTAATAATGTTGGAATTACAAATATGGACTACAGTCAAGTTACAACAACATGTTATAGAGATAATGGACGCTACTACCAAGGCACTATGAATGTGACAGAAACTGGATTAGCCTGTCAAGCTTGGGAGTCCCAATCACCACATCAACATACAAGACCTCCTTTAGTTTTCCCAGAAGTTCAGAATGCCACTAATTATTGCAGGAATGCAGGAGGTGAGGAAACTAAGCCTTGGTGCTATACAATGGACCCTGATGTGCGATGGGAACATTGTGATATCCCATCATGTGCCAACACAAGTGATGAATTTGACAATAGTAATGGACCAAATAATATTGTTATGGAGAATTACTTTACACCTACATTTGTACTGTTGCTCTCAATTGGTGGCCTTGGATGTGTCTTGGGAATAGCTTCAATAGCTTTACTGTGCCATTATTTTGTTAAAAATCATTATTCTAAATGTAATGTATCAAGTCGCAGGAATATACCCAATATGGACATAGACCTGGATAAACTTCCTAGTAATTTAGCATACCATACAACTGGTGCGCAATTGAACCCTAAATTGGAAAAATTGGAGTTTCCAAGAAATAATATAATATACATCAGAGATTTAGGACAAGGCGCTTTTGGAAGAGTGTTTCAAGCTAAAGCTCCTGGACTAATCCCTGAAGAAGAATTTACTATTGTTGCTGTTAAAATGCTCAAAGATGAGGCTTCTCACGATTTAAAATTGGATTTTGAAAGAGAAGCTTGTTTGTTAGCTGACTTTGATCACCCAAATATTGTAAAACTACTTGGTGTGTGTGCTATTGGACGTCCAATGTGTTTATTGTTTGAATTTATGGGCAAAGGTGATTTGAATGAATATTTGAGAGCTTGTAGCACAGCCTCCAATTTCCCACCTGTTGAAAATAGGGAAGATCTTAGATTGCTTGTTACTCCCCTCAGCCATTTGGATCTTCTACATGTTGCTAGACAGATAGCATCTGGTATGGTCTACCTATCAGATAGGAAGTTCGTCCATCGGGATTTAGCAACAAGAAATTGCCTTATCAATGATGATATGGTGGTGAAAATTGCAGATTTTGGATTGTCCCACAAAATATATTTACAAGACTACTACAAGGGTGATGAGCATGATGCTATCCCAGTGAGATGGATGCCTTTAGAGAGCATACTGTATAATAAGTATACATTAGAATCAGATGTGTGGGCATATGGAGTTTGTCTTTGGGAAATATTTTCGTTTGCTCTTCAACCTTATTTTGGTATGACACATGAAGAAGTAGTGAGATTCCTCAAAGATGGGAATGTTCTTGCATGTCCAGACAATACACCCCGGTGTGTGTATGATTTGATGAAACAGTGCTGGAATAACAGTCCAAGTGACCGCCCCAACTTTAGAATTATCTACCAAACACTGGATAGTATTCAACTTATTTTGGAAAGAACTCATCCAGAGTGAATAGAGAGTGTATATTTGATTGATTAGAGTGTAGGCAAAACAATTTGTATGATAATTTAAGGACTTACTTTAATTATTTATTAGTATCCACCAAGTGTCATTTAATTGGGGTAATGAGTTACAAGAAACAAGGAATCTAAATAAAAATATCCATACTTGTTCTAATCTATCCCAGTTAAAACATTTATGAACTTTCTTGCCCTTAGAATTTATAAATACTTTACTTGTACTTAAGTAATATGATTTCCATCATGCAAGCAATTGAATTTATTAGTCAATTTGTAAAAATAATTATTTATTTATTATATACTTTATTGTACACCACAAAAGCATACAGGAAAAACATTTACAAAAACAAGTGTACAATGGGCAGTCTTATCGCACAGGGCAATCTCTTACAGACAACCTTTGGATGGACTGAACAATAGGAGATGAATTCAGGGAAAAAAAATAAAAGGGAAATTAATTATTTATTAAGTAATTATGTTGATACATAAGTGGCAAACTAGTTTAATATTTTTCAATTTCACATTAAATCCTAGACTGATTTTTGTTAGTACTTTGGTATTCTTATTTTATGTAGGCTAGCCTTTATTTGTTTCTTGTACATTTTATTTAGAAAAAAGTTAAAGCTTTTGTAAGTTATGTAGTCTTGAATTTATAGTATTATGTTATGCCAACTCAATTCTTGTAATTTTTTAGTCATCCTTGTATGAAGGCTTAAATTATTTTAAGTAAAAATAAACATATGCATATTGTTTGCATGATTATGATGTTTGTAAGACTTGAAAATAGGATTTGATGGGCTCTGCCTCCTACTCATATTATTAAGTTTTTGCACTTGTGGTTTAACAATAATCAATTGACAAGCTTTTACTAGCATTTCTTTAATAGTCTGATTTTCAGAACCCTTTAACTTTAATACTAAACTTGCCCAATTCCAGAAAAAAATGATTTTACTGTTTTGAAAACAATTATGAATGTGTTAAAAGAAGTCGGAATTGCATTGAAGATATGATTTAAATAAAGTAGGATAGTTAAGCAACAAAATTGGACTGAATGTCTCCCTAGTGATCGATAACAATATGTGTTTAAAGTGATATGTCCAAAGTAAATAAAGTGTACATACTGCCAAACGATTTAAATGTTCTATATATACATACAAAGAGTGAATTGTAATATTTTTCGTAACGCTGACAGTTAATATATAGGCATCCTTAATTTTTAGAATACTTTTATTTATGTACGTATTGATTACAGTTTTACGATGTACCTAATATTATTTTGTCAATGAAAATAATGTAAGTACCTACCTAAATAATTGAATAAAATTGTTTTTATGAAAATGCATTCTTTGTCACTATTTACCCCTACGTGGTATGAAGCGCAGATAATTATGATAAAGTTTACAGCAATCAGTGCGTACCTCCCTAAGTTATTGCCAAGGATTGTCACATAGGCGAACAATAGGCAGTGCCCGATTTTGCTGAAAAATAAAACTCGACCCACATACTGCTCAAACCGAACTGGTGTGACTGACACTGGCATGGCCACCATTAGGGATTTTAATTATTATAACACAAAAAAATTGTCGCCAAATATCAGAATTTGTCGATCACTCGTTCAAAAGTTGGAACGGTTTATAGGTGTCCGATCAGGGAAGCATCTACCCAATTTGGTCTCATTTATATTACAAGAACTAAGGCACCAAGCGAAGATCTGTTTTCGCCCAAATTTGGTCGATATGTTTCGCTTTTAAGCTTAGAAAATATAATGAGTTCAATTTTTAAGGTCTAGATCGAAGAGTTTACGAAAAATAGATAGTTCATATATTAGACCACACAGCTCATCGACGCAGAGATGATAGCAACGTGCTTGCTTGCGCTTAGGTATCTATAGTTCTCGCCAACCTACAACGACACGGTTGGCGCAGTGGTTGAGCGATCGGCTGCTGCGCTGCGTGTTGTGGGTTCGATTTCCGCACGGAACAAATCTTTGTATGGCCTACAGATAGTTGTTCCGGATCTGGGCAACCCATGATACAGGAAGAAATTTCTAGTATGGGGTACAGTAAAAATGTGTATGGGGCAAAGTTTTTTTTTAAATCTATACCAATATTATAAAGAGGAAAGATTTTTTTGTTTGTTTGTTTGTACCGAATAGGCTCCGAAACTACTGGACCGATTTAAATAATTCTTTCACCTATGGAAAGCTACATTATTCCCGAGTAACATAAGCTATAATTTATTTCCAAAAAAAACAGAAATCCTTATGATATTTGCAATAATGTAACCCAAAGTAGCAATATTTTTTATTCGGCGTGCGCTGAGAAAACTATTGATGATACATAAAAATGTAATATATGATTAAAGTACTCATTATACTACAAAAAAGACTATGACAGAATATATCTCACTATCACAGTTAAGTCACAATAGCAGCTTTTGTGTTCTAAAATTTAATTAGATCGCCGCCGCGCCGCGCCGGTAGAAACAAAAGTTGGTTACAGTCGTATTGTAGTATTAATTCTTATTCAAATAAATAGTTTAACAAATTGGTTGGTAGGTAGGTAGGGTAGGGTAAATATGGTATGTAGGATAGGGTAGGAAGGTATGTAGGATATGGTAGGGTAGGTATGTTGATCTGTAGGGCAGGTGATTAGGTTGATAGAGTAGGGTAGGTAGGTTGATCGGTAGGGCAGGTGAGTAGCTTAGTAGTTAGGTAAGGTAGGTGGATGGGTAGGTAGGGTATATAGTTAGGTAGATAACCAGTTGATGAGAGTGAAGCCGCGGGGGTCAGCCATAATATATAAAATACGAAAATGGCTGACTTACTGACTGATCGATCGCACAGTCAAAACCACTAAGCCTAGAAGCATGAAATTTAGCAACAGGTTCCTCATATGACGTAAGTGAATACTAAGAAAGGATTTTTGGGAATTCTACCCATTAGGGGGTAAAAAGGGTTTGAAAGATTGGATGAAAAACTCTAATTCCAAAATTCTTGAAACTTGGCAATAATAGTAATCTAAGTAAACGATAAAGGTTGCGATTATTAGTTTTTCGAAGCTACCCCCAAATTATGATTTAGGCGGTGTGAAGTTTGTATGGAAAAATCTGATTTCTTAGGTCAGTAAACTTGAAACTTGGCACAAATACTAACCTAATTGAATATTGAAGGATGTTAAAAATAAAGTTGTTTTGTTTTTTTTTAATCTACCCCTAAAAGATGATTAAGGCGATGTTAAAGTGTTTCTGAAGAAACCTATTTCTTGGGTTAATAAACTTGAAACTTAACTTTAATACCAACCTAAATAAACAATAAAGTTAATCATTATTAGTCTTTTGAAACAATTCCCAAAGGACGATTTGGGGTGTGTTAGTGTTTTTGAAGAATCTTATTTCTTAGGTTAACAAAAATTTAAACTTGATTTAAATTTCAACTTAATCAACAATAAAGGTGCCATTAATATTTTTTTGAAACGACCCCCGAAAGACGATTTAAAGGGTGTTGAAGTTTATACGGCAGTATTTGATTTCTTGGGTTAATAAATATGAAACTTGACATAAATACCAACCTCGATAAACAATTAATGTTATCATTATAATTTTTATGAAAAAGACGATTTAGGTGGATCAACTGAACCGATTTAGACAAAATTTGGCATGGACATAGTTTGAGATAATAGGAAAGACATAGGATAGTTTGTATTCCCTTGGGATGATAAAACACTTTTTACGCGGGCGAAGCCGCGGGCGGAAGCTAGTATAAAATAACTAAAAAACATTTAACTTCTTGGCTGCCCTGTAGTTGGCTACAATGGCTGCGCAGTAGTAAATCTCATACAAAAACAGCACCGATCCGTGCCTTGCGCATCGGAAAGCCATGTGCATAACTCCAGTTTCCTTATAAGTGGTAGAATAATTCTATCTATGCCAATATGTAAGGCATAATAGCAGCAATCAAAGTTCCAAGTATTTATTTAGCTGCCACAAAAACTTCGTTAAGACGGTACCCTGACCAAAAAATCGGCATGAGATATGAGCGTTCCTATTGGTCTAGCGGCACTGGTGGCGCATGAATTACAGTTGTGAATACGCCCAGATTTTAGAATAAAATCTTTATAAAATCGAATTTTGGTCTTTTGAAAAAAATAATTCTACAAAAATGTTCGTTATTAAATTGTCTATCCATTAGTGTTAGTACAAAAAATAATCAATGAACACTTTACGAGGAGATGCATAATATCAATAATTATTTCTCGTTTTCATGTTTTTTTGGAAGTAGATTAGTGAAATATTTACAACATTTAAAAAAAAACTAAATCTACCATTTTAGAATCAATATTATGTAGAAATTTAATGTATTTTTATTTATTGATATTTCTTTTTAAATAACGAGTAGATAGCTCCTAAAAACAGCACGAAAAACGGCTTGCGCGGCATTTTGCTCGGGGTACCGCCTTAATATGAGTCGTTTAGTATGTGTTAGCTGGAGTGATATCACCCCAGCTTCCTCATTCAATACAGGCAAACCAGTAAGGTGAGGCGTTTGGACTATAGTCAGAAAAATAAGGAATAATAGCTGCACATGGAAGGAAACAACTGAACGATAATACTTAAATAGTGTTGAAACTATGATCAAAACGTGTGTGTAAGCTGGAGTGACGTCACCCCAGCTGCCATGTCATATCTTCCGAACAAAAGAAGTTATGATTATGTATTATAGCTCAAAAATTAAGGAATAATAGCTGCCATTGGCAGCAAAAATTTAAATGTCTGGTCAAAATACTAAGTTATTGACGGCACCCCAGCTGACACATACTAAACGACTCGTAATAACGAAGTTTTTGTAGCAGCTAAATTAAGACTCGGTAGACGGTACTTTGATTGCTGCTATTATGCCTTAATTATTGGCATAGATAGAATTATTCTAACACTTAAGAGGAAGCTGGAGTTATGCACATCGGAAAGCCAACTTCAGGGCGGCTCAGAAGTTTGGCGAGAACTACATAATATGTTAGTGAAGATAAGGTTTATAATTGAATGTCATTAGGAATAAAATCATTTGTTCCGTGCAGAGCCTAGTTAGTTACTTCAGAAATATGCACTTGTTATTATTTCACAATTCTATGTTTCAGATATTATGACTGAGGAACGGTTGGTGACTGAAGTGCCCAGCAGCTTGAAGCAGTTGGCACGACTTGTTGTTCGAGGCTTTTATACTATTGAGGATGCCCTCATAGTCGACATGCTGGTCAGAAATCCCTGTATGTAATTTTTTTTTTATATATACCAATATTATAAAGAGGAAAGATTTTTTTGTGTGTTTGTACCAAATAGGCTCCGAAAGTACCGGACCGATTTAAAAAAATCTTTCACCTATGGAAAGCTACATTATGCCCGAGTAACATAGGCTATCATTTTGACGGGAGCAATGCCGCGGGGGTCAGCTAGTCACATATATTTTAAATTGGCGACTGCTTACTCGCTGTGCTTTAAAAATCACAACGTTTGGGTATCTAGGTTTGATTCCCAGGTCAAATAAAACATTATTTGATTTATCCACTTCGAATTTGTCAGTACCCAAAGTAGTCCTATTGAGGATGTGCCTTTTTAATAGCAATAGATTCGAACCCATTACATGAAATTTAAACTTAGCTTGTGAAATGTGGGTGAAAAGTTGAATCTTTATTCAACTTTTTTGTATAGGTGTGTGTTTTTGGGAAAGAACCAGATTGTTTCCGTTGCCGAATTTACTTACGCAATTAGGCTGCGGAACTCTACAAAATATAATATAAGCTCAATTTGCGATGATCTATTTCGGGATACTCGTCTCTAGCAGGCTATCGTTACCATGGCAGTGAAATCTGTGATTGATAGATACTTGGCCGAGTGACCCATTTACCAACAGCAACTGATGGGGAAAAAATACTTAAAGACACCTTCAGACACGCCGTATCTTATCGATATCTAGCACTATTTATGTACTGTAGCTGTGCCAGCGGATTCGCTCCCGTTAACTGCCTACCCTACCCTACGTACCATTTTTTTTTCTAGGTTCATTCTTACGCGAATCTTAACACCGCCATTCAGAAATGACGTTAAATGCACAACGCCATCTATCGAATATGGAGTTCAACTGTCCGAGTATCTGAGTTGCGTGTGGTGAAATATTTTACTTCTTGAACACTTTAAATTCATATATCTTTTGATAGAGTGAACCGATTGCGATGAAACAAAAACTAAATAATACTTCAAGTTACGTACATTTTCATTATGTTAAGGCGGTACCCCGAGCAAAACGCCGCGCAAGCCGTTTTTTGTGCTGTTTTTAGGAGCTATCTACTCGTTATTTAAAAAGAAATATCAATTAATAAAAATACATTAAATTTCTACATAATATTGATTCTAAAATGGTAGATTTAGTTTTTTTTTAAATGTTGTATATATTTCACTAATCTACTTCCAAAAAAACATGAAAATGAGAAATAATTATTAATATTATGCATCTTCTCGTAAAGTGTTCATTGATTATTTTTTGTACTAACACTAATGGATAGACAATTTAATAACGAACATTTTTGTAGAATTATTTTTTTCAAAAGACCGAAATTCGATTTTATAAAGATTTTATTCTAAAATCTGGGCGTATTCACTACTGTAATTCATGCGCCACCAGTGCCGCTAGACCAATAGGAACGCTCATATCTCATGCCGATTTTTTGGTCAGGGTACCGTCTTAATTGGTTTCGTACATTTAACGCGATGCGTGCACAACTAAACAGACAACAGTTCCAAATATGCTGGAAATGGGTTCTGTTGGTTATCCTTTAACACCATGGCTATATTTTTGGAAATATTTTCGATGTACAAAAACGACTTTTTTACAGATTTATTATTATTGATGATGATGATGTATTTTAAAACTTTCCTTCCATTCTCAGGCATGAAAGAAGATGACATTTGCGAACTTTTAAAATTCGAAAGGAAAATGTTACGGGCCCGGATAGCCACGTTAAAAAACGATAAATTCATACAAGTGAGATTAAAAATGGAAACAGGTAGGTAACTATTCATTATTTTTAACTTTATCGTGCCAATTGAGTGAGAAGTAGGTAGGTATCTACCTGCCATCCTTGTAGCAACCAGCGCATGTCTATGAATTAAAATGAAGAAAAGCACGGATTCATAATATAGTTTGGGGAAACTTTATACTATGGCCTGCTGTTCGTAATACCAGTTTTTTAAAGTGATTTTCTTTTATTGACATAAAACCGCTCGACTATAGCACAGGTGTCACGCAATCTAACAAATGAAAGTTTTCAATATCTTTCTTTGAGAGCAGTGGTGGCCCAGTGGTATCGGCCGCGACTTACAAGTTGTAGGTCGTGGGTTCGAGCCCAGGCAGGCGCTTTACTTTGTGTAAATTATTTCTTCACCACTGCTCACAAATACGGTGAAGGAAACCGGCATATCTTAGAACCAAAAATTCGAAGACATGTGACATCCACCAACATATACTGGGCCCGCGTGGTGGATTACGGCCCATTCTCTCTCACAGAGAGGAGGCCTGTACGTACAACGGACCAAATGCGAGTATAAGTGCGGAAAAGAGGTCGTCCTATCCTATCTTTCTTTCCGTCGAAAGTCATTGATAATATTGCTATATGCCTAGAATCCTTGAATAGAAAAAAATTAAATGACCTTACTTCAAAACTCATTATCTATTTCCAGGACCTGACGGAAAAGCACAGAAAGTAAACTACTATTTTATTAATTACAAAACATTCGTAAACGTAGTTAAGTACAAATTAGATCTTATGCGCAAACGTATGGAGACAGAGGAACGCGATGCTACCAGCCGCGCCAGTTTCAAATGCCCATCGTGTGGGAAAACATTCACAGATCTTGAAGTAAGTTGTATTGTCTTATAACTTAAGTTGGTACTTATAGGACTTGGCAACCGAGAGTTAAACGAGGAAGTGTTAACGTGAACAGATCATACCTAATCTTACAATAATAGTATCCAGTATTAGTATCTTCATTACAGCTAGGGTGAGATTTTCAAGAGGGCATGGATGCCCAAATCTGAAACAATGAGGAATAGCGACAAACGCTAAAAGGAGTCTCAAGCCCGATTTTAATGAAAACTTATACTGCATTTTTTTTTATCAATTTTCCTAGCCAGGATTCGAACCTGTTGATTTTGAAAATAACACACACACACACGCTGTGTTAGTGTTATTATAACACCGTCCGATAGTGTCGCTAATAAAATTCAAAATTTAGGAAGTAATGACATATGGCAAACTTAAGGTTAGACCTCTAAGGAGAGGCTTCAGCACCGTAGACCACATACATACGCTGCGGCAGGTTATACAGAAGACCGAAGAGTAGTAATAGTTCTTAAGAACAACCTGCCTCTCTGCTTAGCGTTTGTGGTATACGAGAAAGCCTTCGATTCTATCGAAGGCGTTTCTAGGGTTGTACTGCAGTCTCTCTTGGGTGCCAGATCTACTATGGGTACATTGAGGTATTGAAGTCTTTGTACAAAAACGCCACCATGTCATTCTGTCTTCAGGATCAGAGGTAGTAAACTATCTTTCTTCAGCGCGGTGTGAGACAGGGAGACCTCTATGGCCAGTGTGTGTTGCCAGTAGTTACCTATGGGACCGAGATGTGACAGAAAGCTTAAAGCCACCCAAAGGGCAATGGAGAGGGCTATGCTCGGAGTTTTCTTGCGTGATCGCAACAGAAATGAGTAGAACCAAAGTTACCGACATAGCCCGAAGAATTGCGAAATTTATGTGGCAGTGGGCAGGGCACATTGCTCGCAGAACGGACGGCCCGATGAGACTCAAAAGCTCTGGAATGGCGACCGCGAACCGGCAGATGATGCGTTGAAGGGCTTCCCACTAGGTGGACCGATGACCTGCAGCCTTAGTGCGTACTGAATTCGGAAAGAGCAAAGGGCAAAAAGTATAAAAAATCGGCCAATCACATGCGAGATGAAAGACGCGATGTGGCTTTCCGTCTAATGTGATTGGTAATTTTTTCATACTTTTTGCCCTTTGCTCTTTCCGAATTCATTACCCACTAAGGCTGCTGGTTAAGGTTGCGGGCATTCGCTGGATGCGAGACGCACGGGATCGGTCAATGTGGCGACGCCTGAAGGAGGCCTATGTCCAGCAGTGGACGTCTTTCGGCTGAAATGATGATGATGAAGGAAAGCCCTATTTTTTTACAAAAATATTTTTTGTTTTTATCAAAATCGTGCCCGAGACTCCTTTGAGTGTTTTTTGCTAATCCTCAAGACTTTCGGATTTGGCCCTCCATGCCTACTTGAAAATCTCACCTGTTTATTACCTGCTATTATAATCCTGACAGTTTGTGAGGCTGGAGAGATATTTGTTACTCTTTCACTCAAAAACAACTCGACGGATAGCTCATAGGACATCAGAATGACACATTATAGTTTATAATCTATAATGTGTATATGTTTATATTTTTTTTATAATCTATTCCACGAAGGTGGCAACTAGTAACTAGTTTATCTTTTTCATGCATTTTAAATTATTGCTTTTATTAACATACTAGCTTCTGCCAGCGGCATCGCCCGCGTGAAAGTCGAAATTTAGCCCGAGGGAACATATTCCCGCGATGGAAAGTCCTAAGTGCTATTCCTGACTATAATCTATCTCTGTGCCAAATTTCATCCAGATCGGTCCAGCCGTTTAAACTTGACACACACACACTCACAAACTTTCGCCTTTATAATATTAGTGTGATGTGTTACATTGGTGAGCAGTGGTGGCCCAGTGGTATCGGCCGCGACTTACAAGTTGTAGGTCGTGGGTTCGAGCCCAGGCAGGCGCTTTACTTTGTGTAAATTATTTCTTCACCATTGCTCTTAAAACGGTTAAGGAAAACATAGTGAGGAAACCGGCATGTCCTAGAACCAAAAATTCGAAGACATGTGACAGCCACCAACCCGCACTAGGCCCGCGTGGTGGATTACCGCCCATTCCCTCTCACAGACAGGAGGCCTGTGTCCCAGCAGTGAGAACATTAATAGGCTGATAATCATGATGTGATACATTGAATATTTCACAAAGATTACTAGTTATTACTTGATGAAGCATTTTGAGGGCACACAAAAGATATATTATTATGGGATTTCTCTCTTTAAAACATGACTGCTTCCGCTATTGAGATAACTCATTTTTACCATGACTTTGGGACATCACTATCGGACCACGCTAAATAAATTTGGAGCCCTCATCCTGTTGTAGATAACCCTATGCCGTTATTAAGCCAAAAGAGACAAAAACCAAAATTATAGGTACCTATATATGTAGATATGTGATACCAATGTTTTTACATATCTATATATATATAAAAGAAAGTCGTGTTAGTTACACTATTTATAACTCAAGAACGGCTGAATCGATTTGGCTGAAAATTGGTGGGGAGATAGCTTAGAACCAGGAGACGGACATAGGATAGTAGGGTAGGGTCCCTTAGGTAGGGTAGTGTAGGGTAGTGTAGTGTAGAGTCGGGTAGGTTAGGGTAGGGTAGGGTAGTGTAGTGTAGGGTCGGGTAGGTTAGGGTAGTGTAGGGTAGGGTAGTGTAGGGTCGGGTAGGGTAGGGTAATGTAGGGTAGGATAGTGTAGGGTAGTGTAGGGTAGGGTAGGGTCGGGTAGGGTAGGGTAGGTAGTGTAAGGTAGGGTAGATAAATGTTTGGTCTTTTTATGGCAAAACAAATTTTGCCGGGTCAGCTAGTTTATAATAAAACACTGGTAGGTATCACCTAAGTTATTCAATGTTTTTCTTTTCTTTTTTTTATTATTATTGATAGGCCCGCGCTTGACCACTATCTCATCAGATGGTAAGCGATGATGTGGTCGACGGTGTAACACGCTTGCCTAGAAGTAACCTATTCACTGTTGACTTAAAAACCCCGAGGTTGTAGCTATCGGGAAACACAGACTCTGGCAGGGAATTCCACTCCTTAGCTGTTATCTATTGTTGCTGTTGATGTCTCCTGAAATGTCCATAGAATTTTTCTATATTTCATAAGTGAAGACTTGTAATTGGCTGACTGTCAATTTTACTGTCCTTGGTCTGCTTGTTTTTAACTGTAAGTCTTCTAGCAGCCTTATTGCGAAAGTGAATTCGGCAAGGCAAAGGATGTGACCCCATCAATCGACCAATAACATAGACGGAAATCCTCATCGCATCTTTCATCTCGCACATGATTGGTCGATTGATGGCACCAAATCCTTTGCCTTGTCGAATTCACTTGCGCAATAAGGTTGCATGTTATCTAAATAAATATTTTCAGGCAGACCAGTTATACGACATGATGACACAAGAATTCCGTTGCACATTTTGTAACCAAGTGGTGGAGGAAGACCAGTCGGCACTCCCGAAGAAAGACTCCAGATTATTGCTGGCCAAGTTCAACGAACAGTTAGAGACACTGTACATTCTACTGCGAGAGGTAGAGGGCATCAAATTGTCGCCGGAGATATTGGAACCAGAGCCAGTCGACATCAACACTATCAGAGGGTACCTAATTATCAGTTTTTTTTTTACTCTTGTGTAAAATGTAAATGTTTTATGTATTACTCTTGGACTCTGCTTTCATCGCCTCATTAGCAAGCTTTTAAGGTCTACACTTGAAATCTCCGTGAAGACCTGCAGCCTAATTGTGTAAGTAAATTCGGCAAAGGAAACAATCTGTTTCTTTCCCAAAAACACACACATACACAAAGAAGTTGAATCTTTATTCAACTTCTTTCGTTTTCAGAGTGTATGTGTCTTTGTCTTTGCCGAATTTACTTACACAATTAGGTTGCTGGGTTCAGTCCCAATTCGATAACGGTTGACGACTGCTCTTGACTGTGATCGTTTTCGTCGATGACAAGGCTATCCAGTAGTCAACAGATAAAATACATGAAAATGTTTATTTGCACCTTCAAAAATTAACATAAAGGAACAGCAGCCGTATTGTGTAAGTGAATACGGCAACGCAAAGAGTTTGACCGCTTTCCAATCGACCAATCACACAGACGGGAATCCACATTGCGTCATTTATCTCGCATGTGATAGGTCGATTGGATAGCGGTCAAACTCTTTGCGTTGCCGTATTCACTTACGCAATATGGCTGCAGGTATATAATAAAATAGGCTGAAAAGTAGTTACAATATGTAACAGAGACTATCTTATGAAGAGAATTATCCGCAATTGTTTCTATGTAAAAAAGGAATGACACTATTCGGCTTGTATACCTCCATTTTCCTCACGCAATATATCGGTGATGAGACGCATCATAATTCAGCCATAATCAGCAAATCATCAGGTATCAGCCGTTTAAATCTATCCACTGTCCAGTGAAGTCGATCGTTGGCGACGTGGGATTCGACGACTAACGAAGTAACGATGTTACATATCAATCTATGGTCGGTCGTTCATGCACCGATCGCTGGACGCACCAGGATGGTTGCCTATTATTGCGATCTGATAATATCCAGTATGCTGCGCTCCATAGCTTGTTTGCAAGTTTACAGTTAGGACTTTAAGGCCACGATCCATCGCTGTTTGCAGTTTAAAGCAGGTCAATGTGACAGTGTTAGTTGTATCCCATATGGTTCAAAATCGCTTGACAATTAGCCGCGTACCCACCTAGCGCACAGGCTCGCGCGGCGATCCTCGCGAGCCAAACGCTCGGCTGGTGTGGACGTGCCTCGGCCTGCCTCGGGCGCGCGTTTGCTCGACCGAGCACGGCTCGGCCCCGAGCCATCTGTTGTCGGTAAACTTGACGCGCTCAAAGGTGCCTCAGTGTGCGCTGTGCATTAGGTGGGGACGGTTATGTTTTGGCTCGCGCGCGAAGCTACTACAAGTTTACACGACTGTCCATTACGAATACTGATGGCTCAGCCTGCCTCGCGAGGCGGCCTCGTGTAAATTGAACAAATCTACTGAGGCTGCCGCGGGAGCCATCGCTCGCGATCCGGACACCGAGGCTGCCGCGCGAGCCTGTGCGCTAGGTGGGTACGCGGCTATTCACATCATTTGATCTTGTAGCTTATCTACATCGTATTTAATCTAATTAGCGTATATTGCCACACTGCAGAGGAAAAGCCTCCTTTTCCCTTTTTTACAAAATTAAGTATATTTTTGCAAGCCCGTCATCTTCGCCATGGTCATGATCTCGTCTTAAGTTTATCCATTCGGTGTTACTTTAATCCTATTCCTCATCTGAAATGCGGCTGGCATGGCCAGTTCAATCCTACTTAAACTTAGCTGATTTCTGGGTAGCAGTATACACTACAGTAATACTTAATACCTTTGTGCTCTTCTATCCGTATTCCTTCTTTTCTCTGTTAAGTGTTTTGTGTGTACATAAATAAGTAATAAATAATAGAACAGCATCAATCCCACCGCACTATTCCCAAACCACTGCAACTCCTGAAAGCCAGAATCAACAATGGCGACCACCAGAAAAGCGCTGAGGCAATGAAGCTCGACGAAGTCCCGGAGAATCAAATTGTCTTGGATCCTGCAACGAAATTAATCACAAAAGAAAAAAAGAGGAGTAGGAAGAAAAAATATTCCACTTCCCTCCATATCAAGCAGGAAACAAAACAAAAAAGGCACAACGGGGCGTTTACAACTGAGATAAGCCCAGTTGCCTAACACCACAGATAAAAATTAGCATTCATATTAACATAACAACTCATAACATTATTTTTATTTCATATTTCCTAACATTACAAACAGAACATATATTGGGTAGAACAGCATCAATGAAAATTCATAGAGACGTCCTTTCCAAAGAGGTGTCAAGCAAGGAGACGAATTATCCAAAAATCTTTTCACTGCCATTATCTCCTGCCTAGTACGTACTAAGAGTAAACCGTCTTTCAGATTAACCTCAAAAATGCTGGGCCAGCGTCCCCCTGGCCAGGAATGGTCGGGCGAGGCGACGCGCAACCAAGGCATGCTGGTTGAGGAGACCCGCGTTGACGTCACCATCGGCGAGGCAGACAACGCCAACGACACCAGTCAGCTGCGCAAGGAGCGGCCCGTATGGATGGTGGAGAGCACCATCGTTACTAATGACCAAGTACTGCGTTTTTATTACTATTTTGCCAAAAATATTACAGTTGTTTGCTGATTTTTGAAGGCACAGTCAAAACAGTAATCTAACATTACTACTAATAAGGTTCAAGTTCACTTACACGACATAATGAGGTCGATTGTCTCTTATACTTAAGTGATAAGTGAATTTCTCGAGTGATATGCCAAAAATCATCCTCCGTTTGTATTCATCTGTTAGGTACTTACATCACATAACTGACACTCAGACCATTTTTGGATAACAGTAGACAGTACTGGCACAGCGAATTCTGTTATCGTATAAATTCTTTGAAATTGCATGTTTATACAAATGAATTTGGAGCTTATCCCGACTGTTTTACAAAGTAGCTGATCAATTCACAAAGGAAAAAGAGGCCAATGTAACGCGGGATCGTTTCTGAAAAAATAAAGCGCAAAACACCAGTATACCAGGCCCCTCAGAAAGTATTGCGAAAAAAAGTTTTTATATATGGGAGACTGGCCAGTTATAATGTTTTTCGAAAATATGATTATTTATAAGTAAAAATAAGTAAGTTCCAATTTCAAAATTTCCCTCCACATTTTTTGCGAGTTAATTCAAAGTATTGTGTCTCACTGAAATATGGATCTGCGCCGGGAACATTTTAGAGCTATGATTTTATACGATTTCAAGTGTCGCCTGAAACCGGATGAATCGTACGATAGACTTCAAATGGCATTCATGGATGAAGGCCCTTCCAAGGCAACCGTGTATCGTTGGTATAACGAATTCAAGCGCGGTCGACCAACTTTGGGGGATGACGAAAGAAGCGGTCGCCCTTTGACGGCTGTTACCGAAGAAAACGTGCTAGCAGTGAAAAATTTAATCCAAGACAATAGGCGAATTACATATCAGGAGATTCAACACATATTGAAGATTGGATCGGGAAGCGTTCACGAGATTCTACACAGCCATCTTCGCGTGAGGAGGATAGTATCACGCTGGGTGCCGCACAACCTCACCGATGCTCAGAAGCAGGCCCGGGTGGAATGGTGCCGTGATATGCTTAACAAATTTGAAGCAGGCTCGTCTCGGCGTGTTTACGACATCGTTACAGGTGATGAGTCCTGGATTTATCAATACGACCCAGAAACCAAGCGCCAGTCGACTGTTTGGGTGTTTCAAAATGAGCCAACGCCTACCAAAGTGAAGCGATCTAGAAGCGGGGGTAAGATTTTGATCGCTAGCTTTTTTAATTTGACTGGCCACTTGGTATCAATTCCCTTACGGGATCAAAGAAGCATTAATGCCGAATGGTATACTACCAAATGTTTGCCAGAAGTTTTCTCTGTTATAAGCAACAAGCGACCAAACACAGGGCTCCGCGGGCTACTGCTCCACCACGACAATGCACCTGCGCACACCGCACTCAAAACGAGGGACTTCCTGGACAGCACGCCAGTCAAACTCCTGGGTCACCCTCCTTACAGCCCTGATCTAGCACCGTGTGACTTCTTTTTATTCCCAAAAATAAAAAATCAGCTCAAAGGGATACAATTTTCGTCGCCGGAAGATGCGCTGGCTGCGTTCGAGCAGGCTGTAAACGAGGTGTCTGCGGCGGACTGGAAAAAGTGTTTTGAAAACTGGTTTAGGCGCATGAATCTTTGTATAGAGGCTGGTGGAAAGTACTTTGAAAAGATTTAATAAAAATATATGTACGTATAGAACAATTTTTTTTAGTTTCGCAAAACTTTCTGAGTGTCCCACGTATAAGTGGTTTATTCTGCCATTCTCCCCGAAACACGTCACTATAAAAGAAGATTTAAAAGTAAAATAGGTTAAGGTTATATGTATATATAGATAGGGTCGTTAGTTGTAGTTGGCTGGTCAAACTTAGAGATGGATTTTTTATATAATATTTTTAAGTTGAGGGTGGAAGAACAAAATAAAAACCAAAAACAGAAAGCCCGTCACTCGGTAGGGACGCAAGACAGCCAGCCAACTCCACACCTCGAAGCCCTAGCGGATGGCCTCAGCCTTAGCCGAACAGTGCCCCAACTATGCAGTCGCCTTCACCATTAGCCCAAACTTAAAAGGCTTATCTGCATCTTTGCGCATAGAAACAGCGAAGTTTTTTTTTAAATACGCAATTATGATGCTTCAAGTCATTACCGTTATTCTGTTTATCTAGATTTGGCATATCGACGTTCATTGTTCAAATATTCGAAAGGCCATATTAAAGGCCAATGAACCCTTTATTTATATCGTAGAAATTATGCGATCGTTTTAAATAACTCCTTTGTAAGTTGCTGACATGTGATTTGACCTAAATTTTGGCGCAGTATCTTCCGATATCACAATTAAATGCGCATATACTGTGTGATTCACTAGGAAATTACTTGTGTTATGTTTAACACGAAATCCGGTGAGTACGTTTCCTGCTTGATAAGGTAATCCATTGATAGCCACATATTATTTCTTTTTACCCGACTGCCGAAGGAGGGTAATGTGTTTATCAGTCTATGTATGTATGTTTGTTCCTATATGGCGTTCTAGAGACCAAACGCGTTGGCCGATTTTGATGGTTCTTACGTCAATCGATTCGTTTTAACCCTGCGAGTGTCACTGGCTACATTAAAATTGGAAAATAGAAAAATGGTGGCATTTGGGCGCCATATTGTGGGGGCCCAATTTTTTTAGATGGCACTTTTTCTTACAGGTAACAAAGTGAAAGCCATACTGGGTATACAATGTGTCCGGATGCCCAACTTGTAGTAATAAAACTTTGAGGCCGCTATAATACACATAATTTTATCCAAACACCCCACAAAAGCGGTATGGGGTTATGGCGCCATGGGGGCCCTCCACGTTTTTATTGCATTGCCTAAAATTCTGCAAAAAATATAAGGTTAAAATGCGCAGGGGTTCTTTTAAGGCAAAGATAAAATAAAAACTAATTGGTTTACCTACGCCAAATAGAGTAATAGAGTCTGTGTTTCCCGATAGCTACAATCTAGGGGTCTTTAAGTCAAGAGTGAATAGGTTTTTTCTAGGCAAGCGTGCTTCACCGTCGACCACATCATCGCTTACCATCAGGTGAGATTGTGGTCAAGCGCAAGCCTAGACGATATTTTTTTTTATTAAAATATTGTTTATTCCTAAAAAAAATGTAGAACTTTAGGAAATGCATTAAAAACGTGTTAAATTATGTTAAAGATTGACTTAGAGCTGTCCGAGTAGCTACATACCTGCAGCCTAATTGTGTAAGTAAATTCGGCAAAAAAGTTGAATCTTTATTCAACTTTTTTGTGTATGATGAAAAACACACACATACACAAAAAAGTTGAATACAGATTCAACTTTTTTGTGTATGTGTGTGTTTTTTGGGAAAGAAACAGATTGTTTCCGTTGCCGAATTTACTTACACAATTAGGCTGCTGGTCGGACAAAATCTGAATGGTTGTATGAGAGGAGAGGAGAGGTGTTTGAGATTAACTCACGACACGAAAGTAAAAGAAGAAGAATACAAAAATATCTTACCTTTGTGTGTTCATTGAATATTTTATTAGATTAGGTATCTATTGCTATCTGGTTTCCCCCCGTAAACAAAAAAAAGGTATCTATGCTATGACCGTTAAAAATAACGTTAAGTGTACGCTTCTTTGAGATCTAGGTCCTAGGTTATGGTTGTTAGACTATGCGGATATCGTAATAAGTAAGTCAGGTACTAAAATTGCTCTATCTTTGAGGGTGTGGTGTTTTCATCGATAAGATAAAGTGTATTTTACGGTCTCTAAATTTTATTATGTACTATAAGTCCGGACATATTGTATAGTTTATATTACTCGATTTCTAAATGCCATACAAAATTTTATGTTACGGAGCTATAAATGGCATTGACAACCTTAGCAAACAAGAATCAGAAGAAGAGAGAACTCCTTTTCGAAAGTATCATATAATCTTAGAGAAATACCAGCAGCCTAATTGCGTAAATGAATTCGACAGGCAAAGGGTTTGTCCGCCAACAATCGACCAATCACATACGAGATGAAAGCCGCGATGTGGATTTCCGTAAATGTGATAGGTCGATTAATGGCGGCCAGACCCATAGCCTTGCCGAATTCACTTATGCAATTAGGCTGCAGATCCCCTCTATGGACCAAATCCATTTTATTTTATTTATTAAAAATAACTCTTCATGGCAACAAATATCACTAGTACTAGGAAATCCTGTATTACAAGAGCCTAAATGAATGAATGATCATAAAGATTCTAACACAGTCATAATCAAATACTAAATATTATGTTCTTGATACATTTACAGAGTGACAGCGTTCATTCGACGGATGCTGCACTGGAGAAAGCAGCCAGCAATGCAAGTAACGCGAAAACTGTTGGGAAAGAGAAGAACGATGACATTATGTCTGTCCTGCTTGCTCACGAGAAACAAAACACTGGTAAGAATAAGATAAATATAGATAGATTTAGGTTCCAGTTTTCCACACAGTTGAAAGCCTATGACGACAAGGTCAATCAATGCCACTGATACTTATGACGTTCCTTGCATATTCTTTTATCGATCTGTGGTAGTCAGAAGAGCAGTGGTGGCCCAGTGGTAGCGGCCGCGCCTTTCAAGTCATAGGTCGTGAGTTCGAACCCAGGCAGGCGCTTTTCTTTGTGTAAATTATTTCATCACCACTGCTCTCAAAACGGCGAAGGAAAACATCGTGAGGAAACCGGCATGGCCTAGAACCAAAAAATTGAAGACATATGACATCCATCAACCCGTACAGGGCCCGCGTGGTGAATTACGGCCCATTTCCTCTCACTGAGAGGAGGCCTGAGTCCCAGCAGTGGGAACATTAAAAGGATGATGATGATGATGGTAGTCAGAATATAATAGACTAGCTGTACCAACGGCTTCGCTCCTGTCAACTGCCTACCCTTCCTACTACTCTACATTACCTACACTACCCTACCTATCTACCCTATCCTATGTTACCTACCCTAATCTACCTATCTACCTGCCTGCCTACCTACTTATCCTACCTACCTGCATACTATTTTTTACCTTAATTTTGCTTTCCGTAAGAACCTTCTACAAAAAAAAAAATGTAAAAATAAAGATGAATGAAATCGGTAAAGCCGTTCTCAAGTTATGGCGTTTTATATATTAAAATATATATATATAGATATATACAAATCAAGTGTTATGCCTTGAGTTCATCTAAAAAGTAAGCTATTCTCTACAAATCTCGCCGTGATGATTTCCGTGAAGTGAGCTGTCAAACCCTGGGGGCTGAACGAGGGATTTGCAGCCTAATTGTTTAAGTGAATTCGGCAAAGGAAACAATCTGTTTCTTTCCCAAAAACGACTTTGCGCAATACAAAAAGTCGATTTTGGGAAAGGAACAGATTGTTTCCTTTGCCGAATTCACTTACACAATTAGGCTGCTGGAATCGAGTTAATAAATCTGCTGCGATTGGAGTGGTCAAGTAGGGGAAGTCCACTACTTGAACCCTCCAATCGCACTACATTTATTAAATATAGTTAATATCTCAACCAATAGAAGTCCATAGGCTGACACATTAATTAACTACATTTACCCTGAATAAGTAATCTGCTCGACCAAAATATTAATCATACAAAAATCTTTGACAACCCATTTTTTTATTACAGGTAACAATGCAGCAACAAACGCTGTGAAGGGAATAGAGGCTGATAGTTCAGATTCCAGCGACAACGAATCTAAAGACCCGTACAAACTCAAGGACGAACTGGCTGCAGTTGGTAAGAACACACAGAAATACTTAAAAATCTTTTTTACTGCACGTCCATGATAACAATTCAACTTTATTTCGTAGCTGTAAGGTCGATTTTTGTAGTTCAAATGTTGACCATTGCAATTGACAATTTCATGATATTACATTTTCTCTTTTCATATTTCAGCTGAAATGGAGAGTGAAGATTCTGATACTGACGACAATGCGCCCTCTGTGTTGGTCAACGGCAAAACGGTGCCACTAACAAGCGTAGACGATGACGTCATAGCCCAGATGACGCCCTCCGAAAAAGAAACATACATCCAAGTCTATCAAGAGTATTACAGCCACATGTATGATTAGATAAGCGTTAATTAAAATCAAATCAACTACATAATCAGACGTTAATAAATGTCTTGTATTTATCTATTGATTTTCAATAAGGTTCTTTACCCTTCACTAAATAATTTTGGCCGTTATTCACACGTACGGGTTTACATGGCTATACATTCACCACCGTTTACCCGGCAACCCACGGGCTTATTACGTAAGAAACAGCAAGCAGCAATAATTGTACAATTATTGCGCGATAAATGCCATGACCTGGCTACTGAGCCCTTTAAGTCAAGTCTTTTTTGACAGTCACTTTTAACAGAAGCTGTTATACCTGTCCAACGATTTATAAAATGTATAGTTTGACTAAGTAACCAGCTTATAAAAATGCAACACGTGGTGGAGGCTGTTTTTTTTTACATGAGTCAATTTGATTACTATTTAGCTCCAATATACCGATAAATTAATATTCGCAGATGAAAAGTATTTCTGTAACAGTAAATATGGCAGTGAATATTGGATATATTCATTTTATTTACATAATATAATAATTAATTTAAAAAAATATTGAAACTATTTAAAAAATTGATTGACTGAAATGTTAATGTGTAAAATCGATTGAAATTTCTTCGTAATAGTCGATTGATAAGAAATCGAACCGATAACGCATTATAAGGACATCACTAAATGGACATCATCATCTCGTATTTGAGCTACGAAACGTAAAGTAGATCGTTGAACACACTTGTTTACCAATTTACTTTAGACACTGGCAGAATAGTCAACATCGGTGTTTGCCATATAAAAATAAGAATATAAGATAATTATTGCGGACTTAGCACATTATTATGTGTTTGTAAGTATTTGGCAGTAAACAGACCTAGCGTGTCAACCTTTTTGGCCAACATCGCTGAGGTAGCCAACACTACAATAAAAAAAAACCTCCACTTTACCGAGATCACGTCTGTTTCAATGATTCAACAAATGTCCAGTTGCGTAGACATTTGAGACACAAAACAACCATAATTTGTCATTACAATATTCACTAGGAATTGAAAGAAAAAGAAAGAAAAATATTTATTTGTGACCCGCACAGGAGACACGAGAAATAAGCATACAATTAAACAATAATAAAATAAAAACCCCAAATTAATTTGTGGAAAAAAAACAAATTAATTAGCCAAAAATAACACGAAAAAAGCCGCCAAAAACTCAAAAACTTCTGTACCTACTTAAGCGTCAGCGAGCCATTGGCAATTTTTCAATCGACCAACAACAAGGGAAAAAGTAATCGCAATTTGACAGCCACATTTGCTTGCCGATGGCTGTCGCTCTGCTGTCAAAAACCATGCGTAATACGAAATGACCGCGATCACCTTGCGATAAATGCCAATTTTTATTGTTAGCATTGCTGTCGTTGAATTATTATGGTGTGACTATCGCTCATACATAATGCGGATACTCAATTGAAAAGCAATTATTTCGCAAAAATAAGCCTGTCGACTTTTTGACCTAAAGCGATAATTGCACAATCTCTGCACAATTATTGCTGATTGCTGTTTCATACGTAATAAGCCTGCGGGGCGTATGAAAAGGCATTTAGTATGTTTGTTGTCAGGAGTGTCGCCCTATGATATTTTAGAATGATGTTGTAGATGTCGACATGAGCTATTGGGCCTTAGCTAATGCAACTGCCTTCACGAATTCGTACCAGTGCCAAGGTTCTCTCTGTTAGCTCGGACGTAATGAAAAGGCAAGTATGTATCTACTGGCGTGCGGTTTTCCCTTTGTTGCCCTATAAATTACTAACAATCTTACTACAAGTTGTAATGCCGTTAATTTGATCTCCTTTCTTACTACTGCAGTAGTGAGTTGTTAGTAGGGTAATTACAAATTGCTCTTGTTACTACCAATGATAATAATAAATAATTATAATATGTACGAAGTTATCCTGACGAATAACTACCGGAGACATATAATGAAAAACGGGACGGTTGACATGTGTCGAGCATGCCACCGTCCGGTTGAATCCATCAGACATATTATCTCTGGTTGTTCTCGTCTGCCTAACGGCGAATACTTACACAGGCATAACCAAGTGGCCAGGATTATTCACCAGCAACTTGCTTTGAAGTACAATCTAGTGGATTCTGAGGTACCGTATTATAATATGCCCGACCCAGTTCTCGAAAATGACCATGTCATGTTGTACAGGGATGGGTATATCATCACTGATGATGAGAACTATTGTTGCCAATAAGCCGGACATAGTGGTGATAGACCGATTAGCGCGCCGCACAATGATAATCGATGTCACCATCCCGCATGACGAGAACCTCGTGAAAGCTGAGAAAGAGAAACAAATCAAGTATCTCTACTTAGCACACGAGGTTGTCGACATGTGGACTCGGCGAACATTGTGCCGATTGTCGTTATGGCCAACGGCCTGATAGCCAAGAGCCTCGACGACCATCTGTCGAGGCTGTCATTGCGCGGTTGGATCTTCTCGATACGGCTCGCATTGTGAGGAGGTTCCTGTCTCTGGAGCCCTAACCACCGGTAGCTTGGATCCTGCTCCCGACACCGGTGGACATCCATTTTTTTTATATTTATAAATGTTTTTATTATGATTTGTTTTATAAGAAATATTTAAAAATTTAAATAGAAAGTGTGTAGAAAATTTAATAAACGAAATAATTATATTTATTAGTGAGGGACCAGACTAAGAGAGATACAATCCACAGGGCAGTTTTGTGGGGAGCTGGTGGGCAGTGGCCACCCCACGGACCTGATTTCCAGGGAGAAGTCTTGACCCTCATCGCCGGCTTGCCGTTTTTGGGCCGGTCCGAGTGAACACTGACAGGGAACAGAGCTTGGGAGCTCAAGCCAGCCAATTAGCCAAGAGAGAGGTGGGCCTCTCTCTTGCCTTAATTGGCTGGCTTGAGAGGAGATTCGCAAGAGCAAACTTGCTCGGAGGAAGGAAGTTAACCCAGTAAGATTCTGGTAGGGATCTTGACCGTACTTTCGGGATTGTCTTTATAGCCGTGGTATACCTCTCCAATCCTTAAGCACCTCCGGATAGTTGTCCCCTTGGCGCACCGGATAGTTTACCCTGTTCCCGATACCGGTGGGCCTCTATTTTTTTAAATGCTTTTTTTTTCTTATTTATGTTTCATAAAAATATTTAAAAATGTAATTAATAAAAAAATTAGTTAAATAAAGGATATAATTGGTAGTAACAAGATCAAATTGTAATTACCCTTCTAACAACTTACTACTGCAGTAGTAAGATAGGGGATCAAATTAACGGTTTTAAAGGTCCCGTCACGTAAAAATAACGCTGGCCTTGATCTAACTGGTGGTATGAAGGGTGCGCGACGGGGGAATGCTCCGCCAGTGTTTCTGTGCGCGTACGCTAGTACCACAAAAACTTTCTTTGCACGACGAACGGTTCTAAAAATGAAGGACAGAAAAATGATTTATAGTATTTATTGTTTTATGAAGAAAGAAGTTGAGAAAGGAGCAGTTGATAATTTATAATGATAAAATATTTCTAAATTTATAATAATAAGATCGAAATAAAAAATAATGCTCAAGTAAACATTATTTAATTTAAATCCAGCCTCTTCCAAAATACTAAGTAGCTATTATGATTCTAAAACAATTTCTGTTATAAAACAATAGCCTAGTACTTTAGAACGCGACTGTACTCATGCGCAGACACATCCCCTCCACTGTCGCTCAGCGTTCTTTTTACGTGACGGGACCTGTACTAAGGTAGTAAGATTGGTAGTAACTAGGGCAACTAAGGCGGTTTTCTCGGTTAGACTAAACTGCTGCTGCTGTAAGCGGGGGTAACTACGGTATTACGAAATAGTAATTTGTAAGTCAAAATGACGATTTTCATATGTCTAAACGAGTTTCATTTCGTATTGATAATATTACTGCAATTTTAAAGTAAGTAATATAAAGTGGATTCAATAATAAAATCTTAATTTTAAAAGTCAACTTTATTTTTAAATAATAAATTACTAACAAAATAAAAATATGCTTTAATGTAACTGTACAATAATATTTTACAAAAATATAACACAAGTTGGAAACATCATGGAATATAGCCTAAGAACCCACTGCAAAAAAAAATTTGCATTCAAATTCGTTTTTGATAAAACTTAATTTTCATGAATGATACTTGATATTAGATTAAATTTGCTGCAGGGTTGCCTGGCAATATCTAGTCGCAATTACCGAGTTTCCTCCGTTTGTCGGAAAGCACGTTAAGCCTTTGGTCCCGGCTGTCATTTGAAGATCTTTGACAGTCGTTACGGGTAGTCAGAAGCTTGAAATCTAACACCATTCTTGCCAAGGGGAACCGTGTTACCCAGTTGATGGGTTGTAGAGGTCAGATAGGCAGTCGCTCCATGAAAAACACTGGTACTCAGCTAAATCCGGTAAGAATGGAAGCCGACCCCAATATAGTTGGGAAAAGGCTAGGCAGATTGAATTATCGAAATTAAATAAATTATATTTTATGTTTGATAGTTAATCCCAGTTATATACGTTTTTAAGAAAGTGATATAGAAAATAGGATAAAAATTGTTTCAAGCTCTCGGTTAGTGGTTATGGGTTGCCAATATATCGGGATACATCTGTAAACTGAGAGCTGGCTGATGTTGCATATATGTAGCCGCGACATAGTAGACATTCCCTAGTGTAGCTTAGGGCTAAGTTTAAAAAAAAGACAAAAACAAATTGCAGCGAGACATTGCCAGATAAACTTGATGTAATCTAATCTTCTTTCAAGTATATAAAAAAAAATAAGCTTAATACAAAAAGAATAATAACTACAGATATTTGCGGTGGCATCTCGTACTATATGGAATATAATTCTGAATAACATGAGAATGTTATAATACTGATGTTTGTTGTTTAATATAAGTACATAAGTAGAATAATCATTATGTAACAAATTAACTAATATAGGCACTTCATATTATTGCTAACATTTGCATCATCTCACTTTAAAAAAATACTTCTACTTATAATTAACACAATCTCAAATTTAGCTATTAAACTAAATAAATCGTCACATTAATTAAGATGTTTGCCCCATTTCTCCCAATACTCTTCTGTTTGCATTTCCATAATTCTGGAAAGACTTCTATCACAAGCAAACATCTCTTCTTCACCTGTGAATATTGCTGCATTGACATCGTCCTGGTGGAAAAGAAGGGTATCTTTAGTAAGAGCTATGAAGATTTAACATTATCCCCTCAGAAGCTTTTTTTATTTAAAGGGACCAATTTGCACTACAGCCGCAATACAAATACTATAGTGGGCTAAACTTACGCATGCAAGCATTATCTGTGACTCTTTATAACTAAAATTCAGCTCACTCACTGAGTGAAGAAATTAATTTCATAGTCATTGCATTCCCGAAGTCATGCAGTTATTATTAAGCTTGTGGTTAAAATGCTTTCGCGCTGGCGTCGCCATCTGGACTCGTTCTTGCCAGAGTGGCTAGAGAAGGTAAAAAAAGCGCTAAGTGCGTGTCGGACTTTGCGCATTTAGGGTTCCGTACCAACCCGCAAAAGTTGGTTGTCATAAGAATAATGAGGGAAAAATCTGATTTATCAATACATCGGTATTTGTTAGTAAAATATAAGTAATAACAAACATTATCACAAAATTTCACATTCTTAGGTCAATGGGAAGATAAAAAAATATTCGTTTTTTTTTTAAATAAAGCTAACTTTGGTAACTTTCATTCCTTTGTTTTCCAATATTATTAAAACAAAAAATACAGTATTTATCTACTCAACGAGCTCTAAACAACGACACCCTTAAAAAATATTTTTTGGCAAGAGCTCTGAAGATTAAATAGATGTGTGTGTATGGCTTTGGGTCAACAAGATGCTTGTTCTGTGAAAATGTGAAGACTGTAGTTCCAACCGTTTGGTTATAAAACCTATGTGACAGACGACGGACAGACAGACACATGAGTGATAGCAGTAGGGCCCCGTTTGTACCCTTCTGATACGGAACCCTAAAATTGTTATCTATTAAAATATGGGAGATACCTTTACCCAGCCTTTATGATGTCATACTGACATAGACTCGAACTTCGACTTCACCACAAACACTCGAAAATGTAAACCACAAGCTTTGTTAACTTACTGAATCTTTTGTAATCTTCAAATCATCCATAAGCGCTCTATCGGCATCAGCGAAATCCGTTTTTACATCTGATTTAAACAAATCCTTCGGCTCACAATCCGCTGCGATGACGACCTGTAATTTATTTATTTATTTACTTTAACATAACACGGCCAAAGGCCAATTACATTGTAACAATGTTTGTTTTTTTTTTATTGAGTCTTCTCACAGTTTCAATTAGTTTGTACTCTATTATTAAGGTTGCCCAAGCTAGTCGATCATTCTAACATACACACGCAGTATGGCGATTACGCCACTGTTTGACGGTGTACGTTCAAAATAAAAAATTATATAAATTTTTCTCATCATTATCTAGCCCTGTATGGAAACAAAAAAACTAAAAAATAATATATATTTGAAAGTTCCATATTTCAAAACAAATTTTGACGCATCTTTGGGCGGAAATAAATACCCTAAGAAGAAGGAAAATTGGAAAACCGTCACCATACAGGGATAGATTGGTAATTCAACAATGCAAATAATTTTATATTGACAATTTTTATTTTAACAGTTTGGCTGCCAGAGAACGAGACACAATAGAAAATGTATTGTTTGTCGGGCATCTGGCAGTTAAGGTGTTAAAAGAAAAAAAATATCAGATAACTTTAGTGGTTTTTACATTTTATTCATATTCCCAAAGGTCTGTATAAAATTTCGCGCGCTCGTTTTCGTCCTAAATCATCATCCATTTCGCTACAAATTTGCAAAACTGTGTATTCATACGCGAACTACCTTCTTACTGGTCATCACATCATCTATCTCTTTCGCACGTCTTGTCGGATGACATAGCATGCATTTCAACCCCGCCCACAAACTAGTTCGTGGCGTCGACTAGGGCAACCTTAGGTTAATTTATACTTACTCTAACTCTGTTGTCGTAGAGTGTATCAATAAGCGTAATAAACCTCCTTAGTTGAGATCTTAGCATAGTTATTGATAATTGAGGCAGGTTTCTAATGAACACAGTATGGAACGTCTTGGATATCACAAGATAATCACTGGCTCCCAATGGCTGGAACATAAAACAAAATTGTGCTACAGTAAGCGTCAAACTTAATGACGGCTGAAAAGCGCAGTACCCCCGGTCGCATGAATTTGCTACTGCAGCGACTAGCCTCTTGAAAAGAGCTGTCATTTAGTTTAAATTGAACTACACAAATTATAAAAAAAAAGTTAATTATAATCATATTGATGAGCTGGCTGACCGAAACCATATTTATGTATCCTCTGACTGCACAGCATGGTTATCTTCTTGTTTACAGCTTTTTAGTTCGCTTCTTAGGCATTGAGGATTTTTAATTGTGTTAACTTTTATTATTTACCTAGAACTGTTTAGTTATCAGGGTTTGGAAGAAAAATAATTTGGAATCCCAAAATATGTCTTTTGTTTTTTTTGGTATTTCATCCAATGACTTCTGGGGTACTACTACTTCTACTTCTTCTCTGGGTGAAGCGGGAGGGCGTGTTAGACTTTTACTGACTAAAACCCACCCGTTTTTCTTCAGTTGCTTGAGCCATGGCCGCGGTAACACTCTTTCAAATTTATTCGCGAAGCGGCGACGCCCAAAATCCTCTAAGTTTCTTTTTAATGTGTCTTATCTAAGAACACTTGGGCGGTCCGTCAAGTGGTTTGAAATATATGAGGTAATAAATAACATTACATACATACAAAGTACACCCGGAAAACATAACCCTTTCCTTGCAGTCAGGGTAAAAAAGTAAAACAATGTTTTAAAAAGCATAATTAATCTGTGTAGTTTACTATTCTAATTGCATTCAAATCTATTTTTATTTCTTACTCTGTCACACAATTCTTCAAAAGTAGAATCCAGAATTCTTCCACATGATTTTGCAAACTTGACATTTCTACCCATGATGTTGATCACACGCGGCCTTACTGTGTCATTCTCCTTAGATATTAAGAATTTGAACAAATTGTCAACAGCATTGTTCTCAGGAGTGAGCTCATTATTTCTGCAATCAAATTTATTTTTTTATGGTTGTAGCCATGTAGTTTTATGGCAAAATTATGTTCATTATGGGCAGCAATATAAAGAGCATTATTTGAAAATTTGGCCATTACGAAGCAAAAAAAAATGTATTTAACATTGAAATTGTGATAATATTTATACATTTCTCTGGACTGAATGACACCCACAACATAGAATTCTAGTGTTTGAAAAAGAAATATACCACGGGCATTTAACGTGATTATTGCCCGCGCGTTTTATGAAACGTCGGGTGAAATAGGTAAATAAATAATCGAAATCATCGTGTTAAATTCCCCTGATATATTTGTTTTTTCAATTATGAAACGCAAAAGTTTTAAAGTTTCTAGAGTGATGTTCATTTTTGTTGTCCTTCTGGCAATATTTTTAATTACAGTAACACATTCGAGTATAATAAAAATATAAGCCCTATTCAAAATAAAAGTTATGTATTTTATGTGCAAACAGATGAAAAGAAAATGAAAACTTGATATGATAATTTGGTACTTACAGAAAGTATTTACTATATTTTGTGCCCATTCCCCGTAATCTATAGTCAACACCTGAGTCTAATTGAACCATGTTACAATGATGTTTTAGCACAGGTATAAAAGGCAAGAAGTTTGACCTCTGAAGTCCATTTTTGTACAAATCATCAGGTTTTCTATTACTAGTTGCTATCACAATACAGCCATTATCAAATAGCTGCGTGAATAGTCGTTTTAATATCATTGCATCACCAATATCTGTTACCTACAAATAAAAGAAACACAAACTTACAATAGGATTAAGGTCATTAAATTACATAGTCAGAAAAACCAGATAGATAAGGTATCCAAAAAATTAACAAGACAGGAATGTGATAGCAATACTTCACATTAATTCTTTTTATTCTACATTCTCTATATTAAAACAAGATAAATAATCTTATACAAAATAGTTGGTTAAAAACAAAAAGGGGATACATGAGCAACACAAGTCATTCATTATAAACTATCTTAGCACCATTCAATTCTACTTCCTACTGGATATATATAGACATTTGATACTTGGCACATACATTTAATTTATGACTAAGACAACATAAGATGACTTACTTGGAATTCATCAAAGCAAATGAGCCAAGATTCCTGTGTGATGTCAGCAGCAACTGGGGGAATTGGATCAAATGGCTTCGAGCCCTCATCACGGAAGGAACTTGCTCCTTTGCCTGATTTAATCTTGAGCTCATGAATCCTGGCATGGATATTCAACATAAAAGAGTTAAAGTGGACTCTCAACTTTTCTTTTATCTGAAAATATGCAAACTTTATAATAATGTAACCAAAGACAGAATACTAAAATTAAAAATAATGATAATGGATGCAATGAAATATAAAATTAATATTCACATTACTCAAGAGTAACTAAAACTGTATAAAATGTAATGGGATACAGAACAATTAATTACCGGCACTGTTTCATAAAATAAATCCATTAACATAGTCTTCCCTCCTCCAACGCTGCCAAATATATAGAGTCCATTTGGTGCTATTATCTTTTGGGGCTGAGGTTTTTTAAAGAAGCTAAATAGAGAGCCTGCACTCTGAGTGTGAAGGACTGGACGTTCAAAGGCGACCACTTCATCATACACTCTCTGCAAGTTCTTCACAACATTTTCTTGATGCTCATCTTTACTTATAACTCCACTTGACACTCTCTGAGAGTACACTGACCAAGGGCCTTCGCTAGATAAAGAGCTTTCCCGCGCTTGCGAAGATAACAGCTTCATACATTGATTACATCTCTTCCAGTGGTACTTTACAAGTGAAGAGACATGGAAACATGAATTTGGTGCAAACATCTTGTTCATTGTCAACTGACTGACTCGAATGCGGAAAATATTTTCATTATATAACTTTCAAACCTCATAACCTTGCTTGGATACTGTAAACAGTTTTACAGGTTTTCCGGGTTTTCCATTAGAACGTGAATCACAATACATGTATCAATAGTAATATTTCATTCGATGTTTGTCGTTGTAGAGCACTTGTAACACTGTCTTCTTTATAAAATACACTGTACTTCTGTTCATCGAATTATTCGTCGTAAAATTATGGTGAAATACCTAATAAGAGTTATAAAATATTTAAATAAAATAGAGATCAGGAGAGATACGGAACGCAGCTGCCCAAATTCACTTTTTTGACAGTTCTGACGTTAAAATTATAGGTTAGACTACTGTCATCTGTCACTGACAATATCATATCAAATTATATTCGTTCGGAAACGATTAAGGTTGCAAGTATAGGTCTACCAGAATCTCATGGCATTTTTTATTTTTTTTAAATTGTGATTTTCATATGGCAATGTCAATTGTCACCTGTCAAATCAAAGTACTTGATGTGTCAACCGCTGCTGAAATTTTTTGATATTATCTTGAAAATTTGTTATTTTTGTGAAAATGTCGAAAAACCCACTTCGATCTCAAGCGAGACATATTGTTTTCAATGTGTGTCATAAAATAAAGGAAGAAGAAGGCGTAAATCAAACTCAATCTTTGATTTTAAAGAGCGTCGTAGAGTGGACCGGTAAGTTGGACTGACTTGTTTTGATACTTTTAGTTTATTTATTTTATATTTTTCTTACTTAATTTTTATTTCTTTCCATTACAATTATATGGTAAATCATAGGTCAGGGCACATCGAATGATGGCCGGAAGGAAATGGCAACAGTAATGTAACTGTTACTAATTCTTCGACAAGATATTGATTTTAACGGAGATTGAGAATCTTTGACGTAAGAAAAATATTAAGTAATAATCTGCGCCCTGCAGTGGGACGTCTGTAGAGACGGGAGTTTTTGTCGAGTGAAGTTCAGTGGCTGTTAATATTATTTGCAAATTGATTCCTAGTGGATATTGTGATATATTATTGGTGTAGTTTTGTGTCCCAACTGTCTACGCAACTAGACAATTTGTAAAATCATTGAGAGAAGCGATCTCGGGATAGTGGAGCGGAGTATTTTATTGTAGTATTGACTGCCTCTGCAAAGCTTACTGGGAAGACTAACTCGATACCATTTCCTGCCAAATACTCCAAAAAACATTAGAATCTGTTAAATCCGCATTCTAATGCATACTAAAGAATAAATATAAGATCCAAAACTCTTTCCAAAGACGTGGCTAAAAGGTCCTAGCAACCAGGCCATAAAACTTACATAAAAAAAGTATATATAGACTGATGATGATGAATGACTATAAGTAACATGATACATTTTATTATTTTTTACAGACTTTATACATAAAGAGATTGGTTTTGAATATGTTAAATGCCAATGAAAAAGAACCATTTTGATGGAGAGAGATGACATAAAACTACAAAGATACAAGTTTTTGAAATGCCAGTGGAGTTAATGGAATCGTATTCTAGTTTTCTAGTTCTGAATGAGGTTTTAAGTTATTAGTATGATTTAAATTATATATAATAAATTAGTACATAAATTAATATTCAAATGATTTATTTTTCCTATGTTAAGAACCCGAAGTATAACAACATTATTCATACACATACCTATAATACTCACAGTGGATCTTTGTGTCTCTGAATTGGTTGCAAGACCCCGCGCAGTAGCTATTTTTGTGTCAATTGAGGGTGAAGATAGCATTGTATAACTGTCTCTTTCACTCGCTTATGTATGTCACATCGTCCTATCTCGCTTACTCTATGCAGTATACTCGATGACAAACTGTTTCTTACGCAATGGTTGGTAGGACCATGTTCAAAGACACAAAGATCCGCTGTGACTACTATAATATAGTTACCTCATGTTCATTAATACTAAAGACATAAATAAAAATTAAACAGTATCAAGATCGTTTAATCCAATTTCCCCAGTATTGCACACAACAAATTTTTATTTCCACATTTGCCATGAGATTCTGGTAGACCTATAACCATAAAATGATTTACAACGAAAGTGAATTTTAAGCATTGCACCTTACCCAAACAAATAAGCAATATTATGTGATCAGATCGTTTTTGTACGTGATCTATTTAGTCTGAATAGCATCGGCTTTCATACAATGCTTCTACTTCTGGTAGAATACATTACACAGGTCGTCTCTCTGGTCAGCTCTCGCTATCCATTGTTCGGCAACTGGCACAAAAACAGTATATTTAATTCAAACAATAGTAAGTCAATGAATAGGCCGTAGTGCCAGTAGTGTGTTCCAAGTAACCATGGTCTTTGTGTAACGATGTAGACCAGGAAACGGAAGAGTGAAGGCCCTAGGAAGCTACCCTATGGAACACCGAAACGAATAAACTGATCGTCACTCGTTACACCGTCGATTCTAAAAAGCTGAGTGCGATTCGACAGATAGTCTATGAATGTCGAGAAAGATAGCATTTCATACCTTTGTCCAAGTTGTCAAATAAAGTTTTGGTAATATCAGCCACAGCATCCTCCGTCAAGATATCAGGTCTATTAACTTTCCGAAGAAGTGTGCAAAATTTTGAGCTCTTCACGCTCGCTCTTGCATGCATATGTTGACAAAGTAATTTCGCTATATGTTTTTTCTTTTTAATAAATAATAAGTAACCAATCCGAGATGCTGAGATTTTCGAGCTCGCTCCACTCGCTCTTGCATAACAATATAGTGTTCTGATAAATCATCGTTAAATAGCAAACCTAGTAAAAAGTTTTCTGGTTTTTGGCTAGTTATATGGTGGGTTATATACTAGGGCCAGGGCCGCGTAGCGTTACCATTTTACTAATTTGAAAAGTCCATGCCAAACGACTAACATTTATTTTACAAAAAAGTTCGGACGTTTGTCATTTTAATCCTTCAATCTTCAATGATGATAATATTTTTTTTGCAATACCGAACAAATTTATAGGGATATAGTCATACTGTTTCTTGAAGACCCTTTGGCCTGCCGAACTCACTTAGGTACGCAATTAGGCTGCCGGTTTCCTTAAGATGTTTTCCTTCACCGTTTTCTGTCCAAGATAAACTTAGATAGTATACGTAGGAATTTGAAAAAGTCACTTTGGTACTTGCCCGGATATATCTACGTAAATAGAGTGTAAATCTATAACTTCAAAATGTTCGAAAAATCCAGACAAACGACAAATCCTGCGCCGGTTGCCAAAATCCCATGCGTACCTACTTATCTTGTTCGGGTTCTTAGTGGACGACTTCATTTTTAACCGACTCCAAAAAGGCTCAATTCGACTGTATTTTTAGGGTCCCGTACCCAAAGGGTAAAGGTTTTTTATTTGAATGCTGTTGCTTCCCATTTAAACTTGTTTGCATTATAAATAGTTTTTTTTTTAAATTTCGGAGTTATACAAAAGAACTCTTGAATAAGTAATTCAAACAGATTAGCGGCTCAAACAGGGCTACAGATCACTCCTCCTGTCTCATCTCAAATGTGAACCCGGATAGGAGCATCAATGAGGTCAATCGTTTCTTTGCTAACGTAAGACGCAACCTGACTGAGCAAATCAGTCACTCTCAGAGAAAAATCTGATAACCTCGCGGGCACCACTTCTCTTCTCTTGATTTCTTGGTCATGTTTCCTACGGACGACCTTGAGCTCTTACAACTCATTGAAGGATTAAGGGATAATTGTGCTGTTGGGGTTGACCAGCAGCCTAATTGTGTAAGTAAATTCGGCAACGGAAACAATCTGGTTCTTTCCCAAAAACACACACATAGGTACACAAAAAAGGTGAATAAAGATTCAACTTTTTTGTGTATGTGTGTGTTTTTGGGAAAGAACCAGATTGTTTTTGTTGCCGAATTTACTTACACAATTAGGCTGCTGATCCCGGGTCTGTTACTGAAGAGTTGTTACGATGCTCTCGTTCTCGCTCCTGCTATTACCCACATCTGTAACCTCACCATATCAACAGGGCAATTTCCTCAGGCGTTCAAATCCACAGTGATAAAACCCATACATAAAGGTGGTGGCAGGGACTGTGTCAACAAGTTTAGACTTATTTCTATTCTGCCAACGCTCTCAAATATTCTAGAGCACCTAATGAATAACCGGTTGATCAGGTTCCTCGAGGCGAACAGCCTTCTTTCGCCTTCCCAGTTTGGGTTCCGTCAAGGCAAAGCAACCAATGACGCGGTACACGAATTGGTTAGCTCGGTTATAACCTCGCTGGATAGGAGACCAAAATGTCTCGCGGTGTTCCTGGAGTTAGCAAAAGCCTTTAACACGGTTTCTGTCCCACACTTATTGGGCAAATTGGAAAAATGGGAGTTCGAGGTCTTCCCTTAAAATTATTTCAGGACTACCTGTAAAACCGGAAACAGCAGGTCAGAGTTGATGGCAGGGTGAGTACAGAACTGCCAGTGACTTTTGGAGTGCCTCAGGGCAGTATTCTTGGCCCGACTCTCTTCTTGATCTATATCAATGACCTCTGTCAACTCTACCTCAGTAATGGTCAAATTTTTACATTTTCTGATGACACGGCCCTCTTTTTTAGTGGTGATAGCTGGAATGAAGTCTTAATGTGGCTCAACAGGGTTGTTGATCGTTTACAGAGTAATGTGCTTACTCTAAAAGTCACAAAATCCAAATATATAGCATTTGCACATCTATCGAACGCGCTATCCCCACATACACTTTGTATAATGGCCCATACGTGCTGAAATGATCATATTAAATATCTTGGGAGTTATATTGAACCAATTCCTCAGCTTCAAAGCGCATATAAACGTCCTGAAAAAATCTAAAACATGTAGCCGACCTTCGTACCATCAAGATGGTCTATTGCGCCTTGTGCCAGTCGCTTAAAGACTACTGCATCATATCTGGGAAGGTGCTGCTAAAATGCACTTGATAGATGCGGAAAGAGCTCAACGTGCCATACTTAAGGTTGCTGCAGGTTTTCTCTTCCGCTTTCCTACAGTGGACTTGTACAAGAGGTGGGGGGTTCTGTCTATAAGACAAATGATATATGTGAATGACCACCAATCACCACACACTTTTTAACTGCTTTTGTTTTTGTTTGTACATGGTATGTGCCTGTTAATTTGCATGAGGCCACTAAGTGGGGCCTGGTGACCTGTAACACAGTTTTTAACTAAACCTACATCAGGCAAGCCTCATTGGTAATAAGCTTCCTTCCTTCGGTCTGCCTAGTGGTCTGTGTGATAGGATTGCGGACTTCCTGAGGGGTCGATCCATCCGAGTGGTTATCAACGGCTGCTCATCCGGTCAGTTAGATATCTACGCCTGAGTCCCTCAGGGGTCTGGGCTCTCAGCAACATTGTTCTTGCTGCACATTAAATACCTGCTAAAACCCAGAACCTTTGGGTACGCAGACGACAGCACTGTTGCTGAGAGATACGTGTCCGGCGCATGGGTTACTGTGCCTCAGATTCGGTCTCTCCGGGAGGACATGGTTGAACGCTTAAACCTGTCCGTAAAGACGGTCTCCGAATGGGGTGATGCTAATCGGGTCAGTTTCAATGCTGCTAAGAGTCTTAGCAGCATTGAAACTGACCCGATTAAAGCGAGCGGAAAAGACACGTATGGGTCTTAGCCTAAGACCCATACGTGTCTTTTCCGCTTTCCGCTAAAAAGAGCCAATTCCACCCGGCTCCATCTATCCGTGGTGTAACCGTGCCGTTAACGGACCATCTCAAACTTCTTGGTGTTACGTTGACATCGACCCTCAACTTCGGTCCATTCATTGAGGCGGAAGCTAAGTTAGCTGCGAGGACGGTACTCCACGCCTGAAGTCGGCTGCTCAACTTGTATAAAGCGCAATTTCGGTCATGCATGGAGTACTGCTTTCACCTCTGGAATGGATCTGCCAAATACCAACTTGATGCACTTGAGTCGATTGACAGATGGGCCAAAAGGATTATTGGCAACGATGCACTGATCGCGTCAAAGCTCCAGAGCCTCGAACATCGACGCCGAGTTGCCAGCCTGACGGTTTTTTATCGGTTACACTTCGGAGAGTGTGCGACGGAACTGCACAATTTGATTCCGCTTGGCCCTTTCCATCATCGGACTACAAGACATACCTACGGCTATGCGCCTTCGGTACATGGTAGACATCCCTTCCATACGCACAAAGCGTTTTGCTAATACTTTCATTGTGCGCACAGCTAAGGAGTGGAACTCCCTTCCGGAGTCTTTGTTCCATGATAGTTACAACCTTGGGGTCTTTAAGTCAAGAGTGAAAAGGTTTCTTCTAGGCAAGTGTGCTTCACCGTGATCACATCATCGCTTAACATCAGGCGACATCAAACGCGAGCGTGACTATAAAAAAAGGCACCAGCTCTCACAATGTGAATTCATAAATTTAAAAAAAAACATGCTGTGCAGTCGGAGGATACATATTCGCGGGCTGGCTGACCAAAATCTGGTGTATCCTTCGCCTGCAAAGCATGATTTTTCCTTGTTTACGACTTTTTAGTTCGCTTTTGAAGCAGTCGGGTTTTTTGACTTTGTTTTTTTTTTTCGAATTAGATACATTTAAACATATAAGTGTTATTTATTTTTGGAATCACCTCTTAAAAGTCTGGAAGAAAAAATATTTGGGCCCCCACAATATGGCACCCAAAAACCGCCATTTTTCTATTGTCCAATTTTAATGTAGCCTATGACACTCGCAGGGTTAAGACGAATCGATTGACGTATGAAGCATCAACATCGGCCAACGCGTTTGGTCTCTGGAACACCATATAGGAAAAAACATACAAACATACATTCATACATACATATACTGATAAACACATTACCCGCCTTCGGCAGTCGGGTACAAACTGATACGGCAAATCTCTCGGGATTGCTGCAATCGCATGTCTGTTTATTGATTACAGTATTTCATAACATAACATCACGACCGCGCCGGTACGTTCTAAAGGGGTACACAGATGTGTACAGACAGTTCACCTTGGTACCTACACTCTAATTTCACCGGTTGTGTTCAAGTTTCATGTTATTCGGGTAATCTATTCGGGCATAACTGTGGGCATTATAGATATGTACCACAACTAAAAAGTGAAATTAAAAGCTTTTACAAAAAAAAATACAGCCGTCTTCCAAATAAAAACACTACAAAGTGAAAAATAAGTTCAATTTCGGCAGTCGGTGTCAAAAAACAAAGAAACGAAAACAAGAACACCGACTGCCTAAATTGATGTTATTTTTCACTTTTTAGTGTTTTGTGTGTTTGTGGACTTGTGATTGTATTTTTTGTAAAAAAAGTTTTTATTTAGTTAGTTACGAGTATTTCTTGAACGAAAAAAAAAGTTATTTCAAAAAAATCAAAAAACCTGACTGCTTGAAAAGCGAACTAAAAAAAAGACATGAACAAGGAGAAAATCATGCTGTGCAGTCGGAGGATACATCTGGTTTTGGTCAGCCAGCTGTTCTTATTTACATCTTTTTAGTTCGCTTTTTAAGCAGTCGGGTTTTAGATTTTTTTAATTAACTATTTTTTTCATTCTAAGTTCTTTCAGTCCATCCAAAGGTTGTTTGGTAGATATCGCTGTCAGCGAGCTGTCAGCCTTTGTACCCGTATAATTAAGTTTTTTCTTGTAAATGAGATATGTAACTTTTATGGTCGTACAATAAAGTATGTTCTATTGTATTCTACATCATAGCCCGTTCCTATTAAACCAGTTTGTGAGAGCACTCACAATTAACTAATGAAAACCGCCAGACAGATCACCTACAAGTTACAACACTGCAAACTTATTCTAGGACCAGAAACCATCACCGCAATTATTTAGGCTGGTCCTTTGACTGGGGTGTTGGCGCAACACATTTTCTACTTGCATACCGTCCTGTCCACCGTCACACTATCACTGACCCCCTTTTCTTTCACTTCACTCCTCACACAGTGCATCCATATTTTCTTTTGGCCTTCCCCTCCCTCTTCCCTTATCTACATTCGTATTCATAACTTGTTTAGTAATTAACATTCGTTTCATCCCGCCGCATCACATGACCGCATTTAAGGACAAACGATTCCCTTTCAACTTTTCTGTCACTGGCGCTACTTTCAAACTGCCTCAAATACTCATTTCTCAGACTCACATTATCCATCCTCATCACTCGCACATCCATCTCAATATTCTCATCTCTGCTACATGAAACCTCTTTTCATCCGTGTTTTTCACAGCTTAACATTCTGCTCCATACTGGAGAATGAAGACTGTTTGGACATAAACTAAAGTTAATCTATTTATAAAATATTGGGTTTAGCTTCTCTGAGGAGTAGATACAATACACATACAATTCCTCTGGAAAGGGCGTTATCCTGCGATGTATCCAATAAAATTTACTGATTCAAGTATTGTTGGAGTTAACGCAACAAGGCAGATTATTTCAGCGTAGCTGATGCCACACGAACATAATCTATATCTATTTATAGCTAAATACGATTACTTACTAATTAAAAAATTGTATCATCACTGTCGTGATGGCCTAGAGGTCAAGCATGAGGTTGCGTGTTCGAACCCGGCAAAATATCACTGTTTATTTTATAGGTAAGTTAATCTTGTACCATAGCTCGGCGAAGAAAAACGTTCGTGAGGAAATCTATACTTTTTGGTTTAAATTCACCAAGCATGATAAAAAGCATCGGGATCAATGTTGCACTTAGCCTCAACAAGGAACATAGGTACATAAATGAATATAATATTTATAACAATCCTTAAACTTGACCTCAAATAGTGTCCTCTTACCATTACAATGTTGTAAATATTGCACATTAATAAGTTACCTTTTTTGATAAACCTCCAGGACAATACGATATAAGAATAAAGGCTCTTAATAATTTTTGCGACATGTGTATAAAACAAACCGTTGAAACACAAGAAGGGGTCAGAGTGCTAATTTAAAAAAAGTCTCGTATAACAATATATAACAAGAATATCATGAGAAAGCAGGATGTGGTCAAATTGAAATCGACGTCCTGACTGAATTGATGCAAAGTAAGTGCTTATTGCAATCAACAGTCACACATTATCGTGGCATCCTCTTTTTCTTGAACGGGATGAAACAGGGGTGCCACTTGAGTATGATGAATGGTAATCTGTTTTATAAAAAGAAAATGACCCTGTTGTTTCAATAAGCCAGCGTCCTTTCTTTCTGCATGAACAATAATAATATTTGGTATGAGTCATGGGCGTGCTTTGCAGTTCATTTATGGTGAGGGCCTGTTAGACTACAGGCCCTTTAGTGATTAAAAAAGTCAATCAGATAGATATATTAATTAAGGAATGTGTATCTAAATATTAACTTAATATCAAGATACTTATATACACATAATCTACTTAACCCAATCGGCGGCAACAAATCAATAAAGTTCAAAGAGCGTCTCTCCTTTCAGTTTGAATATTGTGAAGCCTCTGTTGAATCAATCGGTTTCCTTCATATCTTAGCAAAAGTTAATTTTCTGCTTTTAGTTTCAGTGAATATTCACATCTGGTTTAGTATCTTGTACCGGATTGTAGTTAGAAGTAGTTAAATATATCCTTCTCTCAGATAAATCTACTATAATGGGTCTACACCCTGTGGCCCAGACCGTTTAGTATCCTTTGAAGTATCAAATGCTACTTATTTTACTGTACTCTAAGTTATAAATAACCGCAGAAAACAACAAAGGTACTAAATGAAACCTAAAACAGCCCTGAATGAAACGGCGGCGCACACGCAACGTCACCGGCCGCTTAAAATTACGTGATGTTCTTTTTTTTCTGTCTGTGTCTCCTGTCTCCTGGAAATCCGTCGCGGCCAATGCTACAAGTTATTTTCAAACACTAAGTACGTACTTCAGCTGCCCAAATGCGTATCTATAATATGAACACTTGTGTGTAAAGTTTGTCGACGCTGCTTAAATTCTGTAGATATGCATATTTCACGAAATTATTTGTAGACAGATTACCGTGTCCAAACATCTGCAAGAAAAATATTAAGGCGCTTGATCATGCAGTTAGTATTACGTTGACTGTCGGTATTTACCTTTACCTACAATGATAAGACAAGCGCCAAAGTGCATCATTATTTGCCTAAAACGTGATGAGCATCTTACGTCATGCCACTGTGTTTTCGTGAATTGTGCGCCAATTCTAAGCGTACTAAATACTCAGCTGATAACAATTAGGTACCTACACAGTGAATTGTGTAATCGGTAGGTTCTTAGTTATATTATCATTAAACATTTTTGTTTGCTTACAGCTGAATTAGATAAAATTATCGATTTGCGAACTAGTTGAACATAAACAAACATTCCAGGTGTAACTATTGTAGTCAATGTCAAGGTTACCTTCGGCGAACTGACCTACGGAACCTAAATTGCTCTTGAACTCGCTCACACACTGGCCTCAATTGTGCGGTTGTGCCCCATCTAATGCACCGGTTAACAACCTCTAGTGTCAAGGTGCCTGGTGTTGTTTGCATAGTGAAAGGAAGTCTCAAAACGATCACATCTACGAGCGATGATCCAGTCCACAAACTGATCACTGCCTTTCATTCATACCGATTCATACCTACGTAGGTAGCACTGAGATAGATCTCATCCAAATTAAAATCATATAATAAGTTGGAATGCAATGCAAGAAAACGTATTTAGAGTCTAATGTGATTGGCAGCTCCAATCATATTTTGAGCAACAATGCTACAATAAAAAAATGATCACTCATCTTTTATTAGCTTGGTATGTAGGTATGTATCTAAGTATCAATGTAACGGAATCTTTGAAGGTGCTTTTCACCCCCTTCAAAAGGTCGGATTGATTTGAATCTTTGCACACTTATCAAGGACCGATGACAATGCAATAATTTAAATAGTTTGTCCCATTATCCTTACCGGGATCTTCAGGATTAGCGATTTTAGTTAAAACGTGTTTTTTTAGTTTTTAGAAATAGATACAATTTAATTATTTGGAATCTCAATTAGACACAATATCGATAATTACCCCTTTTCTATCTATGACATTATGTGTCATGTAGGTAATATTGTTGGAATTGCACAATATTCACATATTAAGTTACTCTATGTGGGCTTCTGAACACGTGTGCCAAATTAACATATCTCCAAAACTAGTAATCGAATTATGATCATTCTTTTTTTTATTGGATTAGATATCTATCAACTTAGGGAACAGTATAAGTTTCATTAAAATCGGTTCAGTAGTTTTCAAGATATGGAACATACAACCGAACTCCTTAACGACAAACAGCACTGCAGAAGTGTAAATTAAGTAATAATGGGTATTTTGTCAATCCTTTAGGTACCTTACTATAGAACTTGCTCACTTTTTAGTAATGGAGTACCAAAACTAAAAAAAGAAAATAAAAACGTTTTCACAAAAAATAAACCGACTTCCAAAGCAAAACACTAAAAGGGCCAAAAATAACTTTCGGTAGTCGGTGTCATAAAACGACAAAAAAAATTTAGAGGTATCTACCAAAGACACCGACTTCCGAAACGAAAGTTATTTTTGCTCTTTTTAGTGTTTTGCTTTGGAAGTTGGTAAATTCTTTGTGAAAAAGATTTTTCACACTATCCATAAAACATTTCGTTGGTTCATCTTCTCTTATTTCGTTGTTGTCCTTCTAGGATTGAGAACTATCCACAAAATTCAAAATCAAAACTTTCCGCATGATTTTCCTCATATCTCTGCATCACTTAAATAGCTAGCAGAATTCTATGGGCCATGATCTAACAAAAGGTATCACCCAAATAAAAAACAAGCATCTCTTTCATAAATAGATCAACCATCTGCATTGTATATAGACATGACCTAGTACAAGACACGGATACGTCCGACCAAAATCCGCGCGGTGTGAGAATACGTAGGATCATCCATTGTGCGAAATAAGCAATCACGTGCGTGGTCGTGCACTGTGGCCATGATATATAAAAAGATAAACCTTATCCTGCCCGGTGTTGTAAACGCATCCCGGCTACCAACCCTACCAATTACGAATTTGTTGCGAAAACGCGAGGGTGGTCGAACCATGCGGGCTCAGCTGCGTATAACTTTGCACATAATTTTGCACAACACACTGTATAGATATGCTGTTTGTACCTCTATTTAAGTCTGCGGATGTGCTTTCCATACTTGAGATATCCGCTACCTTTGTCTATAGAGTTGGAATGAATGAACTCTTGGTCTACGTCGGATTGCAACGTGGTTTTTAATTTCGTGACTAAAGTGTGTAAGGAAAACTTTTAAACGGTACAAATACAAATCTCTACATTTTGAGAATAACTTAGAATCATCTGTATTTTTTTATATAATGATATAAATTTAACATAATAATAACAATTAAACATACAATATCTGACTCGAAAAATTAAACAAGGTCGGAAAAGAGATCTATCTGTTATGTGGATCAAACCACTGGTCTTTAAAAAGGTAGTGTGTGGTAAATCAATGTGGGTGAACCCACAGGCAGGTCTTACAAAGCAAAGGGCTCGGGGCGGGGCGGGTCTAGGGCATTCAGGAAAACATAAGATAACAACTTTCTTCAAAGCACAAGACATAAATAGAGCATGGGGGATAGGCAACTGGAAATGCTCAAATATTTTATTGCGTGGCATTTCCAGATGTTGCTAACCCGTTTTTCTGCTGAATGTTTGCCAACCAATCTTCGGGAACTCCCATTCACTCAGGATGTGGCACTCTCAAATAGTGGTTCCTGAAGTTTAAAGATACTGAAAGTTATGAAATTATCAACGACATTCTGGAACTTCTTATTTTGCTTGTCGAAAATGTTTTTTTAGCTGATACTCGTATTAGTCTTAAAACTAAGCTTGATGATGGACCCTCAGTAAAAAACACGTAATTTTTACTTCACTCAGCTCCTGGATTTCGCCAATGTTAATTTCTATTTCCTCGATGAGGAATAAACTAAACTTTTCCTAGCCTACTATTGTATTATTGCGTACAGTGAGTGAAATCTTTTTCATGGATAGTGGATTTTTTTGATACATTTTTTTACAATTTTTAATTTTTTTATTTACACTAGAGTTTAAAAGTAAATCCCTTATAACTCTTCTGTAAATAACTGAAGAGGTTTTAGATATTTTTTTATATATATAAAATTTCAATAACATGTAGGTATGAGTAAAATTCGACAGTAGACAGTTAAAGATTGGCATAAAACGTAATAATCGTAGTGGCATACAAAGAAATCGAATCATCCGAAACGTATAAACTTATCAAAACATATCTTTATTAACCGAGGCCAATCCTGATCATTCCATACAAAAGCACTCGTGTCATCTTGATTCACGAGCAATTAAGGTGACTGCCAGCAGCCAAAACAATCGATCGTTGCAAATGGCCGTCTCGTTGACACGCACTGTTCAGACGCGCACGAGACAGTCTTGCCTGTGTCTTCCCGTAGTCCGTACTCACTCGACCGCCAATACCAGCTTTATATTGCAGAAATAAGAATTTTTTTTTCGCTGATAGCGTGCTATAATAAATGATAATATAACTTTTAGGTCACGTTAAGATTAAATTGAATGATCCCACACATGACACACTAAAGTACAACAGTAGTAAAATCCAGGGTTTCAATTTAGACTCTTTAGTAGAGCCAGAAATAGGTGCCATTGTCATCAGGTTAACTTATCGCCGAATTGTTTTCCTCACAACAACAAATAAGTGATCAGCTTATGAACTTTATGTCCTGGGACTTGAGCTACATTTAGATATTCAATTAGGAAGACCCATATATTATTTATAGTACATTAGTGCCTAGGTATTTAAATATTTTAATTTATTTGTTAGATGATAATCTATCACGTGTGAGTGCGCTCGCACTCAGCTGATCGCTAGAGTGGGAAGCTGTGTTGTTGCCAACCGCACTCTCAATTAACAGTTCTTAAGTCATGAAATCTTTGATGTAGATATTGTAACCAAATCATTAAATAAATTAAACATTACAGTGCATAGCATAGCTATTCCTTCAAATACTTAATTGATTATCATAAGTAAAATGCTAATAGTAGAGTCTTTAAAAATGCAGAAACTGTAGGTAAGCATTTAAGATACGTATTAAATATAACTCGTAACAGTGTCGCGTCCTTGCTTCTCATGATAAGAAATGATTATGTTTATAAAAGTAACAAGCACATGCTACACATAATTAATGGATATTTGACAATGTTAAATTTAATGAAATTTATACCCAATTTTGCGTCAATATATCTTAATAATGTCCGGAGATGCAGTGATATAAATTAAACATTACAGTGCATAGCATAGCTATTCCTTCAAATACTTAATTGATTATCATAAGTAAAATGCTAATAGTAGAGTCTTTAAAAATGCAGAAACTGTAGGTAAGCATTTAAGATACGTATTAAATATAACTCGTAACAGTGTCGCGTCCTTGCTTCTCATGATAAGAAATGATTATGTTTATAAAAGTAACAAGCACATGCTACACATAATTAATGGATATTTGACAATGTTAAATTTAATGAAATTTATACCCAATTTTGCGTCAATATATCTTAATAATGTTCGGAGATGCAGTGATGCGATAACTGATTTATCGATCGTAGACATCGTTTTGGCAGGATGTTGCCTGTGGGTCAAGGGGAAATCAATCAATAGGAGCGAAAGTTATGGTACTGTTCCAGAAATCATTCAATTAAACTGAATATTACGGTTTTGTCGGCTTAATCACAAAATGGGGTCCCTTTTCCACACCACCAAAGAGGTAAGAACCGTAGGTGCGCTTTTTTTATAGAGGTCTCCCCAATAGGCCTATTCCTCTTTGAAATGCCTTTCATAGGGAGTAACTGGTGGCCTTAAGTATGATCCGGAAAAAAATTGTAGTGTAATTTCGCCTAACAGATTGTCTTGTGATCTTCGAGGTCCCAAAACTGAAGTAGCGTACGTTGTCCAGATTAGGTAATGTGTTAGGAATTGTGTCATTCAGTTAACGGAGGCGGTGCGTTTGCACGTCGATTATATGAGTCGAGGGCAGTGTTCCTCGGTCAGCGCGAATGGCAGACACAGAGACGTCGACCGCCTACTCGTGTACTCACCTACTCTACGTCAAATCCGCGATTGGCAATTGCGATCAGCTTTTAGGGCAGTTTAGCCGAATTATAAATCTGGACAATGAGTAAATGGGTTTTTAAATAACATCCCGGTCAGAAAGTAGTTTAAAACCATACGTTGTACAAAGCTAGGATGTTTTAACATCAACGCATTTGGAATGACGTTGGATGTTTTTTTTTAATTTTAAAAGAAATTTAAAAATCACAGGTAACACAGTAAACATTTAGTATATTTTTACTGTGCAGGTAACATCAATTTTCAACAAGTTTTAAATTGATTTTTATTTATCCAGGAGAATGCTGGCAAAACTTCAAGGTCTGCCTTTATTTTTATGAAAAATACTTTAGTAAAAGAAGAAGATGCAAGAGGCATTGCTTTACATCCAAAATAGTTAAATTCCTAACACACTGTTCCCTAACACAAAGTCACACACTCACGCCTTTTCTATGGGCATAGACAGAAACTACAGAACAACCACGCTCTACGATCCGTTCTGTGTTTCCGTCTTAGCAATTTTCACATTCAGTCAAGTTTTTATCAGTTATAGTTACCAACCAGATAATAAAGTTTTGTGGTGGCGGCCACGCACTTTTACCCAACAGGTTAACGTAACAAATAAAAACATCGCGGTTTTCCATCTCTTACATTTGATTTTATGATTATCTTATGTGACTTTTACAAATTCTTTTAAGTCCATACAAAATTGTGTTTCCTCTACATAAAAATACTAAGTACATTTTACATTGATATCTTGCACCTTGTCAATGCGCTTCCAAGAACGCTTGTGATGGCTTTATCAGCTTGAATATGCTATAAATAACGTAGATACCTAACGCTCTATATCGCTCTGGGTCGGTCCATAATCGTGGGAATAACAGCTGTCCAGAAAAACCAAGTCTAAAGACAAAATCAACAATAACTAATTACTACCAAATACAACATTATCACTAGTGTAAAATATAATAAATAATAAAGGCTTAAAATTAAATGACAACTTGGTTTATAAATACATTTTATCCAAGAGAGACCGACAATTTATGCGTGCACTAACATACGAGCGTTATTATTGGAGTCAAGAGCTAGAAACTAAAATTAACAACATACAGATACAAAATCTTAATCTACACCATGTTTGATTAGCTTCTGGGTATTATTTACTTTGCCAAATGGTTTATCATAATCAGCATTCTGGTACTCCACTGAATGCAGTATATTCCAATATTATTTAATTAAGGTTTTCAGCCGTCAAAACTTTTCTGTTGCCTACCATACCTACTCATATCTGATTTGGCTTAAGTGTTTCGCACGAAAACTAATCTACTAAGAGGCGATGAGACCTAATAGTGGGCTATCAATTAATTTTTGCGCTAAAATTGTTCAATTAATCGCAAGCTATACAGTGTGGCAGTGGAGTTAACGTTATCGTCCGCGGTCGAAGCCCCTCGCTCACTTTACCAGATTATATACTAGCCTGAACTTTGATAGCCCTGTTTTCGCATTACAACAATTTCACCCTCCAACTTCTGTGTCATTTCTATATTTACTAATAACGATAAAAAATGCAAAACGTACATCACAAGATACGGATTATCCATTATTCAAAAACCTCTCTCGTTGAAAAACCCATTTGGATGGTATTTGATTTCAATCGAAGATACACTCTACATAACAAGAAGAATTTAACTTTGACTTTGCTTGAATTAGAATATTTAAGTAGGTACCGAAATGCTCAATAGCCGTTTACATTGACCGTTGCAGATTTTATTATTCAAAAGTTGTCGGAGACGATCCGATAGCAATCTCAAGTTGTCGTGTTCTATAGACAATGGCACATAATATAAGCGTTGAAGTTGAAGCAATCATTGGCTAATTAAAATTTGCTGTGCGTGACGCGACCACGAAGTGCCTTACTCACTTATAGGCTGCACACGTGCCTGTCAATGAACTTCGCAGACCATGCCAATACCCGAGCACGCGTTAAGCCGCCAAATTTCTAGGCACAGGGATTGATCTATCCGTCACTCGTCGTCAACCAAAAACTCACAACTTCAAAGAAATATATTGCATTCACTGGAATACATTTGCAGTTTCTTGCATTAAATGTACGAAAATATATAGATAAACCACTTTCCAATGACAATATTATTGAAAGATTTTTGTGATTTACTGTCTTATATGAATATGAATCTACGAATGGACTGCTGCTTCTGTCTAGACTAGGGGCATCGAACTTAGCTCTACATCGATATTAAACAGTATATTTAACTGATTACTAAATAACTTGTTACGAACTTAATTTCTCGTAAGGTACTAACGTGCAAAAATGAGGACATTGTCGGTCCGCGCGAGGAAGTCGTCCTGTTCCGTGTGAGTGACGAAGGTCCTGGACGGTTCTGGTGCATCGGCCTGCACGCCGGCGGGCGGCTTGCGGCGCTCGAAGCGTTCCATCATGTCTGCCGGCACGGTCGGCAGCTCCCGGCCTGTCGTGTTGGGGGCTTGAGTGAAGCCTAGTTTCGCCAGCAGGCTCTCGCGGATCACTCGTAAGCTGTGTTCTCGCGCGTTCTCGTAGGAGCGGCAGGAGGCGCACGCGATCTGAGCCGCCGGAGGGTCCTGCGGACAGGCGATCTCGGCAGCGACGGCCGCCAGCCACGCGGCCAGAAGCAGCAGGCTCGCGGGCCTGGCCCGCGGCCCGCGCGACGCGCCCAGCGGACGCGTGGTGCGGCAGAGCGGGGAGGCGGCGGCGTAGCGCGATGAGCGATGTGAGGCCGCGGGCGGCGCGTGCTACACTGCACACGACTCACATTCGACACTACAGTCGCATGCCACGCCACGCGGCGTTGCCCGGGGCGCTGCAGCCGCCCCGCGCCGCGCTCCCGCAGCCCGCGGGCTGGCCTGCTGACTCACGCGCTGGCGGCGCCAGGGCTGCGCTGGGAACTCGGAAAATGCGCCCAATGATGAAGTTGCACTGCAGCGTGCAACGCGCCGCCCGCCCTGCGGACACTCGTAAACAACCTGAAAATTATGGACGTAAACTTCACGTAGCACGAAACACTTAAACAAAAAAAATGTACACGTTCACAAAGGAATAGATGGAACTGAAATATTTTTCATGGTCTCCACTGTTCTGGTTGGAATAACGATCTATAAAATCCTTAGAAAAGCTGCTAAATTCTACGTTGATTTTAAAGTAAAGATACCGCTGATCTAATACATTTTAAACAGGTAGCAACAAATCAGTTACTGAGCGGAGCTACATGCTATAAATTCATGGTAAAATAAAATATATCTGCTGTTAGAAATATTTATGTAGTAATTTTAAACAGTTTATTTTAACAAGTAATGGACTAATCCGTTGTGTAGAGTAGAATAAATATTTTGACAGCTCTCACGAAAAAATGCGAATTCCTACCCATCAACTAAGACTAAAGAAAAGTCTGGATTATATATCTTGTTGAGGAATAGGATAACATCGCTGCACCGTATGTAGGTATGTGGGTTAGCAAACATGATATATACAAACTAGAGAGTTTTTCACAGAGAAATCGTTGTGCTACATAGAGATGCAGCACGTTATTACGTTATATATTCATAGTATATGCAATACAATGATCAATCCAGAAGTCCCATTTTTGGATGGATTCGATAGATTCATCATCTGAAAACTTCCATGTAAATCGTACACTCTGTAAACCGTTTCACGAGTAGTAGAAATTCCCGTAGAATGTCTCACACAACAGATTACTGACTCATTATAAAGTACTCGCTCAAATAAAGTGGGTAGTATCAATTTGCGTACGAAAGATCTAGTGGAGCTCATTCTCACAATAATGATAATTGTATTCTTCCGTGAAATGTCGATTAAAAAAGAGTTTTACTGTAAATTAATCCCAGAATTACCCAGATACATGCACATACCTCCTCCTTGCGTCGTGTTCCTCATTACTGCGGGTCGTGATTCCCCCGACGAATGATCAACCTTTCTTTTATGATGTTCCTCCATTTGTGTCTGTTCTTGGCGTCGGCCGTGGAGTGCTTCGTTCAAGTTGGTGTTGAGCGTTGCACGAATTTGGTCAGACCACCCGATCGGGCTGCGGCCCCGCGGCCACCTGCCATTGACCTTGCAAGTTATCATTAACTGCTCGAGGTTATGACCTTCTTTTCGGGAAATGTGGCCATAGAATTCCAGGACTCTTCGCAGGTAGGTGGTGGACAGTCTGGCTTTGATGTTGAGCTGACTAAGGATAGACTGACCAGTTTCATCTTCGTCTTCCGAGATATGTTGCAGTCCTTCCATATCCGCTGTAGAAATTGCGCTTTTGGCCATACAAACCCAAGAAAATCCCACTATGAAAAGTACAACTGAGACTTACATTAATAGCCTTATGGTTGTGCTTCCAAACAAAGCTGAAAATGAGGATAATTAACTACGTATACGTAAGTGTAAAATTTTACAATTGAAGAACCTTCTACTAATTCTGAAAAATAACGGAGACAAAACGCTACCCTGGAGTACTCCAACACAATGTGCAGTAAAAAATGCATAAGCGTTATCGTTGAGGTAACTATATGTAAAGAATACGCAATATGTAAAGAATAAATTATTTGAAGAATACATTAGACATAAATAGACACTGATAAACCGTATTAAATCAAAGAAAAGTATTACTTTAAGTCAGTATTGACGATGTTAAACGCATTTCTAAAGTCGACTACTTTTCTTTCAAGCAATTTAAAGAATAAATATAAACACGAAAGGTACTCAAATGGATAATCGGGTTTGAATTACCTATGTCATAAAAATCTGACTCACACCACCACCACTGCACTAAAAATGGTGAAGGAAAATATCGTGAGTAAACCAGCATATCCTACAACCATAAATTCGAAAACATATGACATCCACCAACCCGCACCGGGCCGGCGTGGTGGATTAAGGCCTTTAATTCCCTCTTTCACAGAGAGGAGCCTGTGTCCCAGCATTAAGAACATTAAAAGGCTGATGATGATGATATATTTTTTATGTGTGTTCGCGGTTAACTTCTTCGTTTATGAACCGATTTTGAGCATTCTATTTGTTGGAAAGGAGATATCCCTAGGGTGGTACCATGATAAGGAAACCAGGATCTGATGATGGCATCCCAGAGATTTCGAGGGAACTCCTCAAATATTATAGGCATACATTTAGCGATTTTGGTATTTTTATCAACAATTTAATGCAATCATTTACACTCGGAAAGTGATATTTGGTGAAATGAAACTTATGAAGCAGACCACAGTTGGACACTGGATCTCCTTTATGCTAACTATGTCACGGGTATAAGATATGTCGAATAGCTTACCGACTATGATGAAGCAAATACTTATCAATAAATGGTACTGATGAAAATGGTAACATCGAACTGATCTAATGATGAAGCTGGAAGGTAGGCACTGGAACTTTGAAATAAAAACAATGTATCCTAGTCGTGTTTGGGCTTATTGGAATCGTCATGAGATTTACTTTACCTACCACAACTAAAAAGAGATAAATAAAAAACTTTATGCGAAAAAGTTTAAAAAAAAAAAAACAACCGACTTCCATAACAAAACACCGACTTCGGAAAAGAATTATTATTATATTATTTTTCGGTTTGTAGTGTTTTGTTTTGGAAGTTGGTTCGTTTTTTTTTGGAATAAAACGAACGTGTCTTTGGTACCTCTTGTTTTTAACCCCCGCCGGAAAAAGAGGGGGAGTTATAATTTTCACGTGTGTTGCTGTGTATCTGTATTTATTTATTCGTTTATCCTCGCACTGGAACGCCTTGCAGCAATTACACCAATGGAGCACAATAAACTCACTATAAGTTCATGTTTACTCACAATGTTTTCCTTCACCGTTGTCAGCGATGTCCATATGAATTGAAAAAGTCACATTGGTACTTGCCCGGATTCGAACCCACGACCTCAAGCACGAGATACGAGGTCTTAGCCACTGGGCCACCACGACATAATACGTCACGACATAATATATGTCTGTGTATCTGTGTGTCTGCTGTGGCATCATAGCGTCCAAACGGGTGAACCGATTTTGATTTAGTTTTTTTTGTTGTTTAAAAGGTGACTTAATCGGCAGTGTTCTTAGATCTGTTTGAATAAAATCGGTTCAGCCGTTCAAAAGTTATGGGCGTTATACTGTTTGAATCGGGGTGTTTTCACAAGATATCGTGTCATAATTACGTGTTCAATAGATTGCCGATCGAAGCGTATCTACTATGTACTAGATATATTATTATGTAGCATGAAATAAAAATGTGTCGGGGGTTTTTTCAATTTTGAAATTTTACTTGTTATAATTTTCGACACCAACTTCCGAAACGAAAGTTATTTTGCACTGTTTAGTGTTTTGCTTTTGAATTTGGTTTGTGTTTTTTTATGTTTTTATTTCTTTTTTTTTGAATTAGTACACATCCCTAAAAATTAGCAATTTCTATAGGACAGTACCTAATGGACTGACAAAATACCCATCAATTTACACATTCGTGCTGTTTGTCGCTAAGGAGTTCGGTTGTATGCTCCATACCTTGCAAACTACTGAGCCGATTTTCATAAAACTTGCACTATTCCCTAAGTTGAAAGATAGTCAATCCAATAAAAAAATTAATGATCAAGATCGGATTTAAAGTAGTTTCGGAGAAATGCGTGAAAGATTGGCGCAGTGATTGAGCGATTGACTGCTGCGTTGCGTGTCGCGGGTTCGATTCCCGCACGTTACGGCTCTGGGTGTTTGTGAGTTTATATGTTTGTGAACGCACCCACGATACAGGAAAAATTCCTAGTGTGGGGACAAGTTTAAAAAAAATGAAAACAAAATACAAGCAATCATACATACACACACACAGACACACACATACATATGTTTTCTTTTTTATGTTTATGTTGTGTAAGCAAAACATAAAAATAAAAAGTGGCTTGTATCAAATAAATGTGTTTTCTTTCATTCTTTCTTTCATTTTTCTTTCATATACTTATGAAATTGGGCACACGTGTTTAGAAGTCCACATATAAATAACATAATAATATATTTATGAATATTGTGCAGTTCCAACAAACATACGTGTCGAATTGAAAAAAGAAAATCTTGTGCCGAAGAATATTTTTACTTCCCTTTGATCTAGGAACTTGAAATTTGGTGATAATGTTTATTATTACGTATATTTTACTAACAAATAATATCAATATATTGATAAATCCGATTTTTCCTTGAAATTCCCTCATCTTTCCTATTTAAACCTCTCCGACCGCGACCGTCCGACCGTCTGTCCGTCTGTCTGTCTTTCCGTCGTCTGTGACACAGGTTTTACAGCCAAACGGTTGGAGCTAGAGTCTTCAAGTTTTCACAGTATAAGCATCTTGTTGACCCAAAGCCATACAAAAGGTCAACAATATTTTTAAATGCATTTAAAAATATTTTTGTCTTCCATACAGCTACTAGAAGGGATCAAAAAGTAGTGAGAACGACATACTCCTTCGTAAGAAAAAAAATACTAGCAGACATAGCTCAGATACATATTTGTAATATTATTAAAGAAAAAAATCTTCGATACTAGTTTGTTTTTTTCTGAATGTAGTCATTTGTTTGCTTCGTGTCGGAACGTGTTCTCGAAAATGGAGAAAAACGAAGTGCGAGCCGTTATTAAATACCTCTGTTTAAAAAAGTTAACGACGTAAAAGATTCCTTGCGATTTGGAGGCAACATAAGGAGAGTCTGCTCCGCCGTATTCCACTGTCGCAAGGTGGGCTTCTCAATTTCGAGTAGGGAGAACGAGCACGGAAGACGAACATCGTTGCGACCGTCCATCGACGTCAGTCACCCAAGAAAATGTTGCGAAAGTCGAGAAAATTGTATTGAGCGATCGAAGAGTTACCATCCGATACTTAATTCAAGAAACGGGCATTTCATATGGCATTTCATATCCATATTGAAACAATCTTCGAATATGAGAAAAGTCTCCGCAAGATGGGTGCCGAGAATGTTAACCGACAGTCAGAAACAAAATTGACTTGACATTTCGAAGATATTGTTGGACAAGTTTCAAGAAGATTCTGAAAAGTTTTTGTCTCGTTTCGTAACAATGGACGAAACATGGGTCCATCATTTTGATCCCGAGACAAAAGAGCAATCTTCTTGGAAACGGCCATCATCACCGACCCCGAAGAAGTTTTGTGTCGTGGCATCAACTGTCAAGGTTATGGCCTCAATATTTTGGGACTCAGAAGGGATATTCTTGATTGATTACCTGGAGCGTGGAACCACTATTACAGGCCAATATTATGTAGCTTTAATTCCCAAGTTGAAGAATGCCATCAAAGAGAAAAGAAGAGGGAAACTTCGAAAGGGCGTGCCTTTTCATCACGACAACGCACCCGCGCACAGATCGGCAGTTGCGATGGCTGCCATTCAGCAAGCTGGCTTCAAATTGGTGGACCCCCCCCTTATTCACCAGTTCTGGCGGCTAGCGATTTTTATCTGTTCCCCAAATTGAAAAAATACTTAAGAGGAAACAGGTACGAAGACGGTAACGAGGTGATGGATGCTGTGGAGAGCTTTTTGCAGGACCAAGACAAAACTTTTTACAGAAAGGGATTGGAAAAGCGCTGGACTCGGTGTGTAGAGAGACTCGAAAACTATGCAGAAAAATAAATTATTAAGTTATCGATAGTCATTATATTCTATCTCATTCTCACTACTTTTTGATCCCTCCTCGTAAAGGGGTATCGTTATTTAGAGCTCATTGAGTAGATAAAAATCGTATTTATTCTTTTCAAAAATGTTGGAAAACAAAGGAATGAGAAGCCACCAAAGTCAACTTTTATTACAAAATCTTGTTCCGAAAAATTTTTAACTTCCCATTTACCTATGAACTTGAAATTTGGTAATAATAATGTTTATTATTATGTATATTTTACTTACAAATACCAAAATTGATCAATCAGATTGTTTCTTTGAAATTCCCTCATTTTTAGGGTTCTGTACCCAAAGGGTAAAAACGGGACCCTATTACCACATGAGTAGTTAAACGGAACAGAGATAAAGCTTCATACAACCGCGCGAATCGGTTGCACTACTACTGAGTGTGTGAACACTGGCCGCTTGTCACGTACGCGGCGAGACTGGAAAAACCGTTGGCACAGCCAGTGGACAATCTCAGGGTCTGTGCAATGTACGTTGTTTGTTTTGTTAGTTGCAAGTTTAATTATTTTAATGTAAAAACGTTGTATTTTAATATTAATAATGGTTGTTTATTGTACTGTGTGTATGAATAATACTTGATAAAATAAAAATATGTCATACTTTATCTATCCCAAGGAGTACAATACGTAAGTAAATATTGGATTATTACTTTTTCAAATATGTACCTTTATTTTATTGTATGATCTTTTTGATAAGAAGAGGGTACTCCACGTTGTGTTTTTACCTTTTTAGGGTTCCGTACCCAAAGGGTAAAAACGGGCCTGGCCTGGTGCGCCGGTCGCCCTGTCCTCCGCTGCCTGCAGTTTGCCTGCAGTTTGACTGGACTTTGACTGGACTTTGACTGGACTTTGACTGGGCTTTGACTGGACTTTGACTGGACTTTGACTGGACGTTGAGTAGACTTTGATAGGACTTTGAATGGACTTTGACTGGACTTTGACTGGACTTTGACTGGACTTTGACTGGACTTTGACTGGACTTTGACTGGACTTTGACTGGACTTTGACTGGACTTTGACTGGACTTTGACTGGACTTTGACTGGACTTTGACTGGACTTTGACTGGACTTTGACTGGACTTTGACTGGACTTTGACTGGACTTTGACTGGACTTTGACTAGACTTTGACTGGACTTTGACTGGACTTTGACTAGACTTTGACTGGACTTTGACTGGACTTTGACTGGACTTTGACTGGACTTTGACTGGACTTTGACTGGACTTTGACTGGACTTTGACTGGACTTTGACTGGACTTTGACTGGACTTTGACTGGACTTTGACTGGACTTTGACTGGACTTTGACTGGACTTTGACTGGACTTTGACTGGACTTTGACTGGACTTTGACTGGACTTTGACTGGACTTTGACTGGACTTTGACTGGACTTTGACTGGACTTTGACTGGACTTTGACTGGACTTTGACTGGACTTTGACTGGACTTTGACTGGACTTTGACTGGACTTTGACTGGACTTTGACTGGACTTTGACTGGACTTTGACTGGACTTTGACTTGACTTTGACTGGACTTTGACTTGACTTTGACTGGACTTTGACTTGACTTTGACTGGACTTTGACTGGACTTTGACTGGACTTTGACTGGACTTTGACTGGACTTTGACTGGACCTTGACTGGACTTTGACTGGACTTTGACTGGACTTTCATCGGACTGACCGGACTGACCGGACTTTGACTGGACATCATCATCATCTTCTTCCTGCCCTTATCCCATGTTACTTGGGGTCGGCGCAACACGTTTTCTTCTTCCATACCACCCTGTCCCCCGTCACTCTATCACTGACGCCCTTTTCTTTCATATCACTCCTCACACAGTCCATCCATCTTTTCTTTGGCCGTCCCCTCCCTCTCCATCCATTCACATCTATATTCATAACTCTTTTAGTAACATGCGTTTCATCCTTCCGCATCACATGACCATACCAGGACAAACGGTTTCCTTTTAACTTTTCTGTTACTGGCGCCACTTTCAAACTACCTCTAATATACTCATTTCTCACTTTATCCATTCTCATCACTCCGCACATCCATCTCAACATTCTCATTTCTGCTACATGCAATCTCTTTTCATCCATCTTTTTCACAGCCCAACATTCTGATCCATACAGTACGTTAGGTCTAATCACGGACTTGTAAATTTTCCCCTTTAACTTGAGGGGCATCCGTGGGTCACAAGTCGTTCCAGTGACCTGTCGCCATTTCATCCATCCCGAGTTGATCCTGTGCGTTACGTCTCGGTCTACCTCGCCATCCCCTTGGACAAGCGACCCTAGGTACCGGAAGTCGGAGCATATCGGTATGGGTGTTCCAGCAAGAGCTATAGGCACGGAACTGGAGAGACCAGAGACCTCAGTTTTAGTTCTGCTCAATTTCAAGCCAACACTCTCCAGTCTGTGCCACACCTCCAATCTGCTCTGAACCTCTAGGCCACTCTCGGCGACCAGCACAATGTCATCGGCAAACAGCATACACCAGGGTACCTCTTCCTGTATGTCTGACGTCAGTGCGTCCATTATCATCAAGAAGAGGTACGGACTGAGAGCCGACCCTTGGTGCAAGCCGACTGCCACACTGAAGCTGCCAGTAGTGCCCACTGTAGATCGAACTTGGGTACTGCGTCGACTGTGCATCGCTTGGATCAACTATACATACTTCCCAGGTACACCTTTCTCCTTAAGGGCCCACCACAAAACCTCACGGGGCACCCGGTCGTATGCCTCTTCGAGGTCAATGAACACCATGTGCAAGTTTTTATGAGCACCTCTGTATTTCTCGCACAACTGGCGGATTGCGAAAATGGCATCCGTTGTACCCCGACCAGGCATAAAACCGAATTGGTTCTGCGATATTTCACTCTCTTCTCTCAGCCGCCTTTCAATAACTTTCTCCCAAGCTTTCATACTATGTGACATTAGCTTTATTCCTCTATAGTTATTGCACTCCAGCACATCACCTTTGTTTTTAAAGATGGGCACTAGCGAATTATTGCACCATTCATCAAGTATGGCTTCTTCCAGCAACAACTTATTGAAGAATAAAGCTAACCACGTCGATCCATCGACGCGCAATATCTTCCACACTTCAACTGGTATTCCATCCGGACCAACTGCCTTACCATTCTTCATTCCATTTACTGCTATTCTTACTTCCTCCATACTAACCATTCTCACTAACCCCTCATTCACAGGTTTATTCTCTAACATACCACTCCAGTTATTTTCCTCATTCATCAGTTTCTCAAAGTATTCCTTCCACCTATCCTAATGTTCCAAGTACATTTTATAAGTTGGTCGAGTATTAAAACTTGTAAAGCATTAAAAGCTTTACGCCTATAGGAGGTACCCTTTCGGCGGACGCACAGACGGACCTAGCGGAACTATTAAGGTTCCTTGTTGACTTCGGCACCCTAAAAGAGAAAAATCTGAGTTCAAAAATGTAATACTTACCTACACTATTAAAATATACCAAGCGGCAGAAAATCAATTTGGTTGGCGCAGTGGCGACTGATTGGCTGCTGTGTGCTGCTTACTGCGCGGGTTCGATTCCCGTAGAAAACAAATATTTGTATGGCATACCTTACCTACATTTACGTTACGAGTATGGCTATTTGTGTATGAGTTTAAATTGTTGTAAACGAACCCACGATACCGGATTAAATTTCTAGTCAGGAGCAAAGCTTTTTTTTTGTGCAATTTTTCAGCGTTCAAAATACTGCTAGGGGAATATATCAGCCAGGCAGGGCTCGATCTAGCAATGTCGTCGCGCCGGGCATAAGCAATATATGCCGTTCTTTAAAATGACGCCTTATAAGGAGGTAAATGTTTCAGGATATTCTATTAAAAAAAATGCGAAGTTTAACCGCCGGATCAAATAATTCGCTCTTTTGACAACTTCGAGAGAAGTGAAAACGTAGTGAGCTCGAAAATTTCACGTAAGAATTTTTGCAACATTATGAATGTTAAGTTATTTAACGGTGGGTTTACAACAAGGACCAACATCATTCGACAGCGACGCGAGCTTGAAAAGCGGAATGCCCATTTTGTAAGGGAACTTGGGCCCCTTTGAAAAAATTGTTGTATCTTGACGAATTTGGTTGTATCTATATTGTAGAAAAACATGTTATATTCATAATTAGAAAACATTTCTTATTTATTTTGCGGGGTTCATGAGATATAACGATGTTTCTGTCCTTGAAATGAACCCTTATTACAGTGCAATAGGGTGCATACAAATGTTCAAGTGAAGGAACCTGGTCTGTTGTTCTCTGTACATATAAAGTAAAGGACACGGATAGAAAATGACACAAAATATAAATCCTATTTTTGTATAATATTGAAATCGCAGATACGATACCTCATAAGGGGCCTGTGTATGGGCAATCTCCTTTTGCAGCACACCACGAATAAATTTAGTTTTATAATAAAATGAAAAGGGCTTTTAGCGCAGTTTGGCCACCCCTCATTTATGCCGCTCTGGGCATTTGCTCGGCTCGCCCCTCCACTAGATCCGGCCCTGCTATCAGCAGTTTATCTGTAGTCGGGTTTTAGTTTTTATTAACTTAATGTTACTTACTTCAATTTGTTACCTGACTACGGAATAGGAAGAGTGATGATTTTACAGTCTTGTTATACAAACAGAGCAATGACACCAAGAACCAATGAAAATAACGGTACAAAAGCGAAACGTATTCTACTAGCGCCATCTCGCTACTTGTATGAGCATATTATGAACAAGCCGCGCACCGGCTAAGATTTACCATCGTCAAAAATACCGAAATTCCATATAACTTTGGTCCCCTTTTTAACCCCTATAATATGCGATGACTTTTCAAAATACTTCCTTCATACTCAACCCGTCCCGGTGCCGATAGATACCTCACCCATCAGGGCATAAAACCATGATTGGAAGGATCTAGGTTATGATGTTAAGGCAGAACGATTTCAGAAGCACATAAATTAATAAAGTTTTAACTGAAATAGCCATTGTCGCTCCCGGTTTCCAGCCCAACCCAAAATGTTGGGGTCATCTGGGTTGGTATACAAATTAATTGAAAATAATAAATAATAAACGTCTATATTTCCCAAAAAAGATATTTATTATTTATCATAATCAAAACGAAAATATTATTGGACAGGTACATCGTGTTCTGTGGACGCAAATGCGTATGCCACTTTAAAATACGCACTAAATGCCATTGCTTGCTTATCGTTAGAGTTTTTACCCGACTGCGGGAGGGTTATGTTTTTCGAGCGTATTTTTTATTACGGCCCATTCCCTCTCACCGAGAGGAGGCCTGTGTCCCAGCAGTGGGAACATTAATAGGCTGATGATGTGATGTGATTTATATAAGAGTCATGGACCAAGTGATTAATCAAGGCACTAGATATGTATAATGCCCGGGCATTATGAATCTAGTCAAGTTAAATCGAGCAATGTAATGAATACTGATTTAAACTTCTATATTTATCACATTGTCTGGTCATTATGAAAATTGCTACGTAACGGTTGGGCAATTCGATAATAAATGGTCAATGAAATAGTCCAAGAGCGAGCGAAGCGAGCTCGTGAGCTTAGGGCAATAGGGATAGGTTAGGTTCGAGGGAGATGATGGGAGCTAACGAGCAAACTCAGCTCCCATCATCTCCTTCATCGTTGATTTTGAAAAAAGAAACTCTTGCTGTATTTTAAATTAAAAAAGAGACTTTTTCTTAAGTTTGCCAAATGCCTTTTCTTCCCAGAATTTGATCCTTATTAGCGAAATAGAATGGTGTTTTTTTTTACCCGACTGCCGAAGGAGGGTAATGTGTTACGACGATGTTGTGTGTAACGACCGTGGTCCCGGGTAGACCGGCAGCCTAATTGTGTAAGTGAATTCGGCAAAGGAAACAATCTGGTTCTTTCCCAAAAACACACACATACACAAAAAAGTTGAATCTTTATTTTTTTCAATTAGGCTGCGGGACCACGGTCGTTGCAACACGGCCGAAACGACGGGCGAAATAGGTAAACAAACAATCGAAATCATCGCGTTAAATTTCCCGTGATAATTATATTGTTTTCAAATCTTTATGGCTCAACACAGTATATAATTATACATTTCCAGATGTTAGGTGAATGCGCAGTTCACTGTGTTGTACCAGTTTAGGCATGCGAAATTATTATTTAAATTATACAATGTCATTAATTATTATTTATATCATACCATGTCTTAAATCATTATTAAAAAAATAATATACAATGCCACACATTATTGCAAAATTACAGAATGTCATAAAATATAATAAAATTATACCATGTCATAAATATCATCAAATTATACAGCTTTATAATCTGTTACTCAAACATACAATGTCATCAAATATCACTAAAATCATACCATGTCATAAATTAAAATGTTATACAATGTCATAGATTGAAATCACAAAATAATTTCAGAGTGTAAAATGTCAATAATAAATAAAACAATACGTAAAAAAATTATGACCGTATAATGTGTAAGTACATATATTTTCTATAATATTTTTTTTACTAAAACATCGGCCGTAAACATATAGGTTTAGACATGAACGTACAGTTGACCACACATCTCTGCATACAATTTGATCTTGACAGCGCTATATTTACGTAGTAAGAGCAGTTATCATAGTGCACGTGTATCCAAAGACGTGTCCAGGTCGACCGACTGTACCTACTACTGGACATGGCAATAACAAAATTTTCTTTTGATATTGTTTTAGCTAATCGTAGACCGAGTGTAACGGTTCTTGAATCACAAGCCCAAACCCAATTGGAATCACCAGATCCTAAAGATTGCCATCGTAGTTTATTTTATTTTTTTATTTATTGATAGACTCGCGTTTGACCACTATCTCGCCTGATGGTAAGTGATGATGTGGTCGACGTTGAAGCACGCTTGCCTAGAAGTAACTTATTCACTCTTGACTTAACTTGGTTGTAGCTATCAGGAAACAAAGACTCAGGCAGGGAATTCCACTCCTTAGCTGTGCGCACAGTGAAAGTATTCACAAAACGCTTTGTGCGTATGGGTGGGATGTCCACCATGTACCGGTGGCGCATTGCCATACGTCTTGTTGTCCGGTGATGGAAAGGGCTAGGGGGAATCAAATTGTGCAGTTCCAACGCACACTGCCCGAAATGTAACCGATAAAAAACCGGCAGACTGACCACTTGGCGTCGATGTTCAAGTCTCTTGAGCTTTGAGGCGACCAGTACATTGGTGCAAATAAGCCTCTTGGCCCGTTTGTCAATTGACTCAAGTGCACCGAGTTGATATTTGGCAGATCCTACCAGGTGATGAGAGCAGTACTCCATGCATGTCCAAACTTGCGTTATACAATTTATGCAGCTGTTCAGGCGTGAAATACCGTCTCACCTTTGCAAGGATCCCCAACTTTTTTGCAGCAACTTTGCCTCAATGAATGGACCAAATATATCCCTATATAGTTAATGTTAGTCTGAAATAGCAAAGTCAGAGGCCTGTGGGGTTTCCCAGAGGCGGCTTATTTAACTCTGAGACCAGAGGTGGCCACACCTCACACGAAAAGAAGAAGAAAGGAATGGACCAAAATTAAGGGTTGCAACACCAAGAAGGTCGAGATGGTCCGTTATCGGCACGGTTACACCACGGAAAGATGGAGCCGGGTGGAAAAGACTTTTTTTGCGGGATAAAGACACGCCTGGGTCTAAACAGCATTGACACTGACTACAATGACAATCCAAAGACAGGTTAAAGCGCTCAACCATGGCCCCCAGGAGACCAGACCTCAGGTCCAGTAGCCCGTGCGCCGGACACGTATCTCTCAGCAACCGTGCTGTCGTCTGCGTACATAAAGGCTCCAGGTTTTAGCAGGTCATTAATGTGCAGCAAAAACAGTGTAGCCGAGAGCACCGACACCTGAGAGACTCCGGCGTTAATACCTAACTGACCAGACGAGCAGCCATCGATAACCACTCGGATGGACCGATCCCTTAGGAAGTCTGCAATCCAGTCACACAGACCACTAAGCAGCCCGAAGGAAGGAAGCTTACCAATAAGGCTCTCATGCCAGATCAACGCGATATAGGCGTATCAGGATCGGGGACAATTCAGGCGTACAAGTTTTTAATAAAATTGCCGGTATCCGGCCGGGGCCACTAGCTTTGTTCACGTCAAGGTTACGCAACACCCTACAGACCTTCTTCTGATAGATGCGAATGTCCGACATAGTCGTCCCACATCCAACAGGAGACGGAGGGGGCCGCGCGCCATCAGAGTTTAGACGCGAAGACGCCGCAAAAAGGGATGCAAACAAGTTTGCCTTGTCCTTGGCGGAGTGGGCCAGTGACCCGTCAGGTTTCAGCAGTGGTGGTAGTGAGGGGCGACAGAAGTTTGATTCAACCAGCTTAGCCAGGGACCAAAACGCTTTGCTACCAGCAGGGTATGAAGCTAGTTTGTTTCCGATTCTGCTAAAAGAAAGATAAGGTTAAAACGTGCCCTTTGCATCGCCTTTTTGCAGGACTTGGCAGCCTTGTTGAAGGCTCTCTTTTTCTGAGTTACGTCATTTGCCTTGTGCACTCGAGCGTCGACCCATGCCAGCAGCCTAATTGTGTAAGTGAATTCGGCAAAGGAAACAATCTGTTTCGTTCCCAAAATCGACTTTTTGTATTGCGAAAAGTCGTTTTTGGGAATGAAAGGAGAATTGTTTCCTTTGCCGAATTCACTTACACAATTAGGTTGCAGGTTAGCCTTCTGTTTAACCGCATTTGCGTGGTTGCACTCGGCACCAAACCATGGTCGGTCAACGCCAGACAGCGCTACGTAAGAGAATGGAATGTAGTACTCCATCCCCTGGCGCAACACATCAGTCACGGCGTCAGCGCATGACGATGGATCTTCCGAAGAAAGTGGGCCGCCAAGGATAGCATGCGATTCATGCGAAGAAAGATTGCATCCCATCCCGATCTGCTGATATCTACCGCCAAACCCGTCGGGTGCCCCTTCTCTTGGGCTGGGATCGAGTGGGGAGTAGACGGATACAGACTTCACCAGACAGTAGTCGGAACTACCCAAAGGTGATGATATCGACACAGTATCGGTCTGGATCTGTCATCAGCAGAGGGTCCAGGCTATTGGCCGTATGCAAATCAACATCTCAGTATGCATCTCATAGAGAGCAGTGGTGGCCCAGTGGTATCGGCCGCGACTTACAAAATGTAGGTCATGAGTTCGAGCCCAGGCAGGCGCTTTACTTTGTATAAATTATTTCATCACCACTGCTCTCAAAACGGTGAAGGAAAACATCGTGAGGAAACCGGCATATCCTAGAACCAAAAATTCGAAGACATGTGACATCCACCAACCCGCGCTGGGCCCGCATGTTGGATTACGGCCCATTCCCTCTCACAGAGAGGAGGCCTGTGTCCCAGCAGTGGGAACATTAATAGGCTGATGATGTGATGTGAAATCAACATCCACCCTCGTAGCCCCCTGCCCAAGATGGGTGAGATTTAGCGCCAGCGAAAGATTTCGCATCTCTCGTCCAGCATGGTCAGTGCACTGGTATGGGAAGAGCCACTCCAGATTGTGGGCATTTTAGTCCCCCAGTAACACTAATTGGGCAGAAGGGTACAGTTGCTGGGCCACATCTGCCCAGCTGGTTGTCTCCAGATCACCGCCATGTGATCGGTAGACACAGGCATAGATAATCTTATCCAGACCTGTGTCCACCAGGGCCCATAGCACTGAGTCTTCAAGGTCACGGAGACGCCGATAGCAGATGTTGTCAAGGCCTTCATGCATACACTCGCGCGTGGCTTGAATTTGTGCTGCAGGGTAAATACATCCGCTTTCTAATTCAGAACAAAGAAATGACCACAGACTACTTAGAGATACTACGTGAAATGACTGTTAAAAACTAAAGAAGTAACTTAAAGAACTCAGTAGCCAATTCACTAAAATCCCAAAAAAAAGCTGTTTGTCATTGTCATTCATTTGTCACTGTCAGTGTCAGTCAGATCCTGATTTCTTGTTGTGGTGTGGGTTTGTGATTGTTAGATATTTACTTTCAAACTATAATTTTGCTATTTAGTATTTATTTTAGGAATTTCATGATAGTAATGGACAAATGTCGTATTTGCTTAAGATGTCGCAAAAATGTGCTTTCAATATTTGCGAAAACAGACGGAATTACATTTGCCGATATGATGACTACCTTTGCTAACGTTAAGGTATTTAATAATTTGTTACAAGCTTCAACTTTGTTTTATAACATAAATAACAGTTTATATCAGATGCATACCGTTTAAACTCGAAAATAAACATAATATTATTAAAAAAGTTTTGGGAGTCATAGCATTTGCACATGAAGTTATTAATTAAATTTGTATTTGTTTTAGATTCGAAATGAAGATGGTTTTAGTGATAAAATTTGCCGTTCCTGTCGCGGGAAACTCACAGACGCTTACAATTTTAAAATGGAAATTGAAAGGTATTTGTGATGTGTCCTTAATCCAACACAAACAAAAAACAAATTCCTATTTTACATATTAAAACATTTTATATGAAAAGAAAGCACGCAACTCAACTCTTCTTTCTGTTATAATTTTGTCTCACATTTTACAGGGCTGACATGGTACTACAAGAAACTTCCAACTTGAAGAGAATCAACTTCAGTAACTTACAGGACATAAAAATAAAAATTGAAATTGAAACTGACTGCAAGCCTATAATACCTTCAATGGAAACCTTTTCTGAGAAATTATTTAAAGAAAAATTTGATTGCCTAGAATACAATAACACTATTATTAAAAAAATTGAACAATCAAGTGAAAATGAGGATAGTAAAAAAAAGAAAGCATTGTCTGTGGGTGAATTTCTGAATTCAATTAAAACAGAATCAGATGATGACTGTGATTACGTAAGTATGTTTTAATTATTTTAATGTAAATAGTCTGTTTTATTTTTGCAATATTCACCTAGTTAGGCCCACCGCACACCTGGAGAGGCGCAGCGAAGATACTGAGATGAGCAACTGTTGATACTGGCCAATAGCCACAGAGCGGCGCGTGTGGGCTAGTAACGCGTGGTACTCACAACTGGTGTTGATCAAAGGCAGGACAGACGTTATGGGTGTTGACTAGGACTTGGTTATTAATGCAACACTTGCAGAAAAAGAAGAAGAACAGAGGAGAAGGAAAGTTGCGCTTGGTCGCGCGCTGGTTCTCGTGGCCGCCTCACTTTGTCGTGCGCCTCTTGTTCTTATTTATCTTTTTCATAACATTTTCAACTTTATAGCATACTAATTAGGGTCTTATTTAAATTGTTAACTTTTCAGTATCTTCGCCGCGCCTCTCCAGCCCGACGAGCACGGCCTCTATGATAGGTTTAAGTCACGCATTTTATAACTGTTTTTACTCCCAAACTGTGTTAAAATGTGTGACTCAATCCTGTCACAGTAGGCTGTGCTCGCCCCGCAGGTGCGCACTGGGCCTTAAAGGTTTTCAGCCAAATCTTGAATAAGCCCTTTATATTTCTTTTTTATAAATCTAGCTCTCATTTGATATTTTTCTCTTTTTTTAAATATACTACTAAGTCAACAACTATAATAATATAGACTAAGATTCCAATTCAAAAATCTATAGTTATTTTGTTTTTGATAAAACTTGATTTTTATGAATTACTAGCTATGCCCGTGGCTTCGCGCCCGTCAACTGCCTACCCTACCCTACCTTACCCTATCTACATACCTACCCAACCTACATACCTACCCTACCTACATACCTGCCCTACCTACATACCTACCCTACCTACATACCTACCCTTCCTACAAACCTACCCTTCCTACAAACCTACCTTTCCTACAAACCTACCCTTTCCTACATACTTACCCTATAAACCTACTTTTTTTTCCTTTAATTTTTTTAACTACACTCTTTGCGCTGTAGCATGGTGCGGGTGACAGTTTCAATAACATTTTTTACGCATATACGTACTCGTATACGCATTTTTTGTAGTTTAACGTCATACCATGGTTATACCATATACAATAGTTGCCTGTATGACGGTAAACTAAAAATGCGTATACGTATATGCGTAAAAAATGTTATTGAAACTGTCACCCGCACCATGCTACAGCGCGAAGAGTATAAGAACCTTCTAACAATAACAAAAAACAAAAAAAAAGAATTAGCGAAATCGGTAAAGCAGTTCTCAAGTTATAGCATGACCTGGAGATACTTGATAGTGGTATATGTTGCTGCAGGGTTGCCTAGCTGGGGGGACTCGAATCGCTGTCGAGCGAACCATGAATTACCTGGGATTGGTGCTCGAAAGCCGGTAGGATTTCGGCCCCCACTTCCGGCGGCTGGCGCCCAAGTTGTTGGGCGCGGCTGGGCCGCTGTCAACGCTGCTGCCCAATCTAGGGGGGGGGCGAGCGCTGCCTGTAGGCGGCTCTACGTGGGGATCGTGCGATCGATGGCCCTGTATGAGGCCCCGATCTGGGCGGCTGACCTGACGGCCGGCAGCATCGCTGTTCTGCGAAAGCCGAAGAGAGCGATGGCCGTCAGAGTCATCAGGATCAACAGCGTCATCGGCCGCCTCGTAGGTGATCGTGCGGTACCCATCGCACGATCTCCTACGAGGCGGCCTGTGCACTGGCCGGATCCCCGCCCTGGGACCTGGAGGCGAAGGTACTCGCGTCACTGTATCGGTGGCGCGAGGAAGCGCGGGGCGAAGGGCTGATGCAGAGACATATAGAGTTGCGTCAGTTTCAGATTCCTGGTGGCGGAATGGCGGGATAAGCTTTCTAGTCTATTCATTATCATCGAGGCGGTCCGGCCAGTGCTCGAGCGCTGACTCGGGAGGAGGCTGTGGAGAGGGAGATTTCATCCGCTCACCCGATCCGCAGCAGACGCGCCGGGCGTCGGCGGAGGGTGGACAACGCCCTCTGCTAGTGGACGATGGACTCGGGGACATCCGTCGCCCCCCACACATCAGGACCCGAGGTGGCGGCGCGTACTTTTCCACGCGCGCCCCTCTTAGACATCGCGGGAGGAGTCTAACACCTCACTCCCCCCTAACCCAAGATTGAGGCCTGCAGAGGCGGGCCGGCACTAGCCGGGGGTTGCGGAAGTATCGTTGTTCCCGCGACCCCTAGCGTAGGTGTGAGATAGAACACCGAGGACATTCAATGACGATTTTCGACACCGGAATAAAAAAATAGGGTTGCCTAGTAATATCGAGCTGCAATTACCTAAATTAAATAACTTTATTTATGTTTCATAGTTAACCTCCAATTCCAATTTCTGGGGGCCGAGTCACCCACGTCCGTAGGATTGTACCCCTTTTTTTGATGCCCTACACGTGGTCCCCGGGTGTTGCAAATCAGGTGACACTAACTGGTGGTAGGCTTCGGACGAATGCTTGCGACCACCCACCGGGCAAAGACGTACCGCCAAGCGGCCTAGCCGTGTTCCGTTACGTTGCTCGGTGTAGCCAACTAGAGGAGTTGGGTTGAGATAGCTGTTCCACTGCAGGCTGACCAGCCTGACGCGCGCTGTTAAGGATGTATCGGGAGACTATAGTCGCGGAGGGTAGCAGGATCCGAGGCACGGTGCGCCGCTGGCCGACCGCAAGTAGTTGAGAGCCCAAGTAGTGTGCCAGCCACACACGAAACGCTGCCCCGCCAACTGTCTAAAAATCCCGGCATGTACCATCGTGCTGGTTGGCGACAAGACGGGAGGGCCCGATGGACATTCTGGGAGGGCTCGGGCATCTCCGCAGTCTCCAGACTAATGCCCCATGCGAAGCGATGGCGTCCTTTCAGTGCGTGTCTGTAGGTTAGCAGCGTGCAAGCTCGTCTCACATCCTTCTCCACTATTCCATTCCCTCTTTTATTTTATAAAATGCAAAAGAAAAAGAATACTGGAGTTAAACAGCGGAGTTTCGGAGAACGGAGTTCACCCCCTCCCCCACAAAGTGCACCTCACCAATATTAAGGTTACACTAGTCGAAAATGCTTCCATACAAACGTAGTCTAGCGATTACTCCACTGTTTGACGATGTACGTTCAAAATAAAAAAAATATATCAATTTGTCTCATCATTATCTAGCCCTGTAGAGAAACAAAAAAGTAAAAATAAAATATATTTGAAAGTTATGAAAGTTCCATATTTCAACACTAATTTTAACGCATCTTTGGGCGTAAATAAATACCATATGAAGAAGAAAAATTGCAAAACGGCCTCCATACAGGGAGGGATAGTAGTAATTCCGCAAAGCAAATGATTTTATTTTGAAAATATACATGGGAGTAATTTCGCGCGCTCGTTTTCGTCCTAAATCATCATCCATTTCGCTACAAATTTGCAAAAGTGCTAATTCGTACGAGAACTTCTTCATCAATCTCTTTCGCACATGTTGTCGGATAACTAGTGACCCGCTAATTAGCAGACATAATAGAAATTACCATTGTCTGCCGCCACAATGAGTATTTCGACGGATGACTTGATAAGACAGCATGCATTTTGACCCCGCGCACAAAATAGTTCGTGCCGTCGACTCTTCTTCTTCCTAGCACTATCCCACTTTAGGTGAGGTCGGCTCTCCTAAATTTTTGGCGCCAGGATAATCTGTCCTGGGTTGTCGGGTCGGGCAATTTTTCCTTCGATAGGAGTTTCGTCATGCTAGTCCACCAGGTAGCCGGAGGTCGTCCTCTACCTGTCTTGTGTTCAGGTAGTTGCAATGCTTTCTTCACTACGTGTTCCTCGTCTCTTCGCATCACGTGACCATACCATCTGAGACTGCTCTCGGTTAGTTTCTCCGATAGGAGCGACTTTAAAAGTACCGCGGATTTGCTCGTTTCTTACTTTATCCAGTCTCGTCACACCCTCAGACCACCTCAGCATCTTCATCTCGGCAGTGTGAAGCTTTTGTACGTGTGTCTTTTTCACTGGCCAGCATTCTGCTCCGTACATCATTGCCGGCCTCACCGCCGTTCTGCCGTCGACTAGGGGAACCTTAAAGGTCTGCACTCAAATAGCACTGCAGTCCACTATAACCTGGAGGCTAAGAAACCAGCGCTCTTTTTCCTTACGAAGACGCAGATAGCGAATCCGTCAGACGTGTCGTACTTGCCTTACCCAGGGTTCACCCTGTAGCACAATTTTAGACCACGGGCGGGCGTATGTATGTACGCCCGTGACGACGTTTGCTATCGGCGTCTCCGTAACCTTGAGGACTCCAGATTCACAACGCTCTGGGCTCTGGTGGACACAGGTCTGGATAAAATTATCTACGCCTGTGTCTACCGTTCTCACAGTGGAGATCAGGAGACAGATTCACAGGCTCACAGATTACCTCAGTGAGGCGGCTGATGCGGCACAGCAGCGATACCCTTCAGCCCAATTAGTGTTACTAGGGGACTTTAATGCCCACCACCAGAAGTGGCTCTTCCCATACCAGTGCACTGATCATGCTGGACGGCAGATGCTTAAGCTTTCGCTAGTGCTAAACCTCACCCAGCTGTTCCAGGGGGCAACGAGGGTACCACATGTTGATTCGCACACGGCGAATTGCTTGGACCTTCTGCTGATAACAGAGGGGAGAGAAGCTAGGGTATGTTTTGGTGGGAATCGCTGTTGGTGAGAACAGCATTACCTATAAAATGCCAAAAATAACTTCTGCTGTACTCGTGGCGGAGTACCGTATATAGCAGAGCCCTAGCCTAGTCCGAGTCATCCACGTCCCCGTCGTTCTCCCTGGGACCTGCTGCAACCGCGCCGCCGCGCGTCCGCCACCGTGAGTTGCAGCTGAGCTAACGGATGCAGGGCGAAGGGCGAATATTCTGCGCCTTAAAACAGAATCGTCTCACTAAGGAGGATACCCGAAATAAAACCGAGCACATCCGAAGGCTCTAAGGCGGCAGCCCCGCTATCGGATTAAGGCAAGTGGGCTAATCACCCGCTTGCCCGACAATAATTAATTGATTCCTGAAACCGAAACAGTTAGAAACCGGACCGATCTTTCAACGACGCCTTTTGGCATGAAAAACGGACACGAATTGCTCATTGGAACGTAAGCACGCTTAGCGATGACAGCCGACTAGCCCAAGCAGAAGCAGTAATGCTTAGCTACAACCTTCAGATACTCGGTCTGAGCGAAGTGAGAAGAAACGGTTTTGGTGAGCTGAGAACGTCCGGGGGCTTGACTTTGCTGTATTCAGGTAAAGAAAATGAGGAAGATGTGCGCGAGTATGGCGTGGGACTCCTCCTTTCTAATGCAGCTAAGAATAGCCTCTTGGACTGGAAACCGATCTCAGATCGGATCATGTGTGCCCGTTTCAACTCAAGAGCCCGGAAGATCTCCATTATCCAGTGCTACGCCCCAACCAATGCATCAACAGAGGATACCAAGGACGACTTCTCAATGCCACCCTTAGGAGCATTAAAAAGCAAGATATCGTCATCGTCATAGGGGACCTGAATGCTAAGGTTGGGAGTGTAACACTAACCGCGAGCGGCATATGGGTACACAGGACTTGGAGTGTGCAACGAGAATGGGGAGCGATTCGTCGAGTTTTGTCAGAACCACGACCTTACCATCGGAGGAACATTATTCATTCATGGCGACCACCATAAGTACACGTGGAACTCACCCGATGGGGTCACCAAGAACCAAATTGACCACCTCGCCATTAGTTCCAAATGGCGGTCTTCACTGCTCGATGTCCGCAACCGCAGGGGCGCCGATATTGATAGCGACCACCATCTGGTAGTTGCTGAATTCCGGCTCAAGGTTGCAGTTGCCCGTGCGGCTGGAGGACCTGGCAAGTTTGGAAGAAGGTTCGAGGTGAGCAAACTGCATGACTCAGACACGCGTAAAACTTTTCAAGTGGAACTGCGCAATCGCTTTTCTGTACTCGATGCTGCTACGGACTCATTAGACGAGGAGTGGAACCGCATCAAAGTGACCTATACAGAGACCAGCTCCGTCGTTCTAGGACACAAATCGACTCATTCTCGGGAGGACTGGATGTCACAACGCACGTGGAACCTGATCGAAGATAGATGGAATCTTCATATGAGACTGCTTGAGACCAATAACGACGCCATACGAGCAGACCTTAACACGCAATACCGTCAGAAACGCAAGGAAATCTATCGCAGTACCCGCAAAGATAGGAGACGGTGGGCTGATGGTATTGCTGATCGTGCTCAACAAGCTGCAAACTCCGGCAACTTGAAAGAGTTGTACAATGCTACCAAAACCTTGGCAGGTAACAGCAAGTCGAGGAAGAAGCCGCTGAAGTCCAAAGATGGTCAGCTCATTGTGACGTCAGAAGGGCAGCTACTTCGCTGGCGTGAACACTTTGAAGAGGTCTTCCGTCTGTCAGCTACATCGGAGCCTGACGCGCTGCAAGTCAGTGCTCCACCCTCCCAGCTTCTCAACATTATCACGGAACCACCGTCAGCCTCTGAAGTTGCGGAGGCAATCCGCTCTTTGAAGACAGGCAAAGCAACAGGACTCGACCTGATAACTGCAGAAATGCTTTAAGCCGACTTACCCACCGCAGTCGACGTCCTGACGCCGCTCATTGAAAAGATCTGGATCGCCGAAGAACTACCAGACGATTGGAACAAAGGTCTTCTTATAACTGTTCCCTAAGAAAGGTGTTTTTAGCCAGTGCGATAACTGGAGAGGTATAACGTTGCTCTCGATGCCCTCGTAAGGTTTATTGCAAGATCATCCTGGACAGATTGTCGAAGGCCGTGGATCCTCTTCTACGCAAGGAGCAGGCTGGTTTCCGCTCGAACCGCTCCTGTACGGACAAGATCAACACTCTCCGTATCATCCTGGAACAGGCATCAGAATGGCAGAGGGAGATTTATCTAAACTTTGTAGACTTCGAAAAGGCCTTTGATACGCTGAAGTGGTCTAGTATCTGGTCCCGCCTACTGGAAATTGGAGTGCCGCCGAAAATAGTCCGTCTGTTGCCGAGTATTTACAAGAAATATTCCTGTAAGGTTACTCATAACGGCCTCATATCGGATGACGTAACAGTGCACGCGGGTGTCCGCCAAGGCTGCCTCCTGTCGCCGCTCCTCTTCCTAGTCGTTCTTGATGGAATTATGCTTCGCATCTACGATAACAGGCGCCGCGGCATAGAGTGGGGATTATCCAACGTCTTGGAAGACTTGGATTACGCCGATGACCTATGCCTGCTCAGCATACCCACGCCGATATGCAAGCAAAGCTAAAAGATCTACGTCAGGAAGCGGCTAAAACGGGGCTCAAAATAAACATCCGGAAGACCCAGGAAATGAGAACTGGTGTGAAGAACCACTCACCGTTGCTGATTGGCACAGAGGCAGTGGGACGCGTCCACAAATTTACGTACCTCGGGAGTGTCGTGTCAGAGACTGGGGAAAGTGAAGAGGACATCGCTTCACGGATCGCCAAAGCACGAGCAACCTTCGCGCAGCGGAGACCTGTTTGGCAATCGCGGAAACTGACCCGAAGGATTAAACTCAAAATCTTCGGGTCCAATGTCAAATCCGTGCTGCTCTACGGGTGCGAAACGTGAAAGGTCACAAAGGACATCTAACGCCAAATAACAGCCTTCGTCGCATTCTCGGAGTTTACTGGCCCGAGACCATCTACAATGTAGAGCTTTTGGAGAAATGCCACGAGAGCCCGATCGACCGCCCGATCAAGAGTCGCAAGTGGAGATGGATTGGCCACACGCTCCGAAGGGGTCCCGATCACATACCCAAACAAGCTTTGGACTGGAATCTCCAAGGGAAACGTAAGCGTGGCCGTCCCCGTCAAACCTGGCGTCGCTTCGGGTTGGCAGAAGCGACGAGCATCGGAATGACATGGAGCGAGGTGAAGCGTGAAGCTCAAGACCGATCGCGATGGAGGACATTTGTGGACGCCCTCTGCCCCATCTAGGGGTTAAAGGATATTAAGTCAAGTAAGTCTGCAAACTACATTATATTTGTAAACACTTTGAGTTTTTAAAAGTTTCTTGTATTTCTTAATACTTTTCTTGATTTTAATATATTTCTTAATTTTATTAGGATGGTATTTAAAAGTACTTCAATTTATTTCCATTTCATTTACCTAATTTTGCCTGTGTTCCACCAAATATACTGAATGTGCACCAAAATATGTTCATATAAGTCGACGTAGCCCCTAGCCCCTAGCCCCCTGCGGGGCTCCTATTTCTGCCTGCAGGGTCAAAAGTAACCGTGTCGGGGTGCCCTAAGTTCCCGAGCTCGCTTCGCTCGCTCTTGGACTGATTCTTTGACCATAATTTATTCGTAGATCAACTAATATTTGGTGCACGATCAGTATTTTAGATGTACCTTTAGATTTTTAGTGAACACAAAAATATTATCCATTTTATTATGACTACTTAGAATTGGACATTTAGCAAAGGTATCATCCCCTGTAAGGTCTATGGTAATGGTGGGTCGCTCACACTCCAGTTCGGATGCATTATCCATAAGCTCATTGTACAAGTTACTGGTATTAAAAACCTCTTCGCTAACTTTCAGCGAGTCGATGGAGGTAATGGTGTTATGAGCCTTGCACAATTATGCTTCTAGTACAGATATACGCTTCAGTGCCTGTTCATGAGTGTCATGGCAATGCTGAAAATCTGACACTAGTTGACGGAGATGGTGATGCTGGTCCAGTAAATCCATGTGCTGGGAGTGTAGTTCTGCAAGCTGGTTCTTGAGTTGAGTGTTTTTGTTCACTATTAATTCAATTTCAACGTCACTTTCCTCTCGTTCCCGCAGTAGATTGCTGCACTCATTTATTGATGAATCCAGCTCCCTCAGCACTGCTTTCAGTTTGTGACTCATGTCACGAACGGTAGCTGCCCGGGTCATCATATTGATTGTTTGCCTTAAGCAACACCTGTAATGTGACAGGAAACAGCTGAGTATGTGAAGAGAATACTATGTTACCGGTACCGGTCAGCGTACTATGCCCACGCCGAGATAGCACCTCAACACGTCCGAAGAAGTTGCGAGTGCAGTCGAGAAACAAAAGCAGGAGCGTGACATCAGACTCTCATTATTCGGTGCACCACTGTCACTGTGGGAGACGGTCGTTCCCCTGTCAGGAGACCCGGCCGACGCCCGCTGCAGACTTTGGCAAAATATTTTGCCCCCACCAACACATTATATACCTCCGAGCGAGCATCTTCCCGTAGGATCTAACCTTCCGTGGTCTACATGAAAGTCCCTGAAACGCCTCAGAAACCACATGCACACCCTTCCTGCATGTGGTCCTGAATCGCAAACCATGGTCCACATCATGTCCTGTCCGCTGTGCCCCAAAACATGCAACCAGTGTGATCTATGTGCTGCCACAGATGACGCCGTGTAGGTGGCTAAGTTTTGGGCCAAACAAATTTGAGAGACTGTCGTGCCAGCGACACGAAAAAGATAATACGAATATAGCGATACGAAGATAAGCCTTGTTGATTTTACGGTTTAAAATGTTTAATTAGTGTAAGACCAAATATGTTTAATTTGTTACTAAAAATTATTAAAAGGCTGATACAATTATATAATTTTATATTTAAATTTTGTTTAATTTGAAAGAAAACTTTTAAATTTACCAGTTCCGGAATTCCGGAATTAGACCCCCAGTATTGGAACTAAGTTCCGGAATTGAGAACCTTACGATACTGCATGCCCTACTCCTGATGGATGCGAGAGGAGTATGTCGATCATTCGTATCCATCAAAAGTACGTCCGTAGGGTGGTGAGCAGCCTCGACGTGAGCCCAGACAGAATTCCAGCAATTGTTCTTAGAACCTGTGTGCCTGAACTGTCTCCGATCTTGACACGCCTATTCCGCCATTCGTATGAGGCTGGAAAAGTGCCGAATGCTTGGAAGCATGCTAACGTACAGCCCGTGCCCAAGAAGGGCAGTCGAGCTGACCCGGCCAACTACAGACCCATATCAGTAACCTCTACGTGTAACGTGAACGTCTACTCAATATTAAGCTCCTGGCATACCTAGAAGCAAACGATATCCATAATGACCGCCAATACGGCTTCTGCCGAAATCGGTCTACTGGCGATATTTTAGCGTATGCAATTCATATCTGGAGCGAGGCCATCGAGAGGCACGGGGAAGCGCTTGCCGGCTCCCTCGACATCTCGAAGGCTTTTGATAGGGTCTGGCACGAAAGCCTTATTGGTAAGCTACCTTCATTCGGTCTGCCCGGTGGTCTGTGTGATTGGATTGCAGACTTCCTGAGAGATCGGTCCATTCGAGTGGTTATCGATGGCTGCTCGTCGGCCTAATTGGATATTGCTACCGGGCCTTAGATTCAGTCTTTTCGGGAGGCTATGGTGGAGCGTTCTTGGCGTTACGTTGAAATCGACTCTCAATTTTAGCCCATACATTGAGGCAAAGGCTCAGCTGGCTGCCAAAAAGCTGGGGATCCTCGCAAAGGTGAGAAGGTACTTCACGCCAGAACAGCTGCTCAGCTTTACCAAGCTCAAGTTCGATCATGCATGGAGTACTGTTCTCATCTCTGGGACGGATCTGCTAAATACCAGCTTGGCGCACTAGAGTGGATCGAAAAGCGGGCCAAGTAGCTCATCGGCGATGAGACACTGGTTAAGTCAAAGTTCCAGAGCCTTGAACATCGTCGCCGAGTTGCCAGCTTGTCGGTTTTTTATCGGTTACATTTCAGGGAGTGTGCGAAGGACTTGCATCATCTAATTCTGCCCAGCCCGTTTCATCATCAGACAACCAGACGTACGGCGATGCGCCATCGGTACATGGTGGATATCCCACCCATACGCACTAAACGTTTTGAAAATACTTTTATTAAGCCTACAGCTAAAGAGTGGAATTCCCTGCCGGAGTCTGTTTCCCGATAGCTACAATCTAGGGGTCTTTAAGTCAAGAGTGAATAGGTTACTTCTAGGCAAGCGCGCTTCACAGTCAACCACATCATCGCTTACCAACAGGTGAGATAGTGGTCAAGCGCGAGCCTATTCTAAATTAATAATAAAAAGTAATACAAGTTTTACCAATATACAGGGTGTTTGGAAGGGAGCTGTACATACGCCTAGGGTAGAAACTAGGGATAGTCTGCTACCTACCCCCGCCCATTATATTGACCTTGGCCTCAAGGTTTTTTTTTAATTTATTATTATTTTTTATTTGACTTTTTTGTGATTTTTTGACTAAAACTACCTGTAGCTCAAAATCTATCCATGGGACCGGTCGGCTAATGGTCTTGTTTTAATCGTTAGAGTCTTAGGGTCCTGCAAAAAATTATTTTACACCAGAAAATTGTGGAGAAGAAAAGTTATGGGGCCTGAAGTACCATAGTAAGGTAAAGAAATTAATTAATAACTTTAAAACTAAAAGTGATAATTACACTTTTAGCATATCGTTAGAAAGGGCATGGACTGAGGATGTTTTAAAAAAATCAGAAGAACTCCAACCCTGTTAGTTTTTTTTTAAACCCCATAGAAAGTTGCCCTTAAAATTATTTCTTTACCTTACTACGGTACTTCAGGCCCCATAACTTTTCTTCTCCACAATTTTCTGGTGTAAAATAATTTTTTGCAGGACCCTAAGACTCTAACGATTAAAACAAGACCATTAGCCGACCGGTCCCATGGATAGATTTTGAGCTACAGGTAGTTTTAGTCAAAAAATCATAAAAAAGTCAAATAAAAAATAATAATAAATTAAAAAAAAACCTTGAGGCCAAGGTCAATATAATGGGCGGGGGTAGGTAGCAGACTATCCCTAGTTTCTACCCTAGGCGTATGTACAGCTCCCTTCCAAACACCCTGTATAACGTCAATTGGAAAAAAGTGGTGTAAAAATAGGAAACAATAAGGTTTTAATTTCTTAGATAGCCGCAGTCTGTGAGAAGCCAGTTTACCTGCTAAACCAGGTAACCTAATTGAGAGTTAGATGATGTTACATAGGCATCCACAATGCAGGAGAATTCTTAGTGCAGGGCAAAAAGACTTCAAAACGAGAAAATTGTTGCAGCTAGGTGCGGTCAGGCAACTCTGCAGTAATCTATTCTACTACGAGTATCAAGTCATAGTCAAGTCATTCATAAAAATCAAGTTATATAAAAAAAAAAAAAAATTCTTACAGATTGTTGCAGTGGGAATTCGGGCTAATAGTGTTTTAAATTTGACATGGGGTTGGACTTAAGGTCACAAAGATAAATCCTCTTCATTTAATAAAAAATCTTGTAGGTATATTGCAATAAGTTAGGTAGTGTACAGGTGAGTATTTGGAGAAATTAGGGATGAAAACTAATCTGATTTGTTTTATTCCAGCAGGGCTATGAAATAGGTGCTGATGACTACAACACCGAATCAGGTAGTAACTATAGTTATGATTACGATACAAAGAAAAAATATACAAAAAATAAAAAAGCAAAGGGTAAGTACCAAATAATACAAATGAAAATCACTATCTAATTCTTTAATTAAGACGACGACTAACGCCAACGACCTTGACCTTGAGGGAACAAAACGCGCCCTCGTTTAATTAGTCTTTGATATGGTGTCGATTTCATTAAAATACGCCCAGCGGTTTTGTTGTGATTGTCGTGTTTTTGTCCATTTTAGACATAACTTTACAAATTAATTACACTATGTTATACGAAGAAAACTCAAAATTTGCTCAGATGAAATTATTAAGAAAATGGTCTAACATAACATATATTTTTTGCAATAAATTACGACTAGCCGTTTAGACGTGATTCTCATTTTAAAATAAGCTACTCAAGGGAATCGGCGCCTTAACAGATGCCTGTTTGATAAAAAGTTTTTTTTTTAAGGAAACAAATATAAAAAATAGGTTCTGTGAACTCTTTTGATAATGAGAGTATAGAAATAGAGAAAGAAGAACTTTTGAAGAATTTCTAAAAGTTAATTAATTTACCTACCATTTTTTTTTAATTATAATAAAATGAATTATTTATTCATATATCATTATTTTTAAATTATATACCTAATCTATATCTATAATATAAAAATGAATTGCAAAATGTGTTGGTAAGCGCATAACTCAACAACGCCTGGACCAATTTGGCCAATTCTTTTTTTTAAATGTTCGTTGAAGTTCAAAGATGGTTTTAACATATTATTTTTTTTTTTTTTAGTGCATGGTAGTGTAAGGAAGGGTAAATAAATGTTTGGCGTTTTTATGGCAAAATAAAGTTTGCCGGGTCAGCTAGTTAAATATAAAAATGTATTAATTAAATGATTAATAAATTCTTATATTTTTATTTCAATTTAATTTTACATATGATAGACTAAACTTATAACTAAAATATGCTTTCAGAATCAAAAAACACCAAATCTGACAAACAGAGTGAATGGTTTAAACCTCTCTTATCCAAACCTATAAAGCCTAAATATATAGCTGATTTGAGGCTAGCTCGGACTGATCCTTTGGTGAAAAAACCCAGGAATAGAAAACCTCGTGAACACCCTGCTCAGAAGATAAATATTTGTCCTTATTGTGGCAAACTATTTACTAACTTGAATTCTCATATAATGCAACATACAGGTAAAAAAAAACTTTTTTGCAAAAAAAAATCTACCTACTTCCAAATAAAACTACAAAGTGAAAAATAACATTATTATTGGAAGTCGGTGTCCATAACGCAAAAAATTGGTACCTACGAAAGGCACCGACTTCCAACAATAAAGTTATTTTTCACTTTTTAGTTTTTTATTCGGAAGTCGGTAGCTAGGTAACACTCAAAGGAGTTTGTTCCGGATTCGGCCTTCCAAGCCCATTTGAAAAATTCTACTGTCGATATATGCTAAAGGGTACCTATTGTTATACACAACATTGTTAGGTACCTAATAAAATGTGTGAACTATTTTTCAGCTGAAAAGAAATTTAAATGTGATCAGTGTCCGAAAGCATTCTTCACAGAAAAATGTTTGAGAACGCACATAAATCTGCATTCGGCGATTAAAAAGTTTAAATGTGATCAATGTATTGCCGCTTTCCACACCGCCACATCATTAAAAAGGTACGGTAAATCTTAAAAAAAAAACAAGTTATTTTAGTATGAGTAATGTTTCTATTGAAGCTACTTATGGGTGTCTCAAATTGCAAGTAACTGGTTATGCTATGAAAATAGCCTTTTATAACGCGCTTCAAACGTAACTAGAACTGCGTTTTCAAGTTTAATAAGTCGTACGAAAATTGTTACGAGTTGGAGTTCAGGGATAAATTATTTAAATAGCAGACTTTAATTAATCAGACTTTATTACTGAAACACCTCTAAAGGAGCGTCCACACTGGGAGCATTCTTTCGTGAGCATTTGTAAACAAGCAATCGTAGGCGAGCAACAAATGCTTCCCAGCCAGCGAGCCAAGCATTCACTTTCGAGCAAAAATTATGAACGTTCGAGCATTCACTTGCGAGCTTGGAGCATTCGAATACGATCTCGTATGTCATTAATTCGATAATACGTTTTACCAAGAAGGAAGGAACTGCAGCCTAATTGCGTAAGTAAATTCGGCAACGGAAACAATCTGGTTCTTTCCCAAAAGCACACACATACACAAAAAAGTTGAATCTTTATTCTTTGGGTACTTTCGAGCGTTTTATTTACGTGAACATTCGAATGCGTTCCGCGAAAATCGTTGCGACGTCCACACTGGCCGAAGTTCGCGCTTGCGTGTAAGCTTTGTAATGCTCGGCTCAACGTCCACACCACTCGAATATTCGACGTCGAATGTTCATTACACGTGAATGCTCTCAGTGAGGACGTTCCTTTAAACAATTTTTAAAAGCACGAAAGATGTTTCTGGAACGTTCCATATTGTTATAGATACGTCGAGAACCTTTCCAGGATATTCGACTTTCGAACCCATTGTTCCTAAAGCTACTAGAAACTTCCAGAATGTTCGGCTCGAGATCAATTCGACACGAGCTTTCGAGAACATTAGTTTCGCTATTTAATACTAGATGGCGCTACTAGTTACCACTGGTTTTTCTTTTCCTCACTGAGGAGCCAATTTTAATGGGAAATCAGAATAATACTTTAACTTAACTGAAAATGTAAAATAAGCAGAATGGATAGCTAGTATAGGTTCGGAAAGGAGATAAAAAAAACTTTTATAAACTAAATCACATTTTTTAAAACTACACTAAATTGCTTCCACTCAGCGACCACACAGCCCCTAGACGCCTAATAACAGGCGAGCGATGTCTGACAACCGATATGACAAAAAAATCATATACAGGTAATACAGGTCGCCACTCGACAATTTCGAATTAGTAGCGACACGGGGTCTCATTGCTAAGAAACAAAATTTGGTTCAAATAAATCTCACTAGATGGCGCGACATGTACACACAATTCAATAAATTGTGTGTATAATTAACATTTTCTGGAATTGAACATAAACATTGTATGTTCTTGTTTAATCAACTCTTCTAAGTACAAAATTATGGAATATTGGGCTCGTAATTCACATTTCAAAGATTATTTGAACGGATCATTTAAAATTGATGCCATAGATGGCGCATTTTAAATTACTGAGGTATTCAACTCGATTGTTAAAATTTGCATTTTAACACATTTTGGAGCAAAAAAACTGTAACAACGTACAAAAAAATACTATATAACGAACCTTCACTGTATTTAAAAAAAAAAAAATTCACGAACCTAGTAAACTCTTTTACTTGCAAGGCGCTGCTAACACCACCTATTGCCGTGAAACGGGATCGAACGCGATTGATGTACTCACAAAAATAACAAGATTAATCAGATGAAAAACGGTAGTTACGTCGGCACCGTTTCTTTGTATGGGATGAGGCATCTGTATGCTAGTATCATATTATCTGTGGTAGCGACCACTTCTGTGAGCCGCGTGCCGCGTCAGTCAATAAAAATATATTAAATAAATATTATAATGGCCTGTTGTTCAATACGTTGGTATGGTAACAACAGCCAGACTTCGTGTTGCCGGAAAAATGGCATAACATTTCATTGATAAGTTAATAGTTACATAAACATAATTAGATTTATTTTCTGATATTATTTATCGGAGTTCTTATTATACTGGTCATGTTTGTAGGTGAAAACGCTCACCGCATGTTTGCGTCTCTTTCTTTTTAAAGTATTTTTTTGCTATCCCTTCTCCTCTATAATTTCGAAAAAAAAACTAGTGAAGGACCATATCCTATGACCAAATCTGTTATCGAACTAGAAACCTTACAAATAAATACATTAAATTGAATAATTTATTAATTGTGAAACGATTTTTTGATTATTTTTTTACTAATATTTAATATTATTATATTCAAAAACCGAAAAAATATGTTAACTTTAGAATTTTGATATTTTTTTTTAGTTTAACATTTTATGTTATTACTAAAATGTTAAAACGCCGTATAATTAATAATAAAAATGGTAATATTAATTTAAAAAATAAGTACCTATTATAAAAATATCGATACCTTCCTGGTTTTATTTAAACCTGTCCCACCCTTAATGAAGCGTTTGACCTTGGTAAGGGACCAATCAGAGCGCAGCTGTCCCGTTCCTCATACCTCAGCTAGTTGACAGAATTGTTTTGATGTATTAGATCAAGCATTAGGCGTCTAGGGGCTGTGTGGTCGCTACTTGCACTACTTTGACGATACCATCGAATTTTTTGATCTGGTTGTTTTTCAAGAGTCCATCGTTCGGCGTCGATCCGCGAGCTGTGTTAACAGATTGCGCCTAATAAAACTGAGATACTGTGGTTACATAAACTGCCAAGGAGCATAGAGCCGGTGGGGCTTCGGCGAGCATTTAGCGCGCCTGGGCGAAAGGCCACGGCAAATTGTCACCATTGAAGGCGACCGGCAGCCTAATTGTGTAAGTGAATTCGGCAAAGGAAACAATCTGGTTCTTTCCCAAAAACACATACATACACAAAAAAGTTGACCAGACCAGACCAGATTGTTTCCGTTGCCGAATTTACTTACACAATTAGGCTGCTGGATTCTGCACAGAGCACGCTTGAAGAGTGCCCTGTGCGGGCCTATGAGTGGCGGGTCTTGGTAGCCAGGATCCGGGGAGACCTTTTTTGCCAGTATTAATAAGGACTATGCTGGCGGACACAGAAAAGGATATGGCCTCTTTCTATCATACCCTGATGTTTCAGAGGAAATAATGATCGGTTCGAACATTCTGTAAAAAGTTCAATTCAACACGAGTTTTCGAGAAGATTAGTTCCGCTATTCGATACTAGATGGCGCTACTAGCTACTACTAGTTCTACCTCTCGTCACTTGATGGAGTTTCCTTATATTGTAACACTATTTATAACATGGTTATTTTCTGAAGGAAATTTTCACTTTTTAAGTGCCTTTTGTTTTATTTTCAGCCACACAATGTGCGTGCATAGTGATGAAAGAAAACACATTTGCGATATTTGCAGTAAAGCATTTAAAAAGGTATGTATAAAACAAATATCATTAATAGGTTTAGTACGCAGCGATGTGTTAGGATCAGCGCGGCATACGGTGGCCGAGTATGCCGCATGAAAGGAGCAGCGTAGTCCCCTCGTTTCGGAAGTGGGTAATGACCGGTCACAACCGACCGTGGTTCGCTCAATGATCGGCAGTGCAGTCTTGAGAAGCGGCGATCTCCTTCTATGATAATGTGGCAATAACACCTAACTCTCTACTACGGGTTGAAGCCTGCAGAAGGCGGGCCGGCACTAGTCCGGGGAAAAAAGCCCCCCACGCATGGTTGCGAGTGAACACCAGGGTGGTTTTAGTCAGTAACAGTCTGACAGACACCTTCACCCACCAGAAGGCGGAGGATCATCCATGAGCATTTCCACTAGGAAAAAAAAGGATCAGCCCACACGTAACGTATCGCGACGCCGCAGTTTGTTGGCCATGTGTCTTTTGTTCTAATAATTACCACCATTTTTTCCTTACACTCCGGTGTCTGTAATGAAATCTTGCAAGTTAAATTTGAGCCTCTTCGAGATGTTATTGAGCTGATATTTTTGTACAAAAGTTTAATAAATATATTTTTTTATTTAATAACTTGTTTATTAAAGATTAAGATACAAGGGCGTCGCCAAGGAGGGGCAGGTGGGGACTGTTGCCCCCCTCCCCCCCTCACCCCACCTAGAGATTAAAAAATAAGTAGCCAAATGGAAAGAAAGAAAGAAAGTCCTAAGTCAACATAAACCCAACCCAACAAATCTAGCCATTTGTTGATGTCCTAAAAGAGTACTAAAAGCGTTGTAAATTTTGGTCGGTTACCAATAATCGTTAAGCAGCCTCAGGTGACTAAAAACCTGGTTAAGAAGTACTATGGGGGAAATCGCCTCAATGGTCTTCAAGTCTGGCCATGATGAATGTGCACAGAAAACTTATAAGATTTACATAATTAAGTGGTCGAGAAGTTTACTTAAAACTCCCGATGATTGAGCTCGTGGAACGTAACCCATTGCAATTTATACCGTTATCTTATAACAATCGTCGTCAATCGTCGTAGCGGTAAGATTCGTACTACCAGTTTAAAGCTTCATATGCTTTTGACTGTACCGTATTTAAAATTCATGCCTTTTCCTTCATATATCAATTTGCCCCTCCTGGACCATCAGCTGGCGACGCCCTTGTTAAGATACAAGACCTTACCTATGCCATAATGTTTTCTTCTTTTACAGAAACACTTACTAACACGGCATAGGATGATTCATAATTTTGGAATCAAACCTATCAAGTGTGAGCTATGCCCTATGACTTTTATCAATAAGTACACTTTGCGACACCATATGCGGGTGCACACTGGCGAGCGGCCTTTTAAATGCGAGGTATTTTTTTAATTAGTGTTTTTTTTTTTAGTTCTTTAGTATTTAATTTACCAAGCGACTCTTGATAAAATTACATTTGATCAGCGATAGCGATTTTTAAAAGTGAATAATTAGGTATGGGAATTGACATGCGCTACCGAAATGTCACTAATTCAATCCTAAGCATTCAGGCCTGGGTCTGGACTTCGAGAGCTAAAATGCGTTTGTATTGGCCTACGGTCAGACTGGCAGCGGGAAGGCCTTCAACACAGATAATATAGTACTTGCATACAGATGCCTCATCCCTTACAAAGAAACCGTGCCGACGTAACTAGCGTTTTTTGTCTGATTAAACCGATTATTTTTTGTCCATCAATCGCGTTCGGTTCCGCTCCACGGCGATAGATAGATGGTGTTAGCAGCAATTTGCAAGTAAAAGAGTTTACTCGGTTCGTGCATTGATGTATTACAAAGAGGTAGATACGGGACTGCGCCCAGCGCTTGGTCCTACAAATCTAAGTGAATGCCCGCAGCGGGCACTCAGTCGCACACGGCACATGGTTGATCCCACAGCTCAATAATTTCAGTGTTTAAATATTTTTTTGCAATAAATACGCATCAAAATGACTTCTTTTGTAGCTGAACAGTGTTTAAATAATACCAGAAAGAAAAATAAGTCACACGGGATCACTTACCATTCGTAAGTACAGTCAAAAATGTTAATTTGTTGAAAATTACAATACAATAATATTTAATGTTTGTTTCGCCATATTTGTGAGAGCGAGATAGATATTACAAAAATGCGTGCGCTAAGAAAGACAATTTGGTTCAAATAAATCTCACTAGATGGCGCGATATCTTATTAAATCAACTATCCTAAGCTCAAAATTATGGAATATTGGGCTCTTAATTCACATTTCAAAGATTATTTAAACGGATCATTTAAAATTGATGCCAATAGATGGGCGCAGTTTTAAATGTCTGAAGCAATCCACTCGATTGTTTAAATTTATATTGTAACACATTTGGTGCAATGAAACTGTAAAACGTGCAAAAAATACTATAAAACAAATCTACACTGTATTAAAAGAAAAAAAATACATGCACCGAAACCCCTTTTACTTGCAAGTCGCTGCTAACACCATCTATCTATCGCCATGGCACGGAACCGAACGCGAACGATGTACAAAAAATAATCGGTTTTATCAGACGAAAAACGCTATTTACGTCGGCGTTATCTGTGCCATTAGTAAAAACCGTTGCGTGGTTTAACTTTAAAGGAAATTGGCGAAAAAACCGAAATGACGTTGAGAGACTCGACTTTTGTTACTATTTAGAGATAATTACCAAACATTTCGGGGAATCTCTACATCAGATATCAAATCAGTATCTAGTATTTTTTTACAAAAACAAAGATAAAATGTAGATAATTTAAAATGAATAGCGCATGCGGTAATTTCCCTACTGCGGTTCTTGCTAACTTAATCATGAAACACCGCGTGACATTGAGTAAGCAATATTTTTATCAATGAACATACTTTTCGCTTTCGAGCAAATCACGTATGGCCATATCTGTTCAAATCAGAATCTGCAAAATTGTTCAGAAAATTAACAAAATGTAAATAAATATTGCTGACATAATCACCATCCAAACATCCCGTCCCCCATATCATCCAAAATAAGCCAAACAAAGCCATCATTTGGTACTTACGTAAACGTACTTGAATGGCTCCTTAGTTCTTCTAAAACATTATACATTACAAGAACTTTTATCCGCTTGTTACCTTTTAGTAAGAAAAATCCCCTCAATGATGGATAATAATAATAATCTTTATTTTTGGCACAAACACAACAATTTGAATTGTGTACCAAAATAGCTGCATTAGTTTGAAACTGAAAAATAAACACAGAGAAATGTGCTCGTATTGACGACAACCTTCTTTTCTAATATTTGAAAAATGTTCATTACAGATTTGCTCGCAACCTTACAGTTACAAACACGATTTCAACCGGCATTGTTTAAAAAAGCATGGAGTGTTCATGAAACGAAGATCGGTGCATGTAATGAACGAAGAAGTTTTACAGCAAGAAAGAGCTATTATGAGGGAGCTATCCCTTCGAGCACACGGAATTATAAAAGGTGGTGAAGTAGAAAATCCATTTGATGGTCCACAGGCAGCGATGGCATATGAACAAGCCATGAAAGCCATAGAAGATAACAAGATTCCTATAATATTTTAGATTTTGTTAAAGCAGAAAAAGCCGCATGTAGTTAGTTTGTTTACGTATAAGATATACCTAATTAAACTGTACGTTTGTACCTGTCCTAAATTAGGTATTTAATCTTTGGACATAGACGACCTCAATATTTTATTTTCATTTAATTGTATCTTAGGTTTAAAATTTTATTTTTACTTTTATAAATGATGAAAAACTTATATTGTTAAAACATAACCCTTTTCTTGCAGTCGGGTAAATAATCTGTTGTTAAATAAATACATGTTGATTGAAAAATGGTAATCTGTTTTTTTTTTTAATTTTCATGTCCTATACTTATTGTTTATAAGCCAACACCTGTTTTCTGAAACAATCTACCACAAACTGCAACCCTTTTACTTTACGGAGGTAATGATTTCTGTAGTCAAGTCATTATAATGACACAATAGGAACACAGATCGGGCATGATCCAGTAACCCCAGTTCAGCCCATCGGCAGCCTTATTGGGTAATGAATTCGGCAAAGAGTATGAAAAATCGACCAATCACATGCGAGTAAAAGACTGTTGATGCTAACTGCTTAAAAAAATAAATAAATAAGACTTTATAAAGGGGTATTAGGGCAGAGATAACGCTCTACAAAACAACTTTTTCTAAAACAAGATGAGCTTACCGCCATAAAAGTTATTAATACAAAATGACTGTAATTTCTGATTTTGCTATAGACTGACCTAAGCCTACCAGAGAAGGTTTTAGAAAACCCTGTGAGGAATAAAACTCCGAATTATGATCAAGAAATGGACAGCCTCTAAGTGGCCTATAGGTACATCGGTAATTTAGTACCCAACACCACCTTTTTTTTTGTGTAGTGAACGACACCGGCACTAGTCCACCGAACGCTCACAAGTAATTTTTTTGAGTCAATTTTCGCTTGGGGCAGTATTTGGCTGGTTCGCCAGGGTTTAGCCCACAGAAATCTTATTAATAAGGCAATAGAAATGCTATAGTACTAAATTTTATATCGGGACGAGTGTCGCCGGGGTCACAGCTACTACTACATAAATAAAAAATAGATACACAATTACACCTACAAATGCACTTTGCATTACTGCTACAAAATTAAACTTTATGCGATGACATTACGCAATATTTTTTATAAACGCATAATGTCAGGGGGCGCGACTCCTGCAGCCAATAAGAAACGTGTGCGAAAAGCAAAAAATGATATTGCGTGCTCACTCTCGGCCCTCGGCTCTCGGCCAACTCATGCGGCTTGTACCTAGAATTTACGCAAACGGCGATTTTTGTTTATTGCGTATGACTATAATTTCATTGCTGCTTTTAGCAGTAGTAATAGTAGACATGAATAAGCTTATGCGGTAATGGTTATTGATTTGACAAAAAAAACGTTTTTTGTGATAAATCGTAGTAGTGATAGTGAAAATATTTGATTTGTCTATATTTGCTAAAAAACGAAAATATTTCAAAAACTAAGTACTTACATATGAAATGTTATTCCTTTATTTGTTAAGTTAAAAGTTTTGGACGAGTTTCCGCAGTTGGATATGCTGCAAAACACCATGTTTACCTCTCCGCGTCTCAAATAACACTAGAAACCGCAACAAACGCTCCGCGTGCACTTGTGTCCTCCAACACATAAGCGCGGCGACAAGGTCACGCCTCTATGCGACTTCTATTGCCTTATTATTAAGATTTCTGTGGTTCAGCCCAAGCGAAAATTGGCTCAAAATTTGACTTGTGAGCGTTTGGTGGACTAGTGCCGATGTCGGTGCCTTTCACTACAGCTTTCTTAAATCTGGCCAGACGATTACGGCGCATGTCTATTGTCAGCAACTGCAAACCATGATGGAAAAGCTAGCTGCTAAATAGCCGAGGCTGGTCAATCGCTCTAGGCCATTGCTGCTTCAGGACAACGCTAGACCAAACACTGCACAACAGACGGCTACCAAATTAGAGGAGCTTTAATTGGAATGTCTAATACCTCCACCGTACTCCCCGGACCTTGCTCCAACAGATTACCATTTTTTTAACTTCTTGCAAGGGAATAAAATCAACTCCGATGGGGCAGTCCAAAGCGCCTTCAAAATTTTTATTGATTCCCGTCCGAATGTTTTTTTTAGTAAAGGGATCAATTAACTAGGTACCTATGAGATGACAAAAGTGCATACCTATATATCAATGGTACATTCTTTGATTAAATAAATATATTATATTTAAAAAAACGACTTTATGTTCCTCCCTTACAAAAAGCCAATTTCTTGTAATGACCTAATATTTATAAATACTCAAAAGACGTTACTGTTAATCTAGTTTTTGCAACTTTCATTACGCCAATTTTTTTTGGTCAATTTATCATTTGAAGAATCATATTTTAAGCTCCTTTCTTTCTTCTTAATGCCTTCTCTAGTGGCCATGCTACTTCAGTGTCAGCGTGTAGACGATTACGATGCTGTTTTCAAATTCTTTAGGACGCTTGATTTTCTTTCGACAGATGCGTTTGAGAAAGGTAGAACGAGCAATAGTATTATTTTTAGCTTTTGGTGGTCATGAATTTTGCCATAAAATAAACTCCAAAACCTTCCTGCCGGATAAGTTGAGTTAAGCTTGAATTAAATATACATAAACTTCTAGTACTACTTTTATTACTTCTAAGTTCAGTTCTAGTGTAAAAGTCTTAAATTGCCCGCGTTTTCACCACATATTCGCTGTCCCCACCAATTACCCAATCAGACTGAAAATGCCCGCAGTTGGGGAATTCCCCACAGATTGGCAACGCTGCTGCCTGCACATGAATTAAATTTATTGTAATCATTATGGTTTTTTTTTTTTTAATTTTATGGAAGGACAACAAAATAAGGCCTAGATCTAACCAATAGGTAGTAGATACTTTTAAGCGGCTAGGGCTGCCCGCTATGTTGAGCCTCCTAAACAATGAAAGTTTCACTTCTTCTTCGTAGTATCGATGTTTCCAACATTTCATATATTTTGACCATCTAATGTGGCTTAAGAGCTTACCTGACGGATTAACTCATTGTATGCCAAACCTGCAACGCACGTCGCCGTCGTCGCAGCGTCTCAAGAGTGGATTTCAAATACGACAATGGATCGGAACAACACTATCCGTCGTCGCACTAAAGCTGCGACAGCACAGCGCATCATCCGCCCCCCGCTTCGTCTCTCGTCATTTGATCCGCTGAAAGTTCTTACGCAACGCAACGCACTTATGAGGCCTCAGCCTAACCAATATCTTTCTGCGATAAAGATACCCCAGAAAGAGGTAGAAAGATGACCGGACGATACAGCGAGGGCTGATTCGGTGCGGCGCGTGAAAAGAATTACTGGAGGGACTTGGCAGAAGCTTTTGGCAAGCAGTGGAACAATAAAGGATAATAAAAAAAAATAACCAAGGTACCTTGAAATTAATGCTTTATCATACATAAGTCATAAGCTTTTTACAATCCATTTCATGCGAGAAGCGGCAACATTTAAACCAGTGTTAGGTACAAAATTTCACTCGACGTCTTATATCTTTTCCCGCTAAGGTTTAGTCACCATTACACCTTGTCATAATCCTAATAACCCTTGTCACCAAGCCCATTACGAAGAAAAGGCTTTTGTTACCTCAGTAGTGTAATCTGATACCACTCATCTTCGATCAATTATAAATAACAACACGTCGTTTTCTTCTCACTAATGGACTCTTTTATTCACCTATCAATTAATATCTGCTATATAAGGGTGGAAATTTTTCTCAAGAACATCAGTCTTTTGCGAAAACTTGAGAAAGCTGTACTACAGTCATGGTGAGTACTACCTACTTGGAATTTATTTTATTTTGATACAATTTTGGGGATAAAAATCTTGGAACACATGGGTAATAAATTTCTAAGTCACGCCACGCCTGACTATGGCATCATGTCTATATTCCACATACCCCTTGTATGTAGAGGCATAACTCTGCCCGGTGATCTTTACTGTAGAACATAATGACATTATGTAAATCATGACTTGTATAAAGGAACTTGAATCCACGTCAAAACATGATGATTAATTTGCTGCAAGAGCGACTCAACGGTAAAGTTGTGCAAATGCTTAGGTATTTGCAGATAACGATATGGTACATGCAGTCGCCGCACGTCCTTGTCGTTTCCAAATTTAAAAAAAATCTTTTTGTGACTCTGCTGTAGTTGTTCTGCCAAACTTTTATGAAGGACAAGAATTTGAAAAAGATATAAATATTTTAAATAGGTGTCTTGCTAAGATGATTATCTCAGTTGGCGCAGTGATTTTAAAATTGGTTGCCCTGCACGGAGTCACTGGTTGGATTCAGTTCTGCGTGTCCAATTTTTCGTTATGTGTGTTTTGTAACTATTTCAACGTAATTTTGGTTTTTAGATAACACGGCCGCTAGTCTTCGTGATACTATGTTTTGGATTCTTCATTTTTATTCAGTCACTAGTCCCGAAAGTGATGGCAATGAAGAATTCGAACGTTGACGAGTACATGCTAGAAGACCAGAGAACTCGCAAAAGGAAAAACTACGTCTTGCGATTGGCTCGAGACAGTGAGATATTAGGCAATTCTGCCAATCTAGCAACCAATTACGACACGGATTCCATTCAACCTGATCCTGCAAACCCTGAAGAATTGTCAGCATTTATTGTTGATTATGCCAATATGATTCGGAACGATGTCGTACTCTTGGACAAGTCTGTCGAAACAAGGACTCGAAAAAGGGGTAACATTAAAGTTGGGAAGCATCATAATGTGAGTATGCATAGTTTGTAAGTTTGTTTGCAAGCACATACGGTAGCATTGCTTGTTATTGTTTTAAGGTAGTTGTTGGAGTCAGTTCTGTCATTTTAAAATGATTTATTAATTCCATGACACTCAACTAGTGGTACCCAAACAAACTTGATCTGTGGGTGTCAAACAGCTTACCAACAGGAGGAAAAAGTGAATAAACCATAGTATCTACATTATTACCTCAATGGAATAAACCAACTTTGTAATGCTGGGTCAAATTAAATTAGCAAATGAAACCTCAAGACGTTAAAACAAACAGTAATGATTTCTTTAACTTATACTTTACCAAAATTTTGGTAAGTTACGGGCTAAAGACTGTTTTTTAGGGTTCCGTACCCCAAGAGTCCAAACGGAGCCCTATTGCTGTCACTCACGTGTATGTCTGTCCATTGTCTGTCACACAGGTTTTACAGCCACACGGTGAGCTAGTGTTCCCACCATACAAATTGTCAAAAAATATTTTAAGGTGGCCTCGCAAACAGTCAAAAAGGGCCCGAAAAAAAATACCTACCCCATCGAGTGGGGTATCGTTGTTTAGAGCTCGTTGAGTAGATAAATACTGTATTTTTTGTTTTCTATAAAATATTGGAAAACAAAGGAATGAGAAGCCACCAAAGTAAGATTTTTTTTTACAAAATTCTGTTCCAAAGCATTTTTAACTTCCCTTTGACTTATGATCTTGAAATTTGGTGATAATGTTAATTATTACGTATATTTTACTAAAAAATCACAAAATATAAATAAATCAGACATTTTCTTTGAAATATAATCCCTATAATCCCTTATGTTTTCCAATTAGGTACAACTAACATGATTTTGCGGTTTGGTACGGAACCCTAAATGTACGTAGTCCGACACGCACTTGGCCGGTTGCTTTTTATTTTGTTTTGTGGTCACTTCTGCAACTTTTCTTTAACCAGATTAATTTCAACCTAATTCATAGCGGAATTATGGCCGGTTGATAGCAATTGGCTTATTACATGGGACTTAAATATAGCTGGCGAAATGTCGGTTTACATTATGTGCACCTCTGTTATCTCTTCGGAAAATACTGGCGTGAAGTTATGTTATAGGTAATTCAGTACCTGGGCGACCGAGCTCTGCTCGTGTGAAAAATCTTATTTTTTTCGGGAAAACGAATTTTCCCAGATGAGACATAGCTATAATACTCACAACGTTTCTCTTTGAGTCTACTCACAACGTTTCACTAGCAATCTTTGTGCCTCTGAATTGGCTGCAACACCCTGCGCAGTAGCTACTTTTGAGTCAATGTTGAAAGTGAAGATAGCATTGTATAACTGTCTTTTTCACTCGCTTACATTTGTCGCATCGTCCTATCTCGCTTACTCTATACAGTAAACTCGATGACAAACTTCTCGTTTCTTGCGCAATGGTTGGCAGAGCCAACTTCAGGGACACAAAGATCCGCTGTGACTATTATAGATCGATTTTATTGGGCTTTCGGGGGCGAATGCAAATTTTATCGAAATCGGTAGGGCCGTTTTCGAGAACGTGATTACAAATACAAATATTGCTCGTTTAATAGTATAGGATAGTGGAATGTGACTGCACGCTTCCACGTGAGCAGAACTGGAATTCAAAAATATTAATATAACATTTAATTTATGATTTCAGCAAGCTATAACGGATCCTCCCTGCACTTGTAACCCTGACGTAAGCATATAATCACTCAAATATACGTATACTGAGGTACTACAACTGAAAATATTTGTATTGACCAGTATGCCATTTTTTTCCAGAAATCTTCATTACCCTTGGGCGAAGACACATTCCCGAGCAACGTAGACATTTTCGTCTGTAGCCAACAGTCATGCCCATGGCCGTATCAGTGCAACGAAATTAAATACAACGTAATAATAATGAAATCGCATTAAATTCTTGATTTTATAAAAAAACTGCGTACCTAATCAAATTTTATATTGTTTTAGTTAACAGTTATCAAAATGAGGGAGGCGCAAAGTCAAGTCTCCGAGTTTACATTGCCAAAAAAATTACAGCGTAGTTGGGTTGGTGAATATCGTCCTATCAGCGTGGGATGTGTGTGTTACCGAGACTACTACGGAAGAGTGAACTAATCAACGTGCATGGACTAACCTACGACAATCGGGAAAGCAACTCGAAAATGTCTTTCCATATCAGTTAAATTGTGAATCAGCCGTTACGGGCACATTTTAACCATTGAGTATTTGAAGCATAAAATGTGGATCTTATAATTCGGTTTTTTATTTTTTATCCCTATACCGCAATTTTAATTCATAGATATTCTTTTCTATACTCCATTTGAAGTAACATTAGAAATTTTACAACCCACTTTTTAAAGTCCTGTCAACCGATTTTGGGTTCTATCCCGTAAATATAAGGATGGCATAAAAAGCATAAACCTGTAACCAAAACTGTTTAATACCATATCACCAACGCAATATAAGTCTAAATCGGTTGAACGGTCTATAAAATGGAATTATTTAAATTTTAATGTCTAATGTTATCTCAAATGGGGTATAGTATGGGGTGATGCTAATCTGGTCAGTTTCAATGCTGCTAAGACCCAGGCGTGTCTTTTTTACGCTAAAGAGCCAATTCCAACCGTTTCCATCTTGCCGTGATGTAACCGTGCCGATAACGGACCATATCGAACTTCTTGGTGTTACGTTGATATCGACCCTCAATTTCAGTCCATTCATTGAGACGAAAGCTCAGTTGGCTACAAAAAAAGATGGGGATTCTTGCAAAGGTGAGACGGTACTTCACGCCTGAACAGCTGCTCAACTTGTATAAAGCGCAAGTTCGGTCATGCATGGAGTACTGCTCTCACCTCTGGGACGGATCTGCCAAATACCAGCTTGATGCACTTGAGTCGATTGACAGACGGGCTAAGAGGCTTATTGGCAACGACGCACTGGTCGCGTCAAAGTTCCAGAGCCTCGAACATGGACGCCGAGTTGTCAGCCTGTCGGATTTTATCGGTTACATTGCGGGGATCGTGCGACGGAACTGCAATTTGATTTCGCCTAGCCCTTTCCATCATCGGACTACAAGACGTACGGCCATGCACTATCGGTACATGGTAGACATCCCACCCTTACGCACAAAGCGTATTGCTAATACTTTCATTGTGCGCACAGCTAAGGAGTGAAATTGCCTTCCGGAGTCTTTGTTTCCTGATAGCTACAACCTTGGGGTCTTTAAGTCAAGAGTGAATAGGTTTCTTCTAGGCAAGTGTGCTTGACCGTGAACCACACCATCAGGCGAGATAGTGGTCAAACGCGAGCCTAAAGATTATAAAAATAAAACACTGTCGGCGTGATTAAATCCATGCCAAATTATAGCTTTCTAGTACTAATAGTCTCTGAGCTAAGCCTGGGACGGACGGACGGACAGATGGATATGGCGAAACTATAAGGGTTCCTTGTCCCCTAAAAACGATGTATGATAGTTCATCTGTGTAAAAATATATGATCTAGAAAGAGGTTGACTAATAGCGGGGTCCATATCGGACGATCCACCGCGCTCCTGCCGCGCGAAAGGAATGATCGCAATAATATTGCTGTTTTCTGAGAAATAAGATGTCAAACACATAATAGATCAGTTTTGCACACGTATTTAGAAGCCCACAACACTTCATACATACAGGTCGGCATGATAACCTCCTTTATAGAAGTCGGTTAAAAAGAAACCACTCGAATTTTAATGTTAAAACTAATATATTTAGTTAAGTATTAACAAAAACGATGTATTTACAATAGAGAAAATATCAATTTTCTAACTTTTTATTATATCACGCTATTTCTGGAGAATATTTAAATGTCATAATAACATAAATCTTACATGTACACAATTCTTAATGACATTCGAGAATAAAACAAGATGAAAATAAGTTGAAAAGCTTGTACACTAAATTTATGATATAGTTTCATGATAGATACTCCCTGTTGTCGCATCAGGATAGTGAAAGTACAGTTTCATGCGCAGCAGGCGTGGGTACTTCTCCCAACTGCGGCATAATATGTGACAGTGCAACTCTTGTCTCGTTAATCATGCTCATCTCCCGTCGAAGCACATCCTCGGTCACAGTATGAATAGACTTGAACTTCAGGTTGATACCATGCACTTTGTACACATGGTTATTCAAGTTCACTTTGTAACTGAACGCAACATTGCAGACCTGCAAAAGAAGGTTTTTCTTTAATACATGCACTGCTAGAGGAATTTTTTTGAAGGTTAAACGTCTACTAGCGACAGGCACATGTGCCCGATGTGGCAGCTTACAGAAGAAGAACTTTATATAATACATTTCGTGTCGAGCTTAAAAGTCGAGATTTTAACACGAGCGATGTGGCCAAGCTACGTTCGAGTGTACACGAACGATTCTTTTTGCACTACCTCATGAGCTTCTTTATTATTATTTTTAATGTCCTTTAGGCTCGCGCATGACCACTATCTCACAATAATAATTATAATTAAATGCAAATAAATTCAAACAACAATTTATTAGAAAGGTTCAGACTAAAAATCATAGACTATATACACTCAATCAACGCCCGCTTTTTCGAGAGGTAACAGGTTGAGTATCATTCTGCCAGTTACAAAATGATCCATACAAAAGTAATTTCGTAATTTATGAAATTCTTATTTTCTTATTTTATAATCTTGTGTCAAAAATTTCATATTTCGAAACGAATTTCTTAGGCAATGTGTTACATAATAGACAAGGTAGTGCAAAAATAATAAACATAACTTGGGAGTTTATATAAGCAAACCTGAGGTGTCGAGAAAATTGTATGCCAGAAAAGGTAATTGGCTTCCTAAACATTTTTTGAAAGATTAAGAATTTAAATTTATATTAAAGAATTCGTTTTCTCTACTTGAGTAAAAAATTGGCATTAGAAACTGGCAACATTGCAATGTAGTAAGAACTGTTGTTTTGAAAGATATTGGGTTCTTACAGCACTATTGTATTTGGTCACCTAAGCAAAAAATAAAAGGTATAGTGGCTATTGAGACTGTTAGAATACTGTGAGAGTGGAGCCTACTGACCTCGCAATTATAGGGTCTATCTCCCGTGTGGGTAATCAAATGGTTCTGTAGATGGTGGCTTTGTGTGAATTTTTTATTGCAGAAACCACAGTTGAACCGTTTTTCGCCGGTATGTATCGCCATATGGCGGCGCAGACCAGCCATCTGGAACGTGACAACATGGTATAAAGACTATGACGCACCTGACATGTGTACGGCCGCTCCCCGGTGTGCATTCTCTCGTGGTTTTGCAACTGATGTTTCGCGTTGAACGACATTGTGCAAGTGTTACATTTGTATGGTTTGTAACCCGAATGTATGCGCAGGTGCCGATTCAGATCACAACGCTGAAATACATCAATTGCACTTATTTTTTCTTTAAATTTTATCAAGCACATAAAAGGGGATTTAGAAAACAGCCATAACAAAAAAAATATACTATCATCGTAAAAGTTTTTATACTTACAGCAATGAATCGCTTCGTACACAAATTGCAGGAAAATGGTCTTTCTCCCTTGTGAATTAAATTATGTCTGAAACAAGATAGAAAGAAAGTTTAAAAAAAATCCGGCCAAGTGCTAGTCGGACTCGCGCACTAAGGGATCCGTGTACCATGATCGCAAAAAACGGCTGTTTTTATTATTTGTTTTTATAGCAGCAACAGAAATACATTATCTAAGAAAATTTCAACTGTCCAGCTATCACGGTTCATGAGATACAGGCTGGTGACAGACAGACAGTGGAGTCTTAGTAATAGCACGGGGTCCCAGCCCTAAGAAATATATTTGGTTCAAATACATGTCACTAGATGGCGCGGTATGCACCGATTTGTTATTGAATTGTGTGTAAAATTTACATTTTCTGGAATTTAACATAAATATTGTATGTTCTTGTTTAATCAACTCTCCTAAGCACAAAATTATGGAATATTGGGCTCTTAATTAACATTACAAAGATTATTTGAACGGATCATTTAAAAGTAATGCCAATAGATGGCGCGGATTTAAATTTCTGTGGCGTTCCACTCGACTGTTAATTTTTTTATTGTAACACATTTTGGTGCAATGAAACTGTAAATACGTGCAAAAAATACTATAAAACGAATCGACAGAAAAATATTCACGAACCGAGTAAACCCTTTTACATGCAAGTCGCTACTAACACCATCAATCTGTCGCCGTGGAAAGTAACCGAACGCGATCGATGTTAAAAAACCGGCCAAGTGCGAGTCGGACTCGCGCAAGAAGGGTTCCGTACTTGGTAAATTGCAGTTTACGATTTTTGAAGTATTAAAAAAAACTACTTACTAGATCTCGTTCAAACCAATTTTCGGTGGTAGTTTACATGGTAATGTACATCATATATTTTTTTTAGTTTTATCATTATCTTTTTTTAAAAGTTACAGGGGGAGGGACACGAATTTTACCACTTTGGAAGTGTTCCTCGCGCAAACTATTCAGTTAAGAAAAAAATTATATTAGAAACCTCAATATCATTTTTGAAGACCTAACCATAGATACCCCACACGTATGGGTTTGATGGAAAAAAATAATTTTAGTTTCAGTTTCAAGTATGGGGACCCCCAAAATTTATTGTTTTTTTCTATTTTTGAGTGAAAATCTTAATGCGGTTCACAGAATACATTTACTTAACAAGTTTCAACAGCATAGTTCTTATAGTTTCGGAAAAAAGTGGCTGTGACATACGGACGGACAGACAGACAGACAGACATGACGAATCTATAAGGGTTCCGTTTTTCCATTTGGCTACGGAACCCTAAAAATATCACTTTAATCAGACAAAAAACGCTAATAACGTCGGTACGGTTTCGTTGTATGGAATGTGGCATCTATATGCTAGTATTATATTATCTGTGGTAATACAAACCTAACCAAAGATTTCTGGCTGTAGAAACCAGCACCACATATTTCACAAATGTGATCTTTTATTCCTGTATGTTGTTTAGCATGGACCAGCAAATTACTCTTCTGTGCGAATGATCTTGGGCATTGAGCGCAAGTGTATCTCTTTTTCTCTGCAAGATATAATAATTATATTAGTTCCTATGAAAGGTTTACTTACAATGGAATTAACAGACGAAATGTCAGAATATTGTTTGTATGTACACACCTTGATGTGTTGCTATGTGATTGCCCAGAGTGAATGTAAGTATACCGCATACAGGGCACACTAGTTTCTCCCGTTGTTTGGTGACAGCAGTCCGTACCATTCTCACAGGTTTTTCTCTACGTGCAACTTTTTCTCCCGATGATGATGATGTTTTCGTTTTGTACCCTGTGTGAACTTTTAGTACTGTTGCATCCTTTGGTCTCTTTAATAGGATAGGTTGGCCTCTTGTACCATTCTTCATAATTGGAACTAAAATAAAAATAATATAATTTTAATAAATGATTTGCATTTATCTACAAAAGGCAGCAGATTTGGACCTGAAGTAGCTGAACACTTCAGGTCCAAATCTGCAGGACACTACTTTTCCTGCCCACCCATTCCCCAGGGAAGAATATGAGTCTTCAGTCATTCATTTCTATTTTCATGATAACAATAATTAAAAGCATGATAAATTCCACCATTCGTTGATTAGTTAATATTTGGTAATTTTACAAACACAACAAAACATTATCAGATATTTGAAATCCAATAATCAGTAAAATGATAGACAAGTTTATTAGGCTATAATCTCTTGCATAACTACACTATAACACAAGTATGGCAATTTTTAAAAACTCTTGGTATTGGCAAAGCCTCTAGCGAGAGTGCTCCCGAAAAGATGGACCTCAATGCACTTAATGCTCATTTTTGTAAGTCACCTATCACCCTTGACAACCATGTTAAATCCTCCACTCTCAAAGAACTCTCTAATCTTCCTTTGCCAGCAAATACTTCTTTCTCTTTCCACCCAATTGCTGAACTAGACATTAAGAAATGTATCCTATCCATCTCCACTAAGGCGGTAGGAGATGATGGCCTTCAACTCCAAATGTTCTTGCCTATTTTGACTGAAATAGTTCCTGTTGTAACTCACATTGTAAATTTTTCACTCTTCACAAACTCTTTTCCTACGGCCTGGAAGAAGGCTCACGTCCTGCCGCTTCCCAAAGTTTCAAATCCCTCCTTACCATCCCACTTCCGTCCAATTTCCATCCTCCCAATCCTCTCCAAAGTCCTCGAGAGTATTGTTCAGAAGCAACTGTCTTGTTATTTGTCCTCTAATGGCCTGCTGAGTCCTTACCAATCTGGTTTTAGACCTGGCCATAGTACTGTAACAACTCTTGTTAAAATGACAGACGACATAAGACTGGCTATGGAGAATAAATCTCTAACTGTATTGGTTTTACTGGATTTCAGCAGTGCCTTCAACTCAGTTGACTTTGACATTCTCCTAGGAATCCTTTCCACCCTTAATGTCTCTGCTCCAGTAATTGAGTGGTTCAAATCTTATCTACGGGGCCGCTCGCAGTCTGTTCAATCTGATGAATGTTCCTCTAAATGGTGTGAATTGACTGCGGGCGTCCCTCAGGGTGGCGTCCTCTCTCCTCTTCTCTTCTCAATTTTTATAAATGCTATCACTAAGGTCCTTTCTTCTAACTATCATCTCTATGCAGACGACTTGCAGTTGTATCGTAATTTTAAAGTAGCAGACCTCGTTGAGGCTGTGGCTGCCATCAACAGTGACCTTGAAAATATTAACCAGTGGGCTAAATCCTACGGACTATTACTAAACCCAAACAAATCGCAAGCGCTCATTGTTGGTGGTAGATACATGCTCAACCTATTGGATCACCGGTGTCTCCCGCCGATAGTGTATGATTCAGTGCCCATAGATTACTCCAAAACCGCAAAAAACTTAGGCGTTCATATGGACACTAACCTCTCTTGGGAGGTCCATATTGCAAGTGTGAGTAAGAGGGTCTTTTACTCCTTTCAGTCCCTTAAACGTCTCCAAAAATTCTTACCATTTCATTCTTGCGCAATCCCTTCTTCTACCGCTCATAGACTATGCGGATGTCTGTTTTCTAGATGCTACTGAGGTACTCCTTAACAAACTCGAGCGACTGCAGAACTTGTGCATCCGCTTTATTTTTGGTCTCCGCAAATACGACCACGTGTCGGAGTTTCGGAACAGATTAAAGTGGCTGCCAATTCGGCGTCGTCGGGATACCCATATCCTATCCCTTCTCTATACTATCCTGCACAATCCTAATTCCCCTCAATACCTTCGTGAACGCTTTGAATACCTCGTGCCGAGAGGTAAACCCTGTCGCACTGCCACTTCTCTTCTCCTTCGTCCTCCGCGACACACTTCCAGCCGCTATGATGGCTCTTTCTCTGTTACAGCAGTGCGTCTCTGGAACTCTCTCCCACACTCCATACGCGACAGCCCTTCTCTGGAGGTCTTTAAGAGGATGATTAAAGATCATTACCTAACACAATGACATAATATTATTATTTATATATATATATATATATTTATTTATTTATGTACGTACGTAGTAAGTATATTTATGTTTTATTTAAATTCGTCATAGGTTATTTTAATATTGTACACTGGAAGCCTGCCCTCTATAATTGTAAAATTTCTCTGTCACTCTAGGGTTTGCTGTAAGAGAACTCAGCATTGAGTTAAGCTCGCCTTTGTACATGTACTTTATTATCAAATGTTTGTAATGTTGTTTTTTGGTGTACAATAAAGAATTAAGAATTAAATTAAGAACTAATTACTTGGTACTTACAGCAAGTGATTGTAGTAGCTCGTGATTTATTCTCTCCGGAACCACCGGAATCCATATCAAATTCATCTTTGAATTTCTTTAGCACTTTTACTTTTCTTACAACAGTTTTACCTTTGAATACTTTGATATCTGACAGTTTTGGTTTCTTAAATTTTGTCTTAGGTTTTTCAACTGGGGGAACATAGTCATCATCATCATCATCTTGGAAAACATCATCGTCTAAATATTCTACCTCGGCCTGAAAAAGAGTTTGGCATGTATTGTCAAATGTATGAAACAGGACACTCGGAAATACTATAATACAATATGGTAAGAATAAGAATCAGCATTTCCATCCTATGTGGCAATGCTGTCAGCATTCTGGGTACTTTTCACGTAGACAGTGATGTCGTGGAATCTTTTAACACCCTTTTTATACGAGTTCCTTGTATTTTTTTAATTTATGTGTATATATAGGTAGTTATTGTTAATTAAGTATTTTATACTATATAAATTTATACATTGGTAATTAACTTAGGATATGATAATGATGAAAAATATAATTAAATAATGTTTTACTTACATCAGGGTCATTTTTAGTAGCATAATTAGTTCTTGTAGTTCTCCAAGTTAACTGCACATCATCGTCAGAGTTATCAATTTTAACCTCCTCTGCATTAGGGTCTACTTTTCTTATGACTGTGTTGGCAATAACAATATCTTTGCCATCCATCGTTTCCACAGAGTTTTGTGGCACTTCTATTTCCATTTCCCATTGTGGTTCAGGTTTTATAGTCAATGGGCCAATTTCACTTTTAATGTCCGTGAAAGAATCAAATGCAATTTTCTTAGTTGGAACATTTTCTTTTTCTCTTGCTAATATTTTCTTTAGTTTCTTATCAGACCTGTAAAAATTTGATACAATTTTAACACATTCACTGTCAAGGACTCAGTGCCCGATTCCGATACAATGGCTTTTTAAGTTTTTCAGTAATTATGGCAACAAATGTGTTAAATATGAAATAACAAGGTCAAAAGTGTGATAAAAAGATAAGGGATGTCTTTGCCCTGCGGTGGAATAGCATGGTACTTGTTAGATATAAAAAATTGTGCAATGTTATATATTTGTTTGTACTTAAAATGAACAAGATAGTTAAGTGGGTACTATAGGTAAAAACATAGAACAAAGGGTAGAGTGCCAAGGGTAGTTTTAGTGGACACAGTTGGATAACAGCCTCATAAAATTTTGTTTGAGCTATATGCAATAAAAAGTTTATCAATACAGCAATGATCAGGAATTCAGGAAATATTATAATTATTTAGATAAATCATGATTGTAGTCATTAAAAAATATATCATAAAATAACATAGTCCTAATTAGATTGTTAGGGCAAACTAAGTTTGAGCTTACCTTTCAGCCACTGTTTTAAGTAGGTATGCTTTCTCCAAAGTGGTGCAGCATTTGAGGCAAATCTTTTCAGGTAATCCATCATTGGATGAAACCTGAAACATTTGTATCCATGGTCTGAACATTTTTTATTGCAAAGATTTAATAACATCGTTTTACTCCTTTGACATGCATACATGCTTATAATAACGTACATGCAATCTTTTCTATTGTACTTGTTTTGCTACGGTTTGTTGACAGAATTATGTCAATTTTACATTGCATTCAATGATAGTTTTGATTTATGCCGGGTATTTCGGCAACGATCGTCCGCAGTTATCGGTTATCATTTATCCCGACACTATTGAGTTTGTTTTGGTCAGAAATCAACTGACAAGCACGAAGGCCCGCTAGTTTGTATACAAAATAGTGGCATTTTCAACTTACCTTTACGTCGGCAATCGCTGTAAGCATTTCAGCATAATTACCAGACAACTTATATCTGAATAGAGGACATAATGGTTTTTTATTTGTCAGGCAAATACGACATGATTTCATGTCGATAGTATCTATTGGATCTAACATTTTCCACCAAAACTAAAGTGATGACAGTATAGTAATAGTAATCCGTTTTTATATCGAAGCACTTCACTTTTCGTAAATAATCTTTAGGGATTGCTTGCTTGGTGGTACGATTTTATGACAATCTCTCAGTTCACCACCTCACTACGCCGCCATAGACAACGAAAAAGGAAATAGTGTGCGTCGTAGTTCGTCAAATTTCGAAGCACAATGTTGCCAACATTTTGAAACCCTGCTTATTCTAAAACTGAATATTTTTCAAACTCAGCTCAATTTTTATCAAAACATTTTTTTGTTTTTAAAAAAAACATGATATTCAAATGCTTATCGATAGAGTACTTCTCACACGGCCCTTTTCACGGGCTTAGTGTGAGTTTTCACTCGCGCCCATTCAAGTTAACGTAAACATCAATTTGTATTGAAACCAAATTGAAACTGGTTAAGCGCGGTCTGGTAACAAAACTCTTTTTTGTATAAAAATTGACGCGATCGTTAATCATTTACGTCAAGTTTACGTTATCACGATCGAGTACTTAAAAAAATTCGGAATAAGACCCCTTCTACACAGTCGGAACTACTGCCCGACCATGGTGACCTTAGTTGGACCAACCAACTGGTGCTTTCGTTCTAGACGTTCGCATGATTAATAGTGCTAACACACGTCCGGATTTGGTCTGGCCGGACTACGGATTTGTGGGCGGGGTTAGTCCGGCCGGACCATATCCGAGCGTGTGTAGCGTGGTCCGCCGGACATTATTATTATTAATTGAGTCCGTCTCGGTCCGCTCGTTTTCCCATCGGATATGGTCTGCTCCGTACCAAATCCGGACGTGTGTAGAGTTGTCAGCTGGTTTGGCCGGACCAACTACGAATAGTCGTCAGTGTTGCCGATGTCCATGGTCTGGATTACCCAAAAACCTGACTGAAAAGATTATATCTAATAAAAAAATAGTATCTCGTTTTGCTAGGGTAAATAAAATACAACTTAGATTTAATTACTTTATATTAGAACTTATTATAACGAATTAAATATTTATATTGTACATAATTGTTATTAAATCGTTTAGTTCAGACTTGGCATTTCGTTTGAGATTTCGGAATTCTTGAGGTCGTACATGTTTACAATAAACAAACTGAACCATTTTCGGCAATGGGGTAAATGTAACGAATGATCTATCATCTCGTGTTAAAATTAATCGCGTAATCATTAAACTTTGCAACATTTCAAGGAACAATCGGTTTCGTTAGTAATGCATGAAATATTATTTATGCCTCTAAAAAAAGCCCAACATGGTAATTTTTTCCCTAAATCTGGAGCCAAAAGCCCTAAGTTGGCAACCCTGTGCCGTCCGGTCGGTCCGCCGAACCAGGTTCGAGCGTGTGTAAGCGAGAACGGATTTGTGGGAGGAGTTAGTCCGGCCGGACCAAATCCGAACGTGTGTTAGCACTATAACACAATTTTAGTTATTTTGTTATTCGCAGGCAGTCATACAAGCACGAAATGGCGTCTCATAATATGAAAGTGGCTCTTCATTATGAAAGCGCAGATGCTGAAAAAATAACGCTAATCCAGACGATACAGATAAAAAAGAACGCTAATCCGACGTCCATCAAAGTCGAAGTAAGAGTCAAATTGTTAATTTCAATTAGCTTTATAAGATCGCGCGCCAGCTGAGGCGTGGACGCCTTAGCCGGCGCGCTACCTTATAAAGCGTCTGTTTTACTGTTTTTCTGTTATGTCTTTAATTACACCGGCGGTGTTTATGAATTTCAAAACTTTTAATATAAAATAGAGCAATTATTGAATGTAATGTACCTTAATTTGCCTTTGGTTGCCAGCGCATACCTACCACCCAACCAAGGTTGTTGGACGGTCAACTCAATATGGTTGGCTAACCACTGTCTACACCAGTGGTTTTAAACCTTTTTGGCTGGCGAACCAAAATGTAATTACATTTGAAGCCCGTGACCCTGACGGTTTATTTATCTTTCAGTGATAATAAAATAAAATGATAAACTAAAAGACCGTTAATTGCTTGCTCAAATTGATGTCATCAAAAATATATAAAAAAAACAACAATTAATATTTTCTTTAATCAAATCTAAATTAAACAAGTGGTTTAAGTTGTGCACACGCTTATGCTTTCAGCATAATTACCAGACAATGTATGTCTCTCGGTAGCAGAGCCTTTTGAGCTTCATTGCTCAGAATAGGCTTCACAAATAATTCTGCCCAAAATATTGTGAAGTGAGACTCATTTTGGCAAATCTGTCTTTTAATACTACATTACCCTGCAATTCAAGCAATTCTTCTTTTATTCCATATCATTTTCAACCCCCATGACATCTATTGTACTTCAAATGGATTTATTACCCAACTGTATTTCTCGACATGGACATTTTGTGGAATATATCTTGCCATTTCATCTTGAAGATGTCATAAATTTTGTCTCTAGAAAAATATGGTTATCATTAAGAAGGCGTAGTTTTAACCAGCGTCACCTTTTTGTTTGCAGCGTTCCATCTTGACTTTTTATTTGATCCGAGCTTCCAAGGCCCACTATTTAGTTTTACACACACCACCAGAAAACGTGTTTTTTTTTCTATACCCTGCTCAACGCAACAATGTCTTTAGACATTTGGCTGCTCCTTTATTAGAATTTATTCTGTAATTAGTCTTTGTAGCAGCGAGTAATTGTCTATTGACCACTCTCGCATATTCTATTGGGAATCGGTTTATTAGAGTTGGAACACTGTTCCTCCTCAGTCACAATACTTCTAGATCCCGCCAAATCAGCAGCCAGGGAGTTGACATGTTTGGTTAGTTTTTTCTGGTAGTTTTGACTACGGGCACCAATTTCTTGTTTCACCGTTTTGAGCTTCAGATCTTGCAGAATGTATTTATTATGTATGCATTTAGGGATGTTGATCATGGATCATAATGGCTTTCGTCTGTAGCCTTTCCAGAATGTCAATGTTGCTGTTACTTGCTGTTCCCCAGAGTTCAATACCATATGTCCAATTGTCCAAACCAGTTTCAATATGTTTTTGTAAACCATTTTGCCTTCGTTGGTTAACTGAGACCTTTTACCAATCAGCCAGTACATGCTTCTTAGCTTTGAGTCTAGGGTCTTTCATTTCTTCCAGATATGCTTTTGCCAAGTCAGCCTTCTATCTAGGTGCATGCCGAAGTATTTTGCAGTGTCATCGTGTGAAATAATTCTCCATGTCTTAAGCCAATCTTCGATATCACTAATGTGTTTCTGCAGGTTTGCTGATGCGACATGTGGGTTGGTATGTACTGACATTATTGCAGTATCAGCTGCATATGTGGCGATGAAGGTATTGCCTGTTGTAGGTATGTCATCAGTAAAGATGAGGTGCAGCACAGGTCCCAAAATGCTCCCCTGAGGCACACCAGACCTGATTTCGTACAGGTCTGATGTGACATGATTGTTTGACTTCGAAACAGCGTTTGTGTAAGTAGCTTTCTAGTATGGAGAAAAAGGAGTGAGGTAAATATTTTTTCAATTTAAAGAGAAGACCGACATGCCAGACCTAATCAAAGGCCTGACTAATGTCCAGGAAGACCGCACAACAGTATTTTTTGTTTTCCAGCGTGTGGCTGATCATGTCTGTTAGTCTTTGGACCTGCTCGATGGTGCCATGCTGTTGTCTGAAACCGAATTGGTGTCCAGAAAGTATGGTTTCTAGATGAGGACGCATCCTGTTGAGGATGATTTTTTCGAACAGTTTGCCAACCAAAGGGAGGAAGCTAATTGGTCTATATGATGATACTTCTTCCGATGGCTTGCCAGGTTTAAGAATCATGACAACCTGAGCAAGTTTCCACTGGAATGGGTAGTGGGATAGTCTCAGGCATACGTTGAAGACACTCAGCAAGAACATTATGCCTTTTTTTGGAAGGTTGTTTAGCAGTTCTGCATCTAATAGGTCATAGCCTGGTGCTTTCCTTGGTGGTAGAGCTTTAATCTCTCGGATTATCTCGTTAGGGCTTACTGCTGTTATGGGTAAGCATAACTGGTTCGGTGACTGCAGGTATTTGGCTATTTCATCATCCCTATCGAGGTCAGTGCAAGGTAAAGGATTAAAGACATTTGCTAAATGTTCGGCGAATGCTTTTGTTTTTTCTAATTCAGATCTAGCCCACCCTCTGTCCTGTCTTCGTAATGGTGGGATATGATCTTTTGGTCGCTTAAGGCTTTTGGTCGCGCGCCACAGCGAGTAATTAGTGTCTTTATGTGGGGTGAGATATGATAGGTGTCTTTGAAGGCAGAGGTTCTCATATTCTTTGATCATGTCTTTCAATTTTTTTGTTGCTCTGTTAAACTTAGTTTTATTCAAAGGATTCTATGCCATTCTATTCTCATTTTGCGCCGTTCGTTGACCTTCTCCATTATGTTATTTGGGAATTCCATCTGCTTTATCTTTGCTATCCTATTTTTAGGCGTTGAAGTGGTGGGTGCCAGATGTATTGTGCTGTTGAACATTTCGACAGCTGTTTCGTTCGACGTCTTCACCTGCTTTTAATCTGATGTTTAGGTTTAGTTTACTTGATACGACTTCTCTGTATAGGTCCCAGTTAGTGCTTTTGCTGTGAATATTGTGAGGTGGCTCGACTGTAACAGCTTGTTTGAACACATTTAGTATGACTGGAGTGTGATCTGATGATAGATCTTCACTTTTTCTATCTTTAAGTAGTTGTGTCCAAGGTTCTTTGTTACATAGAAATCAAGGAGATCTGATATCTTAATGTGGTCAGTGGGCCAATATGTTGGCTCTCCGTGGGCAATGTATTCCAGATTAAGGTCTAACGTCGCTTTATGTAGTTGTCTTCCTCTTGGGTTAAGTAATCTTGATCCCCAATATGTATGTTTCGAGTTCCAGTCTCCTCCACAGATAAATACTGAACCAAGTTAATTAAAGAATAGCTTGAATTCATCAGCCGCTATTCTGTATCGTGGTGGGCAGTATACAGCTGTGAGTGTCGTTTCATTGTCCTTATGTTGTATTTTGATTGAGGTTGCCTGATTATTTTCTATTTTGTAAGAATCGAGGGATTGATGTTTGATGCTTTTCCCATTTTTTTCCAGTTTTTCACTATTACAGTAGTCCCACCGTGGGAGTTGCCCGAGGGGTGTTCAGTCTTGTAACTTGTGTAATTGTCAAATTGTATGAGTGACCGCTGGGTAAGTATTGTTTCTGATATCAGTGCAACATCAATTTTTTCGATATTCATGAACAACTCAAGCTCTTGCCTTCTGTCCGTCAGCCCGTTGGCATTCCAGGTGATAATGCGGATATTTAGTCCCTCGTTGGAGCCAGGCGGGTTATAAGCTTGATCATCTTATCCATCATGTCTTTCATGAATGCTTGGAATCTATTGAACATTGTGAACAATAGATTTGTTATGTCATGTTGGCCCGTTTCCACCGAGGAAACCGCATTGTTGAAGCGGGGGGGCTTAGTAGCCGTGTCTTGGACAACCACGGTGAAGTCAAGAGGAACCCGAGGAGGGGCCGCTCGTCAGGGCTTTTGCCGATAAGCCGATGACGTAGCGGCCAACATGTAGGTTGCGGTGTTGCCTAGGCGACATCGCAACTGAGGCGGGCCGCGATGTGGTATGGAAGGCATCGCGGCTGAGGGTCGGAGGCCGCGGCGGGAGAGGAGTGCCGGTATTAAGGTGCGCCGCTCGCCCTACCCTCCGCGGCCTGCACGGGGTCGCCACCGTCTGATGGCGGACGCGGTGGGGCCGCAGGGGAGGAGGAGTGTCGGTGTAGCGCTGGCCGCTCTCCCTATCCCCTGCGGCCGAAAAGTGGTAGGCGGCGGGGCCACTGTCCTGACCCGTCACAGGGGGACCAAGGGTGCCATACACGGGGTTGTCTGGTACCCATGTGCTGGTTTGGTCCCCGGGGTGGTCACGGCGTACTGTGTGTTCTGGACAGCTAACGCGTTCCCGTGTTCCCACCATAAGCGGCACAGGAGGGCACCGTGGAGTTTTAGTGGGTTAGAGTCCCACATAACTGCGCTATGTCCCCGTGGTAGCGCAGTATGCATGAGCATCGTAGGTCGCTTCTGTCTCCGGGGGTTTGGTGCATGTTATTGTTGGGTGATCATTTCCGCATTTTACGCATCGGAAAAGCCTGAAACATTGGTTTAAGAGTGTTCAAATCTATGACATCTTTTACACTGTAGTACGTCATTTTTCTGCGCATTATATGCGTTGTATAATAATGCTTATTCATGCTTTGCGCAAAAACGAGGTACATCATGAGATCAAAGTGACCGTTTTTGGTACACTCGTACGACTGCACAAACAGCTACTGATCAATATACTGATATATAGTATGCTAGTTCTTGTGCAAGACTGAATATAAAATTTACAGACGAGTATGTATATAAAAGTAATAAAATAAATAATAACAAAATGGTTTAGATATAACAATTTAATTTTAAAAAGTAAAATGTGTAAGCAAACATGATTCATCAACCTGTATCAATAGATGGGTCGAGGGATAGCGATAGCATGATTCATTAAAATGTAGTGAATACAAGAGAGAATATGGTGAACGTGCCCATTTATTTCTTTTATTATTCTTGATCCACTTATTATTCGCATCATCCTATCTCGTTTACTCTATGCAGTTAATCTGTTTCGTGCGCAATAGTTGACAGAGCCAATTTCAGAGCCACAAAGATCCGTTTGGAGTATTATTTCGATAAATCTTTCTTGTGACTTTTGTCACATCTCTAACATCAGAACATAAGTACGTAAACTGTCAAAGCTCTATCCGCGAAATTCGACGTTAGGTGACTGAAAATATGTAGTATTTTACAAGCGAACGGTCGTGGTTGTAATAAATTTTAATCCAACTTTGCTGTATGTTGCGATCTCTTGCAAGCACTGACACGGTCTTCAAATTAAAAAAAAAACGACAAATCATGGACTTACTATGAGGCAACTTAATTGTAAGTAAACTTACTTTTTTTTTAGGCAGCAGAAAATCAAATCCTCTGCTTTGTTGAAAATCTTGCAAACACTATAACCAGAGACAATTTGCATTTGCAGTTACAAAACATTGCAGAATTAATACCTGTCAAAATACAAGTCAAGTCAAATGTGTGGTGTTGGTGTGTGAGGAAAACAGGACTGAATTACGGTTTATTTTATGATCTATGTCTAATTCTTATAGAATTTATTGAAAGTATTTATGTCCCTACACGTTGCTGTAGCCTACGAATACTCACTGCTTTTACAAACTGTTGCGTAAAAAATGTTATAATGGCCACCACCTACGAAAATTGGTTGAGTCGCAGGAAAGGTAAATATTTGTAATTTATTTGCTAAGTATTCATTAATTCATAAACTTATATCCATTTCCTAATGATAAACAATAATATTAATAAACTAAGTACTGTTTTATTTACATGTGCGGAAACATATCATTTCATTATTGGTACATGCATTACACATTTCAGGTAAACAGAGTGATTTATATAAATTGGATACTAAAAATAAAACACCCGAAGAAAATATAAAGGAGATCATTCAAGGTTTATATTTGAAGAAGCCATTCCACAATGACACCTCACCCACCAGCAAAAATAACCCTATGGAGTTCAAGTCAGGTCTTAGAGGCATGCAGAAAAGTGGATCTGATAGCCGTAGACTTTCCTACTTAAATGCCCTAGTCACACTTTTATGTAAAGAAGACAGAAATAATTTGGGCTTCACACCTGATGAACTAATGACTTGGTAAGAATATATCCTCCAAACTTATGTGTACTAAAACAAATTAAATTATTACTTTTAAAGAGGTTAAACTCTTTAATGTTAAACATCACTTGACAAGGTCGGTCCATGGATGGGTATTTAGCTATTTTAACATACCAGAATCCTCCGGGCCTCGAAAGCATGTTAAGCCGTTGGTCCCGGCTGTCATTTGAAGATCTTTGGCAATAGTTACGGATAGTCAGAAGCCTGAAATCTGACACCAGTATAGCCAAGAGGTATTGTGTTACCCAGTCACTGGGGTGAGCGTCAAAATGGAGGGACCAAATCTCAAATATCTGTCATACATTAAAAAAAAAAAAACAAATAATACCATTAATCTACTATTTGCTACCTTAGCTATAATTTTAGCTACCTCATCATATACATAATATTTCAACAAAATGCTTGGTCCCTCCATCATGATATCAAGATGGAGGGACCAAACTGATAGACTACTCCATGGAATTTTCTACCTACTTAGTGTTATAATGTTACCTTAATTCTACCTTAATATTATTGATTTTGGCTGCCCGAAACATATATCGTTTTAAAGATATCGATTATATAAGTTGGTCCCTCCAAATTGACGATTTAATTGTTTAGTGTAACAGGTAAATGGGCGGTTTATTTTCGATCTTCGAAGGATAAGTATTTAATACCTATTTACTACCTTCTAATCGTGCAAAATTTCTTCCTTCAAAGTTTATTTTAAAGAGCCAAAAAAAATAAAGAAATAAGTAGGTACAACGTACAAATTTTGAATAGTAGTAGGGGCATGCACCCGGTTCTGGAAGAACCGGGTATATGCGGTTCTATTAAGTTATTTTCAGAACCAGTTCCGGATGGAGTAAACCCGGTTCACCCTTTAAAAAACCGAAAATGGGTCACATTATTTCTTCTAATCAAAATACGCGTTATAGTCCAGGAATTAAAGACATTTGGCAACACACACTGGTCATAGAATTTCGTCGTGAGATATTGTAGTAAATTGGACGAGAAGACACCGCGCAACTTCCCGAACGCTGCCCAGCCGAGTCGGATTCGATGGTTGATCTCTTTCTCGAAGGTGGACCTACCTAACTGGACCGTTTGTCCCAGGTAGACATAATCGTCCACAACCACGAGTGTAGTCTCCAACTTTGATAGGAGTGAGTGCAACATGGGCATTCAACATCACCTTGGTTTTGTCCATGTTAATTAATAGACCCACTCTTTCGGAAGCTCTACTGAGGTCCTCGAACATTGTACTGAGGTCCTCAATGGGCTCAGCCATGACCATTATATCGTCGGCATACCGAAGGTGAGTGATGTTCTCGCCATTGACGTTGATGCCTAGCCCTCTCCAGTCCAGAACCTTGAAGACACCCTCCAGTGCAGCAGATAACAGTTTCGGAGATATGACGTCTCCCTGTCTCACACCTCGCTGCAGAAGGATAGGCTCCGAAGTCTGATCCTGAGGTCGGACTGTCATGGTGGCGTTTTTATACAAACACTTCAGCACCTCGATGTACCGGTAGTTCATGATTTGTCACCGTTGAAAAGATTGCAGTACAGCCCAAGTCTCGATCGAATCTAAGGTTTTCTCGTAGTCCACAAACGCTAAACAAAGAGGCAGGTTATACTCTTCGGTCTTCTGTATCACCTGCCGTAGCGTATATATGTGGTCTACGAAACTGGCTTGTTCAGAAGGCTGGAAATCGTTAAAACAGTGATGACTCTTGAAAACAACACGTAGATATGACTAATAAGTGAGATGGGGCTATAATCCCTCAATCGGGAATTGTCGCCCTTCGTGAAGAAGAGTACCACCACACCCCTGCACCATTTCTGAGGTGTTTTCATTTCAAGTATGACGGAATCAAACAGCTTCTGAAGGGCCTTAAGTACCGGTTTTCCACGCGCCTTCTGGAGTTCAGCCGTAAGTTGTTTCAGAGCCATTCCAATCTCGTGAGGCTGACATCCGGGACAAGTCTAAACTATTTTATTCCATATTCCAAGTAATAATTGCTTATCTTGTCAGATTCTCTATGATTTATTCCAAAAGTAAAAAAAACAAAAAAAAAACAGCCGGCTCCGGGAGAACCGATTCACCCGGTTCTAACTGCTTGCCAGACCTGTTTCTGAAAAACCTGGAACCGGATGCGGTTCTGCATGCCCAGTAGCATTAATAAAAGTATTTTTTTTAAATAAGAATAGCACAAAAATATCTGAAAATAACTTAATAGCACCGCGTATACCCGGTTCTTCCAGAACCGGGTGCATGCCCCTACTACTATTAAAATTTGTACGTTGTACCTACTTATTTCTTTATTTTTTTTGGCTATTTAAAATAAACTTTAAAGTAAGAAATTTTGCACGATTAGAAGGTAGTAAATAGGTATTAAATACTTATCCTTCGAAGATCGAAAATAAACCGCCCATTTACCTGTTACACTAAACAATTAAATCGTCAATTTGGAGGGACCAACTTATATAATCGATATCTTTAAAACGATATATGTTTCGGGCAGCCAAAATCAATAATATTAAGGTAGAATTAAGGTATTATAACACTAAGTAGGTAGAACATTCCAGGGAGTAGTCTATCAGTTTGGTCCCTCCATCTTGATATCATGATGGAGGGACCAAGCATTTTGTTGAAATATTATGTATATGATGAGGTAGCTAAAATTATAGCTAAGGTAGGACAGACATTTGAGATTTGGTCCCTCCATTTTGACGCTCACTCACTGGGTTGTTGCTCCATGTTAAACACTGGTACTCAACTGAATCCGGTTAGACTGGAGGCTGACCCCAATATAGTTGGGAAAAAGCTAGGCAGATTGATTGACTTCTAACGAGGTTATGTTGTTAAATTGTTCATGACTTTATAATTGCATGCAGCATAATATTCATCTTTTTTAATGTTTATAGGCAATAAATTGTATGGGCAAGATATTGTTTAATTATATTTTTTTGTTTACAGTATCCGTGTGAGTCTTGTTGACGATACTATGGTAGTAAGAGCTTCAGCTCTAAGAGTGTTACGCTACTTAATCAAGACAGAAACTGATGTAGCAACATTCAATAATTTGAAACTACCATTCTTAGTTATAAGGTAAACCCTGTTTTTTTATTTTTTTTACCTGTTTATATTGATTGTTTTGCAAATATCTAATATTAATCAGTTGCATAATGAGATACAGTAGGCTGTTAAAATATAATCCAGATACTGCTCTTCATTAAAAATTGTTTTACCCAAATTGTATAAAAAAAGGAGTATTTATTTTTATCTATCAATTTACTTAAATAGTAATTAAACAGGAAAGATAAAGTGAAACACTTTCCCAACTCAAAAACGAGAATTTATCCTATATGTAATTTTTTCATCCTGTTTTCACAATTATTTGGGATTGAAACAAGTTGTAAAACTGTATAAAACATCTTGATGAAAAGTTAGTGTATGTTACCCCAACAAAAAAAGTGGCTTCTAGAGTGATATGAGTGGAACATATAATTAGTGTGTAATCTGCTGTGAATGTGCACCACATAAAAAATTTGTGCATGTCTTTGTTTTTGCAAAAACTGAAAAATCTATTCCTGCTGTGGTAATATTGTTCCAGGAAAATCCTAAACTAATGATCAGAGTGAGAAATATTGTGCATGGGCAGAAGGCTTATAGTTGTGAAAATATGTGTGCCGTTAATATAATTGGTGCATCATCAGGTTTTCGAGACATCCTGCTGGAGTAACGTTTTGCAGAATCGTGTATCTCTAAAACCATTTTATGTGCGCCTGTAGAATAAACAAACACAAGTAGCTCTCGATATGTGCGTATTTGTGCCGGAATTAGATTTAAGAAAATATTTATAATTTTCAAGTAATCGCGCTTTTTTGAAAACCCGAAAAATATCGCAGCGCCTACATGAAAAAATGTATTCAGTCCATCTTAACGCTTGTAATAACAATATTTTTTTTTAAAAGCATACCATTCTTGCGTTAACAAATAATATTGCTAAAAGTCAAAACAAGGGCGTCATTACTTTGACTGCAAAATATAAGAAACCGACTCAACCCAAGATATGTAGTTGTAAACCACAAATAAGTGCGTTTAGTTAAAAATATATAGTGAATATATTCAGCTTGGAATGGTAAATTTAAACAAAAATCTAAACATGTAAACAAAGGCTGGTTATCCGACCAAATTCGAATGACTACGACAAAGCGACGGATTTATACATATCGATGACCTTCTTAACTGGACGTATTAAACTTAAGCTGTTGTCCGTACAGTCGCGTTCAAACGTTTGTTGGTATGACCAAATTTCGGGGTCTAATAAAAAAATACATTAAATGCACCTTGTGACCATAACAAATGTAAGAGCTTGTTGATGTAGAAATTATTATTTTCATTCTCATAATTTTATTAGATTACGCACTTATTGTACGTTCCACTCATATTGGTCAAGTAGCCAATTTTGTTGTTGGGGTAACGTACACGAAAAGTTGGCCACCTAATGCCAATTTATGTTTTTCATGTATGTAGAAAAAGGAAACGTCTAACGATATGGTAAAACTGATTGCTTTTCAGTATTTTTAAATACTTTTACTAGCCTTGTATAGGCCATGCAAATGCACTTGGAAATTTTGAGGATTTTGGTTTTCTGCTGTTATATGTTATAAATGTTAGCCACAGAGCATGGTTGCAGGCTTGCAGCACCCGGATAGACTAGTGACGCTATTGTTAATAACATTTTAAAACATGCAATGAGCGTTGAGCATAAATGATAATTGTCACATCAATTTGTGTAATAGGACCTTATGATTGTTTAATAACAGCCGCAGCGTCTTGGTGTCCTGTGATGTTTGGCAAGCCTCAGGCAGAACGTATCTCTTTCTTGGTCAAATTCAAACGAAATATTACCATCTGCGCTAATGCAAACAAGTGGGCATTTATTCCCGAGGTTTTTTAATTTGGATTGCAGACAAAACTCCATCCCCCACCCGAATTATTAATTTTATTTTGTTTTTAGTATTTGTTGTTATAGCGGCAGAAGAAATACATCATCTGTGTAAATTTCAACTGTCTAGCTGTCTCGGTTCATGAGATACAGCCTGGTGACAGACAGACAGACGGACCGCGAAGTCTTAGTAATAGGCTCCCGTTTTTACTCTTTGGGTACCCTAAAAAATGATAAAAGACATGATAAAAAAATGTATGTTCTTGTTTAATTAACTCTTCTAAGCACAAAATTAAGCGCAATATTGGGGTCTTACATTCACATTTCAAAGATTATTTGAATAGATCATTTAAAATAACATAGTGTATTTAATTTGTAAAGTTGTAAAATTTGTACATACTTAAACACTAAACAAAAGTTTTTTTTTTTTTTTTTTTTTTTTTTTTTTTTTTTTTTTTTTTTTTTTTTTTTTTTTTTTTTTTTTTTTTTTTTTGGCGCGGTTTTATATTTCTGAGGAATTCACTCGATTTTTTTAATTTGTTTTGTAACACATTTTTTATACAATGAAACTGTAAAAAGCAGTAGCCTAGCTAGGTAATTGGTTACCTAGCTAGGCTACTGCTTTTTACAGTTTTACAGCCCTTGGGGGCGCTGGGGCAAATAAAATAATGGGGCCCCACTGCTATCTAAACTGGTTAGGTTTTATCAATTAATAATATTAAATATACAAACACTTTAATAATGCTAAGCTACTTTATCATCAGATCTTTTTCGTGTCCTGCAGGGCAGGTAATAAAAATATTAAACATTAACAACATAAATTACAATTAATACTTGGTATAGGCATTTTGCAAAAAAACTAAATAGAAAAAAATCAAGTGTTTATTATATAAAGGTCGGACTTACCACCTGACGAAATAACAATTATATTTACAATCTATTCCTAGCTTTAGTTTTTGCAAAAGTATCAATGACTTCGGTTAAATCCAGGCTTGATGCGGTTTTGTTTTCAATTGCTATTAGCGATAAATGTCTGAGTCGAGTTTGGCCCATACTATTTCTTAAATATTTTACAATTATTATTTAATATATATTACAATTTGCTAAATGACCTTTCAAGTGCTGCATAAGTGACAGGAATTGTAAAGAATAATAACATTGCTGTAAATACTTCCGTTAGTCGCATAAATAAATTGAAGTGAAAGCTAGGGCCTGTTAATATCTGAATATTTTCTTTGGAATTCATTACACTGTAATAAAGTTGCTTCATCAACATGTAATTAAAATTTTGGTGTTAGAAAATTGAATATTTGACAGACTGCACTCATACCAGTAAAACTTCTGTTTGGAAATCTGTGATCAGCAGCTCATTCACCAAAATGTTTTTTAACTTTCCTTTGCCTTTTATCTTGAAAATGGGTATCTATACCTTTTTTTTGCAGTTTCACTGGCTTTGCACTTGAATAATTCGAAATAATTTCTATAAATTTACAACCATGCTTTGATATCTGTTATAGCTTTACTTGCCTCGCCCTAATTGATGTCGCATTTTTGTAAAGTTTTGGATGCATAATTGATGTCATTCAATACACTGTGCATGAATTCGCAAAGCAACACGAACTCGTTTTTTGAATTTTTGTTTTATTACTCTGTGCTTCACTACGCTCATCTTTATTAGGACTCTTTAGAACTATTTCTGATAATGCTTTGATAATATAAAAAAACGAAGTTTTATTGCAGATATCGTATTGACCCTACTAGACCATCTAGTCGGATTTAGATTTTTTAGAGTGGTATCCGATGCACCAGTGAATTTTGATAGTACATCCCAACGTTTGTTGCTGTTTCCGAAAAACTTATACAAATCTTGCAACGTTGCGAAAAAAATCTGTATTTCCACACAACTTCTAACGGCATCATTTATCACCAAATTTAAATTACGATTGGCACAATGTACGTAGTCCGCGTTAGGCTGGATATCCTTAATGATTTTGTACACCATTATACACACCACTCATCACACTGGGATCACCATTGCATCCATCACAATGGGAAAAAAAATTAAAAGTTCAGTTCGATCGTGTTTTTCTGGTAAGGATTCGAGGGCCACCTGAACTTGAGGGCTCCGGGGCACTGCCCCGCCTAGCCCCTAGGTAGCTACGCCACTGGTAAAAAGGTGCAAAAAAAATCGTCGCTGTATTAAAAATAAAGTTTTCACGAACCGAGTAAACTCTTTTACTTGCAAGTCGCTGCTAACACATCTATATCCGTGGAACGGAACCGAACGCGATAGATGTTCTAAGAAAAATAATCAGATGAAAAACGCTAGTTATCTACGTCGGCACGGTTTCTTTGTATGGGATGAGGCATCTGCACGGAACAGAAAAACCAGTGAAAATGCAAAGTAGGCGTGGCACGCGTGTCACTAATAGGCGCTGCCACGCCAAATTGATCGCGTCGAGTTGGTAGTCTCGCGACAAAGGAGATGTTCGATTTTGGGCCATCTATATGTACACTACATAGATAAATAGGAAAAAAATTGAGGAATACCATAAAAATACTAATAAATTAATTTGAAAAAGGGTACAGGCGTAAAAAATTATCATTTGATCAATTTTTTACTAAGATAACCCTATTTTTAGGGCAGCCATGACGGTTATGTTTGACATGACGTTCGACGACTTTGACAGTTTTAAGAAGTGACGTCTTTGAGTCATTCTTTGCTTTGGCTTTGAATTGGATATGTTTCGGCGTTTTTAGTGGTAGTTTTAGTTTTACAACCTAGTTTGCTACTACGGATATTGATTAATTGATTCTTTGTTGCAATTGAACTCGTGTTATTTTTTATAACGCACATTTTACAATGACACGTCAATCAAATGTCATTGTCAAAATGACATTATTCGCATACTACTGATCTGATCCACCATGTTTAAATAAATGGTGTGTTGCTCTACTTGACAAAGTTAATTTGAATTTACTTTGAAACGAAGTGAAATTAAAGAAAATTAACATTATAAAACGGTTACTTTAATATATAACGATTTTTACGTAAACTGTACATAGAGCTGGCCCAGGCTCCATACATTTCTGGAACATCTCCTTTATATTTCTGTAACTATTTTGTTCCATTTTGGAGTGCAAAAATGATAGTAGGAGAAAGAAACTTAAAAATGGAGGTGTTTCGTGTAATCGGTTAGGATGATTTTATTTGTTTTCTAATAAAATATTAGTAAATTTCAATTTACTAATAATTTAATAGAATGTTAGTTAAAATCAACCTTACACGATTAACATATAGTTTATTTTGGATTGAACGTATTCACTATTTCGTTCTCGAAAGTTCTTCGCTACTCAATTAGGGATGTAGTCGTGTCGGGTATTGATTTTATAGATAGATATCGATAAAAGAAAATAGGAACCTATATTTTCTTTTATATTAGGTGGATTAAATATTTCCAAAAAAAATTGAAGTATTCTGTATTGCATACATAATTATTATTGCAATGATTATACTGGCTGCTTACCTACCATATCTACCCTACTACCTACCTACCCACTAGGGTAGGCGAACCGTAATTCATTTTTATACATATATTATTTTATTTTTAAATAATACTACGCCATTCATCCTACAGTTTTACTGATCTACAAAATAGTTATTTTTTTTCGAATTAAGATATCGGGTATCTATCGATATCGATAATGTAATTAAAAATGCAATGTTACTTCCTTGATCGAGTAGCAGTTGATATCGATCTATCATCACGAATGTCAACCTTAAATTAAACGAAATAAAGTTTATAATTGCAACCACTGAAAATGTCGCCATCTATGGGTGGGTAGCGGAATTTACTTGGCAATCGAATCTAGTTTGACTTTAGATTACAAAACGTCGTAAATACTTTCTACACTCACGCAAAATAAATCCTATTTAAAGAGGGTGAAGATTGTTTTCCAGATGTAGGATCTCTGACTTATGCTAGTTTTAACTAAAATTAAAACGACAAATCAAACGATCGGCTTATTTGTAGTGCATTATATGATTATCAGTATATATGTGTGAGTTTGGCGACAACGGTTCCTATAGTAATTTTGCTGCATTGCACTTCCACTGTTTTTTCTGTTCCGTGGGCATCTGTATGCTAGTATTATATTATCTGTGACAATGTAAAGTTTGCAATGAATACTGTTGAATTGTCAAAACGATTAGTGCATATGGATTTCCACCCATACCGTTTTGTCCAGTTGTGCTATTCGCACAGTCCCAGAAATGTAACAAATAAAAAACCGACAGGTCTTTATCGGTTACATTCAAATCTCCAGAGCATCATGCCAATAAGTCTCTTTGGTAAAGCATAACTGATTAGCACTGACTCCTTAGGTCAATGGATTTAATGCTACGTAACGAAGAAGAACGAGCGCAGGCCTTGCGCGTTGTGCGTCGAGTGGTTGCCGTGGTCGGCGCGACGGGCGGAGTTCGACGGCAGCGCGGCGCCTTCGTGGAACATGGTTTACTACGCTGCCTCGCCGCAGTGGCCCGTGCGGCCAGTGCGGACGGCACGTGTGACCGATTGTCAAGGCCCGCCATTGCTACTCTTGCTGAGATCTGTAAGTAACTTTTGGTTCCCATGAAACTTTCAATACTATGAAATGTGCATCCAGCAACGTAACTTTTACATAGCTCAAAGCACGCGCGATAAAATCATTCATTGCTTTACAAAGGGGCAAATTTGGATATGGATCCGAATGTTGGGCTGTGAAAAAGATAGATGAAAAGAGATTGCATGTAGCAGAAATGAGAATGTTGAGATGGATGTGCGGAGTGACGAGAATGGATAAAGTGAGAAATGAGTATATTAGAGGTAGTTTGAAAGTGGCGCCAGTAACAGAAAAGTTAAAAGGAAACCGTTTGTCCTTGTATGGTCATGTGATGAGGAGGGATAAAACGCATGTTACTAAAAGAGTTATGAATATAAATGTGAATGGAGGGAGGGGACGGCCAAAGAAAAGATGGATGGACTGTGTGAGGAGTGATATGAAAGAAAAGGGCGTCAGTGATGGAGTGACGGGGGACAGGATGGTATGGAAGAGGAAAACGTGTTGCGCCGACCCCAAGTAACATGGGATAAGGGCAGGAAGATGATGATGCTTTATATGTTTATAAATCCGTCTACCTGACAGCGTAAGACACGCAATGAATACTGTTGAATTGTCAAAATGAAAGCATTCGCGTGTGCTTTGAACTATCAAATTAGTTAGGCAATTATACTTCATAGAAGATAGCTTGATCTCTGCGACATATGTCAAACTGACGTATACGTTATTGTTAGCCTGTCAAGCGCTATTGTTACTGTATTGATACTGACAGCTGTCGCAGAGATCAAGCTATCTTTTATGAAGTATAGGTTGGTTTTAACTAACCCCCAGTTTTGAGAAATAAAATCATAGCAAAATTGTTGTGTCAAAATTCGGCGAAAACTGCTGTGATTGGTTGAATCAATATTCAACAGCCAATCGCAACACTTGACTTTCGTTTAGATTTCGACGCGTCGAATCATTTCTTTCCAGAAACTGGAAGTTAGATTAGGTAGTTTAGGGCAAAACCCACTCAAATAGTAAAAATGTACATAGCATATTGTGCCCTACCTCTACCACATTCATATAAAAAATAAAAACGCTTAAATTCGCGTAAGTCTTACAAATTTGAAGCGTCGCTCGACCTTACGTTGTGGAGATGGGGTAAGTATGCTATGTACATTTTTAGATCGATGCGTCGCTTCGCTTTGACTCTGCCTCAATGTGCTTTGGCCCTAAAACAACAAAATAAAAAAATATGTCTAACCTACCTAAGCTGTGTGGGGGCAATTCATCAGAGCCTAGTAAGCCCCAAATGGAAAATTAAAAACTACAAATTTTGCAGGTGTTCTCAACCCCGACATGTTCATATCATGTGGCGGTGTGAACGCAGTGACGCGCCAACTAGCCGAATGCGCGACACCCCGCATGGCCGAGGCGCTATGCGGAGTCCTACTACACGCCCTCAACGACCCCACTTCGCGAAGGGCTGCGCGAATCGACCTCATGTGTCTCAGTTCACCTTATTGTGATTTTCACTTCCGTCCAGCTGGTACTGAGATGAGCAGGTATGTTATTGTTGAGTTGGAATTTATTTTCATCGATCCATAGTTTAATTCGAAAAAAGATGAGTATTTAACTTTTGATGGTGCCTTTCCATAGTGATTTCGTATTTCAGAAGTGTGAGTCAATTATTGCAATTTACACTTTATTTCAATGTCTATTTGTCACATGACACGCGATTGTAATTGTAACGGTTATAACCCAAAATATCTTGCAGATTTACTGCATTCATCACAAAGACAAAAAATAAAATTGTGATATTTAAAGTCACAAGATTGAGCACTTTTACTCACTACATTCGATCATCGTCTGAAATAACGTGGCGGGGGAAAGCACTGTTTTATTTATTACTTTTTTGAATAAATAGTACACAAAAAAAGAAAAAGAGAAAATTTATAGAATTTTATTTAATTATTTATATATATTTTTTATCATTTTTTTTTTTAATATTTTTTTTAATTTTTTTATTTATATATATATATTTTTTTATTTTTTTTTATTCATACATCTAGTCAAAAATTATTTTTGACTAGATGTATGAATGTGTGTGAAGCAAAAGAAGTATGTAAGGATCGTAGCAGGTGGCGTTCTGTAGTTTCTGCCTACCCCCATGGGAAAAAGGCGTGAGTTTATGTATGTATGTATGTAGTACACAAAATATTCCAAAGATTGTCTGAAAGAAAATTCCCTGTGGGATAAGATCGCCCATTTTACAGTTTTTTTCGTAAATGTTGCCCTGTGCTTGTTATGGTACGCCATAAAGAATACAGGTGAGTTTTTTAAGTTGGTATGGATGGCTAAATCCGAAACTATGAAGAATAGCCAATAACACTCAGAGGAGTCACGAGCCCGATTTTGAAAACTAAAACTGCATTTTTGGAATTTTGAATAATTAATATTCCTAGCTAGGAATCGAACCCGTTGATTTTGGAAAAAACACCCGCTGTATTATTACACCTTCCGATATTATTATTATTATTATATTCTTTATTGTACACCAAAAAATATATATACAGGACAAAAAAACATAAAAGCAAGTGCCGATAGTGTCGCGTAAAAGGACAAAATTCTGAAAAGTTGAGGTACAACCTCATTTTTAATTAAATACTTTTTTTTAATAGGAAATCTATGAAGACTCGTATCATGCAGTTGAACATTCTAAACGGAATCAAAATTATTGTAATGCCGAATGTAGTACAATGTAGTACAGTTGTCGAATCTAGCTATTTTTTTTCATAATCAACGGGTTCTATTCCTGGCTAGAAATATTGATTTTTCAAAATTCCAATGATGCTGTTTTAGTTTTTATCAAAAGGGTCGTGACTCCTTGGAGCATCCCGCTATTCCTCATAGTTTCAGATCTGGCCACGCCCACTTAAAAAACTCAACCTGTATAATAAATATTAATTATGCAAGTCACTTTGCTTAGAGATGAACGCGAGATGCGGTTCACGTGTAGTCGCCTCGCCCTATTGTGCGTGCTTCGCAGTTGGCCAGGCTTACTCCACTTCTGTCATCCATGTAGCACTGGCGGATTGCACGCCCTAGTCGCCGCCCTCTACCTACCGCGATTAGAGGTTCGAGTGAGTAGACCACTTTTATATTGTTTAAAGCTATGTATGGGAAATTTTCCCTAACGCTGACTTTACACAAGAATTTACAACATACAATACAAGGTAAAACTTGATTTATCCATTTAAAATGTGATAGCTTATTTCATAACGATTCTAACAACATAAGTTTCATACATGGTTCCCATACAAAACTTACGAGAAATCGGCGTTTTACTGACAACGCCGGCGACCCTGGACGCGTATGCGTTTTACGGTATTGAGCTGGGCGCCCGACTGGTTATGACAAAATAGGTGTAGGTTAAAATTGTTGATAGAAACTTCAAACTGGCTGAAAATAAAAACATGTTCAACCAACCAGTGTTTTTGATATAATGTTGCCAGCAATACTGAAAAATTTTGACTTGCCAGCAAAGTAATTTGATTCCAGCAAAAACAAGAAATACACAGATGTTGCAAGAATATTGCTTAACATTTTTTTACCATGGATTTAGCCAAGGAGCATACTTTTTTTTCGGTCTTTTATGAATTTTTGTATGATTTTTCAGAAAGCGATATTAGATCTCCTGTATGAACTAGTCGGATTACCACAACCGGAATGGACAGATGAGATTTCTGTAGCTTTAGATGCAGTTGATCCATCTGACTTTCAAGTAAGTATTCTTCCTTTTTCATTTAATACACATCATATTATCTCTAGTGTGGTCGTTTATTCAACCTATGTTGAATGTTCTAGGATTCCTGGCGACTGAACGAAGGTTTTGTTGCCGCCGAAGGCACAGCCATATTACCTCATCTTGGTGCTACGGGCCCAGATATAATAGAAATTCATCTTGCACTCTTACTTCAGTGTTTCTTAGAGGTATGGTATCCTTATTTATGAATTAATAAGTATAGTTATAAGTTTCAAAATTTAATGCAATTTGTGTATTTCAGGCTGGGTTGTTAGACGGTTTAGCTGAAGTGATTGTTACAAGTGATACTTTTATATCAGTCCGAGCTACTGTTTTATTGGGTCAACTATTGCATTTAATACACCTGTATCTACCTCCTCAAATATGTAGTATAACGCCGGCGCTTCCGACGCTCATGTCCCAGGCTTCTGCCGGGAAGCCACAGGCCTTAGCTGCAGTGGCCGCCCTAAGGAGACTGCACTCCATGCTCGAAGCCAGGCCGGCTAGTAGCAGTTTGTTCCTAGACCACATAATACAGTATTGTAGTGGTGCATTTAGAGAGAAAGTAGAAGATAATACTAAAAGTCGAAAAGAAAAAGACAATGCTAGTATGGTTAAGCCAAAACAAGACGTTGCCCTCCATAAAGAAAATAGTATTGAATTCTTGAACGATTCGGATAACGAAAACGAGCCAAAACAGAGGCACAGTGTTGGCTCCCGGGCTGATGTTCCTAACAGAAATGTGAGTGCTTTAGTTAAGAGTAAAAGTGTTAGTTCTCGTACTAGTGCTGCAGTCAGTAGAGTTACAAAGTCTGCGAAGTTTTTCAATCTGTTCGAACGAGACAGCGACAGTTTGATTCGATGTACGTTGGTCATGCAGAATAAGGATGGCAACACCTGGAATTGGGATATAATAAGGACTATATTGAAGGTATGAAATTCACTAATTTTCCGTAATGTTTATTTATTACTTTAAGTACATGATTTGTTTATAATAAAGTATTGTTTCAGGAAAACGACACTCCCTTGTTAAACCTCAACGACAGCGGTCACAAAGCGTGGGTTGTGCGTATAATAAGCTACCTGAAGCCGTCTTCCAATAAATATTCTCACACAGACTTGTCTAGTACTTGCCAAGGTCACTCCGCCACTCGTGCGGGCTGCCAACTAATTAGACATCTATTGAGACATAATGATGTAAGTAGACAACAGTTTTCTATGTTTTGCTGCCCGCTACTAAAGGCAATATAAACTTACTACCTGCTGCCTGTGGCTCCGCGTAGAATTAGTACTTCTCCAATTTTATATATATAGGGTAGGGTAGGGTAGTGTAGGGTAGGGTAGGGTAGGGTAGTGTAGGGTAGGGTAGGGTAGATAAATGTTTGGTATTTTTATGACAAAACAAAGTTTGCCGGGTCAGATAGTTTTATATATAAAATAAAGTCGTGTTAGTTACACCATTTATAACTCGAGAACGGCTGAATCGATTTTCATGATCTTTGATTTGTTTGATTCATCTCCGCCCCGATTAACAGAATAACTAATAAAATATCAGAAATATTAACGAAAAACTAAATTTTGAAGAAAACTCATTTTTACATACGTTTTGCGAACACAGCGCCATCTCTGATACATGACATAAACAAAACACGGACCAAAATGAACATAGCGTTGTGTACTGGTTCCGCTAATACCAGTAGATGGCGTTGTCGATTATTCTGAAATTTAAAACAAAGTCGCGATAATTACACCATTTTCTCATACATTTGTTTGAGGTAGTACGAAGTTCGCCGGGAGAGCTTGTATCTTTATAAATTATAAGCCTCTGTGTTATTCTGATGTATAAGCTATATAACTGTGAAGTTTCATCAAAATCCGTTCAGTAATTTTTGCGTGAAAGAGTAATTAATATCTATCTATCCATCCATCCATCCTAACACTATTTCGCGTTTATTATAGTAGTAGGATACTAAACGCTAAGACTCGGATAGTAATAAAACTTACGAGTAGGGTGGCAAATTATACCAAGGGTGCCATACAGGGGTCGTCTGGCACCCATGTGCTGGTTTGTTCCAAGGGGTGGGCACGGTGTGCAATATGTTCTGGTGCGCCGGTGATGGGGGGTACTCCCCAGAGGAGAGTCGTGTGACGGCGACCGCGGTGGGTTCGCGGTGAGTGCTAACGCGTGCCTGTGTTCCCGCCATAAGCGGCACAGGAGGACACCGTAGAGTTTTATAGGGTTGGAGTCCCACATAACAGCGCTGTCTCCCTGTGTTAGCTCAGTATGCATGAGCTAAAAAAAAGTGACGGTAAATCATACTATTGGCCTCACAAGACTGTAAAACCTAGACAGAATCACGTGTCTTCTCGTTAGCGTATCCTAAAGCTGCACATATTTAGTGAATTCAATTATATATTGAATAGTATTAATATATATTTATTTATTAATATAATAATAAATATTCGTTAATCCTCGCATTGGAACGCCTTGCAGCAATTACTTCATTGGAGAAGACATTACTTGAGAATCTGCTGCTTTCCAAAATCCTGTGTTCAGTCGAGTGGTGACCATCAAATGGAAGGTGGCGGCGGTGGCTCACGAACACTCGCTTGCGCAAGATCAGGCCGCCGCTCCTCCAGGGTTCAATATGTCGTTCCATATCGCACACATTTTTAGGACAATTTTGACACAAAGTTTTAATTAAGAGCAGAGGTTGCCCAGTGGTAAAAGCCCCGATTTACTTGGTCGTGGGTTCGAACCCAGGCAGGCGTTTTACTTTGTGTAAATTATTTCATCACCACTGCTCTAAAAACGGCGAAGGTAAACATCGCGAGGATACCGGCATGTCCTAGAACCTTAAATTCGACATCCACCAACCCACACTGGGCAAGCGTGGTGGATTAAGGGCCATTCCCTCTGGAGGAGAAGGCCTGTGTCCCAGCAGTGGGAATATTAAAAGGCTAATGGATGATAACGTGTTTTTACAAAATTATGTATTTAAATTGAAAAAAATATACGGCTATTTTTTGACAAGAAAATTATGTTTCAGCTTGAGTGCCAAAGGTTGTTAGAAGACTTATTCCTGGACGTGAGCCGTCAGATCGAGGCTATAGAGACGGGTCTGAAGGCTCACGAGTGCCTCTTCAGTCCTCAACATATGTGCAACACTATGTGCCAGATGTACTTCCTCTTCATTGGCCAACTGTGTCACTCGCAGAACGGCTTGAGGCTATTCAAACAGACTGGATTGTATGAGAAGTAAGTTGGCAACCCCTTCATTTTTCTGAGACCTTAGTGCGAGTTTTTTAACCCCCGACGGCATAAGAATGGTGTTATAAGTTTGACGTGTAACATAACCTGTGTGTTTGTGTATTTTAGTATCAGTCTGTGGCATCATAGCTCCTAAACGGGTTGAACAGATTTTGATTTTGATTTCGGTTTTAGTTTGAAAGGTAATTTATCGAGTGTTCTTAATTATGTTATGGACGTTTTACTGTTTGAATCGGGGTTTTTCCACAAGATACGTGAAGAAGCGCGTCTACTACTAGATAAATTATGTAGTTTGAAATAAAAATGAGTCGGGGATTTATAAAATTTTACTTGTTAACGTATTCGATTATGTTAACGTAAACATTCTTTTGTGTCAATTTGTATACAAAAATAGGAGGTTTCTCTTACTGTCACCAGACAGCGAGAAATGTCTTGTTATCTCTTTTTAGCACTGGAAAAATAATTTATTTTGAGTTTTATACACCGTTACTCTTTGTATAGCTCTATCTCTTTTTCGCACTGAAACAATGTGATATGACTAAGGAAAATACATCCATCATTTTAAGTTTGAGTACCATTTTTCAGCCTCTTAGAACTCTCAACAAGAACTCATCATAGCTGTTATGTGAAGTTAGTAATATCCAGTCTGGATTACACTTTGGACTCGTTTCCAAGGGACATTTTAGCAAAGACACTGACATGTAACATTCAAGCCTCCAGATTGTATGCAACACAATTTTTGAATGTGTTATTGAGAGCGTCCAGAAAATCTCGTGAGCTGGTTCGAAGAAAGGCTAAGCTGAAGAAGAATGCTGTTAATGACCATCTTAAAGCAGCTCAAAGAGATAATAGTGAACCTAATAGTGGTGTGGACATGGATACCTGGATATTACAAATGTTGGTCAGCCAAATAAAAGACGAATCGAAAGTGGTTGTTAAGACTGCACTCACGATTTTGGAAGAAGCTTACCATGTTCCTGTAAGTGTTATTTTTACAAGCTTTTAGGGTTCCGTACCCAAAGGGTAAAAACGGGACCCTATTACTAAGACTCCGCGGTCCGTCTATCTGTCTGTCTGTCTGTCACCAGGCATCGTGAACCTCATGAACCGTGATAGCTAGACAGTTGAAATTTTCACAGATGATGTATTTCTGTTGCCGCTATAACAACAAATACTAAAAACAGAAAAAAAAAATATTTAAGTGGGCCTGCCAAAGTGAAATGCTGTTTGAACAGTTAATAAGGGTTCCGTACCATTATCGCAAAAATGGCAAAAAAAAAGTTATATGGATAACAAACTTGTTTTTTTTTGCCATTTTTGCGATAATGGTACGGAACCCTTCGTGCGCGAGTCCGACTCGCACTTGGCCGGTTTTTTTATTAACTTGCAATTTATGTATGTGTGTTCGGGTCAAATCTTGCAACTGAATTTTAACGCAGTTATCCTCAACCGATTAAGATGAAATTTTGCAAACACGTTTGGTTTGGATGACAATGCAAGGTAGGTAAAACTTGATTTAAAATAAAGTTTTTTATTGATAAATTAAATAATCTTGGAAAATTTGTTGAGCGTACTATACGAATGAAAACATAATAATCATAGCCACCTCCACAGAGTGAGAAAGCAAGCTCGCAATGCTTTCTCTCTGTTTTCTTTCTAAAGAGAGACATTTGCCAAAGCTCCGCCTACACCTTGACTATGATTCGACTTAGGGCTTACTTAAATAAAACTTTTAAAACCATATGATTAGTTTAAATTAACTTTATTTTCTAGCAGATTCTTAATTTAATTTTTTCACCACCACCATTTAACTAAAATTTATAAATTTATTAAATTTAAAACAAAGGCCCGTTTTTAGCAAACGGCCCTTTGTATTATTGAGAGTAGTTTTAAAATAAAACATAAAATAAGCCTATCCATTTTACAACTAGTTCTTGTAGAATGGATAGGCTTGTTTTTTTAGAAGCTTATTTATTTTTCACTTTTTTGTTGTACCTAACAACTAAAAAGTGAAAAATAAAAAATCTTTTTTACAAAAAAAATACTACTAATAAGAAAACTACAAAGTATAAAATAACTTTATTTTTGGAAGTCGGTGTCCATAACACAAAAAATTGGTATCTACCTTTTTTTGTAAAAAGATTTTTTATTATTCACTTTTTTTAGAAAACGTCGTTTTCTCTATTTTCACCCGAGCAGAGCTCGGTCGCCCAGGTACTCTTCACATCACATCTAATAAAACAATTTGTATTTCCTGCAGTCGTACGTCGAAAAGTTGATAACGATGAAGGAGACGCTCTGTCAGAACTGTAACTTGGATAAGCACACGGAGCCGTCCGCCTTGGATTTCGCTGTTATCAGTGACAGAGGATACTTACTGTGGTTGAGTCTCGAAGTCGCTGTCGCCGTACAATCGGTTGATGCGAAGTCGATCGCATTTCTCAAGAAACATCTGGATTTCTGGACTAAGTCGTACAACTATCGGTAAGCATTTCCACTAAACAAAAAAATAATTATCTAGGGAGAAAACAACTACTTTAAAGGCGATAGTGTTTATTTTTAATTCAGAGCTCAGCAAGGTTTTCAACGTATGTCACTCGAGCTTAAAATTGCGTTGCTCCCCAGGTAGACACTACTTTTTATCACCCTCTATGAGGAAATAAGGAGTGGAATTGGATATCCGAAAATGTTCTTCCTAACATTTTTCATCCTAAAAATCACAATTCCTAACTACTCTGTCTCTAATGTTCATAATTCCGAAGCATTCAACTTCATAATGTCAGTAGCAATAAACATTTATTATACTTTTATTTGTTTTCCTATATTTTCTCAACATAACCATCTTTTACACTATTATTAAAAGTCATATCTTTTTTGTTTAGATTTCTTTTTATTCATAATAATCAGTAAAATAAACTTTAATTTTGCGTAACGCTAGTGCAACTTATGAACAAGAACGTTACGTTTGTTTATTTACATACAATTAGGAACCATAAGACATTACATAGAAATAATTAGAGGCTAATGTTTATATTTGAACAATTATGGAAGTGCATCGAAACAATTTTATTAGTACCATCCGTTACAGTCGTAGGTTTTTTTTTATTTGGCGCGCGCGCGGTTTGCCAGTCAGTGACTTGTTCAATACAATGTTCCCGTGCGGTCCTAAATATAATTAAAATCATTTATTCATCTCGTACATTCGTCGTAATAGTGCACTTTCTGGGAAAGGATAAGGTACATTCAGAGGGGCGGCGCCGAGTGGGTAATTTTTACTTGGGGTAAGCTGCTCTTAAACTCACAACGAGAACAGACTCACGCACATTGAGGTGTAGATACCCACGGCTATCTCATATTATGACTGTCATGAGAGCCCTTGCAGTCCCAGCACGTAGAAGCGTCTCTTTGTGTGCGTGCTTTTTCGATTGCGGAGTAGGGACGACATGCTGTAGCTCCCTTTTTATTGTTATTTGGTTAAAACCTTAAAAAAGGCCCTGGAGATAAAGACCTGAGAGTGTGTGATTTTACCTCACTAAAACCACCCCAGTGATTACCATCATCTCATAGAAAGGGCCTCTTGAGGTCTTGAAATATAATCCCAGAACCCCGTCTGTGCAAGGCTTGTCAAGGAACATCGCTGGGATGTTATACCTATCTAGACCTCCTCTTACTGAAGTTCTGTTACCTCAGCTACGTGCGACTAGTAGAGGCGGGCGTGCACGAGGCGCTAGCGGTGAGCGAGGCGGGCGGCATGCGCGGCGCGCCCCGGGCCAGGCGCGCGGCGCGCCCCCCGCCGCACCTGCACGCCGCGCTGGCCCCCCGCAACCGCACCGCGCACCCCGCGCATCCTACACACCGCGCGAGAGCGTTGCTGGCTGCTGTACTACCCGATCACTATAAGGTAAGTGGCGTGAGACCGTAGACAGAGTATGCAGTAGAATTCATTTGAATTACTAATTTTAATTCTCTTAACTACAACGGAGTCTCCTAATACAAGAAATTCCTTGCTTAAAAGGTGATCTCTAATAATATGTATCGAAATGCCCTTTGTAATTGAAATAATATTTTTTTTAAGTTCAGAATTTGTGATACCTAATAATCAAATTTGGGGATAGCAAACTCTATGTTATACAAGACAAAGTTGAAATTCCATTGCAACTTATACTTTTATAGGTTATTTTAACGCTCAAGTCAATGGGTCAATTAATGGTAATGGATCGAAGTAGTCTGAAATTATGAATTCAAGGCAAAATTATAGTATTACCGAGTGACGGATAAGACATAATAGATAAATTATATTTGTCTCGTTTACTTACACACAAATATAATTTCTCTTTCCTTAACTTATACAAAAATTTGCCCAATGATGGAACCCCAACAAAACGACTGTCACGGTACGATTTCTTAAGACAGTACAAGTTTACTAATGTCTGTAAATGACTAACACTAGGCAAATGCTTACAGCAAATCTATACAATACTAGCTGACCCGGCAAACTTTGTTTTGCCATAAAAAGACCAAACATTTATCTACCCTACCCTACATTACCCTACCCTACCCTACCCTACGTACCCTACCCTACCTACCCTACCCTACCCTACCTACCCATCCCTACCTACCCTACCCTACCTACCCTACCCTACCCTACCCTACCCTACATACCTACCCTACCCATTAAAAAAAAATAAAAAAAAAGATGAGATGTTGACCTATTCTCAGACCTACTGAATATACATATAAAATTTCATCAAAATCTGTCAAGCCGTTTCGGCAGAGTTTGGCAACGAAAACTGTGACACGAGAATTTTATATATTAGATTAAACCTATCTCCATGGCTGCAATAGATAAAAAGACAATACCACTATGCTTATAGACGTTGGTTACAGATTTCTACAAATCCTTTCAGATTCTGCAACGCAAGAAATGCGCCAACGAGCAAGAGATCGCCGACATAAAGGCTTCGTTGTGGGCGGTTGGCAACACTGCTGTGACGTCACAGGGTCTCCAACAACTTATGAGCTTGAGTAACGGCTACTTGGAAGACTCTGTATTGGTCCATATCGTTAGATTGGCTAAGTACAACCCGGTGTATTCTGTGCGAGCAACTGCCTTTTATGTGCTTGGACTTATTGGAAGCACTTATGATGGGGCTAATCTGCTCTCTGATCTTGGTAAGGATAATAAACTAAATGGTTTTGTGTCTTAATTACTTTGTATCTTTAACTTTATAATATGTTTTGTTGTAATTTTTTAGGGTGGCTATGTGTTAGACATACGAGACACGATCAATTCCCAGTGATTCCCGACGAAACATACGCCAACTTTGAGCAAGGCACAAACGTGCATTACTATGTGACGTCACCAGAATGTCGCTACAATACCTACGACACAGAAATGAGCGAGCATTCAGACCATACCGATCAGAGTGTAGCAGAGAGTTTACACTCTGACACAACGAAACTCTATGGAAAAACTGGTTCAATATCTGCTGATGCCTCGGAGATAAAAGACCAAGATGTGACTGACAATAAAGGTTATACTGACGGAAGGCAAGACAAGAGAAAGTCCCATACTCTACCTTCGCAAAGCTGTTCGAGTTCACACGACCGACCTACGTTATCAGAGTCAAGAACAGTCGATATACTCCGAGATTGCTCTAGCTACGAACGTCCGGGACCTCATCGGGAAAATAATAGACTTTTAATAGGCAGAATGAACTCTTTAGAGCATCATGAAGGCAGAGTGAGGAATACCAGTGAATCTAGTACCAGTGGAGTTAGTAGTTGCGATTCATTTCTTGGGAAATACGCTATTCCGTAAGTATATACGAAAATCACTCCTGCATTCCTCGAAGCATTATTCAGAGGTGTACATTTTATCTCATTCATCATCATCAGCTGCCTATTAATGTTCCCACTGCTGGGACACAGGCCTCCTCTCTGTTGGAAATGGGTCACAATCAATCACGCTCGCCCAGTGCGGTTTGGTGGATGTCGCTTCGAATTTTTGGTTCTAGGACATGCAGGATTCCTTGCGACGTTTTCCTTCACCGTTTTGAGAATCAGTGGTAATGAAATAATTTACACAAATTAAAGCACCTGCCTGGGTTCGAACGCACGATCTATAACTTGTAAGTCGCGGCCGATATCACTGGGCTACCACTGCTTCATCAACCATTTACCGCATTCATATTTCGCAACACGCACTGCGCACTTGGCGCATTAGCACTAGGTGCCAAGCGCGCATTACTGATGGTTAGGAACATTTTGGTATGTTGGGGCTATTAGGCTAATCACCAGGTGGCCAAGATCTGCCTGCCAGTGCGTTTTCGGCCTAAAAGCTTAATAACACAGGGTCTATTGTTATCAGCTGGGCACAAAAGTTAATTTCAGGCTTTTTAAAAGCCCAATATTATGTTGCCCGGCCCTGGAATGGAACCCAGGAGTACTCTGTCCTCTTAGTGATTTGACTATTTTCTTTTATTCTGACGTTGCTAATTGTTTGCAGTGACAGGGTATTGACTTTGAGTCCAATCCCGAGTTCGTCGAGTCTGTACGGAATGAAGAGCAGTAACAGCACGCACCGGCCGAAGATATCGGAACTACAACGTCGTACTTCTACATCCAGTGAGTTGGACCTTCCCTCTCTTCTCTTTTTACATAACTACTTTATTTTTCTATGAGTTTTATTTATTTATTTGTATACACTATATTATTTATTTACATACAAGCAAAAAATTAAAAAACTTCATACTAAGAAAAAAAAAAATAACAACATCACACAACGGGCGAGGCGTGTGGGCGGGAAGTTTTTTGTCTCACCTTCATTTGTTTTTATGTCGATTAGTTCTTTTTAGAGTTCCGTACCCAAAGGATAAAAATACCCTATTACTAAAACTCCACTCTCCGTCTGTCTGTCTGTCACCAGGCTGTATCTAATGAACCGTGATAGCTAACACAGTTGAAATTTTCACAGATGATTATAATTCTGCTGCTGCTATAGCAACAAATACTAAAACCAGAATAAAATAAATATTTAAATGCTCCCATACAACAAACGTGATTTTTTGCCGTTTTTTTGCGATATTGGTACGGAAGCCTTCGTGCGTGAGTCCGACTCGTACTTGGCCGGTTATTCAAAATATAATATTGTGTTGCAGGTTTCACGGGTAACGAAGTAGCCAGTTCGCCTCCATCTCAGATGGATATGACAGGATATGCGACTTTGAAGTCTCTTAATAGACGGTAAGTACAATGTCAGCTAAATTTGCCTTTTTAGGGTTCCGTAGCCAAATGGCAAAAAACGGAACCCTTATAGATTCGTCATGTCTGTCTGTCTGTCTGTCTGTCTGTCCGTCCGTATGTCACAGCCACTTTTTTCCGAAACTATAAGAACTATGCTGTTGAAACTTGGTAAGTAGATGTATTCTGTGAACCGCATTAAGATTTTCACACAAAAATAAAAATAAAACAATAAATTTTGGGGGTTCCCATACTTGAAACTAAAACTAAAAATATTTTTTTTCATCAAACCCATACGTGTGGGGTATCTATGGATAGGTCTTCAAAAATGGTATAGAGGTTTGTAATATATATTTTTTCTAAACTGAATAGTTTGCGCGAGAGACTCTGCCAAAGTGGTAAGATGTGTGTCCGCCCCCCTGTAACTTCTAAAATAAGAGAATGATAAAACTGAAAAAAAATATATGATGTGCATTACTATATAAACTGACAGCGAAAATTGGTTTGAACGAGATCTAGTCAGTAGTTTTTTTTTTAATACGTCATAAATCGTAAACCGCAATTTACCAAGTACGGAACCCTTCGTGCGCGAGTCCGACTCGCACTTGGCCGGTTTTTTCATAGATGTTGTTACTACCGCAATATTAACCTTCTGTGTCCATACGTTAGGTCTAGAATTGCATGTACTCTTCTTTTGATTTCAGCTGTAATCCACTTTGAATTCCATTGCTTTGATGACTTGATAAATCTTGTTGACAAGTTCATTCCCAGCTTTTTATCAATTCAATTGTCGTGCATGTAACTTATCTTTGGAATATTTTTTTCTAGGCCATACCTGTCAGAAAGCGCTGCAGGTTCAAGTGAAATGGACGATTTGAGCTGGTTACTATCGGACACAAACAGACGTTCAAAACCATTCTCTTCACTGAGGGACAGAGCTAAGTCTACTAAAGAAAGAATGGCGAAAATGAGGTAATTATATAACTAAAGTCTCCGCCAATTAACAAAAAAATATAAGTCATTGTTCCGACTTGTACCAAAATGTATTATTACGTAACTTGAAAACATGATTTTTTGTTTATGGTGATATTTTGATAATTCAGATCTTAAATGAAACCATTTTATTCGTTTAAATCATGTAAATCGGTCCACGCGTTTATGAGATACTAGCTTCTGCCAGCGGTTTCGCCCGCGTGAAAAGTGTTTTCTTATCCCAAGGGAACATTGTACCAGGATAAAAAGCCATCTCTGTGCCAAATTTCATCCAGATCCGTTCAGCCGTTTTAATGTGATTGAGTAACGAACAGACACACATCCATCTTAACCATTAACTCATTACTGATTGCCAAGTGAAAAGGTTAAGGCAAGCCCCTTACCGCGATACGTTTGTTATGATCGTGTTAGCGACACTGCCTTTACATTTTTTTCGTATCTTTTTGAATTATTGGCATACATTGGTAGACAGGTGTTAACGACTTTTATTTTTTTCGTATCTGGGGGTGACTTTATACATTGTTTGTGTAATTTGGACTTGAAGTTGCGAATACCAGCTCGACATAGAATACAATATAACTTTTGTGAATATTGACATAAGTGTCATATTACAATAACTAACACGCAATCTCAATTTGCAACCTTTTCCCTACTATATTAGGGTCGGCTTGCAGTCTAAACGGATACAGCTGAGTACCAGTATTTTACATGGAGCGACTGCCTATCTGACCTCCAAAACCCAGTAACTGGGTATCACGATAGTCCTTGGCAAGACTGGGATTTGATTATTCATGGCTTTTAACCACCGTAACGACTCGAAAGACCTTCAAATGACTGCTGGGACCAACGGCTTAACGATGAATGGAGGAGTCTTGGTATATTATAGATGGTCACCCATCCATGAACCAACCTCGGCAAACGTTGCTTAACCTTGAAGATCGACCCGTGCGGCTGGTATTACTCAGCCTTATGAAACACCTCAACTATACTTCTTTGTTGCAGTCTGTTAGAGTACGACTGGAAGCCACTCCCACTGGGCGACAACGCTCGCGCATCTCCCCCGAGCGTTGCAGGCGGGGTGGGTGGGGCTAGCGGGGTGGGCGGGGCCTTGCAGACGCGTCGTGCTACCTGCCCCGCCGCCCCGACGCCCGTGCGTCTATCGCATGGACACTCGCCCGCTTATATTGGGATATGTCTTCCTAGGGACTTAATGGAACTGTTTCCCCGGTATGTACTATTCAAATAATATTGCACTATTATGTAATAGTTTATAAAAAATCTTTGTGGAAAAGAAATATTTTTTATTTTGAATTAATACCATTTGATAATAGAATCCATATTTCTTCTGCAATCGGTTCCTCATTACTGAGGATCGTGGTCACTTTAAGCGGCAAATCTGCCTTCATCGACTCCGGTCCATAGTTGCCGTCATGTATGGGTTAAATGTCAATTCGATGTTCGGCACATTTTGCTAAATGTTTGTATTTTACAGGGACGAAGATATGACCGACGAAGACACTGACAAAAGTGACCATACGAAGCGTGATCGACTTCCATCGTTCCTTGTAGACACGAGTAGTGCTAGCACTGAAAACAAGTCACGAGCTACGCCTGATAGTCAAAAATTGGCTTCACATAAAGGTATAATATTATTCTATAATGTTATGTCCTTTTTAGGGTTCCGTACCCAAAGGTTAAAAACGGGACCCTATTACTGAGACTCCGCGGGCCGTCTGTCTGTCTGTCTGTCTGTCACCAGGCTGTATCTCATGAGCCATGATAGCTAGACAGTTGAAATTTTCACAGATGATGTATTTCTGTTGCCGCTATAACAACAAATACTAAAAACAGCATAAAATAAATATTTAAGTGGGGCTACCATACAACAAACGTGATTTTTGTGCCGTTTTTTGCGATAATGGTACGGAACCCTTCGTGCGCGAGTCGGACTCGCACTTGGCCGGTTTTATTAACTGTTCAAACAACATTTCACTTTGGGAAAACACTGAATTATTTAGAAATGGTGTCCTCATACATTTGGTAGGTGAGTATAGCATTTTGGTTTGAAAGTCAGCCCCCATAGCCATGTTGCAAACGTTTCGTATCGAATCTCTTTCTACAATCGTTAACGCCTTCTATTTGTATGTGTCTGACCACGTGACTTAACGTTCAGATATGTCATTCCCATACATTGATTCGTTTTCTACTAGCTTTATCGATTGTAGATTGTCAACTTGGCTACAGGTGCTGATTTTTTAATTGTATTTCCCAGAGGAAGTTCAAGTTCGTACTGTGTTCTGTATAAGTTTGTATAATATCACACGGGACACATTTTATGTCTTTAAATAATTTGGGATTCATTACAAAAGTTAATTCTTCTTTTACAGCTAGTTTAAGTACTATAGCAGTTCAAATTCACAAACTGAATTTGGACAAAGCTGATACAACCGCCTCCAACGCAGACACATCTATCGCTAGCGTAGAAACTAGTGACAACTCACGCGCAACCAAAGACAAAACCAAAAGGATTGTCACTACAATCAGTGTAGAAGAAACTGCTAATACACCAAGCAAAGTAGCAGATGAAGAGAAAACGGCTAATAACGAAAACAAAGAAGATGATACAGCTCTTATAGCTGCTGGAATAGAGGCGCAAGTCTCAAATCAAGAAGTGTCACTTCGGTCTATTACTGATGGGGGCGACAATAATGTTCAAAGTGTAGGAGCAGTGGTTACTGAAGCTACTGCGAATGCTAACTCGTCGTCTTCGGGCAGAAAATGGCGGCATATGAGTGCGGATTGTCTGGCCTGCGTGAAGACAAGACCTCCTTCGTCCCACGAGCTGCGAGAAGCTTTCTTTGCCGGTAAGGACTATTATTTACGAGATATTAAGTTAAAGGATTGTTTTTTTTTCGTCAGATAACGCGTAAATGAATAATAAATATGGTAGGTTGAAAGATTTTTCATAAAGAAGCTGTTAGACCGCCATTTTTATTTTCCTCAGGTAAACGTTACGTGAAATTTTTTATATAACCCGTTACCCGTTTTTACTAATGTCGTTTGCAGATTAGATGAATATTAACCTTATTATTATCTATATATGTATATAAAAGAGAAAGTATGTATATATGATCCTTATAGACTCCGAAATGGCTGGACCGATTTTAATGCAGTTTTCAGAATTTTAATGTTTTTTTTTTAACTTTGAACGCAGGCGAAGCCGCGGGCGGCAGCTTGTAACCTATAAACTTTAAACGCTCTTTCTAAATTGTTGTATCTAATTCCATTATATTTGCAGAAATATAGTTTATCGACATTGGCATTTTAGTGTTTTCTCCTTGTGATTATCACTTTACCAAAGCTCAATATATTACTTAACGCTCAGCTATTTTATTTTAATTATAATAATAATGTTCGTAGGTATGGATGTGTCAGGCACGAGCGCCCCAGAGCCCCGCAGTCCGACCACCGACAAACCAGTTCCTGATAACAAAACAGCCCCGCAAGCAGAACTATTGCATCAAGTGCACTTCATGTCCAATCCTATACATTTGAAACAGGTATCGTATTTTTTTTAACTTTGGCTTACTGCCAAATATACCAAAGAATGAGAGGATTTTTATGATGATATTTATTAATGCAAATAACCCGTTCCATCATCGGGCTACAAGACGTACGGCGATGTGCCATCGGTAGGTCGGTACATCTGGACATCCCACTCATACGAACTAAATGTCTTGCGAATACTTTAATTGTGCGTAAAGCCACAGATGACTTAATAGCTAATACGTAACAGATACTTCACTCTCGAAGAAATCACCTACAGAGCGTCACCGCGTCCACTACGAACGAAAATATGTCTAAAATGCTCCCAGCGAGAGTTTAAATTTCTTTGCCGGCCGCGCGGGCATTAAGATTGCTTACGAACATAAATAAATAAAATTCACGTTAGTAACTTTCTTTTAATATTTCGTAAAGTACTTAGCAGGTACGTATATATACATGGCTTATACAAACGTTTTAGTTTGATGAAATGGCGAAATTTTTTTCCTCCTGCATTCGCAGTTATTAAATCTGATGGTCGAAATAATATTTTTAGCAACACACACAGAGAATTAAAATGAATTAATGAATCACATTTTACACTAAATATATTTATAATTATACAAAGCCAAGGCATGGGACAACAGACAACCACCTGATCTTAGCATCGCCGGCGTTGCTCGAAGCGGTAGGCACATATCCCATGCCTACGCGCGAAGTGACGAAGGCCTGTGTGCTTATTCCGAGTTTTTTAACGTACTCACTCGTGATAACGTAAACGATTTCTTATGTCAAAATGTATACAAAAAAAGAGATTTTTCCTTACCGTCCCCAGACGGCGCTTAACCAATTTCAATACAAATTGCGTTACGTTACCGCGACTGAGCTTGAGTAAAAACTCGTATTAAGGCCTCTGGTAAAGCTAAGGAGTGGAATTCGCTGCCGGAGTCTGTGTTTCCTGATACACAAACTAGGGGTCTTTAAGTAAAGAGTGAATTGTTTACTTCTAGCGAGTGTGATTCACGGTCGACCTCGAAGGTCAAACGCGAGCCAATCAATAATACAAAAAATATTTATATAAAATGAACTTTATCAGTTGCGAATACTTCAAAAATTGCAAAAGTAGTCCAACCATTGATTTAGAGAATATCCAATGGTTAGACTACTTTGCACTTTATGGTATTGAAAATAGCGTGTATATTTCTATGTCATCAGCAAATCCTCTGCGTTCCTTTCCCTATCATTCACTGTGACTACTAAAGAATGTATTCTTCTTTCCAGGCACAATCAGTACTGCTGTCAATAAAGCAACGCCACCCCGAGGTATTTCGTAGTCCTTGTGTTTATTCTGACGTTAGTGCCTTACTGGCGAGAGACACATACATGTTGCGCGCGCGGCGGTTCGTGCAAGAACTGTTTCTTGATACGTGCTTCGATTGTTTTGCTACGGAGCCGGCCGCGGTTCTAACGCGTCATGGTGTTGCCTCGCCGTCAGCTAGCGTTGCGCCGGTCGTACGCCAATAGTATTTTGATATTTACGGGCTTGTATGGTCGCGGACTTGGTTGGTTTATAAAAACTGTATTTGGATCAGATTACTTCAAGTTTTCTTCCTGGATGAAGAATTTTGGTCACACAGTCACAGATGCTAAAATTGTTTTTTTTTTTTTATATATAAATAGAGACAAAGTAGACCAAATAACATGATCAAATTTTATAGTAATTATAAAATAGATTTTATAAAAATGTATTTTCTGTACAATGTAAATATGCACTCAATCTGTCCAAATGCTGGTTCGCGACCTTACAACGTTGATCATAATTATTATTAACGATTACTACTGAAGTTTTACTTTTATTCAGGTTTTGGTAATTTATAAGATACTAATTTAATTATTTCTGATGCTGTAACTTACTGTTATTCTATTTTCAAGCACTTGTATGGATTTGAATTTATATTATAGCACTTTAATATAAATAGGTTACCTTTAAAAATAAATGTAAAAAAAAAACAATCTAGTTATTTACGATTTAACGTTACACAACAGTCTTCAATTAGTATTAGAAGTTATTGTTGCAGTTGAACATGTAAAATAATGCTAATTTATATTATTATTATTTTATAAAGTAGGTCTTCCGATTTTAACGGATGAATATAAAATAAAATTATGACTTTTTCGGTAATTGTGCGTCTTATAAATCTAAACTAGAGTTTTAATTGAGACCCAATTAACTCTCTACAAAGGTATATTAGTGTGACAAGGTTTTAGATGAACGTGGAGTACATTATTGACACTGGCCGCTGGTGTTTATAAAAAAAAAAACGGTAAAAGGAGAAGGAAAAGCGGCTTTCGCCAATACTTCGTGGTCATCAAAATTAAAAACAATATGTCTTTCATTTCAGTGCCAGACTTTGCTTTTATAAAAGTTTTTTTTTTATTCAATGCTCTGGGTTTTGTTACTTGTTGTAGCGCCTTCTGCTTAAATATATGTTACAACCTATGATCGACTGGTAAAAAATGCCTAAGGCATTAAGTCCGCCTTTGTACATTGTTTTTACTTGTAATAAAATAAATTAAAATAATATGTTACCCCACGTTCATGGAAAATCGTTTACGAATACAAAAAAATCCTAAATGCCGGCACAAAAAACTGATTATTATCATCCTTTAAAAAACAAACCGTATAGCTTTATGATAAAATGTGAGAATGCCGAATAACCAATTTATGTATGTGAGATAAATTCCGCTAATTGGCAAGATCTTGTTATGTACCTACATCTAAATAATAGGGATGTTTCCTGGGTAGAAAAATTATAATTCTATTTAGTCCGTCAGTGAGATTATCAAATAATATTGGAAACGTATTTTTTGTTTCATCAAATCAATCAAAATTTACAAAGATAAAGAGCATCAAAGTTCCGGAGTGGGGGCTTGTGACGTCACTATGTCAGTATAAAGTGTAGCGTGACGTCACACGATATTTCAAAGCACTGTATCGTCGTCATTTTATGTTTACGTGTCAAATGCATAAATTCTTGCCCAATATTTTTTATTACTCTAACAGATGGACAATAAAATAATTTTTATTCAACATCCCTATTGAAGGTGTTGTATCAAATTGCGGAATTCTTATTTGCTGAACAAAGCTTTTTATTTATTTAGTATGAGCACGTAAATCGTCGCGATTGCCTTAATGTGTTATTCTTTTAAGAAAATAACGAACCTATTAATTTACTAGTCTCACATAATGACAATAGTTACTGAGCCAACTGACTGAATATTCCACCATTCCCACTGACTCCAATAGTTAATTATAGCGTACCTATTCACCGATCCCACCTTATACAACGATACGAAATGTTCCCTAGTTTCAAACATATTATAGTTTTAAATACACCTTCTACAACCTTGTGTTCATTATTTTACTAAAGTCTTATGTTTGCATTTAATAGTATTTGTTCTCTTTTTTCATTGTTGTTATTTATGGAAACTCGATCAGAATAGCAATTTAGTTTTACTTTAAATGATATTATAAGTATTAATACAGAGCACGCTGATGTCACATATTACTACTTGTTATATAATCGTTTATTAATGTTCAATAATAGTGTGTAATTAGTAGATGAAGTAAGTTTTTCATACCACTTGTGAATTGTTAATGAATTTTGAATAAAAACTGTCAAACGCAGCAGTATTTATAGAGGAATGTTCTTGTATGCTATCTAGTTTAATAATTTATGCGTCCTCGATATCCTGCATTTATGAGACTGTAATTTAATATGAATATCAGATAATAACCTCTTATGTACTGCTACTCTCCTGTTATATACTAGTTCTAAGAGTTGATTCTGATACCGAAATATTAAAATACTAGGTACTCATTTCATTAGTCGAAATTCATGATTGCATATCTAATTATAATCTGTTCATTTGTAATGAGTAAAAAACACGAAAAAGTGCCATCGTGCTGGTTCCTTGCGATTATATTAAAATGTTACGTTACTCTTAATTACCGACCTTCTATTATGCCACTTCATTACAATAAATATATTATTTTATAATAATGTACCATTGCGTTTTATTTTGCCTAGTTACCATTGTATCGCCTTACATAACTGCGACAAAGTTACCATCTACAGGAGATACGAGATTGTCAAAAAGTTAAAATGTATGTATGGGATTGACAAGCGTTACCGTAATATTTCGTGGTCATTTCCGTATCATCTTGTCTATTTGAAAAATAACTAAAAAAATTCGTCCGGTACTGAAAAAAAGTTCGATGGATTTGGCCAGTTTTGAAACCAAACCACTCAAACTCACGTTACCGCTGATAGAATTATCTCTAGAGCAGGGATTCTCAAACTATTATGGGCAAGAGACCCCTTTTCCAAAATGAACTGATACCTCAGACTCTCATAGGCAAATTACTTTAAAATGCCGCATTTTTCATCTTGTACGAGTTTGTGCACGCTTATCGATTTGTTGAGTTTTTAACTACTAAATTATTATTAATTGTTGGTACACGTAACACAACTTATACAGTATCTTGAAAGTTTCAAATAAGAACTTGTGTCAATTAATAAGGGTCGATTTTTAGATCTTGTCGACCCCCAAAATCAGTTTTCGTTTGTGTCGACCCCTGGGAAACCGCTTTCGGCCACTTTGGGAATCACTGCTCTAGAGCCTCTTGACAGATTTTTTTATGGAAAGGGAAAATTAAACATCAATAAAATTATAAATATTAATTTACATAGGTAAGTACAATTAAATTATCATGTATTAGCTAATGGAGGTCGGAATCAGGCTCCTATATAATATCTTTAGGATTTATTATGATGAGTTTAACCATTCTACGAATCTACTGAATAACTTAAGAGCTACTTTGACGATCCTGTCCCAGAAACCTGGTTCTTCTTCCTCGCGCTGGCTTGCTGTCGGGTATTCATCATCGAAGTTCTCCAACTGCCGCTTTTCTCGATGGGTATCTTGGATGCTGTCAAGGTTTGCTGAGAAAAAATGGCGCAGATGAATAATTACGGTTCGTGTAAGTAATTATTCAGTACCTTAGCTTCTCACTTTATAACGGGTTTTTATGCAGCAAATAAATGATTTCAACATAATTAGTAATTACATACATCAGGCTATAGTACGTTTTGAATTTTTCTATTATACATTTTGAGCCTTCCTGGCTCAAAGTAAATTATTTATTACGGTGCAGATACGTACGCCTCAGTAGCTGATTTTATAAAAAAAAGCTTTTTTTGCAAAAAAATACTACCGACTTCCAAATAAAAAACTACAAAGTGAAAAATAACTATTTTTGGAAGTCGATGTCTTTCTTTTTCCCATTTTTTGCGATATGAACCACCGACTTCCAAAAATAAAGTTATTTGTCACTTTGTAGTTTTTTATTTGGAAGTCAGTAGTATTTTTTTCAAAAAGTTATTTTATTTTTCCCTTTTTAGTTGTACCTACCTAAATAAAATAGGCAAGTTGTTTAGTAAGGTACCTATAACGCCAGAATAGATTACCCGAGTAACATGAAACTTAAACATAACCGGTGAAATGAGAGATCTGCGTACCCCTTTAGAGCGTACTGGCGTGATGTTATGTTATGAAATGGTATAAACATACGATTGCAGAAATCCCGTTATTTATAGTAGAGTTCTGTTTTATATCTCCGAAGTTCTTCATAAGATCTTCACCAAATTAAAATGGGACTAATTTCGAAACATACTTTTTCAACAAAAAATAATTTTCAAAATCGGTCCACAATTGACGAAGATATCGGTGAACAAACATTAAAAAAAAACAAACATGAAGTCGAACATAGAACCTCCTCCTTTATAGTAAGTCGGTTAAAAATGAGAGTCACGTCGCTTAGACGAAATATTTTGAAAAAAAAAATTAAATTAGACCATTTTAATAATAATTTGATTTGCGAACATTTTAAATTTTATTCGTATAACGTCATTAATTTGCAAAGTTATGGCTAACAGGGACAAAAATACTACAATCTCAACAAAACCGCCGGGCGTATTATAATGAAAATTTTCACCATCTCAAAGACAATTTAATTATCTACGTCATTTTGCCCTAACCTGCCTTCTATTTGACCGAAGAAGAGGTTGATTAAAACATACTTACATGCAAAGCTAGGAGAATCAAATGTAATCTGAAACAATGTAAATGATAATTGAATTACCTATTGATTTATTAATTTATATCTAAAGCTCTATTAAAACTACCGCGTGAGGTGCGGGATGGAATTTGCTCGCACCAATTGTGGCAACTAACTTGAGCAGGATGTTCAATTTAGTGCACCAACGGGTCCACCTCAGTTTAAACAGCCTCTAATATAAACTGATGCTTAGATACTCTAATTTCCTATTAGACACCGGGCTGCTACATAAAAAAATCTGCTGAATAATCACCAATATCACTTTCTCCGAACTGGGAATCGACTCCAGAAGAAGAAAAAAGCTATAAAAAGTAAATTAAACTAATCACTCACTTGATATGCCAATATACACGAATAAAATAACGTTAAAAGAGCAACGGTTAGCAGTATCGTCCTCATGTCTCCGGTTTCAATCACCACATTGATTCGCCATGACTGTGAACTTGCCTTTTATACGAGGGCGTGGTTTCGCCTGATTGTGGCGGAAAATCATGGCTTGTAGTGTCATCGCTACTATGGCAAGTTTTCAGAGCCCTTTTTAGGGTTCCGTATCATAAGTATAAGGCAACTTCTCTTTTTTCAACCGACTTCAAAAAGGAGGCGGTTCTCAATTCGAATGTAAGTATGTGTTTTGTATAATATTTGTTTGTTTTATTCAAAAGTTGGTGCTTTCCATGTACCTAGTCCTACTTAAATTTGATCAAACCTAAAAAGAACCGACATCCAAAACAAAACAATACAAAGCGAAAAATAACTTTATTTTCGGCAGTCGGTGTCAAAAAAGAAAAGAAAAATAGGTACCAAAGACACCGACATCCGAAAAGAAAGTTATTTTTCGCAGTGTTTTGTTTTAGAACTCGGTTTATGTTTTTTGTTAAGATGTTTTTTCAGTTATACATATTGATTTTAAAATAGGCGAAAATATGTTTGATGCAAGTGGGGAAAATTTAACATTGCAGTTGAGGCGGAATCATGGCGGAATACATGCCCTAGCCGAAGGCGAGACCGTTATTGAGCCAAGAAACTGCCCGTTGAACTACTGGTCGCAAGCGCTAGGTACTGCTGTCCTCATAGTCCTGGGTTCAAGTCCCGAGTCGGGCAAAGTTTTATTGGGTTTTTCCATCTAGAATTTTGCAGTAGCAGCCAAAATATAAGCGATATATTGTGTTATGAGTTTATTTAAAGAGCTTTTTCCGTAGTGCAAATATGCCTACTTCCAGGTACAAATAAAAAATATAGGTAGCTTACATTTAACTTGCTTAGCAAAAACATTTTATAACTAAGTTCAGGATCAGTATTGAACACACGAGAATGTAAAAATTCCAGTCTTTGCACTGCATTTTTGTACGGAACCTTGTTTGCGCGACACCGACTTGCTCCTGGCTGTTGTTTTTTGTATTTTCCGTTAGCTACCTACTTCATTGATATAGGCAGTATTACATGTGTCTGTACATTCCTTATGAGAAAGTTTATAGCTCAGCATTTTCCAGTGGCAAGTTCCTGAAATCTAAAATGGTATGTGTATGTAAATAGGTACACTAGCTTTGAAAGCCTATATCTTGCCTATCTTAGGTGTACCTACTACACAGGTTTAAGCACTCCCTCATTTCTCGCCAGTAGGTACCTACCTGATTTGTAGAACCCTTGTTGATGTAATGGAGGTGAGCTTATTGCTATACATCAGTTAAAAATTTCAACTGGGAAAACAAATATCATTTTGCCGGACCTAGACGTCGAAGTAAGGACCTTCTGCTCTGCTCAGCGGTTTGGTACGCTTGCGAGGCTTTGTAAGTAATCTTTCTTCATAATTACTTACAAAGTAAACGAACGATTGTAGATAATACTTAGACAAAAAGAAGGGCATATTTATTTGCGTTTATTGGCACAACATGTAGTAAAACAAAGACAAGGGGAAGGTCAGGTTCCAAAATTAAAATACGGCTTACAGACTTTTGATGTCGTCTGTACCCACACATAAGATTGTGGTACTTCGTGTATGTTTTCATTACCTGAAGTGACCTTGTCGATTCAGTTGCATGTTCCGCATGAAAGCATGCATACAATAGAACACTGGACACTATCATAGGCGTGGAACGCAAACGGAAATGACCAGTCATCGCCACGTAATGTTTTGATTACATATGGGAATGGTCATTAGAACCTAATTATTTATCTGTTTACATTTTATCAATTGAGCATCAACAAAAAATAGCAAATTAGCTTTAAGTTAGTATTAAAAAAACCGGTCAAGTGCGAGTCGGACTCGCGCACGAAGGGTTCCGTACCATTATCGCAAAAACGTAAAAAAAACACGTTTGTTGTATGGGAGCCCCACTTAAGGCACCTCCCCGAGCAAAACGCCGCGCTAGTCGTTTTTGTGCAGTTTTAAGAACTATCTATTCTAAATTTAAAAAGACATATCAGTTAATAAAAATACATTAAATTTCTTATTGATTCTAAAATGGTAGTATTTTTTTTTTTAAGAAGTATTTGTTTCACTAATCTCCTTCCAACAAAACCATAAAAATGAGAAATAATTATTGATAGCATGCATCTCCTCGTAAAGTGTTCATTAATTATTTTTGGTACTAACACTAATGGATAGACAATTTGATAACGAACATTTTGTAAGTTTTTTTTAATTTCAAAGACCAATATTCGATTTTATATAGATTTTATTCTAAAATCTGGGCGTATTCACTACTGTAATTCATGCGCCACCAGTTCCGCTAGGCCAATGGGAATGCTCATATCTCATGCTGATTTTTTGGTCAGGGCACGGCCTTAAGTATTTATTTTATTCTGTTTTTAGTATTATTAGCGGCAACAGAAATACATCACCTGTGAGAATTTCAACTGTCTAGCTATCACAGTTCATGAGATACAGTCTGGTGACAGACAGAATCTCAACAGAATCAAAACAGTGGAGTCTTAGTAATAGGGTCCCGTTTTACCCTTTGGGTACGGAACCCTAAAAAATAAAACCTTTATTCCGTTCATTTTACAAAGTACTCTTAGTTCTCCTGTTGTAGTATATTCTCCTGTCGTAGGTCTACTGTAAGAACAGTCTCTAGAAATAAGCAGCGCCTTTGTGCTCTTCTCTCTTTGCATGTACCACTACTCTTTGTATACTTTTCACTTTTAAGTGTTTTGTGTGTACCTAAATAAATAAATAGTTAACCAATAACTTAAAGATACATAGAGGCCCATAATTATGTGCTATGTGTTTATAAATTCCCTGGACCCCACACTAGGATTCACTGTGTAGTGTGTTGTTGGGTCCATACTAGTATAATATTTTTGGCTATGAATCTATGACTAGGTATAGTTTAGACCTCACTTGGGTGATACATACAGTCGGCTGCGGAGTGCGGAGCCATATATATAGGTAGGTACTTACTTGAATGGGAGTCGAACTCACGACCTATCGCTTGACAGTTCTAGATGAACCGTTGGGTTGTTACTAGGTACGATTTTAAATTCTTTTAACTAAGTACAATCATATTCTCATGTACGAAATTAAGTTTAACTCTTGGCATTATATTAATTAATCATCATCAGCGTACCTACAGCGGTTAACTGCTGGAGATACTCGTAGGCCTCTCCAATTGCACGCCATTTGCTTCCATTTTCGGTTACTCTCATACAGCTGCTACCGGCAAACCTACGGCGATCGTCGCTCCACCTAGCCGCCTGAAGGGCATTCTACAGTTCGTGGTCTCCAGTCAAGAACTCGTCTAACCCAACGATCATGGTTCTACGGCATTTACTTATTCTATGAAGTATGTCGACAACTTTGATTCTCTGCCGGTTCACCTTGTTTCGGATTCGATGCATAAGCTTTGAGTCTCTGTAAGAGATTGAATCAAAGTCGCTCAGCGAGTTATAGAAAAGAATTTCCATAACTCGCTGAGCGAATTTGAACTGATGGATCTGCCGTATCGTGAGTGTCCATGTCTCGGTTCCGTAGGTCATAACAGGTAGCACGCAGCGGTTGAAGACTTTAGTATTTAGGCTCTGGGATTGAGGTTGGCTTGGTGCGCAAAGTTTGCCCACTATATCCCATAATATTCATGCAAAAACCGCGGAGTTGCGGCACCTAATTGCCAATTCAATATTCATATACGTATATTATTTTCTTGGATAACAGTCAATAAATCTGCCTAGCCTTTTTCCAGTGATGACGTCGGCTAGGCTTCCAGTCGTAACAGTAAGTAGGTAGGTACTTTATGTTTTCTATGGATATTGTGATCTGCAGCCTAAGTGCGTACCTACGTGAATTCGCCAGGGCAAATGTTATCGCTCCATGAAAGAGAATGACAAATTCTTTTTAAATAATTAGGTACCTACAAAAAAATATTGGACTCTTTCGAAAAGAGCATCTTCACCAATGAAAGCGAAACAATACTTTCCTACACATACACTAAGAAGTTGAATCTATACTAAACTTCTTTCGTTTTCAGAGTGTATGTGTGTGTTTTTGGGAAAGAAACAGATTGTTTCCTTTGCCAAATTTACTTACACAATTAGGCTGCTGTTCTCATCTCTGGGACGGATCCGCCAAATACCAGCTTGATGCACTAGAGTCGATCGAAAAGCGGGCCCAAAGGCTCATCGGCGATGAGGCACTGGTTAAGTCAAAGCTCCAGAGCCTTGAACATCATCGCCGTGTTGCCAGCTTGTTGGTCTTTTATCGGTTGCATTTCGGGGAGTGTGCGATGGAATTGCATGATCTAATTCCACCAAGCCCGTTTCATCATCGGACTACAAGACGTACGGCGATGCTCCATCGCTACATGGTAGACATACCACCCATACGCACCAAAAGTTTTGGAAATACTTTCATTATGCGTACAGCTAAGGAGTGGAATTCCCTGCCGGAGTCTGTGTTGCCCGATAGCTACAATCTAGGAGTCTTTAAGTCAAGAGTGAATAGGTTGCTTCTAGGCAAGCGTGCTTTACCGTCGACCACATCATCGCTTACCATCAGGTGAGATAGTGGTCAAGTGTGAGCCTATAATTTATAAAGAAAAAAAAAAGAACAGATGGAGTAAGTAGCTGTCAAACAAATGTAGTCAAATGAAACTATAGTACCCCGCCAGGATCTCCCTTAGCGGCCATAAGGTCCCCTTATCCAGCCAGTGGTAAAAATAAAACACTTGAATTATAGATCGAACACATTTTTATTTATAACTATACTTTAATAATAATTATCCTATTTCTTAGTTCCTCCAAAGCCAGAGAATCCCATGATCTGAGCTAGTTCGGACTGAGCTGGTGAATCTTCGGGCTCTTCGGACTCCATGAGCTTGCGCTTCTTGTCCCGGCGTCTCTCACGACGCTGTTCTTTGACCCTGGCTTCTTCTTCCGCTGCTTCCCTTAGTCTAGTATCGAGCTCGTACTCACGCTTCTTTTCTTCTAGTTTTCGTTTATTGTTTGCGAATCGGGCTTTTACCTGTAAATATGAAAGAAATTGATTGTAATTATTTTTATCACATCACATCATCAGCCTATTAATGTTCCCACTGCTGGGACACAGGCCTCCTCTCTGTGAGAGGGAATGGGCCGTGTTCCACCACGCGGGCCCGGTGCGGGTTGGTGGATGTCACATATCTTCGAATTTTTGGTTCTAGGACATGCCGGTTTCCTCACGATGTTTTCCTTGACCGTTTTGAGAGCAGTGGTGAAGAAATAATTTATACAAAGTAAAGCGCCTGCTTGGGCTCGAACCCACGACCTACAACTTGTAAGTCGCGGCCGATACCACTGCTCTATACCACTGGGCCACCACTGCTCTATTATTATTTTTATATAGGTCACTAATAACTATTTAATCATTGAAACATGCAAATATTTTGACAGGTCACCTAAACCTACTACAAGTCACAAATTGCCACACTCTGAGACGCCTCTCAAAAACTGATCACAAAGATTTTCATGATCTTAGTTGACCATTCACAGCTCTGGGTATTAGCACAAATTTCACAGAGGACAATAACCTAAATGTGACTCTCTGTATAATAATTTTGCAAAAGGGCAAGAAAAATACTAAACGCAGAGAAACAATTTTTAGTATCCTAACTGCTCCACACACTGATGCAAACTTTAACAGCATTGTATGGGTTACGGGAGCTATAGTTATAACTATTACGTGGCGACAATCAGGGGAGGCTTAAGTCTAGAAGTAATGTCTTTCTGTTGTAATGGTATTTTTTCTGAAACTAAATAAATTCGGAGCCTTTGAAATCATTATTGGTATACAAAGTTCCAACAACACTGAAGTCATTATTGGTATGGTAAGAAGTAAGTACACACTGTTTAACTACTATGGCTCAACATGCGGAACAGTGGTAACGACCGCGACTTACAAGTTGTAGGTCTTGGGTTCGATCCCAGGCACGCGCATTACTCTTTTTAAATTATTGCATCACCACTGCTCTCAAAATGTTAAAGGAAAACATTGTGAGGAAAAATTCGAAGACATGTGACATCCACCAACCTGCACTAGGCCTGCATGGTGGATTAAGGCCTAATCCCTCTCACAGAGAGGAGGCCTGCACGCACAACGGACCAATTTCCAATTTTGCCTAAGTGCGGCAATGTCCATCTATCCTATCCTATTGCTCAACCAGCGACCACAGGTCGATGGGCTCAACATAAAAAGCCCACAGACAATTAAACATTTAGACACATACAGACTGCTTGTTGCATACTTGTTTTAAGAAAGCATTTGCAACAAGACACATGTGGCAGTTAACCAGGTGGATTTAATTATACATTTCTTTTCCTCATTTGTCTTGCAATCTCTTGTAAACCTTTAGCAGATTTTTTGTGCCGATATTGTCTGATGAGGTTTTTTCTTCCAGCGAAGAATCCGCCTCTCAATGTATTTTTAATTGTGATAGGCTCGTGTTTGACCTCTATCTCGCCTGATGGTAAGCGATGATGTGGTCGACAGTGAAGCACGCTTGTCTTGAACCTTGTCTGCAGAGGAACCAACAGTATGGAACGACTTATGGTAACTGGCAAAATAGAGGGTAAACAACCTAGAGACTGGAGCCCCAAATAGTGGTTGGATCAATTATAGTAGCAACTGGAGATACCAATCAGCTCTGCACTTCAACATGCAGCTGTTCGTAACAGATGGAGAAAAGCCGTTGAGAGTCAGCAGTGAGAGAGCGATTAGGAAGAAGCTTGGGCCATGTCAGCAAAACTGCAGGCAAATAGTCTAAGATGTACATAGACACACCACACAATAGGGATAAGCATAGACAAATGATGAAGATAATGGCAGATTGGTTCCACAAAGACTGTATATAGAAAAGCAGAAGATCACAGAACATTGGAAAATGAATTGGAACTGACTGCTGGTTCTAACTGGAGAATAGGCACTCAATTCCCATTGAAAGATGCTAAAGGAGACCTTTGCCACACCTAAGTACTTATTCATTAGTAAAGTACTAAGGACCTAAGTACTTTACTAATGTACATCAATCATTATATCAGCCAAAAGATGTCCACTGCCAGCCATAGGCCTTGCCTAAAAGTCGCCACATTTACTAGTCCCGTGCGTCCTGCATCCAGCGGATCCCTGCAACCTTCACCAGGTCATTGGTACTTTTTCATCAATACTATCAATGAAATGTAGGTATCGTAAATATACACAAACCTGATCCAATGAGCTCCTTTCAATTTTCATGGACATGCCAAGATTCCTTTGATGTTTCTTTCCATTGATGTGGTCCAGAAAGTTGATGGAGTCTTTGACAACACAATCGCAGACATTGCAGTAGTATCCTCCTGATTGCGAGGTAGGGGTGTTCTTGGTTATCACAACACTTTTACCGAGCTTGGAATCTAAGTCAACCTTGTAGTCTCGCTGTTTGAGGAGTTCTCTTTTCACTGGTGTGGCTGAAAAGAAATAGGTACTTCTTAGATTTGTTTCACTATTGTTAATTAGGTCAGATCAGTATATGTGTTTAGGTTTGATTAGCTACTATTTAATTGGTTTTAAAACTATGTGTAAGCTTAAATGCTTAGTTAAAGTAACTAAGATAACAAGTGTTAATGTATGCCATGCTGAAACACTTATTGGAACCATCAAACCTATTGGCAGACGTAGGCGTGGTAGAATAAGTCAACTTCGCACACAACAATACTTCCACAACAAAACAAACTTGTGTGGGCGAAGTTTTAACACAAATCAGGATGCTACTAGTAATGGATTGGATGCTAACCTTTCTTTTTAGCTCGTTCCTCTTCCTCTATTTCTGCTTTCAACCGATCTGCTGCGATTCTTTCGAATTCGTCTTTGTCCCATTTTCTACGGTGATCATCTGGTCTCATAGTCATGATGGCGGACTAATGTTTTCCTTAGAGGCTCAATAACAGTGCTATCGCTTCTTTACACAGGTCGTGTTCTTTTCTTAGGTACAAAATAATCACCACGTTAAATAAATGGAAGTACACTGTACATTTATGAGAAACACAAACACAAGAAGTGACAAGAACACTGAGCATGAGCAGTGAAGTGAAGTCTGAAATGAATATTTATTTTGACATTGACACATGTCAAAATACAATGACAGTGTCAGCCAACGGGTGTTTGTTTCGGATGGTGAACGCAGAACGTGTCTATGATGATTCTAGAAATTACGGATTTTTTTCAGTAGAAAACCCATGTCTTACAAGCTTGACAAACCATTTTAACTAATAATTTTTTTGGTTATTCGCTTTAACCGCTAACAAATTTTATTACAGGCCACCTAAAATTATTTAGTTAGACTCAGACGTTGTAGATGGCGCGTTTTGACTTCTGTAACACAGGTTTTTGCATGGCTCAGAGTCAGAATTTCAATTATTTTGGTGTATATATCTCGAACTGAGACGCATAAGGTCTGATACAATGATATTCAAATAAACAGATACGTTATACACTCACAAAACAATTGAAAAAAGTGTTCCGCGCAGCAGCGGCAGCACACATACACACTTTTCATTCATCTGACATTTCACTACAAGTCGAAAGGGATGGCTTGATAAAACCAACAAGAAAAAAAGAGACAGCTAGTGTTTGTCACTTGCGTGTGAATGTAAACAAACATTATTCTGACCACCAATGTTTTTTCTTTTTCTAACCTCCAAATATCAGAATATTAGGTTTTTTTTTTAATAAATTAGTAAATTGAGGTGTTTTGCGTACTTACATATGGTATGAGATCCCTTCTGTTTTATGTAATTTGGTATTATAATTGGTACACTTTCTAAATACACACGATGGCATTTTTTTATTTTGTTTTTGTTTCAACAAAGCGTATCGCTCTTCGCCATGCGTGACATAAACTAAAGACTAAAGGTTACAATTGTCTCCTATTCGAGTCTTCACAATGCGCGCGCTTATAACATATCTGTTTATTTGAATATCATTGGTCTGATATGGAATTTCACAAGTTTAGAGGAGAGCCAAAATAAAGATCTTGAGAAAATCATAACTTTTGTTTTTATTCGAATAAGCTAACAAAAATAGTACAATGTTTTAGATAAGTCTTGTAGTTACCTTTGTATTTGTATAGGATTAACTAGTCACAGTATAATAATTATATTTTATTAATCAAAAACTACTTTTTTGGTGACATCCGACCTTATGTTTTTACAGAGTCATTAAAAGGCGAATCCTTTTAATTCTATTTTCTGATCCAACTTTATACCTGCAATTTTTTGGTAAATTCACAGCGTATTGTAAGCTTTTTTGTAACATGTAACATTATGTTTGACAAAAAATAGAAATTTAGTTTTATTTATTTATTACATATTTACTTTAGGCACATAAACGTACAGGGGCGGACTTAATGCCTTAGGTATTTTCTACCAGTCAACCTTACAGAAATTTAGTTACGTCCGATCTTTTTATGGATGTAGCATTTACATTAATTATTAGGAAATACATAAGGTCAGAATTGAAAAAAAATGAAATTCAATGTCTAAGCGCTTCGGCACGATTACACTCGGAACCAAACCATGCATGGGCCGTCGACGCTGGACATTGCTACGTCAGAGATCGGAATGTACTACGACATTCCCCGACGCAACATATCGTCGGTGCGCGTGCGAAGCCGCGTAACAGCAGTTTGTTAATACCGCGTAACAACAAAAAGGTGCAAAATTGAAATATCGCGCCAACAGATTCGAATCCGCGTTGAGAATCTGTTGGCGCGATATTTACGATCTGTTACGCGGCTTCGCACGCGCACCGACGATATCCGTCACGGCTTCCGCGCACCGCGCATGACGAAGGATCAGACGATGAGAAGCAGGTAGGTTACTGCAACCACAATATCATAGTTATTGAAAGTGCAGTGTCATTCAGTGCTAATTATAGGGTTAATTCGACTCGACTAACGACTTGCACGCGAAAAACTTTCTATTCATGTAAACAAAACAAACGCACGCGGTGCAGTGCGCTGATAGGTCAAGCCACCATGACGACGAAAACGGCCGAGTGACCGGGCGATAATGTCCTATGCTACTCTTTCGCGTCGGTGTGCGTTCACAATATCAATGGAATGGTTTCTTTTTCACGTGTTTTTCTGTACAACGATAAAGTAGAACTTTTTAAAGCCATAAGGGCTTATTATGTACGTAGATCTTAACCAAACAAATAACGTTTTCGAGGCATAACAGTATATCTCAAGGTACAACATCTGATTATTTAATTTGAAGAGGCCTAAAGTTCTATATAGTAATAAGTTCTATATAAAATAGTACAATACGTATTATTTTTACCAACAATCAGTGTAGAATAAAGTCGAAAGACAAAATATTCGCTGCCTCACGCGTAAAATAATTTAAAAGCATGAATGCTGAAGTCAATGTTCGACCATCTAATTATACCAAAATTTTAAGCTTGTGTGCTATAGTTGTTATCAAGCCTTAATCCACGATATAAATTAAAAAACTCGACAGATCCGGCCTTTTGAATTTATGTATCTATCAGAACAAATGATGGAACAAATGCTCCAATCTCGGCATTCGACCATATGCGTCTCAGCAGCCTAATTGTGTAAGTGAATTCGGCAAAGGTAACATCAATGAAAGAAACACTTTCCCAAAAACGACTTTTCGTATAGCGCAAAGTCGTTTTTGGGAAAGAAACAGATTGTTTCCTTTGCTGAATTTACTTACACAATTAGGCTGCAGATCGAGATATATTTTATTTGTCAATAAAAATATTAGGCTTTGATTTGATTAATTGTAAACAGCTCAAAAACTAATAATTTTGTGTTGTCCTAATGCGTTACCGATTCGTTTTCTTATAACAATCGACTTTCATCATCATCATCCGCTGCCCGATTTCGCCCACTGCTGAGCATAGGTCTCTCTGTTCTTGTGCCAATCCCCACGCTCCTGCGCCAACCTCAGGTTTAGGTTTTACTGACGTAGATGCATAAAGTGCCTCGTAGAACCTTTCAGCAATGGATACAATTTGAGTCTGGTCTGTCACGACGTTGTCATTATCATCTCTGAGCTTAATAACTTGTTTGGAATCTGCACAAGTTTTCCTTCGAAACACTTTTGGACCTCTATATGATTTTATTGTATTTATTATTATTACTAGCTGACCCGGCAAACTTTGTTTTGCCATAAAAAGACCAAATATTTATCTACCCTATCTACCCTACCTTACACTACCTACCCTACCCTACCCTACACTACCCTACACTACCCTACCCTACCCGACCCTACACTACCCTACACTACCCTACACTACCCTACCCTATCCTACCCTACCCTACCCGACCCTACCCTACCCTACCCTACAGTACCCTACCCTACCCTACCCTAACCTACCCTACCCTACCCTACCTATAAACCTCACAGAGCCCGAGACCTTTGCAACGAATGCAAAACCGTGGAAATCGGTTCGTGCGTTCTGGAGTTATAGCGTCAGGGAGGAAAACCCGACTTATTTTTATATAGTAGATTGTACTGGTTTAAATCTTGGCGTATTTATTTATTTATTAATCTTATCAACGGCTTTTTTATCTACTGCTGTATTAAATTTAATGCCTCTCCTCTTCTGTATTAAATTTAGATTCGCCGGCGACAGTTTCTACAGTTTATTTTTAGCTCCACTTAGGTGTTTCTTCGCTACTTTGGTCAAAGCCCCGCAAAACAGAAGGTTTAAGTGGTATACATACATCTAGGTTTTTCTGTTCAAGTCCTTCAAGTTTGTGTTTTAGTTCTACTTGGAACGTGTCTTGCAATAAAGAGACTTTTTGTTTCTCATATCTTCTTGTGGATGTTATCATCTTAGGCCTAGCTGCACCACGATTTTACTTCTTGTGACACGATTTTAGAATCGCGATGTAAAATATCGCAGAAAAACAGCGCATGCACGGCGTTAAAAAAATCGGTGGTCATTCTCACAAGGTGTACAAGCAACTTGTACCGAATCCATGGAGTGTGTTACGTGACATAGAATAGTGTTACATCGAATAGCACGTCCCCGTAAGTTTACTAATACGAAACACTTAACAACGAATGCACGCTACCACGAAAACCTTAACAACGTAGACATGCGATCTCGAATAACCAAATCTCTAATTTCACCAATTCGAATCACTTAACAACAACAACGATTCTACGATAAACTTATCGCCGAAGCCACACGACCACGCTTAACCAAATCTCTAACGAAAGACACCAAATAATTATTTAATACTTCAATTAAGAGCGCAATTTTATTCAAAGAATAGGTGAAATTTTTACAAAGAATTATATTTTTCCTGGGCACACGCACATGGGAAAAATATTACCTGAAACAGTTTTCTTTATCTCTGAGACAATCCAATAACCCAAAATTTATACATGCAAATTACTTCTTTAGGGCCATAGAACAGCAAAAAAGCATTCTACATTCTGTATTCTCTGATCTGTGTACTAGACCTTCTGAGGTATGAAATATATAACTCCTTTTAGACCTATTACAGTATAAAAGACTACAAGATTTTATGGTATGCCTATTTTTTATGACTGGTTTAACCTCTCGTGTGACCGAAACGTGGATCCTCACGAGACACAATGGCTCTTAAATATTTTCGGTAATTACGGCATTCGACCAGTTAAGCATATACCTGTAAAAATACATATCAAGATACCTGTAAAAATACATACCCACCTAATTTACCTTGTATTTGTATGCCTAAATACTTCTACGCATCTCCAAAGCAAATATAAATTATAATAAACAGCGGTCCAATCCCGCAACCCAAAATACCAAAAATACAAATTGGTCAGCATATTTAAAACAAAACACCCCTTCACTCGGATGACACAAAATTGACGTTTTTGAGACCGTTTTTTTTATCACCATCCTTTGCCTGTTTCTTTTTATTCTTAATGGATTTCATTTTTATGATCAATATATCCTTCTGTAATGGGGCGTTTGAATTTTATTAAATGCCAATTAGATTACTGAACGGAAATTAAATGAACGCGCTAGAGCCAATAATGAAAATATGGGCCTCTTTGAGGACTATTGCTTCTACAATAAATTCAAGAATACTTTATGGATGACAGATATCTTTTCTTGTTTAAAACAAGGGTCTCACGTCTCGTATACGCTGTTATAACGACCTGTCACCTGTCTATTCGTCCCCACATTGCACTTCGCTGCAAACACTAAACACATTCTAGGTACATATGTGGTTGAAAGTTGTTCGCAGCACTCCAAACCACAGACAGTACTTAGGTTACGAGTACTGACATGTACGAAAACTACCAGATATTTAGGAAAAGTAAATACCACTAGAAGGTACGTGAGAAGATTTATCTCAATGTGCCTTACCAGCAGTAGGTATCTATCTACCTACTCCGTGCGTGATAAATATTTGATCAAATCTACCTGAGCTTTTAAGGATTTTCTTCGTAAGTCCTGTTGGTGGTTGACGTTTCATCTTAATTTTAAGGCAGTTTCTTTAATCATATCCACTAACGTAGAGTATCTTAATTATTACCAAATAAATTACAGCAATGACACCGCTTCGTACAAGATCGTCGGTTATTTTCTTGGCATGTTGCCAAAATGTGCCTCCCTAATGAACTAGTTAAGTTAGATACTCTCATTTTCTCAAGATTGTTCATAATCATGTAAACACAGGTACGCAATTCTTAGAAATAGCAGGTTTGATTGTGCCACTACTCGGAATATTCCATTTCGTCTACATTACGATGACTCTCACAAAATCAGCACGAGACCTACCTAATCATTAGTAAATTCTCCACACCTGGGATAACGTACTGTAATAGTAGATTAGTAGCCACGGTTACGTAGTACCTAACTATTAATTAATCTGTGGCCAAGGGCAGTAAGGCATCAATTGCAGCCCGAGATATTTAGGCGCCTATAGTTCGAGGGTGCAATTGGTGCTTACACCCGAGCTAACTATTCTGCTTTACATCTCGATTGTGATGTAAGTAGAAAAGACATTATAAGGCAAGGTATTACAAGAATAAAAAATATAAAAAAATGTTTTTTTTTCAAGAACGAAATTGAGTTTCGCCGTTCGATATTTAAAATTGATGACTATTATACTCACACGAAGACAAGGCTAAATAGCAAAGCGACCTCTTTGGTCATTGGGCTGAATGCATGATGTCTATTGCCAGTATGATGGTTAGATGTACACGTACGCGAACTTTTTGAAAGAAAGTTCGCGTACGTGTACATCTAACGTTAAGTAACGTAAGTGTTTTTTTTTAATTATTTACCGCCCTAGGGCTTTTCTAGCTACATTATTACCCCAGAGCGCTAATTAGTCACCTATAAGCCCCATTTGGAGGTAATAAGAACCTACTTACCGAACATGAGAGATGTAAAATTAATAAAACTAATAATACATGTTCCTATTTTGATCTATATAACACCTACCGTATGGTTGTGACAGCCAAGGATACGACAAATATAAGTTTTAGGAGTATTCTCTGTAACAGACTCAGGACTCAAGATCTGTCGATAAAATTCCATTCCAAATTGTTTTCAATATGTTTTATCGGCATGTGATAGTAAGCAACGACTCGGTAGCGAGAATTTTCCTTGAAAATGTGTTGATATGATTCATTTCTTACTATTGTAACAAAAAAAATAACGTAGCTATATGTACTTTATTCTGTAAGTAGATAGCCTGGGACAGATTTTGTTGGGTTAGCGTCAAAATGGCTGATTCGGCCCGCTAGTTATGAATAAATGATTGAGTTTAGAGTATTGATCTTCCTGATGGAAAGCCGTGGTGTTCACTATCCAATATTTTTTGCGTCCGGTTTTTCATGGGCATATCCAACATTTACTTAGGGATGGGGCAAAAGTAACGCAACTCGAAAGATAGTAGAACGTTCAGAGGCAGACCAAGTGTGTTGGGACCCACGGTGGCAAAAATAAATAGGGCCTTTCGAAAGACTAATACTCAGAAAATCAAAAATGTCAAATGAAAGGGCGATTCGCTAGCGTGATCAAAAATTTCTGTAGCTATCTTGTAGTTTTTCTCTTGAACAGTAAACTTTTAGTTACGAGTCAGAGTAAAGGGTGGGGCAGGCTGTCCCATACCAAATCCCAGCCGGCACCTAACTAAAAAAATTAGGACCAGCTTCTGCCAGCAACTTTATAGTCGAAAATTATCCCATGGCCACGAGAACGTTGGTGGGACAAAAAGTATCCATGTCCTTTAACAGGTCATGGGTATACCGTGTGGCAAATTAGCAAAAATCCGTTTAACCCATTTATAATACCCACCAAGTAGGAAAGTAAGTAGGCTTGATATATTCATTAATAACATAACTAGAGCATATAAACGTCATCAATGATTTCCTTCTTGATTTTACAAGTGAGTCAAGTAGAATTACCTATATTTTAGTTTCATATTTTCATGATGTATTAGAACTTCATTATTTCTGAAGGATACCACAGGTGAGTTAAGTTTGCGTGTTCTCCAAATTAAGATGGATTGTGTAGTGTACTTACAATATATTTTCTAAGTGTATCTAGTAGTTGGTATGTTTTGGGTACCTACCTTATAATGGCATATAAAAAGTACTTAGTCAAACGTAACTAAAATAATTTAGATAGATATCTCGATGGCATTTAATAGCACAATAGGTACATATACCTAATCAGTTAATTGAAAATCTAGCAGCGAATTCTCAAATATTGATCCATCCAACCAACAATGTTCCGAACGAATTAATATCAAAAAAGTGCTTTTCAAAAATAGACATCCATTTAGCATCGGCGTTTAAAAGTAATTAAAATTTTAAACAAAATCCATTATGAAAGCTAGCTTAAAATACGTTGAAATAACTGTAATCGACGTACGTCACTAGTTAGGTATGTGGCTACATTCACGTGGGCTTCGTACAGTTATTAATATTCAACGAGACAATCGAACTTCATTATAGGTACATTGGGAGGTAAGATAGAGATGATTTATTGAAGCAGAAACAGCCGGGGGCGCTCTCTCCGGCTCGCTCGCAGCAGCGTCCGCAACACCTAGACGACTCGAGCAAATCCCATGTGACATGTTTTACATCTTCATAGTTCACTGAACACCACTGGCTGCTCAACGTTGTTCAACCAATTCGACCTTAGATTATACCCATTATAACTTGTGGGGAATCACAAGTTAGAAATTTTCCGCTTGAAATATCGTAATATCAGTCAGTCACATAACTTAAAAATATTGGACATGTAATTTGTCTTTTGCCAGGTAAACAAAAAATTACTACGAAACAATGTGATGAAATATCGAGTAACGTCACGGTGTGCTACACTTTATACTGACACAGTGACGTCACAAGCCCACACTCCTGATTACTCCTGAACTTTGATGCGCTTTATCTTTGTCATTTTTTATTTATTTGATAAAGCCAAAAAAAACGGGTCCAATATTATTTGATAATCTCACCGACGGACTAAATAGAATTATAATTTTTCTACCCAGGAAACATCCTTATTGACCTCTGGTTACTCATTATCAACCGTTAAAATATTAACGCAAAGTATCACGGTGAGTGGTGATAACAGCGCTACCTCTCACACATTAACTGTAACATAGATCCAAGTCACAAAGTATCCCAGTGTCTACTTACGAACTCATCTTTATAATGGCTCCCTTTATACTCTGAAAAAGCTGCTTTTTACGTTAAGAACCAACGATTTAGCGTTAGCCTAATGACTGTTAAGGTGATGACGTGTAAAGAAAATTGTGCCAATTTGTTTAGTGAAGTCAATTTGTCACAAACTCGACGTGTGTCGGATCGCTCCACCCTTCCTCGGCGGTTCTTTCAGGTCGTGTTCCCCTCACGAGACCGATGCAATTTACATTGAAAGCGACTGCAAAAAATCCGCTTTACGGAGAGTGGAGTGAAGATAATTCCTTGTAGGATTGATCCTAACCAAGTTTATAATGTTAACAAAGTGGGTTCCGCTGATAGGGATCTTTTCATGTTTTTGTGGAAAATAGCCCTTGGAACAACACTTATTATGTGTTATAAAAGTAGTTTATCCATATTAAGCATTGTTTTGGCATAATTCAGTCAAATAAAAACTATCTCGAGTTTAATAGCAACCTACACTTTTGTAAATTTTCCACACAAGTTTTTTTACACACATGACATAGTGTCACTGTGGTAGATTTGCACCGTCGTATTTTGTACGTAGCGTCGCGTAGTCTCATAGTAGTTTCGTCAAAACAAGCCCTTACTACGTTGAGGTAGATATTATTAGATACATAATATATTTTATGCTATAATAATACTAGGTACGAAGGAAAAGGTAGGGCTGAAATAGATACTTACTATATTTTGTACTAAGTATACGAATTTCCGGAAATAAAGCGACGGATAGCCATGGCTAAAGATGCAATGACGCGTCTCCAGAACATCTGAAAAAATCGCGGCGTAGGTTTTAAAAACAAAGCCCGTTTGGTCAGAGCACTGGTTTTCCCCTTTGGAGTTGAGACGTGGAATATCCGAGCAAGAGAAAGACAGAGGATAGACACTGCTGTGGTGCTGGAGGTGGATGCTCCGAATCCCATGGACAGCCAAACGCACAAATGTGTCTGTCCTTTCACAACTCAATATCAAGACCCGATTGTCTACGGTTTGCTTACAGCGTATTTTGACTTACTTTGGCCACATAATGCAAAGAGGAGATAGCAGCCTTGAAAAGCTAGTCATTGCTGGCAATACCGAAGGCAAGAGAGCACGAGGCCGGTCGCCAAAACGATGGTCTGACCAAGTGAAAGAAGCTACGTCCTCAAGCAAATGCCAGCAGGTGGTGATGGCAACTTTGGAACAGAGTCGATGGAGGCAGATTGTCCGCTCAAAGGGGTCCAGTGACCACGACCCTCAGTAATGAGGGACCGACTGATGGAGAAAAGAAGTAAATATATCTGGTGACATGTTAATTTGATATAGTCTAAAAACCGGGTTTCCCCCACACAAGGAATTTCTTCCTGTATCGTGGGTGGGTTTACAAACATATAAACTCACATACACAACATCCAGAGCCGGAACAACTATCTGTAGGTCGTACAAATATTTGGTCCGTGCGGGAATAGAACCCGCGACACGCAGCGCAGCAGTGCAACCACTGCGCCAACCGTGCGCCAGTTGCCACACTTTTTGAAATCACTCTATATCTCTTAGTAGAAATAGCAAAATACTTTATTTGTAATACCAGCCGGTACCTACTTCAGTTTTTTATCTACAAATTTATGAAAAGCAAAAACATTCTCTTTTATATTTCCAGAGTATAAGGTTTATTTTGGGACATCTATCCCACATAGGGGATATACCCAATCCATGTAAATTGCGTTTAGGATAGATGCCCCGCGCAGAAACAGGGCATCTATAACGCAAAAACTTTTATCGCATTTTGCCTTCCCATGCAATCGCACTGAGACATGTGACACGATCAACTAAGTGGTAGTTGGAGGATTTTTCGAAAGATTAATAACATAGCATGCAATTCATCCGCGAATCTAGAGTAATTACAATCTGGGCAACTACACCCCTGGGGCAACTATACCGCTGGGGCAACTACACCCCTGGGGCAACTATACCCCTGGGGCAACTATACCCCTGGGGCAACTACACCCCTGGGAAAACTATACCCCTGGACCAACAATACTGGTTTTACCCTAGGTGTACCTCTGTCCAATCTTACGGGTAATGCAGGCGAGATGTTATATTATGTTTAAGGACATCAACATCATGACGGTATCTTGTCAACATATTTACGAAAACACCATGTACGTAAGAAATAATTTACATCTTTTTAGTAAAAACAGCGATAGACATAGTTATGTTACTAGAAATAGGGACCATTTAATTCAACCAGGTTTCAGGCTGGCTTAAGTAAGTACTGTATAAAATGTTACTAGAAAATACCGCCCCACATTCTAGAAATGAATGAGGCGAAATTCAAAACTTATATAAAACGCACACTATGCAGGCAGACATATTATAGGTTGGGGGATTACATCGCTGATAAAAATGCTTGGCTCAACGCTAGTCCAGCTCCACAGCCACTAGGGCACAAAAACAAGTATAAGCAGAAAAGTTCTGAAGTATTGTTGGACCTGCTGAAGACTGTATGCATATATTTGTGTTGTATAAACTCATTTTTTTTTGTATTATATAACTGCACAGCACATATGTGAGTAGAGTACAATGTACCAACTGTAAATCTACCATTTACTGTACCTTTGTGTCGTTCTTTGACTTCAGTGTGCCCTGGCAGTTGATAGTGTGTCATGCTCTCTCTAATGTCTCTCTGAGGGTGGCACATGTGTTGGATCATTCGGTTCCCTTCATGATGGTTGAACTGAGTGGTGCCGATCCATGTGTGAGCGCCATCAGTTGGGATTGGTCATAACTTAGCTGCCTGCGCCTGTTTTTAATTGCCTATTTATTGTATTTTTAATTGTTTGCTTTACTCTAGACGCTTTTATGTGCGTTTTTAGGGTTCCGTAGCCATATGGTAAAAAATGGAACCCTTATAGATTCGTAATGTCTGTCTGTCTGTCTGTCCGTCCGTATTTCACAGCCTGTTTTTTCCGAAACTATAAGAATTATGCTTTTGAAACTTGGTAAGTAGATGTATTCCGTAAACCGCATTAAGATTTTCGCACAAAAATAGAAAAAAAACAATAAATTTGAAACAAAAAAAATTTTTTTTTTTCATTAAACCCATAAGTGTGTATCTATATAGGTCTTCAAAAATGATGTTGAGGTTTCTAATATTTTTTTTTTCTAAACTGAATAGTTTGCGCGAGAGACACTTCCAAAGTGGTAAAATGTGTCCCCCCCTGTAACTTCTAAAATAAGAGAATGATAAAACTAAAAAAAATATACGATCTACATTACCATGTAAACTTCCACCGAAAATTGGTTTCAACAAGATCTAGTAAGTAGTTTTTTTTTTATACGTCATAAATCGTAAACCGCAATTTACCAAGTACGGAACCCTTCGTGCGCGAGTCCGACTCGCACTTGGCCGGTTTTTTTACATCGTTTTCACATATTTATTTATTTATCCAACAAGAATAATGTAACCAAATACTTGTAAAACACATTTTTTTAAAAGAGTATGTGTGGAGTTTCTTGTCCGTTCTTCTCCATAATAGATCTCCATGACAAGCTACATTTCCGAATGGACGGTAGAATCAAATTATTATTAATTTCAAATTTATTTTTTTGACGTTCGGAAGTGCCGCATAATGGCCTAATTGAATAAAGAAATTTTGATTTTAATTTTAGATTTTTGTTTATGTTATTTTGTAAGATTTACAATTTAAGAAAGTATCAACAAACTCATGAAAAGTTAGTAGGTAGGTAGGTACTACATTCCTATTTATTTTTACTGCCAAATTGTGAAGCGAACCAAATAGTTTTATTTAAAGCATTCAAATGAAAGGGCTAACCAAGTAGGTTCACACTAAACATGTTTATGATTTATTCGGCTTCTGTGTTTATAAAAAGCCGAGATTAATGGCGCGAGCCCGGCTGACGCACCCGGCCGCGCCTGTCCTACATCCTCGTTAGACTTTTTATATACACACTTGTCCTTTTTATTCGGAAGCCGACCGCATACGCCTCACGCGTTTTATTGCTTCTCTTTCCGATCTAACAGGGCGAGCATATTTGTTCATTATTTGCTGTATAAATTAATTATATTATAGGGTTACTATATAATAGGTTTTATTAAAAGAAAACGATGTAAACAATGCACGCCCATCACGCGTATGGATGACCGATCGGTCGCTGTGAAATTGTCTGTTTTTTAGTTTCAAGCCAAAAATACTGAACCAATTTTGAGTAGTCTTAGTATAGAGTTTAAATAATTATCAAAATTACACATTTTCACGCGGACGAAGCTGCTGGCAGAAGTTAGTATTTGGGTGTAGTTATTAGTGGGTTTCTCGGTATCTATGAATCAAAAGGGTTAAACAAATAAATAAGAGTTAAAAATGTGATAAACAAAAAAAAAAACAAGATTACCTACTTTCACCAATATCCGTCAGTAAAATATTATAGCAATTGACATCAAGTACCCCACGCTTTTTTAAAATAATTTTTATTTTGTTTATCATACTGTTCTTAATTTAAATTAATTTAAAATTATTTTCTACTTTTTAGTTTGGTTTTCCAATAAAGCGTGTTTTTTTGTACTATTATTTATTTTTAACTTTTAAGTTCAATCTCTAATCCTGAAAATCCTGGTAAGGATAATAGGACAAACAATTTAAATTATTGCATTGTCATCGATCCTTGATAAGTGTGCAAAGTTTCAAATTAATCCGACGTTCTGAAGGGGGTGAAAATCATGTTCAAATATTCCGTTGCATTGTTACATACATACCAAGCTAATAAAAGCGTGTTAAAAACGTAATATATAAACAATGCACACCCGTCACGTGTATGACTGACCGATCGGTTGCAAAATAAATAAAAGTTCCGTAGAGAAAAGTTAGGGCAGCGAGCGGCGACATCCGTAGCAGCCGCGCAACGCCTGGCGCGAAACATACAAACTTTGCTACACTAATACCCACTAGACAAATAGGGGATTCTTGGTTACCCCATCACGCAACCACAAAATTAGTCGAGTTATTATGGAAACAAAAAGTATCAGCTAACCTGATCCCTTTCTTTAACCCGTGTCATGCACTGCCCCGCGGTATATTTGCGTAAGTTATGACATGTTTTGTTAGGGAACGTTTTGCTGTCTAAACAATAAGTATTTCAGCAGAAAACGTCAGAATCTTTCATGTTCTTTCAGCTGAATTTCAAAAGTAATTAAAATTTGTGTACAGTTAACTTTTTACGCAAGAAAGTCACAAAGTACCTTATTGAAATATTCCGCATTGGTTTAAAATTATTTTAATAAAAAAAACTGTTCGTACATGAGTAGGCAAAGATATTTTTCAATATTAGACTCTTGAATCGTAGTTCGACGCGTAAATATTTTCATACACGATTCAGCCACACATTTTTCCCAAGCGGGCAATTCCATAAAGCTCAGGTACATTTCATAAGCTCGACGGCATTGCACAATTGGTTTTTAAAATATTTCAACTCGTATTTCGATTATAACATAGATATATTTTATGGGTCAACTGTCAATGAGGACTGACATATCAATAAGTATTTTCAGTCAACACTTATTTAAACCACATATTTTAAAAAGCAGACACAGCGAGCCTCTGCGGCGATTTTATACTAATATAATATCACAGTAAAATTGAATGGAACTCGTCATCAGCGAAGATTTTTTTATCGGTAAAATAATAATAATTCCGACCCTGAATTATTATTGATTTACGAAGCTACCTTTGCGTTTGGGATAATTTCGGAAAGCCACTGCGTGATATCTTCAATGAGGGCGGGTAAATAGGTATACTCATAATATCTTCACTCATATATAATATTGTAGTGATTATAGCAATTAAGGCCTATAATTATGGCACACTAGTTATTATCTTCCACGTGATTAATGATCAAAGAGTGTCAAGTGAACTCTGCTACTAATACTCCATTTATCAAGTTAATAAAGTAAACATATTTAAAAAAAGAAACGTATTTATAATATGTGTTTTGTAAAACAACGAGATTATCATACTGACCCCATTTGTAACCCCGCTTCAATATTGGATAAACAGAGTTATTCGCGAAAGTTTCATTTCAACATGACATCCAAGCCAACTGTGAAAACATTTTCGTACAAAGCGGGCAAAGGAGCACACTTCCTCCTTAATCATGCAATCCCGACGTGTGTCGGAAACACAACCGCGAGGATTATGTCTGCGGCTCTCCACAACTACATTCTAATATTTTCTGAGTCTCTTCCATCACATAATCTTTTAGATATATATCAGTACAATCTCTGATTTTAAAACGCTTTTTTAATTTATTAGACTAAACTGACGTTTGGTGTGTTGCTATTGCTACTTTATAGTTAAATTCAAATAGTGTCGTTATCCTAAGTGATCGAAAGTTGAACGAAAACCGAAGTAGATCGAAAATGGAACTACTCCAAGGCAAAAATAATACATTCGTTGTGAAACTAGCGGGCCTTATTGATTTCTTAATTTATTACAGTAAAACTTTATGTAATATGTGTATTAATACCGTTACATTTAAATATATTACGTTTAGATTCATAAAACATTTATTTACACCAATTATAGTTTTCAAAAAAATATTGGCCCCTTTTGACAGCTATAAAAATACTTAATAATAATTAAACTTGATGCTTGCGAATGATACTCGTTGTTATAGTGTATGGGTAACATAGTAATACATTAGGATTATGAATTTGATTTTTCAATTTCTCACGTAGAAAGTTATCGCGGCATGTAAAATGAAAAACGTCAACGGACTTCTTAGATTGTGAAGACTATAGTAAAATTAAATTGAGTATAATATCACATCAATTCAACGAATCACTGAGCCTTAGCTACAAAAGCTCCGCGCTTACAACATTAAAAAAAAATAAGGACATTGACAGCCGTCAGTTTAGTCTACGAAATTAAAAATCACGTTCTAGCCGTTTCCCATTCATGTTGGGGTCGGCTTTCAATCTGGCTTCAATACTGGTACTGAGCTCAACTGCCTTCTGACCTCCAACCCAGTAGGTAGATGGTTAACACAATAATACCCCTTGGTAAGACCGATGCTTTACTTAATGGCTTCCGTCTATCCGAAACAACTGTCAAAGATCTTTAAATGACAGCCGGGACCAAAGGCTTAACATACTTTCTAAGGCATGGAGAAGTCTCGGTGATTAAATATGGTTACCCATCAACGGATCGACCTCGGCAAGCGTTGCGTAACCTTGAATACCATACCATGCAGCTGTTTTAATATTATAAATGTTAAAGTTTGAAGGATGGATATGTGTGTGGATGTATGTTTGTGACTTAATCACGCTAAAACGGCTTCACGGATCTGGATGAAATTTGGCTCAGACATAGATTATAGTCAGTAGCACATGGGCTACTTTTCATCCTGGTATAATGTTACCTTGGCATAAGAAAACAATATCTCAAATAATCTATCTCTGTACTATTTTTCATGCAGATCCGTTCAGCGGTTTTGGTGTGATTGAGTAACAAACATACATCCATCCAAACTTCCATATTTATAATATTAAGCAAAATAACAGCCGCACGGTTTGACGTTCTGTTAGAGCTTTCAAATATACGAGCCACTTTTATAGCGGTTTGTAAGGTGAAACCGCGCTCCTATGAAGAGAATTCATAAAGCAAAGCATTGCGAACGTCTAGTTTTCTATTCCATACACTTTATCGCCCCTACATGGTACAGCTCGCTAAAAGCCTTATTATTTCGCAGAAAAAGTGATTTAATCTAAAGAATCGTGACCGCTAAAGGAACAATATTTCATGGCTGTAATGTAGAGCCTTTTGGTAGTAAAGTTTTTCTTTAACTTTGTACTTATAAAGTAACGAGGTCATTACTCCAATCAGTGTCGTAATATGACTGTAACAAGACCATAAAACGTGTAAGACACTATAAGGTTTATTAATTACTTAGTCTATAATTAGGTGCATGTTTGTTGCAGCAGTGTCGCTTGCAGCGTTTGTTTGCAGCGATCTTTCACGGCTTAATTACTTGTGAAGTATGATGCATGTTCGGAGTGGCACCTGCGAGGAGCGGGCGGGCCCGGGGGGCGGGCTAGTTTATTTCGAGAGTATCCGGCGGCTCCCAGATGTCCACAACGTTAATATGACGACAGCGACACTGTCACTTCTATCCAATCTTCCAAAATATAAATTAAATGTCAATATTAAGAAAATGACTTTTGATATTTTTATGCTTAAAGTTTATGTTGGACGTTTTATAGCACCAATGAAATATATTTTTGTAAGCTTTGGAAACGAGGACCTAATTAAAATTTCATGACCGTATCGGATGACGAACTCAAATAAATTGTCTTTTAAATATTATTAATAAAAAAGATAAAACAAATACAATCAAATACGGATTCTAAAAACAGGACATAGGTCTGACTGTGATCATTGTGTTAATTACTGAAAGTATTCATAAGCCAGGATGTGTACGTATATGAAAAGGGTACTAAACCAGTGAAATGATGTTCATTTCTATGCTCTGAGCAATATCCGGTTGGTCGTCGGTACTCCCAATGGCTATATTTAACTACGGGGCAATCTCCGCTGAATGAAGTAAATTAGCATTTTATGATATTATTAAAATGTAACGCGACCAGTGCTCGGCCGAATCTAATTATATACGTTCATCATAATTATAAGGTCGTAAAAGGTCCGTTGATGAACAGGCTGGCCTCGTCACAGATTGCTATGAAGCTCATTGGCTTAATCACCTCAATGGGCATTAGGATTGCTGAATCCAGTATTGCATAAATATCAATTTTTAAGGAAACATTTCTTATGTTGCAGTTCAAAGCGATGCCCACAATAGAACAAGCTTCCATTCCGATGGCACGATACACGGTGGTATTTTATGGCCAATTACCTCGGGTTCCATTGTTGACTAAGGAAAGGGCGCATTTAAAAAAAAAAACATGGTTGTAGTTTTCTCCGAAATCAAGGTTTGTTTGACCACTTTGCTCTACTCAAAGTAGAGCTCATAGTTTTGGCTTTTGATCTGAAAGCCTTACTCGAAATTCTATATTAACTTTTATACTAAACCCCTCCAAATCCTGCTTCCAATACAGACCATTGGCTACTCATTTACCTTCGTCTGTCACCACTGCGGATACACTGAATAAGATTTTTGGAGCTTCCATTTCAGACATAAACCCGGTGCTCTCTCTGTGTACTAGTATTGCATACTAAGATATGTAGACGAGGTCCCCACAAGACTGCAAAGCTTGTGAGATTCACATGCATGTTCCCAAACAATAGCTTTAATATTACTGGGAACAGTATGCCAGAAAACTATCACGTTTATAATCCTTGGAGGAGATCCCTAAAGCCTATCCTTATTGGGCATCGTTCCAATATCGGGTGCCTACATAGAGGGAAACGGGTTTAGGGAGCAGTGGGTATCAAACGCTTTACCCTACATGAGATAATCGAGGGAAACCCAGCGACATATTTCGCGTACCTACCTAAAGGGGGTGTCCCTTTTCAAAAACCATTTTCTTGTGCATGCATTAAAATACCATATATTTCGTAAATAACATTTGGTATAACTATATAAATAATAAAAACTAAACAAATTCTAATTTTCAGGAAATACTTGTATTGTAGGTATGTTTTGAACAAAGGATTCTTCTCGATTTCCAATAAATATAAACATTAAACATAAGTATCAAAACATTAAAGTTTTACCGGTGGAAAACTATCATTAAATTCAATAATTATTGCAGAGTGACTACCTGATTAGCTAACCAGTGCGTCTCCTGCAAAGTTCTACGAACGAACACAATCAGGGGTACCTTGTACCCACATCTCTTTTGCTTAGTCAACATTCATTTAATTCAGTGCTCGGTATTAATTAAGATTAATGTTTAGTTTTACCTTTATTAATAACACTACCAACCAAATATAACTTTTTCTAGTTCTGTTTTACTGACAACATTGAGTTGCATTGTAAATAAGCCGAATAGCTGACCCTTGAAACTCGATTTGTGTTAGGTTAGGTTTGTTTGTATGTTTAGAAAATGTTTTAATTGTATTTGTTTTTATTTATTTTTTCGCTGCTATATAATTTCTTTTCTTTTTTTCTTGTTATGTGCTTGCGTTTGACCACTATCTCGCCTGATGTTAAGTAATGATGAGGTCGACGGTGAAGCACGCTTGCCTAGAAGTAACCTATTCACTCTTGACTTGAAGTCCCCCAAGTTGTAGCTATCAGGAAACAAACCACAAGGAAACCACAAGGAATTCCACTCCATAGATGTACGCACAATGAAAGTATTTTCAAAACGCTTTGTGCGTATGGGTGGAGTATCCACCAGGTACCGATGGCGCATTACCGTACGTCTTGAAGTTCGATGATGGAAAGGGCTAGGTGGAATCAAATTGTGCAGTTCCATCGCACATTCCCCGAAATGTAACCGATAGAAAACCGACAGGCTGGCAACTCGTCGTTGTTGTTCAAGGCTCTGAAGCTTTGAGTCAACCAGTGCATCGTTGCCGATAAGATTCTTGACCTGTCTGTCAATCGACTCAAGTGCATCAAGTTGGTACCTGGCAGATCCGTCCCAGAGATGAGAGCAGTACTCCATGCATGACCGAACTGTTGAAACGAGACCTTTGCCTTGAAGTTGATGTACACTCATAAATATTGCATATCTATACCAATATTATAAAGAGGAAAGATTTTTTTTGTTTGTTTGTTTGTACCGAATAGGCTCCGAAACTACTGGACCGATTTAAAAAATTCTTTCACCAATAGAAAGCTACATTATTCCTGAGTGACAGGCTATTTTTTAATCTCGAAAACGGGTCCTGTGAGGTGGCCCACGGGAGCGAAGCCGCGGGGAACAGCTAGTCATAAATAAATTGGTAACATAGAAACTAAATATTTAATCCTAATATTATTTTCTTTCAATTCGATGCTAGTTACTTTAAATAAAATTAATTAAACCTTCGTGTAATTTGCTAATTAGCATCGTTTGTATGTAAAGTCTTCGCGTGGCTGGTTAAGTGTACACAACACGCCAGATATCTGCATTTAGATAGACATCTTGTTCCGTTCCCAATGTTCTTGATCGCGATTGGCAAAGCACCACGAATGACGAGTCTTTACGTACCCTCCCCTCCCCCACATTACAACATTACATCCCTACATCTACACTATATATATATCTATGTAATATCAGAAATCGAAGTAACGACGAATAAAATACAGAAGCTCGTGAAAGTTTATATCAAAAATGTTCACATCCAATTTGTAACAATTGCTACAGCACCACCGTTCAACGTCCAGCCCGATCGTAGAAATATGAATATGAGCCTTTTCGCCAACGTCCAATACTACGTGAAGAGAGAAGATAGCTCGACTTAATGTAATATACCTATCGGCGAAGGCAAATTCATATTAAATAATACTTTGTAGGCAAAACGATCGAGAGTCCCTCGGGTGTCGTATAACTGCTAAGCCTTCGCCCAAATTGAGAAACTTGTTGAAAAATCTCACATGTGGGATACCTGGGGATACCGGGATATATGACCGTGCGAGTTATTTTTCAAAATTTAATTGGACCAGCGCCATTGCTTCGTTATGGGCTGCTTAATTAAATGTGTAATTTTAAGTTTATACTAGTCTTATTTCCTTTTTTGTGGTGCAGAATACGAAACGAGAACACGTACTTTGCGAAAAAACTACGAAATAATGCAAAGAGCAGACTTACTTGAGCAAAATAAAATATACAAAGAACAGCAGCCAAGAACAACAAACTATTGACTTATTTTAATTCACGAATGTAAATCTCAAGAACAGCTTTCCGTACGTCATTGATGAATATTACATTACGGGGAGTATATCCACACAAATCTGAAATATTTTTGTAGAGAAACACATTTCAGTCGTGGAGTTAGTTACGCCCCTGTATCCGGCAAAACCCCAAGAAAAGCCTCTCAACGGCAAATCTCCTGTCTGTTCTCTAAAATACGTATCAGTTGGAAACTGCAACCTTTATTGTCGTGACGATACATCAAAACGTTGAGACAGTCTTGTTTATTCGGTTTATTTGTAGAACAAAGCCTATTTTCAGAGTTGAATATATTATAAAATAATATCACAGTTACTACTAACGCTTGATGCTAATTACTACAGAAAATTTGCTAGTTTGAAATAACAAAGATAAGTAACGCTGTAGAAATACATTGAGACTGTCTGGAGATGACTAGCTGCTTTCATTCCGCTAAAATAACTGCACATTAAAGTTTTATCATTACAGATTGAACGAGGGAGCTGAGGTAGGATTTATAGATATCCCCCAGAGCTCATGAGTGGAGCACGTCCCACCGATTCTACTAGATTCCTCCGTCCTGTAATTCCGCAATAAGACGATCACAAATGTCCAACTTAAATTGAAACAAGGAAAGGATAATGTAAAGCGCTACAAGAAGCGGCAAGCCTCGTGCTGGACCCGGGAAAGGTCTGCCACCTTCCGGCCTATTTTTTTAAGAAAATGTTAAATATAATATTTAGACAAACTAATGGAGCCTAAAATTTAAGCAAAATGAGAAATGAATATTTAATTAGGAGGTTGATCTAAAAACGAGTACTCTTTATTTAATACTGAAATACAGTACGGAGCTAATTTAAACAGCAGAATATATCCCTTTCATCAACGAGTGACGTAAGAAGCAGTAACAACAGGAAATGTTAATTAAAACGACCCCACGTTCATTTGCTGCAGTTCAGAGCTGCGACTGCAATCTGCAAGCGTCGAACGAGCGAAGCGTGTACTTATTAATTACGTCTCCGGACTAGCCACAATGCACGCTCAACTAAAGCAACAATAACTTCACTTTTACGACACAATCGATAAACAACGTCAAAGACTGGAGCCATACAGCAACTTATAATAAATGATCCATTCAAACTCCGGTCTAAACGCTCAGTTTTACATTCATAAACCATTCGTAATACTTAATGTTGACGTTTGTACATTCAAGAGATTCACTTTGAGAAACCGTAGCAAAATAATACGAAGGACGCGCAGTACATTGTCTCAGTTTAACAGACATATTTATCAGGCTGTGGTCACATTCCACTAACGAAAAAATATACGGATTATATACCTTAACGAAAATATTGCAGGATTTATGATGGGTGCGCCAAAGTTCACCTAAATTTTCAACTCCGATAATTGGAAATCCGAAAATGTTCTTCCTAACATTTTTCATCCTAACAATCACAATTCCTAACTACTCTGTCTCTAATGTCATAATTCAGAAGTATTCAACTTCATAATGTCAGTAGCAATAAACATTTATTATACTTTTATTTGTTTTCCTATATTTTCTCAACATAACTATCTTTTACACTATTATTCAAAGTCATATCTTTTTTGTTTAGATTTGTTTTTATTCATAATAATCAGTATTATATACATTAATTTTGCGTAACTTTATTTTCACTTAACATGTATAACATATAAGAATAACAGGTACCATGGTACAAGTATTCAAATAAATACATGTTTTCATATACACATTTCAATTAAATTAGTTTAATAATAGCGGCTATAGCTTTCAAATAATCACTTTTATTGGTGTATTTTGCTTTAAAATTAAATATATATTTAATACTATCATATTTGCCGTTGATTTGGAAGTTCATTTTATTTTTGTAGGTAGTACTCATAAATAGAAAGCTTTATAAAAATTTTCAAGACTCGGCAATGTTATGTTTTTTTGTATGTTTTTCGTGAGGTAAAAAAGTGAGAAAAAGTCCAAGAGCGAGCGAAGCGAGCTCGGGAACTTAGGGCACCCCGACACGGATAGGTTAGGTTCGAAGGAGATGACGGAAGCTGAAGTGAGCGAGCAAAGCGAGCGAACGCAGCTCCCGTCATCTCCTTCATGTTAGGTTACTTTAGACCCTGCAGACAGAAATAGGAGCGCCGCGCAGCGGGGCTCCGTCGACTTAGTTGCTTAAATCTTCCATAACCATCGGGTTCCGTGGGGTTGGGATGGTACATTGAGGTAGCCCCTCTACCCTCCTTTCCCTTTCCCCCTTTCGCGCCCCTTAAATCGATGGAAATTTATGGAATTTTTTATTCTAACCTGAAAACTTTAACCATGGATATCTCCATAACTATAGGGCTCCGAGTGGTTGGTGTGGTACTGAGGGGTAGCCAAACCTCCCCCCATCCCTCCTCTACCCTATCCGCGCCAAAAATCAACGGCATATAATCGAAATTTTAACCTTACACTTATACTTTTTGTTGCTTCTTAATTCACACGCCCAATATTGTTTATCCACTGTTATTCGGTTTTTTTTTTCATATGTAAATCCATGTACGTCTAATTTTAATCCTCCGCGACTGGTTTTAAATGATTTTAAATAATTTTTCTCTATATTAATAAAGCATTAACACAAACATGCTCGTAATGATAATACACCGACATGAACTTAACAATAGACACAACTCAGTACGCTATGTAAAGCATACCCCAAATAATAATCATCCCTCAAATTAAAACTATAAATATCATCTTCTAACCAAATATATTTTTTATTACACTTGGTAAATGTTTCTTTCTGAGTATGAGTGAAAATATTATGGTAATTATGTTTAGGGATAAAAGCGTTATGATAAAAAACAGTAGGAGTTTAAATATATTTACTTAATGATTTTATTAATTACAACTTTCGGAAACACGAGTGTTATGAACATCGCCGGTAGCACTACAAATAGTATGAATGAAAACTTTAGGATGAAAATTTTTAGGAAGAGTGATCATGCGGATTACAAATCGTTAGGAAGAACAATTTCGGGTAAACAACTTTAGGTGAGCCAATATGGACCCCTATAAATATCATCTTCTAACCAAATATATTTTTTATTACACTTGGTAAATGTTTCTTTCTGAGTATGAGTGAAAATATTATGGTAATTATGTTTAGGGATAAAAGCGTTATGATAAAAAACAGTAGGAGTTTAAATATATTTACTTAATGATATTATTAATTACAACTTTCGGAAACACGAGTGTTATGAACATCGCCGGTAGCACTACAAATAGTATGAATGAAAACTTTAGGATGAAAATTTTTAGGAAGAGTGATCATTCGGATTACAAATCGTTAGGAAGAACAATTTCGGGTAAACAACTTTAGGTGAGCCAATATGGACCCATTTATGATGTGGCCACCGGCGTCGTGACAGAAATAGAAAATATCTGATAGGACCGCCTTGCACATAACATACATCATACGAGGACAGCGACACGGCTAACCGTTAACAAACATTCTACAGAAAACATTGCACGGAATATACGCTAAGTTTTCCCTGTCCGTCCATCTATCAAATCAGAAAGATGGACACAACGAATAAATAATTGAAAAATAAATTAGAATTTACTCACTTGCACATGCAGTATATGCCGTCTAAAACTTTTTTACTACATCAGTCTTTGTTACAACTAGGGTGCGCAGTCTTCAACTATAAATGTTTAATTTTCTTTGCAATAGACGAGATTATTCATTAATTGTGAATCTGAATTCAGAAATCGTATTACAATTTTCACCGGTTTTTTCACCTTTTCTTATGTTAGCGAGCTCCATGAAGCCCATTGTAGAACTGGAAATCGAGTTTTTATCCAAACGATGAATCGATTCGATATAATTCTGAAATAATCCGATGAATAATTCGAAAGTACAACTGTTGTCGCCATTACGTCATACATAGAAATAAATATTTGAACTGGAAAACTTCCTACGGTATGTTTTGACGCGCTGTCATACTTATGTCGAGCTTGAAAAGTTTCAAGGAAATGTTTTGGCATGTTTAATCATTCATATTTATAGAATAAATTTGGGCCAAGGCAGAAATACGAAATCAGAACAGAATGATAAAATTCGTGTTCAAATATCGAAATATCTAGACTATTATGTTTATTCCGTAAAAACCTTGATTTCACTTGTTATTTGAAAAAGTATTTTAAGATTTAATTGTATTTTAAGTATGTAGGTACAACTGATATTTTAGTTTTTGTTTACATTTATTTTAACATTCAGGTTACTTTTCCTCCACATGTCATCTTCATCCTCCAATTAAATATTCTTTGATTGCAATTTATTTTGGATCGTTGCATTTTGTCCTTTTCGCCTATACATCTTAACTTGCCGTCATTTTAAGTCACCGGTTCTTCAGTTTTATTTTACCCTTATCAACATTCATACTCAAAACATTAATCGAGACATGTGCCTCAATTCTTTGCATGACATGCCCGATTTTGAGGGTTCCGTAGTCAACAAGGAACCTTTATAGTTCCGCCATGCCCATCTGTCCGTCCGTCCGTAGCTTAACTCAGAGACTCATAGCACTAGAAAGCATATCTAATTTGGCATATATACTTATACATATTAATCACGTCGAATAAGTGGGAAAATAAAAGAATGAAAAAATATTTTTAAGGTGTTCCTCCTGTACCTACACGTAAAGTGGGTTTTTTTTTTCTCGTTTATCCTATGCTGTGGGGTATCGTTGGATAGGCCATTCAAAAATATTACGGGTCTGTGAAAACTTTTTAGATTCAGGGTTCCGTTTGCTTATAATTAAGCAAATTTTTTTAGAGTCAAGTGTAGGAGACACTTGAAACTAACAAATCTTTGCTTAATTTTCCCTGCCAGGTTACTTTTGGATATATGAAAAAAATCACGTCAGTAGATATTATATATAACGAAATTAAAAGGAAAACGATCACAGCTAAGTAAGTTGGCTTTACAAGTTTACGAGTAATAGTCGACAAACTTATAAAATGTACTTGGCAAAAATAAATAAATATTAATGTAATTGGTAATGTGCTTGTATACAATTTGTATATTGATGTATGGGTACAACAGTTTTCGAGTTAATAGTCCCTTCGTTAGAGCAATGTTCGGTGCTTTCGTTGTTTATAAACGTTAGTAATGTTACCTATTTATTTTGGTGAATGTAGCTGTTTATACGGAACCTTCTGTGCGCGAGGCTGACTCGAACTTGGCTGGTTTTTACTCCACTTTTCGGTCACCGTTACCGCTTTCAGCCCGTTTCTGTTCTCTCCTACCGTATTTTACATAAAGATATTGTCAAAGTATAATATTACAAGAAACCTTGGCTTAATTTATCCATTGCTAAGCATATTAATCCAATATACTTTCAGCTAAGCTTCACAGGTATCTCGAATGTTAATTAATTTATGAAACAATATAAGTTCTGCCATAAATAAGAGCTTTGATACTGGTCTGAATTATACCTTCACTTGGTTAGAGTAATGAGTATTTACGATATGAATGATCGTTTCTTAGTACAAAAACTAGAAAATAACTACGCTTAATATGTTCTTCCAATTCTATTATAGCAATATAATGTACTAGCTTTTTCCCTTGACTTCGCTCCCGAATGGTAATACTTTTTTTTCTGGATGAAACAATGATGTTGCCAGGGGTTCAGAAATAGTACATTGTTCACCGAGAGGAGAAAGTGACCGATTACCGTCGAGGGTGTCGTTTGAAACACCCGAGATCGGGAATCGCACTTTCTCTCGAGTGATACATAGTGCTTTATACTACACCTACGAGGAAAATAAAAAACTAAATCTTTACTAATTGAAATTTATATTGAAATTGAAAATGGCGCCAATGGCGTCTGCAATTTTCACATGTTCTTTTTTCAAATTGTTTGACACCATCCAACACACAGCTAGTGGCCAGTGTCATTTTGCGAACTTGGAGATAAAAACTCACTGTAAAAACTTTTTGGCTTTTGATATTTAGGTTACCAGCGCATAGTCTTACCCAAAATTAAAAAAGAAAAACCACGTAACAAAAGAATTTTCATACACTTTTCTCTCCCGCTCAGATGCGTTTTCTCGCCGCATATTTGTTCGATATGCAATGACGTACTTTCTACCGTAAATTTGATAAAGTATCAAGGTACTTTCCGAGCAGGTGTAGTATAAAGGACCTTTTTGTACCCCTGGCAACGTCTATGCGAAATTTCATGATGATCGTTCGCGTAGTCGTGAAAAGTCGGCGTGAAAGCGTAACAAACAAACATACTCACATTCGCATTTATGTAGTATCGGGATGTTCAGATACAGGGAAAAAAACACAGGGTAAGGAATTAATATAAGTGTATAAGATCTTTACTGATGTACAGAGGTCTGTCTTACATCAATTCTCGTTTAGTACTATTCTATAAATATCGTACAGTGGGACATCTCGTTTTTACCTGCGTCCCTTACCCCAGCTTATTTACTAACTGAACTTTAGTAGTTCAATATCTTACAGAGTACGACAATTTTATAACTACAATTCCCACACAAATAGACCTTCTTAAACTTACAAATATTGATAAACATCTTGTTTGCAAGATGTTTAGTGTTCGCAACTTAAGACGGTACCCTGACCAAAAAATCGGCATGAGATATGAGCGTTCCTATTGGTCTAGCGGCACTGGTGGCGCACGAATTACAGTAGTGAATACGCCCAGATTTTAGAATAAAATCTTTATAAAATCGAATTCTGGTCTTTTGAAAAAAATAATTCTACAAAAATGTTTGTTATTAAATTGTCTATCGATTAGTGTTAGTACAAAAAATAATCAATGAACACTTTACGAGGAGATGCATAATATCAATAATTATTTCACATTTTTATGTTTTTTTGAAAGTAGATTAGTGAAATATATACAACATTTAAACAAAAACTAAATCTACCATTTTAGAATGAATATTATGTAGAAATTTAATGTATTTTTATAAATTGATATTTCTTTTTAAATAACGAGTAGATAGCTCCTAAAAACCGCACAACAAACGGCTTGCGCGGCGTTTTGCTCGGGGTACCGCCTTAAGTTTGTACAATTTCTTAAGACGACGACTAACGCCAACGACCTTGAGGGAACAAATCGCGCACTCGTTTCACACCCGCGCGACCCGAAATTTAGTAGTTTTTTGTACTTTCCTTATTATTCTATGACTTTAAAAAAAGCTTCAGATCAAAATGTAGATAATTAAATTGTCTTTGATATGGTGTCGATTTCATTAAAATACGTCCAGCGGTTTTGGTGTGATTGTCGTGTTTTTGTCCGTTTTAGACATAACTTTACAAATTAATTACACTATGTTATACGAATAAAACTCAAAATTTGCTCAGATGAAATTATTAAGAAAATGGTCTAATATAATATATATTTTTTGCAATAAATTACGACTAGCCGTTTAGACGTGATTCTCATTTTAAAATCATCTTAAGCCCTGCCATAAATTACACTCTAATACAAAAAGTACATGAAAACTATATTTCCAATTCTGCTTTTATAATATTCAGTAAAGATATCTTGGTCTTACGTCAATGCGTTTATGACTTGGGATTTGCGTCTGCCAAAAACATACCTTACAAAGGAAATCTCAGAATAAGTAATTTTCTAATGAGAGAAAGGACAAATCATAAATTTTCATTTTACTTAAGAAAACGAAAAAAAAAATCAAGGGCAATATCATTCCAGCAAATATGATTTGATCCTCGTGAATATTGGTCTTGGTCACTCTTAATATAAACTACTGTATTGTGACAATGATCTTTTCGTAATAACAGCTCATCTGGAATAATTTACGAGTAGCATCTGGTAGAGAGAATTCTGCAGCTATGTCCCTTTTTCCAGTATTTTCTTCTTTTTGCAGTTTCGTCTAGTGTAGTTGCATAATATAAATCTTTTCTTGTCTTTACCTAACTTTCTTTTTCATAAAGTTTACTCCGAATTCCTTGCATTGTTAACGATTCACCGAGCGAATGCTTTGAAGAACTAACTAGGTAAAATAATATGTTATTTCTGCAAAAGCAAAGGATTATTTTCCTGTCTCATTAATAAATACTGAATAATCTATCGCCCGGATGGTAGGGCAAATGATGGGATGCTTTAGAAGGGTATACATGAACCCTTTTGGTTATGTGTGACCCTTCAAATGTCCTTCAAGAGGATCAGTTCCGTAGTAGGTACATACTGGTGCTCGGATGTATGAAATTTAAGAACATGAAGGTGAATTCTACAAGCGCCCTTAAAAAGTGCCCCTAAGTACCTGCCGTAGTCGTTCAAGGATTTGAAGTTGCTTTAAATGGAGCAGACACATCCTGAAAAAAACAAAGAAAGAACAGTTTAAGAAAAATATGACTAGAAATCCCACATCTATCTTAAAAACTTTCATGACTTTGTACTTACTTTGTATAGATATATTTTTATTCTGAGATAACTTTGTCATACAATGCTATTCCCCTAGGTTTTACTACTGGTATGGTACATACTGATACATTTTGCCGACGGCAACAAGCTCTAATAACAAAGACAAAATATTATAAATTAGTTTTTCACCGCGGCTTCGCTCCCGTTGTCCACCCCAAAGGACCCGTATTCGGGATAAAAAAAAACTATGTTAGGCAACAAACAATCAAATCTTTCCATTGTTTATTAGTGTAGATGTAGATAAAAATATAGATATGAAAGTCTGTATTTATGGATGTTTATCAATTAAAAATGCCTCAAAGACTTAAAGAATTTGTAAATAATTTTGAACACAAATAGATCATGGCCCGGATAACAAAATAGGATGTGTTAACCCCGTAGTTTATTAAGTTCTCGTGGAATAATTTTCGACTTTCAAACGGGCAAAGCCGCTGGCAAATGCTAGTGACAAATATAAGTATCTTCCGTATGTACTAGTAAGTAAATGTAGGTACCCAGACAAGCTTCAATTACTGACAACGCAGCTGCCAAGACCCTAGTCTCAAGTGGACCGCCCCCTAAAACCCCATGGGGTTAGCAAAGGTATAAAAGCAAAGAATGGGAGGGAACCGACTAATTACGTCATACTTGTTTGTTACGTAGTATCTAGTACTTAAGTGGTATTTATCGTTTTACATCCTTAAAACCAAATAAACGCATATTATATTAGTAGGTATTTGTTAAGCCAAAATTAAAACAACTGCCTTTTAACGGTCTAGAGAAGAATCACCGTGACAGACGGACAAAAACTTATTTCTTAAAGGTTTATTTTCAATATCAAAGGTCGGAACCCTAAAAAGACAAGTTCTACTAGTGTTTGTTACTTCTGCACATTCGCCAGTAATACTGGACTAAATGAAAACTAAATAAAGAATCTAATCTAGGTTCTAAGAATGATCGCAACACCTACCTACTTTTTATAACCTTGCAAACTTTAACTAGATAATATTCCACCCTTTAGGTAAATTTAAACACGACACAAATTAATTCATTTTGTCGTACTGAAAGCCCGAAGCTCTTATCGGAACACGCTTAAATATGTGACAAAACAATAATGTCGAATTAACACGAATCATTTTCAATTAACCTTTAACGGTTTAAGTACACGCTGGCTTTTGTCATTCGTTTCCTAGAATTGAAGCGAACGGAGATTTTAATTTGAACCCGCTGTTGTCACTGAAAGTCTATAAATGATTTATTATTGAATTTAATTACTGTTATCAAAAAAAAAGGAAAGTTTCAATAAAATTGGGTTATAAGTTATATCATGGCCAGCTTCTTCCCGCAAATGCTGTGGCCCGTCCCAAAATAAAACTGGTTAGAAATGGGTAGTAGGTTATATGTAGTATGTATGACACTCAGTAAAAGAGTTTTCGTAAACAACGGATCTGACGCAGAATGTCCCATTCGCAAAACGTCACAGTTAAAACGAATGTCCTATTCGCGAAACGTCCTATTCGCAAAAGGTCCCATTCGTAAATAGTCCCATTCGCAAAAGGTCCCATTCGCAAAAGGTCTCATTCGCAAAAGGTCCCATTCGCATAAACTCGTATATCGTGCGAGGAATCTCAATGTCCATTACAAACCCGATGTCCGTTGACGACCGATTGGCGTATTTGGTAGTAACGCTGCCTTTGAAACCAACGGTTGCGGGTTCGAATCCGAAAAGTTATGAGTATAAAGGACGCTCTAAAGTCATTCAATCATTTACAATTGTTACGGCTGTATAGATGCACTAAGTGCCCTAGCCTGCTGCTTCTACTGAGCTTACAGACTCTCTAACAAGAACATCAAATTGACTATCAGCATCTACTGCACTACTATGAGGTGCTGATACGGCAGTATAGATGCACTAAGTGCCCTAGCCTGCTGCTTCTACTGAGCTTACAAACTCTCTAACAAGTGACTTCAAATTGACTATCAGCATCTACTGCACTACTATGAGGTGCTGATATAACTCATTTTAACCTTACAGATTTTATACACTGAAACCGAAACACTATTCATAATTTATTTCAATTTATCAAAATAAACGAGGTTTAAAAGGCGGTTACAAAAATATATATCACTTATATGTGTGAAAGTAATTACAAGTTTAGTTTCCAGAATGCCACAAGTCGTCTATTTGACACTTTTATAGAGAACTAGCTGACCCAGCAAACTTTGTTTTGCCATAAAAAGACCAAACATTTATCTACCCTACCTACCCGACCCAACACTACCCTACCCTACCCGACCCTACACTACCCTACCCTACCCTAGACTACCCTACCCTACCCTACCCTACACTACCCTACCCGACCCTACACTACCCTACCCTACCCTACCCTACCCTACCCTACCCTACACTACCCTACCCTACTCTACCCTACCCTACCCTACACTACCCTACCCTACCCTACCCTAACCTACCCGACCCTACACTACCCTACGCTACCCTACACTACCCTACTATTGAAGGTTACATTCATATTAGGGCAATTACTGATAGATATTGTGATCGATTTACCGGGGGCATTTATATTTGTTTGTTGTACATCTTGATTAACGGACTCTTTAATCCAACATGATTTATAAACTGAAATGACTAAATACAAACATAAAATCCCACACTATACTTCTACAACATTACTAAGTACAAAACGCAACGTGCATACTTTTTCTGCGTCGCGTTATGTGTCACAGACCCATAAAAAAAAAAAAAAAAAAAGTGTCACAGACAATAAAATGGATGTTTAAGGCTCCAAAATATATTATGTATCTCATAAAATGTCATACCAAAAAGAGATAGATATATATTTGGAGCCTCCCTCTAACCATGTTATAATGGCTAAACTCTAATCTGTGTCTGGTACTATGTTTTTTTTTTCTAAGCAGATCTAAAGAGGATGACCTAAACCGTGCGAAGCCATAAAAAAAAAAAGGGATGAAGGATGACCAAGTGTCCAGTAAGTAAATTACATACTTACTTACTGGACAGTAGGAGATTCCAAATTTAAAATCTCGCTTCTTACCGGACAGTTGTGAATAGTCTCCGGTAGAGTTCACTTTCTGGATACTTTTTAGAGATGTTATGTCAACATTACATACCATTTTTGAGAAAATTAAGTTTGTAATTAGGATATAAGTAATTAGTAGTTAAAACATGAAAATAAAAAACTGTAATAGATTAAGAACACAATAATAATAGAACACGCTGAAGAACTTATTTTCCCTAATTTAAGAATTAATAAAGATACAAATAAAGTAGAGACTAGGTAGTAGGTAAAATGGGAGTCCCCACCCATTGGACTGGCAAGAGAAGAATGATAGAAAGATATAGAATGAGGAATAGAAGTACGAGAGGCATAAAAGCGAGAACTGGTATGAATGAGAACAGATTTAAATAGACGTCAATTACGTTGACGGAGCTAGACCAAAAAAAAAAAAAAAAAAAAAAAAACCCTACACTACACTACCCTACACTACACTACACTACCCTACACTACCCTACACTACCCTACCCTACCCTACCCTACCCTACCCTACCCTATGTCCTTCTCCTGGTTCTAAGCTACCTCCCTGCCAATTTTCAGCTAAATCGATTCAGCCGTTCTTGAGTTATAAGTGAAGTAACTAACACGACTTTCTTTTATATATATAGATTTATATAAAAAAAACTCAAATTCGGCCAACCGGTTGACAAAGTCAATTTGAAAAATAATGCGAGTGAAATTCACATGGGAATCCTTGGTTTAATATACTGAAGTAGTCGCAAAAAAAAAATTGACCAAGACCCTTTTATTTATTTATTATACACTTTATTGTACTCCATAACTGAAAACCTTTTTCCGTGTCAAAAGAAGTCCGACAAGACGTGGAACTTCCAGTATGACGGCCCAAGTTCGTAGCGGAACCCACACCGAAAGCGCTTTGCCAAAGCATCGTCATCATTCTCTTGCCCTAATCCCAATTTATTTTCAGTCTAGGCAACATATCTTCATCCATACTTCTCTATTAGTCGTCATCTGAAAGAAAAGAAATAAATAAATGTTCCTTTTTAACACGGCCCATTCATCGTTCCTTTGGGTTCCCCTCCTCTTAAGCGTTCCCAAAACATTTTATGCGTATGTATGAGAAATCCAACAAAAGCGATTAAACAAACATATGTAATTGTAAAGCAATAAAGAGCCGCTGGGAACAATGCAGCACCTATGCAAAATATTTGATTGACAGTCCAATATTGTTTGCATATTTCGTTACCGCTTCCATTTTATGAAACACACAAAGCGTTGATACCGCTTGAGACCATTGACATGTGCTAGCGCTAGGTTTAGAGAATGAAAAATGTGGGGAAAGTATTTGTTGTATATATAAATTTTCAGATGAAAATGCTCCGCTAGGCAGTAGGCGTGACGCACTTGGGATAAAGTGAGGAACAAATACGTAAGAGGATCATTAAATTTAAGGTAGTAACAATCGCCGACAGGATCAGAGAGAGCAGAATTAGATGGTATGGGCACATTATGAAACGTGAAGATAACTGCTCCGTGATGACTATGCTCAAAATCAACACCAAGCAACGAACAAGGGGCAGACCGCCCTCTTCTTGGTGGACCATTATCAAGAGAGACCTCAAGGAGAAAAGTTTGCCACCATCGACAATCCAGGATAGCCCATTCTGGCGGAGACGCACAAGGAGGCCCGACACCAAATAAATTAAATTAAAGGGGGCAGGCAGAAGAAGAAGATCAATTTTCAGTAGGGAATATGCCGTTTTTACCTAAAATTTACATAATTATAATAAACCATCACGCCTGTATTCTCCAAAGGGTTAGGCAAAGCCATCAACCGGGCGCAAAACTAGACTCCAGGAAGCTACTGAGAAATTCCAGACGGAAAAGCCCAATAACACTTTGCACGACCTAGGAATCGAACTCAGGACCTCATGCTTAACAGTAGCACCTGCGACCACTACACCAATGAGGCATTCCTGAAAATTACTGACTATTATTTATGACAGAAACCAAATTATCATTTATTTTTCAATCTCTAACACTCGTTTTCATGCAAGATATTATCGAGGCGTTACAAATGACACGCAAATCAAGTAATGGGATTGGTGCTTGATAATTAATGCAAACCAATCACAGCTAACACGCTTTTTACATTCGGTCACATTAATTTATTGATAATTTTCGTTCATGGAATTGGGTCATAGCTATAGAACGCATATCAACGTCAATGGCGAGTACATCACTCACCTTCGGTTTGCCGACGATATAGTGGTCATGGTCATGAGACCATGGAGGACCTCAGTACAATGCTCGATGACCTCAGTAGAGCTTCCAAAAGAGTGGGTCTTAAAATGAACATGGACATAACCAAGGTGATGTTTAATGCCCATGTTACACTCACTCCTATAAAGGTCGGAGACTCTACACTCGAAGTTGTGGACGACTATGTCGACCTGGGACATGTTGGGTAGGTCAAACTTCGAGAAAGAGGTCAACCGTCGAATCCGGCTGGGCAGGTTCGGTTCATCTTCTCGTCCAACTTAACATAGCGCCTCAAAACGAATTGCCATGATCAGTGTGTATTGACAGTGATAACCTATAGTTCTGACACATGGTCAAAATGGGCCTTATCAGAAAGCTTATAGTCACCCAAAGGGCAATGGAGAGGGTTATGCACGGCGTTTTCCGGCGGACTGGTTAATGTGGCGACGCTTGGTTTAGGCGCGACGCCTTTCAGCTGATATGATGTTGATTTCGAAACCCTCTATAATGAACCTGATGTGAGGTTACTCTTCCTATATATTGACTATTTGCACTGATACATCTTTACTCCATTAGTCTAACTCAAATATGACTCAAACTCGGGCAGTGTTGGCTAGAACCACTGCTAAAGATGCATTGGCGTCAGAATTATTAATGGGCCTGAGTAGAGATATTAATTTAATGCACTCTAACCGAGAAATCTTCAGTTCCTGACGCCTCTCACGTTAAATTAATTAACAGCTGCTTAAAAAAACGAATGTAATCTTTTAAGGAAGACCGAAATTAATATTAGAAGCCGGGCGTGACGAAGTATCGTATCTTGCGCGTGTGAAGTGATCAATGACGGGAAAGAGGAGTTACGTCACCGCGTGACATGTGACTCGCACATGACACTACACCACCGCAATTTCCGAACCAAATATAACTTGCTTTCCGGTGATAAATTGGATGTAGGTGGGTATATCTGCATATTATTATATAGGTACTTCGCAGTCGTTGATTTGCTGATACATTCTTTCCTACAGTTATTTTTTTCAGTGTTTAGTGTGTCCACTTTTACAAAACCTATTAAAATACCGCTTTAAGTCCACACAAAAGTACTGTTTCATCAGGTGGCCTACTGGCTAAGATCTCGCCTCTGGTACTTGAAGTTATAGGTTTAAATCCGGGCAATTACGAATGTGACGTTTTCAATATTTCTTTCTAAGTTTATCTTAGACATAGCTGAAGAAAAACTGTTGGGGCGTAACTCCCAACAGTGAAAATGTTATGTTGAACTGTTATGATGAATGAGTAAACAACCGATTGATATAAAGGTTTTATTGCTACTAAAAATAACATATTATAATGTAATAATGTACAATTAATGTTGAGCTATACAAACTGCAACGTTTCACTGTAAGTAGGACGTATTAGTTAGGGTCAATGTACAGCGTAGCTCGTACATATTGCCCACTCACAAAGTTAACTTAAATGTACATCGAAATTGTTCAAAATCAAGTTAGATTATAAAACGTAATGTAAATACAAACAATTTCATAATTTATTACGGTAACTCACAACGCGCAATAGGCGACGTTGCTTTATTGAGTGTACGTGCACTCGATAAGTGCGCTGCGTTGATGTTTTCTGTGACGTCAAATAAGGCGTTGTCCACGATGCTCGCTGTCGACCTTCTTCGGGGCATCGGATTGGGAATAGATGGAGCTTCTGGTTTCTTTTGACTTGCCCAATGTTTGCGTAGGCGGTTGTAAGCGTATATTACACCCGCAAATGTTGCGGCGGCAGCCAATAGGTAGATGACAACGTATTGGTGGATATCATGGTGTGTTGCATGATCTGACATGATGTCTTCTGATGTTGCGGCTTTCATTTGTTCTACTTGTTTGCCAAGCTCTTGCAGTAATACTCTCTGCTCTGTTACCGTCTCATTCTCGTGAAGATGATTCAGAACCGGTACAGGTAAGTTTATGATATTGTTGATTGAAGGAATTTCTGCTGGACCTGCGTCGACTTGGGCTTGAATTTTGTTCATTTGTTGCCTTTGGGGATAAACAGCAAAAGTTTCACTACTAATTATGTAATCGTCATTGAGTGTTATGACTCCGGCCTTGTGTAGCAGCTGCGTTGAAACTTGATGCCCACAAATAATACGTATTTTGCATTGTTGACAGCAAAAATAGAGGAAATTATTTGCATTGTTTAATTCCAACCACTTGTCTCGGCAGGTTTCATGTTTTGTTTCGCAGTGAAGAGATTCCTTGTCCTTCATGCAAAGGCTCTCGTCCGACTTCATGCGGTATACAGGTTTCTGTAGTGGACACAATTGGGTTGTCGCGTCATGTTGCATGCATTGATGTATTTCGGATTCCGTCATTGGTATGTAGGAGTCCTTTTGAATGTTTATTGCTAACATTTCAGCAATAGGTATTATGGTGACCATATCCACGTCATTGTTTTTCGGTACTGGTATTGTTCGGTAGATCTCGAAGTTATCTCTGCTGATTAGGGGTACCTTTACCTCGATTATAAGGTATCGTTCGGTCATTTTCGCCTTTACTTGTAAGAGATGATACAGGTGAAATAACTCTGTTTGAATGTTGGTGATGGGTAGGACCAAATCCTTGGATAATTGACCCGAGATTTTGTTCAATTCGTCCCGAAGCTGTTCCGGTGCGATGAGGTGTAGGTTCATCTTGCCGTTATATATGTTTGTTACCGTGTCTATGAGGGTCTCTTGGACGTTTCTGAGATGCTCAATTAAGCTATTTGCCGTAATAGCTGACATCACAAATTCAATAGACAGTTCTTGGGAATTCAGTTCCTTCTGGAGGTTGTTCGTAAACCTTTCAAGGTTTAGCAAATGTTGGTTAAACATTTTGTACTGTTTTTCAACTGCATCTTCCGACCTCTTCAGTAAATTATATTCTGCTTCGATCACGGATGTTTGATTTCTTAACAACAGTGCCAGGTGTTTCTCGTTGGCCTTGACCAGGTCAATGTCTTCTTGATATTGTTTCGCGAAGTCATCATCTAATACTCCGAACAGGGAGCGCGCGATGGAACCGACACCGTTGATAAGCCCGCGTTTGTTTCTCGTATTCACTCGGCCTTGCGGATTCAGCAACATATGGTTGTAGTGTCCTATTTCGTCGGTCGAGTGCTGTAGTTGTGTTAAAATTACGTTACATTGTGTTTTCTGTTTTATTTTCTCGCAGATGGTTTCTAGATGATTGGTGAATTTGCTAGATATTGCTATACCATGCCAGTAGGGCTTGACGTCATAGTACACGATAATCTTCCACTCGCCGCGTATAAGCTGCATATTGGTTACTTTGTCAAAGTAAAGGCCTTGTTGAAGCTCGACGATGTTTGTTGTGTTAGCGGCCGCGACGGGATTTAGCAAATACAGCAGTGCCATGACCAATCCGATGAAGTTTATTTTTCTGTTTGTTGTTTTGCATCGTCGTGAACTTTGCGACTCGCTGTTAGCCTGTAGGTATGACTCATTTTCATTTGTTTTTGTTGTGTTTTGTTGTTCGACATTTTCGTCACTGTTGATAGGCAAGACGGATAGTTTTGTGACAGGCCTCTTCATATGCCCGTTTCTTGTTTTTAGGCTAACGACCCGAACGTATCCATCATTCCCAGGGTGAAGTTCTGTTATTCTCCCCATGAGCCATTTCCCGGCTGGTACATGATCTTCATGGATTACCACCAGATCGCCTATCTTCAGATTTTTCCGTGGTTCCTGCCACTTTGATCTGGCTGATAGCTGGCACAAATATTCGTTCCTCCATCGTTTCCAGATTTCTGCGAAGATCTTTCTTGTTAGTTCCCATCTTGTTCTTGCATCTTCCATTGTTTCTATGACTGTCAGCCCCGATCTACCCGATAAAAAGTGTGCTGGCGTCAGACAGTCTAGATCGTCTGTGTTTTCACTTAGTGGACACAGAGGTCTGGAGTTCAAGCAGGCTTCCAGTTTTGTTAGGATTGTGGAAAACTCTTCAAATGTTAGTTTTTGTTCTCCTACTACTCGTTTCAAGTGGTGTTTTAGGCTTCTGACTGCTCGTTCCCACAAACCTCCCGCTGATGGCCAAGCGGGGGCATTAAAATGCCACTCAATTGTCATCTCCGCGATTTCCTGTTGTAGTTGGATGCTTTTGTATGTTTGTTCAATTTCCTCGTATTGTTCTACGAGTTGTCGGTTTGCTCCGACAAAGTTTGTCCCGTTGTCGCTGTATAAGTGACGAGGGGCGCCTCTTCTTGCTGCCATTCTGTTGAGGGCTGCCAAAAATGCTGAACTGGTGAGGTCTGACACCAGTTCGATATGCACAGCTTTGGTCACCATGCATATAAAGACTGCTATGTAGCCCTTTGTTGTTCTTGCTCCTCGGCCTTTGTTCATTTTGACGTCCACAAATCCAGTGTAATCTACCCCAGTATGGTAAAAGGGCGGCGCTTGATTTGCTCTTGCGCTTGGTAGATTACCCATCAGTTGGTGTTCTTTTGTTGGGTTGTTCTTGCGGCACGTCACGCATTTTCTGATTTGCATCTTGGTTGTTCGGTTCCCACCGACGATCCAGTACTTCTCCCGTAGGTGTGATAGAGTGAGTCTCGGGCCGCCGTGAAACGTCATTCGATGAGCTTGGTCGATGAGAAGATGTGTCAATCGACTGTCGTGTGGAATGATCATCGGATGTTTCATGTTTTCGGTTAGCGATGCGTTTTTCAATCTTCCTCCCACTCGGAGGATGTCTTGATGATCAATGAACGGAGTGAGGTCTTTTATTTTACTGTTAGCCTGCACCCTGTTATTTTTCTTTAAATGACAAAGATCTGTGTCAAATGATTTTTGTTGAGTTTGTTTTATGAGCACCTTTATTGCGTTATTCAATTCGTGCAACGTCAGATATCTCGGTAGCTGTCGCCTTTTCGGGTTCAATGCTCTGAGTATCCATGCGACAATGCGAATAATATGTTCGATAGAGCTGTGATTTTGCAATAATGTTTCCACAATGCTCGTATTTTCTATGATGTGTTGAGAATGTTGGGATACATTGGCTTGTTTCCGGACTGTTTTTTCTTCTTGGTCCGTGTTATAATTGTGTTTTTCTATGTTCTTTGTTTTAAGCAATGGTAGCCATGTAGGTCCATGCCACCATAATTGATTTTCTTTCAGCTGACTAGCGTATTGGCCTCTGCTTGCGGCGTCAGCGGGATTTTCCTTTGTATTAACGTAGTTCCACGATGATCGTGGTATGACGTCAGTAATACTTCGTACTCTGTTTTCTACGTATGCTTTCCAGCGGGATGGGTCTCCTTGTAACCAACCCAGGACCACCATGGAATCAGTCCAGCCGTAGACGTGTACTTCATATTGATTCAATGACTGTTTGACTTTGCGCATTAGTTGTGATAGAAGGTGCGCTCCATTCAATTCCAGTCTAGGCAATGTTGTTGATTTTCGGTGTGGTACAATCTTTGACTTTGCAGCGACCAGTATTGTTGATGACTGGACTCGTGCATAGATGACGCAGGCATAGGCATCCAGGGAGGCGTCGCTAAACCCATGTAGCTCCATTGTCTGCTTTCCGCCACACTGAAGCCATCTAGGTATTTCGCATTCGTTTATCGCTCTTATATCGGCTTGTATCTTGCACCACTCCACATGTATGTTATCGGACACTTCGTCGTCCCAATGTAAGTTGCCATCCCACAGTTTTTGAAATAATAATTTCAATTTTGTTGACACGGGGGCAGCCAGCCGAGTGGGTCAAATAGTTTGGATATTTCGGCGAGTAGGCTTCGTTTTGTTTGTTTCTTGTTTACGTCAGAAATTGTGCATTCAAAGGTGAATTTGTCCTCTCTTGAATTCCAGCACAGGCCTAACGTTTTTTGTGTATTTTCTGTTTTGAAGTTGAAGACAATCTTATCGTTGTGTTGTTCGGAGATATCTTCCAAAAGTTCTTGATTGTTTGCTGACCATTTTCTGAGGTTAAACCCTCCATTTTTCAGTAACTGTTTCAGATCCGCGATCAATTGCTTTCCTTGTTCGATTGTATGTGTCCCGTGAACGAGGTCATCCATGTAGAATGATTCTTCCAGCACTTTTGAAGCCTCCGGGAACTGTTCATGTTCATCTGCCGCCAATCTCCTGAGCGTCATCATAGCTAGGAACGGCGCAGCCTTGGTTCCGTATGTTACGGTTGTTAATTGGTATGAGCGGATAGGTTGTCCCAGTGATTCTCGCCATACAATTTGTTGCAGTTGTTGGTCTTCTGGGGCTACCCAAATAGCACGAAACATCTTCTCAATGTCCGCTGTAAACGCATATTTGTATTGCCTCCATTTCATCAGTAATGTTTGTAGGTCCTGTTGAAGATTGGGACCTTTGTACATGAGGTCGTTCAAACTGCATCCCGTTGACGTTTTTGCTGACGCATTGAACACCACTCTGTACTTTGTTGTTGTTGATTCAGCGCGTTGCACGCCGTGGTGAGGTAAGTAACACTCGAGTGTTTTGTTGCTAACTGTTGATTGCTTCATATGACCTAGATCAATATATTCAGCCATGAAGTCTTTATAGGCCTTTGCCAGGTGTGTTTGTTTTTCCAACTTTCTTTCTAAAGTTTTGAATTGGGCTACAGCCATTGGTTTGGACGAACCCAGTCTGCTCTCAAGTTCTTTCTTCATCGGCAGTCTGACTTCGTATTTCCCATTCTCCAGGCGTTGCGTAGTGTTGGTGTAGTATTCAATGCATGTTTCATTTTCCACCGATAAATTGGATTGATCGGTGATGTCTTCGGTTTCCCAGAACTGTTTGATGTCTTCAAGATTGTTTATGACCACATTGCAGTGGAAAGTTTTGACATTTCCGCATAGAAGCCAACCTAGGTATGTTTGTTGTGCGATAGGTTGAGTGGTGTCATCGCCCTTTATTATGCCTCCTAGCATGATTTGCGAATAAATGTCTGCTCCAAATAGTAAATCCACCTGACGGCTGTTATGGAACTCCGGATCTGCTAAATGGATGTTCTGTATGTGGGACCAAGATGGTTTTGCAAAGGTCTTATTCGGCAGGTTCTTAATCAAGTTATTCATAATGATGACAGTCGTTTGGAACTTGAAGTCGTTGTAGACAGAACTGCAAGTAATTGTTGTCATTCCTTTGCAGTGGTTTTCCTTCTGTCCAACTCCAAAGATGACTCCTTTGCATCTCTCGCGCTTAACTCCTAGAAGTTGAGCAGCATGTTCGGTGATCAAAGATATCTGAGAACCTTGATCGATGAGGGCTCGCAACTTGATTAGGGTCCCATCGGCTGTTTCTATGTTTACTACAGCTGTCGCTAGTAGTATCTCCGAAGTATCATCATCCTTTGATACATGGGAAGAATTTGTTTGTTTTTCCGTTTTGTTCGTAATACATGCATCGTGTAGCAATGTATTATGTTGACCCGAGCACTTGCGACATCGGTAAGCTGACGTACATTTCTTTCCGTTATGGCTGAACAGACAATTTACACAAATGTTCATTTTATTTACTGTGCTAAGTTTTAAGTGATTCGGCATTTCTAAAAACCTTGCACAATTGTACATGCCATGTTCGTCATCGCAAAGGGGGCATCGGAATGTTGACGCATGGAACGATTTCGTAATTTTCTTGTTGCTAGTTGCTTGATTACTGCTGTATTGTTTTTTAGAGTACAAAGTATTTTGATGTTGACTCGATGAGGTATTTGGTTTTTGATTGTTTTCTTGTTTGCGGCGCGATGCTTCCAATGATGTAAACTTCCCTTCTAGGAAATCTAGCAGATCTTTCAGTATTGGCAGCTTTCGGCAGTTCTTCAGCGAGTCGTTGTACTCTGAGTGTGTGTCAGCGTCCAATTTTTGCGATAATATATGTACAATTATCGGATCCCAGGTGTCGATATTCACTCCTAAATTCTTTATCGCATGTAGGCATTCTATGCTGACGTCATGGATTTTCTTTATTTGGGCCACTGTCTGTTGTTGCATGTTTGGTAAATTGAACAGCATGTTGATGTGCGATGTGAATATAAGTTTTTCATTATTATATCGGTGATTGAGGATATCCCAACACACCAGGTAGTTATCCGAACTTATCTGTAGATGTTGAATCAAGCGTTCCGCTTCTCCTTGCACCTTACTCTTCAGAAACTGCATCTTCTGAGCAGATGAGAGGGAATTGTTGTTGTGTATTGCTTCCGTAAAAAGGTCTTTAAATGGGATCCACTGGTTGTAGTTACCATTGAAGACTGGTATCTCTAATTTCGGTGTTGTTTTCTCCCGATGAGTGCCGGACCACATTTTGGTATTCAAAGCCTTTTTTAGTTCCTGGAACTGGTTTTCATACCTGGTGTAGCGTTCTTCATACACTGCATTCTTCTCTCCGTTGGTTTCATACTCTATCTCCCAGTGAAGGTTGTCAATAGCTGACCAGCGTGTTTGCAGTGTTTGCAGAGCGTCTTGAAACTCCCATTTTTCAGACAGGAACTCCACGTGTATGTTCGCGACTGCTCTCATGAAGGCTTTGAAGTTAGCGGTCTGTTTGCGCATCATATCGTCCAGCTTGCTATTGGATCCCGTGTCCTTTTTCGCGGTGTTTTGTTGATCTTGCCGAGGAGGAGGAGGAGATGGTTCTCTGTTTTGTTCGTCTTGATTGCCAGCTTGTTCTGCCTCACTCTCCTGGGCTTCTTGTTCCTGTTTTGTTTGTTCCGAAGTACCTTCCCCTGTTTGTTGGTTGGCACTTCCCAATGTTTTTGGTTGTACCGACTGCTCCCTCGGAGAACGAGTGAGAGTCGTAAGTTGTTGGTGTTGTTGCAGAATAAGCTCCTTTACTTCATTGTAGCACTGCAGAGTTATGTTATAGCAGTCATTACTAAAGTACGGATGACTTACACTTTGTTCCGTGGGCCGGCGGTCGTGATTGAACTGAAATTCTGACCACAAGTTTTCCAGCATTGCCTTACGGCGTTTGAAGTTGCCAGCGTTCTTTCTGTCCCAACCATCCTTCTTGATATTTATACCGATCTTCTTTATGCCGTCGTAGAGTTCGTTCTGCTTCTGGTAGAACTCAGCTGCCGACATGATGTTTTGTTGTTTTTCTTGTTGACTTCAAATGAACTCTTCTGTTTCGAGCGTTGACTGTTGCTCCACACTCTTGGTTCTTCGTATTGTGCAACCTTCTCCTCTGCGGTATGCGCCTTCTCAATTGGTTACTGGGGCGACTCGCTTCTGAGAGACCAGTCCAACCGATTTGCGTCCGTAAAAGATGTAAATTACACAACACTAAATTGCTCGAAGGACCATATGTTGGGGCGTAACTCCCAACAGTGAAAATGTTATGTTGAACTGTTATGATGAATGAGTAAACAACCGATTGATATAAAGGTTTTATTGCTACTAAAAATAACATATTATAATGTAATAATGTACAATTAATGTTGAGCTATACAAACTGCAACGTTTCACTGTAAGTAGGACGTATTAGTTAGGGTCAATGTACAGCGTAGCTCGTACAAAAACATCATGAGGAACTTATATAGTTAATCATCATTTCAGCCGAAAGACGTCTGCTGGACATAGGCTTGCCCCAAGCGTCGCCACACTGACTAAGTCGTCACTTCACCTAGAGGGAGGCCTTCCAACGTTGCGTCTTCCGGTACGCGGTCGCCACTCTAAAACTTTTCGGCCCCAACGGCCATCCGTTCTGCGAGCAATGTGCCCTGCCCACCGCCACTTAAGTTTGGCAATTCTTCGGGCTATGTCGGTAACCTTGGTTCTCTTGCGGATGTAGTTATTATAAGTTTGTAATCGCCTACCCACCTAGAGCAAGCATGGTGATTAAAGCTAGTCCCTTCTCTGTATGAGAAGAGGCCTTTGCCCTGCAGTAGTACAGTAGCAGGCTGGTATTATTATTTCATCATATTTACCTAAACATATTACTTACTTATATCCAATATTCGCTAACCGAGACAACTTTTCTAACTCCGTTTTCCATGTATCGAAGTTTAAACATTAACCGGAGATCAAAACTCAGGCAGCAACTACGCTCGCGACCGGGGCAGAGCGTCAACTTTAATGTATGTAACAGGTCACCCAACTAAAAGCAGGATTATCTGTCGTTAAGGCCGCGCTTACCGAAGAGCCCCGTGTTTAAAACTAAGCCACGCAATCTGAAATCACTTAGACACATGTTGCTTGCCCCATACAAATAAGGATCTGCATTGAATCGGTATATTAAAATGTCGGTTCGAAGCTATACAAATCTAGAGCGATATTGACGTGCCTTAATTACTCTACATATCTTTGATCATGGATTAGCGAGGAAATGGAATTCTAGTTAGCATGTGGGATTTGGGGTTGTATCAGTTAGTCTGTTGAGTCCCTGATTCGTTGAATATCGGGTTAAACTGACCCCAACACACGACTGGCAGTTGATAAATCAACATCGGATCAGGAAAATTAACTATGCTTTGTTTTTTTTCAATTATATTCAGATATTTCATATCTACACAATAACCGCCTGCATAGTTTTATTCCATTTGCTTCCTATTCTGTAAAACGCGATAATTACCCTACTTTTCCGTTATATAGTAAGTACTGTGTATCATTACGTCAATAGTACGGAGAGCATTAGGCCGGTAATCAGTCTAACAGCTTGTATCCTCAGTATGAATAGCTTCGTCTTGGGTTGACTGTTGACATAAGCTAAATTATCTCAATACGGGCTCAGATCAATTGATCTTACCGCTAAATCAGACTCGGATTACGTAATGGTGTAAAGTAATGAATTTACTTACTTAGAGGAAAATGTGTCTGTTTTTTTCACAACGAAAGAATCTTTCGTACAAATTAATTAATTACACAAAGGATCTGTCACACTAGCATTCTTTTTGTTCGTAGGTGTCTCAGGAAGAGGCGTTAATGTCAAGAATATGGGTCAAGGCTATACGTACCAGGAATCACTAATCACTTTAACAAGAGTGGTAACCACGGAAACAAGGAACACGGTTGACAATGCAGTCTGATATGACGAAGGATAGTGTCGTCTTTGTGTCTGGTTTACGAAGTTTATGCAGACGGCTGACTGAGAATATTCAATCGCCTTTGTCTAAGGCAACAAAATCGACGTTTCAGCAGCCATTGTTGCATCGTATATGTAAATCTCCGCCATTGTTCTGGCACCTTTCAAACGCCCGTTATCGCTCATTGCTCCGTCAAACCTGGAAAATGTGTACGGTAGTAGTTTTACATGCTAGACGGAAAATATTGGTTTTTAGTTACGTCAGAAGGTATACTTGGTAGATTTTTTTTTAAATTATTAATGTGTCCGCTACGTGTCTAAAAGTCTAATCAATAATGCCTAAAAAGTTATAAAAATCATATGGTAAAACAGTCGCGTCGGTTACAAAATTACACATTCTGACGTTATAATTTAGTCTCGACGGACAGGATTTATGATTGCTCTTCTCGGGCCACTCTCATCGTATTAATATTAGTGGGGCGAGGCGGGAGACAGGGACATCGCTCCTAGGAAACCGATCTCGAAACAAACCCAATTAAACGCGCCCGCGCCGCGCCCGCACCCGTACCAAACACAAAGTAGAAGGTACAGTAGGCTGCCTTCGTACAACTACTGATCACAGGCGCACTCACACATTGATGCGTACTTACGGCCATCTCAAACTATGACAAGCGAATGAAAGTGACGCGTGTGCTTGCAGTCACTCTGTACGTAGACGAATGCCTAAGTATGCTTGCAATGTTGCTTGTGAACTCTTTAAAAGTTGATGTTCTGCATTATATTTATTATGTGTCAGTACCGCTCCCGCACCGCCCCTAATCATCCAACCCGTGCCTTCTGTTTCACTAACCTAAATAAATTATCTGCCTTTTAAATGAATCATCGCTTTTAAATACTTTTCGAGGGTTACAAACTTAAATATTGTGTTAAAATAATGTCTAAACTAAAATTATAATATAAATATCGGCGGGAACGGTTCAGAATTTTCTGTGTTTGTTTGACCCCTTAATCTGGGGCATAGAAGGATCTAATACAACGAAAATAAACAGACATACCCACAGGAAATAATTCTCAAAAACTGCTCTTTTCATATTTTTTGATTTCTGTTTTTACTAAGAGCTACTTTATTGCGATCAGTCTAGCTCTTATATAGAAAAAAATATTTATGAAAAGGAGGACAGCAATATGAATTATGAAGTCATATTATTATGTAAGGCATATTAGGGATATGTCTTAACAGAAGGTACCCAGAAGCTACTAAATGTTGCTATAAATCAAATTGTAGGCACGATATTTGACATTTTGTCACCATTATTTTTTACGACTAAGCTGAAATATACGAGCAAATACCGAACATACTCCTAGATATTTGCAATTTGTATGTCCATAGAATGAAATGAGATGAGAAGAGATATGTATGGAATTTAGCTATTTATGTAATTTTATGTAAACAGTTTTGTTTGTGTTTGTGTAAGTATGGACCATTTAATTTCAGTTAAAGTATTGCCGTGCTTGAAAACTATGTTAACAGCCTTTTATTTCATGAATATGTTGGACTAGAAAAAAGTGATGCGGAGAATTTCAGGGGCTTAAAAGACTTTCTATTGACTTTTGCGATTTGACGCAACACACTGTAACCAAACATATAAAGCCCGGTACATATTGCACTGGAGCTGGTGCGTATATGGATAGATAGCGTCATGTTGCATGAACCACGCTTACATTCACCCTACCACGTGAATATATGGACCAAGCAATATTCTCTGCTAAATATTTTAAAAACCTACCTACCTAAAGATATAATAGTAAATTACTGCCCACCTGTTCGCCCTTCCACCTGTGCGCCTGTCCGCCTGTCCATTTATCCTACTTTTGAAGGACTGTACGTAAAGTAACACATTCAAAATATTTATATGTCATGGTAAGGAACCCTCGGTGCGCGAGTCCGACTCGCTCTTGACCGGTTTTTTTCTAATTGAGCCAGGGATGTTATAAAATATTTTTTTATACTTATTTTAACTAATGAGTGAATCCTCCTGCTGATTTGCAAGATCAGGATATTTTACAGTAAATACCTTAAAAGCATACTTGTTTTGTTGATCACTAGACAGACAACAGAACTAGTACAAAGCAAGCCGTTGAGTCCAAGGACAGTGGGTAGAAAAATACTCAAGAATAAATAATACTCACGTGTAGTTGGTAATTCAGAAATAACACACAGTTTGGACTTTGACCTATTCTTTATTTCCCAGCTCACACTAAGTTACCATCAACTCAATACAATATATCCACTTAGGTCAACGCAACTATCTTACAAACCCGTCCAGACTGTGCCAGACTTGTGTCCGAACAATCCCCCCCCATTCGTCAACTGTCATTAGATGTGACGTCATTTGACATTCGAATATTTTCTAGGATAATCAATTTAACAACTTTTAAATACTATTTGATGTTAAAAATAAATAGTTTAATTCTTATCAAATAAAACATATATTTATCAAAGAAAACCTTACAGTATCGAGAGATTTACTGGTCTCTGGATAAACAAAATACTCAGACAGCGGTGGACATAACGCGCTGACGAACTGTAGATAAATATAGATATGTCGGTAGGTACTGTAACTTTATACTCCAGGTGTTCATTCATAACATCAGAAGCACTCAAAGCTACGAAATAGATCCGCAATATTCAGCGGATGGATATGAAGCCGACCGGCGCGTGCGGTTACAGCCCCGCACTAAACAAGCAGCACGTATTGCCTTGTCGGTATTAAAGGTTTTACAACAAAAGTTATGTATGGGTTGAACGGGGTTTTCACTTTGGTATGATCTAATTTTGTCTCAGTAGGAAGGCGGTAAAACGGCGTAATGGGCCTGAACAAAACGCCTCTGATTTATAGAGGGCGCGCCACCCAACTCGTACTCACATATATAGAAAGTGGCAGACACCCTGAAAAGGGTTACGCGGATATATTCCGTGTTTGCACTTCGCTTGAACAAATAAAATAACAATAAATACCTAAGCACTTATTTCGGTCTATCGGTAATAAAATACTTTCCACGTAGTACACGTTAGGGACCGTCCACACTCCACGCGTTTTCGTTGTTTTTTGTCAACAAATTGGCATGAGGGCTGTTCAACTGTATTTCGTTTTTATATTCAAATTGTGTTGGATACATTTACTCTGTCAGTTCACAGCAAAATATTTGGTTTCATATATTTTATTAAAATCGAAAAAAGTCTCACTGTTATTATAGTAAACATTAATAAAGCTGTGAAAACGTTTGTGAGGCATCCTTAGTGTGTGTAAACGTGATAATAAGCCAGCAGACAGTTATTCATTCGCCGCTGAACAAGTTATTCAAATGAGATTGTGCACAAAATTTAATTTCACTTTAACAGAAAATAAATTGAAATGTTAATATGCGTTATGGGGTGGTTCTTGGCATTATAGTCAATTTAATCTATCCGCGTAAACATTGGGTGGTTAATGTTAGTATTGGGAAGCCGCGGGGGTTTAGCGTAGGTACCCTGGGCTATCCTTCGCACGGCTAGAGGTCAACACCAGAGCTTACTTTGTAAAAATTTATAGCCGCGTGTTAACTAGATTGCCTCTGCATTGGCAGAACAAAACCACTACTTCTCTCCACAATTTTCCCTCAAGGTTACACACAACGAAAACAAACACAAAGCCTCATTTATTCAGCATAATATGAATTGAGTTAATTATGACGTGTGTAAATTACATGATAATTTGTTAGCGCGCCCCAAACGAACTCTCCGCAGACAATCTCATCCGCACACAACACGATTCATCACAGAAACCCAAACTTAACTAATTTACGTCAAAACAACTCATATAGATAAACATAAAAGGCCCCGCTAATGAGGTTAACTATTCGGAAAATATTCTTCCTCTCAGAGATAATATGATAACAACATGACACAGATATAAGGAAAATATTTCACACATAATTCTATACGAAAAAGGTTTTATAGCTCGTAAAGCCAATGATCCCGAAATTGCCCTCAGCTTTCTTCTAATCCCAAAGGTTTATATGTAAAACAACAATAAAATAAAATTCTAACGTCTGTAAAAATACATAAAATTATACAATTGAAACGGAGGCGAAAATATAATGGACTGTCGTATGTATGTTAATACTTTTTATACTCATGAATTTCAAATCAAATCATTTATTTGCGAAATATGGTTGGTTTTCAGGGTGACATTAAGTTCTTTAGACCATGCGTTGCATGAAGTTTTAATAAATAAATAAATTATTGAAGCAATTACTCGACTTCATTATTTTCTATAAATTATTTTCTCATTTAAATTATCATAAACAGAATAATAAGCTTCTAGAATAAATATTTTTTTAATTGGTTTTAAATAAATTGTAATTATTATATTCTTTGATGTACTAAGGTAGTTTATTATATATTCTAGGGCTCATACAAAATGCACTCTTATCAAACAAAGCTGTTCTATGGCTTATTGCACTGAGTGTAATGCCAAGTGTTGCACTTTTTATTAAAAAATATATAGTTCGAATTTTCGTAACGCTTCACAACACACCCTTTTTAGGGTTCCGTAACCCAAAGGTTAAAAACGGGACCCTATTACTAAGACTCCACGATCCGTCTGTCAGTCTGTCTGTCTGTCCGTCTTTCACCAGGCTGTATCTCATGAACCGTGATAGCTAGACAGTTGAAATTTTCACAGATGATGTATTTCTGCGGCAACAGACAATTTAATAACAAATACTAAAAACAGAATTAAATAAATATATACCAGGCCCCTCAGAAAGTATTGCGAAAAAAAGTTTTTATATATGGGAGACTGGCCAGTTATAATGTTTTTCGAAAATATGATTATTTATAAGTAAAAATAAGTAAGTTCCAATTTCAAAATTTCCCTCCACATTTTTTGCGAGTTAATTCAAAGTATTGTGTCTCACTGAAATATGGATCTGCGCCGGGAACATTTTAGAGCTATGATTTTATACGATTTCAAGTGTCGCCTGAAACCGGATGAATCGTACGATAGACTTCAAATGGCATTCATGGATGAAGGCCCTTCCAAGGCAACCGTGTATCGTTGGTATAACGAATTCAAGCGCGGTCGACCAACTTTGGGGGATGACGAAAGAAGCGGTCGCCCTTTGACGGCTGTTACCGAAGAAAACGTGCTAGCAGTGAAAAATTTAATCCAAGACAATAGGCGAATTACATATCAGGAGATTCAACACATATTGAAGATTGGATCGGGAAGCGTTCACGAGATTCTACACAGCCATCTTCGCGTGAGGAGGATAGTATCACGCTGGGTGCCGCACAACCTCACCGATGCTCAGAAGCAGGCCCGGGTGGAATGGTGCCGTGATATGCTTAACAAATTTGAAGCAGGCTCGTCTCGGCGTGTTTACGACATCGTTACAGGTGATGATTCCTGGATTTATCAATACGACCCAGAAACCAAGCGCTAGTCGACTGTTTGGGTGTTTCAAAATGAGCCAACGCCTACCAAAGTGAAGCGATCTAGAAGCGGGGGTAAGATTTTGATCGCTAGCTTTTTTAATTTGACTGGCCACTTGGTATCAATTCCCTTACGGGATCAAAGAAGCATTAATGCCGAATGGTATACTACCAAATGTTTGCCAGAAGTTTTCTCTGTTATAAGCAACAAGCGACCAAACACAGGGCTCCGCGGGCTACTGCTCCACCACGACAATGCACCTGCGCACACCGCACTCAAAACGAGGGACTTCCTGGACAGCACGCCAGTCAAACTCCTGGGTCACCCTCCTTACAGCCATGATCTAGCACCGTGTGACTTCTTTTTATTCCCAAAAATAAAAAATCAGCTCAAAGGGATACAATTTTCGTCGCCGGAAGATGCGCTGGCTGCGTTCGAGCAGGCTGTAAACGAGGTGTCTGCGGCGGACTGGAAAAAGTGTTTTGAAAACTGGTTTAGGCGCATGAATCTTTGTATAGAGGCTGGTGGAAAGTACTTTGAAAAGATTTAATAAAAATATATGTACGTATAGAACAATTTTTTTTAGTTTCGCAAAACTTTCTGAGTGTCCCACGTAAGTGGGGCTCCCATACAAAAAACGGGGTTTTTTTGCCGATTTTTGCGATAATGGTACGGAACCCTTCGTGCGCGAGTCCGAGTCGCACTTGGTCGGGTTTTTTAATGAAACATCAAGATACCGAGATCAGTTTTCCAAAAAATATGCTTTCATATTTATTATTAACCACTCTTAAAAGTATAAGGTGGTTTATACACGGTCCCTTATATGAATCAGAGGACACAGGTGGACGAGGCGTACTCTCTTGTAAATATTTGATGTTTACCCTTAACAGCTCTTTGCTATTATAATTTACGGTATTGTACAAGTACCTTAGCAGCATAACCCTACACTTTCGCCCACTCACATCTCATATTTATACGTTAAGTTACATTGCCTTTAACATCACTAGAAATCCTTCGCGAATTTTTGTAAGGTTTTATGTTTCGATGGATGTTTTTTACTCTTTTACGCAAAAACTATTGAACGGATTTCGTTGAAATTCTTGAAATTAGCAAACAGGTAGTTTTTAATTTGGATTAATACATATAATATTTTTATCAGGGTATTAAGTTGTTGTTGCCTTTACACCACTTGAAATCCAACTGCTATTACAAAAATTTCGTAATGTATCTATGGATGGATGGATGTGTGTTACTCTTTCACGCATAAACTACTTAACGGATTATATGTAATTTGGAAGAAACATACCTAGTTTATAACTTTATAACATAGAATATTTTTTATCCGGGTGTTAAGTTCCTTTGGGATAATTTACGACATGCACGGGGCGAGTTCGTTGTTGTAAGTTACTTATCTAATATGAACACTAACTCATAAAACTAAAACGCTTATTTAATTTATTTTAATGCGACTGCATTTGCGTAAAAATCAAAATTTAAGCAGTAATAACAGTCCACGGTACTTTACATGAAATTCAAAAAGAGAATCTCGAAAATATTTTGATGAAAAAATAAGGAAAATCTTTTTCCATTTCATATAATTCTGTTACAACACAAAGTCAGAAGCTTTGTTGTGAATAAAAACCTATTTCGTCTGAACAATGCGTGTAAATACTGACAATAAAAGATGAGGCTTGAGGGCAAATCAGTTAATAGCAATGGATGGCATATAAGAACGTCAGTCGATGCCTATAACTGAAATGTATATGTCATGGACCAAGTGATTAATCAGTGCACTATGTATAATGCCCGTGCATTATGAATCAAGCCATACAAATCGGGCAATGTAATAAATACTGATTTAAACTTCTCTCTTTCATATTTATCACATTGTCTGTTCATTATGAGTATTGCTACGTAACGGTTAGGCAATTCGATAATTATGATCAATGAAAGAAAGAAAAAAAAAGAAAAGAGAAAGAAAACTAGCCCAAGAGCGAGTGAAGCAAGCTCCCGAGCTTAGGGCACCCCGACACGCATAGGTTAGGTTCGAAGGAGATGACGAGAGCTGAAGTGAGCGAACTCAGAACCTATCTATATTAAAATCAATGTTAATAATAAAATTATTTAAAAAGTAATAAGTGATGGGCATTGTACGGTGTTCACCTTAAACCTTAGTTTGTTAATGTTATGAGTACCGCGCCGCGACCCAGGTTAGGGATTGATTAAGTAAAACGATGTTTACTATTACACGGATTTATTGGCACTGAAGTAATTAGTTTATAAATGAACGCGATGCACCGCATCGTGAGTGCAAGCGTCAGCATTATAATACTTAACAATACAAAATGTACGGGTTTGCTCGTACATACTCCCTACAGGAGAAATTAACAAGTTACAAAATAAATGTTAACAGATCAAAGATCAACATATTATTTAAAAACAATGTTTCTAGAAAATGTAAAAAATAATAAATGTTATACAAAATTAATGTCGAGACAATATAAAGCAAAAATAATTAACGATTAAGTGATAAAGTCAATTATTGTCACTAGCCGCATCATTTAACTCAACGAACGCAAATAGGTGACGTAGCTTTATTCACTCGCGCACTATTGAGATTAGAAAGACTGCTCTGATTGTTGTCATTTAACTCACTAACACTGTGGTAAAACACTCGGTCACCTATAATCACACACGGATTGTCGTTGTTGCGAGGAGGAGGCGCAGGCGCACCCTGGGCCTGCGCTGGTGTCAGCGCCGGCGTGGTCGGCACTCTCCAGGCGCGCACGCGACGCCACGCGTACACCAGTCCCGCTACTCCCGTGATGCCGACGAGGATGTATATCAGCGTGTAGTGGTGTATATCATGGACAGACATGCTTTCAGCTATAGCAGCATTTTCTTTCATGATCTTAATTTTCTGGCCAAGCTCTGTTAAATCTATTTGATTCTGGTCAGTTTCAGAATCATTCAAGGTTATCATATGACGTGTGTGAAGTTAGCATCTCAAATGTTAGCATCTCACAAATTAACGCCACATTTAATGGCATCCCGCATAGTTCTACAGTTCTTGATAAGTTTTATCAATAGTTCCGTCGATTTTACTATCAAAATCGCATTTTGAAAAAATGAGATGCTAACTTCGCAATACATATCATAGCATCTCATCGAATTTCTCTAATAAACAGCACACTTAAGGGCATTCCGCATAGTTCTACAGTTCTTGATGCGTTTTATCAATAGTTCCGTCGATTTTACTATAGTAATTTTGCATATCAGCATTTTGAAAAAATGAGATGCTAACTTCGCAATACATATCATAGCATCTCATCGAATTTCGCTAATAAGAGCACATATAAGGGCATGCCGCATAGTTCTATAGTTCTTGATGCGTTTTATCAATAGTTCCGTCGATTTTACTATAGTAATTTTGCATATCAGCATTTTGAAAAAATGAGATGCTAACTTCGCAATACATATCATAGCATCTCATCGAATTTCGCTAATAAGAGCACATATAAGGGCATTCCGCATAGTTCTTTAGTTCTTGATGCGTTTTATTAATAGTTCCGTCGATTTTACTATAGTAATTTTGCATATCAGCATTTTGAAAAAATGAGATGCTAACTTCGCAATACATATCAGAGCATCTCATCGAATTTCTCTAATAACAGGACATATAAGGGCATTCCGCATAGTTCTACAGTTCTTGATGCGTTTTATCAATAGTTCCGTCAATTCTACAATCAAAATCGCATTTTGAAAAAATGAGATACTGACTTCGCAATACATATAATAGCATCTCATCGATTTTCTCAAAATTGACTTTGTTTTAGTTGGAAGGAAAAAAGTTCTGCATCCTAAACCTATTCTGTTGATAGTTCTGGCGGTTGAATCAATTAGTGTAGTGAGATGCTGAGGTATTGAGGGTGAACTGGGTCTTATCTTTATACAACCCAGAGCGCCCAGTTATAACTGGTTTAACAAAACGTACATTGCAAAAAAAAAATAAAAAATAGTTTACTGCGGCCTCGATCCCTTTGAATTCCATTACAAATGAAACTGGACTTTATAAAAACATACTACAAAAAACCCGAACTCTCACAAAAGTATCTATTGAGCCTGGTGGAAGATTTAGGTATAATAAAATCAAGAAAATTTTCAGAGTTCATTTAAGAAAATTCAAAAAAAAGTTAAGAAGTAGGCTCACTAACTCCTATGACTAGACTTAATAAAAACATACTACAGGAAGCCAGAACTCTCACTAAATATGCCACAGAACCTGGTTGAAGATTTAGGTTAGCTAAAATCAAGGAAATATAGTAGCAATCAAAATATTTAAAAAATATCTTGAGAGGTACTGAGGCCAGGCATCTCATCGGTTTTTAGTACTTCTATAACTGGACTGTACATGAACATGCTACATTGAGCCAGAACACTTTAAGTATCTACTGAGCCTGGTCAAAGATTTCTTTGAGCCAAAATAAAGAAAATTTTCAGTTCATTATGAAAATTAAAAAAAAAAGTAAAGAGTAACTTAGGCTCAGCAACTCATCGTATTATATTACTCTTGAAACAGAACTTTATAAAAAAATACAACAGAAAGCCAGAACTCTTAGCAAGGATTCCACAGAGCCTGATTGAAGATTTAGTTTAGCTAGAATCAAGGAAATATACTTTGTACGCAATAAATAATTCAAAAAAAAGTTTAAAAGGTGCTGCCGCCAGGCTTCTCATCGGTTTCTAGTACTCTTATAACTGGACTTTACAAAAATAAGCTAGAAAAAGCCAGAACTCTCACAAAATATTCTACAGAGCCTGGTCGAAGATTTAGTTGAGCAAAAATCAAGAAAAATTTCAGAGTTCATTACAAAAAAATCAAAAAAATATTAAGGTGAACTGAGGCACGGCTACTCATTGAATTCTATGACTTCTATAAATTGTCTTTATAAAAACATACTGCAGAAAGCCAGAACTCTCACTAAACATTCTACAGAGCCTTTTTGAAAATTTATGTTTGCCAAAAGCCAGAAAATTTTCACAGTTCATTACAAAAATTTCAAAAAACAAATTACAGATATTGAAGCCCAGCATCTCATTGAATTCTTTTACTCCTATAACTGGACTTTATAAAAACAGACTACAGAAAGCCAGAACTCTCACATAATATTCTACAGAGCCTAGTTGAAAATTTAGGTTAGCCAAAATTAAGAAAATTGTCAGAGTTCATTATGAACATTTAAAAAAAAATATAAAAGGGTTCTGAGGCCCAGCATCTCATCGTATTCTAATACTCTTGAAACATCACTATAAAAACATACAAGAGAAATCCAAAACTCTCACTAAACATTCTACAGAGCCTGGTTGAAAATTTAGGTTAGCCAAAATAAAGAAAATTTTTAAAGTTCATTACAAACATTACAAAAAAAATATTAAGAGGTACTGAGGCCCGGAATCTCATCGAATTCTATTACTCCTATATTTATGCTTTAAAAAAACATACTACCGAAATCCAGAACTCTCACTCAGATTCCAGAGCCTGGTTGAAGATTTAGCTTAGCTAAAATCAAGGCAATATACTTCGTACGCAATAAAAAAATAAAAAAAAATGTTGGAAGGTACTAAGGCCAGGCATCTCTCTAGTTTTCAGTACTCCTATGAAATGCCATAACGAAAACATGCTACATTAAGCCAGAACTCTCACTTAAGTATCTACTGAGCCTGGTCGAAGATTTAGTTTAGCAATAATCAAGAACATTATATGGGTTAATTAAAAAAAAAACCTAAAAAAAAATTAAGAGGATCTGAGGCCCAGCATCTCATCGTATTCTAATACTCTTGAAACAGCACTTTATAAAAACATACAAGAGAAATCCAAAACTCTCACTTAACATTCTACAGAGCCTGGTTGAAAATTTAGGTTAGCCAAATTCAAGAATATTTTCAAAGTTCATTACAAACATTACAAAAAAAAATTAAGAGGTACTGAGGCCCGGAATCTCATCGAATTCTATTACTCCTATATTTATGCTTTAAAATAACATACTACCGAAATCCAGAACTCTCACTCAGATTCCAGAGCCAGGTTGAAGATTTAGCTTAGCTAAAATCAAGGAAATATACTTTGTACGCAATAAAAAAATAAAAAAAAATGTTGGAAGGTAATAAGGCCAGGCATCTCATTGGTTTTCAGTACTGCTATGAAACGTCTTAATGAAAACATGCTACATTAAGCCAGAACTCTCACTTAAGTATCTACTGAGCCTGGTCGAAGATTTAGTTGAGCAATAATCAAGAACATTATAAGGGTTCATTAAAAAAAACCTAAAAAAAATATTTAGAGGATCTGAGGCCCAGCAGCTCATCGTATTCTATTACTCTTGAAACAGCACTTTATAAAAACATACTACAGGAAGCCAGAACTCTCACTAAATATGCCACAGAACCTGGTTGAAGATTTAGGTTAGCTAAAATCAAGGAAATATAGTAGCAATCAAAATATTTAAAAAATATCTTGAGAGGTACTGAGGCCAGGCATCTCATCGGTTTCTAGTACTTCTATAACTGGACTGTACATGAACATGCTACATTGAGCCAGAACACTTTAAGTATCTACTGAGCCTGGTCAAAGATTTCTTTGAGCCAAAATAAAGAAAATTTTCAGAGTTCGTTATGAAAATTAAAAAAAAAAAGTAAAGAGTAACTTAGGCTCAGCAACTCATCGTATTCTATTACTCTTGAAACAGAACTTTATAAAAAAATACAACAGAAAGCCAGAACTCTTAGCAAGGATTCCACAGAGCCTGATTGAAGATTTAGTTTAGCTTGAATCAAGGAAATATACTTTGTACGCAATAAATAATTCAAAAAAAAGTTTAAAAGGTGCTGCCGCCAGGCTTCTCATCGGTTTCTAGTATTCTTATAACTGGACTTTACAAAAATAAGCTAGAAAAAGCCAGAACTCTCACAAAATATTCTACAGAGCCTGGTCGAAGATTTAGTTGAGCAAAAATCAAGAAAAATGTCAGAGTTCATTACCAAAAAATCTAAAAAATATTAAGGTGAACTGAGGCACGGCTACTCATTGAATTCTATGACTTCTATAAATTGTCTTTATAAAAACATACTGCAGAAAGCCAGAACTCTCACTAAACATTCTACAGAGCCTATTTGAAAATTTATGTTTGCCAAAAGCCAGAAAATTTTCACAGTTCATTACAAAAATTTCAAAAAACAAATTACAGATATTGAAGCCCAGCATCTCATTGAATTCTTTTACTCCTATAACTGGACTTTATAAAAACAGACTACAGAAAGCCAAAACTCTCACATAATATTCTACAGAGCCTAGTTGAAAATTTAGGTTAGCCAAAATTAAGAAAATTGTCAGAGTTCATTATGAACATTTCAAAAAAAATATAAAAGGGTTCTGAGGCCCAGCATCTCATCGTATTCTAATACTCTTGAAACAGCACTTTATAAAAACATGCAAGAGAAATCCAAAACTCTCACTAAACATTCTACAGAGCCTGGTTGAAAATTTAGGTTAGCCAAAATCAAGAAAATTTTCAAAGTTCATTACAAACATTACAAAAAAAAATTAAGAGGTACTGAGGCCCGGAATCTCATCGAATTCTATTATTCCTATATTTATGCTTTAAAAAAACATACTACCGAAACCCAGAACTCTCACTAAGATTCCAGAGCCTGGTTGAAGATTTAGCTTAGCTAAAATCAAGGCAATATACTTCGTACGCAATAAAAAAATCAAAAAAAATGTTGGAAGGTAATAAGGCCAGGCATCTCATTGGTTTTCAGTACTGCTATGAAACGTCTTAATGAAAACATGCTACATTAAGCCAGAACTCTCACTTAAGTATCTACTGAGCCTGGTCGAAGATTTAGTTGAGCAATAATCAAGAACATTATAAGGGTTCATTAAAAAAAACCTAAAATATTTAGAGGATCTGAGGCCCAGCAACTCATCGTATTCTATTACTCTTGAAACAGCACTTTATAAAAACATACAACAGAAATCCAAAACTCTCATCAAACATTCTACAGAGCCTATTTAAAAATTTATGTTAGCCAAAATCAAAATAATTTTCAAAGTTCATTACAAACATTCCAAAAAAATAAATAATAGGTTCTGAGAGCCAGCGTCTATTTGATTTCTATTACTCCTAAAACTGGGCTTTATAAAAACATAATACAGAAAGCCAGAACTCTCAAACAATATTCTACAGAGCGTGATTGAAAATTTAGGTTAGCTAAAATCGAGAAAATTTTAAGGGTTCATAACAAATATAAAAAAATAAAATAAGAGGTTCTGATGTCCAGCATCTCATCGAATTCTATTACTCCTATATTTATGCTTTAAAAAAACATACTACCGAAATCCAGAACTCTCACTCAGTATTCCAGAGCCTGGTTGAAGATTTAGCTTAGCTAAAATCAAGGAAATATACTTTGTACGCAATAAATAATTCAAAAAAAAGTTTAAGAGGTGCTGCCGCCAGGCTTCTCATCGGTTTCTAGTACTCTTATAACTGGACTTTACAAAAATAAGCCAGAACTCTCACTAAATATTCTACAGAGCCTGGTCGAAGATTTAGTTGAGCAAAAATCAAGAAAAATTTCAGAGTTCATTACAAAAAAATATTAAGGTGAACTGAGGCACGGCCACTCATTGAATTCTATGACTTCTATAAATTGTCTTTATAAAAAAATACTGCAGAAAGCCAGAACTCTCACTAAACATTCTACAGAGCCTATTTGAAAATTTATGTTTGCCAACAGTCAGAAAATTTTCACAGTTCATTACAAAAATTTCAAAAAACAAATTACAGATATTGAAGCCCAGCATCTCATCGTATTCTAATACTCTTGAATCAGCACTTTATAAAGACATACAAAAGAAATCCAGAACTCTCACTAAACATTCTACAGAGCCTATTTAAAAATGTATGTTAGCCAAAATCAAGAAAATTTTCAGAGTTCATTACAAACATTACAAAAAAAAATTAAGAGGTACTGAGGCCCAGAATCTCATCGAATTCTATTACTCCTATATTTATGCTTTAAAAAAACATACTACCGAAATCCAGAACTCTCACTCAGAATCCAGAGCCTGGTTGAAGATTTAGCTTAGCTAAAATCAAGGAAATATACCTTGTACGCAATAAAAAAATCAAAAAAAATGTTGGAAGGTACTAAGGCCAGGCATCTCACTGGTTTTCAGTACTCCTATAAAACGTCATAACGAAAACATGCTAGATTAAGCCGAAACTCTCACTTAAGTATCTACTGAGCCTGGTCGAAGATTTAGTTGAGCAATAATCAAGAACATTATATGGGTTTATTAAAAAAAAAAAAATATCAAGAGGATCTGAGGCCCAGCATCTCATCGTATTCTAATACTCTTGAAACAGCACTTTATAAAAACATACAAGAGAAATCCAGAACTCTCACTCAACATTCTACAGAGCCTAGTTGAAAATTTAGGTTAGCCAAAATTAAGAAAATTGTCAGAGTTCATTATGAACATTTCAAAAACAATGTAAAGGGGTTCTGAGGCCCAGCATCTCATCGTATTCTAATACACCTATATTTATGCTTTAAAAAAACATACTACCGAAATCCAGAACTCTCACTCAGATTCCAGAGCCTGGTTGAAGATTTAGCTTAGCTAAAATCAAGGAAATATACCTTGTACGCAATAAAAAAATCAAAAAAAAATGTTGGAAGGTACTAAGGCCAGGCATCTCACTGGTTTTCAGTACTCCTATAAAATGTCATAACGAAAACATGCTAGATTAAGCCAGAACTCTCACTTAAGTATCTACTGAGCCTGGTCGAAGATTTAGTTGAGCAATAATCAAGAACATTATATGGGTTCATTAAAAAAAAAAACTAAAAAAAATATCAAGAGGATCTGAGACCCAGCATCTCATCGTATTCTAATACTCTTGAAACAGCACTTTATAAAAACATACAAGAGAAATCCAGAACTCTCACTAAACATTTTACAGAGCCTAGTTGAAAATTTAGGTTAGCAAAAATTAGATGTGTCATCAGCAAACAACGCCATCTTCGGTTGATTTTGTAGTAATTGGGGTAAATCGCTAATATAAACTAAAAAGAGGAAAGGACCCAATATCGAGCCTTGAGGAACACCCATTGTCATTTCAGACCGTAGTGATTTTACGCCGTTTACCTGAACTTTAACTTGTCTGGCGTGCTTTTAGTGCTAGCTTCAACAATAGTGTCTCATGGTTAACGCAATCGAACGCCTTCGAGAGGTCGCAAAAGATTTCAATGGCGTCCTGTGCTTCCACCCAGGCGTTAAATATTTTCTTTATTAGGGTGACACCCGCGTCAGTTGTGCAACGCCCTTTGGTAAAACTGTACTGTTGATCATACAAGATGGAATGTTTGTTAAAATGACGCAACAAGTGTTTGAGCAAGACCTTACTGAGAACCGGCAGTATTGACACTGGCCTATAACTAGTGGCTTCTTTGCTATTCCCGGATTTAAACAATGGAACTACTTTACTGTGTTTCATGAGGTCTGGAAAAACTCCTTGCTCAACACTAGTGTTAAATATGAAAGCTAAATAGGATGCAATAGTTTCAATGATTGGTTTACACACTTTTACAGATAGTCTCCAAATATCTTCTGTTGATTTTATTTTAAGATCTTTAAAAGCTTTTAAAACTAGCCTGGGGGTTTGTATGTTGAAACTTGAACTCCGAAGGGCACGCATTTACGTTATTTCTAAGTAAGGCAGCAGGCTGTGTGGGTGAGGAGTTTAAGGCTGCTGTAGTTTTAAGTGGAATATTAAGAAAAAAGTTTTCAAATTCCTGAGCTACCTCTATATCTGACTGTGTTGGACCATGTGCAGTTGCTGAATTAAATTCAGTATTTCGCTGTTTTTTCCTACCTGTTTCATTATTTATTATTTTCCAGGTAGTACATTTAGTTTGACATTAGAATGGAATAGGAAACCGCCCGTGCCATGTCCACGCCCGATGCCATTTCTGTGTGGATTGCGCCTTAAAGGTTTTTGAAAAGAAAACTTGTATTATTCATATTATGCTTTAGGCCATAGAGTTCATAAAGCTTTTCCCTGCTTTTACAAATGCCTGGAGTCGCCCAATCGCTAAATAAGAACTTAGTGTAAATACTTTTCGCTTTCAGTGCAAAAGTGTTATTGAATTGCGTGTTGAGTACTTTAAAAAACTCGGCATAGAACTCATTTGGGTCATCTATATTAATTTCTTTCTTTTTCATATGTAAAAACATATCCACCAATTATGTTAGTTTGGAGGAAGAGTTTCTTATGAATTCGGATCACTCCCCGGTTATACTAAGACTTAGTCAAAAAATTCTATTAAGAGAATACCATCTAACCCTGGTTAACAAGTCTACAGACTGGGACAGCTTTGCGCTTGATCTAGATAAAATAATCGACCTAAAAACTCCATTACAAAATCATGATCAGCTTGACTCAGAAGTAAACAAATATGTTGTTAACATTCAACAATGTGCTTGGAATAACACACCACAATTAAAGCGGAAATACAAGGGGCATATCTATCCCAAGGATATTGTGAATTTGCTATCAGAGAAAAGAAAACAAAGAAAGCGCTGGCAGCAAACAAGATGCCCGCGAGATAAAACACTATTAAATAACCTAACTAAAAAATTAAAGAGGAAAATTATACAATTTGAGGATGAAACCCTGAACTCCAATCTTGTGCAGCTAACCAACGACCAATCAACGGATTACTCTCTCTGGAAAGCTACAAAAAACCTAAAAAGGCCGATTATGCAAATACCTCCCATCAGAAACAGCGATGGAAAATGGGCCATTAGCAATGAACAAAAAGCGGTAAGGTTTGCCCAATACTTAGCAGATACTTTTCAACCTAATGAAAGTTCCATAGAAATATCGGAGAGTGAATATGTATCACAAAACCAAAGAATTCGGCTTGTAACTCCTAAAGAAGTTGTGAGAGAAATTAAAAACAATATAAGCTCGAAGAAATCTCCGGGTTATGACCTCATAACAGGAGAAATTCTAAAACACCTCCCGCGCAAAGCCATAGTTAAGCTGACCAGACTTATTAACGCAGCATTTATGCTAAAACATGTACCTGAGCCATGGAAAGTTGCTGAAGTCATTATGATTGCGAAGCCTGGGAAACCACCCCATGAAGCATCATCTTATAGACCCATTTCCCTGCTGCCAGTATTATCGAAACTGTTTGAAAAGCTCTTATTAAAACGGCTAAAACCAATTATAGAAGAAAAAGGCCTTATTCCGGACCATCAATTTGGCTTCAGGGAAAAACATTCTACCATAGACCAGGTACACAGAATAACAAACATCATCGAAAAAACGCTCGAAAACAAGGAAGTCTGCGCCACCGTATTTCTAGATGTCGCACAAGCTTTCGACAAAGTTTGGCATGAGGGTCTGATATACAAACTCAGACGCATGCTCCCCGAATTTTCAGATATTCTAGAGTCATATATAAGCAACAGAATGTTTAGGATAAGACAAGAGGACGCATATTCTGAGCTCAAAACTATTCAGGCCGGAGTACCACAAGGAAGTGTTTTAGGCCCAATCCTGTACTTGGTATACACATGTGATATCCCAGAGCTGGAAAACAACACCATAGCGACCTTTGCTGATGACACTGCTATTATGGCTATTGGTTCAAACCACAAAGAAGCAGTAGAAAAGGTTCAACTAGCTGTGAACTTAGTTTACGACTGGACACAATAGTGGAAGATCAAACTGAATGAGTCAAAATCGATTCACATTGACTTCACTAATAAACACTGCGATTATCACCCAGTCTATATAAATGGCATGCAAGTGCCTTATGCAAATACAGCCAAATACCTTGGCATAACTCTTGACGCCAAGTTGCGTTGGAAATCTCACGTCAAAAAGAAAAGACAGGAACTCGATATACGGTACAAAAATATGTATTGGTTACTCGGAAGGAAATCCTGTCTATCAATACACAATAAAATTATAATATACAAGCATATTCTTATGCCAATTTGGACGTATGGTATCCAACTATGGGGCTGTACTAAACAAAGTAATGTAAAAATTATACAACAATTTCAAAATAAAGTACTCAGAGATGCTGTTAATGCACCATGGTACATCAGAAATGACGACCTTCACCGCGACCTTAAAATGAAACTCGTCACCACCGTTATTCAAAACTTTGCTGAAACCCACGAACACAGACTTCATCGGCATGTGAATGTGGAAGCAATCCAGCTGCTAGATAACACGGACATAGTGCGTAGGCTAAAGAGAACTAAACCATTTGAGTTAGTGTAGTGTATAATAAGTGAAAAAATAATAGCAAAGAATACTGTGCTATACATGTAACACGTGAACTAAGTGTTTTTAACGTATCAGACTCTAAGAAAGTGCTACCGAACTGTATAAAAGTGCAAATTGACACTATTCTTAGTCATAACATTTTACATTATTATAATAAGTTAGAGTTAAATTGCTTATTAGTCTATTAAGGCTAGATTGTAATTTGTTATTAAGAACATTAGTTTTTATTAATATAGAAAAAAAAAAATAATAAATAAAATCTATATTAATAAAGTTTTGAAGACATTGAGATTTAATAGAATTTTTAATTAGTATTAATGATCCGCCATGTATCATACGTTTTCTGTTGCATTTTGTTGCAATGTTGTCGTTTTTTCTGTTGCATGTTTTTCTAAAGTTCTGTTTTAAGAATGATAGAACATGATGAGATGCTGGGCCTCAGATTTTCTTATTTTTTTTTAGAAATTTTTGCAATAAACCCTTAAAATGTTCTTGATTTTTGCTCAACTAAATCTTCGACAAGGCTCAGTAGATACTTAAGTGAGAGTTCTGGCTTAATATAGCATGTTTTTGTGATAACTTTTCATAGTAGTACTGAAAACCAGAGAGACGCTTGTCCTTTATACCTTCCAACATTTTTTCAGAATTTTGTTTTGCGTACAAAGTATATTTCCTTGATTTTAGCTAAGCTAAATCTTCAACCAGGCTCTGGAATACTGAGTGAGAGTTCTGGATTTCGGTAGTATGTTTTTTTAAATGTATAAATATAGGAGTAATAGAATTCGATGAGATGCTGGACATCAGAACCTCTTATTTTTTTTTGTAATGTTTGTAATGAACTTTGAAAATTTTCTTGATTTTGGCTAACCTAAATTTTCAAACAGGCTCTGTAGAATGTTTAGTGAGAGTTTTGGATTTCTCTTGTATGTTTTTATAAAGTGCTGTTTCAAGAGTATAAGAATACAATGAGTTGCTGGGCCTCAGAACCCCTTTACATTTGTTTTTAAATGTTCATAATGAACTCTGTCAATTTTCTTAATTTTGGCTAACCTAAATTTTCAACTAGACTTTTTTTTGAATTATTTATTGCGTACAAAGTATATTTCCTTGATTTTAGCTAAGCTAAACCTTCAACCAGGCTCTGGAATACTGAGTGAGAGTTCTGGATTTTGGTAGTATGTTTTTGTAAAGTCCAGTTATAAGAGTACTAGAAACCTATGAGAAGCTTGGCGGCAGCACCTCTTAAACTTTTTTTTGAATTATTTATTGCGTACAAAGTATATTTCCTTGATTTTAGCTAAGCTAAATCTTCAACCAGGCTCTGGAATACTGAGTGAGAGTTCTGGATTTCGGTAATATGTTTTTTCAAAGCTTAAATATAAGAGTAATAGAATTCGATGAGATGCTGGACATCAGAACCTCTTATTTTTTTTTTTATATTTGTTATGAACCCTTAAAATTTTCTCGATTTTAGCTAACCTAAATTTTCAACTAGGCTCTGTAGAATATTATGTGAGAGTTCTGGCTTTCTGTATTATATTTTTATAAAGTCCAGTTATAGGAGTAATAAAATTCAAATAGACACTGGGTCTCAGAACCTTTTATTTATTTTTTTGGAATGTTTGTAATGAACTCTGAAAATTATCTTGATTTTGGCAAACATACATTTTAAATAGGCTCTGTAGAATGTTTGATAAGAGTTTTGGATTTCTGTTGTATGTTTTTATAAAGTGCTGTTTCAAGAGTAATAGAATACGATGAGTTGCTGGGCCTCAGAACCCCTTTACATTTTTTTTTAAATGTTCATAATGAACTCTGACAATTTTCTTAATTTTGGCTAACCTAAATTTTCAACTAGGCTCTGTAGAATATTATGTGAGAGTTCTGGCTTTCTGTAGTCTGTTTTTATAAAGTCCAGTTATAGGAGTAAAAGAATTCAATGAGATGCTGGGCTTCAATATCTGTAATTTGTTTCTTGAAATTTTTGTAATGAACTGTGAAAATTTTCTGGCTTTTGGCAAACATAAATTTTCAAAAAGGCTCTGTAGAATGTTTAGTGAGAGTTCTGGCTTTCTGCAGTATGTTTTTATAAAGACAATTTATAGAAGTCATAGAATTCAATGAGTGGCCGTGCCTCAGTTCACCTTAATATTTTTTTGTAATGAACTCTGAAATTTTTCTTGATTTTTGCTCAACTAAATCTTCGACCAGGCTCTGTAGAATATTTAGTGAGAGTTCTGGCTTTTTCTAGCTTATTTTTGTAAAGTCCAGTTATAAGAGTACTAGAAACCGATGAGAAGCTTGGCGGCAGCACCTCTTAAACTTTTTTTGAATTATTTATTGCGTACAAAGTATATTTCCTTGATTTTAGCTAAGCTAAATCTTCAACCAGGCTCTGGAATACTGAGTGAGAGTTCTGGATTTCGGTAGTATGTTTTTTTAAAGCATAAATATAGGAGTAATAGAATTCGATGAGATGCTGGACATCAGAACCCCTTATTTTTTATTTTTTTAATATTTGTTATGAACACTTAAAATTTTCTCGATTTTAGCTAACCTAAATTTTCAACTAGGCTCTGTAGAATATTATGTGAGAGTTCTGGCTTTCTGTATTATGTTTTTATAAAGCCCAGTTTTAGGAGTAATAGAATTCAAATAAACGCTGGGTCTCAGAACCTATTATTTATTTTTTTGGAATGTTTGTAATGAACTCTGAAAATTATCTTGATTTTGGCTAACATAAATTTTTAAATAGGCTCTGTAGAATGTTTGATGAGAGTTTTGGATTTTTGTTGTATGTTTTTATAAAGTGCTATTTCAAGAGTAATAGAATACGATGAGTTGCTGGGCCTCAGATCCTCTAAACTGCGTACAAAGTATATTTCCTTGATTTTAGCTAAGCTAAATCTTCAACCAGGCTCTGGAATCTGAGTGAGAGATCTGGATTTCGGTAGTATGTTTTTTTAAAGCATAAATATGGGAGTAATAGAATTCGATGAGATTTCGGGCCTCAGTACCTCTTAATTTTTTGTTGTAATGTTTGTAATGAACTTTGAAAATATTCTTGAATTTGGCTAACCTAAATTTTCAACCAGGCTCTGTAGAATGTTTAGTGAGAGTTTTGGATTTCTCTTGCATGTTTTTATAAAGTGCTGTTTCAAGAGTATTAGAATACGATGAGATGCTGGGCCTCAGAACCCTTTTATATTTTTTTTGAAATGTTCATAATGAACTCTGTCAATTTTCTTAATTTTGGCTAACCTAAATTTTCAACTAGGCTCTGTAGAATATTATGTGAGAGTTCTGGCTTTCTGTAGTCTGTTTTTATAAAGTCCAGTTATAGGAGTAAAAGAATTCAATGAGATGCTTGGCTTCAATATCTGTAATTTATTTTTTGAAATTTTTGTAATGAACTGTGAAAATTTTCTGGCTGTTGGCAAACATAAATTTTCAAATAGGCTCTGTAGAATGTTTAGTGAGAGTTCTGGCTTTCTGCAGTATTTTTTTATAAAGACAATTTATAGAAGTCATAGAATTCAATGAGTGGCCGTGCCTCAGTTCACCTTAATATTTTTTTGTAATGAACTCTGAAATTTTTCTTGATTTTTGCTCAACTAAATCTTCGACCAGGCTCTGTAGAATATTTAGTGAGAGTTCTGGCTTATTTTTGTAAAGTCCAGTTATAAGAGTACTAGAAACCGATGAGAAGCCTGGCGGCAGCACCTCTTAAACTTTTTTTTGAATTATTTATTGCGTACAAAGTATATTTCCTTGATTTTAGCTAAGCTAAATCTTCAACCAGGCTCTGGAATACTGAGTGAGAGTTCTGGATTTCGGTAGTATGTTTTTTTAAAGCATAAATATAGGAGTAATAGAATTCGATGAGATGCTGGACATCAGAACCTCTTATTTTATTTTTTTATATTTGTTATGAACCCTTAAAATTTTCTCGATTTTAGCTAACCTAAATTTTCAATCACGCTCTGTAGAATATTGTTTGAGAGTTCTGGCTTTCTGTATTATGTTTTTATAAAGCCCAGTTTTAGGAGTAATAGAATTCAAATAGACGCTGGCTCTCAGAACCTATAATTTATTTTTTTGGAATGTTTGTAATGAACTCTGAAAATTATCTTGATTTTGGCTAACATAAATTTTTAAATAGGCTCTGTAGAATGTTTGATGAGAGTTTTGGATTTCTGTTGTATGTTTTTATAAAGTGCTGTTTCAAGAGTAATAGAATACGATGAGTTGCTGGGCCTCAGATCCTCTAAATATTTTTTTTAGGTTTTTTTTAATGAACCCTTATAATGTTCTTGATTATTGCTCAACTAAATCTTCGACCAGGCTCAGTAGATACTTAAGTGAGAGTTCTGGCTTAATGTAGCATGTTTTCATTAAGACGTTTCATAGCAGTACTGAAAACCAATGAGATGCCTGGCCTTATTACCTTCCAACATTTTTTTTGATTTTTTTATTGCGTACAAAGTATATTTCCTTGATTTTAGCTAAGCTAAATCTTCAACCAGGCTCTGGAATCTGAGTGAGAATTCTGGATTTCGGTAGTATGTTTTTTTAAAGCATAAATATAGGAGTAATAGAATTCGATGAGATTCCGGGCCTCAGTACCTCTTAATTTTTTTTTGTAATGTTTGTAATGAACTTTGAAAATTTTCTTGATTTTGGCTAACCTAAATTTTCAACCAGGCTCTGTAGAATGTTTAGTGAGAGTTTTGGATTTCTCTTGCATGTTTTATAAAGTGCTGTTTCAAGAGTATTAGAATACGATGAGATGCTGGGCCTCAGAACCCTTTTATATTTTTTTTGAAATGTTCATAATGAACTCTGACAATTTTCTTAATTTTGGCTAACCTAAATTTTCAACTAGGCTCTGTAGAATATTATGTGAGAGTTCTGGCTTTCTGTAGTCTGTTTTTATAAAGTCCAGTTATAGGAGTAAAAGAATTCAATGAGATGCTTGGCTTCAATATCTGTAATTTGTGTTTTGAAATTTTTGTAATGAACTGTGAAAGTTTTCTGCCTTTTGGCAAACATAAATTTTCAAATAGGCTCTGTAGAATGTTTAGTGAGAGTTCTGGCTTTCTGCAGTATGTTTTTGTAAAGACAATTTATAGAAGTCATAGAATTCAATGAGTAGCCGTGCCTCAGTTCACCTTAATATTTTTTTGATTTTTTGGTAATGAACTCTGACATTTTTCTTGATTTTTGCTCAACTAAATCTTCGACCAGGCTCTGTAGAATATTTTGTGAGAGTTCTGGCTTTTTCTAGCTTATTTTTGTAAAGTCCAGTTATAAGAGTACTAGAAACCGATGAGCAGCCTGGCGGCAGCACCTTTTAAACTTTTTTTTGAATTATTTATTGCGTACAAAGTATATTTCCTTGATTCAAGCTAAACTAAATCTTCAATCAGGCTCTGTGGAATCCTTGCTAAGAGTTCTGGCTTTCTGTTGTATTTTTTATAAAGTTCTGTTTCAAGAGTAATAGAATACGATGAGTTGCTGAGCCTAAGTTACTCTTTACTTTTTTTTTTTAATTTTCATAATGAACTCTGAAAATTTTCTTTATTTTGGCTCAAAGAAATCTTTGACCAGGCTCAGTAGATACTTAAAGTGTTCTGGCTCAATGTAGCATGTTCATGTACAGTCCAGTTATAGAAGTACTAGAAACCGATGAGATGCCTGGCCTCAGTACCTCTCAAGATATTTTTTAAATATTTTGATTGCTACTATATTTCCTTGATTTTAGCTAACCTAAATCTTCAACCAGGTTCTGTGGCATATTTAGTGAGAGTTCTGGCTTCCTGTAGTATGTTTTTATAAAGTGCTGTTTCAAGAGTAATAGAATACGATGAGCTGCTGGGCCTCAGATCCTCTAAATATTTTTTTTAGGTTTTTTTTAATGAACCCTTATAATGTTCTTGATTATTGCTCAACTAAATCTTCGACCAGGCTCAGTAGATACTTAAGTGAGAGTTCTGGCTTAATGTAGCATGTTTTCATTAAGACGTTTCATAGCAGTACTGAAAACCAATGAGATGCCTGGCCTTATTACCTTCCAACATTTTTTTTGATTTTTTTATTGCGTACAAAGTATATTTCCTTGATTTTAGCTAAGCTAAATCTTCAACCAGGCTCTGGAATCTGAGTGAGAGTTCTGGATTTCGGTAGTATGTTTTTTTAAAGCATAAATATAGGAGTAATAGAATTCTATGAGATTCCGGGCCTCAGTACCTCTTAATTTTTTTTTGTAATGTTTGTAATGAACTTTGAAAATATTCTTGAATTTGGCTAACCTAAATTTTCAACCAGGCTCTGTAGAATGTTTAGTGAGAGTTTTGGATTTCTCTTGTATGTTTTTATAAAGTGCTGTTTCAAGAGTATTAGAATACGATGAGATGCTGGGCCTCAGATCCTCTTAATATTTTTTTAGGTTTTTTTTTTAATGAACCCATATAATGTTCTTGATTATTGCTAAACTAAATCTTCGACCAGGCTCAGTAGATACTTAAGTGAGAGTTCTGGCTTAATGTAGCATGTTTTCGTTATGGCGTTTCATAGGAGTACTGAAAACTAGAGAGATGCCTGGCCTTAGTACCTTCCAACTTTTTTTTTTTTTTTTTATTGCGTACGAAGTATATTGCCTTGATTTTAGCTAAGCTAAATCTTCAACCAGGCTCTGGAATCGGAGTGAGAGTTCTGGATTTCGGTAGTATGTTTTTTTAAAGCATAAATATAGGAGTAATAGAATTCGATGAGATTCCGGGCCTCAGTACCTCTTAATATTTTTTTTGTAATGTTTGTAATGAACTTTAAAAATTTTCTTTATTTTGGCTAACCTAAATTTTCAACCAGGCTCTGTAGAATGTTTAGTGAGAGTTTTGGATTTCTCTTGTATGTTTTTATAGTGATGTTTCAAGAGTATTAGAATACGATGAGATGCTGGGCCTCAGAAACCTTTTATATTTTTTTTTAAATGTTCATAATGAACTCTGACAATTTTCTTAATTTTGGCTAACCTAAATTTTCAACTAGGCTCTGTAGAATATTATGTGAGAGTTCTGGCTTTCTGTAGTCTGTTTTTATAAAGTCCAGTTATAGGAGTAAAAGAATTCAATGAGATGCTGGGCTTCAATATCTGTAATTTGTTTCTTGAAATTTTTGTAATGAACTGTGAAAATTTTCTGGCTTTTGGCAAACATAAATTTTCAAAAAGGCTCTGTAGAATGTTTAGTGAGAGTTCTGGCTTTCTGCAGTATGTTTTTATAAAGACAATTTATAGAAGTCATAGAATTCAATGAGTAACCGTGCCTCAGTTCACCTTAATATTTTTTTGACTTTTTTGTAATGAACTCTGAAATTTTTCTTGATTTTTGCTCAACTAAATCTTCGACCAGGCTCTGTAGAATATTTTGTGAGAGTTCTGGCTTTTTCTAGCTTATTTTTGTAAAGTCCAGTTATAAGAGTACTAGAAACCGATGAGAAGCCTGGCGGCAGCACCTTTTAAACTTTTTTTTGAATTATTTATTGCGTACAAAGTATATTTCCTTGATTCTAGCTAAACTAAATCTTCAATCAGGCTCTGTGGAATCCTTGCTAAGAGTTCTGGCTTTCTGTTGTATTTTTTTATAAAGTTCTGTTTCAAGAGTAATATAATACGATGAGTTGCTGAGCCTAAGTTACTCTTTACTTTTTTTTTTAATTTTCATAATGAACTCTGAAAATTTTCTTTATTTTGGCTCAAAGAAATCTTTGACCAGGCTCAGTAGATACTTAAAGTGTTCTGGCTCAATGTAGCATGTTCATGTACAGTCCAGTTATAGAAGTACTAGAAACCGATGAGATGCCTGGCCTCAGTACCTCTCAAGATATTTTTTAAATATTTTGATTGCTACTATATTTCCTTGATTTTAGCTAACCTAAATCTTCAACCAGGTTCTGTGGCATATTAAGTGAGAGTTCTGGCTTCCTGTAGTATGTTTTTATAAAGTCTAGTCATAGGAGTTAGTGAGCCTACTTCTTAACTTTTTTTTGAATTTTCTTAAATGAACTCTGAAAATTTTCTTGATTTTATTATACCTAAATCTTCCACCAGGCTCAATAGATACTTTTGTGAGAGTTCGGGTTTTTTGTAGTATGTTTTTATAAAGTCCAGTTTCATTTGTAATGGAATTCAAAGGGATCGAGGCCGCAGTAAACTATTTTTTAATTTTTTTTTGCAATGTACGTTTTGTTAAACCAGTTATAACTGGGCGCTCTGGGTTGTATAAAGATAAGACCCAGTTCACCCTCAATACCTCAGCATCTCACTACACTAATTGATTCAACCGCCAGAACTATCAACAGAATAGGTTTAGGATGCAGAACTTTTTTCCTTCCAACTAAAACAAAGTCAATTTTGAGAAAATCGATGAGATGCTATTATATGTATTGCGAAGTCAGTATCTCATTTTTTCAAAATGCGATTTTGATTGTAGAATTGACGGAACTATTGATAAAACGCATCAAGAACTGTAGAACTATGCGGAATGCCCTTATATGTCCTGTTATTAGAGAAATTCGATGAGATGCTCTGATATGTATTGCGAAGTTAGCATCTCATTTTTTCAAAATGCTGATATGCAAAATTAGTATAGTAAAATCGACGGAACTATTGATAAAACGCATCAAGAACTATAGAACTATGCGGCATGCCCTTATATGTGCTCTTATTAGCGAAATTCGATGAGATGCTATGATATGTATTGCGAAGTTAGCATCTCATTTTTTCAAAATGCTGATATGCAAAATTACTATAGTAAAATCGACGGAACTATTAATAAAACGCATCAAGAACTATAGAACTATGCGGAATGCCCTTATATGTGCTCTTATTAGCGAAATTCGATGAGATGCTATGATATGTATTGCGAAGTTAGCATCTCATTTTTTCAAAATGCTGATATGCAAAATTACTATAGTAAAATCGACGGAACTATTGATAAAACGCATCAAGAACTGTAGAACTATGCGGAATGCCCTTAAGTGTGCTGTTTATTAGAGAAATTCGATGAGATGCTATGATATGTATTGCGAAGTTAGCATCTCATTTTTTCAAAATGCTGATATGCAAAATTACTATAGTAAAATCGACGGAACTATTGATAAAACGCATCAAGAACTGTAGAACTATGCGGAATGCCCTTAAGTGTGCTGTTTATTAGAGAAATTCGATGAGATGCTATGATATGTATTGCGAAGTTAGCATCTCATTTTTTCAAAATGCGATTTTGATAGTAAAATCGACGGAACTATTGATAAAACTTATCAAGAACTGTAGAACTATGCGGGATGCCATTATATGTGGCGTTAATTTGTGAGATGCTAACATTTGAGATGCTAACTTCACACACGTATCATATGCGGGATCGTGATGTTGATAATATGATTTATCGGCGGTATCAGTGGTGTATAAACATCAGGTTTAATGTTCAGTTCGCTAGACTGTTGTCTGTGTGCAATTAAAGTAAATGCTTGCGTTTTAATAATACACCCATTGTCTATAGCGACAAGACCCGCACCGGTCAGCTGATGACTGGCAACTTGATCCTCGCACATTATCCGTAAAGAGCATTGATCGCAACAAAAATAGATGTAGTTGTTAATTGTGTTACTTTCATACCAGCTGTTTTTGCAAGGAGAGATCTTTGTCTCGCACTCAAGCTCTTCGGTCTGACAGAAATCTTTATCTCCATTTAGATGATAAATAGGTCTCTGAATATGACACAGATATGCATCTGATATCAGACATGATGTTAATGTTTTCTCTGTCATAGTTAAGTAGGTATCCTTCTTTAAGTTTATAGCCACATAATCTGATATTGGTTGGATGTTAACCATGTCTGTTCCTTTGACTTGAGGAATGGAAAATATTTTGAATATCTCAAAGGAGTCTCTACTGATAAGAGGAAGCCTAATTTCAAAGATAAGGTATTCTTCCAGCATTCTGGCCTTTACTTTAAGAAGCTTATATATTTTCCTTAAATCCATCTGCACATTGTCTACAGGCAATGTCACGTCCTTAGGGAGCTGACTAGCGATGGTACTGAGCTGATCTTGCAATTGAACGGGAGTTAAAAGATGTGGATTGAACTGACCGTGATAGATGTCAGTGATAGTGTCCAGCAAGGTGCTTTGTAATGACTTCAAGTTATGTAGCATAATACCGATAATAGCTCCGACAGTCAGCTCATTTACGATAGACATGTTTCGTGTTTCGGATTGAAGTTGGTTTAGCGCTTTTTCAATTGAAAATATATGTTGGGAAACCATTTTATGTTGTTTGTTCATGGTTTGCTCTGTTCGTTTGAGGAGATTATATTCAACCTCTATAATCGATGTTTGGTTTTTCCAGTAGGAGGCAATATGACGTTGGTTGTCGCGTAATAACGTTATGTCCTTGCGATACTGATCGGCGAATCTCGTATCTAATACCCCGAAGAGGCTATCCGCGAGATATCCGACACCGTCGATAAGACCGCGCCGCTGTCTAGCGCGCTGCACGTTTGAGTGCTGACCGAGCAACATCTGGTTGTAGTACTCAAGTTCACCGAAGCCTTGAATTAACTGTAATAATATGATATCACAGTTCATAATGTTACGTATTGTTTTGCATGATTGTTCTAGGGACTTCGTGTATTTGTTGAGAGCTGTTATGCCCTCCCAATAAGGTTGCATATCGTAGTAGATAATGAGCTTCCACTCATCCCGTATAATCTGCATGTTAGTTAATTTATCGAAATAAAGGCCTTGGTTAGGTCTAAATTTTGTTGTTTGGAAATCGCAGTGTCCTCCTGTTACGATTGTCATAAAAAATAATAAAGATATAAATAATGTTGTTACGCTAACTCTCTTCGATTTCCTTTGAGGTTGTGTTTTTTCGCTGTTTGGTTTCAGCTCTTCCTGGACGTTTTCAGACGAGTCTGATTGATTTTGTTTTACAGGTAACTTTGATATTTTGGTAATTGGTCTTTTAAGAATTCCGTTCTTCGTTTTTAAGCTGACAACGCGAACGAATCCATCTGCTCCGGGATGTAGATCGACGATCCTACCCATAGACCATTTTCCTGGTGGTAAGTTGTCATCGTGCAAGAGGACTACGTCGTTTAGGTTTATGTTTTCACGAGACTGTTGCCACTTGCTTCTTGTTGTTAGTTGTGTTAGATACTCAGATCGCCATCTTTTCCAGATGTCAGCGAAAATTTTCTGAGTTAACTGCCACCTAGTCCTCAAGTCTCTTTCTGTTTCAACTAGGGTAAGTGCTGAACCGCCAGTCAAAAAGTGAGATGGAGTTAAGTAGTCTAAGTCCTCCGGATCTTCAGTGAGGGGACATAGAGGCCTAGAATTGAGGCATGCTTCGATTTGCGTGAGGACTGTTGACAACTCTTCGTAAGTTAACTTTTGCTCTCCGACAACTCTTCTAAAGTGATGTTTGAAACTTTTGACTGCGGACTCCCAAAGACCGCCTGCGGAAGGCCAGATTGGTGCATTAAAATGCCAGTTGATTTCCATGTCTGTTAGTTCAGCCAAAAATTCGTTGTTAAATATGTGTTGCATTTCTTGGTATTCTTGTTGAATTTGCTTGTTAGCTCCGACAAAGTTTCGTCCATTGTCACTATAAATGTGACTCGGCGTACCTCTACGTGCTGCCATCCTTCGTAAAGCTGCAATGAACGATGAGGTGCTGAGATCGGAGACTAGCTCTAGATGTACTGCTTTTGTAGACATGCAGACGAAAACAGACACATATCCTTTAGTGGTTTTTATGCCACGGCCTTTGTTGGCTTTAAGGAGTAGGTGCCCGGTAAAGTCTATTCCAGTGTGGTCAAACGGACGAGATGGATTGCTTCTCGCTGCAGGTAAGTCACCCATAATTTGGTTATGTTTGTTAGGACTTAGCTTTTTACATTTAACGCATAAGCGTATTTGCCTTTTCGTTGCTTCATTTCCGCCTATAATCCAATACTTTTGTCGGATAAATCTCGATGTCAAGCGGGCTCCGCCATGGAAAGTAAGCTTGTGTGCATGTTCTATTAGAAGCTCTGTTAAACGTCCTCGCTGTGGAATAATTAAAGGATGTTGCATGTCTGCATGAATATGAGCATGTCTTAGCCTTCCCCCGACACGGAGAAGCCCAATGTTATCCAGAAATGGATTTAGATTTAGTATTCTGCTTTTGTTGCTAAGCTTTCCTTTCTCTTTTAAGCTTTTGATTTCTTCTACAAATTCCTGCTGCTGTACTTGCTTTATGATCTTCATTTTTGCTTCTCTTATCTCTTCTAACGTAAGATAGGAAGTTTCCTTATTGCTTTGCTTGTTTGTTAAAAATCTATACACCCAAGCTAAAATGTGTACAACTTTGGTAAAAGAACTGTGACTTTTTAATAAGCTCATGATTATACTTTCGTCATCTGTTTGTTTCGTGACAGTGTTTGCTTGCTTCTGTAATTTTGTTTCCAATGTGTTGTATAGATTATTTCTTCAATTCTTTCATCAGCTTTAAATGTTTGTAGCCAAGATGGTCCCTGCCACCATAAAGGATGTTGAATCAATTGCGACATCGATAAGCCTCTACTTGCGCAGTCTGCAGGATTTTCGGCAGATTTGACATACCGCCAGCAGGTAGAAGGCATGATTTCAGTTATAAATCGTGTTCTGTTGGCAACAAAGGTTTGCCAACGTCCTGGATCTCCTTGCAGCCACCCCAGTACTGCTGTGGAGTCAATCCAGCCATAAATAACAATGTTGTAGTCAGTTAAAGATGCCTTGACCTTAGCCATGAGTTTTGCTAATAAATGAGTGCCGCATAGCTCCAATCGTGGCAACGATATGTTTTTGTTAGCCGGGATAATTTTTGATTTTCCGGCCACCAAGATGATACTTGTTTGTTCGTTATAAACTTTACAGTAAATAACGCATGCGTATGCTTTTGTTGACGAGTCACAGAAACCATGTAACTCGACTCTTCGTTCGGGTTTTGTGCCTAACCATCTTGGTATTTGAGCTTGACTTATTTGATCGATATCCGCCTTAAGTTTATTCCATTCTTCAAAAATTTCCTCAGATATCTGCTCATCCCACTGAATTTGTGAAGTCCATATTCGTTGAAATAAAATTTTGAGTTTTGTTGTTGTAGGTGTAAGCCACCCCAAAGGGTCAAAGAACTTGGAGATATCGGATAGCACGGATCTTTTTGTAGCCTTGTTGACTGTTGAATCAATTTTTGGCTCAAATGTAAAGTTATCCTTGATAGGATTCCAGCGAAGTCCTAATGTTTTAGTAGACTCCGGCTGTCGAAAGCTTTTGCTTTGTTGTTGGCATGGGACTTCATCGTGCAGTAAATGCGGATCATTAGAAGCCCATTTTCTTAAATTGAATCCCCCGCGTTTCAGGAGTTCAATTAAATCTTGTTGAAGTTGGCGTGCTGCTGATACGCTGTGAGTACCATGGAGAAGGTCATCCATGTAGAACGACTCTTCGAGGACTTTAGATGCTTCTTGATATACGGAGCGTTCATCGTTCGCCAGCTGTTTTAACGTCATCATTGCGAGGAAAGGAGCCGCTTTAGTCCCATACGTGACCGTGGTCAGCTGATATTCTTGTAGTTTATCTCGGGGACTATCTCTCCAAACTATTTTTTGCAGGTTCTGATCTTCCTTATGGACCAAAATTTGGCGGAACATCTTTTCGATGTCCGCGGTGAAGGCGAATTGATACTGCCTCCATTTAAGTATTAATGACTGAAGGTCCCGTTGCAGATTTGGGCCCCTTTGCATCAGATCATTTAAACTTTGGCCACTTGATGTTTTTGATGAGGCGTTAAAAACGACTCGAAGTGACGTTGTTGTAGAGTCGTCACGTAGCACACAATGATGCGGCAGGAAACATTCGAGTTTCGAGTTACAAAGGGCTGGTTTCATATGTCCTAACGCTAGGTACTCGTGTATGAATGTTTTATACTCTTTTGCGATGTTTTCTTTTTTAATTAATTTACGTTCCAAATTACTAAATTGTGCTATGGCCTTTGATTTCGAGTTACCCAATTGTTCTTCAAAGTTTGTTTTCAGAGGGAGTCTCACTACATATCTTCCATCTAGCAATCGGTTTGTTGTTGAGCTGTAAAATTGCATACACTCTTGATCATCTGATGAAAGCGAAATAGACTCTGCAATTTCCTCCGTTTCCCAAAATTTTTGCAACTGGTCAATATCAAACTGTACGACATTGCATTGCAGTATGTTTACGTTGCCGCACAGAATCCACCCAAGCCGAGTCTGTTGAGCAATGGGTGTTGTTTGTTCAACTCTGCAGATACCCTCCATAATGATGTTTGAATATATGTCAGCGCCAAATAAAATATCTATCGGACGACTGACGTAAAAGTCAGGATCTGCAAGTTCTATGTTTTCTAAATAAGACCACGTGGGCTTAGCAAAGGTATAGGTTGGCAGATTTTTTGTTAAAGTTTTCATGATGAAAACATCTGTGTTAAAAGAGTAAGATTCTTTTCTTGATGAGCATTTAATGTTTATAACTCCCTTACAGGCATTATCCCTGACTCCTATACCGGTTATTACGCCCTTGCATCTTTGACGGGACAGTCCCAATTGTTGTGCCGCATTTTCGGTAATGAGCGAAGTTTGGGAACCCTGATCAATCAGAGCTCGCATGTTAAGATAAGATCCATCACGTTTTTGGACCTTAATCACGGCTGTGGACAATAATGTTTCCGGTAAATCACGTTGTTGAGCCATGTGAGTGCTAAGTTGCTGAGTTTGCTCAGGCAAAGTACGTGCATTTCCAGCTTTAGGTATTGCTTGGTTAGGCAATGCATTTGCGGCTTGCGCAAACGCATCGTGAAGTATCGTGTTATGTCTTCCGTCGCACTCATGGCACCGTTTTGTTGAAATGCATGCCTTGCCTTTATGACTAAAAAGACAATTTTCGCATAGCTTGTTGTCAACGACAAATTGTTTTTTGTCGATTGGGGACAATCCAATATATTGTTCACAATGGAATAATCCATGACCATTTTCGCATAATGGGCAAGTTCGTGTTTTGTGAAATTTTCCGTTCGATTTCGACACGTTTTTGTTGCTCGAATAGGATTGTTTCGAATAACGGTTGATATTTTTGTTGTTAAAATTGTTATCTTTAGCTAATTTTGCGTTGGAATTTGGAGATTTCTGATCTTGTTTACGCCGGGATGACTCCATACTTGTGAACTTGGCTTCCAGGAAGTCCAAAAAGCCAGATAAAATGGGCAGTTCACGAGGTTGCTTAAGAGATGCGATGTATTCGGAATGCGTGTTAGCATCTAATTTATTCGACATCAAATAGCAAATTATGGGGTCCCATGTGCTTACGTCTGCTCCCATGTTCTTTATAGCGTTGACACATTCGATAGTTGAATCGTGGATGCGTTTCACATGAAAGACTGAAGGTTGTTGCATGACCGGAATGTTGGTTAGAGTATTCATATGTGTGGTGAATATAAGCAGTTTGTTGTTATACCTGTGATTAAGGATTTCCCAACACGTTGAATAGTTTTCAGAGCTGATCTGAAGATGGTGTATTAAACCTTCGGCTTCCCCTTTCAGTTTAGCTTTAAGGTACTGCATCTTTTGAGCTTGAGAGAGCGACGGATTGTTGTGGATAGCCTCCGTGAATAAGTCTTTAAAGGATACCCAGTGTTGATAATGGCCATTAAACGTAGGCACTTCCATCTTTGGTGTAGAATGTTCTCGGTGTGATACAGACCACAATTTACTGTTCAGAGACTTCTTCATGTTGTTGTACGTCATTTCATACGAGGTAAACTTGTCCTCATACGAATCATCTTGCCCGTCGAGTTCACCTTCCAACTCCCAGTGAAGCGTGTCAATGGCCGACCACCTCGCTTCCAATGTTTTCAACGTATCTTGAAACTCCCATTTCTCAGTTATGGCATCGATGTTGATGTTCGCCACAGTTCGATAGAAAGCCTTACAATTGATAGTTTGCTTCTTCAGTAATTCGTCCAACTTGCTGTTGGTGCCCTGAGACTTGAATTTGGGCGTTTCAAGAAAGGTCGTAGCCTCGCTGTCATCGGGATTCCTGTTCTTAAGGGTGTCGTCCACGCCGGCCCTGAACGTGCCGGCTAATGGTGTTGCGGGTTTTAAAATAGACGGAGTTCCTACACTTTTGATATATTCACGCGTTGAAAGATAGATACCCTGAGTTTGTTGATAGTGATTCAATGCAAAATACTCTATTGATTTGTTGCAAAATGGGTTTAACTGATCGTGATTTGATTGAAACTCCTGCCAGTAGGAGTCTAAAGTTTCCAATCTACGTTTGATGTAGTCAGGAGTTTTGCGTTCCTGACCATCTTTCTTAAAGTTTGATAAAAGTTGGTTCATGGCCACCATGATTCGTTTCTGGTTGGCCAGAAGATCCTCCATTGTTTGGCTCATTTTGTTAGATCAAGCAATAAAAAGGAAAGATCTTACTTTGATTCTGCTGTATGGTGGGTATGTTGATTGCGCTCAAGGCTGCTGTTTACTCCCTGAACTGCAACTCCACAGCTGCTGCTGATATGGAACCACTCACACGAATTGACTCAATGTCCACTGATTGTTCGCGTTAATGATCCCGCTCGTTGGCTCGAAGGACCATAAAGATGTACGGTGTTCACCTTAAACCTTAGTTTGTTAATGTTATGAGTACCGCGCCGCGACCCAGGTTAGGGATTGATTAAGTAAAACGATGTTTACTATTACACGGATTTATTGGCACTGAAGTAATTAGTTTATAAATGAACGCGATGCACCGCATCGTGAGTGCAAGCGTCAGCATTATTACTTAACAATACAAAATGTACGGGTTTGCTCGTACAGGCATTATTCAAAAAGCCCGGTCAATTTAATTATTTCAATAGTTTGTATCATATTGCCTTTTTTTTTTTTTTTTTTTTTTTTTTTTTTTTTTTATATATATTATAGGCTCGCGCTTGACCACTATCTCACCTGATGGTAAGCGATGATGTGGTCGACGGTGAAGCACGCTTGCCTAGAAGTAACCTATTCACTCTTGACTTAAAGACTCCTAGATTGTAGCTATCGGGAAACACAGACTCCGGCAGGGAATTCCACTCCTTAGCTGTACGCATAATGAAAGTATTTCCAAAACGTTTAGTGCGTATGGGTGGTATGTCTACCATGTAGCGATGGCGCATCGCCGTACGTCTTGTAGTCCGATGATGAATGCCTACTCATATTAAGCATTTTTCAAATTGCCCGGCCATTGGCAAAACCGCTGGGCGTATTTTAATGAAATCGATACCATATCAAAGACAATTTAATTATCTACATTTTGATATGAAGCTTTTTTTTTTAAAGTCATAGAATAATAAGGAAAGTACAAAAAACTACTAAATTTTGGGTCGCACGGGTGTGAAACGAGTGCGCGTTTGCTTCCCTCAAGGTCGTTGGCGTTAGTCGTCGTCTTAAATTATGTCATTTCGACCATCGTCATCCAGCGTATGGAAAAAATGTCATCGTATGCTGATACATTTTTCCATATAATTTTCCATAATCTGTTCCTTTGAAATAATCACCTTTTATTTAATCAATTTATTAAAAAGAGAGAGATAAAATTAAATGTAATAAAGCAGCTTTAATTTGAATAATAATGGACTAGTGTCCGAACGAATCTGGTTTTTACGACCGAAACCGAATTTCGGCAACAGTCTCTGTTTTGGCCAAAACCGAAACCGTAACTGCCCAAGGATCATGTTTTGAGGCAAAAATTAAGAAAAAAATAATTTAAATAAGTCAGTCTTTATTTTTTTATCTTTAAATCACATAGCTATGCAGTCTCCGAAATTTTCACTTATTGGTATGATATTCAACATAACAACCCCTAATTTAAGAAAAAAAGCACTAAAAAATACTCGCTTGGATGGAATTGAACGCGCTGAACTCCCGAATGCGGTTCGGTTTCGGTCGTAGTTTCGGCAGGATTGCCGCCGAAACCGAAACTCATTTATTTGCCGAAACTCGAACGAAACCAAAACCGAACTTTCAGTCGGACACTATAATGGACAGTCTCCTGGAAAACGATTATCATCAGCTTTTTAATGTTCCCACTGCTGGGATACAGGCCTCCTCTCTGTGAGAGAGGTAATGGGCCTTAATCCACCACGCGGGCCCAGTGCGGATTGGTGGATGACACATGCCTTCGAATTTTTGGTTCTAGGACATGCCAGTTTCCTCGCGATGTTTTCCTTCACCGTTTTTGAGCAGTGGTTAAGAAATAATTTACGCAAAGTAAAGCGCCTGCCTGGGTTCGAACCGATGACCTACGACACGAAAGTCGGGGCTGTTACCACTGGGCCACCACTGCCCCCAACATTGAAGATTTATAATATTACAGCAAATATAGGCTAAAAGCCGGATAGTTGCCACACTTTTTGAAATCAGTCTATATCTCTCAGTTCAAAGAGCAAAATTTGTAAAACTGGCCGGTACTTTGGTTTTTTATATACAAATTTATGAAAAGAAAAACATTATCTTTAATATTTCCAAAGTATTAGCGATTCTTTCGGACCTCTATGTTTTGGGACATCTATCGCACATAGAGGATAGTAGCCTAATTCTAGATATTTTTTTGTCGTTGTCACCATGGCCGGCTTTTGTTGTTTGTCACACGCTAATATCATGGTAGGTTTGACAAACTAACTCGGTCATGTTTGATTTTTTTGTGATTTCGCGGGATTAAGTGTTTATTGAGACAAGGAATTGGGTTATTTATAGATAATAAGTGTCAGTGCGATGGTGGGTGGGTTCTAGGCTGTAAAAGCCAAAGTGTTATTGTTATTGTTGTTTCATGTGCGGCCACGCCATGGCTCCATCTATAGGTACTTTATCTAAGGGATAACTGTGTTTTTCTTCGCATCGCCCGTGTGTCGCACAAAAAACACACTGTTATATCAAAAAATATAAGTTTTCACTACTGCCGGCAGTCCTCATGACTACCAATTTTTACAAGGTTTTATTTATTTCTTACTTTCATGTGTTCCGGTGTCTGCAATCAAATCTTCCAAGTTAAATTTTACCCACTTTCCAATATCCATTTGAGTTGAAAATTCGCACACACGTTTGTTCCTCGTAACAATGCATTTTTATTATTTTAAGAATGATTCAGAGCTCTCAATCAAATACAAATATATATATACTAGCAAAACTAGAGACCTATTTTTGAAAAGTATGCTTGATAAACCGAAAAATAGATAACGTAACGCGAGGAAATGTTTCACCATGTTGTGGGCGTTTATTGTTTCGCAAATAACACTAAAATCCAATTATGAACAAATGTTCGACCGACCACAAAACTTATGTGCTGTATGCTGTTTGAATTTGTCAAATTGTGAAACTACCAAATAGTTACGTCAAATACTTGTTTGAGAGTTATAAATTACAGAGCTTTTCGCTAAATCTATTTATAAAAATCAATTGCCGAATGTATATGTCACCGGATTGTCGCAAACATTGTAAATTTATAGATATTTATAATAATTTTAACTCTTTCTGCGCAATTAGATTTGTTCACAATATATCGAGAATTCCTAATCTTGCTAGAATAATTACAAACCCACGGTGTGTGCAGATATCCTAAATCCGGTGACATATAAACGCATCACTTCAGAACGGCGGGTACAGCCGTTATTAGGCTAATTCTTTTTTTTTGTTGGTTTTGTAATTGGCAGGGCAAGGATTGTACGAAAGAAAACTTTTGGAAGGGGCAGCAGTTAAATTATAGTAATGAATTTCATAGCTATGTGGCATTAGAAAAAATAGTTTATAGGCTCATTCATGTACTTTTTGTATTAGAGTGTAATCTTTGGCAGAGTTTAAGAAATTTTAAAAACTTCAGTTTCGAACACTTTCTAAATATCTAGCAAATCGATGTTTATTAATAATTGTAACTTTAAGTTCTTTTTTCTGAAGGTAGTAAATAGTTTAAGAATGACCATTTTTGTGGGATTTGTAGCTGTAATATTGCAATATTGATGTACTTTGTAAGATATTGTTAGTATTTAAGTTAGTAATTAAGCTGGGGTGAGGGGCGCAGGTAAAGACGAGATGTCCCGTTGTAGGATGTTTAAAGAGTAGTCCTAAACGAGAATTGATGTAAGATAGACCTCGGTTCATCAATAAAGATCTTATACATTTACTAGCTGACCCGGCAAACGTTGTTTTACCATAAAAACACCAAACATTATTTTTTTGTATTCATTGTATTTTTATTCTACCTACCCTACCCCTACCTAGGGGTTTAAAAAATAGTTGACGACCGATTCTAAGACCTACCAAATATGCACAAAAATTTTCACAAGAATCGGTCAAGCTGTTTCGGAGGAGTTTGCAGACAAACACTGTGACACGAGAACTGTATATAAAAGACGAGAATTTTATATACAAGATATTAATTCCTTGCTCTTTGATTTTATGAACCATCACTGGAAGCTGTCGCTATGACAAAGGAATAAACTCTGGATTAGTTGTTTACATTTGATGATTTGAGGTGAAGTTGAGTTTGAAGACAACTGACTTAGAATAAAGGAGTTAGATGTATATAGGTTTTTTTTTGCATACATAGTTTCTTATTTGGCTAGTATCTCTGCTAATACAATAAAACAGTACACTCGCAAACTTGTTTCAGATACTAATCAAACATATCAAGATAGGCTATTGCAATTTGTAATTAACTTAGCGAATCTCTGAAAGTTACTTAGATTAATGAAGTTATTTAATCGATGGATCTAGAACTAATCTCGACTAATTATTTTAGAATCACTAAAATAATTAGTTGAGATAACAAATGTAGTAGGTACCTAAAGGACAAAATATACTTACATTATTTATTATTTTCATGCGGGTGCAGTTTAATTAAAATTATAAAGTTGTAACGGAAATAAGGTTTTTATTTTGAACGTTAGTTATAAATCTCAGTTACAGGTCATGCAAACAGAATTCGTTCTTTTCTGCTAAAAACTTAATTCAAAAAATCAAAAAACCCGACTGCTTCAAAAGCGAACTAAAAAGTCGTAAACAAGGAAAAAATCATGCTGTGCAGTCGGAGGATACATATTCGCGGGCTGGCTGACCAAAATCTGGTGTATCCTCCGCCTGCACAGCATGATTTTTTCCTTGTTTACGACTTTTTAGTTCGCTTTTGAAGCAGTCGGGTTTTTTGATTTTTTTAATTAAGTTTTTTTATTTATAACTTTTTAGTTATTTTTTTTCGAATAAGATACATTTAAACATATAAGTGTTATATATTTTTGAAATCACCTCTTAAAACCCTTTATTTTGATACCCCACACGATGGGTTTGGAAGAAAAAAAAATTTGGGCCCCCACAATATGGCACCCAAAATCCGCCATTTTTCTATTATCCAATTTTAATGTAGCCTATGACACTCGCAGGGTTAAGACGCATCGATTGACGTATGAATCATCAAAATCGGCCAACGCGTTTGGTCTCTGGAATGCCATTTAGGAACAAACATACATACATACATACATACATACATACATACATACATACATATATACATACATACATACTTACATACATACATACATAGAGTAATAAACACATTACCCTCCTTCGGCAGTCGGGTAAAAAGCCGCATCTGCATGAGGATGCGAGTTGAAATCAAACCGACAAGATGTCTAGAAGTGCAGTTTGATTTATAAAAATACGCTAAGTACTTAATCTGCCACAGCTGTTCCAAGATCTAAAAGCTCAAATAGTCTAAGTCAAATCATTTATTTCAGTTAAGTAAGCCATTAAACAGACCATTTGAATGGCATAATTGATTCTAATAAGTTAGTAATAAACATATTAATAAATAAATGGAAAAAAACTATACACCTACTTAAAACAATTTCAGTTTTCCAGCAAGTGCGTGCGGTGGCGGCACATGCATTCTATTTCCATACCGGATCAACATGGGTGGCGGTGGCGAGCCCGTCATAAATCAACACAATTTGTTCTCCACGTTTTGATTGCCCGTTAATTTCCCTGATAATTGTTAAAATAATACACACGACACAATCACATCATTCATTTAATAAACTCCATTTGAATAAAGAATTTAGCCGAAATCAAACAATTTTTACTCCGGCAAGCTTTTTGTTCAATATAATAATTGCGAGTTATGTACACAAATTGCCAATTTATGAACGTTTCGTTATTATTAGCGGAATCGTGTTCACAATCAGAATTAAATTGCGATATTGTATATGTTCTTAAACGATATTTTAATTATTATAATTTGCGAATGTACTTTTCTATCATGATAATGGTACACAATAAAAACATTAATTAAATTCCCTGTGTACTGAACTATTAATATTAATTGCATGTTATACATTTTAATGAACGAAGTTATACCTACCTACCAACTTAATGAACCACTATTGACTTAAGACGTAAACTGAAACAAAACGAGTATAACTTAAATATTTTTCTGTAAACCGTCTTAAAATCTAAAATAAGCGTCTAAGCGAAGAAACACTAAAGCCGAGACATAAGGACAGCTTAAAGAAATTATAGTGAAACGAAAAAAAGGAAAGAAAAATGTTTTCACAACGTCATGCTCTTACCTTTTGAAGGAAAGAGGAAGACAGTTAATAGTGCTTCATGGCACTTCATAGAAAGCGATCCTTTTATCGTTGAGAAGGGACTTAGTTTCCAGAATCACTCCGGATGTGGTGGGCAGGGCACTAATTTTTTTTAAATTGGTTTGTTTATTATTATTACACTACACAAGGATCGTTTGTTAACAAGCTACGGATACTTAGTCGGAAATAAGATCGGTTCTAATGAAGTGACGCTTATGGGAAAATTGTAAAGGTTGATAAAATCGTCAAAGAGATTAATAAGGCAAACTACTTACTTATGAGTGTTAATGACATGTTAACCAAAACAAAATGCAGGAAAGTGTCAGTTAATTTCCCTTTATGTTAGGTTATTCCTTCCGGAACTATTTGCACGGTCGTTAACAAAATAGACCGCGCAGCCAAAGATAAATGGTTCGTGGAAAGCGAAATCAACCAGCCAAGAAGTAGGAAAACTACTGTCGTAAGTGCTGTGACGTAATGGCCATTCTCTAATAAGGCCATTTCCGAAGACTCATTGTTGATTTGTTGTCTACAGATTATGCTAATGGCTCATGTAAATAGCGAATACTCGTATCTTTTCTGAACACAATACACACTATATTTACGCAAAAATATCTAAAACTGATACTACCCTCCGTAAATGATAATAGAATAAACGTATCTTGTATTTTTATTATCTCCCAGATATGTGAGCGTAAGATACGTATTTTATGAGAGCCGCTCGTACTGCTGAAATGTCTGTCATGGTCTGCGGTATTGAAGATATATTCATGCTTAGATCCCTCGGAGGCCGGAATATCGCTGGCGAGGATAATTCAATTATCCTCAGAGGTTCCCGTGTCATCACTCAAGCGCAGGTGAGCGAAAAATTTCTCGCAATCCCGAACTTCATATATGGAATAAATAAGTTACAATAAACTGGTTGAGACAGAACCAAACAACGACGTAACTCGAATACTCACATTCACACCGTTTTGTGGAGAAAATGTTCTAAAAAAATAGTTGCCATATGAAACTTTAAAAAAATTAGGTACTAGAAAAGTTCAAAATATAAGAATCTGAAATTCTTTTCACTTAGCTTTCTAGCATTAAAATTCGCTTCATAAAGAACTGAACCCTTCAGATCAAAATAGAATATTTATTCGCTTTGTGCTTCGAATACCCTCATCAGAATCTACCGTGCATTTTTATAAGCTAGGAAATCTTTTAGGGTTGTACAATAGACAACCAGGCTATGATCGTACTTTTTACAAAGAAAAACCTGAACTAAAATCTATGTAGGTATATTAAATATCAAACTTGAAAGTTCGTAAATGAGGACACAGACCAAGAAACTAAGTTTCAAATAGTTTAATCATTTCTTGATATTGTTCCCTTTTCTATCTCAAAGTCGAATCTACGAAGTTTGTGTTAAATTCCGTTTATTGGTTGCGGGGTTGTGTTAAATCCGTTTTATAATGCAACCGACAAGTAGTACTTATTCCGTATAATCCGTCGCGGTTTCAGTACCGGCAAGCGGCTGTAAGTTGTTAGATTTGAAGAGTTTTGACGGAGACGTTCTCGGCCGCTTCAATTTGTGCTTCGTTAAACGATTTTCAAGAATGTCTTAGGGCAGTATTTGTATTACATTCGTATTTAGATAAGCTATGCATGTTTTTGAAGCATTTGAATATTGGTCCATTTGCGTCAAATTGGCAAGGTCAGAAAGCTTGACAAATAGGTGCCCCACGAACTCAATGATCACCAGCGCGAAAGTCGCGTCGAGATGTGCCTTGCAATGCTCCACAGACATACAACCGAAGGAATTTTGAACAGCGTGTTACCTGCGACGAAAAATGGATTTTGTTTACAATCGAAAGCGCTCAGCGAGTTGTATGGATCCTGGTTCAACACCTAAACAATACCCTAAACGAAAAATTACCCCTAGATAAGTGATGATCACTGGGGCCGGTGTGATTCATCACAGTTTCTTACCGAACGGGATGAGCATTGCTGCAGATGTGTACTGTGAAGAACTGAACACAATGATGGAGAAGCTCGCACGTTTCCAACCAGTGTATGAGTTCGCTTGCGTCCTGCACGACAACACCCGACCTCATACTGCACAGCAGATGATCTTCAAGTTACAGAGCTGGGGTTGGAAGCTCTCAGTCATCCGCCATTCTCGCCAGACCTTGCGCCTACAGACTTCTACTTTTGCCAGAATTTGGATAATTTCTTGGCGGGAAAAAATTTAATACCCGAGAGTCAATAGAAAATGCCTTTGAATAATGTGTTGTCTCCCGTTCAGCTGAATTCTTCAAGAGGGGCATCAATAAAATGCCACTGCGTTGGCAAAGATGCATCGAATGCACGAAAGTAATCACTTTGATTTAAAGAAAAAAAAAATACGTTAACATAATTCATAAAAAACGCCAATTTCATAGATACAGTGCGTGCCAGGAAAGATGAGACATGACCGCGCATCCCGCGCTCTGTCCGCCGGCGCCGCTCCGATGACGCCCGGTTTTTCCCGCACTCAGACCTCATGCCGCTAAAGATACCTCTAATCATTTACAGCGCAAGTCAAACGTGGTGTGTCAAGCCACATCTTTCGTGGCACCCACTGTAAAGTCCTAATATTTTTATTGGCCCAGTGTAGGTAGGTATGCCTTTGGGAAAAGCTAAGTAAATTAACAAAATATTGGAACGCCCGTCTAGTGTGTATTTGCCCGCCTGGCTGTACGTGTACGTCTGTACGTATAGGCGAATGACTAGTCTTTTAACTCAAATACTATATTTATTCGTGATAAACTAAAGGTTAATTCGTTAAACAACGTACCAACAGATATTTCAACAGAAGCTGTACATTCCGAAAATATTGTTGACATGACCGTGTTTCTATGATCTGAGAATGACACATGCCAAGAATAAAAGGACAGAACTGACAGAAGAATTATTTTCGTTAATATTTTGAATGGCGGACAAATTACGTAAGGTTATTTTCTACCGTCCGCTGAAAACAGTCCCACTCTCACACGATTTATCCTTTATGATGAAAACGAAACATGAAAGGGTAATGTCCGATTCTCTCACCACGTAAGTACGCGCCTAACCCCGTGTTTTGAATAAACATAATTACAGAAAACACGTACTTATCATAATTGTGACAATATTTCGTTAACTTACTCCCTAATTACGTTCTTAAAATTCCTAAAGTTAAACATTAACAACAGACGGAGCGGAAGCCTTGTCTTTGTATTCCATTATTACGAAACTGTTATATTTCGGTAAACACAAAAGTACTGCGGAATATGAAATTTGATTCCGGTTCGGCTTTAGTTAATTCAGCAAATTAGGGGTGGTAACTAATTACCCATCATTGTGTTTTAGAGTGAGCTGATGTGGCAGAAACTTGAGGTGACACTATACAGCACTCGGCGTGCACACATGACGAAGCCACTATTAAGTCATTAATTAATAAAAAGTCAAAGACGACGTAGACAAAGACAGCCCAGAGACACTCTCCGTAGTCTTTAGCATCTAAGTGATAAAGTTGAAAGTGCTGTAATTCACAGTGGGCATGAATATAATGGGTAGCATTAGAAGGGCACGCCGACGTCGACCGACAGCCACGCAAACAAATAAAGCCACTCGTTAAATAAATCGCCACAGTCAAACATAGTCGAGACCTTTCCGCACCTTTGCATCCGTGAATAAATAAACATAATAATGTGTTTAGCGAACGACTCTTGTTCTTAAATAATAATAACTTACATTTGATTAAAAACAACATTGGCTTCTGAGCAAATATGTACTATTTATAATAAGATTCCTTACAATTTCAAGATCTGCCTCAAACTTTGTTAAAATAATCCATCTCTCTGAGTAGACCGTGCTCCAAAAGGAGCGAAATAACTATCTGAGAGAAAAGATAAACTTTTATTTTCTACAAAATCTGTTTATCTTTGTGGGAAGTTCATTCAGTTAAACACAAATATCTATGAAGACATTTCCCAGAAAGCGTTATGATTGTTTAATGTTTTAATTATTAGCGAATTTATCCGATTCGTGATGAGACATTTCCGTTTCATCTTCTTTGTGCCTTCCGTAAATAACGGAGCAGAAACGGCTTCTAGGTAAACATCCTTTTTGACTTGGCTTGTAATAATAAAAATCAATGGCTTCCGAAAGCTTAACTGACCGTGGATACCGCGGCTCTTTCCTTTCATCAGTTTTTTCCTTTATATTATTATTTAGTCGAGCCGCAAACAGGATCACCCACGCGAATTCTTAAATCAATAAAGACTTTATCAGATACGTTGTTCACGAACGGAATGGAAACATATCGCGCTCACCGCTTACCTTGCAAGGTATTTGATTTACCCGAATGTCTAAGTCATTTGACGAACTGAAAATGTTGAGGCTGTTGAAAAGGTTGATATCGAAAATATTATTCTACGCGTGTGAAATAGGCACATAGCTTCGCTACAATATTTCAGTCTATTTGTATGCAATTTAGACTGTCAGATTTTCGATCACGCTAACGATGGGATGTGATGTATTTGCCTTTAGGCTCGTATTTAATAATGTTTTATAGTTATATATAACAAATATGTTTTCGCTTTATTCAATAACTAGCTTTTCGTGCAGCTCTCGTGACATATCCTGCGGCAACGGATAGACTAGATTTTTGGGCTAAACAGTAGCCTATGAGACGGCATCAGTGATAGTGTAAAGTTTTATCATCTGATTACGATGATAATTTCATTATCATAGTAATCAGATCACTACCTAGATAACCTACACATGCGCACTCATATACATATGGTGCACACTAAACCCATAACATATGGTGTACGATTCTATTCTATAAAAAAATACTTCTTTATAATATTATTAAAGATTAAGATTACTTTAAAAAAGAAAATTTTAAAACTTTTCCAATGTGATTTATGTATTTACGTGACACTGTAAAAATATTTAAAACTGCTGAACAAGACTAAATCAATTGTGAAATAACTTTGCTGACTCGGTGCTGTCCAAACTGAATGTCTAAAAGAGAAATATTGAATCACAATCTTGCATGCATGAACTGAGCATTCACTAAGTTTTTCAATATTCAAGGAAGTTTGTAAATTCAATTACAGCTTTTCATCGTTTTTTGGGACACAATGAAGCGTCCAATCGACATCAAATCTTGTGGGGGAAAACTAGGGCCATATTCCAAGTCCGTTTGAAGGACCATCACTCGATTCAATTTCCATGAAAACGGAAAAATTTACCATACAAATGAGCCATACATACCTGACAATTTGATAAGTAGAGTTGGAAGATATGACTTGGAATACGAACCTTAGAATTTTCACGGTTATGACGCATTTCATTTGAAGTGGAGTAAAACATTGTAGAGGTCAGTAGAACATAGCGGTCAGTGCGCAATTATAATAAACGCCCCCCCGCTAGAGATTAACATAACGAGACAACGAGTTAGAAATCCTTTGGGAGGTCTGAGCCGAGAATAATGAGTGAACATACCAACTTTCTGAATTTGCCGGGATCAAAGCTATATAGGCAGTTGGTTATGTCGCGGCTTAATTATTGCGACTGGCGTTTTGGTAAATATTATACTAAAATAATAGACAACTAATGCTCCATTTCTGTCTAAAACCAGACAGTTTGCTGTTTGCATTCAAAGCGCCTATTAAGTTCATAAGCGGAGCTACTGAGTCGCCTGCTTGAAATGTTTCTGTAGTAAATGCTGTTTCGACAACTATATCAATATTACTAAATAGTTTGATATCTGTACCTAGATATAGTAAAAGGTATATATCATGAGTCACGACCGCTAATCGATGCCAGACAGGCATAAATTAATATTACGATGATCTTAAACCACGAGAGTGACACCAAATCCCTTAACTTAGAATTTGCTATTGTAATGCAGCTTTACGATCCATCAAACTGCTTACGACCTTAAAATTAAATAAAAATCGCTGGATATAGCAATAATGTGCTTTCCAAATGTCCATCAGAGCTGAAAATTATTATGTGCATACATAACAAAAAGAGTATTGACCTCGGGACCTCTAAGTAACATAATACCGTACAGCCTAGCTAATCCGTTGTGATTCAACCAACCCTATTGGACCCTCTACCCCAAAAGAATCAAATATCCAAAAGTTACCCGAAAAGATGTTATGAGAAACTCTGATTACATTGAAGGTTAACTTATAATACGTGTATTATGGAATATAATATAATTTTATTCATACGGAATCCATCGTGTTTGTATTCACGACTGTATGTATCCGTGCGATGCATATGAATCCATCGTGCATAGCGGTGAGTTATTGTCAACAAAAACACAAATTTTGTGGAAATATAGGCCTCGGTGCCTCCATGCGACAATAGTCAGCCGGATAGTGGACAGTCCGTGTCAAGCTTAGTGATTGCGCATTTATTTGGTGAACACTTTTTACGGCTTTTGTTGTGTAGAGTATACTGCGTGTATATTAGTTGCTACTTTCGTAGGTACCTACACTTCTAAAGTAGGTACTGATGTAACTTAACATGTGAAGCCTAACAGATATTTTTTACTGTTCGTAGTCTCACTAAAAACTTAATTTTTTATTCAAGGAAAATCGTGCTGTTCCGCGACAGCAACAAAAGGGATTTTCCGACGCGACCGGTTTTGTACTCGGATTTTTGTTATGAAACCTTTCATAAGTATGTAAATTGAAAATTTCAGTGCGCTGAAAGAAAGAAATATGGCGAATTCTTTGATAACTCTGTGAGAGATGGTGACGGAATAAATTGTAAACTTTTAATGAGATCTTGTGTCTGTACACACAATTTTATGTATTAGCTTGAGTCGCAGCCTAGCGAGCATGGGCGTACCCAAGACATTTGTGACATGATAAATTATGCCATATCTTACAATTTGTCTTAAATGCTAGCACGGGTCAAACATGTGACATATTTTAAAGGCGCAACAAGCCTTTCTTGTTGCTGCCCGGCGAGCACGGCCTACTGTGACATGGCTTGAGTCACACATTTCATCGCAGTTTGGGCGATAACGCCATTTTGTCCTAAATAATAGCACCGGCGGCGTGAGAAAATTTCCTGACGTTTGTTTGGGACTCATCGGGTCTTAATTGCTAATACGGGCGCACCCATTTTGTCACACTTGTCACATTTTGACAGATGATTTAGAAAAATGTATCACTTTCGTTCGGAGGTGGTGATAAAATTTTATAGTTGAAAAAAAAATATTTGCCTTCTAATTACGGCACCAAATGGCAATAAATTCATTTTGTGTGTATGGTGAGTTGGTGATCAATGCTTATTAATTAATTGAAATGTTACAGGATTATTAATTAATTTTATATTATTACTTTTTCATAATTGTATTTTTTTTATTGTTGTTCTTATTTTAATTATGATTCTTTTTTTATAATTATTTTCTTTTATACCTTAATCTTCTTGCTTTCTACATTTTTAAATGTTTCTTAAATAAAATCCCCAAAAAACATTTAAAATATAAAAAAATAGGGGCCCACCGGTATTGGTCCAAGCTATTATATTTTTTAGTAATTATTAAAATTTTCACAATAAATATATCTTTCTAACAAACACTTAATATGTTATCAAACAAACAAAGAAAAATAAAGTGTGCATAAGTCTATGGTCGTGGGTCAAATATTAATTTATTCCCAACAAAATTAAAAAGTTGTTTAGCTGTATGAACGGTATACTTTTTAACCCCCGCCGGAAAAAGAAGGGGTGTTATAAGTTTCACGTGTGTTGCTGTGTATCTGTGTATCTGTGTGTCTGTCTGTGGCATCATAGCGCCTAAACGGATGAACCGATTTTGATCTAGTTTTTTTTGTTTGAAAGGTAATTTTGTCGAGAGTGTTCTTAGCTATATTTGAATAAAATCGGTTCAGCCGTTCAAAAGTTATGGGCGTTTTTCTGTTTGAATCGCGGTGTTTTCGCAAGATTGTCGGGGGTTTTTTAAATTGTGAAATTTTACTTGTTTACGTATTATTTTATTTGGTCGTCTATTCAAATTATGTCGCACTATGAAGTCAACAACAAGAAAAGCAAGTCGCGCCTGTAAATTATGTCACATGGTTGTCCCGTGCTAGCATTTAAGACAAATTGTAAGACATGACATATTTTATCATAATTTGAGTCGAAAACCAAGCAATGTAAAAAAAAAAAAACTTGTAATTCATGTTGGGATGCTGCTAACATGGGCGTAGCAAAGTGGGGGCTAAATTTTGGTTATTTTTGACCTAGGACATACCGTTTTCGAGATATCATTTTGGAAATATGCAAAATAAAATAAGATACGGAGGCCCATAATTCGGCAACAGTGCGTCGTAGGGCTATGCTTCTCAGAACATAAATAGTTTTTATGGCCAAGGTTAAACCGAAACTACAATAAAATTGGAAAATTACCGAAAAAGAAAAAAATAAACGTCAAGAAGTTATGCCACAAGTCAAGAAAATATCTCACGCCGCCGTGCTAGCATTTAAGACAAAATGAGACAAAAAGAGTTTATCGCCCAAACTGTGATTAAAAGTGTGACTTAAGCGATGTCACAGTAGGCCATGCTCGCCGGGTGACTATCTGGTACGTCGCCTTTATTTCATGGCCGCCATTCGAAATCTCGTCGCACTCTGTAATATAGACGCAGTCATTTTTACTTTACGATCTTGTAATGTCGCCGAGGCGTATCAAACGGTAGGACACATTGCGCTCTCGCTGCCAGATAATATTTTATAACACAAATCACTAGCAACATATGTCGAGCACAATAATGTGGAAAAGGGTCTTGATAACATTGTGAGGTAAATTTTACCTCATAGAAAGGGTACAGGGAAAGTCTTTTACAATATTTTTCTACTGGTAGTTTTGTGTATAGAACAGACTCTTTTCGTAGAATCGATTTCAGAAAAAGTATGGTGAAACCACTTGCAATACAAAAAGAGGCTACAGCACATCGTTGCCGAAAGGCAGATGTCGGTTCAACGCCGCAAACAGCCCACACTTTATGAAAGGAAATTATTTCACCAAGCTATTGTGTTACGAAGCGAGAAAGCCGTTCTGTATAATTTAGTTCTTTATAAAAGTTTGCGTTTTCATTGTTCGGCATAACTGCTCATTACTGCAACATATCAATCGCTATTTGCTACCTGCCTACTTAAACTTTCACGCATAAGTACGAAATCGTGCTATTTGATTGTATATTACTGGGTACCATTCTGTTTTTATAAAATACTACACATTTCAGAGATTGTGTGAGTAAAGAGGCATGGGTTACGTTTTATTAAACATTCGACTTTGAACTGGGGACGTCTGGCGATGCGATAAACTAAAGATTTAAAAAAGATTGATTTTATGTGGGACAGAGGCCATGTGTCCTTTATAATCTGATTTTAAATCAGAAAAAGTGCCAATTGATTGATTGACAAACTCATTGTTGGTCATAGACCTATAGGTATTTAGATAATATGGCAAAAATCTGCTTAGAAATTAATTAAATATCTTTTGAAGGGAAATACTGCGGAGGGAATTTCGATAGACGGCTTGAAAGGGGTTGAGATGGGGATGAAACCGCTAACCACGAAGACAATGCGTTATTGTCCAAGTTTGGTAGCTCAATGATCTTGGATTACTGGGCTACGAGACGCAGATTTAATTACCGCAAGGAACAGTTTGGATGTGCAAAATTTTTTTTCGTGGTCTGTGTGGAAAATCCATACTTATTTACGTATATATAACGCCTTATTGTTATGTCCATCTTAATAAAATTTAACATAAATAGATAAATCATTTATTTAAAGCACACAAAAGACACAGCACAACACACCTAATCTTAATTAAATTATTACAATTTACATGTATGTTTAAAAACAAGGTGCGAACATAAAAAGAAAAAGGAAACCATACTAACAGAAATAAAAGTAAAAGTGACACCAGTAACATTAGGTATGACAATCAAAACACAGTGCGGTGTGCATCTCAAGGTTGCACCAAATGGGAGTCCAGTTCAGCACGTGTCAGGCAAATATACCTGACGCTTATATTCTGCTGGATCCCTGCAGTGACATATGGTCGCTAAGCAGACGTGATATGTTGGTGTTGTATAGATATATCCTAGATCTAGAACCTGGAGAAGGACATATATAGGTAAATTTTTATCAATATATCACGCGGATCGAGCCACGGACAAAAGCTAGTCCTAAATATTATCCTTGTATATACGGTGTTTTTTATTAACAAATAGAAAGTACCCGGGATATAATTTAAATTACATTCATCATACATAAAACGAGGTAAAATCCTTCAAGCTAAGCGAGCCTAGAGAGAGGTCATTTCGTAAGAGATCTAATGAGTTCTATAATTAGGGTTAGCTTTCGCATTTCCGCATGAATAACGTTTAGAATATTTTTTTGCGATAAATGATGGTAATTTTAATAACCACAGTTTTTAGGAGATAATATCGTGACTGCCCGAACCCGTGCTACTTTTTTATAGGTAAGTTGAATCATAAAAATATATTCTTTAAAAAGACTTTTTTAAAACCAGCTTTATTAGTATTCTACTCAGCAAACCCTTTCATTTGATATCCATATCATGGAAGTGCACAAAAAATAACTAGACCGCCATTTTGGGCCATCCGCCATATTGGATTTAAAATTATGTCACTTAGCTAACCATGCATTGTCACCTAAACTAAACGGGTTTTTCAAAATTTCATCTTAATCGATGGAGGACTTTAAAATTCAGTTGCAAGATTTGTCGGCTCAGCAAATAATTCTAAATCCTTACTTAAGGGTGAGTTCGATATGCAAATGCAAATGAACGGACGCATAACGAACTCATATAAATGCAATATTGTCCGCGGCTGGAGGAGGCATAGAGGCGGACGGGACTCACCTTGCGACCTCTCGCTCCTGATTTCCAGGGCCTTTGATTTGGTGGCGTATGATCTCTTGTGGAAAAAACTTGAGAGTATCAACCTACCGCCAGAACTTGTTACCATCTTCAAGTATTGGTATACGCACCAAGTCAACAGCGTCAGGTGGTCGGGGGCAATGTCGGAGCCATATCGGTTACAGTGCGGTGTGAGGCAGGGCGGACTGACCTCGCTCTCGTTATTTAACCTTTACATGGACGCTTTGACCAGTCAGCATGTCGGCTGTCATGTAGACGACGTGTGTCTCAATAATTTAAGCTATGCAGACGACATGGTACTGCTGAGCGCGTCGATTTGTGGTCTAAGAAGGTTGATTGCGACATGTGAGGATAACGCTGTTAAACATGGACTTGTTTATAATATTAAGAAAAGTCAGTACATGGTTTTTGAGGCCGGTGGTGCTGTATGTCCCGACTATGTACCACCTATACGTCTGAATAGTGTACCTTTAGACAGGGTGAAACAGTTTAAATACCTAGGACATATAGTCACGTCTGACCTCAGGGACCATGCTGACTTAGAACGGGAGCGGAGGGCGTTATCTAAAAGAGCTAATATGCTGGCCCGCAGGTTCGCACGTTGTTCGGATAGCGTGAAAATAACTCTTTTCCAAGCATATTGCACGTCCATGTACACCTGCAGCCTGTGGGCTAATTACACGCAGAAAAGCTATAACACCCTCCGCATTCAATTTAACAATGCTTCCAGAGCGGTTTTGGGTTTGCCTCGCTACTGCAGCGCTTCGGGTATGTTCGCATGGGCGCGCACGGACTGTTTTCATGCGACCATGCGGAAGCGCTGTGCGTCTCTTGTGCGCAGAGTGCGAGACAGCTCCAATGCCGTTCTGAGCATGATAGCGAATAGGTTGGACTGTCCTTATGTGCGACACTGTTGTGACAGACAAGTTACATATAGTGTCGCACGTAAGAGACTAATGTAATTAATATGATAATTTAATATGAATTTGAATTTATTTGATGTGTTGATGTTGTATTTATTTGTTTGTATTTATCTATTAATGATTTTGTATTTTTTATTGAATAATTTAAAGATGTTCTCTGATATGGGTTTAAGACCTGTAATAAATGAATTTTATTAAAAAAAAATTTAAGCTCGGCCGGATCACATCTACTTTGGATTTAACCCAAGCCACTTTCGCTCTTGATAACCCTGCCGAAGATTTTCGTAGCAGGAAGTGCGACGCTACAATCCCGCAAATGGGGCCGACTTACTACCGTCACTTCATGCAATGCTTATGTAGCTTCTATTTTTTTTTACGCTCTCTTTTTATGTTCGCCATAATGCAATTATTGAACTTCTTCTGTATTTTCGATGTTCCACTTCATTTAACTTCGTAGTAATTTTGTAATATTCTTTTATATCCTCCAACCCCAGAGAAAAGTTCGCGCGTTTACGAACTATTCAAACCAGAGAGATTCAGAGTTGGAACTGTTATAATTTCCTCAGCAAAATTTATTCTACTCTGCTTAGTCTTTGAAAATATAAAGCACACAAGTCTTATAGACCCTTTTAGTTGTTCAATTTCTTTGTCATAATATTTTGTAACATTTATTTCAATTTACAAACAAGACAATAAAGTCTCTGTTGGTCTAAAGACAAGTCCCTGCCTCTGGCTAACTGCTAAATTAACTTGCTCAGAATCTTCAGTGGTACATGTTTTGCTTACATTACAACAAGAAACTGAATAACTTATGCTGTAGCGTAAGAAAATGTATAAAAGTGGTCCGGTGTTATTGGAATAACTAATTTAGGTTACTTTACCTAAAAAAAAAACGTAATTTCTAAAATTAATCAAAGCTCCTTTTTTATAGTAACATGCTTTAGCATCTTTAAATAGAAAGATTATTTTGTAGATATCTAGAGCTTCTCAGAATAATTGGACGTAAACCGGAACCAAACCACAAACTCGTCAAAATTAAATTAAGTATACAGAAGGCCTTTAAAATACACCTTCTACAATCCCAGTAAGTTTCAAAATGGTTTGACAACTTATGCTTAACAAAACATTAGTTTTATAAGGTTACCAAGTCTGCAAACTACAGTTTTCAAATTAAATGTAATGGCGGATCTACTCTTTGGTAGCTTCTGTATGTCTATAAAGAGAAATCTTTATCCCAAACTTCTTCTACAAAAGACTTTTCGTTCATGCATATGAATGGAATGAAGCACGGTATGCAATCAGCAGCCTCAGAGCATGTACGAACTTCATCAAACGTGGTCCCAAAAATAGTAAGAGCAAACATAGTCTGGCGCAATTGAACACGACGCACGAATGCCTCGCGAAATTGATATGCAGAGCTTTTACCCAGTAGAACTTGTAAACAGGAACACGAATGAAAAAATGTTTACAGGTACATCCCAGGTAGATAGCATAGGAGATATCGAGCGGCGCTCCAAATTTATGAGCTCATTATACATCGAAATTTACGATCATTTCACAGGCAGCCAATCTCCTCCTCTGCAAATGTATTTCATACATAGGTAATATTTTTGTCACGCTTGACAAGGAGCTACGACCTTTAAAAGGCAATACAAAATGCGAGGGTTTTTTATATACTGCGCTTAGGACTTTTCTCGAAAATTATGCATATACTTGCACGTAACTGCCTTCAACTATAGCTTTTTTATTTGGTGTGGTTTAAAAGACTTTCTGGAATATTCTTGTGTATCTTTTTACTGCGGAGTAAGCAATAGTTCATACTCTACCAACGCACCTGGTGTGTGCTGTCACAGCGTCAGGAGTTACCGCTGTTGAACCACACACACTGATATATGCGGGATGCTGTACCATCGCTTACTAAGCACAACTGTGACCTATTTCTCCCAGATAACCTTTTAGAACATTGGGCAAAAATTAGAATTAATGTATTCTACTCCTGAAACGTGGATTGAAAACAAAAAAGAATGTTTTAGTAAAAAACTAAAAAAGGTTTTTACCTTTTAAGGCAAAAAGCACTCATTATTTTTCTTGTGAACGAGCTGGAGTACGTAAAATAAAGTGTATTAAAACATAAACCGTTCAAAAATTAACATGAAACATAAAGCAAAACCATATCATAACAAACTTAGTACTATAGTGAGAGACTTAAAAGGGCCGTTTACAATTACGCCGACAGCTTGTTGTTCAACCACAAAGATGTAATATTTCAGGGTCTGCTGGTCATGACACAACCCTAATTAGACAAGGTCTCTAGTCACGAATAACAGACCAAGAGATACTTCATTAGTATTTCGTTTCGCGAAGGCGCTTTGGTTGTTTGTTAGTATGAAACTATCTCGGTTCTTTTGACCGCATGACAAAAAGCGGCGCGTATTGAAGGCACTTCATTACTCGTAATAACTTCCTGAGGCTGCACGATGGAATAATGTGGCATAACGTGGCGTAACCGACTCGTCTTACAGACTACGCTGCTGTCCTCTCGTTACCTGCGATTCCTTTTATGTCTGTCTCGCTTTCGTGTTTCGTGCTTCACTCACCGTACGACTCGGGTTACATGTAAAACGTGAACGGTGATACTATTATTCTTGAGAATTTTGGAAATTTTCACAAATCCAGTTAATAACAACGTAAACATGCGTTTTGGAATTATTGCTGTTGGAAATATGTATTGAGATCGAGTAGATTTTAAATTAAACAACTAGTAACAGAATGAAAAATGACAAGAATTTATATTGACAAAATAACGCAAATAAAAATCTAATATAAATTCACAATCTTAAATGATGGAATGCTCGATGAATGACATTCAAAGTAGTTTCAAATCGAGCTTACAGAGTTTTTAATAATTTTAGAGGAAAACGTTCTATGCATTGCAAAGTTCGCGTCTTTTTCATTTGGACCCTTTAAGTGCTTAGACTGAAGGTGCTCCTAATACATTATTCATAAGCCGGGTTGTGTTACCTTAACTCCGCGATATTTTTTTTTTTTCGTAAAAGAATTTACAGGAGCAAATACCTTTTTTTTTTTTTTGGGTGGGAAATCATCCAATGACTTCTCCCACTCTGGGTGAAGCGTGAGGGCGTGTCAGACTTTTACTGACTAAAACCCACCCGTTTTAGTCAGGAGCAAATACCTACTAATCACTTTTATTAAATAAATATTGGGTAACACAATCTCCTTTGCCCGAAGTATTTAAATAGGTTTAGATTTATGTAAATACTTTATTCTATTGCTGTTTTGGCAACTGTTCTGGGAATGTTTTACTTGGTTTAAAGCTTGTAATAATATTGAATGTCCGAAACCTGGCTCAGAACTAAAATCTAGATTATTCCGCGCCGTTCTTTATTTTTGTCTACTTGCAAAAATACTGTTAGTCTAACCCAAAGACAAATAGAGTTGACGTAAGTTTTCGTCAATATCTAACCCTGAACAAATATAATCTTGTGTAATCAGTAATAGAAATAGTTTATTTTGCCACCCTCTACGTAGCGTAGCGCTACGAGGTTGTCATTTCAAGTTCTACGACAAAAAAAGACTTTCAATGACTTTGTTCTATTTTTTCTAGATGAAAATGTCCTAAAGTTCTTAAGTAATATCAGTCTATTTGCAACTTTCAACAGTGTGGTCTTGAATTCTTCTTTCAGAAGTTTGAATTGACTAGATTATCGGGGGAAAAACTTAATATTTTTTATGTAAATATAATGATTACTTAAGTTTCAACAGGATTATACCTAAAATAACACTGTACCTATTCTAGCTCTAACAGTAAACACAATAATGCCACGTAGTCACTAATCTGTCTGCTTTAGCAGATAATACGCGTATGATTATGCCCCGATTATGTCAAATTGCTATCTCTCAAAGGTTATCAAACGTCCTAATTTCACACTAAATCTTACCACCCTACCTAATTGGGCAAATGATTGGACCCATTACTACTCAACTACATGACATCCTGTCGATAAAGGTGCTATCTACTAGATAGTAATAATTACGATAGTATAATATTTTATTGATTTAATTATTAACCTAACGGGTTAGACGTTAATCCCTGCAGATTTTCTTCAAAATTTGAAGTCTATAGATATTGATTTGGGTTCTCACGCCCCAGTTTAGTAGTTGACCCCAATCAGTTTGATTTGGTCTAGCCGTTATAATTATAAATTATCAATCATTTTGACATTAGTGTGCAAATTGAATCGAGAAGGGCGTAATAGATATCAATAAAACATTATCACCCATCTACAGCTACTTGTCATTTATCAAAGTTTATTGCTGCAAAAGATACCTACTGCCTAGGTTTATACTGTAAAAGAAACTGACATTCCTGGTTAATAATATTTAGGTCACATAGTCCATACAATATTTCCCCCTCCAGTCTCTAGGGAGCCAGCCAAACTGAGCAGCTCTTTGAATGGTTTTATAGTACAAGTCTGCAGTCTGTAGTCAACCGCTTTCGTCTTACTGTTAGTGTAATCGCTTCTATACAGTACAGTACGGACGCAGACACAGGCACTAATTGTGGTAAACGTTGCTTCGTAAAAAGTCACTTACTTCCTACAATCCTACCGCAGTTCTCAGGACGCACAGTGTAACTTTACGATACGTGTTGGTTAATGCAGACAATATTATATGCAATTGTGGTGCTTTTCTTCATTCTTTTATCTGTTTTTACGTTGAAACTTTTGGCTTTGGCTCAGTGTTAGTGCGAGTTTTAAATGTGGGCGATCGCGTTAGTTTAAAGGTGACATTAATGGAAAACCTTTCAAACCCTTTTTGTTTGGGTACGGAACCCTAAAAAGAAACTGAGGCCTTGTTGCGAATCTTTTAACGTACTCGATCTTGTTAACGTAAACGTTCTCTTACGTCAATTTTAAACGGGACCCTATTACGAAGACTGCACTATCCGTTTGTCGGTCTGTCCGTCTGTCACCAGGCTGTATCTCATGAACCGTGATAGTTAGACAGTTTAAATTTTCACAGATGATGTATTTCTGTTGCCGCTATAACAAAAATACTAAAAACATAATAAAATAAATATTTAAGTGTGGCTCCCATACAACAAACGTGATTTTTTCGCCGTTATTTGCGATAATGATACAGAACCCTTCGTGCGCGAGTCCGACTCGCACTTGGCCAGTTTTATTTGCACAGAATAAATGTATTATCACAGAATTCACAAATAAACGCAGCACTATCTAAACTCCAACATCAACCTATAATAACATAGGTATGTTATGAACAGTGACATCCCTATACCTAGTCCCGTCCCAATACCAATATCTAAAAGTATCATCTGTTCCGATAAACCCACTCTAAGCTTTAAAAGGCACGTGTGGCTGCAACGATATGAACTGTCAATAATGAAATTGGCTGAGATATATTTTATTTACTATTACCTCGTTTATCCAGTTTCCAATTTGTTATCGACCTCGCAGGAGACGGGCGGCCCCGTCCGCTAGTCGGTGATATTTCTACGTCATGTTCTATTGTTGTGTTCCAACTGGATAATTTACTTATAATTCTGTACAGCACTGCCGCGTTTGATGGATGCCTCGACGTCACAAGTAAAACGTATTCTGATTTATTATGGAAGATAAAGAAAGTTTTAATAAATAACAATACAAATGAGTGCAATAATTTGTTTTTATTGTTTTTATATAAATTTATTACCAATATATAAATTTCACATCACATCACATCATCAGCCTATTAATGTTCCCACTGCTGGGACACAGGCCTCCTATCTGTAAGAGGGAATGGGCCGTAATCCACCACGCGGGCCCAGTGCGGGTTGGTGGATGTCACATATGTCTTCGAACTTTTGGTTCTAGGACATGCCGGTTTCCTCACGATGTTTTCCTTCACCGTTTTGAGAGCAGTGGTGAAGAAATAATTTACACAAAGTAAAGCGCCTGCCTGGGCTCGAACCCACGACCTACAACTTGTAAGTCGCGGCTGATACCACTGGGCCACCACTGCTCTGAGTCATCACTGCTCTGCTCTGCTCTCATATATAAATTTACATAGTATAAAATACTTAATTAACAATAACTACCTATATGTAATACACTTAAATATAAATAAAACTACGAACGCGTATAAAAGGACAGGAGTCATAGGGCGTCAAAAATTCATCCACATCGCTGTCAACGTGAAAAGTGCCCAGAACGCTGGCAGCATTGCCACGTTGAATGGTAATGCTGATTCTCTGGCCAAGGAAAAGCCCAGCCGTCTGGTCACGTAGAGTCGACTAACCGTTTGCTTTCATCTCGAAATACTCGATGGACCTCATGTACCTCATGTTTCAACCCCAAACGGCTCAAATACATGGTTTCCAATAAGGTTGTTATATATTTATTTTATCAAACAGTTCCTCAAGATAAACAGTTATATATCAATAAATAAATACTAAGTAAGGATAACTTTTACAGGAATTATACCACCAAAGTGGTATAAATTTGTATTGAGAGGGAAATGATTTCACAATCAGAACACAGAATAAACACGTATTAAATATAACGCACAAGCAAGTTATCTGTATTTATATTGCTGCCACAATCCCATCGCAATCGACCATCACATCCAATTTGGTGAATCTGAATTTGTGTCTTTGATATTTATATTTAAATGAAGATATTTTCATTATTCAGTACCCCGAAGCTGCTTTGAGAGGGAAATGATGTTGTGTAGAATTAAAACGTTGGCAACACTTTTTAAATTTTCTGATCGTAGTTCTTTTCTCCCGCGTAACGCGAGCCTGCTTGGAATGAGCTAGACAAATGTCTTCTCATCCTCAATAGGCCGTTTATTTGTCGTGTTATTAAAGAATAAGTTAGCTCGTCAGCGCACTACTGCGTATATTTTTATATAAAATGTATTCAACCAAATGAACGACTGAATAAAATATGAAAAAAAGTCGGAAAAAAAATAGCTAGCATTTTGTATGGATTTTTACTTCAGCTCTAACGGATGTATTTGATGTGGGACTAAATTAATCACGAAGTGGTTCTGTGATCGATAACCTGGACTGCCGATATGACAATTAGATATACCTGCTATTGGAGCAATAATTATAGACAACAATAACTCACAGCACGCAGGCGGCCATTGTACGAGTTCGCAAGGACAACCGCTATTAACCGCACCTGAGGTGATCATCGTAACTCAACTTGATATAACTACAGCATCATACAAGACGACACACAGCCGTTCTAGTGCCATAAATTGAGTTATCTGGTTTATTACAAGCGCAGAGCAAGTGGTTATAAATCGTATCGCCCCACCATAAACAAGCGGCTCTCTAGTTGACTGTCAATCGAGCATACTAGCAAAACGCCCCCATAAATATTGTTGCAGGTATTTCGCACGTATTTCCATACCAAATTGCGGAAAGATAGTCATCTATCATTCGCTTTGACGTTTTTCACATCACGAAAAATCTGACAAAGTTACAAATGTTCACAAATTGACGACATAAATATCTACGTCGAGTAACACGTTCGGGACGCATGTTTCCGACCTTTAGGTGGGCAGAGTATACGTTATTGTTGCAGTATATAATGCCGGAGTAACTTCATCGTATATTGTCTACCTTTAAAATCCTACCTACTATGAACTACAGCATATATCGCATATTTCAGTCACCGTACGCGTCATACGAATTTCTATAAAGCAAATCTCTATGCTGTCACACATTTCAGGGAAAATCAAAGTATTAATGTTTATTACCTGTCTACCTGTAACTATTCAGACTTGGTAATGAAATATGTCGTATGACTTGAATGAATAATAAGCCCAGTGGTTTCAGTTCAAAAGTCTTTTAGTACGAATGCTGCGAATATTGCTTACTTGATTTGAATAATTATAAATGAAAACTCAAATTTAAACCGCGACGCCGAAGATGATAAAAAGCATGCAAATAAAGCAATAAATATTTACAGAAATAAGGAGTTTACAATACAGATTAGCTGTGCTAATAAAATCCCGGCATCTGAAGGTTGTCCCAAGGGGTTGTTCTTGGTTTAATATTCACTACACACCACCTACGAACTCTCCAAGTGGCTTTATTAAAGGCAGACACGCATTATGAATGTTTTCCGTAAATGCGATATTTGCTAATATGTTCGGCGTAAAGTATTTAAGCGGGTCCCGGGGGGTGCCCATCGACCCCATCCACGCTTCGACCGCTCATTAGTCACTGCCGACCCCCGCTGGGAACACCTGCTCTCTCCAATTTTATTTTACTCAATTGCTTTGAATTTTCCACCGGAAAATCATATAAAAGTCCGTTTGACATCTTTGATGAAACAGTTTTTACCCAAAACCGTTCTCACCCTCAATGGACGTGTTCCAGGAATCTGTACAGCCATTTTCAAGAAAATGAGTTTCATTATATTTACAATATAACTCGATATTTTGACTACATTTATGTGAGTATTTATGAGTATTTCATTTCGGTGAAATACGTTTACTTGCATTTAACAGAGTAATTTGCATGTTCCCACTGCTGGGACACAGGCATCCTCTCTGTGAGAGAGATAAAGGGCTTTAATCCACCACGCGGGCCCAGTGCGGGTTGGTGGATATCACATGCCTTCGAATGTTTGGTTCTAGGACATGGCTTGTCCTGTCATGTTTACTCACGATGTTTTCCTTCACCGTTTTAAGAGCAGTGGTGATGAAATAATTTACACAAAGTAAAGCGCCTGCCTGGGTTTGAACTCACGACCTACGACACATAAGTCGGAGCCGTTACCACTGGGCCACCATTGCTCTAATTATCTGTGATTTGCATAATGAGTTAATTTAATCAGCAATCCGCTATGTAAAATTTTGTTTTTTGCATTATTTTTAAACATAACATCACGCCTGTACTCCATAGGGTTATGAAAAGGTACACCTACATTTCGCCAGTTATATTTAAGTCTCTTATAATAGAGGGCCATCAACCGGGCACAAATCAAGGCTCCAGACTGCTACTGAGCACGGGCCTGTGGATGGCGAGTAATGGGTAGCTCTCCGTCCGATAAGGACCAGGCGCGAATCGACGGTGTGTAGTGTTCCAACTGACGCGGTTCACTAGGGCTAATGCCAGTCTGGATCGCGGATAAATTTGAAAGATAGCACTTTACCCGACCCAGGAATTCAACCGAGGACCGCATGCTCAGCAGTACCGCCTGCGACCACTACACCAACGGGACACTTATTGTAAAACCTACCTACCTAACCTCACTTGAACAGACTACGACTGCGATTTTCCAAAAAAAATACACACAAATCTAGTGTCGAACTAATTTGTTCAGAACTTCACGAATCCGGTTTAAAGTTACCTGAAAAGAAACAAACTGGAATCAAAAAGAGTCGTGGTGCATTGTGCTATGCAGTACATGCACTTCTTACTATATGTAGGTAAAACGTGGAAAATGGCAAGTATTCTAATCTAATATTATAAAGAGACGGTTAAATTGTTTATTTGTTAAGGTATAGGTACAGATATTAGAGTACGTGTATATTTATTTACATTAATACAAAATATAGGCCAAGTGCGTGTTGGGCCACGCGCAGTAATAGGGTTCCGAAGTTGCACAATAATGCGGACTAAGAAGACGGATTTATTTTTGTATATTTTTACATGGTTCATAAACTTATATTTACTACCTGTTTTAGACAACTAACAACGTTATTTAAGTAATTGTTCAATGGTAGCTATTAGTAGTTTATTTTATTAGCCAGTCTTGTACTTTGCCACCATTGTACTTGTGCATTAACTTTTAATAAAAAAAATAGGTACTAATAAACGCACCACTTTCATAAATACTAAATTAAACGCTGTCCACATGATTACCTATTTATTCATTGAATGCCTCATTACATTTGGCATTAAGCTAGATAAAACAAGTTAATTGGCGTTCGTTTATATTAATTTTGAACGAACACACATTAATTCTATTGATAAATATCTGTTAAGTAAATTTATTAAAAACTATAATCACTACAGAAATGGCTAGCGTTTTGCCGCGGCTTTGCTCAAATGGCCTAACCTTTCGAGATACAAATTAACTTATGACACTCAGCGATTCTATCATTGAAAGAATGTACATATTTTAATTGACTTACCTTATCCTCCTCCTTGTTTCATATTCCTCAACATTAAGGGTCGTGACCATTATTGGCAGAAGAAACTGCATCACTTCCTCTCGTATGATCTTCCTACATCTGTTTCTGTCTCTGGCGGTGCGCAGGGTGTTGGGAACTGTAGAGTAAAGAGCGGTGTGGATCTGGATCATCAGACCTACGTATTGGACTGCGTCCACGAGGTCTTTTCCCATCTACTTTGCCGGCGACGATGATCTTCTCGAGGTTACCACCGTCTTTCCTTGCAATGTGGCCGAAGTATTCTAGAACTCTGCGCAGATACTCGGATGACAGCTCGCAATATGGAGACAATACTCTGAAATGCTGTCCAGCGGATACAGAGCATCTTTCTCCATCACCACATGTAAAAGGCGTCGATGCGTTTGAGGTCTGTAGCTTTCAGTGTTCAAGTCCTAAGATAATCTTACAAAGATATAAATAAGCAATCATTACTTTAGATGAGACTCCAATCAAACCTGATTATTTTCCAGAATCTTAACTATCCGGTTGGTTTACTGCAGTGCCAATCAATCTTTCAAATGAAACAATCAAATCACAACATTCAAATAATACCTATCAATACATTTCAATCTAACGGAAAGCAAAAAACGAAGAACAAAAACAAACATCAACCACGGTCATATCGTATATCGTAAGCGTAGCGGAGTACAACACGTTTCGCTGACCAGCACCCGCAGCAAATTGTGGGTTATCGAGAAACTTTTTCTTCTACCTCACGGCGACTATATTCCCTCTCAACATCCGGAGGGACCCATCGGAAAACTCTAGTGATTTGCAACTTCCGTATCTGAGGGTCCGGGTATTTATATTAAACCTTTTTTAAATTAAATTTCGGTGAAACATTTTTAGTTTTCGAATGCTTTTACGTTGTTCTAGATTTCGTTATTAAAAATACTCGTAAAATAATTTGAAGATACTCTAGCTACACTTTTGTAAAATTAAATACTAAGGAAATATAATAATAAATCAGTGTTAATTGAAAAGCAAAAATCATCATCAAGAAATTAATACAGGCCTTATAATAAATTATCGGCTCCAACCTCCATAAAACTTATCTCATTAAATCTCATAAACAATCCCTCCATTCACAATTCGGAGAATTTTCAACCTCATCCCAAACTTTCGGGGAACAAGTTAAGTTGTTCGCATTATGATATATCAGGGACACATGACCTCATTAATTCCTTAAGTCTAGTACGACATCTATGGAAGATTATAGGAGATTAGAGAGAGTTACACTGGTATTCCGAGCTTTGGCGTCGGTGAATACGTAGCAAGAGCGACCGCCGTTGGGTCGTGTTCCGTAGGGTTAAGGATCACATGTTTTACGAGTAACACAGCAACCCCATTTCCATTTACTTAAGTGTTACAACCTGCTTTAAATGCGGAGTAGCTGGAATTCTTCTTCTCAGCATGTACGCGAATATACTTACTTACTGTGTTTAACGATGAACTCACAAAAGCTGGGCTAGGTTAACGTTGTAACATTACTTAACTTAAATGTGTGACTGTTTTCCAAGAAGGGTTAAGCAGTAGTGACTAGACCTAGAGAATACTCTTGCTTCGCCAGTAATAATTAAGTTCTGTGTAATCCAAAGTCCGGCGACGAAATTCCAGTTGCAAAACCCAATAACAGTTTGGCCGACCCTAAAATGGAATCTTGATCAGCAGACCATGATCAGAAATAGCGATCAGCAGTTGCATCTACTTTGCTGTTAATGCCAATCAACCGCTGCTCAGCTTTTTTTTAACCTTTGCTGCCCATACTTTAACAGTAGAATCGCAATACTTAGCCCTATTCTTTGACACTGTACGTTAAATTATTACATTTTCCACGCATTACCTTACATTGTGTGAGAAAAACCCAAGTCAAACAGGGTCACCTCTATTTAGGTCGGTTCCAAAAAAAATACGCTGTTTTGACTTGTAGATTGTTTTAATTCCCCACCATTCATAGCCAACGTCAATAAAATCAGCCAACATAAGCACAAAATTTACGGCTCCTAAAATAATTAAACCACTGAAATACGAACGCGGTTATGAATTTCTTTTTCTCTTGTTTTATCGTTGTCTCGGTCTTGATATTAATATTAAGAAGGGAATTACGACACCGCAGCTGCAGAAGGGTTATTATAAAGTATCTTTCGGTGCCGAGCGGCTGTTTATTTCCACTTCGTAGAACCGTAATAGTTTTCATATGGACGTGGTGAAATTCACTTCTTAAAAACTGCAGCTGCTTTAAAATTAGGTATTTCGAAAGCTCATCTTCGACCTGTTATTTTGAACAGTAAAATGGAACATCACGTTAAGGAAGACGCTTTCACACATTCAAAAACTTTATTAACCTTTTAATTTAAGATCGCGTACTGTTGTTGGACTTGAACATTATTCTTGCCCGTTCAAGTCTGTTTCCGTAAGTTTTCGTCTATTGTTTTGTATTTATTTTACACGTTGTCGAGGCGGATTTTTATTGAATCCTTCAATCAATCTAACACATGGAGCCTTGCCCCGATGTGATTGATTTATAGTTGACGTAAGATGCCTTGTCTTTACATAAACTGTGTCCTTCATTGAACTGATAATTGAGCATCGCGTTTATATATATTACTAGTTGACCCGGCAAACTTTGTTTTGCCATAAAAACACCACACATTTATCTACCCTACCTACCCTACCCTACCCTACCCGACCCTACCCTACCCTACCCTACACTACCCTATCCTACACTACTCTACCCAACACTACCCTACACTACCCTACCCTACACTACCCTACCCTACCCTACCCTACGCTACCCTACCCTACCTACCTACCTACACTACCCTACCCTACCTACCTACCTACACTACTCTACCTACCTACCCTACCCTACCCTACCCTACCCTACCCTACCTACCTACCTACACTACACTACTCTACCTACCTACCCTACCTACCTACCCTACCCTACCCTACCCTACCCTACCCTACCTACTTACCTACACTACACTACTCTACCTACCTACCCTATCTACCTACCTACCCTACCTACCTACCCTACCCTACCCTACCCGACCCTACACTACCCTACCCTACCCTACACTACCCTACCCTACGCTACACTACCCTATCCTACACTACTCTACCCAACACTACCCTACACTACCCTACCCTACCCTACCCTACCCTACCCTACGCTACCCTACCCTACCCTACCCTACCCTACCTACCTACCTACCTACCTTTTTTTTTTTTTGCTTTTAATCCTTCCCTGTATTCTGTCGAATATAACAAAAAAAGAATTATTCAAATCGGTCCAGCCGTTCTCGAGTTTTAGCGAGACTAACGAACAGCATTTGATTTTTATATATATAGATACCAGGCCCCTCAGAAAGTATTGCGAAAAAAAGTTTTTATATATGGGAGACTGGCCAGTTATAATGTTTTTCGAAAATATGATTATTTATAAGTAAAAATAAGTAAGTTCCAATTTCAAAATTTCCCTCCACATTTTTTGCGAGTTAATTCAAAGTATTGTGTCTCACTGAAATATGGATCTGCGCCGGGAACATTTTAGAGCTATGATTTTATACGATTTCAAGTGTCGCCTGAAACCGGATGAATCGTACGATAGACTTCAAATGGCATTCATGGATGAAGGCCCTTCCAAGGCAACCGTGTATCGTTGGTATAACGAATTCAAGCGCGGTCGACCAACTTTGGGGGATGACGAAAGAAGCGGTCGCCCTTTGACGGCTGTTACCGAAGAAAACGTGCTAGCAGTGAAAAATTTAATCCAAGACAATAGGCGAATTACATATCAGGAGATTCAACACATATTGAAGATTGGATCGGGAAGCGTTCACGAGATTCTACACAGCCATCTTCGCGTGAGGAGGATAGTATCACGCTGGGTGCCGCACAACCTCACCGATGCTCAGAAGCAGGCCCGGGTGGAATGGTGCCGTGATATGCTTAACAAATTTGAAGCAGGCTCGTCTCGGCGTGTTTACGACATCGTTACAGGTGATGAGTCCTGGATTTATCAATACGACCCAGAAACCAAGCGCCAGTCGACTGTTTGGGTGTTTCAAAATGAGCCAACGCCTACCAAAGTGAAGCGATCTAGAAGCGGGGGTAAGATTTTGATCGCTAGCTTTTTTAATTTGACTGGCCACTTGGTATCAATTCCCTTACGGGATCAAAGAAGCATTAATGCCGAATAGTATACTACCAAATGTTTGCCAGAAGTTTTCTCTGTTATAAGCAACAAGCGACCAAACACAGGGCTCCGCGGGCTACTGCTCCACCACGACAATGCACCTGCGCACACCGCACTCAAAACGAGGGACTTCCTGGACAGCACGCCAGTCAAACTCCTGGGTCACCCTCCTTACAGCCCTGATCTAGCACCGTATGACTTCTTTTTATTCCCAAAAATAAAAAATCAGCTCCCTTCCCTATATTATCCCTTTGATACAATTTTCGTCGCCGGAAGATGCGCTGGCTGCGTTCGAGCAGGCTGTAAACGAGGTGTCTGCGGCGGACTGGAAAAAGTGTTTTGAAAACTGGTTTAGGCGCATGAATCTTTGTATAGAGGCTGGTGGAAAGTACTTTGAAAAGATTTAATAAAAATATATGTACGTATAGAACAATTTTTTTTAGTTTCGCAAAACTTTCTGAGTGTCCCACGTACTTACACTTACTTTGACCCACCTTCAGTGTTTTATTTTATTTTGGTTGCTATTTATATATTCTTCTATTTTATTTTATTATATAAGTCCTGTTTCCGTAAGTGTGTCCGTGGCATCAACAGTAGGCCCTATCAGAATATCAGCGCAGCGTTTTTACCTTTTTTGGATATCGCTGCACATGCTGAGATAGGAGCCTTTTTGGTCTCGCATAGGGTTTTTTTATTTTATTATTGTTTAAGTGTATGCTTATTTTCTCGTGTCTCCTGTGCGGGTCACAAATACATATTTTCTTTCTTTCTTTCTAACTACAGAAGTAAGGCTCTAGACAGACGGACTGCATTTCAACTGCACTCCGACTGCAAATTTGCAGTTTGCAGTTGTCGTTGGAACTGCACATCGACAGCAATTGGACTGCACGGTTGGTTTGCAGTTCTATTGCAGTCGTACTAACTGCATTTACACTGCAAATTTGAAGTCGGAGTGCAGTTGAAATGCAATCCGTCCGTCTAGAGCCTTACACGTGTAGCGAGCGGTCAAGGGTCTTCGGTCTAAATGCTTTATAAAGGTTTCACTTTATCGTTAGATTAGGTATAAGGTAGAAACTTCTGGCATTGGACTACCAGCAAAGAAAAGGTACTAAGTAAAACACGTGGACAAATAACCCAAGGCAGCAGCTGGAAAAGATTCCATGCGGAAAACTATGTGCTTTACTGTGAAACTTTAAAGTGGCATATTTTTCAGAATATGACTCTTAAATAGAGCGAATTTAGAAAAAAATAATAAAGCTAGCTTAGGTAGCCTATGTTCAGAATAAGGCTGAAATACAGGTTCAATTGAGAAAATTTTAATATAATAGGTGCCATATACTAAATTAAAAAAGGCTATTTTTATCAAGAAAACCATTACATTTCAATTAACAAGCCGCGGTTAGCGTCGGCCATATTATTGCAAGTTTAAAATTCATGCACTAAAAGAGACATATCCCGTGGAAAGAGATAACATGCCTGGGAAAGTTCAGAGTGTCCTCAAGGCGGATCGCCAATTTCCTTTATAAGCGCCTCAAAGTTATTAGGGAAATTGCTCTCAAAATAAATATACAGAGTGGAGAGTAGGTACCTTGTTTACCAGTTAAGTGTTACCTACTTAGCTATGGTATGAATAGTTGATGACGCAATTGTTTCCGCCCCTAGCAGGCAAGTGTAAGTGCTTGGTAGTACGTAATATTAAGCCCAAAGGTCCATATTTGTCACTATAAACATAAAATGGGTCCATGTGAGCAGGCGGGCTTTCGTCCTAACTCAGGGTTGTCGTTAATTATTTACTTAGATACATCTCGGACAGCCTTCGAGCCACCCAGGGTGAAACCTTTGTAATTTTTTTAACAAGCGTGACTAAGCCTAATGTACCAGTAAGTGCTTTAATCAAATTACTTTGTTTAAGTTTTGTAAAACTTACTCGGATAGAGAGAGTTTATCTTTTGGAGTGTTTCTTTTGCCGCATAATTTCTAACCGATTTAAAAAAAAGGAGGAGCTTCTCAATTCGTCGGCATCTTATTTTTTAATGTATGTTCCTCGAAAGGGTATTACTTCCTAGGCGGCCCCATGGTCATCAGGCCAGGATCTGATGATAGCATCCTGCAAAAATCGAAGGAACATTTCAAATATAATAGGCATGCATGTAGCGATTTTGGTATTTTCATTAACAATGCAATCATTTGCACTCAGAAAGTAACATTTGATGAAGTGGAACTGATGGAGAAAACCACAGATGGCCACTGGAACTCCTTAATGCTAAGTATGTCACGGGTATAAGATATCTCGAATAGTTAACCGACTGCGATATTATGGTACTGATGAAAATGGTACCATCGAAGTGATCTGATGATGAAGCCGGAAGGTAATCACTGGAACACCGAAACAAGTATCTTAGTCATGTTTGGGCTTATTGGTATCGTCATGAGATGTACTTTGGCTATAAATGATTTTCATGGTAATTGGAGGTACCTACCAAAACTAAAAAGAGAAAAAGGAAAACTTTTTAACAATAAATCTAATCGAGACTTTAAAGCGAAAATTAAATTACTTTTCCGAAGTCGGTGTAGAAAAACGGAAAACAATAGTGTAATAATAAACACTTATAAAGTAAGTGGGCCAAAGTCGCTTGTGCGACACGTGATATGAGCTGATCCCGTGTTGTCTCGTTTCAGTGCGAGAGTAACTCCCGAGTCAGGCTCTACAGTGCACTCTACGTCTCCCCGTAGACGGTTCAAATGACACTTCCAGCTGATAGCGTCGTTAAGCTTTAACGTGTTCGTGAACACCCAGTTTGTACTTAGTTTATGTTTAATTTTATTACGCCGTGCAGCATTTGTTACCAGCAAGCCGTGGCGGACTAACCTTGTTATAATCCTAACAGAAACTACCTACAGCCATAACTCGTAAATTACACTATCAACAGTTAATAGGTAGTGTCGGAGTCATAACAACATAACAAACGGGGGGATAACTAACGAGTGCTGTCATTCTCATACAGCGCGGGCCGAATTGTGTGTGTTGGCCGAGAGAGAATTAATGAGGGCGGGCCGGCCGCCAGTCGCACGCGCCGCCCGGCCCCGGCCCACAGTGTTCGGAATGATTATATTACGAGCTACTTTAGGTACAAACATCATGGCAATATAAATTGAAATTTGCAAGTGAATAGGGTACACTATTAGTTATACAATTCTTTCCACGAACAATTTGCCGATTCCGAGAAATGTTCGCCGCTCAGCACTGCTCCAATCCTGCGCGATAACAAAACCGGTCAGTCGCTTTTGTTAGCCGCTACTTATCGCACGTGTTTACGTTCTATTCTTGCAACAGTTTTCGAGTTTTTAAATATTTTTTTTGCTTTATCATGTGTTCCACATCCACAGGTATGATATAAACCAATTTGTTAATCCTACATAAATTCGTATTATGAGAAAATAAATAAAATTTGAATTGAAAAAAATAACGAAATTTGCAAAAAGTTTAAACGTTCAATAGACTCCAACTTTTTCCCAGCCAATTCCAGCCGTCCATGTTTTTTTGTGATTATCGAGTATTTATCTAGCTCTCGAATGAATCTAGTCTCAATATTCGACTCGCCTCGACTTTTGAGTGATGTAATTTTTTCGTTCACCAGGTGTTACAGAAGTTTTACAGTTATTGAAAGCTCCTGAAGCGCCTGAAAGGACGCACTCATCCGATGAAGAGGCAGACAGCGAGTAGACAAAAGCCAAAAGCCTTTTTCAGGGCCGCCTATCTAAAAATGTCAAATATCTAAAAGTTAACTCTAATAAAATATTTTTTTTATTTAAAGACTTATAAATATATCAATACTTAGTTAACACATGTGTTTTTCTCATATAAGTCCACACGCATGTACCTACCTACATTTAAATTAAAATATTAGTATAAAAAATTAAAGTAGCTCGTAAAATAATCATTCCGAACACTGTGCGGCCGTGCCACCCCGCTCAGCACCAATGAGCACCGACATTACTAATAGTAATCCTCAACTCGAAAAGAATGGACCGAAAACTAAACGGTGCTCATTAATCTAAGCTGTTAACATACGAACAAATAACGCTCAAGTTCTCTCTACAACAATACCGAGCAACAAAATTCGATTATCTGTTAACAACTACACAAGTGTCGAACATCGTCGATTAGAAGTAACGCCCCTACCATGTTATTTGTACAAAACCTCGAAATTCGTAAGATAGTTGGACTCGGAACTCAAAAATTAGGGACGGTAATGGTAACTTAAACAAAATTCAAAATAAAATGAGGTCAACAAAAAATAAAGTGGTTTTCTAGAAAGCTGAAATGAACGCAGCAATCACATAAATATACAAGGCGCTTTACCCTCTGCTACAGTTGATGATGCCGGGCGGATGGTGTGCGCACTTGTTTTTTTAGGACGGACAAGAAAAATAAATGTCTTGAATGAAAAGTTAAAGGTAGCACAAACCTTTTGTAATAGGTTCGCCCAATCGAAAGTTGTACAAGCGGGTATGCTTGTAAAGTAAAGTAAAGTAAAGTAAAATTTTATTTGTTGAAACATGGTGTACATGAAACATTGCATGCAGGATAATAATGGGATACATAAAAGTTCTAACATGTTCAGCCGCATATCGTGGCGTACAAATTGGTAAGAAGAGTTACATAATAGAGTACAAATCGATTGTCAGTTTTAATCGAAAAGTTATAGAGTTCTTCGAGCATTATTGAGTATGAAGATCAAATAAGTGATAGCTATTCATATTTCTCGCAAAAGTCGTCCTCTTTCGAATAGGTCCGCGGGGGCTAGATATCGCTCAAATTGTTTCCAATATCTTTTACGAGCATTTGACACTCGGGTGAAAAATTATCAAGAGTTCCAAGCGATATTGTTATTTTCCCGCTGTGTTATTTATACGGATGTAATCCCTCAAGTTTTTTGTTACAGCGATGGAAATGTTTATTTTATGAAACGTACTCGACATATTGCACATGGCATTTTTATTTAATATAAATATAAAATAGTATATATATAAATGTAAATGCAAATATAATATAGTTCAGAGTGATCTGGGGCTAAAGTAAAATTCGACAGGGGTTTATTAGAAAATGTTGGCAATGTAGCAGTAGAATGAATTACACGTAGAATAAATCACCAGTATTTTTACTATACTCTTTGCGCTGTAGCATGGTGCGGGTGACAGTTTCAATACATTTTTACGCAGGTACAGGTGACTATGGTATATGGTATAACTATGGTATGATGTTAAACTACAAAAAATGCGTATACGTATATGCGTAAAAAATGATATTGAAACTGTCACCCGCACCATGCTACAGCGCGAAGAGTGTAAGTGCCCAGAGAATAATTTCGTAGCTGTCACTCCACTGAAATTTACCATTTAGAACGCATATATTTTTTTTTTTTTTTTTTAAAAACGTTGCCCCACACTAGGAATTTCTTCCTGTATCGTGGGTGCGTTTACAAACATATAAACTCACATACACAAACACCCAGAGCCGGAACAACTATCTGTAGGTCATACAAATATTTGTTCGGTGCGGGAATCGAACCCGCGACACGTAGCGCAGCAGTCAATCGCTCAACCACTGCGCCAACCGTGCGCCCCGTATATATAAATATATAGGTATATAAACAAAACCATAAACCAAACTGAAAACACGATCACACAAACACATTTCTTTGCTGACAAACACAAACAAAACTGATGGAGGTAAACGTATACTGCCCTGCAGGTATAAATAGTGCAAATAAACTGTCTGAAAGACGTGCCCGCATAGCATACAGGTACGTAGAATGTAGAGGATACCTTCCGACAGTCCGCAAATATTTGACTAGTTCTAGAATATACCAAGGAATACTGACTAAGCGACGCCTTATCACGCTTTCGAACAAAGATGGGGTAAGTAGGTTACTCATTAACATTTCAAGTCTCGAACCTTTCGGCCCGCTTTAACCACGGGGTGACCAGCCTTGCCGAACAATGGGGGGTATTCAAAACTAATTTCGTTGATACTAAGGTCGACCTAGTGACTGTAATAAAATAAAATGTTTCTTTTGTCTTTCGTTGGCACCGTTACAGACAGAGGATTCAGTAAAAAGTTGAGTAAAAACCAACGATCGTTGTAAAATTTAAAGACAAAAAATCAGGTTGCCTTTGATATCAGAGGACTTTCCAACTTTGAACCAAAGACTTTTTGAATCACCAACTGGGTATGCTCTATCAATATTACATACATAGCAGTAATATGTAAGATTGACTAAAACGGCAATGTAAATATACTATTTGCAAGCAAGACGTCGATTGGGCTAATAATAACCGTATATTTTATAATTCTCCAGTTTATGTAAGCGTTACATCTCCCATTGTCTTAAAGCTGTTCCATATCGTCGTACAAACAGAAACAACAAGTATTATGTACCGCATAATAATTTCAGGAGCCAGTGCGGAGAATTTCCGCGTTACAGAGCCAAAATCGATTCGAACGACTTGTATTGGCGAGCGGGTCTTCCAAAATGCATGGTATGCGTTCCAATGAACATTTGTAATACCAGTTCGGCACTTTCATTGTATTGGTTAAAACTATGTGCTTTCGTTCCAACTATAGTTAATTCTAGTCCGATAGCGTGTTGTAAGACGTACTGAAACTATTTTATCAAAGAGCTCTTCTTGGAAATGGAGACGAAGGGGCTTATTTAAACTTCATGTCCGTGCTGGCATGAGATACTCGGCAATAGCTAATGCTGTGGTGAGAAGATTAGCTCGTCAGCCAGGTCTCACTGAGGACTGCCGGTAGCATTTAAATACGAGTACCATCACTTATCGAGGCTTTTCGTAGAAACATGGTTTATACTCTAGAATCAATACAGAAATTGATGCACATAATGGAGGGTTTAATACTCAGTTCCTGAAAGGCTATTTAATTTCATCTGTCATGTCATGCAATTGTTATTTCGGAGAACCAATCACAACAGTAAATAGCCGATTTACTGATCAGAGACTAAATCAAGCGTTTGGTATCCGAATGTCAGCGCCAAAATTGTTTTAATACTAAATATATCACAGTATCCTATATACCAACCATTTTAGACATTGGTTGAAACAGCCAAAGAGAGGAATAAATAAGCACAGTAAAATACAGAGTCTTTTGTTAATCGGATAGCCCCTACCTTAAACACATCTCTAAATCTTCTTAAGAAGGTTAAGACAATTGTATGAAGACACCTGAATTGAATTAATGTATTTAAAATATCGGCTCTGCCAAACATATATATAATTGGAGCTGATTTAAGGTGACTTTGGAGAAGTATATTTCATTCTAGCATGCTTGTTTCTTTAAGGGCGTATCACTGTGTCTATAAAAAGGTTGTAAAAACCGTCAGTTTTAAGCAGAGAGCCGTGTGTCTCTTCCTGCCTTGGGGTTTTGCATAGAAATATGAACCTGTTAATTTTTGTCACAATACACACTCAGACTGATGACTCGTAACTAGAGATGGGCCGACTTTGACTAGTCGACTAGTTAACCCTAAAATGGCCGACCTCGTGACGCTAAAAGGTCCGACTAGTCGCCAACTGTGTGCCAATCGATGTGGGTGATTAGACGGTAGGTATAATTCTGTTAATTATATTACTATGAAATCGTTTATTTAGCGTTGACTAAAATACAAATTATAGTTTGTAAGACGAGTTTAATTCTTAACGATAAAAGTCCTGCAATATTGCTCATTTAACCGATTTAAAAAAAGAGGTTACTTACCGCCTATTTTCCTATAGCTCATTAGTGCCAACTAATCAGCGTGGCATCTGGCATCAGCCAACTAGTTGCTTACTAAAAATGTGGTTAGATAGTCGGCTTTTCAATTAGTCGGCGACTAGTCAGTCCATCCCTCCTCGTAACTTGTAAGGTGAGAGCCTCATCTGCATATTAACAGTAGGTAGGTACCCGTGTAGTCCTTAATCCGGGGTCGCAGGTGACGAGCACCCGCCAAATTGATATTTTATACTTGCAATTACTAGCCAATCCATTTACATAGCACCGCCAACCTCAAGCTGGCAACACGAAAAATGTCGGGCACTTACGTGATTTAATTAGTTAGTTTTTAATTAAATATTACTGTAAGAAAATTCTGCTTTTAAAAGCTTATCCTGTGATATGCTACCATACGGCCAGCGGGTTTATATATTACTAGCTTTTGACAGCGGCTTCGCCCGAGTGAATGTCGATAATTATCCCAAGGGAACATATGCCCGGGATAAATATATCATACTATAACCTATCTCTGTGCCAAATTTCATCCAGATCCGTACAACCGTTTGAGCGTGAAGAATTAACAAACAACCAAACACACACACATTCACAAACTTTCGCCTTTATAATATTAGTGCGACTAGTGCGATTTACTTATTATTTAGACTTCGTGCACAAAATATACAAAGGCGGTCTTAAAGCCTTATGCATTGCATGACTGGTAGAGACCAGTCAACTGGGTGGTGAAGAGACAACATGGCAGGAGAAAAGAAAAAAATGCACGTATGATGCGGTTATTTGCTTAAAAACATTGACATCGAGTGTAAGAGGCAAACGCTTAAAGAGACAGTCACACATCATAAATATATAGAAAATCTTGTAAGTTAAATAATAGGGAATCAACGAAACCATTAAGGCTCTGAGAACAATTGTTACACTGCAAACATAACGCCACGAATAATAGTTAACAAAGCCAAGCTTCTGCTTGGTTTAATTATGATGGCGGATGATACGAGTTCCTAGCCTAAAAATGAGCAATATGAGCATGCTGTTACAATTAACGCTACCTAACGTTCCCGCTCATCCTCCATAGGCCATAGGCCATTAATCAAACTCTGCTGCAAATGTGGTGCGTGCACTACCAAAGGTATAAATCCTATTTACAACGATCTCAGAGGCGAAATACACTTCGGTGGAAAAGTTCCAACAGTCAAATCTGATTTATAGAACCGAGTAGGGTTTCATTTACATTAGCAGATTATTCTGCCAATATATTGGCTACTGCATCACAATCGTGTTGTGAAAAACCTTTCGTTTGTTAACTTTTTACGACTAATTTACACGCAGTATCCGGAATGTGAGTGGTATTTTTTGGTTCGCTCCGAATTAAATACTTAATTGGTTTTTCCTGTCGTTTACTGTCAATACTTATTTGTTTAAAATATATGGAGTTGACGTCACAGCACTGCTAAGCGCTTGCTACGAATATAAGGCCTAGACAATCCACGTACCTCTTCTTTCTTCTTATTTCCTAGTACCTAGTCTAACCATTTTATACTAATTGCCTTTCTATAAATCAATTCTTTAATTTTTGTAAATATAGAACAAACCACCAACATTTTTATAGTTTATTCAACTGCTTAAATCAATTTAATCAAATAAATCATGACAAGCTGTTATCCTGTGCAGCTTACTGCGGTACATTCGGGGACACACAGCTTTTAAGTTTTTAATAAATCCGCCTTTTAACAGTAAACTAAGAGTAAACTGGGTGCTATTTATGTATGGCTTGCTGTTTTACTGTTAAGTATTATGTAAAGCCTATTTCATAGGAATTTGAACAACGAAACAATTACTACCGTTACTTATAGGGCAAGAATAGTTTGTTACACTTTACAAAAGATCATCCTCCTGACCTTATCCTAAATTATAGAGGGTGAGCTCAAAATGTCTTATTCTTCCATACATCCTTATTCGCCGTCATCCTTACTAGCCATATATTTTTAGGTTTCCGTACCCAAAGCGAAAAAACTGGACCTTATTACTCAGACTCCACTGTCCGTCTGTCTGTCTGTCTGTCACCAGGCTGTATCTCATGAATCGTAATAGATAGACAGTTAAAATTTTCACAGATGACGTATTTCTGTTGTCGATATAACAACAAATACTAAAATAAATATTTAAGTGGGGCTGCTATACAACAAACGTGATTTTTTGCCGTTTTTGCGATAATGGTAAGGAACCCTTCGTGCGCGTGTCCGACTCGCTCTTGGCCGTTTTTATCTTTTGTTTGGTCTTCCTCTATTTCTACATACAAACATCTACATTCACATTTAAAACAGTATTGAGAATACGTATTACAATAAGAATTCCCAAACTTACCGTTCAAACCATTCAAACCTTATTTACCCATTAACATCACAATAAATAGAGAAACAAATGTAATTTCAAACATCTTTTATGTCCCCAACTATTATAATACTTGGGTACTTTACCAAAGACTTCTTCCCTTATAAGTAGCTAATTATGAGAAAGTTAGTGGCTATTATTTATCATGGTGGGTGGTGAAATCTGTTGCCTCCGAGCTAACTTGGGCCCGTATTTTCATTCCGAAGCGACATGAATTCACAGCGGCCGTAACACAATGTAGTCAATTTACTTCAGTTCTCGGCTGAAAGTTTTCTCAGTTCTGTCAAAGTTGTGATTGCCTTGTTTTCCATTTCGCTTGTAGAAAGATGACAAATAAAACTTGAGTCCGCCTAGTGCATCCGGCTCCGTGTACCTTAGGTACAACTCGGACGAAGCACTTCTTTTCAGTTGAATTAACTTTTACAAGAGTAAATACTTCGTTTGAGAATTTCACTAGCGAAGCGAGACGTTGACCTTGTATCTTAAATGTCGTAGGTACATAATAATGTGTTGTCTCCGAGGTGAATTTTCTCATCCCGAGTACAAACATATATGTCCGGCGACAACATGTATTTGAAGGCATTTTCGCTTTCCTTTTGTTGAAATTGTATCGTAGGTAATTTTCATATAAGCGCAATAATGCGCCGGTAATGGTCCATAACAGAAAGCTCGTAATACATAGAGGCTGTTCCTCACCCTGCTCACCCCCACATCCCCCCCTCCCGTCTAGCTCCCACATGTTGTACAGCACCACCACACCACACACTAACAGAAACAAAATGTTCAAACTATTCAGGATTTATTACTAGATATTCAACAAACCATTCAGACTGGAATGTAGCAAAATATCGAGCGAACAAGCGCTGAGTTGACAGTAGCCGTTCCAAATAAAACAAAGCCCAACATATCGTAAAACAATATTTCATGTACTTTTTGCTACTCATTTTGTTACAAAACAACAATTTAATAATTTAACAGCGGGCCAGAAGTTTTCGCGGCCATATTAAATCTTTGACGTTACGAAATAATAAAATACAAGCGTAAAAAAGATAAATCTGTAGGTAATATAATAAAATAGCGGCGTGGAAAAAATTAAATTAAATCTTATTACTAGACGCGTCCAAAATATGCTCGGGAACGCGCCCAGCGAGTGCTTTCTTTTAAATATCTACAATGGCGAATTTATTTACATAAGCCGTTATTTTTTGTAGTATTTTCAGTGACGTCATGCTTTTGCAATGGCAATTTTCTACACTTCGCAGCCGGCTGCCTGTAAACATTTGCTCATTCGATAATTATCCACAGAAGGACCTCAAATCAACTAATCATTCATCTATTAATGTCTCAGTATCTATTCCTAGATCTTGTCAGCGCAAGATAAACTATTTTATAGGTAATCGAAAATCCTGCAGTTGAAGAGTTGCATCTATTCCATTTGCATCCCAACCAGAAAACGAAGTTTAAACTAACATAAGAGTTCAAACCGTAAGTAGGTACAGATCGCTGGGCGAGACTTAAGCCGTGGACGGTGTAGCAGAACAATGAAAGCCGGGCGTGGACATACCGTAATCCTATTTGGTGTGCAGAGCAGAGCTTGGCTCGGCTGCCGCTCTGAGCGTCCTAGCCGCGCGAGCGATGGACAAACAATAACTCTAGCTCACACCTCTTACAAACCACCAGAATTAACTGGAATCACGAGGGAATTACGCAGACGGAATTCTCTTGTACCGTCCGGAATTTCCTTTAAGAAATGTTAAAAGTGCGGACAGTTAGCTTGATATTACAACGTATTTATGTGTATGCATACTAAGTTCTGTTGTACTACTGTTCATTAGAAGCGTCTTGAGTTCTTGGCTTAACTTATTGTTGTGCTGTTAACAATAAAGACGTTTGTTTGCATATAAATTGCAGATTTTCGACTAAAGTAAATCTAAACTATTAATTTTGTCGTCAATTTATCATATCATTTCGAGCACAATACTGACACCACAACTACATGATATGATTCTTAATTCGCAGTAAGTCTAACCTAACCTAAACACTGTTCCAAAGCACACTACTATGAAGTTATTAACTTCCAATCAAACGAAAATTCAATTCATGAAACGCTGTATCGCCCGCTTATAATTCAATACCGAACGGATTGGACAATTTAAAACATATAGAATATTTAAAATTCGACGCAGTCAGAATATTTTAAAACGTTGAAGTTTTACAACATGGTATCGCGGTGTTGTCTAATGGGATTCGCTGGTTATACACGGAAAACGCTGTTAAATATTATAAATAAAACGGTACATCTGTCCGCCCTCTTTCTTAATCAAAATCCCGCTTTTGAAAAGATCTTAAAACTGCATAAAGATGCTCAAAACTTCAGTATACGGTACTGAAGTTTTGAGCATACGCAGTCATAAAACCAAATCTGTAAACATCTGTTGTACATCAAAGAGAAGCTCAAAGATCGATAAGGCTCACAGTCTGAACAAACACCATCAAATATTTAAGAAGGCAGAACTAAACAACGTACTGATTAATTTCCAACTAGCCTGGTACACGCTGAGAATCGTAACTGGTACTTGTTGAGTGAAATATTCAAGGTGACGGTTTAGGGTTGCCGGCCGTACTCGTATAAAGAGTATTGTACTCTTATTGTACTGCGTTCTTTATAATTTACAAACATAATAGATTACGCTAAAATACTCTTTTATTGGACTGTGATTTTCAAAGCAATGGGAAGCGAAAAACACGGCTTTATTGAATGCTCCTTTGCAAAAAAGTATTTAGAATGTTTATGGCCTTTGACCCGTAACGTCTGTCAAATATCTTGAAATTACTGCCGGGATTAACGTGCAGGCACAGAGGAATCATGGTATGTAATGGCTTACCCATCCACGGATAGACCTCCACAAGCGTTGCTTAACTTAAAAGATCGTCGATAGCTAGCTAGAAGTTCCTCGGCAGATTGATGTCTGGCAATTGTACAATATTTTCATAACAATGAAAGGTACTTTTTTTCGCAAAAACTTGATTTAAAATAACAATTACATTTACTCTTTTTTATATATGTCGTTCTTTCAAGTTTATATGTATGTCATTTTGTGACAGTTAAACACTTTTTCATTCTTTTTTATCAGATAAATTCTATTTCTTGTTATTTCTTCCAAGAAAAAGTTGATAACCCTAGTGAGGGTGTCCCGTCGGTAAGCAAACTGAGGACAAACAGAGGGAAGTGTTGCTCCAACGAGATAACTACTGACCGTCTGCGGCGACCCTTAATTAATTATTCGACAGCATGGACACACTTGTCCTTTAGACATTATAGCGGAATTACCTTGAGCGCGCCTAAAGTTGCCATTAAGAAAGACAAGACAGACTTTATTGATGTTTACTTATGGGCCAAGTATTTTGTAATATCGTCAGAGACTAAATAGACTTTTTCTAATAGCTGTCTAAAATAATTAAGTCACAGTTTAAATAATTATAATTTCTTAATTCAGGATATTTTGGGATTTTGGCAGGTTACCCAATTAATACTGCATTTGGAAAGTTTATTGGCAGCAACGTCAAACTTCAGCTTACCTCATGTTGAGCCGCCTAGCCGAGTGACACAGCTTTTTCTAGTCACAACGTTTTTATAAAACATAATGTAATGAAAGGTCGTTAACCCTTCGCTTAAAAGCACCACAATTGCTCCATTTGTCTCACCTCTTACATTTTATGAACAATACGGAGAGCGTACCTACCTAATGATAATGACTCCATTTTGTTTTTCTTTTTAAAGTTATATGGAGAAACAGAACGACGGCTAAGTTTTTGTTTTTTTATAGGGCGTATCGCAGTTAAGTCGGGGAGATTGGCTACTGCTTAATCGGGCGATCCTGTGGAGACTAAACTAGAGCCTCCAGCCAGGCACAAAAAGCTAAACCTAAGCGACCACGCTGAGGGCTACCCGCTATGGGGTCGAAATTCGGCTCAGGGTGTCGCTAGGGGAACAACTAGGGCTGGTTCATGATTAAATGATTCTACCATCCGATCGGAAAATACCTACGTGGAGAAGAACGGTCAAGTATGACGGCTTTATTCGAAGATACTTTGTTTTATACTATTTAGAGATACAACTGAGAATTCTAATCTTATTTGAGGGGAGGAGAGTCCTTCTTCTTGGTTTTTCTGTAATTAGTCTGTCCATCTTAATACTATAAACTTATATTGTTATAACGATACTGTAGGATTTATAGGTCCAGTTCCACAGCAGTCAGAACGGTTACGGTTATAGCCTGATGTGATGCAAATATACTGAAAGCCAATTCCGTATACTGCCTGCATCTGCATACGCATCAAATGCTCGCAGCCTCGTACACAAATTCCATCGAAAACATTCTGTTGACAGCGGTAGGTACTGAAATGTCAATATCAGCTATTTACTTACAATATTGTTTACATTATCCAGCTTATTTAGGTCAACTTTCATCGATATAAGAACTACTTACTGATTAATTGCCGGATCATACGACTTGATATAGTACAACAAAAGTAATATTTTTACATGAGAAGTACCTGTCTTACAGTAATTTATGGAAATGTCTTATTGAATGTGCCAGCACTTTAAGAAATGGATGTTCTTCATTTGTCAATGTCATGATCATATTTTTCACAGAAATAGATGATTCTACCACAACTATAATATGCCTTAGCCGTCATAAGCCGTTGTGTGACAAGTAATCTCATAATATAAAATGTAATACTGCTGGCATTCTCATCGAAGTTATATGATGTGTCTTATTCTTTATTCTTCAAAGTATAAGTTTAATGCTTTCTTTGAGATATTACAATTTTATTTAGACTGATTATTATTTGATGTGCTATATAAAATACATTTGAATGAGTAATTGAACTATTTAAACATATTATTTTGCTTTAATAGATTTCACTTAGTTTAAAATAGGTAAGAAGGTACTAATTATTTAATTATATCAATTATGTAACAGGTAGAGATTTCTGTTGCGTTATATTTTCGTCCGTCTCACAAGAAGAATACTGAAAACTCACATCGAACGATCTTATTTTATTAGAATTTAGATTCTATATTGTTTTCAAATATAGCTCACATTTGAAAATTGACAAATGTGGCGTCTACAAAGAAAGAAATCACCGGTTTTATTCACGACTGAGGTAACAGTTGCCGTAAACATCAATCGAAAAAACAAGTTCGTAGGAGGTTTTAATATCTACCTCGTTTTCTTGAATACAAATAGATTACAAAAATATTTTCTGGAAAATGAACGAGTGATTTGACCGAATTTCGGTCTTTCTATAGTTTATACTTAAGAAAAATAGAAATTGGCGTTGTATTCTTTGTGTTCTGTGTGTTGTGTGCGTTTTATGTGTACATACTGCAATCAGATTTTTAGTGTTCCGTACCCAAAGGGTAAAAACGGGACCCCAAAACGGACTCCGCGGTCCGTCTGTCTGTCTGTCTATCACCAGGCTGTATCTCACGAACCGTGATAGCTAGACAGTTGAAATTTTCACAGATGATGTATTTCTATTGCCGCTATACCAACAAATACACAGAATAAAATAAATATTTAAGTGGGGCTCCAATACAACAAACGTAATTTTTGTGCCGTTTTTTGCGATAATGGTACGGAACCCTACGTGCGCGAGTCCGACTCGCACTTGGCCGGTTTTTATATAAATAAAGATTATATTATTATTATGTCCTTTATTTTATTTATTTTCTTATTGTCTACATTTTTAAATATTTTTATAAAAAAAATAAACATGCAAAAATAAAAATAAATCGTAGCCCACCGGTATCGGGAACAGGGTCAAAGCTACCGGTGGTCAGAAGAGAGAGAGAGGAACCTCCTAACGATACACGCCGTGTCCAGGAGTACCGCGTTCTGGACCAAGCCCTATTATTATTCAGGGGTAAGTTCGAATGTTAAAATATCTCCCTCTCTGTATTTCATATTTAGACCTAACACACTTGACAGCTATTGATGCAGATGCTGTCGATTTTAAATAGTTAATTTTAAACCATTTCAGAGATGGGACTTATAAATTTTCGATTCGTCAGAAAGGCCTTGACCGACAAACTAAAAGAATTTCAAGTTACCGAAACGAGAAAAGCTGACACCGTACATAATATTTCCCATTTTACAGTCAAAATGGGCGTCTTACCCGTGTATTATTTTACGCAAACAATGCATTCACAAACGGAATGCACAGGAATATGGTCGCGTTGTGAAATAAGCTGAATAATGTCACTGATGTTACCGCCAGTTTCGTTGCTATTTTGAGTACTTACCTTTTTGCTTGCTATATGTGTTTTATGTAACAAAACTAGCTTCAACCAGCGGCATGGCCCGCATCCATATCGAAAATTATTCCAAGGGAACATATGCCCGGGATAAAAAGTATTCTATGTCCCATTCCAGACTAAAATCTATCTCTGTGCCAAATTTAGCCAGATCGGTCGAGCCGTTTGAGCGTGAAAAAGTAACAAACATACAAACACACACACTCACAAACTTTCGCCTTTATAATTATTAGTGTGATTGGTATATGGTAGGAAGTAGGATTCATAATTCTATACTAAGGTAGTTTTAACGCAGAGAAAACAAAGTATTAACGCGTCTTATCATATTTTTAGGTACTAATGTTAGGTAGTCCCTGTAAACTGTAGATCATTATATTCACCTGGCCTTATCCCGATTTATTTAAGGTCGGCGTTGCGTGTTTCCTTCTTTCATACATCTCTATTTAGTGGCATCCATCTCAATACAGCCACCTATTTTATAGCCAATGTTTCCCACAATACATCCATCGTCGTCGACTTCCACGCGATCGAAGCCGCTGGCAGAAGCTAGTAGGTATTATAAATTCGAAAGTTTCGAGGAGTTGGAGAGAGTTGGATGGATGAATGGATGTTTGCTGCCCAACACGCCAGAATGGCTGAATGAATCTGGATGAAATTATAGTTTCGAATAGGCTTTTTATCCCGGTAAAGTGTTTCCTCGGGATTATATAACACTTTATACGCGAGCGAAGCCGTGGGCAGAACCTAGTCCATTGTAATTATAAACCTCAACTGTATTGGTATGTAACACAACGTTAAAATAAAAACAAGTCACTCTTTTCCAACATCAGATGAATGAAGCAAATAAAATATTAGGTCCGTACTAAATATTTGGCAATAAGGTATTTCCTAAGAATTTGATATCAAATAAAAGTGTCAGAAATAGGGCATTCAAGCTCGAGGAATTTTATTTAACATTTTTACCCGAAAATTGCTACCCGTCTTCACGATCTCGTAAATAAGCGTCCAAAAAAATATGAAAAAAGCGTAATAAGTGCTAAGATGAAAGAAACGACGCGAGTGCGTTATGTTCTACCCATACTCACCGTACCTACCACTGTACCTACCTAGGTACTACGTGTGTCTGTACCCAGCCATAAGTTGTATGATTTAAGGCCTGTATGAGACACAGGGAACAGATGAGCGTAACTCACCAGGCTTTATTTACGCCACTCAAAGTTACTTGCTGAAATTCCTTACCATACAAAATGAATATAATAGAAATGAATCCTTGTGAAATCAACAAATTAAGTTCTGTACTGTAAGAACTTGTATCTAAGCAGCTAGGCCTTACAAAAATATTAATATTATTTGTAAGGCCTAAATATTATTTAGAGTTAATTAGAACCTTGAAATCACTCTCATACTTTTCTTTTGATATAATTCCCAGAAACAGCAAATTAAATTCGTTAGTTCCATCCAATTTTATCAGGCTCACTACATAATTGAGACATTGTTTAGGATTCTGATTGAAGTCTGTGTAAAAACTAAAAAAGCAAATATACCGTTTTTAGGACTCGTGTATAGTCTCTACGCGACCTCGACCGTTTTCACCCGACTGCGAAGGAGGGTAATGTCTTTATCAGTCTATGTATATATGCTTGTTCCTATTGTTAAAAACTTCCAGATATAAGAATTCAAAGACTGTACTTCATCAAATAATTGTAATACTTTATTATCGGCTTTACAGAACATCTCCAATTTTTCTGACTCTCATGATCCACAATCTTTTATAGCTCAATGATGATTGATTGTGATTGGCTGTCCTTTCCTCGTTGACACCGATGTAAAAGACCAGCATCAGCCAATGGAAAATAAACACGACATTTTGTCCGGAAGTCAGCATTGAGCTACTTACAATGAAAAATATCAAAAATTATAACAAATTAAAAATGTAAACATATTCAGAAAATCCACATAAAATCAACATGTTTTATGGTATTAATTTAACAGTAATTAATATTAGTTTTAATACAAACTTCCGAAACAACCAAAACATTTCAATAGAATTCAAGACTTATTTTATTTAAACAGCGCAAAATAACTAAACATATGTGCAATATTTATTTTAAATTAGAACATGAATTTTCAGGAAGCTAACATTCGTCCATCCTGATAAATTTCGCGTCCCCGCGAATGACATTTTTTAAAAGTAAATTCTGATTTTATTCAAAATAAACACAAGACAACAATTTTAACTGAGTGATTGAAATCAAAAATGTATTTTATAAAATACAAATTTCGTTAATAGAAACTACACACAAATCAAGTACTGTTTACATGAATTGTGTATATAGAGTATTTCAAAAACTTCATTTTTCAGAATCATAAAATATAAGACTTATTTCAATGATTGTGCACTTTGCACTTCAAAACTTATGTTCGCTCATAGCTACTTAATTGTACATTGCACTAAAAGGTAGTTATCTAACTTCACGCTCATAGCAGTTTAATTTAAAAAAAGAAAAACTACACCAACACTTATAGAATCATAGATGAACTAAAAAAAAACATGGTCGCTCATAGCGAAATAGTAGTTAACTACACGCTCATAGCAGTGTAGGTTAACCATAAAAACTTGGTCGCTCATAGCGAATAATAGTTATCTACACCTTACGCTCATAGCAGTAGTGTAGAATAACCATAAAAATAGGGTCGCTCATAGCGAAATAGTAGTTAACTACACGCTCATAGCAGTGTAGGTTAACCATAAAAACTTGGTCGCTCATAGCGAATAATAGTTATCTACACCTTACGCTCATAGCAGTAGTGTAGAATAACCATAAAAACAGGGTCGCTCATAGCGAAATAATAGTTAACTACACGCTCATAGCAGTGTAGGTTAACCATAAAAACAACTTGGTCGCTCATAGCGAATAATAGCTCAACAACAACAACAAACAAACACCAACAACAACCAACAATTAACAACAACAACAATCAATCAAGCATGATCAACAATTTGTGTAATTCATACTATTTAGCTAATTATGAAAATTGGATAAACTCAAACATTATTCTCCATCTAGTATGATATCTGATCACATTTATTTTATATAAATGGTTATGTAATATTTTTACTCAAAAAAAAGTAATCTACATGATAAAATATGTACTTCATTAATTTCTAGACACACAAATAAATATTATTTGCAAAATAAATTATCTAAATCATTATTTAAATCATCATCGGTTTCGCTAGTAGGCTATTCGCTATCTTAGTTATTGAAACAAAGGCAAGGATGTATTTTATCAACAGAAAATACACCTATATACTTTGACGTCCCTTTTCTAGTAAATATCTACAACCCACCATAATACCTATCGTGGTTCAAAACTTTAGTTACTCTGTACGGCCCTGAAATATAATCTGACCAAAAACAAATGCATAAATCTATGAACGAAACTGTATGTGTGTCCCTTTTATTTCACTACACTACGATACGTAATACTTTCTGGTCTTTGAATTTTAAGATGATATTTCATTTTAATCGTATTTTATAAAAATTTGCATCATTCGTTCACCGACGCCATTAGTCATCAACAATTTATTTGTTTTCGGCAAAATTTTTTTTTTTATTCAATAGGAAAGAAATCTGAAGCAATCGCGTTTTCGTGCCCCTAATTTCACATCTGGTGATATTTTAATTCTATGTGACAAAGTCACAAAATATAGAAATGTCATAGAACATTTTCTTTGTCATCAGAAAACAACATTTCCCTTACACTGATTAACGAATATCTCGTTACCGCGTGGACTGATTTATCTATACCAATATTAAAAAGAGGAATGATTTTTTTGTTTGTTTGTATGTTTGTACCGAATAGTCTCCGATACTACTGGACCGATTTTAAAAATTCTTTCACCTATGGAAAGCTACATTATTCCCGAGTGATAATTTTGAAGGGAGCGAAGCCGCGGGGGTCAGCTAGTTTATTATAAACTTTATTGTACACCGCATAAAAATTTACATTTATTTAAACGGTCAAAACAGTTCTACATTAATACTTACCTCTCATTTGAAACCAAACACATTAAAATATAAACAAAAAAAAAAACATGTTTTCAAGTTGCTTGTTCTATTCTGATAATTCTTACACTAACCCAGGACTTAGCGACTTAAGTCTACTACAACGGCGGGTTAAATATTTAAGTAAATTTATAAGTTTAACTCTAGATTTACTTCTAAGTCTTGGTGGAGCAAGACGATTTATCTGATTAACCCTGAACTAGTTCTTAACAAGGGGTTTTTAGGATAAACCAGGAACGCGCAAGTGGCTCTTAACCGCCTTAAATAAAAATACTCTACAATCACCTAAATGTAAGAATTCTTTCTTTTTGATTTTACAAATGTACAGACACGGTTCATATGTATGATGTGAAAGAGTGCAATTTTCTTAGGAATAGGTTGCAGAGGCCTTACTTCTTTCACGCTGATAATTTATTGAGAGCACATTCTAAATCCAAACCCGAATTTATATAATTCCTGGTAAACTTTCGCATGCGAGGCAGCCAATAATGTTGTTTAATTTTAACTAATGTTTTATCAAACGTGGCCTATTTCGTCGCAACTTTTCTGGAGAACCTGCCACCTACAGCCCTTTAACACCACGTATCTTATTCCGTCCTCATTTACTTTATAAACCTTCTTGCGCTTAATGACTTCACTCTTATTTATCTCTCATAAGTCATCAAATTTTGTATAATATTTAAACACCCATATGTGAGGTTGCTCAGTAGCAGTCTATCCAACAGATATCATAACTTAGAACAAATTTCAGTGACATTGATCTCAACGCCAATCTTAACGTTATCAATCACTAACGAAATCTTAGTTTTACCTAAAACGCTCACGATTGTACTACCAAAGCTTTTGAGAGTAGGCAAATTATTTACTATCCATTTTGCGTGGAACAACTCCTTTCATAGCAAATTCTTTTACCAAGGTACACTGACTACCAAAATCTACGCACCCTATCAAAAGTTCATTATTAACATGTATACTCTTGATATATTTGTCGTCTTGTCTCTAGCCCGCGCTGTTAACCAGTCATAAAGTCTTAACTTCGGCACACTTACCCAAACACTCTTACTACATTTAGGATCTTCATGACCGATGCGTTTACACTTAACGATAGGCTTTTTACATACTAATACTACATGACTCGTTTCGCGACAGTTACAACACCTCAAGAGTCTATCCAAATAAATTTTACAAGTTTACGCATTTCACTTACTGAACGTTCTAACGTACGAAAACTTATCTAATCTGTCACCCGAAACATCCCTCAGATAACCAAACAATTTTTCAGCTTCCTCAAAATTGCCTCTGCCCCGTGCCGAACTAATCTATCCTCTACTCCATAAACAATGCAATCAATAGCGTTCCCACCTACTATACCACCCCGATACAAAGCTATTATCTTATCCTAATAATACTCTTCTATACCATCGCCAAACTTAGCTATTTAACAAACATTAAATTTACGTAAGTAAATGGTCATAGATTTCGTAAGACGGAAAAGCAGATTTATGTTTCAACCCATTCGTCCCAAGCTAGCTAGCTTTTTACCACTTTTTCACAGTACCGACTAGCTTAGGTAGAACGTAGTGGGCAATCTGTTTACTGTCCCACCCATAGATCTCTGAGCATTCTTTAACTTTATTCAACCATTGTGTAGTTTTCAATTTAGGATCAAACTTTCGATCTACATTATTATGCGCAAATCATTCTTAAGTATGTGAATTTACAGCTTATATCGATTGTAAAGACTCTTTGATTCATTTGAGTAAATAATAATTATTACTATATCGGCAGATGAATGCAGTGGGCTCACATACAGAAATCTTTCATTAGTACAAGATTGACAGATTTCCTGACTTATACTTTATAATTTTTTATTTATTTATTGTTTCACTGTATTGACCTAAAACATGACGAATTTGTAATCCCATTTTATTAAAATTCACATTGTTTATTGTATCGCCTATTTCAAACTATTAACTGAATTTCATCTTGACATGATAAACTTGTACCTACTTTCTGTGCAAATAAAGAACTATTCTATTCTAAGAACGAACTGGACTATGCGATCTAAAAATAAAACTCGCAAATCTCTAGTCTAATGTTTTCTACGCGAGGTATCTGTAACCTGTGAATCCGTTGCCCTCTAATGACCCCTCATGACCGTCCTCCCTCCTCCTTCTTGCTTGCAACACCACCCTTGAAGGTGATCTTCTGGATCTGCACCGCTCGGAGTCACGACCACTGCTGCGGGGGTGCTGACGAGCGCCGACTCCGCCTCGAACCTCGAACACTGCTGCGGAGGGGCTGCTGACGAACGCCGACTTCGCTTCGAGCCTCGACCACCGCTGCGAGGGGGCTGCTGACGAGCGCCGACTTTGCCCCGAGCCTCGACCACGAGTCCGGGATCGGCTGCGTCTCGAGAATTGTCCCAGCACCACACTGAAATGCTTCCCTGCCGACCTCCGTCTTCTCTCGGACTGATCGTTAGGCATCTTCATGCGTCCAATGATCTGGAATAATTTGAACAACGAGTATCTGGTTTCTTTTGTGTGCCTACTTCTTTGTTTCAAAATTGTCTATACGCGGCATAAAGTTCAAGCTATCTCAATTTCTCAATTCAATTTACAAGTATACAATAATTCAAAATGAATAACTGTTGTTTGGTACACGTAAATAAACACATCTTTCACCTTGGCGTTAGGCAAAATCAACAGAACGCAGCCGGCTACAGTCCTTACATACTGCTTTTGCTTCATTGATCATATCTGCATCTAGTCTAGTTATTTGGTATTTTCCTAATACCATGACTATTACTATTCAAAATATAAGAAACCTAAACAACGTACCTATTTAACGGCATTATTTTTATTGAAATCGAACTGTCACAGTATGTGTCGTGTGTCCATATTGACGGGAAGCCACCCATGCACACATTATGTACATGCGTGCACAAATGCATACCCGTACATGCCATATATTATACAGATATATATTCTATACAGAAAAAGAAAATAGACACAAATAAAATTCACATTAAATAATCAAATTGACTTTTAATATACCTTATTGTGGGCGTATGATCACACCAAGGTGGTAGCGATACACCAGAATTCCTTGGTGCTATTCCGCTTCTGATTTGTTAAAAACTTCCAGATATAAGAATTCAAAGACTGTACTTCATCAAATAATTGTAATACTTTATTATCGGCTTTACAGAACATCTCCAATTTTTCTGACTCTCATGATCCACAATATTTTATAGCTCAATGATGATTGATTGTGATTGGCTGTCCTTTCCTCGTTGACACCGATGTAAAAGACCAGCATCAGCCAATGGAAAATAAACACGACATTTTGTCCGGAAGTCAGCATTGAGCTACTTACAATGAAAAATATCAAAAATTATAACAAACTAAAAATGTAAACATATTCAGAAAATCCACATAAAATCAACATGTTTTATGGTATTAATTTAACAGTAATTAATATTAGTTTTAATACAAACTTCCGAAACAACCAAAACATTTCAATAGAATTCAAGACTTATTTTATTTAAACAGCGCAAAATAACTAAACATATGTGCAATATTTATTTTAAATTAGAACATGAATTTTCAGGAAGCTAACACTATGTGGCGTTCTAGACACAAAACGCGTTGGCCGATTTTGATGATACTTACGTCAATCGATTTTTCTTAACCCTGCGAGTGTCACTGGCTACATTAAAATTGGAAATTTGCGGGTTATTTGTTTCTTTCAAACCCATCGTGTGCGATACCAAAATAAAGGGTTTTATGCGGTGGTGATACAGTATAGGATTACAGATTGACCTAGGGCCAAATAGACTTCTTTGATCAATTTTGTATCTGCAATCGTCCTCAACTTTTTAAAAACATAAATTAGTTTGCGCACTCTATTAACTAGGCTATCTATATGAGGTCTAAAGGAGAGTGTTTCATCTATAATAACCCCGAGATATTTTATGTTGCCTGTTTTGAGGATGAAAGGACAATTACACATGCTGACTGGGTGGAAACCACATTTATGGGCATACAGATGAGAGTTAGTAATGTTAACTTGAGGCTTGCGCATGGAGAAGTGAATATATTTTGTCTTGTCAGCATTTAGTGTTAGTAAATTGCTTTGTAGCCAATTAGTCGCAGTATTGAAACCTTGTTGAGCGAATTCGTACAATTCATTACTGGTTTTCGCGGTTAAGATTAACGCCGTGTCGTCGGCATATGATATGAGTTTGCCTTGCTTAATATCTAAATTACACAGATCGTTAATGTAAATCAGAAATAGGGTTGGGCCCAGTATGCTTCCCTGAGGAACACCATAACCAGTACTCTTTTGCTCATCGCTAGTAATATCGTCTATTTTAACATATTGAGATCGATCGTCTAAGTAGTCAGCAAAAAGTTTCAGCGGTGTTCCCCTAATTCCTAAAGCCTCCAATTTTTTTAGAAGCATTGGAACGGACACCGTATCAAAGGCTTTGGCTAGATCAAGGGAAACTCCCAGGGTCTGGTTTCCTTTGCCAAGTTCTTCTGCGGTATAATCTGTCAGACTATGCACCGCATCGGCTGTGGATAATTTGGCTCTGAACCCATTTTTTCTAGATAATTAACTAGTCTATTGTTTACAATTTTCTCTAGTATTTTAGATATTGAAGGGAGTAAAGATATCGGTCTATAATTATTTACTAAGTTTTTGTTTCCGGTTTTAAAGATAGGGATTACAACTGCTTTTTTTAGATATCCAGGGAAAATACCTTCAGATAAACAAATACGAAATATATGCGTTAAGGGAGGTACTAGGATATGCTTAAAGGTTTTAAGGATCTTATTGCTTATATTATCCCATCCAACTGCACAGCCATCTTTTAGACCAGATATGATTCGGGTTATTTCGTCTTCGTCAGTATCCAGCAAGCCAAAAGATTTTAAAGCACATCTATTATTTTGGGAACATGGAGGAACACAGTAATGTTTTGGAATCTGTTCGGCAAGAGTTTTCCCGACATTTACAAAAAAGTTATTAACGTGGTTGGCTGACAAGAGAGGTGATGGGTTAGAAAGCAGCAAGCTCGAATTTGATTCACGCTGTTTTGTCCTGTAGGTGATTACCTGTAGTAATGTTGCGCCAGTAAAATACTATTCACTTCTGTCGGCACTCCCTATGACTGCCTATTTTTTTTAAGACTGTTTTAACCTCTCAAGTGCCCTAAACGTAGATCCTCGAGAGACACAATGACTCTTCAATTGTTTCAATATCATTAAAATAGAAAATAAGGTATCCAATCTTTCCCAACTTAAAAACGAAGTTTGTTGCAGGTTATACCGAGTTAGATGCCTACATCGTGCATGAGTGCACATAAATACCACTATGTCGGATATATTACCCATAGACTAATTCCTATGAGAAATGGTTCTCACATCGATGTCGCATGGTCGGGTTGTGCCATGAAAAGTATCATAAAAAGCAGCACCATAATTTATCCCATTTTCCGGAAGTTAAAAATGTATCACAGATCAGATAACAAAGAAAATGCCGTTTGTTGCAGGTAACACTGGCCAGTAGGTACCTACGTCGTGCATGAGTGCACACAAATACGATCTTGTTCATGTCCGTTGGTCCGCCATGTACCTATTCAAGCGAAAAGTGTTCTTCTTGCGCTTGCTGTGGCATCTTGGATACGCAATATTGCAATACAAGAATACGGCAAATGGAATGTAGAAAACGTTGCCGTTGTCGTTGTTTTGAAATTCTCAGTATTTAAATCTTAGGTGTAAGTTGTTAAGTATTTCTATGATGAGTATAATATCGCGACGAGTGACTAGATAGTTTTTGAAGTGAAAACTTCTTTAGCAGCGGCAGCGTTGAGTGATTACAGTGACAGCGGCAAAACTTATACGCGTCACATGCTAACGTGACCTCGTCACCGAAATGCTAATATAACGTGTTGCGCCAGTAAAAAACTATTGAATTCTGACGGCAGTCCCCATTAGAGCATATTTTTATACGAATAGTCTAAGCTCTTGAGTGCCCGAAACGTGGATCCTCGCGAGACACAATGGCTCTTAAATTGTTTCGGTAATTAAGGCATTCGAACAGTCAAGCGTCTATCTGAATACCTGTAAAAATACATATCAACATACCTGTGAAAATACATACCCACATACCTGTAAAATACATATCCACCTAATTTACCTTGTATGCCAAAAATACTTATACGCATCTCCAAAGCAAATATAAATTATAATAAACAGCGGTCCAATCCCGCAACCCATCATATCTCTCCTACACACATTAATTTTACCGCTGGAAAATACAAATTGGTCAGCATTTTTAAAACAAAACACCGCTTCACTCGGATGACACTAAATTGACGTTTTTTGAGACCGTTTTCATTTGGTTTTTTATCACCATCCTTTGCCTGTTTCTTTTTATTCTTATTGGATTTCATTTTTATGATCAATATATCCTTCTGCAATGGTGCGTTTGAATTTTATTAAATGCCAATTAGATTACTGAACGGAAATTAAACGAACGCGCTAGAGCCAATAATGAAAATATAGGCCTTCTTTGAAGATTATTGCTTCTACAATAAATTCAAGAATACTTTATTGATGACAGATATATTTTCTTGTTTAAAACTAGGGTCTCATGTCTCGTATACGGTGCTATAACGACCTGTCACCTGTCTATTCGTCCCCACATTGCACTTCGCTGCAAACACTAAACACATTCTAGGTACATATGTGGTTGAAAGTTGTTCGCAGCACTCCAAACCACAGACAGTACTTAGGTCACGAGTACTGACACGTACGAAAACTAGCAGATATTTAGGAAAAGTAAATACCACTAGAAGGTACGTGAGAAGATTTATCTCAATGTGTCTTACCAGCAGTAGGTACCTACTCCGTGCGTGATAAATGGGTGCGCCAAAGTTCACCTAAATTTTCAACTCCGATAATTGGAAATCCGAAAATGTTCTTCCTAACTTTTTTCATCCTAACAATCACAATTCCTAACTACTCTGTCTCTAATGTTCATAATTTAGAAGCATTCAACTTCATAATGCCAGTAGCAATAAACATTTATTATACTTTTATTTGTTTTCCTATATTTTCTCAAGATAACTATCTTTTACACTATTATTCAAAGTCATATCTTTTTTGTTTAGATTTCTTTTTATTTATAATAATCAGTATTATATACATTAATTTTGCGTAACTTTATTTTCACATAACATGTATAACATATAAGAATAACAGGTACCATGGTACAAGTAGTCAAATAAATACATGTTTTCATATACACATTTCAATTAAATTAGTTTTATATTAGCGGCTAAAGCTTTCAAATAATCACTTTTATTGGTGTATTTTGCTTTAAAATTCAATATATATTTAATTCTATCATATTTGCCGTTGATTTGGAAGTTCATTTTATTTTTGTAGGTAGTACTCATAAATAGAAAACTTTATAAAAACTTTCCAGACTCGGCAATTTTATGTTTTTTTGTATGTTTTTCGTGGGGTAAAAAAAGAGAATTAGTCCAAGAGCGAGCGAAGCGAGCTCGGGAACTTAGGGCACCCCGACACGGATAGGTTAGGTTCGAAGGAGATGACGGAAGCTGAAGTGAGCGAGCAAAGCGAGCGAACGCAGCTCCCGTCATCTCCTTCATGTTAGGTTACTTTAGACCCTGCAGACAGAAATAGGAGCGCCGCGCAGCGGGGCTCCGTCGACTTAGTTGCTTAAATCTTAAACTTTAACCATGGATATCTTTCATAACCATGGGGTTCCGTGGGGTTGGGATGGTACAGTGAGGTAGCCCCTCTACCCTCCTTTCCCTTTCCCCCTTTCGCGCCCCTTAAATCGATGGAAATTTATGGAATTTTTTATTCTAACCTGAAAACTTTAACCATGGATATGTCCATAACTATAGGGCTCCGAGTGGTTGGTATGGTACTGAGGGGTAGCCAAACCTCCCCCCATCCCCCCTCTACCCTATCCGCGCCAAAAATCAACGGCATATAATCGAAATTCTAACCTTACACTTATACTTTTTGTTGCTTCTTAATTCACACGCCCAATATTGTTTATCCACTGTTATTCGGTTTTTTCATATGTAAATCCATGTACGTCTAATTTTAATTCTCCGCGACTGGTTTTAAATGATTTTAAATCATTTTTCTCTATATTAATAAAGCATTAACACAAACATGCACGTAATGATAATACACCACCATGAACTTAACAATAGACACAACTCAGTACGTTATGTAAAGCATACCCCAAATAATAATCATCCCTCAAATTAAAACTATAAATATCATCTAAAAAATATATGTGGGTAGAACCCACATATATTTTTTATTAGACTTGGTAAATGTTTCTTTCTGAGTATGAGTGAAAATATTATGGTAATTATGTTTAGGGATAAAAGCGTTATGATAAAAAACAGTAGGAGTTTAAATATATTTACATTAATGATATTATTAATTACAACTTTCGGAAACATGAGTGTTATGAACATCGCCGGTAGCACTACAAATAGTATGAATGAAAACTTTAGGATGAAATTTTTTAGGAAGAGTGATCATTCGGATTACAAATCGGTAGGAAGAACAATTTCGGGTAAAGAACTTTAGGTGAGCCAATATGGACCCGTGATAAATATTTGATCAAATCTACCTGAGCTTTTTAGGTTTTTCTTCGTAAGTCCTGTTGGTGGTTGGCGTTTCATCTTAATTTTAAGGCAGTTTCTTTAATCATACCCGCTAACGTAGAGTATCTTAATTATTACCAAATAAATTACAGCAATGACACCTCTTCGTACAAGTTCGTCGGTTATTTTCTTGGCATGTTGCCAAAATGTGCCTCCCTAATGAACTTAAGTTAGATACTCTCATTTTCTCAAGATTGTTCATAATCATGTAAAGACAGGTACGCAATTCTTAGAAACAGCAGGTTTGATTGTGCCACTACTCGGAATATTCCATTTCGTCAACATTACGATGTAGCATATGCATAAGCTCTCACAAAATCAGCACGAGACCTACCTAATCATTAGTAAATTCTCCACACCTGGGATAACTGTAATAGTAGATTAGTAGCCAAGGTTACGTAGTACCTAACTATTAATTAATCTGTGGCCAAGGGCAGTAAGGCATCAATTGCAGCCCGATATATTTAGGCGCCTCTAGTTCGAGGGTGCAATTGGTGCTAACACCCGAGCTAACTATTCTGCTTTACATCTCGATTGTGAGGTAAGTAGAAAAAACCGGCATTAAAGAATAAAACATATAATTTTTTTTTTTTTTCAAGAACGAAATTGAGCTTCGCAGTTCGATATTTAAAATTGATGACTATTATACTCACACGAAGACAAGGCTGAATAGCAAAGCAACCTCTTTGGTCATTGGGCTGAATGCATGATGTATATTGCCAGTATGATGGTTAGATGTACACGTACGCCAACTTTTTGAAAAAAAGAAGTGTTTTTTTTAAATTACTTACCGCCCTAGGGCTTTTCTAGCTACATTATTACCCTAGAGCGCTAATTAGTCACCTACAAGCACCATTTGGAGGTAATAAGAACCTACTTACCGAACATGAGAGATGTAAAATTAATAAAACTAATAATACATGTTCCTATTTTGATCTATATAACAACTACAGTATGGTTGTGACAGCCAAGGATATGACAAATATACTATATTGACTACCCTGTTTTCTCTTATTGATAAACCCACTTCACCTTCTTATATGACTTCACATGTCCAATTCCTTTGTTCTGCCCATAGTAAAAATCTTCGCTCCGCCAATAACCGTCTTCTACAATGTCCCTCGCACCGCTCTGGGTTTATCCATTCCTCCTTCTTTGTCCAGGCGATTTCCCTTTGGAATGCGCTCCCTCAGAACATCAGGATGGCAACCAGTCGGTTGTCTTTCAAATTGAAGGCACGCGAGCACATTCGCAAGAAGTTTGCATAATCAACACAGAGTTAATTTGTTGGATTCGGTCTCCCAGTAACATTATTTTTATGTATGTATGTATCTAAGTATATATTTATATATATTAAATTGTTTTATTTATATTTATTTTCTCTATTTGTTTTTTCAATAAGTTGCACCTGCCATATTTTATCTCTGCACCACCCTAAGGTCGACTGGTAGAAAATGCCCAATGCATTAAGTCCGCCTTTGTACTTGTGCATAAAGTTTTATAAATAAATAAATATAAGTTTTAGACGTATTCTCTGTAACAGACTCAGGACTCAAGATCTGTCGATAAAATTCCATTCCAAATTGTTTTCAATATGTTTTATCGGCATGTGATAGTGAGCAACGACTCGGTACCGAGAATTTTCCTTGAAAATGTGTTGATATGATTCATTTCTTACTATTGTAACAAAAATAAAAAACGTAGCTATATGTACTTTATTCTGTAAGTAGATAGCCTGGGACAGATTTTGTTGGGTTAGCGTCATAATGGCTGATTCGGCCCGCTAGTTATGAATAAATGATTGAGTTTAGAGTATTGATCTTCCTAATGGAAAGCCGTGGTGTTCACTATCCAATATTTTTTGCGTACGGCTTGTCATGGGCATATCCAACATTTACTTAGGGATGGGGCAAAAGTAACGCAACTCGAAAGATAGTAGAAAGTTCAGAGGCAGACCAAGTGTGTTGGGACCCAGAGTGGCAAAAATAAATAGGGCCGCTCGAAAGACTAATACTCAGAAAATCAAAAATGTCAAATGAAAGGGCGATTCGCTAGCTTGATCAAAAATTTCTGTAGCCATCTTGTAGTTTTCCTCTTGTACAGTAAACTTTTAGTTACGAGTCAGAGTAAAGGGTGGGGCGGGCTGCCCCATGCCAAATGCCATGCCGGTATCTAACCAAAAAAATTTGGACTAGCTTCTGACAGCAACTTTATAGTCGAAAATTCTCCCAAAGCCACGAGAACGTTGGTGGAACAAAAAGTATCCATGTCCTTTTAACAGGTCATGGTATACCCGTGTGGCAAATTCAGCAAAAATCCGTTTAACCCATTTATAATACCTACCTAGTAGGGAATTATATAAGTAGGCTTGATATATTCATTAATAACATATCTAGAGCATATAAACGTCATCAATGATTTCCTTCTTGATTTTACAAGTGAGTCAAGTAGAATTACCTATATTTTAGTTTCATATTTTCATGATGTATTAGAACTCCATTATTTCTGAAGGATACCACAGGTGAGTCGAGTTTGCGTGTTCTCCAAATTAAGATGGATTGTGTAGTGTACTTACAATATATTTTCTAAGTGTATCTAGTACTTGGTATGTTTTGGGTACCTACCTTATAATGGCATATAAAAACTACTTAGTCAAACGTAACTAAAATAATTTAGATAGATATCTCGATGGCATTTAATAGCACAATAGGTACATATACCTACTCAGTTAATTGAAAATCTAGCAGCGAATTCTCAAATATTGATCCATCCAACCAACAATGTTCCGAACGAATTAATATCAAAAAAGTGCTTTTCAAAAATAGACATCCATTTAGCATCGGTGTTTAAAAGTAATTAAAATTTTAAACAAAATCCATTATGAAAGCTAGGTTAAAATACGTTGAAATAACTGTAATCGACGTACGTCACTAGTTAGGTATGTGGCTACATTCCCGTGGGCTTCGTACAGTTATTGCTCTGGGTGTTGTGTATGTGAGTTTATATGTTTGTAAACGCACCCACGATACAGGCAGAAATTCCTAGTGTGGGGCAACGTTTTTTTAAAAAGTAAAAGAAAAGAAATATTCAACGAGACAATCGAACTTTATTATAGGTACGTTGGTATCTTACCTTAGATAGAGATGATTTATTGAAGCAGAAACAGCCGGGGGCGTTCTCTCTGGCTCGCTCGCAGCAGCTTCCGCAACACCTAGACTACTCGAGCAAATCCCTTGTGACATGTTTTACATCTTCATAGTTCACTGAACACTACTAGCTGCTCAACGTTGTTCAACCAATTCGACCTTAGATTATACCCATTATAAGTTGTGGGGAATCACAAGTTAGAAATTTTCCGCTTGAAATATCGTAATATCAGTCAGTCACATAACCTAAAAATATTGGACACGTAATTTTGCTATTGCCAGGTAAACAAAAAATTACTACGAAACAGTGCGATGAAATATCGAGTAACGTCACGGTGTGCTACACTTTATACTGACAAAGTGACGTCACAAGCCCACAATTTGATAATCGCACCGACGGACTAAATATAATTATATTTTTTCAACCCAGGCAACATCCCTATTGACCTCTGGTTACTCAACATCAACCGTTAAAATATTAACGCAAAGTATCACGGTAAGTGGTGATAAATAACAGCGCTACCTCTCACACATTAACTGTAACATAGATCCAAGTCACAAAGTATCCCAGTGTCTACTTACGAACTCATCTTTATAATAGCTCCCTTTATACTCTGAAAAAGCTGCTTTTTACGTTAAGATCCAACGATTTAGCGTTAGCCTAATGACTGTTAAGGTGATGACGTGTAAAGAAAATTGTGCCAATTTGTTTAGTGAAGTCAATTTGTCACAAACTCGACGTGTGTCGGATCGCTCCACCCTTCCTCGTCGGCTCTTTCAGGTCGTGTTCCCCTCACGAGACCGATGCAATTTACATTGAAAGCGACTGCAAAAAATCCGCTGTACTTACCACTTTAGAGTGGAATGAAGATAATTCCTTGTAGGATTGATCCTAACCAAGTTTATTATGTTAACAAAGTGGGTTCCGCTAATAGTGACCTTTTCATGTTTTTGGGGGAAATAGTCCTTGGAGCAACACTTATTATGAGCTATTATAAAAGTAGTTAATCCATATTAAGCATTGTTTTGGCATAATTCGGTTAAATAAAAAACTATCTCGAGTATATAGCAACCTACACTTTTGTAAATTTTTGTACTTACTTTTCCAAAGTTTTTTTACACACATGACATAGTATCACTGTGGTAGATTTGCACCGTCGTACTTTGTACGTAGCGTCGCGTAGTCTCATTTTAGTTTCGTCAAAACAAGCCCTTACTACGTTGAGGTAGATATTATTAGATACGTATTATATTTTATGCTATTACAGTACTAGTTACGAAGGAATAGGGAGGGCTGAAATAGATACTTACTATATTTTGTACTAAGTATACGAATTTCCGGAAATAAAGCGACGGATAGTCATGGCTAAAGATGCAATGACGCGTCTCCAGAACATCTGGAAAATTCGCGGGGTAAGTTTTAAAACCAAAGACCGTTTGGTCAGAGCACTGGTTTGCCCGATTTTTCTCTTTGGATTTGAGACGTGGAATATCCGAGCAAGAGAAAGACAGAGGACAGACGCATTCGAAATGTGGTGCTGGAGGCGGATGCTCCAAATCCCATGGACAGCCAAACGCACAAATGTGTCTGTCCTTTCGCAACTCAATATCAAGAGCCGATTGTCTACGGTTTGCTTACAGCGTATTTTGACTTACTTTGGCCACATAATGCAAAGAGGAGATAGCAGCCTTGAAAAGCTAGTCATTGCTGGCAATACCGAAGGCAAGAGAGCACGAGGCCGGTCGCCAACACGATGGTCTGACCAAGTGAAAGAAGCTACGTCCTCAAGCAAATGCCAGCAGGTGGTGATGGCAACTAAGGAACAGAGTCGATGGAGGCAGATTGTCCGCTCAAAGGGGTCCATTGACCACGACCCTCAGTAATGAGGGACCGACTGATGGAGAAAAGAAGTAAATATATCTGGTGAAATGTTAATTTGATATAGTCTAAAAACCGGGTTTCCCCCACACTAGAAATTTCTTCCTGTATCGTAGGTGCGTTTACAAACATATAAACTCACATACACAACATCCAGAGCCGGAACAACTATCTGTAGGTCATACAAATATTTGTTCCGTGCGGGAATAGAACCCGCGACACGCAGCGCAGCAGTCAATCGCTCAACCACTGCGCCAACCGTGCGCCAGTTGCCACACTTTTTGAAATCACTCTACATCTCTTAGTAGAGAAAGCAAAATACTTTATTTGTAATACCAGCCGGTACCTACTTCAGTTTTTTATCTACAAATTTATGAAAAGCAAAAACATTCTCTTTTATATTGCCAGAGTATAAGGTTTATTTTGGGACATCTATCCCACATAGGGGATATGCCTAATCCATGTAAATTGCGTTTAGGATAGATGCCCCGCCGAGAAACAGGGCATCTATAACGCAAAAACTTTTATCACATTTTGCCTTCCCATGCAATCGCATTGAGACATGTGACACGATCAACTAAGTGGTAGTTGGAGAATTTTTCGAAAGATTAATAACATAGCATGCAATTCATCCGCGAATCTAGAGTAATTACAATCGGGCAACTACACCCCTGGGGCAACTACACCCCTGGGGCAACTATACCCCTGGGGCAACTATACCCCTGGGCCAACAATCCTGGTTTTACCCGAGGTGTACCTCTGCCCAATCTTACGGGAAATGCAGGCGAGATGTTATGTTATGTTTAAGGACATTAACATCATGACGGTATCTTGTCAATATATTTACGAAAATACCATGTACGTAAGAAATAATTTACATCTTTTTAGTAAAAATTAGATTCTCTATTAGATCTCATCCTAGTTTCTGACCCTAACAAAGTAGCCACACATGGACAGCTTTCTGCTCCTTTTTCCTACCATGACCTCATTTATCTCTCCTATAAGATTCGACCTCCTAAACGCAAGGCCAAATTTCTTTCACTTCGTAGTTTTAAAAACATTGATTTGGAGCGTTTGAGAGCTGATGCGGGTGGTATTGACTGGTCTCCTGTGTTGGCCTGCGAGGATATGGACACCATGGTGTCCGTCTTCACTAGGATATTGTTGGAATTATATGAGGCACACGCTCCCCTAAAAAAGGTAAGAGTCAAACACCTTCCTGCGCCATGGCTATCTCCAACAATAAAAAACCAGATGGCTAAGCGAGACAAGGCCAAGCGCTTGTACAGGAAGCAGCCGACTGAGGAAAACTGGAACATTTATAAAGGGATGCGAAATCGCTGCAGTCGTTTGTGTAGGAATGCGAAAAGGCGCCACATTCACAGCTCAATTGACAATTTCAACCCAACACAAGTATGGCAGTTTTTAAAGACTCTCGGTATTGGCAAAGCCTCTACCAAGAGTTCTTCTGATAAAATGGACCTAAATGCACTTAATGCTCACTTTTCTAAGTCCCCAATTACCCTCGACGACCATGTTAAATCTTCCACTCTCAAAGATCTCTTTAATCTTCCATTGCCTGCAAATACTTCTTTCTCTTTCCACCCAATTAATGAACTAGACATTAAGAAATGTATCCAATCCATCTCCACTAAGGCGGTAGGTGACGATGGCCTTCAACTTCAAATGTTCCTACCTATTTTGAGTGAAATAGTTCCTGTTGTAACTCATATTGTTAATTTTTCTCTTTTTAATAACTAATAATAATAATCTTTATTCAGATAATAAAATGGTAAAAACACTGTATAAATCTTAGATAACTAATGTAGGTATAATAATGGAAAATGCCTGTACTAGGTAATCCTGTATCACAGGCAGTAAGGAGCTCTAAAAATATGCATAGGTTAGAACAACAGAATTTAAACAATATTTAACCCAAGAAATTCTTAAAATAGTAGCAAGACTAAATCATTTTGAAAAAATAAAATACCTAATTTACTTAAACACTATAAACATAGAACTAAAATACTAGGTCATAATTATTTATATAATTAAATTTCTTATTTATCTATATTGTAAAACATAATCAAAGTGCATGTTACACACACAAATAAATTAGTTGCGTATGCAGAATTATAACAGTCAATGTTGTAAAATTAAAACACATATTTTTTACGGTAAGTAGGCCACTGTGGTGTCAGCAGCAGACGTTCAACGCGTGTGACCTTGAGCATGGTAAAATAATATTATGTGGCGCTCTTAGGTGCCCTCATAGTCTATTGAGTTAATGTAGTTGGTCTCTGCGTTGGTATTTACGTGCCGGACAACTTAAATCACCGGTTGGATGGTCACATTTCCTCTTAAACCGCTTGCACGTCGCACATTGAGGGGAAGAAGATTTGCTGCTGCATTCCTTCAAGGAGTGTCCAGATTCTCCACAGTGGCCGCACGTAGAACTGCTTTCACGGCAAAACTTGGCTGCGTGACCAAACTGCTGACAATTGAAGCACCTCGTGACTATGGTAAAGTCTCGCACAGGGCATGAGGTCCAGTTAATAAAAATTCGGCTTTGGTTTATAAGCACTTTTCTTATGCCAGCAGATAGTACAACGATGTAGTTGCAGGTAGGAAGGCCCTTCTTTCCCGATTTGTGGCTCAACTTGATGTTCTCGAGGAAGGTCTCTCGACTTGTATTGGGCAATTTGTCTGACAGGTTTTGCTCATAGATACAGTCAAATACCTCCTTGTCGGTAAGGGTTACGGGAACACCAATGACTGCGATTCTAGGGCGTCGTTTAGACGGCTCTTCTAAAATTAGGTCTGAGGTGACAATTTTCTCCGACTTTTTTAGTTTTTCAATGTCGCCTTTGCTTTCCGTGCTAATTAGTACGCCTCCGTTTTTCACTTTTTTTAGGCCACGGACTTGGATCTTTAGTTGTTCGGGCGAAATCAACTTCTGAACGAGTGACTTGGTGTCGTCACTCGTTTTAGTTTTATCGCTCGGATAAATGGCGATTGAGCTTAGATTAGCAGGACGGACGAAGTTGTCGGAGCCTTTCTTCACCATGCTGGCATAAGAAGAGGAGGGATTCAGCTTCGATTCAAAAACCTCTTTGAATTGTTCCAGAGAGTTCACCACGTTCTGCTGATGTTGTAGGTGCTGCACGGTACTGTGGCTCTGGATCATCTTCTGCTTCAGCGATTGGTAAAGGACAGCCATCTGAGAAGTTCCACTTGAGACCTTTCGGCAAAGAGTTGACACACGGAGTTTCTGTTCAGAGTTCATTTTACCGTCACCGACAATAGTGCACACTTCGTTCAGAATGCTTTCTATAGATCCTAACCATTTCTGGATGTCTGGTGTGCTGATAACTTCACTCGGCAACTCATTCTCCGCAGGTGCTGGTGGGTTTGGGTTTCTCGGGGGCAATTGTTGGTTAGGCGTCGGCGGAGGACTTCTTATATGGCTAAGACCAAACGGGCTCGATCCTGGGATAGACATACTACCCGCAACACTTTATATAATGTAAATAGAAAGTAAACAATATTTCAGTTCATCTTGCACATAAAAGTTGGAAAAAACCTACTAGTCATACGTGACACACTTAACTTTGGTTTTAACTGACGCCACAAAAAAATAATTTGTTGCAATTGTTCATAGATATTTCATTTTAGCAAGTACAAATAAACACGTCCACCTAGTCTCGCGACTGGTCGTATATCTATGTCGTATAACTCCTTTCCTTCAGCTTGGAAGAGGGCTCACGTCCTACCGCTTCCCAAAGTTTCAAATCCCTCCTCACCATCCCAATTCCGTCCAATATCCAGCCTCCCAATCCTCTCCAAAGTCCTCGAGAGTATTGTTCAGAAGCAACTATCCTGTTACTTATCCTCTAATAGCCTGCTGAGTCCTTACCAATCTGGTTTCAGACCTGGCCATAGCACCGTTACGACTCTAGTCAAAATTTCCGATGACATACGACTGGCTATGGACAATAAATGTCTAACTATACTGGTTCTACTGGACTTCAGCAGTGCTTTTAACTCAGTTGACTTTGTCATTCTCTTAGGGATCCTTTCCTCCCTTAATGTCTCTGCTCCGGTAATTGAATGGTTCAAATCTTATCTCTGGGGTCGCTCGCAGTCCGTTCGATCTGATGAGGATTCCTCTGAATGGTGTGAATTGGCTGCGGGCGTTCCTTAAGGTGGTGTTCTCTCTCCTCTTCTCTTCTCAATTTTTATAAATGCTATCACTAAGGTCCTAACTTCTAACTTTCATCTCTATGCAGACGACTTGCAGTTGTATCGCCATTTTAAGGTGGGTGAACTCGCCGAGTCTGTGGCTGCCATCAATGATGACCTTGAAAATATCAACAAGTGGACTCAGTCCTTTGGACTCCTCCTGAACCCAACTAAATCTCAAGCGCTCATTATTGGTGGCAGGTACATGCTCAACCTATTGGATCCCCAGTCTCTTCCGCCAATAATGTATAACTCAGTGCCTATATACTACTCCAAAAGCGCGAAAAACTTGGGCGTCCATATAGACACTAACCTCTCTTGGGAGGTTCATATTGCTGATGTGAGTAAGAAGGTCTTCTACTCTTTTCAGTCTTTTAAACGTCTTCAAAAATTCTTACCATTTCACACTAAGGTCACTCTTGCTCAATCTCTTCTTCTACCGCTCATAGACTATGCGGATGTCTGTTTTCTAGATACAACGGAGGTACTCCTAAACAAACTCGAGCGATTGCAGAACTTGTGCATCCGCTTTATTTTCGGCCTCCGCAAGTACGACCATGTGTCGGAATTTCGGACCAGATTGAAGTGGCTGCCGATTCGGCGTCGACGAGATACCAATATCCTATCCCTTCTCTATAATATCCTGCACTATCCTACTTCTCCCCAATACCTTCGCGAACGGTTTGAGTACCTCGTCCCGAGGGGCAAACCTTGTCGCACGGCCACTTCGCTTCTCCTTCGTACTCCACGTCACACTTCCAGCCGTTATGATGGCTCTTTCTCTGTAACTGCAGTGCAACTCGGAACTCTCTCCCACACTCCCTACGCGATAGCCCTTCTCTCGATGTCTTCAAAAGGAAAATTAAAGAGCATTTCCTTTTAACGCAATGTTAGTAGATATTTATATTTGTATTTATGTATGTATGTATATATTTTTGATTTATAAAAATATGTAATTTTAAAATTGTACACTGGATCCTACCCTCTTTTGTGATCATTCTCTGTCACTCTAGGGTTTGCTGTAAGAGAACTCAACATTGAGTTAAGCTCGCCTTTGTACATGTACTTTATTATCACATTGTATTAAATATTGTTTTTGGTGTACAATAAAGAATTAAGAATAAAAACAGCGATAGACATAGTTATGTTACTAGAAATAGGGACCAATTAATTCAACCAGGTTTCAGGCTGGCTAAAGTAGCGTCATCTTTTATGGGGTATTGTATCAAAATATGTTACAAGAAAATACCGCCCCACATTCTAGAACTGAAAACTTATATAAAACGCACACTATGCAGGCAGGCATATTATAGGTTGGGGGATTACATCGCTGATAAAAATGCTTGGCACAAAAACAAGTCTATGCAGAAAAGTTCTGAAGTATTGTTGGACCTGCTGAAGACTGTATGCATATATTTGTGTTGTATAAACTCATTTTTTTTTTGTATTATATAACTGCACAGCACATACGTGGGACACTCAGAAAGTTTTGCGAAACTAAAAAAAATTGTTCTATACGTACATATATTTTTATTAAATCTTTTCAAAGTACTTTCCACCAGCCTCTATACAAAGATTCATGCGCCTAAACCAGTTTTCAAAACACTTTTTCCAGTCCGCCGCAGACACCTCGTTTACAGCCTGCTCGAACGCAGCCAGCGCATCTTCCGGCGACGAAAATTGTATCCCTTTGAGCTGATTTTTTATTTTTGGGAATAAAAAGAAGTCACACGGTGCTAGATCAGGGCTGTAAGGAGGGTGACCCAGGAGTTTGACTGGCGTGCTGTCCAGGAAGTCCCTCGTTTTGAGTGCGGTGTGCGCAGGTGCATTGTCGTGGTGGAGCAGTAGCCCGCGGAGCCCTGTGTTTGGTCGCTTGTTGCTTATAACAGAGAAAACTTCTGGCAAACATTTGGTAGTATACCATTCGGCATTAATGCTTCTTTGATCCCGTAAGGGAATTGATACCAAGTGGCCAGTCAAATTAAAAAAGCTAGCGATCAAAATCTTACCCCCGCTTCTAGATCGCTTCACTTTGGTAGGCGTTGGCTCATTTTGAAACACCCAAACAGTCGACTGGCGCTTGGTTTCTGGGTCGTATTGATAAATCCAGGACTCATCACCTGTAACGATGTCGTAAACACGCCGAGACGAGCCTGCTTCAAATTTGTTAAGCATATCACGGCACCATTCCACCCGGGCCTGCTTCTGAGCATCGGTGAGGTTGTGCGGCACCCAGCGTGATACTATCCTCCTCACGCGAAGATGGCTGTGTAGAATCTCGTGAACGCTTCCCGATCCAATCTTCAATATGTGTTGAATCTCCTGATATGTAATTCGCCTATTGTCTTGGATTAAATTTTTCACTGCTAGCACGTTTTCTTCGGTTACAGCCGTCAAAGGGCGACCGCTTCTTTCGTCATCCCCCAAAGTTGGTCGACCGCGCTTGAATTCGTTATACCAACGATACACGGTTGCCTTGGAAGGGCCTTCATCCATGAATGCCATTTGAAGTCTATCGTACGATTCATCCGGTTTCAGGCGACACTTGAAATCGTATAAAATCATAGCTCTAAAATGTTCCCGGCGCAGATCCATATTTCAGTGAGACACAATACTTTGAATTAACTCGCAAAAAATGTGGAGGGAAATTTTGAAATTGGAACTTACTTATTTTTACTTATAAATAATCATATTTTCGAAAAACATTATAACTGGCCAGTCTCCCATATATAAAAACTTTTTTTCGCAATACTTTCTGAGGGGCCTGGTATGTGAGTAGAGTACAATGTACCAACTGTAAATCTACCATTTACTGTACCTTTGTGTCGTTCGTTGACTTCAGTGTGCCCTGGCAGTTGATAGTGTGTCATGCTCTCTCTAATGTCTCTCTGAGGGTGGCACATGTGTTGGATCATTCGGTTCCCTTCATGATGGTTGAACTGAGTGGTGCCGATCCATGTGTGAGCGCCATCAGTTGGGATTGGTCATAACTTAGCTGCCTCCGCCTGTTTTTAATTGCCTATTTATTGTATTTTTAATTGTTTGCTTTACTCTAGACGCTTTTATGTGCGTTTTTAGGGTTCCGTAGCCATATGGCAAAAAATGGAACCCTTATAGATTCGTAATGTCTGTCTGTCTGTCTGTCCGTCCGTATTTCACAGCCTGTTTTTGCCGAAACTATAAGAATTATGCTTTTGAAACTTGGTAAGTAGATGTATTCCGTAAACCGCATTAAGATTTTCGTACAAAAATAGAAAAAAAACAATAAATGTTGGGGGTTCCCATACTTGAAACAGATTTTTTTTTTTTTTTTCCATTAAACCCATAAGTGTGTATCTATATCTATAGGTCTTCAAAAATGATGTTGAGGTTTCTAATATAATTTTTTTCTAAACTGAATAGTTTGCGCGAGACACACTTCCAAAGTGGTAAAATGTGCCCCCCCCCCCCCCTGTAACTTCTAAAATAAGAGAATGATAAAACTAAAAAAAATATACGATCTACATTACCATGTAAACTTCCACCGAAAATTGGTTTCAACAAGATCTAGTAAGTAGTTTTTTTTTAATACGTCATAAATCGTAAACCGCAATTTACCAAGTACGGAACCCTTCGTGCGCGAGTCCGACTCGCACTTGGCCGGTTTTTTTTACATCGTTCTCACATATTTATTTATTTATCCAACAAGAATAATGTAACCAAATACTTGTAAAACACATTTTTTTAAAAGAGTATGTGTGGAGTTTCTTGTCCGTTCTTCTCCATAATAGATCTCCATGACAAGCTACATTTCCGAATGGACGGTAGAATCAAATTATTATTAATTTCAAATTTATTTTTTTTGACGTTCGGAAGTGCCGCATAAGGCCTAATTGAATAAAGAAATTTTGATTTTGATTTTTAGATTTTTGTTTATGTTATTTTGTAAGATTTACAATTTAAGAAAGTATCAACAACTCATGAAAAGTTAGTAGGTAGGTAGGTAATACAGTCCTATTTATTTTTACTGCCAAATTGTGAAGCGAACCAAATAGTTTTATTTAAAGCATTCGAATGAAAGGGCTAACCAAGTAGGTTCACACTAAACATGTTTATGATTTATTCGGCTTCTGTGTTTATAAAAAGCCGAGATTAATGGCGCGAGCCCGGCTGACGCACCCGGCCGCGCCTGTCCTACATCCTCATTAGACTTTTTATATACACACTTGTCCTTTTTATTCGGAAGCCGACCGCATACGCCTCACGCGTTTTATTGCTTCTCTTTCCGATCTAACAGGGCGAGCATATTTGTACATTATTTGCTGTTTATATTAATTATATTGCTCGGTATATAGGGTTCTATATAATAGAAAATAATAAAAAATGATATGCATGCCCATCACGCGTATGGATGACTGATCGGTCGCTGTCAAATTGTCTGTTTTTTAGTTTCACGCCAAAAAACAACCAATTTTGAGTAGTTTTAGTATAGAGTATATATAATTGTCGAAATTACACATTTTCACGCGGACGAAGCTGCTGGCAGAAGTTAGTAGGTATTCGGGTGTAGTTATTAGTGGGATTCTCGGTATCTATGAAACAAAAGGGTTAAACAAATAAATAAGAGTTAAAAAAACTAAAAAAACACGCTTTAATAGAAAACCAAACTAAAAAGTAGAAAAAAAAATTCAATAAAAATTACTATCTACTTTCACCAATCCGTCAATAAAATATTATAGCAATTGACATCAAGCACCCCACGCTTTTTTAAAATAATTTTTATTTTGTTTATCATACTGTTCTTAATTTAAATTAATTTAAAATTATTTTCTACTTTTTAGTTTGGTTTTCCAATAAAGCGTGTTTTTTTGTACTATTATTTATTTTTAACTTTTAAGTTCAATCTCTAATCCTGAAAATCCTGGTAAGGATAATAGGACAAACAATTTAAATTATTGCATTGTCATCGATCCTTGATAAGTGTGCAAAGTTTCAAATTAATCCGACGTTCTGAAGGGGGTGAAAATCATGTTCAAATATTCCGTTGTATTGTTACATACATACCAAGCTAATAAAAGCGTGTTAAAAACGTAATATATAAACAATGCACACCCGTCACGCGTATGACTGACCGATCGGTTGCAAAATAAATAAAAGTTCCGTAGAGAAAAGTTAGGGCAGCGAGCGGCGACATCCGTAGCAGCCGCGCAACGAACGCCTGGCGCGAAACATACAAACTTTGCTACACTAATACCCACTAGACAAATAGAGGATGCTATGTTTACCCCATCACGCAACCACAAAGTTATTCGAGTTATTATGGAAACAAAAGGTATCAGCTAACCTGATCCCTTTCTTTAACCCGTGTCATGCACTGCCCCGCGGTATATTTGCGTAAGTTATGACATGTTCTGTTAGGGAACGTTTTGCTGTCTACTTAATAAGTATTTCAGCAGGAAACGTCAGAATATTTCATGTTCTTTCAGCAGAATTTCGAAAGTAATTAAAATTTGTGTACAGTTAACTTTTTACGCAAAAACGTCACAAAGTAACTTATTGAAATATGCCGCATTGGTTTAAAATTATTTCAATAGAAAAACTGTTCGTACATGAGTAGGCAAAGATATTTTCAATATTAGACTCTTGAATCGTAGTTCGAAGCGTAAATATTTTCATACACGATTCCGCCACACATTTTTCCCAAGCGGGCAATTCCATAAAGCGCAGGTACATTTTATAAGCTCGACGGCATTGCACACTTGGTTTTTAAAATATTTCAACTCGTATTTCGATTATATTAAAAGAGATATTTTATGGGTCAACTGTCAATGAGGACTGACATATCAATAAGTATTTTCAGTCAACACTTATATAAACCGCATATTTTAAAAAGCAAAAACAGCGAGCCTCGGCGGCGATTTTATACTAATATAATATCGCAGTAAAATTGAATGGATCTCCTCATCAGTGAAGATTTTTTATCGGTAAAATAATAATAATTCCGACCCTGACTTATTACTGATTTACGCAGCTACCTTGCGTTTGGGATAATTTCGAAAAGCTACTGAGTGTTGTCGTCAATAAATATTTTCAGTGAGCACTTATATTAACCACATATTTTTAAACACAGAAACAGCGAGCCTATGCAGCGATTTTATACAAATAAAATATCACAGTAAAATCGAATGGAACTCGTCATCAGTGAAGATTTTTTTATCGGTAAAATAATAATAATTCCGACCCTGACTTATTACTGATTTACGAAGCTACCTTTGCGTTTGGGATAATTTCGGAAAGCCACTGCGTGATATCGTCGATGAGGGCGGGTAAATATCTAGAGTATAGATATAGTAATATATCTATACTCATATCTTCACACATATATAATATTGTAGTGATTATAGCAATTAAGGCCTATAATTATGGCACACTAGTTATTATCTTCCACGTGATTAATGATCAAAGAGTGTCAAGTGAACTCTGCTACTAATACTCCATTTATCAAGTTAATAAAGTAAACATATTCTAAAAAAGAAACGTATTTATAATATGTGTTTTGTAAAACAACGAGATTCAAGAGACCAACGATATGTGACACTTATTTAATAAACTGGAACTATTAAACCAATGCCTCTCAATCGCCCTATGGTGTTGTAATAAAAATATAAGAACTATAAATTAGAAAGCGTAACCAATGATACTGACCCCATTTGTAACCCAGCTATCTTCAATATTGGATAAACAGAGTTATTCGCGAAAGTTTCATTTCAACATGACATCCAAGCCAACTGTGAAAACATTTTCTTACAAAGCGGGCAAAGGAGCACACTTCCTCCTCAATCATGCAATCCCGACGTGTGTCGGAAACACAACCGCGAGGATTATGTCTGCGGCTCTCCACAACTACATTCTAATAATTTCTGAGTCTCTTCCATCACATAATCTTTTAGATATATATCTGTACAATCTCTGATTTTAAAACGCTTTTAATTTTTTTAGACTAAACTGACGTTTGGTGGGTTGCTATTGCTAATTTATCGTTAAATTCAAATAGTGTCGTTATCTTGAGTGATCGAAAGTTGAACGAAAATCGAAGTAGACCGAAAATGGAACTACTTCACGGCAAAAATAATACATTCGTTAAGAAACTAGCGGGCCTTATTGATTTCTTAATTTATTACAATAAAACTTTATGTAATATGTGTATTAATACCGTTACATTTAAATATATTACGTTTAGATTCATAAAACATTTATATACACCAATTATAGTTTTCAAAAAATAATTGGCCCCTTTTGACAGCTATAAAAATACTTAATAATAATTAAACTTGATGCTTGCGAATGATACTCGTTGTTATAGTGTATGGTAACATATAGACCGATAGCGCTAGGCTATTTTGATACCATAAGTTAAAAAAAATCTAAAGTTGCTTATTTCTTGCCTGTGGATACAGTCATACCTATATAGCTTATCATTGCGTTTTGTGTCATATCTGTTAGTTGCATTTTCAGTAATTCGATGATTTGTGGTTGATTATTTTTATTCAAAAAAAAGCTGGCAAAATTAAATTAAAGTTTAATATAATTATGGTATCATATCTAGGATAGTCTGCGGAGTGTGCAAACCCAATTTGTGTCATATTTGTCCAGTGCAAACTGACATAGGGTCAGTATGTAATAATAGTGCAAAAAAAATACAACAATTTATGAAATAACTATTTCCTATCTCAGATCACTTACATAAACCTATTAAATAAATTTGTGCCAAATTGGGGCACGCAATTTTAAGATTTTTAATTATTTTGTTTTTCCTAGCTACAAACGCTTCAAAAAAATATTACAATCATTAGAGTTCACATATTCATTAGCATAAATACATGAATAATCGACGTTGAAAATTTGTGTCATTTTCATACACGATATTTAGATGAATTAACCAAAAAAAAACAATGGTTGCGGTCGAAGCGGGCGGTAGCAGGCGGCGGCGGCGGACGGGGGTAATACGCACGCACACACGTTCGTTCGGTACTTCTATGCGAAGCGTTCCTTCAACGTATCTATCATATTGAGTATTAATTGACTCCTATCTTTGCTACGTAATGAACAAATGTGTAGGTACCTACTTTAGAAAGATAAAAATAATAACGTGCGAATTTTGTACAAAACGCGCTTCTGCAATTTCAATACCTACTTATGTCAATGATCAATGCTTAGACGGTCAATGTGGTCAATATTATTTTAGATTGACGCTTCGATTCGCTTCGAATTTAAACCTGAACTAATATCATACCTACCTACCTACCGCTTTTATTCGTTATACCGCTTCTCGATGTCCCGCGCCCCGCTTCAAACTGTTAGTGTACAGTCAACAAAACAAAATATACACGAAAAAAAAAATACTCGATATTTTTTTATGGGTGGTGATGGTGACCACTAACTTGTCTATCCATTCATAAATGTCTGGATTATTAGTCCTCGAGGTAGTAGGTAAATTGGTAATGTTAGTTAATGCTGCAACAATTTCTTCTTCATTCTCTTTTTAATAATTCTTTTGATTTATCCGAAATGTCTTCACGTTCTAAATTATTTATCTCCACTTCGAATCTTTCATCATACTCAGCCTCTTCGCTGATATTTTTTTCGCTATTACAAACTTTGTCCGTGTAGAATACACATAATTCTGTGCATGGTAATCCTGATTTAATACATGTGCAATTACCTTTGCAGGTTGACTTACATTTGCAAGATATCATTTTCATTATTTCGTCAGGAGCTGGTTTATCAAGTGTTAAAATAGGAGATAAAAAAGTGCGGTTCCTCTCCCAACCCCAACTAGTTGGGTCTATATCATTAGACCTTCACTTCTGAATTTGATAATAAACGCGTAGTGAGTGCATCCTTGCAGCTGATTTAGAAGGTGGGAGAGAAGCAAGATCTAGTTTATTTTTCGTAATCAATTGAGCAAATTTCTCGTATCGCAGTGAGATGAGGTCCGCTGTTTCTTTTCCATACAAATGGCAAAAAAAAATTTCGCCTGCACTGGCAATTTCATCAGGTGTAGCTTGTGCATCGTTGAAAATGTTTGTGGCACTTTGAAGGGCATTCTTTTTTGTAATGAGATTGCATGCCCTCTTTTTGCCTTGTTTGTATATGGCAGACGTACTGTCACAGCCAGTAAAAGCATGACAGAATAAAATTGATTGAGGATCGCCTGTAAAACTTTTTGAGTTGTACAGCTTTGTGCAAACTCTTCCTTTTCCTGGTTTTATCATATATAAATTGGAGCAATTAATACTTGTAAGTATAGCCAATAAATCAACGTCTTCGCCAATAATAATGACATGGTCAAACTGGTTCGTCTGTGAAATTTCTGCAGCTTTTGTAACAATAAAAGAATATGCATCATCGCAGCTTTGATATACGGAAATGCCGTTGGCCTCAAGACAAGGTGTTAATAATGAAATAAAGCGACTTTTATTTTTTTCGTTACTTAAAAACGATTCTTGTGAAACGGTCGCTTCAGTTTGGCTATTCAAAATCACAATTTCAGGACCGAGCTTCCCTTTAGCTGTTCATCGTTTTCGTTCTTGATTTTTCACGTTGAGTTCGTTATCATAGCCGTCAAATACAACAGTAGCGTTGTTGTAGTGCGTTTTTATGTAATTAACATATTTTTTACAAATGTTTTCAAATGTGCTCCCTTTTTGCCAAACCACTTTGTGGAGCAAATAGCCGCCATCTATAACATACGCTCTTATCCCATCATTAATATTTTCCTCTGAGACTGGTGTAAACATGTCGTACAAAATAGTTTTTTTTGATTTTCGCATCCCAGTCTGATCGAAAAGTGACAGTGGATATGGAGATAGCTCATATTTCAAAAACTCTTTTAATTCTTCTTGGGTCTTTTTAATAAACGAAATTCGCTTGAAAATTAGGTTAGGTTCTATTGGTACAAGCACATCTTGTACAGCTACAGCAGAAGAGACGGTTGCAAGTGACTTGATCGTTCCTTTTCTTGAATACTTCATTTGTCCGTATGTGGTACCATCTGGAACGACCATCATTTTTTGGCCTATATTTTTAGCTTTGTGAGGGTTTACATCGTTGTTTCCCACAATACCGGTCGAGATTGACATAATATCTTCAGTGACTGGGAATGGATTGTGTTCGGAAAACCAGTCCGCAAATTGACGGATATCCTTAGCATCCCTTTCTATCCTTGATTTTGTTCCATCTTTGTGTAAACTGTTGTCTTTCAATCCAAAATTACAGAAATTTTCAACTATGCAATGAAATATAGGTAATCCGAGCACCCATTTTCCTAAAACGTCATCAGTATATCCTCGCCCTTGAGTAAGTCCACCCGCGGTTTTCATGGATCTCATTAAACTCTGTTCGATGGTCATGTCGTTCCATGTCCCAGAACAAGGTTTTTTTGTTCTTTTTATTGTAAATAGCCCTTCTTTCACAAATTTCTTATAATAATTTGGCGTCATTTTTTCTTGTATACATGTCATTTCTTGTACATACAAGATCGCAGATTTTGAGTAATTAAAGTGTCCAGCTGCGTGGAAATATGGTAGCATTCTTTTTATAGTGTCGAGATGCAAAAACCAGTTGCCAGTCCTCTCTGCTTTTATAAACTGTTGTACTAACATTATCATTTTGAAATAAGACAGCAGAGGCAGTAGGTCCTCTCAACTCAAGTTTTTGGAGTGTGGCATCAATCTTGTTTTTAATTGTTGTTAAGTCTTCTTTTTCCGTTTCACTTAATTTTTCATTTTCCAATATTTCGTGCAATACAGTGTCTAGTTGTAATTTTTCGTCCATAGTCAACTCCATGTTATTTTTTATCATTTCAAACAAGGCCACACTAGAAAGCATATGTGCTCTAACAGCTCGTCCATAATGATGCCCGGCCATCATTTTTTCAATAGATCCTTCAGCATACGCACATAGCCACAAATCTTTTAAACCACTTCCTTTCATAATTTTTCCAATAGCACCCATGAATGACATAACGAGATGAAAACCTCCTAGCCTGACAATATTTTTTTGAATCATTGGGTCTTATGAGGATTTTACTATCTCCTGTGCTTTTTGGTACAATGGCTGGTCAAATGTAACAATGCAACAATCTATATTATTTTGCCGGCATTTTTCAACTGAGTAACTTAAAGCAGAAAGTATGGTGTTGTAGTTAGATGCTGGTGCATTTATAAATGGAAGTGGCTTGACTTCAGTAAGGTGCTTAAGATGGACCTCATCTTTATGTCGAAGTCGCTGATTGATTTTGATACTTCCCCCGATTCTTTCTTTTTCCTCTTTTTTGCCGCTTCAATACATTTCGGATTATTATATGTGTTTCGGCAAGTTTTGTGTAATTTTATTTGAGCACGGTCCTTAAAACAGTCTGCTTTTCCGTCATCCCTTACAATGCTCGATTCTTTAAACTTTAATAGTCCCCTTTCTTTAACAATCACTGTATTAACGACCAGTATGAGACCACATATAACACATTTATTATTTTCAACCTCCATTTTAGTCTTTCACAGTTTATAACTAACTTTAAAATCGAATAACGCACGCACTAGTTTGTCGCAACTTGAAAGACCGAATGTAAACAATAAAGTTGCTGGCCGGCACCCGCCTCCCGCGCCCGCGCCTCAGCCAGCGCTCTCCCCCGCGTTCGCCCTTCGTGAGAATTAGTCTGGTATTTTTTTCAAATATTAAGATTTCGTGGATAAAAACGACACAAAATATGCATAATGTTTTGTTACACCCTTATAATCAAAAACACGTAAACTCTAATAACTTGCATTTTCTTTTGTGGATTTTACAGGGTGTTGTAATAAAAAAATAAAATATCTATAAAAGTCGTGGATGAAATCGACACAAAATATTTCTAACAACAGATATCAGTACTCTAAAACGCGTAACACCTATTTAACCTATTGTAATATTCTTTTAGAGCTAGTTTGGCGACGTGTTAGGTACTGGTTAAATATTAGGATTCCCGTGGACAGATGTGACACAAAATGCCTATGTACATCAGTTACTACTTCATTATTATCATGAAAGTAATTTTTTTATCTCTAATATTCTTTTCGTCCAATACTGGTCGAAAAGACAAATACCAAAATTTCTACCTATGCAAATACCTAGGATGACACAAACTAAGGTATTAGGTTGGGAAAATGATCTGGAAACTATATGCGAAACACAAACAACTTTAATATTTTTGAAACCTCAAAACCTAGCGCTATCGGTCTAATAGTAATACATTAGGATTATGAATTTGATTTTTCAATTTCTTACGTAGAAAGTTATCGTGGCATGTAAAATGGAAAACGTCAACGGACCTCTTAGATTGTGACAACTACAGTAAAATTAAATTGAGTATAATATCACATCAATTCAACGAATCACTTATGATTGAGCCTTAGCTAAAAAAGCTCCGCGCTTGCAACATTTAAAAAAAATAAGGACATTGACAGCTGTCAGTTTAGTCTACGGAATAAACAATCACGTTCTAGCCGTTTCCCATCCATGTTGGGGTCGGATTTCAATCTGGCTTCAATACTGGTACTCAGCTCAACTGCCTTCCGACCTACAACCCAGTAGGTAGATGGTTAACACAATAATACCCCTTGGCTTACCATGATGCTATACTTAATGGCTTCCGTCTATCCGAAACAACTATTAAAGATCTTTAAATGACAGCCGGGACCAAAGGCTTAACATACTTTCTAAAGCATGGAGAAGTCTCGGTAATTAAATATGGTTACCTATCAACGGATTGACCTCGGCATGCGTTGCTTAACCTTGAATAGCCTATCATGCAGCTGTTTTAATATTATAAATGTTAAAGTTTAAAGGATGGATGTGTGTGTGGATGTATGTTTGTGACTTAATCACGCTAAAACGGCTGCACGGATCTGGATGAAATTTGGCACAGACATAGATTATAGTCAGTAGCACATGGGCTACTTTTCATCCTGGTATAATTTTAACTTGGCATATGAAAACAATATATCAAATAATCTGTCTCTGTACTATTTTTCATGCAGATCGGTTCAGCCGTTTTGGCATGATTGAGTTACAAACATACATCCATCAAAACTTTCATATTTATAATACTAAGCAAAATAACAGCCGCACGGTTTGACGTTCTGTTAGAGCTTTCAAATATACGAGCCGCTTTTATAGCGGTTTGTAAGGTTTTTCACCGACGACGAGTTGCCAGCCTATCGGTTTTCTATCGGTTACATTTCGGGGAGTGTGCGATGGAACTGCACAATTTGATTCCAGCTAGCCCTTTCCATCATCGGACTACAAGACGTACGGCAATGCGCCATCGGTACATGGTGGATATTCCACCCATACGCACAAAGCGTTTTGAAAATACTTTCATTGTGCGTACAGCTAAGGAGTGGAATTCCCTGCCGGCGTCTTTGTTTCCTGATAGCTACAACCTAGGGGTCTTCAAGTCAAGAGTGAAAAGGTTACTTCTAGGCAAGCGTGCTTCACCTTCGACCACATCATCACTTAACATCAGGCGAGATAGTGGTCAAACGCGAGCCTATAACAAATAAAAAAAAAAACCGCGCTCCTACGAAGTGAAATCATAAAGCAAAGCATTGCGAACGTCTAGTTTTCTATTCCATATACTTTATCGCCCTTACATGGTACAGCTCGCTAAAAGCCTTATTATATCGCAGAAAAAGTGATTTAACCTAAAGAATCGTAACCGCTGAAGGAACAATATTTTATGACTGCAATATAGAGCCTTTTGGTAATAAAAGTTTTTCTTTAACTTTGTACTTATAAAGTAACGAGGTCATTACTCCAATCAGTGTAGTAATATGACCGTAACAAGACCATAAAACGTGTAAGACACTATAAGGTTTATTAATTACTTAGTCTATAATTAGGTGCATGTTTGTAGCAGCAGTGTCGCTTGCAGTGTTTGTTTTTAGCGAACCTTCACGGTTTAATTACTTGTGAAGTATGATGCATGTTCGGAGTGGCACCTGCGAGGAGCGGGCGGGCCCGGGGGGCGGGCTAGTTTATTTCGAGAGCATCCGGCGGCTCCCAGCTGTCCACAAAGTTAATATGACGACAGCGACACTGTCACTTCTATCCAATCTTCCAAAATATAAATTAAATGTCAATATCGAGAAAATGACTTTTGATATTTTTATGCTTAAAGTTTATGTTGGACGTTTTATAGCACCAATGAAATATATTTTTGGTAAGCTTTGAAAACGAGGACCGAATTAAAATTTCATGACCGTATCGGATGACGAACTCTTTTTTTTTTTGAAATATTATTAATAAAAAACCGGCCAAGTGCGAGTTGGACTCGCGTACGAAGGGTTCCGTACTTGGTAAATTACGGTTTACGATTTATGACGTATTAAAAAAAAAATACTTGCTAGATCTCGTTCAAACCAATTTTCGCTGGTAGTTTACAAAGTAATGTACATCATATATTTTTTTTAGTTTTATCATTCTCTTATTTTAGAAGTTACAGTAAGTTACTCGCGCAAACTATTAAGTTTAGAAAAAAATGATATTAGAAACCTCAATATCATTTTTGAAGACCTATCCATAGATACCCCACACGTATGGGTATGATGAAAAAAAATATTTTTAGTTTTAGTTTCAAGTATGGGAACCCCCAAAATTTATTGTTTTATTTTTATTTTTGTGTAAAAATCTTAATGCGGTTCACAGAATACATCTACTTACCAAGTTTCAACAGCATTGTTCTTATAGTTTCGGAATAAAGTGGCTGTGACATACGGACGGACAGACAGACAGACAGACAGACAGACAGACAGACATGACGAATCTATAAGGGTTCCGTTTTTTGCCATTTGGCTACGGAACCCTAAAAAGATAAAACAAATACAATCAAATACGGATTCTAAAAACAGGAGTTTAAGTTTATTAACAGAGGACTGACTGCGATCATTGTGTAAATTACTGAAAGGTTTCATAAGCCAGGATGTGTACGTATATGAACAGGGTACTAAAACAGTCAAATGATGTTCATTTCTATGCTCTGAGCAATATCCGGCTGGTCGTCGGTACTCCCAATGGCTATATTTAACTACGGGACAATCTCCGCTGAATGAAGCAAATTAGCATTTTATGATATTATTAAAATGTAACGCGACCAGTGCTCGGCCGAATCTAATTATATACGTTCATCATAATAATAAGGTCATAAAAGGTCCGTTGATGAACAGGCTGGCCTAGTCACAGATTGCTATGAAGCTCATTGGCTTAATCACCTCAATAAATATATATAAAATAAGGATTACAGAAATAGGAATTTTCAAGGAAACATATCTTATGTTGCAGTTCAAAGCGGTGCCCACAATAGAACAAGCTTCCATTCCGATGGCACGATACACGGTGGTATTTTATGGCCAATTACCTCGGGTTCCATTGTTCACTAAGGAAGGGAGCTTTTTCCAAAAAATATGGTTTTGGTTTTCTCCGAAATCAATGTTTATACCACTTTGCTCTACTCAAAGTAGAGCCCATAGTTTTGGCTTTTGTTCTGAAAGCCTTACTCGAAATTATATATTTACTTTTGTATTTATTACTCCAATATAGATACACATTTAACTACGTCTGTGACCACTGCGGATAGACTAAACAAGATTTTCGGTGCTTCTATTTCAGACATAAACCCGGTGCTCTCTCTGTGTACAAGTATTGCATACTAAGATATGTAGACGAGATCCCTACAAGACTGCAAAGCTTGTGAGCTGAGATTCATTTGCATGTTTCCAAACAATAGCTTTAATATTACTAAGTATTTCGGAAAACTATCGCGTCTATAATCCTTGGAGGAGATCCCTAAAGCTGTAGTTTGGCTGTGCTATTATACAGCACGTTTATGGCGGTCTTAGAAGCCTATCCTTATTGGGCATCGTTCCAATCTCGGGTGCCTACCTAGAGGAAAATGGGTTTGGGGAGCAGTAGGTATCAAATGCTTCACACTACATGAGGTAATAGAGGGAAACCCTGCGACATATTTCGTATACCAACCTATATATCCCCTTTTAAAAACCATTTTCTTGTGCATGCATTAAAACACCATATATTTCGTAAATTATATTTGGTATAACTATATGTTAGGTTTTGATTATTTTTAACTTATAATGGCTTGTTTTAAATAAAAACAAATGATCTTATTGTTACAGTTTGGTTATTTGTTATGGTTTTTGTTTTATATAAATACCTATATGTCTTAATAATTCCAAAGGGCTGCCATGGAGGCGATATTTTTTATGGTAAACACTCGGGAGCTTGTCGAGTGTTTCTAGCGGTAAGCGGACATTCGGTCGTTGGTCGTCGCCTGAGACGCTTGGTTATGTCAAAGTCATAGACATCTCTTTAAAAATGTAATCCTTTGTTAACAGTTTTCTCAGATTATAAACCTAAATGACCAGTATGAGTTTGATTTCACATATCACATCCAAGTATTCGTAGCGGGCATAGTGATTACTACATTTCAGAAGTGACAAGAACAACCAAAACGTAAGTACACGCCCAAATTGTAATTATAATTTGATTGATGTGATCATAGTTATTGATGTTGGCCAGTCACGGATCTTTACAATATAACGAGACCCGTGAGACCATAGTCTTCTTAAGATGATACATTGACTTAAACAATTAAGTACCATTACTTTCTTGTTTTTCATTTTGCCAGCATCATGTATCATCATGCTGAACGTTAAAATTTTGAAATCTTGTTTGGCTTGTCTATCACATTTTATATATTACTGATTAGATTTGTGAGTTTTTTCAAGAGTTTTTACAGTGAGCACTTTTAAATCTAAATCTGTTCACACCTTAAACAATTGTCGATTTATGTGTCTTGGGTTCGAAAACGTCGATTTATGTGTCTTGGGTTCGAAAACTAGTCATTACTTAGCATCTTATCAATAAGATGAGAGAGCCAGAGAAGTTATAAGGTTATTTAATAACAATCAACAAAGAAAATTGTGTCGTATTTGGTATATATAGATATCCCAGAATTTAGTCATATTGCGTTTTGACGGCGCTTATCAAGCGGGGCGTCACCCGGTACCCCAAGCGAAACACTTGATACCGCATTCTTCGCATGGGACTCAAGTGTTTACACTTATAACAAAGGTCCCTTTGTTTATTTTTAGAACAGGACAAGTTAAGTGTCAAAGCTTGTTTGTATAACATAACATGCTGACCCGCGTGAATTAACTATAACAAAGGAAATGATAATCATGCCTAACTGGTGATAATATGTTGAACGTAATGTCTAGACAATTACGGTACATATAATTAATTGTTTTTACCTTTTGAGTAATGACTGACTTGAAAAAGGGTTAGACGGATGCAAATTTATTGTCTTCTAACAACCACTTCCCGATAGGCTTAAAATGCATTAATCTACGGCTCTAAAGTTCTTTTTGGTTACGAGATTTCAGACTATGCCGAAATCTCCGGGCTATGGCCCACTCTGCCAAGCGGCGCGGAACTCAGCTGCAGCGATGAAGCCCAGAAGCAGACATCGAGACGGGCCGTGCGCAGCTTAAGATGCTGAAGTAGGAAGTACGGCGAGAGCGCGAACGTCAGCGCGTCGCCGAGACGACTGTGCTGGTGCCGCCGAAGACCTGCGCAAGCGTCGCGTCGTGGCAACGAGCTACGGGCGGCCAGGCGTTGATGCAGCAGCTCAACGTCAGCGCGTCGTCGAGACGACTGTGCTGGCGCCGCCAAAGACCTGCGGAAGCGTCGCGTCGTGGCAACGAGCCACGAGTGGTCAGCTGCCATCGCAGCGTCTCCGTGTGAAGACGAGACAACGAGCCACGTCAAAAGGAAAGCGCGAGGCGCGGACAGCGGCATCGCGACCGCGAAACATGGATTGACAGGTCACGTAGTCCTTCTTTTTATTTTGATAGCATTAAGAACTTTAGGAACGGTCTAGCTTTGCCAACCGTGATCCAAAGCGCAGCAAAATCACTACAGAAACATGATCAAATTTGATTTTTCGTCCAAAAACCATCGAATAGACGTTTGGTTACATATTCTCGTGCGTAAGTTGAATGCGTGCGGTTCGGTATACAGTTGGGATGAAAGTATCACCATTAATTTTGCTAACTAAAAATAACAAGGGTTGTCCACGATGTGGCACAATAGTTTAAGTAGGTGCTATTCTATTTATTGGGCAAGAATGGCAAGATAAATTATTGAACGCGTTTCCGTGAGAACTAAACTACGCCTAGAACTTTAAAAATATGATTAGCAGAGAGCAAGCGTAACGAGGTGTTTTACTATGTAAAATAACGTCTTATTACTAAAGCGAAATACAAGATAGTTGTAGGCGCCTCATTTTTCACACAGCACTAAGCCACTGTGAAGTGCACACGTTGTAATAAGATTGGTTATGCAAAAGAAAAGTTCTATAGTAAAATAGAAGATAGAAATAAAAAACAGTAGTGATGCGGCACACAAGCTATGACAACTTATTTTAAACGATTAAACAACAAAGACTGTTCATAATGAGTAATAGAGTCTGTTTCTAATCGGTATATGGATAATAATTATTACCTACAAATAAAACAATACCGTAAGTTGTTTTGTACTAATCTCACGATAATGTGCCCACGAATATGAAGTAGTGGTAGGCGATACAAACCGTATATAGTTACGAAATCTATATATCGGTACAATATCTAAAAACCGTTTGAAAACCATGTATTGCAAAATCTAGATATTTACATACCGCTCGCTCCGCATCGGCTTCGGCAGATTTCGGCCCGATGCGGTGACGTGACTCGTGTGCGACAGAGCGCAGGTGATATAGATTTGCAGTAGTTAGAGCGGTATAGGTATGGTAATATTATTTGCAACTTACACAATACAAATTTGAGCTCATTTAACATATTTTAATGACATAGTTTAGATCTTAAGATCGTGTATTTAAAGTTTAGTATAACAACGCATTTCAAATATTAAATTAAATTATTGGACGCTTTCATTGGTGAAGATACTCATTTCGAAAGAGACCAATAATTTTTGGTAATACCTAATTATATAAGTGAATTTGTTATACTCTTTTATGGGATCAAAGACTTTGCCTTGCCGAATTCACTTACGAAATTAGGCTGCACAATAGTTTTAAAAATACATACGCGTTCGCACAGTATCTAGTTTAATTTAAACAAATCTAAAATACCGATTTTCATCAAATATCGTAGCAACCAAAAAGCAGCGTATTGGATCAGGTTTGAAAATATCGCGTACGGACAATATCTAGATATTGAAATATATAGTTTTGGGATATTGGAACTCGAAATCTGATTTGGGTACGATTCTCAGAAAAAGCAATACGACCCCAGGCCTAATATGAAGGGTTCTGGAATAGCGCGACATGGTTGTCAATGTAAAGACTGTTAATGTCAATTTAGTGGTAGGTCATGTGACTAACCATTCTCTTCCCTATGTTTACAGTAAAATGCAATTTGAGTTTTAAGTTGTTGTATACCTATAATCTAATGTTCTACAGAGAGAGGATTCCAAATCGTTAAATGTGATGAGTTATTAGTGTTTGATTGAATGTAACTAATATAAAAATAAATACCAGCCCGTTACTGTCTCACTGCAGGATAAAGGCCTCTTCTCATACAGAGACAGCACGAATATTGATACCACTCCTGCTTGAGGCGGTTTGGCGTTTTACAATTTAAATTATCTGTAAGTCCAGACTTTTACACCGATGCCAGCGATGTCCAAGATAAAATTAGAAAGTATTAGGAACTGACTGACTGAAGTAACATCGGCACTTTTCCGGATTTGAACTCACGACCTTCCAGCTCGAGAGACGATGTCTTAACTACTGAGCCACCACGGCTAATTAAGTAATGCCATTTAAATATTAGATTAAGATAGTTTAAAGGGTACAGTCAACCTAATTTATGCATAACAAACTTAAAATATAGAAGTTCTCTTAATGTGCAACTTATGTTAAACTGTCAATACCTATGGTATTGTAATGTTGACCATAGTGTTCATTGTATTAGATCATAAAGAGAATAAAAAAAATAGATAACGCGATAAAGCAGACATTATGTTTTTACACAATTGTTGTTATAGAAAGAATACAGAAACATATTTTATTACAAAAGTTATAAGAACTATTTATAGTCAAATGATGAAACGTCTAGTAGATATTATCCTAGTGTCGAGTCTTTTAGTAAAGCAAGATGGGTGCACTAATCGCCACCATCTTACTCAATTGATACCAAGTTTGTTGACTAAGGAAATATCACCTTTAAGCAAGGTTATTCGTTATTATATTAGAATGTCAGCAGTAAAATACGCTGAGGACCAGGAATTATTCGAACCAACAGTGGTTTCGTTTTGATACATTTTTATAACATTATTAATGGTTCATAGTCGCACTATTGAGTTGGATTTAAGATCTATGAAAGATGAATATGAGGAAGATGTATTAATATTCATTCACGGAGCAGTTCTGAGACTTTTAAAGACAACGAAGGCAATTTTTTATTTGCTCTTCCTAGAAGAAAAATGAGAAGGATGATAAGAACTCTATAACAATTAATATTGGGAAGGAGTTGCTTTGTTCTGAACTTGTGTTAATATTGACATCTTGTTGAGGCTTTCACAAACTAGTATCAATATGTTTGGTATAACAACCATCGTTTGAGGTTCTATACGAATGATACGAAAAACATTGACTCATTGCTAAACAATGTTGGTACCTATCTTTGCACGCATACAATTTAAGAATAGTATGAAAAACGTGATAAACGAAGTAGCTCGACCTTAAACAAATGGGCAAATAAAGTACGGGTATAGTGATGGATAACCACACCATGTTATCAACGTTTTAGTCATGGATTGGTATGTTTTAACAATGATACCGCACCAATCAATACCGAAAGCAGACGCAAAACAACAGTAGTTGTGGAGCGTATGAAATTGTGATTCATTTAACCAGTGGTCCGATTGTACCATTTACCACCGTAGCTAGAGATTTTTGCATGAAGTCGTGATAATGCCAGTTTATTATATCCTAAAAGTTGCTAGAAATAACTGACAAAAAGCATTGAGTAATGCACTAGAACTCAAAGTCAAAAAGTAAGATTTAAAACAAATATTTGTTTTAAATATTATTCTTTCAGGTAGAACCTCTTTGTCGAAGATTTAAAGTAAATACTGTTGGTATGGGTACAGAATGCCAACTTAACAGTTTAACTTGATGATGTGATTGGCTGTGTTTCTACATCCTGGGAAATTAATGGCTGTATGAAGCCTTTCTTATACTAATTATACCGAATTTAAGAAACTGTTATGTACAGAATATTATTGGTTGTAATTACAGGTCAGGACGCGAGGCATCCTGGCTAAGAGAGTCCTTTCGGCTATCGGCTTGAGCGTAAATCGAGGGCTCTTGCTGGTGTCGCGAGGGATGATAATGGATGAATGTCAAGGTCCACCGAACTGATGGCGCGAGGGATGATAATGAGTGAATGTCAAGGACCTCCGAACTGATGGCGCGAGGGATGATAATGGGTGAATGTCAGGGACCTCCAAACTGATGTCGCGAGGGACGCCTGCTGCCCGGTTAAGAGAAAAGTCCTTTCGGCTATCAACATGAGATTTAACTGATCGGCTCGTGTTGGTGTCGCTAGGCGTCCTGATTTACTGATCGTTCAGGATGTTAGGGCCCTGATTTACTGATTTTCCAGGGATGGTGTTCGTTCACGACAAATGATCGGTCGTGATCTTTCTCTTTGATGTTGGATATTAATTAAGAAATTGATAATTTCTACAATTGTATAATTGTTAAAAGTTCAATAAAACTATTTTGTTGGTTTGTATAAATCATAATGAAAAGTTTGTTCTCCATTGGTGTCATAGCCCCACGGCGTTCCATTGCGAGGATAAACGAATCATAAATAAATGATATTGTAATAAGCTCGAGGTGCATTATCCTCAAAATATTGTAAAACTTTTTTAAAAGAGTAAGTATGGAGTTTCTTGTCCGTTCTTCTCCATTACAATCTACATTTCCGAATGGACAGTAGAATCAATAGGTATCATATTTTTTTAACTTTAAATTTAAATTTATTGAAATTTAAAAGATAAATGATTTGACTAAGACTTTGACACTACTCTGTTAGTATGATATTTGTTTGTAAAAATTATTAAAGTATTTAATTAATCAATAAGGTTGAACGAGTAGCCAGGAACCCGATTGTTAGGTTTCCACCTGGAGTCGTGTGCAGGGACCCACACGATGTCAGGACGGACGATTGTTAGGTTTTGATTATTTTTAACTTATAATGGCTTGTTTTAAATAAAAACAAATGATCTTATTGTTACAGTTTGGTTATTTGTTATGGTTTTTGTTTTATATAAATACCTATATGTCTTAATAATTCCAAAGGGCTGCCATGGAGGCGATATTTTTTATGGTAAACACTCGGGAGCTTGTCGAGTGTTTCTAGCGGTAAGCGGACATTCGGTCGTTGGTCGTCGCCTGAGACGCTTGGTTATGTCAAAGTCATAGACATCTCTTTAAAAATGTAATCCTTTGTTAACAGTTTTCTCAGATTATAAACCTAAATGACCAGTATGAGTTTGATTTCACATATCACATCCAAGTATTCGTAGCGGGCATAGTGATTACTACATATATAAATAATAAAAACTAAACAAATTCTAATTTTCAGGAAATACTTGTATTGTAGGTATGTTTTGAACAAAGGATTCTTCTCGATTTCAAATAAAATTTAAACATAAGTATCAAAACATTAAAGTTTTACCGGTGGAAAACTATCATTACATTCAATAATTATTGCAGAGTGACTACCTGATTAGCTAACCAGTACGTCTCCTGCAAAGTTCTACGAACGAACACAATCAGGGGTACCTTGTACCCACATCTCTTTTGCTTAGTCAACATTCATTTAATTCAGTGCTCGGTATTAATTAAGATTAATGTTTAGTTTTACCTTTATTAACAACACTACCAACCAAATATAACTTTTTCTAGTTTTATTTTACCGACAACATTGAGTTGCAATGTAAATAAACCGAATAGCTGACCCTTGAAACTCGATTTGTGTTAGGTTAGGTTTGTTTGTATGTTTAGAAAATGTTTTAATTGTATTTGATTTTATTTATTTTTTCGCTGCTATATAATTTCTTTTCTTTTTTTTTGTTATATGCTTGCGTTTGACCACTATCTCGCCTGATGTTAAGTGATGATGAGGTCGACGGTGAACCACGCTTGCCTAGAAGTAACCTATTCACTCTTGACTTGAAGTCCCCTAAGTTGTAGCTATCAGGAAACAAACCACAAGGAAACCACAAGGAATTCCACTCCTTAGATGTACGCACAATGAAAGTATTTTCAAAACGCTTTGTGCGTATGGGTGGAGTAAAAGATTTTTTTGTTTGTTTGTTTGTACCGAATAGGCTCCGAAACTACTGGACCGATTTAAAAAATTCTTTCACCAATAGAAAGCTACATTATTCCTGAGTGACATAGGCTATTTTTTACTCCCGAAAACGGGTCCTGTGAGGTGGCCCACGGGAGCGAAGCCGCGGGGAACGGCTAGTCATAAATAAATTGGTAACATAGAAACTATAAATAACTAGCTGTTGCCCGCGACTTCGTCTGCGAAGCATTAGTAATTCGAATTGCTTATTTTTTATATGGCGGCTTAATATTGTAGGTTTTTCATACAAACTTCTACCCCTCTTTCCACTCCCTTAAGTATGATTTCGGTAAGTATGTTTGGATAAAAACTATCCTAAGTCCTGCCCAGGGTCTCAAAATATCTCCGAACCAAATTACATTTAAATCGGTTCAGCGGTTTAAGCGTGAAAAGGTAGACAGAGAGACAGACAGAGTTACTTTCACATTTATAATATTAACTCCGCCCGCGACTTCGTTTCGTAAAGTTCTACGGTTTATAGGTTTGGGACGATTCGTTATTTGATTTAAAGAATAATACATTTTAGGTTACCGCCACAAAGTAAAAAACGCCCCTTTAAACTTAATATACCCTTTTTCTCTTTTTGTTTATTTTAGTTTGATTGCTCAGTAAGATTTCTCAAAAAAACTAAAATTCTTAACCCTATCAGGGGGGAGGTAGTTTTAAAAAACGTATTATGTAAATTATTTACTTTATCTCCACGGAATGAGATTGTTCATACAAACTTTGTCCCCCTTTTTCTCCCCTTTAGGGGAAGAATTGCGGCAAATCCTTTCTTATCGGATGCCTACGTCATACAAAAACATACTCTACAAGTTCCAGGTCTCTACGATCAGCGGTTAAGGCTGTGCGTTGATTCGTCAGTCAGTCATTAAGGACAAAGCATTTTATATGTATAGAACCAGATATTTTTTTTTATATGTATACAAAGAGCAGAAGACTGGTCGGGTTTTTTGAGACGCATAATTTCGGGTGGCCCAAAAATTACTTTAGTATGAAAACGAATGCTGCGTAAATTACGCGACACAACACAAAAACCTAATACAGCGTAAATTACGCAACACTAAAACGTCACTCACAACTATATTTACCTGAGACAAACGGTCCAGTTCGGTAGTTCCCCGTATAAGTGCCATTTGATTCTTCAAAGAAACTTTAACACCCCTAAATCGTCTTCTGGGGATAATTCCGAAAAACTAATGATGCCAAAACCTTTATTATTTTGCCAAAGGAATAAGATTTTTCATAAAAATACATGTCTCCCTTTTAACCCCTTCAAAAGTTGAATTTCCAAAAATCCCTCCTAAGTGCTCCCCTACATCTTAAAAAGAAGCTATGTGCAGTAAAAGTAATCAAAAATCTTTACCACCCCGAAATCGTATTTTAAGGGTAGTTTCGAAAAACTAATAATGAAAACCTTTATTGTTTATTTAGGTTGGTATTTAAGCAAAGTTTCATACTTATTGACCCAAGAAATTAGATTCTTCAAAAAAAAAACATCCCTTAAATCGTCTTTTGGGGGTAGTTTCAAAAAATAATAGTGACAACCTTTATTGTTTATTTAGGATGGTATTTATGTCAAGTTTCATGTTTATACACCCAAGAAATCAGATTCTTCAAAAAATTGAACATCCCCTAAATCATCTTTTGGGGGTAGTTTCGAAAAACCAACAATGAAAGCCTTCATTGTTTATTTAGATTGGTATGTATGTAAAGTTTTAAGTTTATTAACTGAAGTAATAAGATTCTTCAAAAAAAAAATAACACCCCTAAATCGTCTTTTGGGGGTAGTTTCAAAAAATTATAGTAGCTACCTTTATTATTCATTTAGATAAGTATTTGTGGCAAGTTTCAAGTTTATTGATCAAAGAAATCTGATTTCTCTATACAAACTTCAACACCCCCTTAATCATCATTTGGGGGTAGTTTCGAAAAACTAATAATGTCAATCTTTATCATTTACTGAGAATACTATTTGTGCTAAGTTTCAAGAATTTTGGTCGAAGGAATTAGATTTTTCATACAAACTTTCAACCCCCTTTTTACCCCCTTAGGGGTGGAATTTCCAAAAATCCTTTCTTAGTGCACACTTACGTAAACACTGTAATACCTCCTAAATCGTCTTTTAGGGGTAGTTGCAAAAAAAAAAATGGCAACCTTTATTGTTTATTTAGGATGGTATTTATGTCAAGTTTCATGTTTATTCACCCAAGAAATCAGATTCTTCATAAAAAAATACATCCCTTAAATAATCTTTTGGGGGTAGTTTTGAAAAACCAACAATGAAAGCCTTTATTGTTTATTTAGATTGGTATTTATGTAAAGTTTCAAGTTTATTAACTGAAGTAATACGATTCTTCAAAAAAAAATTAACACCCCTAAATCGTCTTTTGGGGGTAGTTTCAAAAAATAATAGTAGCAAACTTTATTATTCATTTAGATAAGTATTTGTGGCAAGTTTCAAGTTTATTGATCAAAGAAATCTGATTTTTCCATACAAACTTCAACACCCCCTAAAACATCATTTGGGCGTAGTTTTGAAAAACTTATAATGAAAGCCTTTATTGTTTATTTAGATTGGTATTTATGTCAAGTTTCAAGTTTATTAACTGAAGTAATAAGATTCTTCAAAAAAAATTAACACCCCTAAATCGTCTTTTAGGGGTAGTTTCAAAAAATAATAGTAGTAACCTTTATTATTCATTTAGATAAGTATTTGTGGCAAGTTTCAAGTTTATTGATCAAAGAAATCTGATTTTTCCATACAAACTTCAACACCCCCTAAATCATCATTTGGGGGTAGTTTCGAAAAACTAATAATGTCAATCTTTATAATTTACTGAGAATACTATTTGTGCTAAGTTTCAAGAATGTTGGTCGAAGGAATTAGATTTTTCATACAAACTTTCAACCCCCTTTTTACCCCCTTAGGGGTGGAATTTCCAAAAATCCTTTCTTAGTGCACACTTACGTCACTTGAAGAACCTTTCTGCCAAATTTCATGCTTCTAGGCTTAGCAGTTTTGGCTGTGCGTTGATTGATCAGTCAGTCAGTCAGTCAGTCAGTCAGTCACCTTTCGCTTTTATAGATATAGATTAATCCTCATATTATTTTCTTTCAATTTGATGCTAGTTACTTTTAATAAAATTAATTAAACGTTCGTGTAATTTGCTAATTAGCATCGTTTGTATGTAAAGTCTTCGCGTGGCTCGTTAAGTGTACACAACACGCCAGATATCTGCATTTAGATAGACATCTTGTTCCGTTCCCAATGTTCTGGATTGCGATTGGCAAAGCACCACGAATGACGAGTCTTTACGTACCCTCCCCTCCCCCACATTACAACATTACATCCCTACATCTACACTATATAGATATCTATGTAATATCAGAAATCGAAGTAACGACGAATAAAATACAGAAGCTCGTGAAAGTTTATATCAAAAATGTTCACATCCAATTTGTAACAATTGCTACAGCACCACCGTTCAACGTCCAGCCCGATCGTAGAAATATGAATATGAGCCTTTTCGCCAACGTCCAATACTACGTGAACAGAGAATATAGCTCGACTTAATGTAATATACCTATCGGCGAAGGCAAATTCATATAAAATAATACTTTGTAGGCAAAACGATCGAGAGTCCCTCGGGTGTCGTATAACTGCTAAGCCTTCGCCCAAATTGAGAAACTTGTTGAAAAATCTCACATGTGGGATACGACCGTGCGAGTTATTTTTCAAAATTTAATTGGACCGGCGCCATTGCTTCGTTATGGGCTGCTTAATTAAATGTGTAATTTTCAGTTTATACTAGTTTTATTTCCGTTTTTGTGGTGCAGAATACGAAACGAGAACACGTACTTTGCGAAAAAACGCAAAGAGCAGACTTACTTGAGCAAAGTAAAATATACAAAGAACAGCAGCCAAGAACAACAAACTATTGACATATTTTAATTCACGAATGTAAATCTCAAGAACAGCTTTCCCTACGTCATTGATGAATATTACATTACGGGGAGTATATCCACACAAATCTGAGATATTTTTGTAGAGAAACACATTTTAGTCGTGGAGTTAGTTATGCCCCTGTATCCAGCAAAACCCCAAGAAAAGCCTCTCAACGGCAAATCTCCTGTCTGTTCTCTAAAATACGTATCAGTTGGAAACTGCAACCTTTGTTGTCGTGACGATACAAAACGTTGAGACAGTCTTGTTTATTCGGTTTATTTGTAGAACAAAGCCTATTTTCAGACTTGAATATATTATAAAATAATATCACAGTTACTACTAACGCTTGATGCAAATTACTACAGAAAATTTGCTAGTTTGAAATAACAAAGATAAGTAACGCTGTAGAAATACATTGAGACTGTCTGGAGATGACTAGCTGCTTTCATTCCGCTAAAATAACTGCACATTAAAGTTTTATCATTACAGATTGAACGAGGGAGCTGAGGTAGGATTTATAGATATCCCCCAGAGCTCATGAGTGGAGCACGTCCCACCGATTCTACTAGATCTCTCTGAGACCTCCGTCCTGTAATTCCGCAATAAGACGATCACAAATGTCCAACTTAAATTGAAACAAGGAAAGGATAATGTAAAGCGCTACAAGAAGCGGCAAGCCTCGTGCCAGACCCGGAAAAGGTCAGCCACCGTCCGGCCTACTTTTTTAAGAAAAGGTTAAATATAATATTTAGACAAACTAATGGAGCCTAAAATTTAAGCAAAATGAGAAATTGATATTTAATTAGGAGGTTGATCTAAAAACGAGTACCTAATTAATTTAGAAGTAAGCGCTTTATTTAATGCTGAAATACAGTACAGACCTAATTTAAACAGCAGAATATATCCCTTTCATGAACGAGTGACCTAAGAAGCAGTAACAACAGGAAATGTTAATTAAAACGGCCCCACGTTCATTTGCTGCAGTTCAGAGCTGCGACTACAATCTGCAAGCGTCGAGCGAGCGAAGCGTGTACTTATTAATTACATCTCCGGACTAGCCACAATGCAAGCTCAACTAAAGCAACAATAACTTCTCAATTACGACACAATCGATAAACAACGTCAAAGTCTCGAGCCATAAAGCAACTTATAATAAATGATCCATTCAAACTCCGGTCTAAACGCTCAGTTTTACATTCATAAACCATTTGTAATACTTAATGTTGACGTTTGTACATTCAAGAGATTCACTTTGAGAAACCGTAGCGAGATAATACGAAGGACGCGCAGTATATTATCTCAGTTTAGCAGACAGATTTATCAGACTGTGGTCACATTCCACTAACGAAAAAATATACGGATTATATACCTTAACGAAAATATTGCAGGATTTACGATATGGCCACTAGCGTCGTGACAGAAATAGAAAATATCTGATAGGACCGCCTTGCACATAACATACATCATACGATGACAGCGACACGGCTAACCGTTAACAAACATTCTACAGAAAACATTGCAATCAATCTATCAAATCAGAAAGATTAACACAACGAATAAATAATTAAAAAAGAAATTAGAATTTACTCACTTGAACATGCAGTATAAGCCGTCTAAAACTTTTTTACTACATCAATCTTTATTACAACTAGGGTAGTCTTCAATTATAAATGTTTAATTTTCTTTGCAATAGACAAGATTATTCAATAATTGTGAATCTGAATTCAGAAATCTTATTACAATTTTCACCGTTTTTGTCACCTTTTCTTATGTTAGCGAGCTCTATGAAGCCCATTGTAGAACTGGAAATCGAGTTTTTATCCAAACGATGAATCGATTCGATATATGAAAGTACAACTGTTGTCGACATTACGTCATACATAGAAATAAATATTTGAACTGGAAAACTTCCTACGGTATGTTTTGACGCGCTGTCATACTTATGTCGAGCTTAAAAAGTTTCAAGGAAATGTTTTGGCATGTTTAATCATTCATATTAATAGAATAATTTTGGGCCAAGGCAGAAATACGAAATCAGAACAGAATTATAAAATTCGTGTTCAAATATCGAAATATCTAGACTATTATGTTTATTCCCTAAAAACCTTGATTTCACTTATTCTTTGAAAAAGTATTTTAAGATTTAATTGTATTTTAAGTATGTAGGTACAACTGATATTTTAGTCCGCAGCTTAACTCAGAGACTCTTAGCACTAGAAAGCATATCTAATTTGGCATATATACTTATACATATTAATCACGTCGAATAAGTGGGAAAATAAAATAATGAAAAATTATTTTTATTGTGTACAACCTGTACCTACACGTAAAGTGGGGATGTTTTTTTTTCGTTTATCCCATGCTGTAGGGTATAGTTGGATAGGCCATTCAAAAATATTACGGGTCTGTGAAATTAATTTTTAGATTCAGGGTTCCGTTTGCGTAAAATTAAGCAAATTTTTGTTAGAGTCAAGTGTGTGACACTTGAAACTAACAAATCTTTGCTTAATTTGCCCTGTCAGGTTACTTTCGGATATGTAAAAATAAATCACGTCAGTAGATATTATTTAAAACGAAATTAAAAGGAAAACGATCACAGCTAAGTAGGCTTTACAAGTTTACGAGTAATAGTCGACAAACTTATAAAATGTACTTGGCAAAAATAAATAAAGATTAATGTAATTGGTAATATGCTTGTATACTCGTACAATTTGTATATTGATGTATGGGTTATAGAGAGTATACAACAGTTTTCGAACGTCAGAGTAAATTTTGTCCTTTCGTTAGAGCAATGTTCGGTGCTTTCGTTGTTTATAAACGTTAGTAATGTTACCTATTTATTTTGGGGGAATGTAGCTGTTTATACGGAACCTTCTGTGCGCGAGGCTGACTCGCACTTGGCTGGTTTTTACTCCACTTTTCGGTCACCGTTACCACTTTGAGCCCGTTTCTGTTTTCTCCTACCGTATTTTACATGAAGATATTGTCAAGGTATAATATTACAAGAAACCTTGGCTTAATTATCCATTGCTAAGCATATTAATCCAATATACTTTCAACTAAGCTTCGCAGGTATCTCAAATGTTAATTAATTTATGAAACAATATAAGTTCTGCCATAAATAAGAGCTTTGATACTTGTCTGAATTATACCTTCACTTGGTTAGAGTAATGAGTATTTACGATATGAATGATCGTTTCTTCGTATAAAAACTAGAAAATAACTACACTTAATATGTTCTTCCAATTCCATTATAGCAATATAATGTACTACCTTTTTCCCTTGACTTCGCTCCCGAACGGTAATACTTTTTTCTGGATGAAAAAATGATGTTGCCAGGGTTTCAGAAAAGGACCTTTTTTGTACCCCTGGCAACGTCTATGCGAAATTTCATGATGATCGTTCGCGTAGTCGTGAAAAGTCGGCGTGAAAGCGTAACAAACAAACATATTCACATTCGCATTTATGTAGTATCGGGATGTTCAGATACAGGCAAAAAAACTCAGGGCAAGGAATTAATATAAGTGTATAAGATCTTTATTGATGAACAGAGGTCTGTCTTACATCAATTCTCGTTTAGTACTATTCTATAAATATCGTACAGTGGGACATCTCGTTTCTACCTGCGTCCCTTACCCCAGCTTAATTACTAACTGAACTTTATTAGTTCAATATCTTACAAAGTACGGCAATTTTATAACTACAATGCCCACACAAATAGACATTCTTAAACTTACAAATATTGATAAACATCTCTGTTTGCAAGATGTTTAGTGTTCGCAACTTAAGTTTCTACAATTTCTTAAGCCCTGCCATAAATTACACTCTAATACAAAAAGTACATGAAAACTATATTTCCAATTCGACTTTTATAATATTCAGTAAAGATTTCTTGGTCTTACGTCAATGCGTTTATGACTTGGGATTTGTGTCTGCCAAAAACATACCTTACAAAAGAAATCTCAGAATAAGAAATTTTGAGAAAGGACAAAAAAAACATAACTTTTCATTTTACTTAAGAAAATCTAAAAAAAATTCAAGGGCTCATTCCAGCAAATATGATTTGATCCCCGTGAATATTGGTCTTGGTCACTCTAAATATAAAGTACCTACTGTATTGTGACAATGATCTTTTCGTAATAACAGCGGAACTATGCTCATCTGGAATAATTTACGAGTAGCATCTGGTAGAGAGAATTCTGCAGCTATGTCCCTTTTTCCAGTATTTTATTCTTTTTGCAGTTTCGTCTAGTGTAGTTGCATAATATAAATCTTTTCTTGTCTTTACCTAACTTTCTTTTCCAAAAAGTTTACTCCGAATTCCTTGCATTGTTAACGATTCACCGAGAGAATGCTTTGAAGAACTAACTAGGTAAAATAATATGTTATTTCTGCAAAAGCAAAGGATTATTTTCCTGTCTCATTAATAAATACTGAATAATTAATCGCCCTGATGTTAGGGCAAATGATGGGATGCTTTAGAAGGGTATACATTAACACTTTTGGTTATGTGTGACCCTTCGAATGTCCTTCAAGAGGATCAGTTCCGTAGTAGTATGTACATACTGGTGCTCGGATGTATGAAATTTAAGAACATGAAGGTGAATTCTACGAGCGCCCTTAAAAAGTGCCCCTAAGTACCTGCCGTAGTCGTTCAAGGATTTGAAGTTGCTTTAAATGGAGCAGACACAGACTGAAAAAACAAAGAAAGAACAGTTTAAGAAAAATATGACTAGAAATCCAAAATCTATCTTAAAAACTTTCATGACTTTGTACTTACTTTGTAGAGATATATTTTTGTTCTGAGATAACTTTGTCATACAATGCTATTCCCCTAGGTTTTACTACTGGTATGGTACATACTGATACATTTTGCCGACGATAACAAGCAATACTCCAATAACAAGAAAGACAAAATATTATAAACTAGCTTTTCACCGCGGCTTCGCTCCCGTTGTCTACCCCAAAGGCCCCCTTTTCGGGATAAAAAAAAAATGTTAGGCTGGATTATTTAGAAATAATGTAGCTTTTTACTGGTTAAAGAATTTTCAAAATCGGATAAGTAGTTTTTGAGTTTATCCGTTACAAACAAACTTCCAAAATTTTCCTCTTTAGAATATAAGTGTAGATGTAGATAAAAATATAGATATGAAAGTCTGTATTTATAGATGTTTATCAATTAAAAATGCCTCAAAGACTTAACGAATTTGGATATAATTGTGAACACAAAAGGAACATGGACCAGATATTAAAATAGGATGTGTTAATCCCCGTAGTTTATTAAGTTCTCGTGGAATAATTTTCGACTTACAAACAGGCGAAGCCGCTGGCAAATGCTAGTGACAAATATAAGTATCTTCCGTATGTACTAGTAAGTAAATGTAGGTACCCAGACACGCTTCAATTACTGACAACGCACCTGCCAAGACCCTAGTCTCAAGTGGACCGCCCCCTGAAGCCCCATGGGGTTAGCAACGGTATAAAAGCAAAGAATGGGCAGGAACCGACTAATTACGTCATACTTGTTTGTTACGTAGTACTACTTAAGTGGTATTTATCTTCTTACATCCGTAAACCAAAGAAACGCAATTTATATTAGTAGGTATTTGTTAAGCCAAAATTAAAACAACTGCCTTTTAACGGTCTAGAGAAGAATCTCCGTGACAGACCGCCAAAAACTTATTTCATAAAGGTTTATTTTCAATATCAAAGGTCGGAACCCTAAAAAGACAAGTTCTACTAGTGTTTGTTACTTCTGCAAACGCTGCACATTCGCCAGTAATACTGGACCAAACGAAAACTAAATAAAGAATCTAATCTAGGTTCTAAGAATGATCGCAATTTAAAGTTTGCAAGGTTATAAAAAGTAGTTATGTGTACTTTTTATAACCTTGCAAACTTTAACTAGATAATATTCCATCCTTTAGGTAAATTTAAACACGACACAAATTAATTCATTTTGTCGTACTGAAAGCCCGAAGCTCTTATCGGAACACGTTTAAATATGTGACAATAATGTTGAATGAACACGAATCATTTTAAATTAACCTTTAACGGTTTAAGGACACGCTGGCTTTTGTCGTTCGTTTCCTAGAATTGAAACGAACGGAGATTTTAATTTGAACCCGCTATTGTTACTGAAAGTCTATAAATGATTTATTATTGAATTTAATTACTGTTATCAAATAAAACGGATGTTTCAATAAAATTGGGTTATAATTTATATGATGGCCAGCTTCTTCCTGCAAATGCTGTGGCCCGTCCCAAAAAAATCTGGTTAGAAATGGGTAGTAGGTTATATTATTATGTAGTATGATGACACTCAGTAAACGAGTTTTCGTAAACGGGTCAGTCAGTGCGTTCAGATATTGGCACCCACGACGAAATAAAATATTTTACCTTTTCATATTGTTAATATTGATAGATTTAACTCGCAAACCCACACAGCTACAATACTACCGTTTAATAATCATCAAGAATTTTAAGTAGCTATAAAAATGTAGCTAAAATGAAATAAATAAACGTATTATACGAATACACGGTTACATAACTGAGTAAAATAAATAAATGAAGCCTAACAAAAACTAGGAGTCCCGGTGTACTCTGACTGTTTGTGAGGCACAAAATGTTACACAATGAATTTACTATCTTGTTGAAAACTCGGGTTCTCTACTTCACAATAGACTTTATTTTTATCACACGGTTAGCAAACATGGGTTGTTTATTATGAAATATGAAATAACTTTTCCAAAGGGTCTGTGAAATATTATTCTAGCGCAACCATAGATGTTTATCTTTAAACGCAACCGCACTTTCCTTCTATACTCATTCGTCTATGTCTCTAAGTATTACAAGTAGTAAAACAACTATGTCATTATTCGTTTGCACTTACCACGGTTTATTTAGCGCGGTACCCCGAGCAAAACCCCGATCTAGACGTTTTTCGTGCTGATATTAGGAGCTATCTACTCGTTATTTAAAAAAATATATCAACTAATAAAAATACATTAAATTTATACTTAGTATTGATTCTAAAATGGTAGTCGTACTTTTTTTTAAAGAGGTATATGTTTAACTAATCTCCTTCCAACAAAACCATAAAAAAACCGGCCAAGTGCGAGTCGGACTCGCGCACGAAGGGTTCCGTACTTGGTAAATTGCGGTTTACAATATATGACGTATTAAAAAAAAACTACTGACTAGATCTCGTTCAAACCAATTTTCGCTGGTAGTTTACATAGTAATGTACATCATATATTTTTTTCAGTTTTATCATTCTCTTAGTTTAGAAGTTACAGGGGGGGGGACACACATTTTACCACTTTGGAAGAGTCTCTCGCGCAAACTATTCAGTTTAGAAAAAAAATATATTAGAAACCTCTATATCATTTTTGAAGACCTATCCATAGATACCCCACACGTATGGGTTTGATGAAAAAAAATATTTTTGGTTTTAGTTTTAAGTATGGGAACCCCCAAAATTTACTGTTTTATTTTTATTTTTGTGTGAAAATCTTAATGCGGTTCACAGAATACATTTACTTACCAAGTTATATAGTTTCGGAAAAAAGTGGCTGTGACATACGGACGGACAGACAGACAGACAGACAGACAGACAGACAGACAGACATGACGAATCTATAAGGGTTCCGTTTTTTGCCATTTGGCTACGGAACCCTAAAAATGAGAAATAATTATTGATAGCATGCATCTCCTCGTAAAGTGTTTATTAATTATTTTTTGTACTAACACTAATGGAAAGACAATTTAATAACGGACATTTTGGTAGTTTTTTTTTTCAAAAGACTAAAATTCGTTTTTATAAAGATTTTATTCTAAAATCTGGGCATATTCACTACTGTAATTCATGCGCCACCAGTGCCGCTAGGCCAATAGGAATGCATATCTCATGCTGGTTTTTTGGTCAGGGTACCGTCTTAAGGTTGGCACAACATGCAGGGTCTGATTTACTCGCAGGCTAAACAGGCTATGCCTGGGGTGCGATGATCGCCAAGCTTAGACGCCACGTTTAGATCCTGAAGATAACGAATGTGATGAAATTGCTAATTTGAAGTTTGATTAAGAACAAAACACACAGCTCCCCTTCCGCCTACATCAATTGCTTGAATCTATTGTTATTTTGTAAGCAAGCTTTAATTATACGAATATTCTTCGCATATCAAGTGTCAGTAGCTGTCTTTATCATTATAGTTATCAACACCCACACACCCTTTGTTCTGTTATAACAGGCATGTTATTAAATAAGGTATGCCTGAAACGTAATAATGTGTACAATGTGTGGGTAAAAACGTATATTATTATTTAGGTACCTTTCGAGCTTGATTGTAATAAAGGCCCAAACAAGTGCACACTAGGGTAAAGTTTCGGTAAACAAAAGAAATATACACAATTTTAACACATTTTGTTAGTGTTCGAATGGTCATGTTTTTGACATCGAAAATAATGAATAATCCCAGCATAGTGTAACGAATAACGATGTTTAACTGTAAACACTTTTTCTTTCTTTTCTTTTCTTTCTTTCTGTATATCTTCCTACTAAAACATGTTACTGTGGGTACATAGCTACCTATGTCGCCTGATAATTTCACTCGGAATGCGAAAGCATATTTTAAATTCAGCTGCACCTCTCGCTGAAAAGTGCAACGAAAAAAGTTCTTACCTAGTTTTTTATTTCTCTTCTGGCATCATCTTTTCGTCGCCGTGGTGGCCCGCAGGTTTTCTTTTAATGCTCACTATTCACACCTCAGCAAGTTTTATTGCGCAAGTTTATTTTCCGGAATGCCTAAGTCGTCTGTTTGACACTTTGCTAGAGAATTTCAAAAAATTGTTTACTCAAATTCGGCCAACCAGTTGACAAAGTCAATTTGAAAAATAATGCCAGTGAAAATCACATGGGAATCCTTGGTTTAATACTCTGAAATGAGCGCAATTTTTTTTTTACCAAGATTCTTTTCTGTATCAAAAGAAGTCCGACAAGACTTGGATACTCCAGTTTGCTGGCCCAAGTTCTTAGCGGAACCCACAGTGAAAGCGCTTTACCAAAACATGTTCATCATTCTCTTGCCCCAATCCCAATTTATTTTCAGTCAAGGCTATATCTACATCCATATTAGTCATCATCTGAAAGAAAAGAAAGAAAGAAAGGCTCCTTTTTAGCACGTCCCATCCATCGTTCCTTTGGGTTCCCCTCCTCTTAAGCGTTCCCAAAACATTTTATACACATGTATGAAAAATCCACCAAAAGCGATAAAACAAATATATGTAACTAGCTGTTGCCCGCGACTTCGTCTGCGAAGCATTAGTTATTCGAATAGCTTATTTTTTATATCGCAGTTTAATATTGTAGATTTTCCATACAAATTTCTACCCCTTTTTCCACCCCCCTTAAGTATGATTTCCGGGATGAAAACTATCCTATGTCCTGCCCAGGGTCTCAAAATATCTCCGAACCAAATTGCATCTAAATCGGTTCAGCGGTTTAAGCGTGAAAAGGTAGACAGAGAGACAGACAGAGTTACTTTCACATTTATAATATTAACTCCGCCCGCGACTTCGTTCGTGTGATGGCAACCAAAAATAGGCTGTTATTAAACCAAATAAAAATGTGGTAACGTAAAGTTCTACGGTTGTATTAATTCGTTATTTGACTTAAAGAATTTATTATTTTTTATTTATTTTAGTTTACCGCTACAAAATAAAAGCCGCCCCTTAAAACTTAATATACCCTTTTTCTCTATAAATTTGTTTGTTTATGTTAGTTTAATTGCACAGTAAGATGCCTCATAAAAACTAACATCACTTAACCCATAACTTAACCCTATCAGGGGGGAAGGTAGGTAGTTTTAAAAAACGTATTACGTAAATTTAGATGATTTACTTTATCTCCACGGAATGAGATTGTTCATACAAACAAATTTCCCCCTTTTCAACCCCTTAAAGGTTGACAGTTCAGTGGCGACTGCGAACCGGAAAACGCAAATTAGTAAATCCAACCTGTTCAAGGCTGCGGGAGTCCGGTGGATGCGAAACGCACAGGACCGATCAGTGTGGCGGCGCTTGGGGAAAGCCTATGTCTAGCAGTGGACGTTTTTTAGCTGAAATAATGATGATAGGGAAAAGGTTCATTTTACGAAAATTCCTAATTCGTGCTCCCCTAGATCCCTACATCAAAAACAAACACTTGTCCAGTATGATTCTTAACAAACTTTAACACCCACTTAATCCTATTTTGGGGGGTAATTTTGAAAAAATATAATGACAACCTTTAATTGTTTACTTAAGTTTATATTTATGTCAAGTTTCAAGTTTATTAACTCAAGAAATAAGATTCTTCAAAAAACCTTAAAACCCTCTAAATCGTCTTTTGGGGTTAGTTTAAAAAAACTAAGAATTTTAACCTGTATTGTTTACTTAGGTTGGCATTTATGTCAAGTTTAAAGTTAATTAACTCAAGAAGTAGGATTCATCAAAAAAAACAAATCGTATTTTGGGGGTAGTTTTGAAAACTATTAATAACAACTTTTATTGCTTACTTAGTTTGGTATCTATGCCAAGTTTCAAGTTTATTAACTCAAGTAATAAGATTATTCAAAAAAAAAAACAACCCCTAAATCTTTTTTTGGGGGTGGTTTCGTAAAACTAATAAAAACAACCTTTATTATTTATTTAAGTTAGTATTTATGCAATGTTTCAAGTTTAGTAACCCATGAAATAAAATTCTTCGTTACAAATTTCAACATCCCCTAATTCGACTTGTGGGGGTAGTTTCTAAAATAAATAATTTAAACCTTTATCATTTACTTAGATTACTATTTGTTTAAATTTTCAAGAATATTAGCCGAAGGAATTATATTTTTCATACAAATTTTGTCCCCCCCCTAAATCAACTTGTGGGGGTAGTTTCCAAAAATAAATAATGTAAACCTTTATCATTTACTTAGGTTACCATTTGTGTCAAGTTTCAAGAATATTAGCCAAAGGAATTAGATTTTTCATACAAATTTTGTCCCCCTTTTTCTCCCCCTTCTGGGAAGAATTTCGGATTTTTCGGCGATTCTTATTGGATGCCTACGTCATACAAAAAACATACTCTCCAAGTTCCAGGTCTCTACGATCAGCGGTTTAGGCTGTGCGTTGATCCGTCAGTCAGTCATTCAGGACAAACCATTTATATGTATAGAAGATATATGGAGTAGAAAACTGGTCGGGTTTTTTGAGACGCATAATTTCGGGTGGACCAAAAATTACTTTATTATGAAAACGAATGATGCGTAAGTTACGCGACACAACACAAAAATCTAATACAACGTAAATTACGTGACACTAAAACGTCACTCACAACTATGTTTACCTGGGACAAACGGTTCAGTTCGGTAGTTCCAAATCGATGTAGAGGTCCCCGTCCTAGTGCCATTTGATTCTTCAAAGAAAGAAACTTTGACACCCCTAAATTGTCTTCTGGGATTAATTCCGAAAAATTAACGATGCTAACCTTTATTATTTTGCCAAAGGAATAAGATTTTTTAACCCCTTAAAAAGTATTATTTCCAAAAATCCCTCCTAAGTACTCCCCTACATCATAAAAAGAAGCTATGTGCAGTAAAAGTAATCAAAAATCTTTACCACCCTGAAATCATATTTTAAGCGTAGTTTCGAAAACATTTATTGTTTAATTCGGTTGGTATTTATGTAAAGTTTCATGTTTATTGACCCAAGAAATCTGATTCTTCAAAAAATAACATCCCCTAAATCTTCTTATGGGGGTAGTTTCAAAAAATAATAATAGCAACGTTTATTATTCATTTAGGTTAGTATTTGTGGCAAGTTTCAAGTTTATTGACCCAAGAAATCAGATTTTTCAAAAACACTGTAATACCTCCTAAATCGTCTTCTGGGGGTAGTTGCAAAAAACTAATAATGACAACCGTTATTGTTTATTTAGGATGGTATTTATGTCAAGTTTCATGTTTAATCACCCAAGAAATCAGATTCTTCAAAAACACTGTAATACCTCCTAAATCGTCTTCTGGGGGTAGTTGCAAAAAACTAATAATGACAACCGTTATTGTTTATTTAGGATAGTATTTATGTCAAGTTTCATGTTTAATCACCCAAGAAATCAGATTCTTCAAAAACACTGTAATACCTCCTAAATCGTCTTCTGGGGGTAGTTGCAAAAAACTAATAATGACAACCGTTATTGTTTATTTAGGATGGTATTTATGTCAAGTTTCATGTTTAATCACCCAAGAAATCAGATTCTTCAAAAAAATTAACATACCCTAAATCATCTTTTGGGGGTAGTTTCGAAAAACTAACAATCAAAGCCTTTATTGTTTATTTAGATTGGTATTTATGTCATGTTTCAAAATTATTAACTGAAGTAATAAGATTATTTTAAAAAACTTTAGCACCCCTAAACCGTATATTGGGGGTAGTTTCAAAAAACCATAATAGCAACCTTTATTATTCATTTAGGTTAGTATTTGTGGCAAGTTTCAAGTTTATTGACCCAAGAAATCAGATTTTTCCATACAAACTTCAACACCCCCTAAATCATTATTTGGGGGTAGTTTCAAAAAACTAATAATGTCAATCTTTATCATTTACTTAGAATACTATTTGTGCTATGTTTCAAGAATTTTGGTTTAAGGAATAAGATTTTTTATACAAACTTTCAACCCCCTTTTTACCCCGTTAGGGGTGGAATTTCCAAAAATCCTTTCTTAGTGCACACTAACGTCACTTAAGGAACCTTTCTGCCAAATTTCATGCTTCTACGATTAGCAGTTTAGGCTGTGCGTTGATTGATCAGTCAGTCAGTCAGTCACCTTTCGCTTTTATAGATATAGATTGTAAAGCAATAAACTGACGCTGGGAACAATGCAGCACCTATGCAAAATATTTGATTGACAGTCCAATATTGTTTGCATACATATTTCGTTACCGCTTCCATTTTATGAAACACACGAAGCGTTGATACCGCTTGAGACCATTGACATGTGCTAGCGCTAGGTTTAGAGAATGACAAATGTAGGAAAGTATTTGTTGATATAAATTTTTAGATGAAAATGCTCCGCTGGGCAGGGGGCGTGACGCGCTTGGGATAAAGTGAGGAACGAATACTTAAGAGGATCATTTAAGGTAGTACCAATTGCCGACAAGATCAGAGAGAGCAGACTTAGATAGTATGGGCACATTATGAAACATGAAGATAACTGCTCCTTGATGACTATGCTCAAAATCAACACCAAGCAACGAACAAGGGGCAGACCACCCTCCTCTTGGTGGACCATTATCAAGAGAGACCTCAAGGAGAAAAGTTTGCCACCATCGACAATCCAGGATAGCCCATTCGGAGACGCACAAGGAGGCCCGACCCCAAATAAATTGAATTAAAGGGGGCAGGCAGAAGAAGAAGATCAATTTTCAGTAGTGAATATGCCGTTTTTTACCTAAAATTTACATAATTATAATAAACCAACCAGCCAACAACCAACCAGTTTTTCTTATAAAATAGATGTGTAACTTTTATGGTGTACAATAAAGTATATTCTATTCTATTCTATTCTATTCTATTCTATTCTATTCTATTCATCGCGCCTGTATTCCCCAAAGGGTTAGGCAGAGCCATCAACCGGGCGCAAAACTAGACTCCAGGAAGCTACTGAGAAATTCCAGATGGAAAAGTCCAATAACACTTTGCACGACCTAGAAATCGAACTCAGGACCTCATCCTTAACAGTAGCACCTGCGACCAATACACCAATGAGGCATTCCTGAAAATAACTGACTATTATTTATGACAGAAAACACATTATCATTTATTTTTCAATCTCTAACACTCGTTTTCATGCAAGATGTTATCAAGGCGTTACAAATGACACGCAAATCAAGTAATGGGATTGGTGATTGATAATTAATGCAAACCAATCACAGCTAACACGCGTTTTACATTCGGTCACATTAATTTATTGATAATTTTCGTTCATGGAATTGGGTCATAGCTATAGAACGCATATCAACGTCAATGGCGAGTACATCACTCACTTTCGGTTTGCCGACGATATAGTGGTCATGGCTGAGACCATGGAGGACCTCATTACAATGCTCGATGACCTTAGCAGAGCTTCCGAAAGAGTGGGTCCTAAAATGAACATGGACATAACCTAGGTGATGTTGAATGCCCATGTTGTGGACGACTATGTCGACCTGGGACATGTTGGGCAGGTCTAACTTCGAGAAAGAGGTCAACCGTTCCATGATCAGTGTGTGTTGCTAGTGATAACCTATAGTCCTGACACATGGTCGCTCAAAATGGGCCTAATCAGAAAGCTTACAGTGGTACCCAAAGGGCAATGGAGAGGGTTATGCTCGGCGTTTTCCGGCGGACTGGTAAATGTGGCGACGCTTGGTTTAGGCGTGACGCCTTTCAGCTGATATGATGTTGATTTCAAAACCCTCTATAATGAACATGATGTGAGGTAACTCTTCCTATATATTGACTATTTGCACTGATACACTTTACTCCATTAATCTAACTCAAATATGACTCAAACTCGGGCAGTGTTGGCTAGAACCACTGCTAAAGATGCATTGGCGTCAGAATTATTAATGGGCCTGAGTAGAGATATTCATTTAAAGCACTCTAACCGAGAAATCTTCTGTTCCTGTTGTCTCTCACGTTAAATTAATTAACAGCTGCTTAAAAAAACGAATGTAATCTTTTAAGGAAGACCGAAATTAATATTAGAAGCCGGGCATGACGAAGTATCGTATCTAGCGCGTGTGAAGTGATCAACGACGGGAAAGAGGAGTGACGTCACCGCGTGACACGTAACTCGCACATGACTCTACACCACCGCAATTTCCGAACCAAATATAACTTGCTTTCCGGTGATAAATTGGATGTAGGTGGGTATATCTGCATATTATTACTACATATATAGGTACTTCGCAGTCGTTGATTCGCTGATGATACGTTCTTTCCAGAAGTATTTTTTCCGGTGTTTAGTGTGTTTGTGATTAAAATACCGCTTTGAGTCCACACAAAAGTACTGTTTCATCAGGTGGCTAAGATCTCGCTTCTGGTACTTGAAGTTATAGGTTTAAATCCGGGCAATTACGAATGTGACTTTTTCAATATTTTTTTCTAAGTTTATCTTAGACATAGCTGAAGGAAAACATCATGAGGAACTTATATAGTTAATCATCATCATCATCATTTCAGCCGAAAGACGTCTGCTGGACATAGGCCTCCCCCAAGCGTCGCCACACTGACCAAGTCGTCGCTCCACCTAGAGAGAGGTCTTCCAACACTGCGTCTTTCGGTACGCGGTCGCCACTCTAAAACCTTTCGGCCCCAACGGCCATCCCTTCTGCGAGCAATGTGCCCTGCTCACTGCCACTTAAGTTTGGCAATTCTTCGGGCTATGTCGGTAACCTTGTCTTGCGGATGTAGTTATTATAAGTTTGAAATCGCCTACCCACCTTGAGCAAGCGTGGTGATTAAAGCTCGTCACTTCTCTGTATGAGAAGAAGCCTTTGCCCTGCAGTGGTACAGTAGCAGGCTGGTATTATTATTTTATTATTTCATCATATTTACCTAAACATATTACTTACTTATATCCAATTTTCGCTAACCAACACAACTTTTCAAACTCCGTTTTCCATGTATCAAACTTTAAACATTAACCGGAGATCAAAACTCAGGCAGCAACTACGCTCGCGACTGGGGCAGAGCGTCAACTTTAATATATGTAACTGGTCACCCAACTAAAAGCAGGATTATCTGTCGTTAAGGCTGCGCTTACCGAAGAGCCCCGTGTTTAAAACTAAACACGCAATCTGAAATCACTTAGACATATGTTGCTTGCCCCATAGAAATAAGGATCTACATTGAATTGGTATATTAAAATGTCGGTTCGACGCTATACAAATCTAGAGCGATATTGACGTGCCTTAATTACTCTACATACCTTTGATCACGAATTAGCGAGGAAATGGAATTCTAGTTAGCATGTGGGATTTGGGGTTGTATCAGTTAGTCTGTTGAGTCACTGATTCGTTGAATATCGGGTTAAACTGACCCCAACACACGACTGGCAGTTGATAAATCAATATCGGATCAGGAAAATTAACTATGCTTTGTTTTTTTTCAATTATATTCAGATATTTCATATCTACACAATAACCACCTGCATAGTTTTATTCCATTTGCTTCCTATTCTGTAAAACACATAATTACCCTACTTTTCCGTTATTTAGTAAGTACTGTGTATCATTACGTCAATAGTACGTGAGCATTAGGCCGGTAATCAGTCTAACAGCTTGTATCCTCAGTATTAATAGCCTCGCCTTGGGTTGACTGTTGACATAAGCTAAATTATCTCAATACGGGCTCAGGTCAATTGATCTTACCGCTAAATCGGACTCGGATTACGTAATGGTGTAAAGTAATGAATTTACTTACGTAGAGGAAAATGTGTCTGTTTTTTTCACAACAAAAGAATCTCTCGTACAAATGAATTAATTACACAAACGATCTGTCACACTACCATTCTTTTTGTTCGTAGATGTCTCAGGAAGAGGCGTTAATGTCAAGAATGTGGGTCAAGGCTATACGTACCAGGAATCACTAATCACTTTAACAAGAGTGGTAACCACGGAAACATTCCATAATAGAAAGCTTGTCATCTGTCGAACCCAAGGAACACGGTTGACAATGCAGTCTGATATGACGAAGGATAGTGTCGTCTTTGTGTATGGTTTTCGAAGTTTATGCAGACGGCTGACTAAGAATATTCAATCGCCTTTGTCTAAGGCAACAAAATCGACGTTTCAGTAGCCATTGTTGCATCGTATATGTAAATCTCCGCCATTGTTCTGGCACCTTTCAAACGCCCGTTATCTCACCATCGCACCCTCAAACCTGGAAAATGTGTACGGTAGCAGTTTTACATACTAGACGGAAAAGATTGGTTTTTAGTTACGTCAGAAGGTATACTTGGTAGATTTTTTTTTAAATTATTAATGTGTCCGCTACGAGTCTAAAAGTCTAATCAATAATTCCTAAAAAGTTATAAAAATCATATGGTAAAACAGTCGCGTCGGTTACAAAATTATACATTCTGACGTTGTAATTTAGTCTCGACGGACGGGATTTATGATTGCTCTTCTCGGGCCACTCTCATTGTATTAATATTAGTGGGGCAAGGCGGGAGACAGGGACATCGCTCCTAGGAAACCGATCTCGAAACAAACCCAATTAAACGCGCCCGCGCCGCGCCCGCACCCGTACCTAACACAAAGTCACGGGGTCTCATTGCTAAGAGAGAATATTTGGTTCAAATAAATCTCACTAGATGGCGCGACATGTACACAAAAAACAATAAAATGTGTGTAAAATTAACATTTTCTGGAATTGAACATAAAAATTGTATGTTTTTGTTTAATCAACTCTCCTAAGTACAAAATTATGGAATATTGGGCTCTTAATTCACATTTCAAAGATTATTTGAACGGATCATTTAAAATTGTTCCCAGTAGATGGCGCATTTTTAAATTACTGAGGCATTCCACTCGATTGTTAAAATTTGCATTGTAACGCTTTTAGTTGCAAAAAAACTGTAAAAACGTGCAAAAAAATACTATAAAACGAACCTTCACTGTATTTAAAGAAAAAAATATTCACGAACCTAGTAAACCCTTTTACTTGCAAGCCGCTGCTAACACCATCTATTGCCGTGAAACTGGATCGAACGCGATTGATGTCCTTACAAAAATAAGAAGATTAAGCAGATGAAAAACGCTAGTTACGTCGGCACGGTTTCTTTGTATGGGATGAGGCATCTGTATGCTAGTATTATATTATCTGTGTCCTAGATATTTGCAATTTGTATCTCCATCCATAGAATGAAATGAGATGAGATATGTATGGAATTTAGCTATTTATGTAATTTTATGTAAACAGTTTTGTTTGTGTTTGTGGAAGTATGGACCATTTCATTTCAGTAAAAGTATTGCCGTGCTTGAAAACTATGTTAACAGCCTTTTATTTCATGAATATGTTGGACTAGAAAAAAGTGATGTAGAGAATTTCAGGGGCTTAAAAGGCTTTCTATTAACTTTTACGATTTGACGGATCACAGCGACCAAACATATAAATCCCGGTACATATTCTTTCTTTCTTTCTTTCTTTCTTTATTTCTTTAAAAAACGTTGCCCCACACTAGGAATTTCTTCCTGTATCGTGGGTGCGTTTATAAACATATAAACTCACATACACAACACCCAGAGCCGGAACAACAATCTGCATATCATACAAATATTTGTTCCGTGCGGGAATCGAACCCGCGACACGCAGCGCAGCAGTCAATCGCTCAACCACTGCGCCAACCGTGCGCCTACTATAACTATTGCATTGGAGCTGGTAGGTATATAAATAGGTAGTGTCATGTTGCATGAACCACGCTTACATTCACCCTACCAAGTGAATATATGGACCAAGCAATATTCTCTGCTAAATATTTTAAATAGAATACGACCTTAAGTAAGCCTCTAAAACAGAGGTAGCTCTGTTTTAGAGGCTTACTTAAGGTCGTATATAGGGTTCCGTACCAAAATGGTAAAACGGAACCCTTATCTGTCCATCTGCCACAGCTAGATATCTCATGAACTACGAATGCTATTGTAGCGGCACCAACGCTGCCACTTACGAACTAATGACATGACGTCACACAAATCCTGCATCGCGCAAGCAAGTTTTCGGCGCGATTTGAACACATACAAAAGTCCGACAATAACCGTTGGGCAAGTGTCCGGACCAGACACAACACCCGTCTGGTCGGAGAATCCTTACTGTTCTATGGAAGTTTGTGGGACTTTACACCCTGTTCCACGTATCCCCAAATTATTTACTTGAAATTTGGAATAGTCTTAGACGTCGTTTGCCCGACTATTTTGCATTTCTTTTTTATTTTTTATACTTATTTTTACTAATGAGTAAATTCTTCTGCTGATTTGCAAGATCAGGCAATTTCACAGTAAATACCTTAAAAGCATATTGGTTTTGTTGATCACTAGACAGACAACAGAACTAGTACAAAGTAAGCCGTTGAGTCCAAGGACAGTGGGTAGAAAAATACTCAAGAATAAATAATACTCACGTGTAGTTGGTAATACAGAAATAACACACAGTTTGGACTTTGTCCAATTCTTTATTTCCCAGCTCACACTAAGCTAGCGTCAACTCAATACAATATATCCACTTAGGTCAACGCAACTATCATACAAACCCGTCCAGACTGTGCCAGACTTGTGTCCGAACAATCTCCCCCCATTCGTCAACTGTCATTAGATGTGACGTCATTTGACATTCAAATATTTTCTAGGATAGTCAATTTAACAACTTTTAAATACTATTTGATGTTAACAATAAATAATTTAATTCTTAACAAATAAAACATATATTTATCAAAGAAAGCCTAACAGTATCGAGAGATTTACTGGTCTCTGGATAAACAACATATTCAAACAGCGGTGAACATAACGCACTGACGAACTGTAGATAAATTTAGATATGTCGGTAGGTACTGTAACTTTATACTCCAGGTGTTCATTCATAACATCTGAAGCACTTAAAGCTAGGAAATAGATCCGCAATATTCAGCGGATATGAAGCCGACCGGCGCGTGCGGTTACAGCCCCGCACTAAACAAGCAGACACGTATTGCCTTGTCGGTATTAAAGGTTTTACAACAAATGTTATGTATGGGTTGAACGGGGTTTCCCTTTGGTATGATCTAATTTTGTCTCAGTAGGAAGGCGGTAAAACGGCGTAATGGGCCTGAACAAAACGCCTCTGATTTATAGAGGGCGCGCCACCCAACTCGTACTCACATAGAAAGTGGCAGACACCCTGAAAAGGGTTACGCGGATATATTCCGTGTTTGCACTACGCTTGAACAAATAAAATAACAATAAATACCTAAGCACTTATGTCGGTCTATCGGTAATAAAATACTTTCCACGTAGTACACGTTAGGGACCGTCCACACTCCACGCGTTTTCGTTGTTTTTTGTCAACAAATTGGCATGAGGGCTGTTCAACTGTATTTCGTTTTTATATTCAAATTGTGTTGGATACATTTACTCTGTCAGTTCGCAGCAAAATATTTGGTTTCGTATATTTTATTAAAATCGAAAAAAGTCTCACTGTTATTATAGTAAACATTAATAAAGCTGTGAAAACGTTTGTGAGGCATCCTTAGTGTGTGTATACGTCATAATAAGCCAGCAGACAGTTATTCATTCGCCGCTGAACAAGTTATTCAAATGAGATTGTGCACAAAATTTAATTTCACTATAACAGAAAATAAATTGAAATGTTAATATGCGTTATGGGGTGGTTCTTGGCATTAGAATCAATTTAATCTATCCGCGTAAACATTGGGTGGTTAATGTTAGTATTGGGACGCCGCGGGGGTTTAGCATAGGTACCCTAGGCTATCCTTCGCACGGCTAGAGGTCAACACCAGAGCTTACTTTGTAAAAGTTTTATAGCCGCGTGTTAACTAGATTGCCTCTGCATTGGCAGAACAAAACCACTTCTCTCCACAATTTTCCCTCAAGGTTACACACAACGAAAACCAACACAAAGCCTCATTTATTCGGCATAATATGAATTGAGTTAATTATGACGTGTGTAAATTACATGGTAATTTGTTAGCGCGCCCCAAACGAACTCTCCGCAGACAATCTCATCCGCACACAACACGATTCATCACAGAAACCCAAACTTAACTAATTTACGTCAAAACAACTCATATAGGTAAACATAAAAGGCCCCGCTAATGAGGTTAACTATTCAGAAAATATTCTTCCTCTCAGAGATAATATGATAACAACATGACACAGATATAAGGAAAATATTTCACACATAATTCTATACGAAAAAGGTTTTATGGCTCGTAAAGCCAATGATCCCAAAATTGCCCTCAGCTTTCTTCTAATCCCAAAGGTTTATATGTAAAACACCAATAAAATAAAATTCTAACGTCTGTAAAAATACATAAAATTATACAATTGAAACGGAGGCGAAAATATAATGGACTGTCGTATGTATGTTAATACTTTTTGTACTCATGAATTTCAAATCATTTATTTGCGAAATATGGGTAGTTTTCAGGGTGACATTTTTATATAAGTTCCTTAGACCATATCCTTCCATGGTAGGTGTGCAAAATATTACAATATTAATTAACAATGGCATCATCTATACATTATATAATTATATTACTGAAACAATTACTAAACTTACTTATTTTCTCATTTAAATAATCATTAACAGAATGAATGAATATGAACTTAAGCTTTATGAATTAAATACTTTTTAATTGTTTTTTAAATAAATTGTAATTTATATATTCTTTTATTTACTTAGGTAGTTTATTAAATATTCTAGGGCCCATACAAAATGCACTCTTATCAAACATAGCTGTTCTATGGCTTATTGCACTGAGTGTAATGCCAAGTGTTGCACTTTTTATAAAAAAATATATAGTTCGGATTTTCTTAACGCTTCACCTTTTTAGGGTTCCGTAACCCAAAGGTTAAAAACGGGACCCTATTACTAAGACTCCACGATCCGTCTGTCGGTCTGTCTGTCTGTCTTTCACCAGGCCGTATCTCATGAACCGTGATAGCTAGACAGTTGAAATTTTCACAGATGATGTATTTCTGCGGCAACAGACAATTTAACAACAAATACTAAAAACAGAATAAAATAAATATATAAGTGGGGAGGCTCCCATGCAAAAAACGTGATTTTTTTGCCGATTTTTGCGATAATGGTACGGAACCCTTCGTGCGCGAGTCCGAGTCTCACCTGGTCGGTTTTTTTAATGAAACATCAAGATACCGAGATCGGTTTTCCAAAAATATGCTTTTATATTTATTATTAACCACTCTTAAAAGTATAAGGTGGTTTATACACGGTCCCTTATATGAATCAGAGGACACAGGTGGACGCGGCGTACTCTCTTGTAAATATTTGATGTATACCCTTAACAGCTCTTTGCTATTATAATTTACGGTATTGTACAAGTACCTTAGCAGTATAACCCTACACTCTCGCCCACTCACATCTCATATTTATGCGTTAAGTTACATTGCCTTTAACATCACTTGAAATCCTTCGCGAAATTTTGTAAGGTTTTATGTTTCGATGGATGTTTTTTTACTCTTTCACGCAAAAACTTTGAACAAATTTCGATGAAATTCTTGAATTTGGCAAACGGATAGTTTATACGACGTATATAACTTGGATGTAATATTTTTATCAGGGTAGTAAGTTGTTTAATTGGCCTATACACCACTTGAAATCCAACTACTATTACAAAAGTTTGGTGATGTATCTATAGATGGATGGTTTGTTACTCTTTCACGCAAAAAGTACTAAACGGATTTAGATGTAATTTGGAAGAAACATAGTTTATAACTTTATAACATAGAATATTTTTTATCCGGGTGTTAAGTTCCTTTGGGATAATTTTCGACATGCACGGGGCGAATTCGTTGTTGAAAGTTACTTATCTAATATGAACACTAACTCATAAAACTAAAACGCTTATTTAATTTATTTTAATGTGACTGCATTTGCGTAAAAATCAAAATTAAAACAGTAATAACAGTCCACGGTACTTTACATGAAATTCAAAAAGAGAATCTCGAAAATATTTTGATGAAAAAATAAGGTAAATCTTTTTCCATTTCACATAATTCTGTTACAACATAAAGTCAGAAGCTTTGTTGTGAATAAAAACCTATTTCGTCTGAACAATGCGTGTAAATACTGACAATAAAAGATGAGGCTTGAGGGCAAATCAGTTAATAGCAATGGATGCTTTATAAGAACGTCAGTCGGTGCCTATATCTGAAATGTATATGTCATGGACCAAGTGATTAATAAGGGCACTATGTATAATGTCCGGGCATTATGAATCTTATCAAGTCATATCGGACAATGTTATGATTACTGATTTAATCTTCTATATTTATCACATTGTCTGGTCATTATAAGTATTGCTACGCAACGGTTAGGCAATTCGATAATTATGATCAATGAAAGAAAGAAAAAAAGAAAGAAAACTAGTCCAAGAGCGAGCGAAGCAAGCTCGTGAGCTTAGGGCACCCCGACACGCATAGGTAAGTTTCGAAGGAGATGACGGGACCTGAAGTGAGCGAGCAATGTGAGCGAACTCAGAACCTATCTATATTAAAATCAATGTTAATAATAAAATTATTTAAAAAGCAATAAGTGATGTGCATTATTAAAAAAGCCCGGTCAATTTAATTATTTCAATAGTTTGTATCATATTGCCTACTCATATTAAGCATTTTTCAAAGTACCCGGCCATTATGAATAATGTAGCAGGCACTAATAGGTACATAGTTACTTACCTCAGTCACGCCTGTGATGTACCTTTTCACGACTGTACAGATTTAGATGAAAAAGTAAAAATGTATGGGAATGCCAAGCGCTATCGAAAAGACACGTGACCAACCCCTTAAATTATGTTATTTCGACCATCGTCATCGCTGATACGATGACATTTTTTCCATACGCTCTGGATTAGACATGGGTTGTTTTTGACCCCATAATCTGTTCTTTTGAGATAACCACCTTTTATTTAATCAATTTATTTTGTAAAACAATAATATTGTTTCAAAAAGAGATAAAATTAAATGTAATAAAGCAGCTTTAATTTGAATAATAATGGACTAGTGTCCGAACGAATCTGGTTTTTACGACCGAAACCGAATTTCGGCAACAGTCTCTGTTTTGGCTAAAACTGAAACCGAAACTTCCCAAGGATCATGTTTTGAGGCAAAAATTAATAAAACATTATTATAATTAGACAGTCTTTATTTTTTTATCTTTAAATCACATAGCTATGCAGTCTTCGAAATTTTCACTTATTGGTCAACATAACAACCCCTAATTTAAGAAAAAAAAGCACTAAAAAATACTAGCTTGGATGGAATTGAACGCGCTGAACTCCCGAATGCGGTTCGGTTTCGGCCGAAACCAAAACCGAACTTTCGGTCGGACACTATAATGGACAGTCTCCTGGAAAACGATTATCATCAGCTTTTTAATGTTCCCGCTGCTGGGACACAGGCCTCCTCTCTGTGAGAAGGAATGGGCCTAAATCCACCACGCGGGCCCAGTGCGGATTGGTGGATGACACATGCCTTCGAATTTTTGGTTCTAGGACATGCCAGTTTCCTCGCGATGTTTTCCTTCACCGTTTTTGAGCAGTGGTTATGAAATAATTTACGCAAAGTAAAGCGCCTGCCTGGGTTCGAACCGATGACCTACGACACGAAAGTCGGGGCCGTTACCACTAGGCCACCACTGCCCCCAACATTGAATATTTATAATATTACAGAAAATATAGGGTAAAAGCCGGATAGTTGCCACACTTTTTGAAATCAGTCTATATCTCTCAGTTCAAAGAGCAAAATTTGTAAAACTGGCCGGTACTTTGGTTTTTTATATACAAATTTATGAAAAGAAAAAACATTTTCTTTAATATTTCCAGAGTATTAGCGATCCTTGTGGACCTCTATATTTTTGGACATCTATCGCACGTACTATCCCCATAGTTGCCTTATTCATGTAAATTACGTTTTGGATAGATGCACCACCGAGAAGCAGGACATCTATCCCGCAATAAATTTGATCGTATTTTGCCTTCCTATGCAATCGCACAGAGACATGAGACACGGTCAACTTAGTGGCAGTTATAGTGTATAATAAAAAATAAAATGAAAGGTTGGAGAATCTTTTTTTAGATTAATAAAATAGCATGCGATTCACCCTTGAAACTAGACTTATTACAATCGGGGCAAATATACTCCTAGGGCAACTCTCCTGATTTTTACCCTATGCAAGCAAATACGATTATGCTTTGAAAAATATTTCACCACTTCAATCGCTACTTCGGCTCAAAATCGGCTTTAAATTCGTAAACTAAATCAGTCAAAGAAAATCACTATAAAACACTACTAAATCAATATATACTATATTTTTATTCAGCCGAGTGATTTTCTTTGACTAGCAAATTTTTTGTGATATGATTTTTTTTTTTACTGAAAACTTCTTTACTGCGTTGAGTGTACTGGCAAAACTTAAAGGTTCGCGTCCGCCACATGCTAATTGTGACAGCGTCATCGACATTCTAATGTGACTTGACGTGCTGTGTGACGGGATAACTCTTAGATAAAGTACCTATAGATTTAGCCTTAAAATGAGCTTGATTGATAGAGCGAGATCGCTAATTGGCAGCCCCATGTAAATAATAAGGATAAAAGATATTTTTTTGTCTTTGTCACCATGGCCGGCTTTTGTTGTTTGTCACACGCTAATATCATGGCAGGTTTGACAAACTAACTCGGTCGTGTTTGTTTGTTTTGTGATTTCGCGGGATTAAGTGTTTATTGAGACAAGGAATTGGGTTATTTATAGATAATAAGTGTCAGTGCGATGGTGGGTTGAAGTGTTCTAGGCTGTAAAAGCCAAAGTGTTATTGTTATTTCATGTGCGAATTACGTTTACCACAGCCGGGGGATTGGAAAGAAACCCGAAATGATTCCAAAGTTTTAATTATTAAAGTTAATTACAATTAGTTATCCTACAAATGCCCATTCCAAGTCGAGGTTGGAACATGGAATGGTCACAACTACTAACTACAACTAGCTAACCTACAAATGTCCATTCCAAGCCGATGTTAGGACATGGAATGGTTACAATAATTAAATAGACTAACTACAACTTACTAGCCTACGAGAATCTATCCTACTCGATGTAGGAATATGGAATGCCTCCTTCTTACAAGAAATGCTCATAAATATTAGTTCGGCATTGATCGATTCCTTGACGTCATGGCTAGATCGGTTTCAATGTAATTGCACCGTCAGTAACTTCCTGTATGCTCCGTACGTTTCTGTGTCAGCGAATGTCCATTACATGCGTTGACTTCGCAGTAACTGCACTGTTATCAAGGTCTAAGACTACTCAGTGTCCGCAATGTCAGCAGATTTCTAGGTATACGTAACATGCGGCCACGCCATGGCTCCATCTATAGGTACTTTATCTAAGGGATAACTGTGTTTTTCTTCGCATCGCCCGTGTGTCGCACAAAAACGCTGTTATATCAAAAAATATAAGTTTTCAGTACAGCCAACATGACTACCAATTTTTACAAGGTTTTATTGATTTCTTACTTTCATGTGTTCCGGTGTCTGTAATCAAATCTTCCAAGTTAAATTTTACCCACTTTCCAATATCCGTTTGAGTTGAAAATTGGCACACACGTTTGTTCCTCGTGACAATGCATTTTTATTATTTTAAGAGTGATTGAGAGCTCTCAATCAAAACCAAATATATATATACTAGCAAAACTAGAGACCTATTTTTGAAAAGTATGCTTGATAAACCGAAAAAGAGTTAACGCGAGGAAATGTTCCACCATGCTGTGGGCGTTTATTGATTCGCAATTATCATTAAAATCCAATTATGAACAAATGTTCGACCGACCACAAAACTGCTGTATGCTATTTGAATTTGTCAAATTGTGAAACTACCAAATAGTTACGTCAAATATTTGTTTGAAGGTAATAAATTAAAGAGCTTTTCGCTAAATCTATTTATAAAAATCAATTGCCGAATGTATATGTCACCGGATTGTCGCAAACATTGTACAATTATAGATATTTATAATAATTTTTTCTCTTTCTGCGCAATCAGATTTGTTCACAACATATCGACAATTCCTTATCCTGCTAGAATAATTACAAACCCACGGTGTGTGCAGATATTCTAAATCCGGTGACATATAAACACATCACTTCAGAACGTAGCCGTTATTAGGCTAATGCATTTTTTTTTTGTCGATTTTGTAATTGGCAGGGCTAGGTTTATACAAAAGAAAACTTTTGGAAGGGGCAGCAGTTAAATTATAGTAATGAATTTCATATTTATCTGGCATTAGGAAAATAGTTTTTAGGCTCAATTATGTACTTTTTGTATTAGAGTGTAATTTATGGCAGGGTTTAAGAAATTGTAAAAACTTCAGTTTCGAATACTTTATAAATATCTAGCAAACAGATGTTTATCAACAATTGTAAGTTTCAGTTTTTTTTCTGAAGGTAGTAAATAGTTTAAGAATGACCATTTTTGTGGGAATTGTAGCTGTAATATTGCTGTACTTTGTAAGATATTGTTAGGATTTAATTTAGTAATTAAGCTAGGGTTAGGGGTGCAGGTAAAGACGAGATGTCCCGTTGTAGGATGTTTAAAGAGTAGTCCTAAACGATAATTGATGTAAGAAAGACCTCTGTTCATCAATAAAGATCTTATACATTTACTAGCTGACCCGGCAAAAGTTGTTTTACCATAAAAACACCAAACATATTTTTTTTGTATAAATTGTATTTTTATTCTACCAACCATACCCCTACCTAAGGGTTTAAAAAATAGTTGACGACCGATTCTCAGACCTACCAAACATGCACAAAATTTTCACAATAATCGGTCAAGCTGTTTCGGAGGAGTTAGCAGACAAACACTGTGACACGAGAACTGTATATATAAGACGAGAATTTTATATACAAGATATTAATTCCTTGCTCTTTGATTTTATGAACCATCACTGGAAGCTGTCGCTATGACAAAGGAATAAACTCTGGATTAGTTGTTTACATTTGATGATTTGAGGTGAAGTTGAGTTTGAAGACAACTGACTTAGAATAAAGGAGTTAGATGTATTTAGGTTTTTTTTGCATACATAGTTTCTTATTTGGCTAGTATCTCCGCTAATACAATAAATCAGTACACTCGCAAACTTGTTTCAGATACTAATCAAACATATCAAGATAGGCTGTTGCAATTTGTAATTAACTTAGCGAATCTCTGTAAGTTACTTAGATTAATGAAGTTATTTAATCGATGGATCTAGAACTAATCTCGACTAATTATTTTAGAATAACTAAAATAATTAGTTGAGATAACAAATGTAGTACCTAAAGGACAAAATATACCTACATTATTTATTATTTGAGGGTGCAGTTTAATTAAAATTATAAAGTTGTGACAGAAATAAGGTTTTTATTTAGAATGTTAGTTATAAATCTCAGTTACAGGTCATGCAAACAGAATTCCGACAAGATGTTTATAGGTGCAGCCCGATTTATAAAAATACGCTAAGTACTTAATCTGCCACAGCTGTTCCAAGATCTAAAAGCTCAAATAGTCTAAGTCAAATAATTTATTTCAATTAAGTAAGCCCCACGTTTTGATCGCCCGTTAATTTCCCTGATAATTGTTAAAATAATACACACGACACAAAACCGTTCGCCCGGATGCTGACCGTTTGTTATTTTTACATCATTCATTTAATAAACTCCATTTGATTAAAGAATTTAGCCAAAATCAAACAATTTTTTACCCCGGCAAGCTTTTTGTTCAATATAATAATTGCGAGTTATGTACACAAGTTGCCAATTTATGAACGTTTCGATATTATTAGCGGAATCGTGTTTACAATCAGAATTAAATTGAGTTATTGTATATGTTCTTAAACGATATTTTAATTATTATAATTTGCGAATGTACTTATCTATCATGATAATGGTACATACTGAAAACATTAATTAAATTCGCTGTGTACTGAACTATTAATATTAATTGCATGTTATACATTTTAATGAACGAAGTTATACCTACCTACCAACTTAATGAACCACTATTGACTTAAGACGTAAACTGAAACAAAACGAGCATAACTTAAATATTTTTCTGTAAACCGTCTTAAAATGTAAAATAAGCGTCTAAGCGAAGAAACACTAAAGCCGAGACATAAGGACAGCTTAAATAAATTATAGTGAAACGAAAAAAAGGAAATAAAATTGTTTTCACAACGTCATGCTCTTACCTTTTGAAGTAAAGAGGAAGACAGTTAATAGTGCTTCGTGGCACTTCATAGAAAGCGATCCTTTTATCGTTGAGAAGGGACTTAGTTTCCAGAATCACTCCGGATGTGGTGGGCAGGGCACTGAAAGTTTTAAATTGGTTTGATTATTATTATTATACTACACACGCATCGTTTGTTAACAAGCTACGGATACTTAATCGGAAATAAGATCTGTTCTAATGAAGGTAACATTGTAAAGATTGATAAAAACGTCAAAAAGGTTAATAAGGCAAACTACTTATTTATACCTTGGTTTATGAGTGTTAATGACATGTTGACCAAAACAAAATGCAGAAAAGTGTCAGTTAATTTCCCTTTATGTTAGGTTATTCCTTCCGGAACTATTTGCACGGTCGTTAACAAAATGGACCGCGCAGCCAAAGATAAATGGTTCGTGGAAAGCGAAATCAACCAGCCAAGAAGTAGGAAAGATACTGTCGTAAGTGCTGTGACGTAATGGGCACTCTCTAATAAGACCATTTCCGAAGACTCATTGTTGATTTGTTGTCTACAGATTATGCTAATGGCTCATGTAAATAGCGAATACTCGTATCTTTTCTGAACACAATACACACTATATTTACGCAAAAATATCTAAAACTGATACTATCCTCCGTAAATGTTAATAGAATAAACATATCTTGTATTTTTATTTTCTCTCAGATATGTGAGCGTAAGATACGTATTTTATGAGAGCCGCTCGTACTGCTGAAATGTCTGTCATGGTCTGCGGTATTGAAGATATATTCATGTTTAGATCCCTCGGAGGCCGGAATATCGCTGGCGAGGATAATTCAATTATCCTCAGAGGTTCCCGTGTCATCACTCAAGCGCAGGTGAACGAGAAATTTCTCGCAATCCCGAACTTCATATATGGAATAAATAAGTTACAATAAACTGGTCGAGACAGAACCAAACAACGACGTGACTCGAATACTCACATTCACACCTTTTTGTGGAGAAAATGTTCTAAAAAAATTGTTGCTATATGAAACTTTTCAAAAATTAGGTACTAGAAAAATTCAAAATACATGAATCTGAAATTCTTTTCACTTAGCTTTCTAGCATTAAAATTCGCTTCATAAAGAACTGAACCCTTCAGATCAAAACAGAATATTTATTCGCTTTGTGCTTCGTATACCCTCATCAGAATCTACCGTGCATTTTTATAAGATAGGAAATCTTTTAGGGTTGTACAATAGACAACCAGGCTATGGTCGTACTTTTTACAAAGAAAATACCTGAACTAAAATCTAGGTAGGTATATTAAATAGCAAATTTGTAAGTTCGAAAATGAGGATACATACCAAGAAACTAAGTTTCAAATAGTTTTAATCATTTCTTGATATTGTTCGCTTTGCTTTCTCAAAGTCGAATCTGCGAAGTTTGTGTAAAGTTCCAGTTATTGGTTGTGTTCAATCCGTTTTATAATGCAACCGACAAGTAGTACTTATCCCGTATAATCCGTCGCGGTTTCAGTACCGGCAAGCGGCTGTAAGTTATTAGATTTGAAGAGTTTTGACGGAGACGTTCTCGGCCGCTTCAATTTGTGCTTCGTGAAACGATTTTCAAGAACGTCTTAGGGCTGTATTTGTATTACATTCGTATTTAGATAAGCTATGCATGTTTTTGAAGCTTTGAAAATTGGTCCATTTGCGTCAAATTGGCAAGGTCAGAAAGCTTGACAAATAGGTGCCCCACGAACTCAATGATCACCAGCGCGAAGTTCGCGTCGAGATGTGCCTTGCAATGCTCCGCAGACACACAAAAGAAGGAATTATGAACCGCGTTGTTACCTGCGACGAAAAATGGATTTTGTTTACAATCGCAAGCGCTCAGCGAGTTGTTTGGATCCTGGTTCAACACCTAAACAATATCCTAAACGAAAAATTACCCCTAGATAAGTGATGATCACTGTTTTGTGGTTAGGGCCGGTGTGATTCATCACAGTTTCTTACCGAACGGGATGAGCATTACTGCAGATGTGTACTGTGAAGAACTGAACACAATAATAGAGAAGCTCGCACGTTTCCAACCAGTGCATGAGTTCGCTTGCGTCCTGCACGACAACACCCGACCTCATACTGCACAGCAGACGATCTTCAAGTTACAGAGCTGGGGTTGGAAGCTCTCAGTCATCCGCCATTCTCGCCAGCCCTTGCGCCTACAGACTTCTACTTTTTCCAGAATTTGGATAATTTCTTGGCGGGAAAAATGTAATACCCGAGAGTCAATAGAAAAATGCCTTTGAAGAATGTGTTGCCTCCCGTCCAGCTGAATTCTTCAAGAGGGGCATCAAATAATTGCCACTGCGTTGGCAAAGATGCATCGAATGCATGGGTGATTACTTAGATTTATAGAAAAAAAAAAAATACGTTAACATAATTAATAAAAAACGCCAATTTCATAGATACAGTGCGTGCCACGAAAGATGAGACATGACCGCGCATCCCGCGCACTGTCCGCCGCTCCGATGACACCCGGTTTTTCCCGCACTCAGATCTCATACCGCTAAAGAGACCTCTAATCATTTACAGCGCAAGTCTAACCACGTGGTGTGTCAAGCCTCATATTTCGTGGCACCCACTGTAAAGTCCTAATATTTTTATTGGCCCAGTGTAGGTAGGTATGCCTTTGAGAAAAGCTAAGTAAATTAACAAAATATTGGAAAGCCCGTCTAGTGTTTATTTGCCCGCCTGGCTGTACGTCTGTACGTATAGGCAAATGACTAGTCTTTTAACTCAAATACTATATTTATTCGTGATAAACTAAAGGTTAATTCGTTAAACAACGTACCAACAGATATTTCAACAGAAGCTGTACATTCTTGTCCGAAAATATTGTTGACATGACCCTGTTTCTATGATCTGAGAATGACACATGCCAAGAATAAAAGGACAGAACTGACAGAAGAATTATTATAGTTAATATTTTGAATGGCGGACAAATTACGTAAGGTTATTTTCTACCGTCCGCTAAAAACAGTCCCACTCTCACACGATTTATCCTTTATGACTAAAACAAAACATGAAAAGGTAATGTCCGGCTCTCGTGACTTGACATCAAATTATTCCTTCACCACGTACGCCTAAACCCGTGTTTTGAATAAACATAATTACAGAAAACACGTACTTATCATAATTGTGATAATATTTCGTTAACTGCCTCCCTAATTACTTTCTTAGTTGTTTTCTTACTGTTGTCGCTATTAAAATTCCTAAAGTTAAACATTAACAACAGACGGAGCGGAAGCCTTGTCTTTGTATTCCATTATTACGAAACTGTTATATTTCGGTAAACACAAAAGTACTGCGGAATATGAAATTTGATTCCGGTTCGGCTTTAGTTAATTTAGCAAATTAGGGGCGGTAACTAATTACCCATCATTGTGTTTTAGAGTGAGCTGATGTGGCAGAAACTTGAGGTGACACTATACATCATACGGCGTGCACACATGACGAAGCCACTATTAAGTCATTAATTAAGCAAAGACGACGTAGACAAAGACAGCCCAGAGACACTCTCCGTAGTCTTTAGCATCTAAGTGATAAAGTTCAAAGTGCTGTAATTTACAGTGGGCATGAAGTTAATGGGTAGCACTAGAAGGGCACGCCGACGTCGACCAACAGCCACGCAAACAAATAAAGCCACTCGTTAAATAAATCGCCACAGTCAAACATAGTCGAGACCTTTCCGCACCTTTGCACCGATGAATAAATAAACATAATAATGTGTTTAGCGAACGACTCGTGTTCTTAAATTATAAAAACTTACATTTGATTAAAAACAACATTGGCTTTTGAGCAAATAGTACATATTTGCTCAAAAGCCAATGTTGTTTATTTAACATAATAATAAAATTCCTTACAATTTCAAGACTTACTGCCTCAAACTTTGTTTAAATAATCCATCTCTCTGAGTAGACCGTGCTCCAAAAGGAGCGACCGAAATAACTATCTGAGAGACAAGATAAACTTTTATTTTCTACGAAATCTATTTATCTTTGTGGGAAGTTCATTCAGTTAAACACAAATATCTATGAAGACATTTCCCAGGAAGCGTTATGATTGTTTAATGTTTTAATTATTAGCAAATTTATCCGATTTATGATGAGATATTTCCGTTTCATCTTCTTTGTGCCTTCCGTAAATAACGGAGCAGAAAGGGCTTCTAGGTAAACATCCTTTTTGACTTGGCTTGTAATAATAAAAATCAATGGCTTCCGAAATCTTAACTGACCGTGGATACTGCGGCTCTTTCCTTTCATCAGTTTTTTCCTTTATATTATTATTTAGTCGAGCCGCAAACAGGATCACCCACGCGAATTCTTAAATCTATAAAGACTTTATCAGATACGTTGTTCACGAACGGAATGAAAACATATCGCGCTCTCACTGCTTACCTTGCAAGGTAGAGAGGTGATTCACCTTTCCAATGTCTTTAAGTCATTCGACGAACTGAAAATTTTCAGGCTGTTGAAAATGTTGATATCGAAAATATTATTCTACGCGTGTGAAATAGGCATATAGCTTCGCTACAATATTTCAATCTATTTGTATGCAATTTAGACTGTCCGATTTTCGATCACGCTAACGATAGGATGTGATGTGTTTGCCTTTAGGCTCGTGTTTGATAATGTTTTATAGTTATATATACCAAATATGTTTTCGTTTTATTCAATAACTAGGTTTTCGTGCAGCTCTCGTGACATATCCTGCGGAAACGGATATACTAGTTTTTTGGCCTAAAGAGTAGCCTATGAGACGGCATCAGTGATAGTGTAAAGTTTTATCATCTCACTCAGATCACTACCTAGGTAACCTACACATACGCCGCACACATATACAATAAACCCATAACATATGGTGTACGATTCTATTCTATAAAAAATTACTTCTTTATAATATTATTAAAGATTAAGATTACTTTTAAAAAGATAATTTTAAAACTTTTCCAATGTGATTTATGTGTTTACGTGACACTGTAAAAATATTTAAAACTGCTGAACAAGACTTAATCAATTGTGAAATAACTTTGCTGACTCGGTGCTGTCCAAACTGAATTTCTAAAAGAGAAATATTGAATCACAATCTTGCATGCATGAACTGAGCATTCACTAAGTTTTTCAATCTTGAAAGAAGTTTGTAAATTCAATTACAGCTTTTCATCGTTTTTTGGGACACAATGAAGCGTCTAATCGACATCAAATCTTGTGGGGGAAAATTAGGGCCATATTCCAAGTCCGTTTGAAGGACCATCACTCGATTCAATTTTCATGAAAACGGAAAAATTTACCAAACAACGAGCCATACATACCTGACAATTTGATAAGTCGAGTTGGAAGATATGACTTGGAATACGAACCTTAGAATTTTCACGGTTATGACGCATTTACTTTGAAGTGGAGTAAAACATTGTAGAGGTCAGTAGAACATAGCGGTCAATGCGCAATTATAATAAACGCCCTCCCGCTAGAGATTAACATAACGAGACAACGAGTTAGAAATCCTTTGGGAGGTCTGAGCCGAGAATAATGAGTGAACATACCAACTTTCTGAATTTTCCGGGATCGAAGCTGTAAGGAGTTGGTTATGTCGCGGCTTAATTATTGCGACTGGGGTTTTGGTAAATATTATACTAAAATAATAGACAACTAATGCTCCATTTCTGTCTAAAACCAGACAGTTTGCTGTTTGCATTCAAAGCGCCTATTAAGTTCATAAGCGAAGCTACTGAGTCGCATGCTTGAAATGTTTCTGTAGTAAATGCTGTTTCAACAACTATATCAATATTACTAAATAGTTTGATATCTGTACCTAGATATAGTAAAAGGTATATATTATGAGTCACGACCGCTAATCGATGCCAGACAGGCATAAATGAATATTACGATGATCTTAAACCACGAGAGTGTCACCAAATCCACTTAACTTAGAATTTGCTATTGTAATGCAGCTTTACGATCCATCAAACTGCGTCCGACCTTAAAATTAAATAAAAATTGCTGTATACAGCAATAATGTGCTTTCCAAATATCCATCAGAGCTGAAAATTATTATGTGCGTACATAACAAAAAGAGTATTGACCTCGGGACCTCTAAGTAACATAATACCGTACAGCCTAGCTAATCCGTTGTGATTCAACCAACCCTATTGGACCCTCGACCCCAAAAGAATCAAATATCCAAAAGTTACCCGAAAAGATGTTATGAGAAACTCTGATTACATTGAAGGGTAACTTATAATACGTGTATTATGGAATATAATATAATTTTATTCATACGGAATCCATCGTGTTTGTATTCACGACTGTATGTATCCGTGCGATGCATATGAATCCATCGTGCATAGCGGTGAGTTATTGTCAACAAAAACACAAATGTTGTGGAAATATAGGCCTCGGTGCCTCCATGCGACAATAGTCAGCCGGATAGTGGACTGTCCGTGTCAAGCTTAGTGTTTGCGCATTTATTTGGTGAACACTTTTTACGGCTTTTGTTGTTTAGAGTGTACTGCGTGTATATTAGTTGCTACTTTTGTAGGTACCTACACTTCTAAAGTAGGTACTGATGTAACTTAACATGTGAAGCCTAACATATATTTTTTACTGTTCGTAGTCTCACTAAAAACTTATTTTTTTATTCAAGGATAATCGTGCTGTTCCGCGACAGCAACAAAAGGGATTTTCCGACGCGACCGGTTTTGTACTCGGATTTTTGTTATGAAACCTTTCATAAGTATGTAAATTGAAAATTTCAGTGCGCTGAAAGAAAGAAATATGGCGAATTCTTTGATAACTCTGTGTGAGATGGTGACGGAATAAATTGTAAACTTTTAATGAGATCTTGTGTCTGTACACACAATTTTATGTATTAGCTTGAGTCGCAGGTGACTGTCTGGTACGTCGCCTTTATTTCATGGCCGCCATTCGAAATCTCGTCGCACGCTGTAATATAGACGCAGTCGTTTTTACTTTACGATCTTGTAATGTCGCCGAGGCGTATCAAACGGTAGAACACATTGCGCTCTCGCTGCCAGATAATATTTTATAACACAAATCACTAGCAACATATTTCGAGCACAATAATGTGGAAAAGCGTCATGATAACATTGTGAGGTAAATTCTACCGCATAGAAAGGGTACAGGGAAAGTCTTTTACTATATTTTTCTACAGGTAGTTTTGTGTATAGAACAGACTCTTTTCGTAGAATCGATTTAAAAAAAACCGGCCAAGTGCGAGTCGGACTCGCGCACGAAGGGTTCCGTACTTGGTAAATTGCGGTTTACGATTTATGACGTATTAAAAAAAAACTACGTACTAGATCTCGTTCAAACCAATTTTCGTTGGAAGTTTACATGGCAATGTAAATAATATATTTATTTTCGTTTTATCATTCTTTTATTTTAGAAGTTACAGGGGGGGGGGACACACATTTTACCACTTTGGAAGTGTCTCTCGCGCAAACTATTCAGTTTAGAAAAAAATGATATTAGAAACCTCAATATCATTTTTGAAGACCTATTTATAGATAACCCACACGTATGGGTTTAATGAAAAAAAATATTTTTACTTTCAGTTTCAAGTATGGGAGCCCCCAAAATTTATTGTTTTTTTTCTATTTTTGTGTGAAAATCTTATGGCGGTTCACAAAATACATCTACTTACCAAGTTTCAACAGCATAGTTCTTATAGTTTCGGAGAAAAGTGGCTGTGACATACGGACGGACAGACAGACAGACAGACAGACAGACAGACAGACATGACGAATCTATAAGGGTTCCGTATGTAAGGGTTCAGTGTTAGTATGAAACTATCTCGGTTCTTTTGTCCGCATGACAAAAAGCGACGCGTACTGAAGGCACTACATTACTCGTAATAACTTCGTGAGGCTGCACGATGGAATAATGGGGCATAACGTGGCGTAACCGACTCGTCTTACAGACTACGCTGCTGTCCTCTCGTTACCTGCGATTCCTTTTATGTCTGTCTCGCTTTCGTGTTTCGTGCTTCACTCACCGTACGACTCGGGTTACGTGTGAAACGTGAACGATGATACTATTATTCTTGAGAATTTTGGAAATTTACATATCCACTTAATTACAACGTAAACATGCGTTTTGGAATTATTGCTGTTGGAAATATATATTGAGATCGAGTAGATTTTAAATTAAACAACTAGTTCTATTGTTGTGTTCCAACTGGATAATTTACTTATAATTCTGTACAGCACTGCCGCGTTTGATGGATGCCTCGACGTCACAGGTAAAACGTATTCTGATTTATTATGGAAGATAAGGTAAGTTTTAGTAAATAACAATACAAATGAACACAATAATTTGTTGTTATATATTTTTTTTTGTTTATCAAACAGTTCCTCAAGATAAACAGTTATATCTCTATAAATAAATACTTAGTAAGGATAACTGTTAAAGGAATTATACGAGTACCAACAAAGTGGTATTAATTTGGATTGAGAGGGAAATGATTTCACAATCAAAACACAGAATAAACACGTATTTAATATAACGCACAAGCAAGCTATCTGTATTTATCTTGCCGCCGCATGCACGCCGATGGCATCATCGCAATCGAATTTGGTAAATCTGAATTTGTGTCTTTGATATATATATTTAAATGAAGATATTTTCATTATTCAGTACCGCGAAGCTGCTTTGAGAGGGAAATGATGTTGTGTAGAATTAAAGCGTTGGCAACACTTTTAAAATTTCTGCTCGTAGTTCTTTTTTCCCGCGTAACGCGAGCCTGCTTGGAATGAGCTAGACAAATGCATTCTCATCAACAATAGGCCGTTTATTTGTCGTGTTATTAAAGAGTAAGTTAGCCCATCAGCGCACTACTGCGTATACTTTTAAATAAAATGTATTCAACCAAATGAACGACTGAATAAAATATGAAAAATACCCGAAAAAAAATAGCTATCATTTTGTTTGGATTTCTACTTCAGCTCTAACGGATGTGTTTGATGTGGTAATAAATTAATCACGACGTGGCACTGAGATCAACCCGATAAGCTGGACTGCCGATATGACAATTAGATATACCTGCTATTGAAGCAATAATTATAGACAACAATAACTCACAGCACGCAGGCGGCCATTGTACGAGTTCGCAAGGACAGCCGCTATTAACCGCACCCGAGGTGATCATCGTAACTCAACTTGATATTACTACAGCATCATACAAGACGACACACAGCCGTTTTAGTGCCATAAATTGAGTTATCTGGTTTATTACAAGCGCAGAGCAAGTGGTTATAAATCGTATCGCCCCACCATAAACAAGCGGCTCTCTAGGCGACTGTCAATCGAGCATACTAGCAAAACGCTCCCATAAATATTGTTGCAGGTATTTCGCACGTATTTCCATACCAAATTGCGGAACGATAGTCATCTATCATTCGCTTTGACGTTTTTCACATCACGAAAAATCTGACAAAGTTACAAATGTTCACAAATTGACGACATAAATATCTACGTGGAGTTACACGTTCGGGACGCATGTTTCCGACCTTTAGGTGGGAAGAGTATACGTTATTGTTGCAGTATATAATGCCGGAGTAACTTTATCGTATTCTGTCTACCTTTAGAATCGATATACATGATATTTAGTTCCCAACCTACTATAAACTACAGCATACTATATATTTCTGTCACCGCACGCGTCATACGAATTTCTATGAAGCAAATCTCTATACTGTCACACGTTTCGGGGCAAATCGAATTATTAATGTTTATTACCTGTCTACCTGTAACTATTCAGACTTGGTAATGAAATATGTCGTATTGCTTGAATGAATACTAATCCCAGTCGTTTCAGTTTAAAATTATTTTAGTACGAACGCAGCGAATATTGTTTACTTGATTTGAATATTTAAAAATGACAATACACATTTAAACCACGCCGGAGATGATAAAAATCATGCAAATAAAGCAATTAATATTTGCAGAAATAGGAAGTTTACAATACAGATTAGCTGTGCTAATAAAATCCCGGCATCTGAAGGTTGTCCCAAGGGGTTGTTCTTGGTTTAATATTCACTACACACCACCTACGAACTCTCTAAGTGGCTTTATTAAAGGCAGGCACGCATTATGAATGTTTTCCGTAATGCGATATTTGCTAATATGTTCGTAAAGTATTTAAGCGGGTCCCGGGAGGTGTCCATCGACCCCATCCACGCTTCGACCGCTCATTAGTCATTGCCGACCCCTGCTGGGAACACCTGCTCCCTCCAATTTTATTTTACTCAATTGCTTTGAATTTTCTACCGGAAAATTATATAAAAGTCCATTTGACATCTTTGACGAAACAGTTTTTACCCGAAACCGTTCTCACCCTCAATGGGCGTGTTCCAGGAATCTGTACAGCCATTTTCAAGAAAATGAGTTTTATTATATTTACAAAATAACTCGATATTTTGACTACATTTATTTATATTTCTTTTATATGAGTATTTAATTTCAGTGAAATTCGTTTACTTGCATTTAACAGAGTAATTTGCATGTTCCCACTGCTGGGACACAGGCATCCTCTCTGTGAGAGAGATAAAGGGCCTCAATACACCACGCGGGCCCCGTACGGGTTGGTGGATATCATGTGGACATGGCATGTCCTGGCATGTCCTGTCATGTTTACTCACGATGTTTTCCTTCACCGTTTTAAGAGCAGTGGTGATGAAATAATTTACACAAAGTAAAGCGCCTGCCTGGGTTCGAACTCACGAGCTACGACACATAAGTCAGAGCCGTTACCACTGGGCCACCACTGCCCTAATTATCTGTAATTTTCATAATGAGTTAATTTAATCAGCAATCCGCATGTAAAAATTTTGTTTTTTGCATTATTTTTAAACATAACATCACGCCTGTACTCCGAAAGGTTAGGCAGAGCTACATTATATTAGAGGGGCTATAGAGGCTACATTATAATAGAGGGCCATCATCCGGGCACAAATCAAGGCTCCGGACTGCTACTGAGTGCGGGCCTGTGGATGGCGAGTAATTGGTAGCTCTCCGTCCGAGAAGGACCAGGCCCGAATAGACGACGGTGCGTAGTGTTCCACGCGCGCCTCAAAGGGATGTCAGAAAAACTGACGGAGTTCACTAGGGCTGATGCCTGTCTGGGTCGCGGATATTTTTGAAAGATAGCACTTTGCCCGACCCAGGAATTCAACCCAGGACCGCATGCTCAGCAGTACCGCCTGCGACCACTACACCATCGAGACACTTATTGTAAAACCTACCTACCTAACCTCACTTGAACAGAAAACGACTGCGATTTTCCAAAAAAATTACACACAAATCTGTGTGTCGAACTAATTTGTTCAGAACTTCACGAATCCGGTATAAAATAACCTGAAAAGAAACAAACTGCAATCAAAAGAAGTCGTGGTGCATTGTGCTATGCAGTACATGCACTTCTTACTAAATATAGGTAAAACTTGGGAAATGGCAAGTATAAAAAAAAACTAATACTATAAAAAGACAGTTGAATTGTTTATTTGTTAAGGTATAGGTACAGATATTAGAGTACGTGTATATTTATTTACATTAATACAAAATACAGGCCAAGTGCGTGTTGGGCCACGCGCAGTAATAGGGTTCCGAAGTTGCACAATAATGCCGACTAAGAAGACGGATTTATTTTTGTATATTTTTACATGGTTCATAAATTTATATTTACTACCTGTTTTAGACAACTAACAACGTTATATAAGTAATTTTTCAATGGAATTCGTACAAAATTTTTACTTTTCCAAGTTTATTTTATAAGCCCGTCTTGTGGTGGTGGCAAACCATTGTACTTGTGCATAAACTTTTAATAAAAAAATAGGTACTAATAAATGCACCACTTTCATAAATACTAAATTAAACGCTGTCCACGTAGGTAATCACCTATTTATTCATTGAATGCCTCATTACATTTGGCATTAAGCTAGATAAAACAAGTTAATTGGCGTTCGTTTATATTAATTTTGAACGAACACACATTAATTCTATTGATAAATATCTGTTAAGTAAATTTATTAAAAACTATAATCACTACAGAAATGACTAGCGTTTTGCCGCGGCTTTGCTCAAGTGGCCTAACCTTTAGAGATAAAAATTAAATTCTGACATGCAGCGATTCTATCATTGAAAGAATGTACATATTTTAATTGAATGACCTTATCCTCCTCCTTGTTTCGTATTCCTCAACATTAAGGGTCGTGAGCATTATTGGCAGAAGAAACTGCATCACTTCCTCTCGTATGATCTTCCTACATCTGTTTCTGTCTCTGGTGGTGCGGAGGGTGTTGGGAACTGTAGAGTAAAGAGCGGTGTGGATCTGGATCATCAGACCAACGTATTGGGCTGCGTCCACGAGGTCTTTTCCCATCTACTTTGCCGGTGACGATGATCTTCTCGAGGTTGCCACCGTCTTTCCTTGCAATGTGGCCGAAGTATTCTAGAACTCTGCGCAGATACTCGGAGGACAGCTCGCAATATGGAGACAATACTCTGAAATGCTGTCCAGGGGATACAGAGCATCTTTCTCCATCACCACATGTTAAATGCGTCGATGCTTTAGCGGTCTGTAGCTTTTAGTATCCAAGTCCTAAGATAACCTTACAAAGATATAAATAAACAATCATTACTTTAGATGAGACTCCAATCAAATCTGATTATTTAAGAAAATCTTTACTATCCGGTTGGTTTACTGCAGTGCCAATCAATCTTTCAAATCAAACAATCAAATCATACCATTCAAATAATACCTATCAATCGATTTCTTTCTCACGGAAAGCAAAATAAGAAGATCAAAAACAAACAACTCCCACGGTTATATCGTATATCGTAAGCGTAGCGTTTCGCTGACCAGCACCCGCAGCAAATTGTGTGTTATCGAGAAACTTTTTCTTCTACCCCACGGCGACTATATTCCCTCTCAACATCCGGAGGGACCCATCGGAAAACTCTAGTGATTTGCAACTTCCGTATCTGAGGGTCCGGGCTTTTTATTAAACTTTTTTTAATTTTCATTTCGGTGAATCATTTTTAGTTTTCGAATGCTTTTACGTTGTTCTTTGTTTCGTTATTGAAAATGGAATAATTTGAAAATTTCTTCTGTAAAATTAAACACGAGGGAAATATTATAATTTGAAAAGTAAAAATCATCATTAAGAAATGAATACAGGACTTATTATAAATTATCGGCTCCAACCTCCATAAAACTTTAAATTATCTCATTAAATCTCATAAACAATCCCTCCATTCACAATTCGGAGAATTTTCAACCTCATCCCAAACTTTCGGGGAACAAGGTAAGTTGTTCGCATTATGATATATCAGGGACACATGACCTCATTAATTCCTTAAGTCTAGTACGACATCCATGGAAGATTATAGAGGATTAGAGAGAGTTACACTGGTATTCCGAGTTTTGGCGACGGTGAATACGTAGCGAAAGCGACCGCCGTTGGGTCGTGTTCCGTAGGGTTAAGGATCACATGTTTTACGAGTAACACAGCAACCCCATTTCCATTTACTTAAGTGTTACAACCTGCTTTAAATGCGGAGTAGCTGGAATTCTACTACTCAGCATGTACACGAATATACTTACTTGCTGTGTTTGACGATGAACTCACAAAAGCTGGGCTAGGTTTACGTAGTAACATTACTTAACTTAAATGTGTTACTGTTTTCCAAGAAGGGTTAGGCAGTAGTGTACCTAGAGAATACTCTTGCTTCGCCAGTAATAATTAAGTTCTGTGTAATCCAAAGTCCGGCGACGAAATTCCAGTTGCAAAACCCAATAACAGTTTGGCTGACCCTAAAATGGAATCTTGATCAGCAGAACATGATCAGAAATAGCGATCAGCAGTTGCATCTACTTTACTGTTAATGCCAATCAACCGCTGCTCAGACAGCTCTTTGACACTGTACGTTAAATTATTACATTTGCCACGCATTACCTTACATTATGTGAGAAAAATCTCACACCCAAGTCAAGCAGGGTCATCTCTATTTAGGTCAGTTCCAAAAAAACACGCTGTTTTGACTTGTAGATTCTTTTAATTCCCCGCCATTCATAGCCAACGTTAATAAAATCAGCCAACATAAGCACAAAATTTACGGCTCCTAAAATAATTAAAACACTGAATTACGAACGCGGTTATGAATTTCTTTTTCTCTTGTTTTATCGTTGTCTCGGTCTTGATATTAATATTAAGAAGGGAATTACGACGTCGCAGCTGCAGAAGGGTTATTATAAACTATCTTTCGGTGCGGAGCGGCTGTTTATCTCCACTTCGTAGAACCGTAATAGTTTTTATATGGACGTGGTGAAACTCACTTCTTAAAAACTGCAGCTGCTTTAAAATTAGGTATTTCGAAAGCTCATCTTTGACCTGTAATTTTTCGGTTACACCTCAGAAATGTCAACTTAATTACTTGATTTACCAACAGGCTTTTCAAAAGAAACGGTTCCTTTTTTGTCTTTTAAGATCCACCTGTCTCACGACATTACAAACCGTATTTCTCGTTATTAATGAACCATCAGTGTTCGGCAATACCTACCCCGCTTAACCCTCATAAGAGCCCCGGCATGATGGTTGTGTTCTGTAAAAATACTTTCCCACACGAATACAAACGAACCAGTCAATTGCAATTGACGCCTGCCACAGCGGAAAGCTAATATACCCTACCCTTTTCCATTACTAAAGTAACATGAAAGAGAACAAAAGCACCTTTACGGAGGTTTTCCGCTTACTATGACACTAAAAATAGTGCAATAGGTTGTGAAACAAAAGTACTACATTATATTCTTTTGGAGAAACTCTTTAACGACGTTGTAGGACGTTGTAGGAGAGAATAGACACGTTTATTAGTTTGAACTCTTTTATATACCCTTTGTCTAAGCCACAATGGATCCGAATACGACATTCGTACAGAGATACAAGTAGGGTGGCGGATCTTTTCATACAATTGCAGACGTAAGATGTGGCCTTGTCTTTACACAAAGACAGGCGGACTTCATTGCAACTGCACTCCCACTGCAAATATGCAGTTTGCAGTTGTCGTTGGAACTGCACACCAACTGCATACTGACAGCAATAGGACTGCACGGTTGGTTTGCAGTTTTATTGCAGTCGTACTAACTGCATTCAAACGCAGTCCGTCTGTTTAGAGCCTTAAACGTGTAGCGAGTGGTCAAGGGTCTTCGGTATAAATACTTTTTGAAGGTTTAATTTTAACTTAAGATTAGGAATTAGGTATAAGTTTTTTGCATTGGGCTACCAGCAAAGTTACAAGAAAAGGTAGTAAGTAAAACACGTGGACAAATAATCCAAGGCAGCAGCTGGAAAAGTTTCCATACGGAAAACTACGTGCTGTACTGTGAAACTTTAAAGTGGACTATTTTTAAGAATATGACTCTAAAATAGAGTGAATTTAGAAAAAAATAAAGCGCTCGGTAGCCTATGTTCAGAATAAGACTGAAATATAGGCTCAGTTCTGAAAATTTTAATAAATTCGGTGATATTTACTTTATAAAAAAAGTCAACATTTATCAAGAAAACCATTACAATTCCACTAACAAGCCGCGGTTAGCGTCAGCCTTATTATTACAAGTTTAAAATTCATGCACTAAAGAGACATTTCCCGTGGGAAGAGATAACATTCCTGGGCAGGTTCAGAGTGTCCTCAAGGCGGATCGCCAATTTCCTTTATAAGCGCCTCAAAGTTATTAGGGAAATTGCTCTCAAAATAAATATACAGAGTGGAGAGTAGGTACCTTGTTTACCAGTTAAGTGTTACCTACTTAGGTATGGTATGAATAGTTGATGACGCAATTGTTGCCGCCCTTAGCAATCAATCAATCATTTATTTTGTAAAACATAGGTATGATTACAGTTGGTATTCAAAATAATGTGCACTATGTTTTGCCGCTTTTTTTTTTTTTTCTGGCGTACAAAATTAACATAAATAAAATAAAATAATATAATACAATTAAGGTGGCATGTCAATATGTAACATTAAAAAAATAAATCAATTCAAAATATGTTAGTTAGGTAAACAGGTCATTACAATTTCAGATAAATAAACACATTCACACATAATCAATAAATAAAATCATAGCTGCTTAACTGGCAAGTCGGAATCGTCATACCTCTGTTTGTCAGTAGTGAACTCAGTGATGGAGTAGTAACATCTATCTACAAGGAATTTAAACAAGGACCTCTTAAATGATCCCAGACACTCTTTATTTCTTATAGCTGCTGGTATACTGTTATAAATTTTTGGGGCCATACCTAGCACACTTTTGCCGAAAAATGCGGTTTTATGAGAGGTAACATGAATGGTATTCTGATAGCGGCGAGAGCGCAGTTTTTCAAATAAATGCAGGTTACAGCGAACAAACACTCCCATTTCATATATGTACATAGACGGTAGAGTGAGCAAACTGAGTTCCCCAAACAATGGTTTACAACTATCAATTGATTGCAATTTGGTAAACGATCGCAAGCACTTCTTTTGAGCTTTAAAAGCAATGTCTCTGTCAGTGGAGTTGCCCCAGAAAATTATTCCGTACCTAATGCCAGAAGCCACATAAGCATTGTATGCTATTTGTACTGTAATGCGGTTAACCGTTTTTGACAGTTTGTACAGAGCATATGCAAATTGGCTAAGCTTATTTGACAAAGCATCGATATGTTGTTTCCAAGTCAGATGAGTATCTATGTAAAGGCCCAGAAATTTTGCGACGTCACATTCAGAGATTGCTACGTTACCATATTTTATATTCAGTTTCGGTTTATTTGTTCTTTGATTAAATGTCATTATTTTAGTTTTGTTAAGATTTACTTTTAGGTTATTATTAAATAACCAGTTTATTATATTTTTAAGATCATCATTTATGTCATTTTCAAGAATATTAATGTCATTACTAGAGAATAAAATAGTGCTGTCATCAGCAAATAAGACCATCTGATGTTTACTGACCTTAGGCATATCATTTATATAAATGTTAAATAATGGAGGGCCAAGAATGCTACCTTGTGGAACACCAAAATTAGTTTTTCTAGGACGTGACATATACGTTCTTTCGACTTTCGAGCTTGCACATAACCTATCGAGCGCTGTGATTTGAGTGCGATTAGAGAGATAAGATTGTAATAGGTTTAATGCAGTTCCTCTAATCCCATATCGCTCTAATTTGTTTAGCAGTATACCATGATCTACATGGTCGAATGCTTTAGACATATCCATAAACAAGGCCGCTACTGGAATTCTAGCATCAACACTAGAAACAATTTTCTCGATCACGTCATAGATCGCCATGTTAATGGATTTACCTTTCCTAAATCCAAATTGCTCTCTGACTATGAGATCATGCTTTTCAAAAAACGACGAAAGGCTATTGTATATCACCTTTTCTATAATTTTGGAGAAAATAGGTATAAGTGCTATTGGTCTATAATTACCCATGATACTTTTATCATCTTTTTTATGAATAGGTTTAATAATAATAATTTTTAATTTGTCCGGGAAATAGCCATGTTCAATGCAAAGATTAATGACATAACTTAAAGCAGGTCCTATTAATGGCGCTACTTCTTTGACCACTTTTGTAATAATGCCGTCATATCCATGGCTATTGGTATTATTTAAGGAGCGAATTATAGCAACTATATCTGCTGGTACTGTAGGAGGAATAAATATGGAGTTACAATTTGTATCAATATTTGCATAGGAAGGAGTAGAATTATTCGGTTGAATTTCGTCTATAAAATAATCATTAAAAGCTTGTGCAATAAGTCGAGGTTTATGTATTTTATTGTCATTTATTGTTACGTATTCAGGTATATTTTCTCTAGGATAGTTAATCTTATTTTTATTAATAATGCTCCAAGTGGCTTTAGATTTATTCCTGGCCGAATTTATGTGATAGTCATTCTGAGATTTTTGGGTCAATGCCACTATTTTCTTTAAACGAGCAGTATATTGCTTTAATAAAAGTTTATTTTTAGAAGTAGGGGCTCGCCTGTATTGCCATAACATTTCTCTTTTTCGCTTACAACTGAGCCTAATTCCTTTGGAAATCCACTTAGATTTCTTACGCTGACTGATTCTTATTTTCCTTGAAGGGAAACAGAGATCATAAAAAAGCATAAATTGATCATAGAAACAGTTAAATGCTTCCTCAGGTTTATCGTGTTGATAGACTTCACTAAAACCAAGATTATGAAGAGAGTCTATGAATTTAGTCAAGTTTTCTTGGCAATAGTCGCGCCTCAGAATATACCAATGCTTAATGGAACAAGTTTTTTCCACGGGGCATTTGATCACTTGGGCAGTATGATCAGATAGTGCAAGATCAAGTACTGCACACTTACTACCTCTAATATTATGTATGATATTGTCTATGCATTTTCCACTAGCCAATCGTGTAGGCTGGTGAATTCCAATTTTTAAATCATAGTTAGAAAGGAGGATTTGAAAATTGTTAAATTGTTTTGATTTTGTCAAAGTGTCTATATTAAAATCTCCACAAATAACCACTTTTTTAAAATCACCGAGGCTACACATTCGTAAAATACCATCCAGGTTTGCAAAAAATAGTTCTAAACAGTCATTCTTAATTTTAGGTGGTCTGTAGATGCAAATCACTATTAAATTGTGTATTATTAATTCTATTGCACAGCATTCAAGGACGTTAGCTACATAGAATTTACTTAAATCAATGTTTTTGTACTTATGCATACGATTTATAAGGATGCATGAACCACCATGCCTAGTATACCGCATTGAAAACGTAGCTAATTCGTAGTTAGGGATATGTAGATGGAACTGATCTCCAATCATCATATTGTGTTCAGTAATACATAATAAGTCAATGTTTTGCCCCTTGTCCCATAGTTCTTCTAAATGGAGAGTAAGAAGGTCCGACTTACCAATCAAGCCATTAACATTTTGATGAAAGATATGTACGTAACAAATTGCTAGTACCAGCTTTAGGCACTTTGTCCATACACATAGACAAGTTGCAGTTAATAATTTTGTCATCAGGAATGTCATAAGTTTGAGTGGATTTGTCACAGGCAGTAATAACAACGTCGCCAGGTATGTTACTAGTTTGAGTTGATTGGTCAGGTTTTGGCTTAGTGAGAATTCGATTTTGCTTAATATATGTCACAAATTTAGTTTTGAAATCAATATGTAATATTTCTTTTAGTAAGCATCTACAAAGCAGGCAAGTGTGAGTGCTTGGTAGTACGTAATATTAAACCCGAAGGTCCATATTTGTCACTAAAAACATAAAATGGGTCCATGTGATCAGGCGGGCTTTCGCCCTAACTCAGGGTGCTCGTTAATTATTTACTTAAATACATCTCGGACAGCCTCCGAGCCACCCAGGGCGAAACCTTTGTAATTGCTGCACACTTTGAAATCCTAAGGACACTATTGTAATAACAAGCGTGACTAAGCCTAATGTACCATTTGCTGCTTTAATCAAATTACTTTGTTTAAGTTTTGTAAAACTTACTCGGATAGAGAGAGTTTATCTTGTGTAGTGTTTCTTTTGCCGCGTAATTTTTAACTGATTTCAGAAAAAGAAGTATGTTCTCAGTTTGTCGGTATCTTCTTTTTTATGTATGTTCCCCGATTACTTAAAGACGCCTGGACCGATATGTAAAATTCTTTTTTTGTTTGGAAGGGTATACTACCCAGATAGTCCCATGATCATCAAGTCAGGATCTGATAATGGCATCCTGGCGAAATCGAAGGAACTCGTCAAATATTTTAAGCATACATATAGCGATTTTGGTATTTTGATTAACAATGCAATCATTTGCACTCAGAAAGTAACATTTGATGAAGTGGAACTGATTGAGAAAACCAAAGATGGCCACTGGAACTCCTTAATGCTAAGTTTGTCACGGGTATAAGATATCTCGAATAGTTAACCGACTGTGATACTATGGTACTGATGAAAAGTTTTTTTCCTATTGCCTATCTCATCAGCTGATCTTAAGATTTCACCAAAAATCGAATACGCTCAGCAGATATAAGCAGTAAGTATTATATTATTTGTTGTTTATGTGTAATTTCAAAACATAAATTAAATTAGCAAACAACGCGCTAAGAAATTGTTATTTCGTGAGGACTATCACGATACTCCTACTACATATTATTATGTTTTCGAATTTGCGTTCAAATCTATTTATGTTACATTTCAAATATTTACACAACTGAGCAAACCGGAAATGAAAGGGAAAATACATGCGTAGTTACCCGCGTGTGTTCCTTTAACACGGTTTTATTTTCATGTAACAGGATACGCGAAACAGTGACACAGCCATGGAATTAGTAAGTACCTACTGTATAGGTTGCAACATTCAAAAAAAATTGAATAAGTATCTATGTAAGTAAGTTGATTAGATCTTGATTTTGTTTAAAGTTTGTACAAGATGAATGAGTTGCACAGTGTTGGGACACTTTACATAGTTATAAGTTAGGCCCACCTGCCCATAAACTTAACGCAGAGTTAGTTGCTAAAACGATTGTCAATTTAACCGTGTTAGCAACTAACTCTGATTTAAGTTTTTCGTGTAAGTGGGCCAAAGTCGCTTGTGCGACACGAGAATACGAGCTGATGCCGTGTTGTCTCGTTTCAGTGCGAGAGTAACTCCTGAGTCAGGCTCTACAGTGCACTCTACGTCTCCCCGTAGACGGTTCAAATAACACTTCCAGCTGATAGCGTCGTTAAGCTTTAACGTGTTCGTGAACACCCAGTTTGTACTTAGTTTATGTTTAGTTTTATTACGCCGTGCAGCATTTGTTACGAGCAAGCCGTGGCGGACTAACCTTGTTATAATCCTAACAGAAACTACCTACAGCCATAACTCGTAAATTACAATATCAACAGTTAATAGATAGTGTCGGAGTCATAACAACATAACAAACGGGGGGATAACTAACGAGTGCTGTCATTCTCATACAGCGTGGCCAAATTGTGTGTTGGCCGAGAGAGAATTAATGAGGGCGGGCCGGCCGCCAGTCGCACGCGCCGCCCGGCCCCGGCCGAGCCACCCCGCTCAGCACCAATGAGCACCGACATTACTAATAGTAATCCTCAACTAGAAAAGAATGGACCGAAAACTAAACGGTGCTCATAAATCTAAGCTGTTAACATACGAACAAATAACGCTCAAGTTCTCTCTACAACAATACCGAGCAACAAAATTCGATTATCTCTTAACAACTACACAAGTGTCGAACATCGTCGATTAGAAGTAACGCTATTGTACTGTAACGCCCCTACCATGTTATTTGTACAAAACCTCGAAATTCGTGAGATAGTTGGACTCGGAACTCAAAAATTAGGTACGGTAATGGTAACTTAAACAAAATTAAAAATAAAATGAGGTCAACAAAAAATAAAGTGGTTTTCTAGAAAGCTGAAATGAACGCAGCAATCACATAAATATACAAGGCGCTTTACCCTCAGCTACAGTTGATGATGCCGGGCGGATGGTGTGCTCACTTGTTTTTTTAGGACGGACAAGAAAAATAAATGTCTTGAATGAAAAGTTAAAGGTAGCACAAACCTTTTGTAATAGGTTCACCCAATCGAAAGTATTACAAGCGGGTATGCTTGTCTGTTACATAATTGAGTACAAATCGATTGTCAGTTTTAATCGAAAAGTTGTAGAGTTCTTCGAGCATTATTGAGTATGAAGATCAAATAAGTGATAGCTATTCATATTTCTCGCAAAAGACGTCCTCTTTCGAATAGGTCCGCGGGGGCTAGATATCGCTCAAATTGTTTCCAATATATTTTACGAGCATTTGACACTCGGGTGAAAAATTACTAAGAGTTCCAAGCGATATTGTTATTTTCCCGCTGTGTTATTTATACGGATGTAATCCCTCAAGTTTTTTGTTACAGCGATGGAAATGTTTATTTTATGATACGTACTCGACATATTGCACATGGCATTTTTATTTTGTAAATGCAAATATAATATAGTTCAGAGTGATCTGGGGCTAAATTAGCTTTATTAGAAAATGTGGGCAATGTAGCAGTAGAATGAATTACACGTAGAATACATTACCAGTATTTTTACTATAGTTTTTGCACTGCACACATTGCATTGCACACATTTTTTACGCATATCCGTATACGCATTTTTCGTAGTTTAACTTCAAACAGACAACTATGTTATATTGTATAACTATGGTATGACGTTAAACTACAAAAAATGCGTATACGTATATGCGTAAAAAAATATATTGTAACTGTTACCCGCACCATGCTACAGCGCAAAGAGTGTAAGTGCCCAGAGAATAATTTTGTGGCTGTCACTCTACTGAAATTTTCCATTTAGAACGCATATATATTATACTAGGAGGGATATTGTTGATGTTATGCGAAACATGGGTCAATCATTTTGATCCCGAGACAAAACAGCAATCTTCGCAATGGAAACTGCCATCATCACTGACCCCGAAGAAATTTCGTGTCGTGACATCGGCTGGCAAGTTTATGGCCTCAATATTTTGGTACTCAGAAGGGATATTGCTGATTGATTACCTGGAACGTGGAACTACTATTACAGGCCAATATTATCCAGCTTTAATTCCCAAGTTGAGGATTGCCATCAAAGAGAAAAGGAGAGGGAAACTTCGAAAGGGCGTGATGTTTCATCACGACAACGCACCCGCGCACAGGACGGCAGTTGCGATGGCTGCCATTCAGCAAGCTGGCTTCGAATTGGTTGACCACCCTCCTTATTCACCAGATCTGGCGGCTAGCGATTTTTATCTGTTCCCCAGATTGAAAAATACTTAATGGGAAACAGGTACGAAGACGATAACGAGGTGATGGATGCCGTAGAGAGCTTTTTGCAGGACCAAGACAAAACCTTTTTTTAAAGAGATTGAAGCCTTGGAAAAGCGCTGGACTCGGTGTGTAGAGAGACTCGGATACTATGTAGAAAAATAAATTATTAATGTATCAATAGTCATTATAATTATTCTATCTCATTCTCACTACTTTTTGATCCCTCCTCGTATATATATAGTTATATAAACAAAACTACTAACCAAACTGAAAACACGATCACACAAATATTTCTTTGCTGACAAACACAAACAAAACTGATGGAGGTAAACGTATACTGCCCTGCAGGTATAAATAGTGCAAATAAACTGTCTGAAAGACGTGCCCGCATAGCATACAGGTACGTAGAATGTACAGGATACCTTCCAACAATCCGCAAATATTTGACTAGTTCTAGAATATACCAAGGAATACTGTCAAAACGACGCCTAATCACGCTCTCGAACATAGATTGGGTAAGTAGGTTACTTATTAACATTTGAAGTCTCAAACCTTTCAGCCCGCTTTAACCACGGGGTGACCAGCCTTGCCGAACAATGGGAGGTACTCAAAACAAATTTCGTTGAAACTAAGGTCGACCACTAGGTCGACTGTAATAAAATAAAATGCTTCTTTTGTCTTTCGTTGGCACCGTTACAGACAGAGGATTCAGTACAAAGTTGAGTAAAAACCAACGATTGTTGTAAAATTTAAAGACAAAAACTCAGGTTAGGAAAGCATTTGATATCAGAGGGCTTGCCAACTTTGAACCAAAGACTTCTTGAATCACCAACTGGATTTGTTCTGTCACTATTATAAACATAACTATTGTTATATCTGTAAGTTTATTGTTATTTCTGTAAGTTTGTATCTGTAAGTTTGACTAGTAGTATCGAGACGTTGATTGGGCTAATAAATACCGTATATTTTCAAATTCTCCAGTTTATTTAAGCGTAAAATCTCCCATTGTCTTAAAGCTGTTCCATATCGCCGTACAAACAGAAACAACAAGTACTACGTACCGCATAAGAATTTCAGGAGCCAGTGCGGCGAATTTCCGTGTTACAGAGCCAAAATCGATTCGAACGACTTCTATTGGCGAGCGGGTCTTCCAAAATGCATGGTATGCGTTCCAATGAACATTTGTAATACCAGTTCGGCACTTTCATTGTATTGGTTAAAACTATGCGCTTCCGTTCCAACTATAGTTAATTCTAGTCCGATATCGTGTAGTAAGACGTACTGAAACTATTTTATCAAAAAGCTCTTCTTGGAAATGGAGACGAACGGGCTTATTAAAACTTCATGTCCGTGCTGGAATGAGAAACTCGGAAATAGCTAATGCTGTGGTGAGAAGATCAGCTCGTCAGCCAGGTCTCACTGAGAACTACCGGCAGCATTTAAATACGAGTACCATCACTCATCGAGGCTTTTCGTAGAAACATGGTTTATACTCTAGAATCAATATAGAAATTGATTGACATAACTGAAGGGAACTCAGTTCCTGAAAGGCTATTTAATTTCATCTCTCATAATAGGTCATGTGATTGTTATTTCGGAGAACCAATCACAATAGTAAATAGCCGATTTACTGATCAGAGACTCAATCAGGCGTTTAGAATCCGAATTCAGCGCCAAAATTGTTTTGATACTAAACACAACACAGTATCCTATAAACCAAGCATTTTAGACATTGGTTGAAACAGACAAAGAGAGGAATAAATAAGCACAGTAAAATGAGGAGTCTTTTGTTAATCGGATAGCCCCTACCTTAAACACATCTCTAAATCTTCTTAAGAAGGTTAAGACAATTTAATGAAGACACCTGAATTGAATTAATGTATTTAAAATCTCGGCTCTACCAAAAATATGTATAATTGGAGCTGAGTTAAGGTGACTTTGAATGAGAATATTTCATTTTGACAAGGTTGTTTCTTTAAGGGCGTATCACCGTGTCTATAAATAAAAAGGTTGTAAAAAGCGTCAGTTTTCAGCAGTGAACCGTGTGCCTCTTCCTGCCTTGTGGTTTTGCATAGAAATATGAACCTGTTAAATTTTGTCACAATACGCACTCAGACTGATGACTCGTAACTAGAGATGGGCTGGCTTTGACTAGTCGACTAGTTAACCCTAAAATGTCTGACTTCATAACGCTAAATGGTTCGACTAGTCGCCGATTATTAATGTGGTTGTAGAGTCGGCTCCCTAGACTAGACGATGTGGGTGATTAGACGGTAGGTATAATTCTGTAAATTATTTTACTATTAAATCGTTTATGTAGCGTTGACTAAGTTACAAATTATAGTTTGTAAGACGAATTTAATTCTTAAAAATATAAATCCTGCAGTATTGCTCATTTTAACGACTTCAAAAAAAAGATGTTACTTACCTCCTATTTTCTATAGGACATTAGTGCAAACTAATCAGCATCTGGCATCGGCTACTACCCAACTAGTTGCTTACTAAAAATATGGCCAAATAGTCGGCTTTTCAAATAGTCGCCGACTAGTCAGTCCATCCCTCCTCGTAACTTGTAAGGTGAGAGCCTCATCTGCATATTAACAGTAGGTAGGTACCCGTGTAGTCCTTAATCCGGGGTCGCAGGTGACGAGCATCCGCCAAATTGATATTTTATACTTGCAATTACACGCCAATCCATTTACATGGCACCGCCAACCTCAAGCTGGCAACTCGAAAAATGGCGGGCACTGACGTGATTTAATTCGTTAGGTTTTGATTAAATATTACTGTAAGAAAATTCTGTTTTGTTAGAGCTCCTTGTGACAAAGGCTTATCCTGTGATATGCTACCATACGGCCAGCGGTTTTATTTATTACTAGCTTCTGCCAGCGGCTTCGCCCGCGTGAATATCGAAAATAATCCCAAGGGAACATGTGCCCGGAATAAAAATATCTCTATACTATAATCTATCTCTGTGCCAAATTTCATCCAAATCCGTACAGCCGTTTTAGCGTGAAGAAGTAACAAACAAACACACACACACTCACAAACTTTCGCCTTTATAATATTAGTGCAATTAGTGCGATTTACTTATTATTTAGACTTCATGCACAAAAGGTACAAAGGTGGACTTAATGCCTTATGCATTCTCTATCAGTCAACCAAGGGTGGTGAAGGTACAACATGGCGGGTGCATGGAAAAAACCTGTGAATAAAAAGTAACCAAAAAAAAATTGCTCGTATGATGCGTTAATTTGCTTAAAAACATTGACTTTGTGTGTAGGAAGAAAACGCTTGAAAAGACAGTGACACATCAAAAATGTATACAAAATGTTGTAATTTAAATAAGAGGAAATGAACAAAACCATGAAGGATTTGAGAAAATCGTAACACTGCAAACATAAAGCCACGAATAATAGTAAACAAAGCTAAGCTTTTGCTTGGTTTAATTATGATGGTGAATGATACGAGTTCCTGGCCTAAAAATAAGCAATATGAGCATGCTGTTACAATTAACGTTTCCTAACAAATCCCGCATATCCTGTATAGGCCACTAGCCACTACCAAAGATATAAATCCTATTTACAACGATCTCCGAGGCGAAATACACTTCGGTGATAAAGTTCCAACAGTCAAATCTGATTTATAGAACCGAGTAGGGTTTCATTTACATTAGCAGATTATTCTGCCAATATATTGGCTACTGCATCACAAACGTGTTGTGAAAAACCTTTCGTCTGTTTACTTTTTACTTTTACTTTACAGGCAGTATCCGGAATGTGAGTGGTATTTTTCGGTTCGCTCCGTATTAAACACTTAATTGGTTTTCATGTCATTTACTGACAATACTAATTTGTTTAAAATATATGGTGCTGACGTCACGATTCGTAGCACTGCTACGCACACATCACATCACATCATCAGCCTATTAATGTTCCCACTGCTGGGACTCAGGCCTCTTCTCTGTGAGAGGGAATGGGCCGTAATCCACCACTTGGGACCAGTGCGGGTTGGTGGATGTCACATATCTTCGAATTTTTGGTTCTAGGACAGTTCGGTTTCCTCACGATGTATTCCTTCACCGTTTTGAGAGCAGTGGTGAAGAATTAATTTACACAAAGTAAAGCGCCTGCCTGGGCTCGAACCCACGACCTACTACTTGTAAGTCGCGGCCGATACCACTGGGCCACCACTGCTCTGCACTGCTCACTGCTACGCGCTTGCTACGAATATAAGGCCTACAAATTACACATTCCTCTTCTTATTTCTTATTGCCTAGTACCTAATTATTTTTTTAATACCTTCGCATTTCATACTAATTTCCTTTCTATAAATACAAAAAAAAATAGAAAAAAATCATTTTTGCAAAAAAATACTACCGACTTCCAAATGAAAAACTACAAAGTGAAAAATAACTTAACTTTTGGAAGTCGGTGTCTTTCGTAGGAACCATTTTTTTGCGATATGGACACCGACTTCCAAAAGTTAAGTTATTTTTCACTTTGTAGTTTTTCATTTGGAAGTCGGTAGTATTTTTTTGCAAAAATGATTTTTATTTTTCTCTTTTTAGTTTTACCTACCTAATAGCAAGTTGTTTATTAAGGTCCCTATAACTCCAGAATAGATTAACCGAATAACATGAAACTTGAACATAACCGGTGATATGAGAGATCTGCGCACCCCTTTAGAGCGTACTGGCGTGATGTTATGTTATGAAATGGTATAAACAACAAGCAGACATGCGATTGCAGCAATCCCGAGAGTTTTGCCGTTATTTATTGAAGAGTTCTGTTGTGTATCTCCGAAGTTCTTCATCAGACCTTCACCAAATTAAAATGGGACCAATTTCGAAACATACTCCTTCAAACAAAAAAAGAATTTTCAAAATCGGTCCACAATTGACGGAGATATCGGTGAACATACATAAAAAAAAAAAAAAAAAAAAAAAAAAACATACAAGAAGTCGAACATAGAACCTCCTCCTTTTTGGTAAGTCGGTTAAAAAACCACCAGCATTTTATATTTTTATTCAACTGCTTAAATAAATCAGGACAAGCTGTTATCCTGTGCAGCTTACTGCGGTACATTCAGGGACACACAGCTTTTAAGTTTTTAATAAATCCGTCTTTTTACAGTTAACTAAGTGAAAACTGGGTGCTACTTAAGTAAAGCTTGCTGTTTTACTGTTTAGTATTATGCAAGCCTATTTCGTAGGAATTTGAACAACGAAGACATTCTTAGCGTTACTTATAGGACAATAATAGTTTGATAAACGTAATAAAAATGATTATCGTCCTCCTGTCCTTATCCTAAATTATATAGAGTGAGCTCAACATTTCTTATTCTTCCATACATCCTTATTCGCCGTCATCCCAACAGTCCCTTCCTTACTAGCCATATCATTTTTTATCATTTGAATGCTTTTCTCTACTTCTACATACAAACATCCACATTCACATACAAAACAGTATTGAGAATAGGTATTACAATAAGAATGCCCTAACTTACCGTTCAAACAATCAAATCTTATTTACCCATTAACATCACAATAATAGAGAAACAAATGTAATTCCAAACATCTTTTATGTCCTCAACTATTATAATACTTGGGTACTTTACCAAAGACTTCCTCTCTTATAAGTAGCTAATATGAGAAAGTTAGGGGCTATTATTTATCATGGTGGGTGGTGAAATCTGTTGCCTCCGAGCCAACTTGGGCCCATATTTTCATTCCGAAGCGACATGAATGCACAGCGGCCGTAACACAATGTAGTCAATTTACTTCAGTTCCCCGGCTGAAAGTTTTCTCAGTTCTGTCAAAGTTCTGATTGCCTTGTTTTCCATTTCGCTTGTAGAACGATGACAAATAAAACTTGAGTCCGCCTAGTGCATCCGGCTCCATGTACCTTAGGTACAACTCGGACGAAGCACTGCTTTTCAGTTGATGTACTTTTACAAGAGTAAATACTTCGTTTGAGAATTTCACAAGTAAAGCGAGACGTTGACCTTGTATCTTAAATGTCGTAGGTACATAATAATGTGTTGTCTCCGAGGTGAATTTTCTCATCCCGAGTACAAACATCCGGAGACAACATGTATTTGAAAGCATTTTCGCTTTCCTTTTGTTGAAATTGTATCGTAGGTAATTTTCATATAAGCGCAGTAATGCGCTGGTAATGGTCCTTGACAGAAAGCTCGCAATATATAGAGGCCATTCCTCACCCCACTCACCCCCACATCCCCCCCTCCCGGCTAGCTCATGTTGTACAGCACCACCACACCACACACTAACAGAAACAAAATGTTCAAACTATTCAGGATTAATTACTAGATATTCAACAAACCATTCAGACTGGAATGTAGCAAAATATCGAGCGAACAAGCGCTGACAAGTTGACAGTAGCCGTTCCAAATAAAACAAAGCCCAACATATCGTAAAACAATATTTCATGTACTTTTTGCTACTCATTTTGTTACATAACAACAATTTAATAATTTAACGGCAGGCCAGAAGTTATTGTGGCCATATTAAATCTTTGACGTTACGAAATAATAAAATACAAGCGTAAAAAAGATAAATCTGTAGGTAATATAATAAAATAGCGGCGTGGAAAAAATTAAATTAAATCTTGTTACGAGACGCGTCCAAAATATGCTGGGGAACGCGCCCAGCGAGTGCTTTCTTTTAAATATCTACAATGGCGAATTTTTTACATTAACCGTTATTTTTTGTAGTATTTTCAGTGACGTCATGTTTTTTCAATGGTAATTTTCCACACTTCGTAGGGCTGCCTGTAAACATTTGCTCATTCGATAATTATCCACAGAAGGACCTCAACTCAACTAATCATTCATCTATTAATTTCTCAGTATCTACTCCTAGATCTTGTCAGCGCAAGATAAACTATATTATAGGTAATCGAAAATCCTGCAGTTGTAGAGTTCCATCTATTCCATTTGCATCTCAATCAGAAAACGAAGTTTAAACCAACATAAGAGTTCAAACACAACAGGTAAGGTAATTGGTGTACAATGCACGTACACCGTAAGTAGGTACAGATAGCTGGGCGAGCCTTAAGCCGTGGACGATGTAGCAGAACAATGAAAGCCGGGCGTGGACATACCGTAATCCTATTTGGTGTGCAGAGCAGAGCTTGGCTCGGCTGCCGCTCTGAGCGTCCTAGCCGCGCGTGCGATGGACAAACAATAACTCTAGCTCACACCTCTTACAAACCACTAGAATTAACTGGAATCACGAGGGAATTACGCAGACGGAATTCTCTTGTACCGTCTGGAGTTTTCTTTAAGAATTGTTAATAGTCCAGACAGTTATCTTGATATTACAATGTATTTATGTGTATGCATAGTAAGTTCTGAGGTACTACTGTTCATTAGAAGCGTCTTGAGTTCTTGGCTTAACTTATTGTTATGCTGTTAACAATAAAGATGTTTGTTTGTATATACATTTCAGATTTTCGACAAAAGTAAATCAAAAATATTAATTTTGTCTTCAATTTATTATCATAACATTTCGAGCACAATAGTGACACCACAACAACATGATACTCGTATGATTCTTCTCGTATTCGCAGTAAGTCATTTCAATCAAATGTCCGATTCTGTCACTGTTTTAAAGCACACTACTATGAAGTAATTAACTTCCAATCAAACGAAAATTCAATTCATAAAACGCTGTATCGCCCACTTATAATTCAATACTGAACAGATAGGACAAATTAAAACATATAATATTTAAAATTCGACGCAGTCAGAATATTTTAAAACGTTGAAGTTTTCCAGCATGGTATCACGGTGTTACCTAATGGGACTCGCTGGTTATATATGGAAAACGCTGTTAAATGTTTTAAATAATACGGTACATCTTTGGGGCCTCATTCTTAATCAGAATCCGGCTTTTGAAAATATCTTAAAACTGCATACAGGTGCTCAAAATTTCAGTACCGTAGTAAACATGTGTAGTCATAAAACCAAATCTGTAAACATCTGTTGTACATCAAAGAGAAGCTCAAAGATCGATCAGGCTCACAGTCTGAACAAATACCACTCAAATATTAAAGAAGGCAGAACTAAACCACGTACTGATTAACTTCCAACTAGCCTGGTACACGCTGAGAATCGTTACGGCGCTAAGGTACTTGTTGAGTGAAATATTCAAGGTGAGGGTTTAGGGTTGCCGGCCTTACTCGTATATTGTAGTATTTTACTCTATTTTGCGTTCTTTATAATTTACAAACTTAATAGAGAACGCTAAAATACTCTTTTATTGGACTTTGATTTTCAAAACTATGGGAAGCGAAAAACACGGCTTTATTGAATGCACCTTTGCAAAAAAGTATTCAGAATTTTTATGGTTTTTGACCCGTAACGTCTGTCAAATATCATGAAATTACTGCCGGGCTTAACGTGCAGGCACAGAGGAGTTATGGTATGTAATGGCTTCCCCATCCACGGATAGACCTCCACAAACGTTGCTTAACTTAAAACATCGTCCCGTACGGCTCTTATTAGCTAGCTACAAGTTCCTCGGCAGATTGATGTCTAGCAATTGTACAATATTTTCATAACACTGAAAGGTTCTTTTTTTTCGCAAAAACTTGATTTAAAATAACAATTATATTTACTCTTTTTATATATTTTTTTCTTTCAAGTATATATGTATGTCATTTTGTGACAGTTAAATACTTTATCATTCTTTAATATCAGATAAATTCTATTTCTTGTTATTTCTTCCAAAAAAAAGTTGATAACCCTAGTGAGGGTGTCCCGTCGGTAAGCAAACTGAGGACAAACAGAGGGACGTGTTGCTCCGACGAGATAACTACTGACCTGTCTGCGGCGACCCTTAATTAATTATTCGACAGCATGGACACACTTGTCCTTTAGACATTATAGCGGAATTACATAGGCTTCTGCATAGGCTCAAGTCGAGCTGCGGCCCGAATACACCTTTCACCGGGCCTTGCCGCCCTGCTTAACGGAAGCACTACCAAAACGAGCATAAAAGGCAGCAAGTATGCTGCACTTCCTCAAGTGGAAGTGGCCACTCACCGATGCCGTCTAATGCGGTTTAAAGGGAAAACAATCGCATTACTCGAGTGGGGGGAGGCTACTCCATTTGCTCAGGCATGCTCATTGCTTCAGAAGATCAGGGACGCAGGAGACTACACGTTAGCCGCGGCCCGAACCATAAGTGTGGACGCAATGGTGGTCGGAGAGGAGAGAGGAGACGTCGCAGATCGCTTTGGCTGTCTAAAGGCCTCAGAACATCATGAGGTCGTTGTCTACGAGGACAGAGGGGAAACCCTGAGTTTCCTCAAAGCCTCCAGACAACCAACAGCCAGCGCGACGAGCCCCTCAATAAGCCCCATCACTCAAAGCGGATCGGAAAGGGCCCGAAAAAGCCGCAAAGGAGCAGTGCAACACCATAAACCCAGAGAACCGGGCCCGGTCGAGGAGTCGCCTGAAAGCGTTTGGCACTTTCCTCGGTGCACTGCTCCCAAGCACCAGCCACGCATCACCATCTCACAAGCAGGAGACAGCACTGGAGAGGTTCTTCAGAAAAACACCAAAGAAACCAACTCAGCAAAAGCCTAAGCCAACACGAGCCGACAAAGGGCAAGTCAGCCCGCCGACCCTCGCACTAAAGTCGGGTACCACGGACCACGTAAAAAGCGCATTCCTCGAGTACGTAGCAATCGTAAGAGCAACCAGAGAGGTCAATCTTACGACAGGAAGATCCTGCAGACCTTCCAGAGAGACACAGAAGGTCTGTTAAGGGTACTGCTCGAGGAAGCTGGGGCGGCGGTGTACGACAACGTCACATCCCACGTCATCAAAGGGGAAATGACGGGGTCGTATATGGCAGCCTTCAGCGCGAGGAGTGGTTTTGTGGCCCTGGACAAGGAGGAGACGGAGCGCTCGGGCAAACTCAAGTTCAGTGTGCCAAATGACGACCCGATAGTGGTTACCGCCAAATGTACCAAAATCATGCCGGATGATAAGATCCTGGAAATGGCACAGTCCATTTCAGAGACCTCAGGTATCCCGGCATCGCAGGAAAGTTGGGCGGTACCCAATATCAGGTGTATTAACGGAGTTCCGGGTTGCGGTAAGACATCCTGGCTGGTAAAGCATTTCGACGAGGACAGGGACGTGATAGCCACCACGACAACAGAAGCTGCCAAGGATCGCAGGGAAAAGCTTGCGCACCGCTTAGGAGACCGAGCAAAGACAAAGGTGCGCACTATGGCCTAAATCCTAGCAAATGGTTTCAAGAGCCAAGAAAAATGCTACCGTCTTCCGGTAGACGAAGCTTTTATGAACCACTTTGGGGCCATAGTCATGGCAGTAAAGTTGTCTGGAGCAAGCGAGCTTGTCCTCGTCGGAGACGTTAACCAGCTTCCATTTTTGGACAGAGAGAACCTTTTCGAGCTTAGGTATACCCGTCCAGACTCTCTGCACACACCGCAATCCAATGGACGTGGCGTTTGCACTGAGTGAGATATACCCCGGTATATACTCCTCCAAAACGTCGCTGTCGCGGGTCTACTCCCTGAAGGTGAAAGGTTACACAGGGGCGCAAATACCGAGCACTGCCCAAAACACCCTGTTCCTGGTTCATACGCAGGGGGAGAAAGCTTCTCTTGCGAGCCAGGGATTTGGTTCCGGCGAAGGGTCGCGCCTGCTAACCATACACGAGGCTCAGGGGTCGACCTACGACAGCGTCATCATCATCAACACCAAGTCCAGGAGGCTTTAGGTCCACGACAGCATCCCCCACGCGGTAGTGGCAGTGTCCAGACATACAGTCAGTTGTGTCTATTACACTGACGACGGCGCCGATGACGCCGCAGGCCGCCTTGCTAAGAGGGCGATGGATGCGCCGACTAAAACGGTCGTCAACTACAATCTTAAGACGGCCATGCAGCATCGAGACGTAGTCGTCATAGAGGCCTTGCTCACGCTAGCGAAGTCCCTGGTCAGCAGACATCACCAAAATACCACCTAACAAGTCCCTTCCAAAAACTCCAACCCAAACACATGCCCAAACCATCACCCTCTCTAACCCTGTAAGCCAATTAAAAAAATAAAAATTATATGTAAAGCTGCATGGTGGAGCGAGTCAGTCATACTCACCTTAACGTCCTAACGACGGGGTTCTATAACCGGAACCGTCGGCCGGGACTGGTTTGCTCGCACTGCCATGCATCTTCCCCGAAAGTGTGCCAATAGATATAAGTAAACAAAATAGTAAATAACATAAGCAGTGTACCTATGAATAGAAATAAGTAAAAAAATAGTTATGATAAGTAGTAAATAGAAACATAAAATTGTGATTCCAGTGTGTAATATGTATGTTTATATATATATGGTATTTATTGAGGGATGAACTCACGTAGACTTAAGTTAGTTAAGTAAGCCTAAAATAATGTCCAACGTAGGAATCAAGCAAATGTAATTCTTATAAAAAAAAAAAACAAACAAAATATAAACACAATAAAATAGAGCGCGGACTTCCACATGTCGGCGGTAGAAAATTGAAAAAAAAAAACATTTACTTAGGGATGGGTCAAAAGTAAGACATCTTGAAAAAAATTAGAACGTTCAGAGGCGGATCAAGTGTGTCGGGACCCAGGGTAGCAAAAATAAATAGGGCCACACGAACCGATACTCAGAAAATCAAAAATGTCAAATGAAAGGGCGTTTCGCTAGCGTGATCAAAAATTTCTGTAGCGATCTTGTAGTTTTTCTCTTAAACAGTAAACTTACTTAGTTACCAGTCAGAGTGAAGGGTGGGGCAGGCTGCCCCATGCGAAATCCCATGCCGGTACCTAACTAAATAAATTAGGACTAGCTTCTGACAGCAACTTTATAGTCGAAAATTATCCCATGGCCACGAGAACGTTGGTGGGACAAAAAGTATCCATGTCCTTTTAACAGGTCATGGTATACCCGTGTGGCAAATTTAGCAAAAATCCGTTTAACCCATTTATAATACCTACCTAGTACGGAATTATATAAGTAGGCTTGATATATTCATTAATAACTTACCTAGAGCATATAAACGTCATCAATGATTTCCTTCTTGATTTTACAAGTGAGTCAAGTAGAATTACCTATATTTTAGTTTCATATTTTCATGATGAACTCCATTATTTCTGAAGGATACCACAGGTGAGTTAAGTTTGCGTGTTCTCCAAATTAAGATGGATTGTGTAGTGTACTTAGGTACAATATATTTTCTAAGTGTATCTAGTAGTTGGTATGTTTTGGGTACCTACCTTATATGGCATATAAAAAGTACTTAGTCAAACGTAACTAAAATAATTTAGATAGATATCTCGATGGCATTTAATAGCACAATATGTATGTACCTATTGTGCTATTAACTGAGTAGTATACCTACTCAGTTAATTGAAAATCTAGCAGCGAATTCTCAAATATTGATCCATCCAACCAACAATGTTCCGAACGAATTAATATCAAAAAAGTGCTTTTCAAAAATAGACATCCATTTAGCATCGGCGTTTAAAAGTAATTAAAATTTTAAACAAAATCCATTATGAAAGCTAGCTTAAAATACGTTGAAATAACTGTAATCGACGTACGTCACTAGTTAGGTATGTGGCTACATTCACGTAAGCTTCGTACAGTTATTAATATTCAACGAGACAATCGAACTTCATTATAGGTACGTTGGAAAGTAAGATAGAGATGATTTATTGAAGCAGAAACAGCCGGGGGCGTTCTCTCCAGCTCGCTCGCAGCAGCGTCCGCAACACCTAGACGACTCGAGCAAATCCCTTGTGACATGTTTTACATCTTCATAGTTCACTGAACACTACTAGCAGCTCAACGTTGTTCAACCAATTCGACCTTAGATTATACCCATTATAAGTTGTGGGGAATCACAAGTTAGAAATTTTCCGCTTGAAATATCGTAATATCAGTCAGTCACATAACCTAAAAATATTGGACACGTAATTTTGCTATTGCCAGGTAAACAAAAAAATACTACGAAACAGTGCGATGAAATATCGAGTAACGTCACGGTGTGCTACACTTTATACTGACAAAGTGACGTCACAAGCCCACAATTTGATAATCTCACCGACGGACTAAATAGAATTATATTTTTTCTACCCAGGAAATATCCCTATTGACCTCTGGCTACTCAACATCAACCGTTAAAATATTAACGCAAAGTATCACGGTAAGTGGTGATAAATAACAGCGCTACCTCTCACACATTAACTGTAACATAGATCCAAGTCACAAAGTATCCCAGTGTCTACTTACGAACTCATCTTTATAATGGCTCCCTTTATACTCTGAAAAAGCTGCTTTAGCGTTAGCCTAATGACTGTTAAGGTGATGACGTGTAAAGAAAATTGTGCCAATTTGTTTAGTAAAGTCAATTTGTCACAAACTCGACGTGTGTCGGATCGCTCCACCCTTCCTCGTCGGTTCTTTCAGGTCGTGTTCCCCTCACGAGACCGATGCAATTTATATTGAAAGCGACTGCAAAAAATCCGCTTTACTTACCACTTTAGAGTGGAATGAAGATAATTCCTTGTAGGATTGATCCTAACCAAGTTTATTATGTTAACAAAGTGGATTCCGCTGATAGTGACCTTTTCATGTTTTTGGGAGAAATAGTCCTTGGAGCAACCCTTATTATGAGCTATTATAAAAGTAGTTAATCCATATTAAGCATTGTTTTGGCATAATTCGGTTAAATAAAAAACTATCTCGAGTTTAATAGCAACCTACACTTTTGTAAATTTTTGTACTTACTTTACCAAAGTTTTTTTACACTCATGACATAGTATCACTGTGGTAGATTTGCACCGTCGTACTTTGTACGTAGCGACGCGTAGTCTCATTTTAGTTTCGTCAAAACAAGCCCTTACTACGTTGAGGTAGATATTATTAGATACGTATTATATTTTATGCTATTATAGTACTAGTTACGAAGGAATAGGGAGGGCTGAAATAGATACTTACTATATTTTGTACTAAGTATACGAATTTCCGGAAATAAAGCGACGGATAGTCATGGCTAAAGATGCAATGACGCGTCTCCAGAACATCTGGAAAAATCGCGGGGTAAGTTTTAAAACCAAAGCCCGTTTGGTCAGAGCACCGGTTTTCTGCAGCCAGCACTGGTTGGCTTGCCCGATTTTTCTCTTTGGATTTGAGACGTGGAATATCCGAGCAAGAGAAAGACAGAGGATAGACGCATTCGAAATGTGGTGCTGGAGGTGGATGCTCTGAATCCCATGGACAGCCAAACGCACAAATGTGTCTGTTCTTTCACAACTCAATATCAAGACCCGATTGTCTACGGTTTGCTTACAGCGTATTTTGACTTACTTTGGCCAAATAATGCAAAGAGGAGATAGCAGCCTTGAAAAGCTAGTCATTGCTGGCAATACCGAAGGAAAGAGAGCACGAGGCCGGTCGCCAACACGATGGTCTGACCAAGTGAAAGAAGCTACGTTCTCAAGCAAATGCCAGCAGGTGGTGATGGAAACTTTGGAACAGAGTCGATGGAGGCAGATTGTCCGCTCAAAGGGGTCCAGTGACCACGACCCTCAGTAATGAGGGACCGACTGATGGAGAAAAGAAGTTTTTTTTTTTTTTTTTTAATTTTTTTTTTTTATTGATTCAATAATGAAAAATCTGGTGAAATGTTAATTTGATATAGTCTAAAAACCGGGTTTCCCCCACACTAGGAATTTCTTCCTGTATCGTTTACAAACATATAAACTCACATACACAACATCCAGAGCCGGAACAACTATCTGTAGGTCGTACAAATATTTGTTCCGTGCGGGAATAGAACCCGCGACACGCAGCGCAGCAGTCAATCGCTCAACCACTGCGCCAACCGTGCGCCAGTTGCCACACTTTTTGAAATCACTCTACATCTCTTAGTAGAAAAAGCAAAATACTTTATTTGTAATACCAGCCGGTACCTGCTTCAGTTTTTTATCTACAAATTTATGAAAAGCAAAAACATTCTCTTTTATATTTCCAGAGTAAAAGGTTTTGTTTTGGGACATCTATCCCACATAGGGGATATGCCTAATCCATGTAAATTGCGTTTAGGATAGATGCCCCGCCGAGAAACAGGGCATCTATGTAAGAGCGGGCGTACTCAGGATTCTCAAATGATAACGATCAGACATCTTGTATACACTTTTTATTACTCACACCAACAGTAAGTCTCACAACTTAATTTTATAATGATATGTGCACAGTTCAATACAATTCAATACTGAGTTCTTTCGACTAGAACCAGCCTATTTATACGTTTAAACAAATGACAAGACGTCACACAGCAACAACATCCGGTGACATTCGTTTATCAATTAATTATAGATTTAGGTTTGTAAAAATACAGTAATTGTGTACATTATTTGTTTAGTAATTAATAATACTTTTTACAAATATTTTGAACGAATATAGTTACCAATTATTTTATTGAAATAAACTAACAGTCGGTGAATCTACCTTCCATTTTTGACTTTAAAATATTACTCAAATCAAAACCAATCTTTACAATAACAATACATAATTCGTGTTTCCGTTATGTCATCTGCCTTTTTGACGTTTTGATTTCGTCTCTGCTGCTAGTTTCATTTACCAGCGCTATCACGGCCATACTGACGAGCGGGCCTTGCTAGGCCCAGCGAATCTCTGAAAATCATAAAAAAAAAAAAATATGCAAAAACCTTTTAGACCAGACTCAGAGGCAACATTATTGCTTGTTCTGGTGAAACTGTCAAACTCAGAGATCGCAGATCGTGGCTTGTCCATTAAGGTTCAGAGGCCCATCTTTGACTTGTTTTGACTTAAATTTTATTGAATCATCCAACTTAAACCATAGCCATGACCAAGACCTTTTTACACATCCATTTTGCTAACTCAAATCAAATTCAGAGGTCTCAGATCGTAGCTTGATCATAAAGATTCAGAGGCTAGTCTTACAACTTGTTTTGACTGAGTTTTATTTAACTATCAAACTCAGAGGTCGCAGATCGTTGCTTGATCATAAAGATTCAGAGGCCAGTCTTTGACTTGTTTCGACTAAATTTTATTTAACCAAACAAAACATTCATTATTTTATCCATAAGTTAAGCTTTTCAATTCTGAATAATGTTATAAAAAGTTTTAACCCTTTTTTTTTCATTATTATTTATTCTTGCTATCACGGTCTAGTCGTTCAAAGTTCATTGAGTGACCAAAGTCTTTTTCTAAAACCAAAACCTTTTTTATTATTTTTTTTTATTTTTTTGCTTCCGTTTCGGCCGTTCTATGCTTAGGGTCTAAACGGATATGGTATTTTCAATTGCAGGGGAGGGGCTATTTTACCTAGTTAATCAAAAGGGCCATTCAGTAGCCTTAGATTTCGTATATTTTAATGTCAATTACAATTCACCTATTTTATTAACCCAAACCCATTCAGTTTGACTGTTAGCTCTAGATGTACCGCGAGTAATAGCATGATGTACGAAGAAAAAGAAAATAAAAATGGCTGTAATCTGTGCCATTGTAGCGGATTCCCCATTTCTAATAATTCTACATGAGGTACCAAAAGATTAATTGAAAAGTTATACTTATTCAATGATCATCAATAGGGTGAAGTTCGGAACGCAAAAGCTTCTAATCTTCGTGATTACAAAGTCCAAGTACCACTGATAGTCACTAATGTCACATTAAATGAAACAAAAGAAAAAGACACCAGGTATCTTATTCACGACCTTTAGCCATCACATAGCTCTCTTCTCAATTGCTCTACTCGCACATCCCTACGATGTCGAGTCAACTCAACTCTCTGAACTCAGAACCTGTTCACACAGAGATTTAGTCTGTCCTATGTTACGTCTATTCATCATCTACAATCTCAATTGGTACTTCAGCTTTGTATATCTTACTAACACAATCTACGCATAGTAATAAAAATTAGAAAACCAAAATTATTTCAATTTTCGTAACGAAGGCTTGTCGATTCGAACGTCATCAACATTAACATGGTGACCTCACCTCTCGCGTGACTATGCGAGTTTACTTTATTTTAACCTCATAACTCTACAGGAATCCTCTGTAAGGTTCCTTACACAAACGTGTTTATTTTAAACCAACTTACAGGACCACAGTTGCTACAAAGACCTCCAGTTGCCACACTGGCCTACAGTTGCCATAAAGGCCTCCAGTTGGCACACTGGCGTTTAGTTGCCACACAGGCCAACAGTTGCCATAAAGGCCAACAGTTGCCACACAGGCCAACGCACAACGCTCGGCTACTCCTGACCAAACTAGATCATTGGGTTCGTGACAATAGGGAAATTTTAGAACTTTGATCTTTAACTAAATCATTACCCTGGGCCATGTACCACCAGTCGCTCAAATCAAACTTTGAAACTTCTTCTGCCACTGGCATCTTCCTTAACCTACCGTGTCCATACTTGTAGGTTTAAGCGTATCTATTTAAAGCTTTCGGTGTATAACGATCACTATCCTGTCATAATCACCTATCGCGGACTTAATACCGGGCCTCTTCAGTTTTCGTACTAAAGTTTCCCACACAACACTATTCATTAGAAAAAGGTCCGACGATCAACAAGTTAAACTAAACAAAGTAAAGGCAATGCATACTCAACTCATAAACCCACTTTAAAAAACCCATCGCCACATGGTACGCATGAGGTGCGGTCCAGAATTGGTCTTATGAGTAGACATGTTAATCAGATTCGGTTTCACTACCACAGTCATCAATTATGACGTCTAATTCTCAAAGAACTTGGCGATCGGGTATACTTCCAACATGATTCGTGTTTTCTACTTAAAGATTTTGGAACATACTGATGGCTTATAAAAGGGAAACAACTAACCCTGATACTATTAAGGAGCTTCACGAATTAACTCTGATCAATATCATAAATATCAGATTATCAACAGTAACCCTTTACTGTCGGTCACTAACTTAGTTTTCATGTAAGAAAAACAATCGCGTGATCTACTGTTATCATAATATTACTTTGAAAGTAAGCAAGTGAATTCAGATCTGAAGACGGTGGTTGTACATCGTTACGCAACAAGATCCGTCCTGAATACACGCAAATGACCAGTACCGTTACTAACTCGATACAATTACGATAGCCCAACGACATTACTAACTCGCTTTGTCACTGAAAACGACTAGTTATTCAGTCATTTTGGATATTTCATCTCCTTCTTATGGGATATCTCATCCTAAAGTTCGTACTTAACCAAATGTTGAAACTAGGAAAGTACTAACAACCCAATAGGTAACTTATTAGCTACTTGCTTTTTACCAGGTGTGTCTTAATTACCTAGTGATAGTGCTAGGTATAACCACTACCAACCAATTCAGTGTTCCAACATGAACACTTAAAACTCGAAATAGCATCTCATCACTAGAGAATATTCGACTTCACTATCAAAATAAAATGGAAGCGACTCACCGAGTATTCCATTCCAAACTTGCGCACGTTCGTACCGTTCGGCTAAGACCAGCGAACTGCTTGCATGCTGTTCTTCTTAACCTCTCAGATGTTGACACGTCAACCTTCGCGCTCAGCATCTGAATCGCTTGCCTTCAGCAGAAGCTTCAGGCTGCGACACAATATGGTATCTGAAACATGAAAAATATTACGAGAGTATAATGTTCACACGGTTATCTTAACCATACACAGCTTTGATGGAAATTAACCTGTGCACCGGTGTAGTAACCTAAACCAATCAATCTGCCTATCTGACCTCCACAACTCAGTAACTGGGTAACACAGTACCCTTTGGCAAGACTGGTGTCAGATCTCAAGCTTCGGACTACCCGTAAAGACTGTCAAAGATCTTTAAATGACAGCCGGGACCAACGGCTTAACGTGCTTTCCGAGGCACGAAGGAAACTCGGTATGTTGAAATGGTCACACATCCACAGACCGACACCGTCAAGCGTTGCTTAACTTAAGTTATTATTTAGCCACGAGCTCCTCTATTAAGGGATATGAAAATAATGGGCATAACCGAAAGTTTTATTTGTATGTGTATCATATTTAGTGGCATCTAATGAAGTATTTTGATATCCAAAATCAAAGTTTCGCGCAAATCATGTTTGTTTTGTGTTCTTGATGCTTGACCCGAGGGGTTCAGCTTGATAAAACTATGATTTTATGCCACTGGAGCATTAGGAAAAATACTTGAAAGTAAACTTTATGACTTGGTACCATATTCAAAAAAAGATTTAGCTTGATTTGAAGTCTATTCAATACACACACAATTCCAATACACAATATAATATCTAGTTTAGCTACTTAATATTGTGCTACGAGTGCAAAAGAATGAGCATTAGTGTCTACCAATTGCTTGGCGCGTCTTAGCAAGCATGAAAATCCCTTCATCCTAGCAATAGACTGAACTACCTCGCACGGTGGATAGACAGGTAACTTGTTCACTCAATTGTTATTTTATGCTGGTCAAGATCATAATTAGGTAAATAAATTTTACTTAGCTTGTGGGTATTGGTGTTTTGTTTTTGAAAAACATCCTTTTCTGCAACTTGATCTGGCAACGAAGTAAATTCAGCTCATCCGAATGTCCTGGTCGAGTGGTCGGTAGGCTAGGCAAGGCGACTGTGTTGATGGGTCCAGTTGAGGCTCGGGTTGATCCCACTTCTGATGTAAGAGCGGGCGTACTCTGGATTCTCAAATGATAACGATCAGACATCTTGTATACACTTTTTATTACTCACACCAACAGTAAGTCTCACAACTTAATTTTATAATGATATGTGCACAGTTCAATACAATTCAATACTGAGTTCTTTCGACTAGAACCAGCCTATTTATACGTTTAAACAAATGACAAGACGTCACACAGCAACAACATCCGGTGACATTCGTTTATCAATTAATTATAGATTTAGGTTTGTAAAAATACAGTAATTGTGTACATTATTTGTTTAGTAATTAATAATACTTTTTACAAATATTTTGAACGAATATAGTTACCAATTATTTTATTGAAATAAACTAACAGTCGGTGAATCTACCTTCCATTTTTGACTTTAAAATATTACTCAAATCAAAACCAATCTTTACAATAACAATACATAATTCGTGTTTCCGTTATGTCATCTGCCTTTTTGACGTTTTGATTTCGTCTCTGCTGCTAGTTTCATTTACCAGCGCTATCATCTATAACGCAAAAACTTTTATCGCATTTTGCCTTTCCATGCAATCGCACTGAGACATGTGACACGGTCAACTAAGTGGTAGTAGGAGAATTTTTCGAAAGATTAATAACATAGCATGCAATTCATCCGCGATTCTAGAGTAATTACAATCTGGGCAACTACACCCCTGGGGCAACTACACCCCTGGGGCAACTATACCCCTGGGGCAACTATACCCCTGGGGCAACTATACCCCTGGGCCAACAATCCTGGTTTTACCCTAGGTGTACCTCTGCCCAATCTTACGGGAAATGCAGGCGAGATGTTATGTTATGTTTAAGTACATTAACATCATGAAGGTATCTTGTCAATATATTTACGAAAATACCATGTACGTAAGAAATAATTTACATCTTTTTAGTAAAAAACAGCGATAGACATAGTTATGTTACTAGAAATAGGGACCAATTAATTCAACCAGGTTTCAGGCTGGCTAAAGGAGTCTACACACCAAACCCGCCGACCCGCCGACACAGCCCGGCGGCTTGGTGTCGGCGACCCAAACCTTCTTGTCGGCGACCCAAACCTTCTTGAAGCAAAGTCGCCGACACCAAGCCGCCGGGCTGTGTCGGCGGGTCGGCGGGTTTGGTGTGTAGACTCCTTAAAGTAGCGTCATCTTTTATGGGGTATTGTATCAAATGTTACAAGAAAATACCGCCCCACATTCTAGAACTGAAAACTTATATAAAACGCACACTATGCAGGCAGGCATATTATAGGTTTGGGGATTACATCGCTGATAAAACTGCTTTGCTCAACGCTAGTCCAGCTCCACAGCCACTAGGGCACAAAAAAAAGTATAAGCAGAAAAGTTCTGAAGTATTGTTGGACCTGCTGAAGACTGTATGCATATATTTGTGTTGTATAAACTCAATTTATTTTTGTATTATATAACTGCACAGCACATATGTGAGTACAATGTACCAACTGTTAATCTACCATTTACTGTACCTTCGTTCGTTGACTTCAGTGTGCCCTGGCAGTTGACAGTGTGTCATGCTCTCTCTTATGTCTCTCTGATGCTGGTACATGTGTTGGATCATTCGGTTCCCTTCATGATGGTTGAACTGAGTGGTGCCGATCCATGTGTGGGCGCCATCAGTTGGGATTGGTCATAACTTAGCTGCCTCCGCCTGTTTTTAATTACCTTATTATTGTACTTTTAATTGTTTGCTTTACTCTAGACGCTTTTAAGTGCGTTTTGTTACATCGTTCTCACATATTTATTTATTTATCCAACAAGAATAATGTAACCAAATACTTGTAAAACTAATTTTTTTAAAAGAGTATGTTGTGAGTTTCTTGTCCGTTTTTCTCCGTAATGGATCTCCATAACAAGCTATATTTCCGAATGGACGGTAGAATCAATTATTATTCATTTCAAATTTAATTTTTTTGACGTTCGGAAGTGCCGCTTAATGGCCTAATTGATTTTTAGATTTTTGATTATGTTATTTTGTAAGATTTGCAATTTATGAAAGTGTCAACAAACTCATGAAAAGTTAGTATGTAGGTACTACAGTCCTATTTATTTTTACTTCCAAATTGTGAAACGAACCAAATAGTTTTATTTAGAGCATTCGAATGAAAGGGCTCACCAAGTAGGTTCACACTAAGCATGTTTATGATTTAGTCGGCTTCTGTGTTTATAATAAAGCCGAGATTAATGGCGCGAGTCCGGCTGACGCACCCGGCCGCGCCTGTCCTACATCCTCGTTAGACTTTTTATATACACACTTGTCCTTTTTATTCGGAAGCCGACCGCATACGCCTCACGCGTTTTATTGCTTCTCTTTCTGATCTAACAGGGCAAGTATATTTGTACATTGTTTGCTGTATAAATTAATTATATTGCTCGGTAACTCTATATAAAAGGGTTAAATAAAAAATACGATATAAACAATCACGCGTATGGATGACTGATCGATCGCTGTCAAATTGTCTGTATTTTAGTTTCACGCCAAAAAAACTGAACCAATTTTGAGTAGTTTTAGTATAGAGTAATTATAATTATCAAAATTACACATTTGCACGCGGACGAAGCTGCTGGCAGAAGTTACTATTCGGGTGTAGTTATTAGGTAGTTATTAGGTCGGTATCTGCCGAGGCTACTATTAAATTAATTTTGTGATATATATATTTTTTTTTAATTAATTAAATAACCCACCGTATTTAAATTTAAATTTTAATATCTTTTATGTCTTAAAAACACATAAAAGGCAAATAAATTAAGGATAATATTTTTGAGTTCACCAAAAATCTAAAGGTAAAGCTAAAATACTGATCGTGCACCAAATATTAGTTGATCTACGAATAAATTATGGTCAAAGAATCAGTCCAAGAGCGAGCGAAGCGAGCTCGGGAACTTAGGGCACCCCGACACGGACAGGTTAGGTTCGTGTTAGGTTACTTTTGACCCTGCAGACAGAAATAGGAGCCCCGCGCAGCGGGGCTACGTCGACTTATATGAACATATTTTGGTGCACATTCAGTATATTTGGTGGAACACAGGCAAAATTAGGTAAATGAAATGGGAATAAATTGAAGTACTTTTAAATACCATCCATAAATAAAAGTAAATATTATAAAATAACAAATTCTATATGTGAACTTTTTATTGTGTTTGGCTTTATGGCTCATTTTCTTTGCCTTAATATGATACATTTATAAGTAGATTCGTACTACCTACTCTACCTTCCTTACCTATTCTACCTACTCTACCTACTCTACCTACTCTACCAACTCTACCTACTCTACCTACTCTGTCTACTCTACCTACTCTACCTACTCTACCTTCTCTACCTTCCCTACCTAATCTACTTACTCTACCTTCTCTACCTACTCTGCCTTCTCTACTTACTCTACCTACTCTACTTACTCTACCTTCTCTACCTACTCCACTTACTCTACCTACTCTATCTTTTCTACCTACCCTACCTACTCTACCTTCTCTACTTACTCTACCTTCTCTACCTACTCTACTTTCTCTACCTACTCTACCTATTCTACTTAATTTACCTACTTTACCAACTGTACCTACTCTACTTACTTTACCTTCTCTACCTACTCTACCTTCTCTACTTACTTTACCTTTTCTACTTACTTTACCTTCTCTATCTACTCTACCTACTCTGCTTACTCGGTAGAGTAGGTACTCTACCTACTCTACCTTCTCTATCTACTCCACTTAATCTACCTTCTCTACCTACTCTATTTTCTCTACTTACTCTACCTTCTCTGCCTACTCTACCTACTCTACTTACTTTACCTTCTCTACCATCTCTACCTTTTCTACCTACTCTACCGTCTCTACATACTCTACCCACCCTACCTACAGTACTTACTCTTCGGCTTTATAATATTAGTATAGATAAAAAATACAAAACAGTGCATTAATGAAAAACAGTGCAACAATGAGATTTCATATAACTTTTCTGCACTGTTTTGGTGCTAAGCAATGAATACGTCCTCTGTGATCAGTTTTGTAGTGATTAATGATAACATTACTACGTAGTTGGAAGAAATAGTTATTTATGCTACAAGTGCGGAAGGTAGGTGATTTCCGATGAGTGGCATTTTTATTCACGAGCGAGCGAAGCGAGTGAGTGGATAAATCGACACAAGTCGGAAATCACCTTACTTACGTACGTGTATCATACAACATTTTACTATGCATTGTGCGAGGAAATAAATAAAATGAAATTGATAAAATGGCGGGCTTATTCAAGCGCGTTCAGCATATCCACAGATTAACTAATAGTTACTCGGGCATATCTACTGCGCATGTGCAAATAGCTGTCACATCGTAACGCAATAAGGCACGAGCAAAATATACGTTCTGCCAAACATATTTAATGAATATTTAAAACTAATTTATTGATCAAAATCTAAATCTAGAGTAATTAAAAACGCCTAAAATAAAGTATTAGTTTTATTTTACCTTTTATATGAATGATAATCTGTACATAACTAATTTTTATAACTTTTCTCAAATAATAAAAACTCTATGCGTCTGGCTGACGTTGGAGTTAAAAATTAAAAAAGTACAGGAAAGTAAAAAGCACTAGTGAAAAAAAGTGACACTTTCCGCACAGTTTGGCTGCTTGGAAAACCGCTCTTTTCGAGGACATGTATTGTAATAGTTATTTATGCTACAAGTGCGGAAGGTAGGTGATTTCCGATGAGCGGCATTTTATTCACGAGCGAGCGAAGCGAGTGAGTGGATAAATCGACACGAGTCGGAAATCATCTTACGTACGTGTATCATACAACATTTTACTATGCATTGTGCGAGGAAATAAATAAATTATTAAAATGAAATTAAAAATATGGCGGGCTGATTCAAGCACGTTCAGCATATCCACAGATTAACTAATAATTCCTCGGGCATATCTACTGCGCATGCATGTGCAAATAGCTGTAACAAAATAATTTTTATTTTGTTTATCATACTGTTCTTAATTTAAAATTATTTTCTACTTTTTAGTTTGGTTTTCCATTAAAGCGTGTTTTTTTGTACTATTATTTATTTTTAACTTTTTAGTTCAATCTCTAATCCTGAAAATCCTGGTAAGGATAATAGGACAAACTATTTAAATTATTGCATTGTCATCGGTCCTTGATAAGTGTGCAAAGTTTCAAATTAATCCGACGTTCTGAAGGGGGTGAAAATCATGTTCAAATATTCCGTTGCATTGTTATATATATACCAAGCTAATAAAAGCGTGTTAAAAACGTTATATATAAACAATGCACACCCGTCACGCGTATGACTGACCGATCGGTTGCAAAATAAATAAAAGTTGCTTAGAGAAAAGTTAAGGCAGCGAGCGGCGACATCCGTAGCAGCCGCGCAACGCCTGGCGCGAAACATACAAACTTTGCTACACTAATACCCACTAGACAAATAGGGGATTCTTCGTTTACCCCATCACGCAACCACAAAGTTATTCGAGTAATAATGGAAACAAAAGGTATGAGCTAACCTGATCCCTTTCTTTAACCCGTGTCATGCACTGCCTCGCGGTACATTTGCGTAAGATATGACATGTTTTGTTAGAGAACGTTTTGCTGTCTACATAATAAGTATTTCAGCAGAAAACGTCAGAATCTTTCATGTTCTTTTAGCTGAATTTCAAAAGTAATTAAAAGCTGTGTACAGTTAACTTTTTACGCAAGAAACTCACAAAGTACCTTATTGAAATATTCCGCATTGGTATAAATTATTTCAATAAAAAAAACTGTTCGTACATGAGTAGGCAAAGATATTTTTCAATATTAGACTCTTGAATCGTAGTTCGAAGCGTAAATATTTTCATACACGATTCCGCCACACATTTTTCCCAAGCGGGCAATTCCATAAAGCGCAGGTACATTTTATAAGCTCGACGGCATTGCACACTATGTTTTTAAAATATTTCAACTCGTATTTCGATTATATTAAAGAGATATTTTATGGGTCAACTGTCAATGAGGACTGACATATCAATAAGTATTTTCAGTCAACACTTATAGAAACCACATATTTAAAAAGCAGAAAAAGCGATACTCAGCGGCGATTTTATACTGATTTAATATCACAGTAACATCGAATGGAACTCTTCATCAGTGAAGATTTTTTTATAGGTATAATAATACTGATTTACGAAGCTACCTTTGCGTTTGGGATAATTTCGGAAAGCCACTGCGTGATATCGTCGATGAGGGCGGGTAAATAGGTATACTCATATCTTCACTCATATATAATATTGTAGTGATTTTAGCAATTAAGGCCTATAATTATGGCACACTAGTTATTATCTTCCACGTGATTAATGATCAAAGAGTGTCAAGTTGACTCTGCTACTAATACTCCATTTATCAAGTTAATAAAGTAAACATGTTTAAAAAAAGAAACGTATTTATAATATGTGTTTTGTAAAACAACGAGATTATGATACTGACCCCATTTGTAACCCAGTTATCTTCAATATTGGATAAACAGAGTAATATGTGTTTTGTAAAACAACGAGATTATGATACTGACCCCATTTGTAACCCAGTTATCTTCAATATTGGATAAACAGAGATTCGCGAAAGTTTCATTTCAACATGACATCCAAGCCAACTGTGAAAACATTTTCGTACAAAGCGGGCAAAGGAGCACACTTCCTCCTTAATCATGCAATCCCGACGTGTGTCGGAAACACAACCGCGAGGATTATGTCTGCGGCTCTCTACAACTACATTCTAATATTTTCTGAGGCTTTTCCATCACATAATCTTTTAGATATATATCAGTACAATCTCTGATTTTAAAACGCTTTTTTAATTTATTAGACTAAACTGACGTTTGGTGGGTTGCTATTGATACTTTATCGTTAAATTCAAATAGTGTCGTTATCTTGAGTGATCGAAAGTTGAACGAAAATCGAAGTAGACCGAAAATGGAACTACTTCACGGCAAAAATAACACATTCGTTAAGAAACTAGCGGGCCTTATTGATTTCTTAATTTATTACAGTAAAAATGTATGTAATATGTGTATTAATACCGTTATATTTAAATATATTACGTTTATATTCATAAAACATTTATTTACACCAATTAAAGTTGTCAAAAAATAAAAGGCCCATTTTGACAGCTATAAAAATACTTAATAATAATTAAACTTGATGCTTGCGAATGATACTCGTTGTTATAGTGTATGGGTAACATAGTAATACATTAGCATTATTAATTTGATTTTTCAATTTCTTACGTAGAAAGTTATCGCGTCATGTAAAATGAAAAACGTCAAGAATTAGATTGTGACGACCATAGTAAAATTAAATTGAGTATAATATCACATCAATTCAACGAATCACTTATGATTAGGGCATGTAATATCGGCAGTTTTCAATTCCGATATTGATTTCCGATATTAGATCTCAATATCGGAATTCCGAAATTAATATCGGAATTGCGCACTTTTGTTAAATATTGCATTGCAATATTGCAAAAAAATGCAATACCTATTTAACGAAAGTGTAGATAATCACAGCAACAGTAATGTATTACTATGTTACCCATAGCACATGGGCTACTTTTCATCCTGGTATAATGTTACCTTGGCACAAGAAAACAATATATCAAATAATCTATCTCTGTACTATTTTTCATGCAGAGCCGTTAAGCCGTTTTGGCGTAATTGAGTAACAAACAGATCCATCAAAACTTTCATATGTATAATACTAAGCAAAATAACAGCCGCACGGTTTGACGTTCTGTTAGAGCTTTCAAATATACGAGCCACTTTTATAGCGGTTTGTAAGGTAAAACCGCGCTCCTACGAAGTGAATTCATAAAGCAAAGCATTGCGAACGTGTAGTTTTCTATTCCATACACTTTATCGCCCCTACATGGTACATCTCGCTAAAAGTCTTATTATATCGCAGAAAAAGTGATTTAACCTAAAGAATCGTGACCGCTAAAGGAACAATATTTTATGACTGCAATATAGAGCCTTTTCGTAATAAAAGTTTTCTATATCTTTGTATTTATAATGTAACGAGGTCATTACTCCAATCAGTGTCGTAATATGACCGTAACAAGACCATAAAACGTGTAAGATATTATAAGGTTTATTAATTACTTAGTCTATAATTAGGTGCATGTTTGTAGCAGCAGTGTCGCTTGCAGCGTTTGTTTGCAGCGATCTTTCACGGCTTAATTACTTGTGAAGTATGATGCATGTTCAGAGTGGCACCTGCGAGGAGAGGACGGGCCCGGGGGGGGCGGGCTAGTTTATTTCGAGAGCATCCGGCGGCTCCCAGCTGTCCACAACGTTAATATGACGACAGCGACACTGTCACTTCTATCCAATCTTCCAAAATATAAATTAAATGTCAATATCGAGAAAATGACTTTTGATATTTTTATGCTTAAAGTTTATGTTGGACGTTTTATAGCACCAATGAAATATATTTTTGTAAGCTTTGGAAACGAGGACCTAATTAAAATTTCATGACCGTATCGGATGACGAACTCAAATAAATTGTCTTTTAAATATTATTAATAAAAAGATAAAACAAATACGATCAAATACGGATTCTAAAAAACTTAATTCAAAAAATCAAAAAACCCGACTGCTTCAAAAGCGAACTAAAAAGTCGTAAACAAGGAAAAAATCATGCTGTGCAGTCGGAGGATACATACGCGCGAGCTGGCTGACCAAAACCAGATGTATCCTCCTCCTGCACAGCATGATTTTTTCCTTGTTTACGACTTTTTAGTTCGCTTTTGAAGCAGTCGGGTTTTTTGATTTTTTGAATTAAGTTTTTTTATTTATAACTTTTTAGTTCGTTTTTTTTCGAATTAGATAATTTAAACATATAAGTGTTATACATTTTTGAAATCACCTCTTAAAGCCCTTTATTTGGATACTCCACACGATGGATTTGGAAGAAAAAAAAAATTTAGGCCCCCACAATATGGCACCCAAAATCCGCCATTTTTCTATTATCCAATTTTAATGTAGCCTATGACACTCGCAGGGTTAAGACGCATCGATTGACGTATGAATCATCAAAATCGGCCAACGCGTTTGGTCTCTGGAACGCCACATAGGAACAAACATACATACATACATACATACATACATACATACATACATACATACATACATACATACATACATACATAGACTGATAAACACATTACCCTCCTTCGGCAGTCGGGTAAAAACAGGACATAGGTCTGACTGTGATCATTGTGTTAATAACTGAAAGGATTCATAAGCCAGGATGTGTACGTATATGAAAAGGGTACTAAAACAGTGAAATGATGTTCATTTGTATGCTCTGAGCAATATCCGGTTGGTCGTCGGTACTCCCAATGGTTATATTTAACTACGGGGCAATCTCCGCTGAATGAAGTAAATTAGCATTTTATGATATTATTAAAATGTAACGCGACCAGTGCTCGGCCGAATCTAATTATCTACGTCCATCATAATTATAAGATCGTAAAAGGTCTGTTGATGAACATGCTGGCCTCGTCACAGAATGCTATGAAGCTCATTGGCTTAATCACTTCAATGGGTATTAGGAATGCTGATTCCAGTATTGCAGAAATATCGATTTACAAGAAAACATTTCATATGTTGCAGTTCAAAGCGGTGCCCACAATAGAACCAGTTCCCATTCTGATAGCACGATACACGGTGGTATTTTATGACCAATTACCTCGGGTTACATTGTTCACTAAGGGAAGGGAGCTTTTTCCAATAAATTTATAGTTCAAGCTCCGTAATCAAGTTTTGTTTGACCACTTTGCTCTACTCAAAGTAGAGCTCATATTTTTGGCTTTTGCTCTGAAAGCCTTACTCGAAATTCTATATTAACTTTTGTACTAAACCCCTAAAAATTCTGGCTCCAATATAGACCATTGGCTACACATTTACCTACGTCTGTCACCACTGCTGATACACTAAACAAGATTTTCGATGCTTCCATTTCAGACATAAATCCGGTGCTCTCTGTGTACTAGTATTGCATACTAAGATATATAGACGAGGTCCCCACAAGACTGCAAAGCTAGTGAGATTCACATGCATGTTTCCAAATAATAGCTTTAATATTACTGGGAACAGTATTCCGGAAAACTATCGCGTCTGTAATCCTTGGAGGAGATCCCTAAAGCAGTAGTTTGGCTGTGCTATTATACAGCACGTTTATGGCGGTCTTAGAAGCCTTTCCTTATTGGGCATAGTTCCAATCTCGGGTGCCTACAAAGAGGAAAACGGGTTTAGGGAGCATTAGGTATCAAACGCTTTACCCTACATGATAGATAGAGGGAAACCTTTATGTTTTGAAGCCTTCAAACGAATTATCGGCTGAATGGGTCATTAATCAAATCGCTTGACTGTACCTAAACATAGCGGTTTTACCAGTACCTAGAAAGGCAAAGATTAAATGCCATAATTTATTAAAAACTAATTTCATAGCCCAACATAACTACCTGATAAGCTAACCAGTGCAAAGTTCTACGAACGAACAGAATCAGGGGTACCATGTACCCACATCTCTTTTGCTTAGTTAACATTCATTTAATTCAGTGCTCGGTATTAATTAAGACTAATGTTTAGTTTTACCTTTATGAACAACACTACCAACCAAATATAACTTTTTCTAGTTCTGTTTTACTGACAACATTGAGTTGCAATGTAAATAAACCGAATAGCTGACCCTTGAAACTCGATTTATGTTAGGTAAGGTTTGTTTGAATGTTTAGAAAATGTTTTAATTTGTAGTTTGTGTAGGTTTTTTTATTTTAGCTCCTATATATTATCTGTTGAAACGAGACCTTTGCCTTGAAGTTCAAGTAGACTAATAAATATTGCATATCATAAATAAATTGGTAACTAAGAAACCAAATAATTAATCATCATCAAATTTCTTTTGCAATTCGATGCTGCTTTAAATAAAATTCATTAAACCTTCTTTTAATTTGCTAATTAGTATCGTTTGTATGTAAAGTCTTCGCGTGGCTGGTTAAGTGTACACAACACGCCAGATATCTGCATTTAGATAGACATCTTGTTCCGTTCCCAATGTTTTTGATCGCGTTTGGCAAAGCACCACGAATGACGAGTCTTTACGTACCCTCCACTCCCCCACATTACAACATTACATCCCTACATCTACACTATATAGATATCTATGTAACATCAGAAATCGAAGTTACGACGAATAAAATACAGAAGCTCGTGAAAGTTTATATCAAAAATGTTCACATCCAATTTGTAACAATTGCTACAGCACCACCGTTCAACGTCCAGTCCGATCGTAGAAATATGAATATGAGCCTTTTCGCCAACGTCCAATACTACGTGAAGAGAGAAGATAGCTCGACTTAATGTAATATACCTATCGGCTTAGGCAAATTCATATAAAATAATACTTTGTAGGCAAAACGATGGGTGTCGTATAACTGCTAAGCCTTCGCCCAAATTGAGTAACTTGTTGAAAAATCTCACATGTGGGATACGACCGTTCGAGTTATTTTTCAAAATTTTATTGGACCAGCGCCGTTGCTTCGTTATGGGCTGCTTAATTAAATGTGTAATTTTCAGTTTATACTAGTTTTATTTCCTTTTTTGTGGTGCAGAATACGAAACGAGAACACGTACTTTGCGAAAAAACGACGAAATAATGCAAAGAGCAGACTTACTTGAGCAATATAAAATATACAAAGAACAACAGCCAAGAACAACAAACTATTGACATATTTTAATTCACGAATGTAAATCTCAAGAACAGCTTTTCGTACGTCATTGATGAATATTACATTACGGGGAGTATATCCACACACATCTGAGATATTTTTGTAGAGAAACACATTTCAGTCGTGGAGTTAGTTACGCCCCTGTATCCGGCAAAACCCCAAGAAAAGCCTCTCAACGGCAAATCTCCTGTCTGTTCTCTAAAATACGTATCAGTTGGAAACTGCAACCTTTGTTGTCGTGACGATACAAAACGTTGAGACAGTCTTGTTTATTCGGTTTATTTGTAGAACAAAGCCTATTTTCAGAATTGAATATATTATAAAATAATATCACATTTACTACTAACGCTTGATGCAAATTACTACAGAAAATTTGCTAGTTTGAAATAACAAAGATAAGTAACGCTGTAGAAATACATTGAGACTGTCTGGAGATGACTAGCTGCTTTCATTCCGCTAAAATAACTGCACATTAAAGTTTTATCATTACAGATTGAACGAGGGAGCTGAGGTAGGATTTATAGATATCCCCCAGAGCTCATGAGTGGAGCACGTCCCACCGATTCTACTAGATTCCTCCGTCCTGTAATTCCGCAATATGACGATCACAAATGTCCAACTTAAATTGAAACAAGGAAAGGATAATGTAAAGCGCTACAAGAAACGGCAAGCCTCGTGCTGGACCCGGGAAAGGTCAGCCACCTTCCGGCCTACTTTTTTAAGAAAAGGTTCAATATAATATTTAGACAAACTAATGGAGCCTAAAATTTAAGTAAAATGAGAAATTAATATTTAATTAGGAGGTTGATCTAAAAACGAGTACCTAATAAATTTAGAAGGAAGCGCTTTATATAATGCTGATTATTATAATGCTGAAATACAGTACGGAGCTAATTTAAACAGCAGAATCTATCCCTTTCATCAACGAGTGACGTAAGAAGCAGTAACAACAGGAAATGTTGATTAAAACGGCCCCACGTTCATTTGCTGCAGTTCAGAGCTGCGACTGCAATCTGCAAGCGTCGAACGACCGAAGCGTTTACTTATCAATTACATCTCTGGACTAGCCACAATGCACGCTCAACTAAAGCAACAATAACTTCTCAATTACGGCACAATCGATAAACAACGTCAAAGACTCGAGCCATAAAGCAACTTATAATTATAAGTAGTAAATTTCTGAAATTGCGAAAATTATTAATGACAGCTTACAGTCGGGCTATTTCCCTGATTCCCTGAAAATGTCGGAAGTGTGCCCAGTCTATAAGAGCGGGGGCAGAGATCAAATCAATAATTATAGGCCCATATCCATTCTACCGGCATTATCGAAGATATTGGAAAGAATAATAAACACACGCTTAGTAAATTATCTGGAAAAAAATTATTTGCTGTCTAAAAATCAGTATGGTTTTCGGCATGGTAAGTCCACCGAACAAGCAGTGAACAAACTCACCAGCTTTATTAGCACAAATTTGGACAAAGGTAAAAAATGTCTTTCAATATTTCTCGATCTCGCCAAGGCATTTGACCCGATTTCTGTTTCCCTCTTATTGACAAAACTCGAAAAATTAGGAATTAGAGGTACTCAGTTAAAACTCTTTGAAAGTTATTTGTCTGGGCGAAAGCAGTGTGTCCGTGTGAGCAAATACAAAAGTACCTACCTTCCAGTTACACATGGCGTACCACAGGGCAGCATCTTGGGACCAACCTTATTTCTTGTGTACATTAATGAACTTACGAGTCTCAAGCTCACCCATGGCGAAATTATCTCCTTCGCAGACGACACTGCTTTAGTTTTTGCCGCCAATACTTTGGATGAGGTATTTGATGCTGCCCAGCAGGGCTATAATATCGCTAGAAGCTGGCTTCAGGCGAACATTCTGACTTTAAATTTGGATAAAACAAAATATATTTCATTCAGTATCAAAAATTATTCAAGTCTCAGAAACAGCCACCAAATTATCTCTCACGAATGTTCCCTGAAAGACGTCTGCACGTGTTCATCTCTGGAACGTGTTCACACCGTCACGTACTTAGGTGTTACTATGGACAGAAATCTCAATTTCAAAGAGCATATCAAGCTGCTTGGTGCACGAGTGCGCAAGCTCATATATGTGTTTAATAATTTGCGGCATGCTGCTGAGCCTCATCTCCTAAAACAAATTTATTATGCCCTAGGTCAGTCATTATTAAATTATTGCATTTCATCCTGGGGGGGTACTTGTAAAACCACTATGAAGTCCATTGAAATCGCTCAGCGCGCAATTCTACAGGTGTGTATTTTTAGACCCATCCTCTTTCCTACTGTTTCTCTATATCAGATTTGTGGAGTTCTGACCGTAAGACAACTTTTCATCCTCAACATTATTCTGAAACAGCATATAAAACTACCTTATGACCCACTCGCGCAAAAATATCGAAATAAAAGAGTACGTATGGAACGGACCACCAGAAAAACAAAATTTAGCGAAAGATTTATTGAATTTCTCGGTCCGTTTCTTTATAGCAGAATAAATAATAAATTAAATATTTACCCTCTTACCAAATTTAAATGTAAACAAATAGTAAATGAATATTTGCAAAAACTAAATTACGAAGAAACGGAGTTAGTACTATATGTTGTACAGTAAGTAGTATGTTTAAGTATTAATTAGTTAAAATAATCTTAGTCAAAACCATGGCACACACACTCACCCCTACACCTACACACATTCACCCTCACACACTCTCATATACCAAAACTCACATGCTCCCACATCACCCATACTCCACCTAATAGTCCACACACTCTCATAAACACCTCACTCACGTATAATCTTTTACTCAACAATGTTAACATTGAAGTTAGTTATAAGTCACTCAAAATGTATTATTAGAATAATCAATCATATTTGTTTTGTTGGCATTTAGTGTTGAAATATTGAGGGTAAAGGCACTGAAAACCGAAGTACAGGCATTGCCTAGTTCGGTTGCAGTGACTACATCCATTTACTAGAAAAGTACAGCCAAACTATTTTCTGTAAAAATATTACTAAGTTTTTTGAGAAATAAATTTATTATTATTATTAATAAATGATCCATTCAAACTCCGGTCTAAACGCTCAGTTTTACATTCATAAACAATTTGTAATACTTAATGTTGACATTTGTACATTCAAGAGATTCACTTTGAGAAGCTGTAGCGAGATAATACGAAGGCCGCGCTGTACATTATCTCAGTTTAGCTGGCCCATTTATCAGGCTGTGGTCACATTCCACTAACGAAAAAATATACGGATTATATACCTTAACGAAAATATTGCAGGATTTACGATATGGCCACCGGCGTCGTGACAGAAATAGAAAATATCTGATAGGACCGCCTTGCACATAACATACATCATACGATGACAGCGACACGGCTAACCGTTAACAAACATTCTACAGAAAACATTGCACGGAATATACGATAAGTTTTCCCTGTCCGTCCATCTATCAAATCAGAAAGAAGGACACAACGAATAAATAATTGAAAAATAAATTAGAATTTACTCACTTGATCATGCAGTATAAGCCGTCTAAAACTTTTTTACTACATCAATCTTTGTTACAACTAGGATGCGCAGTCTTCAACTATAAATGTTTAATTTTTTTTTTGCAATAGACGAGCTTATTCATTAATTGCGAATCTGAATTCAGAAATCGTATTCCAATTTTCTCCTTTTTTATCGCCTTTTCTTGTGTTAGCGAGCTTCATGAAGCCCATTGTGGAACTTGAAATCGAGTTTTTATCCAAACGATGTACAACTGTTGTCGACATTACGTCATACATAGAAACAAATATTTGAACTGGAAAACTAACTACGGTATGTTTTGACGCGCTGTCATACTTATGTCGAGCTTAAAAAGTTTCAAGGAAATGTTTTGGCATGTTTAATCATTCATATTAATAGAATAAATTTGGGCCAAGGCAGAAATACGAAAACAGAACAGAATTATAAAATTCGTGTTCAAATATCGCAATATCTAGACTATTATGTTTATTCCCTAAAAACATTAATTTCACTTGTTCTTTGAAAAAGTATTTTAAGATTTTAATTGTATTTTAAGTATGTAGGTACAACTGATATTTTTTTTTTTTTTTTACATTTATTTTAACATTCAGGTTACTTTTCCTCCCCATGTCATCTACATCCTCCAATTAAATATTCTTTGATTCCAATTTATTTTGGATCGTTTCATTTTGTCCTTTTCGTCCATACATCTTAACTTGCCGTCATTTTAAGTCACCGTTTCTTCAGTTTTATTTTACCCTTATCCACATTCATACTCAAAACATTAATCGAGACATGTGCCTCAATTCTTTGCATCACATGCCCGATTTTGAGGGTTCCGTAGTCAACAAGGAACCTTTATAGTTTCGCCATGCCCATCTGTCCGTCCTTCCGTAGCTTAACTCAGAGACTCATAGCACTAGAAAGCATATCTAATTTGGCATATATACTTATACATATTAATCACGTCGAATAAGTGGGAAAATAAAAGAATGAAAAAATATTTTTATGGTGTTCCTCCTGTACCTACACGTAAAGTGGGTTTTTTTTTTCTCGTTTATCCTATGCTGTGGGGTATCGTTGGATAGGCCATTCAAAAATATTACGGGTCTGTGAAAACTTTTTAGATTCAGGGTTCCGTTTGCTTATAATTAAGCAAATTTTTTTAGAGTCAAGTGTAGGAGACACTTGAAACTAACAAATCTTTGCTTAATTTTCCCTGCCAGGTTACTTTTGGATATATGAAAAAAATCACGTCAGTAGATATTATATATAACGAAATTAAAAGGAAAACGATCACAGCTAAGTAAGCTTTACAAGTTTACGAGTAATAGTCGACAAACTTATAAAATGTACTTGTCAAAAATTAATAAATATTAATGTATTTGGTAATGTGCTTCTATAAAATTTGTATATTGATGTATGGGTACAACAGTTTTCGAACAGCAAAGTTAATTTTGTCCCTTCGTTAGAGCAACGTTCGGTGCTTTCATTATTATGAACATCAGTATAGTCACCTTTTTATTTTGGTGCATGTAGCTTTATTTTTACAACCCTCTGTGCGCGAGTCAGACTCGCTGTTGGCTGGTTTTTACTCCACTTTTCGGTCACCGTTACCACTTTCAGCCCCTTTCTGTTCTCTCCTACCGTATTTTACATAAATATATGGTCAAAGTATAATATTACAAGAAACCTTGGCTTAATTATCCATTGCTAAGCATATTAATCCAATATACTTTCAGCTAAGCTTCGCAGGTATCCCGAATGTTAATTAATTTATGAAACAACATAAGTTCTGCCATAAATAAGAGCTTTGATACTTGTCTGAATTATACCTTCACTTGTTTACAGTAATGAGTATTTATGTTATTAATGATCGTTTCTTAGTACAAAAACTAGAAAATAACTACACTTAATATGTTCTTCCAATTCCATTATAGCAATATAATGTACTAGCTTTTTCCCTTGACTTCGCTCCCGAATGGTAATACTTTTTTTCTGGATGAAACAATGATGTTGCCAGGGGTTCAGAAAAGGACCTTTTTTGTACCCCTGGCAACGTCTATGCACTCTAATACAAAAAGTACATGAAAACTATATTTACAATTCTACTTTTATAATATTCAGTAAAGATATCTTGGTCTTACGTCAATGCGTTTATGACTTGGGATTTGTGTCTGCCAAAAACATACCTTACAAAAGAAATCTCAGAATAAGAAATTTTCTAATGAGAGAAAGGACAAAAAAATCATAACTTTTCATTTTACTTAAGAAAATCTAAAAAAAAATCAAGGGCAATATCATTCCAGCAAATATGATTTGATCCACGTGAATATTGGTCTTGGTCACTCTAAATATAAAGTACTGTATTGTGACAATGATCTTTTCGTAATAAAAGCGGAACTATGCTCATCTGGAATAATTTACGAGTAGCATCTGGTAGAGAGAATTCTGCAGCAGGTCCCTTTTCCAGTATTTTATTCTTTTTGCAGTTTCGTCTAGTGTAGTTGCATAATATAAATCTTTTCTTGTCTTTACCTAACTTTCTTTTCCAAAAAGTTTACTCCGAATTCCTTGCATTGTTAACGATTCACCGAGAGAATGCTTTGAAGAACTAACTAGGTAAAATAATATGTTATTTCTGCAAAAGCAAAGGATTATTTTCCTGTCTCATTAATAAATACTGAATAATTAATCGCCCTGATGTTAGGGCAAATGATGGGATGCTTTAGAAGGGTATACATGAACACTTTTGGTTATGTGTGACCCTTCGAATGTCCTTCAAGAGGATCAGTTCCGTAGTAGTATGTACATACTGGTGCTCGGATGTATGAAATTTAAGAACATGAAGGTGAATTCTACGAGCGCCCTTAAAAAGTGCCCCTAAGTACCTGCCGTAGTCGTTCAAGGATTTGAAGTTGCTTTAAATGGAGCAGACACAGACTGAAAAAACAAAGAAAGAACAGTTTAAGAAAAATATGACTAGAAATCCCAAATCTATCTTAAAAACTTTCATGACTTTGTACTTACTTTGTAGAGATATATTTTTGTTCTGAGATAACTTTGTCATACAATGCTATTCCCCTAGGTTTTACTACTGGTATAGTACATACTGATACATTTTGCCGACCGACGGCAACAAGCTCTAATAACAAACACAAAATATTATAAACTAGTTTTTCACCGCGGCTTCGCTCCCGTTGTCCAACCCAAAGGACCCGTATTCGGGACAAAAAAAACTATGTTAGGCAACAAAAAATCAAATCTTTCCTTTGTTTATTAGTGTAGATGTAGATAAAAATATAGATATAAAAATCTGTATTTATAGATGTTTATCAATTAAAATGCCTCAAAGACTTAACGAATTTGGATATAATTGTGAACACAAATGGAACATGGACCGGATAATAAAATAGGATGTGTTAATCCCCGTAGTTTATTAAGTTCTTGTGGCATAATTTTCGACTTACAAACGGGCGAAGCCGCTGGCAAATGCTAGTGACAAATATAAGTATCTTCCGTATGTACTAGTAAGTAAATGTAGGTACCCAGACACGCTTCAATTACTGACAACGCACCTGCCAAGACCCTAGTCTCAAGTGGACCGCCCCCTAAAACTTCATGGGGTTAGCAACGGTATAAAAGCAAAGAATGGGCAGGAACCGACTAATTACGTCATACTTGTTTGTTAAGTGGTATTTATCTCGCCTTAAATCCTTAAAACCTAAGAAACACGCAATTTATATCAGTAGGTAATTGTTAAGTCAAAGTTAAAATAACTGTCTTTTACAGTTCTCGAGAAGAATACCTATTTTATAATCTATTTAAAAAAAATCGGTTTCGACCCTAAAAAACCGGCCAAGTGCGAGTCGGACTCGCGCACGAAGGGTTCCGTACGTGGTAAATTGCGGTTTACGATTTATGACGTATTAAAAAAAACTACTAACTAGATCTCGTCCAAACCAATTTTCGTTGGCAGTTTACATAGTACATAATATTTTTTTTTTAGTTTTATCATTCTCTTATTTTAGAAGTTACAGGGACACACACACACACATTTTACCACTTTGGAAGTGTCTCTCGCTAAAATTATTCAGTTTAGAAAAAAAATATATTAGAAACCTCTATATCATTTTTGAAGACCTATTCATAGATACCATATATTCATAGATACGTATGGGTTTGATGAAAAAAACACCAAAAAAAAATCAAGTATGGGAACCCCCATTTATTGTTTTTTTTCTATTTTTGTGTGAAAATCTTATTGCGGTTCACAGAATACATCTACTTACCAAGTTTCAATAGTTCTTATAGTTTCGGAAAAAAGTGGCTGTGACATACGGACGGACAGACAGACAGAAAGACAGACAGACAGCCAGACAGACATGACGAATCTATAAGGGTTCCGTATTTTGCCATTTGGCTACGGAACCCTAAAAAGCAAGTTCTACCAGTATTGGTTACTTCTGCAAACGCAGCACATTCGTGAAAACACAAACGAAAACTAAATAAAGAATCTAATCTAGGTTCTAAGAACGATCACAACACCCACCTACTTTTCATAACCTTGCAGACTTTAACTACTCTATATCCATCCTTTAGATAAATTTAAACACAACACAAATGTATTCATTTTGTCGTACTGAAAGCCCGAAGCTCTTATCGGCACACGCTTAAATATGTGACAAAACAATAATGTCGAATTAACACGAATCATTTTCAATTAATCTTTAACGGTTTAAGTACAAGCTGGCTTTTGTCGTTCGTTTCCTAGAATTGTAGCGAACGGAGATTTTAATTTGAACCCGCTGTTGTTACCGAAAGTCTATAAATGATTTATTATTGAATTTAATTAATGTTATCAAATAGAAGGGATGTTTCAATAAAATTGGGTTATAAATCATATCATGGCCAGCTTCTTCCCGCGACTTCAGGGCTGTGGCCTGTCCCAAAGATTTTCGGGATAAAAATAGGTATGTAGTATGTATGACACTCAGTAAAAGAGTTTTTATAATCGGGTCATTCAGTACTTTCAGATATTGTCATCCACAACGATATAAACTATTTTACCTCATCGTATTGTTAATATCTACGTATATACTAATATTATTATATTATAATGCTGAAGAGTTTGTTTGAACGCGCTAATCTCTGGAACTACTGGTTGGAATTGAAAAAATATTTTTGTGTTGGATAGTCCATTTATCGAGGAAGGTTATAGGCTATATAACATCACGCTACGAACAATAGGAGCGGAGCAGAAATGCAAAATGTTGCAAAAACGGGCAAAATTATTCCTTTTTGAGAGCTTCGCGTGCGCTGCGTAAGCGGTTAAAGTTACGCAACATTCATGATTGTAGGGTAGGTAGGGTAGGGTAGGTAGGTAGCCAGTTGACGGGAGCGAAACCGCTAGTTGATAGATATAACACGCAAACCCACGCAGCTACAATTCTACCGTTTAATAATACCATCAATAATTTAAAGTAGTAATAAAAATGTAGCTAAAATAACTGAGTAAAATAAATATATGAAGCCTAACAAAAACTAGGAGTCCCGGTGTATTCTGACTGTTTGTGAGGCACAAAATGTTACACAATGAATTTACTATCTTGTTGAAAACTCGGGTTCTCTACTTCACAATAGACTTTATTTTTATCACACGGTTAGCAAACAATACCCGGGTTGTTTATTGTGAAATATGAAATAACTTTTTCAAAGGGACTGTGAAATATTATTCTAGCGCAACCATAGATGTTTATCTTTAAACGCAACCGCACTTTCCATCTACACTCATTCGTCTATGTCTCTAAGTATTACAAGTAGAAAAAAACTATGTCATTATTCGTTTGCACTTACCACGGTTTATTTAACGCGGTACCCCGAGCAAAACGCCGCGCAAGCCGTTTTTGGTGCTGTTTTTAGGAGCTATCTACTCGTTATTTAAAAAGAAATATCAACTAATAAAAATACATTAAATTTCTACATATTATTGATTCTAAAATGGTAGTCGTACTTTTTGCTTAAAGAGGTATATGTTTCACTAATCTCCTTCCAACTAAACCATAAAAGATGAGAAATAATTATTGATAGCATGCATCTCCTCGTAAAGTGTTCATTAATAATTTTTTGTACTAACACTAATGGAAAGACAATTTAATATCGGACATTTTAGTAGTTTTTTTTTTTCTAAAATTCGTTTTTATAAAGATTTTATTCTAAAATCTGGGCGTATTCACTACTGTAATTCATGCGCCACCAGTGCCGCTAGGCCAATAAGAATGCTCATATCTCATGCTTGTTTTTTGGTCAAGGTACCGTCTTAAGGTTGGCACAACATGCAGGGTCTAATTTACTCGCAGGCTAAACAGGCTATGCCTGGGGTGCGATGATCGCCAAGCTAAGACGCCACGTTTAGATCCTGAAGATCACGAATGTGATGAAATTGCTAATTTGAAGTTTTATTAAGAACAAAACACACAGCTCCCCGTCCGCCTGCTTGAATTGCTTAAATTCATTGTTATTTTGTAAGCAAGCTTTAATTATACGAATATTCTTCGCATATCAAGTGTCAGTAGCTGTCTTTATCATTATAGTTATCAACACCTACACTCCCTTTGTTCTGTTATAACAGGCATGTTATTAAATAAGGTATGCCTCAAACGTAATAATGTGTACAATGTGTGGGTAAAAACGTATATTATTATTTAGGAACGTTTCGAGCTTGATTGTAATAAAGGCCCAAACAAGTGCACACTAGAGTAATGTTTCGGTAAACAAAGGAAATATATACATACAATATTTACCACAATTTTGTTAGTGTTCGAGTGGTCATGTTTTTGACATCGAAAATAATGAATAATCCCAGCATAGTGTAACGAATAACGATGTTTAACTGTATATCTTCCTACTAAAACATGTTACTGTGGGTACATAGCTACCTATGTCGCCTGATAATTTCACTCGGAATGCGAAAGCATATTTTAAATTCAGCTGCACCTCTCGCTGAAAAGTGCAACGAAAAAAGTTCTTACCTAGTTTTTTATTTCGTTTCTGGCATCATCTTTTCGTCGCCGTGGTGGCCCGCAGGTTTTCTTTTAATGCTCACTATTCACACAAGTTTTATTGCGCAAGTTTATTTTTCGGAATGCCTAAGTCGTCTGTTTGACACTTTGCTAGAGAATTTCAAAAAATTGTTTACTCAAATTCGGCCAACCAGTTGACAAAGTCAATTTGAATAAACACATTACCCTCCTTCGGCAGTCGGGTAAAAATAATGCCAGTGTAAATCACATGGGAATCCTTGGTTTAATACTCTGAAATGAGCGCAATTTTTTTTTACTAACATTCTTTTCTGTATCTATTTATTTATTTATTTATTTAATTGGGTAAAACAAACGACTACACACTAAAGCAATACATAGAGTTTAGCAAGAAGAAAAACAAATGTGCACCCAGCGACATTTTCCACATAATATAAAAACAAAACATTATACAAAGTTAGTACGACTTGCGCTTACACATTGGAAACAATTGCTTATAAATATAATAAGGTACTATTGATAAAACTTAAAAAGCCATGTGTATAAAGTTATATGATAAACTAAAACAAAACTTGATAAATTATTACAAAAAAAATAAAAGCAATACAAACAAAAAATATATATTACAGATGAAAGGCCAAAAATAAAAATTATTACGTATTTTGACGTTTTATGTCAAAGAAAAAATATATTATGGATTAAAATGTCAATAGAATAAATTGTACAAACAAGGCGTCAGCAAAATAAATTAAAATATTATTACAATTTTTTTGTTATTATTATTTAACACCTTAACTGCCAGATGCCCGACAAACAATACATTTTCTATTGTGTCTCGTTAGTACGGCATTATATGTGTTAAAAAAAGAAGCAAAAGGAAAAAAAAATATGTTAAAAAACTACGAATCACTAATTGGAGCAGAATTAATTTTCTCACAAACAAGGCGTCTAAATTTTCCTGCTGAAACAACGAAGATGTCGATATTTATGAAGATCTTATTATACTGATCAGCAAGGCGACGTAAGGGTGCCCGCAAACCCGCATTTGTACGACTAGATGATACAGCAAACAGGGGTCGCAAACGCACCTCACGGCTTATGATATTTCTAGGTACTATATAACTAATCCTACTTACAATATCAATACAGTCAAATGTGTTATTGCAGAGGCGAAATTGAAACATCGTCTCCAAAAAGATACGTCTGGTTTTCAAATTTTGTCTGTATCAAAAGAAGTCCGACAAGACTTGGATACTCCAATATGGTGGCCCAAGTTCTTAGCGGAACCCACAGTGAAAGCGCTTTACCAAAACATGTTCATCATTCTCTTGCCCCAATCCCAATTTATTTTCAGTCAAGGCTACATCCATGTGAGTCATCATCTGAAAGAAAAGAAAGAAAGAAAGGCTCCTTTTTAGCACGGCCCATCCATCATTCCTTTGGGTTCCCCTCCACTTAAGCGTTCCCAAAACATTTTATACGTATGTATGAAAAATCCACCAAAAGCGATAAAACAAATATAAGTAATTGTAAAGCAATAAACTGACGCTGAGAACAATGCAGCACCGATGCAAAATATTTGATTGACAGTCCAATATTGTTTGCATATGTCGTTACCGCTTCCATTTTATGAAACACACGAAGCGTTGATACCGCTTGAGACCATTGACATGTGCTAGCGCTAGGTTTAGAGAATGACAAATGTGGGAAAGTATTTGTTGATATACATTTTTAGATGAAAATGCTCCGCTAGGCAGTAGGCGTGACGCACTTGGGATAAAGTGAGGAACAAATACGTAAGAGGATCATTTAAGGTAGTAACAATCGCCGACAGGATCAGAGAGAGCAGAATTAGATGGTATGGGCACATTATGAAACGTGAAGATAACTGCTCCGTGATGACTATGCTCAAAATCAACACCAAGCAACGAACAAGGGGCAGACCGCCCTCCTCTTGGTGGACCATTATCAAGAGAGACCTCAAGGAGAAAAGTTTGCCACCATCGAAAATCCAGGATAGCCCATTCTGGCGGAGACGCACAAGGAGGCCCGACTCCAAATAAATTGAATTAAAGGGGGCAGGCAGAAGAAGAAGATCAATTTTCAGTAGGGAATATGCCGTTATTACCTAAAATTTACATTATTATAATAAACCATCGCGCCTGTATTCCCCGAAGGGTTAGGCAGAGCCATCAACCGGGCGCAAAACTAGACTCCAGGAAGCTACTGAGAAATTCCAGACGGAAAAGCCCAATAACACTTTGCACGACCTTGGAATCAAACTCAGGACCTCATGCTTAACAGTAGCACCTGCGACCGCTACACCAATGAGGCATTCCTGAAAATTACTGACTATTATTTATGACAGAAAACATATTATCATTTATTTTTCAATCTCTAACACTCGTTTTCATGCAAGATGTTATCGAGGCGTTACAAATGACACGTAAATCAAGTAATGGGATTGGTGCTTGATAATTAATGCAAACCAATCACAGCTAACACGCGTTTTACATTCGGTCACATTAATTTATTGATAATTTTCGTTCATGGAATTGGGTCATAGCTATAGAACGCATATCAACGTCAATGGCGAGTACATCACTCACTTTCGGTTTGCCGACGATATAGTGGTCATGGCTGAGACCATGGAGGACCTCAGTACAATGATCGATGTCCTTAGTAGAGCTTCCGAAAGAGTGGGTCCTAAAATGAACATGGACATAACCTAGGTGATGTTGAATGCCCATGTTGTGGACGACTATGTCAACCTGGGACATGTTGGGTAGGTCTAACTTCCAGAAAGAGGTCAACCGTCGAAACCGGCTGGGCTGGTTCGGGTTTTATCTTCTCGTCCAACTTACCACAGCGTCTCAAAACGAATTTCCATGATCAATGTGTGTTGCCAGTGATAACCTATAGTCCTGACACATGGTCACTTAAAATGGGCATAATCAGAAAGCTTACACTCACCTAAAGGGCAATGGAGAGGGTTATGCTCGGCGTTTTCCAGCGGACTGGTAAATGTGGCGAGACTTGGTGTAGGCGTGACGCCTTTCAGCTGATATGATGTTGATTTCAAAACTCTCTATAATGAACCTGATTTCAGGTAACTCTTCCTATAGATTGACTATTTGCACTGATACATCTTTACTTCATTAATCTAACTCAAATATGACTCAAACTCGGGCAGTGTTGGCTAGAACCACTGCTAAAGATGTATTGGCGTAAGAATTATTAATGGGCCTGAGTACAGATATTAATTTAAAGCACTCTAACCGAGAAATCTTCTGTTCCTGTTGCTTCTCACGTTAAATTAATTAACAGCTGCTTAAAAAAACGAATGTAATCTTTTAAGGAAGACCGAAATTAATATTAGAAGCCGGGCGTGACGAAGTGTCGTATCTAGCGCGTGTGAAGTGATCAATGACGGGAAAGAGGAGTGACGTCACCGCGTGACACGTGACTCGCACATGACACTACACCACCGCAATTTCCGAACCAAATATAACTTGCTTTCCGGTGATAAATTGGATGTAGGTGGGTATATCTGCATATTATTATATAGGTACTTTGCAATCGTTGATTCACTGATACATTCTTTTTGGAAGTATTTTTGCCGGTGTTTAGTGTGTGCCACTTTTATATAACCTATTAAAATACCGCTTTGAGTCCACACAAAAGTACTGTTTCATCAGGTGGCTAAGATCTCGCTTCTGGTACTTGAAGTTATAGGTTTAAATCCGGGCAATTACGAATGTGACTTTTTCAATATTTTTTTCTGAGTTTATCTTAGACATAGCTGAAGGAAAACATCATGAGAAACTTATATAGTTAATCATCATCATCATCATTTCAGCCGAAAGACGTCTGCTGAACATAGTCCTCCCCCAAGCGTCGCCACACTGACCAAGTCGTCGCTCCACCTAGAGGGAGGCCTTCCAACGTTGCGTCTTCCGGTACGCGGTCGCCACTCTAAAACTTTTCGGCCCCAACGGCCATCCGTTCTGCGAGCAATGTGCCCTGCCCACTGCCACTTAAGTTTGGCAGTTCTTCGGGCTATGTCGGTAACGTTGGTTCTCTTGCGGATGTAGTTATTATAAGTTTGAAATCGCCTACCCACCTTGAGCAAGCGTGGTGATTAAAGCTCGTCCCTTCTCTGTATGAGAAGAGGCCTTTGCCCTGCAGTGGTACAGTAGCAGGCTGGTATTATTATTTCATCATATTTACCTAAATATTACTTACTTATATCCAATTTTCGCTAACCGACACAACTTTCCAAACTCCGTTTTCCATGTATCAAAGTTTAAATATTAACCGGAGATCAAAACTCAGGCAGCAACTACGCTCGCGACCGGGGCAGAGCGTCAACTTTAATATATGTAACAGGTCACCCAACTAAAAGCAGGATTATCTGTCGTTAAGGCCGCGCTTACCGAAGAGCCCCGTGTTTAAAACTAAGCCACCCAATCTGAAATCACTTAGACACATGTTACTTGCCCCATAGAAATAAGGATCTATATTGAATTGGTATATTAAAACGTCGGTTCGACGCTATACAAATCTAGAGCGATATTGACGTGCCTTAATTACTCTACATACCTTTGATCACGGATTAGCGAGGAAATGGAATTCTAGTTAGCATGTGGGATTTGGGGTTGTATCAGTTAGTCTGTTGAGTCACTGATTCGTTGAATATCGGGTTAAACTGACCCCAACACACAACTGGTAGTTGATAAATCACCATCGGATCAGGAAAATTAACTATGCTTTGTTTTTTTCCAATCATATTCAGATATTTAATATCTACACAATAACCGCCTGCATAGTTTTATTCCATTTGCTTCCTATTCTGTAAAACACATAATTACCCTACTTTTCCGTTATATAGTAAGTACTGTGTATCATTACGTCAATAGTACGTGAGCATTAGGCCGGTAATCAGTGTAACAGCTTGTATCCTCAGTATTAATAGCTTCGCCTTGGAATGACTGTTGACATAAGCTAAATTATCTCAATACAGGCTCAGGTCAATTGATCTTACCGCTAAATCGGACTCGGATTACGTAATGGTCTAAAGTAATGAATTTACTTACTTAGAGGCAAATGTGTCTGTTTTTTTTCACAACAAAAGAATCTCTCGTACAAATTAATTAATTACACAAAGGATCTGTCACACTAGCATTCTTTTTGTTCGTAGGTGTCTCAGGAAGAGGCGTTAATGTCAAGAATATGGGTCAAGGCTATACGTACCAGGAATCACTAATCACTTTAACAAGAGTGGTAACCACGGAAACATTCCATAATAGAACGCTTGTCATCTGTCGAACCCATGGAACACGGTTGACAATGCAGTCTGATATGACGAAGGATAGTGTCGTCTTTGTGTCTGGTTTTCGAAGTTCATGCAGACGGCTGACTAAGAATATTCAATCGCCTTTGTCTAAGGAAACAAAATCGACGTTTCAGCAGCCAATGTTGCATCGTATATGTAAATCTTCGCCATTGTTCTGGCACCTTTCAAACGCCCGTTATCGCTCATCGCTCCGTCAAACCTGGAAAATGTGTAGCCGTATACAGTAGCGGTTTTACATATTAGACGGAAAATATTGGTTTTAAGTTACCTCAGCTTTCACCGGTTAAATTCTCGATCTTGACGGTCAAGATTTGTTTTGAAAATTATTAGTGTTTCCGCTACGAGTCTAAAAGTCTAATCAATCATTCCTAAACAGTTCTAAATATCATATGGTAAAACGCGTCAGTTACAAAATTATACATTCTGACGTTGTAATTTACTCTCGACGGACGGGATTTATGATTGCTCTTCTCGGGCCACTCTCATCGTATTAATATTAGTGGGGCGAGGCGGGAGACAGGGACATCGCTCCTAGGATACCGAGCTCGAAACAAACCCAATTAAACGCGCCCGCGCCGCGCCCGCACCCGTACCAAACACAAAGTAGAAAGTACAGAAGGCTGCCTTCGTACAACTAGTGAACACAGGCGCACTCACACATTGATGCGTACTTACGGCCGTCTCAAAATATGTCAAGCAAATGAAAGTTACGCATGTGCTTGCAGTCACTCTGTACGTAGACGCGTGTCTAAGTGTGCTTGCAATGTTGCTTGTGAACTCTTTGAGAGTTGACCTTCTGCATTCTATTTATTATGTGCCAGTGCCGCTCCCGCACCGCCCCTAATCATCCACCCCGTGCCTTCTGTTTCACTAACCTAAATAGATTTATTTATATTTATTTATATATACTTTATTGTACACCAAGATAAGACAATACAAAAATAAACATTAAAATTAAAACAAATATACAACAGGCGGCCTTATCGCGCTCTGCGATCTCTTCCAGGCAACCTTGAATGGATAGAGATAGCCTGGACACGATATGGGGTTTATCTGATATATAGATATATAGATTATCTGCCTTTTAAATGAATCATCGCTTTTAAATACTCTTCTAGGGTTACAAACTTTAATATTGTTTTAAAATAATGTCTAAACTCAAATTATAATATAAATATCGGCGGGAACGGTTCAGAATTTTCTGTGTTTGTTTGACCCCTTAATCTGGGGCATAGAAGGATCTCGACAACGAAAATAAACAGACATACCAACAGGAAATAATTCTCAAAAACTGCTCGTTTCATATTTTTTGATTTCTGTTTTTACTAAGAGCCACTTTATTGCGATCAGTCTAGCTCTTATATAGAAAAATGTATTTATGAAAAGGAGGACAGCAATATGAATTATGAAGCCATATTATAATGTGAGGCATACTAGGAATATTGCCTTACCAGAAGGTACCCAGAAGCTACTAAATGTTGCTATAAATCAAATTGTAGGCACGATATTTGACATTTTGTCACCATTAGTTTTTACGACTAAGCTGAAATATACGAGCAAATACCGAACATATTCCTAAATATTTGCAATTTGTATGTCCATAGAATGAAATGAGATGAGAAGAGATATGTATGGAATTTAGCTATTTATGTAATTTTATGTAAACAGTTTTGTTTGTGTTTGTGTAAGTATGGACCATTTCATTTCAGTAAAAGTATTGCCGTGCTTGAAAACTATGTTAACAGCCTTTTATTTCATGAATATGTTGGACTAGAAAAAAGTAATGCGGAGAATTTCAGGAGCTTTTAAAAGGCTTTCTATTGACTTTTGCGATTTGACGGAACACAGGCACCAAACCATATAAATTCCAGTACATATTGCACTGGAGCTGGTGCGTATATGAATAGGTAGTGTCATGTTGCATAAACCACGCTTACATTCACCCTACCACGTGAATATATGGACCAAGCAATATTCTCTGCTAAATATTTTAAATAGAACTGACCTTAAGAAAAATACTCAAGAGTAAATAATACTCACGTGTAGTTGGTAATTCATAAATAACACACAGTTTGGACTTTGACCTATTCTTTATTTTCCAGCTCACACGAAGATACCATCAACTCAATACAATATATCCACTTAGGTCAACGCAACTATCTTACAAACCGTCCAGACTAGACTCCCCAACTGACTCAACCCACCTTGTGTCCGAACAATCCCCCTCCATTCGTCAAATGTCATTAGATGTGACGTCATTGGAGATTCGAATATTTTCTAGGATAATCAATTTAACAACTTTTAAATACTATTTGATGTTAACAATAAATACAATAATTCTTAACAAATAAAACATATATTTTTCAAAGAAAGCCCAACAGTATCGATGGATTTACTGCTCTCTGGATAAACAACATACTCAGACAGCGGTGACCATAACGCACTGACAACTGACTCCGGTGAGTGTGCTCAAGAGCTCCACGACCTCATCCCACCAGCCCCCTTCTACCATCGGACATCTAGACGCACTGCAAGTTACCATCCTTACCTTGTTGCCATTCCACCAATTCGCACCAAGCGCTTCCAAACATCCTTCATAATGCGCACAACGAATGAATGGAACTCACTACCTGCGTCTGTTTTTCCGAACGCATTCAACCCGAATCTCTTCAAAGTTAGAGTGAACAGGCTTCTTTTGGGTAAGCGCACTCCATCGTAGACTCTGTCTCTGTCACCTCTGACCTAGACAAGAGTCAAGAGCAAACCCATCATAAATAAAAAAAATAAAAAAACTGTAGATAAATTTAGATATATCGGTAGGTTATATTTTTATTAACATATATACAATTGAAAATTCTAAAAACAAAGACAAACCTATATACAAATACAAAAGGACGACGGAAAAGACCTCATTGTGCATCAAAAAATTCGTCCACATCAATGTCAATAGGAAACGTGCCCAGAACGCTGGCAGCATTGCCACGTTGGATGGCAATGCTGATTCTCTGGCCGAAGAAAAGGCCAGCCCTCTGGTCACGTGAAGAGTCGACGAGCTTTGTACTAATTTCTCGAAAAACTCGATGCGCACTCGGACCCCATGGACCTAATGTTTCAACCCCAAACGGCTCAAACATATAACTCCCAATAAGGTTGTTATATTTGCGCCGTTTGAGGTTTTCTGCACCGGCAGCAGCCGCCCCAGCACAGCCCGCCGTGCTAAGAAGATGGGATGGCGCAAGGGTGTCGAAACATGTTGCATCCCACACCAAAGGCCTACCCACCTTCCAAGGCATTATGGTCATCCCGTCTGGTCTCTTCCCATCGTCGCGTGCCAAGCCATTGGGTTCTAAATCAGCTGGCACCCCGGCGGTGACAAGAGCCCGACGTATGATGTCATTAATGCTGGCGTGCCGTGCTAGCCGACCAGCGCTCCTACTGCTCCTCCTATTTCGGTAGGTACTGTAACTTTATACTCCAGGTGTTCATTCATAACATCAGAAGCACTCCAAGCTAGGAAATAGATCCGCAATATTCAGCGGATATGAAGCCGGCCGGCGCGGCGCGTGCGGTTACAGCCCCGCACTAAACAAGCAGACACGTATTGCCTTGTCGGTATTAAAGGTTTTACAACAAAAGTTATGTATGGGTTGAACGGGGTTTTCCCTTTGGTATGATCTAATTTTGTCTCAGTAGGAAGGCGGTAAAACGGCGTAATGGGCCTGAACAAAACGCCTCTGATTTATAGAGGGCGCGCCACCCAACTCGTACTCACTTATATAGAAAGTGGCAGACACCCTGAAAAGGGTTACGCGGATATATTCCGAGTTTGCACTACGCTTGAACAAATAAAATGACAATAAATACCTAAGCACTTATTTCGGTCTATCGGTAATAAAATACTTTCCACGTAGTACACGTTAGGTACCGTCCACACTCCACGCGTTTTCGTTGTTTTGTCAACAAATTGGCCTGAGGACTGTTCAACTGTATTTCGTTTTTATATTCAAATTGTGTTGGATACATTTACTCTGTCAGTTCGCAGCAAAATATTTGGTTTCGTATATTTTATTAAAATCGAAAAAAGTCTCACTGTTATTATTGTAAACATTAATAAAGCTGTGAAAACGTTTGTGAGGCATCCTTAGTGTGTGTAAACGTGATAATAAGCCAGCAGATACTTATTCATTCGCCGCTGAACAAGTTATTCAAATGAGATTGTGCACAAAATTTCATTTCACTATAAAAGAAAATAAATTGAAATTTTAAAATGCGTTATGGGGTGGTTCTTGGCATTAGAATCAATTTAATCTATCCGCGTAAACATTGGGTGGTTAATGTTAGTATTGGTTCGCCACGGTGGTTTTGCGTAGGTACCCTGGGCTATCCTTCGCGTGGATAGACCAACACCAGAGCTTACTTGGTAAAAGTTTTATAGCCGCGTGTTAACTAGATTGCCTCTGCATTGGCAGAACAAAACCACTACTTCTCTCCACAATTTTCCCTCAAGGTTACAGACAACGAAAACCAACACAAAGCCTCATTTATTCAGCATAATATGAATTGAGTTAATTAAGACGTGTGTAAATTACATGGTAATTTGTTAGCGCGCCCCAAACGAACTCTCCGCAGACAATCTCATTCGCACACAACACGATTCATCACATAAACCCAAACTTAACTAATTTACGTCAAAACAAATCATATAGGTAAACATAAAAGGCCCCGCTAATGAGGTTAACTATTCGGAAAATATTCTTCCTCTCAGAGATAATATGATAACAACATGACACAGATATGAGGAAAATATTTCACACATAATTCTATACGAAAAAGGTTTTATGGCTCGTAAAGCCAATGATCCCAAAATTGCCCTCAGCTTTCTTCTAATCCCAAAGGTTTATATGTAAAACACCAATAAAAAAATTCTAACGTCTGTAAAAATACACATAAAATTATACAATTGAAACGGAGGCGAAAATATAATGGACAGTCGTAATATGTTAATACTTTTTATACTCATGAATTTAAAATCAAATCATTTATTTGCGAAATATGGGTGGTTTTCAGGGTGACATTTTTATATAAGTTCTGTAGACCATGCGTTGCATGAAGTTTTAATAAATAAATAAATTATTGAAGCAATTACTCAACTTAATTATTTTCTATAAATTATTTTCTCATTTGAATTATCATTAACAGAATAATAAGCTTCCAGAATTAAACAATTGTTTAATTGGTTTTAAATAAATTGTAATTATTATTTTATTTGATGTACTAAGGTAGTTTATTATATATTCTAGGGCTCATACAAAATGCACTCTTATCAAACATAGCTGTTCTATGGCTTATTGCACTGAGTGTAATGCCAAGTGTTGCACTTTTTATTAAAAAATATATAGTTCGAATTTTCTTAACGCTTCACCTTTTTAGGGTTCCGTAACCCAAAGGTTAAAAACGGGACCCTATTACTAAGACTCCACGATCCGTCTGTCGGTCTGTCTGTCTGTCCGTCTTTCACCAGGCCGTATCTCATGAACCGTGATAGCTAGACAGTTGAAATATTCACAGATGATGTATTTCTGCGGCAACAGACAATTTAATAACAAATACTAAAAACAGAATAAAATAAATATAAGTGGGCTCCCATACAAAAAACGTGACTTTTTTGCCGATTTTTGCGATAATGGTACGGAACCCCTCGTGCGCGAGTCCGAGTCGCACTTGGTCGGTTTTTTTAATAAAACATCAAGATACCGAGATCAGTTTTCCAAAAAATATGCTTTCATATTTATTATTAAACACTCTTAAAAATAAGGTGGTTTATACACGGTCCCTTATATGAATCAGAGGACACAGGTGGACGAGGCGTACTCTCTTGTAAATATTTGATGTATACCCTTAACAGCTCTTTGCTATTATAATTTACGGTATTGTACAAGTACCTTAGCAGTATAACCCTACACTTTCGCCCACTCACATCTCATATTTATGCGTTAAGTTACATTGCCTTTAACATCACTTGAAATCCTTCGCGAAATGTTGTAAGGTTTTATGCCATGATGGATGTTTTTTACTCTTTTACGCAAAAACTATTGAACGGATTTCAGTGAAATTCTTGAAATTAGCAAACAGGTAGTTTTTAATTTGGATTAATACATGTAATATTTTTATCAGGGTATTAAGTTGTTGTTGCCTTTACACCACTTGAAATCCAACAGCTATTACTAAAATTTGGTAATGTATCTATGGATGTGTGTCTCTTTCACGCATAAACTACTAAACGGATTATATGTAATTTGGAAGAAACATAGTTTATAACTTTATAACATAGAATATTTTTTATCCGGGTGTTAAGTTCCTTTGGGATAATTTACGAAATGCACGGGGCGTGTTCGTTGTTGAAAGTTATTTATCTAATATGAACACTAACTCATAAAACTAAAACGCTTATTTAATTTATTTTAATGCGACTGCATTTGCGTAAAAATCAAAATTAAAACAGTAATAACAGTCCACGGTACTTTACATGAAATTTAAAAAGAGAATCTCGAAAATATTTTGATGAAAAAATAAGGAAAATCTTTTTCCATTTCACATAATTCTGTTACAACACAAAGTCAGAAGCTTTGTTGTGAATAAAAACCTATTTCGTCTGAACAATGCGTGTAAATACTGACAATAAAAGATGAGGATCAGTTAATAGCAATGGATGCTTTATAAGAACGTTAGTCGGTGCAAATATCTGAAATGTATGTATCATGGACCAAGTGATTAATCAGTGCACTATGTTTAATGCCCGGGCATTATGAATCTTATCAAGTCAAATCGGGCAATGTAATGAATACTGACTTAAACTTCTATATTCATCACATTGTCTGTCCATTATGAGTATTGCTACGTAACGGTTAGGCAATTCGATAATTATGATCAATGAATTAACCAAAAGCGAGCGAAAAGAGCTCGGGACCTTAGCTCCGACACGCATAGGTTAGGTTCGAGGTCCGTCATCTCCTTCATGTCAGGTTATTTTAGACCCTGCAGAGAGAAACAGGAGCCCCGCAGCGGGGCTCCGTCAACTTTGTTGCATTAATTGTAATCGTACTTACCGATTCTATATTAAAAATTAAGGCCCAACAAGTGATGGGCTTTATTCAGAAAGTCTGGTCAATTGGATTATTTCAATAGTTTTTATCATATTGCCTACTCCTATTGGAATTTTTTTAAATTGCTCGGGCATTTTGAATAATGCCGTATTAATCACTTGGTCCGTAACATATATAGTAGTAGGCACTAGTACCTACATAGGTACTAACTTCAGTCACGCCTATGATGTACTTTTTCACAGCTGAATGGATTTAGATGAAACTTGGTTTTTACGACCGAAACCGAATTTCGGCAACAATCTCAGTTTTGGCCAAAACCGAAATTTCTTTACAAGGATCATGTTTTGAGGCAAAAATTAAGAAAAAATCAAAAAATCAAAATTTATTTATTCAATTAGGCCATTAAGCGGCACTTTCGAACGTCAAAAAAAAAAAAAATTGAATCTAATACTAACCTCCAGTTTCCCAGCCCAAAATCATCGGCGAACCAATGCAACAAACTGCCAAGCAAGCGCTATCCGCTGCGATTGGCTGTTGAAAATTCATTCAACCAATCACAGCAGACAACGCGCGCCCGACAACCCGCCACACCAACCCCCCGACAACTCCGAGCTGGGAAACCGGGGGCAATTGATTCTACCGTCCATTCGGAAATGTAGCTTGTTGTGGAGAAGAATGGACAAGAAACTCCACACATACTCTTTTACAAAAAATGTGTTTTACAACTATTTGGTTACATTATCTTGTTGGAAAAAAATAAAATACATACATGTGAGAACGATGTAAAAAAAAAACAAAAAAAAAGTAACGCACTTAAAAGCTTCTACAAAAAACAAACAATTAAAAATACAATAATTAGGTAATTAAAAACAGGCGGAGGCAGCTAAGTTATGACCAATCCCAACTGATGGCGCCCGTTCACGAACATGACACATGGATCGGCACCACTCAGCTCAACCATCATGAAGGGAACCGAATGATCCAACACATGTGCCACCATCAGAGTGACATTAGAGAGAGCATGACACACTATCAACTGCCAGGGCACACTGAAGTCAACGTACGACACAAAGGTATAGCAAATGGTAGATTTACAGTTGGTACATAGTACTCACATATGTGCTGTGCAGTTATATAATATAAAAATAAATTGAGTTTATACAACAATACTTCAGAACTTTTCTGCTTATAACTTGTTATTGTGCCCTAGTGACTGTGGAGCTGGACCAGCGCTGAGCCAAGCATTTTTATCAGCGATGTAATCCCCCAACCTATAATATGCCTGCCTGCATAGTGTGCGTTTTATAAAAGTTTTGAATTTCGCCTCATTCAGTTCTAGAATGTGAGGCGGTATTTTGTTGTAACATTTTATACAGTACCCCATAAAAAATGAAGCTACTTTAGCCAGCCTGAAACCTGGTTGAATTAATTGGTCCCTATTTCTAGTAACATAACTATGTCTATCGCTGTTTTTACTAAAAAGATGTAAATTCTTTCTCACGTACATGATGTTTTCGTAAATATATTGACAAGGTACCGTCATGATGTTAATTTCCTTAAACAGTTCCCTTAGAGAATCGCGCCGGCGAAGATTGTATATCGCTCTGATGGCTCGTTTTTGCAGAATAAAAATTGACTGAATGTCTGCAGCCCTTCCCCATAGTAATATACCGTAAGACATTATGCTATGCAAGTAACTAAAATAGACCAGCCTCGCGGTATCTACATCAGTAAATTGACGAATTTTTCTAACAGCATAAGCTGCCGAACTTAACCGCCCCGCAAGTGATATTATATGAGGACCCCATTGTAACCTTGAGTCTAGCGTGATCCCCAGGAAAACCGTTTTGTCGACGAATTCTAGCTTCTCGTTGTTTAATATAATGTCACAATCATAACTTTTGACATTCGGCAAGGCAAATTTTACACACTTAGTTTTTTTAGCATTTAAAACTAAATTATTAGCAGTGAACCAATTCAGAACTTGCTGCAATGCATTATCTACGTCGAAAACGTTACTCGTACGTCTATTTATCTTAAAAATCAAAGAAGTGTCGTCAGCAAATAACACCATGTTTAGTTTGTTCTTCAATAGATGGGGTAAATCATTAATGTATACTAAAAATAAGAAAGGACCCAAAATTGAGCCTTGGGGTACCCCCATTTTCACGTTCAACCCCGACGAATTGACACCGTTTATTTGGACTAATTGCTGTCTATCATTCAAATAGGATTTTACTAAACTTAATGCTAAAAGGCCTAGCCCGTAATGCTCAAGTTTCAAAAGCAATGTTTCATGATCAACGCAATCAAACGCCTTCGATAGGTCGCAGAAAATACCTATGGCATCTTGCCCCTCCTCCCACGCATCAAAGATATGTTTTAATAAGGTGACACCAGCGTCGGTTGTACAACGTCCTTTGGTGAAACCAAACTGTTTCTCGTGTAGGATTTTATTTGTATTAAAATGAATGAGCATTTGATTTAGCATTATCTTTTGAAATACCTTGCTGAAAACCGGCAGCACGGACACTGGTCTATAATTATTTGTGTCTTTACTGTCCCCGGATTTAAAAAGTGGTATAACCTTCTACACACAAATTAAAAATCAAAGCTAAGTACGGCGCTATAGTCTGAATAATGGAGGTACAAACTTTGATGGACATGCCCCATAGATCTTCGGTCAGTTTTACCTTTATTTGCTTAAAATCCTTTATTACTGTTATTGGGTTTATATGTGAAAAGTGAAATTCAGTCGGGCAGGCTGAAACGTTAGCGTGTAATAAACCAGAAGCGAGCGACGGCGAAGAATTTAAGGGTTCAGTAGTTTTAATTGGGATGCTGGTAAAGAAATTTACAAATTCTTGAGCAACTTCTTTGTTATCTCTAATAAGTCCATGTGTAGTCTCAAGCGTGTAATCAGTATTATTTCTTTTGTTCAAAACGTTATTATAATCAGTCAGTCTTTATTTTTTTTTATCTTTTAATCACATAGCTATGTAGTCTTCGACATTTTCACTTATTGGTATCATAATCAACATAACAACCCCTCATTTAAGAAAATAATAGGTATTCACTAAAAAATACTCGCTTGGATGGAAATTAACGAGCCGAACATGACCGATTACAGCGCGAGAACTCCCGAATGCGGTTCGGTTTCGGTCGTAGTTTCGGCAGGATTGCCGCCGAAACCAAAACTAAACCGAAACTCATTTATTTACCGAAACTGGACCGAAACCGAACTTACGGTCGGACACTATAATGGACAGTCTCCTAGAAAACGATTATCATTAGCTTTTGAATGTTCCCACTGCTGGGACACAGGCCTCCTCTCTGTGAGTGAGGTAATGGGCCTTAATCCACCATGCGGCCCCAGTGCGGATTGATGGATGACACTTGCTTTCGAATTTTTGGTTCTAGGACGTGCCGGTTTCCTCGCGTTGTTTTACTTCACCGTTTTTGAGCAGTGGTTATGAAATAATTTACGCAAAGTAAAGCGCTTGCCTGGGTCTGAAACAACGACCTACGATGCTAAAGTCGGGGCCGTTACCACTGGGCCACCACTGTCCCCAACATTGAAGATTTATAATATTACCCACAAAAAAATATAGGGTAAAAGCCGGATAGTTGCCACACTTTTTGAAATCAGTCTATTCTCTCAGATCAAAGAGCAAAATACTTTATTTGTAAAACTGGCCGGTACTTTGGTTTTTATCTGCAAATTTATGAAAGTAAAAAACATTTTCTTTAATATTTCCAGAGTATTAGCGATCCTTGTGGACCTCTATATTTTTGGACATCTATCGCACGTACTATCCCCATAGTTGCCTTATTCATGTAAATTACGTTTTGGATAGATGCACCACCGAGAAGCAGGACATCCATCCCGCAATAACTTTGATCGTATTTTGCCTTCCTATGCAATCGCACAGAGACATGAGACACGGTCAACTTAGTGGCAGTTATAGTGTATAATAAAAATAAAATGAAAGGTTGGAGAATCTTTCGTTAGATTAATAAAATAGCATGCGATTCACCCTTGAAACTAGACTTATTACAATCGGGGCAAATATACTCCTAGGGCAACTATCCTGGTTTTTACCCTGTGCAAGCAAATACGATTATGGTTTGAAAAATATTTCACCACTTCAATCGCTACTTCAGCTCAAAATCGGATTTAAATTCGTAAAGACATACCCTCTTACTAATAAACACGGAATAAAGTTATACCAGGTATAACAAAGGTATACCCATACATTTTCATAGGTTTATACCTGGTATAATTTTATTCTGCGTTTATTTGTTAGAGGGATATACTATATTTTTATTCAGCCGAGTGATTTTATTTGACTAGCAAATTTTTTGTGATATGTATTTTTTTTTTTAACTGAAAACTTCTTTACTGCGTTGAGTGTACGGGCAATACTTAAAGGTTTGCGTCAGCTACATGCTAATGTGACAGCGTCATCGACATTCTAGAAGTGCGCGCACGATAAGTCTGCGCGCACGATAAGTCTGCGCGCGACGGGTGGCGTGCTTAATATTGCCAGCATAACTGATCTTTTTTCCTTCATTTTATCAATAGTCATTTTTCATTACTCGAAACTTAAAGTAATTTAAGTTAAGCATAATTAATTACTAGATTTTCTACTTGTATAGAATATGATGAAAAAAGCATGATGAAATTATTGTAAATCTTTTATTGAATACTTAGTCGTACCTACTGTTAAATTTGGTCTAACAATGGTCCTGCAGTGGCTAATACCTTCAATTTCAATTCTTTTTTTAATTTCTTGTTCAAGTTATTTGGGTAACGGTGCGTTCAGAAACGCCTAAAACAAAATAACAATGATGAATTATATTACATGCTGCCGGTCCTGTCCCGCTGGTATATTTATGTACCACCCAAAAAACAATACCAAAACTGTCGGGCACCGGTAGTACGAAAATTTTGGGAAATTTTAGTATTGTGGTATCCCTAAAGTTACCTGTCAAATAAGCAACGCGGGCTCTTTGTTTGTAAAACGGTACCGTAGGCCCAGTTTTGTTAATGTCTTGTTCACTTCAAGAAAAAATCCCTGCCATCACTTTAAATTACTTTTAGCATAATGATGGCGATTGTTTACTTCGGAAACGAATAAAAACACGGAATACAACACACTCTCTTGACACCTGACATATTTTTTTTTTTTTTTTTTTTAAATCGTTGCCCCACACTAGGAATTTCTTCCTGTATCGTGGGTGCGTTTACAAACATATAAACTCACATACACAACACCCAGAGCAGGAACAACTATCTGTAGGTCATACAAATATTTGTTCCGTGCGGGAATCGAACCCGCGACACGCAGCGCAGCAGTCAATCGCTCAACCACTGCGCCAACCGTGCGCCCATGACAAACGTTTAGTTCCGATTTTGGCCGCGCGCAGACTTAACTTGCGCGCACATGTGACTTGACGTGCCGTGTGATAGGATAACTCTTAGATAAAGTACCTATAGATTTAGCCTTAAAATGAGCTTGATTGATAGAGCGAGATCGCTTATTGGCAGCCCCATGTAAATAATAAGAACAAAAGATTATTTTTTGTCTTTGTCACCATGGCCGGCTTTTGTTGTTTCTCAAACGCTAATGTCATGGCAGGTTTGACAAACTAACTCGGTCGTGTTTGATATTTTGTGATTTCGCGGGATTAAGTGTTTATATTGAGACAAGAAATTGGGTTATCTAGAGATAATAAGTGTCAGTGCGATGGTGGGTTGAAGTGTTCTAGGCTGTAAAAGCCAAAGTGTTAGTGTTATTGTTATTGTGGTTTCATGTGCGGCCACGCCATGGCTCCATCTATAGGTACTTTATCTAAGGGATAACTGTGTTTTTTCTTCGCATCGCCCGTGTGTCGCACAAAAACACTGTTATATCTAAAAATATAAGTTTTCACTACTGCCTCATGACTACCAATTTTTACAAGGTTTTATATATTTCTTACTTTTATGTGTTCCGGTGACTGTAATCAAAGCTTCCAAGTAAAATTTTACCCACTTTCCAATACCCTTTTGAGTTGAAAACATACACGTTTGTTCCTCGTGACAATGCATTTTTATTATTTTTAGATTGATTGAGAGCTCTCAATCAAAAACAAATATATACAATATAACAATATACTAGCAAATTTAGAAACCTATTTTTGAAAAGTATTCTTGATAAACCGAAAAAGAGTTAACGCGAGGAAATGTTCCACCATGTTGTGGGCGTTTATTGATTCGCAAATAACACTAAAATCCAATTATGAACAAATGTTTGAATTTGTCAAATTGTGAAACTACCAAATACTTGTTTGAGAGTTATAAATTACAGAGCTAAATTTTCGCTAAATCTATTTATAAAATCAATTGCCGAATGTATATGTTACCGGGTTGTCGCAGACATTGTAAATTTATAGATATCTATAATATAAAAATGAATCGCAAAATGTGTTGGTAAGCGCATAACTCAACAACGCCTAGACCAATTTGGCCAATTTTTTTTTTAAATGTTCGTTGAAGTTCAAAGATGGTTTAAAGGTATTTTTTTTAAATAAAAAAGGTAGTGTAGGGTAGGGTAGGGTAGTGTAGTGTAGTGTAGGGTATTGTAGGGTAGGGTAGTGTAGGGTAGGGTAGTGTAGGGTAGTGTAGGGTAGGGTAGGGTAGTGTAGTGTAGTGTAGGGTATTGTAGGGTAGGGTAGTGTAAGGTAGGGTAGGTAGTGTAGGGTAGTGTAGGGTAGTGTAGGGTAGTGTAGGGTAGTGTAGGGTAGTGTAGGGTAGTGTAGGGTAGTGTAGGGTAGTGTAGTGTAGTGTAGGGTAGTGTAGGGTAGGGTAGTGTAAGGTAGGGTAGGTAGGGTAGATAAGTGTTTAGTGTTTTTATGGCAAAACAAAGTTTTGCCGGGTCAGCTAGTTTATAATAATTTTAACTCTTTCTGCGCAATCAGATTTGTTCACAATATATCAAGAATTCCTAATCCTGCTAGAATAATTACAAACCCACGGTGGGTGCAGATATCCTAAATCCAGTGACATATAAACGCATCACTTCAGAACGACGGGTGCAGGCGTTATTAGGCAAATACTTTTTTTTTTTTTTTAGCTGTTGCTATGACAAAGGAATAAACTCTGGATTAGTTGTTTACATTTGATGATTCGAGATGAAGTTGAGTTGGAGGACAACTGACTTAGAATAAAGGAGTTAGATGTATATAGTTTTATTTTTTTGCATACACAGTTTCTTATTTGGCTAGTACGAGTATCTCCGCTACTACAATAAATCAGTACACTCGCAAACTTGTTTCAGATACTAATCAAACATAATATCAAGATAGGCTATTGCAATTTGTAATTAACTTAGGGAATCTCTGAAAGTTACTTAGATTAATGAAGTTATTTAATCGATGGATCTAGAACTAATCTCGACTAATTATTTTAGAATCACTAAAATAATTAGTTGAGATAACAAATGTAGTACCTAAAGGACAAAATATACTTACATAATTTAATATTTTCATGCGGGTGCAGTTTAATTAAAATTATAAAGTTGTGACGGAAATAAGGATTTTATTTTGAATGTTAGTTATAAATATCAGTTACAGGTCATGCAAACAGAATTCGTTCTTTTCTGCAAAAAAGCCGTATCTGCATGAGGATGCGAGTTGAAACCACACAGACAAGATGTTTATAGGTGCAGCCCGATTTATAAAAATACGCTAAGTACTTAATCTGACACAGCTGTTCCAAGATCTACAAGCTCAAATAGTCTGATTCAAATTATTTATTTCAACTAAGTAAGCCATTAAACGGACCTTTTGAATGTCATAATTGATTCTAATAAGTTACTAATAAAAATATTAATAAATAAATGTAAAAAACTATACACGTACTTAAAACAATTTCAGTGTTCCAGCAAGTTGGCGGTCGGCGGTGGCGGCACATGCATTCTATTTCCATACCGGATCGACATGGGTGGCGGTGGCGAGCCCGCCATAAATCAACACAATTTGTTCCCCACGTTTTGATCACCCGTTAATTTCCCTGATAATTGTTAAAATAATACACACGACACAATCAAATCATTCATTTAATAAACTCCATTTGAATAAAGAATTTAGCCGAAATCAAACAATTTTTACTCCGGCAAGCTTTTTGTTCAATATAATAATTGCGAGTTATGTACACAAATTGCCAATTTATGAACGTTTCGTTATTATTAGCGGAATCGTGTTTACAATCAGAATTAAATTTCGTTAGGTATTGTTTAAGTTCTTAAACGATATTTTAATTATTATAATTTGCGAATGTACTTTTCTATCATGATAATGGTACATAATAAAAACATTAATTAAATTCGCTGTGTACTGAACTTTTAATATTAATTGCATGTTATACATTTTAATGAACGAAGTTATACCTACCTACCAACTTAATGAACCACTATTGACTTAAGACGTAAAACTGAAACAAAACGAGCTTAACTTAAATATTTTTCTGTAAACCGTCTTGAAATCTAAAATAAGCGTCTAAGAAGAAACACTAAAGCCGAGACATAAGGACAGCTTAAAGAAATTATAGTGAAACGAAAAAAACGAAAGAAAATTGTTTTCACAACGTCATGCTCTTACCTTTTGAAGTAAAGAGGAAGACAGTTAATAGTGCTTCGTGGCACTTCATAGAAAGCGATCCTTTTATCGTTGAGAAGGGACTTAGTTTCCAGAATCACTCCGGATGTGGTGGGCAGGGCACTGAAAGTTTTAAAATTGGTTTGTTTATTATTATTATACTACACAAGCATCGTTTGTTAACAAGCTACGGATACTTAGTCAGAAATAAGATCAGTTCTAATGAAGGTAAAATTGTAAAGGTTGATAAAATCGTCAAAGAGGTTTATAAAGCATACTACTTACTTATACCTTTGTATATGAGTGTTAATGACATGTTAACCAAAACAAAATAGAGAAAAGTGTCAGTTAATTTCCCTTTATGTTAGGTTATTCCTTCCGGAACTATTTGCACGGTCGTTAACAAAATGGACCAAGCAGCCAAAGATAAATAGTTCGTGGAAAGCGAAATCAACCAGCTAAGAAGTAGGAAAGATACAGTCGTAAGTGCTGTGACGTAATGGGCACTCTCTAATAAGACCATTTCCGAAGACTTATTGATGATTTGTTGTCTACAGATTATGCTAATGGCTCATGTAAATAGTGAATGCGCGAATCTTTTCTGAACAAAATACACACTATATTCACGCAAAAATATCTAAAACCGATACTACCCTCCGTAAATGATTATAGAATAAACGTATCTTGCATTTTTATTTTCTCTCAGATATGTGAGCGTAAGATACGTATTTTATGAGAGCCGCTCATACTGCTGAAATGTCTGTCATGGTCTGCGGTATTGAAGATATATTCATGTTTAGATCCCTCGGAGGCCGGAATATCGCTGGCGAGGATAATTCAATTATCCTCAGAGGTTCCCGTGTCATCACTCAAGCGCAGGTGAGCGAGAAATTTCTCGCAATCCCGAACTTCATTTATGGAATAAATAAGTTACAATAAACTGGTCGAGAAAGAACCAAACAACGACGTGACTCGAATACTCACATTCACACCTTTTTGTTAAGAAAATGTTTAAAAATAGTTGCTATATGAAACTTTTCAAAAATTAGGTACTAGAAAAGTTCAAAATACATGAATCTGAAATTCTTTTCACTTAGCTTTCTAGCATTAAAATTCGCTTCATAAAGAACTGGACCCTTCAGATCAAAACAGAATATTTATTCGCTTTGTGCTTCGAATACCCTCATCAGAATCTACCGTGCATTTTTATAAGCTAGGAAATCTTTTAGGGTTGTACAATAGACCAGTACAATACAATAACCAGGCTATGATCGTACTTTTTACAAAGAAAATACCTGAACTAAAATCTATGTAGGTATATTAAATATCAAACTTGAAAGTTCGTAAATGAGGACACAGACCAAGAAACTAAGTTTCAAATAGTTTAATCATTTCTTGATATTGTTCCCTTTTCTATCTCAAAGTCGAATCTACGTAGTTTGTGTTAAGTTCCGTTTATTGGTTGCGGGTTGTGTTCAATCCGTTTTATAATGCAACCGACAAGTAGTACTTATCCCGTATAATCCGTCGCGGTTTCAGTACCGGCAAGCGGCTGTAAGTTATTAGATTTGAAGAGTTTTGACGGAGACGTTCCCGGCCGCTTCAATTTGTGCTTCGTTAAACGATTTTCAAGAATGTTTTAGGGCTGTTTTTGTATTACATTGGTATTTAGATTAGCTATGCATGTTTTTGATTGAAGCTTTGAAAATTGGTCCATTTGCGTCAATTTGGCAAGGTCAGAAAGCTTGACAAATAACTGGTGCCCCACGAACTCAATGATCACCAGCGCGAAGTTCGCGTCGAGATGTGCCTTGCAATACTCCATAGACACACAAAAGAAGGAATTTTGAACCGCGTTGTTACCTGCGACGATAAATGGATTTTGTTTGCAATCGCAAGCGCTCAGCGAGTTGTTTGGATCCTGGTTCAACACCTAAACAATACCCTAAACGAAAAATTACCCCTAGATAAGTGATGATCACTGTTTTGTGGTTAGGGCCGGTGTGATTCATCACAGTTTCTTACCGAACGGGATGAGCATTACTGCAGATGTGTACTGTGAAGAACTGAACACAATGATGGAGAAGCTCGCATGTTTCCAACCAGTGTATGAGTTCGCTTGCGTCCTGCACGACAACACCCGACCTCATACTGCACAGCAGACGATCTTCAAGTTACAGAGCTGGGGTTGGAAGCTCTCAGTCATCCGCCATTCTCGCCAGACCTTGCGCCTACAGACTTCCACTTTTTCCAGAATTTGGATAATTTCTTGGCGGGAAAAAATGTAATACCCGAGAGTCAATAGAAAATGCCTTTGAAGAATGTGTTGCCTCCCGTCCAGCTGAATTCTTCAAGAGGGGCATCAATAAATTGCCACTGCGTTGGCAAAGATGCATCGAATGCATGGGTGATTACTTTGATTAATAGAAAAAAATAGAAAAAAAAATACGTTAACATAATTCATAAAAAACGCCAATTTCATAGATACATTGCGTGCCACGAAAGATGAGACATGACCGCGCATCCCGCGCTCTGGCCGCCGCTCCGATGACACCCGGTTTTTCCCGCACTCAGACCTCATACCGCTAAAGAGACCTCTTATCAGTTACAGCGCAAGTCAAACCACGTGGTGTGTCAAGCCTCATCTTTCGTGGCACGCACTGTAAAGTCCTAATATTTTTATTGGCCCAGTGTAGGTAGGTATGCCTTTGGGAAAAGCTAAGTAAATTAACAAAATATTGGAACGCCCGTCTAGTGTTTATTTGCCCGCCTGGCTGTACGTCTGTACGTATAGGCGAATGACTAGTCTTTTAATTCAAATACTATATTTATTCGTGATAAACTAAAGGTTAATTCGTTAAACAACGTACCAATCGATATTTCAACAGAAGCTGTACATTCCGAAAATATTGTTGACATGACCCTGTTTCTATGATCTGAGAATGACACATGCCAAGAATAAAAGGACAGAACTGACAGAAGAATTATTTTTGTTAATATTTTGAATGGCGGACAAATTACGTAAGGTTATTTTCTACCGTCCGCTGAAAACAGTCCCACTCTCACACGATTTATCCTTTATGACTAAAACGAAACTTGAAAGGGTACTGTCCGGCTCTCGTGACTTGACATCAAATTATTCCTTCACCACGTACGCGCCTAACCCCGTGTTTTGAATAAACATAATTACAGAAAACACGTACTTATCATAATTGTGATAATATTTCGTTAACTTCCTCCCTAATTACTTTCTTAGTTGTTTTCTTACTGTTGTCGCTATTAAAATTCCTAAAGTTAAACATTAACAACAGACGGAGCGGAAGCCTTGTCTTGGTATTCCATTATTACGAAACTGTTATGTTTCGGTAAACACAAAAGTACTGCGGAATATGAAATTTGATTCCGGTTCGGCTTTAGTTAATTCAGCAAATTAGGGGCGGTAACTAATTACCCATCATTGTGTTTTAGAGTGAGCTGATGTGGCAGAAACTTGAGTTGACACTATACATCACTCGGCGTGCACACATGACGAAGCCACTATTAAGTCATTAATTAAGCAAAGACGACATAGACAAAGACAGCCCAGAGACACTCTCCGTAGTCTTTAGCATCTAAGTGATAAAGTTGAAAGTGCTGTAATTCACAGTGGGCATGAAGTTAATGGGTAGCATTAGAAGGGCACCCCGACGTCGACCGACAGCCACGCAAACAAATAAAGCCACTCGTTAAATAAATCGCCACAGTCAAACTTAGTCGAGACCTTTCCGCACCTTTGCACCCGTGAATAAATAAACATAATAATTTATTAGCGAACGACCCGTGTTCTTAAATAATAATAACTTACATTTGATTGATTAAAAACAACATTGACTTCTGAGCAAATATGTACTATTTATCATAATAATAATATTCCTTACAATTTCAAGATCTGCCTCAAACTTTGTTAAAATAATCCGTCTCTCTGAGTAGACCGTGCTCCAAAAGGAGCGACCGAAATAACTATCTGAGAGAAGAGATAAACTTTTATTTTCTACGAAATCTGTTTATGTTTGTGGGAAGTTTATTCAGTTAAACACAAATATCTATGAAGACATTTACCAGGAAGCGTTATGATTGTTTAATGTTTTAATTATTCGCAAATTTATCCCACTTATGATGAGATATGTCCGTTTCATCTTTGTTGTGCTTTCCGTAAATAACTGAGCAGAAACGGCTTCTAGGTAAACATCCTTTTTGACTTGGCTTGTAATAATAAAAATCAATGGCTTCCGAAAGCTTAACTGACCGTGGATACCGCGGCTCTTTGCTTTCATCAGTTTTTTCCTTTATATTATTATTTAGTCGAGCCGCAAACATGATCATCCACGCGAATTCTTAAATCAATAAAGACTTTATCAGACACGTTGTTCACGAACGGAATGAAAACATATCGCGCTCACCGCTTACCTTGCAAGGTATTTGATTTACCTGAATGTCTTTAAGTCATTCGACGAACTGAAAATTTTCAGGCCGTTGAAAATGTTGATATCGAAAATATTATTCTACGCGTGTGAAATAGGCACATAGCACTGCGAACAATATTTCAGTCTATTTGTATGCAATTTAGTCTGTCAGATTTTCGATCATGCTAACGATGGGATGTGATGTATTTGTCTTTAGGCTCGTGTTTGATAATATTTTATAGTGAAGCAAAAATATGTTTTCGTTTTATTCAATAACTAGCTTTTAAAAATAAACGGGAACACTAGTTTTTTGGGATAAAAAGTCGGCTATGACACGACATCAGTGATAGTGTAGCGTTTTCTCACTGAAGTTATTATCGTAATCAGATCAGTACCTCCAGAGATAACCCATTACAAACAAACATACATACACATGTACATATCATCATCATATCATCCGAAAGACGTCCACTGCTGGAAATAGGCCTCCGCCAAGCGTCGCCACATTGACCGGTCCCGTGCGTCTCGCATCCAGCGGATTCCCGCAACTTTCACCAGGTCATCGGTCCACCTGGTGGGAGGCCTTCCAACGCAACGTCTTCCGGTTCGCGGTCGACACTCCAGAACCTTTCTGCCCCATCGGCCATTAGTTCTGCGTGCAATGTGCCCTGCCCACTGCCACTTAAGATTAGCAATTCTTCAGGCTATGTCGGTAACCCTGGTTCCCTTGCGGATCTCTACATTTCTACATATACATATGGTGCACAATAAACCCATAACATATAGTGTACTATTTTATTCTATAAAATGTTATTTCTTTATAATATAAAGATTAAGATTACTTTTATAAAGATAAAATTAAAACTTTTCGAACGAGATTGATGTATTTACGTGACACTGTAAAAATATTTAAAACTGCTGAACAAGACTTAATCAATTGTGAAATAACTTTGCTGACTCGGTGCTGTCCAAACTGAATTTCTAAAAGAGAAATATTGAATCACAATCTTGCATGCATGAACTGAGCATTCACTAAGTTTTTCAATCTTGAAAGAAGATTGTAAATTCAATTACAGCTTTTCATCGTTTTTTGGGACACAATGAAGCGTCTAATCGACATCAAATCTTGTGGGGGAAAATTAGGGCCATATTCCAAGTCCGTTTGAAGGACCTTCACTCGATTCGATTTCCATGGCAACGGAAAAATTACCTAACAACGAGTCATACATACCTGACAATTTGATAAGTGGAGTTGGAATACGAACCTTAGAATATTCACGGTTATGATGCAGTTACTTTGAAGTGGATTAAAACATTGTAGAGGTCAGTAGAACATGGCGGTCAATGCGCAATTATAATAAACGCCCTCCCACTAGAGATTAACATAACGAGACAACGAGTTAGAAATCCTCTGGGAGGTCAGAGCCGAGAATAATGAGTGAACATACCAACTTCCTGAATTTGCCGGGATCGAAGCTATAGGGAGTTGGTTATGTCGCGGCTTAATTATAGCGACTGGGGTTTTGGTAAATATTATACTAAAATAATAGACAACTAATGCTCCATTTCTGTCTAAAACCAGACAGTTTGCTGTTTGCATTCAAAGCGTCTATTAAGTTCGTAAGCGAAGCAACTGAGTCGCATGCTTGAAATGTTTCTGTGGTAAATGCTGTTTCAACGGGGCGTTCTCAGTAGTTCGGTTATTTTGTCCGGTCCCGGACTTTTCGTCTCGACAGTTCGGTGATGTAATACGACCGGACTACAGAGCCAGATAGTTCGGTATCAATAACGGACCTGAAGTACTAAGTAAACACTGAAAGGTCGACATTTTACCATTTTACGCTAATTTGATCGAGATCGAGAAAAAATAATTAAAAAAAACCTAGAAAAGACTTTAAACTTTGTATAGAACTTTTTAAATTCTTTTCACTGCTGTGACCGCCGTGTAAATCATTTTAAAATAAACGATCTATCACGATGAAACGAACTCTGTAATGATTGGAAATAACAGGGCGTCCTAATAAAATAAAAATTAAACAAAAACCGTCCTTAATTGAGATATAAGGTGTTCTTTTTAACAAAAATCAGGGATTTTTTAAATATTTAGAGATTCACATAAAACATGAAAAAATCTCTGGTTTCTAGTACATAAATTTACAGATACCAGAGTTTCACATAAAAACATGAAACAATCTCTGGTTTCTAGTACATACATTTACAGATACCAGAGATTGTGTCATGTTTTTATGTGAATCTTTAAATGTTTAAAAATAATAAAAAAATGATTCGGTTACGGAAGTCACTAAAATACATACTTACAATTATGAAGACGTTGAGGTGCCAAAACAATTTCAAGATTTTTTATTAGCAGATTTCTATGACGGCACAATTAAAATTTTAATATTCTGTAGTGAAGAAGCACGATCAATTTTGACATCCCTGAAACAATTTTTTATGGATGGTACCTTTTCCTCAGCTATACCTACAGCATTCATGAAGACATGGGAAGTGGCATTGAAAGCACGAATGTTATTCCATTAGCATACATCTTCATGTCACACAAGAGTGTAAAAGCTTACGAGATTGCATTTCAATTAATACAATCACAGGTTCCAGGTTGGGTACCGGAACAAGTTCATGTTGACTTTGTGAGCGCCGCCATAAAAGCATTGTTGAAAACTTTCAAAAATGTGACCATTATTGGTTGTTATTTTCATTTTCAAAATGCTTTATATCGAAAGGCAAAGGCAATTGGACTAAACTCAAGAAATTATAGGCCTATCATCAGTTTTTGTTGCATACTGCCATTGCAACCTGAACATAAAATACAGGATGGCAACATATTTCATTAAACGAAATGTCTATTCAAGATGAAAAATTAATGAAATTCAAAAGATATTTTCAAAAAACATGGATGAAGCCTGACTTTATAAATATATGGTGCGTGTTTGCTGAGCGCCATCGCACCAACAATGTTGTAGAATCCTGGAATTTTGCACTTACTGGACTGATCCATAAAAATCAAATTTGTTGCGTATTTTAAACGTGCTGAAGGACGATGACAAACTCGCAAATTTCAAGGTCGAACACTTGAAAAGATTCGGAAAAGCAATGTCGAAAAGAAGCAGAGTAAATATAGAAAAGGACGATTTTATTCAAGAAGTTGAGATGCAGTTAACTTGAGCCGAAATAGATGTATCAATATTTTTGTATAAAATTACGTTGTACTTGGCTTGTTGGAAAAAGTAGATGTCTTTGCTGAGAAATTTGAAGTAAAAAAATATCGTATTACATGTCGACATTTCAGTCTTTCCTTTTACCTTTTACACAAGTGCAGGTTCGATATCGATACCGAACTATCAGGCTCAGTAGTCCGGTCGTATTGCATCACCGAACTGCTGAGACGAAAAGTCTCACCAGTCCGGTGACCGGACTAAATAAACCGAACTATTGAGAACGCCCGGTTTCAACAACTATATCAATATCACTAAAAAATTTGATATCTGTACCTAGATATAGTAAAAGGTATATATCATGAGTCACGACCGCTAATCGATGCCAGACAGGCATAAATGAATATTACGATGATCTTAAACCACGAGAGTGTCACCAAATCCACTTAATCTAGAATTTGCTATTGTAATGCAGCTTTACGATCCATCAAACTGCGTACGACCTTAAAATTAAATAAAAATCGCTGGATATTGCAATAATGCGCTTTCCAAATATCCATCAGAGCTGAAAATTATTATGTGCGTACATAACAAAAAGAGTATTGACCTCGGGACCTCTAAGTAACATAATACCGTACAGCCTAGCTAATCCGTTGTGATTCAACCAACCCTATTGGACCCTCGACCCCAAAAGAATTAAATATCCATATGTTACCCGAAAAGATGTAATGAGAAACTCTGATTACATTGAAGGGTAACTTATAATACGTGTATTATGGAATATATAATATAATTTTATTCATACGGAATCCATCGTGTTTGTATTCACGACTGTATGTATCCGTGCGATGCCTATGAATCCATCGTGCATAGCGGTGAGTTATTGTCAACAAAAACACAAATTTTGTGGAAATATAGGCCTCGGTGCCTCCATGCGACAATAGTCAGCCGGATAGTGGACAGTCCGTGTCAAGCTTAGTGTTTGCGCATTTATTTGGTGAACACGTTTTACGGCTTTTGTTGTGTAGAGTTTACTACGTGTATACTCGTATTAGTTGCCACTTTCGTAGGTACCTACACTTCTAAAGTAGGTACTGATGTTACTTAACATGTGAATCCTAACAGATATTTTTTACTGGTCGTAGTCTCACTAAAAACTTCATTTTTTTAGTCAAGGAAAATCGTGCTATTCCGCGACAGCGACAAAAGGGATTTGCCGACGCGACCGGTTTTGTACTCGGATTTTTGTTATGAAACCTTTCATAAGTATGTAAATTGAATAACTCTGTTTGAGATGGTGACGGAATAAATTGTTAACTTTTAATGAGATCTTGTGTCTGAACACACAATTTTATGTATTAGCTTGAGTCGCAGGTGGACTGTCTGGTGCGTCGCCTTTATTTCATGGCCGCCATTCGAAATCTCATCGCACGCTGTAATATAGACGCAGTCGTTTTTACTTTACGATCTTGTAATGTCGCCGAGGCGTATCAAACGGTAGGACTCATCGCGCTCCCGCTGCCAGATAATGTTTTATAACACAAATCACTAGCAACATATTTCGAGCACAATAATGAGGAAAAGGGTTTTGATAACATTGTGAGGTAAATTCTACCTCATAGAAAGGGTACAGGAAAAGTCGTTTACTATATTTTTCTTCAGGTAGTTTTGTGTATAGAACAGACACTTTTCGTAGAATCGAGTTCAGGAAAAGTATAGTGAAACCACTTGCAATACAAAAAGAGGCTACAGCACATCGTTGCCGAAAGGCAGATGTCGGTTCAACGCTGCAAACAGCCCACACTTTATGAAAGGAAATATTTTCACCAAGCTATTGTGTTACGAAGCAAGAAAGCCGTTCTGTATAATTTAGTTCTTTTTAAAAGTTTGCGTTTTCATTGTTCCGGCATAACTGATAATTACTGAAACATATCAATCGCTATTTGCTACCTGCCTACTTAAACTTTCACGCTTAAGTACGAACTCGTGCTATTTGACTGTATATTACTGGGTACCATTCTGGTTTTATAAAATAACCCACATTTTAGAGATTGTGTGAGCAAAGAGGCAAGGGTTACGTTTTTTTAAACATTAGACTTTGAACTGGGGACGTCTGGCGATGCGATAAACTAAAGATTTAATCAAAAGATTGATTTTATGTGGGACAGGAGCCGTGTGTCCTGTATAATCTGATTTTAAATCAGAAGAATTGCCAATTGATTGATTGACAGACTCATTGTTGGTCATAGACCTATAGGTATTTAGATAATATGGCAAAAATCTGCTTAGAAATTAATTAAATATCTTTTGAAGGGAAATACTGAGGGGGGAATTTCGATAGACGGCTTGAAAGGGGTTGAGATGGGGATGAAACCGCTAACCACGAAGACAATGCGTTATTGTCCAAGTTTGGTAGCTCAATGATCTTGGATTACTGGGCTACGAGACGCAGATTCAATTACCGCAAGGAACAGTTTGGATGTGCAAAATTTTTTTTCGTTGTGTGTGTGGAAAATCCATACTTATTTACGTATATATAACGCCTTATTGTTATGTCCATCTTAATAAAATTTAACATAAATAGATAAATCATTTATTTAGAGCAAACAAAAGACACAGCACAACACACACAATCTTAATTAAATTATTACACTTTACATGTATGTTTAAAAACAAGGTGCGAACATAAAAAGAAAAAGGAAACCATACTTACAGGAAAAAAAGTAAAAGTGACACCAGTAACATTAGGTATGACAATCAAAACACAGTGCGGTGTGCGTCTCAAGGTTGCACCAAATGGGAGTCCAGCTCAGCACGTGTCAGGCAAATATACCTGACGCTGATATTCTGCTGGATCCCTGCAGTGACATATGGTCGCGAAGCAGACGTGATATGTTGGTGTTGTATAGATATATCCTAGAACCTGGAGAAGGACATATATAGGTAACTTTTTAGCAACATATCACGCGGGTCGAGCCACGGGCAAAAGCTCATCCTAAATATTATCCTTGTATATACGGTGTTTTTTATTAACAAATAGAAAGTACCCGGGATATAATTTAAATCACATTCATCATACATAAAACGAGGTAAAATCCTTCAAGCTAAGCGACCTAAAGAGAGGTCATCTCGTATAAGATTTAATGAGTTCTATAATTAGGGTAAGCTTTCGCATTTCCGCATGAATAACGTTTAGAATTACTTCTTTGCGATAAATTGTAGGTCATTTTGTTAAAGGTGATTTTAATAACTACAGTTTTTAGAAGATAATATCGTGATACATAAACCTGTGCTACTTTATAAGTTAAATCATAAAATACGTTGAGAACTGAGATGAAAAAGACAAAAAAGACAAAAGATATTTATTTCAACTAGGCCACCAAGCGGCACTTTTGAATGTCACAATTAAAATTTACATGGAATAAAAGTTGATTCTACCGTGCATTCGGAAAGTAGCTTTTTATGGAGAAGAATGCACAAGAAACTCCATACTTACTCTTTAAAAAAAAATGTTTTAGACAATATTTAGGTACATACTCGTAAGTACATACATTAATAAATTCACATATGTGAGGACAATGCACCCAGAATAGCACTACACACTATACAACGTAAAGGTATAAAGTATTAAAAGTACTGACACATGTACTGTGATGTTATATAATAGGTACTAGAAACACATAAACATCCGAAGCAGTATCGGTGTTTGTCTTTCTTTCCTTATAGCTGTAATGAAAGGAAATTCTTACAGCCAACGATATCCTTCCACCATTCATATACTCTTCCTGAACATATGAGCGGTACGCACTGCAGATAATTCTAAACTCTTACTTAAAGGTGAATTCGATAAAAGGATAGCAAATGACCGGACGCAAAACGAACTCATGTAAATGCAATATTGTCCGCGGCTGGAGGAGGCATAGAGGCGGACGGGACTCACCTTGCGACCTCTCCCTCCTGATTTATTCAAAGTCTAAGCTCGGCCGGAACACATCTACTTTGGATTTAACCCAAGCCACTTTCGCTCTTGATAGCCGCGCCGAAGATTTTCGTAGCAGGAAGTGCGACGCTACAATCCCGCAAATGGGGCCGACTTACTACCGTCACTTCATGCAATGCTTATGTAGCTTCTATTTTTCTTGACGCTCTCTTTTTATGTTCGCCCTAATGCAATTAGTGAACTTCTTCTGTATTTTCATGTTCTTTTATATCCTCCAACTTCAGACAAAAGTTCGCGCGTTTACGAACTATTCAAACCAGAGAGATTCAGAGTTGGAACTGTTATAATTTCCTCAGCAAAATATAATCTGCTCTGCTTCGTCTTTGAAAATATAAAGCACAGACCAGTTTTTTCTACAAGTCTTATAGACCCTGTTAGTTTTCAATATCTTTGTCATAATATTCTGTAACATTTATTTCAATTTACAAACAAGACAATAAAGTCTCTGTTGGTCTAAAGACAAGTCCCTGCCTCTGGCTAACTGCTAAATTACCTTGTTCAAAATCTTCAGAGGTACATGTTTTGCTTACATTACAACAAGAAACTGAATAACTTATGCTGTAGCGTAAGAAAATGTATAAAAGTGGTCCGGTGTTATTGGAATAACTAATTTAGGTTACTTTACCTAAAAGAAAAACGTAATTTCTAAAATTAATCAAAGTTCCTTTTTTGGAGTAACATGTTTTAGCATCTTTAAATATAAAGGTTATTTTGTAGATACCAAGAGCTTTTAGGAATAATTGGACGTACTAACGCAAACCGGAACCAAACCACAAACTCGTCAAAATTAAATTAAATATACAGAAGACCTTTAAAATACACCTTCTACAATCCCAGTAAGTTTCAAAATGCTTTGACAACTTTTGCTTAACAAAACATTAGTTTTATAAGGTTACCAAGTCTGCAAACTGCAGTTTTCAAATTAAATGTAAAGGCGGATCTACTCTTTGGAAGCTTCTGTATGTCTTTAAAGAGAAATTTTTATCCCAAACTTCTTCTACAAAAGACTTTTCTTTCATGCATATGAATGGAATGAAGCACGGTATGCAATCAGCAGCCTCGAGCATGTACGAACTTCATCAAACGTGGTCCCAAAAATAGTAAGAGCAAACATAGTCTGGCGCAATTGAACACGACGCACGAATGCCTCGCGAAATTTATATGCAGAGCTTTTACCCAGTAGCACATGTAAACAGGAACACGAACGATAAAATGTTTACAGGTACATCCCAGGTAGACAGCACAGGAGATATCGAGCGGCGCTTCAGATTTATGAGCTCATTATACATCGAAATTTACGATCATTTCACAGGCAGCCAATCTCCTCCTCTGCAAATGTATTTCATACATAGGTAATATTTTTGTCACGCTTGACAAGGAGCTACGACCTTTAAAAGGCAATACAAACTGCGAGGGTTTTTTATATACTGCGCTTAGGACTTTTCACGAAAATTATGCACCTACTTGCACGTAACTGCCTACAACTATAGCTTTTTTATTACCCGACTGCCGAAGAAGGGTAATGTGTTTATCAGTCTATGTATGTATGTAAGTATGTATGTATGTATGTATGTTTTTTGGTGTGGTTTAAAAGACTTTCTGGAATATTCTTGTGTATCTTTTTACTGCGGAGTAAGCAATAGTTGATACTCTGCCAACACACCTGGTGTGTGCTGTCACAGCGTCAGGAGTTACCGCTGTTGAACCACACTCACTGATATATGCGGGATGCTGTACCATCGCTTACTAAGCACAACTGTGACCTATTTCCCCCAGATAACCTTTTAGAACATTGGGAAAAAATTAGAATTAATGTATTCTACTCCTGAAACGTGGATTGAAAACAAAAAAAGATTGTTTTAGTAAAAATCTAAAAAAGGTTTTTACCTTTTAAGGCAAAAAGCAGTCATTATTTTTCTTGTGAACGAGCTGTGAGTACGTAAAATAAAGTGTATTAAAACATAAACCGTTCAAAAATTAACATGAAACATAAAACAAAACTATATCAAAACAAACTTAGTACTATAGTGAGAGACTTAAAAGGGCCGTTTACAATTACGCCGACAGCTTGTTGTTTAACCACAAAGATGTAATATTTCAGGGTCTGCTGGTCATGACACAACCCTAATTAGACAGGGTCTCTAGTCACGAATAACAGACCAAGAGATACTTCATTATTATTTCGTTTCGCGAGGGCGCTTTGGTTGTTTGTTAGTATGAAACTATCTCGGTTCTTTTGTCCGCATGACAAAAAGCGGCGCGTACTGAAGGCACTACATTACTCGTAATAACTTCCTGAGGCTGCACGATGGAATAATGGGGCATAACGTGGCGTAACCGCCTCGTCTTACAGACTACGCTGCTGTCCTCTCGTTACCTGCGATTCCTTTTATGTCTGTCTCGCTTTCGTGTTTCGTGCTTCACTCACCGTACGACTCGGGTTACATGTAAAACGTGAACGGTGTTACTATTATTCTTGAGAATTTTGGAAATTTTCACATATCCACTTAATTACAACGTAAACATGCGTTTTGGAATTATTGCTGTTGGAAATATGTATTGAGATCGAGTAGATTTTAAATTAAACAACTAGTAACAGAATGAAAAATGTCAAGAATTTATATTGACAAAATAACGCAAATAAAAATCTAATATAAATTCACAATCATTTAGATGGAATGCTCGATGAATGACATTCAAAGTATTTTCAAATCGAGCTTACAGAGTTTTTAATAATTTTAGAGAAAAATGTTCTATAGCATTGCAAAGTTCGCGTCTTTTTCATTTGGACCCTTTAAGTGCTTAGACTGGAGGTGCTCCTGATACATTATTCATAAGCCGGGTTGTGTTACCTGAACTCCGCGAAATTATTTTTTTCGTAAAAGAATTTACAGGAGCAAATACCTACTAATCACTTTTATTAAATTAATATTGGGTAAAACAATCTCCTTTGGCCGAAGTATTTAAATACGTTAGATTTATGTAAATACTTTATTATATTGCTGTTTAGGTAACTGTTCTGGGAATGTTTTACTTGGTTTAAAGCTTGTAATAATATTGAATGTCCGAAACCTGGCTCAGAAATAAAATCTAGATTATTCCGCGCCGTTCTTTATTTTTGTCTACTTGCAAAAATACTGTTAGTCTAACCCAAAGACAAATAGAGTTGACGTAAGTTTTCGTCAATATCTAACCTTGAACAAATATAATCTTGTGTACTCAGTAATAGAAATAGTTTATTTTGTCACTCTCTACGAGGTCTACGGCGTAGCCCGTAGCGCTACGCAGTTGTCGTTTCAAGTTCTACAACAAAAACCGGCCAAGTGCGAGTCGGACTCGCGCACGCAGGGTTCCGTACTTGGTAAATTGCAGTTTACGATTTATGACGTATTAAAAAAAAACTACTTACTAGATCTCGTTCAAACCAATTTTCAGTGGTAGTTTACATGGTAATGTACATCATATATTTTTTTTTAGTTTTATCATTCTCTTATTTTAGAAGTTACAGGAAGGGGGGACACATTTTACCACTTTGGAAGTGTCTCTCGCGCAAACTATTCAGTTTAGAAAATAATGATATCAGAAACTTCAATATCATTTTTGAAGACCTATCCATAGATACGGGTTTAATGGAAAAAAAAATTTTAGTTTCAGTTTTAAGTAGAGGACCCCCAAAATTTATTGTTTTTTTCTATTTTTGAGTGACAATCTTAATGCGGTTCACAGAATACATCTACTTACCAAGTTTCAAAAGCATAGTTCTTATAGTTTCGGAAAAAAGTGGCTGTGACATACGGACGGACAGACAGACAGACGGACAGACAGACATGACGATTTTATAAGGGTTCCGTATTTTGCCATTTGGCTACGGAACCCAAAAAAGACTTTCAATGACTTTGTTCTATTTTTCTAGATGTAAATGTCCTAAAGTTCTAAAGTAATATCAGTCTATTTGCAACTTTCAACAGTGTGGTCTTGAATTCTTTCTTCTTTCAGAAGTTTGAATAGTCTAGATTATCGGGGGAAAAAACTTAATAGTTTTTAATGTAAATATTATGATTGCTTAAGTTCCAATAGGATTATACCTAAAATAACACTGTACCTATTCTAGCTCTAACAGCAAACACACTAATGCCACGTAGTCACTAATCTGTCTGCTTTAGCAGATAATACGCGTATGATTATGCCCCGATTATGTCGAATTGCTATCTCTCAAAGGTCATCAAACGTCCTAATTTCACACTAAATCTTACCACCCTACCTAATTGGGCAAATGATTGGACCCATTACTACTTAACTACATGACATCCTGTCGATAAAGGTGCTATCTACTAGATAGTAATAATTACGATAGTATAATATTTTATTGATTTAATTATTACCCTAACGGGTTAGACGTTAATCCCTGCAGATTATCTTCAAAATTTGAAGTCTATAGATATTCATTTGGGTTCTCGCGCCCCAGTTTAGTAGTTGACGCATTGCTCTGAGGTTGACGCCAATCAGTTTGATTTGGTGTAACCGTTCTAATTATAAATTATCAATAATTTTGACATTAGTGTGCCAATTGAATCGGGCGTAATAGATATCAATAAAACATTATCACCCATCTACAGCCACTTGTCATTTATTGAATATTGAATAGAAAAGGGTTAGAAGATAAAAATACAATCAGATACTTTTCGTCATTCTGCGACATTAGGTTACTAAGGTAGTACATTAGCACCCATCAACAGCTTTTGACATTTATAAAAGTTTATTGCTGCAAAAGATACCTAGGTTTATACTGTAAAAGAAACTTACATTCCTGGTCAATAATATTTAGGTCACATAGTCCATACGATATTTCCCCCTCCAGTCTCTAGAGAGCCAGCCTAACTGAGCAGCTCTTTGAATTGAATGGTTTTATAGTACAATTCTGCAGTCTGTAGCCAACCGCTTTCGTCTTACTGTTAGTGTAATCGCTTTTATACAGTACACTGGCGGACACAGGCACTAATTGTGGTAAACGTTGCTTCGTAACAAGCCACTTACTTCCTACAATCCTACCGCAGTTCTCAGGACGCACAGTGTAACTTTACGATACGTGTTGGCTAATGCAGACAATGGGAGATGCAATTGTGGTGCTTTCCTTCATTCTTTTATCTGTTTTTACGTTGAACTTTTAGCTTTGGCTCAGTGTTAGTGCGAGTTTTAAATGTGGTCGATTGCGTTAGTTTAAAGGTGACATTATATTGAAACTCGATAAGCGCCGTCTGGTGACATTAATGGAAAACCTTTCTAACCCTTTTTGTATACAAATTGACGAAAGAGAACGTTTACGTTAGCAAGATCGAGTACGTTAAAAGATTCGCACCAAGGCCTCAGTTTCTTTTTAGGGTTCCGTACCCAAAGGGTAAAAACGGGACCGTTCACTATCCGTCTGTCGGTCTGTCCGTCTGTCACCAGGCTGTATCTTATGAACCGTGATAGTTAGACAGTTTAAATTTCATAGATAATGTATTTCTGTTGCCGCTATAACAAAAATACTAAAAAAAGAATAAAATAAATATTTAAGTTTGGCTCCTATACAACAAACGTGATATTTTTGACGTTTTTTGCGATAATAATACGGAACCCTTCGTGCACAAGTCTGACTCGCAGTTGGCCGGTTTTGTTTGTAAAGAACAACTGTATTGTCATAGAGTTCACAAATAAACGCAGCACTATCTAAACTCCAACATCAACCTATAATAACAGGTTTGTTATGAACAGTGACATCCCTATACCTAGTCCCGTCCCAATACTAATATCTAAAAGTATCATCTATTCCGATAAACCCACTCTAAGCTTTAAAAGGCACGTGTGGCTGCAACGATATGAACTGTCAATAATGAAATTGGCTGAGATATATTTTATTTACTATTACCTCGTTTATCCAGTTTCCAATTTGTTATCGACCTCGCAGGAGACGGGCGGCCCCGTCCGCAGGTCGGTGATATTTCTACGTCATGTTCTATTGTTGTGTTCCAACTGGATAATTTACTTATAATTCTGTACAGCACTGCCGCGTTTGATGGATGCATCGACGTCACAGGTAAAACGTATTCTGATTTATTATGGAAGACAAAGAAAGTTTTAGTAAATAACAATACAAACGTTACATTACAATACAATAATTTGTTGTTATATATGTTTGTTAATCATACAGTTCCACAAGATAAACAGTTATATCTCAAAAAATAAATACTTAGTAAGGATAACTGTTACAGGAAATATACCACCAAAGTGGTATTAATTTGGATTGAAAGGGAAATGATTTCACAATCAGAACACAGAATAAACACGTATTAAATATAACGCACAAGCAAGCTATCTGTATTTATCTTGCCGCCACAATCCCTTCGCAATCGACCAATACATCCAATTTGGTAAATCTGAATCTGTGCCTTTGATATTTATATTTAAATGAAGATATTTTCATTATTCAGTACCGCGAAGCTGCTTTGAGAGGGAAATGCTGTTGTGTAGAATTAAAGCGATGGCAACACTTTTAAAATTTTCTGATCGTAGTTCTTTTCTCCCGCGTAACGCGAGCCTGCTTGGAATGAGCTAGACAAATGCCTTTTCATCCTCAATAGGCCGTTTATTTGTCGTGTTATTAAAGAATAAGTTAGCCCGTCAGCGCACTACTGCGTACATTTTTAAATAAAATGTATTCAACCAAATGAACGACTGAATGAATGAATAAATATGAAACATGACCGAAAAAAAATAGCTAGCATTTTGTTTGGATTTTCACTTCAGCTCTAACGGATGTGTTTGATGTGGTACTAAATTTATCACACTGGACTGCCGGTATGACAATTCGATATACCTGCTATTGAAGCAATAATTATAGACAACAATAACTCACAGCACGCAGGCGGCCATTGTACGAGTTCGCAAGGACAGCCGCTATTAACCGCACCCGAGGTGATCATCGTAACTCAACTTGATATAACTACAGCATCATACAAGACGACACACAGCCGTTTTAGTGCCATAAATTGAGTTATCTGGTTTATTACAAGCGCAGAGCAAGTGGTTATAAATCCTAGCGCCCCACCATAAACAAGCGGCTCTCTAGTTGACTGTCAATCGAACATACTAGCAAAACGCCCCATAAATATTGTTGCAGGTATTTCGCACGTATTTCCATACTAAATTGCGGAACGATAGTCATCTATCATTCACTTTGACGTTTTTCACATCACGAAAAATCTGACAAAGTTACAAATGTTCACAAATTGACGACATAAATATCTACGTGGAGTTACACGTTCGGGACGCATGTTGCCGACCTTTAGGTGGGAAGAGTATACGTTATTGTTCCAGTATATAATATAGGAGTAACTTTATCGTATACTGTCTACCTTTATAATCGATATACATGATATTTAGTTCCCAACCTACTATAAACTACAGCATACTATATATTTCAGTCACCGTACGCGTCATACGAATTTCTATGAAGCAAATCTCTATACTGTCACACGTTTCAGGGCAAATCGAATTATAAATGTTTATTACCTGTCTACCTGTAACTATTCAGACTTGGTAATGAAATATGTCGTATTGCTTGAATGAATACTAATCCCAGTGGTTTCAGTTCAAAATTATTTTAGTACGAACGCTGCGAATATTGTTTACTTGATTAGAATATTTATAAATGACAATACACATTTAAACCACGACGCCGGAGATGATAAAAATCATGCATATAAAGCATTTAATATTTACCGAAATAGGGAGTTTACAATACAGATTACCTGTGCTAATAAAATCCTGGCATCTGAAGGTTGTCCCAAGGGGTTGTTCTTGGTTTAATATTCACTACACACCACCTACGAACTCTCGAAGTGGCTTTATTAAAGGCAGGCACGCATTATGAATGTTTTCCGTAAATGCGATATTTGCTAATATGTTCGGCGTAAAGTATTTAAGCGGGTCCCGGGGGGTGCCCATCGACCCCATCTACGCTTCGACCGCTCATTAGTCACTGCCGACCCCCGCTGGGAACACCTGCTCTCTCCAATTTTATTTTACTCAATTGCTTTGAATTGTCCACCGGAAAATCATATAAAAGTCCATTTGACATCTTTGATGAAACAGTTTTTACCCGAAACCGTTCTCACCCTCAATGGACGTGTTCCAGGAATCTGTACAGCCATTTTCAAGAAAATGAGTTTTATTATATTTACAAAACTAGATGTTGCCCGCGACTTCGTCTGCGAAGCATTAGTAATTCGATTAGCTTATTTTTTATATCGCAGCATAATATTGTGGGTTTTCCATACAAACTCCTATCTCTCTTTCCACCCCCTTAAGTAAGATTACCGGGATAAAAACTATGCTATGTCCTGCCCAGCGTCTCAAAATATCTCCGAACCAAATTGCATCTAAATCGGTTCAACGGTTTAAGCGTGAAAAGGTGGACAGAGAGACAGACAGAGTCACTTTCACATTTATAATATTAACTCCGCCCGCGACTTCGTTCGTGTGATGGCAATCAAAAATAAGCTGCTATTAAACCTGAGAAAAACGTTCCAGGTCGGTAGTTCCAAATCGATGTAGAGATCCATCCCATCCTAGTGCCATTTGATTCTTCAAAGAAACTTTGATACCCCTAAATCGTCTTCTGGGGGTAAATCCGAAAAACGAATGATGCCATCCTTTATTATTTTGCCAAAGGTATAAGATTTTTATACAATTAAATGTCGCCCTTTTAACCCTTTAAAAAGTTGAATTTCCAAAAACCCCTCCTAAGTGCTCCCCAACATCATAAAAAGAAGCTACGTGCAGTAAAAGTAATCAACAATCTTTACCACCCCGAAGTCGTATTTTAAGGGTTGTTTCGAAAAACTAATTATTGAAAACCTTTACTGTTTATTTAGGTTGGTATTTATGTCAAGTTTCATGTTTATTGACCCACGAAATCAGATTCTTCAAAAAAATTAACATCCCCTAAATCGTCTATTGGGGGTAGTTTCAAAAAATTATAAAGCAACCTTTATTATTCATTTAGGATGGTATTTATGTCAAATTTATTGTTTATTCACCGAAGAAATCAGATACTTCAAAAAAACTAACATCCCCTAAATCTTCTTTTGGGGTAGTTTCAAAAAATAATTATAGCGACCTTTATTATTCATTTAGGTTAGTATTTGTGCAAGTTTCAAGTTTATAGACCCAAGAAATCAGATATTTCAAAAACACTGTAATACCTCCTAAATCGTTTTTTGGGGGTAGTTGCAAACAACTAATGATCACAAACTTTATGTTTATTTAGGATGGTATTTATGTCAAGTTTCATGTTTATTCACCCAAGAAATCAGATTCTTCAAAAAAAAATAACATCTCCTAAATCATCTTTTGGGGGTAGTTTCGAAAAACTAACAATGAAAGTCTTTATTGTTTATTTAGATTAGTATTTATGTCAAGTTTCAAGTTTATTAACTGAAGTAATAAAATTCTTCAAAAAAACTTTAACACCCCTAAATCGTTATTTTGGGGGTAGTTTCAAAAAATAATAATAGCAACCTTTATTATTCATTTAGGTTAGTATTTGTGGCAAGTTTCAAGTTTATTGACCCAAGAAATCAGTTTCCATACAAATTTCAACAACCCCTAAATCATTATTTGGGGGTAGTTTCGAAAAACTAATAAATCAATCTTTATCATTTACTTAGAATACTATTTGTGCTAAGTTTCAAGAATTTTGGTCGAAGGAATTAGAGTTTTCATACAAACTTTCAACCCCCTTTTTACCCCCTTAGGGGTGAAAATTCCAAAAATCCTTTCTTAGTGCACACTTACGTTACTTGAGGAACCTTTCTGCCAAATTTCATGATTCTAGGCTTGGCAGTTTTGGCAGTGCGTTGATTGATCAGTCAGTCAGTCAGTCAGTCACCTTTCGCTTTTATAGATATAGATAACTCGATATTTTGACTACATTTATGTATATTTCTTTTATATGAGTATTTCATTTCAGTGAAATGCGTTTACTTGCATTTAACAGAGTAATTTGCATGCTCCCACTGCTGGGACACAGGCATCCTCTCTGTGAGAGAGATAAAGGGCCTTAATCCACCACGCGGGCCCCGTACGGGATGGTGGATATCATGTGGACATGGCATGTCCTGGCATGTCCTGTCATGTTTACTCACGATGTTTTCCTTCACCGTTTTAAGAGCAGTGGTGATGAAATAATTTACACAAAGTAAAGCGCCTGCCTGGGTTCGAACTCACGAGCTACGACACATAAGTCGGAGCCGTTACCATTGGGCCACCACTGCTCTAATTATCTGTACTATGCATAATGAGTTAATTTAGTCAGCAATCCGCTATGTAAAAATTTTGTTTTTTGCATTATTTTTAAAAATAACATCACGCCTGTACTCCGAAAGGTTAGGCAGAGGTACACCTACATTATAATAGAGGGCCATCAACCGGGCACAAATCAAGGCTCCAGACTGCTACTGAGCGCGGGCCTGTGGATGGCGAGTAATGGGTAGCTCTCCGTCCGATAAGGACCAGGCCCGAATCGACGGTGTGTAGTGTTCCACGCGCGCCTCAAAGAGATGTCAGAAAAACTGACGGAGTTTGCTAGGGCTGATGCCTGTCTGGGTCGCGGATAAATTTGAAAGATAGAACTTTGCCCGACCCAGGAATTCAACCCAGGACCGCATGCTCAGCAGCATCGCCTGCGACCACTACACCAACGAGACACTTATTGTAAAACCTACCTACTTAATCTGACTTGAACAGAAAATGACTGCGATGTTCCAAAAGTTTTACACACAAATCTAGTGTCGAACTAATTTGTTCAGAACTTCACGAATCCGGTATAAAATAACCTGAAAAGAAACAAACTGGAATCAAAAGGACTCGTGGTGCATTGTGATATGCAGTCCATGCACTTCTTACTAAATGTAGGTAAGACTTGGGAAATGGCAAGTATTCTAATCTAATATTAAAAAGAGACGGTTAAATTGTTTATTTGTTAAGGTAAAGGTACAGTTATTACGGTACGTGTATATTTATTTACATTAATACAAAATACAGGCCAAGTACGTGTTGGGTCACGCGCAGTAATAGGGTTCCGAAGTTGCACAATAATGCGGACTAAGAAGACGGATTTATTTTTGTATATTTTTACATGGTTCATAAATTTATATTTACTACCTGTTTTAGACAACTAACAACGTTCTATAAGTAATTTTTCAATGGAGTTCGTACAAAATTTTTACTTTTCCAAGTTTATTTTATAAGCCCGTCTGGTACTTTGCCACCATTGTACTTGTGCATAAACTTTTAATAAAAAATAGGTACTAATAAACGCACAACTTTCATAAATACTAAATTAAACGCGGACAGCGTTTAATTTAGCGACATGATTACCTATTTATTCATTGAATGCCTCATTACATTTGGCATTAAGCTAGTTAAAACAAGTTAATTGGCGTTCGTTTATATTAATTTTGAACGAACACACATTAAATCTATTGATAAATATCTGTTAAGTAAATTTATAAAAAACTATAATCACTACAGAAATGACTAAACCTAAACCTTTAAAACAAATGGCCTAAACCTTTCGAGATAAAAATTAACTTATGACACTCAGCGATTCTATCATTGAAAGAATGTACATATTTTATCCTCCTCCTTGTTTCGTATTCCTCAACTTTAAGGGTCGTGACCTCTCTTCTGCATCACTTCCTCTCGTATGATCTTCCTACATCTGTTTCTGTCTCTGGCGGTGCGGAGGGTGTTGGGAACTGTAGAGTCAAGAGCGGTGTGGATCTGGATCAAATGCAAGCACCACATCTCAAAGGCGTCGATGCGTTTGCGGTCTGTAGTTTTCAGTGTCCAAGTCCTAAGATAACCTTACAAAGATATAAATAAACAATCATTACTATAGATGAGACTCCAATTAAATCTGATTATTTAAGAAAATCTTTACTATCCGGTTGGTTTACTGCAGTGCTAATCAATCTTTCAAATCAAACAATCAAATCACACCATTCAAATAATACCTATCAATCCATTTCTTTCTCACGGAAAGCAAAATAAGAAGACCAAAAACAAATATCTCCCACGGTTATATCGTATATCGTAAGCGTAGCGTTTCGCTGACCAGCACCCGCAGCAAATTGTGGGTTATCGAGAAACTTTTTCTTCTACCCCACGGTGACTATATTCCCTCTCAACATCCGGCGGGACCCATCGGAAAACTCTAGTGATTTGCAACTTCCGTATCTGAGGGTCCAGGATTTTTATTAAACATTTTTTAATTTTAATTTCGGTGAAATATTTTTAGTTTTCGAATGCTTTTACGTTGATCTTGATTTCGTTATTGAAAATGGAATAATTTGAAAATTTCTTCTGTAATATTAAATACGAAGGTAATATTATAAATTGAAAAGTAAAAATCATTATTAAGAAATGAATACAGGCCTTATTATAAATTATCGGCTCCAACCTCCATAAAACTTTAAATTCTCTCATTAAATCTCATAAACAATCCCTCCATTCACAATTCGGAGAATTTTCAACCTCATCCCAAACTTTCGGGGAACAAGTTAAGTTGTTCGCATTATGATATATCAGGGACACATGACCTCATTAATTCCTTAAGTCTAGTACGACATCTATGGAAGATTATAGAGGATTAGAGAGAGTTACACTGGTATTCCGAGCTTTGGCGACGGTGAATACGTAGCGAGAGCGACCGCCGTTGGGTCGTGTTCCGTAGGGTTAAGGATCACATGTTTTACGAGTAACACAGCAACCCCATTTCCATTTACTTAAGTGTTACAACCTGCTTTAAATGCAGAGTAGCTGGAATTCTACTACTCAGCATGTACACGGATATACTTACTTACTGTGTTTGACGATGAACTCACAAAAGCTGGGCTAGGTTAACGTTGTAACATTACTTAACTTAAATGTGTGACTGTTTTCCAAGAAGGGTTAGGCAGTAGTGACTAGACCTAGAGAATACTCTTGCTTCGCCAGTAATAATTAAGTTCTGTGTAATCCAAAGTCCGGCGACGAAATTCCAGTTGCAAAACCCAATAACAGTTTGGCCGACCCTAAAATGGAATCTTGATCAGCAGAACATGATCAGAAATAGCGATCAGCAGTTGCATCTACTTTGCTGTTAATGCCAATCAACCGATGATCAGCTTTTTTTTAACCTTAGCTGCCTATCCTTTAACAGTAGATTCGCAATACTTCATACCCTCGGAAGAGAATGATTAGCCCTATTCTTTGACACTGTACGTTAAATTATTACATTTGCCTCGCATTACCTTACATTGTGTGAGACAAATCTCACAGTCAAGTCAAGTCAAGACTGGCAACACTGGCGACAGGTTGTCAAAAAACGGCCTCGTAACTAATTTATTTTAAAATTATTGTTTTATTGTGTTTAGTTTGTTAAAAACCCTTTATTAATATTAGGATTCACGTATAAAGTGACTCACGTAGTGTTTGTGACCAGTTTTATTGTAATAACTCAATAACAATTGATATTTCACGAAGTCATGTACCGGCTGTCAACGTTAGAACTGTGGATTTGAATTCTTCGAACCGGGGGAGTATTTTGTTTTTAATAACGTATTTATTGCTGTATTATTTACATACTATACACCACTCATACACTGCTCAGGGCTCTGAGCGACGTCCAGTACACACCGGCTACGTTTATGTCTCATTTTGTTTGACAAATTGTGGAAACAAAATCGAAGACGAAAACACCTGCCCCCAGACAAAACATTCACTGCAAACCCTACTTCACACATAATATATCTTTAATTTAGTGTAAATATTATAATTAAACTCCATAGTTCATAAGCGTTTTGAATAGACTTTGTTACCATTAAAACTAATGTTCTTAGTAACTATTGTTAGATTAGATATTTGTATGGTTGTTAAACAGAACCAAAGTTTAATAAAGTCTTTCCATAAAGTATATAACCTGTAATTAAGTCTGAGAATATTAAATCAAATAGCTTTTCTGTGTTCTTAGTTTTTCTATCTTTTTCTTATATAGGTACCTCCATATATTTTTATAATCTTTTTTCTTTGAAAATTTTCTATTGTTTTCAAACATTTTACTTTTTTTAACTTTAAAACCCCTCCTACTTTCTCAAATTTTCAACTAGCACAGTATTCTCTTCACATACTCAGCTATTTCTTGTCACATTGCAGGTGTCGCCTAAGAAAAGCAGTCAATATGATGACCCGGGCAGCTACCGTTCGTGACTTGAGTGACAAACTGAAAGCAGCTCTGAGGGAGCTAGATTCATCCAGAAATGAGTGCAGCAAGCTACTGCGGGAACGAGAAGAAAGTGAAGTAGAAATTGAGTTAAAAGTGAACAAAAACACTCAACTCAAGAACCAGCTTGCAGAGCTACACTCCCAGCATATGGATATACTGGAACAGCATCACCATCTCCGTCAACTAGTGTCAGATTTTCAGCAGTGCCATGACACTCATGACCAGGCACTGAAGCGTATATCTGTATTAGAAGCAGAATTGTGCAAGGCTCATAACCCCAATATAAATTACGGCACGTTGTTTTCTACAATTTGCCATGAATTCAATAAAACGTGTCCTGTAAAAACAGTTAAAGTTAACAATTCCAAATCAAAATTTAGTGAATGGGCCACTGTGGGCATAAGAAAAAGCCGAGATATCTTATATAATTTATATTACGAAAAATCTTTGACTTCCGATAAAGTTTTTCACACTTATGTTAGAAACTATTCCAAAATATTTAAAAGAGTCTGCGCTCAAGCAAAATCTCAAATAATAATTAACAAAATTGGTGTTTCAAATAATAAAATAAAAACTGTGTGGCAATTAATAAATAGAGAAACTGGAAAGACACAACAACGCGATCAGAATGAGTTGTCTTTGAAAATAAATAATCAAACCATTTCTGATAAGCAAGAAGTCGCTGAGACATTAGAAAAGTTCTTTACCAACATTCCGTTAGAGGTTACGAAGTCTCTTCCCTCCTCATCTAAATTAGCTGAAGCTCTTCTTAAAGAAAACTTTACCAAAGACATACCGACCTTTAAATTTAAACCAATATGTATTGATACAATTAAAAACGTGTTCAAAAGTCTCAATATAAAAAATACTGAAGACTTATGGGGGATATCCGTTAGGGTTCTTGAAGATATTATTGACTCAATTGCTCCTGTCCTAACAGGCATATTCAATCAATGTTTGGACAGCGGCACGTTTCCTGACTTAATGAAACACAGCAAAGTAGTACCAATTTTCAAATTAGGTTGTAAGAGTGATCCCTCTAATTATAGACCTATATCCGTGCTTCCAGCATTGAGTAAAATCTATGAAAAAATCATGCTGGATCAGATGTTGTCTCACTTCAATTCAAATGGGATCCTGCATAGTCAGCAGTTTGGTTTCACGAAAGGTAGGTCGACTACGGACGCGGGAGTAAAACTCATCAGTCACATTTTGGAATCTTGGGAGAAGTCCCAGGATGCCATTGGCATTTTCTGTGATCTCTCAAAAGCGTTCGACTGCGTCGACCACAACACACTTATCTGTAAATTACACCACTACGGAATTCGAGGACAAGCTGCTGATCTTGTGCTTTCATATTTATCAAACAGACAGCAAAAAGTGAATGTTAATGGGGTGACGTCCTCCGGGTCTCTAGTCAAGATGGGCGTGCCCCAAGGTTCAATTCTCGGCCCTTTCCTTTTTCTTGTTTACATTAATGATCTCCCTTTTATGATGGCCAAATTATCGGATATAATTCTATTTGCTGATGATACTTCGCTAATTTTTAAAATAGATAGGAAAGATACGGATGTCTTACATGTCAACGAAAGTCTTATTATTCTCACAAAATGGTTCGCAGCTAACAATCTTTTACTGAATGCGACAAAAACTAAATGTCTTAAGTTCTCTTTAACAAATGCACCACAACGAGACCTAAATTTGAATCTTGACGGCAAAAGTCTTGAAGTTATAGCTGAAACTGTATTCTTAGGGATTACTATCGATTCAAAACTGCAGTGGGGCGCGCACATTAGAACTTTTTCGGGTAGGTTAAGTTCAGCTGCATATGCAGTAAGGAAAATAAGGCAGTTAACCGATGTAGCCACAGCTAGGTTAGTATATTATGCTTATTTCCACAGTATTATGTCTTATGGCATTCTGCTGTGGGGATCAGCAGCAGATGTTGACTCAATTTTCATCTTACAAAAGAGGGCAATCCGCGCGATCTATAAAATGGGTACTCGCGAGTCCCTTAGAGAAAATTTTTAAGAAATCGAAATACTGACTCTACCTTCACTCTATATTTTGGAATGTATTTTGTATGTCCGCAAAAATCGAGGGCTTTTCAAAACTAGAAGTGACTTACATAATTTAAATACACGCAGTAAGCACGAAATTGTAATACCCAAATTCAGATTAACAAAAACTAGCAAGTCTTTTTATATAAACAGTATACGCTTTTATAACAAGTTGCCAAAGTCAGTTATAGAACTGACCGATGGAAAGTTCAAAAACTACATCAAACGTGTCCTTGTTAAAAAAGCATATTATAAAATCAAGGTCTACGTTGAAGATAAAAATTTTGGCTTTAGCTCCTTCTGCGCATGCGGCTTCCCTGGTAACTCATAAACGGCACAAATATGTGGTTGTCTCTAACTATTCTCAATCTCATTAATTCTTTGTTTTTTTTCCTTCTTTTGATTATTCTTTTTACAATGGTTTTCAATCATCTTCATAGCCCTTTGCTAAGAATAGTTACAGCACTGATAACAATATTTGTGCCACATGTTAGATTAAGTCTTTTTTTTATTTTACTTTTGTATAGATTCCTTTACCGATTATTTTGTAAATGTGTGAACATTGTAGGCCTTCTAGATGCTTGTTAACTTTTTAACTCGTTTTATTTTCTTTTGTTTAAATAATATGTAATCTTTTTTTTTTTTGTTTTCTTACGACTTATTGTCGGGCCTACGTTGTCCCCACATATCTAAGTACTAATGCTGTAACAAGGAAATATTGTAAAACCAAACCATTTTTTTAAAAGAGTAACCATGGAGTTTCTTGCCGGTTCTTCTCCATAGGAAACGACCAACCCGAACCGTGCACATTGTCGACGTTTTATAAGTGCCCATGTAGGCCTATATGAAATAAAAAAAATGATTTTGATTTTGATTTCAAGCAGGGTCTCTCTATTTAGGTCGGTTCCATAAAAACACGCTGTTTTGACTTGTAGATTCTTTTAATTCCCCACCATTCATAGCCAACGTTAATAAAATCAGCCAACATAAGCACAATATTTACGGCTCCTAAAATAATTAAACCACTGAAATACGAACGCGGTTATGAATTCCTTTTTCTCTTGTTTTATCGTTGTCTCGGTCTTGATATTAATATTAAGAAGGGAATTACGACGCCGCAGCTGCAGAAGGGTTATTATAAACTATCTTTCGGTGCGGAGCGGCTGTTTATGTCCACTTCGTAGAACCGTAATGGTTTTTATATGGACGTGGTGAAATTTACTTCTTAAAAACTGCAGCTGCTTTAAAATTAGGTATTTTGAAAGCTCATCTTCGACCTGTTATTTTTTCGGTTACACCTCAGAAATGTCAACTTAGTTACTTGATTTACCAAGAGGCTTTTCAAGAGAAACGTTTCCTTATTTGTCTTTTAAGATCCACCTATCTCACGATATTACAAACCGTATTTCTCGTTATTAATGAACCATCAGTGTTCGGCAATACCTACCCTGCTTAACCCTCTTAAGAGCCCCGGCATGATGGTTGTGTTCTGTAAAAATACTTTCCCACACGAATACAAATGAACCAGTCAATTGCAATTGACGCCTGCCACAGCGGAAAGCTAATATACCCTACCCTTTTCCATTACTAAAGTAACATGAAAGAGAACAAAAGCACCTTTACGGAGGTTTTCCGCTTACTATGACACTAAAAATAGTGCAGTAGGTTGTGAAACAAAAGTACTACATTATATTCCTTTGGAAAAACTCTTTAACGACGTTGTAGGACGTTGTAGGAGAGAATAGACACGTTTATTAGTTTGAACTCTTTTATATACCCTTTGTCTAAGCCACAATGGATCCGAATACGACATTCGTACAGAAATACAAGTAGGGTGCCGGATCTTTTCATAAACCGCCTTTGAGTGGATGGGACACGGCCGTTAGCGTGTGAGAAAAGCTCTAAATTTCAACAGGGTGACATCCGATGTCGGTGAGTTTCTTTTGTGCCCTGACAGTTTATTACGAGAACAAAAGGATGACGTTGTTTGAACAGACCCGCTTTAGATTTTACTACGCTGATTACACATTACTCAAGATCCACTCTATTGTGACGAAGATCTGTATTCCCTTTCAATTCTAAAAGGAATTACATTTGGCTGTAATTCACCCCAAGATGAATCGAATTCATCACTTACTTGATAAAATCTTATTTTCTCGCTGATAAGACATAAATTGACGAATTATTTCAAATTCGGAGTCGGTTTGACTCAATGAGTTATCTCATTATGGAAATTGTTTAGTATTTTGGATGTGTATTTGCTTCATTAGCTTTTATTTATTTTGGTTATATTTGTTTGGCATTATTCAAAGAAGTTGGATAAAATTATACAGCCTGCTAGTCATTTATTACGGCCTCATTTGAGTACATTTTCATAAAAAAGGTACTTCGCTCTCTCAACACACGTTGTTAAGGGTAGTAGATATACGAGCGGTAAAATGTTACATTACATCAAGGAAGACGCTTTGACATGTTTAAAAACTCTATGTACCTTGTAATTTAAGGACGCGTACTGTAGTTGTAATTGAACATTATTTTTGCCCATTCAAGTCTGTTTCTTTGAGTGTTCGTCTTTTGTTATGTATTTATTTGACACGTTGTCGAGGCGGATACTTGAGGCATATGTACCGAATCCTTCAATCAATCTAACACGTGGAACCTTGACTCCGATGTGATTGATTTATAGTTGACGTAAGATGTGGCCTTGTCTTTACACAAAGACAGGCGGACTTCATTTCAACTGCACTCCCACTGCAAATTTGCAGTTTGCAGTTGTCGTCGGAACTGCACACCAACTGCATACTGACAGCAATAGGACTGCACGGTTGGTTTGCAGTTTTATTGCAGTCGTACTAACTGCATTCAAACGCAGTCCGTCTGTTTAGAGCCTTAAACGTGTAGCGAGTGGTCAAGGGTCTTCGGTATAAATACTTTTTGAAGTTTTAATTTTAACTTAAGATTAGGAATTAGGTATAAGTTTTTTGCATGGGGCTACTAGCAAAGTTACAAGAAAAGTTAGTAAGTAAAACACGTAAACAAATAATCCAAGACAGCAGCTGGAAAAGTTTCCATGCGGAAAACTACGTGCTGTACTGTGAAACTTTAAAGTGGACTATTTTTTAGAATATGACTCTAAAATAGAGTGAATTTAGAAAAAAATAAAGCGCTCGGTAGTCTATGTTCAGAATAAGACTGAAATATAGGCTCAGTTCTGAAAATTGTAATAAATTCGGTGATATTTACTATATAAAAAAAGTCAACATTTATCAAGAAAACCATTACAATTCCACTAACAAGCCGCGGTTAGCGTCAGCCTTATTATTACAAGTTTAAAATTCATGCACTAAAGAGACATTTCCCGTGGGAAGAGATAACATTCCTGGGAAGGTTCAGAGTGTCCTCAAGGCGGATCGCCAATTTCCTTTATAAGCGCCTCAAAGTTATTAGGGAAATTGCTCTCAAAATAAATTTACAGAGTGGAGAGTAGGTACCTTGTTTACCAGTTAAGTGTTACCTACTTAGGTATGGTATGAATAGTTGATGACGCAATTGTTGCCGCCCCTAGCAGGCAAGTGTGGGTGCTTGGTAGTACGTAATATTAAGCCCAAAGGTCCATATTTGTCAATATAAACATAAAATGGGTCCATGTGAGCAGGCGGGCTTTCGTCCTTACTCAGGGTCCTCGTTAATTATTTACTTAAATACATCTCGGACAGCCTCCGAGCCACCCAGGGCGAAACCTTTGTAATTGCTGTACACTTTGAAATCCTAAGGACACTATTGTAATAACAAGCGTGACTAAGCCTAATGTACCATTTGCTGCTTTAATCAAATTACTTTGTTTAAGTTTTGTAAAACTTACTCGGATAGAGAGAGTTTATCTTTTGTAGTGTTTCTTTTGCCGTATAATTTCTAACCGATTTCAAAAAAAGGAGGAGCTTCTCAATTTGTCGGCATCTTTTTTTTAAATGTATGTTCCTCGATTACTCAAAGACGGCTGTATCGATTTGTAAAATATTTTTTTTGTTTGGAAGGGTTTTACTTCCTAGGCAGCCCCACGGTCATCAAGCCAGGATCTGCTGATAGCATGCTGCAAAAATCGAAGGAACTCTTCAAATATAATAGGCATGCATCTAGCGATTTTGGTATTTTCATTAACAATGCAATCATTTGATCATCTTAGAAAGTAACATTTGATGAAGTGGAACTGATGGAGAAAACCATAGATGGCCACTGGAACTCCTTAATGCTATGTATGGTACGGGTATAAGATATATCAAATAGTTAACCGACTGTGATACTATGGTACTGATGAAAATGGTACCATCGAAGTGATCTGGTGATGAAGCCGGAAGTTAATCACTGGAACACCGAAACAAGCATCTTAGTCATGTTTGGGCTTATTGCTATCGTCATGAGATGTACTTTGGCTATAAATGATTTTCATAACTAAAAAGAGAATAAGGAAAACTTTTTAACAAAAAATCTAATCGAGACTTTAAAGGCGAAAAATAACTTTCTTTTCCGAAGTCGGTGTAGAAAAACGGAAAACAATAGGTACCAAAGACTAAAAAAAAAGATATCTTTCGCTTTTTAGTGTTTTGTTTAGGAAGTCGGGTAAGTTTTTTGCTAAAAAGTTTTTTTCCTATTGCCTATCTCATCAGCTGATCTTAAGATTTCACCAAAAATCGAATACGCTCAGCAGATATAAGCAGTAAATATTATATTATTTGTTGTATAAGTGTAATTTCAAAACATAAATTCAATTAGCAAACAACGCGCTAAGAAATTGTTATTTCGTGAGGACTATGACGATACTCCTACTACATATTATTATGTTTTCGAATTTGCGTTCAAATCTATTTATGTTACATTTCAAATATTTACACAACTGAGCAAACCGGAAATGAAAGGGAAAATACATGCGTAGTTACCCGCGTGTGTTCCTTTAACACAGTTATATTTTCATGTAACAGGATACCTACTGTATAGGATTTGTTCCGGTCGGATCCCCTCGATCTGATCCTCTGCTGGTTTTTTTTTAATTATTTTCTTTCTGATCCACTACAAACTTTGACATTCCGGTCTGATCCCCTTACTCTTTTTGACAGGCAAGTACAGTCAAGAGAAAACAGTTGTTTATGTTATTTTTTTTTTTGTACTTTTATAAATCGCAGGTTCGGTTTTAGGTTGCAACATTCTAAAAGTAAGTAAGTAGATTAGATCTTGTTTTTTGCTTAAAGTTTGTACAAGATGAATGAGTTGCACAGTGTTGGGACACTTTACATAGTTATAAGTAAGGCCCACTTGCACATAAACTTAACGCAGAGTTAGTTGCTAAAACGATTGTCAATTTAACCGTGTTAGCAACTAACTCTGATTTAAGTTTTCGTGTAAGTGGGCCAAAGTCGCTTGTGCGACACGTGATATGAGCTGATCCCGTGTTGTCTCGTTTCAGTGCGAGAGTAACTCCCGAGTCAGGCTCTACAGTGCACTCTACGTCTCCCCGTAGACGGTTCAAATAACACTTACAGCTGATAGCGTCGTTAAGCTTTAACGTGTTCGTGAACACCCAGTTTGTACTTAGTTTATGTTTAGTTTTATTACGCCGTGCAGCATTTGTTACGAGCAAGCCGTGGCGGACTAACCTTGTTATAATCCTAACAGAAACTACCTACAGCCATAACTCGTAAATTACACTATCAACAGTTAATAGATAGTGTCGGAGTCATAACAACATAACAAACGGGGGGATAACTAACGAGTGCTGTCATTCTCATACAGCGCGGGCCGAATTGTGTGTTGGCCGAGAGAGAATTAATGAGGGCTAGCCGGCCGCCAGTCGCACGCGCCGCCCGGCCCCGGCCGAGCCACCCCGCTCAGCACCAATGAGCACCGACATTACTAATAGTAATCCTCAACTCGAAAAGAATGGACCGAAAACTAAACGGTGCTCATAAATCTAAGCTGTTAACATACGAACAAATAACGCTCAAGTTCTCTCTACAATAATACCGAGCAAAAAAATTCGATTATCTCTTAACAACTACACAAGTGTCGAACATCGTCGATTAGAAGTAACGCTATTGTACTGTAACGCCCCTACCATGTTATTTGTACAAAACCTCGAAATTCGTGAGATAGTTGGACTCGGAACTCAAAAATTAGGGACGGTAATGGTAACTTAAACAAAATTAAAAATAAAATGAGGTCAACAAAAAATAAAGTGGTTTTCTAGAAAGCTGAAATGAACGCAGCAATCACATAAATATACAATGCGCTTTACCCTCTGCTACAGTTGATGATGCCGGGCGGATGGTGTGCTCACTTGTTATTTTAGGACGGACAAGAAAAATAAATGTCTTGAATGAAAAGTTAAAGGTAGCACAAGCCTTTTGTAATAGGTTCACCCAATCGAAAGTTTTACAAGCGGGTATGCTTGTCTGTTACATAATAGAGTACAAGTCGATTGTCAGTTTTAATCGTAAAGTTATTGAGTTCTTCGAGCATTATTGAGTATGAAGATCAAATAAGTGATAGCTATTCATATTTCTCGCAAAATACGTCCTCTTTCGAATAGGTCCGCGGGGGCTAGATATCGCTCAAATTGTTTCCAATATCTTTTACGAGCATTTGACACTCGGGTGAAAAATGACTAAGAGTTCCAAGCGATATTGTTATTTTCCGCTGTGTTATTTATACGGATGTAATCCTTCAAGTTTTTTGTTACAGCGATGGAAATGTTTATTTTATGGTACGTACTCGACATATTGCACATGGCATTTTTATTTTGTAAATGCAAATATAATATAGTTCAGAATGATCTGGGGCTAAAAAAAAATTTACAGGGGTTTATTAGAAAATGTGGGCAATGTGGCAGTAGAATGAATTACACGTAGAATAAATCACCAGTATTTTTACTATACTTTTTGCGCTGTAGCATGGTGCGGGTGACAGTTTCAATAACATTTTTACGCATATACGTATACGCATTGTTTGTAGTTTAACGTCATACAGGCAACTATGGTATATGGTATAACTATGGTATGACGTGAAACTACAAAAAAATCGTATACGTATATGCGTAAAAAATGTTATTGAAACTGTCACCCGCACCATGCTACAGCGCAAAGAGTGTAAGTGCCCAGAGAATAATTTCGTAGCTGTCACTGCACTGAAATTTTCAATTTAGAACGCATATATATAAATATATATATAAACAAAACCATCAACCGAACAGGGGGGTGACCACAAGCTCTTAGAGTAAGGTTATTTTGAGATCGAGTAAGGGACAGATGTATCTGACTTGTATACATCTGTCACTTACTCGATCTCAAAATAACCTTACTCTAAGAGCTTGTGGTTACCCCCCTGAAAACACGATCACACAAACACTCTTTGCTGACAAACACAAACAAAACTGATGGAGGTAAACGTATACTGTCCTGCAGATATAAATAGTGCAGATAAACTGTCGGAAAGACGTGCCCGCATAGCATACAGGTACGTAGAATGTAGGGGATACCGTCCGACAGTCCGCAAATATTTAACTAGTTCTAGAAAATACCAAGGAATGCTGACAAAGCGATGCCTAATCATGCTTTCAAACAAAGATGGGGTAAGTAGGTTACTCATTAACATTTCAAGTCTCGAACCTTTTGTCCCGCTTTAACCACGGGGTGACCAGCCTTGCTGAACAATGGGGGGTACTCAAAACTAATTTCGTTGATACTAAGGTCGACCTAGTGACTGTAATAAAATAAAATGTTTCTTTTGTCTTTCGTTGGCTCCGTTACAGACAGAGTATTAAGTAAAAAGTTGAGTAAAAACCAACGATTGTTGTAAAATTTAAAGACAAAAACTTAGGTTAGGAAGGCATTTGATATCAGAGGGCTTTCCAACTTTCAACCAAAGACTTCTTGAATCACCAACTCTATTTGTTCTATCATTATTATAAACATAACAATAATCTGTAAGTTTGACTAGTTGTTTCGAGACGTTGATTGGGCTAATAATAACCGTATATTTTCAAATTTGTTTGTTTATTTAAGCGTAACATCGCCCATTGTCTTAAAGCTGTTACATATCGCCGAACAAAGAGAAACAACAAGTATTACGTACCGCATAAGAATTTCTGGAGCCAGTGCGGCGAATTTCCGTGTTACGGAGCCAAAATCGATTCGAACGACTTGTATTGGCGAGCGGATCTTCCAAAATGCATGGTATGCGTTCCAATGGACATTTGTAATACTTGTTCGGCACTTTCATTGTATTGGTTAAAACTATGTGCTTCCGTTCGTTCCAACTTAAGTTAATTCTAGTCCGATAGCGTGTTGTAAGACGTACTGAAACTATTTTATCAAAGAGCTCTTCTTGGACATGGAGACGAAGGGGCTTATTTAAACTTCATGTCCGTGCTGGCATGAGATACTCGGAAATAGCTAATGCTGTGGTGAGAAGATCAGCTCGTCAGCCAGGTCTCACCGAGGACTACCGGCAGCATTTAAATACGAGTACCATCACTCATCGAGGCTTTTCGTAGAAACATGGTTTATACTCTAGAATCAATATAGAAATTGATTGACATAACTGAAGGTTTTAATACTCAGTTCCTGAAAGGCTATTTAATTTCATCTGTCATAATATGTCATGTGATTGTTATTTCGGAGAACCAATCACAATAGTAAATAGCCGATTTACTGATCAGAGACTCAATCAGGCGTTTAGAATCCGAATGTCAGCGCCAAAATTGTTTTGATACTAAACGCAACACAGTATCCTATAAACCAAGCATTTTAGACATTGGTTGAAACAGACAAAGAGAGGAATAAATAATATAAGCACAGTAAAAATACGGAGTCTTTTGTTAATCGGATAGCCCCTACCATAAACACATCTCTAAATCGTTTTATGAAGGTTAAGACAATTTAATGAAGACACCTGAATTGAATTAATGTATTTAAAATCTCAGCTCTACCAAACATATATATATTTGGTTTTTAAGGTGACTTTGAAGAAGTATATTTCATTTTGACAAGGTTGTTTCTTTAAGGGCGTATCACCGTGTCTATAAAAAGGTTGTAAAAAGCGTCAGTTTTCAGCAGTGAACCGTGCGCCTCTTCCTAACTTGTGGTTTCTCATAGAAATATGAACCTGTTAAATTTTGTCACAATACGCACTCAGACTGATGACTCGTAACTAGAGATGGGCCGACTTTTACTAGTCGACTAGTTAACCCTAAAATGGCTGACTTCGTGACGCTAAAAGGTCCGACTAGTCGCCGACTATTAATGTGGTTGTAGAGTCGGCTTCCTAGACTAGACGATGTGGGTGATTAGACGGTAGGTATAATTCTGTTAATTATTTTACTATTAAATCGTTTATGTAGCGTTGACTAAGTTACAAATAATAGTTTGTAAGACGAATTTAATTGTTAAAAATATTAATCCTGCGGTATTGCTCATTCAACCCCCTTAAAAGAAAAGGTTACTGACCTCTTATTAGCCTATAGCTCAATCGTGCCAACTAATCAACATGGCATCGGCTAATAGCCAACTAGTTGCTTACTAAAAATATGGCCAAATAGTCGGCTTTTCAATTAGTCGGCGACTAGTCAGTCCATCCCTCCTCGTAACTTGTAAGGTGAGAGCCTCATCTGCATATTAACAGTAGGTAGGTACCCGTGTAGTCCTTAATCCGGGGTCGCAGGTGACGAGCACCCGCCAAATTGATATTTTATACTTGCAATTACACGCCGATCCATTTACATAGCACCGCCAACCTCAAGCTGGCAACTCGAAAAATGGCGGGCACTTACGTGATTTAATTAGTAAATTTTTGATTAAATATTACTTTGAGAAGATTCTGTTTTGTTAGAGCTCCTTGTGACAAAGGCTTATCCTGTGATATGCTACCATACGGCCAGCGGTTTTATTTATTACTAGCTTCTGCTAGCTGCTTCGCCCGCGTGATTGTCAAAAATTATCCCAAGGGAACATATGCCCGGGATAAAAATATCTCTATAATATAATCTATCTCTGTGCCAAATTTCAGCCAGATCCGTACAGCCGTTTGAGCGTGAAGAAGTAACAAACAAACAAACACACACACACTCACAAAGTTTCACCTTTATAATATTAGTGCAATTAGTGCGATTTACTTATTATTTAGACTTCATGCACAAAAGGTACAAAGGAGGACTTAATACCTTAGGCATTCTCTACCCTGTATATTTTGAATTTGGTTGACAGCTCGATGTTTCGGCACCGTTACAAGCGCCATGATCACGAGAACTAAAGTCTTTGCGGGTGGGTGTTATTTACGAACTGACATAAACAAACAACAAATATTAATTCTAATGATTGTGACCATGTCACCTTAAAAACTTATATTCTCTACCAGTCAAACAAGGGTGGTGAAGAGAAAAAAAACTCTCTCAATATTAAGGTTATCAAAAAAAAATAAAAGATATAATTATTATATGACACGTATGATGCGGTTATTTGCTTAAATACATTGACTTTGTGTGTAAGCGGAAAACGCTTAAAGTGACAGTCATACATAAAAAATATATTCAAAATATTTTTTGTTAAATAATAGGGAATCAACAAAACCATTAAAGATTTGAGGAAATCGTAACACGGCAAACAAAGCCAAGCTTCTGCTTGGTTTTATTATGATGGTGAATGATACGAGTTCCTGGCCTAAAAATAAGCAATATGAGCATGCTGTTACAATTAACGCTACCTAACAAATCCTGCTCATCCCCCGTAGACCATAGGCCATTAATCAAATTCTGCTGCAAATGTGGTGCGTGCACTACCAAAGATATAAATCCTATTTACAACGATCTCCGAGGCGAAATACACTTCGGTGGAAAAGTTCCAACACTCAAATCCGATTTATAGAACCGAGTAGGGTTTCATTTACATTTAGCAGATTATTCTGCCAATATATTGGCTACTGCATCACAATCGTGTTGTGAAAAACCTTTCGTCTGTTTACTTTTTACGACTAATTTACAGGCAGTATCCGGAATGTGAGTGGATTTTTTCAGTTCGCACTGAATTAATCACTCAATTGGTTTTTCATGTCATTTACTGTCAATACATTTTTTTTTAAATATATGGTGCTGACGTCACGATTCATAAGCACTGCTACGCGCTTGCTACGAATATATAAAGGCCTACACGATACACGTACCTCTTCCTTCTTCTTATTGCCTAGTACCTAATCTAAGCATTTCATACTAATTTCCTTTATATAAATACAATAATGAAGTCTTTAATTTTTAAAATAAAGAAAGAAAGAAAAGAAAGAAAAATATTTATTTGTGACCCGCACAGGAGACACGAGAAATAAGCATAAGATTAAACAATAATAAAATAAAAACCCCGTGCTAGACCAAAAAGGCTCCTATCTCAGCATGTGCAGCGATAACCGAAAAAGGTAATAACGCTGCGTTGATATTCTGATAGGGCCCACTGTTGATGCCACGGACACACTTACGGAAACGGGACTTATATAATAAAAAATAAAATAGAAGAATATATAAATAACAAACAAAATTAAAAACACTTAAGGTGGGTCAAAGTATGTGCAAGTATTATACAAATATATAAATAAAACATATTAAATATAGTTAGACCTAGAAACAAACCACCAACATTTTATATTTTTATTCAACTGCATAAATAAATCAGGACAAGCTAAATTCTGTGCAGCTTACTGCGGTACATTCGGGGACACACAGCTTTTAAGTTTTTAATAAATCCGCCTTTTTACAGTTAACCAAGTGTAAACTGGGTGCTACTTATGTATGGCTTGCTGTTTTACTGTTAAGTATTATGTAAAGTCAATTTCATAGGAATTTGAACAAAAATACTTTAGTAGCTTTACTTGTAGGGTAATAATAGTTGGTTACACATTACAAAAAAATCATTATCCTCCTGTCCTTATCCTAAATTATATAGGGTAAGCTCAACATGTCTTATTCTTCCATACATCCTTATTCGCCATCATCCCAACAGTCTCTTCCTTACCAGCCATATATTTTTTATCATTGGTTTGGTCTTCCTCTAATTCTTCATACAAACATCTACAATCATATTCAACCTATAGCCATACCTACAATAAGAATGCCCTAACTTACCGTTCAAACAATTCAAACCTTATTTACCCATTAACATCACAATAAATAGAGAAACAAATGTAATTCCAAACATCTTTTATGTCCCCAACTATTATAATACTTGGGTACTTTACCAAAGACTTCTTCCCTTATAAGTAGCTAATATGAGAAAGTTAGGGGCTATTATTTATTATGGTGGGTGGTGAAATCTGTTGCCTCCGAGCTAACTTGGGCCCGTATTTTCATTCCGAAGCGACATGAATTCACAGCGGCCGTAACACAATGTAGTCAATTTACTTCAGTTCCCGGCTGAAAGTTTTCTCAGTTCTGTCAAAGTTCTGATTGCCTTGTTTTCTATTTCGCTTGTAGAAAGATGACAAATAAAACGTGAGTCCGCCTAGTGCATCCGGCTCCATGTACCTTAGGTACAACTCGGACGAAGCACTTCTTTTCAGTAGAATTAACTTTTACAAGAGTAAATACTTCGTTTGAGAATTTCACAAGTAAAGCGAGACGTTGACCTTGTATCTTAAATGCCGTAGGTACATAATAATGTGTTGTCTCCGAGGTGAATTTTCTCATCCCAAGTACAAACATACATCCGGAGACAACATGTATTTGAAGGCATTTTAGCTTTCCTTTTGTTGAAATTGTATCGTAGGTAATTTTCATATAAATGATAAATGATTTTATTTCTGTAAGTTGGTTTGTACAAACACTTTTACAAGTCGATCATATTTTTTAAAACTAGATGAGGTCGGCGTTTCCTATCTGACTACTCTGAGAAGAAAGGCCGAAACAAACTCAGAGGTCACAGTCTCTTTTAAAGTCTTGACAAAAACTTGGTTATATCATGTGAAGACCATGTAGACATATGTCTGAAATGGTCTTTTGAGGAAAGAACCAGCCAGATTGAGTGGACCTGTCCAGTCAGTGCACGCATTTGTCAATAACCGAGCAGGTCAACTCAGAATTTACGGAGCTCAACGATCCGACGAACAATACCAAAGAAAGGACATTCGGGTAGGCCGCATAAACTACTCAAACTGCCAGACCATGAGTAAAAACTAACTAAGTTATAATAAAAAACAAAAATCCACATAGTCTTCACATTCACAATAATAAAAAAAAAAAAAAAAATATAGTACTTTAAAAAGTAAATATTCTTGTCATTGCAAGAAAACAAAAAAAAATATCAAAATTAAAAACAAAATTCACGGTGCAAAATATAAAAAATCAAAATTAATTGGAGCAGCTCAATCCCAAGCCTTTTTGTCCTCAACGTAATCTTTAATAGTATAAAACGCTTTCTGACACAACTTACGTTTAATGAATGATTTGAATTTATTAAGACTTAGATCTTGTACGTGGCTTGGAAGCTTATTATAAAAGCGTACACATTGACATCTAAACGAGCCACCTATCTTCTTGAGCCTTGTTGTAGGTACTAAAAATTTGTTTTTGTTCCTAGTATTTATGTTATGGATATCACTGTATTTTTTAAACAATTTTATATTTTTATGAGCATATAAAAGATTTTCATAAATATAGTGAGAGGGCACAGTCATTACATTAATCTCCTTAAACTTCTCTCTGAGCGAGTGCTTCGGGCTTAATTTATATATTGATCGAACAGCTCTTTTCTGCAAAACAAAGATATTCTGGATGTCGGCGGCATTTCCCCACAACAGAATACCGTACGACATTACACTATGAAAATAGCTAAAGTATACTAAACGGGCTGTCTCTATGTCAGTTAAATTACGAATTTTTCTAACAGCATATGCTGCGGAGCTTAGCTTCTTTGACAATTTATCTATATGTGGGCCCCACTGAAGCTTAGCATCCAAAGTTAAGCCTAAAAATACTGTGCTATTCTCAGGATTCAATTCTTCGCCCTTTATCAACACATCAGTTTTCACCTGCCTAACGTGAGGTAGGGTAAACTTAATGCATTTGGTTTTTTTTTCATTAAGGAGTAAATTGTTAACATTGAACCAGTGAACTACTTTTGAGATCGCGCTATTTACTTCGTCAGTAACCAGCTGCTGCCGTTTAAGTTTAAACAAAAGTGAAGTATCATCTGCAAACAACACTATGTCATGGTTATCCTTTATGAGGTAAGGCAAGTCATTAATATAAATAAGAAACAAGAAAGGACCAAGAATCGAGCCCTGCGGGACTCCCATTTTTACTATAGATCCGGGTGATCTTTTTCCATTAACGTCAACAGTCTGAATCCTATTACTCAAGTAAGAAGTAAGAAGATCCAGAGCGCTGTTCCGGATCCCGTAGTGGCGGAGTTTCCTGATTAGCGTTTCATGAAGAACACAATCAAATGCCTTGGACAAATCACAAAAGATTCCCAGGGCATCGCACTTATCTTCCCATGCATTATAAATATGTCCTAAAAGCTCAACACCGGCATCAGTAGTTGAACGACCCCTTGTAAAACCGAACTGTTTGCTATGTAATAATTTATGCTTATTAAAAAATCTTTGCAATTGCTCTAAAATTAATTTCTCAAATATCTTACTAAAAGTAGGTAGTACTGAAATAGGTCTATAATTTGTTGGGTCTGATGTACTACCTGATTTAAACAAAGGTATTGCGCAATATATATAAGCGCAGTAATGCGCCGGTAATGGTCCATAACAGAAAGCTCGCAATATATAGAGGCCATTCCTCACTCCACTCACCCCCACATCCCCCCCTCCCGGCTAGCTCCCACATGTTGTACAGCACCACCACACCACACACTAACAGAAACAAAATGTTCAAACTATTCAGAATTTATTGCTAGATATTCAACAAACCATTCAGACTGGAATGTAGCAAAATATCGAGCAAACAAGCGCTGAGTTGACAGTAGCCGTTCCAAATAAAACAAAGCCCATCATATCGTAAAAGAATATTTCATGTACTTTTTGCTACTCATTTTGTTACATAACATACATTTATATTTAAACAACAATTTAATAATTTAACGGCAGGCCAGAAGTTATCGCGGCCATATTAAAATTCTTTGACGTTACGAAATAATAAAATACAAGCGTAAAAAAGAGAAATCTGTAGGTAATATAATAAAATAGCGGCGTGGATTTTTTTTTATTAAATCTTGTTACGCTTGAGACGCGTCCAAAATATGTTCGGGAACGCGCCCAGCGAGTGCTTTCTTTTAAATATCTCCAATGGCGAATTTTTTGCAGGCGAAGCTACATTATACAGGTAATCGAAAATCCTGCAATTGAAGTTCCGTTTATACCATTTGCATCCCAACCAGAAAACGAAGTTTAAACCAACAAAAGAGTTCAAACCCAACAGTACCATAGGTAATTGGTGCACAATGCACGTACACCGTAAGTAGGTAAAGATTGCTGGGCGAGACTTAAGCCGTGGACGATGTAGCAGAACAATGAAAGCCGGGCGTGGACATACCGTAATCCTATTTGGTGTGCAGAGCAGAGCTTGGCTCGGCTGCCGCTCTGAGCGTCCTAGCCGCGCGAGCGATGGACAAACAATAAATCTAGCTCACACCTCTTGCAAACCACCAGAATTAACTGGAATCACGAGGGAATTACGCAGAGGGAATTCTCTTGTACCGTCCGGAATTTCTTTTAAGAATTGTTTATAGTGCAGACAGTTAGCTTGATATTACAACGTATTTATGTGTATGCATACTAAGTTCTGTTGTACTACTGTTAATTTAAAGCGTCTTGAGTTCTTGGCTTACCTTATTGTTGTGCTGTTAACAATAAAGACGTTTGTTTGCATATAAATTACAGATTTTCGACTTAAGTAAAGCTAAACTATTAATTTTGTCTTCAATTTATCATATCATTTCGAGCACAATACTGACACCACAACTACATGATATGATTCTTAATTCGCAGTAAGTCACTTCAATCAAATGTCCGATTCCAAGAGACCTAAACACTGTTTCAAAGCAAACTACTTTGAAGTAATTAACTTCCAATCAAACGAAAATTCAATTCATGAAATGCTGTATCGCCCGCTTATAATTCAACACCGAACAGATTGGACAATTTAAAACATATAGAATATTTAAAATTCGACGCAGTCAGAATATTTTAAAACGTTGAAGATTTCCAACATGGCATCACGGTGTTACCTAATGGGATTCGCTGGTTATACATGGAAAACGCTGTTAATGTTTTAAATAAAACGGTACATCTGTCCGCCCTCTTTCTTAATCAGAATCCGGCTTTTGAAAAGATCTTAAAACTGCATAAAGATGCTCAAAACTTCAGTACCGTAGTAAACATACGTAGTCATAAAACCAAGTCTGTAAACTTCTGTTGTACATCAAAGAGAAGCTCAAAGATCGATCAAGCTCACAGTCTGAACAAACACCACTCAAATATTTAAGAAAGCAGAACTAAACCACGTACTGATTAACTTCCAACTAGCCTGGTACACGCTGAGATTCGTTACGGGGCTAAGGTACTTGTTGAGTGAAATATTCTAGGTGAGAATTTAGGGTTGCCGGCCGAACTCGTATAAAGAGTATTGTACTCTATTTTGCGTTTTTTATAATTTACAAACATAATAGAGTACGCTAAAATACTGTTTTATTTGACTTTGATTTTCAAAGCAATGGGAAGCGAAAAACACGGCTTTATTGAATGCTCCTTGGCAAAAAAGTATTCAGTATTTTTATGGCCTTTGACCCGTAACGGCTGTTAAATATCTTGAAATTACTGCCGGGCTTAACGTGCAGGCACAGAGGAGTCATGGTATGTTATGGCTTCCCCATCCACGGAAAGACCTCCACAAACGTTGCTTAACTTAAAAGATCGTCCCGTACGGCTTTTATTAGCTAGCTACAAGTTCCACGGCAGATTGATGTCTATCAATTGTACATTATTTTCATAACACTGAAAGGTACTTTTTTTCCCAAAAACTTGATTTAAAATAACAATTACATTTACTCTTTTTTATATATTTTTTTCTTTCAAGTAGTATGTATGTCATTTTGTGACAGTTAAACACTTTTTCATTCTTTAATATCTGATAAATTCAATTTCTTGTTATTTCTTCCAAAAAAAAGTTGATAACCCTAGTGAGGGTGTCCCGTCGGTAAGCAAACAGAGGGACGTGTTGCTCCGACGAGGTAACTACTGACCTTCTGCGGCGACCCTTAATTAATTATTCGACAGCATGGACACACTTGTCCTTTAGACATCATTGCGGAATTACCTTGAGCGCGCCTAAAGTTGCCATTAAGAAAGACAAGACAGACTTAATTGATGTTTACTTGTGTGCCAAGTATTTTGTAATATCGTTGGAGATTATTAATAGACTTTTTCTAATAGCTGTCTAAAATAATTAAGTCATAGTTTAAATATTAATAAGTTATACTTAATTTAGGATATTTTGGGCTTTTTCCAGGTTACCCAATTAATACTTCATTTGGAAAGTTTATCGGCAAAAACCTCAAACTTCAGCTGTCCTCATATTGAACCCAGCCGCGTGACACAGCATTTTTAAGTCACAACGTTTTTATAAAACATAATGTAATGATAGGTCGTTAATCCTTCGCTTAAAAGCACCACAATTGCTCCATTTGTCTCACCTCTTACATTTTATCAACAGTACGGAGAGGGTACCTAATGATAATGACTCCATTTTGTTTTCTTTTGAAAGTATATGTTTTTGTCTGTAAATACGGTTTCCATTATATTTGAAACTAGCGACCCGTTCCGGGTTCGCACGGTGCAAATTATATACTAAAACCTTCCTTGTCGCTCTGTCTATTAAAAGCCTTTCAAAAGTCGTTCGGTGTTCTAGAAGAAGTCTGCGGAGAAACAGACCGACTGCTAAGTTTTATATGGCGTATCGCAGTTCAGTCAGAGAGATTGTCTACTGCTAAACCGGGAGATCCTGTGAAGACTAAACTAGAGCCTCCAGCCAGGCACAAAAAGCTAAAACTAAGCGACCATGCTGAGGGCTACCCGCTTTGGGGTCGAACCTCGGCTCAGGGTGTCGCTGGGGGAACAACTAGGGCTGGATCATGATTAAGTGATTCTACCATCCTTTCGGGAAATACCTACGTGGAGAAGAACGGTCAAGTATGACGGCTTTATTCGAAGCGACTTTGTTTTATACTATTTAGAGATACAACTGAGAATTCTAATCATAATAGAGGGGAGGAGAGTCCTTCTTGGACTTTGGACCTTGTTTCTTCTTCTTTGTATGTCGTTTTGTGACACATAAACACTTTTTATTTATTTTCTTTCTTTTTTTCTTCTTGATGTAATCTGTAATTGTCTGTAATTGGTCTGTCCATCTTAACACTTTTATTGTTATAACGATATTGTAGGATTTGTAGGTCCAGTTCCACAGCAATCAGAACGGTTACGGTTATAGCCTGATGTGATGCAAATATACTGAAAGCGAATTCCGTATACTGACTGCATCGTGTGCATCAGAATGGCGGGTGTATGACTACAAATGGTCATGCTATATGCGTGAGAGCAATGTACGAGCAATGTACCGAATGTACGTAAAATTTGAAGCAATGTACTATTTTAAAACCACAGTATTTTGAAAAAGTATTTGAGTCGCCATCCTGATATCAGAATGGCGGGTGTATTTAAAACTGAACAAATTACCTACTATCTGAGTGTGAAATGTCTACCGTAGCAATGTACGACCAATGTACGTTATCATATTAAAAGCATCACCAGATGCTATCAACGGTTAAAGAGTTATTATAAAAATAAAATTTCTCCACATTTAGAGCCTGTTCAATTTTATTAGCAACTTGTGCCTACGTTATACGTTGCTATGTCTAAATTATTCGCCGTCCAACCTGTCATTTTACACTTTGACTGTTCAAAACGAATCATTTAGTGATGAACTAATGTGGTAACCGATTCTATCGCATATAACAATTGAATTTATCCATGAAAAAGTTTCAATCGATAAAACACAGTTATTTTATTTTTGCTTTATACCCGACTGCCGAAGGAGGGTAATGTGTTTATCTCAGTTTGTGTATGTTTGATGTTCCTAGTGGTGTCCTAGAGACCAAACGCATACGCCAATTTTGATGATTCATACGTAAATCGATTCGTCTTAATCTTGCGAGTGGCACTGGCTGCATCAAAATGGGAAAATAGTAAAATTCCGGCTGTTGGGCGCCATATTGTGGCGTCCGAATTTTCTTTTCTTCAAAGCTCTTCGTATGGGGTATCAAAATAAGTGTGGCGGGCTCTGGCTTGGCCACCAAATGGGATTTTAATTTTGATAACACAAATATTATGTCCGTACCGATTGAGGAGCCATTTTTTGTATCTTAATTAAATTAATATATTTATTTAGTAGTAAGTTTAAAAAATTTGGTTCGATCCTCGATTTTGTAGTATTACAAAAGATTAGTAGTTGTATACTTCAAAAGTTATATAGACACAAAGGTGGCTCCTCAATCTAAATGTTTGGATTGAGGAGCCACCTCAGAACTAGGAACATCATCGATTAATATTTATCATAATTTGGTATGATTTTGTAGTATTTGAGAGTATTTAGTAGACAAAAAATCTTAGCTCGGTTGCATTAAAATTAAATAAATTATCATACATTATATGTGGCTCCTCAGACCATACATACGACTCGTCATTTTTCAAAGAAGCAGTAGTTCAATTAATGCGCAATTTCTTCGTCATTTAGTAGTAAGTAGTTAGTAGATTAGTTTTATTATTATTCATTATTTTTTATTTAGTTTAGTTCATTTTTTATTTTTTTTCTTTTCATTGTCGTGAAAATTGGATCGACCGATGAAGGCAAATCATGTACATTTTTAAAATTGACGCTATACTTAATGAAAGCTTCTTTTTGTTCTTATAATGCAACCAAACTTTGTTTTCCTCCTCTCTTCTTCATTTTTAATTTTATTTAGGTCAGTGCACTTATAATAAAACGCACCCACGATACAGGCAAATTTCCTAGAATGGCCAAAGTTTTTTATAGAAAATAAATATCACAATGAAAGTAATGACTGATCTTTAATTGATTATAAGTACATTATTTTTTTAAGAAAGGTTAAATAATAACTTAAAATAAATTGACATTATGCATCTTCATTTAGATTCATCTTCACTACGTTATTAATAAATATACATTCATAAAAAAACATAATAAGTATACAAAAATAATAACAAATATCATGCTGTGCAGTTGGAGGATACACATTCGCGAGCTGGTTGACCAGAACCAGATGTATGCTCCAACTGATCAGCATGATTTTCTTCTTGTTTACGTCTTTTTAGTTCGATCTTAAGCAGTTGTGTTTTTGATTTTTTTAATCAACTATTTTTAATTATAACTTATTAGTTAACATTTTTTTCGGATTAGATATATTTAAACATAAAAGTGTTATATATTATAGATACCCCACAAGAAGGGAAGAAAAACATATTTGGGACAACAATATGGAGGCAACAATCCGGCATTTTTCTATGTTCCAATTTTAATGTTGCCAGTGCAGTAACACTCGCAAGGTTAAGACGAATCGATTGACGTAAGAATCATCAAAATCGGCCAATGCGTTTGGTCTCTAGAACGCCACTAAGTATAAACATACATACACACATAGACTGATAAACACGTTACCCGCCATCGGCAGTGGCGTAAAAATAAAAATCAAAGCAAAAATAAAATAACTATGTGTTTAATCGATTAAATTTGTTTCATTGTTAAATTCAATTGTTAAATGAAATCGAATCGGTTACCACATTAGTTCATCACTAAATGATTAGTTTTTGAGCTGTCAAAGTGTAAAATGACAGGTTGGACGGCGAGTAATTTAGCAACGTATAACGCAGGCACAAGTTGCTAATAAAATTGAATAGGCTCTAAATGTGGAGAAATTTGATTTTTATAATAACTCTTCAACCGTTGATAGCATCTGGTGATGCTTTTAATATGATAACGTACATTGGTCGTACATTGCTACGGTAGACATTTCACACTCAGTAAGTAGGTAATTTGTTCAGATTTTAAATACACCCGCCATTCTGATATCAGGATGGCGACTCAAATACTTTTTCAAAATACTGTGGTTTTAAAATAGTACATTGCTTCAAATTTTACGTACATTCGGTACATTGCTCGTACATTGCTCTCACGCATATCGCATGGCCAATATGGACATTTGTTCACACAAGAAATCCCTTTAGTTTAGACATAGCAACGTATTACGTAGACACAACTTGTTGCTAATAAAATTGACAGGCTCTAAATGTGGAGAAATTTTATTTTTATAATAACTCTTTAACCGTTGATAGCATCTGGTGATGCTTTTAATATGATAATGTACATTGGTCGTACATTGCTACGGTAGACATTTCACACTCAGATAGTAGGTAATTTGTTCAGTTTTAAATACACCCGCCATTCTGATATCAGGATGGCGACTCAAATACTTTTTCAAAATACTGTGGTTTTAAAATAGTACATTGCTTCAAATTTTACGTACATTCGGTACATTGCTCGTACATTGCTCTCACGCATATAGCATGACCATTTGTAGTCATACACCCGCCATTCTGATGCACACACTGCATCTGCATACGCATCAAATGCTCGCAGCCTCGCACACAAATTCCATCGAAAACATTCTGTTGACAGCGGTAGGTACTGAACTTTTAATACCAGCTATTGACTTACAATACTGTTTACACTATCCAGCTTATTTAGGTCAACTTTCATCGATACAAAAAGTACTTACTGATTAATTGCCGGATCATACCACTTAATAGAGTATAACAAAAGTAATATTTTTACATGAGAAGTACCTGTCTTACAGTAATTTATGGAAATGTCTTATTGAATGTGCCAGCACTTTAAGAAATGGATGTTCCTCATTTGTCAATGTCATGATCATATTTTTCACAGAAATAGATGATTCTACCACAACTATAATATGCCTTAGCCGTCATAAGCCGTTGTATGACAAGTAATCTCATAATATAAAATTTAATACTGCTGGAATTCTCATCGAAGTTATAATATGATGTGTCTTATTTTCTTCAAAGTTTAAGTTCAATGCTTTCTTTGAGATATTACAATTTTATTTAGACTGATTATTATTTGATGTGCTATATGAAAATACATTTGAATGAGTAATTCTATTTTAATTATTTTAACATATTATTTTGCTTTAAAAGATTTCACTTAGATTAAAAAAGTTCATTTTTTTTAAGTATCAATAAAGTAATAGATAGAGATTTCTGTTGTGTTATATTTTTATGAGAATGTCTGTCTCACAAGAAGAAATCTGTAAAGTCACATCAAACGATCTTATTTTATTAGATTTTAGATTATATTTTGTTTACAAATGTAGCTCACTTTGAATATTGACAAATGTGGCGTCTACAAAGAAAGAAATCACTGCTTTTACTCACGACTGAGGTAACAGCAAAACGCTCGAGTAACAGGTAAAACATTATTTATTTAAGTACCTACCTTCGGAATGAGCATATTTACTCGTTGGTATTTATATTGGTACAAAATTTTGCCGTAAACATCAACCGGAAAAACAAGTTCGTAGGTAGGTATAATACCTACCTCGTTTTCTTGAATATAAATAGATTACAAAAATATTTTCTGGAAAATGAACGAGTGAGTTAACCGAATTTCGGTCTTTATATAGTTTATACTTAGGAAAAATAGATATCAGCGTTTTATTATTTGTGTTGTAGTCTGTGTGCGTTTTATGTGTACTGTGAGGGGGTAACTAGGGTAAGCAGCAGTAAAACATGGAAATAACTTGATATTTTATATATTTATCGAGAATATTACAATATGCCTGCCTTTGGGCGGCTTCAATCCAATTCTGACACATTGAAAATTAACAAAAAACATCTACAGCTATTCTGTTCGAAATTCATACATCTTTCAAGTAATAAATATTGCCAGTGTTTTAATAGGCAAGTAGGTTGCCTTCTCAAATGGTAAGTCCTTACATGAGCTACGCCCCTACGAATAGGCGCACAGAATCATATGAGGTGCTTCTATTCTAAGTCTTGAAAGGATATATGAATCCTACCTTATCCTAACCCGAACATTTACCTAACAGAGGAATCAAAGTACAATTGAGGTACGACCCTTAAAAGGGGAAGGCTTAATGATGACCAACGAGTTATCGGATACTCCGATGTGTGCTTTTAACTTCAGCTGACGTGCACATAAGCACTAACAAATCAACGCAGTCATGCTTGAACCTCCTTGGCCAAAACCTCTGAAAAAGGAACAAGGCGTCCTCCCAACACTAATAAGAATGATGCGTCAACTCACATCGACCCGGATGGGGTTTAAATCCAAAAATTCAGATATGATACAATATTTCGACCTCGTGCGTTTATCAGGCCAGAGAAGGAAAGGCTGGATCGCATCGAATTTAAATTCTGCTCATCGAACTTACACCAGGGCTTATAATCATAAACATATTTACTTTCTTAAACAACAGTCATCAACTGGACCGATGATGTCAACTCGACGTCCTTTGCAAAGGCTATGCCCCGTTAGCAAAGTCGGATTCAGTTACAACTATTCCTCATCTATTATATTTTATCACCCTGGTGGAAATTCTACACCTACCCGAACTTGTTCATTATATAAATAGAACGACTAAGATCTTCGATGCATAGTTAATGTTGCCAGCCTCTTCTTCGCCCAGCAGCATACAACCATCAGCACATCAACAGCTCATGCAACGGAAAGAAATAATTTTATTATATCTATCGATACTATTTGAATATTTCGACAAGAAAACAATCGATACATTTTTCCTACTTTCCCATCCCTATTAACTTCAATAAGTCAAATTTGATAGTTGTCATTCATATTTTTTTTTTAATTGACAACAGGCCTTATCCTATATGGAAACCTTAATAACTATAATCTATATGTATCTATTCTATGCTAACATTAAAAGGTTTTAATCTATTTACATGTATCTATTCTAGGCCTAACTCTCATATTTGCTAATATCTTTCTATCTATAATGGACCTTATATATCTAAATAACTATTCCTATCTATGGTCTGGCCTAACTAATCTGTGGCTAATACGGCGCATAGAGTATTATTTAATTATTATGGTGTGAACACTGCTTTTTTATGTTGTTTATAGCACTATGTCAACCAATTCTTTTAATGAAAACTATGCTTTACTTTTGACAAGGTTTTGACACTGTCCTTTTTTGTATTATCTGTGGGACTATGTGTCAATCCATTTCTTAAAATGACATCTATGCTTTCATAGCATTTATTTGCCTTAGGGGCTTAAAAGACTTTTCTGACTGTATCAGACTTAGACCTTATGAATTTGTATTTGGACTTCGTCTGCAATTTCAAAAGCTAATCCTATTCAGTAAATATAGACAAGAAAGGGGAGTATTTAATTTCATCAAAACATATACAGATAGATCATTCAAATAATTGTTTCTTTCGATGCCCAGCGCGCATCGCAAATTCCTTTCAGGTTGGACCATATTCATTTGCACGACATGAAAAGAAAACATTAATTAATAAAGCACAAAATACAACAATTATAAATCAGTTTACATAATAAATTATTTACAAAACTCTATTATACCTAAACTTCTTTCTAAAAAACTTCCAAAACTTGCATTTTACGAGATCAAATTGTTTTATGTGATCACAATGCAAACATCTTTGAACAATATCGCATCTTAGGCAAATATTATGGGAATTCTTCCTTGCCACAATCCTAGTAATATTCTTTATACCAAACATAGCACTCCAAGAAGTTTTATCGTAAATTATTTTGTATTTAATTCGGTTCATAACCTTTTTATTGATCGCCTTCTTTAAATTTATGTTGGCGCAATAAGAAACCTTACTAAATACTCTTTTAATTTTCCTACGGATCTCTTTTGGTTTAGTTAGAGAAAAACTTTTCTTAGTGGCTGTCAATTTATTTCTTTTCAAAATGACATTTATTAAATTTCGTTTTATGTCAGATTGAGAAAATTCAATATTATTTTCAATATTATGTTTGAAATCAATGGGATTCTGGTGTATGTTAACAACAAGATCATTTTGGTGTTCAGTTGGAACAACAACTAGTTGTTCTAACGAAATCTCATCATTGGTCTCTGCAAAATAAATGGAATTAGTTGAGTCAATTGGACTGGACCGATACATTACAATACTCTCGTCCGCGCACTCGCTGTTGGAGAGGGACTCCAACTCGTCGTCACCGCCGTCATCATGCTCGCCCAGGAACACAGCTTCTGCCTCCAACTTGACATCGACGGGGCCGACATCTCCGCTGGTCTGGTCAACATCGTCCGCGAACATGCAGCTCTCTCGGTCGGTGTGATCGCCATCGCCATCAACTGCCTCGCCTTCTCCGTCAACGTGTTCAACGCTTTTCTCACTGCACTGAATATTGTTTTGTGTTTGTTCGTCCTTAATCACTATACTAGAAAATAAATGAGCATTAACATCTTCACTCAATACAACAGGTTGTTTTTTATCTGCTTTTATTTCTGCGATTATTATGCGCTGTTCGCAATATCGACATCTGCGATGAAATATCGAGAATTCATTCCTCAAGCGATCACATAACACTGCAAAGTCCATATCATATTTAAAAATCATATGGTAGTAGTGATATGCAGCCCCACGTAAAAAAGCTCCTAAGATCAGGCTATAGTCACTCTTTCTCCATTCGTTTATTTCAGCCACTGACTCGAATTCGGTCAAGAATTCCTCCAAGCAGTATCTGTCCGTGCCTGAATAATAATTATCCATCATGCTTTCCATAAGTTCATATATACTAAATAATAAAACCACTTAGCTTTTTCATATATTTCCATCTGCTGTTTATTTCCGTTCACTGCTTCGTGCGCTGTATCGCCACACACACGCGATATGTCTTTAAAACACTTATAAGTATACTGTACGCCGTATACACGCGAAAATTTATAACTTTTATTTTTACTGGGATTTTCTTATCCGGCATGCTCCACCAATATGTGAGGGGGTAACTAGGGTAAGCAGCAGTAAAACATGGAAATAACTTGATATTTTATATATTTATCGAGAATATTACAATATGCCTGCCTTTGGGCGGCTTCAATCCAATTCTGACACATTGAAAATTAACAAAAAACATCTACAGCTATTCTGTTCGAAATTCATACATCTTTCAAGTAATAAATATTGCCAGTGTTTTAATAGGCAAGTAGGTTGCCTTCTCAAATGGTAAGTCCTTACAGTACATACTGCAATCTGATTTTTATATAAATAAAGATTATATTATTATTATGTCCTTTATTTTATTTATTTTCTTATTGTCTACATTTTTTAATATTTTGATAAAATAAATTTAAAAAAACATGTAAATATATAAAAAAATAGTAGCCCACCGGTATCGGGAGCAGGGTCCAAGCTACCGGTGGTCAGGGCTCCTGGAGTACCGCGTTTTGGATCAAGCCCTATTATTATTCAGGGGTAAGTTCGAACGTTAAAATATCTCCCCCTCTGTATTTCATATTTAGACCTAACACACTCGACAGCTATTGATTCAGATGCTGTTGATTTTAAATAGTTAATTTTAAACCATTTCAGAGATGGGACTTATAAATTTTCGATTCGTCAGTAAGGCCTTGACCGACAATCTAAAAGAATTTCAAGCTACCGAAACGAGAAAAGCTGACACCGTACATAATATTTCCCATTTTACAGTCAAAATGGGCATCTATCTTACCCGTGTATTATTTTACGCAAACAATGCATTCACAAACGGAATGCACAGGAATATGGTCGCGTTGTGAAATAAGCTGAAGAATGTCACTGATGTTACCGCCAGTTTCGTTGCTATTTTGAGTACTTACCTATTTGCTTGCTATATGTGTTTTATGTAACAAAACTAGCTTCTACCAGCGGCATGGCCCGCATCTATATCGAAAATTATTCCAAGGGAACATATGCCCGGGATAAAAAGTATCCTATGTCCCATTCCAGACTAAAATCTATCTCTGTGCCAATTTAGCCAGATCCGTCGAGCCGTTTGAGCGTGAAGAAGTAACAAACATACAAACACACACATACACACACACTCACAAACTTTCGCCTTTATAATTATTAGTGTGAATAGTATATGGTAGGAAGTAGGATTCATAATTCTATACTTAGGTAGTTTTAACGCAGAGAAAACAAAGTATTAACGCGTCTTATCATATTTATAGGTAATAATGTTAGGTAGTCCCTGTAAACTGTAGATCATCATATTCACCTGGCCTTATCCCGATTTATTTAAGGTCGGCGTTGCGTGTTTCCTCCTTTCATACATCTCTATTTAGTGGCATCCATCTCAATACAGTCACCTTTTTTATAGCCAATGTTTACCACAATACATACATCGTCGTCGACTTTCACGCGGGCGAAGCCGCTGGCAGAAGCTAGTAGGTATTATAAATTCGAAAGTTTCGGGGATAGAGGGTTGGATGGATGAATGGATGTTTGCTGCCCAACACGCCAGAATGGCTGAATGAATCTGGAGGAAATTATAGTTTCGAATAGGCGTTTTATCCCGGTAAAGTGTTTCCTTGGGATTATATAACACTTTATACGCGAGCGAAGCCGTGGGCAGAACCTAGTTCATTGTAATCATAAACCTCAACTGTATTGGTATGTAACACAACGTTAAAAAAAAACAAGTCACTCTTTTCCAACATCAGATGAATGAAGCAAATAAAATATTAGGTCCGTACTAAATATTTGGCAATAAGGTATTTCCTAAGAATTTGATATCAAATAAAAGTGTCAGAAATAGGGCATTCAAGCTCGAGGAATTTTATTTAACATTTTTACCCGAAAATTGCTACCCGTCTTCACGATCTCGTAAATAAGCGTCCAAAAAAAATATGAAAAAAGCGTAATAAGTGCTAAGATGAAAGAAACTAATGTGACCGCGTCACTGACATGATAATGTAATGTGTTGCGCCAGTAAAAAAAAACTATTTACTTCTGTCAGCACTCCCCATGACCTCAGTATAAATATGGACGAACAGTGTGGCAACTACCTACAAACACTGGAAACGGCACACTCACACAAACATGCGCATAGACGAGGCCTCTAAGCGGCTCGTACTACTGACAGCATAGCGACAACTACTTAGGGGTCTCGTCGATGCCCATGTTTGTGTGAGTGTGCCATTTCGTTTGTAGGTAGTTGCCGTACTGTTAGTCCATATTTATACTGTGCCATGAAAGCCTATTTTTAAGACCTCTTGAGTGCCCGAAACGTGGATCCTCGCGAGACACAATGGCTCTTAAATTGTTTCGGTAATTACGGCATTCGACCAGTTAAGCATCTATCTGAATACCTGTAAAAATACATATCAACATACCTGTAAAAATACATATTCACATACCTGTAAAAATACATATCCACCTAATTTACCTTGTATTTGTATGCCTAAATAATTCTACGCATCTCCAAAGAAAATATAAATTATAATAAACAGCGGTCCAATCCCGCAACCCATCATATCTCTCCTACACTCATTAATTTTACCGCTGGAAAATACAAATTGGTCAGCATTTTTTAAAACAAAACACCCCTTCACTCGGATGACACAAAATTGACTTTTTTTGAGACCGTTTTCATTTGTTTTTTTATCACCATCCTTTGCCTGTTTCTTTTTATTCTTATTGGATTTCATTTTTATGATCAATATATCCTTCTGCAATGGGGCGTTTGAATTTTATTAAATGCTAATTAGATTACTGAACGGAAATTAAACGAACGCGCTAGAGCCAATAACGAAAATATAGGCCTTCTTTGAAGATTATTGCTTCTACAATAAATTCAAGAATAATTTATCGATGACAGATATCTTTTCTTAAAACTAAGGTCTCACGTCTCGTATACGGTGCTATAACGACCTGTCACCTGTCTATTCGTCCCCACAATGCACTTCGCTGCAAACACTAAACACATTATAGGTACATATGTGGTTGAAAGTTATTGGCAGCACTCCAAACCACAGACAGTACTTAGGTTACGAGTACTCACACGTAGGAAAACTACCAGATATTTAGGAAAAGTAAATACCTACCACTAGAAGGTACGTGAGAAGATTTATCTCAATGTGCCTTACCAGCAGTACCTACCTAACTACTCCGTGCGTGATAAATATTTGATCAAATCTACCTGAGCTTTTTAGGTTTTTCTTCGTTAAGTCCTGTTGGTGGTTGGCGTTTTATCTTAATTTTAAGGCAGTTTCTTTAATCATATCCACTAACGTAGAGTATCTTTATTATTACCAAATAAATTACAGCAATGACACCTCTTCGTACAAGATCGTCGGTTATTTTCTTGGCATGTTGCCAAAATGTGCCTCCCTAATGAACTAGTTAAGTTAGATACTCTCATTTTCTCAAGATTGTTCATAATCATGTAAAGACAGGTACGCAATTCTTGGAAACAGCAGGTTTGATTGTGTCACTACTCGGAATATTCAATTTCGTCTACATTACGATGACTCTCACAAAATCAGCACGAGACCTACCTAATCATTAGTAAATTCTCCACACCTGGGATAACGTAGTAGCCAAGGTTACGTAGTACCTAACTATTAATTAATCTGTGGCCAAGGGCAGTAAGGCATCAATTGCAGCCCGATATATTTAGGCGCCTCTAGTTCGAGGTTGCAATTGGTGCTAAAAAACTGAATGAAAAAACTGGCATTACAAGAATAAAACATTTTTTTTTTTTTTTTTTTTCAATAACGAAATTGAGCTTCGCAGTTCGATATTTAAAATTGATGACTATTATACTCACTCGAAGACAAGGCTGAATAGCAAAGCGACCTCTTTGGTCATTGGGCTGAATGCATGATGTATATTGCCAGTATGATGGTTAGATGTACACGTACGCGAACTTTTTGAAAGAAAGAAGTGGTTTTTTTTAATTACTTACCGCCCTAGGGCTTTTCTAGCTACATTATTACCCTAGAGCGCTAATAAGTCACCTACAAGCACCATTTGGAGGTAATAAGAACCTACTTACCGAACATGAGAGATGTAAAATTAATAAAACTAATAATACATGTTCCTATTTTGATCTATATAACACCTACAGTATGGTTGTGACAGCCAAGGATACGACAAATATACTATATTGACTACCCTGTTTTCTCTTATTGATAAACCCACTTCACCTTCTTATCTGACTTCACATGTCCAATTCCTTTGTTCTGCCTATAGTAAAAATCTTCGCTCCGCCAATAACCGTCTTCTACAATGTCCCTCGCACCGCTCTGAGTTTATCCATTCCTCCTTCTTTGTCCAGGCGATTTCCCTTTGGAATGCGCTCCCTCAGAACATGAGGATGGCAACCAGTCGGTTGTCTTTCAAATTGAAGGCACGCGAGCACATTCGCAAGAAGTTTGCATAATCAACACAGAGTTAATTTGTTGGATTCGGTCTCCCATTAACATTATTTTTATGTATGTATGTATCTATGTATATATTTATATATATTAAATTGTTTTATTAATATTTATTTTCTCTATTTGTTTTTTCAATAAGTTGCACCTGCCATATTTTATCTCTGCGCCACCCTAAGGTCGACTGGTAGAAAATGCCCAAGGCATTAAGTCCGCCTTTGTACTTGTGCATAAAGTTTTATAAATAAATAAATATAAATTTTAGACGTATTCTCTGTAACAGACTCAGGACTCAAGATCTGTCGATAAAATTCCATTCCAAATTGTTTTCAATATGTTTTATCGGCATGTGATAGTGAGCAACGACTCGGTAGAGAGAATTTTCCTTGAAAATATGTTGATATGATTCATTTCTTACTATTGTAACACAAAAAAATTACGTAGCTGTATGTACTTTATTCTGTAAGTAGATAGCCTGGGACAGATTTTGTTGGGTTAGCGTCAAAATGGCTGATTCGGCCCGCTAGTTATGAATAAATGTTTGAGTTTAGAGTATTGATCTTCCTGATGGAAAGCCGTGGTGTTCACTATCCAATATTTTTTGCGTACGGCTTGTCATGGGCATATCCAACATTAACTTAGGGATGGGACAAAAGTAACGCAACTCGGAAGATAGTAGAAAGTTCAGAGGCAGACCAAGTGTGTTGGGACCCAGGGTGGCAAAAATAAATAGGGCCGCTCGAAAGACTAATACTCAGAAAATCAAAAATGTCAAATGAAAGGGCGATTCGCTAGCGTGATCAAAAATTTCTGTAGTTATCTTGTAGTTTTTCTCTTGAACAGTAAACTTTTAGTTACGAGTCAGAGTGAAAGGTGGGGCAGGCTGCCCCATGCCAAATCGCAGCCGGTATCTAACTTAAAAAATATTAGGACTATCTTCTGCCAGCAACTTTATCGTCGGAAATTATCCCACGGCCACGGGAACGTTCGCGGGATAAAAAGTGTCCATGTCCTTTAACAGGTCATGGTCTACCCGTGTGGCAAATTTAGCAAAAATCCGTCTAACCCATTTATAATACCTACCAAGTAGGGAATTAAGTAGACTTGTTATATTAATAACATACCTAGCGCATATTAACGTCATCAATTATTTCCTTCTTGATTTTTACAAGTGAGTCAAGTAGAATTATATTTTAGTTTCATATTTTCTTGATGTATTAGAACTCCATTATTTCTGAATGATACCACAGGTGAGTGAAGTTTGCGTGTTCTCCAAATTAAGATGGATTGTGTAGTGTACTTTCAATATATTTTCTAAGTGTCTCTAGTAGTTGGTATGTTTTGGGTACATATCTTATAATGTAAATTATTAAAAATGATATGGCTAGTAAGAAAGGGACTATTGGGATGACGGCGAATAAGGATGTATGGTAGAATAAGAAATGTTGAGCTCACTCTATATAATTTAGGATAAGGACAGGAGGATGATGATAATTTTTATTACGTGTATCAAACTATTATTGTCCTATAAATAACGCTTAGAATGACTTCGTTGTTCAAATTCCTACGAAATAGGCATGCATAATACTAAACAGTAAAACAGCAAGCCATACTTAATTAGCACCTAGTTTACACTTAGTTAACTATAAAAAGGCGGATTTACTAAAAACTTAAAAGCTGTGTGTCCCCGAATGTACCGCAGTAAGCTGCACAGGATAACAGCTTGTCCTGATTTATTTAAGCAGTTGAATAAAATATAAAATGTTGGTGGTTTGTTCTATATTTTCAAAATGAAAGACTGTATTATTGTATTTATATAAAGGAAATTAGTATGAAATGCTTAGATTAGGTACTAGGCAATAAGAAATAAGAAGAGGAACGTGTAATTTGTAGGCCTTATATTCGTAGCAAGCGCGTAGCAGTGCTACGAATCGTGACGTCAGCACCATATATTTTAAACAAATAAGTATTGACAGTAAACGACAAGAAAGCAATTAAGTATTTCATTCGGAGCGAACCAAAAAATACCACTCACATTCCGGATACTGCCTGTAAATTAGACGTAAAAAGTTAACAGACGAAAGGTTTTTCACAACACGATTGTGATGAAGTAGCCAATATATTGGCAGAATAATCTGCTAATGTAAATGAAACCCTACTCGGTTCTATAAATCGGATTTGACTGTTGGAACTTTTCCACCGAAGTGTATTTCGCCTCGGAGATCGTTGTAAATAGGATTTATATCTTTGGTAGTGCACGCACCACATTTGCAGCAGAGTTTGATTAATGGCCTATAGCCTATGGAGGATGAGCGGGATTTGTTAGGTAGCGTTAATTGTAACAGCATGCTCATTTTGCTCAATTTAAGGCCAGGAACTCGTATCATCTACCATCATAATTAAACCAAGCGGAAGCTTGGCTTTGTTAACTATTATTCGTAGCTTTATGTTTGCAGTGTAACAATTGTTCTCAAAGCCTGGTTTCGTTGATTCCCTATTATTTAACTTACAAGATTTTCTATACATTTTTAATGTGTGACTGTCTCTTTAAGCGTTTTCCTCTTACACTCAATGTCAATGTTTATAAGCAAACTAGCGGACAGCTCGCGGTTTCACCCGCGTATTTCCCGTTCCCGTGGGAATACATGGATAAAAAGTAGCCTATGTCACCCGGGGATAGTGTAGCTTTCCAACGGTGAAAGAATTTTTGAAATCGGTCCTGTAGTTTCGTAGCCTATTTGGTACAAACAAACACACAAACAAACAAACAAAAAAATATTTCCTATTTATAATATTGTATAAGCAAATAACCGCATCATACGTGTCATATAATAATTTTAATATTTAATCTTTTTGAAAATCTTTACATTGATAGGGTTTTTTTCCTCTTCACCACCCTTGTTTGACTGGTAGAGAATGTCTAAGGCATTAAGTCCGCCTTTGTACCTTTTGTGCATAAAGTCTAAATAATAAGTAAATCACACTAATCGCACTAATATTATAAAGGCGAAAGTTTGTGAGTGTGAGTGTGTTTGTAAGTTTGTTAATTCTTCACGCTCAAACGGTTGTACGGATCTGGATGAAATTTGCCACAGAGATAGATATAGAGATATTTTTATTCCCGGCATATGTTCCCTTGGGAATATTTTCGACATTCACGCGGGCGAAGCCGCTGGCAGAAGCTAGTAATAAATAAAACCGCTGGCCGTATGGTAGCATATCACAGGATAAGCCTTTGTCACAAGGAGCTCCAACAAAACAGAATTTTCTTACAGTAATATTTAATCAAAACCTAACGAATTAAATCACGTCAGTGCCCGCCATTTTTCGAGTTGCCAGCTTGAGGTTGGCGGTGCCATGTAAATGGATCGGCGTGTAATTGCAAGTATAAAATATCAATTTGGCGGATGCTCGTCACCTGCGACCCCGGATTAAGGACTACACGGGTACCTACCTACTGTTAATATGCAGATGAGGCTCCCACCTTACAAGTTTCGAGGAGGGATGGACTGACGATACGGCGACTAATTGATAAGCCGACTATCTGGCCACATTTTTAGTAAGCAACTAGTTGGCTATTAGCCGATGCCATGCTGATTAGTTGACACTAATGAGCTATAGGAAAATAGGAGACACGTAACCTCTTTTTTAAGTCGGTGAAATGAGCAATACTGCAGGATTTATATTTTTAAGAATTAAATTCGTCTTACAAACTTTAATTTGTAACTTAGTCAACGCTACATAAACGATTTACTAGTAAAATAATTAACAGAATTATACCTACCGTCTAATCACCCACATCGTCTAGTCTAGGGAGCCGACTCTACAATCACATTAATAGTCGGCGACTAGTATCTTTTAGCGTCACGAAGTCGACCATTTTAGGGATAACTAGTCGACTAGTCAAAGTCGGCCCAGCTCTAGTTACGAGTCATCAGTCTGAGTGCGTATTATGACAAAATTTAACAGGTTCATATTTCTATGCAAAACCCCAAGGCGGGAAGAGACACGGCTCTCTGCTGAAAACGGACGCTTTTTACAACCTTTTTATAGACACGGTGATACGCCCTTAAAGAAACAACCTTGTCAAAATAAAATATACTTCTCCAAAGTTACCTTAAATTAGCTCCAATTATATATATTTTTGGTAGAGCTGAGATTTTAAATACATTAATTCAATTCAAGTGTCTTCATTAAATTGTCTTAACCTTCTTAAGAAGATTTAGAGATGTGTTTAAGGTAGGGGCTATCCGATTAACAAAAGACTCCGTATTTTACTGTGCTTATTTATTCCTCTCTTTGTCTGTTTCAACCAATGTCTAAAATGGTTGGTATATAGGATACTGTGGGCTATTTAGTATTTAAACAATTTTGGCGCTGACATTCGGATACCAAACGCCTGATTGAGTCTCTGATCAGTAAATCGGCTATTTACTATTGTGATTGGTTCTCCAAAATAACAATCGCATGACATTACAGATAAAATTAAATAGCCTTGCAGGAACTGAGTATTAAACCCTCCAGTTATGTGGATCAATTTCTGTGTTGATTCTAGAGTATAAACCATGTTTTTACGAAAAGCCTCGATGAGTTGACTTGTATTTAAATGCTGCCGGCATTCCTCGGTGAGACCTGGCTGACGAGCTAATCTGCTCACCACAGCATTAATTAGCTATTTCCGAGTATCTCATGCCAGCACGGACATGAAGCTTAAATAAGCTCCTTCGTCTCCATTTCCAAGAACAGCTCTTTGATAAAATAGTTTCAGTACGTCTTACAACACGCTATCGGACTAGAATTAACTATAGTTGGAACGGAAGCACATAGTTTTAACCAATACAATGAAAGTGCCGAACTGGTATTACAAATGTTCATTGGAACGCATACCATGCATTTTGGAAGACCCGCTCGCCAATACAAGTCGTTCGAATCGATTTTGGATCTGTAACGCGGAAATTCTCCGCACTGGCTCCTGAAATTCTTATGCGGTACGTAATACTTGTTGTTTCTGTTTGTACGACGATATGGAACAGCTTTAAGACAATGGGAGATGTTATGCTTAAATAAACTGGAGAATTTGAAAAGATACGGTTATTATTAGCCCAATCAACGTCTTGCTTGCAAATAGTAATATATATATATACATTGCCGTTTTAGTCAAACTTGTATGCTATGTATTTAATACTGATAGAGCATACCCAGTTGGTGATTCAAAAAGTCTTTAGTTCAAAGTTGGAAAGTCCTCTGTTATCAAAGGCAACCTGATTTTTTTGTCTTTAAATTTTACAACAATCGTTGATTTTTACTCAACTTTTTACTGAATCCTCTGTCTATAACGGTGCCAACGAAAGACAAAAGAAACATTTTATTTATTACAGTCACTAGGTCGACCTTAGTATTAACGAAATTAGTTTTGAATACCCCACATTGGTCGGCAAGGCTGGTCACCCCGTGGTTAAAGCGGGCCGAAAGGTTTGAGACTTGAAATGTTAATGAATTTATGAATGTGTATTAGGCGTCGCTTTGTCAGTATTCCTTGGTATATTCTAGAACTAGTCAAATATTTGCGGATTGTCGGAAGATATCCTTTACATTCTACGTACCTGTATGCTATGCGGGCACGTCTTTCAGACAGTTTATTTACACTATTTATACTTGCAGGGCAGTATACATTTTCCTCCATCAGTTTTGTTTGTGTTTGTCAGCAAAGAGTGTTTGTGTGATCGTGTTTTCAGTTAGGTTGATGGTTTTGTTTATATACCGCGTTCATATATTACATACATACATTCGCGTACATATATTCTGCGTATATATGTTAATATTCTGCGTATATATGTTCATATTCTACGTTGTTGTTTATATTCTGCGTTCTTAATGGTAAATTTAAGTGGTGTGACAGCCACAAAATTATCTGGCACTTAGTAATGATTTATTCTACGTGTAATTCATTCTACTGCTACATTGTTCACATTTTCTAATAAACCCCTGTCAAATTTTACTTTAGCCCCAGATCACTCTGAACTTTATTATATTTGCATTTACAAAATAAAAATGCCATGTGCAATATGTCGAGTACGTATCATAAAATAAACATTTCCAACGTTGTAACAAAAAACTTGAGGGATTACATCCGTATAAATAACACAGCGGGAAAATAACAATATCGCTTGGAACTCTTGGTAATTTTTCACCCGAGTGTCAAATGCTCGTAAAAGATATTGGAAACAATTTGAGTGATATCTAGCCCCCGCGGACCTATTCGAAAGAGGACGTCTTTTGCGAGAAATATGAATAGCTATCACTTATTTGATCTTCATACTCAATAATGCTCGAAGAACTCTATAACTTTTCGATTAAAACTGACACTCGATTTGTACTCTATTATGTAACAGACAAGCATACCCGCTTGTAAAACTTTCGATCGGGTGAACCTATTACAAAAGGTATGTGCTACCTTTAACTTTTCATACAAGACATTTATTTTTCTTGTCCGACCTAAAAAAACAAGTGAGCACACCATCCGCCCGGCATCATCAACTGTAGCAGAGGGTAAATAAAGCGCCTTGTATATTTATGTGATTGCTGCGTTCATTTCAGCTTTCTAGAAAACCACTTTATTTTTTGTTGACCTCATTTTATTGTTAATTTTGTTTAAGTCACCATTACCGTCCCTAATTTTTGAGTTCCGAATCCAACTAGCTCACGAATTTTGAGGTTTTGTACAAATAACATGGTAGGGGCGTTACAGTACAATAGCGTTACTTCTAATCGACGATGTTCGACACTTCTGTAGTTGTTAAGAGATAATCGAATTTTGTTGCTCGGTATTGTTGTAGAGAGAACTTGAGCGTTATTTGTTCGTATGTTAACAGCTTAGATTTATGAGCACCGTTTAGTTTTCGGTCCATTCTTTTCGAGTTGAGGATTACTATTAGTAATGTCGGTGCTCATTGGTGCTGAGCGGGGTGGCTCGGCCGGGGCCGGGCGGCGCGTGCGACTGGCGGCCGGCCCGCCCTCATTAATTCTCTCTCGGCCAACACACAATTCGGCCCGCGCTGTATGAGAATGACAGCACTCGTTAGTTATCCCCCCGTTGGTTATGTTGTTATGACTCCGACACTATCTATTAACTGTTGATAGTGTAATTTACGAGTTATGGCTGTAGGTAGTTTCTGTTAGGATTATAACAAGGTTAGTCCGCCACGGCTTGCTCGTAACAAATGCTGCACGGCGTAATAAAACTAGACATAAACTAAGTACAAACTGGGTGTTCACGAACACGTTAAAGCTTAACGACGCTATCAGCTGGAAGTGTTATTCATCCTGTACAAACATTAAGCAAAAAAAACAAGATCTTATCAACTTACTTACATAGATACTTATTCAATTTAAAATTTAGAATGTTGCAAACTATACAGTAGTTACTTACAAATTCCATGGCTGTGTCACTGTTTCGCGTATCCTGTAACATGAAAATATAACTGTGTTAAAGGAACACACGCGGGTAACTACGCATGTATTTTCCCTTTCATTTCCGGTTTGCTCAGTTGTGTAAATATTTGAAATGTAACATAAATAGATTTGAACGAAAATTCGAAAACATAATAATATGTAGTGGGAGTATCGTGAAATAACAGTTTCTTAGCGCGTTGTTTGCTAATTGAATATTTTTTTTTTTTTTTTTAAATTACACTTAGACAACAGATAATATAATATTTACTGCTTATACTTAGTGAACGTATTCGATTTTTGGTGAAATCTTAAGACTAAGTAGTATCCAGCTGATGAGATACAATAACAATAAGAAAAATCATTTTTAACAAAAAATTAAACCGACGTCCAAACCAAAACACTACAAAGCGAAAAATAACTTTTTTTTTCGAAGTCGGTGTCTTTGGTACCTATTGTTTTCCGTTTTTCTACACTTTCTCTTTCTCAAGTTTCTCTTTTTATTTTTGGTAGGTACCTCCAATTACCATGAAAATCATTTTTAACCAAAGTACATCTCATGACGATTCCAATAAGCCCAAACATGACTAGGATACTTATTTCGGAGTTCCAGTGCCTACCTTCCGGCTTCATCATTAGATCAGTTCGATGGTACTATTTTTATCAGTGCCATAGTATCACAGTCGCTTAACTATTCAAGATATCTTATACTCGTGAGATACTTAGCATTAAGGAGTTTGAGTGGCCATCTGGAGTCTTCTTCATCAGTTCCACTTCACCAGATAATACTTTCTGAATGCAAATGATTACATTGTTAATCAATATACCAAAATAGCTATGTGTACGCCTATTATATTTGACGAGTTCCTTCTATTTCTCCAGGATGCCATCATCAGATCCAGCCTTAATGACCGTGGGACTATCTGGGAAGTATAGCCTTCGAAACAAAAAAAGAATTTTACAAATCGGTCCAGGCGTCTTTGAGTAATCGGGGAACATACATAAAAAAGAAGATACCGACGAATTGAGAACATACTTCTTTTACTGAAATCAGCTAAAAATTACGCGGCAAAAAAATACTACAAAAGAAAACCTCTCTCTATCCGAGTAAGTTTTACAAAACTTAAACAAAAAATTTTGATTAAAGCAACTAATGGTACATTAGGCTTAGTCACGCTTGTTATTACAATAGTGTCCTTAGGATTTCAAAGTGTACAGCAATTACAAAGGTTTCACCCTGGGTGGCTCGGAGGCTGTCCGAGATGTATCTTAGTAAATAATTAACGAGCACCCTGAGTTAGGACGAAAGCCCGCCTGCTCACATGGACCCATTTTATGTTTATAGTGACAAATATGGACCTTCGGGCTTAATATTACGTACTACCAAGCACTCACACTTGCCTGCTAGGGGCGGAAACAATTGCGTCATCAACTATTCATACCATACCTAAGTAGGTAACACTTAACTGGTAAACAAGGTACCTACTCTCCACTCTGACTATTTATTTTGAGAGCAATTTCCCTAATAACTTTGAGGCGCTTATAAAGGAAATTGGCGATCCGCCTTGAGGACACTCTGAACTTTCCCAGGAATGTTATCTCTTCCCACGGGAAATGTCTCTTTAGTGCATGTATTTTAAAGTTGCAATAATAAGGCTGACGCTAACCGCGGCTTGTTAGTGGAAATGTTCGGTTTTCTTGATAAATGTAGCCTTATATATATTTTTAGTTTTTAATATATTACATGGCACCTACTATATTAAAATTTTCACAACTGAGCCTGTATTTCAGTATTATTCTGAAAATAGGCTACCTAACTGTTTATTTTTATTCAAAATGATCTCTATTTTAGAGTCATATTCTGAAAAATAGGCCACTTTAAAGTTTCACAGTACAGCAAGTATAGTTTGCCGCATGGACTCTTTTCCAGCTGCTGCCTTGGGTTATTTGTCTACGTATTTTACTTACTTCCTTTTCTTGTTGCTTTGCTGGTAGTCCAATGCTAAAAGTTTCTTCCTTATACCTAATCTAAAGATAAAATTTATAAAGCATTTAGACCGAAGACCTTTGACCGCTCGCTTCAAGTGTAAGGCTCTAGACAGACGGACTGCATTTCAAATGCACTCCGACTGTAATTTTGCAATTTTAATGCAGTTAGTACGACTGCAATAAAACTGCAAACCAACCGTGCAGTCCGATTGCTGTCGGTGTGCAGTTCCAACGACAACTGCAAACTGCAAATTTGCAGTCGGAGTGCAGTTGAAATGCAGTCCGTCTGTCTAACCTTATTTCTGTAGTTCAATGAGGCAGTACCACAGTTTATGTAAAGACAAGGCCACATCTTACGTCAACTATAAATCAATCACATCGGAGTCAAGGCTCCACGTGTTAGATTGATTGAAGGGTTCGGTACATATGCCTCAAGATTCCGCCTCGATAACGTGCAAAATAAATACAAAACAATAGATGAAAACTTACGGAAACAGACTTGAATGGGCAAGAAGAATGTTCTAGTATAATAACAGTACGCGGCCTTAAATTAAAAGGTTCATAAAGTTTTTGAATGTGTGAAAGCGTCTTCCTTAACGTGATCTTCCATTTTACTGCTCGTGTACCTACTACACTTAACAACGTGTGCTGAGAGAGCGAAGTACCTTATTTATGAAAATGTGTTCAAATGAGGCAGTAATAAATGCCTAGCAGGCTGAATAATTTTATCAAACTTCGTTGAATAATGTTAAACAAATATAACCAAACTAAATAAAAGCTAATGAAGCAAATACACATCCAAAATACAAAAATACTAAACAATTTCCATAATGAGATAACTCATTGAGTCAAACCGACTCCGAATTTAAAATAATTCGTCAATTTATGTCTTATCAGCGAGAAAGTAAGATTTTATCAAGTGAGTGATGAATTCGATTCATCTTGGGGTGAATCACAGCCAAATGTAATTCCTTTTAGAATTGAAAGGGAATACAGATCTTCGTCACAATAGAGTAGATCTTGAGTAATGTGTAATCAGCGTAGTAAAATCTAAAGCGGGTCTGTTCAAACAACGTCATCCTTTTGTTCTCGTAATAAACTGTCAGAGCACAAAAGAAACTCACCGACATCGGATGTCACCCTGTTGAAATTTAGAGCTTTTCTCACACGCTAACGGCCGTGTCCCATCCACTCAAAGGCGGTTTATGAAAAGATCCGCCAGCCTAATTGTATCTCTGTACGAATGTCGTATTCGGATCCATTTTGGCTTAGACAAAGGGTATATAAAAGAGTTCAAACTAATAAACGTGTCTATTCACTCCTACAACGTCCTACAACGTCGTTAAAGAGTTTTTCTAAAAGAATATAATGTAGTACGTTTGTTTCACAACCTACTGCACTAGTTTTAGTGTCAAAGTAAGCGGAAAACCTCCGTAAAGGTGCTTTTGTTCTCTTTCATGTTACTTTAGTAATGGAAAAGGGTAGGGTATATTAGCTTTCTGCTGTGGCAGGCGTCAATTGCAATTGACTGGTTCATTTGTATTCGTGTGGGAAAGTATTTTTACAGAACACAACCATCATGCCGGGGCTCTTATGAGGGTTAAGCAGGGTAGGTATTGCCGAACACTGATGGTTCATTAATAACAAGAAATACGGTTTGCAATATCGTGAGACATGCGGATCTTAAAAGACAAATAAGGAAACGTTTTTCTTGAAAAGACTGTTGGTAAATCAAGTAACTAAGTTGACATTTCTGAGGTGTAACTGAAAAAAAAACAGGTCAAAGATGAGCTTTCAAAATACCTAATTTTAAAGCAGCTGCAGTTTTTAAGAAGTAAATTTCACCACGTCCATATAAAAACCATTACGGTTCTACGAAGTGGAGATAAACAACCGCTCCGCACCGAAAGATAGTTTATAATAACCCTTCTGCAGCTGAGGCGTCGTAATTCCCTTCTTAATTTTAATATCAAGAACGAGACAACGATAAAACAAGAGAAAAAGAAATTCATAACCGCGTTCGTATTTCAGTGGTTTAATTATTTTAGGAGCCGTAAATTTTGTGCTTATGTTGGCTGATTTTATTAACGTTGGCTATGAATGGTGGGGAATTAAAAGAATCTAAATTTTAATAAAAAATTAAAAGAGTCAAAACAGCGTGTTTTTTTTTGGAACTTATCTAAATAGAGATGACCCTGTTTAACTTGGGTGTGAGATTTTTCTCACACAATATAAGGTAATGCAAGGCAAATGTAATAATTTCACGTCAGAGAATAGGGCTAATCATTCTCTTCCGTGAGTATGAAGTATTGCGACTCTACTGTTAAAGGATGGGCAGCAAAGGTTAAAAAAAAACTGAGCAGCGGTTGATTGGCATTAACATCAAAGTGGATGCAAGTGCTGATCGCTATTGCTGATCATGTTCTGCTGATCAGGATTCCATTTTAGGGTCGGCCAAACTGTTATTGGGTTTTGCAACAGGAATTTCGTCGCCGGAGTTTGGATTACACAGAACTTAATTATTACAGGCGAAGCAAGAGTATTCTCTAGGTACACTACTGCCTAACCCTTCTTGGAAAACAGTCACACATTTAAGTTATGTAATGTTACTACGTTAACCTAGCCAAGCTTTTGTGAGTTCATCGTCAAACACAGCAAGTAAGTATATTCGTGTACATGCTGAGTAGTAGAATTCCAGCTACTCCGCATTTAAAGCAGGTTGTAACACTTAAGTAAATGGAAATGGGGTTGCTGTGTTACTCGTAAAACATGTGATCCTTAACCCTACGGAACACGACCCAACGGCGGTCGCTCTCGCTACGTATCCACCGTCGCCAAAGCTCAGAATACCAGTGTAACTCTCTCTAATCCCCTGTAATCTTCCATAGATGTCGTACTAGACTTAAGGAATTAATGAGGGCATGTGTCCCTGATATATCATAATGCGAACAACCTACCTTGTTCCCCGAAAGTTTGGGATGAGGTTGAAAATTCTCCGAATTGTGAATGGAGGGATTGTTTATGAGATTTAATGAGAGAATTAAAAGTTTTATGGAGGTTGGAGCCGATAATTTATAATAAGGCCTGTATTTATTTCTTAATGATGTTTTTTGCTTTTCAATTAACACTGATTTATTATATTTCCTTCGTTTTTAATTTTATAAAAAAACTTCTACACTGCTAGAGTATATCTTCAAATTACTTCATTTTCAATAACGAAATCTAGAACAACGTAAAAGCATTCGAAAACTAAAAACGTTTCATCAAAATGAAATTTAAAAAATCTTTAATAAAAATTCCCGGACCCTTAAATGCGGAAGTTGCAAATCACTAGAGTTTTCCGATGGGTCCCTCCGGATGTTGAGAGGGGATATAGTCGCCGTGGGGTAGAAGAAAAAGTTTCTCGATAACCCACAATTTGCTGCGGGTGCTGGTCAGCGAAACGCTACGCTTACGATATACGATATAACCGTGGGAGATGTTTGTTTTTGATCTTCTAATTTTGCTTTCCGTGAGAAAGAAATGGATTGATAGGTATTATTTGAATGGTGTGATTTGATTGTTTGATTCGAAAGATTGATTGGCACTGCAGTTAACCCACTGGATAGTAAAGATTTTCGTAAATAATCTGATTTGCTTGGAGTCTCATCTAAAGTAATGATTGTTTATTTATATGTTGTAAGGTTATCTTAGGACTTGGACACTGAAAGCTACAGACAGCTAAAACATCGACGCCTTTAACATGTGGTGATGGAGAAAGATGCTCTGTATCCCCTGGACAGCATTTCAGAGTATTGTCTCCATATTGCGAGCTATCATCCGAGTATCTGCGCGGAGTTCTCGAATACTTCGGCCACATTGCAAGGAAAGACGGTGGCAACCTCGAGAAGATCATCGTGACCAGCAAAGTAGATGGGAAAAGACCTCGTGGACGCAGCCCAATACGTTGGTCTGATGATCCAGATCCACACCGCTCTTGACTCTACAGTTCCCAACACACTTCGCACCGCCAGAGACAGAAACAGATGTAGGAAGATCATACGAGAGGAAGTGATGCAGAAGAAAGGTCACGACCCTTAATGTTGAGGAATACGACACAAGGAGGAGAATAAAGTCATTCAATTAAAATATGTACATTCTTTCAATGATAGAATCGCTGAGTGTCATAAGTTAATTTTTATCTCGAAAGGTTAGGCCATTTGAGCAAAGCCGCGGCAAAACGCTAGTCATTTCTGTAGTTTTAAATAAGTTTACTTAACAGATATTTATCAATAGAATTAATGTGTGTTCGTTCAAAATTAATATAAACGAACACCAATTAACTTGTTTTATCTAGCTTAATGCCAAATGTAATGAGGCATTAAATGAATAAATAGGTAATCATGTGGACAGCGTTTAATTTAGGATTTATGGAAGTGGTGCGTTTATAAGTACCTATTTTTTTATTAAAAGTTATTGCACAAGTACAATGGTGGCAAAGTACAAGACTGGCTTATAAAATAAACTACTTATAGCTACCATTGAAAAATTACTTTTATAACGTTGTTAGTTGTCTAAAACAGGTAGTAAATATAATTTTATGAACCATGTAAAATAAACAAAAATCAATCCGTCTTCTTAGTCCGCATTATTGTGCAACTTCGGAACCCTATTACTGCGCGTGGCCCAACACGCAATTGGCTTGTATTTTGTATTAATGTAAATAAATATACACGTATCATAAACAATTTAACCGTCTCTTTATAATATTAGATTAGAATACTTGTCATTTTCCAAGTTTTACCTACATATAGTTAGAAGTGCATGTACTGCATAACAGAATGCACCACAACTCCTTTTGATTGCAGTTTGTTTCTTTTCAGGTTATTTTATAACGGATTCGTGAAGTTCTGAACAAATTAGTTCGACACTAGATTTGTGTGTAATTTTTTTGGAAAATCGCTGTTGTTTTCTGTTCAAGTGAGGTTAAGTAGGCAGGTTTTAAAATAAGTGTCTTGTTGGTGTAATGGTCGCAGGCGGTACTGCTGAGCATGCGGTCCTGGGTTGAATGCCTGGGTCGGGCAAAGTGCTATCTTTCAAATTTATCCGCGACCCAGACAGACATCAGCCCTAGCAAACCCCGTCAGTTTTTCTGACATCTCTTTGAGGCGCGCGTGGAACACTACGCACCGTCGATTCGGGCCTAGTCCTTATCGGACGGTGAGCTATGTAGGTGTACCTCTGCCTAACTTTTCGGAGTACAGGCGTGATGTTATGTTTAAAAATAATGCAAAAAACTTAATTTTTACATAGCGGATTGTTGATTACATTAACTCATTATGCAAATTACAGATAATTAGAGCAGTGGTGGCACAGTGGTAACGGCCCCGACTTATGTGTCGTAGCTCGTGAGTTCGAACCCAGGCAGGCGTTTTACTTTGTGTAAATTATTTCATAACCACTGCTCTTAAAAGGGTGAAGGAAAACATCGTGAGTAAACTGGCATGTAATAGAACCAAACATTCGAAGGCATATGACATCCACCAACCCGCACTGGGCCCGCGTGGTGGATTAAGGCCCTTTATCTCTCTCACAGAGCGCATGCCTGTGTCCCAGCAGTGGGAACATGCAAATTACTCTGTTAAATGCAAGTAAACGTATTTCACCGAAATTAAATACTCATAAAAAAGAAATATACATAAATGTAGTCAAAATATCGAGTTATTTTGTAAATATAATGAAACTCATTTTCTTGAAAATGGCTGTACGGATTCCTGGAATACGTCCATTGAGGGTGAGAACGGTTTCAGGTAAAAACTGTTTCATCAAAGATGTCAAATGGAATTTTATATGATTTTCCTGTGGAAAATTCAAAGCAATTGAGTAAAATAAAATTGGAGAGAGCAGGTGGTCGGCAGTGACTAATGAGCGGTCGAAGAGTGGATGGGGTCGATGGGCACCCCCCGGGACCCGCTTAAATACTTTACGCCGAACATATTAGCAAATATCGCATTTACGGAAAACATTTATAATGCGTGCCTGCCTTTAATAAAGCCACTTAGAGAGTTCGTAGGTGGTGTGTAGTGAATATTAAACCAAGAACAACCCCTTGGGACAACCTTCAGATGCCAGGATTATATTAGCACAGCTAATCTGTATTGTAAACTCCCTGTTTCTGTAAATATTAATTGCTTTATTTGCATGGTTTTTATCATCTCCGGCGTCGTGGTTTAAATGTGTATTTTCATTTATAATTATTCTAATCAAGTAAGCAATATTCGCAACATTTGTACGAAAAAACTTTTGAACTGAAACCACTGGGATTATTATTCATTCAAGTCATACGACAAATTTCATTACCAAGTCTGAATAGTTACAGGTAGACAGGTAATAAACATTAATAATTTGATTTTCCCTGAAACGTGTGACAGTATAGAGATTTGCTTCATAGAAATTCGTATGACGCGTACGGTGACTGAAATATGCCATATATGCTGTAGTTCATAATAGGTGGGGGCCTAAATATCATGTATATCGATTTTAAAGGTAGACAATATACGATGAAGGTACTCCGGCATTATATACTGCAACAATAACGTATACTCTGCCCACCTAAAGGTCGGAAACATGCGTCCCGAACGTGTAACTCCACGTAGATATTTATGTCGTCAATTTGTAACTTTGTCAGATTTTTCGTGATGTGAAAACGTCAAAGCGAATGATAGATGACTATCGTTCCGCAATTTGGTATGGAAATACGTGCGAAATACCTGCAACAATATTTATGGGGCGTTTTGCTAGTATGCTCGATTGACAGTCGCTTAGAGAGACGCTTGTTATGGTGGGGCGCTAGGATTTATAACCACTTGCTCTGCGCTTGTAATAAACCAGATAACTCAATTTATGGCACTAAAACGGCTGTGTGTCATCTTGTATGATGCTGTAGTTATGTCAAGTTGAGTTACGATGATCAGCTCAGGTGCGGTTAATAGTGGCTGTCCTTGCGAACTCGTACAATGACCGCCTGCGTGCTGTAAGCAAGAATAATTATTGGAGCAATAATTATTGTTGTTTATAATTATTGCTCCAATAGCAGGTATGTCTAATTGTCATATTGGCAGTCCAGCTTACCTGGTTGATCACAGTGCCACGTCGTGACTAATTTATTACCACATCAATACATCCGTTAGAGCTGAAGTGGAAATCCAAACAAAATGCTAGCTACTTTTTTACGCTGTTCATATTTTATTCAGTCGTTCATTTGGTTGAATACATTTTATTTAAAAAGATACGCAGTAGTGCGCTGACGGTCTAACTTATTCTTTAATAACACGACAAATAAACGGCCTATTGAGGATGAAAAGGCATTTGTCTAGCTCATTCCAAGCAGGCTCGCGTTACGCGGGAGAAAAGAACTACGAGCAGAAAATTTTAAAACTGTTGCCAACGCTTTAATTCTACACAACATCATTTCCTCAAAGCAGCTTCGCGGTACTGAATAATGAAAATATCTTCATTTAAATATAAATAAATATCAAAGACATAAATTCAAATTTACCAAATTCGATTGCGATGATGCCATCAGCGTGCATGCGGCGGCAAGATAAATACAGATAGCTTGCTTGTGCGTTATATTTAATACGTGTTTATTCTGTGTTCTGATTGTTAAATCATTTCCCTCTCAATCCAAATTAATATCACGTTGGTGGTATAATTCCTGTAACAGTTATCCTTACTAAGTATTTATTTATTGAGATATAACTGTTTATCTTGAGGAACTGTTTGATAAACAAAAATATATAACAACAAATTATTGCATTCATTTGTATTGTTATTTATTAAAACTTTCTTTGTCTTTCATAATAAATCAGAATACGTTTTACCTGTGACGTCGAGGCATCCATCAAACGCGGCAGTGCTGTACAGAATTATAAGTAAATTATCCAGTTGGAACACAACAATAGAACATGACGTAGAAATATCACCGACCTGCGGACGGGGCCGCCCGTCTCCTGCGAGGTCGATAACAAATTGGAAACTGGATAAACGAGGTAATAGTAAATAAAATATATCTCAGCCAATTTCATTATTGACAGTTCATATCGTTGCAGCCACACGTGCCTTTTAAAGCTTAGAGTGGGTTTATCGGAACAGATGATACTTTTAGATATTGGTATTGGGACGGGACTAGGTATAGGGATGTCACTGTTCATAACATACCTATGTTATTATAGGTTGATGTGGGAGTTTAGATAGTGCTGCGTTTATTTGTGAACTCTATGACAATACATATATTCTGTACAAACAAAACTGGCCAAGTGCGAGTCGGACTCGCGCACGAAGGGTTCCGTATCATTATCGCAAAAACCGCAAAAAAATCTAGTTTGTTGTATGGGATCCACACTTAAATATTTATTTTATTCTTTTTTTAGTATTTTTTGTTATAGCGGCAACAGAAGTACATCATCTGTTAAAATTTCAACAGTCGAACAATCACGGTTCATGAGATACAACCTGGTGACAGACGGACAAATAGACAGACAGACAGACCGACAGACCGACAGACCGACAGACCGAAAGACCGACAGACTGACAGACCGACAGACCGACAGACCGAAAGACAGACAGACAGATCGCGAAGTCTTTGTAATAGGGTCCCGTTTTTACCCTTTGGGTACGGAACCTTAAAAAGAAACTGAGGCCTTGGTGCGAGTCTTTTATTATGTGTATTCAGTCTTGTTTACGTAATTGATCTCCTAATGTCAATTTGTATACAAAAAGGGGTTTTCCATTAATGTCACCAGACGGTGCTTATCGAGTTTCAATATAAAGTGACCTTTAACTTAACGCGATTGACCACATTTAAAAACTCGCACTAACACTAAGCCAAAGCCAAAAGTTTCAACGTACAATCAGATAAAATAATGAAGAAAAGCACCACACTTGCATCTCCCATTGTCTGCATTAGCCAACACGTATCGTAAAGTTACACTGTGTGTCCTGAGAACTGCGGTAGGATTGTAGGAAGTAAGTGGCTTGTTACGAAGCAACGTTTACCACAATTAGTGCCTGTGTCCGCCAGTGTACTGTATAAAAGCGATTACACTAACAGTAAGACGAAAGCGGTTGCCTACAGACTGCAGACTTGTTCTATAAAACCATTCAAAGAGCTGCTCAGTTTGGCTGGCTCCCTAGAGACTGGAGGGGGAAATACCGTATGGACTATCTGACCTAAATATTATTGACCAAGAATGACAGTTTTTTCACAGTATAAACCCAGGCAGTATGTATCTTTTGCAGCAATAAACTTTGATAAATGACAAGTAGCTGTAGATGGGTGATAATGTTTTATTGATATCTATTACGCCCTTCTCGATTCAATCGGCACACTAATGTCAAAATGATTGATAATTTGTAATTAGAACGGCTAGACCAAATCAAACTGATTGGCGTCAACTACTAAACTGGGGCGCGAGAACCCAAATCAAAATTTATAGACTTCAAATTTTGAAGATAATCTGCAGGGATTAACGTCTAACCCGTTAATGTAATAATTAAATAAATAAAATATTTTACCATCGTAATTATTTATATCTAGTAGATAGCACCTTTATCGACAGGATGTCATGTAGTTAAGTAGTAATGGGTCCAATCATTTGCCCAATTAGGTAGACTGGTAAGATTTAGTGTGAAATTAGAACGTTTGATGACCTTTGAGAGATAGCAATTCGACATAATCGGGGCATAATCATATGCGTATTATCTACTAAAGCATACTGATTAGTGACTACGTGGCATTAGTGTGTTTGTTGTTAGAGCTAGAATAGGTACAGTGTTATTTTAGGTATAATCCTTAATCCTGTTTGAACTTAAGCAATCTTATTATTTACATAAAAAATATTAAGTTTTTTCCCCCGATAATCTAGTCTATTCAAACTTCTGAAAGAAGAATTCAAGACCACACTGTTGAAAGTTGCAAATAGACTGATATTACTTTAGAACTTTAGGACATTTACATCTACAAAAATAGAACAAAGTCATTCAAAGTCTTTTTTTGTCGTAGAACTTGAAACGACAACCGCGTAGCGCTACGGGCTACGCCGTAGACCTCGTAGAGGGTGGCAAAATAAACTATTTCTATTACTGAGTACACAAGATTATATTTGTTCAGGGTTAGATATTGACGAAAACTTACGTCAACTCTATTTGTCTTTGGGTTAGACTAACAGTATTTTTGCAAGTAGACAAAAATAAAGAACGGCGAAAAATAAAGGCGCGGAATAATCTAGATTTTATTTCTGAGCTAGGTTTCGGACATTCAATATTATTACATATATACAAGCTTTAAACCAAGTAAAACATTCCCAGAACAGTTGCCTAAACAGCAATAGAATAAAGTATTTACATAAATCTAAACCTATTTAAATACTCCGGGCAAAAGAGATTGTTTTACCCAATATTTATTTAATAAAAAGTGATTAGTAGGTATTTGCTCCTGTAAATTATTTTACGAAAAAAATAATATCGCGGAGTTAAGGTAACACAACCCGGCTTATGAATAATGTATCAGGAGTACCTTCAGTCTAAGCACTTAAAGAGTCCAAATGAAAAAGACGCGAACTTTGCAATGCTGTAGAACTTTTTTCTCTTAAAATATTAAAAACTCTGTAAGCTCGATTTGAAAATACTTTGAATGTCATTCATCGAGCATTCCATCATGTATGATTGTGAATTTATATTAGATTTTTATTTGCGTTATTTTGTCAATATAATAAATTCATTCATTCCACTTTTCATTCTGTTACTAGTTTTTTAATTTAAAATCTAATCGATCTCAATACATATTTCCAACAGCAATAATTCCAAAACGCATGTTTACGTTGCAATTAAGTGGTTAGGTGAAAATTTCCAAAATTCTCTAGAATAATAGTATCACCGTTCACGTTTTACATGTAACCCGAGTCGTATGGTGAGTGAAGCACGAAACACGAAAGCGAGACAGACATAAAAGGAATCGCAGGTAACGAGAGGACAGCAGCGTAGTCTGTAAGACGAGTCGGTTACGCCACGTTATGCCTCATTATTCCATCGTGCAGCCTCAGGAAGTTATTACGAGTAATGTATTGCCTTCAGTACGCGTCGCTTCTTGTCATGCGGACAAAAGAACCGAGATAGTTTCATACTAACAAACAACCAAAGCGCCCTCGCGAAACGAAATAATAATGAAGTATCTCTTGGTCTGTTATTCGTGACTAGAGAACATGTCTAATTAGGGTTGTGTCATGACCAGCAGACCCTGAAATATTACATCTTTGTGGTTGAACAACAAGCTGTCGGCGTAATTGTAAACGGCCCTTTTAAGTCTCTCACTATAGTACTAAGTTTGTTATGATATAGTTTTGCTTTATGTTTCATGTTAATTTTTGAACGGTTTATGTTTTAATACACTTTATTTAACGTACTCACAGCTCGTTCACAAGAAAAATAATGAGTGCTTTTTGCCTTAAAAGTTAAAAGCCTTTTTTAGTTTTTTACTAAAACAATCTTTTTTGTTTTCAATCCACGTTTCAGGAGTGGAATACATTAATTGTTATTTTTCCCAATGTTCTAAAAGGTTATCTGGGGGAAATAGGTCACAGTTGTGCTTAGTAAGCGATGGTACAGCATCCCGCATATATCAGTGTGCGTGGTTCAACAGCGGTAACTCCTGACGCTGTGACAGCACACACCAGGTGCGTTGGCAGAGTATGAACTATTGCTTACTCCGCAGTAAAAGATACACAAGAATATTCCAGAAAGTCTTTTAAACCACACCAAATAAAAAAGCTATAGTTGAAGACAGTTACGTGCAAGTATGTGCATAATTTGCGTGAAAAGTCCTAAGCGCAGTATATAAAAAACCCTCGCATTTTGTATTGCCTTTTAAAGGTCGTAGCTCCTTGTCAAGCGTGACAAAAATATTACCTATGTATGAAATACATTTGCAGAGGAGGAGATTGGCTGCCTGTAAAATGATCGTAAATTTCGATGTATAATGAGCTCATAAATCTGGAGCGCCGCTCGATATCTCCTGTGCTGTCTATCTGGGATGTACCTGTAAACATTTTTTCGTTCGTGTTCCTGTTTACATGTGCTACTGGGTAAAAGCTCTGCATATCAATTTCGCGAGGCATTCGTGCGTCGTGTTCAATTGCGCCAGACTATGTTTGCTCTTACTATTTTTGGGACCACGTTTGATGAAGTTCGTACATGCTCTGAGGCTGCTGATTGCATACCGTGCTTCATTCCATTCATATGCATGAACGAAAAGTCTTTTGTAGAAGAAGTTTGGGATAAAGATTTCTCTTTATAGACATACAGAAGCTTCCAAAGAGTAGATCCGCCTTTACATTTAATTTGAAAACTGCAGTTTGCAGACTTGGTAACCTTATAAAACTAATGTTTTGTTAAGCAAAAGTTGTCAAACCATTTTGAAACATACTGGGATTGTAGAAGGTGTATTTTAAAGGCCTTCTGTATACTTAATTTAATTTTGACGAGTTTGTGGTTTGGTTCCGGTTTGCGTTAGTACGTCCAATTATTCCTAAAAGCTCTTGGTATCTACAAAATAACCTTTCTATTTAAAGATGCTAAAGCATATTACTCCAAAAAAGGAACTTTGATTAATTTTAGAAATTACGTTTTTCTTTTAGGTAAAGTAACCTAAATTAGTTATTCCAATAACACGGGACCACTTTTATACATTTTCTTACGCTACAGCATAAGTTATTCAGTTTCTTGTTGTAATGTAAGCATAACATGTACCTCTGAAGATTCTGAACAAGGTAATTCAGCAGTTAGCCAGAGGCAGGGACTTGTCTTTAGACCAACAGAGACTTTATTGTTTTGTTTGTAAATTGAAATAAATGTTACAAAATATTATGACAAATAAATTGAACAACTAAAAGGGTCTATAAGACTTGTGTGCTTTATATTTTCAAAGACTAAGCAGAGCAGAATTTATTTGGCTGAGGAAATTATAACAGTTCCAACTATAAATCTCTCTGGTTTGAATAGTTCGTAAACGCGCGAACTTTTGTCTGGGGTTGGAGGATATAAAAGAATATTACAAAATTACTACGAAGTTGAATGAAGTGGAACATCGAAAATACAGTAGAAGTTCACTAATTGCATTATGGCGAACATAAAAAGAGAGCGTCTAGAAAAAATAGAAGCTACATAAGCATTGCATGAAGTGACGGTAGTAAGTCGGCCCCATTTGCGGGATTGTAGCGTCGCACTTCCTGCTATGAAAATCTTCGGCGCGGCTATCAAGAGCGAAAGTGGCTTGGGTTAAATCCAAAGTAGATGTGTTCCGGCCGAGCTTAGACTTTGAATAAATCAGGAGGGAGAGGTCGCAAGGTGAGTCCCGTCCGCCTCTATGCCTCCTTCAGCCGCGGACAATATTGCATTTATATGAGTTCGTTATGCGTCCGTTCATTTGCATATCGAACTCACCCTTAAGTAAGGATTTAGAATTATTTGCTGAGCCGACAAATCTTGCAACTGAATTTTAAAGTAGTTATCCTCCATCGATTAAGATGAAATTTTGCAAACCCGTTTAGTTTAGGTGACAATGCATGGTTAGCTAAGTGACATAATTTTAAATCTAATATGGCTGACGGCCCAAAATGGCGGTCTAGTTATTTTTTGTGCACTTCCATGACATGGATATCAAATGAAAGGGTTTGCTGAGTAAAATACTAATAAAGCTTGTTTAAAAAAAGTATTTTTAAAGAATATATTTTTATGATTCAACTTTACCTATAAAAAAGTAGCACGGGTTCGGGCAGTCACGATATTATCTCCTAAAAACTGTAGTTATTAAAATTACCATCATTTATCGCAAAAAAATATTCTTAACGTTATTCATGCGGAAATGCGAAAGCTTACCCTAATTATAGAACTCATTAGATCTCATACGAAATGACCTCTCTTTAGGCTTTCTTAGCTTGAAGGATTTTACCTCGTTTTATGTATGATGAATGTAATTTAAATTATATCCCGGGTACTTTCTATTTGTTAATAAAAAACACCGTATATACAAGGATAATATTTAGGACTAGCTTTTGTCCGTGGCTCGACCCGCGTGATATGTTGATAAAAAGTTACCTATATATGTCCTTCTCCAGGTTCTAGGATATATCTATACAACACCAACATATCACGTCTACTTAGCGACCATATGTGACTGCAGGGATCCAGCACAATATCAGCGGTAGCTATATTTTCCTGACACGTGCTGAACTGGAATCCCATTTGGTGCAACCTTGAGACACACACCGCACTGTGTTTTGATTGTCATACCTAGTGTTACTGGTGTCACTTTTACTTTTATTTCTGTAAGTATGGTTTCCTTTTTAGGGTTGCGTAGCCAAATGGCAAAAAACGGAACCCTTATAGATTCGTTATGTCTGTCTGTCTGTCTTTATGTCCGTCCGTATGTCACAGCCACTTTTTCCGAAACTATAAGAACTATGCTGTTGAAACTTGGTAAGTAGATGTATTCTGTGAACCGCATTTAGATATTCACAAAAAAATAGAAAAAAACAATAAATTTTAGTGGTTCCCATACTTGAAATTGAAACTATTTTTTTTCATCAAACCCGTGTGGAGTATCTATGGATAGGTCTTCAAAAATTATGTTGAGGTTTCTAATATATTTTTTTTCTAAACTGAGTAGTTTGCGCGAGAGAAGAAGTTTTGGAAGTGTCCAAAGTGTTCAAATGTGTGCCCCCCCCTGTAACTTCTAAAATAAGAGAATGATAAAACTAAAAAATATATATGATGTACATTACCATGTAACGAACGCCTTCTTAAATGATTCAAATAATGAAATGAGTATCGCTAATGACTTCGCAAAGGAATTTGAAACGAGTGTGTCTAATATTGTGCCTGGGTGTGACATGCCTTTGCTGGATGAGTCTGAATACATGAAATCGCAAGATAAATCCATATTCTTCAAAAAAGCTACACCTCGTGAAATTATTAAAATCATTAACAACTTAAACACTAATAAATCAGCTGGATTTGACACAATAAGAATTATAGATATGAAAATGATAGGAGATAAAATCGTGCATGCAATAGTAAAACTAATAAATGCAAGTATTCAACTAGGTAAATATCCGTCAGAATTAAAAACCGGTATAGTTAGACCAATTCATAAAAAAGGTAAATTCAATGACTTAGCAAATTATAGACCTATAACAATATTACCAGGCATTAATAAAATTGTTGAAAAATATATCTGCGACCAAATACACTCGTTTTATCGTAACAACGACATAATTTCCAAAGCACAGTATGGTTTCCAAAGTAATAAATCTACAGCTCAATTACTCTCTAATTTTACCGATGAGGTTAACAATTGCCTAGACGACAAGAAGCATGATATACTAATATTTATTGATTTTAGTAAGGCGTTTGACACACTCAGACACAATACGCTATTAAAAACACTAGAGAACTCTGGAATAAGAGGAAAATTACTAGACTGGTGTAAAGAATATCTCCGTAGCCGATGTTATCACGTTAAACTCGGCCCTAGCCTAAACAGACCCGTAAAAGTTACGCAAGGCACAGTCCAAGGATCAGTGATAGGTCCCCTCCACTATCTGGCTTACGTAAACGACCTGAATAACATTATAAAATACTGTTCCCTCTACCAATATGCTGATGACACCTGTATACTCTCTGCTAACAAAGACCTTAATATGGCTGCGGAATGTTTGCAAAAAGATTTTACTTCTATGACCAAGTGGGCCCATGATATGGGACTTGTTCTGAATCCACAAAAAACTAAAGTTATACACGTACATTCAAGTCATATAAATTCCTCCCTTTCTTTTCAAATCAAAGCTCATAGTCATGATTGTCTGCATAAAAATTTGCTAAACTGCTACTGTTCGCCTATTGAGCAAGTCCCATACCATACCTACTTGGGACTTATAATTGATAATCGCTTCAACTGGAATTATCAGGTGGAGTCTGTATGCGGCAAGTTGCGTGCAATACTCACCAAATTTTCCATTATAAAGCGGAAAATACCATACAGTACCCTCCTTCAAATGTACACAGCCCTTGCGGAATCGATAATCTCATATGGACTTACCAGCTGTGGACGCACTTTTAAAACTTACCTCGACAAGTAAAATTTCACAATTTAAAAAACCCCCGACGCATTTATCTTGCGAAAACACCCCGATTCAAACAGTAAAATGCCCATAACTTTTGAACGGCTGAACCAATTTTATTCAAACATAGCTAAGAACACTCTCGACAAAATTACCTTTCAAACAAAAAAAACTAAATCGAAATCGGTTCATCCGTTTAGGCGCTATGATGCCACAGACAGACACACAGATACACAGATACACAGCAACACACGTTGTTATCTGTTCTATGTTACCTGTTCTAGCCCGCGCTCAATACCTGTTCCTCATAGAACACTTTGATAACACTGACATTCAAGTTCCAGTAAGATATGATGTGAATACTCGACAAGCAAAATCAAAATCTTTACAAGTACCACGCAAAAATATTTTTTCTGGTAGACGCACTGCATTTGCCATAATACCAAATTTATTAAACCAAATACCCATAGACATTAGAGACTCAATGAACAGTAAAAATGTGAAGCGCAAGCTGAAACAACACTACATCGAACAGATTTCACCTTAATTTACTAATAGTGCGTTGATCAAACTCCAGACCATGGCATGCTAAGACAGACCCCAGGGGTCTTATGGTGTGCTTTATGTAATCCTAAGGACAACTTGTTTTTATAAAATAAATAAATGTAAACTTCCACCGAAAATTGGTTTGAACGAGATCTAGTCAGTAGTTTTTTTTTTAATACGTCATAAATCGTAAACCGCAATTTACCGAGTACGGTACTTCGTGCGCGAGTCCGACTCGCTCTTGGCCGGTTTATTTATTTTTATGTTCGCACCTTGTTTTTAAACATACATGTAAATTGTAATAATTTAATTAAGATTGTGTGTGTTGTGCTGTGTTTTTTGTGTGCTCTAAATAAATGATTTATCTATGTTAAATTTTACTATGATGAACATTACAATAAGGCCTTATATATACGTAAATAAGTATGGATTTTCCTCACAGACCACGAAAAAAAATTTTGCACATCCAAACTGTTCCTTGCGGTAATTGAATCTGCGTCTCGTAGCCCAGTAATCCAAGATCATTGAGCTACCAAACTTGGACAATAACGCATTGTCTTCGTGGTTAGCGGTTTCATCCCCATCTCGACCCCTTTCAAGCCGTCTATCGAAATTCCCTCCGCAGTATTTCCCTTCAAAAGATATTTAATTAATTTCTAAACAGATTTTTGCCATATTACTTAAATACCTACAGGCCTATGACCAATAATGAGTTTGTCAATCAATCAATTGGCAATTCTTCTGATTTAAAATCAGATTATAAAGGACACATGGCCTCTGTCCCACATAAAATCAATCTTTTGATTAAATCTTTAGTTTATCGCATCGCCAGACGTCCCCAGTTCAAAGTCTAATGTTTAATAAAACGTAACCCTTGCCTCTTTGCTCACACAATCTCTGAAATGTGGGTTATTTTATAAAAACAGAATGGTACCCAGTACTATACAATCAAATAGCACGAGTTCGTACTTAAGCGTGAAAGTTTAAGTAGGCAGGTAGCAGATAGCGATTGATATGTTTCATATAATAATCAGTTATGCCGAACAATGAAAACAAATAAACAACCTTTTATAAAGAACTAAATTATACAGAACGGCTTTCTTGCTTCGTAACACAATAGCTTGGTGAAAATATTTCCTTTCATAAAGTGTGGGCTGTTTGCGGCGTTGAACCGACATCTGCATTTGGCAACGATGTGCTGTAGCCTCTTTTTGTATTGCAAGTGGTTTCACTATACTTTTTCTGAACTCGATTCTACGAAAAGTGTCTGTTCTATACACAAAACTACCAGTAGAAAAATAGAGTAAAATACTTTTCCTGTACCCTTTCTATTAGGTAGAATTTACCTCACAATGTTATCAAGACCCTTTTCCACATTATTGTGCTCGAAATATGTTGCTAGTGATTTGTGTTATAAAATATTATCTGGCAGCGAGAGCGCGATGTGTCCTACCGTTTGATACGCCTCGGCGACATTACAAGATCGTAAAGTAATAACGACTGCGTCTATATTAAAAGGCGGCCATGAAATAAAGGCGACGTACCAGACAGTCACCTGCGACTCAAGCTAATACATAAAATTGTGTGTACAGACACAAGATCTCATTAAAAGTTTACAATTTATTCCGTCACCATCTCACACAGAGTTATCAAGGAATTCGCCATTTTTCTTTCTTTCTGCGCACTGAAATTTGCAATTTACATACTTATGAAAGGTTTCATAACAAAAATCCGAGTACAAAACCGGTCGTGTCGGAAAATCCCTTTTGTCGCTGTCGCGGAATAGCACGATTTTCCTTAAATAAAAAATGAAGTTTTTAGTGAGACTACGAACAGTAAAAAATATCTGTTAGGCTTCACATGTTAAGTTACATCAGTACCTACTTTAGAAGTGTAGGTACCTACGAAAGTGGCTACTAATATACACGTAGTTTAATCTACACAACAAAAGTCGTAAAAAGTGTTCACCAAATAAATGCGCAATCACTAAGCTTGACACGGACTGTCCACTATCCGGCTGACTATTGTCGCATGGAGGCACCGAGGCCTATATTGCCACAAAATTTGTATTTTTGTTGACAATAACTCACCGCTATGCACGATGGATTCATATGCATCGCACGGATACATACAGTCGTGAATACAAACACGATGGATTCCGTATGAATAAAATTATATTATATTCCATAATACACGTATTATAAGTTACCCTTCAATGTAATAAGGGTTTCTCATAACATCTTTTCGGGTAACTTTTGGATATTTGATTCTTTTGGGGTAGAGGGTCCAATAGGGTTGGTTGAATCACAACGGATTAGCTAGGCTGTACGGTATTATGTCTCTTAGAGGTCCCGAGGTCAATACTCTTTTTGTTATGTATGCACATAATAATTTTCAGCTCTGATGGATATTTGGAAAGCACATTATTGCTATATCCAGCGATTTTTACTTAATTTTAAGGTCGTGAGCAGTTTGATGGATCGTAAAGCTGCGTACAATAGCAAATTTTAAGTTCACACTCTCGTGGTTTAAGATCATCGTAATATTAATTTATGCCTGTCTGGCATCGATTAGCGGTCGTGACTCATGATAATCCCTTTTACTATATCTAGGTACAGATATCAAACTATTTAGTGATATTGATATAGTTGTTGAAACAGCATTTACTTCAGAAACATTTCAAGCAGGCGACTTAGTTGCTTCGCTTATGAACTTAATAGGCGCTTTGAATTCAAAGACTACGTTTAGCAGTAGATTAAACACGACCAAACAGCACTGTCTGGTTTTAGACAGAAATGGAACATTAGTTATCCATTATTTTTGTATAATATTAACCAAAAACCCCCAGTCGCAATAATTAAGCCGCGACATAGCCAACTCCCCATAGTTTCGATTCCGGCAAACTCAGAAAGTTGGTATGTTCACTCATTATTCTTGGCTCAGACCTCCCAAAGGATTCAGGAATACGATAACTTTTCCCTAACTCGTTGTCTCGTTATGTTAATCTTGTTGTTATGCGCATTGACCGCTATGTTCTACTGACCTCTGCAAAGTAAATGCGTCATAACCGTGAATATTCTTATGTTCGTATTCCAAGTCATATCTTCCAACTCGACTTATCACAGGTATGTATAGCTCGTTATTTGGTATTTTTTCCTTTGTCATGGCGATTGATTAGAGTGAAAGTCCGTCAAATGGACTTGGAATATGTTTCTAATTTGCCCCCACAAGATTTGATGTCTATTAAACGCTTCATTGCCCAAAAAACTATGAAAACTGTAATTGAATTTACAAACTTCTTTCAAGATTGAAAAACTTAGTGAATGCTCAGTTCATGCATGCAAGATTGTGATTCAATATTTCTCTTTTAGAAATTCAGTTTGGACAGCACCGAGTCAGCAAAGTTATTTCGTAATTGATTAAGTCTTGTTCAGCAGTTTTAAATATTTTTACAGTGTCACGTAAACACATCAATCACGTCCGAAAAGTTTTAATTTTATCTTTTTAAAAGTAATCTTAATCTTTAATAATGTTATAAAGAAGTAACATTTTAAAGAATAGAATAGTACAGTATATGTTATGGGTTTTTTGTGCACCATATGTATATTTAGAAATGTAAAGAGCCGCAAGGGAACCATGGTTACCGACATAGCCCGAAGAATTGCTTAACTTAAGTGGCAGTGGGCAGGGCACATTGCTCGCAGAACTAATGGCCGATGGGGCAGAAAGGTTCTGGAGTGGCGACCGCGAACCGGAAGACGTTGCGTTGGAAGGCCTCCCACCAGGTGGACCGATGACCTGGTGAAGGTTGCGAGGATCCGCTGGATGCGAGGCGCACGGGACCGGTCGATGTGGCGACACGTGGGGGAGGCCTTTTTCCAGCAGTTGACGTCTTTCGGCTGATATGATGATGACATGTACATGTGTGTGTATGTTTGTTTATAACGGGTTATCTCTGGAGGTACTGATCTGATTACATTAATAGTTTCAGTGATAAAACGTTACACATCACTGATGTCGTGTCATAGCCGACTTTTTAGCCCGAAAAACTAGTCTAACCGTTTATTTTTAAAAACTAGTTATTGAATAAAACGAAAACATATTTTTGCTTCACTATAAAATATTATCAAACACGAGCCTAAAGGCAAATACATCACATCCCATCGTTAGCGTGATCGAAAATCTGACAGTCTAAATTGCATACAAATAGACAAATATTGTTAGCGATGCTATATGCCTATTTCACAAGCGTAGATTAATATTTTCGGTATCAACATTTTCAACAGCCTGAAAATTTTCTGTTCGTCGAATGACTTAAAGACATTCAGGTGAATCACCTCTCTACCTTGCAAGGTAAGCAGTGAGAGCGCGATATGTTTTTATTCCATTCGTGAACAACGTATCTGATAAAGTCTTTATTGATTTAAGACTTCGCGTGGGTGATCCTGTTTGCGGCTCGACTAAATAATAATACAAAGGAAAAATTGATGAAAGTAAGAGCCGCGGTACCCACGGTCAGTTAAGCTTTCGGAATCCATTGATTTTTATTATTACAAGCCAAGTCAAAAAGGATGTTTACCTAGAAGCCGTTTCTTCTCCTTTATTTACGGAAGGCACAAAGAAGATGAAACGGAAATATCTCATCACAAATCGGCTAAATTTGCGAATAATTAAAACATTAAACAATCATAACGCTTCCTGGGAAATGTCTTAATAGATATTTGTGTTTAACTGAATGATCTTCCCACAAAGATAAACAGATTTCGTAGAAAATAAAAGTTTATCTTTTCTCTCAGATAGTTATTTCGGTCGCTCCTTTTGGAGCACGGTCTACTCAGAGAGATGGATTATTTTAACAAAGTTTGAGGCAATCTTGAAATTGTAAGGAATATTATTATTATGATAAATAGTACATATTTGCTCAGAAGCCAATGTTGTTTTTAATCAAATGTAAGTTATTATAATTTAAGAACACGAGTCGTTCGCTAAACACATTATTATGTTTATTTATTCACGGGTGCAAAGGTGCGGAAAGGTCTCGACTATGTTTGACTGTGGCGATATATTTAACGAGTGGCTTTATTTGTTTGTGTGGCTGTCGGTCGACGTCGGTGTGCCCTTCTGATGCTACCCATTAACTTCATGCCCACTGTAAATTACAGCACTTTCAACTTTATCACTTAGACGCTAAAGACTACGGAGAGTGTCTCTGGGCTGTCTTTGTCTACGTCGTCTTTGCTTAATTAATGACTTAATAGTGGCTTCGTCATGTGTGCACGCCGAGTGATGTATAGAGTGTCACCTCAAGTTTCTGCCACATCAGCTCACTCTAAAACACAATGATGGGTAATTAGTTACCGCCCCTAATTTGCTGAATTAACTAAAGCCGAACCGGAATCAAATTTCATATTCCGCAGTACTTTTGTGTTTACCGAAACATAACAGTTTCGTAATAATGGAATACAAAGACAAGGCTTCCGCTCCGTCTGTTGTTAATGTTTAACTTTAGGAATTTTAATAGCGACAACAGTATGAAAACAACTAAGAAAGTAATTAGGGAGGAAGTTAACGAAATATTATTACAATTATGATAAGTACGTGTTTTTTGTAATTATGTTTATTCAAAACACGGGGTTAGGCGCGTACGTGGTGAAGGAATAATTTGATGTCAAGTCACGAGAGCCGGACATTACCCTTTCATCTTTCGTTTTCGTCATAAACGATAAATCGTGTGAGAGTGAGACTGTTTTCAGCGAAAGGTAGAAAATAACCTTACGTAATTTGTCCGCCGTTCAAAATATTAACAAAAATAATTCTTCTGTCAGTTCTGTCCTTTTATTCTTGGCATGTGTCATTCTCAGATCATAGAAACAGGCTCATGTCAAAAATATTTTCGGACAAGAATGTACAGCTTCTGTTGGAATATCTATTGGTACGTTGTTCAACGAATTAACCTTTAGTTTATCACGAATAAATTATATTTTAGTTAAGTATAAGTATTTAAGTTAAAAGACTAGTCATTCGCCTATACGTACAGACGTACAGCCAGGCGTGCAAATAAACACTAGACGGGCGTTCCAATATTTTGTTATATTACTTAGCTTTTCCCAAAGGTAAACCTACATCCACTAGGCCAATAAAAATATTAGTTCTTTACAGTGCGTGCCACGAAAGATGAGACTTGACAAACCACGTGGTTTGACTTGCGCAGTAAACGATTATAGGTCTCTTTAGCGGTATGAGGTCTGAGTGCGGGAAAAATCGGGCGTCATCGGGGCGGCGGACAGAGAGCGGGAGGCGCGGTCAAATCTCATCTTTCGTGGCACGCACTAAATTGCCGTTAAATTGCCGTTTTTAAGAAATAAGTTAACGTATTTTTTTTTAAATTATTTATTTATCAAAGTAATCATCCATGCAATCGATGCATTCGTGCCAACGCTGTGGCAATTTATTGATGCCCTTCTTGAAGAATTCAGCTGGACGGGAGGCAACATATTCAACAAAGGCATTTTCTACTGACTCTTGGGTATTACATTTTTCCCGCCAAGAGAGGATAATCTAATTCTGTACAGAAGTATGTAGGCGCAAGGTCTGGTGAGTATGGCAGATAACGGAGACCTTCCGACCCCAGCTCTTGTAACTTGGAGACCGTCTGGTGTGCATTATGAAGTCGCGCGTTGTCGTGGAGGATCAGCGGAGACGAGCGATTGACCAAAGCAGGTTGGAATCGTGCGAGCTTCTCCAACGTGTGTACAGTACATATCTGTAGTAATGTTCTGCCCGTTTGGTAAGAAGCTGTGATGAGTCACACCGGCCCTAACCACCAAACAGTGACAATGACTTTTCTAGGGGTAAGTTTTAGTTTATCCAGATCCAACCAACTTGCTGAGCGCTTGCGATTGTCAAACAGAATGCATTTTCCATCGCAGGTAACAACGCGATTCAAAATTCTTTCGTTTGCGTGCTTGTTGAGCTTTGCAAAGCACGTCTTGACGAAAACAAGGACATGTAATAATGGATGTTTTCAACTCCGAAATTGATTTCTGATATTAGATCTCAATATCGGAATTGCGCACTTTCGTTAAATATCACATTTTTTTTAAAATTAATTGCACAAATTCGGTATGAGGTTGGATTAAATACAATAAAAAAATCATTTATGCAATATGTCGCGATATTAGGTTTTTCTATTGTGTCTCTCTTTAATCACCAATGACTGGGTAGGCGCTTATTTACCTAAACTGGACATTTGTTCCCAAGAAAGAATAAAAGTCATGTTTTTCAGAAACGGGATAATACAAATAATGCCAGGATATAAATGTTTATCGATCAATCTGAAAGTAGTCCCGATAAGTGTAGTGAGTAATGATGATTTATAAATCCAGTATAAGTATCGGTCAATGTGGCGACGCCTCCTAGGGGAGGCCCATGTTCAGCACTGGACGTCTTTTTGGCTGAAATGATGATGATGATGATAGACTATGCAGTCAAGTAGTGGAAGTTGATTTATCAAACAGATTAGTAATCGGATATACTAATTTGTGGTATTCAATACAAGCAGAAGACTGAAAAATAGTTAGCTTTAATTGATTGAGTTTTCCAAGCCAGTAACACCTTGTAAATTTGTGATATAGTTTACTAATAAACCCTCTCAAATGTATGCAATACTATCTTAGCATTCATCATCATCATTGTCATCGTCATTTGAGCTGAAAGACTACACTTCTGAACATAAGCATCCCCCAAGTGTCGTCTCGTTAGCCGATCCCGAGCGTCTCAAAGTCAGTGGATTCCCTTAACCAAATCAAGAAAACACACAGTTTCATCAATGGGTTGTATGAAACTGTGTGTTTTCTTGTATTCTTATTTTAAGCAATCTCGGGACTGTTAATACGGAATTCATCAAGCCACATGTTATTCTTCATGAAGTAGTTAAAAGGTTATCCAAACACTGCTAATCACCGTAGTCAACAAGGGCTTAAACGCGCTTTCTCGCTCAACGCTTCACACGGAGCTAAAATAAGTTTTTATTCTGATTCCGAGATTCCGATGTTGGATCACTCAGTATCGAAATTGAAATATCTGTAATTCCGTTCCGATATTACGAAATTCCGATATTCATGCCCTAACGCGAGCTTCGCGCTGGCGATCATTGAGTTCGTGGGGCACCTATGTGTCAAGCTTTTTTACCTTGCCAATCTGATGCAAATGGATCAATGTTGTTTTGAAGCTAACGTCGAAAGCTGCTATTAATTCAGCTGTAGATTGAGTATCATCAGCTTCCACACTCGGCTTTAATTCGTCATTGTCGACCAAAGTTTTCGGACGACCATGGGGTTTATTTTTCAGGTCGAAGTTTCCAGAACGGAAGCGTGCAAACTAATCAGGTGGTGCGATCGTTTGTAGTGTTCGCTCTGTAAACGTCGTTGATGTTGCGTGCCGCTTGCGCCGCGTTGCTGCCACAACGGTACTCATAGTCCATAATTACTCGAATTTTTAACGTACCCATGATAACGAAAAAGTTTCAAATGCGATGAAAAAATAATGCTAATTAACCACTCTGCTCGACAAGATTTTGACACATGACATACCAGCTGACTCGACAGGTTGTTGCAAATCACGCCATGTAATTCAGGAATTTACATGAACTTTCAACATTCGAATTTATTCGGAAACATAAGTTTACGCAGCTATTTTACACAGTAAATTTGTAAAAAATATCTTTATTTACATGTTGAGGTCGGTTAAACCGTGTCAGCCTACTGCAAAATGTGTACAAAATACGAATTACTGCACCTTTCCAAACAGTAGACACTTTAGATTTGCTCAAAATATATGCAAAAATAACCTTTTCGCTTGCTGAAATTATGCGAAAGGACAAAATAAAGATATACTTATTTTATTTGCGTCCTTAAGTACCTAAGTTTTCATACAAAAGTTCATAAAAAAACAAGCCAAAATATAGCAAAATTTTGCTTTAAATTTTGATACAACCTTGCATCATGACATTTCTTTGGTGTTGTTTTTTTTTATGCTGTCCATTCACCTGTCTCATAATCGATTAAAAATTGCATTCAGCCTAATCGATTAAGTATGTCAAACAATTATTTTAAATTATTTCGATTGACTCGGTTGATTAAAATAAATTAGTGATTTTCAAAAATGTATTGTTGTAAAATTAGAACTAACCCGTTTATAGGCATAAAATACAATAAAACAACGTACAGTAATAACTATACTTATTGATAAATATCGGTTTCGTGGCTAATTTTTAAATTAATTAATCGCGCCGATTTTTCTATTACGTACAAGAATTCTAAATTCAAAATCGGAATGCGGTCGATATTCAAAATATTTTATCGGATACATTTTAGTCTAAAAGAGAGTTTTACTTTTATCTTTTCAGAAGGTTTTATACACCAGTATAAATAAGATTTTGTCTATGTATGATAAGTAGGCCCAGGCAGGAACTGGTACACTTACGCGAATCCGAAGCCAGCTGTTATGGCATGCCTGGCAATTAAAATCCAAGATGGCAACCATACAATTTATCGTAATGGAAGTCATTAAAATGATTTTCGAGGGTTTCCAGAAATTTACTTCAAAATAAATCTAAGAAGGCGGTAGTGCATAGCATATGTACCAAGCTGCATTACGAAATATCATCATAAAAACCGCACGACGTATAAAGATGAAATTTGGCAGGGAGGTTTCTCAAGTGACGTAAGTGCGCATTATTTGGGCGCACGGTTGGCGTAGTGGTTGAGCGATTGACTGCTGTGCTTCGTGTCGCGGGTTCGATTCCCGCACGGAACAAATATTTGTATGACCTACAAATAGTTGTTCCGGCTCTGGGTGTTGTGTATGTGAGTTTATATGTTTGTAAACGCACCCACGATACAGGAAGAAATTCCTAGTGTGGGGCAACGTTTTTAAAAAAAAAAAAAAAAAAAAAATTATCCAAGGATTTTTGGAAATGCCACCCCTAAGGGGGTAAAAAGTGGGTTGAAAGTTTGTATGAAATTTCTATAGTTTGTAAGATGGACACGTGAAATTTTAGAATTGTGCTGTAGGTTGATAAAAAAAAAACCGGCCAAGTGCGAGTCTGACTCGTTCCGTACCATTATCGTAAAAAAACGGCAAATAAAACACGTTTGTTGTATGGGAGCCCCACTTAAATATTTATTTTATTCTGTTTTTAGTATTTTTTGTTATAGCGGCAACAGAAATACATCTTCTGTGAAAATTTCAACTCTCTAGCTATCACGGTTCATGAGATACAGCCTGGCGACAGACAGATAGACAGAGACAGTCAGACAGACAGACGGACCGCGGAGTCTCAGTAATAGGGTCCCGTTTTTACCCTTTGGGTACGGAACCCTAAAAAATATGTCATCATCATCATCATATCAGCCGAAAGACGTCCACTGCTGGACATAGGACTCTCCCAAGCGTCGCCACATTGACCGGTCCCGTGCATCTCGTAACCAGCGGATCCCCGCAACCTTCACCAGGTCATCGGTCCACCTGGTGGCAGGCCTTCCAACGCAACGTCTTCCGGTTCGTGGTCGCCATTCCAGAACCTTTCTGCCCCATCGGCCATCCGTTCTGCGAGCAATGTGCCCTGCCCACTGCCACTTTAGTTTAGCAATTCTTCGGGCTATGTCGGTAACCCTGGTTCTCTTGCGGATCTCTACGTTTCTGATTCGATCACGCAAGGAAACTCCGAGCATAGCCCTCTCCATTGCCCTTTGAGTGACTGTAAGCTTTCTGATAAAGCCCATTGTAAGCGACCACGTCTCAGAGCCATATGTCATCACTGGCAACACACACTGGTCATAGACTTTCGTCTTGAGACACTGCGGTAAGTTGGACGAGAAGATACCGCGCAACTTCCCAAACGCTACTCAGCCGAGTCGGATTCGACGGTTGACCTCTTTCTCGAAGTTGGCCCTACCCAATTGGATCGTTTGTCCCAGGTACACAAAGTCGCCCACAACTTCGAGTGCAGAGTCTCCAATCTTGATAGGAGTGGGTGTAACATGGGCATTCAACATCAACTTAGTTTTGTCCATGTTCATCCTAAGACCCACTCTTTCGGAAGCTCTACTGAGATCATCGAGCATTGTACTGAGGTCCTCCATGGTCTCAGCCATAACCACTATATCGTCGGCAAACCGAAGGTGAGTGATGTACTCGCCATTGACGTTGATGCCTAGCCCCCTCCAGTCCAGAACCTTGAAGACATCCTCCAGTGCAGCGGTAAAGAGCTTCGGAGATATTACGTCTCCCTGTCTCACACCTCGCTGCAGAAGGACGGGTTCCGAGGTCTGATCCTGAAGTCGACTGAAGACTGAAGTGACATTGTGGCGTTTTTGTATAAACACTTCAACACTTCGATGTACCGGTAGTCAATTTGGCACCGTTGGAGAGACTGCAGTAAAAATTATGTATTTATTGGTTTTTGGAAATTCTACCCCTGAAGGGGTAAAAAAAGGGTTGAAAGTTAAAAAAAAAATTAGTTTATAAATGGACACATGAAATTTTAGATTTACGCTCTTGGTTAATAAAAATAATTCATGTAGGTATTTATTTTCTTTTTGAAAATCCACCCCTAAGGAAGTGAAAAGTTGGAAATATGAAAATTTTGCATAAATACTAACCTAAGTAAATAGTAAAGATTTCATTATTAGTTTTTCAAAACTACTCCTAAAAGACGATTTATGGGACGTGTTAAAGATTTTTGAAAATTTTTGTTGTACAGGACTTCTTTTTATGATATAGGGGAGCACTAAGAAGTTATTTTTTGGAAATTCAACCTTTAAGGGGGTGAACTAAAAAGTGATCTGTAGGATAAAATACGGATCACGTATGGCGGGCGAGGTGCTAGTAAGGACTAGCACATTCTTTTAATTCACAAATTAAAGATGGCGGCTTTTTCAAAGCTTTACATATTCTAAAGGATTCTCTTTTTCTCCTGGGGTGCTATTACCGCAAATTCTAAATCCAATTGGCAGCTATTTCAGGTTGTTTATTAGGGTTCCGTACCCAAAGGGTAAAAACGGGACCCTATTACTAAGACTCCGCGGTCCGTCTGTCTGTCACCAGGCTGTATCTCTTGAACCGTGATAGCTAGACAGTTGAAATTTTCACAGATAATGTATTTCTATTGCCGCTATAACAACAAATACTAAAAACATAATAAAATAAATATTTAAGTGGGGCTCCCATACAACAAACGTGATTTTTTAGCCATTTTTTGCGATAATGGTACGGAACCCTTCGTGCGCGAGTCCGACTCGCACTTTGCTATTTTTTTATTTTATTTCAAATTTAAAGCCCGTTTTCGTTAATGACAACTATGACGAAAAGTTAGCAAATTTTCACCGGCGCCATCTTGGATTTTGATTTTAAGTCCATACTCGTTATTTAAATACACGGAAACTAAGACAATGATGCCCAAAAAAAAGAAAAGTTAACCATCTTTTGTCAGAGAATCCATAAAAATTACCCAATAATGAAAATCAAATTACCGTCGGCGACATCTTGGATTTTGATTTTCATCTTAGTTGGTTGACTGCCATAACCATGCCATAACTCGCTTGGTAAGGAATCACGCAAGAAGATACGCACAAGGTTAATGACATTAATTGTTTTTGGGGAATGCAGATGTTAATAGAAACCAAACTTATGTTCTTAAAATGAATAAAAATAATACTTATAAGGCCGAGTTTCTCACCTCAAAATTATCGCAGATTGAATGTGACAAATTGTCAAGAACACGTTATCTGCTGCGATTGGCTATTGAAAAATTCATTCAACCAATCAACGCGTGCTTGACAATTTAATAAAAGTATCTATAGAATAACCACCAACCATAACAATTTTCATATCATTACAACAAACTCGACCGAATTCAAAACCTAACCATACCATACTCAACTCATTATTCAATATATATTAATAATACCAGCCTATAACTATCTTACAAGGCAGCGGCCTCTTCTCATACAGAGAAGGCACGAGCATTGATCACCACGCTTGCACAATTGCGTGTTGGCGATTTGAGACTATAAGACCAGGTTTCTTCATGATGTTTTCTTTCACCGTTGTTAACGATCTCCAAGATATACTCAGAAAGTACCTAAAGGAATTTGAAAAAGACGCAATGGTACTTGCCCGGATTTGAACCCATGACCTCAGGCAAGGCGAGGCCTTTAGCCACTAGGCCACCACGACACTCATTACAATATACCGAATATGCGTTCCCCGAAACGCATAGTGCGTTTCATCTTACATAAAAATATACTAGGCACTCTGTCTACTTCTGAGACTATCAAACATTAAATAAAAGGCTCAATCATTATTACTTTTATACAAAATATTTTTGAATAGCGAGCGCATTCCGAATTTAAATTTTGAATCGGAAAGAAAATTCGGCGCGGAACTATCCACGGATCGATGAATTTGTTTAGTTTGCTGTAGTCAAATAATGTCCAAATATCTATTAAGATTACTTTAAGAGTAATTATTTTAAGTACTTATTGTATTTTATGCCTAAATCAGGTTTATTCAAATTTTTAAGAATCGTTTTGCAATAATCGCTCATTAATTGAGTTAATAGTATACACAAAATCGATTGCTAAAATCGTTTTGGCACACCACTATTACAATAAAAAAAACAATGTCGTTTACGAATTGGAGGTTTTGAACATAAATAAAGTAGTGGTGATGAATTTTACGTATTATTGGACCGGTTTTTGTTAATTACGTTAAGATCTGGGTGTGTTCTTATTGTTTATTAAGTTTAGAGACATAATTGTCATATTTGTAATAATTTTCTATGTAGGTGGGTGATATTTGTGTAAAATAAAAATGTAAACGAACACGATTGGCGCGAAACTTCGACTTTGGATAACAATTAACTTCATTACCACTACATATTTATGTTGAAATATTGATGAATTCGTTAAATAATATAACGATGAGCAAACCACTACCCCTGCACTGGAGTTTGGGTGTCCCAAATTTGCATTTTTTATGTTTTTTAGCCTCGACCACGTCTGTCATCAAAATGGCGATTATCGCATTAACACACTATGATTTAACAAAGGTAAATTAATAAACTTGCGCGCTTAATCTAAAAAAAATATTGGCGCTAACATGTAAGCTTTTTATCCAACTGTTTTAATCAACGCCCCCAAAGAAGATTCGTTAGGTATCATAATCAATAATTACGTTATTAATTGGGATGTCGTATGACGTAAATCTGGGGTCCAAAATGAGCCGCGGCTGAGCCAGCGGAGGTATGCTTGTCGCGCCCCAAAGTGTACCCCGTCCGAACTATACGGTTAATAAACAAATTTTAATGACTAATTTTGATAAGATAATGCCATGTTTTTAAAATAAAATTATTTAAAACTAGAATTCTTAGCCAAACTAAAAATATTTAGATTCGAAATGGCCTGAATTTCATAGGTAAAGTATCTATTAAAAGTTGCTACGTAGAAAAATACTTAAGTTTTTACCAGATTGACATTGTTAGACTTTTAGATATTTTATTATAAAACTCTCGTCATCAGACACCAAATCCACAGCTTCAAATACATGCATTATCTAAATACGAATGTAATAAAAAAACAGCCTTAAGACATTCTTGAAAATCGTTTAACGAAGCACAAATTGAAGCGGCCGAGAACGTCTCCGTCAAAACTCTTCAAATCTAATAACTTACAGCCGCTTGCCGGAACTGAAACCGCGACGGATTATACGGGATAAGTACTACTTGTCGGTTGCATTATAAAATGGATTGAACACAACCCGCAACCAATAAACGGAACTTTACACAAACTTCGTAGATTCGACTTTGAGATAGAAAAGGGAACAACATCAAGAAATGATTCAAACTATTTGAAACTTAGTTTCTTGGTCTGTATCCTCATTTTCGAACTTTCAAGATTGCTATTTGATATACCAAAATTTAAGTTCAGGTATTTTCTTTGTAAAAAGTACGATCATAGCCTGCTTGTGTAATGTACAACCCTAAAAGATTTCCTAGCTTATAAAAATGCACGGTAGATTCTGATGAGGGTTTTCGAAGCACAAAGCGAATAAATACCAGGCCCCTCAGAAAGTATTCCGAAAAAAAGTTTTTATATATGGGAGACTGGTCAGTTATAATGTTTTTCGAAAATATGATTATTTATAAGTAAAAATAAGTAATTTCCAATTTCAAAATTTCCCTCCACATTTTTTGCGAGTTAATTCAAAGTATTGTGTCTCACTGAAATATGGATCTGCGCCGGGAACATTTTAGAGCTATGATTTTATACGATTTCAAGTGTCGCCTGAAACCGGATGAATCGTACGATAGACTTCAAATGGCATTCATGGATGAAGGCCCTTCCAAGGCAACCGTGTATCGTTGGTATAACGAATTCAAGCGCGGTCGACCAACTTTGGGGGATGACGAAAGAAGCGGTCGCCCTTTGACGGCTGTTACCGAAGAAAACGTGCTAGCAGTGAAAAATTTAATCCAAGACAATAGGCGAATTACATATCAGGAGATTCAACACATATTGAAGATTGGATCGGGAAGCGTTCACGAGATTCTACACAGCCATCTTCGCGTGAGGAGGATAGTATCACGCTGGGTGCCGCACAACCTCACCGATGCTCAGAAGCAGGCCCGGGTGGAATGGTGCCGTGATATGCTTAACAAATTTGAAGCAGGCTCGTCTCGGCGTGTTTACGACATCGTTACAGGTGATGAGTCCTGGATTTATCAATACGACCCAGAAACCAAGCGCCAGTCGACTGTTTGGGTGTTTCAAAATGAGCCAACGCCTACCAAAGTGAAGCGATCTAGAAGCGGGGGTAAGATTTTGATCGCTAGCTTTTTTAATTTGACTGGCCACTTGGTATCAATTCCCTTACGGGATCAAAGAAGCATTAATGCCGAATGGTATACTACCAAATGTTTGCCAGAAGTTTTCTCTGTTATAAGCAACAAGCGACCAAACACAGGGCTCCGCGGGCTACTGCTCCACCACGACAATGCACCTGCGCACACCGCACTCAAAACGAGGGACTTCCTGGACAGCACGCCAGTCAAACTCCTGGGTCACCCTCCTTACAGCCCTGATCTAGCACCGTGTGACTTCTTTTTATTCCCAAAAATAAAAAATCAGCTCAAAGGGATACAATTTTCGTCGCCGGAAGATGCGCTGGCTGCGTTCGAGCAGGCTGTAAACGAGGTGTCTGCGGCGGACTGGAAAAAGTGTTTTGAAAACTGGTTTTGGCGCATGAATCTTTGTATAGAGGCTGGTGGAAAGTACTTTGAAAAGATTTAATAAAAATATATGTACGTATAGAACAATTTTTTTTAGTTTCGCAAAACTTTCTGAGTGTCCCACGTATTCTATTTTAATCTGAAGGGTTCAGTTCTTTATGAAGCGAATTTTAATGCTAGAAAGCTAAGTGAAAAGAATTTCTGATTCATGTATTTTTAACTTTTCTGGTACCTAGTTTTTGAAAAGTTTCATATAGCAACTATTTTTAGAACACATTCTCCATATAAAGGTGGAGTGTGAGTATTCGAGTCACGTCGTTGTGGTTTATTCCCATCGGCCACCCCCAAGTTGCCACCCCGGTGGCCGATGGGAATGATTTAGTGAAATTTCCTACCTTTCTTTATTCCCATCTGCCACCGGGGTGGCGGATGGCACTAACTAGTGGCGTTTGCCGATTTGTTCCCATCGGCCACCTTCATAAGTTTAGTCGGGTGGTTGATTCTCATGACCGTAATACGGGGAGAATAGAAAAATATCAAGAAAGTTTTCAAGGTTCATATTTGACTATTTTTCCGTGATAAGCCGTGTTGCGCCATCATGGTGCACTGGGTACATGTACACGTGCATGCGCCCGGTGCGTCAGGTGAGCGCAACAGATACATGAATTGATAGTTTTGTTACTAACATAGTTTGTAAGTATTGTGTACTAACAATATAAATAAAATGACGTGTCTAAGTGTAATACTAACATAATTTTTAAGTAATTTGTAATACTAACAAAACTATGGACCATTGAGTCTGCAAAAAAAAAATTTTTTTTTTTTTTTTCAATCGTCAACTTTTTTTTTGTCTTATGTGCGGGTGAAATAAAAACAGAATTCTATAATATGGGGACAACACCTTGAGTCAGACTTCCAAAAACCAACATTGAAATAGGGCAATGCAAGGCGCGCATTTAGTTAGAAATTTAGATGATATTATTAAGTTAACAGGGCCAGCACCAGTTGGATCCAAGTAACAAAGTAAACCGGTCACAGCATCAACATTCACTTTTATGTGACAAATGTCATGAGAATCGCCCACCACCCCGGTGGCAGATGGGAATAAAGGAAGGTGGCAGATTTCACTAAATAAGTCCCATCGACCACCGGGGTGGCAAACGCCACTAGTTAGTGCCATCCGCCACCCCGGTGGCAGATGGGAATAAAGGAAGGTAGCAAATTTCACCAAATCATTCCCATCGGCCACCGGGGTGGCAAATGGGGGGTGGCCGATGGGAATAAACCGTCGTTGTTTGGTTCTGTCTCGACCAGTTTATTGTAACTTATTTATTCCATATATGAAGTTCGGGATTGCGAGAAATTTCTCGCTCACCTGCGCTTGAGTGATGACACGGGAACCTCTGAGGATAATTGAATTATCCTCGCTAGCGATATTCCGGCCTCCGAGGGATCTAAACATGAATATATCTTCAATACCGCAGACCATGACAGACATTTCAGCAGTACGAGCGGCTCTCATAAAATACGTATCTTACGCTCACATATCTGAGAGAAAATTAAAATACAAGATACGTTTATTCTATTATCATTTACGGAGGGTAGTATCAGTTTTAGATATTTTTGCGTAAATATAGTGTGTATTGTGTTCAGAAAAGATTCGCGTATTCGCTATTTACATGAGCCATTAGCATAATCTGTATACAACAAATCAACAATGAGTCTTCGGAAATGGTCTTATTAGAGAATGCCCATTACGTCACAGCACTTACGACAGTAGCTTTCCTACTTCTTGGCTGGTTGATTTCGCGTTCCACGAAACATTTATCTTTGGCTGCGCGGTCCATTTTTGTTAACGGCGGTGCAAATAGTTCCGGAAGGAATAACCTAACATAATGGGAAATTAACTGACACTTTTCTTTTCTTTTTTGGTTAACATGTCATTAACACTCATAAACAAAGGTATAAGTAAGTAGTTTGCCTTATTAACCTCTTTGAAGTTTTTATCAACCTTTACAATTTTCCCATAAGCGTTTTCATTAGAACCGATCTTATTTCCGACTAAGTATCCGTAGCTTGTTAACAAACGATGCTTGTGTAGTATAATAATAATAAACAAACCAATTTAAAACTTTCAGTGCCCTGCCTACCACATCCGGAGTGATTCTGGAAACTAAGTCCCTTCTCAACGATAAAAGGATTGCTTTCTATGAAGTGCCACGAAGCACTATTAACTGTCTTCCTCTTTACTTCAAAAGGTAAGAGCATGACGTTGTGAAAACAATTTTCTTTAGTTTTTTTCGTTTCACTATAATTTCTGTAAGCTGTCTTTATGTCTCGGCTTTAGTGTTTCTTCGCTTAAACGCTTATTTTAGATTTTAAGACGGTTTTCAGAAAAATATTTAAGTTAATCACACACAATAGTGGTTCATTAAGTTGGTAGGTAGGTATAACTTCGTTCATTATAATGTATAACATGCAATTAATATTAATAGTTCAGTACACAGCGAATTTAATGTTTTCATTATGTACCATTATCATGATAGATAAGTACATTCGCAAATTATAATAATTAAAATATCGTTTAAGAACATATACAATACCTAACTCAATTTAATTCTGATTGTAAACACGATTCTGCTAATAATATTGAAACGTTCATATATTGGCAACTTGTGTACATAACTCGCAATCATTATATTCAATAAAATGCTTGCCGGAGTAAAAAAAAACAGATATCGGCTAAATTCTTTATTCAAATGGAGTTTATTAAATGAATGATGTAAAAATAACAAACGGTCAGTATCCGGACGAACGGTTTTGTCGTGTGTATTATTTTAATAATTATCAGGGAAATTAACGGGCGATCAAAACGTGGGGAACAAATTGTGTTGATTTATGGCGGGCTCGCCACCGCCACCCATGTCGCTCCGGTATGGAAATAGAATGCATGTGCCGCCACCGCCGACCGTCAACTTGCTGGAAAACTGAAATTGTTTTAAGTTGGTGTATAGTTTTTTTTACATTTATTTATTAATATGTTTATTAGTAACTTATTAGAATCAATTATGACATTCAAAAGGTCCGTACTTAATTGAAATAAATGATTTGACTCAGACTATTTGAGCTTTTAGATCTTGGAACAGCTGTGGCAGATTAAGTACTTAGCGTATTTTTATAAATCGGGCTGCACCTATAAACATCTTGTCGGTTTGGTTTCAACTTACATCCTCATGCGGATGCGGCTTTTTTCGTGTTTTTGCGATTCACCCATCAAAGCATTCGTTGCAGAAAAGAACGAATTCTGTTTGCATGAACTGTTACTCAGATTTAAACCTAACATTAAAAATAAATACCTTATTTCCGTCGCAACATTAAATTTTGATTAAACTGCACCCGCATGAAAATAATAAATAATATAGGAATATTTTGTCCCTTAGTTCCTACTTGTTATCTCGACTAATAATTTTAAAGATTCTAAAATAATTAGTCGAGATTAGTTCTAGATCCATCGATTAAATAACTTCATTAATCTTAGTAACTTTCAGAGATTCGCTAAGTTAATTACAAACTGCAATAGCCTATCTTGATATGTATGATTACTATCTGTAACAAGTTTGCAAGTGTACTGATTTTTTGTATTAGCGGAGATACTAGCCATATAAGAAACTATGTATGTCATAAAATATACCTATATACATCTAACTCTTTTATTATAAATCAGTTGTCCTCCAACTCAACTTCACCTCAAATCATCAAATGTAACCAACTAATCCAGAGTTTATTCCTTTGTCATAGCGACAGCTTCCAGTGATGGTTCATAAAACATAGTGAATGTAGAGTATCGGAATATAGTAATATAAATCAAAGAGCAAGGAATTAATATCTTGTATATCAAATTCTTCTTATTGTATATCAATATCTTGTATATCAAATTCTTGTCTTATATATACAATTCTCGTATACAATTCTCAAAACAGCTTGACAAATTCTTGTGAAAATTTTGTGCATATTTGGTAGGTCTGAGAATCGGTCGTCAACTATTTTATAAACCCTTAGGTAGGGGTAGGGTAGGTTGGTTCCCCCCCGGTGGGTTCCCGCATCCCCCCCCGGTGGGTTCCCGCATTGTCGAGGCGGGGGGGCTCAGTAGCCGTGGCTTGGACAACCACGGGGAAGCCAAGAGGAACCCGAGGAGGGGCCGCTCGTCAGGGCTTTTGCCGACAAGCCGACGCGACGTAGCGGCCAACATGTAGGTTGCGGTGTTGCCTAGGCGATATCGCAACTGAGGCGGGCCGCGATGTGGTATGAAAGGCATCGCGGCTGAGGGTCGGAGGCCGCGGCGGGAGAGGAGTGCCGGTATTACGGTGCGCCGCTCGCCCTACCCTCCGCGGCCTGCACGGGGTCGCCACCATCTGATGGCGGACGCGGTGGGGCCGCAGGGGAGGAGGAGTGTCGGTATAGCGCTGGCCGCTCTCCCTATCCCCTGCGGCCGAAAAGTGGTAGGTGGCGGGGCCACTGTCCTGACCCGTCACAGGGGGACCAAGGGTGCCATACACGGGGTTGTCTGGTACCCATGTGCTGGTTTGGTCCCCGGGGTGGTCACGGCGTACTGTGTGTTCTGGTGCGCCGGTGATGGGGGTAAACCCCAGAGGAGGGTCCGGAGACGGACAGCCGCGGCGGGTTCGCGGATGTATGCTAACGCGTTCCCGTGTTCCTGCCATAAGCGGCACAGGAGGAAACCGTGGAGTTTTAGTGGGTTAGAGTCCCACATAACTGCGCTATCTCCCTGTGGTAGCGCAGTATGCATGAGCATTTCTCCACGCTAAAAAAAAAAAAAAAAAAAACAAAGGGTAGGTTGGATAAAAATACAATGAATACAAAAAAAAAATGTGTTTGGTATTTTTATGGCAAAACAACGTTTGCCGGGTCAGCTAGTAAATGTATAAGATCTTTATTGATGAACAGAGGTCTATCTTACATCAATTCTCGTTTAGGACTACTCTTTAAACACCCTACAACGGGACAACTGGTCTTTACCTGCGTCCCTCACCCCAGCTTAATTACTACCAGTATCTTACAAAGTACGGCAATATTACAACTACAATCCCACAAAAATGGTCATTCTTAAACTATTTGCTAAATTCAGAAAAATAGTTAAAACTTACAATTATTGACAAACGTTTGCTAGATATTTAGAAAGTGTTCGTTACTGAAGTTTTTACAATTTCTTAAACTCTGTCATAAATTACAATCTAATACGAAAAGTACATAAATGAGCCTACAAACTATTTTTCTAATGCCACATCAATATGAAATTTATTATTATAATTAAACTGCCGCCTCTTCCAAAAGTTTTCTTTCGTACAAACCTTGCCATGCCAATTACAAATACACCAAAAAAATAAAGAATTAGCCTAAAAACAGCTGCACCCGCCGATCTGAAGTGATGCGTTTATATGTCACCGGATTTAGGATATCGGCACACACCGTAACTTTGAAATAATTCTTGCGAGATTAGGAATTCTCGATATATTGTGAACAAATCAAATCAAATACAACAAATCCCATCCAAATTAGATGATTAAAAATATATCCGTGTCTGATTGCGCAGAAAGAGTTTAAATTTTTATAAATAGCTATAAATTTACAATGTTTGCACCAATCCGGTGACATATACATTCGGCAATTGATTTTTATAAATAGATTTAGCCAAAAGCTCTGTAATTTATAACTCTCAAACAAATATTTGACGTTACTATTTGGTAGTTTCACAATTTGACAAATTCAAACAGCATACAGCAGTTATGCGGTCGGTGGAACATTTGTTCATAATTGGATATAGTTGTTATTTGTGAATTAATAAACGCCCACAGCATAGTGGAACATTTTCTCGCGTTAACTCTTTTTCGGCTTATCAAGCATACTTTTCATTAAAAGCTCTCAATCAAAAACATATATATTTATATTAGATATATATATATATATATTATAAAAAACCGGCCAAGTGCGAGTCGGACTCGCGCACGAAGGATTCCGTAATTGGTAAATTGCGGTTTACGATGTAGGACGTATTAAAAAAAAACTACTTTCAAGATCTTATTTTAGAAGTTACGGGGGGCGGGGACCCACACATTTTACCACTTTGGAAGTGTCTCTCGCGCAAACTATTCAGTTTAGAAAAAAAATATATTACAAACCTCAATATCATTTTTGAAGACCTATCCATAGATACCACACACGTATGGGTTTGATAAAATAAAATAAAATTTAGTTTCAGTTTCAAGTATGGGGACCCCCAAAACGTATTGTTTTTTTTTCTATTTTAGAGTGAAAATCTTAATGCGGTTCACAGAATACATCTACTTACCAAGTTTCAACAGCATAGTTGTTATAGTTTCGGAAAAAAGTGGCTGTGACATACGGACGGACAGACAGACATGACGAATCTATAAGGGTTCCGTTTTTTTCCATTTGGCTACGGAACCCTAAAAACAAGCACTTAAAATAAAAATTTGTATTGTCACGAAGAACAAACGTGTGTGCAAATTTACAACTCAAACGGACATTGGGAAGTGATTCAAAAATTTTCTATATAATTTTTAATTATTTGATTATAGACACCGGGTCATGTGATGAGGAGGGATGAAACGCATGTTACTACAAGAGTTATGAATATAAGTGTGGATGGATGGAGAGGGGCAGGAAGGCCGAAAAAAAAAGATGGTTGGACTGTGTGAGGATTGATATGAAAGAAAAGGGAGTCAGTAATAGCGTGACAGGGGACAGGACGGTATGGTAGAAGAAAACGTGTTGCGCCGACCCCAAGTAACATGGAATAAGGGCAGGGTGATGATGATGATGATTACAGACACTGGGATACGTGAAAGTAAAAAATAAATAAAACCTTGCAAACATATATAGGTAGTCATGGGGACTGCCGTCAGAAGTGAAACCTTTTAATTTTTGGAATAACTGTGTTTTTCACACGAGTGATGCGCAGAAACAACAGTTATTGCGTCACACGGCAACTCACGTCACCAAGTTACATTAGAATGTCGATGACACTGTCACATTAGCATGTGGCTGACGCGAACCCATAAGTTAATCCCCTACAAAAAATTACTCAACGCGACCAAAGAAGAGTTAAGTAAAGAAAATTACATATCACTAAAAGTACCCAAAGAAAATCACTTGACAGTTAAAATAGTTATTTATGATACAAGTGCGGAAGGTAGGTGATTTCCGATGAGTGGCATTTTTATTCACGAGCGAGCGAAGCGAGTGAGTGGATAAATCGACACAAGTCGGAAATCATCTTACGTACGTGTATCATACAACATTTTACTATGCATTGTGCGAGGAAATAAATAAATTAATAAAATGAAATTAATAAAATGGCGAGCTTATTCAAGCGCGTTCAGCATATCCACAGATTAACTAATAGTTCCTCGGGCATATCTACTGCGCATGTGCGAATAGTTGCCACATCGTAACGCAATAAAACATGAGCAAAATATACGTTCTGCCAAACATATTTAATGAATATTTAAAATTAATTTATTGATCACAATCTAAATCTAGAGTAATTAAAAACGCCTAAAATAAAGTATTAGTTTTATTTTACCTTTTATATGAATGATAATCTGTACATAACTAATTTTTGAAACTTTTCTCAAATAATAAAAACTCTATACGAGAGGCTGACGTTGGAGTGAAAAATTAAAAAAGTACAGGAAAGTAAAAAGCACTAGTGAAAAAAAGTGACACTTTCCGCACAGTTCGGCTGCTTGGAAAACCGCTCTTTTCGAGGACATGCATTGTAAAATATATTAAATGTCTTAGCGAATTTAAAGCCGATTTTGTGCCAAAGTAGCTTTTGAAGTGGTGAATTATTTGTCAAACCATTGGTAGATTGGTTACGTGACGTATCGATAGCGCTTGGCATTACCATACATTTTAGACTTTTCCGATCGCTATGACGACGTTTTCGTAGATAGAATGTTACTTGTCTCTGAACATACTCTACCCGTGGGCTAAGTTTCATCTAAATCCATTCAGCTGTAAAAAGGTATATCATAGTCGTGACTGAAGTAAGTACGAGTACCTATGTACCTAATAGTGCCTACTACTATATATGTTATGGACCAAGTGATTAATACGGCATTATTAATAATGCCCGGTCAATTTGACAAATGCCCAATATTTGTAGGCAATATGATAAAAACTATTGAAATAATTAAATTGACCAGACTGTCTGAATAAAGCCCATCACTTATTGGGCCGGCTAATAAATAAATGTGGTTTTTAAAGATTTTTTAATAAAGAATAGGTAAGTACGATTACTATTTATGCAACAAAGTCGACTATTTCTGTCTGCAGGGTCTAAAGTAACCTAACATGAAGGAGATAACAGGAGCTGAGTTCGCTCGCTTTGCTCACTCATTTCAGCTCCCGCCATCTCCTTTGAACCTAACCTATCCGTTTCAGGGTGTTCTAAGCTCCCGAGGTCGCTTCGCTCGCTCTTAGACTAATTCATTGATCATCATTATCGAATTGCCTAACCGTTACGTAGCAATACTCATAATGAACAGACAATGTGATAAATATAGAAGTTTAAATCAGTATTTATTACATTGCCCGATTTGACTTGACTTGATTCATAATGCCCGGGTATTACACATAGTGCCCTGATTAATCACTTGGTCCATAACATATACATTTCAGATATAGGCTCCGACTGACGTTCTTATAAAGCATCCATTGCTATTAACTGATTTCCTCTTAAGCCTCATCTTTTAATGTCAGTATTTACACGCATTGTTCAGACGAAATAGGTTTTTATTCACAACAAAGCTTCTGACTTTGTGTTGTAACAGAATTATGTCAAATGGAAAAATATTTCCTTATTTTTTCATAAAAATATTTTCGAGATTCTCTTTTTGAATTTCATGTAAAGTACCGAGGACTGTTATTACTGTTTTAATTTTGATTTTACGTAAATGCAGCCACATAAAAAAATAAGCGTTTCAGTTTTATGAGTTAGTGGTCAGTTAACTAACTTTCACCAACGGCTTCGCCCCGTTCATGTCGAAAATTATCACGAAGGAACAAAAGAATATTTTTTGTTATAAAGTTTTAAACTATCTGTATTCCAAATAACATCCAAATCCGTTTAGTAGTTTTTGCGTGAAAAAGTAACACACATCCATCCATCCATAGATACATCACCAATTTTTTGTAATAGTAGTTCAAGTGGTGTAAAGGCCAATGTAACAACTTAGGTTAGGGTAGTAAGTAAGTGATAAAAATATTATATGAATATTATATTATTATTATTTATATTATTATTCCAAATTATAAACTATCTTTTGGCAATTACAAGAATTTCATCGAAATCCATTCAGTAGTTTTTGCAAAAATCCATCGAGACATAAAATAAAAGCTTACAAAATTTCGCGAAGGATTTCAATTTTCAAGTGATGTTAAGGCCAATGTAACTTAACGAATAAATATGAGATGTGAGTGGGCGAAAGTGTAGGGTTATACTGCTAAGGTACTTGTACAATACCGTAAATTATAATAGCAAAGAGCTGTTAAGGGTATACATCAAATATTTACAAGAGAGTACGCCTCGTCCACCTGTGTCCTCTGATTCATATAAGGGCCGTGTATAAACCACCTTATACTTTTAAGAGTGGTTAATAATAAATATGAAAGCATATTTTTTGGAAAACTGATCTCGGTATCTTGATGTTTCATTAAAAAGCCGGCCAAGTGCGAGTCGGACACGCGCACGAAGGGTTCCGTACCATTATCGCAAACAACGCCAAAAAATCAGGTTTTCTGCATGGGAGCCCCACTTACATATTTGTTTTATTCTGACTTTATTTGTTGTTATAGCGGCAACAGAAATACATCAACTGAAAATTTCAACTGTCTAGCTATCACGGTTTATGAGATATAGCCTGGTGACAGACGGACAGACAGACAGACGGATCATGGAGTCTTAGTAATAGGGTCCCGTTTTTACCCTTTTGGTACGGAACCCTAAAAAGGTTAATCGTTAAGAAAATTCGAACAATATTTTTTTAAATAAAAAGTGCAAGACTTGCCAGTACACTCAGTGCAATAAGCCATAGAACAGCTATGTTTGATAAAAGTGCATGTTGTATGGGCCCTAGAATATTTAATAAACTACCTAAGTACATAAAACAATATAAATTACAATTTATTTAAAAACCAATTAGAAAAGTATTTAATTCATAAAGCTTAATTTTCATTCATTCTGTTAATGATTATTTAAATGAGAAAATAATTAAGTTTAGTAATTGTTTCAGTAATATAATTATATAATGTATAGATGATGCCATTGTTAATTAATATTTTATTGTAATATTTTGCACACCTACCATGGAAGGATATGGTCTAAAGAACTTATATAAAAATGTCACTCTGAAAACTACCCATATTTCGCAAATAAATGATTTAATTTGAAATTCATGAGTATAAAAAGTATTAACATGCATACGACAGTCCATTATATTTTCGCCTCCGTTTCAATTGTATAATTTTATGTATTTTTACAGACGTTAGAATTTTATTTTATTGGTGTTTTACATATAAACCTTTGGGATTAAAAGAAAGCTGAGGGCAATTTTGGGATCATTGGCTTTACGAGCCATAAAACCTTTTTCGTATAGAATTATGTGTGAAATATTTTCCTTATATCTGTGTCATGTTGTTATCATATTATCTCTGAGAGGAAGAATATTTTTCGAATAGTTAACCTCATTAGCGGGGCCTTTATGTTTACCTATATGAGTTGTTTTGACGTAAATTAGTTAAGTTTGGGTTTCTGTGATGAATCGTGTTGTGTGCGGATGAGATTGTCTGCGGAGAGTTCGTTTGGGGCGCGCTAACAAATTACCATGTAATTTACACACGTCATAATTAACTCAATTCATATTATGCTGAATAAATGAGGCTTTATGTTTGTTTTCGTTGTCTGTAACCTTGAGGGAAAATTGTAGAGAGAAGTAGTGGTTTTGTTCTGCCAATGCAGAGGCAATCTAGATAACAGGCGACTATAAAACTTTTACAAAGGTCTGGTATTGACCTCTATCCGTGAAAGGTAGCCCAGGGTACCTACGTAAAACCCCTCTGAGGCATACTAATACTAACATTAACCACCCAATGTTTACGCGGATAGATTAAATTGATTATTATGCCAAGAACCACCCCATAACGCATATTAACATTTCAATTTATTTTCTGTTATAGTGAAATGAAATTTGGAGCACAATCTCATTTGAATAACTTGTTCAGCGGCGAATGAATAACTGTCTGCTGGCTTATTATCACGTTTATACACACTAAGGATGCCTCACAAACGTTTTCACAACGTTATTAATGTTTACTGTAATAACAGTACGACATTTTTAGATTTTAATAATTTATACGAATCCAAATATTTTGCTGCGAACTGACAAAGTAAATGTATCCAACACAATTTGAATATAAAAACGAAATACAGTTGAACAGTCCTCATGCCAATTTGTTGACAAAAACAACGAAAACGCGTGGAGTGTGGACGGTCCCTAACGTGTACTACGTGGAAAGTATTTTATTACCGATAGACCGAAATAAGTGCTTAGGTATTTATTGTCATTTTATTTGTTCAAGCGTAGTGCAAACACGGAATATATCCGCGTAACCCTTTTCAGGGTGTCTGCCACTTTCTATGTATGTGAGTACGAGTTGGGTGGCGCGCCCTCTATAAATCAGAGGCGTTTTGTTCAGGCCCATTACGCCGTTTTACCGCCTTCCTACTGATACAAAATTAGATCATACCAAAGGGAAAACCCCGTTCAACCCATGCATAACTTTTGTTGTAAAACCTTTAATACCGACAAGGCAATACGTGTCTGCTTGTTTAGTGTGGGGCTGTAACCGCACGCGCCGGCCGGCTTCATATCCGCTGAATATTGCGGATCTATTTCCTAGCTTTAAGTGCTTCAGATGTTATGAATGAACACCTGGAGTATAAAGTTACAGTACCTACCGACATATCTAAATTTATCTACAGTTCGTCAGTGCGTTATGTTCACCGCTGTTTGAATATGTTGTTTAACCAAAGAGCAGTAAATCCATCGATACTGTAAGGTTTTCTTTGATAAATATATGTTTTATTTGTTAAGAATTAAATTATTTATTTTTAAAATCAAATAGTATTTAAAAGTTGTTAAATTGATTATCCTAGAAAATATTCGAATGTCAAATGACGTTATATCTAATGACAGTTGACGAATGGAGGGGGATTGTTCGGACACAAGGCGGGTTGAGTCAGTTGGGGAGTCTAGTCTGGACGGGCTTGTAAGATGGTTGGATTGACCTAAGTGGATATTATATTGTATTGAGTTGACGGTAACTTAGTGTGAGCTGGAAAATAAAGAATAGTTCAAAGTTAAAACTGTGTGTTATTTCTGAATTACCAACTACACGTGAGTATTATTTATTCTTGAGTATTTTCTACCCACTGTCTTTGGACTCAACGCCTTGCTTTGTAGTAGCTCTGTTGTCTATCTAGTGATCAAGAATACCAATATGGTTATAAGGGATTTACTGTTATTTGCTGGAATGCACTCATTAGTTACAAAATGTATTAAAAAAATACTTTATAAAATCCCTTAAGGCTCAATTAGAAAAAATACCTGTCAAGAGCGAGTTGGACTATTAAATATAAATATTTTGGATGTGTTACTTTACGTACAGTCCTTCAAAAGAAGGATAGGTGGACAGGCGCACAGGTGGAAGGGCGAAAAAGCGGGCAGTAATTTACTATGTTTATTATTAAGACGGTACCCTGACCAAAAAATCGGCGTGCGATATGAGCATTCCTATTGGTCTAGCGGCACTGGCGGCGCATGAATTACAGTAGTGAATACGCCCAGATTTTAGAATAAAATCTTTATAAAATCGAATTTTGGTCTTTTGAAAAAAATAATTCTACAAAAATGTTCGTTATTAAATTGTCTATTCATTAGTGTTAGTACAAAAAATAATTAATGAACACTTTACGAGGAGATGCATAATATCAATAATTATTTCTCATTTTTATGTTTTTTTGAAAGGAGATTAGTGAAATATATACAACATTTAAAAAAAAACTAAATCTACCATTTTAGAATCAATATTATGTAGAAATTTAATGTATTTTTATTCATTGATATTTCTTTTTAAATAACGAGTAGATAGCTCCTAAAAACAGCACAAAAAATGGCTTGCGCGGCGTTTTGCTCGGGGAACCGCCTTAATAAGGGTTCTTTACAAATCTTAGACACAACTGCTTACCTGCAGCCGAAGGTCGATTGATAGCGTTCAAACTCTTTGCGTTGCCGTATTGACTTACTCAATAAGGTGGCCGATGTAATTTGTGATGATGATTTCTGAAAAAGTGTGTTATTAATAGAAATCGTTTTATTTTTCATGTAATCTTCACATAAACTTCTATCACATACAATAATTTCTGTTTTTTCTCTATGCAAACATCGAAGTTTTTTTTTTTTTTAGTTTTTTGGTCTGAAGTCGATATTAATGTGCGCTCTTTCATATGATACTCCACATGCCCTAGTAGCCCCACTTCTAATTTTCAAGACACGATCTTCAGACCCAGTTGCAAAACAAACAAATGGTTTTTATTTCTTTCTTATTTGCAAAATAGTTGGGCAGCGTCATCTAAAACTGTTCCAAATTGCAAGTGGCCGACGGACAGACAGACTGAGTCACACCATAATGGTTCTTTTTTAGCATTTTGGAACGGAACCCTAAATACGACCTGAAGTATAAAACAGAGGTATTTTGAGCTATTTAAATTATTTAATCGCTTAATCTGCAAGTATGCCTATCCTGGCAGAGAATATTGCTTGGTCCATATATTCACATGGTAGGGTGAATGTAAGCGTGGTTCATGAAACATGACGCTATCTATCCATATACGCACCAGCTCCAGTGCAATATGTACCGGGCGTTATATGTTTGGTCGCTGTGTTGCGTCAAATCGTAAACGTCAATTGAAAACCTTTTAAGCCCCTGAAATTCTCCGCATCACTTTTTTCTAGTCCAACATATTCATGAAATAAAAGGCTATTAACATAGTTTTCAAGCACGGCAATACTTTTACTGAAATGAAATAGTCCATACTTCCACAAACACAAACAAAACTGTTTACATATAATTACATAAATAGCTAAATTCCATACATATCTGTTCTCATCTCATTTCATTCTATGGACATACAAATTGCAAATATCTAGGAGTATGTTCGGTATTTGCTCGTATATTTCAGCTTAGTCGTAAAAAATAATGGTGACAAAATGTCAAATATCGTGCCTACAATTTGATTTATAGCAACATTTAGTAGCTTCTGGATACCTTCTGGCTAGGCATATTCCTAATATGCCTTACATTATAATATGGCTTCATAATTCATATTGCTGTCCTCCTTTTCATAAATATTTTTTTCTATATAAGAGCTAGACTGATCGCAATAAAGTAGCTCTTAGTAAAAACAGAAATCAAAAAGTATCAAGCGAGAATTATTTACAGTAGGTATGTCTGTTTATTTTTATTTTTCCATCTTTCTATGCCCCAGATTACGGGTCAAACAAACACAGAAAATTCTGAAACGTTACCGCCGATATTTATATTAATTTTAGTTAGTAACACAATATTTAAGTTTGTAACCTTAGAAGAGTATTTAAAAGGGATGATTCATTTAAAAGGCAGATAATTTATTTAGGTTAGTGAAACAGAAGGCACGAGGTGGATGATTAGGGGCGGTCCGGGAGCGGTACTGACACATAATACTTATAATACAGAACATCAACTTTTAAAGAGTTCACAAGCAACATTGCAAGCATACTTAGACACTCGTCTACGTACAGAGTGACTGCAAGCACACGCGTCACTTTCATTCGCTTGTCATAGTTTGAGATGGCTGTAAGTAAGTACGCATCAATGTGTGAGTGTGCCTGTGTTCAGTAGTTGTACGAAGTCAGCCTTCGGTTCTTTCTACTTTGTGTTTGGTACGGGTGCGGGTGCGGCGCGGGCGCGTTTAATTGGGTTTGTTTCGAGATCGGTTTCCTAGGAGCGATGTCCCTGTCTCCCGCCTCGCCCCACTAATATTAATTTGATGAGAGTGGCCCGAGAAGAGCAATCATAAATCCTGTCCGTCGAGACTAAGTTACAGTCAGAATGTATAGTTTTGTAACCGACGCGACTGTTTTACCATATGATTTTTATAACTTTTTAGGAATTATTGATTAGACTTTTAGACTCGTAGCGGACACATTAATAATTTAAAAAAAATCTACCATGTATACCTTCTGACGTAACTAAAAACCAATATTTTCCGTCTAGTATGTAAAACTGCTACCGTACACATTTTCCAGGTTTGACGGAGCGATGGTGAGATAACGGGCGTTTGAAAGGTGCCAGAACAATGGCGGAGATTTACATATACGATGCAACAATGGCTACTGAAACGTCGATTTTGTTGCCTTAGACAAAGGCGATTGAATATTCTTAGTCAGCTGTGTGCATAAACTTCGAAAACCAGACACAAAGACGACACTATCCTTCGTCATATCAGACTGCATTGTCAACCGTGTTCCTTGGGTTCGACAGATGACAAGCATTCTATTATGGAATGTTTCCGTGGTTACCACTCTTGTTAAAGTGATTAGTGATTCCTGGTACGTATAGCCTTGACCCATATTCTTGACATTAACGCCTCTTCCTGAGACACCTACGAACAAAAAGAATGCTAGTGTGACAGATCCTTTGTGTAATTAATTCATTTGTACGAGAGATTCTTTTGTTGTGAAAAAAATAGACACATTTTCCTCTACGTAAGTAAATTCATTACTTTACACCATTACGTAATCCGAGTCCGATTTAGCGGTAAGATCAATTGACCTGAGCCCGTATTGAGATAATTTAGCTTATGTCAACAGTCATTCCAAGGCGAGGCTATTAATACTGAGGATACAAGCTGTTAGACTGATTACCGGCCTAATGCTCACGTACTATTGACGTAATGATACACAGTACTTACTATATAACGGAAAAGTAGGGTAATTATAGCGTTTTACAGAATAGGAAGCAAATGGAATAAAACTATGCAGGCGGTTATTGTGTAGATATGAAATATCTGAATATGATTGGAAAAAAACAAAGCATAGTTAATTTTCTTAATCCGATGGTGATTTATCAACTGCCAGTTGTGTGTTGGGGTCAGTTTAACCCGATATTCAACGAATCAGTGACTCAAAAGACTAACTGATACAACCCCAAATCCCACATGCTAACTAGAATTCCATTTCCTCGCTAATCCGTGATCAAAGGTATGTAGAGTAATTAAGGCGTCAATATCGCTCTAGATTTGTATAGCGTCGAACCGACATTTTAATATACCAATTCAATATAGATCCTTATTTCTATGGGGCAAGTAACATGTGTCTAAGTGATTTCAGATTGGGTGGCTTAGTTTTAACACGGGGCTCTTCGGTAAGCGCGGCCTTAACGACAGATAATCCTGCTTTTAGTTGGGTGACCTGTTACATATACTAAAGTTGACGCTCTGCTCCGGTCGCGAGTTAATGTTTAAACTTTGATACATGGAAATCGGAGTTTGGAAAGTTGTGTCGGTTAGCGAAAATTGGATATAAGTAAGTAATATTTAGGTAAATATGATGAAATAATAATACCAGCCTGCTAATGTACCACTGCAGGGCAAAGGCCTCTTCTCATACAGAGAAGGGACGAGCTTTAATCACCACGCTTGCTCAAGGTGGGTAGGCGATTTCAAACTTATAATAACTACATCCGCAAGAGAACCAAGGTTACCGACATAGCCCGAAGAATTGCCAAACTTAAGTGGCAGTGGGCAGGGCACATTGCTCGCAGAAGGGATGGCATGGTCAGTGTGGCGACGCTTGGGGGAGGCCTATGTCCAGCAGACGTCTTTCGGCTGAAATGATGATGATGATGTAATCATCATCATCATCATTTCAGCCGAAAGACAAAAACAAAAACATCATGAGGAACTTATATAGTTAATACTATATAAGTTCCTCATGATGTTTTCCTTCAGCTATGTCTAAGATAAACTTAGAAAAAAATATTGAAAAAGTCATATTCGTAATTGCCCGGATTTAAACCTATAACTCACATACATACGCTGCGGCAGGTTATACAGAAGACCGAAGAGTATAACCTGCCTCTCTGTTTAGCGTTTGTGGACTATGAGAAAGCCTTCGATTCAATCGAGACAAGTGGTGTAGTGTCATGTGCAAGTCACGTGTCACGCGGTGACGCCACTCCTCTTTCCCGTCATTGATCACTTCACACGCGCTAGATACGATACTTCGTCACGCCCAGCTTCTAATATTAATTTCGGTCTTCTTTAAAAGATTACATTCGTTTTTTTAAGCAGCTGTTAATTAATTTAACGTGAGAAGCAACAGGAACAGAAGATTTCTCGGTAAGAGTGCTTTAAATTAATATCCCTACTCAGGCCCATTAATAATTCTGACGCCAATGCATCTTTAGCAGTGGTTCTAGCCAACACTGCCCGAGTTTGAGTCATATTTGAGTTATATTAATGGAGTAAAGATGTATCAGTGCAAATAGTCAATATATAGGCAGCGTTACCTCACATCAGGTTCATTATAGAGGGTTTCGAAATCAACATCATATCAGCTGAAAGACGTCCACGCCTAAACCAAGCGTCGCCACATTTACCAGTCCACCGGAAAACGCCGAGCATAGCCCTCTCCATTGCACTTTGGGTGACTGTAAGCTTTCTGATTAGGCCCATTTTGAGCGACCATGTGTCAGGACTAAAGGTTATCACTGGCAACACACACTGATCATGGCAATTCGTTTTAAGACGCTGTGGTAAGTTGGACGAGAAGATAAAACCCGAACCTGCCCAGCCGGATTCGACGGTTGACCTCTTTCTCGAAGTTAGACCTACCCAACATGTCCCAGGTCGACATAGTCGTCCACAACTTCGAGTGTAGAGTCTCCGACCTTTATAGGAGTGGGTGTAACATGGGCATTAAACATCACCTTGGTTATGTCCATGTTCATTTTAAGACCCACTCTTTCGGAAGCTCTACTGAGGTCATCGAGCATTGTACTGAGGTCCTCCATGGTCTCATGACCATGAACACTATATCATCGGCAAACCGAAGGTGAGTGATGTACTCTGCATTGACGTTTATATGCGTTCTATAGCTATGACCCAGTTCCAGGAACGAAAATTATCAATAAATTAATGTGACCGAATGTAAAACGCGTGTTAGCTGTGATTGGTTTGCATTAATTATCAAGCACCAATCCCATTACTTGATTTGCGTGTCATTTTTAACTCCTCGATAACATCTTGCATGAAAACGAGTGTTAGAGATTGGAAAATAAATGATAATGTGTTTTCTGTCATAAATAATAGTCAGTAATTTTCAGGAATGCCTCATTGGTGTAGTGGTCCTGATAAGGATGAGGTCCTGAGTTCGATTTCTAGGTCGTGCAAAGTGTAATTGGGCTTTTCCATCTGGAATTTCTCAGTAGCTTCCTGGAGTCTAGTTTTGCGCCCGGTTGATGGCTCTGCCTAACCCTTTGGGGAATACAGGCGCGATGGTTTATTATAATAATGTAAATTTTAGGTAAAAAACGGCATATTCACTACTGAAAATTGATCTTCTTCTTCTGCCTGCCCCCTTTAATTCAATTTATTTGGGGTCGGGCCTCCTTGTGCGTCTCCGAATGGGCTATCCTGGATTGTCGATGGTGGCAAACTTTTCTCCTTGAGGTCTCTCTTGATAATGGTCCACCAAGAGGAGGGCGGTCTGCCCCTTGTTCGTTGCTTGGTGTTGATTTTGAGCATAGTCATCACGGAGCAGTTATCTTCACGTTTCATAATGTGCCCATACCATCCAAGTCTGCTCTCTCTGATCTTGTCGGCGATTGTTACTACCTTAAATGATCCTCTTACGTATTTGTTCCTCACTTTATCCCAAGTGCGTCACGCCTACTGCCTAGCGGAGCATTTTCATCTGAAAATTTATATCTACAACAAATACTTTCCCACATTTGTCATTCTCTAAACCTAGCGCTAGCACATGTCAATGATCTCAAGCGGTATCAATGCTTCGTGCGTTTCATAAAATGGAAGCGGTAACGAAATATGCAAACAATATTGGACTGTCAATCAAATATTTTGCATAGGTGCTGCATTGTTCCCAGCGGCTCTTTATTGCTTTACAATTACATATGTTTGTTTAATCGCTTTTGTTGGATTTTTCATACATACGCATAAAATGTTTTGGGAACGCTTAAGAGGAGGAGAACCCAATGGAACGATGAATGGGCCGTGTTAAAAAGGAGCATTTATTTATTTCTTTTCTTTCAGATGACGACTAATAGAGAAGTATGGATGAAGATATGTTGGCTAGACTGAAAATAAATTGGGATTAGGGCAAGAGAATGATGACGATGTTTTGGTAAAGCGCTTTCGGTGTGGGTTCCGCTACGAACTTGGACCGTCATACTGGAAGTTCCACGTCTTGTCGGACTTCTTTTGACAGGGAAAAAGGTTTTCAGTTATGGAGTACAATAAAGTATATAATAAATAAATAAAAGGGTCTTCAGAATATTAAACCAAGGATGCCCATGTGAATTTCACTCGCATTATTTTTCAAATTGACTTAGTCAACCGGTTGGCCGAATTTGAGTTTTTTTTTTAATTTTCTATAAAAGTGTCAAATAGACGACTTGTGGCATTCTGGAAACTAAACCTGCGCAATCAAACTTGCTGAGGTGTGAATAGTGAGCATTAAAAGAAAACCTGCGGGCCACCACGGCGACGAAAAGATGATGCCAGAAGAGAAATAAAAAAGTTAAGTAAGAAATTTTTTCGTTGCACTTTTCAGCGAGAGCTGCATTTGAATTTTAAATATACTTTTGCATTCCGAGTGAAATTATCAGGCGACATAGGTAGCTATGTACCCACAGTAACATGTTTTAGTAGGAAGATGTACAGTTAAACATCGTTATTCGTTACACTATGCTGGGATTATTCATTATATTCCATGTCAAAAACATGAACACTTCGAGTGTTAGTCACTAACAAAATTGTGGTAAATATTGTATGTATATATTTCCTTTGTTTACCGAAACATTACCCTAGTGTGCACTTGTTTGGGACTTAATTACAATCAAGCTCGAAACGTACCTGAATTATAATATACGTTTTTACCCACACATTGTACACATTATTACGTTTCAGGCATACCTTATTTAATAACATGCCTGTTATAACAGAACAAAGGGAGTGTAGGCGTTGATAACTATAATGATAAAGACAGCTACTGACACTTGATATGCGAAGAATATTCGTATAATTAAAGCTTGCTTACAAAATAACAAAGGATTCAAGCAATTAATGCAGGCGGAAGGGGAGCTGTGTGTTTTGTTCTTAATCAAACTTCAAATTAGCAATTTCATCACATTCGTGATCTTCAGGATCTAAACGTGGCGTCTAAGCTTGGCGATCATCGCACCCCAGGCGTAGCCTGTTTAGCCTGCGAGTAAATCAGACCCTGCATGTTGTAACAACCTTAAGACGGTACCCTGACCAAAAATCTAGCATGAGATATGAGCATTCCTATTGGCCTAGCGGCACTGGTGGCGCATGAATTACAGTAGTGAATACGCCCAGATTTTAGAATAAAATCTTTATAAAATCGAATTTTAGTCTTTTGAAAAAAAAATACTACCAAAATGTCCGTTATTGAATTGTCTATCCATTAGTGTTAGTACAAAAAATAATTAATTAACACTTTACGAGGAGATGCATGCTATGAATAATTATTTCTCATTTTTATGGTTTTGTTGGAAGGAGATTAGTGAAACATATACCTCTTTAAGCAAAAAGTACAACTACCATTTTAGAATCAATAATATGTAGAAATTTAATGTATTTTTATTAGTTGATATTTTTTTTTAAATAACGTGTAGATAGCTCCTAATATCAGCACGAAAATCGTCTAGATCGGGATTTTGCTCGGGGTACCGCGTTAAATAAACCGTGGTAAGTGCAAACGAATAATGACATAGTTGTTTTACTACTTGTAATACTTAGAGACATAGACGAATGAGTATAGAAGGAAAGTGCGGTTGCGTTTAAAGATAAACATCTATGGTTGCGCTAGAATAATATTTCACAGACCCTTTGGAAAAGTTATTTCATATTTCATAATAAACAACCCGGGTAATGTTTGCTAACCGTGTGATAAAAATAAAGTCTATTGTGAAGTAGAGACCCCGAGTTTTCAACAAGATAGTAAATTCATTGTGTAACATTTTGTGCCTCACAAACAGTCAGAATACACCGGGACTCCTAGTTTTTGTTATGCTTCATTTATTTATTTTACTCAGTAATGTAACCGTGTATTCGTATAATACGTTTGTTTATTTCATTTTAGCTACATTTTTATAGCTACTTAAAATTTTTGATGATTATTAAACGGTAGTATTGTAGCTGTGTGGGTTTGCGAGTTAAATCTATCAATATTAACAATATGAAGAGGTAAAATATTTTATTTCGTCGTGGGTGCCAATATCTGAATGCACTGACTGACCCGTTTACGAAAACTCTTTTACTGAGTGTCATACATACTACATGTAACCTACTACCCATTTCTAACCAGTTTTATTTTGGGACGGGCCACAGCATTTGCGGGAATAAGCTGGCCATGATATAACTTATAAGCCAATTTTATTGAAACATCCCTTTTATTTGATAACAGTAATTAAATTTAATAATAAATCATTTATAGACTAGCGGGTTCAAATTAAAATCTCCGTTCGCTTCAATTCTAGGAAGCAATTTTAGGGTTCCGACCTTTCGTAACTCATTTAAACGGCACAAATATGTGGTTGTCTCTAACTATTCTCAATCTCATTAATTCTTTGTTTTTTTTTTCCTTCTTTTGATTATTCTTTTTACAATGGTTTTCAATCATATTCATAGCCCTTTGCTAAGAATAGTTACAGCACTGATAACAATATTTGTGCCACATGTTAGATTTTGTCTTTTTTTTTTTTATTTAACTTTTGTATAGATTCCTTTACCGATTGTTTTGTAAATGTGTGAACATTGTAGGCCTTCTAGATGCTTTTTAACATTTGTTAACTTTTTAACTCGTTTTATTTTCTTTTGTTTAAATAATATGTAATCTTTTTTTTTTGTTTTTCTTACGACTTATCGTCGGGCCTACGTTGTCCCCACATATCTAAGTACTAATGCTGTAACAAGGAAATATTGTAAAACCAAATATTTTTTTTAAAAGAGTAACCATGGAGTTTCTGGCCGGTTCTTCTCCATAGGAAACGACCAACCCGAACCGTGCACCTTTTGTCGACGTTTTATAAGTGCCCATGTAGGCCTATATGAAATAAAAATATTGATTTTGATTTTTCATATTGAAAATAAACTTTTAAGAAATAAGTTTTTGTCCGTCTGTCACGGAGATTCTTCTCTAAACCGTTAAAAGGCAGTAGTTTTAATTTTGGCTTAACAAATACCTACTAATATAAATTGCGTTTCTTTAGTTTTAAGGATTTAAGACGATAAAAGTACTACTACGTAACAAACAAGTATGACGTAATTAGTCGGTTCCCTTCCATTCTTTGCTTTTATGCCTTTGCTAACCCCATGGGGTTTTAGGGGGCGGTCCACTTGAGACTAGGGTCTTGGCAGGTGCGTTGTCAGTAATTGAAGCGTGTCTGGGTACCTACATTTACTTACTAGTACATACGGAAGATACTTATATTTGTCACAAGCCTTTGCCAGCGGCTTTGCCCGTTTGAAAGTCGAAAATTATTCCACGAGAACTTAATAAACTACGGGTATTAACACATCCTATTTTGTTATCCGGGCCATGTTCTATTTGTGTTCAAAATTATTTACAAATTCTTTAAGTCTTTGAGGCATTTTTAATTGATAAACATCTATAAATACAGACTTTCATATCTATATTTTTATCTACATCTTCACTTATAAACAAAGGAAAGATTTGATTGTTTGTTGCCTAACATAGTTTTTTTTTTATCCCGACAACGGGAGCGAAGCCGCGGTGAAAACTAGTTTATAATATTTTGTCTTTGTTATTAGAGCTTGTTGCCGTCGGCAAAATGTATCAGTATGTACCATACCAGTAGTAAAACATAGGGGAATAGCATTGTATGACAAAGTTATCTCAGAACGAAAATATATCCCTACAAAGTAAGTACAAAGTCATGAAAGTTTTTAAGATAGATGTGGGATTTCTAGTAATATTTTTCTTAAACTGTTATTTCTTTGTTTTTTCAGTATGTGTCTGCTCCATTTAAAGCAATTTCAAATCCTTGAACGACTACGGCAGGTACTTAGGGACACTCTTTAAGGGCGCTCGTAGAATTCACCTTCATGTTCTTAAATTTCATACATCCGAGCACCAGTTTGTACCTACTACGGAACTGATCCTCTTGAAGGACATTCGAAGGGTCACACATAACCAAAAGGGTTCATGTATACCCTTCTAAAGCATCCCATCATTTGCCTAACATCCGGGCTATTAATTATTCAGTATTTATTAATGAGACAGGAAAATAATCCTTTGCTTTTGCAGAAATAACAAATTATTTTACCTAGTTAGTTCTTCAAAGCATTCGCTCGGTGAATCGTTAACAATGCAAGGAATTCGGAGTAAACTTTATGAAAAAGAAAGTTAGGAAAAGACAAGAAAATATTTATACTATGCAACTACACTAGAGGGGACTGCAAAAAGAAGAAAATACTGGAAAAAGGGACATAGCTGCAGAATTCTCTCTACCAGATGCTACTCGTAAATTATTCCAGATGAGCATAGTTCCGCTGTTATTACGAAAAGATCATTGTCACAATACAGTAGTTTATATTTAGAGTGACCAAGATCACGAGGATCAAATCATATTTGCTGGAATGATATTGCCCTTGAATTTTTTTTTAGATTTTCATAAGTAAAATGAAAAGTTATGTTTTTTTTGTCCTTTCTCTAAATTTCTTATTCTGAGATTTCTTTTGTAAGGTATGTTTTTGACAAACACAAATCCCAAGTCATAAACGCATTGACGTCAAGAAATCTTTACTGAATATTATAAAAGTAGAATTGGAAATATAGTTTTCATGTACTTTTTGTATTAGAGTGTAATTTATGGCAGGGCTTAAGAAATTGTAAAAACTTCAGTTGCGAACACTAAACATCTTGCAAACAGAGATGTTTATCAATATTTGTAAGTTTAAGAATGTATATTTGTGTGGGAATTGTAGTTATAAAATTGCCGTACTTTGTAAGATATTGAACTACTAAAGTTCAGTTAGTAATTAAGCTGGGGTAAGGGTCGCAGGTAAAAACGAGATGTCCTGTTGTACGATATTTATAGAATAGTACTAAACGAGAATTGATGTAAGACAGACCACTGTACATCAGTAAAGATCTTATACACTCATATTATTTCCTTGCCCTGTGTTTTTTTCCTGTATCTGAACATCCCGATACTACATAAATGCGAATGTGAGTATATGTTTGTTTGTTACGCTTTCACGCCGACTTTTCACGACTACGCGAACGATCATCTTGAAATTTCGCATAGACGTTGCCAGGGGTACAAAAAAGGTCCTTATCTGAACCCCTGGCAACATCATTGTTTTATCCAGAAAAAAAAAATACCAGGAGCGAAGTCAAGGGAAAAAGGTAGTACATTATATTGCTATAATGGAATTGGAAGAACATATTAAGTGTAGTTATTTTCTAGTTTTTGTACGAAGAAACGATCATTAATAACGCAAATACTCATTACTCTAAACAAGTGAAGGTATATTTCAGACAAGTATCAAAGCTCTTATTTATAGCAGAACTTATATTGTTTCATAAATTAAATAACATTTGAGATACCTGCGAAGCTTAGCTGAAAGTATATTGGATTAATATGCTTAGCAATGAATAATAAAGCCAAGGTTTTTTTTAATATTATACTTTGACAATATATTTCTGTACAATAGAGGAGAGAACAGACACCGGCTGAAAGTGGTAACGGTGACTGAAAAGTGGAGTAAAAACCGGCCAAGTGCGAGTCAGCCTCGTGCACAGAAGGTTCCGCATAAACAGCTACATTCACCAAAATAAATAGGTAACACTACTAACGTTTATAAACAATGAAAGCACCGAACATTGCTCTAACGAAGGGACAATTAACTCTGACGTTCGAAAACTGTTGTACCCATACATTAATATACAAATTGTAACATTACCAATTCCATTAATATTTATTTATTTTTGCCAAGTACATTTTATAAGTTGGTCGACTATTACTCGTAAACTTGTAAAGCCTACTTAGCTGTGATCGATTTCATTTTAATTTCGTTATATATAATATCTACTGACGTGAATTTTTTCACATATCCGAAAGTAACCTGGCAGGGAAATATAAGCAAATATTTGTTAGTTTCAAGTGTCTCCTACACTTGACTCTAGCAAAAATTTGCTTAATTTTACGCAAACGGAACCCTGAATCTAAAAATGGTTATCACAGGCCCGTAATATTTTTGAATGGCCTATCCAACGATACCCCACAGAATAGGATAAACGAGAAAAAAACATCCCCACTTTACGTGTAAAGGAGGTACACAAAAAAAATGTTTTTTCTTTCTTTTATTTCCCACTTATTCGACGTGATTAATATGTATAAGTCATCATCATCATCATCATCATCACATCAGCCGAAAGACGTCCACTGCTGGACATAGGCCTCCCCCAAGCGTCGCCACATTGACCGGTCCCGTGCATCTCGTAACCAGCGGATCCCCGCAACCTTCACCAGGTCATCGGTCCACCTGGTGGGAGGCCTTCCAACGCAACGTCTTCCGGTTCGCGGTCGCCATTCCAGAACCTTTCTGCCCCATCGGCCATCCGTTCTGCGAGCAATGTGCCTACCCTAATAATATATATATATAATGTGTATAAGTATATATGCCAAATTAGATATGCTTTCTAGTGCTAAGAGTCTCTGAGTTAAGCTGCGGACGGACGGACAGATGGGCATGGCGAAACTATAAGGGTTCCTTGTTGATAACGGAACCCTCAAAATCGGGCATGTGATGCAAAGAATTGAGGCACATCTCTCGATTAATGTTTTGAGTATGAATGTGGATAAGGGTAAAATAAAACTGAAGAAACGGTGACTTAAAATGACGGAAGTTAAGATGTATGGGCGAAAAAGACAAAATGCAACGATTCAAAATAAGTTGGAATCAAAGAATATTTGATTGGAGGATGAAGATGACATGGGGAGGAAAAGTAACCTGAATGTTAAAATAAATGTAATAAAAAAACTAAAATATCAGTTGTACTGTCATATCAGTTTGTACATACTTAAAATACAATTAAATCTTAAAATACTTTTTCAAAGAACAAGTGAAATCAAGGTGTTTAGGGAATAAACATAATAGTCTAGATGTTTCGATATTTGAACACGAATTTTATAATTCTGTTCTGTTTTCGTATTTCTGCCTTGGCCCAAATTTATTCTATTAATACGAATGATTAAACATGCCAAAACATTTCCTTGAAACTTTTTAAGCTCTACATAAGTATGACAGTGCGTCAAAACATACCGTAGGAAGTTTTACAGTTCAAATATTTGTTTCTATGTATGACGTAATGTCGACAACAGTTGTACTTTCATATATCGAATCGATTCATCGTTTGGATAAAAACTCGATTTCCAGTTCTACAATGGGCTTCATGGAGCTCGCTAACATAAGAAGAGGCGATAAAAACGGTGAAAATTGGAATACGATTTCTGAATTCAGATTCACAATTAATGAATAATCTCGTCTATTGCAAAGAACATTAAACATTTATAGTTGAAGACTGTGCACCCTAGTTATAACAAAGACTGATGTAGTAAAAAAGTTTTAGAAGTGAGTAAATTCTAATTTATTTTTCAATTATTTATTCGTTGTGTCCATCTTTCTGATTTGATAGATGGACGGACAGGGAAAACTTATCGTATATTCCGTGCAATGTTTTCTGTAGAATGTTTGTTAACGGTTAGCCGTGTCGCTGTCATCGTATGATGTATGTTATGTGCAAGGCGGTCCTATCAGATATTTTCTATTTCTGTCACGACGCCGGTGGCCACATCGTAAATCCTGAAATATTTTCTTTAAGGTATATAATCCGTATATTTTTTCGTTAGTGGAATGTGACCACAGCCTGATAAATCTGTCTGCTAAACTGAGACAATGTACTGCGCGTCCTTCGTATTATCTCGCTACGGTTTCTCAAAGTGAATCTCTTGAATGTACAAACGTCAACATTAAGTATTACAAATGGTTTATGAATGTAAAACTGAGCGTTTAGACCGGAGTTTGAATAGAACATTTATTATAAGTTGCTTTATGGCTCGAGTCTTTGACGTTGTTTATCGATTGTGTCGTAATTGAGAAGTTATTGTTGCTTTAGTTGAGCTTGCATTGTGGCTAGTCCGGAGATGTAATTAATAAGTACACGCTTCGCTCGTTCGACGCTTGCAGATTGCAGTCGCAGCTCTGAACTGCAGCAAATGAACGTGGGGCCGTTTTAATTAACATTTCCTGTTGTTACTGCTTCTTACGTCACTCGTTGATGAAAGGGATATATTCTGCTATTTAAATTAGCGCCATACTGTATTTCAGCATTAAATAAAGCGCTTCCTTCTAAATTAATTAGGTACTCGTTTTTAGATCAACCTCCTAATTAAATATTAATTTCTCATTTTGCTTAAATTTTAGGCTCCATTAGTTTGTCTAAATATTTTATTTAACCTTTTCTTAAAAAAGTAGGCCGGAAGGTGGCTGACCTTTCCCGGGTCCAGCACGAGGCTTGCCGCTTCTTGTAGCGCTTTACATTATCCTTTCCTTGTTTCAATTTAAGTTGGACATTTGTGATCGTCTTATTGCGGAATTACAGGACGGAGGAATCTAGTAGAATCGGTGGGACGTGCTCCACTCATGAGCTCTGGGGGATATCTTTAAATCCTACCTCAGCTCCCTCGTTCAATCTGTAATGATAAAACTTTAATGTGCAGTTACTTTAGCGGAATGAAAGCAGCTAGTCCAGACAGTCTCAATGTATTTCTACAGCGTTACTTATCTTTGTTATTTCAAACTAGCAAATTTTCTGTAGTAATTTGCATCAAGCGTTAGTAGTGACTGTGATATTATTTTATAATATATTCAACTCTGAAAATAGGCTTTGTTCTGCAAATAAACCGAATAAACAAGACTGTCTCAACGTTTTGTATCGTCACGACAACAAAGGTTGCAGTTTCCTTCTGATACGTATTTTAGAGAACAGACAGGAGATTTGCCGTTGAGAGGCTTTTCTTGGGGTTTTGCCGGATACAGGGGCGTAACTAACTCCACCACTGAAATGTGTTTCTCTACAAAAATATCTCAGATTTGTGTGGATTTACTCCCCGTAATGTAATATTCATCAATGACGTACGGAAAGCTGTTCTTGAGATTTACATTCGTGAATTAAAATATGTCAATAGTTTGTTGTTCTTGGCTGCTGTTCTTTGTATATTTTATTTTGCTCAAGTAAGTCTGCTCTTTGCATTATTTCGTCGTTTTTTCGCAAAGTACGTGTTCTCGTTTCGTATTCTGCACCACAAAAAAGGAAATAAAACTAGTATAAACTTAAAATTACACATTTAATTAAGCAGCCCATAACGAAGCAATGGCACTGGTCCAATTAAATTTTGAAAAATAACTCGAACGGTCGTATCCCACATGTGAGATTTTTCAACAAGTTTCTCCATTTGGGCGAAGGCTTAGCAGTTATACGACACCCGAGGGACTCTCGATCGTTTTGCCTACAAAGTATTATTTTATATGAATTTGCCTTCGCCGATAGGTATATTACATTAAGTCGAGCTATCTTCTCTCTTCACGTAGTATTGGACGTTGGCGAAAAGGCTCATATTCATATTTCTACGATCGGACTGGACCACCGTTCAAGGTGGTGATGTAGCAATTGTTACAAATTGGATGTGAACATTTTTGATATAAACTTTCACGAACTTCTGTATTTTATTCGTCGTAACTTCGATTTCTGATATTACATAGATACCTATATAGTGTAGATGTAGGGATGTAATGTTGTAATGTGGGGGAGTGGAGGGTACGTACAGACTCGTCATTCGTGGTGCTTTGCCAATCGCGATCAAGAACATTGGAAACGGAACAAGATGTCTATCTAAATGCAGATATCTGGCGTGTTGTGTACACTTAACCAGCCACGCGAATACTTTACATACAAACGATGCTAATTAGCAAATTACACGAAGGTTTAATTAATTTTATTCAACGGAGCATCGAATCGCTAAAGAAAATAATATGAGGATTAATTATTTAGTTTCTAAGCTACCAATTCATTTATGACTAGCGGACGCCTCGAGGTTTCACCTGCGTAGTTCCCGTTCCCGTGGGAATACAGTGATGAAAAGAAGCCTATGTCCCCCGGGGACAGTGTAGCTTGCCAACGGTGACAGAATTTTTGAAATTGGTCTAGTAGTTTTTTTTTATTTATTCGTTACATACAAAAATACAAATCTTTCCTCTTCATAATATTAGTTTAGGTTTAAAGCTGCATCGAATAGCAATATTTATGAGTCTACATCAACTTCAAGGCAAAAGTCTCGTTTTAACAGAAAATATATAGCGGCGAAAATAAAAATAAAACAAATACAATTAAAACATTTTCTAAACATACAAACAAACCTAACCTAACACAAATCGAGTTTCAAGGGTCAGCTATTCGGTTTATTTACATTGCAACTCAATGTTGTCAGTAAAACAGTACTAGAAAAAGTTATATTTTTTGGTAGTGTTGTAAAAAAGGTAAATCTAAACATTAATATTAATTAATACCGAGCACTGAATTAAATGAAAATAGACTGAGCAAAAGAGATGTGGGTACAAGGTACGATTGATTCTGTTCGTTCCTAGAACTTTGAACATGGTTAGCTAATCAGGTAGTCATTGGGCTATGAAATTAGTTAATAATAAATGATGGCATTTAATCTTTGCCTTTCTAGGTACTGGTAAAACCGCTATGTTTAGGTACAGTCAAGCGATTTGATTCATGACCCATTCAGCCGTTAATTCGTTTGAAGACTTCAAAACATAAAGGTTTCCCCTCTATTACCTTTACCTCATGTAGGGTAAAGCGTTTGATACCTAATGCTCCCTAAAGCCGTTTCCCTCTTAGTAGGAACCCGAGATTGGAACTATGCCCAATAAGGATAGGCTTCTAAGACCGCCATTAACGTGCTGTATAATTGCACAGCCAAACTACTGCTTTAGGGATCTCCTTCAAGGATTATAGACGCGATAGTTTTCCGGAATACTGTTTGCAGTAATATTAAAGCTATTGTTTGGAAACATGCATGTGAATCTCAGAAGCTTTGCAGTCTTGTTGGGACCTCGTCTATATATCTTAGTATGCAATACTATAGTACACAGAGAGCACCAGCATCCTAATTGTGTAAGTAATTTCGGGTAATTCGTATGACGAAAAGTCGTTTTGGAGAAGAAATTAGGCTGCTCATGCCCTCTTTCCTTCGGTATTGCCAGCAATGACTAGCTTTTCAAGGCTGCTCTCCTCTTTGCATTATGTGGCCAAAGTAAGTCAGAATACGCTGTAAGCAAACCGTAGACAATCGGGTCATGATATTGAGTTGTGAAAGGACAGACACATTTGTGGGTTTGGCTGTCCATGGGATTCGGAGCATCCGCGTCCAGCACCACATTTCGAATGCACCTATCCTCAGTCTTTCTCTTGCTCGGATTGTCCACGTCTCAACTCCATAGAGGAAAATCGGGAAAACCAGTGCTCTGACCAAACGGGCTTTGGTTTGAAAACTTACGCCGCGATTTTTCCAGATGTTCTGGCGAAACGTCATTGCATTTTTAGCCATGGCTATCCTTCACTTTATTTCCGGAAATTCGTATACTAAGTACAAAATATAGTAAGTATCTATTTCAGCCCTACCTATTCCTTCGTACCTAGTATTATTATATAGCATAAAATATAAATCTTAAGTATCTACTAATATCTACCTCAACGTAGTAAGGACAAGCTTTGACGAAACTACAATGAGGCTACGCGACACTACGAACAAAATACGATGGTGCAAATCTACGACAGTGACACTATGTCATGTGTGTAAAAAAAAACTTTGGTTAAATAAGTACAAAAAATGACAAAAGTGTAGGTTGCTATTAAACTCGAGATAGTTTTTTATTTGACCGAATTATGCCAAAACAATGCTTAATATGGATTAACTACTTTTATAATCAGTCATAATAAGTGTTGTTCCAAGGACAAGGATTTCCCCCAAAACCTTGAAAAATCACTATCAGTGGAACCCATTTTGTTTTATCTTCACTCCACTCTCCGTAAAGCGGATTTTTTGCAGTCGCTTTCAATGTAAATTGCATCGGTCTCGTGAGGGGAACACGACCTGAAAGAACCGACGAGGAAGGGTGGAGCGATCCGACACACGTCGAGTTTGTGACAAATTGACTTCACTAAACAAATTGGCACAATTTTCTTTACACGTCATCACCTTAACAGTCATTAGGCTAATGCTAAATCGTTGGTTCTTAACGGAAAAAGCAGCATTTTCAGAGTATAAAGGGTGCCATTATAAAGATGAGTTCGTAAGTAGACACTGGGATATTTTGTGACTTGGATCTATGTTACAGTTAATGTGTGAGAGGTAGCGCTGTTATTTATCACCACTCACCGTGATACTTTGCGTTAATATTTTCACGGTTGATGTTGAGTAACTAGAGGTCAATAGGGATGTTTCCTGGGTAGAAAAAATATAATTCTATTTATTCCATGGGTGAGATTATCAAATAATATTGGCCGTATTTTTTGCTTTATGAAATACCTAAATAAAAATTGACAAAGACAAAGCGCATCAAAGTTCAGGAGTGGGGGATTGTGACGTCACTCTGTCAGTATAAAGTGTAGCACACCGTGTCGTAACACGATATTTCATCACATTGTATCGTCGTAATACGTTTACGTGGCAAAAGAAAAATTACGTGTCCAATATTTTTAGGTTATCTGACTGACGAACTAAATAAACATTTTTTGTCAACTACCCTATTACGATATTTCAAGCGGAACATTTCTAACTTGTGATTCCTCACAAGTTATAATGGGTATAATCTAAGGTCGAATTGGTTGAACAACGTTAAGCAGCCAGTGGTGTTCAGTGAACTATGAAGATGTAAAACATGTCACATGGGATTTGCTCGAGTCGTCTAGGTGTTGCGGACGCTGCTGCGAGCGAGCCGGAGAGAACGCCCCCGGCTGTTTCTACTTCAATAAATCATCTCTATGTTACCATCCAACGTGCCTATAATGGAGTTCGATTGTCTCGTTGAATATTAATAACTGTACGAAGCCCACGTACCATACCATACCATACCTACCTAACTAGTGGCGTACGTCGATAACAGGTATTTCAACGTATTTTAAGCTAGGTATTCTTACTTATAGGATTTTGTTTAAAATTTTAACTACTTTTAAACGCCGAATCTTATCTGATGTCTATTTTCGAAAAGCACTTTTTTATATTAATTTGTTGCAAGGAAACGTGTTGGTTAGATGGATCAATATTTTAGAATTCGCTGCTAGATTTTAGATGAAATGAGTAGTAATAGGTACCTATTGTACAATTAAATGCCATCGAGATATCTATACTGCTATACTTACCTGTCAGTAGGTTGAGCAGTAGATATCTATCTAAATTATTTTAGTTTGACTAAGTACTTTTTATATGCCATTTATGGTAGGTACCCAAAACATACCAAGTACTAGATACACTTAGAAAATATATTGTAAGTACACTAGGTACACAATCCATCTTAATTTGGAGAACTCGACTCACCTGTGGTATCCTTCAGAAAGAATGGAGTTCTAATACATCATGAAAATATGAAACTAAAATATAGGTAATTCTACTTGACTCACTTGTAAAAATCAAGTAGGAAATCATTGATGACGTTTATATGCTCTGGGTATGTTATTAATATAACAAGCCTCCGTAATGACCTTTTTGGAAGGTATTATAAATGGGATAAACGGATTTTTGCTAAATTGCCACACGGGTAGACCATGACCTGTGAAAGGACATGGAGACTTTTTATCCCGCGAACGTTCCCGTGGCCAAGGGATAATTTCCAACGGTAAAGTTGCTGGGAGAAGCTAGTCCTAATATTTTTTTAGTTAGATACCAGCATGGGATTTGGCATTGGGCAGCCTGCCCCACCCTTCACTCTGACTCGTAACTAAGAGTTCAAGAGAAAAACTACAAGATAGCTACAGACATTTTTGATCACGCTAGCAAATCGCCCTTACATTTTTGTTTTTCTGAATATCGGTTCCAGCGGCCTTATTTATTTTTGCCACCCTGTGTCCCGACACACTTGGTCCGCCTCTGAACTTTTGTAAAAAAAATCGAGTTGCCCCACCCCTAAGCAAATGTTGGATACGCCCATGACAAGCAGGACGCAAAAATATTGGACAGTGTACACCACGGTTTGCCATCAGGAAGATACTCTAAACTCAATCATTTATTCAAAACTAGCGGGACGAATCAGCCATTTTTACGCAAACCCAACAAAATCTGTCCCCGGCTATCTACTTACAGAATAAAGTATATATAGCTACGTTATTTTATTTGTTACAATGGTAAGAAATGAATCATATCAACACATTTTCAAGGAAAATTCTCGCTACCGAGTCGTTGCTTACTATCACATTCCGATAAAACATATTGAAAACAATTTGGAATGGAGTTTTATCGACGGATCTCGAGTCCTGAGTCTGTTACAGAGAATACTCCTAAAACTTATATTTGTCGTATCCTTGGCTGTCACAACCATACCATAGGTGTTATATAGATCAAAATAGGAACATGTATTATTAGTTTTATTGATTTCACAGCTATTCCAGGTGTGGAGTATTTACTAATGAGTAGGTAGGTCTCGTGCTGATTTTGTGAGAGTCATCGTAATGTATGTGGACGAAATGGAATATTCGGAGTAGTGGCACAATCAAACCTGGTGTTTCTAAGAATTGTGTAACTGCCTAATGATTACTTATGAAGAATCATGAGAAAATGATAGTAATATGGTTAACTAGTTCATTAGGGAGGCACATTCTGGCAATATGCCAAGAAAATAACCGACGAACTTAAACGAAGAGGTGTCATAGCTGTAATTTATTTGGTAATAAATAAGATACTCTACGTTCGTGGATAGGATTAAAGAAACTGCCTTAAAATTAAGATGAAACGCCAACCACCAACAGGACTTACGAAGAAAAACCTAAAAAGCTCAGGTAGATTTGATCAAATATTTATCACGCACGGAGTAGGTAGGTACTGCTGGTAAGGCACATTGAGATAAATCTTCTCACGTACCTTCTAGTGGTATTTACTTTTCCTAAATATCTGGTAGTTTTCCTACGTGTCAGTACTCGTGACCTAAGTACTGTCTGTGGTTTGGAGTGCTGCGAACAACTTTCAACCACATATGTACCTAGAATGTGTTTAGTGTTTGCAGCGAAGTGTAATGTATGGACGAATAGACAAGTGACAGGTCGTTATAGCACCGTATACGAGACGTGAGACCCTAGTTTTAAACAAGAAAAGATATCTGTCATCGATAAAGTATTCTTGAATTTATTGTAGAAGCAATAGTCCTCAAAGAAGGCCTATATTTTCATTGTTGGCTCTAGCGCGTTCGTTTAATTTCCGTTCAGTAATCTAATTGGCATTTAATAAAATTCAAACGCCCCATTGCAGAAGGATATATTGATCATAAAAATGAAATCCAATAAGAATAAAAAAAAACAGGCAAAGGATGGTGATAAAAAAATGAAAGGGGTCTCAAAAAACGTCAATGTTGTGTCATCCGAGTGAAGGGGTGTTTCGTTTTAAAAATGCTGACAAATTTGTATTTTCCAGCGGTAATAGTACATTACAGCAGAATCCAGTAAGTAAGCCTTCCTGGCCGAGTATGAGTTAACCGGACCGAACCGCAGGTGAGGTCCGGTTATATACGAGGCCAGGATGGCTTTCTTACTGGTTGAGGTTTGTATAATGCTTTTCTCAAAAATGAAAGAAAGTTTAACAACAAATTCGTTTAATTAATATTGAAGGTTACATTCATATTAGGGCAATTACTGATAGATATTGTGATCGATTTACCGGGGGCATTTATATTTGTTTGTTGTACATCTTGATTAACGGACTCTTTAATCCAACATGATTTATAAACTGAAATGACTAAATACAAACATAAAATCCCACACTATACTTCTACAACATTACTAAGTACAAAACGCAACGTGCATACTTTTTCTGCGTCGCGTTATGTGTCACAGACCCATAAAAAAAAAAAAAAAAAAAGTGTCACAGACAATAAAATGGATGTTTAAGGCTCCAAAATATATTATGTATCTCATAAAATGTCATACCAAAAAGAGATAGATATATATTTGGAGCCTCCCTCTAACCATGTTATAATGGCTAAACTCTAATCTGTGTCTGGTACTATGTTTTTTTTTTCTAAGCAGATCTAAAGAGGATGACCTAAACCGTGCGAAGCCATAAAAAAAAAAAGGGATGAAGGATGACCAAGTGTCCAGTAAGTAAATTACATACTTACTTACTGGACAGTAGGAGATTCCAAATTTAAAATCTCGCTTCTTACCGGACAGTTGTGAATAGTCTCCGGTAGAGTTCACTTTCTGGATACTTTTTAGAGATGTTATGTCAACATTACATACCATTTTTGAGAAAAATTAATGTGTGGAGGAGAGATATGATGGGTTGCGGGATTAGACCGCTGTATATTATAATTTATATTTGCTTTGAGATGCGTAGAAGTATTTATTCATAAAAATACAAAGTAAATTAGGTGGATATGTATTTTACAGGTATGTGGGTATGTATTTTTACAGGTATGTTAGTATGTATTTTTACAGTTATTCAGATAGATGCTTAACTAGTCGAATGCCGTAATTACCGAAACAATTTAAGAGCCATTGTGTCTCGCGAGGATCCACGTTTCGGGCGCTTAAGAGTTTAACCCAGTTGTAAAAAATAGGCTGTCATGGCACAGTATAAATATGGACAAATAGTACGGAAACTACCTACAAACGAAACGGCACACTCACACAGACATGGGCATCTACCATCTACGAGACCCCTAAGCAGTTGTCGCGATACTGTTAGTAGTGCGAGCCGCTTGGAGGTCTCGTCGATGCGCATGTTTGTGTAAGTGTGCCGTTTTGAGCGTTTGTAGGTAGTTTCCGTACTGTTCGTCCATATTTATACTGTTGTCATAGGGACTGCTGAAAGAAGTGAATAGTTTTTTACTGGCGCAACACATTATGATGTCGGTGACGCGGTCACATTAACATGTCGGTGGCGCGTATAAGTTTTGCCCATACAGAAAATCACTCAACGCTGCTAAAGAAGTTTTCACTTCAAAAACTATCTAGTCAAACTTACACCTGAAATTGAAATACTGAGAATTTCAAAACAACGTCAACGGCAACGTTTGGTACATTCCATTTGCCGTATCTTGTATTGCAATATTGCGTATCCAAGATGCCACTGCAAGCGCAAGGAGAACACGTCTCGCTTGAATAGGTACATGGGTGACCAACGGACATGAACAAGATCGTGTTTGTGTGCACTCATGCACGACGTAGGTACCTACTGGCCAGTGTTACCTGCAACAAACGGCTTGTGCTTTGTAATCTGTGATACATTTTTAACTTGCGGAAAATGGGATAAATTATGGTGCTGGTTTTTATGATACTTTTCATGGCACAACCCGTCAGTGCGACATCGATGTGAGAACTATTGTTCCGGTTAGACCCCATAGTCTCGCTTTGCTCAACTCGAAAAATACCTACTAAAAAGTATGCACGAAATCACGTGTAATATTTTGTTTAACCGTTTAAAGGTAAATTATGACAACCTAGTACTTAAATTCCGTAACTTTCGCAAAAAAAGTTAATAAACGTTCCGTTTCATCATACTAACGCACACTCGCCTCACCACCACTCAACACGTCACGTCATTCATTTTAAAAACATAGTGTCCATCCAATCCATAGAACTGTGAAAAAGGAAACGTCTTGCCGTAGAAGAGAAACTTAGCCTAGAAATATTTCGAACTAAGATTTCGATATTTTAGTTTAATTTCAATCTTTTTCAGCTTCATGCTCAATTGAATTGAATTCAAACACTTTTCCTTCCATTTTTTAAGTAGAATCGAAGAATTGCGTGCATAGTGGAACTTTTCAGTGGGTATTTTTCGAGTCGAGCATAGCGAGACAAGAGCATAGGGGGACTTACCGCATTTTTCATGGGAATTAGTCTATGGGTAATATATCCGACATAGTGGTATTTATGTGCACTCATGCACGATACAGGTACCTAGTGGTCGGTGTAAACGAATCGATTGACGTAAGAATCATCAAAATCGGCCAACGCGTTTGGTGTCTAGAACGCCACATAGGAACAAATATACATACATAGACTGATAAACACATTACCCTCCTTCGGCAGTCGGGTAAAAACGGTCGAGGTCGCGTAAAGACTGTACACGAGTCTTAAAAACAGTTTAGTTTTTACACAGACTTCATTCAGATGCCTAAACAATGCCTCAATTATGTAGTGAGCAGCCTGATAAAATTGGATGGAACTAACGAATTTAATTTGTTGTTTCTGGGAATGACATCAAAAGAAAAGTGTGAGAGTAAGGTTTCAGGGTTCTAATTAACTATAAATATTATTTTAGTAAGGCCAACTAGGCCTTAGGCTTAGGTACAAGTTCTTACAGTACAGGACTTAATTTGTTGATTTCACAAGGATTCATTTCTAGTATATTCATTTTGTATGGTAAGTAATTTCAGCAAGTAACTTTGAGTGGCGTAAATAAAGCCTGGTGAGTTACGCTCATCTGCGCCCTGTGTCTCATACGGGCCTTAAATCATACACCTTAGGGCTGGGTACAGACACACGTAGTACCTAGGTAGGTACAGTGAGTATGGGTAGAACATTACGCACTCGCGTCGTTTCTTTAATCTTAGCACTTATTACGCTTTTTTCATATTTTTTTGGACGCTTATTTACGAGATCGTGAAGCCGGGTAGCAATTTTCAGGTAAAAATGTTAAATAAAATTCCTCGAGCTTGAATGCCCTATTTCTGACACTTTTATTTGATATCAAATTCTTAGGAAATACCTTATTGCCAAATATTTAGTACGGACCTAATATTTTATTTGCTTCATTCATCTGATGTTGGAAAAGAGTGGCTATTGTTATTTTTTTAACGTTGTGTATACCAATACAGTTGAGGTTTATATTTATAATGGACTAGCTTCTGACCACGGCTTCGCCCACGTAAAAAGTGTTATATAAGCCCGAGGAAACACTTTACCGGGATAAAAAGCCTATTCTAAACAATCTAAATATCTCTGTAGATTTCATCCAGATCCATTCAGCCATTCTGACATGTTGGGTAACAAACATCCATTCATCCATCCATCCCTCCTCGAAACTTTCGCATTTATAATACCTACTGGCTTCTACCAGCTGCTTCGCCCGCCTGCAAGTCAAAAATTATCTCGAGGGAACATATTCCCGAGATAAGAAGTATCCTATGTGCTATTCCTGACTATAATCTATTTCTGTGCCAAATTCTTCCAGATCCGTCCAGCCGTTTGAGCGTCAAGAAGTAACAAACATACAAACACACACACAAACACAAACTTTTGCCTTTATAATATTAAGTGTATTGTGATTATTATATAGTAGGAAGAACGATTCATACTTACTTCTAGACCTAGGTAGTTTTACAGCAGAGAAAACATAGTATTAATGCGTCTTGTCATATTTGTAGAAACTTATATGTTAGGTAGTTCCTGTAAACTGTAGATCATCATATCCACCTGGCCTTATCCCAATTTATTTGAGGTCGGCGTGGCGTGTTTCCTTTTTCATAAAACTCTATTTAGGGACATCTATCTCAATAGAGTCACCTTTTTATAGCTATTTTTTCAAACAATACATCCATCGCTTTCCTATAGAACACAAATAAAATCACGCCTGTATATCCCAAGAGGGTTGAGCATCGGTGCATAATATTAAACGCTAATTTTGACAGTTATGTAATAGGGGCGAGCCTATTGCATCAATGGCACAGATCCAGACTTCAGCAGCCTTATTGGGTAATGAATTCGGCAAAGCAAAGAGTATGAAAAATCGACCAATCACATAGAAGGAAATCCACACCACGTCTTTCATCTGCATGTGATTTTTCGATTTTTCATAATCTTTGCCTTGGCCTTGTCGAATTCATTACAAAATAAGGCTGCGGGTAGATGGAAACGAAATATCACTGATTCTGTAGAATTAGGGCTAAAAGCTACTTACACATATTTCTGTACATTTTGTATAGTTACATATTATGTGTACCTGTACATTGTATTATCACATGACACTTAACACTTATTAATATTATAAAGGCGAAAAATTGTGATTGTGTGTGTGTGTTTGTATGTTTGAAACTTCTTCACGCTCAATCGGCTCGACAGATCTGGCTGAAATTTGGCAGAGAGATAGATTATAGTCTGGAATAACACATAGGAATTTTTATTTCGGGAATATTTCCGGGATAAAAAGTATCCTATGTTCCCTTGGAATAATTTTCGATATTGACGCGGGCGAAGCCGCTGGCAGAAGCTAGTTTTGTTACATAAAAAACCATAGGTATAGCAAGCAAATAGGTACTCAAAATAGCAACGAAACTGGCGGTAACATCAGTGACATTATTCAGCTTATTTCTCAACGCGACCACAGATAATATAATAATATAATCGCGACCATATTCCTGTGCATTCCGTTTGTGAATGTTTGCGTATAATTTCGCACGGATTCCCATTTTGACTTTAACTTTAAAATGGGCAATGTTAAGTTCATGTATTAGCTTTTCTCGTTTCGATAGCTTGAAATTCTATTGGGATAGTTTTAGTTTGTTGGTCAAGGCCTTAATGATGAATCGAGAATTTAGAAGTCCCATCTTGGGAGATGGGACTTCTAAATTCTCGATTAAGGGTTAGGGATTAGGGTTTAAAATTAACTAATTATAATCAAAAGCATCTGCATCCATAGCTGTCAAATTTGTTAGGTCTAATTATGAAATAAATATTATATATAAAGAGGTAAAGTTTGTGGGTTTGTGAGTTTGTAGGGGGTAATCTCAGGATCTACAGAACCGATTTAGATGAAATTTTGCATGGAGATAATTTGAGAAGGATAAAGGATAGTTTGTATTCCCTTGCGATGATAAAATACTTTTTACGCGGGCGAAGCTGCGGACAGAAGCTAGTGTGCAATATAGACAAATACCTACAGAGGGGGAGATATTATAACTTTCCAATTTATCCCTGAATAATAATAATATAATCTTTATTTATATTAATATCAGATTGCAGTACGTACACATAAAACGCACGCAAAACGCACAGAAGTTTTTCGTGTTACCAGTTTTTTTTTTTTTTTATCTATTTGTAGTCAAGAAAACGAGGCAGATATTTATACCTACTACGAGCTTATTTTTCCGATTGATGTTTACGGCAACATTTTGTTCCAATATAAATACCAACGAGTAAATATACTCATTCCGTAGGTAGGTACATAAATAAATAATGTTTTACCTGTTACTCGAGCGTTTTGCTGTTACCTCAGTTGTGAATAAAACCGGTGATTTCTTTCTTTGTAGACACCACATTTGTCAATATTCAAAGTGAGCTACATTTGTAAACAAAATATAATCTGAATTCCAATAAAATAAGATCGATCGATGTGAGTTTTTAGTCTTCATCTTGTGAGTCATGCAGTCTCATAAAAATATAACACAATAGAAATCTCTACATATTACCTTATTGATAATTACAAATTTAGTACTTATTTTAAACTAAGTGATATCTTTTAAATAAAATAATATGTTAAAATAATTCAATTACTCATTCAAATGTATTTTGATATAGCACGTCAAATAATAATCAGTCTAAATAAAATTGTAATATCTCAAAGAAAGCATTAAACTTATACTTTGAAGAAAATAAGACATATCATATATCTTTGATGAGAATACCAGCAGTATTAGATTTTATATTATGAGATTACTTGTCACACAACGGCTTATGACGGCTAAGGCATATTATAGTTGTGGTAGAATCATCTATTTCTGTGAAAAATATGATCATGACATTGACAAATGAAGAACATCCATTTCTGAAAGTGCTGGCACATTCATTAAGACATTTCCATAAATTACTGTAAGACAGGTACTTCTCATGAAAAAATATGACTTTTGTTGTACTCTATCAAGTGGTATGATCCGGCAATTAATCAGTAAGTGTTCTTATATCGATGAAATTTTACCTAAATAAGCTGGATAATGTAAACAGTATTGTAAGTAAATAGCTGGTATTGACATTTTAATACCTACCGCTGTCAACAGAATGTTTTCGATGGAATTTGTGTGCGAGGCTGCGAGCATTTGATGCGTATGCAGATGCAGGCAGTATACGGAATTGGCTTTCAGTATATTTGCATCACATCGAGCTATAACCGTAACCGTTCTGATTGCTGTGGAACTGGACCTACAAATCCTACAATATCGTTATAACAATAAAAGATCAAAGTGTTAAGATGGACAGACCAATTACAGACAATTACAGATTACATCAAGAAGAAAGAAAGAAAGAAAATAAATGAAAAGTGTTTATTTGTCACAAAACGACATACAAAGAAGAAGAAACAAGGTCCAAAGTCCAAGAAGGACTCTCCTCCCCTCTATTATGTTTAGAATTCTCAGTTGTATCTCTAAATAGTATAAAACAAAGTAGCTTCGAATAAAGCCGTCATACTTGACCGTTCTTCGCCACGTAGGTATTACCCGAAAGGATGGTAGAATCACTTAATCATGATCCAGACCAGGTTGTTCTCCCAGCGACACCCTGAGCCGAGGTTCGACCATATATATACCCATAGCGGGTAGCCCTCAGCGTGGTCGCTTAGGTTTAGCTTTTTGTGCCTGGCTGAAGGCTCTAGTTTAGTCTTCACAGGATCTCCCTGTTAAGCAGTAGCCAATCTCTCTGACTGAACTGCGATACGCCATATAAAACTTAGCCGTCGTTCTGTTTCTCCGCAGACTTCTTCTAGACCACCGAACGAATTTTGAAAGGCTTTTATTAGACAGAGTGACAAGGAAGGTTTTAGTATATAATTTGCACCGTGCGAACCCGGAACGGGTCGCTAGTTTCAAATATAATGGAGACCGTATTTCTACTAGGGTTCCCTAGAAGAAATGGCTTACAGGCAAAAACATATAACTTTAAAAAGAAAAACAAAATGGAGTCATTATCAATAGGTACCCTCTCCGTATTGTTCATAAAATGTAGGAGGTGAGACAAATGGAGCAATTGTGGTGCTTTTAAGCGAAGGGTTAACGACCTTTCATTACATTATGTTTTATAAAAACGTTGTGACTTGAAAATGCTGTGTCACGCGGCTGTGTTCAATATGAGGACAGCTGAAGTTTGAGGTTTTTGCCGATAAACTTTCCAAATGCAGTATTAATTGGGTAACCTGCCAAAAGCCCAAAATATCCTGAATTAAGTACTTATTAATATTTAAACTGTGACTTAATTATTTTAGACAGCTATTAGAAAAAGTCTATTAATAATCTCCAACGATATTACAAAATACTTGGCACACAAGTAAACATCAATTAAGTCTGTCTTGTCTTTCTTAATGGCAACTTTAGGCGCGCTCAAAGTAATTCCGCAATTATGTCTAAAGGACAAGTGTGTCCATGCTGTCGAATAATTAATTAAAGGTCGCCGCAGAAGGTCAGTAGTTACCTCGTCGGAGCAACACGTCCCTCTGTTTGCTTACCGACGGGACACCCTCACTAGGGTTATCAACTTTTTTTTGGAAGAAATAACAAGAAATAGAATTTATCTGATATTAAAGAATTAAAAATGTGTTTAACTGTCACAAAATGACATACATACTACTTGAAAGAAAAAAATATATAAAAAAGAGTAAATGTAATTGTTATTTTAAATCAAGTTTTTGCGATAAAAAAGTACCTTTCAGTGTTATGAAAATATTGTACAATTGATAGACATCAATCTGCCGTGGAACTTGTAGCTAGCTAATAAAAGCCGTACGGGACGATCTTTTAAGTTAAGCAACGTTTGTGGAGGTCTATCCGTGGATGGGGAAGCCATAACATACCATGACTCCTCTGTGCCTGCACGTTAAGCCCGGCAGTAATTTCAAGATATTTAACAGACGTTACGGGTCAAAGGCCATAAAAATACTGAATACTTTTTTGCCAAGGAGCATTCAATAAAGCCGTGTTTTTCGCTTCCCATTGCTTTGAAAATCAAAGTCAAATAAAACAGTATTTTAGCGTACTCGATATATAATATTAATAATCTTTACAGATTTCGACTAAATAGTCGAAATCTGTAATTTATATGCAAACAAACGTCTTTATTGTTAACAGCACAACAATAAGTTTAGCCAAGAACTCAAGACGCTTCTAATGAACAGTAGTACAACAGAACTTAGTATGCATACACATAAATACGTTGTAATATCAAGCTAACTGTCTGCACCATAAACAATTCTTAAAAGAAATTCCGGACGGTACAAGAGAATTCCCTCTGCGTAATTCCCTCGTGATTCCAGTTAATTCTGGTGGTTTGCAAGAGGTGTGAGCTAGAGTTATTGTTTGTCCATCGCTCGCGCGGCTAGGACGCTCAGAGCGGCAGCCGAGCCAAGCTCTGCTCTGCACACCAAATAGGATTACGGTATGTCCACGCCCGGCTTTCATTGTTCTGCTACATCGTCCACGGCTTAAGTCTCGCCCAACAATCTGTACCTACTTACGGTGTACGTGCATTGTGCACCAATTACCTATGGTACTGTTGGGTTTGAACTCTTTTGTTGGTTTAAACTTCGTTTTCTGGTTGGGATGCAAATGGTATAAACGGAACTTCAATTGCAGGATTTTCGATTACCTGTATAATGTAGCTTCGCCTGCAAAAAATTCGCCATTGGAGATATTTAAAAGAAAGCACTCGCTGGGCGCGTTCCCGAGCATATTTTGGACGCGTCTCAAGTGTAACAAGATTTAATTTAATTTTTTCCACGCCGCTATTTTATTATATTACCTACAGATTTCTCTTTTTACGCTTGTATTTTATTATTTCGTAACGTCAAAGATTTAATATGGCCGCAATAACTTCTGGCCTGCCGTTAAATTATTAAATTGTTGTTATGTAACAAAATGAGTAGCAAAAAGTACATGAAATATCGTTTTACGATATGTTGGGCTTTGTTTTATTTGGAACGGCTACTGTCAACTCAGCGCTTGTTTGCTCGATATTTTGCTACATTCCAGTCTGAATGGTTTGTTGAATATCTAGTAATAAATCCTGAATAGTTTGAACATTTTGTTTCTGTTAGAGTGTGGTGTGGTGGTGCTGTACAACATGTGGGAGCTAGCCGGGAGGGGGGGATGTGGGGGTGAGCAGGGTGAGAAACGGCCTCTATATATTGCGAGCTTTCTGTTATGGACCATTACCGGCGCATTATTGCGCTTATATGAAAATTACCTACGATACAATTTCAACAAAAGGGAAGCAAAATGCCTTCAAATACATGTTGTCTCCGGATGTATATGTTTGTACTTGGGATGAGAAAATTCACCTCGGAGACAACACATTATTATATACCTGCGGCATTTAAGATACAAGGTCAACGTCTCGCTTCTCTTTTAAAATTCTAAACCAAGTATTTACTCTTGTGAAAGTTAATTCAACTGAAAATCAGTGCTTCGTCCGAGTTGTACCTAAGGTACATGGAGCCGGATGCACTAGGCGGATTCAAGTTTAATTTGTCATCTTTCTACAAGCGAAATGGAAAACAAGGCAATCAGAACTTTGACAGAACTGAGAAAACTTTCAGCCGGGAACTGAAGTAAATTGACTACATTGTGTCACGGCCGCTGTGAATTTATTCATGTTGCTTCGGAATGAAAATATGGGCCCAAGTTGGCTCGGAGGCGACAGATTTCACCACCCACCATGATAAATAATAGCCCCCAACTTTCTCATATTAGCTACTTATAAGGGAAGAAGTCTTTGGTAAAGTACCCAAATATTATAATAGTTGGGGACATAAAAGATGTTTGGAATTACATTTGTTTCTCTATTATTGTGATGTTAATGGGTAAATAAGATTTGATTGTTTGAATGGTAAGTTAGGTCATTCTTATTGTAATACGTATTCTCAATACAGTTTTGAATGTGAATGTGGATGTTTGTATGTAGAAGTAGAGAAAGGCAGACAAATTATTAAAAATGATATGGCTAGTAAGAAAGGGACTGTTGGGATGACGGCGAATAAGGATGTATGGTAGAATAAGAAATGTTGAGCTCACTCTATATAATTTAGAATAAGGACAGGAGGATGATGATAATTTTTATTACGTGTATCAAACTATTATTGTCCTATAAGTAACGCTTAGAATGTCTTCGTTGTTCAAATTCCTACGAAATAGGCTTGCATAATACTAAACAGTAAAACAGTAAGCTATATTTAATTAGCACCCAGTTTACACTTAGTTAACTATAAAAAGGCGGATTTATTAAAAACTTAAAAGCTGTGTGTCTCCGAATGTACCGCAGTAAGCTGCACAGGATCACAGCTTGTCCTGATTTATTTAAGCAGTTGAAGAAAAATATAAAATGTTGGTGGTTTGTTCTATTTTTCAAAATGAAAGACTGTATTATTGTATTTATATAAAGGAAATTAGTATGAAATGCTTTGATTAGGTACTAGGCAATAAGAAATAAGAAGAGGAACGTGTAATTTTTAGCCCTTATATTCGTAGCAAGCGCGTAGCTGTGCTACGAATCGTGACGTCAGCACCATATATTTTAAACAATTGTAAGTTGACAGTAAACGACAGGAAAAACCAATTAAGTATTTAATTCGGAGCGAACCAAAAAATACCACTCTCATTCCGGATACTGCCTGTAAATTAGTCGTAAAAAGTTAACAGTCGAAAGGTTTTTTCACAACACGATTGTGATGCAGTAGCCAATATATTGGCAGAATAATCTGCTAATGTAAATGAAACCCTACTCGGTTCTATAAATCGGATTTGACTGTTGGAACTTTTCCACCGAAGTGTATTTCGCCTCGGAGATCGTTGTAAATAGGATTTATATATTTGGTAGTGCACGCACCACATTTGCAGCAGAGTTTGATTAATGGCCTTTAGCCTATGGAGGATGAGCGGGATTTGTTACGTAGTGTTAATTGTAACAGCATGCTCATTTTGCTCAATTTAAGGCCAGGAACTCGTATCATCTACCATCATAATTAAACCAAGCGGAAGCTTGGCTTTGTTAACTATTATTCGTAGCTTTATGTTTGCAGTGTAAAAATTGTTCTCAAACCCTGGTTTCGTTGATTCCCTATTATTTAACTTACAAGATTTTCTATACATTTTTAATGTGTGACTGTCTCTTTAAGCGTTTTCCTCTTACACTCAATGTCAATGTTTATAAGCAAATAACCGCATCATACGTGTCATATAATAATTTTAATATTTAATCTTTTTGAAAATCTTTATATTGATAGGGTTTTTTTCCTCTTCACCACCTTTGTTTGACTGGTAGAAAATGTCTAAGGCATTAAGTCCGCCTTTGTACCTTTTGTGCATAAAGTCTAAATAATAAGTAAATCACACTAATCGCACTAATATTATAAAGGCTAAAGTTTGTGAATGTGTGTGTGTCTGTATGTTTGTTAATTCTTTACGCTCAAACGGTTGTACGCCATTTATCGTGTTGCCAGCTTGAGGTTGGCGGTGCCATGTAAATGGATCGGCGTGTAATTGCAAGTATAAAATATCAATTTGGCGGGTGCTCGTCACCTGCGACCCCGGATTAAGGACTACACGGGTACCTACCTACTGTTAATATGCAGATGAGGCTCTCACCTTACAAGTTACGAGGAGGGATGGACTGACGAGTCGGCGACTAATTGAAAAGCCGACTATCTGGCCACATTTTTAGTAAGCAACTAGGTGGCAATTAGCCGATGCCATGCTGATTAGTTGGCACTAATGATCTATAGAAAAATAGGAGGTAAGTAACCTCTTTTTTTAAGCCGGAAAATGAGCAATACTGCAGGATTTATATATTTAAGAATTAAATTCGTCTTACAAACTATAATTTGCAACTTAGTCAATGCTACTTAAAAGATTTAATAGTAAAATAATTAACAGAAATATACCTACCTTCTAGTCACCCAAATCGTCTAGTCTAGAAAGCTGACTCTACAACCACATTAATAGTCGGCGACTAGTCGGACCTTTTAGCTTCACGATGTCGGCCATTTTAGGGTTAACTAGTCGACTAGTCAAAGTCGGTCCAGCTCTAGTTACGAGTCATCAGTCTGAGTGCGTATTGTGACAAAATTTAACAGGTTCATATTTCTATGCAAAACCCCAAGGCAGGAAGAGACACGGCTCTCTGCTTAAAACTGACGCTTTTTACAACCTTTTTATAGACACGGTGATACGCCCGTAAAGAAACAACCTTGTCAAAATGAAATATACTTCTCCAAAGTTACCTTAAATTAGCTCCAATTATATATATTTTTGGTAGAGCTGAGATTTTAAATACATGAATTCAATTCAGGTGTCTTCATTAAATTGTCTTAACCTTCTTAAGAAGTTTTAGAGATGTGTTTAAGGTAGGGGCTATCCGATTAACAAAAGACTCCGTATTTTCTTGTGTTTATTTGTTCCTTTCTTTGGCTGTTTCAACCTATCTCTAAAATGGTTGGTTTAAAGGATACTGTGGGATATTTAGTATCAAAACAATTTTGGCGCTGAAATTCGGATACCAAACGCCTGATTGAGTCTCTGATCAGTAAATCGGCTATTTACCATTGTGATTAGTTCTCCGAAATAACAATCGCATGACATGTTAGATGAAATTAAATAGCCTCTCAGGAACTGAGTATTAAACCCTTCAGTTATGTCGATCAATTTCTATATTGATTCTAGAGTATAAACCATGTTTCTACGAAAAGCCTCGATGAGTGATGATACTCGTATTAAAACGCTGCAGTCCTCGGTGAGACCTGGCTGACGAGCTAATCTGCTCACCACAGCATTAGTTATTTCCGAGTATCTCATGCCAGCACGGATATGAAGTTTAAATAAGCCCCTTCGTCTCCATTTCCAAGAAGAGCTCTTTGTTAAAATAATTTCATTACCTCTTACAACACGCTATCGGACTAGAATTAACTATAGTTGGAACGGAAGCACATAGTTTTAACCAATACAATGAAAGTGCCGAACTGGTATTACAAATGTTCATTGGAACGCATACCATGCATTTTGGAAGACCCGCTCGCCAATACAAGTCGTTCGAATCGTTTTTGGATCTGTAACACGGAAATTCTCCGCACTGGCTCCTGAAATTCTTATGCGGTACGTAATACTTGTTGTTTCTGTTTGTACGACGATATGGAACAGCTTTAAGACAATGGGAGATGTTACGCTTAAATAAAGTGGAGAATTATAAAATATACGGTTATTATTAGCCCAATCAACGTCTTGCTTGCAAATAGTATATTTACATTGCCGTTTTAGTCAAACTTACATATTATTGCTATGTATCTAATACTGATAGAGCATACCCAGTTGGTGATTCAAGAAGTCTTTGGTTCAAAGTTGGAAAGTCCTCTGATATCAAAGGCAACCTGATTTTTTGTCTTTAAATTTTAAAACAATCGTTGGTTTTTACTCAACTTTTTACTGAATCCTCTGTCTGTAACGGTGCCAACGAAAGACAAAAGAAACATTTTATTTTATTACAGTCACTTGGTCGACCTTAGTATCAACGAAATTAGTTTTGAGTATCTCACATTGTTCGGCAAGGCTGGTCACCCCGTGGTTAAAGCGGGCCGAAAGGTTCGAGACTTGAAATGTTAATCAGTAACCTACTTACCCCATATTTGTTCAAAAGCGTGATTAGGCGTCGCTTTGTCAGTATTCCTTGGTATATTCTAGAACTAGTCAAATATTTGCGGACTGTCGGCAGGTATCCTCTACATTCTACGTACCTGTATGCTATGCGGGCACGTCTTTCAGACAGTTTATTTGCACTATTTATACCTGCAGGGCAGTATACGTTTACCTCCATCAGTTTTGTTTGTGTTTGTCAGCAAAGAAATGTGTTTGTGTGATCGTGTTTTCAGTTAGGTTAATGGTTTTGTTTATATACCGCGTTCATATTCTGCGTTGTACGCAGAATATAAACATATATTCTGCGTATACATGTTTATATTCTGCGTTCTAAATGGAAAATTTAAGTGGTGTGACAGCCACAAAATTATCTGGCACTTAGTAATGATTTATTCTACGTGTAATTCATTCTACTGCTACATTGCCCATATTTTCTAATAAACCCCTGTCAAATTTTAGTTTTGTCCCAGATCACTCTGAACTATTATTATGTTTGCATTTAGAAAATAAAAATGCCATGTGCAATTATGTCGAGTACGTATCATAAAATAAACATTTCTAACGCTGTAACAAAAAACTTGAGGGATTACATCCGTATAAATAACACATCGGGAAAATAACAATATCGCTGGGAACTCTTGATAATTTTTCACCCGAGTGTCAAATGCTCGTAAAAGATATTGGAAACAATTTGAGCGATATCTAGCCCCCGCGGACCTATTCGAAAGAGGACGTCTTTTGCGAGAAATATGAATAGCTATCACTTATTTGATCTTCATACTCAATAATGCTCGAAGAACTCAATAACCTTTCGATTAAAACTGACAATCGACTTGTACTCTATTATGTAACAGACAAGCATACCCGCTTGTAAAACTTTCGATTGGGTGAACCTATTACGAAAGGTTTGTGCTACCTTTAACTTTTCATTCAAGACATTTATTTTTCTTGTCCGTCCTAAAAAAACAAGTGAGCACACCATCCGCCCAGCATCATCAACTGTAGCAGAGGGTAAAGCGCCTTGTATATTTATGTGATTGCTGCGTTCATTTCAGCTTTCTAGAAAATCACTTTATTTTTTGTTGACCTCATTTTATTTTTAATTTTGTTTAAGTTACCATTACCGTCCCTAATTTTTGAGTTCCGAATCCAACTATCTCACGAATTTCGAGGTTTTGTACAAATAACATGGTAGGGGCGTTACAGTACAATAGCGTTACTTTAATCGACGATGTTCGACACTTGTGTAATTGTTAAGAGATAATCGAATTTTGTTGCTCGGTATTGTTACAGAGAGAACTTGAGCGTTATTTGTTCGTATATTAACAGCTTAGATTTTTGAGCACCGTTTAGTTTTTGGTCCATTCTTTTCGATTTGAGGATTACTATTAGTAATGTCGGTGCTCATTGGTGCTGAGCGGGGTGGCTCGGCCGGGGCCGGGCGGCGCGTGCGACTGGCGGCCGGCCCGCCCTCATTAATTCTCTCTCGGCCAACACACAATTCGGCCCGCGCTGTATGAGAATGACAGCACTCGTTAGTTATCCCCCCGTTTGTTATGTTGTTATGACTCCGACACTATCTATTAACTGTTGATAGTGTTATTTACGAGTTATGGCTGTAGGTAGTTTCTGTTAGGATTATAACAAGGTTAGTCCACCACGGCTTGCTCGTAACAAATGCTACACGGCGTAATAAAACTAAACATAAACTAAGTACAAACTGGGTGTTCACGAACACGTTAAAGCTTAACGACGCTATCAGCTGGAAGTGTTTTTTGAACCGTCTACGGGGAGACGTAGAGTGCACTGTTAGTAGAGCCTGACTGGAGAGTTACTCTCGCCCTGAAACATAACGAGACAACACGGCATCAGCTCGTAGCGCGTGTCGCACATGCGACTTAGGCCCACTTGAACGAAATACTTAACTCAGAGTTAGTTGCTAACACGGGGTTAAATTAACAGTTTGTCATGCCTTATTGTCACACCTCATGTAACCTCGTGTTAGCGACTAACTCTAAGTTAAGTTTTTCGGGCAAATGGGCTTAACTCATAACGAAGTATGTTAAGTGTCCCAAAACTGCAACTCATTCATCTTGAAAAAACTTTAAGCAAAAAACAAGATCTAATTAACTTACATAGATACTTATTCAATTTTAAATTTAGAATGTTGCAACCTATACAGTAGGGACCTACTAATTCCATGGCTGTGTCACTGTTTCGCTTATCCTGTAACATGAAAATTTAACCGTGTTAAAGGAACACACGCGGGTAACTACGCATGTATTTTCCCTTTCATTTCCGGTTTGCTCAGTCGTGTAAATATTTGAAATGTAACATAAATAGATTTAAACGCAAATTCGAAAACGTAATAATATGTAGTGGGAGTATCGTCATAGTCCTTATGAAATAACAGTTTCTTAGCGCGTAGCTTGCTAATTGAATTTATGTTTTGAATTACACTTAGACAACAGATAACATAATATTTACTGCTTATACTTACTGAACGTATTCGATTTTTAGTGAAATCTTAAGATTAATAAGTATCCAGCTGATGATATAGGCAATAAGAAAAATCATTTTTAACAAAAAATTAAACCGACGTCCAAACCAAAACACTACAAAGCGAAAAATAACTTTCTTTTCCGAAATCGGTGTCTTTGGTACCTATTGTTTTCCGTTTTTCTACACTTTCCCTTTCCCACGTTTCTCTTTTTAGTTTTGGTAGGTATCTCCAATTACCATGAAAATCATTTTTAACCAAAGTACATCTCATGACGATTCCAATAAGCCCAAACATGACTAGGATACTTATTTCGGAGTTCCAGTGCCTACCTTCCGGCTTCATCATTAGATCAGTTCGATGGTACTATTTTTATCAGTGCCATAGTATCACAGTCGCTTAACTAATCAAGATATCTTATACTCTTGAGATACTTAGCATTAAGGAGTTTGAGTGGCCATCTGGAGTCTTCTTCATCAGTTCCACTGCACCAGATGATACTTTCTAAGTGCAAATGATTGCGTTGTTAATCAATATACCAAAATAGCTGTATGTACGCCTATTATATTTGACGAGTTCCTTCTATTTCTCCAGGATGCCATCATCAGATCCTGACTTAATGACCGTGGGACTATCTGGGAAGTATAGCCTTCGAAATAAAAAAATAATTTTACAAATCGGTCCAGGCGTCTTTGAGTAATCGGGGAACATACATAAAAAAGAAGATACCGACGAATTGAGAACATACTTCTTTTTCTGAAATCAGCTAAAAATTACGCGGCAAAAGAAACACTACAAAAGAACACCTCTCTCTATCCCAGTAAGTTTTACAAAACTTAAACAAAATAATTTGATTAAAGCAACTAATGGTACATTAGGCTTAGTCACGCTTGTTATTACAATAGTGTCCTTAGGATTTCAAAGTGTACAGCAATTACAAAGGTTTCGCCCTGGGTGGCTCGAAGGCTGTCCGAGATGTATTTAAGTAAATAATTAACGAGCACCCTGAGTTAGGACGAAAGCCCGCCTGCTCACATGGACCCATTTTATGTTTATCGTGACAAATATGGACCTTCGGGCTTAATATTACGTAATACCAAGCACTCACACTTGCCTGCTAGGGGCGGAAACAATTGCGTCATCAACTATTTATACCATACCTAAGTAGGTAACACTTAACTGGTAAACAAGTTACCTACTTTCCACTCTGTGTATTTATTTTGAGAGCAATTTCCCTAATAACTTTGAGGCGCTTATAAAGGAAATTGGCGATCCGCCTTGAGGACACTCTGAACCTTCCCAGGAATGTTATCTCTTCCCACGGGATATGTCTCTTTTAGTGCATGAATTTTAAACTTTCAATAATAAGGCTGACGCTAACCGCGGCTTGTTAGTTTAATTGTAACGGTTTTCTTTATAAATATAGCCTTATTTTTTTAATGTAGTAAATAGCTTCTGCTATATTAAAATTTTCTCAACTGATCCTGTATTTCAGTCTTATTCTGAAAATAGGCTACTTAACTCTTTTTTTTTGTCGAACTTAACTCTTTTTTAGAGTCATATTCAGAAAATAGGCCACTTTAAAGTTTCACAGTACGGCACGTAGTTTTCCGCATGGAATCTTTTCCAGCTGCTGCCTTGGATTATATGTACGTGTTTTACTTGCTACCTTTTCTTGTTGCTTTGCTGGTAGCCAAAAGCTTATACCTTATACCTAATCTAAAGGTAAAATGACCCCCTTATAAAGCATTTAGACCGAAGACCCTTGACCGCTCGCTACACGTGTAAGGCTCTAGACAGATGGACTGCGTTTGAATGCAGTTAGTACGACTGCAATAAAACTGCAAACCAACCGTGCAGTCCGATTGCTGTCGGTATACAGTTGGTGTGCAGTTCCAACGACAACTGCAAACTGAAAATTTGCAGTGGAATTGCAGTCGAAATGAAGTCTGTCTGTCTAGAGCATTACTTCAAGAAGTAAGTACCACAGTTTATGTAAAGACAAGGCCACATCTTACGTCAACTATAAATCAATCACATCGGAGTCAAGGCTCCACGTGTTAGATTGATTGAAGGATTCGGTACATATGCCTCAAGTATCCGCCTCGACGTCGTGTAAAATAAATACAAAACAAAAGACGAACAAAATAAATGCCTAGCAAGCCGAAAATTTTATCCAACTTCGTTGAATAATGCTAAACAAATATAACCAAACTAAATAAAAGCTAATGAAGCAAATACACATCCAAAATACTAAACAGTTTCCATAATAAGATAACTCATTGAGTCAAACCGACTCCGAATTTGAAATAATTCGTCAATTTATGTCTTATCAGCGAGAAAGTAAGATTGTATCAAGTGAGTGATGAATTCGATTCATCTTGGGGTGAATTACAGCCAAATGTAATTCCTTTTAGAATTGAAAGGGAATACAGATCTTCGTCACAATAGAGTAGATCTTGAGTAATGTGTAATCAGCGTAGTAAAATCTAAAGCGGGTCTGTTCAAACAACGTCACCCTTTTGTTCTCGTAATAAACTATCAGGGCACAAAAGAAACTCACCGACATCGGATGTCACCCTGTTGAAATTTAGAGCTTTTCTCACACGCTAACGGCCGTGTCCTATCCACTCAAAGGCGGTTTATGAAAAGATCCACCACCCTACTTGTATCTCTGTACGAATGTCGTATTCGGATCCATTGTGGCTTAGACAAAGGGTATATAAAAGAGTTCAAACTAATAAACGTGTCTATTCTCTCCTACAACGTCCTACAACGTCGTTAAAGAGTTTCTCGAAAAGAATATAATGTAGTACTTTTGTTTCACAACCTACTGCACTATTTTTAGTGTCATAGTAAGCGGAAAACCTCCGTAAAGGTGCTTTTGTTCTATTTCATGTTACTTTAGTAATGGAAAAGGGTAGGGTATATTAGCTTTCCGCTGTGGACGTCAATTGCAATTGACTGGTTCATTTGTATTCGTGTGGGAAAGTATTTTTACAGAACACAACCATCATGCCGGGGCTCTTTTGAGGGTTAAGCAGGGAAGGTATTGCCAAACACTGATGGTTCATTAATAACGAGAAATACGGTTTGTAATTTATTTATTTATTTGGGGAAAACAAATAGTGACACATTACATTTTACAACTTAGTATTACAACAATTACGACCAAATGTGCAACCAACTACATTTCCCATGGAATACATATAAGAAAAAAAATTGCATGCGATTTAAATTAAAACCCTACAATAGTCAAAATAATACAAAAAAAAAAAAAACATGATCTAAATTAAAACATTAAATATCAAATTAAAAACATTTAAAAATCAATATAAAAACTTAAAAATCAAATTAATAACAATATGAAAAATTTAAAAAGAAACATTAAATTAAATATCAAATCAAAAGAAATTAATTAAGTAATGTCGTGAGACAGGCGGATCTTTAAAGACAAATAAGGAAACGTTTATCTTGAAAAGACTGTTGGTAAATCAAGTAACTAAGTTGACATTTCTGAGTTGTAACTGAAAATGAGCTTTCAAAATACCTAATTTTAAAGCAGCTGCAGTTTTTAAGAAGTAAATTTCACCACGTCCATATATAAACCATTACGGTTCTACGAAGTGGAGATAAACAGCAGCTCCGTACCGAAAGATAGTTTATAATAACCCTTCTGCAGCTGCGGCGTCGTAATTCCCTTCTTAATATTAATATCAAGACCGAGACAACGATAAAACAACAGAAAAAGAAATTCATAACCGCGTTCGTATTTCAGTGGTTTAATTATTTTAGGAGCCGTAAATTTTGTGCTTATGTTAGCTGATTTTATTAACGTTGGCTATGAATCCCCACCATTCATCAATCATTCAATTAAAAGAATCTACAAGTCAAAAAAGCGTGTTTTTTTTTGGAACTGATCTAAATAGAGATGACCCTGTTTAACTTGGCTGTGCGATTTTTCTCACACAATATAAGGTAATGCAAGGCAAATGTAATAATTTTACGTACAGTGTCAAATAATAGGGATAATCATTAACTTCCGAGGGTATGAAGTATTGCGACTCTACTGTTAAAGGACTGGCAGCAAAGGTTAAAAAAAAACTGAGCAGCGGTTGATTGACATTAACAGCAAAGTGGATGCAAGTGCTGATCGCTATTGCTGATCATGTTCTGCTGATCAGGATTCCATTTTAGGGTCAGCCAAACTGTTATTGGGTTTTGCAACTGGAATTTCGTCGCCGGAGTTCGGATTAAACAGAACTTAATTATAACTGGCGAAGCAAGATTATTCTCTAGTTCTAGTCACCACTGCCTAACCCTTCTTGGAAAACAGTCACACATTTAAGTTTTGTAATGTTACTACGTAAACCTAGCCCAGCTTTTGTGAGGTCATCGTTAAACACAACAAGTAGTATATCCGTGTACATGCTGAGTAGTAGAATTCCAGCTTCTCCGCATTTAAAGCAGGTTGTAACACTTAAGTAAATGGAAATGGGGTTGCTGTGTTATTCGTAAAACATGTGATCCTTAACCCTACGGAACACGACCCAACGGCGGTTGCTCTTGCTACGTATTCACTGTCGCCAAAGCTCGGAATACCAGTGTAACTCTCTCTAATCCCCTATAATCATACATGGATGTCGTACTAGACTTAAGGAATTAATGAGGTCATGTGTCCCTGATATATCATAATGCGAACAACTTACCTTGTTCCCCGAAAGTTTGGAATGAGGTTGAAAATTCTCCGAATTGTGAATGGAGGGATTGTTTATGAGATTTAATGAGAGAATTAAAAGTTTTATAGAGGTTGGAGCCAATAATTTATAATAAGTCCTGTATTCATTTCTTAATGATGATTTTACTTTCCAAATTATAATATTTCCTTCGTGTTTAATTTTACAGAAGAAATTTTCAAATTATTCCATTTTCAATGACGAAACCAAGAACAACGTAAAAGCATTCGAAAACTAAAAATGTTTCACAGAAATGAAAATTAAAAAAAGTTTAATAAAAAGCCCGGACCCTCAGATACGGAAGTTGCAAATCACTAGAGTTTTCCGATGGGTCCCTCCGGATGTTGAGAGGGAATATAGTCGCCGTGGGGTAGAAGAAAAATTTTCTCGATAACACACAATTTGCTGCGGGCGCTGGTCAGCGAAACGCTACGCTTACGATATACGATATAACCGTGGGAGATGTTTGTTTTTGATCTTCTTATTTTGCTTTCCGTGAGAAAGAAATCGATTGATAGGTATTATTTGAATGGGGTGATTTGATTGTTTGATTTGAAAGATTGATTGGCACTGCAGTAAACCAACCGGATAGTAAAGATTTTCTTAAATAATCAGATTTGATTGGAGTCTCATCTAAAGTAATGATTGTTTATTTATATCTTTGTAAGGTTATCTTAGGACTTGGACACTGAAAGCTACAGACCGCTTAAGCATCGACGCATTTAACATGTGGTGATGGAGAAAGAGGCTTTGTATCCCCTGGACAGCATTTCAGAGTATTGTCTCCATATTGCGAGCTCTCATCCGAGTATCTGCGCAGAGTTCTGGAATACTTCGGCGACATTGCAAGGAAAGACGGTGGCAACCTCGAGAAGATCATCGTCGCCAGCAAAGTAGATGGGAAAAGACCTCGTGGAGGCAGTCCAATACGTTGGTCTGATGATCCAGATCCACACCGCTCTTTACTCTACAGTTCCCAACACCCTCCGTACCGCCAGAGACAGAAATAGATGTAGGAAGATCATACGAGAAGAAGTGATGCAGTTTCTTCTGCCAATAATGGTCACGACCCTTAATGTTGAGGAATACGAAACAAGGAGGAAGATAAGGTCATTCAATTAAAATATGTACATTCTTTCAATGATAGAATCGCTGAGTGTCATAAGTTAATTTTATCTGTAAAGGTTAGGCCATTTGAGCAAAGCCGCGGCAAAACGCTAGTCATTTCTGTAGTGATTATAGTTTTTAATAAATTGACTTAGCAGATATTTATCAATAGAATTAATGTGTGTTCGTTCAAAATTAATATAAACGAACGCCAATTAACTTGTTTTATCTAGCTTAGTGCCAAATGTAATGAGGCATTCAATGAATAAAAAGGGAATCATGTGGACAGCGTTTAATTTAGTATTTATGAAAGTGGTGCGTTTATTAGTAGGTACCTATTTTTTTTATTAAAAGTTAATGCAAAAGTACAATGGTGGCAAAGTACAAGTCTGGCTTATAAAATAAACTACTTATAGCTACCATTGAAAAATTCCTTTTATAACGTTGTTAGCTGTCTAAAACAGGTAGTAAATATAATTTTATGAACCATATAAAATATACAAAATCAATCCGTCTTCTTAGTCCGAATTATTGTGCAACTTCGGAACCCTATTACTGCGCGTGGCCCAACACGCATTTGGCTTGTATTTTGTATTAATGTAAATTAATATACACGTATCATAAACAATTTAACCGTCTCTTTATAATATTAGATTAGAATACTTGCCACTGCATAGCACAATGCACCACGATTCTTTTTGATTGCAGTTTGTTTCTTTTCAGGTTATTTTATACCGGATTCGTGAAGTTCTGAACAAAATTAGTTCGACACTAGATTTGTGTGTAATTTTTTTGGAAAATCGCAGTTGTTTTCTGTTCAAGTGAGTTTAAGTAGTTAGGTTTTACAATAAGTGTCTTGTTGGTTTAGTGGTCGCAGGCGGTGCTGCTGAGCATGCGGTCCTGGGTTGAATGCCTGGGTCGGGCAAAGTGCTATCTTTCAAATTTATCCGCGACCCAGACAGACATCAGCTCTAGCAAACCCCGTCAGTTTTTCTGACATCTCTTTGAGGCGCGCGTGGAACACTACGCACCGTCGATTCGGGCCTGCTCCTTGTCGGACGGAGAGCTAACCATTTCTCGCCGTCCGTAGGCCCGCGCTCAGTAACAGCCTGGAGCCTTGATTTGTGCCCAGTTGATGGCCGCATATTATAAGAGACTTAATATAACTGGCCAAATGTAGGTGTACCTCTGCCTAACCTTTCGGAGAACAGGCGTGATGTTATGTTTAAAAATAATGCAAAAAACAAAATTTTCACATAGCGGATTGCTGATTAAATTAACTCATTATGCAAATTACAGATAATTAGAGCAGTGGTGGCTCAGTGGTAACGGCCCCGACTTATGTGTCGTAGCTCGTGAGTTCGAACCCAGGCAGGCGCTTTACTTTGTGTAAATTATTTCATCACCACTGCTTTTGAAAGGGTGAAGGAAAACGTCATGAGGAAACCGGCATGTCCTAGAACCAAAAATGCGAAGACATGTTACATTTACCAACCCGCACTGGGCCCGCGTGGCGGATTAAGACCCATTATGAGCGCATGCCTGTGTCCCAGCAGTGGGAACATGCAAATTACTCTGTTAAATGCAAGTAAACGTATTTCACCAAAATTAAATACTCATATAAAAGAAATATACATAAATGTAGTCACAATATCGAGTTATTTTGTAAATATAATGAAACTCATTTTCTTGAAAATGGCTGTGCAGATTCCTGGAACACGTCCATTGAGGGTGAGAACGGTTTCGGGTAAAAACTGTTTCATCAAAGATGTCAAATGGACTTTTATATGATTTTCCGGTGGAAAATTCAAAGCAATTGAGTAAAATAAATTTGGAGAGAGTAGGTGTTCCCAGCGGGGGTCGTCAGTGACTAATGAGCGGTCGAAGCGTGGATGGGGTCGATGGGCACCCCCCGGGACCCGCTTAAATACTTTACGCCGAACATATTAGCAAATATCGCATTTACGGAAAACATTCATAATGCGTGCCTGCCTTTAATAAAGCCACTTAGAGAGTTCGTAGGTGGTGTGTAGTGAATATTAAACCAAGAACAACCCCTTGGGACAACCTTCAGGTGCCGGGATTTTATTAGCACAGCTAATCTGTATTGTAAACTCCTTATTTCTGTAAATATTTATTGCTTTATTTGCATGCTTTTTATCATCTCCGGCGTCGTGGTTTAAATTTGAGTTCTCATTTAAAAATAATGAAACCAAATCAAGTAAGCAATATTCGCAGCATTCGTACTAAAAGACTTTTGAACTGAAACCACTGGGATTATTATTCATTCAAGTCATACGACATATTTCATAACCAAGTCTGAATAGTTACAGGTAGACAGGTAATAAACATTAATAATTTGATTTTCCCTGAAACGTGTGACAGTATAGAGATTTGCTTCATAGAGATTCGTATAACGCGTTCGGTGACTGAAATATGCGATATATGCTGTAGTTCATAATAGGAGGGGACCTAAATATCATGTATATCGATTTTAAAGGTAGACAATTTACGATGAAGTTACTCCGGCATTATATACTGGAACAATAACGTATACTCTGTCCACCTAACGGTCGGAAACATGCGTCCCGAACGTGTAACTCCACGTAGATATTTATGTCGTCAATTTGTGAACATTTGTAACTTTGTCAGATTTTTCGTGATGTGAAAAACGTCAAAGCGAATGATAGATGACTATCGTTCCGCAATTTGGTATGGAAATACGTGCGAAATACCTGCAACAATATTTATAGGAGCGTTTTGCTAGTATGCTCGATTGACAGTCGCTTAGAGAGACGCTTGTTTATGGTGGGGCGCTAGGATTTATAACCACTTGCTCTCCGCTTGTAATAAACCAGATAACTCAATTTATGGCACTAAAACGGCTGTGTGTCGTCTTGTATGATGCTGTAGTTATGTCAAGTTGAGTTACGATGATCACCTCGGGTGCGGTTAATAGTAACTGTCCTTGCGAACTCGTACAATGACCGCCTGCGTGCTGTAAGCAAGAATAATTATTGGAGCAATAATTATTGTTGTTTATAATTATTGCTCCAATAGCAGGTATGTCTAATTGTCATATTGGCAGTCCAGCTTTGTGAAAGTAATCCCTTCGATAGGACTGTAGGAAGATCCACAGTAAAATGGCTAGGATGGATTTAAGGTATTTAGGGTACTTACGACGATACTTGACACTGTTGATTCGTGCTCCCAATATCGTGCCGTTTGCAAAGTTGGTGTAAAGTTTTGTTTCTTGAGGATTTTACAGTTCTGGGACGTCCCTTTATTGATTGATGATGATTTAACACAACACTTTCACTTGTTACATGGATTTATGGTTTATTTCACGGAGCTCGGCACTTGGGCGGCTGGTGTCGGTTTTAGTTCGAACGAGAGTCCTTTTTCATTCGTCAGATGGCGCGATTGTGTCGCGCGCCACTAAAATAGTGATGAGGGTAAGGATGAATTTGGAGGGAAATAGGGATGTGAAAACATACTAAAAAAAGGAGTCATTATCGGTTCTTAAGGAAACCTTAACATTTTCCCCCATATCGAGGCTAGGTCCATACTATCTTAATAGGTTTGTGTGATGTGATGATAATGATTGATACATGTAATCATACGTACTTAATAAAACATGATAAATGCATAAATACCGAAAAATAAATAGACGACAATGTTATAAATAACAATTGTTAAAAATGATAGATGTGGAAAGTTTAATAAACATTGTCACCTCCATCCGGGATGGGACACAATTTTACCAGAGGTCGATCAACAACACCTTTTGCTGTTTCGACAGCTTTTCAACGCTGTCAATGGAGCCAATGTCAAAAAATTACCAGGTGTAAGCACCGATAAATCGTTAGGATCGGAGCTGAGTGAGCACAGCGGCCTTGAATTGAGAACCGCTTCCACCTGGGTGAGCAATGTATTAAGTTCCTCATAAGTGAGGATTTGTGTACCGATGACACGATATAAATGTGTATTTACGGACTTGACGCCGGCCTCCCAAAGTCCACCGAAATGTCGTGCCCCAGGAGGGTTGAAATGAAACTCTATGCGCTCGGTCTCACAAGCTGACTGCATGATGCTTAATAACTGTGACTGAGCACCCTTAAAATTGGTTCCACAATCAGAGTGGATGACGTTACACCTGCCACGGCGAGCTATAAATCTGCGCAAGGCAGCTAAAAAGGCTTCCGCGGACATGTCTGAAGTTAACTCTAAATGAAGTGCTTTTGTAGTAAAACATACAAAAAGACACAAATATGCCTTGGTTGTACGTGTACCGCGGCATCTGTGAACCGTTACGTTAAATGGACCTGCGTAATCGCAACCAACAGATAGAATTTGATTGTTGGGCCAATAATCTATATGAAATGATAACCACTCTGGACCTGTCCACCAGAGGGCATGATTGATAAGCTCGTGTGGTTGTAAGCCACGACTCGCACAATCGGCTTGGTTTTGCTTGTCTGGCATATGTTTCCAGACAGCAGTGGGTAATGTTCGCTGAATATTCGCGATCCGATTCCCAACGTATGCTTTGAAAATTGTTGAATTTGACTTGATCCATGCTAAAACGATCATTGACTCAGACCTCACGAAATCAATGCTGTCTATGTTTATCTTGTTAGAAAATGCGTTGATAACATAACTCATAAGATCTGTTATTCTGAGTTCAAAAGTGACTGGCCTAATGCGAAAACATCCAAAACAATTTGATGTGACATGATATATTGCTCGACGCGGAGACAATATCCAAGAGTTTTGCCATAAAAGAAATTGTAGCTGTTGTAGGCCTGGATGAAAATGTTCATTATGTACTGATTGGATGATAAGATGAGTCAAACGATGTTTACGCGGCAATAGCGCTGGATGTTTGGTTTCGAATTTGAGGTCAGATCTGGAAAGCCTTCCCCCCACCCGCAAAATATCGGAATGGTCCAAAAAAGTGTTGAGCTTCCTTAACCGTTTAGGTAACGTCTTCCCTGCGGATAATAACCCAAAAAGAATGCGCTGATAATCCCTAAGTTCTTGAATGATATTGATTTGCCGGTACATTTGACGTACGTCGGCTGATAAAATGATGGTAGGAAGACGAAAATTTAAAATTATATTATTGATATCTGTATGCAAATTGTAGTACGCAGCAGCAGATTGACACTTCTCAGGTGGAATGCGTTCCATCCGACCACTTGATATGTATTCCCTGATGTGGGCTTTATATTCTTCTCCAAAAGAGGGATTACGCAGAAGGCATTTTTCTAATAGTTTAAATCGCCGAAGCGAAATGGAATATGAATCATTGAAAGTTGGTAAAACTTGATCATTAAAAGGTAGCTGTACGGTAAAACGACCGACAGCATCACGATGATGAGTTATTTGATAACTGTCCTCGCAACGAACATCGTCTGCAGAGGCTGCTTGATGATTTAATTCGTTGTGGATGCTATCTGTGTCCCACAACTTCTCGACAACTAAATCTAAAATGTCCTCGCAACGAAAATCGTATGCAGAGGCTGCTTTATGATTTGATTCATTGTGGATGCTATCTGTGTCCCACAACTTATCGACAACTATATTTAAAATGTCCTCGCAACGAACATTGTCTGCAGAGGCTGCTTGATGATTTGATTTGTTGTGGATGCTATCTGTGTTCCACAACTTCTCTAAAACTATATCTAAAATGTCCTCGCAACGAACATCGTCTGCAGAGGTTGCTCTATGCTTTGACTCATTGGGGATGCTATCTGTGTCCCACAACTTCTGGACAGCTATGTCTAAATTGTCATCCAGTGATATATGATTAATTGATGCTGGGATGGACTCAACTGTGCGATCAGCAATTTTTGTCCTACCCATAAGAATGAAACCGAATATTGTGTTAATAGCTGTTGCGGTATGATTATTAAGGTCGATTTTACCCGGCATAAGAATCTGTGGGAAAATCTCTCCACCAATCAAAAGATCAATAGGACGACGCTGATGAAAGTTTGAATCTGCTAGCTTGAGATTTCCTATATGAGGATAATCATCAATATTGTCTGCATGTGTGGGCATGTCACCGCAAATTTTGTCTAAGACAACCGCTTCAATTTTGAAGGACGGTTCCGATTTACCCAATGGGCGAAGTTCTGTATAAACCAAGCTGCCTAATTGGTTTGGAACGGTATCACCAATTCCCAACATAGGAAAATTCGACCTTACAAGAGGCAGGCCCAATCGCCTCACACAAGCAGTAGAAATGATATGAGCCTGACTACCCGGATCGATCAAAACTCTAACCTTTTCAAAAGTGTTATGTTTATTTCTTACTTGCACTGCTGCTGTGGCAAGAAGAATAAAAGAATGAGAAACGCTAGTGGAAAGATTTGACAACGTCGTGGCAGGTGTGACGTGTGCCGATTCTTCAGGACTGACTACACCAGTCTGGTCCATGATAGCTACATGTACCTGTGACTGTGGCACATTAGATACAGAAGTATTTGTTGACGTCGGAAAATGTAATAAGCTGTTATGACGCTTATGGCATGTTTTACAAGACCGATCTGAAAAACAATTTGAAACGTTATGATTTGGTCGCAGACAATTCAAACAAAGTTGAAGCTTCTTTACAATTTGTGAGCTTTCTTGAGGTGTTTTAGAAATGAAATCCTTACAGTTGTAAATAGCATGCTTTTCTTTGCAAACTACACAATCTGTTGTGTTGGGAGTTTGATTTAATAACAATGTTGAAGGTTTATTTGTTTGTGATTTATTTTTATTAAAATTTGAATTGTTGTTCCTTTTAATATTGTTATTACTGTTGTTATTAATGTTTACCTGACGGTTGATATCGATTGATGCAATTGGGATATGTGAAAGAGATGAACGCTCTAATGCATTACATCTTTCTAATAAAAATGTTTTAAGTTGACTAAATTGTGGAAAATCAGCACCGTTGCATGATAGTTCAAAAGCCTCACGTGACTGTTTATCAATTTTTGTTAAAAGAGAGTGAAATAAAATAAAATCCCAATTGGAAGTAGGTAAACCCAAAGAATTTAACATTGAAAGATTCTCAGCAAAACAATCCAAAAGGGTGCGCAGGCTCTGCACTGACTCGGTACTAATTTGTTTTAAATTACAAATTTGCTCCCAACACAAAAATGCCAGATAACGCTTGTTGGTATATCTGTCCACAAGAGCTTGATATGCACTAATATAATTTGCTTCTGATATAGGGTAAGCCCGAATAAGATTAACTGGCTCCCCTGAAAGGGAAGTAACCAAATATTGAAACTTTTCCACATTTGAAATGTCTAACCTAGTATGAACCAAAGTATTGAATAAGTCAATGTAACCCGGGAAGTCTTTAAATTGACCCGAGAAATTAGGTAATTGTATAGGTGGTAATTTTGTTAGTTTCCTATGTTCACCTGATGATGAGGAAGCTGAAGGCATAACCTGATGATTGTTATCAGGCAAAAGTTTATGCTGAATTTCAAGGACTTCAAAATACATGTCATCTGCCTGCTCTTGATATGTTGTTTGCTTGAGAATACAATCCTCTCTACCAAGGCCCCTGTACTCACTCAGAAGCTTAATGTGAGAATCGTTGAATGCATCCATAAGGGATTCTAAACGCGTACACCATGTTTCGAAACGGGATAGAAGAGCAGGATCTTTTAAAGTATTGCGAGCACAGGTGACAGCATCCGATAATCTCTTAAATGCTATATTACGCTTAGATTCATGATGAGATGCCATTGCTTCACTCATGTTGACTGATTACGATTACAAAACAATGTTAAAAGAAAGTATAAAATGATACTGTTTATTGAACAGAGTTACCAAAAACAAACCACTGTTTAGATTCAAAATGATTAGATATTATAAGTAAAACAATTTTAACTATTGTTTACAAATGGTAGAAAATGATGTTTCACAAACTACTAAAAATCTACTAAGTTAGTAGAATTTTTAATTATATGGTATGTTTTTGAGATGGCAACTCTAAATGAACGAATGAACAAAAACGATATGTAGGTAGTTATAAAAGCCTATATTGCTATGTTAATAATGATTTCGAAGGACCTTTGATGTAATATTGATTACTGAACCAATGTTTTAATTCTGATACTCAATACACAATTGTGACTATTCCGCGCTGATATGTTACGACAAAATAGCCAATGGTAATGTTTTGATAATACGATTACAACGTCATAAGTTACGTGTAACGAGCTAAGATGATAAATTAAAACGCCGCATGTTTACGTTTTAACAAGAAATGAGATGTATAAACCCTGTATGTTAAATTTATACACAAATGATAAAATCTTAGACGCTGTATTTGTTACGTTAAGATCACCAATATGATTATAAAGTTTAAATATCGCATGTTATATTTAAACAAACTCAATTTGACAACTCGTTCGTCGCAACATGAGAAATGATAAAATTATTTTAAAACTCGACCACCATTCGGTGACAATGTTTCTCGAACTAAGTCACGTGAAATACCTACCTAGATGGTCTACGTGAAGAAACTTTATGCGAACTTACTATGATAAATGCATTTGTTTTATGTTAAAAACGAATTATACATACATAAATATCGTTATTTTATGATGTTTAAATTGTTTGAATGTGTATTTACTGATATTATGATAATATGGACGCCAGACGTAATATTCGTGTTAGAAAAAGGTAGCCATTTTTAATGATTCGAATATTTAAATGCGGCTCGAAGACCAAAAATGTGAAAGTAATCCCTTCGATAGGACTGTAGGAAGATCCACAGCAAAATGGCTGGGATGGATTTAAGGAATTTAGGGTACTTACGACGATACTTGACGCTGTTGATTCGTGCTCCCAATATCGTGCCGTTTGCAAAGTTGGTGTAAAGTTTTGTTTTTTGAGGATTTTAAAGTTCTGGGACGTCCCTTTATTTATTGATGATGATTTAACACTTTCACTTGTTACATGGTTTTATGGTTTATTTCACGGAGCTCGGCACTGGGGCGGCTGGTGTCGGTTTTAGTTCGAACGAGAGTCCTTTTTTATTCGTCAGATGGCGCGATTGTGTCGCGCGCCAGTAAAATAGTGATGAGGGTAAGGATGAATTTGGAGGGAAATAGGGATGTGAAAACATACTAAAAAAGGAATCATTATCGGTTCTTAAGGAAACCTTAACAAAGACAAAGCAATCCCCAACTCCTGAACTTTGATGAATTTCAGGAGTTGGGGATTGTGACGTCACTCTGCCAGTATAAAGTGTAGCACTCCATGACGTCACACGATATTCCATCACAATGTATCGTCGTAATACGTTTAGGTGGCAAAATAAAAATTACGTGTCCAATATTTTTAGGTTATCTGACTGACGAACTAAATATATATTTTTTGTCAACTACCCTATTACGATATTTCAAGCGGAAAATTTCTAACTTGTGATTCCCCACAAGTTATAATGGGTATAATCTAAGGACGAATTGGTTGAACAACGTTAAGCAGCCAGTGGTGTTCAGTGAACTATGAAGATGTAAAACATGTCACATGGGATTTGCTCGAGTCGTCTAGGTGTTGCGGACGCTGCTGCGAGCGAGCCGGAGAGAACGCCCCCGGCTGTTTCTACTTCAATAAATCATCTCTATGTTACCACCCAACAATAAGTTAAGTTATAATGAAGTTCGATTGTCTCGTTGAATATTAATAACTGTATGAAGCCCACGTACCATACCATACCTACCTAACTAGTGGCGTACGTCGATAACAGGTCTTTCAACGTATTTTAAGCTTGGTATTCTTACTTAAAGGATTTTGTTTAAAACTTTAACTACTTTTAAACGCCGAATCTGATCTGATGTCTATTTTTGAAAAGCACTTTTTTAATATTAATTTGTTGCAAGGAAAATTGTTGGTTAGGTGGATCAATATTTTAGAATTTGCTGCTAGATTTTAGATGAAATGAGTAGTAATAGGTACCTATTGTACAATTAAATGCCATCGAGATATCTTTACTGCTATACCTACCTGTCAGTAGGTAGATATGTATCTAAATTATTTTAGTTTGACTAAGTACTTTTTATATGCCATACTCGACTCACCTGTGGTATCCTTCAGAAATAATGGAGTTCTAATACATCATGAAAATATGAAACTAAAATATAGGTAATTCTACCTGACTCACTTGTAAAAATCAAGTAGGAAATCATTGATGACGTTTATATGTTCTAGGTATGTTATTAATATAACAAGCCTCCTCTATTACCTTTTTGGAAGGTATTATAAATGGGTTAAACGGATTTTTGCTAAATTGCCACACGGGTAGACCATGACCTGTGAAAGGACATGGAGACGTTTTATCCCGCGAACGTTCCCGTGGCCAAAGGATAATTTCCGACGGTAAAGTTGCTGGCAGAAGCTAGTCCTAATATTTTTTTAGTTAGATACCAGCATGGGATTTGGCATGGGGCAGCCTGCCCCACCCTTCACTCTGACTCGTAACTAAGAGTTCAAGAGAAAAACTACAAGATAGCTACAGACATTTTTGATCACGCTAGCAAATCGCCCTTACATTTGCAGTGTAGTGTAGTGAACTGAACTGATAAGTACCGTTACATGTTGCAGTTTACTTTCATCTTTTTATTATTAAACATGATTACTATATTTTTAGAGGCATATATTTGTCATTTTTTCGATGTGACATTCAAATGCACAATTATTATAATCGTATTTTGTATTTGTAGGACATTTTTAAATCCATTGACATTTGAATGTGACATTCTAAAGTGATTATTTTGTTATTATTCTGATATCTTGACAAATGTATTTTTTTTTTTTTGTAATTTTTAATGTGACATTCTAGAATGATTATTTTGATATGATTTATTAATTTGACATATTTTAATATAAATATATATATATTCATCTTACATTCTAGAATGGTAATTAAGACTTGCATTATTTTATTGACATTTACACATATTTTATTATTACTGCATTTGATAATCTAGAATAATTATTTTGAACTGTATTATTTATCAATATTTGCATGTCATTGCCCAAGGCAAAGGTTATTTTGATTTGAATTGTAAGATTTTAATTTGTTCTTAATTCTGTTATTAATATTTGCATGCCATTATTTAAGGCAAACATGACGTTCTGTATCTTTTTTTTTTTAACATCTCTTACATATTGACAATTTGTTGTGTGTACTGTACTCATGTTTGAGCAAATAAAGATTGAATTTGAATTTGACATTTTTGATTTTCTGAGTATCGGTTCGAGCGGCCTTATTTATTTTTGCCACCCTGTGTCCCGACACACTTGGTCCGCCTCTGAACTTTTGTAAAAAAATTCGAGTTGCCCCACCCCTAAGCAAATGTTGGATACGCCCATGACAAGCAGGACGCAAAAATATTGGACAGTGTACACCACGGTTTGCCATCAGGAAGATCAATACTCTAAACTCAATCATTTATTCATAACTAGCGGGCCGAATCAGCCATTTTTACGCAAACCCAACAAAATCTGTCCCCGGCTATCTACTTACAGAATAAAGTACATATAGCTACGTTATTTTATTTGTTACAATGGTAAGAAATGAATCATATCAACACATTTTCAAGGAAAATTCTCGCTACCGAGTCGTTGCTCACTATCACATTCCGATAAAACATATTGAAAACAATTTGGAATGGAATTTTATCGACAGATCTTGAGTCCTGAGTCTGTTACAGAGAATACTCCTAAAACTTATATTTGTCGTATCCTTGGCTGTCACAACCATACCGTAGGTGTTATATAGATCAAAATAGGAACATGTATTATTAGTTTTATTGATTTCACAATTATCCCAGGTGTGGAGAATTTACGAATGAGTAGGTAGGTCTCGTGCTGATTTTGTGAGAGTCATCGTAATGTATGTGGACGAAATGGAATATTCGGAGTAGTGGCACAATCAAACCTGGTGTTTCTAAGAATTGCGTAACTACCTAATGATTACTTATGAAGAATCTTGAGAAAATGATAGTAATATGATTAACTAGTTCATTAGGGAGGCACATTCTGTCAATATGCCAAGAAAATAACCGACGAACTTGTACGAAGAGGTGTCATTGCTGTAATTTATTTGATAATAATTAAGATACTCTAAGTTAGTGGGTAGGATTAAAGAAACTGCCCTAAAATTAGGATGAAAGGCCAACCACCATCAGAACTTACGAAGAAAAACCTAAAAAGCTCAGGTAGATTCGATCAAATATTTATCACGCACGGAGTAGGTAGGTACTGCTGGTAAGGCACATAGAGATAAATCTTTTCACGTACCTTCTAGTGGTATTTACTTTTCCTAAATATCTGGTAGTTTTTGTACGTGTTAGTACTCGTACCTAAGTACTGTCTATGGTTTACATTACCCTCCTTCGGCAGTCGGGTAAAAACGGTCGTGGCCGCGTAGAGACTGTACACGAGTCTTAAAAACAGTCTATTCTATTTGCTATTTAGTTTTTACACAGACTTCATTCAGATGCCTAAACAATGTCTCAATTATGTAGTGTGAAGCCTGATAAAAATTGGATGGAACTAACGAATTGAATTTGTTGTTTCTGGGAATGACATCAAAAGAAAAGTGTAAGAGAGAAAGGTTTCAGGGTTCTAATTAACTCTAAATATTATTTTTGTAAGGCCTAGTTGCTTAGGTACAAGTTCTTACAGTACAGAAGTTAATTTGTTGATTTCACAAGGATTCATTTCTAGTATATTCATTTTGTATGGTAAGTAATTTCAGCAAGTAACTTTGAGTGGCGTAAATAAAGCCTGGTAAGTTACGCTCATCTGTGCCCTGTGTCTCATACAGGCATTAAATCATACACCTTAGGGCTGGGCACAGACACACGTAGTACCTAGGTAGGTACAGTGAGTATGGATAGAGCATAACGCACTCGCGTCGTTTATTTCACCTTAGCACTTATTACGCTTTTTTCATATTTTTTTGGACGCCTATTTACGAGATCGTGAGGACGGGTAGCAATTTTCAGGTAAAATGTTAAATAAAATTCCTCGAGCTTGAATGCCCCATTTCTGTCACTTTTATTTGATATCAAATTCTTAGAAAATAACTTATTGCCAAATATTTAGTACGGACCTATATTTATTTGCTTCATTCATCTGATGTTGGAAAACAGTGTTTTTTTATTTTATTTAACGTTTGGTATACCAATACAGTTGAGGTTTATAATTATAATGGACTAGGTTCTGCCCACGGCTTCGCCGGCGTAAATAGTGTTATTTAATCCCAAAGAAACACTATACCGGGATAAAAAGCTAATTCCAAACTATAATATATATTTGTAAATTTCATCCAGATCCGTTCAGCCGTCCTGGCGTATTGGGTAACAAACATCCATCCATCCTCAAAACTTTAGCATTTATTATACCGACTAGCTTCTGCCAGCGGCATCGCCCGCGTGAAAGTCGACGACGATGTATGTACCAGGCCCCTCAGAAAGTATTGCGAAAAAAAGTTTTTATATATGGGAGACTGGCCAGTTATAATGTTTTTCGAAAATATGATTATTTATAAGTAAAAATAAGTAAGTTCCAATTTCAAAATTTCCCTGCACATTTTTTGCGAGTTAATTCAAAGTATTGTGTCTCACTGAAATATGGATCTGCGCCGGGAACATTTTAGAGCTATGATTTTATACGATTTCAAGTGTCGCCTGAAACCGGATGAATCGTACGATAGACTTCAAATGGCATTCATGGATGAAGGCCCTTCCAAGGCAACCGTGTATCGTTGGTATAACGAATTCAAGCGCGGTCGACCAACTTTGGGGGATGACGAAAGAAGCGGTCGCCCTTTGACGGCTGTTACCGAAGAAAACGTGCTAGCAGTGAAAAATTTAATCCAAGACAATAGGCGAATTACATATCAGGAGATTCAACACATATTGAAGATTGGATCGGGAAGCGTTCACGAGATTCTACACAGCCATCTTCGCGTGAGGAGGATAGTATCACGCTGGGTGCCGCACAACCTCACCGATGCTCAGAAGCAGGCCCGGGTGGAATGGTGCCGTGATATGCTTAACAAATTTGAAGCAGGCTCGTCTCGGCGTGTTTACGACATCGTTACAGGTGATGAGTCCTGGATTTATCAATACGACCCAGAAACCAAGCGCCAGTCGACTGTTTGGGTGTTTCAAAATGAGCCAACGCCTACCAAAGTGAAGCGATCTAGAAGCGGGGGTAAGATTTTGATCGCTAGCTTTTTTAATTTGACTGGCCACTTGGTATCAATTCCCTTACGGGATCAAAGAAGCATTAATGCCGAATGGTATACTACCAAATGTTTGCCAGAAGTTTTCTCTGTTATAAGCAACAAGCGACCAAACACAGGGCTCCGCGGGCTACTGCTCCACCACGACAATGCACCTGCGCACACCGCACTCAAAACGAGGGACTTCCTGGACAGCACGCCAGTCAAACTCCTGGGTCACCCTCCTTACAGCCCTGATCTAGCACCGTGTGACTTCTTTTTATTCCCAAAAATAAAAAATCAGCTCAAAGGGATACAATTTTCGTCGCCGGAAGATGCGCTGGCTGCGTTCGAGCAGGCTGTAAACGAGGTGTCTGCGGCGGACTGGAAAAAGTGTTTTGAAAACTGGTTTAGGCGCATGAATCTTTGTATAGAGGCTGGTGGAAAGTACTTTAAAAAGATTTAATAAAAATATATGTACGTATAGAACAATTTTTTTTAGTTTCGCAAAACTTTCTGAGTGTCCCACGTATTGTAGGAAACATTGGCTTTAAAAAAGGTGACTGTATTGAGATGGATGCCACTAAATAGAGTTGTATGAAAGAAGGAAACACGCAACGCCGACCTTAAATAAATCGGGATTAGGCCAGGAGAATATGATGATCTACAGTTTACAGGGACTACCCAACATAAGTACCTATAAATATGATAAGACGCGTTAATACTATGTTTTCTCTGCGTTAAAACTACCTTAGTATAGAATTATGAATTCTACTTCCTACCATATACCAATCACACTAATAATTATAAAGGCGAAAGTTTGTGAGTGTGTATGTGTGTGTTTGTATGTTTGTTACTTCTTCACGCTCAAACGGCTCGACGGATCTGGCTAAATTTGGCACAGAGATAGATTTTAGTCTGGAATAGCACATAGGATACTTTTTATCCCGGGCATATGTTCCCTTGGGATAATTTTCGATATAGATGCGGGCCATGCCGCTGGTAGAAGCTAGTTTTGTTACATAAAACACAAATAGCAAGTAAATAGGTATGTACTCAAAATAGCAACGAAACTGGCGGTAACATCAGTGACATTATTCAGCTTATTTCACAACGCGACCATATTCCTGTGCTTTCCGTTTGTGAATGCATTGTTTGCGTAAAATAATACACGGGTAAGACGCCTATTTTGACTGTAAAATGGGAAATATTATGTACGGTGTCAGCTTTTCTCGTTTTGGTAGCTTGAAATTCTTTTAGTTTGTCGGTCAAGGCCTTACTGACGAATCGAAAATTTATAAGTCCCATCTCTGAAATGGTGTAAAATAAACTATTTAAAATCAACAGCATCTGCATCAATAGCTGTCGAGTGTATTAGGTCTAAATATGAAATACAGAGGGGGAGATATTTTTACGCTCGAACTTACCCCTGAATAATAATAGGGCTTGATGCAGAACGCGGTACTCCAGGAGCCCTGACCACCGGTAGCTTGGACCCTGCTCCCGATACCGGTGGGCTACAATTTTTTTATATTTTACATGTTTTTTATAATTTATTTTATGAAAATATTTAAAAATGTAGGCAATATGAAAATAAATAAAATAAAGGACATAATAATACTATAACCTTTATTTATATAAAAATCAGATTGCAATCAGATAAAACGCACACAGACTACAACACAAATAATAAAACGCTGATATCTATTTTTCCTAAGTATAAACTATATAAAGACCGAAATTCGGTCAAATCACTCGTTCATTTTCCAGAAAATATTTTTGTAATCTATTTGTATTCAAGAAAACGAGGTAGGTATTATTATCTACCTACGAACTTGTTTTTCCGATTGATGTTTACGGCAACATTATGTACCAATATAAATACCAACGAGTAAATATGTTCATTCCGTAGGTATGTACTTAAATAAATAATAATTTACCTGTTACTCGAGCGTTTTGCTGTTACCTCAGTTGTGAATAAAAGCAGTGATTTCTTTCTTTGTAGACGCCACATTTGTCAATATTCAAAGTGAGCTATGTTTGTAAACAAAATAGAATCTAAATTCTAATAAAATAAGATCGTTCGATGTGAGTTTTCAGTTTTCTTCTTGTGAAACAGACATTCTCATAAAAATATAACACAACAGAAATCTCTACTTATCTATTAATTTATTGATAATTAAAAAGTTAGTACTTATTTTAAACTAAGTGAAATCTTTTAAATCAAAATAATATGTTAAAATAATTAAATTACTCATTCAAACGTATTTTCATATAGAAAATCAAATAATAATCAGTCTACATAAAATTGTAATATCTCAAAGAAAGCATTGAACTTAAACTTTGAAGAAAATAAGACACATCATATTATAACTTCGATGAGAATTCCAGCAGTATTAAATTTTATATTATGAGATTACTTGTCATACAACGGCTTATGACGGCTAAGGCATATTATAGTTGTGGTAGAATCATCTATTTCTGTGAAAAATATGATCATGATGACATTGACAAATGAAGAAAATCCATTTCTTAAAGTGCTGGCACATTCAATAAGACATTTCTATAAATTACAGTAAGACAGGTACTTCTCATGTAAAAATATTACTTTTGTTGTACTCTATCAAGTGTAGTAGTTAGTATTTATATCGATGAAAGTTGACCTAAATAAGCTGGATAATGTAAACAGTATTGTAAGTAAATAGCTGGTATTGACATTTTAGTACCTACCGCTGTCAACAGAATGTTTTCGGCGGAATTTGTGTGCGAGGTTGCGAGCATTTGATGCGTATGCAGATGCAGGCAGTATACGGAATTGGCTTTCAGTATATTTGCATCACATCAGGCTATAACCGTAACCGTTCTGACTGTTGTGGAACTGGACCTACAAATCCTACAATATCGTTATAACAATAAAAGATCAAAGTGTTAAGATGGACAGACCAATTAGAGAATACACCAAGCAGAAGGACGCTCCTCCCCTCTATTATGATTAGAATTCTCAGTTGTATCTCTAAATAGTATAAAACAAAGTCGCTTCGAATAAAGACGTCATACTTGACCGTTCTTCTCCACGTAGGTATTTCCTGAAAGGATGGTAGAATCACTTAATCATGATCCAGACCAGGTTGTTCTCCCAGCGACACCCTGAGCCGAGGTTCGACCCCATAGCGGGTAGCCCTCAGCATGGTCGCCTAGGTTTAGCTTTTTGCGCCTGGCTGGAGGCTCTAGTCTAGTTTTCACAGGATCTCCCAGTTAAGCAGTAGCCAATCTCTCTGACTGAACTGCAATACGCCACATAAAAAAAAAAAAACCTTAGCCGTCGTTCTGTTTCTCCGCAGACTTCTTCTAGGCCACCGAACGAATTTTGAAAGGCTTTTAATAGAAAGAGCGACATGGAAGGTTTTAGTATATAATTTGCACCGTGCGAACACGGAACGGGTTGCTAGTTTTAAATATAATGGAAACCGTATTTCTTCCAGGGAACCACCTGAAATGGCTTACAGACAAAAACATATAACTTTAAAAAGAAAAACAAAATGGAGTCATTATCATTAGGTACCCCGTATTGTTCATGAAATGTAAGAGGTAAGACAAATGGAGCAATTGTGGTGCTTTTAAGCGAAGGATTAACGACCTATCATTACATTATGTTTTATAAAAACGTTGTGACTTGAAAATGCTGTGTCACGCGGCTGGGTTTAATATGAGGGAAGCTGAAGTTTGAGGTTTTTGCCGATAAACTTTCCAAATGAAGTATTAATTGGGTAACCTGCCAAAAGCCCAAAATATCCTGAATTAAGTTCTTATAATTATTTAAACTGTGACTTAATTATTTTAGACAGCTATTAGAAAAAGTCTATTTAGTCTCTGACGATATTATAAAATACTTGGCCCATAAGTAAACATCAATTAAGTCTGTCTTGTCTTTCTTAATGGCAACTTTAGGCGCGCTCAAGGTAATGTCATATAATGTCTAAAGGACAAGTGTGTCCATGCGTCGAATAATTAATTAAGGGTCGCCGCAGACGGTCAGTAGTTATCTCGTTGGAGCAACACGTCCCTCTGTTTGTCCCGAGTTTGCTTACCGACGGGACACCCTCACTAGGGTTATCAACTTTTCTTTGGAAAAAACAACAAGAAATAGAGTATATCTGATTTTAAAGAAAGAAAGAAAGAAAAAGTGTTTAAGTGTCACAAAATGACATACATATATACATAAAAGAAAAGAGTAAATCTTATTGTTATTTTTAAACTAGCTCCAACCAGCGGCTCCGCCCGCGTGAATGTCGAAAATATCCCGAGGGAACATATTCCCGAGATAAAAAGTATCCTATTTGCTATGCCTGACTAATCTATCTCTGTGTCAATTTCATCAAGATCCGTATTTTCGTTTGAGCGTGAAGAAGTAACAAATATACAAACACACTCACAAACTTTCGCCTTATAATATTTGTGTGATTAATTATTTGCATAAAATAAGTACCTTTCATTGTTATAAAAATATTAGACATCAATCTGCCGAGGAGCTTGTGCAAGCAACGCTTGCGGAGGTCTGTCCGTGGATGGGTAAGACATTACATACCAAGACTCCTCCGTGCCTGCTTCCGAAAGCACGTTAAGCCCGGCAGTAATTTCAAGATATTTGACTGTCGTTACGGTATGTATGTAGTCAAAGGTAAATTTTGTTCTTGCCAAGGGGCATTCAATAAGGCATGTTTTTCGCTTCCCATTGCTTTGAAAAAACAATGCCAAATAAAAGAGTGTTTTATCGTACTCTATTGTGTTTGTAAAATAGAGTACAATACTCTTTATACGAGTACGGTCGGCAACCCTAACCTTCACCTTGAATATTTCACTCAACAAGTACCTCAGCGCCGTAACGATTCTCAGCGTGTACCAGGCTAGTTGGAAATTAATCAGTACGTGGTTTAGTTCTGCCTTCTTTAATATTTGATGGTGTTTGTTCAGACTGTGAGCCTGATCGATCTTTGAGCTTCTCTTTGATGTACAACAGATATTTACAGATTTGGTTTTATGACTACGTATGTTTACTACGGTACTGAAGTTTTGAGCATCTTTATGCAGTTTTAAGATCTTTTCAAAAGCCGTATTCTGAATAAGAAAGAGGGCGGACAGATGTACCGTTTTATTTAAAACATTAACAGCGTTTTCCATGTATAACCGAAGCGAATCCTATTAGGTAACACCGTGATACCATGTTAGAAATCTTCAACGTTTTAAAATATTCTGACTGCGTCGAATTTTAAATATTTTATATGTTTTAAATTGTCCAATCTGTTCGGTATTGAATTATAAGCGGACGATACAGCGTTTCATGAATTGAATTTTCGTTTGATTGGAAGCTAATTACTTCATAGTAGTGTGCTTTAAAACAGTGACAGAATCGGAAATTTGATTAAAATGACTTACTGCGAATACGAGAAGAATCATACGAGTATCATGTTGTTGTGGTGTCACTATTGTGCTCGAAATGTTATGATAAATTGAAGACAAAATTAATAGTTTTGATTTAGTTTAGTCGAAAATCTGCAATTTATATACAAACAAACGTCTTTACGTGGGACACTCAGAAAGTTTTGCGAAACTAAAAAAAATTGTTCTATACGTACATATATTTTTATTAAATCTTTTCAAAGTACTTTCCACCAGCCTCTATACAAAGATTCATGCGCCTAAACCAGTTTTCAAAACACTTTTTCCAGTCCGCCGCAGACACCTCGTTTACAGCCTGCTCGAACGCAGCCAGCGCATCTTCCGGCGACGAAAATTGTATCCCTTTGAGCTGATTTTTTATTTTTGGAATAAAAAGAAGTCACACGGTGCTAGATCAGGGCTGTAAGGAGGGTGACCCAGGAGTTTGACTGGCGTGCTGTCCAGGAAGTCCCTCGTTTTGAGTGCGGTGTGCGCAGGTGCATTGTCGTGGTGGAGCAGTAGCCCGCGGAGCCCTGTGTTTGGTCGCTTGTTGCTTATAACAGAGAAAACTTCTGGCAAACATTTGGTAGTATACCATTCGGCATTAATGCTTCTTTGATCCCGTAAGGGAATTGATACCAAGTGGCCAGTCAAATTAAAAAAGCTAGCGATCAAAATCTTACCCCCGCTTCTAGATCGCTTCACTTTGGTAGGCGTTGGCTCATTTTGAAACACCCAAACAGTCGACTGGCGCTTGGTTTCTGGGTCGTATTGATAAATCCAGGACTCATCACCTGTAACGATGTCGTAAACACGCCGAGACGAGCCTGCTTCAAATTTGTTAAGCATATCACGGCACCATTCCACCCGGGCCTGCTTCTGAGCATCGGTGAGGTTGTGCGGCACCCAGCGTGATACTATCCTCCTCACGCGAAGATGGCTGTGTAGAATCTCGTGAACGCTTCCCGATCCAATCTTCAATATGTGTTGAATCTCCTGATATGTAATTCGCCTATTGTCTTGGATTAAATTTTTCACTGCTAGCACGTTTTCTTCGGTAACAGCCGTCAAAGGGCGACCGCTTCTTTCGTCATCCCCCAAAGTTGGTCGACCGCGCTTGAATTCGTTATACCAACGATACACGGTTGCCTTGGAAGGGCCTTCATCCATGAATGCCATTTGAAGTCTATCGTACGATTCATCCGGTTTCAGGCGACACTTGAAATCGTATAAAATCATAGCTCTAAAATGTTCCCGGCGCAGATCCATATTTCAGTGAGACACAATACTTTGAATTAACTCGCAAAAAATGTGGAGGGAAATTTTGAAATTGGAACTTACTTATTTTTACTTATAAATAATCATATTTTCGAAAAACATTATAACTGGCCAGTCTCCCATATATAAAAACTTTTTTTCGCAATACTTTCTGAGGGGCCTGGTATTGTTAACAGCATAACAATAAGTTAAACCAAGAACTCAAGACGCTTCTAATGAACAGTAGTACCTCAGAACTTACTATGCATACACATAAATACATTGTAATATCAAGCTAACTGTCTGCACTATTAACAATTATTAAAAGAAATTCCGGACGGTACAAGAGAATTCCGTCTGCGTAATTCCCTCGTTATTCTAGTTAATTCTTGTGGTTTGTAAGAGGTGTGAGCTAGAGTTATTGTTTGTACATCGCCCGCGCGGCTAGGACGCTCAGAGCGGCAGGCGAGCCAAGCTCTGCTCTGCACATCAAATAGGATTACGGTATGTCCACGCCCGGCTTTCATTGTTCTGCTACATCGTCCACGGCTTAAGTCTCGACCAGCAATCTGTACCTACTTACGGTGTACGTGCATTGTGCACCAATTACATATGGTACTGTTGGGTTTGAACTCTTTTGTTGGTTTAAACTTCGTTTTCTGGTTGGGATGCAAATGGTATAAACGGAACACTTCAATTTCAGGATTTTCGATTACCTTTAAAATGTAGCTTCTCTTGCGTTGACAAGATCTAGGAGTAGGTAATGAGACATTAGTAGACAAATAATTAATTGAGTTGGGATCTTTGTTTGGATAATGATCGAATAAGCAAATGTTTACAGGCAGCCGTGCGAAGTGTGGAAAATTACCATTGGAAAAACATGATTTTCGACGTCACTGAAAATGCTGAAAAAAATAACGGCTAATGTAAAAAAATCGCCATTGTAGATATTTATAAGAAAGCACTCGCTGGGCGCGTTCCCCAGCATATTTTGGACGCGTCTCGTAACAAGATTTAATTTAATTTTTTCGACGCCGCCATTTTATTATATTACCTACAGATTTATCTTTTTTACGCTTGTATTTTATTATTTCGTAACGTCAAAGATTTAATATGGCCGCGATAACTTCTGGCCTGCCGTTAAATTATTAAATTGTTGTTATGTAACAAAATGAGTAGCAAAAAGTACATGAAATATTGTTTTACGATATGTTGGGCTTTGTTTTATTTGTAACGGCTACTGTCAACTCAGCGCTTGTATGCTCGATATTTTGCTACATTCCAGTCTGAATGGTTTGTTGAATATCTAGTAATAAATCCTGAATAGTTTGAACATTTTGTTTCTGTTAGAGTGTGGTGTGGTGGTGCTGTACAACATGTGGGAGCTAGCCGGGAGGGGGGGATGTGGGGGTGACCGGGGTGAGGAATGGCCTCTATATATTGCGAGCTTTCTGTTATGGACTATTACCGGCGCATTACTGCGCTTATATGAAAATTACCTACGATACAATTTCAACAAAAGGAAAGCGAAAATGCCTTGAAATACATGTTGTCTCCGGATGTTTATTTTTGTACTCGGGATCAGAAAATTCACCTCGGAGACCACATATTATTATATACATACGGCATTTAAGATACAAGGTCAACGTCTCGCTTTACTTGTGAAATTATCAAACGAAGTATTTACTCTTGCAAAAGTTAATTCAACTGAAAAGCACTGCTTCGTCCGAGTTGTACCTAAGGTACATGGAGCCGGATGCACTAGGCAGACTCAAGTTTTATTTGTCATCTTTCTACAAGCGAAATGGAAAACAAGGCAATCACAACTTTTACAGAACTGAGAAAACTTTCAGCCGGGAACTGAAGTAAATTGACTACATTGTGTTACGGCCGCTGTGAATTCATGTCGCTTCGGAATGAAAATATGGGCCCAAGTTAGCTCGGAGGCAACAGATTTCACCACCCACCATGATAAATAATAGCTCCTAACTTTCTCATATTAGCTACTTATAAGGGAAGAAGTCTTTGGTAAAGTACCCAAGTATTATAATATTTGGGGACATAAAAGATGTTTGGAATTACATTTGTTTCTCTATTATTGTGATGTTAGGGTAAATAAGATTTAAATTGTTTGAACGGTGAGTTAGGGCATTCTTATTGTAATATGTATTCTCAATACTGTTTTGAATGTGAATGTAGATGTTTATATGTAGACATAGTGGAAGACCAAACAAAAGATAAAAGACGGCCAAGAGCGAGTCGGACACGCGCACGAAGGGTTCCTTACCATTATCGCAAAAAACGCCAAAAATTCACGTTTGTTGTATAGCAACCCCACTTAAATATTTATTTTAGTATTTGTTGTTATATCGACAGCAGAAATACGTCATCTGTGAAAATTTTAACTGTCTATCTATTACGATTCATGAGATACAGGCTGGTGACAGATAGACAGACAGACGGACAGTGGAGTCTGAGTAATAAGGTCCAGTTTTTGGCTTTGGGTACGGAACCCTAAAAATATAGGGCTATTAAGGACTGTTGGGATGACGGCGAATAAGAATGTATGGAAGAATGTTGAGCTCACCCTATATAATTTAGGATAAGGACAGGAGGATGATGTTACTTTTGTAAAGTGAAACAAACTATTCTTGCCCTATAAGTAACGCTAGTAATTGTTTCGTTGTTCAAATTCCTATGAAATAGGCTTTACATCATACTTAACAGTAAAACAGCAAGCCATAAATAAGTAGCACCCAGTTTACACTTAGTTAACTGTAAAAAGGCGGATTTATTAAAATTTTAAACGCTGCTTGTCCCCGAATGTACCGCAGTAAGCTGCACATGATAACAGCTTGTCCTGATTTATTTAAGCAGTTGAATAAAAATATAAAATGTTGGTGGTTTGTTCTATATTTTCAAAAAATAAAGAATGGATTTATAGAAAGGAAATTAGTATAAAATGGTTGGACTAGGTACTAGGAGATAAAAAGAAAGAAGAGGTACGTGGATTGTCTAGGCCTTATATTCGTAGCAAGCGCGTAGCAGTGCTGTGACGTCAACTCCATATATTTTAAACAGATAAATATTGACAGTAAACGACAGGAAAAACCAATTAAGTATTTAATTCGGAGCGAACCGAAAAAACCACTCACATTCCGGATACTGCCTGTAAATTAGTCGTAAAAAGTTAACAGACGAAAGGTTTTTCACAACACGATTGATGCAGTAGCCAATATATTGGCAGAATAATCTGCTAATGTAAATGAAACCCTACTCGGTTCTATAAATCGGATTTGACTGTTGGAACTTTTCCACCGAAGTGTGTTTCGTTTCGGCGATTGTTGTAAATAGGATTTATATCTTTGGTAGTGCACGCACCACATTTGCAGCAGAGTTTGATTAATGGCCTATGGAGGATGAGCAGGATTCTTTAGGTAGCGTTAATTGTAACAACATGCTCATATTGCTTATTTTTAGGCCAGGAACTCGTATCATTCACCATCATAATTAAACCAAGCAAAAGCTTATCTTTGTTTACTATTATTCGTGGCTTTATGTTTGCAGTGTTACGATTTTCTCAAAACCTTCATGGTTTTGTTCATTTCCTCTTATTTAAATTACAACATTTTGTATACATGTTTGATGTGTCACTGTCTTTTTAAGCGTTTTCTTCCTACACACAAAGTCAATGTTTTTAAGCAAATTAACGCATCATACGAGCAATTTTTTTTTGGTAACTTTTTTATTCACAGGTTTTTATCCATGCACCCGCCATGTTGTACCTTCACCACCCTTGGTTGACTGATAGAGAATGCATAAGGCACTAAGTCCACCTTTGTACCTTTAGTGCATGAAGTCTAAATAATAAATAAATCACACTAATCGCACTATTATTATAAAGGCGAAAGTTTGTGAGTGTGTGTGTGTTTGTATGTTTGTTACTCCTTCACGCTTAAACGGCTGTACGGATCTTCATGAGATTTGGCACAGAGATAGATTATAGTATAGAGATATTTTTATTCCCGGCATATGTTCCCTTGGGAATATTCTCGACATTCACGCCGGCGAAGCCGCTGGCAAAAGCTAGTAATAAATAAAACCGCTGGCCGTATGGTAGCATATCACAGGATAAGCCTTTGTCATAAGGAGCTCTAACAAAACAGAATTTTCTTACAGTAATATTTAATGAAAACCTAACGAATTAAATCACGTCAGTGCCCGCCATTTTTCGAGTTGCCAGCTTGAGGTTGGCGGTGCCATGTAAATAGATTGGCGTGTAATTGCAAGTATAAAATATCATTTGGCGGATGCTCGTCACCTGCGACCCCGGATTAAGGACTACACGGGTACCTACCTACTTTACAAGTTACGAGGAGGGATGGACTGACGAGACGGCGACTAATTGATAAGTCGACTGTCTGGCCACATTTTTAGTAAGCAACTAGTTGGCTATTAGCCGATGCCATGCTAATTAGTTGGCACTAATGAGCTATAGGAAAATAGGAGATACGTAACCTCTTTTTTAAGTCGGTAAAATGAGCAATACTGCAGGATTTATATTTTTAAGAATTAAATTCGTCTTACAAACTATAATTTGTAACTTAGTCAACGCTACATAAACGATTTACTAGTAAAATAATTAACAGAATTATACCTACCGTCTAATCACCCACATCGTCTAGTCTAGGGAGCCGACTCTACAATCACATTAATAGTCGGCGACTAGTATCTTTTAGCGTCACGAAGTCGACCATTTTAGGGATAACTAGTCGACTAGTCAAAGTCGGCCCAGCTCTAGTTACGAGTCATCAGTCTGAGTGCGTATTGTGACAAAATTTAACAGGTTCATATTTCTATGCAAAACCCCAAGGCAGGAAGAGACACGGCTCTCTGCTGAAAACTGACGCTTTTTACAACCTTTTTATAGCCACGGTGATACGCCCGTAAAGAAACAACCTTGTCAAAATGAAATATACTTCTTCAAAGTCACCTTAAATCAGCTCCAAATATATATATTTTTGGTAGAGCCGAGATTTTAAATACATTAATTTAATTCAGTTGTCTTCGTTAAATTGTCTTAACCTTCTTAAGAAGATTTAGAGATGTGTTTAAGGTAGGGGCTATCCGATTAACAATAGACTCCGTATTCTACTGTGCTTATTTATTCCTCTCTTTAACTGTTTCAACCAATGTCTAAAATGGTTGGTATATAGGATACTGTGTGATATTTAGTATTAAAACAATTTTGGCGCTGAGATTCGGATACCAAACGCCTGATTGAGTCTCTGATCAGTAAATCGGCTATTTACTATTGTAATGGGTTCTCCGAAATAACAATCGCATGACATTACAGATAAAATTAAATAGCCTTTCAGGAACTGAGTGTTTAATACTCAGTTCCTGAAAGGCCTCCAGTTATGTGGATCAATTTCTGTATTGATTCTAGAGTATAAACCATGTTTTTACGAAAAGCCTCGATGAGTGATGGTACTTGTATTTAAATGCTGCCGGCATTCCTCGGTGAGACCTGGCTGACGAGCTAATCTGCTCACCACAGCATTAATTAGCTATTTCCGAGTATCTCATACCAGCACGGACATGAAGCTTAAATAAGCTCCTTCGTCTCCATTTCCAAGAAGAGCTCTTTGATAAAATACTTTCAGTACGTCTTACAACACGCTATCGGACTAGAATTAACTATAGTTGGAACGGAAGCACATAGTTTTAACCAATACAATGAAAGTGCCGAACTGGTATTACAAATGTTCATTGGAACGCATACCATGCATTTTGGAAGATCCGCTCGCCAATACAAGTCGTTCGAATCGATTTTGGATCTGTAACACGGAAATTCTCCGCACTGGCTCCTGAAATTCTTATGCGGTACGTAATACTTGTTGTTCCTGTTTGTACGGCTATATGTAAAAGCTTTAAGACAATGGGAGATGTTACGCTTAAATAAACTGGAGAATTTGAAAATATACGGTTATTATTAGCCCAATCAACGTCTTGATACTACTTACTTACATTGCCGTTTTAGTCTAACTTACAGATTATTGTTATGTGTATAATAGTAGCGTATCCGGTTGGTGATTAAAGAAGTTTTTGGTTCAAAGTTGGAAAACCCTCTGATATCTAAAGCGACCTGAGTTTTCGTCTTTAAATTTTACAACAATCGTTGGTTTTTACTCAACTGTTTACTGAATCCTCTGTCTGTAACGGTGCCAACGAAAGACAAAAGAAGCATTTTATTTTATTACAGTCACTAGGTCGACCTTAGTATCAACGAAATTAGTTTTGAGTACCTCCCATTGTTCGGCAAGGCTGGTCACCCCGTGGTTAAAGCGGGCCGAAAGGTTCGAGACTTGAAATGTTAATGAGTAACCTACATACCCCATCTTTGTTCGAAAGCGTGATTAGGCGTCGCTTTGTCAGTATTCCTTGGTATATTCTAGAACTAGTCAAATATTTGCGGATTGTCGGAAGGTATCCTCTACATTCTACATACCTGTATGCTATGCGGGCACGTCTTTCAGACAGTTTATTTGCACTATTTCTACCTGCAGGGCAGTATACGTTTACCTCCATCAGTTTTGTTTGTGTTTGTCAGCAAAGAAATATGTTTGTGTGATCGTGTTTTCAGTTCGGTTAATCAATTTTATTTATATACCACGTTCATATTCTGCGTTGTTGTTTATATTCTGCGTTCTAAATGGAAAATTAAAGTGGTGTGACAGCCACAAAATTATCTGGCACTTAGTAATGATTTATTCTACGTGTAATTCATTCTACTGCTACATTGCCCATATTTTCTAATAAACCCCTGTCAAATTTTAGTTTTGCCCCAGATCACTCTGAACTATTATTATGTTTGCATTTACAAAATAAAAATGCCATGTGCAATATGTCGGGTACGTATCATAAAATAAACATTTCCAACGCTGTAACAAAAACTTGAGGGATTACATCCGTATAAATAACACAGCGGGAAAATAACAATATCGCTTGGAACTCTTGGTAATTTTTCACCCGAGTGTCAAATGCTCGTAAAAGATATTGGAAACAATTTGAGCGATATCTAGCCCCCGCGGACCTATTCGAAAGAGAACGTCGTTTGCGAAAAATATGAATAGCTATCACTTATTTGATCTTCATACTCAATAATGCTCGAAGAACTCTATAACTTTTCGATTAAAACTTACAATCGACTTGTACTCTATTATGTAACAGACAAGAATACCCGCTTGTAAAACTTTCGATTGGGTGAACCTATTACGAAAGGTTTGTGCTACCTTTAACTTTTCATTCAAGACATTTATTTTTCTTGTCCGTCCTAAAAAAAACAAGTGAGCACACCATCCGCCCGGCATCATCAACTGTAGCAGAGGGTAAAGCGCCTTGTATATTAATGTGATTGCTGCGTTCATTTCAGCTTTCTAGAAAACCACTTTATTTTTTGTTGACCTCATTTTATTATTAATTTTGTTTAAGTTACCATTACCGTCCCTAATTTTTGAGTTTTTCGTCCCTAAATTTCGAGGTTTTGTACAAATAACAAGGTAGGGGCGTTACAGTACAATAGCGTTACTTCTAATCGACGATGTTCGACACTTGTGTAGTTGTTAAGAGATAATCGAATTTTGTTGCTCGGTATTGTTGTAGAGAGAACTTGAGCGTTATTTGTTCGTATGTTAACAGCTTAGATTTATGAGCACCGTTTAGTTTTCGGTCCATTCTTTTCGAGTTGAGGATTACTATTAGTAATGTCGGTGCTCATTGGTGCTGAGCGGGGTGGCTCGGCCGGGGCCGGGCGGCGCGTGCGACTGGCGGCCGGCCCGCCCTCATTAATTCTCTCTCGGCCAACACACAATTCGGCCCGCGCTGTATGAGAATGACAGCACTCGTTAGTTATCCCCCCGTTTGTTATGTTGTCACGACTCCGACACTATCTATTAACTGTTGATAGTGTAATTTACGAGTTATGGCTGTAGATAGTTTCTGTTAGGATTATAACAAGGTTAGTCCGCCACGGCTTGGTCGTAACAAATGCTGCACGGCGTAATAAAACTAGACATAAACTAAGTACAAACTGGGTGTTCACGAACACGTTAAAGCTTAACGACGCTATCAGCTGGAAGTGTTATTTGAACCCTCTACGGGGAGACGTAGAGTGCACTGTAGATCCTGACTCGGGAGTTACTCTCGCACTGAAACGAGACAACACGGCATCAACTCGTATCACGTGTCGCACAAGCGACTTTGGCACACTTGCACAAAAAACTTAAATCAGAGTTAGTTACTAACACGGTTAAATTGACAATCGTTTTAGCAACTAACTCTGCGTTAAGTTTATGTGCAAGTGGGCCTAACTTATAACTATGTAAAGTGTCCCAACACTGTGCAACTCGTTCATCCTGTACAAACATTAAGCAAAAAAACAAGATCTAATCAACTTACTTACATAGATACTTATTAAATTTTAAATTTAGAATATTGCAAACTATACAGTAGTTACTTACTAATTCCATGGCTGTGTCACTGTTTCGCGTATCCTTTTACATGGGAATAAAACCGTGTTAAAGGAACACACGCGGGTATAGGTGTACCAGAATCTCATGGCATTTTTTATTTTTTTTAAATTGTGATTTTCATATGGCAATGTCAATTGTCACCTGTCGAAACAAAGTACTTGATGTGTCAACCGCTGCTGAATTTTTTTGATATTATCTTGAAAGTTTGTTATTTTTGTGAAAATGTCGAAAAACCCACTTCGATCTCATGCGAGACATATTGTTTTCAATGTGTATCATAAAATAAGGGAAGAAGAAGGCGTAAATCAAACTCAATCTTTGATTTTAAAGTGCGTCATAGAGTGGACCGGTAAGTTGGACTGACTTGTTTTGATACATTTAGTTTAATTTATATTTTTCTTACTTAATTTTATTTTCTTTTCATTACTATTATATGGTAAATCGTAGGTCAGGGCACATCGAATGATGGCCGGAAGGAAATGGCAACAGTAATGTAACTGTTACTAATTCTTCGACAAGATATTGATTTTAACGGAGATTGAGAATCTTTGACGTAAGAAAAATATTAAGTAATAATCTGCGCCCTGCAGTGGGACGTGTATATAGACGGGAGTTTTTGGCGGGATTTTGTCGAGTGAAGTTCAGTGGCTGTTAATATTATTTGCAAATTGATTCCTAGTGGATATTGTGATATATTATTGGTGTAGTTTTGTATCTCAACTGTCTCCGCAACTGGACAATTTGTAAAATCATTGACAAAAGCGATCTCGGGATAGTGGAGCGGTGTATTTTATTGTAGTATTGACTGCCTCTGCAAAGCTTACTGGGAAGACTGACTCGATACAATTTGCTGCCAAATATTCCAAAAAACATTAGAATCTGTTACATCCGCATTCTAATGCATACTAAAGAATAAATATAAGATCCAAAACTCTTTCCAAAGACGTGGCTAAAAGGTCCTAGCAACCAGGCCATAAAACTTACATAAAAAGAAAATATATAGACTGATGATGATGAATGACTTTAATTAACATGATACATTTTATATTTTTTACAGACTTTATACATAAAGAGATTGGTTTTGAATATGTTAAATGCCAATGAAAAAGAACCATTTTGATGGAGAGAGATGACATAAAACTACAAAGATACAAGTTTTTGAAATGCCAGTGGAGTTCATGGAATCGTATTCTAGTTTTCTAGTTCTGAATGAGGTTTTAAGTTATTAGTATGATTTAAATGCTAAATAATAAATTAGTACATAAATTAATATTCAATTGATTTATTTTTCCTATGTTAAGAACACGATGTATAACAACATTATTCATACACATACCTATAATACTCACAGTGGATCTTTGTGTCTCTGAATTGGTTGCAAGACCCCGCGCAGTAGCTATTTTTGTGTCAATGTTGAAGGTGAAGATAGCATTGTATAACTGTCTCTTTCACTCGCTTATGTATGTCACATAAGCTTACGGAGTTTCTTGTGCATTCTTCTCCATAACAAGCTACTTTCCGAATGCACGGTAGAATCAACTTTTATTCCATGTAAATTTAAATTGTGACATTCAAAAGTGCCGCGTGGTGGCCCAGTTGAAATAAATATCTTTTGTCTTTTTTGTCATCGTCCTATCTCGCTTACTCTATGCAGTATACTCGATGACAAACTGTTTCTTACGCAATGGTTGGCAGGACCAAGTTCAAAGACACAAAGATCCGTTGTGACTACTATAATATAGTTACCTCATGTTCATTAATACTACAGACATAAATAAAAATTAAACAGTATCAAGATCGTTTGATCCAATATCCCCAGTATTGCATACAACAAATTTTTATTTCCCTTTTTGCCATGAGATTCTGGTAGACCTATAACTACGCATGTATTTTCCCTTTCATTTCCGGTTTGCTCAGTTGTGTAAATATTTGAAATGTAACATAAATAGATTTGAACGCAAATTCGAAAACATAATAATATGTAGTGGGAGTGTCGTCATAGTCCTTATGAAATAACAGTTTCTTAGCGCGTAGCTTGCTAATTGAATTTATGTTTTGAATTACACTTAGACAACAGATAATATAATATTTACTGCTTATTCTTACTGAGCGTATTCGATTTTCGGTAAAATTTTAAGGTTAAGTAGTATCCAGCTGATGAGATAGGCAAAGGGAAAAAACATTTTAACAAAAATTAAACCAACGTCCAAACCCAAACACTACAAAGCGAAAAATAACTTTCTTTTTCGAAGTCGGTGTCTTTGGTACCTATTGTTTTCCGTTTTTCTACACTTTTTCTTACTCACGTTTCTCTTTTTAGTTTTGGTAGGTACCTCCAATTACCATGAAAATTATTTATAGACAAAGTACATCTCATGACGTTTATAATAAGCCCAAACATGACTAGGATACTAATTTCGGAGTTCCAGTGCCTACCTTCCGTCTTCATCATTAAATCAGATTGATGGTACCACATTTTGTCAGTACCATAGTATCACAGTCGGTTAACTATTCGAGATCTCTTATACCCGTGAGATACTTAGCATTAAGGAGTTCGAGTGGCCATCTGGAGTCTTCTTCATCAGTTCCACTTCACCAGATAATACTTTCTAAGTGCAAATGATTGCATTGTTCAACATACCAAAATCGCTATAAGTACGCCAATAATATTTGACGAGTTCCTTCGATTTCTCCAGGATGGTTTCTCAAAGGTTTCGCCCTGGGTGGCTCGAAGGCTGTCCGAGATGTATTTAAGTAAATAATTAACGAACACCTTGAGTTAGGACGAAAACCCGCCTGCTCACATGGACCCATTTTATGTTCATAGTGAAAAATATGGACCTTCGGGCTTAATATTACGTACTACCAAGCACTTACACTTGCCTGCTAGGGGCGGAAACAATTGCGACATCAACTATTCATACCATACCTAAGTAGGTAACACTTAACTGGTAAACAAGGTACCTACTTTCCACTCTGTGTATTTATTTTGAGAGCAATTTCCCTAATAAATTTGAGGCGCTTAAAAAGGAAATTGGCGATCCGCCTTGAGGACACTCTGAACCTTCCCAGGAATGTTATCTCTTCCCACGGGAAATGTCTCTTTAGTGCATAAATTTTAAACTTACAATAATAAGGGTGACGCTAACCGCGGCTTGTTAGTTGAATTGTAACGGTTTTCTTGATAAATATAGCCTTATTTTTTTAATGTAATAAATAGCTACTACTATATTAAAATTTTCTCAACTGATCCTGTATTTCAGTCTTATTCTGAAAATAGGCTACTTAACTCTTTTTTTTTCGAACTTCACTCGTTTTAGAGTCATTTTCAGAAAATAGGCCACTTTAAAGTTTCACAATACATCACGTAGTTTTCCGCATGGAATCTTTTCCAGCTGCTGCCTTGGATTATATGCACGTGTTTTACTTACTACCTTTTCTTGTTGCTTTGCTGGTAGCCAAAAGCTTATACCTTATACCTAATCTAAAGGTATAATGACTCCCTTATAAATTTAGACCCATTTAGACCGAAGACCCTTGACCGCTCGCTACACGTGTAAGGCTCTAGACAGATGGACTGCGTTTGAATGCAATTAGTACGACTGCAATAAAACTGCAAACCAACCGTGCAGTCCGATTGCTGTCAGTATACAGTTGGTGTGCAGTTCCAACGACAACTGCAAACTGAAAATTTGCAGTGGGAATGCAGTCGAAATGAAGTCCGTCTGTCTAGAGCATTACTTCAAGAAGTAAGTACCACAGTTTATGTAAAGACAAGGCCACATCTTACGTCAACTATAAATCAATCATATCGGAGTCAAGGCTCCACGTGTTAGATTGATTGAAGGATTCGGTTCATATGCCTCAAGTATCCGCCTCGACCACGTGTAAAATAAATACAAAACAAAAGACGAACACTTACGGAAACAGACTTGAATGGGCAAAAAAGATGTTCAAGTCCAACTACAGTACGCGTCCTTAAATTACAAGGTACACAGAGTTTATAAACGTGTCAAAGCGTCTTCCTTGATGTAATGTAACATTTTACTACTCCTGTACCTACTTCACTTAACAACGTGTGATGAGAGAGCGAAGTACCTTATTTATGAAAATGTGCTCAAATGAGGCCGTAATAAATGCCTAGCAGGCCGAATTCTTTTATCCAACTTCGTTGAATAATGCTAAACAAATATAACCAAAGTAAATAAAAGCTAATGAAGCAAATACACATCCAAAATACTAAACAATTTCCATAATGAGATAACTCATTGAGTCAAACCGACTCCGAATTTGAAATAATTCGTCAATATGTCTTATCAGCGAGAAAGTAAGATTTTATCAAGTGAGTGATGAATTCGATTCATCTTGGGGTGAATTACAGCCAAATGTAATTCCTTTTAGAATTAGAAGGGGAATACAGATCTTCGTCACAATAGAGTGGATCTTGAGTAATGTGTAATCAGCGTAGTAAAATCTAAAGCGGGTCTGTTCAAACAACGTCATCCTTTTGTTCTCGTAATAAACTGTCAGGGCACAAAAGAAACTCACCGACATCGGATGTCACCCTGTTGAAATTTAGAGCTTTTCTCACACGCTAACGGCCGTGTCCCATCCACTCAAAGGCGGTTTATGAAAAGATCCGCCACCCTACTTGTATCTCTGTACGAATGTCGTATTCGGATCCATTGTGGCTTAGACAAAGGGTATATAAAAGAGTTCAAACTAATAAACGTGTCTATTCTCTCCTACAACGTCGTTAAAGAGTTTTTCCAAAGGAATATAATGTAGTACTTTTGTTTCACAACCTACTGCACTATTTTTAGTGTCATAGTAAGCGGAAAACCTCCGTAAAGGTGCTTTTGTTCTCTTTCATGTTACTTTAGTAATGGAAAAGGGTAGGGTATATTAGCTTTCTGCTGTGGCAGGCGTCAATTGCAATTGACTGGTTCATTTGTATTCGTGTGGGAAAGTATTTTTACAGAACACAACCATCATGCCGGGGCTCTTAAGAGGGTTAAGCAGGGTAGGTATTGCCGAACACTGATGGTTCATTAATAACAAGAAATACGGTTTGTAATACCGTGAGACAGGCGGCTCTTAAAAGGCAAAAACGGAACCTTTTCTCTTGAAAAGCCTGTTGGTAAATCAAGTAATTAAGTTGACATTTCTGAGGTTTAACCGAAAAAATAACAGGTCAAAGATGAGCTTTCGAAATACCTAATTTTAAAGCAGCTGCAGTTTTTAAGAAGTGGGTTTCACCACGTCCATATAAAAACTATTACGGTTCTACGAAGTGGAGATAAACAGCCGCTCCGCACCGAAAGACAGTTTATAATAACCCTTCTGCAGCTGCGACGTCGTAATTCCCTTCTTAATATTAATATCAAGACCGAGACAACGATAAAACAAGAGAAAAAGAAATTCATAACCGCGTTCGTAATTCAGTGTTTTAATTATTTTAGGAGCCGTAAATTTTGTGCTTATGTTGGCTGATTTTATTAACGTTGGCTATGAATGGTGGGGAATTAAAAGAATCTACAAGTCAAAACAGCGTGTTTTTTTTTTTAATCGACCTAAATAGAGGTGACCATGTTTGACTTGAATGTGATATTTTTCTCACACTATATAAGGTAATGCAAGGCAAATGTAATAATTTAACGTACAGTGTCAAATAATAGGGCTAATTATTCTCTTCCGACGGTATGAAGTATTGCGACTCTAGACTGAGTAGGATGAGCAGCAAAGGTTAAAAAAAAGTTGAGCAGCGGTTGATTGGCATTAACAGCAAAGTGGATGCAAGTGCTGATCGCTATTGCTGATCATGTTCTGCTGATCAGGATTCCATTTTAGGGTCAGCCAAACTGTTATTGGGTTTTGCAACTGGAATTTCGTCGACGGAGTTTGGATTACACAGAACTTAATTATAACTGGCGAAGCAAGAGTATTCTCTAGGTACACTACTGCCTAACCCATCTTGGAAAATAGTCACACATTTAAGTTATGTAATGTTACTACGTAAACCTAGCCCAGCTTTTGTGAGGTCATCGTTAAACACAGCAAGTAAGTATATCCGTGTACATGCTGAGTAGTAGAATTCCAGCTACTCCGCATTTAAAGCAGGTTGTAACACTTAAGTAAATGGAAATGGGGTTGCTGTGTTACTCGTAAAACATGTGATCCTTAACCCTACGGAACACGACCCAACGGCGGTCGCTCTTGCTACGTATTCACCGTCGCCAAAGCTCGGAATACCAGTGTAACTCTCTCTAATACCCTATAATATTCCATGGATGTCGTACTAGACTTAAGGAATTAATGAGGTCATGTGTACCTGATATGTCATAATGCGATTAACTTACCTTGTTCCCCGAAAGTTTGGAATGAGGTTGAAAATTCTCCGAATTGTGAATAGAGGGATTGTTTATGAGATTTAATGAGATAATTTAAAGTTTTATGAAGGTTGGAGCCGATAATTTATAATAAGTCCTGTATTCATTTCTTAATGATGATTTTTACTTTTCAAATTATAATATTTCCTTCGTGTTTAATTTTACAGAAGAAATTTTCAAATTATTCCATTTTCAATTACGAAACCAAGAACAACGTAAAAGCATTCGAAAACTAAAAATGTTTCACCGAAATGAAAATTAAAAAAAGTTTAATAAAAAGCCCGGACCCTCAGATACGGAAGTTGCAAATCACTAGAGTTTTCCGATGGGTCCCTCCGGATGTTGAGAGGGAATATAGTCGCCGTGGGGTAGAAGAAAAAGTTTCTCGATAACACACAATTTGCTGCGGGCGCTGGTCAGCGAAACGCTACGCTTACGATATACGATATAACCGTGGGAGATGTTTGTTTTTGATCTTCTTATTTTGCTTTTCGTGAGAAAGAAATCGATTTATAGGTATTATTTGAATGGTGTGATTTGATTGTTTGATTTGAAAGATTGATTGGCACTGCAGTAAACCAACCGGATAGTAAAGATTTTCTTAAATAATCAGATTTGATGAGTCTCATCTAAAGTAATGATTGTTTATTTATATCTTTGTAAGGTTATCTTAGGACTTGGACACTGAAAGCTACAGACCGCTAAAGCATCGACGCATTTAACATTTGGTGATGGAGAAAGATGCTCTGTATCCCCTGGACAGCATTTCAGAGTATTGTCTCCATATTGCGAGCTGTCATCCGAGTATCTGCGCAGAGTTCTAGAATACTTCGGCCACATTGCAAGGAAAGACGGTGGCAACCTCGAGAAGATCATCGTCGCCGGCAAAGTAGATGGGAAAAGACCTCGTGGACGCAGCCCAATACGTTGGTCTGATGATCCAGATCCACACCGCTCTTTACTCTACAGTTCCCAACACCCTCCGCACCGCCAGAGACAGAAATAGATGTAGGAAGATCATACGAGAAGAAGTGATGCAGTTTCTTCTGCCAATAATGGTCACGACCCTTAATGTTGAGGAATACGAAACAAGGAGGAGGATAAGGTCATTCAATTAAAATATGTACATTCTTTCAATGATAGAATCGCTGAATGTCATAAGTTAATTTTTATCTCTAAAGGTTAGGCCATTTGAGCAAAGCCGCGGCAAAACGCTAGTCATTTCTGTAGTGATTATAGTTTTTAATAAATTTACTTAACAGATATTTATCAATAGATTTAATGTGTGTTCGTTCAAAATTAATATAAACGAACGTCAATTAACTTGGTTTAACTAGCTTAATGCCAAATGTAATGAGGCATTCAATGAATAAATAGGTGATCATGCGGACAGCGTTTGATTTAGTATTTATGAAAGTGGTGCACTTATAAGTACCTATTTTTTTAGTTATAAGTTTATAAGTTTATGCACAAGTACAATGGTGGCAAAGTACAAGACTGGCTTATAAAATAAACTTGGGAAAGTAAAAAAAATTACAAATTCCATTGAAAAATTACTTGTATAACGTTGTTAGTTGTCTAAAACAGGTAGGTAGTAAATATAAGTTTATGAACCATGTAAAAATATACAAAAATAAATCCGTCTTCTTAGTCGGCATTATTGTGCAACTTCGGAACCCTATTACTGCGCGTGGCCCAACACGCACTTGGCCTGTATTTTGTATTAATGTAAATAAATATACACGTACCGTATTATCTGTACCTTTATCTTAAAAAATAAACAATTTAACCGTCTCTATATAATATTAGATTAGAATACTTGCCATTTTCCACGTTTTACCTACATTTAGTAACAAGTGCATGTACTGCATAGCACAATGCACCACGACTCCTTTTGATACCAGTTTGTTTCTTTTCAGGTTATTTTATAACGTATTCGTGAAGATCTGAACAAATTAGTTCGACACTAGATTTGTGTGTAATTTTTTTGGAAAATCGCAGTTGTTTTCTGTTCAAGTGAGGTTAAGTAGGTAGGTTTTACAATAAGTGTCTCGTTGGTGTAGTGGTCGCAAGCGGTACTGCTGAGCATGCGGTCCTGGGTTGAATTCCTGGGTCGGGCAAAGTTCTATCTTTCAAATTTATCCAAGATCCAGACAGGCATCAGCCCTAGCGAACCCCGTCAGTTTTTCTGACATCTCTTTGAGGCGCGCGTGGAACACTACGTACCGTCGATTCGGGCCTGGTCCTTATCGGACGGAGAGCTACCCATTATTCGCCACCCACAGGCCCGCGCTCAGTAGCAGTCTGGAGCCTTGATTTGTGCCCGGTTGATGGCCCTCTATTATAAGAGACTTAAATATAACTGGCGAAATGTAGGTGTACCTCTGCCTAACCCTTCGGAGTACAGGCGTGATGTTATGTTTAAAAATAATGCAAATAACAAAATTTTTACATAGCGGATTGCTGATTAAATTAACTCATTGTGCAAATTACAGATAATTATAGCAGTGGTGGCCCAGTGGTAACGGCTCCGACTTATGTGTCGTAGGTCGTGAGTTCGAACCCAGGCAGGCGCTTTACTTTGTGTAAATTATTTCATCACCACTGCTCTTAAAACGGTGAAGGAAAACATCGTGAGTAAACATGACAGGACATGCCAGGACATGCCATGTCCTAGAACCAAACATTCGAAGGCATGTGACATCCACCAACCCGCACGGGGCCCGAGTTGTGGATTAAGGCCCACAGAGAGGATGCCTGTGTCACAGCAGTGGCAACATGCAAATTACTCTGTTTAATGCAAGTAAACGTATTTCACTGAAATGAAATACTCATATAATAGAAATATACATACATGTAGTCAAAATATCAAGTTATTTTGTAAATATAATGAAACTCATTTTCTTGAAAATGGCTGTACAGATTCCTGGAACACGTCCATTGAGGGTGAGAACGGTTTCGGGTAAAAACTGTTTCATCAAAGATGTCAAATGGACTTTTATATGATTTTCCGGTGGAAAATTCAAAGCATTTGAGTAAAATAAAATTGGAGAGAGCAGGTGTTCCCAGCGGGGGTCGGCAGTGACTAATCAGCGGTCGATGCGTGGATGGGGTCGATGGGCACCCCCCGGGACCCGCTTAAATACTTTACGCCGAACATATTAGCAAATATCGCATTTACGGAAAACATTCATAATGCGTGCCTGCGTGGCTTTAATAAAGCCACTTAGAGAGTTCGTAGGTGGTGTGTAGTGAATATTAAACCAAGAACAACCCCTTGGGACAACCTTCAGATGCCGGGATTTTATTAGCACAGCTAATCCGTATTGTAAACTCCTTATTTCTGTAAATATTTATTGCTTTATTTGCATGCTTTTTATCATCTCCGGCGTCGCGGTTTAAATATGAGTTTTCATTTATAATTATTCAAATCAAGTAAGCAATATTCGCAGCATTCGTACTAAAAGACTTTTGAACTGAAACCACTGGGATTATTATTCATTCAAGTCATACGACATATTTTATTACTAATCATCTGAATAGTTACAGGTAGACAGGTAATAAACATTAATAATTTGATTTTCCCTGAAACGTGTGACAGTATAGGGATTTGCTTGATAGAGATTCGTATGACGCGTACGGTGACTGAAATATGCGATATATGCTTTAGTTCATAATAGGTGGGGACCTAAATATTATGTATATCGGTTTTAAAGGTAGACAATATACGATGAAGTTACTCCGGCATTATATACTGGAACACTAACGTATACTCTTCCCACCTAAAGGTCGGAAACATGCGTCCCGAACGTGTAACTCCACGTAGATATTTATGTCGTCAATTTGTGAACATTTGTAACTTTGTCAGATTTTTCGTGATGTGAAAAACGTCAAATCGAATGATAGATGACTATCGTTTCGCAATTTGGTATGGAAATATGTGCGAAATACCTGCAACAATATTTATGGGGGCGTTTTGCTAGTATGCTCGATTGACAGTCGCCTAGAGAGCCGCTTGTTTATGGTGGGGCGATACGATTTATAACCACTTGCTCTGCGCTTGTAATAAACCAGATAACTCAATTTATGGCACTAAAACGGCTGTGTGTCGTCTTGTATGATGCTGTAGTTATATCAAGTTGAGTTACGATGATCACCTCGGGTGCGGTTAATAGCGGCTGTCCTTGCGAACTCGTACAATGGCCGCCTGCGTGCTGTGAGTTATTGTTGTCTATAATTATTGCTCCAATAGCAGGTATATCTAATTGTCATATCGGCAGTCCAGCTTATCGGGTCGATCACAGTACCACGTCGTGATTAATTTATTACCACATCAAATACATCCGTAAGAGCTGAAGTGGAAATCCAAGCAAAATGCTAGCTATTTTTTTACGCTATTCATATTTTATTCAGTCGTTCATTTGGTTAAATACATTTTATTTAAAAATATACGCAGTAGTGCGCTGATGGGCTAACTTATTCTTTAATAAAACGACAAATAAACGGCCTATTGAGGATGAGAAGGCATTTGTCTAGCTCATTCCAAGCAGGCTCGCGTTACGCGGGAGAAAAGAACTACGAGCAGAAAATTTTAAAAGTGTTGCCAACGCTATAATTCTACACAACATCATTTCCCTCTCAAAGCAGCTCCGCGGTACTGAATAATGAAAATATCTTCATTTAAATATAAATATCAAAGGCACAGATTCAGATTTACCAAATTTGATGTATTGGTCGATTGCGAAGGGATTGTGGCGGCAAGATAAATACAGATAGCTTGCTTGTGCGTTATATTTAATACGTGTTTATTCTGTGTTCTGATTGTGAAATCATTTCCCTCTCAATCCAAATTTATACCACTTTGGTGGTATAATTCCTGTAAAAGTTATCCTTACTAAGTATTTATTTATTGATATATAACTGTTTATCTTGAGGAACTGTTTGATAAAAATAAATATATAACAACCTTATTGGAAACTATATATTTGAGCCGTTTGGGGTTGAACCATGAGGTCCATGGGGTTCAAGTGCTTATCGAGTATTTCGAGATGAAAGCAAACGGTTAGTCGACTCTTCACGTGACCAGACGGCTGGGCTTTTCCTTGGCCAGAGAATCAGCATTACCATTCAACGTGGCAATGCTGCCAGCGTTCTGGGCACTTTTCACGTTGACAGCGATGTGGATGAATTTTGACGCCCTATGACTCCTGTCCTTTTATACGCGTTCGTAGTTTTATTTTTATTTAAGTGTATTACATATAGGTAGTTATTGTTAATTAAGTATTTTATACTATGTAAATTTATATATTGGTAATAAATTTATATAAAAACCTATCCTAGCGCAGTTCTCAGGACGCACAGTGTAACTTTACGATACGTGTTGGCTAATGCAGAAAATAGGAGATGCAATTGTGTTGGTTTTCTCATTTTTAGGGTTGAGTACCCAAAGGGTAAAAACGGGACCCTATTACTGAGACTCCGCGGTCCGTCTGTCTGTCTGTCGGTCTGTCTGTCTGGCTGTCACCAGGCTGTATCTCGTAAACCGTGATAGCTAGACAGTTGAAATTTTCACAGATGATGTATTTCTATTGCCGCTATAGCAACAAATACTAAAAATAGAATAAAATAAATATTTCAGTAGGGCTCCCATACAACAAACGTGATATTTTTACCGTTTTTTGCGATAATGGTACGGAAACCTTCGTGCGTGAGTTCAACTCGCACTTGGCCGGTTTTTTTTAACTGTTTTTACGTTGAAACTTTTGGCTTTGGCTTAGTGTTAGTGCGAGTTTTAAATGTGGGCGATTGCGTTAGTTTAAAGGTGACATTATATTGAAACTCGTTATGCGCCGTCTGGTGACATTAATGGAAAACCTTTCACACCCTTTTTGTATACAAATGGACATAAGAGAACGTTTACGTTAGCAAGATCGAGTACGTTAAAAGATTCGCACTAAGGTCTCATTTTAGGGTTCCGTACCCAAAGGGTAAAAACGGGACCCTATTACTAAGACTTCACTATCCATCTGACGATCTGTCCGTCTGTCACCAGGCTGTATCTCATGAACCGTGATAGTTAGACAGTTTAAATTTTCATAGATGATGTATTTCGGTTGCCGCTATAACAAAAATACTAAAAACAGAATAAAATAAATATTTAAGTTTGGCTCCTATACAACAAACGTGATATTTTTGCCGTTTTTTGCGATAATAATACGGAACCCTTCGTGCACGAGTCTGACTCGCACTTGGCCGGTTTTGTTTGTACAGAATAACTGTATTGTCATAAAGTTCACAAATAAACGCAGCACTATCTAAACTCAAACGTCACCCTATAATAACATAGGTATGTTATGAACAGTGACATGCCTATACCTAGTCCCGTCCCAATACCAATATCTAAAAGTATCATCTGTTCCGATAAACCCACTCTAAGCTTTAAAAGGCACGTGTGGCTGCAACGATATGAACTGTCAATAATGAAATTGGCTGAGATATATTTTATTTACTATTGAGATAATACGTACGTACTATTTAGTACGCAAAATACGCGCTTGGTCGTGGAGTTGCGGAAACCAGCCCGTTTTAACCTAACCTACTATTACCTCGTTTATCCAGTTTCCAATTTGTTATCGACCTCGCAGGAGACGGGCGGCCCCGTCCGCTGGTCGGTGATATTTCTACGTCATGTTCTATTGTTGTGAAAAACACTACGAGAGTACTTGTTCACACAGTTATAATAACCATACACAGCTTTGATGCAATTTTACCGGTACGGGTATTGATTGGTTTAACCTAAACCAATCAATCTGCCTAGCCTTTTCCCAACTACACTGGAGTCGGCTTCCAGTCCCATCGGATTCAACCGAGTACCAGTGTTTTACATGGAGCGACTGCTTATCCGACCTCCACAACCCAGCAACTGGGCAACACGGTACCCCCTGGATCTCAGGCCTCCGACCACCCGTAACGACTGTCAAAGATCATTAAATGACAGCCGGTACCACAGGTTTAACGTGCTTTCCGAGGCACGGAGGAAACCCAGTATGTTGAAATGGTATCCACATCCACGGACCGACCTCGTCAAGCGCTGCCCAACCCTGATGATCGACCAGTGCGGCTGTTATTATTTAGCCACGAGCTTCTAGTAGTAGTAGTAACCTAAACCTGAAAAAGTGTTATTATGGACACCGAATGTAAGTGCAGAGTGCCTGTCCAAAACATGAATCACACATTAGTGTCCCAAGTGCCCAGGTAGGTATATGGGCTTTAGAGAATCCAATTAATGCCATAGCCTTTTAAGTCGCAATTAACGAAGCCTGGTAGGGTTTACCACTTTTTAGAAAGTTTGGCCCGCCAACTACCAAAGAAGAATACTATGCATCTTCTCAAACTTAGTTAATTCCCACTACATAAAACTATCACGCTACAAAACTAATCAAAATATTTCATTTGGAATTTTCATAATTTCCAGACTGAAGTGTAAGGTAGGTACGTCACTGTCACCATATCGTTCTAACTTTCAAACAATGATAGCCAGCCAAGGCCAGTCAAGGGTTATTGCCAGTAGAATATTAACTCTTCAACAACACCAAAACTTGACCATCGATTACTAACATGAAAGTATAACCTAACACGGGCTACCCCGACGAACCACTGATCTCCATACCGTACACAAAACAGAGTTTATGAATAATGAACATACTTTTCCACAGTCATAACAAATTGAAAACGACTCACCAGATTTGCATAAAGATCAGTGTGTATGGATCTTTTCACATGTCCACACGCTCCTCCTTGACCTGTCCAGCTCCTTGGTTGCTACTATCCTCATTCCTGCTCCGTTCCGGTCTGGTTTTTTTCATTATTCAAGACTGAGGGTAGTCGCAGAAAACTCGACAACTGTTTCTATCTGACACCGCAATTTTTTTGCAAGAATGTAACCGCCATTTTCACTAGCATTGTTTTTACGTGTGATCTCATTAGCACGACCGAATCCCAATTCTGATGTCGCATCAAGGCTGGCCGATAGATGCAAACCATCGGGAAGTCAGGATGTATTCCCTTAGGTTAAGACATCATGTGTGGGCAGGTCATTGGGTACAATTGTGCAAATGAAATCACAGAAGGTATTCGATACACTGGGTTTATTTAAATAGTCACAACTCAGTTACATTCTTGCTTACTAATATTACGGATCGACACTGATTCTAAGACGTGTTAGCTCTACGGCGTTCAGTACTCAACTGCCATGTTCTGCTGTCCCCACTACGCACGCGGTTAGAATAAGCGCGCCAATGCGTAGTTGTTTAGCTTTGCCGCCAGATGGCGTGCTTGCGATTTGTTTTAACGTCCGTACTATTGACTAAACCCGACATACTTATAATTCTGTACAGCACTGCCGCGTTCGATGGATGCCTCGACGTCACAGGTATAACGTTATCTGATTTATTATGGAAGATAAAGAAAGTTTTAGTAAATAACAATACAAATGAGTGCAATAATTTGTTGTTATTGTTTTTATATAAATTTATTACCAATATATAAATTTACATAGTATAAAATACTTAATTAACAATAACTACCTATATGTAATACACTTAAATAAAAATAAAACTACGAACGCGTATAAAAGGACAGGAGTCATAGGGCGTCAAAATTCATCCACATCGCTGTCAACGTGAAAAGTGCCCAGAACGCTGGCAGCATTGCCACGTTGAATGGTAATGCTGATTCTCTGGCCAAGGAAAAGCCCAGCCGTCTGGTCACGTGAAGAGTCGACTAACCGTTTGCTTTCATCTCGAAATACTCGATAAGCACTTGAACCCCATGGACCTCATGGTTCAACCCCAAACGGCTCAAATATATAGTTTCCAATAAGGTTGTTATATATTTATTTTTATCAAACAGTTCCTCAAGATAAACAGTTATATATCAATAAATAAATACTTAGTAAGGATAACTTTTACAGGAATTATACCACCAAATTTATACCACTTTGGTGGTATAATTCCTGTAAAAGTTATCCTTACTAAGTATTTATTTATTGATATATAACTGTTTATCTTGAGGAACTGTTTGATAAAAATAAATATATAACAACCTTATTGGAAACTATATATTTGAGCCGTTTGGGGTTGAACCATGAGGTCCATGGGGTTCAAGTGCTTATCGAGTATTTCGAGATGAAAGCAAACGGTTAGTCGACTCTTCACGTGACCAGACGGCTGGGCTTTTCCTTGGCCAGAGAATCAGCATTACCATTCAACGTGGCAATGCTGCCAGCGTTCTGGGCACTTTTCACGTTGACAGCGATGTGGATGAATTTTGACGCCCTATGACTCCTGTCCTTTTATACGCGTTCGTAGTTTTATTTTTATTTAAGTGTATTACATATAGGTAGTTATTGTTAATTAAGTATTTTATACTATGTAAATTTATATATTGGTAATAAATTTATATAAAAACAATAACAACAAATTATTGCACTCATTTGTATTGTTATTTACTAAAACTTTCTTTATCTTCCATAATAAATCAGATAACGTTATACCTGTGACGTCGAGGCATCCATCGAACGCGGCAGTGCTGTACAGAATTATAAGTATGTCGGGTTTAGTCAATAGTACGGACGTTAAAACAAATCGCAAGCACGCCATCTGGCGGCAAAGCTAAACAACTACGCATTGGCGCGCTTATTCTAACCGCGTGCGTAGTGGGGACAGCAGAACATGGCAGTTGAGTACTGAACGCCGTAGAGCTAACACGTCTTAGAATCAGTGTCGATCCGTAATATTAGTAAGCAAGAATGTAACTGAGTTGTGACTATTTAAATAAACCCAGTGTATCGAATACCTTCTGTGATTTCATTTGCACAATTGTACCCAATGACCTGCCCACACATGATGTCTTAACCTAAGGGAATACATCCTGACTTCCCGATGGTTTGCATCTATCGGCCAGCCTTGATGCGACATCAGAATTGGGATTCGGTCGTGCTAATGAGATCACACGTAAAAACAATGCTAGTGAAAATGGCGGTTACATTCTTGCAAAAAAATTGCGGTGTCAGATAGAAACAGTTGTCGAGTTTTCTGCGACTACCCTCAGTCTTGAATAATGAAAAAAACCAGACCGGAACGGAGCAGGAATGAGGATAGTAGCAACCAAGGAGCTGGACAGGTCAAGGAGGAGCGTGTGGACATGTGAAAAGATCCATACACACTGATCTTTATGCAAATCTGGTGAGTCGTTTTCAATTTGTTATGACTGTGGAAAAGTATGTTCATTATTCATAAACTCTGTTTTGTGTACGGTATGGAGATCAGTGGTTCGTCGGGGTAGCCCGTGTTAGGTTATACTTTCATGTTAGTAATCGATGGTCAAGTTTTGGTGTTGTTGAAGAGTTAATATTCTACTGGCAATAACCCTTGACTGGCCTTGGCTGGCTATCATTGTTTGAAAGTTAGAACGATATGGTGACAGTGACGTACCTACCTTACACTTCAGTCTGGAAATTATGAAAATTCCAAATGAAATATTTTGATTAGTTTTGTAGCGTGATAGTTTTATGTAGTGGGAATTAACTAAGTTTGAGAAGATGCATAGTATTCTTCTTTGGTAGTTGGCGGGCCAAACTTTCTAAAAAGTGGTAAACCCTACCAGGCTTCGTTAATTGCGACTTAAAAGGCTATGGCATTAATTGGATTCTCTAAAGCCCATATACCTACCTGGGCACTTGGGACACTAATGTGTGATTCATGTTTTGGACAGGCACTCTGCACTTACATTCGGTGTCCATAATAACACTTTTTCAGGTTTAGGTTACTACTACTACTAGAAGCTCGTGGCTAAATAATAACAGCCGCACTGGTCGATCATCAGGGTTGGGCAGCGCTTGACGAGGTCGGTCCGTGGATGTGGATACCATTTCAACATACTGGGTTTCCTCCGTGCCTCGGAAAGCACGTTAAACCTGTGGTACCGGCTGTCATTTAATGATCTTTGACAGTCGTTACGGGTGGTCGGAGGCCTGAGATCCAGGGGGTACCGTGTTGCCCAGTTGCTGGGTTGTGGAGGTCGGATAAGCAGTCGCTCCATGTAAAACACTGGTACTCGGTTGAATCCGATGGGACTGGAAGCCGACTCCAGTGTAGTTGGGAAAAGGCTAGGCAGATTGATTGGTTTAGGTTAAACCAATCAATACCCGTACCGGTAAAATTGCATCAAAGCTGTGTATGGTTATTATAACTGTGTGAACAAGTACTCTCGTAGTGTTTTTCACAACAATAGAACATGACGTAGAAATATCACCGACCAGCGGACGGGGCCGCCCGTCTCCTGCGAGGTCGATAACAAATTGGAAACTGGATAAACGAGGTAATAGTAGGTTAGGTTAAAACGGGCTGGTTTCCGCAACTCCACGACCAAGCGCGTATTTTGCGTACTAAATAGTACGTACGTATTATCTCAATAGTAAATAAAATATATCTCAGCCAATTTCATTATTGACAGTTCATATCGTTGCAGCCACACGTGCCTTTTAAAGCTTAGAGTGGGTTTATCGGAACAGATGATACTTTTAGATATTGGTATTGGGACGGGACTAGGTATAGGCATGTCACTGTTCATAACATACCTATGTTATTATAGGGTGACGTTTGAGTTTAGATAGTGCTGCGTTTATTTGTGAACTTTATGACAATACAGTTATTCTGTACAAACAAAACCGGCCAAGTGCGAGTCAGACTCGTGCACGAAGGGTTCCGTATTATTATCGCAAAAAACGGCAAAAATATCACGTTTGTTGTATAGGAGCCAAACTTAAATATTTATTTTATTCTGTTTTTAGTATTTTTGTTATAGCGGCAACCGAAATACATCATCTATGAAAATTTAAACTGTCTAACTATCACGGTTCATGAGATACAGCCTGGTGACAGACGGACAGATCGTCAGATGGATAGTGAAGTCTTAGTAATAGGGTCCCGTTTTTACCCTTTGGGTACGGAACCCTAAAATGAGACCTTAGTGCGAATCTTTTAACGTACTCGATCTTGCTAACGTAAACGTTCTCTTATGTCCATTTGTATACAAAAAGGGTGTGAAAGGTTTTCCATTAATGTCACCAGACGGCGCATAACGAGTTTCAATATAATGTCACCTTTAAACTAACGCAATCGCCCACATTTAAAACTCGCACTAACACTAAGCCAAAGCCAAAAGTTTCAACGTAAAAACAGTTAAAAAAAACCGGCCAAGTGCGAGTTGAACTCACGCACGAAGGTTTCCGTACCATTATCGCAAAAAACGGTAAAAATATCACGTTTGTTGTATGGGAGCCCTACTGAAATATTTATTTTATTCTATTTTTAGTATTTGTTGCTATAGCGGCAATAGAAATACATCATCTGTGAAAATTTCAACTGTCTAGCTATCACGGTTTACGAGATACAGCCTGGTGACAGCCAGACAGACAGACCGACAGACAGACAGACGGACCGCGGAGTCTCAGTAATAGGGTCCCGTTTTTACCCTTTGGGTACTCAACCCTAAAAATGAGAAAACCAACACAATTGCATCTCCTATTTTCTGCATTAGCCAACACGTATCGTAAAGTTACACTGTGCGTCCTGAGAACTGCGCTAGGATTGTAGGAAGTAAGTGGCTTGTTACGAAGCAACGTTTAACACAATTAGTGCCTGTGTCTGCGTCCGCCAGTGCCCTCTGCAGCAGAAGGACAGATAAGCGAAAATCCCGGAATAGCAAAATCCCAGATAAGCAGAAGGACAGATTTGCATAAAGGCAGATAATGTACTGTCGCCGTAAAAAAAGTTACAAATCCTAGTAACCTTATTATGAAATTGTGACCTCTTTGCTTTATATATTTAAAGGTCATGCATGGAGTACTGCTCTAACCTCTGGGACGGATCTGCCAAATACCAATTTGATGCACTTTAGTCGATTGACAGACGGGCCAAGAGACTGATCGGCAACGATGCGCTGGTCGACTCAAAGCTCCAGAGCCTTGAACACCAACGACGAGTTGCCGGCCTGACGGTTTTCTATTGGTTACATTTTGGGGAGTGTGCGATGGAACTGCACAATTTGAATCTGCCTAGCCATTACCATCATCGGACAACAAGACGTACGGCAATGCGCCATCGGTACATGGTGGATATCCCACCCATACGCACAAAGCGTTTTGAAAATACTTTCATTGTGCGTACAGCTAAGGAGTGGAATTCCCTGCCGGCACGGCGACTTTGTTTCCTGATAGCTACAACCCAGGGGCCTTCAAGTCAAGATTGAATAGATTACTTCTAGACAAGCGTGCTTCACCTTCCACCACATCATTACTTAACATCAGGCGAGATAGTGGTCAAACGCGAGCTTATAAAGAATAAAAAAAAAAAAAAACGAATTGTAACTATTCAATTATATTTGTGTTTTCTGTGTGGGTCTGTACTTCTGCCTTTATGCAAATCTGTCCTTCTGCTAATCTGGGATTTTGCTATTCCGGGATTTTGCTTATCTGTCCTTCTGCTGCAGAGGGCGCCAGTGTACTGTATAAAAGCGATTACACTAACAGTACAGTACAGACTGCAGACTTGTACTATAAAACCATTCAAAGAGCTGCTCAGTTAGGCTGGCTCCCTAGAGACTGGAGGGATAATCGGGAAATATCGTATGGACTATGTGACCTAAATATTATTGACCAAGCCACGGTTACTGAGCCCCCCGCCTCAACAATGCGGGAACCCACCGGGGGGGAGCAAGGAATGTCAGTTTCTTTTACAGTATAAACCCAGGCAGTAGGTATCTTCTGCAACAATAAACTTTGATAAACGACCAGTAGCTGCAGATGGGTGATAATGTTTTATTGATATCTATTACGCCCTTCTCGATTCAATTGGTACACTAATGTCAAAATTATTCATAATTTATAATAAGAACAACTAGACCAAATCAAACTGATTGGCGTCAACCTTGAGAGCAATGCATCAACTACTAAACTGGGGCGCGAAAACCCAAATCAATATCTATAGACTTCAAATTTTGAAGATAATCTGCAGCGATTAACGTCTCACCCGTTAAGGTAATAATTAAATCAATAAAATATTATACGATAGCAATTATTTCTATCTAGTAGATAGCACCTTTATTGACAGGATGTCATGTAGTTAAGTAGTAATAGGTCCAATCATTTGCTCAATTTTGTAGCCTGGTAAGATTTAGTGTGAAATTAGGACGTTTGATGACCTTTGAGAGATAGCAATTCGACATAATCGGGGCATAATCATACGCGTATTATCTGCTAAAACAGACAGATTAGTGACTACGTGGCATTAGTGTGTTTACTGTTAGAGCTAGAATAGGTACAGTGTTATTTTAGGTATAATCCTGTTGAAACTTAAGTAATCATTATATTTACATAAAAAATATTAAGTTTTTCCCCCGATAATCTAGTCAATTCAAACTTCTGAAAGAAGAATTCAAGACCACACTGTTGAAAGTTGCAAATAGACTGATATTATTTTAGAACTTTAGGACATTTACATCTAGAAAAATAGAACAAAGTCATTGAAAGTATTTTTTTGTTGTAGAACTTGAAACGACAACTGCGTAGCGCTACGGGCTACGCCGTAGACCTTGTAGAGGGTGGCAAAAAAAACTATTTCTATTACTGAGTACACAAGATTATATTTGTTCAGGGTTAGATATTGACGAAAACTTACGTCAACTCTATTTGTCTTTGGGTTAGTCTAACAGTATTTTTGCAAGTAGACAAAAATAACGGCGCGGAATAATCTATATTTTGTTTCAGGCATTTTTCGGGCATTTAATATTATTACAGGCTTTAAACTGAGTAAAAAACATTGCCATAACAGTTACCTAAACAGCAATATAATAAAGTATTCACATAAATGTAAACCTATTTAAATACTCCAGGCAAAGGAGATTGTTTTAACCCAATATTTATTTAATAAAAGTGATTAGTAGTTATTTGCTCCTGTAAATTCTTTTACAAAAAAAATAATATCGCGGAATTAAGGTAACACAACCCGGCTTATGAATAATGTATCAGGAGCACCTTCAGTCTAAGCACTTAAAGGGTCCAAATGAAAAAGACGCGAACTTTGCAATGCTGTAGAACTTTTTTCTCAAAAAAATATTAAAAACTCTGTAAGCTCGATTTGAAAATACTTTGAATGTCATTCAACGAGCATTCCGTCATGTATGGTTGTGAATTTATATTAGATTTTTATTTGCGTTATTTTGTCAATATATATAATTCTTGTCATTTTTAATTCTGTTATTAGTTGTTTAATATAAAATCTACTCGATCTCAATACATATTTCCAACAGCAATAATTCCAAAACGCATTCACGTTGTAATTAAGTGGATGTGTGAAAATTTCCTAAATTCTCAACAATAATAGTATCACCGTTCACGTTTTACATGTAACCCGAGTCGTACGGTGAGTGAAGCACGAAACACGAAAGCGAGACAGACATAAAAGGAATCGCAGGTAACGAGAGGACAGCAGCGTAGTCTGTAAGACGAGTCGGTTACGCCACGTTATGCCCCATTATACCATCGTGCAGCCTCAGGAAGTTATTACGAGTAATGTAGTGCCTTCAGTACGCGTCGCTTTTTGTCATGCGGACAAAAGAACCGATATAGTTTCATACTAACAAACAACCAAAGCGCCCTCGCGAAACGAAATAATAATGAAGTATCTCTCGGTCTGTTATTCGTGACTAGAGACCTTGTCTAATTAGGGTTGTGTCATGACCAGCAGACCCTGAAATATTACATCTTTGTGGTTGAACATCAAGCTGTTGGCGTAATTGTAAACGGCCCTTTTAAGTCTCTTACTATAGTACTAAGTTTGTTATGATATAGTTTTGCTTTATGTTTCATGTTAATTTTTTAACGGTTTATGTTTTAATACACTTTATTTTACGTACTCACAGCTCGTTCACACGAAAAATAATGAGTGCTTTTTGCCTTAAAAGGTAAAAGCCTTTTTTGGTTTTTTACTAAAACAATCTCTCTTGTTTTCAATCCACGTTTCAGGTGTAGAATACATTAATCCCTTTTTTTCCGAATGTTCTATAAGGTTATCTGGGGAAAATATGTTACAGTTGTACTTAGTAAGCGTTGGTATAGCATCCCGCATATATCAGTGTGCGTGGTTCAACAGCGGTAACTCCTGACGCTGTGACAGCACACACCAAGTGTGTTGGCAGAGCATGAACTATTGCTTACTCCGCAGTAAAAAGATACACAAGAATATTCCAGAAAGTCTTTTAAACCACACCAAATAAAAAAGCTATAGTTGAAGGCAGTTACGTACGAGTATATATAATATATACATAATTTTCAAGAAAAGTCCTAAGCGCAGTATATAAAAATAACCAACGTATTTTTATTGCTTTTTAAAGGTCATACGTAGCTCCTTGTCAAGCCTGACAAAAATATTACCTATGTATGAAATACATTTGCAGAGGAGGAGATTGGCTGCCTGTGAAATGATCGTAAATTTCGATGTATAATGAGCTCATAAATCTGGAGCGCCGCTCGATATCTCCTGTGCTATCTACCTGGGATGTACCTGTAAACATTTTTTCGTTCGTGTTCCTGTTTACATGTGCTACTGGGTAAAAGCTCTGCATATCAATTTCGCGAGGCATTCGTGCGACGTGTTCGATTGCGCCAGACTTCTATGTTTGCTCTTACTAAATTTGGGACCACGTTTGATGCAGTTCGTACATGCTCTGAGGGTGCTGATTGCATACCATGTTTCTTTCCATTCAGAAGCATGTACGAAAAGTCTTTCGTTGAAGAAGTGTGGGATAAAGATTTCTCTTCATAGACATACAGAAGCTCCCGAAGAGTAGATCCGCCTTTACATTTAATATGAAAACTGCAGTTTTCAGACTTGGTAACCATATAGAACTAATGTTTTGTGAAGCAAATGTTGTCAAACTATTTTGAAACATACTGGGATTATAGAAGGTGTATTTTTAAGGCCTTCTGTATAATTAATTTAATTTTGACGAGTTTGTGGGTTGGTTCCGGTTTGCGTAAGTACGTCCAATTATTCTTAGAAGCTCTTGATATCTACAAAATAATCTTTCTATTTAAAGATGCTAAAGCATGTTACTATAAAAAAGGAGCTTTGATTACTTTTAAGAATTACGTTTTTTTTTTAGGTAAATTAATCTTAATTATCCAATAACACCGGAGCACTTTTATACATTTTCTTACGCTACAGCATAAATTATTCAGTTTCTTGTTGTAATGTAAGCAAAACATGTACCTCTGAAGATTTTGAACAAGGTAATTTAGCAGTTAGCCAGAGGCAGGGACTTGTCCTTAGACCAACAGAGACTTTATTGTCTTGTTTGTAAATTGAAATAAATGTTACAAAATATTATGACAAATATATTAAAAAATTCACAGGGTCTATAAGACTTGTAGAAAAAACTGGTCTATGCTTTATATTTTCAAAGACGAAGCAGAGCAGATTATATTTTGCTGAGGAAATTATAACAGTTCCAACTCTGAATCTCTCTGGTTTGAATAGTTCGTGAACGCGCGAACTTTTGTCTGAAGTTGCAGGTTATAAAAAAATATTACAAAATTACTGCGAAGTTGAATGAAGTGGAACATTGAAAATACAGAAGAAGTTCACTAATTGCATTAGGGCGAACATAAAAAGAGATCGTCAAGAAAAATAGAAGCTACATAAGCATTGCATGAAGTGACGGTAGTAAGTCGGCCCCATTTGCGGGATTGTAGCGTCGCACTTCCTGCTACGAAAATCTTCGGTAGGGCTATCAAGAGCGAAAGTGGCTTGGGTTAAATCCAAAGTAGATGTGTTCCGGCCGAGCTTAGACTTTGAATAAATCAGGAGCGAGAGGTCGCAAGGTGAGTCCCGTCCGCCTCTATGCCTCCTTCGGCCGCGGACAATATTGCATTTATATGAGTTCGTTTTGCGTCCAGTCATTTGCTATCCTTTTATCGAATTCACCTTTAAGTAAGGGTTTAGAATTATTTGCAGTGCGTACCGCTCATATTTTCAGGCAGAGAATATGAATGGTGGAAGGATATCGTTGGCTGTGAGAATTTCCTTTCATTACAGCTATAAGGAAAGGAACACAAACACCGATACTGCTTCGGATGTTAATGTTATTCTAGTACCTATTATATAACATCACAGTACATATGTCAGTACTTTTAATACTTTATACCTTTACGTAGTATAGTGTGTAGTGCTATTCTGGGTGCATTGTCCTCACATATGTGAATTTATTAATGTATCTACTTATGTACCTAAATATTGTAAAAAACATTTTTTTTTAAAAGAGTAAGTATGGAGTTTCTTGTGCATTCTTCTCCATAACAAGCTACTTTCCGAATGCACGGTAGAATCAACTTTTATTCCATGTAAATTATAATTGTGACATTCAAAAGTGCCGCTTGGTGGCCTAGTTGAAATAAATATCTTTTGTCTTTTTTGTCTTTTGCATCTCAGTTCTCAACGTATTTTATGATTTAACTTATAAAGTATCACAGGTTTATGTATCACGATATTATCTTCTAAAAACTGTAGTTATTAAAATTACTTTTAACAAAATGACCTATCATTTGTCGCAAAGAAGTAATTCTAAACGTTATTCATGCGGAAATGCGAAAGCTTACCCTAATTATAGAACTCATTAAATCTCATACGAGATGACCTCTCCTTAGGCTCGCTTAGCTTGATGGATTTTACCTCGTTTTATGTATGATGAATGTAATTTAAATTATATCCCTGGTACTTTCTATTTGTTAAAAAAACACCGTATATACAAGGATAATATTTAGGATTAGCTTTTGTCCGTGGCTCGACCCGCGTGATATGTTGATAAAAAGTTACCTATATATGTCCTTCTCCAGGTTCTGGGATATATCTATACAACACCAACATATCACGTCTGCTTAGCGACTAAATGTCACTGCAGGGATCCAGCAGAATATCAACGTCAGGAATATTTGCCTGACACGTGCTGAGCTGGACTCCCATTTGGTGCAACCTTGAGATGCACACCGCACTGTGTTTTGATAGTCATACCTAATATTACTTGTGTCACTTTTACTTTTTATCTCTGTAAGTATGGTTTCCTTTTTTACTTTTATGTTGGCACCTTGTTTTTAAACATACATATAAATTGTAATAATTTAAGTAAGATTTTATGTTTGTGTCTTTTGTGTGCACTAAATAAATGATTTATCTATCTATATTAAATTTTATTAAGATGGACATGACAATAAGACGTTATATATATGTACACAAGTATGGATTTTCCATACCGACCACGAAAAAAATAATTGCCCATCCAAACTGTTCCTTGCGGTAATTGAATCTGCGTCTCGTAGCCCAGTAATCCAAGATCATTGAGCTACCAAACTTGGACAATAACGCATTGTCTTCGTGGTTAGCGGTTTCATCCCCATCTCAACCCCTTTCAAGCCGTCTATCGAAATTCCCTCCGCAGTATTTCCCTTCAAAAGATATTTAATTAATTTCTAAACAGATTTTTGCCAAATTACTTAAATACCTACAGGCCTATGACCAAGAATGAGTTTGTCAATCAATCAATTGGCAAGTCTTCTGATTTAAAATCAGATTATACAGGACACACGGCCCCTGTCCCACATAAAATCAATCTTTTGATTAAATCTTTAGTTTATCGCATCGCCAGACGTCCCCAGTTCAAAGTCTAATGTTTAATAAAACGTAACCCTTGCCTCTTTGCTCACACAATCTCTGAAATGTGGGTTATTTTATAAAAACAGAATCGTACCCAGTAATATACAATCAAATAGCACGAGTTCGTAATTAAGCGTGAAAGTTTAAGTAAGCAGGTAGCAAATAGCAATTGATATGTTTCAATAATAAGCAGTTATTCCGAACAATGAAAACGCAAACTTTTATAAAGAACTAAATTATACAGAACGGATTTCTTGCTTCGTAACACAATAGCTTGGTGAAAATATTTCCTTTCATAAAGTGTGGGCTGTTTGCGGCGTTGAACCGACATCTGCCTTTCGGCAACGATGTGCTGTAGCCTCTTTTTGTATTGCAAGTGGTTTCACTATACTTTTTCTGAACTCGATTCTAAGAAAAGTGTCTGTTCTATACACAAAACTACCTGTAGACAAAAATAGTAAAAGACTTTTCCTGTACCCTTTCTATGCGGTAGAATTTACCTCACAATGTTATCAAGACCCTTTTCCACATTATTGTGCTTGAAATATGTTGCTAGTGATTTTTGTTATAAAATATTATCTGGCAGCGAGAGCGCGATGTGTCCTACCGTTTGATACGCCTCGGCGACATTACAAGATCGTAAAGTAAAAACGACTGCGTCTATATTACAGCGTGCGATGAGATTTCGAATGGCGGCCATGAAATAAAGGCGACGTACCAGACAGTCACCTGCGACTCAAGCTAATACATAAAATTGTGTGTACAGACACAAGATCTCATTGAAAGTTTACAATTTATTCAGTCACCGTCTCACACAGAGTTATCAAGGAATTCGCCATTTTCCTTTCTTTCTGCGCACTGAAATTTTCAATTTACATACTTATGAAAGGTTTCATAACAAAAATCCAAGTACAAAACCGGTCGCGTCGGACAATCCCTTTTCTCGCTGTCGCGGAATAGCACGATTTTCCTTGAATAAAAAATTAAGTTTTTTGTGAGACTACGAACAGTAAATTTATCTGTTAGGCTTCACATGTTAAGTAACATCAGTACCTACTTTAGAAGTGTCGGTACCTACGAAAGTGGCTACTAATATACACGTAGTATACTCTACACAACAAAAGCCGTAAAAAGTGTTCACCAAATAAATGCGCAATCACTAAGCTTGACACGGACTGTCCACTATCCGGCTGACTATTGTCGCATGGAGGCACCGAGGCCTATATTTCCACAAAATTTGTATTTTCGTTGACAATAACTCACCGTTATGCAGGATGGATTCATATGCATCGCACGGATACATACAGTCGTGAATACAAACACGATGGATTCCGTATGAATAAAATTATATTATATTCCATAATACACGTATTATAAGTTACCCTTCAATGTAATCAGGGTTTCTCATAACATCTTTTCTGGTAACTTTTGGATATTTGATTCTTTTGGGGTCGAGGGTCCAATAGGGTTGGTTGAATCACAACGGATTGGCTAGGCTGTACGGTATTATGTTACTTAGAGGTCCCGAGGTCAATACTCTTTTTGTTATGTACGAACATAATAATTTTCAGCTCTGATGGATATTTGGTAAGCACATTATTGCTATATCCAGCGATTTTTACTTAATTTTAAGGTCGTAAGCAGTTTGATGGATCGTAAAGCTGCGTTACAATAGCAAATTCTAAGTTAAGTACATTTGGTGACACTCTCGTGGTTTAAGATCATCGTAATATTCATTTATGTCTGTCTGGCATCGATTAGCGGTCGTGACTCATGATATATACCTTTTACTATATCTAGGTACAGATATCAAACTATTTAGTAATATTGATATAGTTGTTGAAACAGCATTTACTACAAAAACATTTCAAGCAGGCGACTTAGTAGCTTCGCTTATGAACTTAATAGGCGCTTTGAATTCAAAGACTAGGTTTAGCAATAGATTAAACACGACCAAACATCAAACTGTCTGGTTTTAAACCGAAATGGAGCATTAGTTATCTATTATTTTTGATAAATATTTTCCAAAAGCCCCCAGTCACAATAATTAAGCCGCGACATAGCCAACTCCCCATAGCTTCGATCCCGGCAAATTCAGAAAGTTGGTATGTTCACTCATTATTCTCGGCTCTGACCTCCCAGAGGATTCAGGAATACGGTAACTTTTCCCTAACTCGTTGTCTCGTTATGTTAATCTCTTGCGGGGGGCCGTTTATTATAATTGCGCATTGACCGCTATGTTCTACTGACCTCTACAATGTTTTACTCCACTTCAAAGTAAATGCGTCATAACCGTGAATATTCTTAAGTTCGTATTCCAAGTCATATCTTCCAACTCGACTTATCATAGGTATATATAGCTCGTTATTTGGTAATTTTTCCTTTGTCTTGGCGATTGACTTGGCATATGTCCCTAATTTTCCCCCCCAAGATTTGATGTCTATTAAACGCTTCATTGTGTCCCAAAAAACGATGAAAACTGTAATTGAATTTACAAACTTCTTTCAAGATTGAAAAACTTAGTAAATGCTCAGTTCATGCATGCAAGATTGTGATTCAATATTTCTCTTTTAGAAATTCAGTTTGGACAGCACCGAGTCAGCAAAGTTATTTCACAATTGATTAAGTCTTGTTCAGCAGTTTTAAATATTTTTACAGTGTCACGTAAACACATCAATCACGTTCGAAAAGTTTTAATTTTATCTTTTTAAAAGTAATCTTAATCTTTAATAATATTATAAAGAAGTAACATTTTATAGAAAAGAATAGTACAGTATATGTTATGGGTTTATTGTGCAACATATGTATATTTAGAAATGTAAATATCCGCAAAGGAACCAGGGTTACCGACATAGCCCGAAGAATTGGCAAACTTAAGTGGCAGTGGGCAGGGCACATTACTCGCAGAACTAATGGCCGATCGAGCAGAAAGGTTCTGGAGTGGCGACAGCGAACCGGAAGACGTTGCGTTGGAAGGCCTCCCACCAGGTGGACCGATTACCTGGTGAAGGTTTGGAGGATCCGCTGGATGCGAGACGAACGGGACCGGTCGATGTGGCGACACGTGGGGGAGGCCTATTTCCAGCAGTTGACGTCTTTCGGCTGATATGATGATGATATGTACATGTGTGTGTAAGTTTGTTTGTAACGGGTTATCTCTGGAGGTACTGATCTGATTACGTTAATAGTTTCAGTGATAAAACGTTACACATCACTGATGTCGTGTCATAGCCGACTTTTTAGCCCGAAAAACTAGTCTATCCGTTTATTTTTAAAAACTAGTTATTGAATAAAACGAAAACATATTTTTGCTTCACTATAAAATATTATCAAATACAAGTCTAAAGGCAAATACATCACATCCCATCGTTAGCGTGATCGAAAATCTGACAGTCTAAATTGCATACAAATAGACAAATATAGTTAGCGATGCTATGCCGAAAATATTCCACAAGCGTAGATTAATATTTTCGATATCAACATTTTCAACAGCCTGAAAATTTTCTGTTCTTCGAATGACTTCAAGACATTTAGGTGAATCACCTCTCTACCTTGCAAGGTAAGCAGTGAGAGAGCGATATGTTTTCATTCCGTTCGTGAACAACTGATTTCTGATAAAGTCTTTACTGATTTAAGAATTCGCGTGGGTGATCCTGTTTGCGGCTCGACTAAATAATAATATAAAGGAAAACACTGATGAAAGGAAAGAGCCGCGGTATCCACGGTCAGTTAAGCTTTCGGAAGCCATTGATTTTTATTATTACAAGCCAAGTCGTTTATTATTAGAAGCCGTTTCTGCTCCGTTATTTACGGAAGGCACAAAGAAGATGAAACGGAAATATCTCATCATAAATCGGATAAATTTGCGAATAATTAAAACATTAAACAATCATAACGCTTCCTGGGAAATTTCTTCATAGATATTTGTGTTTAACTGAATGAACTTCCCAAAGATAAACAGATTTCATTGAAAATAAAAGTTTATCTTTTCTCCCAGATAGTTATTTCGGTCGCTTCTTTTGGAGCACGGTCTACTCAGAGAGATGGATTATTTTAACAAAGTTTGAGGCAGATCTTGAAACTGTAAGGAATCTTATTATAAATAGTACATATTTGCTCAGAAGCCAATGTTGTTTTTAATCAAATGTAAGTTATTATTATTTAAGAACACGAGTCGTTCGCTAAACACATTATTATGTTTATTTATTCACGGGTGCAAAGGTGCGGCAAGGTCTCGACTAAGTTTGACTGTGGCGATTTATTTAACGAGTGGCTTTATTTGTTTGCGTGGCTGTCGGTCGACGTCAGTTTGCTCTTCTAATGCTACCCATTAACTTCATGCCCACTGTAAATTACAGCACTTTCAACTTTATCACTTAGATGCTAAAGACTACAGAGAGTGTCTCTGGGCTGTCTTTGTCTGCGTCGTCTTTGCTTAATTAATGACTTAATAGTGGCTTCGTCATGTGTGCACGCTGAGTGATGTATAGTGTCACCTCAAGTTTCTGCCACATCAGCTCACTCTAAAACATAATGATGGGTAATTAGTTACCGCCCCTAATTTACTGAATTAACTAAAGCCGAACCGGAATCAAATTTCATATTCCGCAGTACTTTTGTGTTTACCGAAACATAACAGTTTCGTAATAATGGAATACAAAGACAAGGCTTCCGCTCCGTCTGTTGTTAATGTTTAACTTTAGGAATTTTAATAGCGACAACAGTATGAAAACAACTAAGAAAGTAATTAGGGAGGAAGTTAACAAAATATTATTACAATTATGATAAGTACGTGTTTTCTGTAATTATGTTTATTCAAAACACGGGGTTAGGCGCGTACGTGGTGAAGGTATAATTTGATGTCAAGTCACGAGAGCCGGACATTACCCTTTCATGTTTCGTTTTCGTCATAAAGGATAAATCGTGTGAGAGTGGGACTGTTTTCAGCGGACGGTAGAAAATAACCTTACGTAATTTGTCCGCCGTTCAAAATATTAACAAAAATAATTCTTCCGTCAGTTCTGTCCTTTTATTCTTGGCATGTCTCAGATCATAGAAACAGGGTCATGTCAACAATATTTTCGGACAAGAATGTACAGCTTCTGTTGGAATATCTACTGGTACGTTGTTCAACGAATTAACCTTTAGTTTATCACGAATAAATATAGTATTTGAGTTAAAAGACTAGTCATTCGGGTGTACACGTATATACGTACAGCCAGGCGTGCAAATAAACACTAGACGGGCGTTCCAATATTTTGTTAATTTACTTAGCGTTTCCCAAAGGAAAACCTACATCCACTAGGCCAATAAAAATATTAGGTATTTACAGTGCGTGCCACGAAAGATGAGACTTGACAAACCACGTGGTTTGACTTGCGCAGTAGTAGATTATAGGTCTCTTTAGCGGTATGAGGTCTGAGTGCGGCAAACATCGGGCGTCATCGGGGCGGCGGACAGAGAGCGGGAGGCGCGGTCAAGTCTTTCGTGGCACGCACTAAATTGCCGTTTTTAAGAAATAAGTTAACGTATTTTTTTTATGAAAATAATCATCCATGCAATCGATGCATTCGTGCCAACGCTGTGGCAATTTATTGATTCCCCTCTTAAGGAATTCAGCCGGACGGGAGGCAACACATTCTTCAAAGGCATTTTCTACTGAATCTCGGGTATTTAATTTTTCCCGCCAAGAAATTATCCAAAAACTGTAGAGAAGTATGTAGGCGCAAGGTCTGGTGAGTAGGTATGGCGGATGACGGAGACCTTCCGACCCCAGCTCTTGTAACTTGTAGACCTTCTGGTGTGCAGTATGAGATCGCGAGTTGTCGTGCAGGAGCAGCGGAGACGAGGGTTTGACCAAACCTGGTTGGAAACTTGCAAGCTTCTCCAGCGTGTGTTCAGTACACATCTGCAGTAATGTTCATTCCGTTTGGTAAGAAGCTGTGATGAGTCACACCGGCCCTAACCACCAAACAGTGACAATGACTTTTCTAGGGGTAAGTTTTAGTTTATCCAGATCCAACCAACATTCTGAGCGCTTGCGATTGTCAAACAGAATGAATTTTCCATCGCAGGTAACAACGGGATTCAAAATTCCTTCGTTTGCGTGCTTGTTGAGCATTGCAAAGCACGTCTTGACGCAAAGTAGGACATGTAATAATGGATGTTTTCAACACCGAAATTGATTTCTGATATTGATATTGATCTCAATATGGGAATTGCGCACTTTCGTTAAATATCACATTTTTTTTTTATTAATTGCACAAATTCGGTATGAGGTTGGATTAAATACAATAAAAAAATCATTAATGCAATATGTCGCGATATTAGCTTTTTCTATTGTGTCTCTCTATAATCACCAATGACTGGGTAGGCGCTTATTTACCTAAACTGGACATTTGTTCCCAAGAAAGAATAAAAGTCATGTTTTTCAGAAACGGGATAATACAAATAATTCCAGGATATAAATGTTTATCGATCAATCTGAAAGTAGTCCCGATAAGTGTAGTGACTAATAATGATTTATAAATCTAGTATAAGTATCGGTCAATGTAGCGATGCCTCCTATGGGAGGCCCATGTTCAGCAGTGGACGTCTTTTGGCTGAAATGATGATGATGATGATAGACTATGTAGTCAAGTAGTGGAAGTTGATTTATCCAACAGATTAGTGATCAGATAAACTAATTTGTTGTATTCAATACAAGCAGAAGACTGAAAAATAGTAAGCTTTAATTTATTGAGTTTTCCAAGCCAGTAACACCTTGTAAATTTGTAATATAGTTTACTAATAAACCCTCTCAAATGTATGAAAAACTATCTTAGCATTCATCATCATCATTGTGATCGTCATTTGAGCTGAAAGACTACACTTCTGAACATAAGCATCCCCCAAGTGTCGTCTCGTTAGCCGATCCCGTGCGTCTCAAATCCAGTGGATTCCCTTAACCAAAGCATTAATTAATGAAAATATAATTGTTACAATAGGTTGTATGAAACTATGTATTTACTTGTATTCTTTTCATCAAGCCACATGTTATTTCTTCATGAAGTAGTAAAAAGGTTATCCGAACACTGCTAATCACCGTAGTCAACGGGCTTAAACGCGCTTTCTCGCTCAACGCTTCACAAGGAGCTAAAATAAGTTTTTATTCTGATTCCGAGATTCCGATGTTGGATCACTTAGTATCGAAATTGAAATAACGGTAATTCCGTTCCGATACTACAAAATTCCGATATTCATGCCCTAACGCGAGCTTCGCGCTGGCGATCATTGAGTTCGTGTGGCACCTATTTGTCAAGCTTTTTTACCTTGCCAATCTGATGCAAATGGATCAATGTTGTTTTGAAGCTATTGTCGAAAACTGCTATTAATTCAGCTGTAGATTGAGTATCATCAGCTTCCACACTCGGCTTTAATTCGGCATTGACGACCAAAGTTTTCGGACGACCATGGGGTTTATTTTTCAGGTCGAAGTTTCCAGAACGGAAGCGTGCAAATAAATCAGGTGGTGCGTTCGTTTGTAGTGTTCGCTCTGTAAACGTCGTTGATGTTGCGTGCCGCTTGTGCCGCGTTGCTGCCACAGCGGTACTCATAGTCCATAATTACTCGAATTTTTAACGTACCCATGATAACGAAAAAGTTTCAAATGCGATGAAAAAATAATGCTAATTAATAAACAAATGACTAATTTTGATAAAATAATGCCATGTTTTTAAAATAATAGTTATTTATGCTACAAGTGCGGAAGGTAGGTGATTTCCGATGAGTGGATGAATCGACACGAGTCGGAAATCATCTTACGTACGTGTATCATACAACATTTTACTATGCATTGTGCGAGAAAATAAAAACATGTGTAAATTAATAAAATGGCGGGCTTATTCAAGCGCGTTCAGCATTTCCACAGATAAACGAATAGTTCCTCGGGCATATCTACTGCGCATGTGCAAATAGCTGTCACATTGTAACGTAAAGAGGCATGAGCAAAATATACGTTCTGCAAAACATATTTAATGAACATTCAAAATTATTTTTTTGATCAAAATCTAAATCTACAGTAATTTAAAACGCTTAAAATAAAGTATTAGTTTTATTTTGCTTTTTATATGAATGATAATCTGTACTTAACTAATTTGTAAAAGTTTTCTCAAATAATAAAAACTCTATGCATCGGGCTGACGCTGGAGTGAAAATTCAAAAAATACAGGAAAGTAAAAAGCACTAGTGAAAAAAAGTGACACATTCCGCACTGTTTGGCTGCTTGGAAAACGCTCTTTTCGAGGACATGCATTGTAATAGTTATTTATGCTACAAGTGCGGAAGGTAGGTGATTTCCGATGAGTGGCATTTTTATTCACGAGCGAGCTAAGCGAGTGAGTGGATAAATTGACACGAGTCGGAAATCATCTTACGTACGTGTATCATACAATATTTTACTGTGCATTATGCGAGGAAATAAATAAATTAATGAAATGGCGGGCTAATTCAAGCGCGTTCAACTTATCCACAGATTAACTAATAGTTCCTCGGGCATATCTACTGCGCATGTACGAATAGCTGTCACATCGTAACGCAATAAGGCACGAGCAAAATATACGTTCTGCCAAACTTATTTAATGAATATTTAAAATTAATTTATTGATAAAAATCTAAATGTAGAGGAATTAAAAACGCTTAAAATAAAGTATTAGTTTTATTTTGCTTTTTATATGAATGATAATCTGTACATAACTAATTTTTAAAACTTTTCTCAAATAATAAAAACTCTATGCGTCGGGCTGACGTTGGAGTAAAAAATAAAAAAAATACAGGAAAGTAAAAAGCACTAGTGAAAAAAGTGACACTTGCCGCACAGTTTGGCTGCTTGGAAAACCGCTCTTTTCGAGGAAATGCATTGTAAAATAATTTAAAATTAGAATTCTTAGCCAAACTAAAAATATTTCGATTCGAAATGGCCTGAATTTCATAGGTAAAGATCTATTAAAAGTTGCTACGTAGTAAAATAACTTAAGTTTTTACCAGACTGACATTGTTAGATTTTTAGATATTTTATTATAAAATTGAATAATAATTTCTGCTGAGTGTTTATTGTTTATTTAATCAGTAGTAACACATACATTTTCTATATTTAAGTTGATGCCAACATAAACTCATTAGAGTTTTACCGTGCACCAAAAACATCGACTACATAATACAAACAAAAATAATAACCACATAAGTAGGTACTTAGGTAAAAAGTAACAACAAAAAGCACAAAAGTTACAGTGGGTATATGCGAAATAATTATCTAATACTAAAAAGCGCACATCAGTGACCACTCCGGCCGGTGGCGAGTTTTTAAGTTGATACAGGTTGTTCCCAAAACAAAAACGAATGTTTTTATTAATTTTTAATTTTCAACTTTTTTTGGGTTTTGATAGTTTTTTAGGTATTATTTTTGTTTTTTTATTGTTTTAAACTCCTTAGTTATAATTAATTAGATAATATATTTTTATTAGTGAATCTATTTTTATATCTTAAGTATTTATATTTTGTAAAAAATAATTCTTTAGTTTGTATTTTATGTTTTTCTGGGTTATTTTGTACCTCAATGATGTGGGTAGTTTATTAATAAGGTAAGGTATTATATATTTTAATGATCTCTTGCCGTGTAAGTTTGTGTACTTTGGTAGTAACAGCTGAGCATTGATGACGCTACGAGTCCTAATTTCATTACTATTTACGTTTTTTGCTTTCTTTAGATTTTCATTAAAAAACTGTTCTTTTAACAGAGCAAATTTAGTTTGTTCATGTATAGGTATTATGTTACAGAATTTAAATAGTTTGTGATAATCATTTTTGAATTTGTTCTTAATGTTTTGCGGGACAATTGCTTTCAATATACGCAGTTGAATTGCGTAAATTTGATCAAGATGTGTCTTATAAGTCCTATCATAGCTCGACAGACCATAGGATATAGTTGATTCGACCAGGGCTTTGTAAAGCATTAATAGAGTTTGATATGGAATTTTGCATTTAATAATAGAGAATTTAGCTAGCATGCATCTCAATTTATCACAAACGCCGTTAATGTGCTCCTTCCAATTAAGTCGGCTATCAACGGTAAGTCCCAGGTATGTTTAAATAGGTATCTACTCTCGTCATCAGACACCAAATCCACAGCTTCAAATACATGCATAGCTTATCTAAATACGAATGTTATAAAAAAACAGCCTTAAGACATTCTTGAAAATCGTTTAACGAAGCACAAATTGAAGCGGCCGAGAACGTCTCCGTCAAAACTCTTCAAATCTAATAACTTACAGCCGCTTGCCGGTACTGAAACCGCGACGGATTATACGGGATAAGTACTACTTGTCGGTTGCATTATAAAATGGATTGAACACAACCCGCAACCAATAAACGGAACTTTACACAAACTTCGTAGATTCGACTTTGAGATAGAAAAGGGAACAACATCAAGAAAAGATTCAAACTATTTGAAAGTTAGTTTCTTGGTCTGTATCCTCATTTTCGAACTTTCAAGATTGCTATTTGATATACCAAAATTTCAGTTCAGGTATTTTCTTTGTAAAAAGTACGATCATAGCCTGCTTGTGTAATGTACAACCCTAAAAGATTTCCTAGCTTATAAAAATGCACGGTAGATTCTGATGTGGGTTTTCGAAGCACAAATCGAATAAATATTCTATTTTAATCTGAAGGGTTCAGTTCTTTATGAAGCGAATTTTAATGCTAGAAAGCTTAGTGAAAAGAATTTCTGATTCATGTATTTTTAACTTTTCTGGTACCTAATTTTTGAAAAGTTTCATATAGCAATTATTTTTAGAACACATTCTCCATATGAAGGTGGAGTGTGAGTATTCGAGTCACGTCGTTGTTTGGTTCTGTCTCGACCAGTTTATTGTAACTTATTTATTCCATATGTGAAGTTCGGGATTGTGAGAAATTTCTCGCTCACCTGCGCTTGAGTGATGACACGGGAACCTCTGAGGATAATTGAATTATCCTCGCCAGCGATATTCCGGCCTCCGAGGGATCTAAACATGAATATATCTTCAATACCGCAGACCATGACAGACATTTCAGCAGTACGAGCGGCTCTCATAAAATACGTAACTTACGCTCAAATATCTGAGAGAAAATAAAAATACAAGATACGTTTATTCTATTAACATTTACGGAGGGTAGTATCAGTTTTAGATATTTTTGCGTAAATATAGTGTGTATTGTGTTCAGAAAAGATTCGCGTATTCACTATTTACATGAGCCATTAGCATAATCTGTAGACAACAAATCAACAATGAGTCCTCGGAAATGGTCTTATTAGAGAGTGCCCATTACGTCACAGCACTTACAACAGTAGTTTTCCTACTTCTTGGCTGGTTGATTTCGCTTTCCACGAACCATTTATCTTTGGCTGCGCGGTCCATTTTGTTAACGGCCGTGCAAATAGTTCCGGAAGGAATATCCTAACATATAGGGAAATTAACTGACACTTTCCTGCATTTCGTTTTGGTTAACATGTCATTAACACTCATAAGTAAGTAGTTTGCCTTATTAACCTCTTTGACGATTTTATCAACCTTTACAATTTTCCCATAAGCGTCACTTCATTAGAACCGATCTTATTTCCGACTAAGTATCCGTAGCTTGTTAACAAACTATGTTTGTGTGTGTAGTATCATATTAATAAACAAACCAATTTAAAACTTTCAGTGCCCTGCCCACCACATCCAGAGTAATTCTGGAAACTAACTCCCTTCTCAACGATAAAAGGATCGCTTTCTATAAAGTGCCACGAAGCACTATTAACTGTCTTCCTCTTTACTTCAAAAGGTAAGAGCATGACGTTGTGAAAACAATTTTCTTTCGTTTTTTTCGTTTCACTATAATTTTTTAAGCTGTCCTTATGTCTCGGCTTTAGTGTTGCTTCGCTTAGACGCTTATTTTGGATTTTAAGACTGTTTACAGAAAAATATTTAATTTATGCTCGTTTTGTTTCAGTTTTACGTCTAAGTAAATAGTGGTTCATTAAGTTGGTAGGTAGGTATAAATTCGTTCATTAAAATGTATAACATGCAATTAATATTTATAGTTCAGTACACAGCGAATTTAATTAATGTTTTCATTATGTACCATTATCATGATAGTTAAGTACATTCGCAAATTATAATAATTAAAATATCGTTTAAGAACATATACAATAACTCAATTTAATTCTGATTGTAAACACGATTCTGCTAATAATATTGAAACGTTCATAAATAAGCAACTTGTGTACATAACTCGCAATTATTATATTGAATAAAAAGCTTGCTGTTGTAAAAAAAAAATGATTTCGGCTAAATTCTTTATTCAAATGGAGTTTATTAAATTAATGATGTAAAAATAACAAACGGTCAGCATCCGGACGAACGGTTTTTGTGTCGTGTGTATTATTTTAACAATTATCAGGGAAATTAACGGGCGATCAAAACGTGGGGAACAAATTGTGTTGATTTATGACGGGCTCGCCACCGCCACCCATGTCGCTCCGGTATGGAAATAGAATGCATGTGCCGCCACCGCCGACCGCCAACTTGTTGGAAAACTGAAATTGTTTTAAGTACGTGTATAGTTTTTTTTACATTTATTTATTAATAAATGTTTATTAGTAACTTATTAGAATCAATTATGACATTCAAAAGATCCGTACTTAATTGAAATAAATGATTTGACTCAGACTATTTGAACTTTTAGATCTTGGAACAGCTGTGGCAGATTAAGTACTTAGCGTATTTTATAAATCGGGCTGCACCTATAAACATCTTGTCGGTTTGGTTTCAACTCGCATCCTCATGCGGATGCGGCTTTTTTCGTGTTTTTGCGATTCACCCATCAAAGCATTCGTTGCAGAAAAGAACAAATTCTGGTTGCATGACCTGTAACTGAGATTTAAACCTAACATTAAAAATAAATACCTTATTTCCGTCGCAACATTAAATTATGATTAAACTGCACCCGCATGAAAATAATAAATAATGTAGGAATATTTTGTCCCTTAGGTCCAATACTTGTTATCTTGAATAATTATTTTACAGATTCTAAAATAATAAATAATAATAATAAATGTTTATTGGTACAAAAATGTTACAATAATAAGTGTTCACATAAGTATACAGCTATATTGTAGAAACTACATTGTAACCATTGGTTAATGAACCCTGCCTCTCAAACTAGGGCAACCTGTATCTTGAGAGACAATATGACATAATTAGTCGAGATTAGTTCTATATCCATCGATTAAATAACTTCATTAATCTAAGTAACTTTCAGAGATTCGCTAAGTTAATTACAAATTGCAATAGCCTATCTTGATATGTTTAATTAGTATCTGAAACAAGTTGACGAAGCGAGTGTACTGATTTATTGTATTAGCGGAGATACTAGCCAAATAAGAACATACCTACCTACATCTAACTCCTTTATTCTAAGTCAGTTGTCCTCCAACTCAACTTCACCTCAAATCGTCAAATGTAACCAACTAATCCAGAGTTTATTTCTTTGTCATAGTGACAGCTTCTAGTGATGGTTCATAAAAATTACTTGGTGCAGTGAAATAAATCAAAGAGCAAGGAATTAATATCTTATATATAAAGTCACAGTGTTTGTCTGCAAAATCCTCCAAATGGTCACTCTTAAACTATTTACTACCTTTAGAAAAAGAAACTTAAACTTACAATTATTGATAAACATATTGTTAGCAAGATGAATAGAAAGTGTTCTCAACTGAAGTTTTTACAATTTCTTAAACCCTGCTATAAATTACAATTACAAAAAGTACATAAATGAGCCTACAAACTATCTTTCTTATGCCACATAAATATGAAATTTATTATTATAATTTAACTAACGAGCCGCCCTTCAAAAAGTTTTCAATTAAAAGCTCAACAAAGAAGAATAGCCTAATAACGGCTGCACCCGCCGTTCTGAAGTGATGTGTTTATTTGTCACCGGATTTAGGATATCTGCACACACCGTGGGTTTGTAAGTAATTATTCTAGCGGGATTAGGAATTCTCGATATATTGTGAACAAATCATTTAAAATACAACAAATTCCATCCAAATTCGATAGTTTAAAATATACCCGTGTCTGATTGCGCAGAAAGAGTTAAATTATTATAAATATCTATAAATTTACAATTTTTTCAACAATCTAGTGACATATACATTTGATAATTGAATTTTATTTATTAGATTTACCCAAAAGCTCTGTAATCTAAAACTCTCTAATAAATATTTGACGTAACTATTTGGTAGTTTCACAATTTGACACATTCAAAAAGTATACAGCAGTATTGTGGTCGGTCGAACATTTGTTCATTATTGGATTTTAGTGTTATTTGCGAATTAAAAAACTCCCACAACATGGTGGAACATTGCCTCGCGTTAACTCTTTTTCGGTTTATCAAGCATACTTTTCAATAATAGCTCTCTAGTTTCGCTAGTATATATATATTTCTAATATATATATATATTTGTTTCTGATTGAGAGCTATTATTGAAAATTATGAAGCAATTAAAATGCATTGTCACGAGGAACAAACGTGTATGCCAATTTTCAACTCAAACGGACATTGGAAAATGGGTAAAATTTAATTTGGAAGATTTGATCTTAGAAGGACAGGTGAAGTAAGAAATAAATGAAAGCTTGTAAAAATAGGTATCTAGTCATGGGGACTGCAGTGAAAACTTATTTTTTTTGGATTAATTGTAAGTTTGTGCGACACACGGGCGATGCGTAGAATAACACAGTTATCCCGTCACACGGCACTTCAAGTCACATTCGAATGTCGATGACGCTGTCACATTAGCATGTGGCTGAAGCGAACCCATAAGTTTTTCCCCTACCAAAAATCGCTCAACGTGGCTTAAGAAGTGTTCAGTAAAATAAAATACATATCACAAAAAAATACCCAAAGAAAATTACTCGATTGGTCGAAAAACCCACTTCGATCTCAAGTGAGACATATTGTTTTCAATGTGTATCATAAAATAAGGGAAGAAGAAGGGGTAAATCAAACTCAATCTTTGATTTTAGAGTGCGTCGTAGAGTGGACCGGTAAGTTGGACTGACTTGTTTTGATACTTTTAGTTTATTTTATATTTTTCTTACTTAATTTTTATTTATTTCCATTACTATTATATGGTTAATACACAGGGCACATCGAATGATGGCCGGAAGGAAATGGCAACAGTAATGTAACTGTGACTAATTCTTCGACAAGATATTGATTTTAACGGAGATTGAGAATCTTTGACGTAAGAAAAATATTAAGTAATAATCTGCGCCCTGCAGTGGGACGTGTATATAGACGGGAGTTTTTGGCGGGATTTTGTCGAGTGAAGTTCAGTGGCTGTTAATATTATTTACAAATTGATTCCTAGTGGATATTGTGATATATTATTGGTGTAGTTTTGTGTCTCAACTGTCTACGCAACTGGACAATTTGTAAAATCATTGAGAGAAGCGATCTCGGTATAGTGGAGCGGAGTATTTTATTGTAGTTTGAATGCTTCTGCAAAGCTTATTGGGAAGACTGACTCGATACAATTTGCTGCCAAATACTCCAAAAACATTAGAATCTGTTACATCCGCATTCTAATGCATACTAAAGAATAAATATAAGATCCAAAACTCTTTCCAAAGATGTGGCTAAAAGGTCCTAGCTACCAGGCCATAAAACTTACATAAAAAAAAGTATATATAGACTGATGATGATGAATGACTATAAGTAACATGATACATTTTATTATTTTTTACAGACTTTATACATAAAGAGATTGGTTTTGTATATGTTAAATGCCAATGAAAAAGAACCATTTTGATGGAGAGAGATGACATAAAACTACAAAGATACAAGTTTTCGAAATGCCAGTGGAATTCATGGAATCGAATTCTAGTTTTCTAGTTCTGAATGAGGTTTTAAGTTATTAGTATGATTTAAATGATATATAATAAATTAGTACATAAATTAATATTCAAATGATTTATTTTTCCTATGTTAAGAACCCGATGAATAACAACATTACTCATACACATACCTATAATACTCACAGTGGATCTTTGTGTCTCTAAATTGGTTGCAAGATCCCGCGCAGTAGCTATTTTTGTGTCAATGTTGAAGGTGAAGATAGCATTGTATAACTGTCTCTTTCACTCGCTTATGTATGTCACATCGTCCTATCTCACTTACTCTATGCAGTATACTCGATGACAAACTGTTTCTTACGCAATTGTTGGCAGGACCAAGTTCAAAGACACAAAGATCCGCTGTGACTACTATAATATAGGTACCTCATGTTCATTAATACTAAAGACATAAATAAAAATTAAACAGTATCAAGATCGTTTAATCCAATTTCCCCAGTATTGCGCACAACAAATTTATATTTGCACATTTGCCATGAGATTCCGGTAGACCTATAGATTGGTCATGTGACGTATCGATAGCGCTTGGCATTTCCATACTCTTTTGACATTTCCGATCGCTATGACGACGTTTTCGTTGATAAAAACGTCACTTGTCTGTGAACATAATCTACCCGCGGGCCAAGTTTCATCTAAATCCATTCAGCTGTAAAAAGGAACGTCATTGGCGTGACTGAGGTAAGTACCTATGTTCCAACTAGTGCCTACTACTATATATGATATGGACCAAGTGACCAAGGTCAATTTGAAAAATGTCCAATATTTGTAGGCAATATGATAAAAACTGTTGAAATAATTAAATTGACCAGATTTTCTGAATGATGCCTATTACTTATTGGGCCGGGTAATAAACAGATGTAGTTTTTTTAAATAATTTTTAATATAGGATAGGTAAGTACGATTACTATTTAAGCAACAAAATCGACGGAGCCCCGCTTGGCGAGGTTCCTGTTTCTGTCTGCAGGACCTAAAGTAACCTAACATGAAGGAGAACCTAACCTATCCGTGTCGGAGTGCCCTAAGCTCCCGAGCTCTCTTCGCTCGATCTTGGACTAATTCATTGATCGTAATTATTGAATTGCCTAACCGTTACGTAGCAATATTCATAATGAGTAGACAATGTGGTAAATACAGAAGTTTAAATCAGTATTCATTACATTGCCCGATTTGACTTGACTTGATTCATAATGCCCAGGCATTATACATAGTGCCCTAATTAATCACTTGCTCCATGACATATACATTTCAGATATAGGCACCGACTGACGTTCTTATCAAGCATCCATTGCTATTAACTGATTTGCCCTCAAGCCTCATCTTTTATTGTCAGTAGTTACACGCATTTTTCAGATGAAATAGGTTTTTATTCACAACAAAGCTTCTGACTTTGTGTTTTAACAGAATTATGTTAAAAGGAAAAAGATTTTCCTTATTTTTTCAATAAAATATTTTCGAGATTCTCTTTTTGAATTTCATGTAAAGTAGCGTGGACTTTTATTACTGTTTTAATTTTGATTTTTACGTAAATGCAGTCGTATTAATAGTATATTATGCAACTAGTGAATAAAAGACGGATTTAAAGCGAGGGCCATAAATGAATCACGAGCATAGCGAGTGATTCAAGTGTTAGAATCATGAGCGACGCGAGTGATTCATGCCCTCGATATAAATCCGTTTTATTCAAGAGTTGCATACTATATTTTATACCATGACTACGAGAAAAAGATAGATTTATGCACAAGGAATATTAATAAATAGGGAATGGTATAAAATTAAGTAAGCAAGCGTTTCTGTTTTATGAGTTAGTGGTCATAATATACGTAGATAACTAACGTTCACAAACGGCTTCGCCCCGTGCATGTCGAAAATTAGCCCAAAAGAACTTAACACCCGGATAAAAACTATTATAAGTTATAAAGTTGTAAACTATGTGTGTTCCAAATTACATCCAAATCCGTTTAGTAGTTTTTGCGTGAAAGAGTAACAAATATCCATAGATACATCACCAGGTTTTTGTAATTGTACGAGTAGTTGGATTTCAAGTGGTGTAAAGGCCAATGTAACAACTTACCTTCTGTGTTCATACTATTTTGTTATTATTTATCTTATTCTATTTTATTCCTTAAATACTATATGTTCCGTTTCCGTGAATGTGTCCGTGGCATCAACATTGGGCTCTATCAGAATATCAGCGCAGCGTGATAATCTTTTTAATATCGTTGCACATGCTGAGATAGGAGCCTTTTTGGTCTCGCACGGGGTTATTTATTTTTATTTTATAGTTATGTATTTATCCAAGTTATACATCTATATGCCAATTTTATTGAACTCCATTTAGTTGTTTTTGGGTTAAAGAGAAAAAAACATCTACCGAGACATAAAACCTTACAAAATTTCGCGAAGGATTTCAAGTGATGTTAAAGGCAATGTAACTTAACGTATTAATATGAGATGTGAGTGGGCGAGAGTGTAGGGTTATACTGCTAAGGTACTTGTACAATACCGTAAATTATAATAGCAAAGAGCTGTTAAGGGTATACATCAAATATTTACAAGAGAGTACGCCTCGTCCACCTGTGTCCTCTGATTCATATAAGGGACCGTGTATAAATCACCTTATACTTTTAAGAGTGGTTAATAATAAATATGGAAGCATATTTTTTGGAAAACTGATCTCGGTATCTTGATGTTTCATTACAAAAACCGGCCAAGTGCGAGTCGGACTCGCGCACGAAGGGTTCCGTACCACCATTGCAAAAACGCCAAAAATCACGTTTTCTCCATGGAAGCCCCACTTGAATATTTATTTTATTCTGTTTTTAGTATTTTTTGTTATAGCGGCAACAGAACTAGATCATCTGTGAAAATTTTAACTGTCTAGCTATCACGTTCATGAGATACAGCCTGGTGAAAGACGGACAGACAGACGGATCATTGAGACTTAGTAATAGGGTCCCGTTTTTACCCTTTTGGTACGGCACCCTAAAAAGGTTAATCGTTAAGAAAATTTGAACAATATTTTTTTAAATAAAATGTGCAAAACTTGCCAGTACATTTAGTGCAATAAGCCATAGAACAGCTTTGTTTAATAAGAGCGCATTTTGTATGTGCCCTAGAATATTTAATAAACTACCTAAGTACATAAAAGAATATATAAATTACAATTTATTTAAAAACCAATAAAAAAGTATTTAATTCAAAAAGCTTATTATTCTGGTAATGATAATATTTAAATGAGAAAATAGTTGAGTTGAGTAAATGTTTCAGTAATATAATTATATAATGTATAGATGATGCAATTGTTAATTAATATTGTAAAATTTTATTTTATTTATTGTAATATTTTGCACACCTACCGTGGTAGGTTATGGTCTAACTTATATAAAAATGTCACTCTGAAAACTACCCATATTTCGCAAATAAATGATTTGATTTGAAATTCATGAGTATAAAAAGTATTAACATACATACGACTGTCCATTATATTTTCGCCTCCGTTTCAATTGTATAATTTTATGTATTTTACAGACGTTAGAATTTTATTTTAGTGGTGTTTTACGTATAAACCTTTGGGATTAGAAGAAAGCTGAGGGCAATTTTGGGATCCATGGCCTTACGAGCCATAAAACCTTTTTCGTATAGAATTATGTGTGAAATATTTGTCTTATATCTGTGTCATGTTGTTATCATATTATCTCTGAGAGGAAGAATATTTTGCCGAATAGTTAACCTCATTAGCGGGGCCTTTATGTTTACCTATATGAGTTGTTTTGACGTAAATTAGTTAAGTTTGGGTTTCTGTGATGAATCGTGTTGTGTGCGGATGAGATTGTCTGCGAAGAGTTCGTTTGGGGCGCGCTAACAAATTACCATGTAATTTACATACGTCATAATTAACTCAATTCATATTATTCTGAATAAATGAGGCTTTATGTTTGTTTTCGTTGTCTGTAACCTTGAGGGAAAATTGTGGAGGGAAGTAGTGGTTTTGTTCTGCCAATGCAGAGGCAATCTAGATAACAGGCGACTAAAAAACTTTTACAAAGTAAGGTCTGGTATTGACCTCTATCCGTGAAAGGTAGCCCAGGGTACCTACGTAAAACCCCTCTGAGGCATACTAATACTAACATTAACCACCCAATGTTTACGCGGATAGATTAAATTGATTCTACTGCCAAGAACCACCTCATAACGCATATTAACATTTTAATTTATTTTCTGTTATAGTGAAATTAAATTTTGAATAACTAATATAATTCATAATCTCATTTGAATAACTTGTTCAGCGGCGAATGAATAACTGTCTGCTGGCTTCTTATCACGTTTACACACACTAAGGATGCCTCACATACGTTTTCGCAACTTGATTAATGTTTACTGTAATAACAGTACGACATTTTTTAGATTTTAATAATTTATACGAATCCAAATATTTTGCTGCGAACTGACAAAGTAAATGTATCCAACACAATTTGAATATAAATACGAAATAAATTTGAACAGTCCTCATGCCAATTTGTTGACAAAAACAACGAAAACGCGTGGAGTGTGGACGGTCCCTAACGTGTACTACGTGGAAAGTATTTTATTACCGATAGACCGAAATAAGTGCTTAGGTATTTATTGTCATTTTATTTGTTCAAGCGTAGTGCAAACACGGAATATATCCGCGTTACCCTTTTCAGGGTGTCTGCCACTTTCTATATATGTGAGTACGAGTTGGGTGGCGCGCCCTCTATAAATCAGAGGCGTTTTGTTCAGGCCCATTACGTCGTTTTACCGCCTTCCTACTGAGACAAAATTAGATCATACCAAAGGGAAACCCCGTTCAACCCATACATAACATTTGTTGTAAAACCTTTAATACCGACAAGGCAATACGTGTCTGCTTGTTTAGTGCGGGGCTGTAACCGCACGCGCCGGTCGGCTTCATATCCGCTGAATATTGCGGATCTATTTCCTAGCTTTAAGTGCTTCACATGTTATGAATAAACACCTGGAGTATAAAGTTACAGTACCTACCGACATATCTAAATTTATCTACAGTTCGTCAATGCGTTATGTTCACCGCTGTTTGAATATGTTGTTTATCCAGAGACCTGTAAATCCCACGATATTGTAAGGTTTTCTTTGATAAATATATGTTTTATTTATTAAGAATTAAATTATTTATTTTTAACATCAAATAGTATTTAAAAGTTGTTAAATTGATTATCCTAGAAAATATTCCAGTGTCAAATGACGTTACATCTAAAGACAGTTGACGAATGGAGGGGGATTGTTCGGACACAAGGCGGGTTGAGTCAGTTGGGGAGTCTAGTCTGGACGGGTTTGTAAGATGGTTGTGTTGACCTAAGTGGATATTATATTGTATTGAGTTGACGGTAACTTAGTGTGAGCTGGAAAATAAAGAATAGTTCAAAGTCCAAACTGTGTGTTATTTCTAAATTACCAACTACACGTGAGTATTATTTATTCTTGAGTATTTTCTATCCACTGTCCTTGGACTCAACGGCTTGCTTTGTAGTAGCTCTGTTGTCTATCTAGTGATCAAGAATACAATTTGGTTTTAAGAGATTTATTGTTTTTTGCTGGCATGTACTTATTAGTTACAAAATGTATTAAAAAAATACTTTATAAAATCCCTTAAGGCTCAATTAGAAAAAAATACCGGTCAAGAGCGAGTTCGACTATTATATATAAATATTTTGGATGTGTTAAATGATAAATGATACATGATTTTATTTCTGTAAGTTGGTTACTTTACGTACAGTCCTTCAAAAGAAGGATAGATGGACAGGCGCACAGGTGGAAAGGCGAAAAGGCGGGCAGTAATTTACTATGTTTATTATTAATTAGGGTTCTTTACAAATCTTAGACACAACTGCTTACCTGCAGCCGAAGGTCGATTGATAGCGTTCAAACTCTTCTCTCGTTGCCGTATTGACTTACTCAATAAGGCGGCCGATGTAATTTGTGATGATGATTTCTGAAAAAGTGTGCTATTTAGAGAAATCGTTTTATTTTTCATGTAATCTTCACATAAACTTCTATCACATACAATAATTTCTGTTTTTTCTCTATGCAAACTTCGGAGTATGTATTTTTTTTAGTTTTTTGGTCTGAAGTCGACAACAATATGCGCTCTTTCATATGATACTCCACATGACCTAGTAGCCCCACTTCGATTTTTAAGACACGATCTTCAGACCCAATTGCAAAACAAAACAAATGGTTTTTATTTCTTTCTTATTTGCAAAATAGTTGGGCAGCGTCATCTAAAAGTGTTCCAAATTGCAAGTTGATAGCATTAGTAGTTCTTGAGAAATCCAGCTGTGGCCGACGGGCAGACAGACTAAGTCACACCATAAGGGTTCTTTTTTAATATTTTGGTATGGAACCCTAAATGCGACTTGAAGTACAAAACAGAGGTATTTTGAGCTATTTAAATTATTTAATCGCTTAATCTGCAAGTATGCCTATCCTGGCAGAGAATATTGCTTGGTCCATATATTCACATGGTACGGTGAATGTAAGCGTGGTTCATGCAACATGACGCTATCTATCCATATACGCACCAGCTCCAGTGCAATATGTACCTGGCTTTATATGTTTGGTTGCTGTGTTGCGTCAAATCGTAAACATCAATAGAAAGCCTTTTTAAGCCCCTGAAATTCTCCGCATCACTTTTTTCTAGTCCAACATATTCATGAAATAAAAGGCTATTAACATAGTTTTCAAGCACGGCAATACTTTTATTCAAATGACATGGTTCATACATCCACAAACACAAACAAAACTGTTTACATAAAATGAAATAAATAGCTAAATTCCATACATATCTCTTCTCATCTCATTTCATTCTATGGACATACAAATTGCAAATATCTAGGAGTATGTTCGGTATTTGCTTGTATATTTCAGCTTAGTCGTTAAAACTAATGGTGACAAAATGTCAAATATCGTGCCTACAATTTGATTTATAGCAACATTTAGTAGCTTCTGGGTACCTTCTGTTAAGGCATATCCCTAATATGCCTTAGATTATAATATGGCTTCATAATTCATATTGTTGTCCTCCTTTTCATAAATACATTTTTCTATATAAGAGCTAGACTGATCGCAATAAAGTAGCTCTTAGTAAAAACAGAAATCAAAAAGTATCAAGCGAGAATTATTTACAGTAGGTATGTCTGTTTATTTTTGTTTTTCCATCCTTCTATGCCCCAGATTACGGGTCAAACAAACACAGACAATTCTGAAACGTTACCGCCGATATTTATATTAATTTTAGTTAGTAACACAATATTTAAGTTTGTAACCCTAGAAGAGTATTTAAAAGGGATGATTCATTTAAAAGGCAGATAATTTATTTAGGTTAGTGAAACAGAAGGCACGGGGTGGATGATTAGGGGCGGTGCGGGAGCGGTACTGACACATAATAAATATAATGCAGAACATCAACTTTTAAAGAGTTCACAAGCAACATTGCAAGCATACTTAGACACGCGTCTACGTACAGAGTGACTGCAAGCACACGCGTCACTTTCATTCGCTTGTCATAGTTTGAGATGGCCGTAAGTACGCATCAATGTGTGAGTGCGCCTGTGTTCAGTAGTCGTACGAAGGCAGCCTTCTGTACTATTTACTTTGTGTTTGGTACGGGTGCGGGCGCGGCGCGGGCGCGTTTAATTGGGTTTGTTTCGAGATCGGTTTCCTAGGAGCCATGTCCCTGTCTCCCGCCTCGCCCCACTAATATTAATACGATGAGAGTGGCCCGAGAAGAGCAATCATAAATCCTGTCCGTCGAGACTAAATTACAACGTCAGAATGTATAATTTTGTAACCGACGCGACTGTTTTACCATATGATTTTTATAACTTTTTAGGAATTATTGATTAGACTTTTCTCGACTGTCATGGTCAACAATTTAACCGGTGAAAGGTGACGTAACTTAAAACCAAAATTTTTCGTCTATTATGTAAAATTGCTTCTGTATACGGCTTCACATTTTCCAGGTTTGACGAAGCGATGAGCGATAATGGGCGTTTGAAAGGTGCCAGAACCATGACGGAGATTTACATATACGATGCAACAATGGCTACTGAAACGATTCGATATATGATCGATTTTGTTGCCTTAGACAAAGGCGATTGATTATTCTTAGTCAGACGTCTGCATAAACTTCGAAAACCAGACACAAAGACGACACTATCCTTCGTCATATCAGACTGCATTGTCAAACGTGTTCCTTGGGTTCGACAGATGACAACCTTTCTATTATGGAATGTTTCCGTGATCACCACTCTTGTTAAAGTGATTAGTGATTCCTGGTACGTATAGCCTTGACCCATATTCTTGACATTAACGCCTCTTTGTGCGACACTTACGAACAAAAAGAATGGTAGTGTGACAGATCCTTGGTGTAATTAATTCATTTGTACGAGAGATTCTTTTGTTGTGAAAAACACAGATACATTTTTTTTTAAGTAAGTAAATTCATTACTTTACACCATTACGTAATCCGAGCCCGATTTAGCGGTAAGATCAATTGTCCTGAGCCCGTATTGAGATAATTTAGCTTATGTCAACAGTCATTCCAAGGCTAAGTTATTAATACTGAGGATAAAAGCTATTAGACCGATTACCGGCCTAATGCTCACGTACTATTGACGTTATGATACACAGTACTTACTATATAACGGAAAAGTAGGGTAATTATCGCGTTTGACAGAATAGGAAGTAAATGGAATAAAAGTATGCTGGCGGTGATTGTGTAGATATGAAATATCTGAATATAATTGAAAAAAAAAACAAAGCATAGTTAATTTTCCTGATCCGATGTTGTTTTATCAACTGCCAGTCGTGTGTTAGGGTCAGTTTAACCAGATATTCAACGAATCAGTGACTCAACAGTCTAACTGATACAACCCCAAATCCCACATTCTAATTCGACCATTAGGATTCAAAACGAGAATTCCATTTCCTCGCTAATCCGTGATCAAAGGTATGTAGAGTAATTAAGGCACGTCAATGTCGCCCTAGATTTGTATAGCGTCGAACCGACATTTTAATATACCTATTCAATATAGATCCTTATTTCTATGGGGCAAGCAACATGTGTCTAAGTGATTTCAGATTGCGTGGCTTAGTTTTAAACACGGGGCTCTTCGGTAAGCGCGGCCTTAACGACAGATAATCCTGCTTTTAGTTGGGTGACCTGTTACATATATTAAAGTTGACGCTCTGCCCCGGTCGCGAGCGTAGTTGCTGCTTGAGTTTTGATCTCCGGTTAATGTTTTAACTTTGATACATGGAAAACGGAGTTTGGAAAGTTGTGTCGGTTAGCGAAAATTGGATATAAGTAAGTAATATTTAGGTAAATATGATGAAATAATAATACCAGCCTGCTACTGTACCACTGCAGGGCAAAGGCCTCTTCTCATACAGAGAAGGGACGAGCTTTAATCACCACGCTTGCTCAAGGTGGGTAGGCGATTTCAAACTTATGATAACTACATCCGCAATAGAATCAAGGTTACCGACATAGCCCGAAGAATTGTCAAACTTAAATGGCAGTGGGCAAGGCACATTGCTCGCAGAACGGATGGCCGTTAGGGCCGAAAAGTTTTAGAGTGGCGACCGCGTACCGGAAGACGCAGCGTTGGAAGGCCTCCCTCTAGGTGGAGCGACGACTTGGTCAGTGTGGCGACGCTTGGGGGAGGCCTATGTCCAGCAGACGTCTTTCGGCTGAAATGATGATGATGATGATTAACTATATATTTTTCTCATGATGTTTTCCTTCAGCTATGTCTAAGATAAACTTAGAAAGAAATATTGAAAAAGTCACATTCGTAATTGCCCGGCCAGACAGTGTGCCATCTGATGAAATAGTACTTTTGTGTGGACTCAAAGCGGTATTTTAATATGTTATATAAACACACACACACACTAAACACCGAAAAAAATACTTTTGGAAAGAATGTATCAGCGAATCTACGACTGCGAAGTACCTATATAATAATATGCAGATATACCCACCTACATCCAATTTATCACCGGAAAGCAAGTTATATTTGGTTCGGAAATTGCGGTGGTGTAGTGTCATGTGCGAGTCACGTGTCACGCGGTGACGTCACTCCTCTTTCCCGTCGTTGATCACTTCACACGCGCTAGATACGATACTTCGTCACGCCCGGCTTCTAATATTAATTTCGGTCTTCCTTAAAAGATTACATTCGTTTTTTTAAGCAGCTGTTAATTAATTTAACGTGAGAGGCGTCAGGAACTGAAGATTTCTCGGTTAGAGTGCTATAAATTAATATCTGTACTCAGGCCCATTAATAATTCTGACGCCAATGCATCTTTAGCAGTGGTTCTAGCCAACACTGCCCGAGTTTGAGTCATATTTGAGTTAGAGTAAAGATGTATCAGTGCAAATAGTCAATATATAGGAAGAGTTACCTCACATGAGGTTCATTATAGAGGGTTTCGAAATCAACATCATGTCAGCTGAAAGGCGTCCACGCCTCAACCAAGCGTCGCCACATTTACCAGTCCGCCGGAAAACGCCGAGAAAAGCCCTCTCCATTGCCCTTTGGGTGACTGTAAGCTTTCTGGTTAGGCCCATTTTGAGCGACCATGTGTCAGGACTATAGGTTATCACTGGCAACACACACTGATCATGGAAATTTTGAAACGCTGTGGTAAGTTGGACGAGAAGATAAAACCCGAACCTGCCAAGCCGGAATCGACGGTTGACCTCTTTATCGAAGTTAGACCTACCCAACATGTCCCAGGTCGACATAGTCGTCCACAACTTCGAGTGTAGTCTCCGAACTTTATAGGAGTGGGTGTAACATGGGCATTCAACATCACCTTGGTTATGTCCATGTTTATTTTAAAGACCCTCTCTTTCGGAAGCTCTACTGAGGTCATCGAGCATTGTACTGAGGTCCTCCATGGTCTCAGCCATGACCACTATATCGTAGGCAAACCGAAGGTGAGTGATGTACTCGCCATTGACGTTGATATGCGTTCTATAGCTATGACCCAGTTCCAGGAACGAAAATTATCAATAAATTAATGTGACCGAATGTAAAACGCGTGTTAGCTGTGATTGGTTTGCATGAACTATCAAGCACCAATCCCATTACTTGATTTGCGTGTCATTAGTAAGGCCTCGATAATACCTTGCATTCAAACGATTGTTAGAGATTGAAAATAAATGATAATGTGTTTTCTGTCGTAAATAATAGTGACTAATTTTGAGGAATGCCTCAATGGTGTAGTGGTCGCAGGTGCTACTGTTAAGCATGAGGTCCTGAGTTCGATTCCTAGGTCGTGCAAAGTGTTATTGGGCTTTTCCATCTGGAATTTCTCAGTAGCTTCCTGGAGTCTAGTTTTGCGCCCAGTTGATGGCTCTGCCTAACCCTTCGGGGAATATGGGTGCGATGGTTTATTATAATTATATAAATTTTCTGGAAAAAACGGGTCATTCCCTACTGAAAATTGATCTTCTTCTTCTTCCTGCCCCCTTTAATTCAATTTATTTGGGGTCGGGCCTCCTTGTGCGTCTACGCCAGGATGGTCTATCCTGGGTTTTCGATGGTGGCTATTTTTCTCCTTGAGGACTCTCTCGACAATGGTCCACCAAGAGGCTGGTGGTCTGCCCCTTGTTCGTTTCTTGGTGTTGATTTTGAGCATAGTCTTCACGGTGCAGCTATTTCACGTTTCATAATGTGCCCATACCATCTAAGTCTGCTCTCTCTGATCTTGTCGGCGATTGGTGCTATCTTGAATGATCCTCTTAAGTATTCGTTCCTCACTTTATCCCAAGTGCGTCACGCCTCCTGCCCAGCGGAGAATTTTCATCTGAAAATTTATATCTACAACAAATACTTGCCTACAATTATTGTCAATCTCTAAACCTAGCGCTAGCACATGTCAATGGTCTCGAGCGGTATCAACGCTTCGTGTGTTTAATAAAATGGAAGCGGTAACGAAATATGCATGCAAACAATATTGGACTGTCAATCAAATATTTTGCATAGGTGCTGCATTGTTCCCAGCGTCTGTTTATTGCTTTCCAATTAAATAACAATTTTTGTTTTATCGCTTTTGGTGGTTTTTTCATACATACGTGTAAAATGTTTTGGGAACGCTTAAGAGGAGGGGAATCCAAAGGAACGATGGATGGGCCGTGCTAGAAAGGAGCCTTTCTTTTTTTTCAGATGACGACTAATAGAGAAGTATGGATGAAGATATGTTGCCTAGACTATAAGGAAATTAGGATTCTGGCAAGTGAATGATGACGATGTTTTGGTAAAGCGCTTTCGCTGTGGGTTCCGCTAAGAATTTGGGCCGTCATACTGGAGTTTCCACGTCTTGTTGGACTTCTTTTGACACAGCAAAAGGTTATTCAGTTAATGTGTACAATAACGTATATAATAAATAAATAAATAAAAGGGTCCTGGTATTTTTTCCGGCGACGTCTGAATATTAAACCAAGGATTCCCATGTGATTTACACTCGTATTATTTTTAAAATTGACTTTCTCAACGGGTTGGCCGAATTTGAGTAAACAATTTTTTGAAATTCTCTATAAAGGTGTCAAATAGACGACTTGTGGCATTCTGGAAAATAAACCCGCGCAATAAAACTTCCTGAGGTGTTGATAGTGGGCATTAAAAGAAAACCTGCGGGCCACCACGGTGACGAAAAGATGATGCCAGAAAAGAAATAAAAAAGTCAAGTAAGAACTTTTTTCGTTGCACTTTTCAGCAGGGACGGTTACCGTTACCAAAAAAATACCGGCGCTCACGCGTTTCATTTTAATAATCATAACAAACATCGCGTACGTCGGACATACTTTTTATTTATTAACATAACGTTTTTATTTATTAACAAGTTAATTTATTTATTATATGCTTTATGGACAGTAATTGTCTGGACTTGATGTGGGTTGTCATTGGTGTGACATTAACATTGTTAAAATACTATATTATAATAGATACACAGATAAGTCATATGCTATGTAATATATACATAAATACATACATACTAAATATAATGGCAATAAAAAAGAATGATGAATGGCTCAATCAATCAAAATCAAAATTTCTTTATTTAATTAGGCCATTAAGCGCCACTTTTGAACGTCGAAAAAACATTAAATTGAAAAGTAATAATAATTGATTCTACTGTCCGTTCAGAAATTTAGCTTGTTATTGTGGTATTTATTCCACATATACTTACGATTTTATAACACTATACAATCCATCTTCACATCTTTTGATATTGTATCAATTTGTGTAACTCATTTTTATATATATTCTTTGTATTATTACATCTGGAAAGAATATTTAGTTATCTCTGACTGTTTTAAATATCTAAAACTTAAATTATATTCGTAATTTATAATTCTTGCAATATTTTTTTAGTGTGACATTTCATCTGACATGACATCTGTCTGTCTATTTTATTTTCTTTACGTTTTTATTAACGTGGCCTACGTATAGCTCCATTGAGCTATACGTAACGCTACATTATGGAGAAGAACGGACAAGAAACTCCACACCTACTCTTAAAAAAAGTGTTTTACAAGTATTTGGTTACATTGTTCTTGTTGGAAAAATATATATTGATAATCACAATCACAAATCAACACGTTAAGACGAAGACAGTGACAGGTTATGTTCTTTTACGAGTTTTTTGAACAAAGGCAATAAAAGAGCACGTTTGATTGGATCTGGGCATCCATTCCAAAGACGACTAGCCTGAACAGTAAAGGATTTATCCAAAAAAGTCGTGCAATGTATTAAAATCTTGCCTTCTTACAACTTGTCGAAAGAAGTGCAAAAAAGTGTATCATCAAGCACTAGTCTTCTTGATATATTAAATCAGATGCCTAACTAAATTACTTACCACCATGATGGCATTTTGGAGGCTGGGTCACCCGCGTCCGTAGGTGAGTACCTCTTTTGTTACCCTACCGTGGTCCCCGGGTGGTGCTAATCAGGTGACACTAACTGGTGGTAGGTTTCGGCCGAAGGCTTGCGACCACCCACCGAGCAAAGACGTACCGCCAAGCGGCCTAGCTGTGTTCCGGTACGATGCCTGGTGTAGCCACAAGAGGGGTTGGGTTGAGATAGTTGTTCCACTGCAGACCACCCTGACTCGCGTTGTTATGGGTCTATCGGGAGACTAGTCGCGGAGGATAGCGTTATCCGAGGCACGGTGCACCACTGGCCGACCACAGGTAGTTGGGGCTCAAGTAGTGTGCCAGCCACACACGAAAGGCTATGCCGCCAACTGTCGAAAAATCGAAAAATCGTGCTGGTTGGCGACCAGACGAGAGTGCCCGATGGACATTCCCGGAGGTGCTCGGGCGTCCCCGCAGTCTACAGACTAGTCCCCAAATGATGGCGTCCTGTCTGCGCGTGTCTGAAGGTTGCCAGCGTGAACCTCATCTCACTTCCTTCTCCTCACTTTCCTTCTCTCACAGCAACAATGCCAAGGAACAAAAAGAGAAAAGCTGTACAACATCCGAGGTCTGCACTCGAACGAGGTCGCAGACCAGCACCACCTTGAGACTGAGAAACCAGCACTTTTGTACCTTACGGAGACGCAGATCGGATGTCCGTCAGATGTGGCGTACCTATCTTACCCAGGATTTACCCTGGTGCACAAAATCAAGCCACGTGCGGGTGTATGCATGTACGCCCGTGACGACATCTGCTATCGGCGTCTCGGTGACCTTAAAGACTCAGTGCTATGGGCCCTGGTGGTCACAAGTCTGGATAAGACTATCTATGCCTGTGTCTACCGATCACATAGCGGTGATCTGGAGACAACCAGCTGGGCAGATGTGGCCCAGAAACGGTACCCTTCTGCCCCATGGGACTAAAATGCCCACAATCAGGAGTGGCTCTTCCCATACCAGCGCTCTGACCATGCTGGATGAGAGAAGTGAATTCTTTCGCTAGCGCTAAATCTCACCCAGCTTGTGCAGGGGGCTACGAGGGTGCTGGATATTGATTTGCATACGGCCAATTGGCTGGACCTTCTGCTGATAACAAATCCAGACCAATACTTAGTCTCGATATCATCACCTTTGGGTAGTTCCAACTACAGTCTGGTGAAGTCTGTATCCGTCTACTCCCCGCCCGATCCCAGCCCAAGACGCACCCGGCGGGTTTCGCAGTACAGACAAGCAGATCGGGATGGGATGCAATCTTTCTTCGCATGCTTTCCTTGGCGATCCACTTTCTTCGGAAGATTCATCGTCATGCACTGACGTCGTGACTGATGTGTTGCGCCAGGGGACTCCATCCCCTGGCTACTACATTCCATTCTCTGACGTAGCGCTGTCCGGCGTTGACCGACCATGGTTTGGTGCCGAGTGAAACCGCGCAAATGCGGTTAAACACAAGGCTAACCTGGCATGGGTCGACGCTCGAGTGCACAAGGCAAATGACGTTACTCAGAAGAAGAGAGCCTTCAACAAGGCTGCAAAGTCCTGCAAAAAGGCGATGCAAAGGGCACGTTTTGACCATATTAGCAGAATCGGAAACAAACTAGCTTCATACCCTGCTGGTAGCAAAGCGTTTTGGTCCCTGGCTAAGCCGGTTGAATCAAACTTCTGTCACCCCTCCCTACCACCACTGCTGAGACCTGACGGGTCACTGGCCCACTCCACCGAGGACAAGGCAAACTTGTTAGCATTTCCTTTTTGCGGAATCTTCGCGTCTGAACACTGATGGCGCGTGGCCCTTTCCGTCTCCTGTTGGATGTGGGACGAGTATGTCGGACATTCGCATCCATCAGAGGAAGGTCTGTAGGGTGTTGCGTAACCTTGACGTGAACAAAGATAGTGGCCCCGACGGGATACCGGCAATTGTATTAAAAACGTGTACGCCTAAATTGTCTCCGATCCTGACACGCCTATATCGCGTTTCGATAGTGACTGGAAAGGTGCCGAAGGCTTGGAAGCAAGCTAATGTTCAGCCCGTGCCCAAGAAATCCATGCCCGTGTCTTTTTCCCGCAAAAAAATCCTATTCCACCTGGCTCCATCTTGCCGTGGTTTAACCGTGCCGATAACGGACCATCTCGACCTTCTTGGTGTTACGACCCTTAATTTTGGTCCATTCATTTCTTCTTCTTTTCGTGTGAGGTGTGGCCACCTCTGGTGTCAGAGTTAACTAAGCCGCCTCTGAAAAACCCCACAGGTCTCTGTATTGGCTATTCCAGACTAACATTAACTATATAAGGATATATTTGGACCATTCATTGAGGCAAAGGCTCAGTTGGCTGCAAAAAAGTTGGGATCCTTGCAAAGGTGAGACGGTATTTCACGCCTGAACAGCTGCTCAAATTGTATAAAGCGCAAGTTTGGACATGCATGGAGTACTGCTCTCACCTCCGCGTAGGATCTGCCAAATATCAACTCGATGCACTTGAGTCGATTGACAAACGGGCCAAGAGGCTTATCGGCAACGATGCACTGGTTGCCTCAAAGTTCCTGAGGCTTGAACATCGACGCCCAGTGGCCAGCCTATAGGTTTTTTATCGGTTACATTTCGGGAAGTGTGCGATGGAACTGAACAATTTGATTCCGCCTGGCCCTTTCCATCACCGGACAAAAATACTTACGGCAATGAGCGTTTTCCGAATACTTTCATTGAGTGTACGGCTAGGGAGTGGAATTCCCTGCCAGAGTCTTTGTTTCCTGATAGCTACAACCAAGTTAAGTCAAGAGTGAATAGGTTACTTCTAGGCAAGCGTGCTTCACCGTCAACCACATCATCACTTACCATCAGGCGAGATAGTGGTCAAACGCGAGTCTATTGATAAATAAAATAATAAAAATCTATTATGGCAATCTTTAGGAACCTGTGATTCCAATTGGGTTTGGGCTTGTGATTCAAGAATCGATACACTCGGTCTTCGATTAGCTTAAACAATATCAAAAGAAAATTGTATTAGTGCCATGTCCAGTAGTAGGTACAGTCGGTCGACCTGGACACGTCTTTGGATACACGTGCACTATGATAACTGCTCTTACTACGTAAATATAGCGCTGTCAAGATCAAATTGTATACAAAGATGTGTGGTCAACTGTTCATGTCTATTCCTATATGTTTATTGGCCGATGATTAGTAAAAAAAAAAACATTTTAGAAAATATATGTACTTACACATTATACGGTTCTCGTAAATTCTCTTTTTATTAAGTACTAGCTGACCCGGCAAACTTTGTTTTGCCATAAAAACACCAAAAATTCATCTACCCTACCTACTCTACCTACCCTACCTACCCCCTACCTACCCTACTCTACCCTACCTACATACCTACCCTACCTATGTAGGAAAGGTATTTTTTTTCTTAGTCTTTTTTTCATAAAAACCTTCTTCTAACAATAACAAACACAACAAAAAAAGAATAAGCGAAATTGGTCCAGCCGTTCACGCGTGATGCCGTGACCAAGGGAAATAGGGATTCATTTTTATATATATAGATACATCGCAGGATGCAGTACAGAATCAATATTTTATACACGCTGGAGCTAGTCGTACTAACACCAAAATATGCTAGTCTCCCCAACTTCTTTGTTAGAAAGAGATAGGCGTATCTTATCTTATGGAGGGGCCGAGAAGCAACTCGGACACTTCGACCCATTGGGATCTATAGATTACCGGTATAACAATTGTAATTTTTAACGGTACTAATACTGGTAATTAGATAACGTTAACTGACCTATGGGTATCGTTATTAATATCGTTACTTTTTTATCGTTAACGTAACGGTAAATGGTAACGTTATAAAAAAAATAACGGTAATTCGGTCCCTGCTTTTCAGCGAGAGCTGCAGCTGAATTTAAAATATGCTTTCGCATTTCGAGTGAAATTATTAGGCAACATAGGTAGCTTTGTACCCATAGTAACATATTTTAGTAAGTAGATATGCAGTTAAACATCGTTATTCGTTACACTATGCAGGCAATATTAATTATATTCGAAAAACATGACCACTCGAACACTAACAAAATTGTGGTAAATTTTGGTATTTCCTTTGTTTACCGAAACATTAGCCTAGTGTGCACTTGTTTGTGCCTTTATTACAATCAAGCTCGAAACGTACCTAAATAATAATATACGTTTTTACCCACACATTGTACACATTATTACGTTTGAAGCATACCTTATTTAATAACATGCCTGTTATAACAGAACAAAGGATGTGTAGGCGTTGATAACTATAATGATAAAGACAGCTACTGACACTTGATATGCGGGGAATATTCGTGTAATTAAAGGTTGCTTACAAAATAACAAAGGATTCAAGCAATTGAAGCAGGCGGAAAGGGCTGTGTGTTTTGTTCTTAATCAAACTTCAAATTAGCAATTTCATCACATTCGTAATCGTCAGAACCTAAACATGGCGCATGAAAGAGCTGTCCAAGTAGCCATCTACTGGTAATAAAAAATAATGGTTGGGACTTGAGACTATTTTTTTTATTTGAAATAGTTAAATTCGTTGGAATGTAGTACATACTCGTATTTCATGTACCTTGAACGGTCTGGCAAAATTACATGAATCAACTATTTGGAGTTGTTCTGAACTACTGGAATCAAACTTCGGAAATGTAGTGTAGATATGTCAATTAATCAGACACTACGACAATCAAGCTGTTATGTTGTATAGTGGAGAGAGCAGACTGCTTTTCGCAATATATATGAATTCTTTATTAAAACCAGCCTGTTTTGTTTTTTTTACGGTGGCACACGACCACGGTTACCTTCTGAACACCACTATGAATATATATAAAATACAATAATTACTATTCCTGCCCCAATGCAGGGTAAAGACGTCTTCTCATACTGAAAAGGCACGACATTAATGCGGGTTCGCGATTTCGAAGTCAGGTTTCCTCATAATATTTTCCTTCACCGTTGTCAGCTATGTCCAATATAAAGCTTGTTACACCGTCAACTGCATCATCGCTTGCCATCGGGTGAGATAGTGGTCAAGCGTGAGCCTAGCAAAATAATAATAATTAAAAAGCACCTAAATTGAAAAAAATAAGTTCAAAAATAAGACGTTCAATTCGACGCTTGGGGGAGGCCTGTGTCCAGCAGTGGACGTCTTTCGGCTGATATGATGATGATGATGATGATGAAGTTTAAAAACTGAAACCTGACTACTGCAAATTCACGCTCTAAAAAGTATGAAACATGAAAATATTCTCATCTGAAATTGATATGTACAAACTATTCGATATCTATCGGGTATTAAATAAACAACTAAAATGTAACAAATATTGTATTTTGGTGTTCTGAGGATAACTGTGGTCGTATGCTACTTAATGCTACTAATTTATTGCTTTGTTACGGTTACCCTCTGAACACCACTATGAATATGTATGAAATACAATAAAATATTTACTAATGTAAGGTGTTTATTTAATACCCAAAACATATCGAATATTTTGTAGATAACACACACATGAAATATTTTCTTGTTCATACTTTTTAGAGCGTGTTTTTCAGTAGACGGGTATTAGTTTTTGAACTTTTTTTATTCTAAGAATTTTGGGGTTTTTATAGAGGCACGTCACATTTTTATTTTCTGTTTAGGGTTTGTTGTTTTACATGTATCTAGATAATGCATAAGTTACAATAGTGGACTCTAGATAATAACGATAACGTACTTGTTGACAAAATTATGATGTACCAAAACCTACCTTCATTTTAAAATCCCTGATCAATGATACCACACAAGATGGAGAGGGCCGAAAAAAAAAATGTGTTTTCGACCAGTGACGTCACATAGCCTATAACACAAAATAGTAAGTATACAGAAGGGCCACTCCCGCCGTTTAAAAAATTGACAGCTTAATTTGACAGATTCACTAGGGTTGCTACTACATTGATTGCGAATTTAAAAAAAAGAGTAGGTTGTTTATGTTACAAATATAAATACATCGATTCGTCTAAACATACATCATATCATGCTTACATGCCTTACAGCGTAGACAGGGCTTCAAATATCCATTTAATATCACGAAACATTTAATATAACGCCACATACGACGAAGATTGGAGAGTAACAAGACGTAGTAATAGTGTAATAATGATCCCACTTAAAACATTAAATTGTGAAAAGCACCAAGCTCGACAAAAATATAAATGTGAAAGAACAGGTACCTACCTAATAAAATCTTAAACGTAAAGTCTAAAGTCTGTAACAAAGTAACAAATAATAAAGGAAGCCCATCCAATGCAACCAACCTCGTTACAGTACTTAATGTGTGAATGACGTGGCAAATGCCCGCACAAAACACTCATGACAGCCGCGACTGAGCTCGGTCCAATATTGCCCAATATTCCCTGTAAAACCGCAATGTCAATGTGTGTATTCAAAATGACACTTTGTTCGTAGTGGCCCCTCTGTCTGCGGCGCGCCACCGCTTACGTACTTTGTGCCTATAACCAGCGGAAAACAAGACGCTTTCAGCTGAAAAAAATATGATGATGTAACAAGACGTTTCCAACGAAACCTCATTTGTCATTATGATAAATAGTTTAGATGTTATGAGGGAACAGATGAACATACATACACACATACCGCTCAAAATCCTAACCTTCCCTTTTGATTCACCGTAGTCGGGTAAAAAGTCACATGGGTACTTGCCAAGATTTGAACCTATGACCTCAAGCACGAGAGGCGAGGTCGTAGCTACAGACAGGGCCACCATGATTCCTTGCTTTATGGTGGCGATTTGCAGATAAGTAAGGAAAGCCGTATAACTTCTGGTATGACATATATAGGACAGGGAAGATGAATGGAAAGTGTGAAAGATTAAAAAGATGTGGCGAAATAATGACTAACAGAGAAGTATGGTAGAAGAGATCATCTTGACAGGACCTGCAGATTTAGAGTTCAGACTGCCACTTCTAACATCTTCATAACATCAATATTTCTAGCATCCGACAGAAGACGGCACTGTAGAAGTGCTTAGTAGCGCTTGTCTCAAAAGAATATGCTAGGCTGATAGGGCTGGATTGAGCCATCCTTCGCTGTCTCCCGCCATGGCTCTCTTGGCCTAAGAGTAAATAAGCTACAGCGTGACTGCAACTGAGGCTGACTGGGATAGAACGCAATAATGAATTAAACGAGTGTAATAAGGTACACCTTATACGAGAAACTGTACGTACGTGTACGAGAAACTGTCCGGGCAAACTTACAATGTAACGAGGTTAAGTATTATACGCATGATTTGTAAACTTAATTTTAGTCTGTTAATAAGTGGTTATGACATAGTTGTTTTTACTTGTAATACATAGAGACATAGACGAATGAGTATAGAAGGAAAGTGCGGTTGCGTTTAAAGATAAACATCTATGGTAGAGCTAGAATAATATTTCACAGACCCTTTGGAAAAGTTTCATTCATATTTCATAATAAACAACCCGGGTAATGTTTGCTAACCGTGTGATAAAAATAAAGTCTATTGTGAAGTAGAGAACCCGAGTTTTTAACAAGATAGTAAATTCATTGTGTAACATTTTGTGCCTCACAAACAGTCAGAATACACCGGGACTCCTAGTTTTTGTTAGGCTGCATTTATTTATTTTACTCAGTTATGTAACCGTGTATTCGTATAATACGTTTGTTTACTTCATTTTAGCTACATTTTTATTGCTACTTTAAATTTTTGATGTTATTATTAAACGACTAGCTTCTGTCAGCGGCTTCGCCCGCGTGAATGTCGAAAATTATCTCGAGGGAATATATTCCTATGAAAAAAAAGTATTTTATTTGCCATTCCTGACTATTATCTGTCTCTGTGCAAAATTTCATCCAGATCCGTCCGTTTGAGCGTGAAGAAGTAACAAACATACAAACACACACATACTCACAAACTTTCACCATTATAATTTTAGTATGGTATATATTTATATATATATATCCCGACAATCTTTGGGACAGGCCACTGCACAGAAGTCGCGGGAAGAAGCTGGCCATGATATAACTTATAACCCAATTTTATTGAAACATCCCTTCTATCTATTTGATAACAGTAATTAAATTCAATAATAAATCATTTATAGACTTTCAGTAACAATAGCGTCTTCAAATTAAAATCTCCGTTCGCTACAATTCTAGGGAACAAACGACAAAAGCCAGCGTGTACTTATACCGTTAAAGGTTAATTGAAAATGATTCGTGTTAATTCGACATTATTGTTTTGTCACATATTTAAGCGTGTTCCGATAAGAGCTTCGGGCTTTCAGTACGACACAATGAATTAATTTGTGTTGTGTTTAAATTTACCTAAAGGATGGGTATATACATAGTAGTTAAAGTCTGCAAGGTTATGAAAAGTAGGTAGGTGTTGTGATCGTTCGTAGAACCTAGATTAGATTCTTTATTTAGTTTTAGTTTGTTTTTTCACGAATGTGCTGCGTTTGCAGAAGTAACAAACACTGGTAGAACTTGCATTTTTAGGGTTCCGACTTTTAAAATTTTAAATAAACCTTTATGAAATAAGTTTTTGTCCGTCTGTCACAGATATTCTTCTCGAGAACTGTAAAAGGCAGTTATTTTAACTTTGACTTAACAAATACCTACTGATATAAATTGCGTGTTTCTTTGGTTTTAAGGATGTAAGACGATAAATACCACTTAAGTACTACTACGTAACAAACAAGTATGACGTAATTAGTCGGTTCCTTCCTATTCTTTGCTTTTATACCTTTGCTAACCCCATGGGGTTTCAGGGGTCTACTTGAGACTATCGTCTTGGCAGGTGCGTTATCAGTAATTGAAGCTTGTCTGGATACCTACATTTACTTACTAGTAGATATGGAAGATACTTATATTTGTCAGTAGCCTTTGCCAGCGGCTTCGCCAGTTTGAAAGTCAAAAATTAATTCACGAGAACTTAATAAACTACGGGGTTAACACATCATATTTTGTTATACGGGCCATGTTCTATTTGTGTTCAAAATTACATCCAAATTCTTTAAGTCTTTGAGGCATTTTTTATTGATAAACATCTATAAATACAGACTTTCATATCTATATTTTTATCTTCATCTACACTAATGAACAAAGGAAAGATTTGATTGTTTGTTGCCTAACATAGGTTTTTTTTTTATGGTGGTCCTTTGGGGTGGACAACGGAGCGAAGCCGCGGTGAAAATCTAGTTTATAATATTCTGTCTTTCTTGTCATTAGAGTATTGCTTGTGGCCCACGGCAAAATGTATCAGTATGTACCATACCAGTAGTAAAACCTAGGGGAATAGCATTGTATGACAAAGTTATCTGAGAACAAAAATATTATATTATACATCTCTACAAAGTAAGTACAAAATCATGAAAGTTTTTAAGATAGATGTGGGATTTCTAGTCATATTTTTCTTAAACTGTTCTTTCTTTGTTTTTTCAGTCTGTGTCTGCTCCATTTAAAGCAACTTCAAATCCTTGAACGACTACGGCAGGTACTTAGGGGCACTTTTTAAGGGCGCTCGTAGAATTAACCCTTTATACCTGCCTTCATGTAAGTATGTTCTTAAATTTCATACACCCAAGCACCAGTATGTACCTAATATGGAACTGATCGTTTTGAAGGACTTTCGAAGGGTCACACATAACCAAAAGGGTTCATGTATACCCTTCTAAAGCATCCCATCATTTGCCTTAACATCCGGACGATTAATTATTCACTATTTATTAATGGGACAGGAACATAATCCTTTGCTTTTGCAGAAATAACTAATTATTTTAATCAAATCAAAGAATAATTAATTGGAGGATGAAGATGAGATGGGGAGGAAAAGCAACCTGAATGTTAAAATAAATGTAAAAAAAAAAACTAAAATATCAGATGTACATAATTAAAAAACAATTAAAATCTTAAATTACTTTTTAAAGAACAAGTAAAATGAAGGTTTTTAGGGCACAAGCATAATGGTAATGCTTTGTGGCATTAAGTCCGCCTATGTACCACTATTGTATATGAAGGTTAAATAAATAAACAAAATATTTTAGCTAGTTAGTTCTTTAAAGCATTTGCCTTGCTGAATCTCGTAACAATGCAAGGAATTCGGAGTAAACTTTGTGAAAAAGAAAAGTTAGTAAAGAAAAGATTTATTTTTTGTAACTCCACTAGAAGAAACTGCAAAAAGAAGAAATACTAGAAAATGGGACCTAGCTGCAGAATTCTCTCTACCAGATGCTACTCGTAAATTAATCGAGATGAACATAGTTCCGCTGTTATTACGAAAAAAACATTGTCCCAATACAGTAGATTGTATTTGGAGTGACTAAGACTGCACGGGGATCAAAGCGTATTTGGTGGAATGATATTGCCCTTGAAATTATTCAGATTTTCTTTAACAAAATGATGAAAACAAGAAAAACTTATGATCTTTTTGTCCTTGTTCTCATTAGAAGAAAAAAACTGAGATTTCTTTAGTAAGGTATGCATTTGGCAGAGACAAATCACATGTCATAAACGCATTGACGTAAGACAAAGAATACGTAAAATCAGTGGGATTCGAAAAATATTTTTTATGTACTTTTTGTATTAGAGTGTAATTTATGGCAGGGTTTAAGAAATAGTAAAAACATTAGTTGCGATCACTAAACATCTTGCAAACAGATGTTTATCAATATTTGTAAGTTTAAGAATGACCATTTGTGTGGGAATTTTAGTTGTAAAATTGCCGTTATTAGTAAGATATTGTTAGTAGTGAAGTTAGTAATTAAGCTGGAGTGAGGGACGCAGGTAAAAACGAGATGTCCCCTTGTACAATGTTTAAAGAGTAGTCCTAAACGAGAATTGATGTAAGACAGACCTATGTTTATTTATACTATATATTTATATTATACCCGAATGTCTTTTCTTTGGTATTGTTCGTCAAATCGTTGAGCTCCTTAAATTCTGAGTTGAGCTGCTCGGTTATTGACAAATGCGTGCACTGACTGGACAGGTCCGCTCAATCTGGCTGGTTATTTCTTCAAAAGACCATTTCACACATCAGTCTACATGGTCTTCACATGATCTAACCAAGTTTTTGTCAGGACTTTAAAAGAGACTGTGACCTCTAAGCTTGTTTCGGCCTTTCTTCTCAGAGTAGTCAGATAGGAAACGCCGACCTCATCTAGTTTAAAAAATATGATCGACATGTAAAAGTGTTTGTACAAACCAACTTACAGAAATAAAATCATTTATCATACAAAATACATTCCAAAATATATAGTGAAGGTAGAGTCAGTATATCGATCTCTTTAAGTTTTTCTCTGAGGGACTCGCGAGGACCCATTTTATAGATCATCGCGCGGATTGCCCTCTTTTGTAATATGAAAATTAAGTCAACGTCTGCTGCTGATCCCCACAGCAGAATGCCATAAGACATAATACTGTAGAAATAAGCGTAGTGTACTAACCTAGCTGTAGCTACATCGGTTAGCTGCCTTATTTTCCTTACTGCATATGTAGTTGAACTTAACCTACCAGAAAGAGTTCTAATGTGCGCGCCCCACTTCAATTTTGAATCGATAGTAATCCCTAAGAATACAGTTTGATCTATAACTTCAAGATTTTTGCCGTCAATATTTAAATTTGGGTCACGTTGTGGTACATTTAGTAAAGAGAAATTTAGACATTTTGTTTTTTTCGCATTTAGTAAAAGATTGTTAGCTGCGAACCATTTTGAGAGAACAATTAGACTTTCATTGTCATGTAAGACATCCGTATCTTTCCTATCTATTTAAAAAATTAGCGAAGTATCGTCAGCAAATATAATTATATCCGATAATTTTGCCATCATAAAAGGGAGATCATTAATGTAAACAAGAAAGAGGAAAAGGCCGAGAATTGAACCGTGTGGCACGCCCATCTTGACTAGAGACCCGGATAATATAATTTTATAAATATCTTATACACTTATATTAATTCCTTGCCCTATGATGTTTTTCCTGTATCTTAACATCCCGATACTACATAAATGCGAATGTGAGTATGTTTATTTGTTACGCTTTTACGACGACTTTACAAGACTACTCGACTGATCATTATGCAATTCGCATAGACGTTGCCAGGAGTACAAAAAAGAGTCCTTTCCCTAACCCTTGGCAACGTCAGTGTTTCATTCCGAAAAAAGTACTGCCAATCGCCAATATTGTTGTACATAATATTGCTAGCACTGAAATTAGAAGAACCTATTTAGTGTAGTTATTTTCTAGTTTTTGTACGAAGAAACGATCATTAATAATGTAAATACTGATTACTCTAAACAAGTGAAGGTATATTTCAGACAAGTATCAAAAATCTTATTTATGGCAGAACTTATATTGTTTCATAAATTAATCAACATTCGAGATACCTGCGAAGCTTTACTGAAAGTATATTGGATTAATATTGTTACAAGATAGGGCAGTGCCATCTAGTGACGAGTAGAAGAACTAAGTAGTAACTAGTAGCGCCATCTAGTATCGAATAGCGGAACTAATGTTCTCGAAAGTTCGTCTCGTGTAGAATTTTCCAGAATGTTCGAACCGAACATTCTGGAAGTTTCTAGTCGCTTCGAGAACGATGACTTCAAAAGTCGATTGTTCTGGAAGATTCTCGAAGTACCTAGAACAGTATGGAACGTTCTAGAAACATCTTCCGGGCTATATAAAGAGCGGTCGGGTTCGTCGTGGGTCAGTTTCGATTGAGAAGCGATACAGAGCGATCAAAGCAGAAAATAGTGCGAAGTAATAGAATTGTTTAAGAAGTGTTTTTGTAATAAACAGTGATTAATTGAAGTCTGCTGTTTAAATAATTTATCCCTTAACCCCAGCTCGTAACAAATTGGTGTTAGAAGTGCGGGATAAATTATGCCGGTTCTACCGAAGGAAGAAACGGAAGGGATGCGCACCAGGAGTCAGCGCCAGCAAGACGTAGACCAAAGGCGCATTGGAGACGCTCCCTCACCGTCATCAGGTGGACATGGAGATGCCGCGGCAGCAGCGGAACCAGTTCAATCGTCGGCGTCGCCTGACCTAGCCGCCCTTATGGCATTCATGCAAGAGCAGGCTCGCCGTCAGGAGGAGCAAGCTCGCCGCATGGAGGAGCAGATGCAGCGCGACAAGGAGGAGCAGGCTCGCCGTCAGGAGGAGCAGGCGCGCCGCTTAGAGGAGCAGCTGCAGCGTGACAAGGAAGAGCAGGCTCGCCGTCAGGAGGAGCAGCTCTTGGTGATTAAGGATCTCCGCGGAGCCATTGGTAAGGAGATGAAAGAGGTAAAGGACCAGATCCAGCAACACGAGACCCGCATCGTCGAAATGGAGAAGTCAATACGTGGCCTCAAGTCTGGAGATGGGATCGTGGCAGCTGCGGTAGTGGCACCTTCGCCTCGTGGTTTTAAAGTACCACCTTTCGATGGCTCTTCGTCATGGTCTGCCTACAAGATACAGTTCGAGGCTGTCATGAAATCAAATAGGTGGACCAAAGAACAGGCTTTGACTGCTCTAACCTTGGGTCTTCGCGACCAGGCTTTGACTGTGTTAGAGGCACTTGGACAGGACCTTACTTTTGAGAAGCTTCTGGAAGCATTGGAAGCTAGATACGGCGACGCGCACCTGGAACATGTGTTTCGCGCCCAGCTGAAGGACCGATCGCAACGTGTTGGTGAAACCTTACAGCAGTGGGCTCTGGAGGTGGAAAAGCTGGTCCGGAAGGCTTACCAGTCATCACCTGTGCTGATCGACGGGAATCTCGTACAGGCATTCACGGATGGAATCCGCGATCTGGAGGTTAGGGCTGCCGAAAGGCTAGGCCATTTTAAGAACCTTAAGAACGCCCTAGCCTACGCTTTGGAAGTGGAAGCTGTACGACAGGACGATCGAGCTCACCGCATAAGGGATGTTGTGACTTCACCCCGGTGCTATAGCTGTGGAGAGAGAGGCCACATCCGGTTGAGCTGCCCAAAGCGAAGGAGTCGCCATTGTGGAAGTCAGTCACCAGCATCAGGAAAACCAGTAGATGGCAGGACTAAGTGGCGGATGGTGACCGGTGAGGAAAGAGCCCCAAGGAACTCGATCTCAACTTGCAGTACAGCAACTTGTGTGTGAGCCACAATTATGTGAAGGGAACAGAACACCACACGATGATGTAGATGCTCTCTCGCGTAGGTTGTGTTCCGATCAATGTAAGCCCTGTAGCAGGCAAGAAGCTGAGCACGTAACATTTGTGAGGATGTTGAGGACGTATCTTAGCGAAGATTGGAAGGCAACCTTGCAGAGCGCTCAACAAGAAGACAGAGACCTAAAACCGATCCTTGAATGGAAGAAATCAGGTGCTCCTAGGCCTCACTGGAGTGATGTCGCAGCAACCAGTTCCATCACCAAGAGTTATTGGGCACATTGGGACAGCTTGGTTATCCAGGATGGAGTTCTGTGCCGGAAATGGGAGAACGCTCGCGGTGACCAGTGTCATCTACAAATGGTCGTACCTAAAGTTAAGGTGCCGGAGATCCTAAAGCTCTACCACAATGGATGTTCAGGGGGTCACATGGGAGTTAAGAGGACTTTAATCAAGATCCGAGAACGATTTTACTGGATCCATTGCCGAGAGGACGTTGAGGAATGGTGCCGCAAATGCACAAGTTGTGCGGCTGTGAAAGGACCACAAACTCGTAGCAGAGGGGCACTAAAGGTTTACAATGTTGGTGCACCATGGGAACGTATAGCATTAGATGTTGCGGGGCCATTTCCGGAAAGTCAAAGCGGGAACAAGTACTTCTTGGTCGTCATGGACTACTTCACAAAATGGCCGGCAGTGTTTGCAATCCCCAATCAAGAAGCGGTTACGGTGGCTGATAAGTTAGTTCACGAAGTGTTTTGTCGGTTTGGGGTACCCTTGGAAATTCACAGTGATCAAGGCCGGAACTTCGAGTAAGAAGTGTTCAAGGAGACGTGTCGTGTGATGGGTGCTCACAAAACCAGAACTACTGCTTATCATCCGCAATCAGACGGGATGGTTGAACCATTCAACCAATCGCTGGCGAGGTATCTGGCTATAGAAGGATTGGGACAAACACATTCAACCATTTCTCCTGGCATATCGGAGTGATGTTCATGAAAGTACAGCAGTAACACCAGCTTTTGCTTATTTCGGAAGAGAACTACGATTACCTGCAGATCTAATCACCGGTACCCCACCTGATTCTCCACGTAATGTAACAGATTACGCGAATGAACTACGGAATAGGATGAATGATGTATATGAGCACATCAGACAGACAGGTCAGCAGATGTCTGATAGGATGAAGACTCGCTACGATCGGAAGGCGAACAATAAGGGCTTCGATGAAGGAGCTCTGGTATGGTTACATAACCCGGTACGCAGTAAAGGAAAATCGCCTAAATTGCAAGCCAAATGGGATGGACCATATCGCGTAGTTACCAAGATCAATGACGTCACCTACCGAAATCAAAAGGGACCACGAGGTGCATCGAAGGTCATTCATGTGGATCGGTTGGCCCGTTATCATGGGTCTAACAATGCTCGGGACGAGCATGTCTAAGAAGGAGGCAATGTTACAAGATAGGGCAGCGCCATCTAGTGACGAGTAGAAGAACTAAGTAGTAACTAGTAGCGCCATCTAGTATCGAATAGCGGAACTAATGTTCTCCAAATTTCGTGTCGTGAAGAATTTTCCAGAATGTTCGGAACATTCTGGAAGTTTCTAGTCGCTTCGAGAACGATGAGTTCAAAAGTCGATTGTTCTGGAAGATTCTCGAAGTACCTAGAACAGTATGGAACGTTCTAGAAACATCTTCCGGGCTATATAAAGAGCGGTCGGGTTCGTCGTGGGTCAGTTTCGATTGAGAAGCGATACAGAGCGATCAAAGCAGAAAATAGTGCGAAGTAATAGAATTGTTTAAGAAGTGTTTTTGTAATAAACAGTGATTAATTGAAGTCTGCTGTTTAAATAATTTATCCCTTAACCCCAGCTCGTAACAATATGCTTAGCAATGGATAATTAAGGCAAGGTTTCTTGTTATATTATACTATGACACCATATTTCTGTACAATACAGGAGAGAACAGACACGGGCTGAAAGTGGTAACGGTGACTGAAAATTGTAGTAAAAACCAGTCAAGATCGAGTCAGACTCGCGCACAGAGGGTTCCGTATAAACAGCTACATTCACCAAATTAAATAGGTAACATTACTAACGTTTATAAACAATGAAAGCACCGAACATTGCTCTAACGAAGGGACAAATTAACTTCGAAAACGGTTGTGCCCATACATGAATATACAAATTGTGTACAAGCACATTACCAAACATATTTTTTTTTTTTGCCAAGTACATTTATAACTTGGTCGACTATTACTCGTAAACTTGTAAAGTCTACTTAGCTGTGATAGTTTTCCTTTTAATTTCGTTATATATAATATCTACTGCCGTGAATATTTTCACATATCCAAAAGTAACCTATCAGGGAGACACTTGACTCTAACAAAAATTTGCTTAATTTTACACAAACGGAACTCTGAATCGAAACATGGTTTTCACAGACCCGTAATATTTTTGAATTACCTGTCCAACGATAACGCACAGCATGGGATAAACTAGAAACGCTTTACGTGTACAGGAGGTACACTAAAAAAATGTTTTTTCATTATTTTACGACGTGATTAATATGTATAAGTATCTATGCCAAATTATATATGCTTTCTAGTACTAAGAATCTCTGAGCTAAGCTGCAGACGGACGGACGGACAGACGGACATGGCAAAACTATAAGGGTTCCTTGTTGACTACAGAACCCTCAAAATTGGGTATGTGATGCAAAGAATTAAGGAACATGTCTCAATTAATGTTTTCGTGTTTTCGTTAATAATAGAATCGATTCATCGTTTGGATAAAAACTCGATTTCAAGTTCCAGAATGGGCTTTATGGAGCTCGCTAACGTAAGAAAAGGTGAAAATTGAAATATGATTTTTAATTCAGATTCACAATTAATGAATTCCTGCATATCTCGTCTATTTCAAAGAAAATTAAAAATTTATAGTTGAAGACTGCGAACCCTAGTTGTACCAAAGATTGATGCTGTAAAAAAGTTTTAGACGGCTTATACTGCATGATCAAGTGAGTAAATTCTAATTTCTTTTTTCAATTATTTATTCGTTGTGTCAATCTTTCTGGTTTGTTAGATGGACGGACAGGGAAAACTTATCATATATTCCGTGAAATGTTTTCTGTAGAATGTTTGTTATCGGCTAGCCGTGTCGCTGTCATCGTATGATGTATGTTATGTGCAAGGCGGTCCTATCAGATATTTTCTATTTCTGTCACGACGCCGGTGGCCACATTGTATATCCTGCAATATTTTCGTTAAGGTATATAATCCGTATATTTTTTCGTTAGTGGAATGTGACCACAGCCTGATAAATGTGCCAGCTAAACTGAGATAATGTACAGCGCGGCCTTCGTATTATCTCGCTACGGTTTATTCTGGTATTCTTTGTATTGTTATCACCTGAAAAGCAGACTCTTAGTTATCTCTGATTGTGCTAATACGACTTAAATTATATTGCTTATTTGTAAAATCTTGGAATATTTTATACTTTGACATTTTCATTTTATCTGACGTCTGTCTATTTTATTTTTTTAAGCCACAGACATAACATAGGTATAGGTCTACCAGAATCTCTTGGCATTTTTTTTTTTTTAATTGTGATTTTCATATGGCAATGTCAATTGTCACCTGTCAAATCAAAGTACTTGATGTGTCAACCGCTGCTGAATTTTTTTGATATTATCTTGAAAATTTGTTATTTTTGTGAAAATGTCGAAAAACCCACTTCGATCTCAAGCGAGACATATTGTTTTCAATGTGTATCATAAAATAAGGTAAGAAGAAGGCGTAAATCAAACTTAATCTTTGATTTTAAAGTGCGTCGTAGAGTGGACCGGTAAGTTGGACTGACTTAATTTGATACTTTTAGTTTATTTTATATTTTTCTTACTTAATTTATATTTCTTTCCATTACTATTATATGGTAAATCGTAGGTCAGGGCACATCGAATGATGGCCGGAAGGAAATGGCAACAGTAATGTAACTGTTACTAATTCTTCGACAAGATATTGATTTTAACGGAGATTGAGAATCTTTGACGTAAGAAACATATTAAGTAATAATCTGCGCCCTGCAGTGGGACGTGTATATAGACGGGAGTTTTTGGCGGGATTTGTTCGAGTGAAGTTCAGTGGCTGTTAATATTATTTGCAAATTGATTCCTAGTGGATATTGTTATATATTATTGGTGTAGTTTTGTGTCTCAACTGTCTACGAAACTGGTCAATTTGTAAAATCATTGACAGAAGCGATCTCGGGATAGTGGAGCGGAGTATTTTATTGTAGTATTGACTGCCTCTGCAAAGCTTACTGGGAACACTGACTCGATACAATTTGCTGCCAAATACTCCAAAAAACATTAGAATCTGTTACATTCGCATTCTAATGCATACTAAAGAATAAATATAAGATCCAAAACTCTTTCCAAAGACGTGGCTAAAAGGTCCTAGCAACCAGGCCATAAAACTTACATAAAAAAAAGTATATATCGAGTGATCATGATGAAAGACTATAAGTACCATGATACATTTTTTTTTTTTACAGACTTTATACATAAAGAGATTGGTTTTGAATATGTTAAAAGCCAATGAAAAAGAACCATTTTGATGGAGAGAGATGACATAAAACTACAAAGATAGAAGTTTTTGAAATGCCAGTGGAGTTCATGGAATCGTATTCTAGTTTTCTAGTTCTGAATGAGGTTTTAAGTTATTAGTATGATTTAAATGATATATAATAAATTAGTACATAAATTAATATTCAGTTGATTTATTTTTCCTATGTTAAGAACCCGATGTAGGTATAATAACATTATTCATACACATACCTATAATACTCACAGTGGATCTTTGTGTCTCTGAATTAGTTGCAAGACCCCGCGCAGTAGCAATTTTTGTGTCAATGTTGATGGTGAAGATAGCATTGTATAACTGTCTCTTTCACTCGCTTATGAATGTCACATCGTCCTATCACGCTTACTTTATGCAGTATACTCGATGACAAACTGTTTCTTACGCAATGGTAGGCAGGACCAAGTTCAAAGACACAAAGATCATCATCTAAAGACATAAATAAAAATTAAACAGTATCAAGATCGTTTAATCCAATTTCCCCAGTATTGCACACAACATTTTTTTATTTCCACATTTGCCATGAGATTCCGGTAGACCTATACCATGAACGAGACCTTCCTTAAGCTAGTTATACATTATTGTAAGGGCAGTGGCAGACTGCCTCTCTCTGTAAAACCGTTCTTTATTCGTTCTGGTCTTATTTCATAATTGAGATTTGAATTTGAAAATTTGAAGGCATGGCAGAACGAGAAAAAAACGGGCGTCAGCTTTTTAGTTTGGAATCGGGACTGAACGCTGAAAGTCAGTTGACTACTGAGTACTATAATACCAAGTGTATTTTCTATTCTGAAAACTCTCAAAAACCGTGAATTACCAGCTTATGTAAAACTATTATTTTCTGAAGTGCTGCAATTAAATATATTTTGTGTCGTTCCCGAGAGCATTATTTCCTGGAACCTTACTCTCAACGTCATCTCTTGGCATCAAAGGCCTCGCTGTTTGGCGTATTGTGCCATAGCCGGCCTCCACACCCTTTGGGGCCGTTAGCATGTCTATCCGTCCTGCTTCCGTCCTGCTGCCTACTCCACTGCCTACCTTCCCGATTACCTGCTTATCTGACAACCACCCGTCTGCTTTTCCGTCGTGGTGCCTTCTCACCTGCCTACCTCAGGCATTCCACGACTTCCTGCCCGAGCTGCTGCCTGGTTAGCTGCCCACGTCGTGCGAAGCCGGCCCATAGTTTTATACTCAATATCCTTTTTATTAATTTAAGTTTAGAACTATTTATTTTTATTAACGTGGCATACGTTTAGCTTAATGTGCTAAACGCAACGTAACAATATATAGCAGCGAAAATAAAATGAAACAAATGCAATTACAACATTTTCTAAACATACAAACAAACCTAACCTAACACAAATCGAGTTTCAAGGGTCAGCTATTCGGTTTATTTACATTGCAACTCAATGTTGTCAGTAAAACAGAACTAGAAAAAGTTATATTTGGTTGGTAGTGTTGTTAATAAAGGTAAAACTAAACATTAATCTTAATTAATACCATGCACTGAATTAAATTAATGTTGTCTGAGCAAAAGAGATGTGGGTACAAGGTACCCCTGATTCTGTTCGTTCGTAGAACTTTGCAGCGGACGCACTAGTTAGCTAATCAGGTAGCAACTCTGCAATTATTATTGCATTTAATGATAGTTTTCCACCGGTAAAACTATTATGTTTTAATTACAATGTTTAAGATTTAAATATTATTTGACATCGAGAAACGAAACCTTTGTTCAAAATCATACCCACAATACAAGTATTTCTTGAAAATTTGAATTTGTTGTCCCTTTTATTTTTTAGTTATACCAAATGTTATTTACGAAATATATGGTGTTTTAATGCATGCACAAGAAAATGGTTTTCGAAAAGCTGGGGATGTATAGGTAGGTATACAAAATCTGTCGCAGGGTTTCCCTCTATTATCTTATGTGGGGTAAAGCGTTTGATACCTACTGCTCCCAAAACCTGTTTTCCTCTAGGTAGGCACCCGAGATTGGAACTATGCCCAATAAGGATAGACTTCTAAGAACGCCATAAACGAGCAGTATAAAAGCACAGCCAAACTACAGCTTAAGGGATCTCCTCCAAGGATTATAAACGTGATAGTTTTCCTATTAAAGCTATTGTTTGGAAACATGCATGTGAATCTCACAAGCTTTGCAGTCTTGTGAAGACCTAGTCTACATATCTTAGTATGCCATACTAGTACACAAAGAGCACCGGGTTTATATCTGATATGAAAGCACCGAAAATCTTATTTAGTGTATCCGCAGTGGTGACAGACGAAGGTAAATGTGTAGCCAATGGTCTATATTGGAGACAGAATTTGTAGAGTTTTAGTACAAAAGTAAATATAGAATTTCGAGTAAGGCTTTTAGAGCAAAAGCCAAAACTTTGAGTAGATCAAAGTGGTCAAACATACCTTGATTTCGAAGAAAACCTGAACCATGTTTTTTGGAAAAAGGTATCCTTCCTTAGTCTACAATGAAACCCGAGGTAATTGTCCATAAAATACCACCATGTATCGTGCCATCGGAATGGGAGCTTGTTATATTGTGGGCACCGCATTGAACTGCAACATAAGAAATGTTTCCTTTAAAAATTTATATTTATTCAATACTGGAATCAGCAATCCTAATGCCCATTGAGGTGATTAAGCCAATGAGCTTCATAGCATTCTGTGACGAGGCCAGCATGTTCATCAACAGACCTTTGATGACCTTATAATTATGATGAACGTATATAATTAGATTCGGCCGAGCACTGGTCGCGTTACATTTTAATAATATCATAAAATGCTAATTTGCTTCATTCAGCGGAGATTGCCCCGTAGTTAAATATAGCCATTGGGAGTACCGACGACCAACCGGCTATTGCTCAGAGCATACAAATAAACATCATTTGACTGTTTTAGTACCCTTTTCATATACGTACACATCCTGGCTTATGAATCCTTTCAGTAATTTACACAATGATCACAGTCAGTCCTCTGTTAATAAACTTAAACTCCTGTTTATAGAATCCGTATCTGATTGTATTTGTTTTATCTTTTTATTTATAATATTTAAAAGACAATTTATTTGAGTTCGTCATCCGACACGGTAATTAAAACTTATATTATTATATATCTCAAGTAGTCAAAGTAAGTAAAATGTCATGAAAGTTTTTAAGATAGATGTGGGATTTCTAGTAATATTTTTCTTAAACTCTTCTTTCTTTGTTTTTTTTTCAGTCTGTGTCTGCTAAATTTAAAGCAACTTCAAATCCTTGAACGACTGCGGTAGGTACTTAGAGATACTTTTTTAAGGGCGCTCGTAGAATTCACCCTATATACCTTTATGTAAGTATGTTCTTAATTTCATACATCCGAGCACCAGTATGTACCTATTACGGAACTGATCATTTTGAAGGACATTCGAAGGGTCACACATAACCCACCAAAAGGGTTCATCCCTTCTAAAGCATCCCATCATTTGCCCTAACATCCAGGCCATTAATTATTCAGTATTTATTAATGAGACAGGATCATAATCCTTTGGTTTTGCAGAAATAACAAATTATTTTACCTAGTTAGTTCTTCAAAGCATTCGCTCGGTGAATCTCGTAACAATGCAAGAAATTCGGAGTAAACTTTTTAAAAAGAAAAGTTGGTAAAGACAAGAAAAGATTTACTTTTTGTAACTCCACTAGAAGAAACTGCAAAAAGAAGAAAGTACTAGAAAATGGGACCTGCTGCAGAATTCTCTCTATTAGATGCTACTCGTAAATTATTCGAGATGAACATAGTTCCGCTGTTATTACGAAAGGATCATTGTCACAATACAGTAGTTTATATTTAGAGTGACCAAGACCAATATTCACGGCGATCAAAGCATATTTGCTGGAATGATATTGCCCTTGAAATTTTTCAGATTTTCTTTATCAAAATGAAAAACAAGAAAAACTTATGATCTTTTTGTCCTTGCTCTCATTAGAAAATTTCTTATTCTGAGATTTCTTTTGTAAGGTATGCTTTTGGCAGACACAAATCCCAAGTCATAAACGCATTGACGTAAGACCAAGAAATCATAACTGAATATTATAAAAGTAGAATTGGAAAAATAGTTTATAGGCTCATTTATGTACTTTTTGTATTAGAGTGTAATTTATGGCAAGGTTTAAGAATTTGTTAAAACTTCAGTTGCGAACTCTTTCTAAACATCTTGCAAACAATATGTTTATCAATATATTATGTAAGTTTAAGTATTTTTTCTACCATTTGTGTGGAAATTGTAGTTGTAAAATTGCCGTTCTTTGTAAGATATTGTTAGTAGTTAAGTTAGTAATTAAGCTGGGGTGAGGGGCTCAGGTAAAGTCGAGATGTCCGGTTGTAGATACTATGTTTAAAGAGTAGTCCTAAGCGATAACTGATGTAAGACAGACCTCTGTTCATCAATAAAGATGAACCGCCACCCACCTATATTAATTCCTTGCCCTATGATTTCTTTTCGTATCTTTTTCTGTGATTTCTTTTCTTTTTATGGTTCCGTAACCGAAGGGTAAAAATGGGACCCTATTACTAAGACTTCGCGATCCGTCTGTCTGTCCGTCTGTCACCAGGCTGTATCTCATGAACCGTGATAGCTAGACAGTTGACATTTTCAGAGATGATGTATTTCTGTTGCCGTTTAATAACAACAAATACTAAAAACAGAATAAAATATTTTTTTATACAACAAACGTAATTTTATTGCGATAATGGTACGGAACCAATCGTGCGCGAGTCCGTCTCGCACTTGGCCGGTTTTTTCTGTATCTTAACATCCCGATACTACATATGCGAATGTGATTATGTTTGTTTGTTACGCTTTCACGCTGAATTTTCACGAGTACTCGACCGATCATCATGAAATTTCGTATAGACTTTGCCAGGGGTACACAAAAGGGGTCTCATCTGACCCTTAGCAACGTCAGTGTTTCATTCCGAAAAATTTAGTGCCATTCAGGAGCGAAGTCAAGGGAAAAAGTTAGTACATAATATTGCTAGCATTGAAGTGATAAAAACCTATTTATTGTGATTATTTTCTAGTTTTTGTACGAAGAAACGATCATTAATAACGTAAATACTCATTCTAAACAAGTGAACGTATATTTCAGACAAGTATCAAAGCTCTTATATTGTTTCATAAATTAATTAACATTTGAGATATCTGCGAAGCTTAGCTGAAAGTATATTGGATTAATATGCTTAGCAATGGATAATTAAGCCAAGGTTTCTTGTAATATTATACTTTGACAATGTATTTCTGTACAATACAGAAGAGAACAGACACGGGCTGAAAGTGGTAACGGTGACCGAAAAGTGGAGTAAAAACCGGCGAAGTGAGAGTCTGACTCGCACACAGAGGGTTCTGTATAAGCAGCTATATTCACCAAAATAAAAAGGTAACATTACTGACATTCATAACAATGAGAGCACCGAACATTGATCTAACGAAGTGACAAAATTAACTTTTCCATTCGAAATCTGCTGTACCAACCTAAAATTAACGTTTTTAAGGAATAAACATAATAGTCTAGATATTTCGATTTTTTAACAAGAATTTTATAATTCAGTTCTAACTTCGTATTTCTGCCTTGGGCCAAATTTATTCTATTAATATGTATGATTAAACATGCCAAAACATTTCCTTGAAACTTTTTAAGCTCGACATAAGTATGACAGCGCGTCAAAACATACCGTAGGAAGTTTTCCAGTTCAAATATTTGTTTCTATGTATGACGTAATTTCTCAACAAGAGTTGTATATTCATATATCGAATCGATTCATCGTTTAGATAAAACTCGATTTCCAGTTCTACAATGGGTAGTGCTAGCTAACATAAAAAAGGCGATAAAAACGGTGAAAATTGGAATACGATTTCTGAATTCAGATTCACAATTAATGAATAATCTCGTCTATTGCAAAGAAAATTAAACATTTATTGTTGAAAACTGCGCACCCTAGTTGTAACAAAAATTGATGTAGTAAAGAAATCGTCTCAAAGTTTTAGACGGCTTATACTGCATGTTGAAATGAGTAAAATCTAATTTCTTTTTTTAATTATTTATTCGTTGTGTCAATCTTTCTGATTTGATAGATGGACGGACCGGGAAAACTTATCGTATATTCCGTTTAATGTTTTCTGTAGAATGTTTGTTAACGGTTAGCCGTGTCGCTGTCATCGTATGATGTATGTTATGTGCAAGGCGGTCCTATCAGATATTTTCTATTTCTGTCACGACGCCGGTGGCCACATCGTAAATCCTGCAATATTTTCGTTAAGGTATATAATCCGTATATTTTTTCGTTAGTGGAATGTGACCACAGCCTGATAAATGTGCCTGCTAAACTGAGATAATGTACAGCGCGTCCTTCGTATTATCTCGCTACAGCTTCTCAAAGTGAATCTCTTGACTGTACAAATGTCAACATTAAGTATTACAAATTGTTTATGAATGTAAAGCTGAGCGTTTAGACCGGAGTTTGAATGGATCATTTATTATAAGTTGCTTTATGGCTCGAGTCTTTGACGTTGTTTATCGATTGTGTCGTAATTGAGAAGTTATTGTTGTTTTAGTTGAGCGTGCATTGCGGCTAGTCCGGAGATGTAATTAATAAGTACACGCTTCGCTCGTTCGACGCTTGCAGATTGCAGTCGCAGCTCTGAACTGCAGCAAATGAACGTGGGGCCGTTTCAATTAACATTTCCTGTTGTTACTGCTTATTACGTCACTCGTTCATGAAAGGGATATATGCGGCTATTTAAATTATCGCCGTACTGTATTTCAGCATTAAAATAAAGCGTTCCCTTCTAAATTAATTAAGCACTCGTTTTTAGATCAACCTCCTAATTAAATATTCATTTCTCATTTTGCTTAAATATTGGGCTCCATTAGTTTGTCTTAATATTTTATTTAACCTTTTCTTAAAAAAGGAGGCCGGAAGGTGGCTGACCTTTCCCGGGTCCAGCACGAAGCTTGCCGCTTCTTGTAGAACACGTTAGCGGTTTACATTATCCTTTCTTTGTTTCAATTTAAGTTGGACATTTGTGATCGTCTTATTGAGAATTACAGGACGGAGGAATCTAGTAGAATCGGTGGGACGTGCTCCACTCATGAGCTCTGGGGGATTTCTATAAATCCTACCTCAGCTCCCTCGTTCAATCTGTAATGATAAAACTTTAATGTGCAGTTATTTTAGCGGAATGGAAGCATCTAGTCATCTCCAGACATCAGTCTCAATGTATTTCTACAGCGTTACTTATCTTTGTTATTTTAAACTAGCAAAGATTTCTCTAGTAATTTGCATCAAGCGTTAGTAGTAACTGTGATATTATTTTATAATATATTCAACTCTGAAAATAGGCTTTGTTCTACAAATAAACCGAATATAACAAGACTGTCTCAACGTTTTGTATCGTTACAATAACAAAGGTTGCAGTTTCCATCTAATACGTATTTTAGAGAACAAACAGGAGATTTTCCGTTGAGAGGCTTTTCTTGGGGTTTTGCCGGATACAGAGGCGTAACTAACTCCACGACTGAAATGTGTTTCTCTACAAAAATATCTCAGATTTGTGTGGATATACTCCCCGTAATGTAATATTCATCAATGACGTACGGAAAGCTGTTCTTGAGATTTACATTCGTGAATTAAAACGTGTCAATAGTTTATTGTTCTTGTTTGTACCGACTTGGCTGCTGTTCTTTGTATATTTTATTTTGCTCAAGTAAGTCTGCTCTTCACATTATTTCGTCGTTTATCCGCAAAATACGTGTTCTCGTTTTGTGTTCTGCACCACAACAAAAGGAAATAAAACTAGTATAAACTGTACATTACACATTTAATTAAGCAGCCCATAACAAAGCAATGGCGCCGGACCAATTAAATTTTGAAAAATAACTCGCACGGTCGTATCCCACATGTGAGATTTTTCAACAAGTTCCTCAATTTGGGCGAAGGCTTAGCAGTTATACGACACCCGAGGGACTCTCGATCGTTTTGCCTACAAAGTATTATTTTATATGAATTTGCCTTCGCCGATAGGTATATTACATTAAGTCGAGCTATCTTCTCTCTTCACGTAGTATTGGACGTTGGCGAAAAGGCTCATATTCATATTTCTACGATCGGGCTGGACGTTGAACGGTGGTGCTGTAGCAATTGTTACAAATTGGACGTGAACATTTTTGATATAAACTTTCACGAGCTTCTATATTTTATTCGTCGTTACTTCGATTTCTGATATTACATAGATATCTATATAGTGTCGATGTAGGCATATAATGTTGTAATGTGGAGGAGTGGAGGGTACGTAAAGACTCGTGAAGCTTTGCCAATCGCGATCAAGAACATTGGGAACGGAACAAGATGTCTATCTAAATGCAGATATCTGGCGTGTTGTGTACACTTAACCAGCCACGCGAAGACTTTACATACAAACGATACTAATTAGCAAATTACACGAAGGTTTAATTAATTTTATTTAAAGCAGCATCGAATTGCAAAAGAAAATAAGATGAGGATTAATTATTTAGTTTCTAAGTTACCAATTTATTTGTGACTAGCGGACGCCTCACGGTTTCACCCCTTAATTCCCGTTCACGTGGGAAAACAGTGATGAAAAGTAGCCTATGTCACCCGGAGATAGGGTAGCTTCCCAAAGGTGAAATAATGTTTGGAATTGGTCCAGTCGTTTTTAAGTTTATTCGTTACATACAAAAATGTAAATCTTTCCTCTTTATAATATTAGTATAGATAACAACTTCAAGGCAAAGGTCTCGTTTTAACAGAAAAAATATAGTAACGAAAAAAAATAAAAAAACAAATACAATTAAAACATTTTGTAAACATACAAACAAACCTAACCTAAAACAAATCGAGTTTCAAGGGTCAGCTATTCGGTTTATTTACATTGCAACTCAATGTTGTCAGTAAAATAAAACTAGAAAAAGTTATATTTGGTTGGTAGTTTTGTTAATAAAGGTAAAACTAAACATTTATCTTAATTAATACCGAGCACTGAATTTAAAGAATGTTGTCTAAGCAAAATGGATGTGAGTACAAGGTACCCCTGATTCTGTTCGTTCGTAGAACTTTGCAGCGGACGCACTGGTTAGCTAATCAGGTAGTCACTCTGCAATGATAGTTTTCCACCGGTACAACTATTATGTATTGATTCCAACGTTTAAGATTTAAATATTATTTGAAATCGAGAAACGAAACCTTTGTTCAAAATCATACATACAATACAAGTATTTCTTGAAAATTTGAATTTGTTGTCCCTTTTATTTTTTAGTTATACCAAATGTTATTTATGAAACATATGGTGCTTTAATGCATTCACAAGAAAATGGTTTTTGAAAAGGGGATGTATAGGTATACGAAATATGTCGCAGGGTTTTCCTCTATTACCTCATGTAGGGTAAATCGTTTGATACCTAATGCTCCCCAAACCTGCTTTCCTCTAGGTAGGCACCCGAGATTGGAACTATGCCCAATAAGGATAGGCTTCTAAGACCGCCATAAACGTGCTGTATAATAGCACAGCCAAACTATAGCTTTAGGGATCTCCTCCAAGGATTATAGACGTGATAGTTTTCCGGAATACTGTTCCCAGTAATATTAAAGCTATTGTTTGGAAACATGCATGTGAATCTCACAAGCTTGTGGGGACCTCGTCTACATATATTAGTATGCAATACAAGTACACAGAGAGCACTGGTTTTATGTCTGAAATGAAAGCACCTAAAATCTTGTTTCGTGTATCCGCAGTGGTGACAGACGTAGGTAAATGTGTAGCCAATGATCTGTTGTTGATATTGGAGGCAGGATTTGAAGGGGTTTAGTACAAAAGTAAATATAGAATTTCGAGTAAGGCTTTCAGAGCAAAAGCCAAAACTATGAGCTCTACTTTGAGTAGAGCAAAGTGGTCAAACAAACCTTGATTTCGGAGAAAACTTGAACCACATTTTTTTGGAAAAAGCTCCCTTTCCTTAGTCAACAATGGAACCCGAGGTAATTGGCCATAAAATACCACCGTGTATCGTGCCATCGGAATGGGAGCTTGTTCTATTGTGGGCACCGCTTTGAACTGCAACATAACAAATGTTTGCTTGAAAATTCCTATTTCTGCAATACTGGATTCAGAAATCCTTATGCCTTTTGGGTGATTAAGCCAATGAGCTTCATAGCATTCTGTGACGAGGCCATCAACAGACCTTTTACGACCTTATAATTATGATGGACGTAGATAATTAGATTCGGCCGAGCACTGGTCGCGTTACATTTTAATAATATCATAAAATGCTAATTTGCTTCATTCAGCGGAGATTGTCCCGTAGTTAAATATAGCCATTGGGAGTACCGAGGACCAACCGGATATTGCTCAGAGCATACAAATGAACATCATTTGACTGTTTTAGTACCCTTTTCATATACGTACACATCCTGGCTTATGAATACTTTCAGTAATTTACACAATGATCACAGTCAGACCTATGTCCTGTTTTTAGAATCCGTATTAGTTTTATCTTTTCTATTAATAATATTTAAAAGACAATTTATTTGAGCTCGTCATCCAATACGGTCATGATATTTTAAATAAGGTCCTCGTTTTCAAAACTTACCAAAAATATATTTTATCGGAGCTATAAAACGTCCAACATAAACTCTAAGCATAAAAATATCAAAAATCGGTTTCTCGATATTGACATTTAATTTATATTTTGGAAGATTGGATAGAAGTGACAGTGTCGCTGTCGTCATATTAACGTTGTGGACAGCTGGGAGCCGCCGGATGCTCTCGAAATAAACTAGCCCGCCCCCCGGGCCCGCCCGCTCCTCGCAGGTGCCACTCTGAACATGCATCATACTTCACAAGTAATTAAGCCGTGAAAGATCGCTGCAAACAAACGCTGCAAGCGACACTGCTGCTACAAACATTCACCTAATTATAGACTAAGTAATTAATAATCTTATAGTGTCTTACACGTTTTATGGTCTTGTTACAGTCATATTACAAAACTGATTGGAGTAATGACCTCGTTACATACAAGTACAGAGTTAAAGAAAAACTTTTATTACGAAAAGGCTCTATATTGCTGTCATGAATTATAGTTCGTTTAGCGGTCACGATTCTTAAGATTAAATCATTTTTTTCTGCGATATAATACGGCTTTTAGTGAGCTGTACCATGTAAGGGCGATAAAGTATATGGAATAGAAAACTAGACGTTCGCAATGCTTTGCTTTATGAATTCTCTTCGTAGGAGCGCGGTTTTACCTTACAAACCGCTATAAAAGTGGCTCGTATATTTGAAAGCTCTAACAGAACGTCAAACCGTGCGGCTGTTATCTTATACTAGTATATATATGTATATATATTATAAATGTGAAAGTTTGGTTGTATGTATGTTTGTTACTCAATCACGCCAAAACGGCTGAACGGATCTGGATGAAATTTAGTACAGAGATAGATTATTTGATATATTGTTTTTGATACATCATACCAGAATGAAAAGTAGTTATCTTTGCCAAATTTCATCCAGATTCGTTCAGCTGTTCTAGCGTGAATAAATAACAAACATACATCCTGTGTACACACACATCCATCCTTTCATCTTTCACATTTATAATATTAGAACAGCTGCATGGTACGGTATTTAAGGATAAGCACCGCTTGCCGAGGTCGATCCGTTGATGGGTGACCATTTTTACATACTGAGATTTCTCCATGACTCAGAAAGCATGTAAAGCTTTTGGTCCCGGCTGTCTTTTGAAGATCTTTGAAAATGTTACGGATAGATTGAAACCATGAAGCATGGCAACGGTTACCTACTGGGTTGTGGAGGACAGAAGGTCAGTCACTCCATGTCAGCTACATCTAAACGCATGCAGCTGAGTATTGAAGCCAGATTGAAAGCCGAACTCAACATGGATGGGCAACGGCTAGAATGTGATTTTTATTTTCGTAGACTAAACTGACAGCTGTCAATGCCCTTATTTTTCAAAGTGTTGAAGCGCGGAGATAAGGCTCAATCATAAGTGATTCGTTGAATTGACTCGATATGACTACCCAATTTAATTTTACTATAGTCGTCACAATCGAAGAAGTCCGTTGACATTTTTCATTTTACATGCCACGATAACTTTCTACATTAGAAATTGAAAATTCAAATTCATAATATTCATATATTACTATGTTACCCATACACTATAACAACGAGTATCATTCGCAAGCATCAAGTTTAATTATTGTTAAGTATTTTTATAGCTGTCAAAATGGGCCTTTTATTTTTTGACAACTTTAATTGGTGTAAATAAATGTTTTATGAATATAAACGTAATATATTTAAATATAACAGTATTAATACACATATTACATAAAGTTTTACTGTAATAAATTAAGAAATCAATAAGGCCCGCTAGTTTCTTAAATGATGTATTTGTTTTTGCCGTGAAGTAGTTCCATTTTCGATCTACTTCGATTTTCGTTCAACTTTCGATCACTCAAGATAACTATATATTTGAATTTAACGATAAAGTAGCAATAGCAACCCACCAAATGTCAGTTTAATCTGATAAATTAAAAAAGCGAACTGATATATATCTAAAAGATTATGTGATAGAAAAGACTCAGAAAATATTAGAATGTAGTTGTGGAGAGCCGCAGACATAATCCTCGCGGTTGTGTTTCCGACACACGTCGGGATTGCATGATTAAGGAGGAAGTGTGTTCCTTTGCCCGCTTTGTACGAAAATGTTTTCACAGTTGGCTTGGATGACATGTTGAAATGAAACTTTCGCGAATAACTCTGTTTATCCAATATTGAAGATAGCTGGGTTACAAATGGGGTCAGTATCAAAATCTTGTTGTTTTACAAAACACATTTTATAATTACGTTTCTTTTTAAAATATGTTTACTTTATTAACTTGATAAATGGAGTATTAGTAGCAGAGTTCACTTGACACTCTTTGATCATTAATCACGTGGAAGATAATAACTAGTGTGCCATAATTATAGGCCTTAATTGCTATAATCACTATAATATTATATATGAGTGAAGATATGAGTATATATATATATGTACCCACCCTCATTGACGATATCATGACGTATATAGTATTTTAACTCTAAAGCTGATGGATTTTTGAAAATCAATATTCCTAGCCAGAAATCGGACCCGTTGATTTTGAAAAAAACACAAGCCGTATTATCATGTAGGTACACCATCCATCTGATAGTGTCGTTAATATGGATAAAATTCTGGAAAGTAATCATAAGGCAAACTTGATGAAATACCTCGTTATAAAAAATCTTTCATAATTGTTTACTATAGTTTTTAAATATAAAGAGAGAGTAGAGTCGATCTAAAAGCGGGCCAAAGGGCTCATCGGTGATGAGGCACTGGTTAAGACAAAGCTCCAGAGCCTTGAACATCGTCGCCGAGTTGCCAGCTTGTCGGTTTTTATCGGTTGCATTTCGGGGAGTGTGCGTTGTAATTTCATGATCTAATTCCACCAAGCCCGTTTCATCATCGGACTGCAAGACGTACGGCGATACGCCATCAGTACATGGTAGACAACGCACCCATACGCACTAAACGTTTTGGACATACTTTCATTATGCGTACAGCTAAGGAGTGGAATTCCCGGCCGGAGTCTTTCTTTCCCGATAGCTACTTCTAGGCAAGCGTGCTTCACCGTCGACCACATCATCGTTTACTATTAGGTGAGATAGTGGTCAAGCGCGATCCTATAATTAATAATAAAAAAAAAAAAAACCAGCAAATAAAAAAATGCATGCCGTTTATAACACCTTATATATCCTACATACATACTTAAGTACCTACCTAATTTTCATTTAGCCGAACCGTCTTGAATTCGTGATATACATAGATAACTACAAAGAAAACTAAGTCGAATCGGTCATCAAAGTAATTTATACCTTCTAAGGTTGCAGGAATGCTGGTTGGGGAACGGCTGATGAGGTAAAGGACCGTCATTACGAAGGGAGCAGGAAAAACTGATGGGGGTAATGACGCCCAGCGCTGAGTGTCCAATAAAAAGAGCTGATGAGGGACGGACAGTTCTGTAACGCTGCGAAGACAGGAATTTATTAGCTTTGAATACAATTTAATCGATTTGGTGTCTATTTACTACAAAATATTTAATCTTCGGATAGAATTTCAGCAGACACCGGGTGTTATATCGGGATGAGCGATGAGAGGCCAGTCTGTGAATATTGTGGCATATTTGCGGTACTTATCCATCATCGAGCGTAATAATAATTCTGTAGGTCCCATATCTATACTCTGATTTTTAATTTCGTAGACTAAACTGACATTTGGGGTTTTGTCAGTTTATTGTTACTTAAAAATAGTGTCGTAACCTGACTATCCTGAATGATCGAAAGTTGATCAAAAATCGAAAAGATCGAAAATGGAACTATTTCACGGCAAAATAAATATATTTATTAAGAAACTAGCGGCCCTCGTTTAGTTTCTACTCATTTATATCAGACCTCATTTTATCGATCGCATTTATTTTATTGTTGATTTCGTATTTAACACAATAAAAGTTTATGTACTATGTGTATGAATACTGTTATATTGAAATATATTACGTTTTTCATAAAACATTTATTTTCACCAATTAGTAAAATTAAATTGAGGAGTCATGTCACATCAATTCGATGAATCTCAAGATTGAGCCTTACCTACAACACTATGCTCGGCGCTTGCAAAATTAAAAAAATATAGTCATTGGCAGCTGTCAGTTTAGTCTTCGAATACGAAATTAAAAATCACAGTATACGTTGGTTATTGGGTAGGTATGGAGTTTATTCGCTGATTCGTGCTTAATATGAAGAAAATTTTGAATTATTGTGTGCGCTTACGAGCTTAAACGAAGGTTATTATTTACAATTTCATTACGATTAATAGCGCAATTAATAATAAAACTAAGCGCAGGTTTCTACATAAACAGTTTCAATGCACAGTGCACGTCTGTGGATTTATATTTCTTTCTTTATTATAGCAATACTCAAAGACAAACATGGGTTAATGCGACGCGATTTGGGACAAGAAGCTTGACGAAGTGGCGTCATGAAGAGAACGAGCGTGGCCTCCCAAGCGTGACACATGGCATGGCTATAATATTATTATGACGAGAAATTTCTTCATTTCGCCCTTTTTGCCGGCGAGATAGCAGTTATCTATCATGTCTCTTGTTTTTTTGTCAAAAGTATATCTATTCTAAGTATATACTTAGGTACCTTATCTTAATAATAGATTGTACGTACGTGAATTTACTTTTATTCTGGAGGTTGTATTATTAACACTATTAGGAGATGAAATTGGGTCTTTGTGTTTAAGTAAAACGTCATTTTTTTTGGAATAATCTTCTATGGCTAGGTGAATCTACAGATAAAAATCAATTGCCGCATGTTTGATAGATCATTGTCTGAAAACGGCTTGTCTGATTTTGATGATTTTTTTTTGTTGTATAAGTAGGTACTTAACTGTTAGCACAAGGTTTGTTTTTTTGGAAAATCCAACGGAAATGTCGAAAGAACCACCCACGTGAAGCCGGTCTGGATCCTTAGTATTATAATAACCGAATTTGTATGAAATTCGTATAGTACAAAATATAGTAAGTTTCTATTTCAGCCCTACCTATTCCTTCGTACCTAAAATATAAATGAGATGTACCTATCTAATAATGTCTATCTCAACGTAGTAATTCTTGCTTTGATGAAACTACAATGAGGCTACGACGACACAACAAAATTGCTACGACGCTACGCACAAGATACGACGGTACCTCGAAAAATCTACGACGATGACACATGTCATGTGTGTAAAAAAACTTTGGTAAAGCAAATAGGTACAAAAAAATACAAAAGTCGCTAATTACGAAAACAATTAAAAAGCCATTGTGTCTCGCGTGGATTCACGTTTCAGGCAATCAAGAGGTTAAACTCGAGATAGTTTTTATTTGACCGAATTATGACAAAAATATGCTTAATATGGATTACCTACTTTTAAAATTGGTCAAAGTAAGTGTTTCTCCACGTGTTATGATTTCCCCCAAAAACATGAAAAGATCACTATCAGCAGAACCCACTTTGTTAACATAATAAACTTGGTTAGGATCAATCCTACAAGGAATTATCTTCACTCCACTCTCCGTAAAGCTGATTTCTTGCAGTCGCTTTCAATGTAAATTGCATCGGTCTCGTGAGGGGAACACGACCTGAAAGAACTGACGAGGAAGGGTGGAGGGATCCGACACACGTCGAGTTTGTGACAAATTGACTTCACTAAACAAATTGGCACAATTTTCTTTACACGTCATCACCTTAACAGTCATTAGGCTAACGCTAAATCGTTGGTTCTTAACGTAAAAAGCAGCTTTTTCAGAGTATAAAGGGAGCCATTATAAAGATGAGTTCGTAAGTAGACACTGGGATACTTTGTGACTTGGATCTATGTTACAGTTAATGTGTGAGAGATAGCGCTGTTATTTATCACCACTCACCGTGATACTTTGCGTTAATATTTTGAGTAACCAGAGGTCAATAGGGATATTTCCTGGGTAGACAAAATATAATTCTATTTAGTCCATCAGTGAGATTATCAAATAATATTGGCCGTATTTTTTGCTTCATCAAATACCTAAATTGACAAAGATAAAGCGCATCAAAGTTCAGGAGTGGGGGGTTGTGACGTCACTCTGTCAGTATAAAGTGTAGCACACTGTCACGTAACACGATATTTCATTACATTGTATTGTCGTAATACGTTTACGTGGCAAAAGAAAAATTACGTGTCCAATATTTTTAGGTTATCTGACTGACAGATATTACGATATTTCAAGCGGAAAATTTCTAACTTGTGATTCCCCACAAGTTATAATGGGTATAATCTAAGGTCGAATTGGTTGAACAACGTTGAGCAGCCAGTGGTGTTCAGTGAACAATGAAGATGTAAAACATGTCACAAGGGATTTGCTCGAGTCGTCTAGGTGTTGCGGTCGCTGCTGCGAGCGAGCCGGAGAGAGCGCCCCCGGCTGTTTCTGCTTCAATAAATCATCTCTATCTTACCTCCCAATGTACCTATAATGAAGTTCGATTGTCTCGTTGAATATTAATAACTGTACGAAGCCCACGTGAATGTAGCCACATACCTACCTAACTAGTGACGTACGTCGATAACAGGTATTTCAACGTATTTTAAGCTAACTTACATAATGGATTTTGTTTAAAATTTTAACTACTTTTAAACTCCGAAGCTAAATGGATGTCTATTTTTGAAAAGCACTTTTGTGATTTTAATTCGTTGCAAGGAACATTGTTGGTTGGATGGATCAATATTTTAGAATTCTCTGCTAGATTTTCGATGAACTGAGTAGGTACTCGTATAGGTACCTAATGTGCTATTAGATGCCAACGAGATATCTTTACTGCTATACCTACCTGTTAGTAGGTAAAGCAGTAGATATCTCTCTAAATTATTTTAGTTACGTTTGACTAAGTACTTTTTATATGCCAAAACAAACCAGTTATTCTTTTAGAAAATATATTGTAAGTACACTACACAATCCATCTTAATTTGGAGAACACGCAAACTCGACTCACCTGTGATATCCTTCAGAAAGAATGGAGTTCTAATACATCATGAAAATATGAAACTAAAATATAGGTAATTCTACTTGACTCACTTGTAAAAATCAAGTAGGAAATCATTGATGACGTTTATATGCTCTAGGTATGTTATTAATATAACAAGCCTCCGTAATTACCTTTTTGGCAGGTATTATAAATGGGTTAAACGAATTTTTGCTAAATTTGCCACACGGATATACCATGAACTGTTAAAGGACATGGATACTTTTTATCCCGCAAACGTTCTCGTGGCCTTGGAATAATTTCCGACGATAAAGTTGCTGGCAGAAGCTAGTCCTAATATCTTTTAAGGTAGATACCGGCAAGGGATTTGGCATGAGGCAGCCTTGCCCACCCTTCACTCTGACTCGTAACTAAAAGTTTACTGTTCAAGAGAAAAACTACAAGATGGCTACAGAAATTATTGATCAAGCTAGCGAATCGCCCGTTCATTTGACATTTTTGATTTTTTTAATCAGAGTGTGTGCTAGTATCGGTTCGAGCGGCTCTGTTTATTTATGCCACCCTGGGTTCCGACACACTAGGTCCACCTCTGAAGATTCTATAATTTTTCTAGTTTCCTTACTTTTGCCCCATCCGTAAGTAAATGTTGGATACGGCCATGACAAGCCGGACGCAAACATATTGGACAGTGTACACCACGGCTTTCCATCAGGAAGATCAATACTCTAAACTCAATCATTTATTCATAACTAGCGGGCCGAATCAGCCATTTTTACGCAAACCCAATAGAATCTGTCCCCGGCTATCTACTAACAGAATAAAGTGCATATAGCTACGTTATTTTATTTGTTAGAATGCTAAGAAATGAATCATATCAACACATTTTCAAGGAAAATTCTCTCTACCGAGTCGTTGCTCACTATCACATTCCGATAAAACATATTGAAAACAATTTGAAATGGAATTTTATTGACAGATCTTGAGTCCTGAGTCTGTTACAGAGAATACTCCGAAAACTTATATTTGTCGTATCCTTGGCTGTCACAACCATACCGTAGGTGTTATACAGATCAAAATAGGAACATGTATTATTAGTTTTATTGATTTTACAGCTATCCCAGGTGTGGAGAATTTACGAATGAGTAGGTAGGTCTCGTGCTGATTTTGTGAGAGTCATCGTAATGTATTTGGACGAAATGGAATATTCGGAGTAGTGGCACAATCAAACCTGGTGTTTCTAAGAATTGCGTAACTGCCTAATGATTACTTATGAAGAATCTTGAGAAAATGATAGAAATATGATTAATTAGTTCATTAGGGAGGCACATTCTGGCAATATGCCAAGAAAATAACCGACGAACTTGTACGAAGAGGTGCCATTGCTGTTATTTATTTGGTAATAATTAAGATACTCTACGTTAGTGGATTAAATTAAAGAAACTGCCTTAAAATTAAGATGAACGGCCGACCACCAACAGGACTTACGAAGAAAAACCTAAAAAGCTCAGGTAGATTTGATCAAATATTTATCACGCACGGAGTAGGTAGGTACTGGTGGTAAGGCACATTGAGATAAATCTTCTCACGTACCTTCTAGTGGTATTTACTTTTCCTAAATATCTGGTAGTTTTCCTACGTGTCAGTACTCGTAACCTAAGTACTGTCTGTGGTTTGGAGTGCTGCGAACAACTTTCAACCACATATGTACCTAGAATGTGTTTAGTGTTTGCAGCGAAGTGCAATGTGGGGACGAATAGACAGGTGACAGGTCGTTATAGCACCGTATACGAGACGTGAGACCCTAGTTTCAAACAAGAAAAGATATCTGTCATCGATAAAGTATTCTTGAATTTATTGTAGAAGCAATATATATATATTTTTTTTCATTATTGGCTCTAGCGCGTTCGTTTAATTTCCGTTCAGTAATCTAATTGGCATTTAATAAAATTCAAACGCCCCATTACAGGAGGATATATTGATCATAAAAATGAAATCCAATAAGAATAAAAAGAAACAGGCAAAGGATGGTGATAAAAAAACAAATGAAAACGGTCTCAAAAAACGTCAATTTTGTGTCAACCGAGTGAAGGGGTGTTTTGTTTTAAAAATGCTGACCAATTTGTATTTTCCAGCGGTAAAATTAATGAGTGTAGGAGAGATATGATGGGTTGCGGGATTGGACCGCTGTTTATTATAATTTATATTTGCTTTGGAGATGCGTAGAAGTATTTAGGCATACAAATACAAAGTAAATTAGGTGGATATGTTTTTACAGGTATGTGGATATGTATTTTTACAGGTATGTTGGTATGTATGTTTACAGGTATTCAGATAGATGCTTAACTAGTCGAATGCCGTTATTACCGAAAATATTTAAGAGCCATTGTGTCTCGCGAGGATCCACGTTTCGGGCACTCAAGAGTTTAAACCAGTCGTAAAAAATAGGCTGTCATGGCACAGTATAAATATGGACAAATAGTACGGAAACTACCTACAAACGAAACGGCACACTCACACAGACATGGGCATCTACCATCTACGAGACCCCTAAGCAGTTGTCGCGATACTGTTAGTAGTGCGAGCAGCTTGGAGGTCTCGTCGATACGCATGTTTGTGTGAGTGTGCCGTTTTGAGCGTTTGTAGGTAGTTTCCGTACTGTTCGTCCATATTTATACTGTTGTCATGGGGACTGCTGACAGAAGTGAATAGTTTTTTACTGGCGCAACACATTATGATGTCGGTGACGCGGTCACATTAACATGTCGGTGGCGCGTATAAGTTTTGCCCATACAGAAAATCACTCAACGCTGCTAAAGAAGTTTTCACTTCAAAAACTATCTAGTCAAACTTACACCTAAAATTGAAATACTGAGAATTTCAAAACAACGTCAACGGCAACGTTTGGTACATTCCATTTGCCGTATCTTGTATTGCAATATTGCGTATCCAAGATGCCACAGCAAGCGCAAGGAGAACACGTCTCGCTTGAATAGGTACATGGGGGACCAACGGACATGGACAAGATCGTATTTGTGTGTACTCATGCACGACGTAGGTACCTACGGGCCAGTGTTACCTGCAACAAACGGCTTGTGCTTTGTAATCTGTGATACATTTTTAACTTGCGGAAAATGGGATAAATTATGGTGCTGCTTTTTATGATACTTTTCATGGCACAACCCGTCAGTGCGACATCGATGTGAGAACCATTGTTCCGGTTAGACCCCATAGCCCCGCTTTGCTCAACAAAAAATACTTCTAAAAATTATGCACGAAATCACGTGTAATATTTTGTTTAACCGTTTAAAAGGTAAATAATGAAAACCTAGTAAGTAAATTCCGTAACTTTCGCAAAAAAAGGTTTATAAACGTTCCGTTTCATCATACTAACGCACACTCACCTCACCGCCACTCAACACGTCACGTCATTCATTTTAAAAACATTGTGTCCATCCAATCCATAGAACTGTGAAAAAGGAAACGTCTTGCCGTAGAAGAGAAACTTACTTCATGCTCAATTGAATTGAATTCAAACAGTTTTCCTTCCATTTTTTAAGTAGAATCGAAGAATTGCGTGCATAGCGGAACTTTTTAGTAGGTATTTTTCGAGTCGAGCATAGTGGGACAAGAGCATAGGGGGACTAACCGCATTTTTCATGGGAATTAGTCTATGGGTAATATATCCGACATAGTGGTATTTATGTGCACTCATGCACGACGTAGGTACCTAGTGGTCGGTGTAAACGAATCGATTGACGTAAGAATCATTAAAATCGGCCAACGCGTTTGGTGTTTAGAACGCCGCATAGGAACAAATATACATTCATAGACTGATAAACACATTACCCTCCTTCGGCAGTCGGGTAAAAATGGTCGAGGTCGCATAGAGACTATACACGAGTCTTAAAAACAGTCTATTTGCTTTTTAGTTTTAAAAAAGACTTCATTCAGATGCCTAAACAAAGTCTCAATTATGTAGTGAGCAGCCTGATAAAATTGGATGGAACTAACGAATATAATTTGTTGTTTCTGGGAATGACATCAAAAGAAAAGTATGAGAGTAAGGTTTCAGGGTTCTATTTAACTCTAAATATTACTTTTGTAAGGCCTAGCTGCTTAGGTACAAGTTCTTACAGTACAGAACTTAATTTGTTGCTTTCACAAGGATTCATTTCTAGTATATTCATTTTGTGTGGTAAGTAATTTCAGCAAGTAACTTTGAGTGGCGTAAATAAAGACTGGTGAGTTACGCTCATCTGTGCCCTGTGTCTCATACAGGCCTTAAATCATACAACTTAGGGCTGGGTACATCCACACATATAGTTCCTAGGTAGGTACAGTGAGTATGGGTAGAACATAACGCACTCGCGTCGTTTCTTTCATCTTAGCACTTATTACGCTCTTTTCATATTTTTTTGGACGCTTATTTACGAGATCGTGAAGACGGGTAGCAATTTTCGGGTAAAAATGTTAAATAAAATTCCTCGAGCTTGAATGCCCTATTTCTGACACTTTTATTTTATATCAAATTCTTAAGAAATACCTTATTGCCAAATATTTAGTACGGACCTAATATTTTATTTGCTTCATTCATCTGATGTTGGAAAAGAGTGGCTTGTTTTTTTTTCTTATATAACGTTGTGTAAACCAATACAGTTGAGGTTTATAATTATAATGGACTAGCTTCTGACCACGGCTTCGCCCGCGTACTAAGTCTTTTATCATCCCGAAGGAACACTATACCGGGATAAAAAGCCTATTCCAAACTATAATTTATCTTTGTAAATTTCATCCAAATCCGTTCAGCCGTCCTGGCGTGTTGGGTAACAAACATAGATCCATCCATCCTCGAAACTTTAGCATTTATTATACCGACTAGCTTCTGCCAGCGGCTTCGCCCGCGTGAAAGTCGACAACGATGGATGTATTTTGGGCAACATAGGCTATAAAAAAGGTGACTGTATTGAGATGGATGCCACTAAATAGAGTTGTATGAAAGAAGGAAACACGCAACGCCGACCTTAAATAAATTGGCATAAGGCCAGGAGAATATAATGATTTACAGTTTAGAGAAACTACCTAACATAAGTACCTATAAATATGATAAGACGCGTTAATACTTTGTTTTCTCTACGTTAAAACTACCTACGTATAGAATTATGAATCCTACTTCCTACCATATACCAATCACACTAATAATTATAAAGGCGAAAGTTTGTGAGTGTGTGTGTGTTTGTATGTTTGTTACTTCTTTACGCTCAAACGGTTCGACGGATCTGGCTAAATTTGGCACAGAGATAGATTTTAGTCTGGAATAGCACATAGGATACTTTTTATCCCGGGCATATGTTCCCTTGGAATAATTTTCGACATTGACGCGGGCCATGCCGCTGGTAGAAGCTAGTTTTTGTTACATAAAACACATATAGCAAGCAAATAGGTAAGTACTCAAAATAGCAACGAAACTGGCGGTAACATCAGTGAAATTATTCAGCTTATTTCACAACGCGACCATATTCCTGTGCATTCCGTTTGTGAATGCATTGTTTGTGTGAAATAATACACGGGTAAGACGCCCATTTTGACTGTAAAATGGGAAATATTATGTACGGTGTCAGCTTTTCTCGTTTCGGTAGCTTGAAATTCTTTTAGTTTGTCGGTCAAGGCCTTACTGACGAATCGAAAATTTATAAGTCCCATCTCTGAAATGGTTTAAAATTAACTATTTAAAATCAACAGCATCTGAATCAATAGCTGTCGAGTGTGTTAGGTCTAAATATGAAATACAGAGGGGGAGATATTTTAACGCTCGAACTTACCCCTGAATAATAATAGGGCTTGATCCAGAACGCGGTACTCCAGGAGCCCTGACCACCGGTAGCTTGGACCCTGCTCCAGATACCGGTGGGCTACTATTTTTTTATATATTTGCATGTTTTTTTAATTTATTTTATCAAAATATTTAAAAATGTAGACAATAAGAAAATAAATAAAATATAAGGACATAATAATAATATAATCTTTATTTATATAAAAATCAGATTGCAGTATGTACACATAAAACGCACACAGACTACAACACAAATAATAAAACGCTGATATCTATTTTTCCTAAGTATAAACTATATAAAGACCGAAATTCGGTCAAATCACTCGTTCATTTTCCAGAAAATATTTTTGTAATCTATTTGTATTCAAGAAAACGAGGTAGGTATTTCTACGAACTTTTTTTTCCGATTGATGTTTACGGCAACATTTTGTACAAAAACGAGAAAAATGATAAATACCAACGAGTAAATATGCTCATACCGTAGGTAGGTACTTAAATAAAGAATGTTTTACCTGTTACTCGAGCGTTTTGCTGTTACCTCAATCGTGAGTAAAAGCAGTGATTTCTTTCTTTGTAGACGCCACATTTGTCAATATTCAAAGTGAGCTACATTTGTAAACAAAATATAATCTTAAATCTAATAAAATAAAATCGTTTGATGTGACTTTTCAGATTTCTTCTTGTGAGACAGACATTCTCATAAAAATATAACACAACAGAAATTTTTAAGTATCAATAAAGATTACTTTATTGATACTTAAAAAAATTGTACTGTTTTAATCTAAGTGAAATCTTTTAAAGCAAAATAATATGTTAAAATAATTAAAATAGAATTACTCATTCAAATGTATTTGATATAGCACATCAAATAATAATCAGTCTAAATAAAATTGTAATATCTCAAAGAAAGCATTGAACTTATACTTTGAAGAAAATAAGACACATCATATTATAACTTCGATGAGAATTCCAGCTGTATACATTTTATATTATGACATTACTTGTCATACAACGGCTTATGACGGCTAAGGCATATTATAGTTGTGGTAGAATTATCTATTTCTATGAAAAATATGATCATGACATTGACAAATGAAGAACATCCATTTCTTAAAGTGCTGGCACATTCAATAAGACATTTCCATAAATTACTGTAAGACAGGTACTTCTCACGTAAAAATATTACTTTTGTTGTACTCTATCAAGTGGTATGATCCGGCAATTAATCAGTAAGTAGTTCTTATATCGATGAAAGTTGACCTAAATAAGCTGGATAATGTAAACAGTAAATAGCTGGTATTGACATTTTAGTACCTACCGCTTTCAACAGAATGTTTTCGGAGGAATTTGTGTGCGAGACTGCGAGCATTTGATGCGTATGCAGATGCAGGCAGTATACGGAATTGGCTTTCAGTATATTTGCGTCACATCAGGCTATAACCGTAACCGTTCTGATTGCTGTGAAACTAGACCTACAAATCCTACAATATCGTTATAACAATATAAGTTTAAAGGGTTAAGATGGACAGACCAATTACGGAATACTCCATGAAGAAGGACTCTCCTCCCCTCTATTATGATTAGAATTCTCAGTTGTCTAAATCTCTAAATAGTATAAAACAAAGTCGCTTCGAATAAAGACGTCATACTTGACCGTTCTTCTCCACGTAGGTATTTCCCGAAAGGATGGTAGAATCACTTAATCATGATCCAGCCCAGGTTGTTCCCCCAGCGACACCCTGAGCCGAGGTTCGACCCCATAGCGGGTAGCCCTCAGCGTGGTCGCTTAGGTTTAGCTTTTTGTGCCTGGCTGGAGGCTCTAGTTTAGTCTTCACAGGATCTCCCAGTTAAGCAGTAGCCAATTTATCTGACTGAACTGCGAGACGCCATAATATGGCGTCTCGCAGTTCAGTCAGATATAATTAATAAAATAAACTAATCCGTCATTTCTGTTTCTCCGCTGACTTCTTCTACAACCGAACGGATTTTGTAAGGCTTTTAATAGAAAGAGCGATAAACACGGACGGTTTTTGTATATAATTTGCCCCGTATGAACCCGGAGCGGGTCACTAGGTTCAAATAAAATGGAAACCATATTTCTTCCAGGGAACCACCTGAAATGGCTTACAGAAAAAAACATTGATCTTTAAAAAGTAAAACAAAATGTAGTCATTATTATTAGGTAGGTACGCTCTCCGTATTGTTCATAAAATGTAAGAGGTGAGACAAATGGAGCAATTGTGGTGTTTTAAAGAAAAGGGTTAACGACCCATAATTACATTATGTTTTATAAAAACGTTGTGACTTGAAAAAGCTGTGTCACTCGGCTGGGCGGCTCAACATGAGGTAAGCTGAAGTTTGACGTTGCTGCCAATAAACCTTCCAAATGAAGTATTAATTGAGTAAACTGCCCAAAATCCCAAAATATCCTGAATTAAGAACTTATAATTGTTTAAACTGTAACTTAATTATTTTAGACAGCTATTAGAAAAAGTCTATTTAGTCTCTGACGATATTACAAAATACTTCGCCCATAAGTAAACATCAATAAAGTCTGTCTTGTCTTTCTTAATGGCAACTTTAGGCACGCTCAAGGTAATTCCGCTATAATGTCTAAAGGACAAGTGTGTCCATGCCGTCGAATAATTAATTAAGGGTCGCCGCAGACAGTCAGTAGTTATCTCGTCGGAGCAACACGTCCCTCTGTTTGTCCCGAGTTTGCTTACCGACGGGATACCCTCACTAGGGTTATCAACATTTCTTCGGAAAAAACAACAAGAAATAGAGTATATCTGATTTTAAAAAAAGAAAGAAAAAAAAGTTTTTATTAAGTGTCACAAAATGCCATACATATATACATAAAAGAAAAGAGTAAATCTTATTGTTATTTTTAAACTAGCTTCTGCCAGCGGCTCCGCCCGCGTGAATGTCGAAAATTATCCCGAGGGAACATATTCCCGAGATAAAAAGTATTCTATGTGCTATTCCTGACTATAATCTATCGCTGTGTTAATTTCATCCAGATCCGTAACTTCGTTTGAGCGTGAAGAAGTAACAAACATACAAACACACACACAAACTTTCACCTTATAATATTAGTGTGATTACTTATTTGCGTAAAATAAGTACCTTTCATTGTTATAAAAATATTAGACATCAATCTGCCGAGGAGCTTGTGCAAGCAAGCTTGCGAAGGTCTGTCCGTGGATGGGTAAGACATTACATACCAAAAATCCTCCGTACCTGCTTCCAAAGGCACGTTAAGCCCGGCAGTAATTACAAGATATTTGACAATCGTTACGGTATGTATGTAGTCAAAGATTTGTTCTTGCCAAGGGGCATTCAATAAAGCCATGTTTTTCGCTTCCCATTGCTTTGAAAATGCAATTTCAAATAAAAGAGTATTTTATCGTACACTATTGTGTTTGTAAAATAGAGTACAATACTCTTTATATGAGTACGGTCGGCAACCCTAACCCTCACCTTGAATATTTCACTCAACAAGTACCTTAGCGCCGTAACGATTCTCAGCGTGTACCAGGCTAGTTGGAAATTAATCAGTACGTGGTTTAGTTCTGCCTTCTTTAATATTTGATGGTGTTTGTTCAGACTGTGAGCCTGATCGATCTTTGAGCTTCTCTTTGATGTACAACAGATGTTTACAGATTTGGTTTTATGACTACGTATGTTTACTACGGTACTGAAGTTTTGAGCATCTTTATGCAGTTTTAAGATCTTTTCAAAAGCCGGATTCTGAATAAGAAAGAGGGCGGACAGATGTACCGTTTCATTTAAAACATTAACAGCGTTTTCCATGTATAACCAGCGAATCCCATTAGGTAACACCGTGATACCATGTTGGAAATCTTCAACGTTTTAAAATATTCTGATTGCGTCGAATTTTAAATATTCTATATGTTTTAAATTGTCCAATCTGTTCAGTATTGAATTATAAGCGGGCGATACAGCGTTTCATGACTTGAATTTTCGTTTGATTGGAAGTTAATTACTTCATAGTAGTTTGCTTTGAAACAGTGTTTAGGTCTCTTGGAATCGGACATTTGATTGAAGTGACTTACTGCGGATTAAGAATCATACGAGTATCATGTTGTTGTGGTGGTTGACACCACAACAACTTATGATAAATTGACGACAAAATTAATAGTTTAGATTTACTTTAGTCGAAAATCTGCAATTTATATGCAAACGAACGTCTTTATTGTTAACAGCACAACAATAAGTTAAGCCAAGAACTCAAGACGCTTCTAATGAACAGTAGTACAACAGAACTTAGTATGCATACACATAAATACGTTGTAATATCAAGCTTACTGTCTGCACTATTAACATTTCTTAAAGGAAATTCCGGACGGTACAAGAGAATTCCGTCTGTGTAATTCCCTCGTGATTCCAGTTAATTCTGGTGGTTTGCAAGAGGTGTGAGCTAGAGTTATTGTTTGTACATCGCTCGCGCGGCTAGGACGCTCAGAGCGGCAGCCGAGCCAAGCTCTGCTCTGCACACCAAATAGGATTACGGTATGTCCACGCCCGGCTTTCATTGTTCTGCTACATCGTCCACGGATTAAGTCTCGCCCAGCAATCTGTACCTACTTACGGTGTACGTGCATTGTGCACCAATTACCTATAGTACTGTTGGGTTTGAACTCTTTTGTTGGTTTAAACTTCGTTTTCTGGTTGGGTTTCAAATGGTATAAACGGAACACTTCAACTGCAGGATTTTCGATTACCTTTATAATGTAGCTTCTCTTGCGTTGACAAGATCTAGGAGTAGGTATTGAGACATTAATAGACAAATGATTCATTGAGTTGAGGTCTTTGTTTGGATAATGATCGAATAACCAAATGTTTACAGGCAGCCGTGCGAAGTGTGGAAAATTACCATTGAAAAACATGATTTTCGACGTCACTGAAAATGCTGAAAAAATAACGGCTAATGTGAAAAAATCGCCATTGAAGATATTTAAAAGAAAGCACTCGCTGGGCGCGTTCCCCAGCATATTTTGGACGCGTCTCGTAACAAGATTTAATTTAATTTTTTCCACGCCGCTATTTTATTATATTACCTACAGATTTATCTTTTTTACGCTTGTATTTTATTATTTCGTAACGTCAAAGATTTAATATGGCCGCGACAACTTCTGGCCCGCTGTTAAATTATTAAATTGTTGTTTTGTAACAAAATGAGTAGCAAAAAGTACATGAAATATTGTTTTACGATATGTTGGGCTTTGTTTTATTTGGAACGGCTACTGTCAACTCAGTGCTTGTTTGCTCGATATTTTGCTACATTCCAGTCTGAATGGTTTGTTGAATATCTAGTAATAAATCCTGAATAGTTTGAACATTTTGTTTCTGTTAGTGTGTGGTGTGGTGGTGCTGTACAACATGTGGGAGCTAGACGGGAGGGGGGGGATGTGGGGGTGACCGGGGTGAGGAACGGCCTCTATATATTGCGAGCTTTCTGTTATGGACCATTACCGGCGCATTACTGCGCTTATATGAAAATTACCTACGATACAATTTCAACAAAAGGAAAGCGAAAATGCCTTCAAATACATGTTGTCTCCGGATGTTGTACTCGGGATGAGAAAATTCACCTCGGAGACAACTCATTATTATGTACCTACGGCATTTAAGATACAAGGTCAACGTCTCGCTTTACTTGTGAAATTCTCAAACGAAGTATTTACTCTTGTAAAAGTTAATTCTACTGAAAAGAAGTGCTTCGCCCGAGTTGTACCTAAGGTACATGGAGCCGGGTGCACTAGGCGGACTCAAGTTTTATTTGTCATCTTTCTACAAGCGAAATGGAAAACAAGGCAATCACAACTTTGACAGAACTGAGAAAACTTTCAGCCGGGAACTGAAGTAAATTGACTACATTGTGTTACGGCCGCTGTGAATTCATGTCGCTTCGGAATGAAAATATACCATGATAAATAATAGCCCCTAGCTTTCTCATATTAGCTACTTATAAGGGAAGAAGTCTTTGGTAAAGTACCCAAGTATTATAATAGTTGGGGACATAAAAGATGTTTGGAATTATATTTGTTTCTCTATTATTGTGATGTTAATGGGTAAATAAGATTTGATAGTTTGAACGGTAAGTTAGGGCATTCTTATTGTAATACGTATTCTCAATACAGTTCTGAATGTGAATGTGGATGTTTGTATGTAGAAGTAGAGAAAGGCAGACAAATGATTAAAAATGATATGGCTAGTAAGAAAGGGACTATTGGGATGACGGCGAATAAGGATGTATGGTAGAATAAGAAATGTTGAGCTCACTCTAAATAATTTAGGATTAGGACAGGAGGATGATGATAATTTTTATTACGTGTATCAAACTATTATTGTCCTATAAATAACGCTTAGAATGACTTCGTTGTGCAAATTCCTACGAAATAGGCATGCATAATACTAAACAGTAAAACAGCAAGCCATACTTAATTAGCACCTAGTTTACACTTAGTTAACTATAAAAAGGCGGATTTACTAAAAACTTAAAAGCTGTGTGTCCCCGAATGTACCGCAGTAAGCTGCACAGGATAACAGCTTGTCCTGATTTATTTAAGCAGTTGAATAAAAATATAAAATGTTGGTGGTTTGTTCTATATTTTCAAAATGAAAGACTGTATTATTGTATTTATATAAAGGAAATTAGTATGAAATGCTTAGATTAGGTACTAGGCAATAAGAAATAAGAAGAGGAACGTGTAATTTGTAGGCCTTATATTCGTAGCAAGCGCGTAGCAGTGCTACGAATCGTGACGACAGCACCATATATTTTAAACAAATAAGTATTGACAGTAAACGACAGGAAAGCAATTAAGTATTTCATTCGGAGCGAACCAAAAAATACCACTCACATTCCGGATACTGCCTGTAAATTAGTCGTAAAAAGTTAACAGACGAAAGGTTTTTCACAACACGATTGTGATGAAGTAGCCAATATATTGGCAGAATAATCTGCTAATGTAAATGAAACCCTACTCGGTTCTATAAATCGGATTTGACTGTTGGAACTTTTCCACCGAAGTGTATTTCGCCTCGGAGATCGTTGTAAATAGGATTTATATCTTTGGTAGTGCACGCACCACATTAGCAGCAGAGTTTGATTAATGGCCTATAGCCTATGGAGGATGAGCGGGATTTGTTACGTAGCGTTAATTGTAACAGCATGCTCATTTTGCTCAATTTTAGGCCAGGATCTCGTATCATCTACCATCATAATTAAACCAAGCGGAAGCTTGGCTTTCTTAACTATTATTCGTAGCTTTATGTTTGCAGTGTAACAATTGTTCTCAAAGCCTGGTTTCGTTGATTCCCTATTATTTAACTTACAAGATTTTCTATACATTTTTAATGTGTGACTGTCTCTTTAAGCGTTTTCCTCTTACACTCAATGTCAATGTTTATAAGCAAATAACCGCATCATTCGTGTCATATAATAATTTAAATATTTAATTTTTTGAAAATCTTTATATTGATACGGTTTTTTTCCTCTTCACCACCTTTGTTTGACTGGTAGAGAATGTCTAAGGCATTAAGTCCGCCTTTGTACCTTTTGTGCATAAAGTCTAAATAATAAGTAAATCACACTAATCGCACTAATATTATAAAGGCGAAAGTTTGTGAGTGTGTGTGTGTTTGTATGTTTGTTAATTCTTCACGCTCAAACGGTTGTACGGATCTGGATGAAATTTGCCACAGAGATAGATATAGAGATATTTTTATTCCCGGCATATGTTCTCTTGGGAATATTTTCGACATTCACGCGGGCGAAGCCGCTGACAGAAGCTAGTAATAAATAAAACCGCTGGCCGTATGGTAGCATATCACAGGATAAGCCTTTGTCACAAGGAGCTCTAACAAAACAGAATTTTCTTACAGTAATATTTAATCAAAACCTAACTGATTAAATCACGTCAGTGCCCGCCATTTTTCGAGTTGCCAGCTTGAGGTTGGCGGTGCCATGTAAATGGATTGGCGTGTAATTGCAAGTATAAAATATCAATTTGGCGGATGCTCGTCACCTGCGACCCCGGATTAAGGACTACACGGGTACCTACCTACTGTTAATATGCAGATGAGGCTCCCACCTTACAAGTTACGAGGAGGGATGGACTGACGAGACGGCGACTAATTGATAAGCCGACTATCTGGCCACATTTTTAGTAAGCAACTAGTTGGCTATTAGCCGATGCCATGCTGATTAGTTGGCACTAATGAGCTATAGGAAAATAGGAGATACGTAACCTCTTTTTTAAGTCGGTAAAATGAGCAATACTGCAGGATTTATATTTTTAAGAATTAAATTCGTCTTACAAACTATAATTTGTAACTTAGTCAACGCTACATAAACGATTTACTAGTAAAATAATTAACAGAATTATACCTACCGTCTAATCACCCACATCGTCTAGTCTAGGAAGACGACTCTACAATCACATTAATAGTCGGCGACTAGTATCTTTTAGCGTCACGAAGTCGACCATTTTAGGAATAACTAGTCGACTAGTCAAAGTCGGCCCAGTTCTAGTTACGAGTCATCAATCTGAGTGCGTATTGTGACAAAATTTAACAGGTTCATATTTCTATGCAAAACCCCAAGGCAGGAAGAGGCGCACGGTTCTCTGCTGAAAACTGACGCTTTTTACAACCTTTTTATAGACACGGTGATACGCCCGTAAAGAAACAACCTTGTCAAAATGAAATATACTTCTTCAAAGTCACCTTAAATCAGCTCCAAATATATATATTTTTGGTAGAGCGGAGATTTTAAATACATTAATTTAATTCAGGTGTCTTCATTAAAATTTCTTAACCTTCTTAAGAAGATTTAGAGATGTGTTTAAGGTAGGGGCTATCCGATTAACAAAAGACTCCGTATTTTACTGTGCTTATTTATTCCTCTCTTTGTCTGTTTCAACCAATGTCTAAAATGGTTGGTATATAGGATACTGTGGGATATTTAGTATTAAAACAATTTTGGCGCTGACATTGGGATACCAAACGCCTGATTTAGTCTCTGATCAGTAAATCGGCTATTTACTGTTGTGATTGGTTCTCCGAAATAACAATCGCATGACATGACAGATGAAATTAAATAGCCTTTCAGGAACTGAGTATTAAACCCTCCATTATGTCGATCAATTTCTGTATTGATTCTAGAGTATAAACCATGTTTCTACGAAAAGCCTAGAAAAGTGATGGTACTCGTATATAAATGCTGCCGGCAGTCCTTGGTGAGACTTGGCTGACGAGCTAATCTTCTCACCACAGCATTAGCTATTGCCGAGTATCTCATGCCAGCACGGACATGAAGTTTAAATAAGCCCCTTCGTCTCCATTTCCAAGAAGAGCTCTTTGATAAAATAGTTTCAGTACGTCTTACAACACACTGTCGGACTAGAATTAACTATAGTTGGAACGAAAGCACATAGTTTTAACCAATACAATGAAAGTGCCGAACTGGTATTACAAATGTTCATTGGAACGCATACCATGCATTTTGGAAGACCCGCTCGCCAATACAAGTCGTTCGAATCGATTTTGGCTCCGTAACACGGAAATTCTTCGCACTGGCTCCTGAAATTCTTATGCGGTACGTAATACTTGTTGTTTCTGTTTGTACGACGATATGTAACAGCTTTAAGACAATGGGCGATGTTACGCTTACATAAACTGGAGAATTTGAAAATATACGGTTATTATTAGCCCAATCAACGTCGCGAGACTACTTACATACATTGCCGTTTTAGTCAAACTTACAGATTAGTGTTATGTTTATAATAGTGACAGAGCGTATCCAGTTGGTGATTCAAGAAGCTTTTGGTTCAAAGTTGGAAAGTCCTCTGATATCAAAGGCAACCTGATTTTTCGTCTTTAAATTTGACAACAATCGTTGGTTTTTACTCAACTGTTTACTGAATCCTCTGTCTGTAACGGTGCCAACGAAAGACAAAAGAAACATTTTATTTTATTACAGTCACTAGGTCGACCTTAGTATCAACGAAATTAGTTTTGAGTACCTCCCATTGTTCGGCAAGGCTGGTCACCCCGTGGTTTAAGCGGGCCGAAAGGTTCGAGACTTGAAATGTTAATGAGTAACCTACTTACCCCATCTTTGTTCAAAAGCATGATTAGGCGTCGCTTTGACAGTATTCCTTGGTATATTCTAGAACTAGTCAAATATTTGCGGATTGTCGGAAGGTATCCTCTACATTCTACGTACCTGTATGCTATGCGGGCACGTCTTTCAGACAGTTTATTTGCACTATTTATACCTGTAGGGCAGTAAACGTTTACCTCCATCAGTTTTGTTTGTGTTTGTCAGCAAAGAGTGTTTGTGTGATCGTGTTTTCAGTTCGGTTAATGGTTTTGTTTATATACCTATATATTTATATATATATATATGCGTTCTAAATGGAAAATTTCAGTGGAGTGACAGCTACGAAATTATTCTCTGGTCACTTACACTCTTTGCGCTATAGCATGGTGCAGGTGACAGTTTCAATAACATTTTTTACGCATATACGTATACACATTTTTTGTAGTTTAACGTCATACCATAGTTATACCATATACCATAGTCGCCTGTATGACGTTAAACTACAAAAATGCGTATACGTATATGCTTAAAAATGTTATTGAAACTGTCACCCGCACCATGCTACAGCGCAAAGAGTATAGTAAAAATACTGGTGATTTATTCTACGTGTAATTCATTCTACTGCTATATTGCCCACATTTTCTAATAAACCCCTGTCAAATTTTACTTTAGCCCCAGATCACTCTGAACTATATTATATTTGCATTTACAAAATAAAAATGCCATGTGCAATATGTTGAGTACGTATCATAAAATAAACATTTCCATCGCTGTAACAAAAAACTTGAGGGATTACATCCGTATAAATAACACAGCGGGAAAATAACAATATCGCTTGGAACTCTTGGTAATTTTTCACCCGAGTGTCAAATGCTCGTATAAGATATTGGAAACAATTTGAGCGATATCTAGCCCCCGCGGACCTATTCGAAAGAGGACGTCTTTTGCGAGAAATATGAATAGCTATCACTTATTTGATCTTCATACTCAATAATGCTCGAAGAACTCTATAACTTTTCGATTAAAACTGACAATCGATTTGTAGGCTATTATGTAACAGTCAAGTATACCCGCTTATAAAACTTTTTATTGGGTGAACCTATTACAAAAGGTTTGTGCTACTTTTAACTTTTCATTCAAGACATTTATTTTTCTTGTCCGTCCTAAAATAACAAGTGAGCACACCATCCGCCCAGCATCATCAACTGTAGCAGAGGGTAAAGCGCCTTGTATATTTATGTGATTGCTGCTTTCATTTCAGCTTTCTAGAAAACCACTTAATTTTTTGTTGACCTCATTTTGTTTTTAATTTTGTTTAAGTTACCATTACCGTCCCTAATTTTTGTGTTCCGAGTTCCAACTATCTCACGAATTTCGAGGCTTTGTACAAATAACATGGTAGGGGCGTTACAGTACAATAGCGTTACTTCTAATCGACGATGTTCGACACTTGTGTAGTTGTTAAGAGATAATCGAATTTTGTTGCTCGGTATTGTTGTAGAGAGAACTTGAGCGTTATTTGTTCGTATGTTAACAGCTTAGATTTATGAGCACCGTTTAGTTTTCGGTCCATTCTTTTCGAGTTGCGGATTACTATTAGTAATGTCGGTGCTCATTGGTGCTGAGCGGGATCTGTAGGTATTTTTCTGTTAGAATTATAACAAGGTTAATCCGCCACGGCTTGCTCGTAACAAATGCTGCACGGCGTCATAAAACTAAACATAAACTAAGTACAAACTGGGTGTTCACGAACACGTCAAAGCTTAACGACGCTATCAGCTGGAAGTGTTATTTGAACCGTCTACGGGAAGACGTAGAGTGCACTGTAGAGCCTGACTCGGGAGTTACTCTCGCACTGAAAAGAGACAACACGGCATCAGCTCGTATCACGTGTCGCACAATCGAATTAGGCCCACTTGCATGAAAAACTTAAATCAGAGTTAGTTGCTAACACGAGGTTAAATTGACAGTTTGTCATACATTATTGTCAATTTAACCGTGTTAGCAACTAACTCTGCGTTAAGTTTATGTGCAAGTGGGCCTAACTTATAACTATGTAAAGTGTCCCAACACTGTGCAACTCGTTCATCCTGTACAAACATTAAGCAAAAAAACAAGATCTAATCAACTTACTTACATAGATACTTATTAAATTTTAAATTTAGAATATTGCAAACTATACAGTAGTTACTTACTAATTCCATGGCTGTGTCACTGTTTCGCGTATCCTGTTACATGGGAATAAAACCGTGTTAAAGGAACACACGCGGGTAACTACGCATGTATTTTCCCTTTCATTTCCGGTTTGCTCAGTTGTGTAAATATTTGAAATGTAACAAAAATAGATTTAAACGCAAATTCGAAAACGTAATAATATGTAGTGGGAGTATCGTCATAGTCCATAAGAAATAACAGTTTCTTAGCGCGAATTGCGCTAATTGCTTGCTAATTGAATTTATGTTTTGAATTACACTTAGACAACAGATAATATAATATTTACTGCTAATACTTACTGAGCGTATTCGAATTTTGGTGAAATTTTAAGGTTAAGTAGTATCCAGCTGATGAGATAGGCAAAAGGAAAAAACATTTTAACCAAAAATTAAACCGACGTCTAAACCAAAACACTACAAAGCGAAAAATAACTTTCTTTTTCGAAGTCGGTGTCTTTGGTACCTATTGTTTTCCGTTTTTCTACACTTTCTCTTACTCACGTTTCTCTTTTTATTTTTGGTAAGTACCTCCAATTACCATGAAAATTATTTATAGACAAAGTACATCTCATGACGATTATAATAAGCCCAAACATGACTAGGATACTAATTTCGGAGTTCCAGTGCCTACCTTCCGTCTTCATCATTAGATCAGTTCGATGGTACGATTTTCATCAGTGCCATAGTATCACAGTCGCTTAACTATTCAAGATATCTTATACTCGAGAGATACTTAGCATTAAGGAGTTTGAGTGGCCATCTGGAGTGTTCTTCATCAGTTCCACTGCACCAGATGATACTTTCTGAGTGCAAATGATTGCATTGTTAATCAACATACCAAAATCGCTATATGTACGCCAATAATATTTGACGAGTTCCTTCGATTTCTCCAGGATGCCATCATCAGATGACCATGGGACTATCTGGGCAGTATACCCATCCAAACAAATAAATAATTTATCAAATCGGTCCAGGCGTCTTTGAGTAATCGAGAACATACATTAAAAAATAAATTGAGAACAACCTTCTTTTTTTTTGGAAACAGTAAAAAAATACGCGGCAAAAGAAGAAAACCTCTCTCTATCCGAGTAAGTTTTGCAGAAATAAAACAAAATAATTTGATTAAAGCAACAAATGGTACATTAAACTTAGTCACGGTTGTTATTACAATAGTGTCCTTAGGATTTTAAAGTGTACAGCAATTACAAAGGTTTCGCCCTGGGTGGCTCGGAGGCTGTCCGAGATGTATCTAAGTAAATAATTAACGAGCACCCTGAGTTAGGACGAAAGCCCGCCTGCTCACATGGACCCATTTTATGTTTATAGTGACAAATATGGACCTTCGGGCTTAATATTACGTACTACCAACCACTTACACTTGCCTGCTAGGGGCGGAAACTATTGCGTCATCAACTATTCATACCACAACTAAGTAGGTAACCCTTAACTGGTAATCAAGGTACCTACTTTCCACTCTGTATATTTATTTTGAGAGCAATTGCCCTAATAACTTTGAGGCGCTTATAAAGGAAATTGGCGATCCGCCTTGAGGACACTCTGAACTTTCCCAGGCATGTTATCTCTTCCCACGGGATATGTCTCTTTTAGTGCATGAATTTTAAACTTGCAATAATAAGGCTGACGCTAACCGCGGCTTGTTAGTTGAATTGTAACGGTTTTCTTGATAAATATAGCCTTATTCTTTTAATGTAGTAAATAGCTTCTACTATATTAAAATTTTCTCAACTGATCCTGTATTTTAGTCTTATTCTGAAAACAGGCTACTTAACTCTTATTTTTTTTCGAACTTCACTCTTTTTTAGAGTCATATTCAGAAAATAAGCTACTTTAAAGTTTCACACAAGAATCTTTTCCAACTGCTGCCTTGGATTATATGCACGTGTTTTACTTGCTACCTTTTCTTGTTGCTTTGCTGGTAGCCAAAAGCTTATACCTTATACCTAATCTAAAGGTAAAATGACCCCCTTATAAAGCATTTAGACCGAAGACCCTTGACCACTCGCTACACGTGTAAGGCTCTAGACAGATGGACTGCGTTTGAATGCAGTTAGTACGACTGCAATAAAACTGCAAACCAACCGTGCCGTCTGATTGCTGTCGGCATACAGTTGGTGTGCAGTTCCAACGACAACTGAAAACTGAAAATTAGCAGTGGGAGTGCAGTCGAAATGAAGTCCGTCTGTCTAGAGCATTACTTCAAGAAGTAAGTACCACAGTTTATGTAAAGACAAGGCCACATCTTACGTCAACTATAAATCAATCACATCGGAGTCAAGGTGCCACTTGTTAGATTGATCGAAGGATTCGGTACATATGCCTCAAGTATCCGCCTCGACGACGTGTAAAATAAATACAAAACAAAAGACGAACACTTACGGAAACAGACTTGAATGGGCAAAAAAGATGTTCAAGTCCAACTACAGTACGCGTCCTTAAATTACAAGGTACATAGAGTTTATAAACGTGTCAAAGCGTCTTTCTTGATGTAATGTAACATTTTACCGCTCCTGTACCTACTACACTTAACTACGTGTGATGAGAGAGCGAAGTACCTTATTTATGAAAATGTGCTCAAATGAGGCCGTAATAAATGCCTTGCAAGCCGAATAATTTTATCCAACTTCGTTGAATAATGCTAAACAAATATAACCAAACTAAATAAAAGGTAATGAAGCAAATACACATCCAAAATACTAAACAATTTCCATAATGGGATAACTCTTTGAGTCAAACCGACACCGAATTTGAAATAATTCGTCAATTTATGTCTTATCAGCGAGAAAGTAAGATTTTATCTAGTGAGTGATGAATTCGATTCATCTTGGGGTGAATTACAGCCAAATGTAATTCCTCTTAGAATTGAAAGGGAATACAGATCTTCGTCACAATAGAGTGGATCTTGAGTAATGTGTAATCAGCGTAGTAAAATCTAAAGCGGGTCTGTTTAAACAACGTCATCCTTTTGTTCTCGTAATAAACTGTCAGGGCACAAAAGAAACTCACCGACATCGGATGTCACCCTGTTGAAATTTAGAGCTTTTCTCACACGCTAACGGCCGTGCCCCATCCACTCAAAGGCCGTTTATGAAAAGATCCGCCACCCTACTTGTATCTCTGTACGAATGTCGTATTCGGATCGATTGTGGCATAGACAAAGGGTATATAAAAGAGTTAAAACTAATAAACGTGTCTATTCTCTCCTACAACGTTCTACAACGTCGTTAAACAGTTTCTCCAAAAGAATATAATGTAGCACTTTTGTTTCACAACCTACTGCACTATTTTTAGTGTCATAGTAAGCAGAAAACCTCCGTAAAGGTGCTTTTGTTCTCTTTCATGTTACTTTAGTAATGGAAAAGGGTAGGGTATATTAGCTTTCTGCTGTGGCAGGCGTCAATTGCAATTAACTGGTTCATTTAAGTATTCATGTGTGAAAGTATTTTTACAGAACACAACCATCATGCCGGGGTTCTTATGAGGGTCAAGCAGGGTAGGTATTGCCGAACACTGATGGTTCATTAATAACGAGAAATACGGTCTGTAATGTCGTGAGACAGGCGGATCTTAAAAGACAAATAAGGAAACGTTTCTCTTGAAAAGCCCGTTGGTAAATCAAGTAACTAAGTTGACATTTCTGAGGTGTAAATGAAAAAAAAACAGGTCGAAGATGAGCTTTCGAAATACCTAATTTTAAAGCAGCTGCAGTTTTTAAGAAGTAAATTTCACCACGTCCATATAAAAACTATTACGGTTCTACGAAGTGGAGATAAACAGCCGCTCCGCACCGAAAGATAGTTTAAAATAACCCTTCTGCAGCTGCGGCGTCGTAATTTCCTTCTTAATATTAATATCAAGACCGAGACAACAATAAAACAAGAGAAAAAGAAATTCATAACCGCGTTCGTATTTCAGTGGTTTAATTATTTTAGGAGCCGTAAATTTTGTTCTTATGTTGGCTGATTTTATTAAAGTTGGCTATGAATGGTGGCGAATTAAAATAATCTACAAGTCAAAAGAGCGTGTTTTTTTTGGAACCGACCTAAATTGAGGTAACTCGGTTTGACTTGGGTGTGAGATTTTTCTCACACAATGTAAGGTAATGTAATAATTTCACGTACAGTGTCAAATAATAGGGCTAATCATTCTCTTCCGAGGGTATGAAGTATTGCGACTCTGCTATTAAAAGATGTGCAGCAAAGGTTTAAAAAAAATCTGAGCAGCGGTTGATTGGCATTAACAGCAAAGTGGATGCAAGTGCTGATCGCTATTGCTGATCATGTTCTGCTGATCAGGATTCCATTTTAGGGTCAGCCAAACTGTTATTGGGTTTTGCAACTGGAATTTCGTCGCCGGAGTATATATTACACAGAATTTTATTATAACTGGCGAACCAAGAGTATTCTCTAGGTACACTACTGCCTAACCCTTCTTGGAAAACAGTAACACATTTAAGTTATGTAATGTTACTACGTTAACCAAGCCCAGCTTTTGTGAGTTCATCGTCAAACACAGCAAGTAAGTAAAATCGTGTACATGCTGTGTAGTAGAATTCCAGCTACTCCGCATTTAAAGCAGGTTGTAACACTTAAGTAAATGGAAATGGGGTTGCTGTGTTACTCGTAAAACATGTGATCCTTAACCCTACGGAACACGACCCAACGGCGGTCGCTCTCGCTACGTATTCACCGTCGCCAAAGCTCGGAATACTAGTGTAACTCTCTCTAATCCTCTATAATCTTCCATGGATGTCATACTAGACTTAAGGAATTAATGAGGTCATGTGTCCCTGATATATCATAATGCGAACAACTTAACTGGTTCCCCGAAAGTTTGGGATGAGGTTGAAAATTCTCCGAATTGTGAATGGAGGGATTGTTTATGAGATTTAATGAGAGAATTAAAAGTTTTATTGAGGTTGGAGCCGATAATTTATAATAAGGCCTGTATTAATTTCTTAATGATGATTTTTGCTTTTCAATTAACACTGATTTATTATATTTCCTTCGTATTCAATTTTACAGAAGTGTAGCTAGAGTATATCTTCAAATTACTTCATTTTCAATAACGAAATCTGGAACAACGTAAAAACATTCGAAAACTAAAAACGTTTCACCAAAATGAAATTTAAAAAAACTTTAATAAAAATTCCCGGACCCTTAGATACGGAAGTTGCACTAGTTGCACAAGTTGCACTAGAGTTTTCCGATGGGTCCCTCCGGATGTTGAGAGGGGATATAGTCGCCGTGGGGTAGAAGAAAAAATTTCTCGATAACCCACAATTTGCTGCGGGTGCTGGTCAGCGAAACGCTACGCTTACGATATACGATATAACCGTGGGAGATGTTTGTTTTTGATCTTCTAATTTTGCTTTCCGTGAGAAAGAAATGGATTGATATGTATTATTTGAATGCTGTGATTTGATTGTTTGATTTGAAAGATTGATTGGCACTGCAGTTAACCAACTGGATAGTAAAGATTTTCGTAAATAATCAGATTTGATTGGAGTCTCATCTAAAGTAATGATTGTTTATTTATATGCTTGTAAGGTTATCTTAGGACTTGGACACTGAAAGCTACAGACCGCTAAAGCATCGACGCCTTTAACATGTGGTGATGGAGAAAGATGCTCTGTATCCCGTGGACAGCATTTCAGAGTATTGTCTCCATATTGCGAGCTCTCATCCGAGTATCTGCGCGGAGTTCTAGAATACTTCGGCCACATTGCAAGGAAAGACGGTGGCAACCTCGAGAAGATCATCGTGACCGGCAAAGTAGATGGAAAAAGACCTCGTGGACGCAGCCCAATATGTTGGTCTGATGATCCAGATCCACACCGCTCTTGACTCTACAGTTCCCAACACCCTTTGCACCGCCAGAGACAGAAACAGATGTAGGAAGATCATACGAGAGGAAGTGATGCAGAAGAAAGGTCACGACCCTTAATGTTGAGGAATACGACACAAGGAGAAGGATAAAGTCATTCAATTAAAATATGTTCATTCTTTCAATGATAGAATCGCTGAATTTCATAAGTTAATTTTTATCTCGAAAGGTTAGGCCATTTGAGCAAAGCCGCGGCAAAACGCTAGTCATTTCTGTAGTTTTAAATAAGTTTACTTAACAGATATTTATCAATAGAATTAATGTGTGTTCGTTCAAAATTAATATAAACGAACGCCAATTAATTTGTTTTAACTAGCCTTATGCCAAATGAAATGAGGCATTCAATGAATAAATAGGTAATCATGTGGACAGCGTTTAATTTAGTATTTATGGAAGTGGTGCGTTTATAAGTACCTATTTTTTTATTAAAAGTTAATGCACAAGTACAATGGTGGCAAAGTACAAGACTGGCTTATAAAATAAACTACTAATAAGCTACCATTGAAAAATTACTTTTATAATATTGTTAGTTGTCTAAAACAGGTAGTAAATATAATTTTTTGAACCATGTAAAATATACAAAAATCAATCCGTCTTCTTAGTCCGCATTATTGTGCAACTTCGGCACCCTATTACTGCGCGTGGCCCAACACGCACTTGGCTTGTATTTTGTATTAATGTAAATAAATATACACGTATCATAAACAATTTAATCGTCTCTTTATAATATTAGATTAGAATACTTGTCATTTCCCAAGTTTTACCTATATTTAGTAAGAAGTGCATGTACTGCATAGCAGAATGCACCACGATTCCTTTTGATTCCAGTTTGTTTCTTTTCAGGTTATTTTATACCGGATTCGTGAAGATCTGAACAAATTAGTTCGACACTAGATTTGTGTGTAATTTTTTTGGAAAATCGCTGTTGTTTTCTGTTCAAGTGAGGTTAAGTAGGCAGGTTTTAAAATAAGTGTCTCGTTGGTGTAATGGTCGCAGGCGGTACTGCTGAGCATGCGGTCCTGGGTTGAATGCCTGGGTCGGGCAAAGTGCTATCTTTCAAATTTATCCGCTACCCAGACATGCATCAGCCCTAGTGAACCCCGTCAGTTTTTCTGACATCTCTTTGAGGCGCGCGTGGAACACTACGCACCGTCGATTCGGGCCTGGTCCTTATCGGACGGTGAGCAATGTAGGTGTACCTCTGCCTAACCTTTCGGAGTACAGGCGTGATGTTATGTTTAAAAATAATGCAAAAAACAAAATTTTTACATAGCGGATTGCTGATTACATTAACTCATTATGCAAATTACAGATAATTAGAGCAGTGGTGGCCCAGCGGTAACGGCCCCGAATTATGTGTCGTAGGTCGTGAGTTCGAACCCAGGCAGGCGCTTTACTTTGTGTAAATTATTTCATAACCACTGCTCTTAAAAGGGTGAAGGTAAACATCGTGAGTAAACTGGCATGTAACAGAACCAAACATTCGAGGGCATGTGACATCCACCAACCCGCACTGGGCCCGCGTGGTGGATTAAGGCCCTTTATCTCTCTCACAGAGCGCATGCCTGTGTCCCAGCAGTGGGAACATGCAAATTACTCTGTTAAATGCAAGTAAACATATTTCACCGAAATGAATATAAAAGAAATATACATAAATGTAGTCAAAATATCGACTTATTTTGTAAATATAATGAAACTCATTTTCTTGAAAATGGCTGTACGGATTCCTGGAACACGTCCATTGAGGGTGAGAACGGTTTCGGGTAAAAACTGTTTCATCAAAGATGTCAAATGGACTTTTATATGATTTTCCGGTGGAAAATTCAAAGCATTTGAGTAAAATAAAATTGGAGAGAGCAGGTGTTCCCAGCGGGGGTCGGCAGTGACTAATGAGCGGTCGAAGCGTGGATGGGGTCGATGGGCACCCCCCGGGACCCGCTTAAATACTTTACGCCGAACATATTAGCAAATATCGCATTTACGGAAAACATTCATAATGCGTGCCTGCCTTTAATAAAGCCACTTAGAGAGTTCGTAGGTGGTGTGTAGTGAATATTAAACCAAGAACAACCCCTTGGGACAACCTTCAGATGCCGGGATTTTATAAGCACAGCTAATCTGTATTGTAAACTCCTTATTTCTGTAAATATTTATTGCTTTATTTGCATACTTTTTATCATCTCCGGCGTCGCTGTTTAAATTTGAGTTTTCATTTATAATTATTCAAATCAAGTAAGCAATATTCGCAGCATTCGTACTAAACGACTTTTGAACTGAAACCACTGGGATTATTATTCATTCAAGCAATACGACATATTTCATTACCATGTCTGAATAGTTACAGGTAGACAGGTAATAAACATTTATAATTTGATTTTCCCTGAAACGTGTGACAGTATAGAGATTTGCTTCATAGAGATTCGTATAACGCGAACGGTGACTGAAATATGCGATATATGCTGTAGTTCATAGTAAGTGGGGACATTAATATCATGTATATCGATTCTAAAGGTAGACAGTATATGATGAAGTTACTTCGGTATTATATACTGGAACAATAACGTATACTCTTCCCACCTAAAGGTCGGAAACATGCGTCCCGAACGTGTAACTCCACGTAGATATTTATGTCGTCAATTTGTGAACATTTGTAACTTTGTCAGATTTTTCGTGATGTGAAAAACGTCAAAGCGAATGATAGATGACTATCGTTCCGCAATTTGGTATGGAAAAACGTGCGAAATACCTGCAACAATATTTATGGGGGCGTTTTGCTAGTATGCTCGATTGACAGTCGCCTAGAGAGCCGCTTGTTTATGGTGGGGCGATACGATTTATAACCACTTGCTCTGCGCTTGTAATAAACCAGATAACTCAATTTATTGCACTAAAACGGCTGTGTGTCGTCTTGTATGATGCTGTAGTTATATCAAGTTGAGTTACGATGATCACCTCGGGTGCGGTTAATAGCGGCTGTCCTTGTGAACTCGTACAATGGCCGCCTGCGTGCTGTGAGTTATTGTTGTCTATAATTATTGCTCCAATAGCAGGTATATCTAATTGTCATATCGGCAGTCCAGCTTATCGGGTCGATCACAGTGCCACGTCGTGATTCATTTATTACCACATCAAATACATCCGTAAGAGCTGAGGTGGAAATCCAAACAAAATGCTAGCTATTTTTTTACGCTATTCATATTTTATTCAGTCGTTCATTTGGTTGAATACATTTTATTTAAAAATATACGCAGTAGTGCGCTGACGGGCTAACTTATTCTTTAATAACACGACAAATAAACGGTATTGAGGATGAGAAGGCATTTGTCTAGCTCATTCCAAGCAGGCTCGCGTTACGCGGGAGGAAAGAACTACGAGCAGAAAATTTTAAAACTGTTGCCAACGCTTTAATTCTACACAACATCATATCCCTCTCAAAGCAGCTTCGCGGTACTCAATAATGAAAATATCTTCATTTAAATATAAATATCAAAGACACAAATTCAGATTTACCAAATTCGATTGCGATAGTGCCATCGGCGTGCATGTGGCGGCAAGATAAATACAGATAGCTTGCTTGTGCGTTATATTTAATACGTGTTTATGCTGTGTTCTGATTGTGAAATCATTTCCCTCTCAATCCAAATTAATACCACTTTGGTGGTACTCGTATAATTCCTTTAACAGTCGTCCTTACTAAGTATTTATTTATAGAGATATAACTGTTTATCTTGAGGAACTGTTTGATAAACAAAAATTTATAACAACAAATTATTGCGTTCATTTGTATTGTTATTTATTAAAACTTTCATTATCTTCCATAATAAATCAGAATACGTTTTACCTGTGACGTCGAGGCATCCGTCAAACGCGGCAGTGCTGTACAGAATTATAAGTAAATTATCCAGTTGGAACACAACAATACAACATGACGTAGAAATATCACCGACCAGCGGACGGGGCCGCCCGTCTCCTGCGAGGTCGATAACAAATTGGAAACTGGATAAACGAGGTAATAGTAAATAAAATATATCTCAGACAATTTCATTATTGACAGTTCATATTGTTGCAGCCACACGTGCCTTTTAAAGCTTAGAGTGGTGTTAAGATTCAAACATCAAGAAATGTCACTTTTGTTTTCTTATTAAATTCGCATCAAATCAATAGATGACGCTGTACATTTTTAGCTCTCCGCTACATCGCGGTGTTAAGATTTTCAGGGTTTTCATGACCCCCCTTGTATATATAAAAAATAAATGTTTCTCGTTCTGAGCGCGGCGTTTTCTTGGTGCAAACCGTAAACTGCCGTGAAGGCTCCTCAGACTTTTTTGGGAATTTGTACATGGTCCCTCGAGCTGGATGGACGATAAGTTGGTTGATTGAAATTGAACCACGCAGCGACATATCCAGTACTGGAACGGTATCGGAAGAAACGGATAATTTGGAACCGATTTCAGTAAAGTATGAAGAAGTGAAACTGTGAGTACTCTTTGCAATATTATATTTGAGAAAATTCAAGCAAATTAGAACCTTCAATACAAGAAGAAATAGACTTAGAAAATTTAGAAGTTGTTTGGACTTAGAATAGTTTCGCAAAAAGTGAACAGACGGGGAATCCACGCCGGTTTTCCCTCAGAAGTGCCAAACACTTAGAAAATTTTGAGGAAAAAGTTCATCGACTTGCAATTTTTTTGAGATTGGTGATTCAAGTAAATTGCAAATTTAAATATACATTCTTAAAAAATGGATAAGTATTTTGCATTTCAAGAAGATGTGAAATCAAAGATATTAAAAGCCAGAGTCAATTTTAAGAAATCTCCAAAGGAAAGGTTAACACAATCCTATTTGGAAACTCGGCTTGTAACACTGGAAAATTATTGGACTTCATATCGCGAAACACATAGAGTCATCGTTTCGGAATTTAATAACAAGGAATTGGTTAAGTCTACTTATTACACAACTGATGCATATGACGTAACTGAAGAACTATACACGGACTATAAAACGGAAATAAAGGATTGTTTGCTTAGGTTTAAGATAGATTCTAATACTGTTGCATTGTCTAGTTCTAAGGTTAATGAGTCAAACGTCGGTCAATCCTTTAGTGTTAGATTACCCAAGATTTCCATTCCTACTTTTAGCGGTAAATACACCGAATGGACAAGTTTTCGTGATTTATTCAAATCGTTAATACATAGCAACAAAGCATTGGACGACGTTCAACGGCTTCACTATCTCAAAGGCTATTTAACAGGTGAGGCCGAGCAACTTTTACGGCATATTCCTATCACGGCCATTAATTACAAAGTCTGTTGGGATCAATTAGAACATCGCTATAATAATAAATTACACCTTGCTATTTGTATTTTAAAACGTTTCATGAATCAAAAGAACATACAGTCAGAATCATCCAGTGCCATTAAAGAATTACTTGATACCACAAATGAATGTTTAAACGCCCTCAAAAATTTAAATATTGATATTTCTTCTTGGGATATTATTGTAATTTACATTGTGAGTTTGAAACTTGATACTGAATCTAGAAAGTTATGGGAAGTTCAAATCTGTAAATTCAATGACGAATTGCCTAAGTTAAGTTACTTGCAAGAATTCTTAGAGCAGCGATTCAGATCTCTTGAGTTTTTGGATAATAAGGTTAACAAGTCAAATAGTACTCGCGCAAATAAGGTTATGCATGTCACTTCAAATTCAAAATGTGAGTTTTGTCATGAAGACCATAAATTGATGAATTGCAAAAAGTTTGCAAGGGAAGACGTTGAAATACGTCGCAAGTTTATTCAAACCAATAAATTGTGTTTTAACTGTTTCGGTTCAAATCATTCGGTATTTTCATGTCGTCAGTCAACCAATTGTCGTATTTGTAGGAAGAGGCATCACTCTCTCCTTCATCAGTCAATCCCTAAAGGTCACAATTCACGTGATCAAGAGGATGATGGTACGGATCAATCTCCACCATCAACTCCACAGACCGAGAATCCAATTAACGTTGTGTCTTGTTTCTCCAGTGTGAACAGCCAAGTGATATTGGCTACTGCCTTAGTACAGGTAGAAGCGAGAACAGGCACTTTCATTTTAAGATCTCTCTTAGACCAAGGATCTCAAGCATCGTTTATTACCGAGTCATCGGTACAAATGCTTGGTCTGAAGAAGATTACAGACAAGAGCTTTATTTCAGGACTTGGCTGTGATCAGAGTGCAACTTTACACTCTAAATGTTTTGTAAACATAAGGATTCAGTCACGCCACGATCCCAACGTTATAGTTGTTGTGAAGGCTCATGTTCTAAAGAACATCACATCACTTCTTCCTGAGAGGAAGATTGTTTTGACAGCGTTGTCACCTCAAATGACGGATCTAAAGTTAGCTGATCCTTCATTTAATACTCCGAATAAAATTGATATTTTACTAGGAGCAGAAGTGTATTGCCAGATTATAATGGATGGAGTTATCAAGGGTTCACCTGGGTTGCCTGTGGCTCAAAATACCAGACTTGGATGGATTCTCTCTGGCTGTATACATTCACAAATCAAGCAAGGTTCTCTGCAAAGAAATAAAATCGTGAACATGCACACTCATTTGACTGATGATTTGTTAAAGAAGTTCTGGGAGTTAGAGGAACCTTCTTCTGACAAAAGGTTTTTGTCAGAGGAAGAGCAGGCCTGTGAGGACTTCTTTGCAGAAACTGTTAAAAGAGATTCAGCAGGTCGCTATATAGTAAGATTGCCTTTCAAGTCAAAGGATCCCGAGTGTACATTTGGCAACTCATTCGATATTGCTCGGAAACGATTTTATTTGCTCGAGAAACGGTTTCTGAAGAATCCTGAATTCGCAATAAAATATTCTGATGTTATTGAGGAGTATTTGACGTTGGGTCATATGGAAGTGCTTCCAGAATTAGAGAAAGAGAATACTAGTGCCATCTATCTGCCACACCACGCAGTCATCAAAAATGATAGAACCACAACAAAGGTGAGGGTTGTATTCGACGCGTCATGTGTTCTAAACAATGGTTCATCGTTAAATAGAGACATGATGATTGGTCCAAGGCTACAACCTGAACTGAGGCACATCATCATGCGTTGGCGCTGTTATCCTATATGTCTTGTTGCAGACATAGTAAAAATGTATAGACAAGTAAAGGTATCTGAAGAAGATGTTGATTTTCAACGTCTGTTGTGGCGTAAGGATGTGAACTCAGAACTTCAACATCTAAGGTTACTGCGTGTAACATTTGGTACATCTTCAGCACCATACTTAGCTGTACGAGCTCTGCAACAGCTTGCGCATGATGAGGGTGATAAATACCCTTTAGCAAAAGACAGGGTTTTAAAGGAGTTCTACGTCGACGATCTCATGACAGGTTGCGAAAACGTTGAAGAAGGTATTGAAATCTTTCATCAATTAAAAGACCTTCTAAATTGTGGCGGATTTGAGCTTCAGAAGTGGTCTTGTAACAACAATGATTTATTGCAAGAAATTGATACAGACAGTAAGGATAGCAAGGAAAACCTAGAATTGAAATTAGATTCTGTTATGAAAATTCTAGGATTAACCTGGAACAGATCTAATTATGAGTTCCAATATACTGTCCAACTTCCGTCGCTTGAAACACCTGTGACCAAACGTAAGGTAATTTCGGATGTGGCCAAATTATTTGATCCACTTGGTTGGATTGCGCCCGTCATAACAACGGCCAAGATTTTTATTCAGAGAATATGGCTTGCTGGTATAGGGTGGGATGACGAGATACCAATTGATATACTCAAAGATTGGCTTTCATATCGTAAGGATCTCGTTCATCTCACTAGTTTTCATCTTCCGAGATGGACCGGGGCAAGCAGAGATAATGTTCACATGGAACTACAAGGGTTTTGTGATGCTTCCAATGCAGCGTATGCAATTGTCTACGTTAGAACAGTAGATTGTAACGGTAAGGTTCATTTGAATCTGGTTGCTTCCAAATCAAGGATTGCCCCTGTAAAACAAGTATCAATACCTCGTTTGGAGCTTTGTGGAGCGGTTTTATTAGCTAAATTGCTCCAAGAAGTCTCGGAAGTATTGGGTATCTCAAAGGAAAATATCCACGCTTGGACTGACTCTAGTGTTGTTCTTGCTTGGCTGAGTAGTCATCCTAGCAAGTGGAAAACGTTTGTCGCAAACAGGGTCTCGGAAATTTTAACTATAATGGACAATAGTCAGTGGGCGCATGTCAAGTCCGATGAGAACCCAGCAGATTGCGTATCGCGGGGTATAAATCCGAGGGATATGTCCGAAATCACTATTTGGAAAAAGGGCCCTAAATGGCTCCAAGAAAATACAGTCCACTACAGTAAAGGAAAGTTTAAACAAATTGACTTAGAAGAAAAGAAAAATAAGGTATTATGTCATGTCACAATTGAAGACATTGATATAATATCAAGGTTTTCAAGTTTAAATAGAATGACAAGAGTAATTTCATATTGTAGAAGGTTTCTTAAAACCTTAAATAGGGCTAGCACTAGCCCTACAATCACATTTTGGCTAACGTCTAAGGAAATGAAGGAGTCATTACTTACCTGTATCCGGTTGGATCAAAGGGAAAGATTCCTGAACGAAATAAAGAGTTTACAGAGATTAGGTAATGTAAATAAAGACAGTAAACTTACCTCGCTTAATCCATTCCTTGATGGCGAAGGCATACTTAGAGTTGGTAGGCGATTGCAGAAGGCTAATGTTGTGGATGAAATGAAGCATCCCATACTGATTCCTCCTAATTCACATCTTGCGAATTTGATTGTTGCAGATGCCCATGAGCGTACTATTCATGGGGGTCCTCAGTCCATGCTGAGTTATATAAGAACTCGGTATTGGATCATGAACGTAAAAAGTCTTATAAGGCAGCATTTTCGTAAATGTGTCGTTTGTATTCGTTATGCGGCTCAAACGAACCAACAATTGATGGGCCAATTGCCATCAGCTCGTGTCACTGCTTGCCGCCCTTTTCATAAAAGCGGTTGATTACGCAGGACCTATCGCAATCAGAACCACAAAGGGACGTGGCCATCACTCCACTAAAGGTTATATTTGTTTATTCATCTGCATGGCCACTCGTGGAATTCATCTGGAGGTCGTGAGTGATCTAACCTCAGAAGCATTTTTGGCTGCTTTTAAGCGTTTTGTTGCACGCAGAGGTCATTGTGCAGAACTGTGGAGTGATAATGGCACAAATTTTGTTGGAGCGAATAAAGAGCTCAAAAAATTAGTATCACGGGAAGGTTCGGTAGTAGCGAATGACATAGCTGACTGGCTTGCAACAAACGGCACCAACTGGCACTTCATTCCACCCCATTCACCAAACTTTGGTGGACTCTGGGAAGCTGGAGTGAAGTCCACAAAACATCACCTAAAAAGAGTCATCGGCAATAGCACACTCACTTTCGAGGAGATGACGACTCTTTTGTGCCAAATAGAGGCATGTCTTAACTCAAGGCCGATAACACAAATAAGTTCAAATCCAGAAGATCCGTACCCACTTACCCCGGGACATTTTCTTGTGGGTGAGCCTTTAGTACTGATACCGGATGCTAATTACGAAAATTCAACCTTGAGTACTCTCAAAAGATGGCATTTCACACAACGCCTTGTGCAAAACTTTTGGCGTAGATGGTCAAACGAATACCTTACACAACTCCAGCATCGTTATAAATGGACACAAATAACTCCAGAACCTAAGGTGGGAGATATAGTGCTGGTTAAAGAGGATGATCTACCACCGGCAAGATGGTTGTATGGCATTATAACTGACAAGCATATTGGAGTGGACAAACTTACACGCGTTGTTTCATTAAAATGTAAGGGTTCTATAATAAAGAGACCAGTGTCTAAGCTCATTATTTTACCTCTCACCATCTAGACTTAAGTTTTGAAATTTGTTTTGCTTTATGTATTCAAAGGCTACTTATCACAAAAAATGTTATGAAGTGTTAGTTTAAGTTTTGATATTTCTATTTGTTGTTGGTACTAACTAAACTATTGTCATGGTGGGCGGATAATATGTTGTGTAACTCTTTAAATGTGTTAATTTATGGACACTCTGTCCATGGTGGGCGGAATGTTAAGATTCAAACATCAAGAAATGTCACTTTTGTTTTCTTATTAAATTCGCATCAAATCAATAGATGACGCTGTACATTTTTAGCTCTCCGCTACATCGCGGTGTTAAGATTTTCAGGGTTTTCATGACCCCCCTTGTATATATCAAAAATAAATGTTTCTCGTTCTGAGCGCGGCGTTTTCTTGGTGCAAACCGTAAACTGCCGTGAAGGCTCCTCAGACTTTTTTGGGAATTTGTACAAGTGGGTTTATCGGAACAGATGATACTTTTAGATATTAGTATTGGGACGGGACTAGGTATATGGATGTCACTGTTCATAACATACCTATGTTATTATAGGTTGATGTTGGAGTTTAGATAGTGCTGCGTTTATTTGTGAACTCTTTCATTTATTCTGTACAAACAAAACTGGCCAAGTGCAAGTCGGACTCGCGCACGAATGGTTCCGTATCATTATCGCAAAAAACGGCAAAAAAATCACTTGTTTTAAGGGATCCACACTTAAATATTTATTTTATTCTGTTTTTAGTATTTTTTGTTATAGCGGCAACAGAAGTACATCATCTGTGAAAATTTCAACTGTCGAACTATCACGGTTCATGGGATATAACCTGATGACAGACGGACAGATAGACTGACAGACAGACAGACAGATCGCGAAGTCTTTGTAATAGGTTTTTAGGGTTCCGTACCCAAAGGGTAAAAACGGGACCCTATTACTGAGACTCCGCGGTCCGTCTGTCTGTCTGTCTGTCTGTCTGTCTGTCTGTCTGTCTGTCTGTCTGTCACCAGGCTGTATCTCATGAACCGTGATAGCTAGACAGTTGAAATTTTCACAGGTGGTGTATATCTGTTGCCGCTACAACAACAAATACTAAAAACAGAATAAAATAAATATTTAAGGAGGGCTCCCATACAACAAACGTGATTTTTTTGCCGTGTTTGACGAAAATGGTACGGAACCCTTCGTGCGCGAGTCCGACTCGCACTTGGCCGGTTTTTATTACCCTTTGGGTACGGAACCTTAAAAAGAAACTGAGGCGTTGGTGCGAGTCTTTCAACATGTGTATTCAGTCTTGTTTACGTAATTGTTCTCCTAATGTCAATTTGTATATTAAAAGGGTCTTTTTCATTAATGTCACCACACGGTGCTTATCGAGTTTCAATACAAAGTGACCTTTAAATTAACGCGATCGGCCACATTTAAAAACTCGCACTAACACTAAGCCAAATTCAAAACTTTCAACGTACAATCAGATAAAATAATGAAGAAAACCAACACAATTGCATCTCCCATTGTCTGCATTAGCCAACACGTATCGTAAAGTTACACTGTGCGTCCTGAGAACTGCGGTAGGATTCTAGAAAGTAAGTGGCTTTTTACGAAGCAACGTTTACCACAATTAGTGCCTGTGTCTGCGTCCGTACTGTACTGTATAGAAGCGATTACACTAACAGTAAGACGAAAGCGGTTGACTACAGACTGCAGACTTGTACTATAAAACTATTCAAAGAGCTGCTCAGTTTGGCTGGCTCCCTAGAGACTGGAGGGGGAAATATCGTATGGACTATGTGACCTAAATATTATTGACCAAGAATGTCAGTTTTTTCACAGTATGAACCCAGGCGGTAAGTATCTTTTGCAGCAATAAACTTTTATAAATGTCAAAAGCTATCAACAGCTTTTGACATTTATAAAAGTGCTAATGGTGCTAATGTACTACCTTAGTAACCTAATGTCGCAGAATGACGAAAAGTATCTGATTGTATTTTTATCTTTTAACCTTTCTCGATTCAATTGGCACACTAATGTCAAAATGATTGATAATTTATAATTAGAACGGCTAGACCAAATCAACCAGATTGGCGTCGACTACTAAACTGGGGCGCGAGAACCCAAATAAATATCTATAGACTTCAAATTTTGAAGAAAATCTGCAGGGATTAACGTCTAACCCGTTAGGGTAATAATTCAATCAATAAAATATTATATCATCGTAATTATTCCTACCTATTAGATAGCACCTTTATCGACCGGATGTCATGTAGTTTAGTAGTAATGGGTCCAATCATTTGCCCAATTAGGTAGGGTGGTAAGATTTAGTGTGAAATTAGGACGTTTGATGACCTTTGAGAGATATCAATTCGACATAATCGGGGAATAATCATATGCGTATTATCTACTAAAGCATACTGATTAGTGACTACGTGGCATTAGTGTGTTTGTTGTTAGAGCTAGAATAGGTGCAGTGTTATTTTAGGTATAATCCTGTTGAAACTTAAGTAATCATAATATTTAAATAAAAAAATATTAAGTTTTTTCCTCCAAAAATCTAGTCTATTCAAACTTCTAAAAGAATAATTCAAGACCACACTGTTGAAAGTTGCAAATAGACTGATATTACTTTAGAACTTTAGGACATTTACATCTAGAAAAATAGAACAAAGTCATTGAAAGTTTTTTTTTGTCGTAGAGCCTGAAACGACAACCGCGCAGCGCTACGGGCTACGCCGTAGCCCTCGTAGAGGGTGGCAAATAAACTATTTCTATTACTGAGTACACAAGATTATATTTGTTCAGGGTTAGATATTGACGAAAACTTACGTCAACTCTATTTGTCTTTGGGTTAGTGTAACAGTATTTTTGCAAGTAGACAAAAATAACGGCGCGGAATAATCTAAATTTTATTTCTGAGCTAGGTTTCGGGCATTCAATATTGTTACAAGCTTTAAACCACGTAAAACATTCCCAGAACAGTTGCCTAAACAGCAATAGAATAAAGTATTTACATAAATCTAAACCTATTTAAATACTCCGGGCAAAGGAGATTGTTTTAACCCAATATTTATTTAATAAAAATGATTAGTAGGTATTTGCTCCTGTAAATTCTTTTACGAAAAAAATAATATCGCAGAGTTAAGGTAACACAACCCGGCTTATGAATAATGTATCAGGAGCACCTTCAGTCTAAGTACTTAAAGGGACCAAATGAAAAAGACGCGAACTTTGCAATGCTGTAGAACATTTTTCTCTAAAATTATTAAAAACTCTGTATGCTTCATTTAAAAATACTTTGAATGTCATTCATCGAGCGTTTCATCATTTAAGATTGTGAATTTATATTAGATTTTTTTTGCGTTATTTTGTCAATATTAATTCTTGTCATTTTTCATTCTGTTACTAGTTGTTTAATTTAAAATCTACTCGATCTCAATACGTGTTTCCAACCCCAATAATTCCAAAACGCATGTTTACGTTGTAATTAAGTGGATGGGAGGATGATACTATTATTCTCAAGAATAATAGTATCACCGTTCAAGTTTTACATGTAACCCGAGTCGTACGGTGAGTGAAGCACGAAACACGAAAGCGAGAGAGACATAAAAGGAATCGCAGGTAACGAGAGGACAGCAGCGTAGTCTGTAAGACGAGTCGGTTACGCCACGTTATGCCCCATTATTCCATCGTGCAGCCTCAGGAAGTTATTACGAGTAATGTAGTGCCTTCAGTACGCGTCGCTTTTTGTCATGCGGACAAAAGAACCGAGATAGTTTCATACTAACAAACAACCAAAGCGCCCTCGCGAAACGAAATAATAATGAAGTATCTCTTGGTCTGTTATTCGTGACTAGAGACCTTGTCTAATTAGGGTTGTGTCATGACCAGCAGACCCTGAAATATTACATCTTTGTGGTTGAACAACAAGCTGTCGGCGTAATTGTAAACGGCCCTTTTAAGTCTCTCACTATGGTACTAAGTTTGTTATGATATAGTTTTGCTTTATGTTTCATGTTAATTTTTGAACGGTTTATGTTTTAATACACTTTATTTTACGTACTCACAGCTCGTTCACACGAAAAATAATGAGTTCTTTTTGCCTTAAAAGTTAAAAGCCTTTTTTAGTTTTTTACTAAAACAATCTTTTTTGTTTTCAATCCACGTTTCAGGAGTAGAATACATTAATTCTTATTTTTTCCCAATGTTCTAAAAGGTTATCTGGGGGAAATAGGTCACAGTTGTGCTTAGTAAGCGATGGTACAGCATCCCGCATATATCAGTGAGTGTGGTTCAACAGCGGTAACTCCTGATGCTGTGACAGCACACACCAGGTGTGTTGGCAGAGCATGAACTATTGCTTACTCCGCAGTAAAAAATTTCACAAGAATATTCTAGAAAGTCTTTTAAACCACACCAAATAAAAAAGCTATAGTTGAAGGCAGTTACGTGCGAGTATGTGCATAATTTTCCAAGAAAAGTCCTAAGTGCAGTATATAAAAAACCCTCGCATTTTGTATTGCCTTTTAAAGGTCGTAGCTCCTTGTCAAGCGTGACAAAAATATTACCTATGTATGAAATACATTTGCAGAGGAGGAGATTGGCTGCCTGTGAAATGATCGTAAATTTCGATGTATAATGAGCTCATAAATCTGGAGCGCCACTCGATATCTCCTATGCTATCTACCTGGGATGTACCTGTAAACATTTTTTCTTCGTGTTCCTGTTTACATGTGCTACTGGGTAAAAGCTCTGCATACCAATTTCGCGAGGCATTCGTGCGTCGTGTTCAATAGCGCCATACTATGTTTGCTCTTACTTTTTTTTGGGACCACGTTTGATGAAGTTCGTACATGCTCTGAGGCTGCTGATTGCATACCGTGCTTCATTCCATTCATATGCATGAACGAAAAGTCTTTTGTAGAAGAAGTTTGGGATAAAGATTTCTCTTTATAGACATACAGAAGCTTCCAAAGAGTAGATCCGCCTTTACATTTAATTTGAAAACTGCAGTTTGCAGACTTAGTAACCTTAAAAAACCGGCCAAGTGCGAGTCGGACTCGCGCACGAAGGGTTCCGTACTTGGTAAATTACGGTTTACGATTTATGACGTAATAAAAAAAAACTACTTGGCAAATTACGGTTTACGATTTATGACGTATTAAAAAAAAACTACTTGCTAGATCTCGTTCAAACCAATTTTCGCTGGTAGTTTACATAGTAATGTACATCATATATTTTTTTTAGTTTTATCATTCTCTTATTTTAGAAGTTACAGGGGGGGGGGACACACATTTTACCACTTTGGCAGAGTCTCTCGCGTAAACTATTCAGTTTAGAAAAAAATGATATTAGAAACCTCAATATCATTTTTGAAGACCTATCCATAGATACCCCACACGTATGGGTCTGATGAAAAAAAATATTTTTAGTTTTAGTTTCAAGTATGGGAACCCCCAAAATTTATTGTTTTATTTTTATTTTTGTGTGAAAATCTTAATGCGGTTCACAGAATACATCTACTTACCAAGTTTCAACAGCATAGTTCTTATAGTTTCGGAATAAAGTGGCTGTGACATACGGACGGACAGACAGACAGACAGACAGACATGACGAATCTATAAGGGTTCCGTTTTTTGCCATTTGGCTACGGAACCCTAAAAACTAATGTTTTGTTAAGAAAAAGTTCACCTTCTACAATCCCAGTAAGTTTCAAAATGGTTTGAACCATTTTGAAACTTACTGGGATTGTAGAAGGTGTATTTTAAAGGCTTTCTATATACTTAATTTAATTTTGACGAGTTTGTGGTTTGGTGCCGGTTTGCGTTAGTACGTCCAATTATTCCTAAAAGCTCTTGGTATCTACAAAATAACCTTTCTATTTAAAGATGCTAAAACATGTTACTCCAAAAAAGGAACTTTGATTAATTTTAGAAATTACGTTTTTCTTTTAGGTAAAGTAACGTAAATTAGTTATTCCAATAACACCGGAGCACTTTTATACATTTTCTTACGCTACAGCATAAGTTATTCAGTTTCTTGTTGTAATGTAAGCAAAACATGTACCACTGAAGATTCTGATCAAGGTAATTTAGCAGTTAGCCAGAGGCAGGGACTTGTCCTTAGACCAACAGAGACTTTATTGTCTTGTTTGTAAATTGAAATAAATGTTACAAAATATTATGACAAATATATTAAAAAATTCACAGGGTCTATAAGACTTGTAGAAAAAACTGGTCTATGCTTTATATTTTCAAAGACGAAGCAGAGCAGATTATATTTTGCTGAGGAAATTATAACAGTTCCAACTCTAAATCTCTCTGGTTTGAATAGTTCGTAAACGCGCGAACTTTTGTCTGGGGTTGGAGGATATAAAAGAATATTACAAAATTACTACGAAGTTGAATGAAGTGGAACATTGAAAATACAGAAGAAGTTCACAAATTGCATTAGGGCGAACATAAAAAGAGAGCGTCAAGTAAAATAGAAGCTACTAAGCATTGCATGAAGTGACGGTAGTAAGTCGGCCCCATTCGCGGGATTGTAGCGTCGCACTTCCTGCTACGAAAATCTTCGGCAGGGCTATCAAGAGCGAAAGTGGCTTGGGTTAAATCCAAAGTAGATGTGTTCCGGCCGAGCTTAGACTTTGAATAAATCAGGAGGGAGAGGTCGCAAGGTGAGTCCCGTCCGCCTCTATGCCTCCTTCGGCCGCGGACAATATTGCATTTATATGAGTTCGTTTTTCGTCCGGTCATTTGCTATCCTTTTATCGAATTCACCTTTAAGTAAGGGTATAGAATTATTTGCAGTGCGTGCCGCTCATATTTTCAGGAAGAGTATATGAATGGTGGAAGGATATCGTTGGCTGTAAGAATTTCCTTTACGTAGTATAGTGTGTAGTGCTATTCTGGGTGAATGGTCCTCACATATGTGAATTTATTAATGTATGTACTTATGTACCTAAATATTGTGAAAAACAATTTTTTTTAAAAGAGTAAGTATGGAGTTTCTTGTGCATTCTTCTCCATAAAAAGCTATACTTTCCGAATGCACGGTAGAATCAACTTTTATTCCATGTAAATTTTAATTGTAACATTCAAAAGTGCCGCTTGGTGCCCTAGTTGAAATAAATATCTTTTGTCTTTTTTGTCTTTTGCATCTCAGTTCTCAACGTATTTTATGATTTAACTTATAAAGTAGCACAGGTTTATGTATCACGATATTATCTTCTAAAACTGTAGTTATTAAAATTACCTTTAACAAAATGACCCATCATTTATCGCAAAGAATTAATTCTAAACGTTATTCATGCGGAAATGCGAAAGCTTACCCTAATTATAGAACTAATTAAATCTCATACGAGATGACCTCTCTTTAGGCTCGCTTAGCTTGATGGATTTTACCTCGTTTTATGTATGATGAATATAATTTTAATTATATCCCTGGTACTTTCTATTTGTTAAAAAAAACACCGTATATACAAGGATAATATTTAGGATTAGCTTTTGCCCGTGGCTCGACCCGCGTGATATGTTGATAAAAAGTTACCTATATATGTCCTTCGCCAGGTTCTAGGATATAGCTACACAACACCAACATATCACGTCAGCTTAGCGACCATATGTTACTGCAGGGATCCAGCAGAATATCAGCGTCAGGTATATTTGCCTGACACGTGCTGAGCTGGACTCCCATTTGGTGCAACCTTGAGATGCACACCGCACTGTGTTTTGAAAGTCATACCTAATATTATTATTATTTCCTTTATTCACTTTCTTTTCTTATTCTTTACATTTTTAAATATTTTATAAATTAAATTACAAAAAAAAAAAAACATTTAAAAATATAAAAAATAGAGGCCCACCGGTATCGGGAACAGGGTCCAAGCTACCGGTGGTCAGGGCTCCAGAGAGAGGAACCTCCTAACAATACGAGCCGTGTCCAGCAATACTGCTTTCTGGATCAGGCCCTTGACCCAGCCGCCTAACGAGAGCCTCCTAAGGTGTTGGTCGAGGCTCGTGGCTATTAAGCCATTGGCTGACACGACTATCGGTACAATGATCGCTGTATCCACTTCCCACATGTCGACAACCTCGCGAGCCAAGTCAAGATACTTGATTTGCTTATCTTTCTCGGCCTTCACGAGGTTTCCGTCATGCGGGACGGAAATGTCAACAATCATTGCACGCCTCTCGATTCGGTCCACCACCACTATATCAGGCTTATTGGCTACAATAGTCCTGTCAGTGATGATGGACCGATCCCAGTACAATGTGATATTGCCATTCTCGAGAACTGGGTCGGGCACATACCTGTAGTACGGCACATTATTATTATTATTATTATTATTATATACTTTATTGTACACCACAAAACATACAGGAAAAACATTTACAAAAACAAGTGTGCAATGGGCGGTCTTATCGCACAGGGCAATCTCTTACACTACTACTACTACTACTACTTGTGTCACTTTTACTTTTTATCTCTGTAAATATGGTTTCCTTTTTTACTTTTATGTTGGCACCTTGTTTTTAAACATACATATAAATTGTAATAATTTAAGTAAGATTTTGTGTTTGTGTCTTTTGTATGCACTAAATAAATGATTTATCTATCTATATCAAATTTTATTAACATGGACATGACAATAAGACGTTATATACCAACCACGAAAAAAAAATTGCCCATCCAAACTGTTCCTTGCGGTAATTGTATCTGCGTCTCGTAGCCCAGTAATCCAAGATCATTGAGCTACCAAACTTGGACAATAACGCATTGTCTTCGTGGTTAGCGGTTTCATCCCCATCTCAACCCCTTTCAAGCCGTCTATCGAAATTCCCTCCGCAGTATTTCCTTTCAAAAGATATTTAATTAATTTCTAAACATATTTTTGCCATATTACTTAAATACCTACAGGCCTATGACCAATAATGAGTTTGTCAATCAATCAATTGGCAATTCTTCTGATTTAAAATCAGATTATACAGGACACACGGCCCCTGTCCCACATAAAATCAATCTTTTGATTAAATTTTTAGTTAATCGCATCGCCAGACGTCCCCAGTTCAAAGTCTAATGTTTAATAAAACGTGGCAAGGGTTACGTTTTGGTTACGTTCGTTGCTCACACAATCTCTATAATGTGAGTTATTTTATAAAAACAGAATGGTACCCAGTAATATACAATCAAATAGCACGAGTTCGTACTTAAGCGTGAAAGTTTAAGTAGGCAGGTAGCAAATAGCGATTGATATGTTTCAGTAATAAGCAGTTATGCAATAGAAACGTAACAATGAAAACGCAAACTTTTATAAAGAACTAAATTATACAGAACGGCTTTCTTGCTTCGTAACACAATAGCTTCGTGAAAATATTTCCTTTCATAAAGTGTGGGCTGTTTGCGGCGTTGAACCGACATCTGCCTTTCGGCAACGATGTGCTGTAGCCTCTTTTTGTATTGCAAGTGGTTTCACTATACTTTTTCTGAACTCGATTCTACGGAAAGTGTCTGTTCTATACACAAAACTACCTGTAGAAAAATAGAGTAAAATACTTTTCCTGTACCCTTTATACGAGGTAGAATTTACCTCACAATGTTATCAAGACCCTTTTCCACATTATTGTGCTCGAAATATGTTGCTAGTGATTTGTGTTATAAAATATTATCTGGCAGCGAGAGCGCGATGTGTCCTACCGTTTGATACGCCTCGGCGACATTACAAGATCGTAAAGTAAAAACGACTGCGTCTATATTACAGCGTGCGATGAGATTTCGAATGGCGGCCATGAAATAAAGGCGACGTACCAGACAGTCACCTGCGACTCAAGCTAATACATAAAATTGTGTGTCAGACACAAGATCTCATTAAAAGTTTACAATTTATTCCGTCACCATCTCACACAGAGTTATCAAGGAATTCGCCATTTTTCTTTCTTTCTGCGCACTGAAATTTTCAATTTACATACTTATGAAAGGTTTCATAACAAAAATCCGAGTACAAAACCGGTCGCGTCGGAAAATCCGTTTTGTCGCTGTCGCGGAATAGCACGATTTTCCTTGAACAAAAAATGAAGTTTTTAGTGAGACTACGAACAGTAAAAAATATCTGTTAGGCTTCACATGTTAAGTAACATCAGTACCTACTTTAGAAGTGTAGGTACCTACGAAAGTGGCTACTAATACGAGTATACACGTAGTAAACTCTACACAACAAAGGCCGTAAAAGTGTTCACCAAATAAATGCGCAAACACTAAGCTTGACACGGACTGTCCACTATCCGGCTGACTATTGTCGCATGGAGGCACCGAGGCCTATATTTCCACAAAATTTGTGTTTTTATTGACAGTAACTCACCGCTATGCACGATGGATTCATATGCATCGCACGGATACATACAGTCGTGAATACAAACACGATGGATTCCGTATGAATAAAATTATATTATATTCCATAATACACGTATTATAAGTTACCCTTCAATGTAATCAGGGTTTCTCATAACATCTTTTTGGGTAACTTTTAGATATTTGATTCTTTTGGGGTCGAGGGTCCAATAGGGTTGGTTGAATCACAACGGATTAGCTAGGCTGTACGCTATTCTGTTACTTAGAGGTCCCGAGGTCAATACTCTTTTTGTTATGTACGCACATAATAATTTTCAGCTCTGATGGATATATGAAAAGCACATTATTGCTATATCCAGCGATTGTTACTTAATTTTAAGGTCGTAAGCAGTTTGATGGATCGTAAAGCTGCATTACAATGGCAAATTCTAAGTGAAGTTGATTTGGTGACACTTTCGTGGTTTAAGATCATCGTAATAAAAATTTATGCCTGTCTGGCATCGATTAGCGGTGAGCTCATGATGTATACCATTTACTATATCTAGGTACAGATATCAAACTATTTAGTAATATTGATATAGTTGTTGAAACAGCATTTACTTCAGAAACATTTCAAGCAGGCGACTCAGTTGCTTCGCTTATGAACTTAATATGCGCTTTGAATTCAAAGACTACGTTTAGCAGTAGATTAAACACGACCAAACAGCACTGTCTGGTTTTAGGCAGAAATGGAGCATTAGTTATCCATTATTTTTGTAAAATGTTTACCAAAAACCCCCAGTCGCAATAATTAAGTCGCGACATAGCCATCTCCCGATAGCTCCGATCCCGGCAAATTCAGAAAGTTGGTATGTTCACTCATTATTCTCGGCTCAGACCTCCCAAAGGATTCAGGAATACGGTAACTTTTCCCTAACTCGTTGTCTCGTTATGTTAATCTCTAGTGGGAGGGCGTTTATTATAATTGCGCATTGCAGCCACCTTTCGGATGGCTCAGCAAAGTATCAGCTTGCCGCGCTTGACTCGGTGGAACGCAGAGCCAAGAGGCTCATCGGCGACGTTGAACTGGTAGATGCCAAGCTTAATAGCTTGGCTCATCGCCGCAAGGTTGCCTGCTTGTCGGTCTTCTACAGACTGTACTTCGGTGAGTGTGCTCAAGAGCTCCACGACCTCATCCCACCAGCCCCCTTCTACCATCGGACATCTAGACGCACTGTAAGTTACCATCCTTACCTTGTTGCCATTACACCAATTCGCACCAAGCGCTTCCAAACATCCTTCATAATGCGCACAGCGAATGAATGGAACTCACTACCTGCGTCTGTTTTTCCGAACGCATTCAACCCGAATCTCTTCAAAGTTAGAGTGAACAGGCTTCTTCTGGGTAAGCTCACTCCATCGTAGACTCTGTCTCTGTCACCTCTGACCTAGACTAGAGTGAAGAGCAAACCCATCATAAAAATAAAATAAAAAAACTGGGCAAGTGCGAGTCGGACTCGCGCACGAAGGGTTCCGTACCATTATCGTAAAAAAACGGCGAAAAAATCACGTTTTTTGTATGGGAGCCCCACTTAAATATTTATTTTATTCTGTTTTTAGTATTTGTTGTTATAGCGGCAACAGGAATACATCATCTGTGAAAATTTCAACTGTCTAGCTATCACGGTTCATGAGATACAGCCTGGTGACAGACAGACAGACAGACAGACAGACAGACAGACAGACGGACCGCGGAGTCTCAGTAATAGGGTTCCGTTTTTACCCTTTGGGTACGGAACCCTAAAAAAGACCGCGATGTTCTACTGACCTCTACAATGTTTTACTCCGCTTCAAAGTAACTGCGTCATAACCATGAATATTCTTAAGTTCGAATTCCAAGTCATATCTTCCAACTCGACTTATCACAGGTATGTATAGCTCGTTATTTTGTATTTTTTTTTTGTCCTGGCAATTGAATCGAGTGAAAGTCAAATGGACTTGGAATATGTTCCTAATTTTCCCGCACAAAATTTGATGTCTATTAAACGCTTCATTGTCCCAAAAACGATGAAAAACTGTAATTGAATTTACAAACTTCTTTCAAGATTGAAAAACTTAGTGAATGCTCAGTTCATGCATGCAAGATTGTGATTCAATATTTCTCTTTTAGAAATTCACTTTGGACAGCACCACAATTGATTAAGTCTTGTTCAGCAGTTTTAAATATTTTTACAGTGTCACGTAAACACATCAATCACGTTCGAAAAGTTTTTTTTTTTTTTTTTTAAAGTAATCTTAATCTTTAATAATATTATAAAGAAGTAAATTTTATAGAATAGAATCGTACACCATATGCTATGGGTTTATTGTGCACCATATGTATATGTAAAAATGTAGAAATCCGTAAGGGAACCAAGGTTACCGACATAGCCCGAAGAATTGCCAAACTTAAGTGGCAGTGGGCAGGGCACATTGCTTGCAGAACTAATGGCCGATGGAACTCCCACCAGGTGGGCGTCCAGCAGTGGACGTCTTTCGGCTGATATGATGATGATATGTACATGTGTGTGTATGTTTGTTTGTAATGGGTTATCTCTGGAGGTACTGATCTGATTACGATAATAGTGTCAGTGATAAAACGTTACACTATCACTGATGTCGTGTCATAGCCTACTTTTTAGCCCGAAAAACTATTATATCTGTTTATTCTTAAAAGCTAATTATTGAATAAAACGAAAACATATTTTTGCTTCACTATAAAATATTATTTACGGTTGTTCTTTCAAACACGAGCCTAAAGGCAAATACATCACATCCCATCGTTAGCGTGATCGAAAATCTGACAGTCTAAATTGCATACAAATAGACAAATATTGTAGCGAAGCTATATGCCTATTTCACAAGCGTAGATTAATATTTTCGGTATCAACATTTTCAACAGCCTGAAAATTTTCTGTTCGTCGAATGACTTAAAGACATTTAGGTGAATAACCTCTCTACCTTGCAAGGTAAGCAGTGAGAGCGCGATATGTTTTCATTCCATTCGTGAACAACTGATTTCTGATAAAGTCTTTATTGATTTAAGAATTCGCGTGGGTGGTCCTGTTTGCGGCTCGACTAAATAATAATATAACGGAAAAAACTGATGAAAGGAAAGAGCCGCGGTATCCACGGTCAGTTAAGCTTTCGGAAGCTATTGATTTTTATTATTACAAGTCAAGTCAAAAAGGATGTTTACCTAGAAGCCGTTTCTGCTCCGTTATTTATACGGAAATATCTCATCATAAATCGGATAAATTTGCGAATAATTAAAACATTAAACAATCATCACGCTTCCTGGGAATTGTCTTCATAGATATTTGTGTTTAACTGAATGAACTTCCCACAAAGATAAACAGATTTCGTAGAAAATAAAAGTTTATCTTTTCTCTCAGATAGTTATTTCGGTCGCTCCTTTTGGAGCACGGTCTACTCACAGAGATGGATTATTTTAACAAAGTTTGAGGCAGATCTTGAAATTGTACGGAATATTATTATTATGATATTGTACTTATGTGCTCAGAAACCAATGTTGTTTTTAATCAAATGTAAGTTATTATTATTTAAGAACACGAGTCGTTCGCTAAACACATTATTATGTTTCTTACTATTGTGTTTACCGAAACATAACAGTTTTTGTAATAATGGAATACAAAGACAAGGCTTCCGCTCCGTCTGTTGTTAATTTGTTAGGAATTTTAATAGCGACAACAGTATGAAAACAACTAAGAAAGTAATTAGGGAGGAAGTTAACGAAATATTATTACAATTATGATAAGTACGTGTTTTCTGTAATTATGTTTATTCAAAACACGGGGTTAGGCGCGTACGTGGTGAAGGAATAATTTGATGTCAAGTCACGAGAGCCGGACATTACCCTTTCATGTTTCGTTTTAGTCATAAAGGATAAATCGTGTGAGAGTGGGACTGTTTTCAGCGGACGGTAGAAAATAACCTTACGTAATTTGTCCGCCGTTCAAAATATTAACAAAAATAATTCTTCTGTCAGTTCTGTCCTTTTATTCTTGGCATGTGTCATTCTCAGATCATAGAAACAGGGTCATGCCAACAATATTTTCGGACAAGAATGTACAGCTTCTGTTAGAATATCTATTGGTACGTTGTTTAACGAATTAACCTTTAGTTTATCACGAATAAATATAGTATTTGAGTTAAAAGACTAGTCATTCGCCTATACGTACAGACGTATAGCCAGGCGTGCAAATAAACACTAGACGGGCGTTCCAATATTTTGTTAATTTACTTAGCTTTTCCCAAAGGTAACCCTACATCCACTAGGCCAATAAAAATATTAGGTCTTTACAGTGCGTGCCACGAAAGATGAGACTTGACAAACCACGTGGTTTGACTTGCGCAGTAGTAGATTATAGGTCTCTTTAGCGGTATGAGGTCTGAGTGCGGCAAACATCGGGCGTCATCGGGGCGGCGCGGCGGCGGACAGAGAGCGGGAGGCGCGGTCAAGTCTTTCGTGGCACGCACTAAATTGCCGTTTTTAAGAAATAAGTTAACGTATTTTTTTTTATCAAAATAATCATCCATGCAATTGATGCATTCGTGCCAACGCTGTGGCAATTTATTGATTCCCCTCTTAAGGAATTCAGCTGGACGGGAGGCAACACATTCTTCAAAAGGCATTTTCTACTGAATCTCGGGTATTACATTTTTTCCCGCCAAGAGATTATCCAAATTCTGTAGAGAAGTATGTAGGCGCAAGGTCTGGTGAGTAGGTATGGCGGATGACGGAGACCTTCCGACCCCAGCTCTTGTAACTTGTAGACCTTCTGGTGTGCAGTATGAGGTCGCAAATTGTCGTGCAGGAGCAGTGGAGACAAGGGATTGACCAAACCTGGTTGAAAACGTGCAAGCTTCTCCAACGTGTGTACAGTACACATCTGCAGTAATGTTCATTCCGTTTGGTAAGAAGCTGTGATGAGTCACACCGGCCCTAACCACCAAACAGTGACAATGACTTTTCTAGGGGTAAGTTTTAGTTTATCCAGATCCAACCAACATGCTGAGCGCTTGCGATTGTCAAACAGAATGCATTTTCCATCGCAGGTAACAACGCGATTCAAAATTCTTTCGTTTGCGTGCTTGTTTAGCATTGCAAAGCACGTCTTGACTCTTGACGCAAACTAGGACATGTAATAATGGATGTTTTCAACTCCGAAATTGATTTCTGATATTAGATCTCAATATCGGAATTGCGCACTTTCGTTAAATATCACATTTTTTTTTATTAATTGCACAAATTCAGTATGAGGTTGGATTAAATACAATAAAAAAATCATTAATGCAATATGTCGCGATATAAGGTTTTTCTATTGTGTCTCTCTTTAATCACCAATGACTGAGTAGGCGCTTATTTACCTAAACTGGACATTTGTTCCCAAGAAAGAATAAAAGTCATGTTTTTCAGAAACGGGATAATACAAATAATTCCAGGATATAAATGTTTATCGATCAATCTGAAAGTAGTCCCGATAAATGTAGTGAGTAATAATGATTTATAAATCCAGTATAAGTATCGGTCAATGTAGCGACGCCTCCCAGGGGAGGCCCATGTTCAGCAATGGACGTCTTTTGGCTGAAATGATGATGATGATGATAGACTATGTAGTCAAGTAGTGGAAGTTGATTTATCCAACAGATTAGTGATCAGATAAACTAATTTGTTGTATTCAATACAAGCAGAAGACTGAAAAATAGTAAGCTTTAATTTATTGAGTTTTCCAAGTCAGTAACTCCTTGTAAATTTGTAATATAGTTTACTAATAAACCCTCTCAAATGTATGAAAAACTATCTTAGCATTCATCATCATCATTGTCATCGTCATTTGAGCTGAAAGACTACACTTCTGAACATAAGCATCCCCCAAGTGTCGTCTCGTTAGCCGATCCCGTGCGTCTCAAATCCAGTGGATTCCCTTAACCAAAGCATTATATAATGAAAATATAATTGTAACAACGGGTTGTATGAAACTGTGTATTTACTTGTATTCTTTTCATCAAGCCACATGTTATTTCTTCATGAAGTAGTAAAAAGGTTATCCGAACACTGCTAATCACCGTAGTCAACGGGCTTAAACGCGCTTTCTCGCTCAACGCTTCACAAGGAGCTAAAATAAGTTTTTATTCTGATTCCGAGATTCCGATGTTGGATCACTTAGTATCGAAATTGAAATAACGGTAATTCCATTCCGATACTACAAAATTCCGATATTCATGCCCTAACGCGAGCTTCGCGCTGGCGATCATTGAGTTCGTGCGGCACCTTTTTGTCAACCTTTTTTACCTTGCCAATCTGATGCAAATGGATCAATGTTGTTTTGAAGCTAACGTCGAAAACTGCTATTAATTCAGCTGTAGATTGAGTATCATCAGCTTCCACACTCGGCTTTAATTCGGCATTGACGACCAAAGTTTTCGGACGACCATGGGGTTTATTTTTCAGGTCGAAGTTTTCAGAACGGAAGCGTGCAAATAAATCAGGTGGTGCGTTCGTTTGTAGTGTTCGCTCTGTAAACGTCGTTGATGTTGTATGCCGCTTGTGCCGCGTTGCTGCCACAACGGTACTCATAGTCCATAATTATTCGAATTTTTAACGTACCCATGATAACGAAAAAATTCAAATGCGATGAAAAAATAATGCTAATTAATAAACAAATGACTAATTTTGATAAAATAATGCCATTTTTTAAAATTATATTATTATATCTCTAGCCGTGAGAACCTGTAATTGGCTTAATGTAACATACTCAACTTGTGTATTCATTTAATGTATAGCTGTTGGTTTTCCATCTAATAAATAAATAAATAAATAAAACTAGAATTTTTAGCCAAACTAAAAATATTTTGATTCGAAATGGCCTGAATTTCATAGGTAAAGATCTATTAAAAGTTGCCACGTAGAAAAATTACTTAAGTTTATACCAGACTGACATTGTTAGACTTTTAGATATTTTATTATAAAATTGAATAATAATTTATGCTGAGTGTTTAAATAGGTAACTACTCTCGTCATCAGACACCAAATTCACATCTTCAAATACATGCATAGCTTATCTAAATACGAATGTAATAAAAAAACAGCCTTAAGACATTCTTGAAAATCGTTTAACGAAGCACCGTCAAAACTCTTCAAATCTAATAACTTACAGCCGCTTGCCGGTACTGAAACCGCGACGGACTATACGGGATAAGTACTACTTGTCGGTTGCATTATAAAATGAATTGAACACAACCCGCAACCAATAAACAGAACTTAACACAAACTTCGTAGATTCGACTTTGAGATAGAAAAGGGAACTATATCAAAAAATGATTCAAACTATTTGAAACTTAGTTTCTTGGTCTGTATCCTCATTTTCGAACTTTCAAGATTGCTATTTGATATACCAAAATTTTAGTTCAGGTATTTTCTTTGTAAAAAGTACGATCATAACCTGCTTGTGTAATGTACAACCCTAAAAGATTTCCTAGCTTATAAAAATGCACGGTAGATTCTGATGAGGGTTTTCGAAGCACAAAGCGAATAAATATTCTATTTTAATCTGAAGGGTTCAGTTCTTTATGAAGCGAATTTTAATGCTAGAAAGCTTAGTGAAAAGAATTTCTGATTCATGTATTTTTAACTTTTCTGGTACCTAATTTTCGAAAAGTTTCATATAGCAACTATTTTTAGAACACATTCTCCATATAAAGGTGGAGTGTGAGTATTTGAGTCACGTCGTTGTTTGGTTCTGTCTCGACCAGTTTATTGTAACTTATTTATTCCATATATGAAGTTCGGGATTGCGAGAAATTTCTCGCTCACCTGCGCTTGAGTGATGACACGGGAACCTCTGAGGATAATTGAATTATCCTCGCCAGCAATATTCCGGCCTCCGAGGGATCTAAACATGAATATATCTTTAATACCGCAGACCATGACAGACATTTCAGCAGTATGAGCGGCTCTCATAAAATACGTATCTTACGCTCACATATCTGAGAGAAAATAAAAATACAAGATACGTTTATTCTATTATCATTTACGGAGGGTAGTATCAGTTTTAGATATTTTTGCGTAAATATAGTGTTTATTGTGTTCAGAAAAGATTCGCGTATTCGCTATTTACATAAGCCATTAGCATATCCTGTAGACAACAAATCAACAATGAGTCTTCGGAAATTGCCTTACTAGAGAATGCCCATTACGTCACAGCACTTACGACAGTAGTTTTCCTACTTCTTGGCTGGTTGATTTCGCTTTCCACGAACCATTTATCTTTGGCTGCGCGGTCCATTTTGTTAACGACCGTGCAAATAGTTCCGGAAGGAATAACCTAACATAAAGGGAAATTAACTGACACTTTTCTACATTTTGTTTTGGTTAACATGTCATTAACACTCATAAACAAAGGTATAAGTAAGTAGTTTGCCTTATGAACCTCTTTGACGTTTTTATCAACCTTTACAATTTTACCTTCATTAGAACCAATCTTATTTCCGACTAAGTATCCGTAGTTTGTTAACAAACCATGCTTGAGTAGTATAATAATAATAAACAAACCAATTTAAAAACTTTCAGTGCCCTGCCCACCACATCCGGAGTAATTCTGGAAACTAAGTCCCTTCTCAACGATGAAAGGATCGCTTTCTATGAAGTGTCACGAAGCACTATTAACTGTCTTCCTTTTTACTTCAAAAGGTAAGAGCATGACGTTGTGAAAACAATTTTCTTTAGTTTTTTTTCGTTTCACTATAATTTCTTTAAGCTGTCCTTATGTCTCGGCTTTAGTGTTTCTTCGCTTAGACGCTTATTTTAGATTTTAAGACGGTTTACAGAAAAATATTTAATTTATGCTCGTTTTGTTTCAGTTTTACGTCTTAAGTAAATAGTGGTTCATTAAGTTGGTAGGTAGGTATAACTTCGTTCATTAAAATGTATAACATGCAATTAATATTAATAGTTCAGTACACAGCGAATTTAATTAATGTTTTCATTATGTACCATTATCATGATAGATAAGTACATTCGCAAATTATAATAATTAAAATATCGTTAAAGAACATATACAATAACTCAATTTAATTCTGATTGTAAACACGATTCCGCTAATAATATTGAAACGTTCATAAATTGGCAACTTGTGTACATAACTCGCAATTATTATATTGAATAAAAGCTTGCCGGAGTAAAAAATTGTTTGATTTCGGCTAAATTCTTTATTCAAATGGAGTTTATTAAATTAATGATGTAAAAATAACAAACGGTCAGCATCCGGTCGAACGGTTTTTGTGTCGTGTGTATTATTTTAACAATTATCAGAGAAATTAACGGGCGATCAAAACGTGGGGAACAAATTGTTTTGATTTATGACGGGCTCGCCACCGCCACCCATGTCGCTCCGGTATGGAAATAGAATGCATGTGCCGCCACCGCCGATCGCCAACTTGCTGGCAAACTGAAATTGTTTTAAGTAGGTGTATAGTTTTTTTTTACATTTATTTATTAATATGTTTATTAGTAACTTATTAGAATCAATTATGACATTCAAAAGGTCCGTACTTAATTGAAATAAATGATTTGACTCAAGACTATGTGAGCTTTTAGATCTTGGAACAGCTGTGGCAGATTAAGTACTTAGCGTATTTTTATAAATCGGGCTGCACCTATAAAAATCTTGTCGGTTTGGTTTCAATTCGCATCCTCATGCGGATGCGGCTTTTTTATTGTTTTGCGATTCACCCATCAAAGCATTCGTTGGAGAAAAGAACGAATTCTGTTTGCATGACCTGTAACTGAGATTTTAACCTAACATTAAAAATAAATACCTTATTTCTGTCGCAACATTAAATTTTGATTAAACTGCACCCGCATGAAAATAATAAATAATGTGGGAATATTTTGTCCCTTAGGTCCTATACTTGTTATCTCGACTAATTATTTTAAAGATTCTAAAATAATTAGTCGAGATTATTTCTAGATCCATCGATTAAATAACTTCATTAATCTAAGTAACTTTCAGAGATTCGCTAAGTTAATTACAAATTGCAATAGCCTATCTTGATATGTTTGATTAGTATCTGAAACAAGTTGAAGAAGCGAGTGTACTGATTTATTGTATTAGCGGAGATACTAGCCAAATAAGAACATACCTACCTACATCTAACTTCTTTATTCTAAGTCAGTTGTACTCCAACTCAACTTCACATCAAATCATCAAACGTAACCTACTAATCCAGAGTTTATTCCTTTGTCATAGCGACAGCTTCTAGTGATGGTTCATAAAAATTACTTGGTACAGTGAAATATATCAAAGAGCAAGGAATTAATATCTTATATATAAAGTCACAGTGTTTGTCTGCAAAAGCCTCCTAAACAGCTTGACCGATTCTTGTGAAAATTTTGTGCATATTTGGAAGGTTTGAGAATCGGTCGTCAACTATTCTTAAACCCCTAGGTAGGGGTAGGGTAGGTAGGATAAAAATACAATGAATACAAAAAAATAATGTTTTGTGTTTTTTTGGCAAAACAACGTTTGCCGGGTCAGCTAGTAAATGTATAAGATCTTTATTGATGAACAGAGGTCTGTCTTACATCAATTCTCGTTTAGGACTACTCTTTAAACATCCTACAACGGGACATCTCGTCTTTACCTGCGTCCCTCACCCCAGCTTAATTACTAACTTAACTACTAACAAAATCTTACAAAGTAAGGCAATATTACAGCTACAACTCCCACAAAAATGGTTATTCTTAAACTATTTACTACCTTTAGAAAAAGAAACTTAAACTTACAATTATTGATAAACATATTGTTAGCAAGATGAATAGAAAGTGTTCTCAACTGAAGTTTTTACAATTTCTTAAACCCTGCCATATATTACAATTACAAAAAGTAAATAAATGAGCCTACAAACTATCTTTCTTATGCCACATAAATATGAAATTTATTATTATAATTTAACTAACGAGCCGCCCTTCCAAAAGTTTTCTTTCGTACAAACCTTGCCTTCTCAATTAAAAGCTCAACAAAGAAGAATAGCCTAATAACGGCTGCACCCGCCGTTCTGAAGTGATGTGTTTATTTGTCACCGGATTTAGGATATCTGCACACATCGTGGGTTTGTAAGTAATTATTCTAGCGGGATTAGGAATTCTCGATATATTGTGAACAAATCATTTCAAATACAACAAATTCCATCCAAATTCGATAGTTTAAAATATACCCGTGTCTGATTGCGCAGAAAGAGTTAAATTATTATAAATATCTATAAATTTACAATTTTTTCAACAATCCGGTGACATATACATTTGATAATTGAATTTTATTTATTAGATTTAGCCAAAAGCTCTGTAATCTAAAACTCTCTAATAAATATTTGACGTAACTATTTGGTAGTTTTACAATTTGACACATTCAAAAAGCATACAGCAGTATTGTGGTCGGTCGAACATTTGTTCATTATTGGATTTTAGTGTTATTTGCGAATTAATAAACGCCCACAACATGGTTGAACATTTCCTCGCGTTAACTCTTTTTCGGTTTATCAAGCATACTTTTCAATAATAGCTCTCTAGTTTCGCTAGTATATATATATTTCTAATATATATATATTTGTTTCTGATTGAGAGCTATTATTGAAAATTATGAAGCAATTAAAATGCATTGTCACGAGGAACAAACGTGTATGCCAATTTTCAACTCAAACGGACATTGGAAAGTGGGTAAAATTTAATTTGGAAGATTTGATCTTGGAAGGACAGGTGAAGTAAGAAATAAATAAAAGCTTGTAAAAATAGGTATCTAGCCATGGGGACTGCAGTGAAAACTTATTTATTTTGGAATAACTGTGTGTTTGTGCGACACACGGGCGATGCATAGAATAACACAGTTATCCCGTCACACGGCACGTAAAGTCACATTCGAATGTCAATGGCGCTGTCACATTAGCATGTGGCTGACGCGAACCCATAAGTTAATCCCCTACCAAAAATCACTCAACTCGACTAAAGAAGTGTTAAGTAAAGAAAATTACATATCACAAAAAGTACCCAAAGAAAATCACTTGACAGTTAAAAAATATATTAAATGTCTTAGCGAATTTAAAGCCGATTTTGTGCCAAAGTAGCTTTTGAAGTGGTGAAATATTTTTCAAACCATTGGTAGATTGGTCACGTGACGTATCGATAGCGCTTGGCATTCCCATACATTTTTGACATTTCCGATCGCTATGACGACGTTTTCGTTGATAAAAACGTCACTGTCTCTGAACATAATCTACCCGCGGGCCAAGTTTCATCTAAATTCATTCAGCTGTAAAAAGGTACGTCATTGGCGTGACTGAGGTAAGTACCTATGTTCCAACTAGTGCCTACTACTATATATGATATGGACCAAGTGATTAATACGGCATTATTAATAATACCCGGTCAATTTGAAAAATATCCAATATTTGTAGGCATTATGATAAAAACTGTTGAAATAATTAAATTGACCAGATTTTCTGAATAATGCCCATTACTTATTGGGCCGGGTTAACAGTTGTGGTTTTTTTAAATAATTTTTAATGTAGAATAGGTAAGTACTATTATATTACTATTTAAGCAACAAAGTCGACGGAGCCCCGCTGGGCGGGGCTCCTGTTACTGTCTGCAGGATCTAAAGTAACCTAACACGAAGGAGATAACGGGAGCTGAGTTCGCTCGCTTTCCTCGCTCACTTCAGCTCCCGTCATCTTCTTCGAACCTAACCTATCCGTGTCGGGGTGCCCTAAGCTCCCGAGCTCTCTTCGCTCGCTCTTGTCACTCACTAATTCATTGATCGTAATTATCGAATTGCCTAACCGTTACGTAGCAATATTCATAATGACCAGACAATGTGATAAATATAAAAGTTTAAATCAGTATTCATTACATTGCCCGATTTGTCTTGATTAGATTCATAATGTCCAGGCATTATACATAGAATGATTAATCACTTGGTCCATGACATATACATTTCAGATATAGGCACCGACTGACGTTCTTATAAAGCATCCATTGCTATTAACTGATTTGCCCTCAAGCCTCATCTTTTATTGTCAGTATTTACACGCATTGTTCAGACGAAATAGGTTTTTATTCACAACAAAGCTTCTGACTTTGTGTTGTAACAGAATTATGTGAAATGGAAAAAGATTTCCCTTATTTTTTCATCAAAATATTTACGAGATTCTCTTTTTGAAGTTCATGTAAAGTAGCGTGGACTGTTATTGATGTTTTAATTTTGATTTTTACGTAAATGCAGTCGTATTAAAATAAATTAAGAAAGCGTTTCTGTTTTATGAGTTAGTGGTCATAATAGATAACTAACGTTCACCAAGGGCTTCGCCCCGTGAATGTCGAAAATTATCCCAAAATAACACCCGGATAAAAACTATTTATTTTATTTTATTTTACAGTTTTAGGAAAACTTACAGCAAAAAAAATTATACAATTAAGAGTAACAAGAATAAGGCCAATTAAAAGTTTCCACAGATAGAAGAGAGGTTATAAACAAAAAAGAAATAGAAGGTAGACAGTGTTTTAAGTAAAAAAGTAACATAATCATAAAAAAAACGAATTGGGAACCTCCTCGTTTTGAAGTCGGTTAAAAACATGACTCAAACAGCAAGAATTTTAAATTAGTTAACATTATCAAAGAAGAGATTACAAAGAGTCCTTTTTAATTTTGATGTGTTAGTATTGAAAACATCGATGTCGACGCCCCGGCAGATCGCATTATATGTATGAGCCGCTCTTATTAAATATGCATTTCGTCTGTAATTCGTTCCTACCGCAGGAGTTTGCAATAGACAGGGATAGCGCCGAAAAGTAGAAGGAATCCGCAGTCCAATTTTGCTCAGCAATTCGGGCAGCTCGGTTGAACCGTTAGCGATTTTAAATAAAAACGCCAATTCTGCAATTCTTCTACGTTCGGAAAGAGGAAGTAGATGGAACCTTTTACAGCGAAGGAGATAAGAGGGAGAATAAGTTTTAGAACGGAATTGAATATACCTCAAAAATTTTCACTGTATGCCTTCCAATCGATTCATGTATATGTTGTAATTGGGATTCCAGACTTGAGAGGCATACTCGAGATGGCTGCGAACAAAAGTACAGTAGAGAATTTTTATGGTTTTGATGCTCCTGAACTCAGACGAGACTCTCAAAATGAACCGCAGTGATTTTGATGCTTTATTAATGATTTGATCTACGTGTTGATCAAATAATAATTTTGAATCAAATACAACTCCTAAGTACCTATTAGTATTATAAGTTATAAATTTATAAACTATGTGTGTTCCAAATTACATCCAAATCCGTTTAGTAGTTTTGGCGTTAAAGAGTAACAAATATCCATAGATGATACATCACCAAGTTTTTGTAACAGTAGTTGGATTTCAAGTGGCGTAAAGGCCAATGTAACAACTTACATTATGTGTTCATACAATTTTTTTTATTATTTATCTTATTCTATTTTATGCCTTATATATGTTCCGTTTCCGTGAATGTGTCCGTGGCATCAACAGTGGGCTCTATCAGAATATCAGCGCAGCGTTATTATCTTGCACATGCTGAGATAGGAGCCTTTTTGTTCTCGCACGGGGTTATTTATTTTTATTAATTTTTGTGTTTCTATTATTATTATTGTTGAGGAGTTCTTCAATTCTGTCCTGTTCTCTGGTCGAACTCCAGAAGCGTGGCAAAGGAGCGTGGTCATTCTGTTCTTCAAAAAGGGTGACAAGACCCGTTTGAAGAATTATAGACCCATTTCGCTTCTTAGCCACGAATATAAGTTGTTTTCGAGAATCGTCACAAATCGTCTAGCGCGAAGACTCGACGAGTTCCAACCACCGGAGCAGGCCGGGTTCCGAGGTGGATACAGCACCATAGACCACATCCACACAGTGTGGCAAATTATACAGAAGTCCGAAGAATATAATCTTCCCCTGAGTTTTGCTTTTGTGGACTATGAGAAGGGTTTTGACTCTATCGAAACCTAGTCTGTTTTGGAGTCTATGCAGCAATGCCAAGTGGACTGGCGATACATCCAAGTGCTGAGATGTCTTTATGCAAACGCAAAAATGACCGTCCAAAGTCAGGACCGGCAAACTAAGCATATCTCACTGCGTCGTGCCGTTAGACAAGGGGACGTTATTTCCCCGAAATTGTTTAGCAACGCGGTGGAGGTATATGTTTAAGACGCTGGACTGGGGAGGGAGCGGCATTAATATACACGGCAAGTACATCTCACACCTGCGATTTGCGGATGACATCGTCATAATGGCAGAGTCACTGCATGACTTGCAGCTGATGCTGGACGGCCTAGCTGGTTCTTCTGCACGCATCGGTCTCCCGATGCGGTTATGTTCAATTCACACGTCACTCCGGGACCGATTGTGGTCAATGGCGGTGCTCTCAAAGTTTTTCGAGAATACGTTTACTTCGGGCAAACTCTGCAGTTTGGTAAGAAAAACTTTGAGAAGGAGGCTAATAGAAGAATACAGCTGAGCTGGGCGGCGTTTGGAAAACTTTGTCGAGTCTTCTCGTCACGTATTCCACAGAGCCTGAAGACCAAAGTCTTCAACCAGTGCGTCCTACCTGTTATGACCTACGGCGCCGAGACGTGGACACTCACAATACGGCTGGTTCATTGGTTCAAAGTTGCTCAGCGAGCTATGGAAAAGGCTATGATCGGAGTATCTCCAAGGGATCGAATCCGAAACGAGGTGATCCGGCAGTCGGAGATGCCTATGTCCAGCAGTGGACTGCTATAGGCTGATGATGATGATGATTGTTTGTGTTTTGCTTAAATAGTGTCTTCTGTGCGGGTTACAAATAAATATTTTTGTTTCCTTCTTTCTTTTTACTACCCTAATATAAATAATATATGTATTTAACCAAGTTATAAACTATCTGTTTACTAATTTTAAGAATTTCATCCAAATGCGTTCATTAGTTTTTGCCTAAAAGAGTAAAAAACATCCATCGAGACATAAAGCCTTGTATTTCAAGTGATGTTAAAGGCAATGTAACTTAACGTATAAATATGAGATGTGAGTGGGCGACAGTGTAGGGTTATACTGCTAAGGTACTTGTACAATACCGTAAATTATAATAGCAAAGAGCTGTTAAGGGTATACATCAAATATTTACAAGAGAGTACGCCTCGTCCACCTGTGTCCTCTGATTCATATAAGGGACCGTGTATAAACCACCTTATACTTTTAAGAGTGTTTAATAATAAATATGAAAGCATATTTTTTGGAAAACTGATCTCGGTATCTTGATGTTTCATTACAAAAACCGGCCAAGTGCGAGTCGGACTCGAGCAGGAAGGGTTCCGTACCACCATCGCAAAAACGCCAAAAAATCACGTTTTCTGTATGTGAGCCCCACTTACATATTTGTTTTATTCTGACTTTATTTTTTGTTATAGCGACAACAGAAATACATAATCTGTGAAAATTGCAAATGTCTAGCTATCACGGTTCATGAGATACAGCCTGGTGAAAGACGGACAGACAGACAGACAGACGGATCGTGGAATCTTAGTAATAGGGTCCCGTTTTTACCCTTTTGGTACGGACCTCTAAAAAGGTTGATCGTTAAGAAAATTCGTACAATATTTTTTTAAATAATGTGTGCAAGACTTGCCTGTACACTCAGTGCAATAAGCCATAGAACAGCTATATTTGGTAAGAGTGCATTTTGTATGGGCCCTAGAATATTTAATAAACTACCTAAGTACATAAAATAATATATAAATTACAATTTATTTAAAAACCAATTAAAAAGTATTTAATTCATAAAGCTTAAATTCATATTCATTCATTCTGTTAATGATTATTTAAATGAGAAAATAATTAAGTTTAGTAATTGTTTCAGTAATTTAATTATATAATGTATAGATGATGCCATTGTTAATTAATATTTTATTTATTTTATTGTAATATTTTGCACACCTACCATGAAGGATATGGTCTAAAGAACTTATATAAAAATGTCACCCTGAAAACTACCCATATTTCGCAAATAAACGATTTAATTTAAATTGATAAGTATAAAAAGTGTTAACATACATACGACAGTCCATTATATTTTCGCTTCCGTTTCAATTGTATATTTTTATGTATTTTTACTGACGTTAGAATTTTATTTTATTGGTGTTTTACATATAAACCTTTGGGATTAGAAGAAAGCTGAGGGCAATTTTGGGATCATTGGCTTTACGAGCCATAAAACCTTTTTCGGATAGAATTATGTGTGAAATATTTTACTTATATCTGTGTCATGTTGTTATTATATTATCTCTGAGAGGAAGAATATTTTCCGAGTAGTTAACCTCATTAGCGGGGCCTTTATGATTACCTATATGAGTTGTTTTGACGTAAATTAGTTAAGTTTGGGTTTCGGTGATGAATCGTGTTGTGTGCGGATGAGATTGTCTGCGGAGAATTCGTTTGGGGCGCGCTAACAAATTACCATGTAATTTACACACGTCATAATTAACTCAATTCATATTATGCTGAATAAATGAGGCTTTATGTTTGTTTTCGTTGTCTGTAACCTTGAGGGAAAATTGTGGAGAGAAGTAGTGGTTTTGTTCTGCCAATGCAGAGGCAATCTAGATAACAGGCGACTATAAAACTTTTATAAAGTAAGGTCTGGTAACCTCTATCCGTGAAAGTTAGCCCAGGGTACCTTCGTAAAACCCCTCTGAGGCATACTAATACTAACATTAACCATCCAATGTTTACGCAGATAGATTAAATTGATTCCACTGCCAAGAACCACCCCATAACGCATACCAACATTTCAATTTATTTTCTGTTATAGTGAAATGAAATTTTGAGCACAATCTCATTTGTATAACTTGTTCAGCGGCGAATGAATAACTGTCTGCTGGCTTATTATCACGTTTACACACACTAAGGATGCCTCACAAACGTTTTCGCAACTTTATTAATGTTTACTGTAATAACTGTACGACATTTTTAGATTTTAATAAAATATCCCTCAAAGTTTCAATTTCCAGACACAATAGAAATTACCATTGTTTTAATCCGATTCGGAAATATGGACAGTTGAGCTGCTGACGAAACCAAATATTTTAATTCAAACTGACAGAGTAAATGTATCCAATACAATTTGAATATGAAAACGAAATACAATTGAACAGTCCGCAGGACAATTTGTTGACAAAAACAACGAAAACGCGTGGAGTGTGGACGGTCCCTTACGTGTACTACGGGTAAAGTATTTTATTGCCGATAGACCGAAATAAGTGCATAGGTATTTATTGTCATTTTATTTGTTCAAGCGTAGTGCAAACACGGAATATATCTGCGTAACCCTTTTCAGGGTGTCTGCCACTTTCTATGTATGTGAGTACGAGTTGGGTGGCGCGCCCTCTATAAATCAGAGGCGTTTTGTTCAGGCCCATTACGCCGTTTTACCGCCTTCCTACTGAGACAAAATTAGATCATACCAAAGGGAAAACCCCGTTCAACCCATACATAACTTTTGATGTAAAACCTTTAATACCGACAAGGCAATACGTGTCTGCTTGTTTAGTGCGGGGCTGTAACCGCACGCGCCGGTCGGCTTCATATCCGCTGAATATTGCGGATCTATTTCCTAGCTTTAAGTGCTTCAGAAGTTATGAATGAACACCTGAAGTATAAAGTTACAGTACCTACCGACATATCTAAATTTATCTACAGTTCGTCAGGGCGTTATGTTCACCGCTGTTTGAATATGTTGTTTATCCAAAGAGCAGTAAATCCCTCGATACTGTAAGGTTTTCTTTGATAAATATATTTATTTTTAACATCAAATAGTATTTAAAAGTTGTTAAATTGATTATCCTAGAAAATATTCGAATGTCAAATGACGTTACATCTAATGACAGTTGACGAATGGAGGGGGATTGTTCGGACACGAGGCGGGTTGAGTCAGTTGGGTAGTCTAGTCTGGACAGGTTTGTAAGATAGTTGCGTTGACCTAAGTGGATATATTGTATTGAGTTGACGGTAACTTAGTGTGAGCTGGAAAATAAAGAATAGTTCAAAGTCCAAACTGTGTGTTATTTCTGAATTACCAACTACACGTGAGTATTATTTATTCTTGAGTATTTTTCTACCCACTATCCTTGGACTCAACGGCTCGCTTTGTACTAGCTCTGTTGTCTATCTAGTGATCAAGAATACCAATTTGGTTTTAATATAACTATTATTTGCTGGCATGCACTCATCAGTTACAGAATGTATTAAAAAAATACTTTATAAAATCCCTTAAGGCTCAATTAGAAAAAAATACCAGTCAAGAGCGAGTTGAACTATTATATATAAATATTTTGGATGTGTTACTTTACGTACAGTCCTTCAAAAGAAGGATAGATGGACAGGCGCACATGTGGAAGGGCGAAAAGGCGGGCAGTAATTTACTATGTTTATTATATTGTTACGAGCTGGGGTTCAGGGATAAATTATTTAAACAGCTGACTTCAATTAATCACTGTTTATTACAAAAACACTTCTTAAACAATTCTATTACTTCGCACTATTTTCCGCTTTGATCGCTCTGTATCGCTTCTCAATCGAAACTGACCCACGACGAACCCGACCGCTCTTTATATAGCCCGGAAGATGTCAAGAACGTTCCATACTGTTCCAGGTACTTCGAGAATCTTCCAGAACAATCGACTTTTGAACTCATCAATCCCGAAGCGACTAGAAACTTCCAGAATGTTCGGTTCGAACATTCTGGAAAATTCTACTCGACACGAACTTTCGAGAACATTAGTTCCGCTATTCGATACGAGATGGCGCTGCCCTATCTTGTAACATTGCCTCCTTCTTAGACATGCTCGTCCCGAGCATTGTAAGACCCATGATAACGGGCCAACCGATCCACATGAATGACCTTCGATGCACCTCGTGGTCCCTTTTGAATTCGGTAGGTGACGTCATTGATCTTGGTAATTACGCGATATGGTCCATCCCATTTGGCTTGCAATTTAGGCGATTTTCCTTTGCTGCGTACCGGGTTATGTAACCATACCAGAGATCCTTCATCGAAGCCCTTATTGTTTGCCTTCCGATCGTAGCGAGTCTTCATCCTATCAGACATCTGCTGACCTGTCTGTCTGATGTGCTCATATACATCATTCATCCTATTCCGTAGTTCATTCGCGTAATCTGTTACATTGCGTGGAGAATCAGGTGGGGTACCGGTGATTAGATCTGCAGGTAATCGTAGTTCTCTTCCGAAATTAGCAAAAGCTGGTGTTACTGCTGTACTTTCATGAACAGCACTCCGATATGCCAGGAGAAATGGTTGAATGTGTTTATGCCAATCCTTCTGTCTGGTTTCCACAACCTTTGCCAGATACCTCTCCAGCGATTGGTTGAATCGTTCAACCATCCCGTCTGATTGCGGATGATAAGCAGTAGTTCTGGTTTTGTGAGCACCCATCACACGACACGTCTCCTTGAACACTTCTGACTCGAAGTTCCGGCCTTGATCACTGTGAATTTCCAAGGGTACCCCAAACCGACAAAACACTTCGTGAACTAACTTATCAGCCACCGTAACCGCTTCTTGATTGGGGATTGCAAACACTTCCGGCCATTTTGTGAAGTAGTCCATGACGACCAAGAAGTACTTGTTCCCGCTTTGGCTTTCCGGAAATGGCCCAGCAACATCTAATGCTATACGTTCCCATGGTGCACCAACATTGTAAACCTTTAGTGCCCCTCTGCTACGAGTTTGTGGTCCTTTCACAGCCGCACAACTAGTACATTTGCGGCACCATTCCTCAACGTCCTCTCGACAATGGATCCAGTAAAATCGTTCTCGGATCTTGATTAAAGACCTCTTAACTCCCATGTGACCCCCTGAACATCCATTGTGGTAGAGCTGTAGGATCTCCGGCACCTTAACTTTAGGTACGACCATTTGTAGATGACACTGGTCACCGCGAGCGTTCTCCCATTTCCGGCACATAACTCCATCCTGGATAACCAAGCTTTCCCACTGTGCCCAAAAACTCTTGGTGATGGAACTGGTTGCTGCGACATCACTCCAGTGAGGCCTAGGAGCACCTGATTTCTTCCATTCAAGGATCGGTTTTAGGTCTCTGTCTTCTTGTTGAGCGCTCTGCAAGGTTGCCTTCCACTCTTCGCTAAGATCCGTCCTCAAAACCCGCACTAGCGTTACCTGCTTAGCATCTTGTCTCGCACAATGTTTACAATGGTCTGGACACGGTCTTCGCGAGAGGGCATCAGCATTACCGTGCGACGTTCCACTACGATGTTGAATTACAAAATCAAACTCTTGCAGTAACTCAATCCATCTTGCTACCTGCCCTTCCGGGTTCTTAAATTGCAGTAGCCATTTCAAAGCAGCGTGGTCCGTTCGCAGGAGAAATTTCCGCCCCAACAAATATTTATTGAAATGCTGCAATGTTTTTACTACAGCTAGAAGCTCCCTTCGAGTGACACAGTAGTTACTCTCAGGTTTGGATAAGGCTTTGCTGAAGTACGCAATTACAACCTCATGATCTCCTTTTCGTTGAGACAATACCCCACCGATTCCAGTATTGCTGGCATCTGTTTCAACTATGAATTCATTTTCATTGTAAGGATAGCCTAGGATGGGTGCATTGCATGGTTCAGGGATAAATTATTTAAACAGCTGACTTCAATTAATCGCTGTTTATTACAAAAACACTTCTTAAACAATTCTATTACTTCGCACTATTTTCCGCTTTGATCGCTCTGTATCGCTTCTCAATCGAAACTGACTCACGACGAACCCGACCGCTCTTTATATAGCCCGGAAGCTGTTTCTAGAACGTTCCATACTGTTCCAGGTACTTCGAGAATCTTCCAGAACAATCGACTTTTGAACTCATCAATCCCGAAGCGACTAGAAACTTCCAGAATGTTCGGTTCGAACATTCTGGAAAATTCTACTCGACACGAACTTTCGAGAACATTAGTTCCGCTATTCGATACTAGATGGCGCTGCCCTATCTTGTAACAATATATTAGGGTTCTTTAAAAATCTTAGACACAACTGCTTACCTGCAGCCGAAGGTCGATTGATAGCGTTCAAACTCTTTGCTTTGCCGTATTGACTTACTCAATAAGGCGGCCGATTTAATTTGTGATGATGATTTCTGAAAAAGTGGGCTATTTAGAGAAATCGTTTTATTTTTCATGTAATCTTCACATAAACTTCTACCACATACAATAATTTCTGTTTTTTCTTTATGCAAACTTCGGAGTATGTATTTTTTTTAGTTTTTTGGTCTGAAGTCGATAACAATGTGCGCTTTTTGATATGATACTCCATACGTCCTAGTAGCCTCACTTCGAATTTTTAAGACACGATCTTCAGACCCAATTGCAAAACAAAACAAATGGTTTTTTTTTCTTTCTTATTTGCAAAATAGTTGGGCAAAGTCATCTAAAAGTGTTCCAAATTGCAAGTTGATAGCATTAGTAGTTCTTGAGAAATCCAGCTGTGGCTGACGGGCAGACAGACTGAGTCACACCATAAGGTACACACAAACGTTTTCGCAACTTTATTAATGTTTACTATAATACCTGTACGACATTTTTAGATTTTAATAAAATATACGAAACCAAATATTTTGCTTCAAACTGACAGAGTAAATCTATCCAATACAATTTGAATATGAAAACGAAATACAGTTGAACAGTCCGCAGGACAATTTGTTTACAAAAACAACGAAAACGCGTGGAGTGTGGACGGTCCCTAACGTGTACTACGGGGAAAGTATTTTATTGCCGATAGACCGAAATAAGTGCATAAGTATTTATTGTCATTTTATTTGTTCAAGCGTAGTGCAAACACGGAATATATCCGCGTAACCCTTTTCAGGGTGTCTGCCACATTCTATGTATGTGAGTACGAGTTGGGTGGCGCGCCCTCTATAAATCAGAGGCGTTTTGTTCAGGCCCATTACGCCGTTTTACCGCCTTCCTACTGAGACAAAATTAGATCATACCAAAGGGAAAACCCCGTTCAACCCATACATAACTTTTGTTGTAAAACCTTTAATACCGACAAGGCAATACGTGTCTGCTTGTTTAGTGCGGGGCTGTAACCGCACGCGCCGGTCGGCTTCATATTCGCTGAATATTGCGGATCTATTTCCTAGCTTTAAGTGCTTCTGATGTTATGAATGAACACCTGCCCTCTTACTTATAAACGCAGAATAAAGTTATACCAGGTATAACAAAGGTATACCCATACATTTTCATAGGTTTATACTTGGTATAACTTTATTCCGCGTTTATTTGTAAGAGGGTACGAGTATAAAGTTACAGTACCTACCGACATATCTAAATTTATCTACAGTTCGTCAGTGCGTTATGTTCACCGCTGTTTGAATATGTTGTTTATCCAGAGACCAGTAAATCCCTCGATACTGTTTTCTTTGATAAATATGTGTTTTATTTGTTAAGAATTAAATTATTTATTTTTAACATCAAATAGTATTTAAAAGTTGTTAAATTGATTATCTTAGAAAATATTCGAATGTCAAATGACGTTACATCTAATGACAGTTGACGAATGGAGGAGGATTGCACGTACACAAGGCGGGTTGAGTCAGTTGGGGAGTCTAGTCTGGACGGGCTTGTAAGATAGTTGCGTTGACCTATCCTGGCAGAGAATATTGCTTGGTCCATATATTCACGTGGTAGGGTGAATGTAAGCGTGGTTCATGCAACATGACGCTATCTATCCATATACGCACCAGCTCCAGTGCAATATGTACCGGGCTTTATATGTTTGGTCGCTGTGTTGCGTGAAATCGTAAACGTCAATAGAAAGCCTTTTAAGCCCCTGAAATTCTCCACTTCACTTTTTTCTAGTCCAACATATTCATGAAATAAAAGGCTATTAACATAGTTTTCAAGCACGGCAATACTTTTATTGAAATGAAATGGTTTATACATCCACAAACACAAACAAAACTGTTTACATAAAATTACATAAATAGCTAAATTCCATACAAATCTCTTCTCATCTCATTTCATTTTATGGACATACAAATTGCAAATATCTAGGAGTATGTCCGGTATTTGCTCGTATATTTCAGCTTAGTCGTAAAAACTAATGGTGACAAAATGACAAATATCGTGCCTACATTTTGATTTATAGCAACATTTAGTAGCTTCTGGGTACCTTCTGTTAAGGCATATCCCTAATATGCCTTAGATTATAATATGGCTTCATAATTCATATTGCTGTCCTCCTTTGCATAAATACATTTTTCTATATAAGAGCTAGACTGATCGCAATAAAGTAGCTCTTAGTAAAACAGAAATCAAAAAGTATCAAGCGAGAATTATTTACAGTAGGTATGTCAGTTTATTTTTGTTTTTCCATCCTTCTATGCCCCAGATTAAGAGTCAAACAAACACAGAAAATTCTGAACCGTTCCCGCCGATATTTATATTAATTTTGGTTTCGACATTATTTTAACACAATATTTAAGTTTGTAAACCTAGAAGAGTATTTAAAAGTGATGATGCATTTAAAAGGCAGATAATTTATTTAGTTTAGCGAAACAGAAGGCACGGGGTGGATGATTAGGGGCGGTGCGGGAGCGGTACTGACACATAATAAATAGAATGCAGAAGGTCTACTCTATAAAACAAGCAACATTGCACGCACACGTAGTCTACGTACAGAGTGACTGTAAGCACACGCGCGACTTTCATTCGCTTGACATATTTTGAGACGGCCGTAAGTACGCATCAATGTGTGAGTGTGTCTGTGTTCAGTAGTTGTACGAAGTCAGCATTCTGTATTTTCTACTTTGTGTTTGGTACGGGTGCGGGCGCGTTTAATTGGGTTTGTTTCGAGATCGGTTTCCTAGGAGCGATGTCCCTGTCTCCCGCCTCGCCCCACTAATATTAATACGATGAGAGTGGCCCGAGAAGAGCAATCATAAATCCCGTCCGTTGAGACTAAATTACAACGTCAGAATGTATAATTTTGTAACCGACGCGACTGTTTTACCATATGATTTTTAGAACTTTTTAGGTATTATTGATTAGACTTTTAGACTCGTAGCGGACAAATTAATAATTAAAAAAAATCTACCAAGTATACATTCTGACGTAACTAAAAACCAATCTTTTCCGTCTAGTATGTAAAACTGCTACCGTACACATTTTCCAGGTTTGACGGAGCGATGGTGAGATAACGGGCGTTTGAAAGGTGCCAGAACAATGGCGGAGATTTACATATACGATGCAACAATGGCTACTGAAACGTCGATTTTGTTGCCTTAGACAAAGGCGATTGAATATTCTTAGTCAGCTGTGTGCATAAACTTCGAAAACCATACACAAAGACGACACTATCCTTCGTCATATCAGACTGCATTGTCAACCGTGTTCCTTGGGTTCGACAGTTGACAAGCGTTCTATTATGGAATGTTTCCGTGATCACAACTCTTGTTGAAGTGATTAGTGATTCCTGGTACGTATAGCCTTGACCCATATTCTTGACATTAACGCCTCTTCCTGCGACACTTACGAACAAAAAGAATGGTAGTGTGACAGATCCTTTGTGTAATTAATTCATTTGTACGAGAGATTCTTTTGTTGTGAAAAACAGACACATTTTTTTTTTAAGTAAGTAAATTCATTACTTTACACCATTACGTAATCCAAGTCCGATTTAGCGGTAAGATCAGTTGTCCTGAGCCCGTATTGAGATAATTTAGCTTATATCAACAGTCATTCCAAGGCGAAGCTATTAATACTGAGGATAAAAGCTATTAGACCGATTACCGGCCTAATGCTCACGTACTATTGACGTAATGATACACAGTACTTACTATATAACGGAAAAGTAGGATAATTATCGCGTTTGACAGAATAGGAAGTAAATGGAATAAAAGTATGCTGGCAGTGATTGTGTAGATATGAAATATCTGAATATAATTGAAAAAAAAAACAAAGCATAGTTAATTTTCCTTATCCGATGTTGATTTATCAACTACCAGTCGTGTGTTAGGGTCAGTTTAACCAGATATTCAACGAATCAGTGACTCAACAGACTAACTGATACAACCCCAAATCCCACATTCTAATTCGACCATTAGGATTCAAAACGAGAATTCCATTTCCTCGCTAATCCGTGATCAAAGGTATGTAGAGTAATTAAGGCACGTCAATGTCGCCCTAGATTTGTATAGCGTCGAACCGACATTTTAATATACCTATTCAATATAGATCCTTATTTCTATGGGGCAAGCAACATGTGTCTAAGTGATTTCAGATTGCGTGGCTTAGTTTTAAACACGGGGCTCTTCGGTAAGCGCGGCCTTAACGACAGATAATCCTGCTTTTAGTTGGGTGACCTGTTACATATATTAAAGTTGACGCTCTGCCCCGGTCGCGAGCGTAGTTGCTGCTTGAGTTTTGATCTCCGGTTAATGTTTTAACTTTGATACATGGAAAACGGAGTTTGGAAAGTTGTGTCGGTTAGCGAAAATTGGATATAAGTAAGTAATATTTAGGTAAATATGATGAAATAATAATACCAGCCTGCTACTGTACCACTGCAGGGCAAAGGCCTCTTCTCATACAGAGAAGGGACGAGCTTTAATCACCACGCTTGCTCAAGGTGGGTAGGCGATTTCAAACTTATGATAACTACATCCGCAATAGAATCAAGGTTACCGACATAGCCCGAAGAATTGTCAAACTTAAATGGCAGTGGGCAGGGCACATTGCTCGCAGAACGGATGGCCGTTAGGGCCGAAAAGTTTTAGAGTGGCGACCGCGTACCGGAAGACGCAGCGTTGGAAGGCCTCCCTCTAGGTGGAGCGACGACTTGGTCAGTGTGGCGACGCTTGGGGGAGGCCTATGTCCAGCAGACGTCTTTCGGCTGAAATGATGATGATGATGATTAAGTATATATTTTTCTCATGATGTTTTCCTTCAGCTATGTCTAAGATAAACTTAGAAAGAAATATTGAAAAAGTCACATTCGTAATTGCCCGGCCAGACAGTGTGCCATCTGATTAAATAGTACTTTTGTGTGGACTCAAAGCGGTATTTTAATATGTTATATAAACACACACACACACTAAACACCGAAAAAAATACTTTCGGAAAGAATGTATCAGCGAATCTACGACTGCGAAGTACCTATATAATAATATGCAGATATACCCACCTACATCCAATTTATCACCGGAAAGCAAGTTATATTTGGTTCGGAAATTGCGGTGGTGTAGTGTCATGTGCGAGTCACGTGTCACGCGGTGACGTCACTCCTCTTTCCCGTCGTTGATCACTTCACACGCGCTAGATACGATACTTCGTCACGCCCGTCTTCTAATATTAATTTCGGTCTTTCTTAAAAGATTACATTCGTTTTTTTAAGCAGCTGTTAATTAATTTAACGTGAGAGGCGTCAGGAACTGATGATTTCTCGGTTAGAGTGCTTTAAATTAATATCTGTACTCAGGCCCATTAATAATTCTGACGCCAATGCATCTTTAGCAGTGGTTCTAGCCAACACTGCCCGAGTTTGAGTCATATTTGAGTTAGAATTATGGAGTAAAGATGTAAATAGTCAGTGCAAATAGTCAATATATAGGAAGAGTTACCTCACATGAGGTTCATTATAGAGGGTTTCGAAATCAACATCATATCAGCTGAAAGGCGTCCACGCCTCAACCAAGCGTCGCCACATTTACCAGTCCGCCGGAAAACGCCGAGAAAAACCCTCTCCATTGCCCTTTGGGTGACTTTAAGCTTTCTGGTTAGGCCCATTTTGAGCGACCATGTGTCAGGACTATAGGTTATCACTGGCAACACACACTGATCATGGCAATTTTGAAACGCTGTGGTAAGTTGGACGAGAAGATAAAACCCGAACCTGCCCAGCCGGAATTGACGGTTGACCTCTTTATCGAAGTTAGACCTACCCAACATGTCCCAGGTCGACATAGTCGTCCACAACTTCGAGTGTAGTCTCCGACCTTTATAGGAGTGGGTGTAACATGGGCATTCAACATCACCTTGGTTATGTCCATGTTTATTTTAAAGACCCTCTCTTTCGGAAGCTCTACTGAGGTCATCGAGCATTGTACTGAGGTCCTCCATGGTCTCAGCCATGACCACTATATCGTAGGCAAACCGAAGTTGAGTGATGTACTCGCCATTGACGTTGATATGCGTTCTATAGCTATGACCCAGTTCCAGGAACGAAAATTATCAATAAATTAATGTGACCGAATGTAAAACGCGTGTTAGCTGTGATTGGTTTGCATGAACTATCAAGCACCAATCCCATTACTTGATTTGCGTGTCATTAGTAAGGCCTCGATAATACCTTGCATTCAAACGATTGTTAGAGATTGAAAATAAATGATAATGTGTTTTCTGTCGTAAATAATAGTGACTAATTTTGAGGAATGCCTCAATGGTGTAGTGGTCGCAGGTGCTACTGTTAAGCATGAGGTCCTGAGTTCGATTCCTAGGTCGTGCAAAGTGTTATTGGGCTTTTCCATCTGGAATTTCTCAGTAGCTTCCTGGAGTCTAGTTTTGCGCCCAGTTGATGGCTCTGCCTAACCCTTCGGGGAATATGGGTGCGATGGTTTATTATAATTATATAAATTTTCTGGAAAAACGGGTCATTCCCTACTGAAAATTGATGTTCTTCTTCTTCCTGCCCCCTTTAATTCAATTTATTTGGGGTCGGGCCTCCTTGTGCGTCTACGCCAGGATGGTCTATCCTGAGTTTTCGATGGTGGCTATTTTTCTCCTTGAGGACTCTCGCGACAATGGTCCACCAAGAGGCTGGTGGTCTGCCCCTTGTTCGTTGCTTGGTGTTGATTTTGAGCATAGTCTTCACGGAGCAGCTATCTTCACGTTTCATAATGTGCCCAGACCATCTCAGACTGCTCTCTCTGATCTTGTCGGCGATTGGTGCTACCTTGAATGATCCTCTTATGTATTCGTTCCGCACTTTATCCTAAGTGCGTCAAACCCCCTGCCAGCGGAGAATTTTCATCAGATTTTTTTTATCTACAACAAATACTTTCCACAATTATTGTCAATCTCTAAACCTAGCGCTAGCACATGTCAATGGTCTCAAGCGGTATCAGCGCTTCGTGTGTTTCATAAAATAGAACCGGTATCGAAACATGCAAAGAATATTGGACTGTCAATCAAATATTTTGCATAGGTGCGTCTGTTTATTGCTTTACAATTACATAACTATTTTTTTTATCGCTTTTGGTGGATTTTTCATACATACGCATAAAATGTTTTGGGAACGCTTAGTGGGGAAGGGGAAGACCAAATGAACGATAGGTGAGCCATGCTAAAAAGTAGCCTTTATTTCTTTCTTTTCTTTAAGATAAATGAAATAAATAATTTATTTGTAACATTTTCTCTTAACCTAAGTAGAACAATGACAATGAAGTGAGTATCTAATACTGATCATGCTTAAGAGATTACGTTGACGACTGTACTAGTATAAACTGTGTCATAGTCAACATCGCCCTCCTCCCAATGTACTTCAATATTACAAAATTATTGATAAGGACAGAAAAAAAAATTGAATCACTATTTTTTTTTGTTATGACAATAGACAAAAATTGGTAATGCAAGTACCTGTGTGTAAGTGTGGTGTGTTGTGCAGTGTGATGTGTTGGTGAGTGTGTGGATGCAATTATGACTATTTGTTAATTACTATTTCCTCCGTTTCTGAATAGTCCAACTGTAGGAGCCAGTCACGTATGACATTCTTGCACTTGCTAACAGTTAGAGGAAAGATGTTATGGATTCGGTTCGCTTTGTTATATAATTGGTTACTTATAACATAATACTGGTGCATTGTAGGGTTGTTCTATGGGGTGTTGGTACTTAGCAATCATTCTGATGAAAATATTTAGTAAGTCTAGAATTTAACAGCTTTTCAAGAATTTTGGAAATAACGGTTAGCACCATAGATGACGACTAATAGAGAAGTATGGATGAAGTTATGTTGCCTAGACTGAAAATAAATTGGAATTAGGTCAAGAGAATGATGATGATGTTTTGGTAAAGCGCTTTCACTGTGGGTTCCGCTAAGAACTTGGGCCGTCATACTGGAGTTTCCAAGTATAGTCGGACTTCTTTTGACACGGAAAAAGGTTTTTCAGTAATGGTGTACAGTAAAGTGGGCCAATAATTTTTGCACTTTTAAAACATGAATAGAAATAAAACTACAACTGTTATTTTGTTGATTATATTTTTAACGTTTTGAAAATTTAATGAAATTTATTTTTTAAAAATGACATCGTCGAGATGTGCACCGTCTCGTCGTTGGCACTCTAGCAATCGACTACGCAAACTTTGGAAAACTCGCTGACACATGCTGCGGGGGATCGCGGCTATCTCGTCGTGGATGTTTCGTTTTAATTGGGATATATTCGTCGGTTTATTAAGGTAGACTCGACTTTTCAGGTATCCCCATAAGAAAAAATCGCATGGTGTAAGATCCGGGCTTCTCGGAGGCCATGGAATATCACCTCTGCGAGAAATCAATTTATTCGGAAACATTTCTTTGACTACCGGTAAAGTCACATTTGACGTGTGGCATGTTGCTCCATCTTGTTGCATCCAGGTCCTGCTGTTGTATCCTTGAAATTCATGCAACTGCGGCGTCAAAAATTCTCGCAACATCTTGACGTATTCCGCTGAATTCACAGTTACATTATTTCCTTGATTATTTTCAAAGAAATACGGACCAATTATGCCCTTTGCTGATATGGCAGCCCATACTGTCGTTTTAGGTGAATGAAGTGGCTTTTGGTGTTTAAGGCGAGGGTTTTCCCTGCTCCAATATCGACAATTGTGCTTATTCACGTGCCCGTTGATGTGAAAGTGGGCCTCGTCCGTAAACAATACATTCTCCAGGCTAGAGAATTGCTCCAGCATTGTGTCAGCCAATAACTTACGTTGAATGTAATCATTTGGTTTCATCTCCTGCACAATTTGAAGCTTATACGGGTGCAGTTTGAGGTCTAGATGCAAAATCCGCCGTAGACTGGTTCTCGGTAATGCCAGAACCGCCGAACGCTTACGCGTAGATAATTCTGGATCGTTCCGAACGGAAATTTCAACCTCTCGAATGTTCTCATCGCTTCTTCTTGAACGTGGCCGGCCTGTTTGTTTAATATTCGTTGTCGATCCCGTTTGCTCGAACTTCACGACCCAAGCTTTGATTAAATTCACACTTGGACACTCGCTTACACGGCGTAATCCATATTCAATTCGAAACAGGCGTCGTACAGTAACGTAGGAATCGTTGTTTTTGTAAAATTGTTTAACACAAAAAGCACGCTGTTGTCCCGTGAAGCGCTCCATCGTGACTAAAATTGCATGTAGCGACGCATAGTTTCCCGCCACCCGCGCACCCCTCCCTCCAACGGTATTCGAGAAATTTAGTGTTGCAATTTGCAAAAATTATTGGCCCACCCTGTATATAATAAATAAAAGGGTCTTGGTCAATTTTTTTTGCGGCGGCTTCTGAATATTAAACCAAGGATTCCCATGTGATTTTTACTCGCATTATTTTTGTCAACCGGTTGGCCTAAATTGAGTAAACAATTTTTTTTAATTCTCTAGAAAAGTGTCAAACAGACGACTTGTGGCATTCTGGAAAATAAACCCGCGCAATAAAACTTGCTGATCTGGTGATAGTATGCATTAAAAGAAAACCTGCGGGCCACCACGGTGACGAAAAAGTTAAGTAAGAACTTTTGTCGTTGCACTTTTCAGCGAGAGCTGCAGCTGAATTTTAAATATGCTTTCGCATTCCGAGTAAAATTATCAGGCAACATAGGTAGCTATGTACCCACAGTAACATATTTTAGTAGGTAGATATGCAGTTAAACATCATTATTCGTTATAATAATCACAGCGGATCTTTGTGGCTCTAAAGTTGGCTCTGTCAACTATTGCACAAGAAACAGTTTAACTGCATAGAGTAAGCGAGATAGGATGATGCGACAAACACAAGTGAGTGAAAGAGACAGTTATACAATGCTATCTTCACTTTCAATAATGACACAAAAATAGCTTCTGCGCAGGTTGTGAGTAATAAACACTATGCAGGCAATATTAATTATATTCGATGTCAAAAACATGACCACTCGAACACTAACAAAATGTGTTAAATATTGTATGTATATATTTCCTTTGTTTACCGAAACATTATCCTAGTGTGCACTTGTTTGTGCCTTTATTACAATCAAGCCTTAATAATAATATACGTTTTTACCCACACATTGTACACATTATTACGTTTGAGGCATACCTTATTTAATAACATGCCTGTTATAACAGAACAAAGGGTGAGTAGGCGTTGATAACTATAATGATAAAGACAGCTACTGACACTTGATATGCGGAGAATATTCGAATAGTTAAAGCTTGCCTACAAAATAACAAAGGATTCAAGAAATTGAAGCAGGCGGAAAGGGCTGTGTGTTTTTTCTTAATCAAACTTCAAATTAGCAATTTTATCACATTCGTAATCGTCAGGACCTAAACATGGCGCATAAAAGAGCTGTTCAAGTAGCCATCTACTGGTAAAGAAAAATAATGGTTGGGACTATTTTTTTATTTGAAATAGTTAAATTCGTTGAAATGTAGTACATACTTGTATTTCATGTACCTTGAACGGTCTGGCAACATGACATGAATCAACTATTTGGAGTTGTTCTGAACTACTGGAATCAAACTTCAGAAACGTAATGTAGATAAGTCAATTAATCAGACACTACGACAATCAAGCTGTTATGTTGTATAGTGGAGAGAGCAGACTGCTTTTCGCAATATATATGAATACTTTAATAAAACCAGCCTGTATTGTTTTTTACGGTGGCACACGACCACGGTTACCTTCTGAACACCACTATGAGTTGTATATAAAATACAATAATTACTATTACTGCCCCAATGCAGGGTAAAGACGTCTTTTCATACTAAAAAGGCACGACATTAATGCGGGTTCGCGATTTCGAAGTCAGGTTTCCTCACAATATTTTCCGTCACCGTTGTCAGCTATGTCCAATATAAAGCGTGTTACATCGTCGACCGCATCATCGCTTGCCATCGGGTGAGGTAGTGGTCAAGCGCGAGCCTAGCAAAAAATAATAATTAAAAAGCACTTAAATTGAAAAAAATCAGTTCAAAAATACGACGTTCAATTCGACGCTTGAGGGAGGCCTGTGTCCAGCAGTGGACGTCTTTCGGCTGATATGATAATGATGATGATGAAGTTCAAAAACTAAAACTAAAACCCGACTACTGAAAAATCACGCTCTAAAAAGTATGAAACAAGAAAATATTCTCATCTGAAATTGATATGTACAAACTATTCGATATCTATCGGGTATTAAATAAACAACTAACATGTAACAAATATTTTATTGTATTTTGGTGTTCTGAGGATAACTGTGGTCGTATGCTACTTAATGCTACTAATTTATTGTTTTGTTACGGTTACCCTCTGAACACCACTATGAATATGTATGAAATACAATAAAATATTTATTACATGTAAGTTGTTTATTTAATACCCAAAACATATCGAATATTTTGTAGATAACGCACACATGAAATATTTTTTTGTTCATACTTTTTAGAGCGTGTTTTTCAGTAGACGGGTTTTAGTTTTTGAACTTTTTTTATTTTAAGGATTTTGGGGTTTTTGCAGTGCCACGTCACATTTTTTTTCTGTTTAGGGTTTGTTGTTTTACATGTATCTAGATAATGCATAAGTTACAATAGTGGACTCTAGATTATAACGATAACGTAGTTGTTGACAAAATTATGATGTACCAAAGCATACCTTCATTTTCCCTAATCAATGATACCGTACCAGATGGGGAGACTTAAAAATTATTGAAAGAAAGGATTAAAAACAAAAAAGTAAATTCTGTCTGCAACAAAGTAACAAATAATAAAGGTAGCCCATCCAATGCAACCAACCTCGTTACAGTACTTAATGTGTGAATGACGTGGCAAATGCCCGCACAAAGCACTCATGACAGCCGCGACTGAGCTCGGTCCAATATTGCCCAATATTCCCTGTAAAACCGCAATGTCAAAGTGTGTATTCAAAATGACACTTTGTTTGTAGTGGCCCCTCTGTCTGCGGCGCGCCACCGCTTACGTACTTTGTGCCTATGACCAGCGGAAAGCAAGACGCTTTCAGCTGCAAAAAATTATGATGATGTAACAAGACGTTTCCAAGACGAAACCTCATTTGTCATTATGATAAATAGTTTAGAAGTTATGAGGGAATAGATTAACATAAATACACACATACCGCTCAAAATCCTAACCTTCCATTTTGATTAGCCGTAGTCGGGTAAAAAGTTACATTGGTACTTGCTAAGATTTGAACCTACGACCTCAAGCACGAGAGGCCAGGTCGTAGCTACAGACAGGGCCACCATGATTCTTTGCTTTATGGTGGCGATTTGCAGATAAGTAAAGAAAGCCGTATAACTACTGGTATGACATTAGGACAGGGAAGACCACAGAAAGGATGAATGGAAAGTGTGATGTGGCGAAATAATGACTAACAGAGAAGTATGGTAGAAGAGATCATATTGACAGGACCTGCAGATTTAGAGTTCAGACTGCCACTTCTAACATCTTCATAACATCAATATTTCTAGCATCCGACAGAAGACGGCAGTGTAGAAGTGCTTACTAGCGCTTGTCTCAAAAGAATATGCTAGGCTGATAGGGCTGGATTGAGCCATCCTTCGCTGTCTCCCGCCATGGCTCTCTTGGCCTAAATGTAAATAAGCTACAGCGTGACTGCAACTGAGGCTGACTGGGATAGAACGCAGTAAATGAATTGAACGAGTGTATTAAGGTACACCTTATTACACTCATCTCTACGCACTCTCTCATCTTACGTGCCGCTTATTACAATAAGCGGCACGATAGGAAGCACAGACGTGTGTACGAGAAACCGTCCGGGCAAACTTACAATGTTACGAGGTTTAGTATTATACCCATGATTAGTAAACTTAATTTTATTCTGTTAATAAGTGGTTATGACATAGTTGTTTTTCTACTTGTAATACATAGAGACATAGACGAATGAGTATAGAAGGAAAATGCGGTTGCGTTTAAAGATAAACATCTATCTATATATATCTATATATCTAGCTAGAATAATATTTCACAGACCCTTTGGAAAAGTTACATTCATATTTTATAATAAACAACCCGGGTAACGATTGCTAACCGTGTGATAATAAAATAAAGTCTATTGTGAAGTAGAGAACCCGAGTTTTTAACAAGATAGTAAATTCATTGTGTAACATTTTGTGCCTCACAAACAGTCAGAATACACCGGGGCTCCTAGTTTTTGTTAGGCTTCATTTATTTATTTTACTCAGTTATGTAACCGTGTATTCGTATAATACGTTTGTTTACTTCATTTTTATTGCTACTTTAAATTCTTGATGTTATTATTAAACGACTAGCTTCTGTCAGCGGCTTCGCCTCCGTGAATGTCGAAAATTATCTCGGGGGAATATATTCCTATGATAAAAAAGTATTCTATTTGCCATTCCTGACTATAATCTGTCTCTGTGCAAAATTTCATCCAGATCCGTCCAGCCGTTTGAGCGTGAAGAAGTAACAAACATACAAACACACACATACTCACAAACTTTCGCCATTATAATTTTAGTATGATATATATTTATATATATATATCTATAATTCTCGACAATCATTGGGACAGGCCACTGCACAGAAGTCGCGGGAAGAAGCTGGCCATGATATAACTTATAACCCAATTTTATTGAAACATCCCTTCTATTTGATAACAGCAATTAAATTCAATAATAAATCATTTATAGACTTTCAGTAACAATAGCGGGTTCAAATTAAAATCGCCGTTCGCTTCAATTCTAGGAAGCGAACGACAAAAGCCAGCGTGTACTTAAACCGTTAAAAGTTAATTGAAAATGATTCGTGTTAATTCGACATTATTGTTTTGTCACATATTTAAGCATGTTCCGATAAGAGCACAGAAATCTTAAGATTTCTGTGGATAAGAGCTTCGGGCTTCAGAATGACAAAATGAATTATATTTGTGTCGTGTTTAAATTTACCTAAAGGATGGGTCTGTAGTATCTATTTAAAGTTTGCAAAATTATAAGTAGGTCGGTGTTGTGATCGTTTTTAGAACCTAGATTAGATTATTTATTTAGTTTTTATGTTGTATTACTGGCGAATGTGCTGCGTTTACAGAAGTAAAAAACACTGGGAGAACTTTTCTTTTTAGGGTTCCAACATTTGAAAATGAAAGTTTTTGTCCGTCTGTCACAGAGATTCTTCTCGAGACCTTTAAAAGGCAGTTATTTTAACTTTGGCTTAACAAATACCTACTAATATAAATTGCGTTTCTTTGGTTTAAGGATGTAAGACGATAAATACCACTTAAGTACTACTACGTAACAAACAAGTATGACGTAATTACTCGGTTCCTGCCCATTCTTTGCTGATATACCTTTGCTAACCCCATGGGGTCTTAAAGGGCGGTCCACTTGAGACTAGGGTCTAGGCAGGTGCGTTGTCAGTAATTGAAGCGTGTCTGGGTACCTATATTTACTTACTAGTAGATATGGAAGATACTTGTATTTGTCACTAGCCTTTGCCAGTGGTTTCGCCCGTTTGAAAGTCGAAATTTATTCCACGAGAACTTAATAAACTACGGGGTTAACACATCCTATTTTGTAATCCGGGCCATGTTCTATTTGTGTTCAAAATTATATTGAAATTCTTTAAGCCTTTGAGGCATTTTTAATTGATAAACATCTATAAATACAGACTTTCATATCTATATTTTTATCTACATCTACACTAATATCATACAAAGGAAAGATTTGATTGTTTGGAAGTTTGTAACGGATAAACTAAAAACTACTTATCCGATTTTGAAAATTCTTTTACCAGTAGAAAAATACAACTATTTTATATTATTTATTTCTGAATTACATAGCCTAACATAGGTTGTATTTTATCCCGAAAACGGGTCCTTTAGAGTGGACAACGGGAGCGAAGCCGCGGTGAAAAACTAGTTTATAATATTTTGTCTGTTTTTTTATTAGAGTATTGCTTGTTGCCGTCGACAAAATGTATCAGTATGTACCATACCAGTAGTAAAACCTAGGGGAATAGCATTGTATTACAAAGTTATCTGAGAACAAAAATATATTATTATATATCTCTACAAAGTAAGTACAAAGTCATGAAAGTTTTTACAATAGATGTGGGATTTCTTGTAATATTTTCCTTAAACTGTTCTGTCTTTGTTTTTTCTGTCTGTGTCCATTTAAAGTAACTTCAAATCTTTGAACGACTGTTGCAGGTACTTAGAGGCACTTTTTAAGGGCGCTCGTAGAATTCACCCTTTATACCTACCTTCAGGTAAGTAAGTTCCTAAATTTCATACATCCGAGCACCAGTTTGTTTCTACTACGGAACTGATTCTTTTGAAGGACATTCGAAGGGTCACACACAACCAAAAGGGTTCATGTATACCCTTCTAAAGCATCCCATCATTTGTCCTAACATCCGGGCGATTAATTATTCAGTATTTATTAATGAGACAGGAACATAATCCTTTGGTTTTACAGAAATAACAAATTATTTTACCTAGTTAGTTCTTCAAAGCATTCGCTCGGTGAATCTCTTAACAATGCAAGAAATTCGGAGTCAACTTGATGAAAAAGAAAAGTTGGTAAAGACAAGAAGATTTATATTTTGTAACTCCACTAGAAGAAACTGCAAAAAGAAGAAAGTACTAGAAAATGGGACCTAGCTGCAGAATTCTCCCTACCAGATGCTTCTCGTACAGTATTCGAGATGAACATAGTTCCGCTGCTATTACGAAAAGATCATTGTGACAATACAGTAGTTTATAATTTGTGCTGTTGTAATAATATCGTGGTGGCCCAGTGGCTAAGTCCTCGCCTGTCGTGCTTGAGTTCGTGGGTTCAAATCTGGGCAAGTAACATCGCGACTTTTTTCAAATTCATATGTACTTTCTAAGTTTACGTTGGAGATCACAGGCAACGGTGAAGGAAAATATCGTTACGTAACGTAAAAATAGTTTTTATTTAGAGTGACTAAGACCAATATTCACGGGGATCAAAGCATATTTGGTGGAATGAATGTGAGTGAATTTATTCAGATTTTCTTTAACAAAATGAAAAACAAGAAAAGTTATGATCTTTTTGTCCTCGCTCTCATTAGAAAATTTCTTAATGAGTTTTATTTTGTAAGGTATGTTTTTGTCAGACACAAATCCCAAGTAAATACTTAAACGCATTGACGTAAGACCAAGAAATCGTTACTGAATATTATAAATATGGAATTGGAAAAATAGTTTGTTGGCTCATTTATGTACTTTTTGTGTTAGAGTGTAATTTATGGCAGGGTTTAAGAAATTGTAAAAACTTTAGTTGCGAACACTAAACATCTTGCAAACAGATGTTTATCAATATTTGTAAGTTTAAGAATAACCATTTGTGTGGGAATTGTAGTTGTAAAATTTCGTACTTTGTTAGATACTGAACTACTAAAATTCAATTAGTAATTAAGCTAGGGTAAAGGATGCAGGTAAAAACGAGATGTCCCGTTGTAGGATGTTTAAAGAGTAGTCCTAAACGAAAATTGATGTGAGACAGACCTCTGTTCATCAATTAATATCTTATACACTTATATTAATTCCTTGCCCTGTAATTTTTTTCCTGTATTTGAACATCCCGATACTACATAATGGTGAATGTGATTATGTTTGTTTGTTATGCTTTCACGCCGACTTTGCTCGCCTACTCGACCGAGCATCTTGATAACCAGACCGAATCGGATTAGAACAATGGTAATTTCTATTGTGTCTGGAAATGGACAGTTGAAGGTGTATAGCAGAACCTATATTGTTTCATAAATTAATTAACATTTGAGATACCTGCGAAGCTTAGCTGAATATATATTGGATTAATATGCTTAGCAATGGATAATTAAACCAAGGTTTCTTGTAATATTATACTTTGACAATGTATTTTTGTACAATACAGGAGAGAACAGACACGGGCTGAAAGTGGTAACGGTGACCGAAAAGTGGAGTAAAAACCGTCGAAGTGAGAGTCTGACTCGCGCACAGAGGGTTCTGTATAAGCAGCTATATTCACCAAAATAAAAAGGTAACATTACTAACATTCATAACAATGAAAGCACCGAACATTGATCTAACGAAGTGACAAAATTAACTTTTCCATTCGAAATCTGTTGTACCAACCTAAAATCAACGTTTTTAAGGAATAAACATAATAGTCTAGATATTTCGATTTTTTAACAAGAATTTTATAATTCAGTTCTAACTTCGTATTTTTGTCTTGGCCCAAATTTATTCTATTAATATGTATGATTAAACATGCCAAAACATTTCCTTGAAACTTTTACAGCTCGACATAAGTATTACAGCGCGTCAAAACATACCGTAGGAAGTTTCCCAGTTCAAATATTTGTTTCTATGTATGACGTAATGTCTCGACAAGAGTGATACATTCATATATCGAATCGATTCATCGTTTGGATAAAAAATCGACCTCAAGTTTCACAATGGGCTTCATGCCGCTAACATAAGAAAAGGCGAAAAAAAAGGTGAAAATTGGAATACGATTTCTGAATTCTGATTCACAATTAATGAATAATCTCGTCTATTGCAAAGAAAATTAACCTATTATAGTTGAAGACTGCGCACCTTAGTATATTTGTAATTGTATTAGTATAGTTGTAAAAAAGATTGATTGAAATACAATATACGACCCGACGTCGACGTTGGGCGAAATAGGTTGGTAAGGTAGGTTTTGTGGGGCATAGGTTAAGATTTAACAAACTTGTACCTTAATAAATAAATAAATAAATAATAATAATAATAATAATAATACCCAGCCTAAAAAAACAATCGAAATCACCGCGTTAAATTTCCCGTGATAACTATATTGTTTTCAATTATGAAACGCGAAAGTTTTAAAGTTAATACAAAGATTGATGTTGTAAAGGAATCGTCTCAAAGTACTAGATAGCTTATACTGCATGTTCAAGTGAGTAAATTCTAATTTATTTTTTTCAATTATTTATTCGTTGTGTCAATCTTTCTGATTTGATAGATGGACGGACAGGGAAAACTTATCGTATATTCCGTGCAATGTTTTCTGTAGAATATTTGTTAACGGTTAGCCGTGTCGCTGTCATCGTATGATTTATGTTATGTGCAAGGCGGTCCTATCAGATATTTTCTATTTCTGTCACGACGCCGGTGGCCACATCGTATATCCTGCAATATTTTCGTTAAGGTATATAATCCGTACATTTTTTCGTTAGTGGAATGTGACCACATCCTGATAAATGTGCCTGCTAAACTGAGATAATGTACAGCGCGTCCTTCGTATTATCTCGCTACAGCTTCTCAAAGTGAATCTCTTGACTGTACAAATGTCAACATTAAGTATTACAAATTGTTTATGAATGTAAAGCTGAGCGTTTAGACCGGAGTTTGAATGGATCATTTATTATAAGTTGCTTTATGGCTCGAGTCTTTGACGTTGTTTATCGATTATGTCGTAATTGAGAAGTTATTGTTGCTTTAGTTTAGCTTGCATTTTGTTTAGTCCGGAGATGTAATTAATAAGTACACGCTTTGCTCGCTCGACGCTTGCAGATTGCAGTCGCAGCTCTGAACTGCAGCAAATGAACGTGGGGCCGTTTCAATTAACATTTCCTGTTGTTACTGCTTATTACGTCACTCGTTCATGAAAGGGATAGATGCTACTTTTTAAATTAGCTCCGTACTGTATTTCAGCATTAAAATAAAGCGTTCCCTTCTAAATTAATTAGGCACTCGTTTTTAGATCAACCTCCTAATTAAATATTCATTTCTCATTTTGCTTAAATTTTGGGCTCCATTAGTTTGTCTTAATATTTTATTTAACCTTTTCTTAAAAAAGGAGGCCGGAAGGTGGCTGACCTTTCCCGGGTCCAGCACGAGGCTTGCCGCTTCTTGTAGAACACGTTAGCGCTTTACATTATCCTTTCTTTGTTTCAATTTAAGTTGGACATTTGTGATCGTCTTATTGCGGCATTACAAGACGGAGGAATCTAGTAGAATCGGTGGGACGTGCTCCACTCATGAGCTCTGGGAGATTTCCATAAATCCTACCTCAGCTCCCTCGTTCAATCTGTAATGATAAAACTTTAATGTGCAGTTATTTTAGTAGAATGAAAGCAGCTAGTCATCTCCAGATAGTCTCAATTTATTTCTAGAGCGTTACTTATCTTTGTTATTTCAAACTAACAAAGATTTCTCTAGTAATTTTTGGTTTGTTCTACAAATAAACCGAATAAACAAGACTGTCTCAACGTTTTGTATCGTCACGACAACAAAGGTTGCAGTTTCCTTCTGATACGTAGTTTAGAGAACAGACAGGCGATTTGCCGTTGAGAGGCTTTTCTTGGGATTTTTCCGGATACAGGAGCGTAACTAACTCCACGACTGAAATGTGTTTCTCTACAAAAATATCTCAGATTTGTGTGGATATACTCCCCGTAATGTAATATTCATCAATGACGTACGGAAAGCTGTTCGTGAGATTTACATTCGTGAATTAAAATGTGTCAATAGTTTGTTGTTCTTGTTTGTACCGACTTGCCTGCTGTTCTTTATATTTTATTTTGCTCAAGTAAGTCTACTCTTCACATTATTTCGTCGTTTATCCGCAAAATACGTGTTCTCGTTTCGTGTTCTGCACCACAACAAAAGGAAATAAAACTAGTATAAACTGTAAATTACACATTTAATTAAGAAGCCCATAACGAAGCAATGGCGCCGGTCCAATTAAATTTCGAAAAATAACTCGCACGGTCGTATCCCACATGTGAGATTTTTCAACAAGTTTCTCAATTTGGGCGAAGGCTTAGCAGTTATACGACACCCGAGGGACTCTCGATCGTTTTGCCTACAAAGTATTATTTTATATGAATTTGCCTTTGCCGATAGGTATATTACATTAAGTCGAGCTATCTTCTCTCTTCACGTAGTATTGGACGTTGGCGAAAAGGCTCATATTCATATTTCTACGATCGGACTGGACGTTGAACGGTGGTGATGTAGCAATTGTTACAAATTGGATGTGAACATTTTTGATATAAACTTTCACGAACTTCTGTATTTTATTCGTCGTAACTTCGATTTCTGATATTACATAGATACCTATATAGTGTAGATGTAGGGATGTAATGTTGTAATGTGGGGGAGTGGAGGGTACGTAAAGACTCGTCATTCGTGGTGCTTTGCCAATCGCGATCAAGAACATTGGGAACGGAACAAGATGTCTATCTAAATGCAGATATCTGGCGTGTTGTGTACACTTAACCAGCCACGCGAATACTTTACATACAAACGATGCTAATTAGCAAATTACACGAAGGTTTAATTAATTTTATTCAACGGAGCATCGAATCGCTAAAGAAAATAATATGAGGATTAATTATTTAGTTTCTAAGCTACCAATTCATTTATGACTAGCGGACGCCTCGAGGTTTCACCTGCGTAGTTCCCGTTCCCGTGGGAATACAGTGATGAAAAGAAGCCTATGTCCCCCGGGGACAGTGTAGCTTGCCAACGGTGACAGAATTTTTGAAATTGGTCTAGTAGTTTTTTTTTATTTATTCGTTACATACAAAAATACAAATCTTTCCTCTTCATAATATTAGTTTAGGTTTAAAGCTTCATCGAATAGCAATATTTATGAGTCTACATCAACTTCAAGGCAAAGGTCTCGTTTTAACAGAAAATATATAGCGGCGAAAATAAAAATAAAACAAATACAATTAAAACATTTTCTAAACATACAAACAAACCTAACCTAACACAAATCGAGTTTCAAGGGTCAGCTATTCGGTTTATTTACATTGCAACTCAATGTTGTCAGTAAAACAGTATTAGAAAAAGTTATATTTTTTGGTAGTGTTGTAAAAAAGGTAAATCTAAACATTAATATTAATTAATACCGAGCACTGAATTAAATGAAAATAGACTGAGCAAAAGAGATGTGGGTACAAGGTACGATTGATTCTGTTCGTTTCTAGAACTTTGAACATGGTTAGCTAATCAGGTAGTCATAGGGCTATGAAATTAGTTAATAATAAATGATGGCATTTAATCTTTGCCTTTCTAGGTACTGGTAAAACCGCTATGTTTAGGTACAGTCAAGCGATTTGATTCATGACCCATTCAGCCGATAATTCGTTTGAAGACTTCAAAACATAAAGGTTTCCCCTCTATTACCTTTACCTCATGTAGGGTAAAGCGTTTGATACCTAATGCTCCCTAAAGCCGTTTCCCTCTTAGTAGGCACCCGAGATTGGAACTATGCCCAATAAGGATAGGCTTCTAAGACCGCCATTAACGTGCTGTATAATTGCACAGCCAAACTACTGCTTTAGGGATCTCCTCCAAGGATTATAGACGCGATAGTTTTCCGGAATACTGTTTGCAGTAATATTAAAGCTATTGTTTGGAAACATGCATGTGAATCTCAGAAGCTTTGCAGTCTTGTTGGGACCTCGTCTATATATCTTAGTATGCAATACTATAGTACACAGAGAGCACCAGCATCCTAATTGTGTAAGTAAATTCGGCAAAGGAAACAATCTGTTTCTTTCCCAAAAACGACTTTTCGTATGACGAAAAGTCGTTTTGGAGAAGAAATTAGGCTGCTCATGCCCTCTTTCCTTCGGTATTGCCAGCAATGACTAGCTTTTCAAGGCTGCTCTCCTCTTTGCATTATGTGGCCAAAGTAAGTCAGAATACGCTGTAAGCAAACCGTAGACAATCGGGTCATGATATTGAGTTGTGAAAGGACAGACACATTTGTGGGTTTGGCTGTCCATGGGATTCGGAGCATCCGCGTCCAGCACCACATTTCGAATGCACCTATCCTCAGTCTTTCTCTTGCTCGGATTGTCCACGTCTCAACTCCATAGAGGAAAATCGGGAAAACCAGTGCTCTGACCAAACGGGCTTTGGTTTGAAAACTTACGCCGCGATTTTTCCAGATGTTCTGGAGAAACGTCATTGCATTTTTAGCCATGGCTATCCTTCACTTTATTTCCGGAAATTCGTATACTAAGTACAAAATATAGTAAGTATCTATTTCAGCCCTACCTATTCCTTCGTACCTAGTATTATTATATAGCATAAAATATAAATCTTAAGTATCTACTAATATCTACCTCAACGTAGTAAGGACAAGCTTTGACGAAACTACAATGAGGCTACGCGACACTATGAACAAAATACGACGGTGCAAATCTACGACAGTGACACTATGTCATGTGTGTACAAAAAAACTTTGGTTAAATAAGTACAAAAAATGACAAAAGTGTAGGCTGCTATTAAACTCGAGATAGTTTTTTATTTGACCGAATTATGCCAAAACAATGCTTAATATGGATTAACTACTTTTATAATCAGTCATAATAAGTGTTGTTCAAAGGACAAGGATTTCCCCCAAAACCTTAAAAATCACTATCAGTGGAACCCATTTTGTTTTATCTTCACTCCACTCTCCGTAAAGCGGATTTTTTGCAGTCGCTTTCAATGTAAATTGCATCGGTCTCGTGAGGGGAACACGACCTGAAAGAACAGACGAGGAAGGGTGGAGCGATCCGACACACGTCGAGTTTGTGACAAATTGACTTCAACAAACCAAATTGGCACAATTTTCTTTACACGTCATCACCTTAACAGTCATTAGGCTAATGCTAAATCGTTGGTTCTTAACGGAAAAAGCAGCATTTTCAGAGTATAAAGGGTGCCATTATAAAGATGAGTTCGTAAGTAGACACTGGGATACTTTGTGACTTGGATCTATGTTACAGTTAATGTGTGAGAGGTAGCGCTGTTATTTATCACCACTCACCGTGATACTTTGCGTTAATATTTTCACGGTTGATGTTGAGTAACTAGAGGTCAATAGGGATGTTTCCTGGGTAGAAAAAATATAATTCTATTTATTCCATGGGTGAGATTATCAAATAATATTGGCCGTATTTTTTGCTTTATGAAATACCTAAATAAAAATTGACAAAGACAAAGCGCATCAAAGTTCAGGAGTGGGGGATTGTGACGTCACTCTGTCAGTATAAAGTGTAGCACACCGTGTCGTAACACGATATTTCATCACATTGTATCGTCGTAATACGTTTACGTGGCAAAAGAAAAATTACGTGTCCAATATTTTTAGGTTATCTGACTGACGAACTAAATAAATATTTTTTGTCAACTACCCTATTACGATATTTCAAGCGGAACATTTCTAACTTGTGATTCCTCACAAGTTATAATGGGTATAATCTAAGGTCGAATTGGTTGAACTACGTTAAGCAGCCAGTGGTGTTCAGTGAACTATGAAGATGTAAAACATGTCACATGGGATTTGCTCGAGTCGTCTAGGTGTTGCGGACGCTGCTGCGAGCGAGCCGGAGAGAACGCCCCCGGCTGTTTCTACTTCAATAAATCATCTCTATGTTACCATCCAACGTGCCTATAATGGAGTTCGATTGTCTCGTTGAATATTAATAACTGTACGAAGCCCACGTACCATACCATACCATACCTACCTAACTAGTGGCGTACGTCGATAACAGGTATTTCAACGTATTTTAAGCTAGGTATTCTTACTTATAGGATTTTGTTTAAAATTTTAACTACTTTTAAACGCCGAATCTTATCTGATGTCTATTTTCGAAAAGCACTTTTTTATATTAATTTGTTGCAAGGAAACGTGTTGGTTAGATGGATCAATATTTTAGAATTCGCTGCTAGATTTTAGATGAAATGAGTAGTAATAGGTACCTATTGTACAATTAAATGCCATCGAGATATCTATACTGCTATACTTACCTGTCAGTAGGTTGAGCAGTAGATATCTATCTAAATTATTTTAGTTTGACTAAGTACTTTTTATATGCCATTTATGGTAGGTACCCAAAACATACCAAGTACTAGATACACTTAGAAAATATATTGTAAGTACACTAGGTACACAATCCATCTTAATTTGGAGAACTCGACTCACCTGTGGTATCCTTCAGAAAGAATGGAGTTCTAATGCATCATGAAAATATGAAACTAAAATATAGGTAATTCTACTTGACTCACTTGTAAAAATCAAGTAGGAAATCATTGATGACGTTTATATGCTCTGGGTATGTTATTAATATAACAAGCCTCCGTAATGACCTTTTTGGAAGGTATTATAAATGGGTTAAACGGATTTTTGCTAAATTGCCACACGGGTAGACCATGACCTGTGAAAGGACATGGAGACTTTTTATCCCGCGAACGTTCCCGTGGCCAAGGGATAATTTCCAACGGTAAAGTTGCTGGGAGAAGCTAGTCCTAATATTTTTTTAGTTAGATACCAGCATGGGATTTGGCATTGGGCAGCCTGCCCCACCCTTCACTCTGACTCGTAACTAAGAGTTCAAGAGAAAAACTACAAGATAGCTACAGACATTTTTGATCACGCTAGCAAATCGCCCTTACATTTTTGTTTTTCTGAATATCGGTTCCAGCGGCCTTATTTATTTTTGCCACCCTGTGTCCCGACACACTTGGTCCGCCTCTGAACTTTTGTAAAAAAAATCGAGTTGCCCCACCCCTAAGCAAATGTTGGATACGCCCATGACAAGCAGGACGCAAAAATATTGGACAGTGTACACCACGGTTTGCCATCAGGAAGATCAATACTCTAAACTCAATCATTTATTCAAAACTAGCGGGCCGAATCAGCCATTTTTACGCAAACCCAACAAAATCTGTCCCTGGCTATCTACTTACAGAATAAAGTATATATAGCTACGTTATTTTATTTGTTACAATGGTAAGAAATGAATCATATCAACACATTTTCAAGGAAAATTCTCGCTACCGAGTCGTTGCTCACTATCACATTCCGATAAAACATATTGAAAACAATTTGGAATGGAGTTTTATCGACGGATCTCGAGTCCTGAGTCTGTTACAGAGAATACTCCTAAAACTTATATTTGTCGTATCCTTGGCTGTCACAACCATACCATAGGTGTTATATAGATCAAAATAGGAACATGTATTATTAGTTTTATTGATTTCACAGCTATTCCAGGTGTGGAGTATTTACTAATGAGTAGGTAGGTCTCGTGCTGATTTTGTGAGAGTCATCGTAATGTATGTGGACGAAATGGAATATTCGGAGTAGTGGCACAATCAAACCTGGTGTTTCTAAGAATTGTGTAACTGCCTAATGATTACTTATGAAGAATCATGAGAAAATGATAGTAATATGGTTAACTAGTTCATTAGGGAGGCACATTCTGGCAATATGCCAAGAAAATAACCGACGAACTTAAACGAAGAGGTGTCATAGCTGTAATTTATTTGGTAATAAATAAGATACTCTACGTTCGTGGATAGGATTAAAGAAACTTCCTTAAAATTAAGATGAAACGCCAACCACCAACAGGACTTACGAAGAAAAACCTAAAAAGCTCAGGTAGATTTGATCAAATATTTATCACGCACGGAGTAGGTAGGTACTGCTGGTAAGGCACATTGAGATAAATCTTCTCACGTACCTCCTAGTGGTATTTACGTTTCCTAAATATCTGGTAGTTTTCCTACGTGTGAGTACTCGTAACCTAAGTACTGTCTGTGGTTTGGAGTGCTGCGAACAACTTTCAACCACATATGTACCTAGAATGTGTTTAGTGTTTGCAGCGAAGTGTAATGTATGGACGAATAGACAAGTGACAGGTCGTTATAGCACCGTATACGAGACGTGAGACCCTAGTTTTAAACAAGAAAAGATATCTGTCATCGATAAAATATTCTTGAATTTATTGTAGAAGCAATAGTCCTCAAAGAAGGCCTATATTTTCATTGTTGGCTCTAGCGCGTTCGTTTAATTTCCGTTCAGTAATCTAATTGGCATTTAATAAAATTCAAACGCCCCATTGCAGAAGGATATATTGATCATAAAAATAAAATCCAATAAGAATAAAAAAAAACAGGCAAAGGATGGTGATAAAAAAATGAAAGGGGTCTCAAAAAACGTCAATGTTGTGTCATCCGAGTGAAGGGGTGTTTCGTTTTAAAAATGCTGACAAATTTGTATTTTCCAGCGGTAAAATTAATGTGTGGAGGAGAGATATGATGGGTTGCGGGATTAGACCGCTGTATATTATAATTTATATTTGCTTTGAGATGCGTAGAAGTATTTATTCATAAAAATACAAAGTAAATTAGGTGGATATGTATTTTACAGGTATGTGGGTATGTATTTTTACAGGTATGTTAGTATGTATTTTTACAGGTATTCAGATAGATGCTTAACTAGTCGAATGCCGTAATTACCGAAACAATTTAAGAGCCATTGTGTCTCGCGAGGATCCACGTTTCGGGCGCTTAAGAGTTTAACCCAGTTGTAAAAAATAGGCTGTCATGGCACAGTATAAATATGGACAAATAGTACGGAAACTACCTACAAACGAAACGGCACACTCACACAGACATGGGCATCTACCATCTACGAGACCCCTAAGCAGTTGTCGCGATACTGTTAGTAGTGCGAGCCGCTTGGAGGTCTCGTCGATGCGCATGTTTGTGTAAGTGTGCCGTTTTGAGCGTTTGTAGGTAGTTTCCGTACTGTTCGTCCATATTTATACTGTTGTCATAGGGACTGCTGAAAGAAGTGAATAGTTTTTTACTGGCGCAACACATTATGATGTCGGTGACGCGGTCACATTAACATGTCGGTGGCGCGTATAAGTTTTGCCCATACAGAAAATCACTCAACGCTGCTAAAGAAGTTTTCACTTCAAAAACTATCTAGTCAAACTTACACCTGAAATTGAAATACTGAGAATTTCAAAACAACGTCAACGGCAACGTTTGGTACATTCCATTTGCCGTATCTTGTATTGCAATATTGCGTATCCAAGATGCCACTGCAAGCGCAAGGAGAACACGTCTCGCTTGAATAGGTACATGGGTGACCAACGGACATGAACAAGATCGTGTTTGTGTGCACTCATGCACGACGTAGGTACCTACTGGCCAGTGTTACCTGCAACAAACGGCTTGTGCTTTGTAATCTGTGATACATTTTTAACTTGCGGAAAATGGGATAAATTATGGTGCTGCTTTTTATGATACTTTTCATGGCACAACCCGTCAGTGCGACATCGATGTGAGAACTATTGTTCCGGTTAGACCCCATAGTCCCGCTTTGCTCAACTCGAAAAATACCTACTAAAAAGTATGCACGAAATCACGTGTAATATTTTGTTTAACCGTTTAAAAGGTAAATTATGACAACCTAGTACTTAAATTCCGTAACTTTCGCAAAAAAAGTTAATAAACGTTCCGTTTCATCATACTAACGCACACTCGCCTCACCACCACTCAACACGTCACGTCATTCATTTTAAAAACATAGTGTCCATCCAATCCATAGAACTGTGAAAAAGGAAACGTCTTGCCGTAGAAGAGAAACTTAGCCTAGAAATATTTCGAACTAAGATTTCGATATTTTAGTTTAATTTCAATCTTTTTCAGCTTCATGCTCAATTGAATTGAATTCAAACACTTTTCCTTCCATTTTTTAAGTAGAATCGAAGAATTGCGTGCATAGTGGAACTTTTCAGTGGGTATTTTTCGAGTCGAGCATAGCGAGACAAGAGCATAGGGGGACTTACCGCATTTTTCATGGGAATTAGTCTATGGGTAATATATCCGACATAGTGGTATTTATGTGCACTCATGCACGATACAGGTACCTAGTGGTCGGTGTAAACGAATCGATTGACGTAAGAATCATCAAAATCGGCCAACGCGTTTGGTGTCTAGAACGCCACATAGGAACAAATATACATACATAGACTGATAAACACATTACCCTCCTTCGGCAGTCGGGTAAAAACGGTCGAGGTCGCGTAAAGACTGTACACGAGTCTTAAAAACAGTTTAGTTTTTACACAGACTTCATTCAGATGCCTAAACAATGCCTCAATTATGTAGTGAGCAGCCTGATAAAATTGGATGGAACTAACGAATTTAATTTGTTGTTTCTGGGAATGACATCAAAAGAAAAGTGTGAGAGTAAGGTTTCAGGGTTCTAATTAACTATAAATATTATTTTAGTAAGGCCAACTAGGCCTTAGGCTTAGGTACAAGTTCTTACAGTACAGGACTTAATTTGTTGATTTCACAAGGATTCATTTCTAGTATATTCATTTTGTATGGTAAGTAATTTCAGCAAGTAACTTTGAGTGGCGTAAATAAAGCCTGGTGAGTTACGCTCATCTGCGCCCTGTGTCTCATACGGGCCTTAAATCATACACCTTAGGGCTGGGTACAGACACACGTAGTACCTAGGTAGGTACAGTGAGGATGGGTAGAACATTACGCACTCGCGTCGTTTCTTTAATCTTAGCACTTATTACGCTTTTTTCATATTTTTTTGGACGCTTATTTACGAGATCGTGAAGCCGGGTAGCAATTTTCAGGTAAAAATGTTAAATAAAATCCCTCGAGCTTGAATGCCCTATTTCTGACACTTTTATTTGATATCAAATTCTTAGGAAATACCTTATTGCCAAATATTTAGTACGGACCTAATATTTTATTTGCTTCATTCATCTGATGTTGGAAAAGAGTGGCTCTTGTTATTTTTTTAACGTTGTGTATACCAATACAGTTGAGGTTTATATTTATAATGGACTAGCTTCTGACCACGGCTTCGCCCACGTAAAAAGTGTTATATAAGCCCGAGGAAACACTTTACCGGGATAAAAAGCCTATTCTAAACAATCTAAATATCTCTGTAGATTTCATCCAGATCCATTCAGCCATTCTGACATGTTGGGTAACAAACATCCATTCATCCATCCATCCCTCCTCGAAACTTTCGCATTTATAATACCTACTGGCTTCTACCAGCTGCTTCGCCCGCCTGCAAGTCAAAAATTATCTCGAGGGAACATATTCCCGAGATAAGAAGTATCCTATGTGCTATTCCTGACTATAATCTATTTCTGTGCCAAATTCTTCCAGATCCGTCCAGCCGTTTGAGCGTCAAGAAGTAACAAACATACAAACACACACACAAACACAAACTTTTGCCTTTATAATATTAAGTGTATTGTGATTATTATATAGTAGGAAGAACGATTCATACTTACTTCTAGACCTAGGTAGTTTTACAGCAGAGAAAACATAGTATTAATGCGTCTTGTCATATTTGTAGAAACTTATATGTTAGGTAGTTCCTGTAAACTGTAGATCATCATATCCACCTGGCCTTATCCCAATTTATTTGAGGTCGGCGTGGCGTGTTTCCTTTTTCATAAAACTCTATTTAGGGACATCTATCTCAATAGAGTCACCTTTTTACAGCTATTTTTTCAAACAATACATCCATCGCTTTCCTATAGAACACAAATAAAATCACGCCTGTATATCCCAAGAGGGTTGAGCATCGGTGCATATATATTAAACGCTAATTTTGACAGTTATGTAATAGGGGCGAGCCTATTGCATCAATGGCACAGATCCAGACTTCAGCAGCCTTATTGGGTAATGAATTCGGCAAAGCAAAGAGTATGAAAAATCGACCAATCACATAGAAGGAAATCCACACCACGTCTTTCATCTGCATGTGATTTTTCGATTTTTCATAATCTTTGCCTTGGCCTTGTCGAATTCATTACAAAATAAGGCTGCGGGTAGATGGAAACGAAATATCACTGATTCTGTAGAATTAGGGCTAAAAGCTACTTACACATATTTCTGTACATTTTGTATAGTTACATATTATGTGTACCTGTACATTGTATTATCACATGACACTTAACACTTATTAATATTATAAAGGCGAAAAATTGTGATTGTGTGTGTGTGTTTGTATGTTTGAAACTTCTTCACGCTCAATCGGCTCGACAGATCTGGCTGAAATTTGGCAGAGAGATAGATTATAGTCTGGAATAACACATAGGAATTTTTATTTCGGGAATATTTCCGGGATAAAAAGTATCCTATGTTCCCTTGGAATAATTTTCGATATTGACGCGGGCGAAGCCGCTGGCAGAAGCTAGTTTTGTTACATAAAAAACCATAGGTATAGCAAGCAAATAGGTACTCAAAATAGCAACGAAACTGGCGGTAACATCAGTGACATTATTCAGCTTATTTCTCAACGCGACCACAGATAATATAATAATATAATCGCGACCATATTCCTGTGCATTCCGTTTGTGAATGTTTGCGTATAATTTCGCACGGATTCCCATTTTGACTTTAACTTTAAAATGGGCAATGTTAAGTTCATGTATTAGCTTTTCTCGTTTCGATAGCTTGAAATTCTATTGGGATAGTTTTAGTTTGTTGGTCAAGGCCTTAATGATGAATCGAGAATTTAGAAGTCCCATCTTGGGAGATGGAACTTCTAAATTCTCGATTAAGGGTTAGGGATTAGGGTTTAAAATTAACTAATTATAATCAAAAGCATCTGCATCCATAGCTGTCAAATTTGTTAGGTCTAATTATGAAATAAATATTATATATAAAGAGGTAAAGTTTGTGGGTTTGTGAGGTTGTAGAGGGTAATCTCAGGATCTACAGAACCGATTTAGATGAAATTTTGCATGGAGATAATTTGAGAAGGATAAAGGATAGTTTGTATTCCCTTGCGATGATAAAATACTTTTTACGCGGGCGAAGCTGCGGACAGAAGCTAGTGTGCAATATAGACAAATACCTACAGAGGGGGAGATATTATAACTTTCCAATTTATCCCTGAATAATAATAATATAATCTTTATTTATATTAATATCAGATTGCAGTACGTACACATAAAACGCACGCAAAACGCACAGAAGTTTTTCGTGTTACCAGTTTTTTTTTTTTTTATCTATTTGTAGTCAAGAAAACGAGGCAGATATTTATACCTACTACGAGCTTGTTTTTCCGATTGATGTTTACGGCAACATTTTGTTCCAATATAAATACCAACGAGTAAATATACTCATTCCGTAGGTAGGTACATAAATAAATAATGTTTTACCTGTTACTCGAGCGTTTTGCTGTTACCTCAGTTGTGAATAAAACCGGTGATTTCTTTCTTTGTAGACACCACATTTGTCAATATTCAAAGTGAGCTACATTTGTAAACAAAATATAATCTGAATTCCAATAAAATAAGATCGATCGATGTGAGTTTTTAGTCTTCATCTTGTGAGTCATGCAGTCTCATAAAAATATAACACAATAGAAATCTCTACATATTACCTTATTGATAATTACAAATTTAGTACTTATTTTAAACTAAGTGATATCTTTTAAATAAAATAATATGTTAAAATAATTCAATTACTCATTCAAATGTATTTTGATATAGCACGTCAAATAATAATCAGTCTAAATAAAATTGTAATATCTCAAAGAAAGCATTAAACTTATACTTTGAAGAAAATAAGACATATCATATATCTTTGATGAGAATACCAGCAGTATTAGATTTTATATTATGAGATTACTTGTCACACAACGGCTTATGACGGCTAAGGCATATTATAGTTGTGGTAGAATCATCTATTTCTGTGAAAAATATGATCATGACATTGACAAATGAAGAACATCCATTTCTGAAAGTGCTGGCACATTCATTAAGACATTTCCATAAATTACTGTAAGACAGGTACTTCTCATGAAAAAATATGACTTTTGTTGTACTCTATCAAGTGGTATGATCCGGCAATTAATCAGTAAGTGTTCTTATATCGATGAAATTTTACCTAAATAAGCTGGATAATGTAAACAGTATTGTAAGTAAATAGCTGGTATTGACATTTTAGTACCTACCAACAGAATGTTTTCGATGGAATTTGTGTGCGAGGCTGCGAGCATTTGATGCGTATGCAGATGCAGGCAGTATACGGAATTGGCTTTCAGTATATTTGCATCACATCGAGCTATAACCGTAACCGTTCTGATTGCTGTGGAACTGGACCTACAAATCCTACAATATCGTTATAACAATAAAAGATCAAAGTGTTAAGATGGACAGACCAATTACAGACAATTACAGATTACATCAAGAAGAAAGAAAGAAAGAAAATAAATGAAAAGTGTTTATTTGTCACAAAACGACATACAAAGAAGAAGAAACAAGGTCCAAAGTCCAAGAAGGACTCTCCTCCCCTCTATTATGTTTAGAATTCTCAGTTGTATCTCTAAATAGTATAAAACAAAGTAGCTTCGAATAAAGCCGTCATACTTGACCGTTCTTCGCCACGTAGGTATTACCCGAAAGGATGGTAGAATCACTTAATCATGATCCAGACCAGGTTGTTCTCCCAGCGACACCCTGAGCCGAGGTTCGACCATATATATACCCATAGCGGGTAGCCCTCAGCGTGGTCGCTTAGGTTTAGCTTTTTGTGCCTGGCTGGAGGCTCTAGTTTAGTCTTCACAGGATCTCCCTGTTAAGCAGTAGCCAATCTCTCTGACTGAACTGCGATACGCCATATAAAACTTAGCCGTCGTTCTGTTTCTCCGCAGACTTCTTCTAGACCACCGAACGAATTTTGAAAGGCTTTTATTAGACAGAGTGACAAGGAAGGTTTTAGTATATAATTTGCACCGTGCGAACCCGGAACGGGTCGCTAGTTTCAAATATAATGGAGACCGTATTTCTACTAGGGTTCCCTAGAAGAAATGGCTTACAGACAAAAACATATAACTTTAAAAAGAAAAACAAAATGGAGTCATTATCAATAGGTACCCTCTCCGTATTGTTCATAAAATGTAGGAGGTGAGACAAATGGAGCAATTGTGGTGCTTTTAAGCGAAGGGTTAACGACCTTTCATTACATTATGTTTTATAAAAACGTTGTGACTTGAAAATGCTGTGTCAATATGAGGCTGGGTTCAATATGAGGAAAGCTGAAGTTTGACGTTGCTGCCAATAAACTTTCCCAATTAAGTATTAATTGGGTAACCTGCCAAAAGCCCAAAATGTCCTGAATTAAGTACTTATTAATATTTAAACTGTGACTTAATTATTTTAGACAGCTATTAGAAAAAGGCTATTTAGTCTCTGACGATATTACGAAATACTTGGCCCATAAGTAAACATCAATTAAGTCTGTCTTGTCTTTCTTAATGGCAACTTTAGGCGCGCTCAAGGTAATTGCGCTATAATGTCTAAAGGACAAGTGTGTCCATGCTATCGAATAATTAATTAAGGGTCGTCACAGACGGTCAGTAGTTATCTCGTCGGAGCAACACGTCCCTCTGTTTGTCCTCAGTTTGCATACCGACGGGACACCCTCACTAGGGTTATCAACTTTTTTTTGGAAGAAATACCAAGAAATAGAATTTATCTGATATTAAAGAATGAAAAAGTGTTTAACTGTCACAAAATGACATACATATATACTTGAAAGAACACAATATATAAAAAAAAAAAAATGTAATTGTTATTTTAAATCAAGTTTTTGCGAAAAAAAAGTACCTTTCAGTGTTATGAAAATATTGTACAATTGCTAGACATCAATCTGCCGAGGAACTTGTAGCTAGCTAATAAGAGCCGTACGGGACGATCTTTTAAGTTAAGCAACGCTTGTGGAGGTCTATCCGTGGATGGGTAAGCCATTACATACCATGACTCCTCTGTGCCAGCACGTTAAGCCCGACAGTAATTTCAAGATATTTGACAGACGTGACGGGTCAAAGGCCATAAAAATTCTGAATACTTTTTTGCCAAGGAGCATTCAATAAAGTCGTGTTTTTCGCTTCCCATTGCTTTGAAAATCAAAGTCCAATAAAAGAGTATTTTAGCGTAATATATTATGTTTGTAAATTATAAAGAACGCAAAATAGAGTACAATACTCTTTATACGAGTACAGCCGGCAACCCTAAACCGTCACCTTGAATATTTCACTCAACAAGTACCAGTTACGATTCCAGCGTGTACCAGGCTGGTTGGAAATTAATCAGTACGTTTTTTAGTTCTGCCTTCTTAAATATTTGAGTGGTGTTTGTTCAGACTGTGAGCTTGATCGATCTTTGAGCTTCTCTTTGATGTACAACAGATGTTTACAGATTTTGTTTTATGACTACGTATGCTCAAAACTTCAGTACCGTATACTGAAGTTTTGAGCATCTTTATGCAGTTTTAAGATCTTTTCAAAAGCCGGATTTTGATTAAGAAAGAGGGCGGACAGATGTACCGTTTTATTTATAATATTTAACAGCGTTTTCCGTGTATAACCAGCGAATCCCATTAGACAACACCGCGATACCATGTTGTAAAACTTCAACGTTTTAAAATATTCTGACTGCGTCGAATTTTAAATATTCTATATGTTTTAAATTGTCCAATCTGTTCGGTATTGAATTATAAGCGGGCGATACAGCGTTTCATGACTTGAATTTTCGTTTGATTGAAAGTTAATAACTTCATAGTAGTGTGCTTTGAAACAGTGTTTAGGTCTCTTGGAATCGGACATTTGATTAAAGTAACTTACTGCGAATTAAGAATCATATCATGTAGTTGTGGTGTCAGTATCGTGCTTTAAATAATATGATAAATTGACGACAAAATTAATAGTTTAGCTTTACTTTAGTCGAAAATCTGGAATTTTTATGCAAGCAAACGTCTTTATTGTTAACAGCACAACAATAAGTTAAGCTAAGAACTCAAGACGCTTCTAATGAACAGTAGTACAACAGAACTTAGTATGCATACACATAAATACGTTGTAATATCAAGCTAACTGTCTGCACTATTAACAATTCTTAAAGGAAATTCCGGACGGTACAAGAGAATTCCGTCTGCGTAATTCCCTCGTGATTCCAGTAATTCTGGTGGTTTGCAAGAGGTGTGACCTAGAGTTTTTGTTTGTCCATCGCTCGCGCGGCTAGGACGCTCAGAGCGGCAGCCGAGCCAAGCTCTGCTCTGCACACCAAATAGGATTACGGTATGTCCACGCCCGGCTTTCATTGTTCTGCTACATCGTCCACGGCTTAAGTCTTGCCCAGCAATCTGTACCTACTTACGGTGTACGTGCATTGTGCACCAATTACCTATGGTACTGTTGGGTTTTGAACTATTTATTTGGTTCAAACTTCGTTTTCTGGTTGGGATGCAAATGGTATAAACGGAACACTTCAATTGCAGGATTTTCGATTACCTGTATAATATAGCTTCTCTTGCGTAGACAAGATCTAGGAGTAGGTACTGAGACATTTATATACAAATGATTAATTGAGTTGAGGTCTTTGTTTGGATAATGATCAAATAAGCAAATGTTTAAAGGCAGCCGTGCGAAGTGTGGAAAATTACCATTGGAAAAACATGATTTTCGACGTCACTGGAAATGCTGAAAAAATAACAGCTAATGTAAAAAATTCACCATTGGAGATATTTAAAAGAAAGCACTCGCTGGGCCCGTTCCCCAGCATATTTTGGACGCGTCTCGTAACAAGATTTAATTTAATTTTTCCACGCCGCTATTTTATTATATTACCTACAGATTTATCTTTTTTACGCTTGTATTTTATTATTTCGTAACGTCAAAGATTTAATATGGCCGCGATAACTTCTGGCCTGCTGTTAATATACTATAATAGGTTTACATGGGAAAGGCAAGACAGTAGAAGTATGATTGATTTTGTTATTGTAGATGAAAGATTGAAGAGCAAAGTTGCAGATACCTATCGGGGTGCTAATGTGGGGACTGATCACTATCTGGTTATGTGTCGGGCGGCTGGTCTGTTCTAGCATTGGCGTCATCGAGTTCAAGTTCCTGTGACCGCGTTAGAAAGAATAAAAGTAGAAAGATTACAAGAACTAAAAGTAAAGGAGGAATATAAGAGGCAAGTAAAACAGATGACGGATAAGATATTTGATGGTATGAATGATTTCAGTTTAGAGGATGTGTGGGAAATAGTGAAAAGTAGTATGGTGAACGTAGCCGCAAAGTTATGTGGTATAGCGAAGAGGAAACGTGGTAGTAGAACGAATGATACTTGGGTAAATGATGAAGTAAAAGAGGTGGTGAAGAAGAAGAAAGAGCCTGGCTTAATGTGTTAGCCTGTAAGGCCCAAAATAGAATGAATGAGGCAACGAACGTGACGTATGATCTGGCAAGAGTGAAAGTAACGTATAAGCAAATTAAAGCGAAAGTCAAAGAGGTGGTAAAAATGAAGAAGGATGAAAAGGAAGAAAAATATAACAGGAAGTTCTACGATAACTTCAGGGCCAATGTTAAGCTGTTCTTGAAACAGGTAAGATTGGCTCGCGGAGTGACAAAAACATGGAGCATGAATGGAATAAGAGCAGAAAATGGATGCTTACTGAGTGAAGAATGTAAGGTCTTGGAACGCTGGAAGGGATATTTTGAAAGTTTATTTAGTTGTCAGGATTATTTTGAAAGTTTATTTAGTTGTCAGGATAGTGTGCAAGGAGTGGGTAACTGGGCAGAGGCAAGTTGTCATGACCCAAACTCGGACGAAGAGCAAAAGCATGAGAATGAAATAGGAATGGATGAGATTATAAAAGCACTGAGTGTGATGAAGATTGGTAAAGCTGCAGGGTATGACCGAGTATCTGTTGAAATGCTGAAGGGTGGTGACGGGGTGGTAGCAAGCCTGTTGTGCCGGATCTTTAATATGTGTTGGAGATATGGCCGCGTGCCGGATGACTGGTGCAAGGCTGTAATCGTACCACTATATAAGGGAAAAGGCTCACAGCAGGAGTGTAAAAACTACCTCGGCATTAATCTTTTGAGTGTTGTCGGCAAATTATATGCGAAAGTTTTAATAAATAGAGTGGTAAAAGTGACGGATGAACAATTATGGGACGTGCAAGCAGGATTTAGAGAGGGAATGGGCTGTATGGATCAGATCTTCTCCTTGAGGAGCATAGCTGAAAAACATCTGGCTAAGCACAAAACAGTCTACTGTGCTTTCGTGGACTTGGAGAAGGCCTATGACAGTGTGTGGAGGGATGAACTGTGGTCGACGCTATCCGGGTACGGTGTGGACTGGCACTTGGTACGGGCACTGAAATCTCTATATAGGGATTCCAGTGCTTGTGTTAGGATTAATGGGGCGTATACGGACTGGTTTTCCATTTCAAGGGGTGTTAGACAGGGCTGTGTTGCGTCACCGTGGTTGTTCAACTTGTACATGGATAGTTGTCTGATAGGTTTGAAAGAGCATGAGTGCGGATTGAGGATGAATGAGTTGCCTGTCAAATGCCTTCTCTATGCAGATGATCATGTTCTACTTGCATCGTCAGCAGAACAGTTGCAAGACATGGTGACTGTGATGAATGAAGCTTTTAAGTTAAAAGGGATGAGTATAAATGTGAACAAGACTAAGGTAATGGTGTTTGAAAGAGAAGAAGATGTATCGAAGTGTGAAGTGAAAATAAATGATAAGAGTGTGGAGCAAGTGAACGAGTTTGTATATCTGGGAAGTATGTTCACAAGGGATGGAAAGATTGAAGAGGATGTGGAAAGGAGAGTGAATTCAGGGAATAAAGTGAATGGTGCTATGCATGCAGTTGTGACCAGCAAGTCGATGCTCCGGAAGCTCGACTCGCCGTTCACAACAGCGTGCTGGTGCCTACACTTATGTATGGAAGTGAAGGCTGGGTATGGCAAAAAAGACATGAAAGTAGGATTAATGTAGTAGAAATGCGCTCCTTGCGGAGTATGTGTGGTGTAACTTTAACTGATAGATTGAGGAATGAGGTAATAAGACAATGTTGTGGTTTAAAAGAAGATGTAGTGACTAAAATTGAAAAGGGTATGTTAAGATGGTTTGGCCATGTTGAGAGGATGAATGAAAGTCGACTAACGAAAGGTATTTACAAGGCAGACGTGAATGGAAACGCCGGGAGGGGACGCCCTAGAAAGACATACATAGACCTTATAGGTGATGTTCTTCAGAAAGGCCAAGTGCGCAGTACCCATAACCGGCGTGTGTGTATGTGACTAGATGTATGAATGTGTGTGAAGCAAAAGAAGTATGTAAGGATCGTAGCAGGTGGCGTTCTGTAGTTTCTGCCTACCACGATGGGAAAAAGGCGTGAGTTTATGTATGTATGTTATTTTAGAAGTTACGGGGGGGGGGGGACACATTTTACCACTTTGGAAGTGTCTCTCCCGCAAACAATTCAGTTTAGAAAAAAATTATAATAGAAACCTCAATATTATTTTTGAAGACCTATCCATAGATACCCCAAACGTATGGGTTTGATGGGAAAAAAAAATTAGTCAGTTTCAAGTATGGGGACCCCCAAAATTTATTGTTTTTTTTCTATTTTAGAGTGAAAATCTTAATGCGGTTCACAGAATACCCACTCAAGCGTGGCGGCCATTTTTGTCATTTTGACGGAAACGTGACGGGTCGGCCGGGCGCGTTGGCGCGAATTGCCCGCGCGCGTCTAAAACGCCGTTATCTTGAATGTTTTGTATGGGAACCCTTCATGAAACTTATGTTGTTAAAATCGTAATGAAATAAGCTATATTTCAAATCGTTTATTTCAGTTTGGACTTGTTAAATATTGGTAAATAAATTGTAAAGTCAGCAGAAGAGAAATTTTCTCAGGTTTATTTTACAAAAGTAGATAGAAAAAAGAAAGTAAACCATTATTATGATTTTTTATTATTTTTTATATATTATAACACCCTATTTTACATAAATCAATAATTAGATCACACCTCCCCATAAATTTTTTTAATAACACAAGCTTTCAAAATTACGCCTCATGTCGTTGATCCCGCCACCGATATAAGAATTAGGTGCCTAAAGTAGCGAGCGTTGGGGTTGGCGGCTGTCTGAGTGGTTATTTGTCATCCTCGTCTATTACACTACATGTTAGTACATATACGACTGAGATCAGCATAGTTCTAAAAAAAAAAAATACGTCAAATGTTGCCGTCTGTGAAGACATCTGAATCAGTTGGTGTCACGTTTCATGCGAAATGTGACACATGTGGAAAATCCAACGGAAATGTCGAAAGAACAACCCACGTGAAGCCGGTGTGGATCGCTAGTATTATAACAACCGAATTTATATGAAATTCGTATAGTACAAAATATAGTAAGTTTCTATTTCAGCCCTACCTATTCCTTCGTACCTAAAATATAAATGAGATGTACCTATCTAATAATGTCTATCTCAACGTAGTAATTCTTGCTTTGATGAAACTACAATGAGGCTACGACGACACAACAAAATTGCTACGACGCTACGCACAAGATACGACGGTGCCTCGAAAAATCTACGACGATGACACATGTCATGTGTAAAAAAACTTTGGTAAAGCAAATAGGTACAAAAAAAATACAAAAGTCGCTAATAAAAATAATAAAAGTCGAAAACAATTAAAAAGCCATTGTGTCTCGCGTGGATTCACGTTTCAGGCAATCAAGAGGTTAAACTCGAGATAGTTTTTATTTGACCGAACTATGACAAAAATATGCATAATATGGATTACCTACTTTTAAAATTGGTCAAAGTAAGTGTTTCTCCACGAGTTATTTCCCCCAAAAACATGGAAAGATCACTATCAGCAGAACCCACTTTGTTAACATAATAAACTTGGTTAGGATCAATCCTACAAGGAATTATCTTCACTCGACTCTCCGTAAAGCGGATTTTTTGCAGTCGCTTTCAATGTAAATTGCATCGGTCTCGTGAGGGGATCACGACCTGAAAGAACCGACGAGGAAGGGTGGAGCGATCCGACACACGTCGAGTTTGTGACAAATTGACTTCACTAAACAAATTGGCACAATTTTCTTTACACGTCATCACCTTAACAGTCATTAGGCTAACGCTAAATCGTTGGTTCTTAACGTAAAAAGCAGCTTTTTCAGAGTATAAAGGGAGCCATTATAAAGATGAGTTCGTAAGTAGACACTGGGATACTTTGTGACTTGGATCTATGTTACAGTTAATGTGTGAGAGGTAGCGCTGTTATTTATCACCACTCACCGTGATACTTTGCGTTAATATTTTAACGGTTGATGTTGAGTAACCAGAGGTCAATAGGGATGTTTCCTGGGTAGACAAAATATAATTCTATTTAGTCCGTCGGTGGGATTATCAAATAATATTGGCCGTATTTTTTGCTTGGTCAAATACGTGAATATAAATTGACAAAAATAAAGCACATCAAAGTTCAGGAGTGGGGGGGGTTGTGACGTCACTCTGTCAGTATAAAGTGTAGCACACCGTGACGTAACACGATATTTCATTACATTGTATTGTCGTAATACGTTTACGTGGCAAAAGAAAAATTACGTGTCCAATATTTTTAGGTTATCTGACTGACAGATATTACGATATTTCAAGCGGAAAATTTCTTACTTGTGATTCCCCACAAGTTATAATGGGTATAATCTAAGGTCGAATTGGTTCAGTGGTGTTCAGTGAACTATAAAGATGTAAAACATGTCACATGGGATTTGCTCGAGTCGTCTAAGTGTTGCGGACGCTGCTGCGAGCGAGCCGGAGAGAACGCCCCCGGCTGTTTTTGCTTCAATAAATCATCTCTGTCTTACCTTCCAACGTTCCTATAGTGAAGTTCGATTGTCTCGTTGAATATTAATAACTATACGAAGCCCACGATAATGTAGCCACATACCTACCTAACTAGTAACGTACGTCGATTACAGGTATTTCAACGTATTTTAAGCTAGCTTACATAATGGATTTTGTTTAAAATTTTAACTACTTTTAAACCCCGAAGCTAAATGGATGTCTATTTTTGAAAAGCACTTTTTTGATTTTAATTCGTTGCAAGGAACATTGTTGGTTGGATGGATCAATATTTTCGAATTTGCTGCTAGATTTTCGATAAAATTAGTAGTAATAGGTACCTATTGTACAATTAAATGCCATCGAGATATATATACTGCTATACCTACCTGTCAGTAGGTAAAGCAGTAGATATGTATCTAAATTATTTTAGTTACGTTTGACTAAGTACTTTTTATAAGCCATTATAAGGTAGGTACCCAAAATATACCAACTACTAGAGACACTTAAAAAATATATTGAAAGTACACTACACAATCCATCTTAATTTGGAGAACACGCAAACTTAACTCACATGTGGTATCATTCAGAAATAATGGAGTTCTAATACATCAAGAAAATATGAAACTAAAATATAATTCTACTTGACTCACTTGTAAAAATCAAGAAGGAAATCATTGATGACGTTAATATGCGCTAGGTATGTTATTAATATAACAAGTCTACTTAATTCCCTACTTGGTAGGTATTATAAATGGGTTAGACGGATTTTTGCTAAATTTGCCACACGGGTAGACCATGACCTGGGGGGTAACCACAAGCTCTTAGAGTAAGGTTATTTTGAGATCGAGTAAGTGACAGATGTATACAAGTCAGATACATCTGTCCCTTACTCGATCTCAAAATAACCTTACTCTAAGAGCTTGTGGTTACCCCCCTGTTAAAGGACATGGACACTTTTTATCCCGCGAACGTTCCCGTGGCCGTGGGATAATTTCCGACGATAAAGTTGCTGGCAGAAGATAGTCCTAATATTTTTTAAGTTAGATACCGGCTGCGATTTGGCATGGGGCAGCCTGCCCCACCTTTCACTCTGACTCGTAACTAAAAGTTTACTGTTCAAGAGAAAAACTACAAGATAACTACAGAAATTTTTAGTCACGCTAGCGAATCGCCCTTTCATTTGAAATTTTAGATTTTCTGAATATTGGTTCGAGCGGCCCTATTTATTTTTGCCACCCTGGGTCCCGACACACTGGTCCGCCTCTGAAAATTCGTTTTTTTTAGAGTTGTCTTACTTATGCCCCACCCCTACACTGAAAAAAAGAAATAACAAAACCTATTTTGACTATTTTAGGAATAACCGAAGTTTGTTTAATCAAAAATAAAATTAATTTAAAATGATATAACTGGTTTATTTAACAGGTCCTAAACTGGTTTTGGTATTTTCAGTTTGGTGAGATGTTATCAATAGTTTTGTTGTTATATGCCGAACTTCTCTAGATAAACTGATTCGTTACCCTGTAACCAATCCTTTGAACGCAATATAACAAAACTCTTTGACAATAATAAGTCTAATAACATTGACTGTATGTTGCAAAAGCATTCTAATTATAATTTTGTCTGTATATTGCCAAAAAAAATTAGCTATTTTAACTTAACGCTCTGTAATAAATACTTAACCCTTAACCACAAATTGTAGACAAAACACGCACGATCAATGTGCTGCTTTGCAAAACTTTGGCTATGAATATATTGAGTAAACAACTGATTGTTACAATTATATTGTAGCGTGTCCGCTACAATATAACGAACGCTTCGGTTGAAGCCACCAAAAATCTGTTTAGGTAATCTGTGGCATTATGATCAAACCAGTAGGACTCAAGTGTGTGTGGAACTCTGTCTCAGTCGTTCTTAAGTTCTTATAAGTATAATATCGCCTCGCTTGCACTGACGTACCTGCGGCTGCACGGCTATTTCGAAAGCCAGGTTTCAGAGTGAACAAAGTTTGCACTTTCGCGCGTCATCTTTGTGACTGTAAATCTACCTACATTGCGGGTGCTGGGTTTCATGTTCGGGAAATTACTGAAAGACCTTAGACCAGTGATGGACGAAGACTATCTTGATCGGCCTGTGGATGATCTACGGCAATGGGGCCCTGAAATGTACATAGACAAGTTCCAGGGTAAGTACTTTACTGACTCTCGTAATTAATAGTTATAACTGTAGAAATTACATTACTACTTAGCTAGGTACTTATACCAACCTACATAGCTATACGTAGTAGTAGGTTTCTACTAGGTGGTCTAGGTAGGCACTTACCTCTTCTTGATTCTCGCGATGTGGCAGTGGTTTGCTTGCTCGCACCACCAAATACCTACCATATCTTTCGCTCTTCCAAATAGATAGGTACTTACCTACCTCTTTCCGAATGATTGTATTGACATAGGTTGTAGGTATAGAATCTGTAGATGTATGTAATGTTTACCAGCCTCTCCTTTTGGGAGATGATTAGTCTCAATATAATTTATTGTACTCGTATATATTGCAGATTTCTAAGAACCAGCAGCCGGTCCTTACGGATAGTGTGCTCAATTTCATTTTTGAGCCGAACACTCTTGATTCCTCTGCAATAACTTTGGATGATTCAGAACCCATAGCGCTGGAAGTGGATAATACTGAAGGCACAAGTCCCAATACATCCTGTGTAAGTAACCCATTCCACATTTAAATATTTTATGATCTTATTACAATATTGTACTAGTGGTAGTATAGTACACCACAAAAGGCATCATCATCATGATTATTCATACTCACATATTCCACTGCTGGTTTAGGCTGTGCATTGATTGTCATTCACTACTCAGTCAATCAGTCACATAATTTTATTTACCGATCTATTTAGATTATTTAGAACTTTCGTATTCTATAATTTTTAGATTATTCATTTTTATACTTATTAACACACTTACACACACACATTTCGTATTTTTTATATATGTCGGAAACACGAGGGCTTCCTTCCATATACCCTCGTACTTGTGGCGTGGGTTATGCATGCACGAGGCAGGTAACTTATGCCGTTTTAGAGATATTCCATTGTCCAATTCTAGTAGCAATTTGACGCGCCAATTTGATTTCACTTTTACTATTCACTAGCCTGATACTTTTAGACGCAACTCCACCGGCACCAATCATGCCACCCATCTCACTTGATCGCGACACCGTCTCCAGTCCTCTCTACTCAAGTCAACTCCGCGCTGCCGCGTGCCTTCCCTCCAAATTGTCTGTCACTTTGCTCTAGGATTCAAATCCTTCACTAGCATTGGACATTGGAGAAAACTCAGTGTTGCCAATCGAATAAAATCTAATTGAAATTTGAATCAGAAGCTAAATGTTGCCAATTAAATAAAACTGAATTAATAACTTTACAAGCGATATTTCTTCGTTCCCAACTATTAATCATTTACCTTCCTCCGATACGGCCATCTTGACATTCAAACGGTCCCACGTTTGATGTAGAGCGATAAACAACATCGTTACTCAATTGTGATGAAAAACAAAAACCAAGAGAACAAAAAAAAATTAAGTACCTAATAGGTTAAGTTCGGCCGCTCCTGACCAAATAAAAAAAAATTACGTGGTCGTGACATCTTCCACGTGAAACCTTCAATCAACACCTTATATTACCAGCCTACAACAAAAATCAAGTACTTCTTTACTCATGAAGACATAATTCTCATAGCTTTCACACTGTTCATTTGTTTTCTCCATGTAAATCTAGGTCTCCACACCGTACACCGTACACAACCATCGTCGTACTCTCGAAACAGATACCTCACCGTTTAGACAACCATATTAACACTAACACATTCTAAACGGTTACCGAAGCACCAGAGGTACCAGGTTCCCAACAGACGTCAAGTCGGTCTCGAAGCACTAAGTGTGCCAGAAACCACTCAAACGCCCAACACAACATACCATGCCACATACACCAAACAACGGGTCACCGAGGCCCCAGAGGGACCAGGCTCCCCCAGACACACAACAGGTTACCAAAGCCCCAGAGAGACTAGGCTCCCCCCAGACAACAGGTCACCAAAGCCCCAGAGGGACCAGGCTTCCCCAGACAACCGGTCCTCTCGAAGCAACAAGACTGCCAGATACCCATGCCACATACACTAAACAACAGGTCACCGAAGCCCCAGAGGGACTAGGCTCCCCCCCATACATATCCAGCAATGTTTCTTGGTCCCACAGCAATTGCTGCCTCCTGATGGTCAACCCTGTTACCATCCTGCAACCATAGTCATCCTGACCAGGCCTCGTAACCCATCTCGGTTACAGCAGTCATCTTTTGACCACTCACCAGCCCACTTTAGGCTACAGCAGTCATCTCTGACCACTCACCAGCCTATCTTAGGCTACAGCAGTCATCTCTGACCACTCACCAGCCCATCTTAGGCTACAGCAGTCATCTCTGACCACTCACCAGCCCATCTTAGGCTACAGCAGTCATCTCTGACCACTCACCAGCCTATCTTAGGCTACAGCAGTCACCGCAGTGACTACTCTTCACCGCACAGTCAGTCCTTTGACCATGCACAAAACCTCACCATTGCTAGATTGATTTGAATCAGTCTTAACCATAGTACATTCAGTTACGTCAATGGGTACTTGATCTTTCAGATTTTCTCTAACTCATCATGAACCAAACAAAGCCTTTAATTCAACACCACCATTTAATTCATAATTGCCACGATTCAGAATTGCAATTCACTTCCAAACAGCACCTTTAAACCAAAATGAAATTTGTTATTTCAATCTTTACTATCAGTATCAATCTTTATTCTGAATACAACGGCAACCTCACATTCAGGATTTCATACACAGCCAAAAGCATACTCAAGAACTCTGTTCTATGTTCATGATTTCATACACAGCCAAAAGCATACTCAAGAACTCTATTCTATGTTCATGATTTCATACCAAACTCTCAGTACGATAGGTATAATAACTTACAACACCAAACATTACCAACTTTGCAAACTAAAAATTAAATCATGCACCGCACATCACCGACTTTACATCTGTGTTAACATTATCTTATCCAACTTGAATTAAATAACACAAAATAACGTTAGGTATGTTCACAATGACCAGCACAGACTATTCAACAAGTTAGCACAGCCATTACTGACAGTATACTTTAAATTCCAAACTTATTATTCAAGTTAGGTCTGACAGTATACTTTAAATTCCAAACTTATTATTCAAGTTAGGTAGGTTCTAGACTTCCTACATGACACCACACAATTCACAAATACACACCTTGATTTTAAAGAGATGCTACAATTATTAAAATTTTTGAACAATGTTCAAGATTACCGAGGCCAAGCATCGTTGAACAACACAGAACAAGGAAACCATTCTTAGTTTCCTCCAAAAAAACAAAAACCCATGTACCAAGTACATCAAATAGAACCCAAGTATCTCATCCGTGGTCTACAATTCACAATAACATAGCAAATACATTTGCTAAACAGAATGCACTTTCAACTTAAATGCCGAATAAACTCTTGTCTCCGTCATCTCTCTGACCCACGAAACCGTTCTATGTGAATTAAAATGTTGCCAATTGAACATCTATCTCATCATCAGCCACGACTTGGAACAGTTATTGGCTCTCGAGCATCTCATAATACCTGAAAACGTCTTCTTGACACCATCTAAATGTCTAGTTGCACTTGTCATTCACCGTAGTCAATTTAAATAATTTTATTTGTAGGTATCATTAGAATGACATGTTATCAGTTGGTTAGTTCTCTACAATGCGATATATAAAAACTACAGACATTAACTTTACCTTTATACAACCGTTGGTAGTAACAAAACTAAACGCCAACTGTCTAGGCTATAGTTACGTTAATCCTCGTGATGTTTGCAGGTTGTAAGATTGCAAATCGAGTCGAACAACAAACTATTTCACTAAACTTTAACACCGGTTTGAAAATAATCTTGATTACATAGCTCTTAACTGAAAGTTATTGCATGTCTTTGCAACAATGTAAAAGTTAAAAGTCTAATCCTCACAGTGACTCACACCTTGCAACGATTTATTAATAATCTAGTCTTTATCTAGTAACTTTTAAGTTAAAAATCATATCAAAGTTATTTGTTTTGTATCATCAAACTTTTTCGAATGTTGACACTGACTTGTCACTGTCTTTATGTCTTATAGAGATGAGCAAGAGATGACGTTCTGTTATCGATTAATCGACGAATCGATTTTAAGGACAAAAAATTAAATAAACGTTTTTGTTTTTTTTTCAATCGATATCCAGTACTGAATCGATCCAGCGAATCGATATTTCACTCTAGAAAATCGAGATAAGGTTTTTCTGTTTTGATATGTACCAAAATATCATTTAAAAATAATTGAATGTATATCACAAACATAAGTGAATTCAACGTAAACAAAATAAATATTGTTCCCTTATACCTGATACTTTAATTTAGTTGTAAAAACAACCCCAATCGGCCAAAGATGCTAAAGATCGACTATTATTACGATTTTTCTTTTTGCGTTCCGTAACTGGATTCAAACTTGTATTGAAATACCAAAGCGAACAGTTAGAAAGTATGTTACTTCCAAGGAATTGCATATTCACAAATTCCCTTGGAGATCAAATCAACAACAAACTCAGTGGTAGTAATATTTACGGTAAATCTGAAGTGACACCTATTAATAAAAAATGCATGGCTAAAATTCCTAGTGTTCAAACATATAAAAATATAATATCTTTACTTCTCGATTGTCAGTAAACTAACAACCTATTTAATAGTTGTGTTTATGCTTGTGACAGCACTAGTGGTCACAAAACCGTGTAATTATTGTTCTAACAACATAATAATGTAATGAAATCTCATTTCTTTGCGTTTCGTCCCCACGTTCCGATGCTCCGAGTACATTAGAAACATAAAATTGCGAAAATCGTTTCGTTGTTTATTTTGTTGGTGTATAAAAAAGATTAGATACTTGATTTGTTCATTTTTTTGAATTGATCACAAAAAAAATCATGCACCTATTCAATAAGTTATTTCAAGCAGCATATTACGGCTAATGGGGTCCCGAATTTTCGATGATTATTGAAAGAAACATACAGTATCAACACCATTACATAGATAGCGCTGTCTGTATTTTTTTTTTTTTTTTTTTTTACTCTTTTTATGTAACTTACATGACACATTTCCATGAAACAAAATAATGCAATAGTTATAAATTGCAATGAATGCAAGAATTAATGGTAAAACTTAGGTAAATCCAAACCCAATACATACTTCGGCTGCCACAAAATGCACAGCTGCACATATTGTTGAATGCAGATCAATCAAAGTAACATACCTTAAGCCTGTGCTCCCGGATGGGTCAGGCAGCAGTGCCGACCATGCTCACATGCACAAGTCCATACTCCTAGATGCTACCAGAAAATATTAAATGGATTGATCACCGCAGTGGCATGTATAACACCACAAAATTTCCTCTTTCATAGCGCTGTAGGCTGCGGGTTATGTGTTGCCTTTTGAAATGGAACCTGAGCTCCGCACTTGTATCACCACACACAGCTGGTCACAACAGGTCTTGTGGTATCCACAGCAGCCATGTTGAAGGGCTCAGACGTCCATGCTATTTGTTGCATATTGTACAAATGCCTGAAAAATTCATGTCTATGAGCAAGTTTTCACACAAGCTTAATGTTTTGTTGAATCAAGTTGTAGCTTAAGGATGTATGCTCTCTTGCACTGTATTTACACAAGTCGTCTTATTCTCATGCGAGTTCCGCTGACAGTATGAAACTGGCTAAGTTTCTTTTAGCATCATAACGAAAATATAAATTTATTTTAAATTATAGCCACTTTATACCAAGAAAAACAATAGGTATTGTGGCTAAACTTCACAAGGCATTAGATAGGTACTAATTATTTTCAGAATACTCAAGTTTATACTTCCCTGTACATCTGTACATCACAGTTGTTTTTGCCCAGTAGGTATCTAGTCAGGATTGGGCATCGATGTCATCATTAACATTATCTGCAACTAGACTTCGCACATTGTCTAGTATAGGCCAAACCATACGGTTGATTTCGGGCAACAAAATATTCCTGTCTCCGCTCTCCAGTAGCCGACGAGTTGCGAAACGTCTCTCTATGTAGGTAGGTACTTCCATGCAAATTTTTGCGCATCAAAGAGAGCGCGCCAGCCATTACTCGTCTCATTTGATCCAGCATCGCCTTGTGCGTGCATTGGTTCATACTTCTGATGTCGGAAACACGAGGGCTTCCTTCCATATACCCTCGTACTTGTGGGCTTATCGTGGGTTATGCATGCACGAGGCAGGTAACTTATGCCGTTTTAGAGATATTCCATTGTCCAATTCTAGTAGCAATTTGACGCGCCAATTTGATTTCACTTTTACTATTCACTAGCCTGATACTTTTAGACGCAACTCCACCGGCACCAATCATGCCACCCATCTCACTTGATCGCGATACCGTCTCCAGTTCTCTCTACTCAAGTCAACTCCGCGCTGCCGCGCGCCTTCCCTCCAAATTGTCTGTCACTTTGCTCTAGGATTCAAATCCTTCACTAGCATTAGACATTGGAGAAAACTCAGTGTTGCCAATCGAATAAAATCTAATTGAAATTTGAATCAGAAGCTAAATGTTGCCAATTAAATAAAACTGAATTAATAACTTTACAAGCGATATTTCTTCGTTCCCAACTATTAATCATTTACCTTCCTCCGATATATATAATAATATTAAAAATGTAAAAGTTTGTATGTTTGCGTGTTTCTTACTCAATCACGCAAAATGGCTGAACCGATTTGGATGAAATTTGGCACACAGATAGTCTATAAACCTTAACACATAGGATACTTTTTATCTCGGTAGTACGTTCCCGTGGGATAAATTCCGGCCTTCACACGGGCGCAGCCGCGGTTGATAGCTAGTATTTTGTAAAAATCATTACAAAAAAACATTCAATCATTATAGAAAAAGAAGTAGATAGTAATTCATAGTTGGGTAATGGCTAGTCAGATGATAACTACTACTACCACTCGTGTCACTAATTCTTTCAAACCAGTGTAATTTATTATAGTTAAAGTAAAATATTTTTATGATCTATGTTATTTCAGGAATTATACAATATTTGAAGTGCATGTAATAAAGGAAAATCACTGCTATTGAGATTTCAAGAAAATGGACTGCTCAATAATGCCTCAAGATGAAAATTATGCAATATTATTATTGATAACGAGTTGAAAATGACCCTGACAAAAAAATTAAGTGCAGTAGGCTATACCAATTAGCATATGACGTACCAAGGGTAGTTTATTTTGTTTGTTATAAATTTTAATGTTGTTTGTTAAATTCGTACCCTCTTACAAATAAACGCAGAATAAAGTTATACTAGGTATAAACCTATGAAAATGTATGGGTATACCTTAGTTATATCTGGTATAACTTTATGCCGCGTTTATTAGTAAGAGGGTATAAGTTTTGATGATCACTTACATAGTTTTGAAATAGAAAATCTGATAATGATAGTACTGTATATACTTTTCAGAATGCTTTGATATTTTTTATTCCAGAGTGCAAAAAGTTATGTAACGCAAAGAATTGTGTTTTAGTACTAAGTTATAATAAAAAGAATGTAATAGAGATAGTGCCATCCACGAAGACGCGAAACGCGATTACTGTACTTTAAGCGATTAGGAAGAAGAGAGAGGGGGTGCGCCTCCGTGGAAGGCACTATCTGTACTAATAATTATGATTAATCTTTCTTTTCGTCTTTTTCGTGTGGTTATTGACTAACCTGGTGATAGTTTTTATTATTATGAATAAAAGTTGTATAATCAATTAATATGTGTATTTTTAATAGATAATATTATGAATTACATTTCACAATTTTCGTTTGGACCACAGGACCCCCACAATTCAAAATTTACTCACGTTTTTTGCAATTGGCAGGTCATTGTCCGGTAGTATCTTGGTCAAAATATGATTTTTTTGATCTAGATACAACCTGACACTGACCTATTCACCTGATAACTATGCATTCATATATAACAAAACAGTTTACTCAATATAGCATAACTATTCGTTCATATATAACAAAACAGTTTTCTCAATATAGCATAACTATTCATTCATATATAACAAAACCATTAGGGTCTATATTAGCAAACTACTAAGTTGAAAATAACAAATTAATTTAGTTAATATCAGTCGAAAGTATTTGGAAAGGCAGCAAAACAAATAAGCTAAACTTACTGGGAAGTTTGACTGGACACTGCAAAAATGTTTGATACGACAATGTCAAAGTTAAGTTGCGTTAATATAGCTATTTAGTAATAATTTACAAAACTGGTCAAGTAATATAACCGCATATACAATTATACATTGACAAACAGATAGCTTACTGAAACATAAATGAGGTGCTACATTGACCGAAAAGTTTTGCAAATGTTAACATATAATGAGTCAAGCCGTAAACAAACGGTTTGGGAACACTAAGCAACAAAAAATAGCAACACAAAACTAAAATAGATTATTTAAACGCTACATTACTGCAGTAACTCAACTGGCTTTTGTTATGTGTTACACTGGTTCGGCTGTCACTAATTTTATGTAACTGGTAGACAAAATTTTGGTTACGTAGAACGAAACTTTTTTTTCAGTGTAAGTAAATGTTGGATACGGCCATGACAAGCCGGACGCAAACATATAGGACAGTGCTGTACACCACGGTTTTCCATCAGGAAGATCAATACTCTAAACTCAATCATTTATTCATAACTAGCGGGCGGAATCAGCCATTTTTACGAAAACCGTCCCCGGCTATCTATTAACAGAATAAAGTCCATATAGCTACGTTATATTATTTGTTACAATGGTAAGAAATGTATCATATCAACACATTTTCAAGGAAAATTCTCGCTACCGAGTCGTTGCTTACTATCACATTCCGATAAAACATATTGAAAACAATTTTAAATGGAATTTTATCGACAGATCTTGAGTCTGAAGTCTGTTACAGAGAATACTCCTAAAACTATATTTTTCGTATCCTTGGCTGTCACAACCATACTGTAAGTGTTATATAGATCAATATAGGAACATGTATTATTAGTTTTATTGATTTCACAGCTATCCCAGGTGTGGAGAATTTACTGATGATTAGGTAGGTCTCGTGCTGATTTTGTGAGAGTCATCGTAATATGTATGTGGACGAAATGGAATATTCGGAGTAGTGGCACAATCAAACCTGGTGTTTCTAAGAATTGCGTAACTGCCTAATGATTACTTATGAAGAATCTTGAGAAAATGATAGTAATATGATTAACTAGTTCATTAGGGAGGCACATTCTGGCAATATGCCAAGAAAATAACCGACGAACTTGTACGAAGAGGTGCCATTGCTGTTATTTATTTGGTAATAATTAAGATACTCTACGTTAGTGGATTAAATTAAAGAAACTGCCTTAAAATTAAGATGAACGGCCGACCACCAACAGGACTTACGAAGAAAAACCTAAAAAGCTCAGGTAGATTTGATCAAATATTTATCACGCACGGAGTAGGTAGGTACTGGTGGTAAGGCACATTGAGATAAATCTTCTCACGTACCTTCTAGTGGTATTTACTTTTCCTAAATATCTGGTAGTTTTCCTACGTGTCAGTACTCGTAACCTAAGTACTGTCTGTGGTTTGGAGTGCTGCGAACAACTTTCAACCACATATGTACCTAGAATGTGTTTAGTGTTTGCAGCGAAGTGCAATGTGGGACGAATAGACGGGTGACAGGTCGTTATAGCACCGTATACGAGACGTGAGACCCTAGTTTTAAACAAGAACAAAACTGTCATCGATAAAGTATTCTTGAATTTATTGTAGAAGCAATAGTCCTTAGAAGGCCCATATTTTCATCATTGGCTCTAGCGCGTTCGTTTAATTTCCGTTCAGTAATCTAATTGGCATTTAATAAAATTCAAACGCCCCATTGCAGAAGGATATATTGATCATAAAAATGAAATCCAATAAGAATAAAAAGAAACAGGCAAAGGATGGTGATAAAAAAACAAATGAAAACGGTCTCAAAAAACGTCAATTTTGTGTCATCCGAGTGAAGGGGTGTTTTGTTTTAAAAATGCTGACCAATTTGTATTTTCCAGCGGTAAAATTAATGTGTGTAGGAGAGATATAATGGGTTGCGGGATTGGACCGCTGTTTATTATAATTTATATTTGCTTTGGAGACGCAGATGAAGTATTTTTGGCATACAAATACATGGTAAATTAGATGGATATGTATTTTACAAGTATGTGGGTATGTATTTTCACAGGTATGTTGATATGTATTTTTACAGGTATTCAGATAGACGCTTATTTGGTCGAAAGCCTTAATTACCGAAACAATTTAAGAGCCATTGTGTCTCGCGAGGATCCACGTTTCGGGCACTCAAGAGCTTAGACTATTCGTATAAAAATATGCTCTTATGGGGACTGCCGTCAGAATTCAATAGTTTTTTACTGGCGCAACACGTTAAATTAGCATTTCGGTGACGAGGTCACATTAGCTTGTGACGCGTATAAGTTTTGCCGCTGTCACTGTATTCACTCAACGCTGCCGCTGCTAAAGAAGTTTTCACTTCAAAAATTATCTAGTCACTCGTCGCGATATTATACTCATCACAGAAATACTTAACAACTTACACCTAAGATTGAAATACTGAGAATTACAAAACAACGGCAACGGCAACGTTTGTACATTCCATTTGCCGTATCTTTTATTGCAATGTTGCGTATCCAAGATGCCACAGCAAGCGCAAGGAGAACACGTCTCGCTTGAATAGGTACATGGGGGACCAACGGCCATGAACAAGATCGTGTTTGTGTGCACTCATGCACGACGTAGGTACCTACTGGCCAGTGTTACCTGCAACAAACGGCATTTTCTTTGTTTTCTGATCTGTGATACATTTTTAACTTCCGGAAAATGGGATAAATTATGGTGCTGCTTTTTATGTGCGACATCGATGTGAGAACCATTTTTCATAGGAATTAGTCTATGGGTAATATATCCGACATAGTGGTATTTATGTGCACTCATGCACGATGTAGGCACCTAAGTCTGCATAACCTGCAACAAACTGCTTGCTTTTTGTTCTCTACTAATTCTACTACCTTCGTTTTTAAGTTGGGAAAGATGAGATACCTTATTTTCTATTTTAATGATATTGAAACAATTGAAGAGTCATTGTGTCTCGCGAGGATCCACGTTTAGGGCACTTGAGAGGTTAAAACAGTCGTAAAAAAAATAGGCAGTCATAGGGAGTGCCGACAGAAGTGAATAGTTTTTTACAACAACAACATTATCATGTCGGTGACGTGTATAAGTTTTGCCCATACCGAAAATCGCTCAACGCTGCTAAGCTAGGTACGTAGGTATCTACTGGCCAGTGTTACCTGCAACAAACGGCTTGTGTTTTGTAATATATGATACAATTTGAACTTGCCGAAAACGGGATAAATTATGGTGCTACTAATATGATAGTTTTCATGGTACGACCCGACAGTGCGACATCGATGTGAGAACCATTTTTCCGGTAAGTCCCCCTATGCTCTAGTCCCGCTATGCTCGACTCGAAAAATACCTACTAAAAATTGCCGCTTTGCACGCAAAGCGCTATGCCGTACAACAATTTCTATGCAAAAAAAGTTAATTAAAAAAATCAAAAAACATCCAACCAATCAATTAAATAACAAGATGTATCCTCCGACTGCACAGCATGGTTTTCTTCTTGTTTACGTCTTTTTAGTTCACTTTTTAAGAAGTTAGGCTGTTTGATTTTTGAATTAGCTTTTTTATGTATAACTTTTTAGTATTTTTTTTAGATTTACATGTAAGTGCATTTGGCGTCAGGTGGTAACCGGCCGTAAAAATTCAACTAAAACAGCCCTCCTATTTCACTATGAGCAAAGACAAGAAAGATACGGGCAATGATACTAGGGCGTCCCCTCAAGCGACGCGAACATGAAAAATGCTAGGGCGTTCCCCCCAAGTTACGACTTTGACAAAAACGCATGTTCGCAGTCCGTGCATACTTTAAGAATAGCGACGTGGAATCTGGGATCCTTGACAGCCCGTACTCAAGAACTAGCAGAAACCTTGAAATGAAGGAATATTAACATTTGCTGCGTACAAGAAACGAAATGGAAGGGATCCAAATCCAGAGACTTAGGGATGGGGTACCAGCTGGTCTACCATGGACAAAACAGTAAACAGAACGGCGTGGGCATTGTCCTCGATTATCACCTCAAAAATTGAATTATTAGTATCGAGAGAAAGTCAGATAGGCTGATAGGCATAAAACTGGCATTAGACAAACAACCTATTATAAATGTAATCTGTACATATGCACCACAAGTAGGATGCAAGGATGAGGAAAAACATTCTTTTTGGGAGGAAATTGACGAATATTTAGCCAGCATACCATCACATGAAACAAAATTTGTCATGGGAGACCTAAATGGGCATGTGGGAGTGGTTAATAAGACATACAGCGATGTCCACGGAAGCTTTGGCTATGGGAATCCTAACAAGGAAGGAACAACTCATAACATACAAAAGTGGAGGGAAATGTTCTCAAATAGACTTCATTTTAGTCGATAGAAGATCAAGGACCAATTTCAAAGATTGCAAAGTCATTCCAGGGGAATCACTTACCTCCCAACATAGAATACTGGTGGGTGTATTTAAATTACCTAAGCCTATAAAGACTCGGACAGATAAAACTCCTCGAATAAAATGGAAAGAACTTTCCAGCTCTAAGGGCGATTCATTCCTCGAAGATATACACGAATACCTGCACCAGGAGCTTGCAAAAGACTATGACAATGCAGACGATATGTGGTCAAATTTTGAAAAGACCTGTAAAAGTACAGCACAAATCAAACTTGGCATTTCTAAAGGAGGTATTAGCAACAACAAAGACCCAACCTGGTGGGATGAGGATGTGAAGGCACAGATTACAAACAAGAAAGTACTATTTAAGATCTGGCAAACCTCAAAATTAGAAGAGAATCACATCAAATACAAAGTATCAAAATTGCTTACAAAGAGGAAGGTTGCACAGGCAAGAGCAAAGGCGAGACAGAGTTTATATGACAAAATTGAAAGAGCAGAAACAGATACAGAAATACTCAAAATTGCCAAAACTAGACATAGATCGACTCAAGAAATAAAATTTAATAAATACATTAAAGACAAAGGTCCAGGAAAATTGAATGTGGAAGATTTGCAAGTTGCTCTATGCCGTTGGGTGAACGCCTTAGAAAATGCTGGTCTCAGGGTTAGCAGTACGAAGACAGAACATCTCGCTTGTCATTTCAGTGGAAGCCAAGACAACACAGTTAAGGTATTTTACCCAGACAACACACCAGTACCAACAGTAACCCAATTTAAATATCTCGGTGCAGTAATTTCCAAAGACGGGGACGTAGATGCAGACGTGGCTCACAGAGTAAATGTTGCCTGGCAAAAATGGCGAAGTATAACAGGAGTCTTATGCGACACCCGAATGCCAATACGCACAAAAGGCAAAGTATACAAAGCGGCGGTTAGGCCGGCAATGATGTACGGTACCGAATGCTGGGCCGTGAAAAACAGCCACGTCCAAAAACTACACACCGCAGAAATGAAAATGCTGAGGTGGTCTGGAGGAGTAACGAGAATCGATAGGGTCCGCAACGAATACATCCGAGGTAGTTTAAGGGTGGCTCCAATACAGGACAAGTTGACGGAGAGTAGATTGAGGTGGTATGGACATGTCATGAGAAGGACAGAAGAACACGTCGTGAGAACGGCTCTGAGCCTACCTGAGGGCAAAAAAGGCCGAGGACGACCTCCTTTGACATGGTGGACCAGTATGACGAAGCTCCTCAAGAAGGAGAAATTGCCTGACCCGACAACCCTCGACAGAATGTCTTGGCGCCGTGAAATAAGGAGAGCCAACCCCACCTAAAGTGGGAAAAGGCTGAGAAGAAGAAGAAGAAGACATGTAAGTACATTTAAACATATAAGTGTTGTATATTATTGTAATCACCGCATAAAACCCTTTATTTTGATACCCCACACGATGGCGTTGAAAGAATAAAAAAATTGGTCGCCCACAATATGGCGCACATAACCCGCCAATTTCCAATTTTAATGTAGCCAGTGACACTCGCAGGGTTAAGACGAATCGATTGACGTAAGAATCATCAAAATCGGCCAACGCGTTTTGTGTCTAGAACGCCACATAGGAACAAACATATATACATAGACTGATAAAGACATTACCCTCCTTCGCAGTCGGGTGAAAACGGTCGAGGTCGCGTAGAGACTATACACGAGTCCTAAAAACGGTATATTTGCTTTTTTAGTTTTTACACAGACTTCAATCAGAAGCGTACACAATGTCTCAATTATGTAGTATGAAGCCTTATAAAATTGGATGGAACTAACGAATATAATTTGTTGTTTCCGGGAATGCCATCAAAAGAAAAGTATGAGAGTAAGGTTTCAGGGTTCTATTTAACTCTAAATATTACTTTTGTAAGGCCTAGCTTCTTAGGTACAAGTTCTTACAGTACAGTATTCTAGTATATTCATTTTGTGTGGTAAGTAATTTCAGCAAGTAACTTTGAGTGGCGTAAATAAAGACTGGTGAGTTACGCTCAGCTGTGCCCTGTGTCTCATACAGGCCTTAAATCATACAACTTAGGGCTAGGTACATCCACACATGTAGTACCTAGGTAGGTACAGTGAGTATGGATAGAACATAACGCACTCGCGTCGTTTCTTTCATCTTAGCACTTATTACGCTTTTTTTTCATATTTTTTTGGACGCTTATTTATGAGATCGTGAAGACGAGTAGCAATTTTCGGGTAAAAATATTAAATAAAATTCCTCGAGCTTGAATGCCCCATTTCTGACACTTTTATTTGATATCAAATTCTTAGGAAATACCTTATTGCCAAATATTTAGTACGGACCTAATATTTTATTTGCTTCATTCATCTGATGTTGGAAAAGAGTGACTTGTTTTTTTTAACGTTGTGTTACATACCAATACAGTTGAGTTTTATAATTACAATGGACTAGGTTCTGCCCACGGCTTCGCTCGGGTATAAAGTGTTATATAATCCCGAGGAAACACTTTACCGGGATAAAAAGCCTATTCGAAACTATAATTTCATCCAGATTCATTCAGCCATTCTGGCGTGTTGGGCAGCAAACATCCATTCATCCATCCAACCCTCTATCCTCGAAACTTTCGAATTTATAATACCTACTAGTTTCTGCTAGCGGCTTAGCCCGCGTGAAAGTCGACGACGATGGATGTATTGTGGGAAACATTGGCTATAAATAAGGTGACTGTATTGAGATGGATGCCACTAAATAGAGTTGTATGAAAGAAGGAAACACGCAACGCCGACCTTAAATAAATCGGGATAAAGCCAGGATATGAATATGATGAAATGAATATGATGATCTACAGTTTACAGGGACTACCTAACATTAGTACCTATAAATATGATAAGACGCGTTAATACTTTGTTTTCTCTGCGTTATAACTACCTAAGTATAGAATTATGAATTCTACTTCCTACCATATACCAATCACACTAATAATTATAAAGGCAAAAGTTTGTGAGTGTGTATGTGTGTGTTTGTATGTTTGTTACTTCTTCACGCTCAAACGGCTCGACGGATCTGGCTAAATTGGCACAGAGATAGATTTTAGTCTGGAATGGGACATAGGAAACTTTTTATCCCGGGCATATGTTCCCTTAGAACAATTTTCGATATAGATGCGGGCCATGCCGCTGGTAGAAGCTAGTTTTGGTACATAAAACACATATAGCAAGCAAATAGGTAAGTACTCAAAATAGCAACGAAACTGGCGGTAACACCAGTGACATTATTCAACTTATTTCACAACGCGACCATATTCCTGTGCATTCCGTTTGTGAATGCATTGTTTGCGTAAAATAATACACGGGTAAGACGCCCATTATGACTGTAAAATGGGAAATATTATGTACGGTGTCAGCTTTTCTCGTTTCGGTAGCTAGAAATTCTTTTAGTTTGTCGGTCAAGGCCTTACTGACGAATCGAAAATTTATAAGTCCCATCTCTGAAATGGTTTAAAATTAACTATTTAAAATCAACAGCATCTGCATCAATAGATGTCGAGTGTGTTAGGTCTAAATATGAAATACAGAGGGGGAGATATTTTAACGTTCGAACTTACCCCTGAATAATAATAGGGCTTTATCCAGAACGCGGTACTCCTGGACACGGCGTGTATCGTTAGGAGGTTCCTCTCTTAGGAGCCCTGACCACCCTTTGGACCCTGCTCCCAATACCGGTGGGCTACTATTTTTTTATATTTTTATATGTTTTTTTTTATTTATTTTATAAAAATATTTAAAAATGTAGACAATAAGAAAGGCTGTCTCCTTTCACCGCTCCTTTTTTTAGTCGCTCTTGACAGAATTTTGCTTCGCATTTTCGACAGCAAGCGCCGCGGGATAGAGTGGGGATTATCCAACGTTTTAGAGGACTTGGATTACGCCGATGACCTATGCCTGCTGAGTCATACCCACGCTGATATGCAAGGTACATTGAAAGATTTAAGACAGGAAGCGGCAGAAAGGGGACTAAAAATAAACACCCGGCAGTCCCAAGAGATGAGATCTGGTGTGAAGAATACTTCACCGTTGCTGATTGGCACGTAGGCAGTGGAACGCGTCCACAAGTTCACTTACCTCGGGAGCGTCGTGTCGGAAACTGGAGGTAGTGAAGATGACATCGCTTTAAGGATATTATAGCCAAAGCACGAGCTACCTTCGCGCAGCTGAGACCCGTTTGGCAATCGCGGCAACTGACCCGAAGGATTAAACTCAAAATCTACGGGACAAATGTCAAATCCGTGCTGCTTTACGGGTGCGAAACGTGGAAGGTCACAAAAACATCTCACGCCAGATCCAAGTCGTCGTCAACCGCTGTCTTCGTCGCATACTCAGCATTTACTGGCCCGAGACCATCATCAACGTAGAGCTGTTGGATTAATGCCACGAGGGCCCGATCGACCGCCAGATCAAGTGTCGCAAGTGGAGTTGGATTGGCCACACGCTGCGAAGTGATTCTGATCATATACCGAAGCAAGTGCTGGATTGGAATCCCCATGGCAAAAGAAAGCGTGGCCTTCCCCGTCAAACCTGGCGCCGCACCGTGTTGGCGTAAGCGACGAGTAACGGTATGATGTCGAGTGAGGTGAAGCGTGAAGCTCAGTACCGATCGCGATGGAGAACTACTGTGGACGCCCTTTACCTCATCCTGGGGACGTAGGACATTAAGTTAAGTAAGTCAAGACCATAAGAAAATAAATAAAATAAAGGACATATTAATAATATAATCTTTATTTATATTAAAATCAGATTGCAGTATGTACACATAAAACGCACACAGACACAACACACAGAACACAAAGAATACAACGCTGATTTCTATTTTTCTTAAGTATAAACTTTATGAAGACCGAAATTCGGTCAAATCACTTCGAAAATATTTTTGTAATCTACTTGTATTCAAGAAAACGAGGTAGATATTAATACCTCATACGAACTTGTTTTTCTGATTGATGTTTACGGCAACATTTTGTACCAATATAAATACCAACGAGTAAATATGTTCATTCCGTAGGTAGGTACTTAAATAAATAATGTTTTACCTGTTACTCGAGCGTTTTGCTGTTACCTCAGTCGTGAGTAGAACCGGTGATTTCTTTCTTTGTAGACGCCACATTTGTCAATATTCAAAAGTGAGCTAAATTTGTAAACAAAATAGAATCTATATTCTAATAAAATAAGATCATTCGATGTGAGTTTTCAGTCTTGTTCTCGGAGACTATACACAACATATAACACAACAGTAATCTGTACCTATTACTTAATTGATATTTAAAAAATTTAGTACTTATCTTTGTAGGATATCGATGTAAATTCAAAGACAGTTCATGCGAGACTGGTTTATTATTCGTGTACCCACATCACAATATATTACATTTCCTCCCTCACAAGAAAATAACACATAATTAAGTTACATGAAATAAAGTTAGTGTTACAATAAAATTTTTGTATTCCTTCAACATGGTTCAACATATACCAACCTACCTCTTACTTTTTTAAAGTTTGATTTGTTGCTAGTTACTAAGTACATTGTACGCAACACCGACCTATAGAATAATACAGATATACATATTACTTCTATTACGATCATTTAGACTTAATCACGAGGTTAACTAATAAACAAGCACTTATACTTAGGTACATATAGATACTTAACTTATACCTACATTACTACTAACACGACTTTTATACCTACTATTGGACTGCTTAAAACACTGATTACTCAATATTTATAATGTTTTTGTTTCTTTGTCTATTATTAACCCAATCCCCGGAAATAGACGGTTCAGCCCCATAATCGCTTTGAGTCTCATTCTCATGCATGACGGGCGAGTCATGTGAAGTCTGAAGTGATGACGTCACCGGTGAATTAGGTGCTGACTCCCATGTTTCTTTTTCAGTGTTAACTGTTTGATTCTCAGTATCTGTGATAATAGGATTAGAGTACGGTGTGTGCCTTCGTAGTAGCATAATTTGATCTATATGTTTTCGGTGTTCCCCGTGGTCCGATTTTACCTTGTATGTCACTGCTCCGGTGCGTTCTGAGACCTCTCCTTCTATCCACTTGGGGTTGTTTCTCGAGTAATCTCGAAACAGCACTCGGTCTCCAAGTTGGACTTCTCTGTTTTTACCTTGAGCATGTTCAATCTGCTTGGTCTGCGCCACCTCGACCGCATTCGCAGTGTTGCTGCGTAGCAAGTCGAAGCGCATGCGCAGCCTTCGTCCCAGCAGCGCCTCAGCTGGCTCGCGCTGTGTGCTTCTGTGTGTACTGTTTCTATACACTAATAGAAAATTGTTTATTGCTCGCTCAATATTCTCACCTTCAGAAGCCGTCTTTTTTATTACTTTCTTGACAGTTTTGACGGCGTTCTCGGCGGCGCCATTGCTCGATGGATGGTAAGGGGTTATTAGAATGTGTTTAATTCCGTTGCGGGTTAAAAACAACTCAAATTCCTCGGATCGAAAACTCGGACCCCCATCACTCACCAAGCACTTTGGCAGCCCAAATCGGCTGAAGCATTCTCTTAGTCTGTTTGATACTAAATTAGCCGATGTACCGCTCGCCATCAGAAAAACTTCGATCCACTTAGAGTGCGAGTCAAGTCATCATATCAGCCGAAAGACGTCCACTGCTGGACATAGGCCTCCCCCAAGCGTCGCCACATTGACCGGTCCCGTGCGTCTCGCAACCAGCGGATCCCCGCAACCTTCACGAGGTCACCGGTCCACCTGGTCGGAGGCCTTCCAACGCAACGTCTACCGGTTCGCGGTCGCCACTCCAGAACCTTTCTGCCCCATCGGCCATCCGTTCTGCGAGCAATGTGCCCTGCCCACTGCCACTTAAGTTTGGCAATTCTTCGAGCTATGTCGGTAACATTGGTTCTCTTACGGATCTCTACATTTCTGATTCGATCACGCAAGGAAATGCCGAGCATAGCCCTCTTCATTGCCCTTTGAGTGACTGTAAGCTTCGAGTCGAGCGAGCGAGCGAGCGAGTCAAGTATCAAAAAGTAATATTTACCTTGATACTGTAGAAAATCTACATGAAGTCTCGTTCAAGGTTCCGAAGGCCATACGTACGGTACGGGAGTGTGTCGCGGCGGTGCGTCCAGCTGCGCACGACAGGCGGCGCAGGAGGCGCCGCGCACCTCGATGTCGGCGTCCAGGCGTGGCCACCAAACGTAGCTGCGCGCGATGCTCTTCATGCGCACGACTCCTACGTGCCCCGCGTGCACTTCCTCCGAGATCTGTGCCCGCAGCTGCTCCGGCACCACTATCCTGTATCCCCAAACTATACATCCATGATCTATATGTAAATTTTCACGGCGATGAAAATATGCATTCTCTTCTTCCGAATCGCCTATGAGAGGCCATCCACTCATTATGTAGCCGTACACTTTACATAAAATTTTATCTTTTGTAGTCGCCTGTGCTACATCTTTGTGACTAAGAGGGAAACTGTCCTCAACAAAATGTAGATATGCCGCGTCGTCTTGGTCCTCCACCTTAGTTTTCGCTATAGGTAATCGTGATAACCCATCTGCATTGCTATTCATTTGAGATTTTACAAAAACGATGTTAAAATCATAGGCCGCCAGGCGCACAGCGTATCTCTGTAGGCGGCTGGCTGCCGTTTGCGGTATACCCTTTTTAAGCCCGAATATATAACTTAAAGCTTTATGATCGCTCCGTAATGTGAAATGCCTACCAAAGAGATATTGGTGATGCCTCGTGACTCCGTATACAATGGCCAGCGCCTCCTTGTCTACCTGGCTGTAGCGACGCTCGGCGTCGTTAAGCGTGCGTGAGGTGCAGCACACGAGGCGCTCATCGCCGTCGGGGTGGCGTTGCGCCAGCACGGCGCCCAGGCCGTACGCGCTGCTGTCCACAGCCAGCACCAGCGGCAGCGCCGGCGAGTAGTGAGCCAGCACCGGGTCACTCGTCAATCTCACCTTGATCTCCTCAAAAGCGGCATTACAGTTCTCCGACCACGCCCATTTAACTCCCTTTTTTAAAAGAGTGTGAAGTGGATGTAAAATCATACTGAGATTGGGTATAAATCGTGCATAATAATTAATGAAACCCAATAAAGCTCTTAGCTGTGTCACGTTTTCGAGGATTAGCATTTTCGTTATGGCATTTACTTTTGAAGTATGTGTATAAAGGCCGTGTTTGCTAATTCTATAACCCAAGTAACAAACCTCATCTTTTAAAAATTCACATTACGAAAACTTGATTGTTAATCCGGCTTCTCTTAATCTAGTGAGTACCACCCTTAAATTTTCCAAATGATGAGATTTATTCCTGCCACTCACACAGATGTCATCAATAAAAGCTACCACAAATTCCAGGCCATTTAACGTATCGTAAACAATTTTTCGGGTAGGCACTTAAGTCCGAAAGAAGCCCTGCGATATACAAATGTCCCTACATGCGTAGTAATCGCTGTAAGCGGTTGTGAACTGTCAGACAACTCAAGTTGCATAAATGCATTTTTAAAATCTAATTTACTATATTGCTCCCCACCACTTAGCGTTGCAAACAACTCTTCGATTTTTGGCAATGGAAAATGATAATCTTTTAATAATTTATTCACGGTCACTTTATAATCTCCGCATAAACGAATAGAACCGTCCGGCTTAATAATTGGCACTATTGGAGTTCCATAATCGGATCTATCTACCTTGTAAATTATACCTTCGTTTTGTGAGCGTTTAAGTTCATTTTCCACTGGCACGCGCAGCGCAAGTGGCAGGGTACGAGACTTGCAAAATACCGGCGTGTTATCAGTTAGGTACAGTGAAAACTTATGTTTATAAGTACCAATTTTTTCTGTAAATACTTCTGGGAATTCTTGTTTCAATTTTAAAACAACTGGATCAACATCTTCTTTTATATGAAATAAATTTAATGACTTTAATTTAAGTTCGCGCATCCAGGTGCGTCCAATAAGCGGAGGTCCGCCGTGCTCAATAATAAACAATGGCAATATGGCGACCTCTGCGCCTGCATAACTGACTTGCACAGAGACCCGTCCTACCGGTATTATTGCGTCACCTGTATATGATTGTAATTTCATGTTATCTTTTTCAATCGGTAAAGTAGAAAGATGTTGATCGTAGAATGATTTAGATACCGCCGATATCTTGCTGCCCGTGTCGATTTCAAATAACACAGTTTGATTCTCAACTATAAGTTCACAATAATATGGACCGTCTTTTATATTATGAACTAACTGACCTTTAATTGTATACAGTCCTTCGAACTCCTCACCACCCGACTCGGATGAATCTGTTTTTGTTCTGTTTTTGTTTTCTGTTTTGTTTTGTTTGTTTTTATCACATACGGACCCCAAGTGGCCCTTCACTTTGCACTTGTCACACACATACGACTTGTATCGACACCTGTGCGGCGCATGGCCTTCCCGGCCACAGCGCCAGCACCCTTTGCGTCGCGGAGTCACGACGTCACGACGGCGGCGCTGGACTGCTTGCCCACGCTCACCCGGTGCACCAGCTCGCCCGCGTCTGCCTGGAGTCCCGCCGGCCCGGCTACTGCCCACGGCACGGCCGGTGAGCGTTCCACGGCCTTAGCCGCGTGCTGCTCGGCCGCCTCCAGCGCTAGCGCTAGCCCCACTGCCTTCTTGTAATCGAGAGTGGTCTCCGCAAACAAGCGAGACCGTATCTCTTCGCTACGAAGACCTGACACGAATTGATCTCGAATGTTTACTTCCAACTGGTTCTCAAAATTGCAATAGGTAGCCAAGTGTTGCAAATTTTGTAAAAACACGTTGATATTTTCGCCTTCACCTTGCCGCCGCTGACAAAACACGTGGCGCTCTGCTATTTCAGATCTTTTGGGTTCCAGATGATTTTTCACGAGCTCCACTAACGTGGTAAAGGTTTTTTCCTCCGGGTTGTCTGGAGCACACAGATCACACGTCAATCGGTAGGTCGGCTCTTCGACATGCGTCACCAGCGTGGCCACGGGTAGGTTATCTTTGATATCGTTTAACAAAATAAATTGTTCCACTAAACGCACATATGCTGGCCAGTTTTCACCTCCATCCAGATCAAATACGTGTATTTTCCCGATCGGCATCTTGATATTTTACTGCTTGTTATAATTACTCGTCGCCAATGTAGGATATCGATGTAAATTTAAAGACAGTTCATGCGAGACTGGTTTATTATTCGTGTACCCACATCACAATATATTACAATCTTAAACTAAGTGAAATCTTTTAAAGCAAAATAATACGTTAAAATAATTTAATTACTCATTCAAATGTATTTTCATATAGCACATCAAATGATAATCAGTCTAAATAGAATTGTAATATCTCAAATAATGCATTGAACTTATACTTTGAAGAAAATAAGACACATCATATAACCCGATGAGAATTCCAGCAGTATTAAATTTTATATTTTGAGATTACTTGTCATACAACGGCTTATGACGGCTAAGGCATATTATAGTTGTGGTAGAATCAAATATTTCTGTGAAAAAGATGATCATGACATTGACAAATGTAGAACATCCATTTCATTAAGTGCTGGCACATTCAATAAGATATTTCCATCAATTATTGTAAGACAGGTAGGTACTTCTCATGTAAAATATTACTTTTGTAGTACTCTATCAAGTGGTATGATCCGGCAATTAATCAGTTAGTAGTTCTTATATCGATGAAAGTTGACCTAAATAAGCTGGATAATGTAAACAGTATTGTAAGTGAACAGCTGGTATTGACATTTTAGTACCTACCGCTGTCAACAGAATGTTTTCGGAGGAATTTGCGTGCGAGGCTGCGAGCATTTGCTGCGTATGCAGATGCAGGCAGTATACGGAATTGGCTTTCAGTATATTTGCATCACATTAGGCTATAACCGTAACCGTTCTGATTGCTGTGGAACTGGACCTACAAATCCTACAATATCGTTATAACAATAAAAGTGTTAAGATGGACAGACCAATTACAGACAATTACAGATTACATCTAGAAGAAAGAAAAGAAATAAAAAGAGTTTATTTGTCACAAAACGATATACAAAGAAGAAGAAACAAGGTCCAAAGTCCAAGAAGGACTCTCCTCCCCTCTATTATTATTAGAATTCTCAGTTGTATCTCTAAATACTATAAAACAAAGTAGCTTCGAATAAAGACGTCATACTTGACCGTTCTTCTCCACGTAGGTATTTCCCGAAAGGATGGTAGAATCACTTAATTATGATCCAGACCATGTTGATGTTTAGCTTTTTGTTCCTGGCTGGAGGCTCTAGTTTAGCCTTCACAGGATCTCCCGGTTAAGCAGTAGCCAATCTCTCTGACTGAACTGCGATACGCCATATAAAACTTAGCCGTCGTTCTGTTTCTCCGCAGACTTCTTCTAGACCACCGAACGAATTTTGAAAGGCTTTTAATAGACAGAGCGACAAGGAAGGTTTTAGTATATAATTTGCACCGTGCGAACCCGGAACGGGTCGCTTTTTTCAAATATAATGGAAACCGTATTTCTTCCAGGGAACCACCTGAAATGGCTTACAGACAAAAACATATAACTTTAAAAAGAAAAACAAAATGGAGTCATTATCATTAGGTACCCTCTCCGTACTGTTCATAAAATGTAGGAGGTGAGACAAATGGAGCAATTGTGGTGCTTTTAAGCGAAGGGTTAGCGACCTTTCATTACATTATGTTTTATAAAAACGTTGTGACTTGAAAATGCTGTGTCAATATGAGGCTGGGTTCAATATGAGGTAAGCTGAAGTTTGAGGTTGCTGCCAATAAACTTTCCAAATGAAGTATTAATTGGGTAACCTGCCAAAATCCCAAAATATCCTGAATTAAGTACTTATTAATATTTAAACGGTGACTTAATTATTTTAGACAGCTATAAGAAAAAGTCTATTAATAATATCCAACGATATTACAAAATACTTGGCCCATAAGTAAACATCAATAAAGTCTGTCTTGTCTTTCTTAATAGCAACTTTAGGCGCGCTCAAGGTAATTCCGCTATAATGTCTAAAGGACAAGTGTGTCCATCCGTCGAATAATTAATTAAGGGTCGCCGCAGACGGTCAGTAGTTATCTCGTCGGAGCAACACGTCTCTCTGTTTGACCTCAGTTTGCTTACCGACGGGACACCCTCACTAGGGTAATCACCTTTTTATTGGAAGAAATAACAAGAAATAGAATTTATCTGATATTAAAGAATGAAAAAGTGTTTAACGGTCACAAAATGACATACATATATACTTGAAAGAACAATATGTATAAAAAAGAGTAAATGTAATTGTTATTTTAAATCAAGTTTTTGCGGAAAAAGTACCTTTCAGTGTTATGAAAATATTGTACAATTGCTAGACATCAATCTGCCGAGGAACTTGTAGCTAGCTAATAAGAGCGATCTTTTAAGTTAAGCAACGCTTGTGGAGGTCTATCCGCGGATGGGCAAGCGGTAACATACCATGACTCCTCTGTGCCGTCACGTTAAGCCCGGCAGTAATTTCAAGATATTTGACAGACGTTACGGGTCAAAGGCCATAAAAATTCTAAATACCTTTTTGCCAAGGAGCATTCAATAAAGCAGTGTTTTTCGCTTCCCATTGCTTTGAAAATCAAAGTCCAATAAAAGAGTATTTTAGCGTACTCTATTATGTTTGTAAATTATAAAGAACGCATAATAGCAATACTCTTTATACGAGTACGGCCGGCAACCCTAAACCCTCACCTTGAATATTTCACTCAACAAGTACCTTAGCGCCGTAACGATTCTCAGCGTGTACCAGGGCCTGCAGTCTCGACATAGCTAACGATCGTTACGCTAGCTAACATTCGTTAACTCTTACCACAAAATAGTAACTATACAGAAGGGCAACTCCCGCCGTTTGGAAAATTGACAGCTAAACTTGACAGATTCACTAGGGTTGCTACTATATTGATTCCGAATTAAAAAAAAAGGGTAGGTTGCCCAAGTTACAAACATAAATACATAGATTCGTCTAAACATACATCATATCATGCTTACATGCCTTAGAGGGTAGACAGGGCATCAAATATCCATTTAATATCACGAACACTACAACCCTAGTGAATCTGTCAAGTTTAGCTGTCAATTTTCCAAACGGCAGGAGTGGCCCTTCTGTATACTTACTATTTTGTGGTAAGAGTTAACGAATGTTACTTAACGTAACGATCGTTAGCTATGTCGAGACTGCAGGCCCAGGCTAGTTGGAAATTAATCAGCACGTGGTTTAGTTCTGCCTTCTTTAATATTTAATGGTGTTTGTTCAGACTGTGAGCCTGATCGATCTTTGAGCTTCTCTTTGATGTACAACAGATGCTTACAGATTTTTTTTATGACTACTTATGTTTACTAGCGGTACTGAAGTTTTGAGCATCTTTATGCAATTTTAAGATCTTTTCAAACGCCGGATTCTGATTAAGAACGAGGGGGGAAAGATGTACCGTATTATTTAAAACATTTAACAGCGTTTTCCGTATATAACCAGCGAATCCCATTAGACAACACCGCGATACCATGCTGTCAGAATATTTTACAACTTCAACGTTTTAAAATATTCTGACTGCGTTGAATTTTAAATATTCTATATGTTTTAAATTGTCCAATCTGTTCGGTATTGAATTATAAGCGGGCGATACAGCGTTTCATGAATTGAATTTTCGTTTGATTGGAAGTTAATTACTTCATAGTAGTGTGCTTCGAAACAGTGTTTAGGTCTCTTGGAATCGGACATTTGATTGAAGTGACTTACTGCGAATTAAGAATCATATCATGTAGTTGTGGTGTCAGTATTGTGCTCGAAATGATATGATAAATTGACGACAAAATTAATAGTTTAGATTTACTTTAGTCGAAAATCTGCAATTTATATGCAAACAAACGTCTTTATTGTTAACAGCACAACATTAAGTTAAGCCAAGAACTCAAGACGCTTCTAATGAACAGTAGTACAACAGAACTTAGTATGCATACACATAAATACGTTGTAATATCAAGCTAACTGTCTGCACTATTAACATTTCTTAAAGGAAATTCCGGACGGTACAAGAGAATTCCATCTGCGTAATTCCCTCGTGATTCCAGTTAATTCTGGTGGTTTGCAAGAGATGTGAGCTAGAGTTATTGTTTGTCCATCGCACGCGCGGCTAGGACGCTCAGAGCGGCAGCCGAGCCAAGCTCTGCTCTGCACACCAAATAGGATTACGGTATGTCCACGCCCGGTTTTCATTGTTCTGCTACATCGTCCACGGATTAAGTCTCGCCCAGCAATCTGTACCTACTTACGGTGTTTTTTTTTTTTAGTTTTTTTTTTAAAAAACGTTGCCCCACACTAGGAATTTGTGCCTGTATCGTGGGTGCGTTTACAAACATATAACCTCACATACACAACACCCAGAGCCGGAACAACTATCTGTAGGTCATACAAATATTTGTTCCGTGCGGGAATCGAACCCGCGACACGCAGCGCAGCAGTCAATCGCTCAACCACTGCGCCAACCGTGCGCCCAAAGGTGTACGTGCATTGTGCACCAATTACCTATAGTACTGTTGGGTTTGAACTCTCTTGTTGGTTTAAACTTCGGTTTGTGGTTGGGTTGCAAATGGTATAAACGGAACACTTCAACTGCAGGATTTTCGATTACCTGTATAATGTAGCTTCTCTTGCGTTGACAAGATCTAGGAGTAGGTACTGAGACATTAATAGACAAATGATTAATTGAGTTGAGGTCTTTGTTTGGATAATGATCGAATAAGCAAATGTTTACAGGCAGCCGTGCGAAGTGTGGAAAATTACCATTGGAAAAAACATGATTTTCGACGTCACTGAAAATGCTGAAAAAAATAACGGCTAATGTAAAAAAATCGCCATTGTAGATATTTAAAAGAAAGCACTCGCTGGGCGCGTTCCCCAGCATATTTTGGACGCGTCTCGTAACAAGATTTAATTTAATTTTTTCCACGCCGCTATTTTATTATATTACCTACAGATTTATCTTTTTTACGCTTGTATTTTATTATTTCGTAACGTCAAAGATTTAATATGGCCGCGACAACTTCTGGCCCGCTGTTAAATTATTAAATTGTTGTTTTGTAACAAAATGAGTAGCAAAAAGTTCATGAAATATTGTTTTACGATATGTTGGGCTTTGTTTTATTTGGAACGGCTACTGTCAACTCAGCGCTTGTTTGCTCGATATTTTGCTACATTCCAGTCTGAATGGTTTGTTGAATATCTAGTAATAAATCCTGAATAGTTTGAACATTTTGTTTCTGTTAGTGTGTGGTGTGGTGGTGCTGTACAACATGTGGGAGCTAGACGGGAGGGGGGGGATGTGGGGGTGACCGGGGTGAGGAACGGCCTCTATATATTGCGAGCTTTCTGTTATGGACCATTACCGGCGCATTTCTGCGCTTATATGAAAATTACCTACGATACAATTTCAACAAAAGGAAAGCGAAAATGCCTTCAAATACATGTTGTCTCCGGATGTGTATGTTTGTATTCGGGATGAGAAAATTCACCTCGGAGACAACACATTATTATGTACCTACGGCATTTAAGATACAAGGTCAACGTCTCGCTTTACTTGTGAAATTCCCAAACGAAGTATTTACTCTTGTAAAAGTTAATTCTACTGAAAAGAAGTGCTTCGTCCGAGTTGTACCTAAGGTACATGGAGCCGGATGCACTAGGCGGACTCAAGTTTTATTTGTCATCTTTCTACAAGCGAAATGGAAAACAAGGCAATCAGAACTTTGACAGAACTGAGAAATCTTTCAGCCGGGAACTGAAGTAAATTGACTACATTGTGTTACGGCCGCTGTGAATTCATGTCGCTTCGGAATGAAAATATAGGCCCAAGTTAGCTCGGAGGCAACAGATTTCACCACCCACCATGATAAATAATAGCCCCTAACTTTCTCATATTAGCTACTTATAAGGGAAGAAGTCTTTGGTAAAGTACCCAAGTATTATAATAGTTGGGGACATAAAAGATGTTTGGAATTACATTTGTTTCTCTATTATTGTGATGTTAATGGGTAAATAAGATTTAACGGTAAGTTAGGGCATTCTTATTGTAATACGTATTCTCAATACAGTTTTGATGTTTGTATGTAGAAGTAGAGAAAGGCAGACAAATTATTAAAAATGATATGGCTAGTAAGAAAGGGACTATTGGGATGACGGCGAATAAGGATGTATGGTAGAATAAGAAATGTTGAGCTCACTCTATATAATTTAGGATAAGGACAGGAGGATGATGATAAATTTTTTTACGTGTATCAAACTATTATTGTCCTATAAATAACGCTTAGAATGACTTCGTTGTTCAAATTCCTACGAAATAGGCATGCATAATACTAAACAGTAAAACAGCAAGCCATACTTAATTAGCACCTAGTTTACACTTAGTTAACTATAAAAAGGCGGATTTACTAAAAACTTAAAAGCTGTGTGTCCCCGAATGTACCGCAGTAAGCTGCACAGGAGAATTTGAAGCGGACAGAATCAAGGTGGGCACCATCGGTGCATGGGAAGATAATTGCCCAGAGAAAAAGGCCTTTTGTAAAAAGGTACCATGGTGGACTCCTGAACTAGTTAAAATACGTCAGGAAACACGACAGGCCTTTAATGATGCAAAAGCCAAGAAGGATTTCTCTGGCTATCATAGCATGCTGACAAGGTATAACACGGCGGTACGCAAGGTCAAAAGAACTAATTGGCGGCAGCATTGCACCTCCATTGAATCTCTGCCAAATGGAATGAGGGTGTGCAAAGCAATGTCCATGACTAAGACAACCCCACTATCATCTATAAAGGATGAGAATGGGTATCTTACGGTAAATGGACAGGACACTCTGGGCGTGATGTTTAGGACTCACTTCCCAGAATGTATAGTGCGCGACAGCGATGAAGAGGAACCAGTCACAAGGGACGAGCTCACAAGGCACACGTCCAAAAATAACTGGCTCACGGCAAAGAAAGTGGTAGATGAAAATAAACTAAAGCTTGCCATAGCGGGCTTCCAGCCTCTCAAATCCCCTGGTCCGGATGGCATCTACCCAATACTATTGCAAGAAGGGGCATCTGTTTTGATACCCCATTTGAGCAAGCTCTACAGAGCCTGCATAGCCTTTGGGTAAAGCATGGAGGGAGGTTAAAGTCACCTTTATACCGAAGGTGGGTAGACCGACTTATGAGGAAGCTAAAGCTTACAGGCCCATTAGTCTATCATCCTTTCTCCTAAAAGCTCTGGAGAAACTGGTAGACAGGTACCTAAGAGAGGGACCACTTAAAGTATTCCCTCTACATAAGCTACAGTGCGCCTACAGCCCTGGCAAATCTACGGAGACGGCATTGCACTATGTTGCGAGTCGAGCCGAGGCTGCGCTTGAGGGACAGGAGATATGTGTCGGGGCTTTCCTCGACATAGAGGGAGCCTTCGACAAGACAACATTTGAGTGCATACGCATTGCTGCAAAGGAACATGGCATCAATGATACCACGTGTAACTGGATTGACAATATGCTGAGAAGCAGGATAGTCAGATCGGAACTGATGGGAGACAGACTTAGTGCAAAAACAACAAGAGGTTGTCCGCAAGGCGGAGTGCTGTCACCGTTACTGTGGTGCTTGGTAGTAGATTCGCTACTTACCAAACTCAATACCGGACCATTCTACACAGTAGGCTATGCAGATGACATAGCTATAATGGTTAATGGTAAATTCCCGAACATAGTCTCTGGATTATTACAACAGGCATTGAGGATGACAGAAGAATGGTGTACAAAGAACCACCTCTCTATCAACCCAAGCAAAGCAGTCATTATTCCATTCACGAGGAAAAGACAACTAGGAAACCTAGGAGAGCCCTCCCTCAATGGAATAAAGCTGCCCTGGTCCACCGAAGTTAAATATCTGGGTGTAACGCTTGATAAAGAACTCAGGTGGAAAGGTCATGTGGAAAATATTACGACAAAGGCCCTACGAGTGTTCGGCATGTGTCGCTCCACCTACGGTAAAACTTGGGGGCTAAAGCCCAAAGTGATACGATGGCTGTACCGGACTATGATAATACCTATTATCACATACGGCAGCATAGTGTGGTGGCCAAGAACAAAGCTTGCCTCGTGCAAAGCGCCACTCACCAGGTTACAAAGAACAGTGTGTCTCGGCATCACGGGTGCTTTCAGGACAACACCTACGGCAGCGATTGAGAGATACCTTAATATCCCTCCTCTGCATATGATGGTTGAATTAAAGGCAAGGAAGACATTACATCGTCTTGCTGTTTCTGGACTATGGGATGCCTCTAAGCCAAAGACTAACCATACAAAGTTTGATGGGAATGAAGACCTGGATCGGGTAACAAGCATGATATCAGATAAAATGCAAACTATGTTTGTGTTTGAAAGGTCTTTCAAGGTCCAAATCCCTACAATAGAGGACTGGACGAAGGGAATCGTTCCACCAGAACAAGATAGTCTGGTATGGTACACTGATGGATCCAAAATGAAATCAGGTACAGGAGCGGGAATATACGCAAAAGGTTACAAATGTAGCAGAAGTTTAGGGAAGATGGCAACTGTATTCCAAGCAGAAACATATGCCATAATAACCTGTGCTCAAGAGAATATAGATAGAGGAACCAGAGGCAAATCCATATATATTCTTAGTGACAGTCAGGCTGCAATCAAAGCCATGGTATCCTACAAAGTGGACTCCAGACTTATTCTGGATGCTATCCAGGCCCTAAACAGGCTTGGGAAGCATAACAGGGTAAGACTGATGTGGGTCCCTGGGCACAAAGGAATTCATGGTAACGAAGTGGCAGATGAACTGGCAAGAGAGGGCTCAGCAAATGATTTTGTGGGTCCAGAACCATGTGTAGGCATTTCGACGTGTCTCGTCAAAGCCAAATTTAGTGAGTTTGCAGATCAAAGACAATGAAAACATTGGTTGTCTTATACCGGTCTACAACACTCCAAGAAATTCCTAGGCTCTACGTTCAAAGCCCGGGAATGCATTTGGAATATGAGCAGGGTGCAAATACGCTACCTGCTTGGGGCCTTTACTGGGCACTTTGGAACCAACGACATGCTCATGAAGATGGGTCTAACCGCGACACCCATGTGCAGGTTGTGTGGGGATCATACGGAACGCATGAAACACCTTCTGTGCACATGCGATGCACTGGCTGGTAAGCGAATGAGTCTTCTAGGGGTTGGATATCCAAGACCAGAAGACTATAGGCTCATATCTCCTAGTCTCGTTGTAAAACTCATGAAAAGTGTTTTCAACGAGATTGGAGAGGAGTAAGTTATCTAGGGGAACACAATAGATCCCATGGGTCGAAGTGTCCGAGTTATTTCTCGGCCCCTCCACAAGATAAGATAAGATAAGCTGCACAGCTTGTCCTGATTTATTTAAGCAGTTGAATAAAAATATAAAATGTTGGTGGTTTGTTCTATATTTTCAAAATGAAAGACTGTATTATTGTATTTATATAAAGGAAATTAGTATGAAATGCTTAGATTAGGTACTAGGCAATAAGAAATAAGAAGAGGAACGTGTAATTTGTAGGCCTTATATTCGTAGCAAGCGCGTAGCAGTGCTACGAATCGTGACGTCAGCACCATATATTTTAAACAAATAAGTATTGACAGTAAACGACAGGAAAGCAATTAAGTATTTCATTCGGAGCGAACCAAAAAATACCACTCACATTCCGGATACTGCCTGTAAATAAGTCGTAAAAAGTTAACAGACGAAAGGTTTTTCACAACACGATTGTGATGAAGTAGCCAATATATTGGCAGAATAATCTGCTAATGTAAATGAAACCCTACTCGGTTCTATAAATCGGATTTGACTGTTGGAACTTTTCCACCGAAGTGTATTTCGCCTCGGAGATCGTTGTAAATAGGATTTATATCTTTGGTAGTGCACGCACCACATTTGCAGCAGAGTTTGATTAATGGCCTATAGCCTATGGAGGATGAGCGGGATTTGTTAGGTAGCGTTAATTGTAACAGCATGCTCATTTTGCTCAATTTAAGGCCAGGAACTCGTATCATCTACCATCATAATTAAACCAAGCGGAAGCTTGGCTTTGTTAACTATTATTCGTAGCTTTATGTTTGCAGTGTAACAATTGTTCTCAAAGCCTGGTTTCGTTGATTCCCTATTATTTAACTTACAAGATTTTCTATACATTTTTAATGTGTGACTGTCTCTTTAAGCGTTTTCCTCTTACACTCAATGTCATTGTTTATAAGCAAACTAGCGGACGCCTCGCGGTTTCACCCGCGTATTTTCCGTTCCCGTGGGAATACATGGATAAAAAGTAGCCTATGTCACCCGGGGATAGTGTAGCTTTCCAACGGTGAAAGAATTTTTGAAATCGGTCCTGTAGTTTCGTAGCCTATTTGGTACAAACAAACACACAAACAAAAAAATATTTCCTATTTATAATATTGTATAAGCAAATAACCGCATCATACGTGTCATAATTATAATAATTTTAATATTTAATCTTTTTGAAAATCATTACATTGATAGGGTTTTTTTCCTCTTCACCACCCTTGTTTGACTGGTAGAGAATGTCTAAGGCATTAAGTCCGCCTTTGTACCTTTTGTGCATAAAGTCTAAATAATAAGTAAATCACACTAATCGCACTAATATTATAAAGGCGAAAGTTTGTGAGTGTGTGTGTGTTTGTATGTTTGTTAATTCTTCACGCTCAAACGGTTATACGGATCTGGATGAAATTTGCCACAGAGATAGATATAGAGATATTTTTATTCCCGGCATATGTTCCCTTGGGAATATTTTCGACATTCACGCGGGCGAAGCCGCTGGCAGAAGCTAGTAATAAATAAAACCGCTGGCCGTATGGTAGCATATCACAGGATAAGCCTTTGTCACAAGGAGCTCCAACAAAACAGAATTTTCTTACAGTAATATTTAATCAAAACCTAACGAATTAAATCACGTCAGTGCCCGCCATTTTTCGAGTTGCCAGCTTGAGGTTGGCGGTGCCATGTAAATGGATTGGCGTGTAATTGCAAGTATAAAATATCAATTTGGCGGATGCTCGTCACCTGCGACCCCGGATTAAGGACTACACGGGTACCTACCTACTGTTAATATGCAGATGAGGCTTCCACCTTACAAGTTACGAGGAGGGATGGACTGATGAGACGGCGACTAATTGATAAGCCGACTATCTGGCCACATTTTTAGTAAGCAACTAGTTGGATATTAGCCGATGCCATGCTGATTAGTTGGCACTAATGAGCTATAGGAAAATAGGAGATACGTAACCTCTTTTTTAAGTCGGTAAAATGAGCAATACTGCAGGATTTATATTTTTAAGAATTAAATTCGTCTTACAAACTATAATTTGTAACTTAGTCAACGCTACATAAACGATTTACTAGTAAAATAATTAACATAATTATACCTACCGTCTAATCACCCACATCGTCTAGTCTAGGGAGCCGACTCTACAATCACATTAATAGTCGGCGACTAGTATCTTTTAGCGTCACGAAGTCGACCATTTTAGGGATAACTAGTCAAATAGTCAAAGTCGGCCCAGCTCTAGTTACGAGTCATCAGTCTGAGTGCGTATTGTGACAAAATTTAACAGATTCATATTTCTATGCAAAACCCCAAGGAAGGCAGAGGCACGTCTCTCTGCTGAAAACTGACGCTTTTTACAACCTTTTTATAGACACGGTGATACGCCCGTAAAGAAGCAACCTTGTCAAAATGAAATATACTTCTTCAAAGTCACCTTAAATCAGCTCCAAATATATATATTTTTGGTAGAGCCGAGATTTTAAATACATTAATTCAATTCAGGTTTAAGAAGATTTAGAGATGTGTTTAAGGTAGGGGCTATCCGATTTACAAAAGACTCCGTATTTTACTGTGCTTATTTATTCCTCTCTTTGGCTGTTTTAACCAATGTCTAAAATCGTCGATTTAAAGGATACTGTGTTATATTTAGAATCAAAACAATTTTGGCGCTGACATTCGGATACTAAACACCTGATTGAGTCTCTGATCAGTAAATCGGCCATTTACTATTGTGATTGGTTCTCCGAAATAACATTGCATGACATGACAGATGAAATTAAATAGCCTTTCAGGAACTGAGTATTAAACCCTTCAATTATGTCGATCAATTTCTATATTGATTCTAGAGTATAAACCATGTTTCTACAAAAAGCCTCGATGAGTGATGGTACTCATATTTAAATGCTGCCGGCAGTCCTCGGTGAGACCTGGCTGACGAGCTAATCTTCTCACCACAGCATTAGCTATTTTCGAGTATCTCATGCCAGCACGGACATGCACAAGTTTAAATAAGCCCCTTCGTCTACATTTCCAAGAAGAGCTCTTTGAGAAAATAGTTTCAGTACGTCTTACAACACGCTATCGGACTAGAATTAACTATAGTTAGAACGGAAGCACATAGTTTTAACCAATACAATGAAAGTGCCGAACTGGTATTACAAATGTTCATTGGAACGCATACCATGCATTTGGAAGACCCGCTCGCCAATACAAGTCGTTCGAATCGATTTTGGCTCTGTAACGCGGAAATTCTCCGCACTGGCTCCTGAAATTCTTATGCGGTACGTAATACTTGTTGTTTCTGTTTGTACGGCGATATGTAAAAGCTTTAAGACAATGGGAGATTTGACACTTAAATAAACTGGCGAATTTGAAAATATACGGTTATTATTAGCCCAATCAACATCTCGATACTACTTACTTACATTGCCGTTTTAGTCAAACTTATAGATTATTGTTATAATTTATAATAGTGATAGAACAAATCCAGTTGGTGATTCAAGAAGTCTTTGGTTCAAAGTTGGAAAGCCCTCTGATATCAGATGCCTTTCCAACCTGAGTTTTTGTCTTTAAATTTTACAACAATCGTTGGTTTTTACTCAACTTTTTACTTAATCCTCTCTCTGTCTGTAACGGTGCCAACGAAAGACAAAAGAAGCATTTTATTTTATTACAGTCACTAGGTCGACCTTAGTATCAACGAAATTAGTTTTGAGTACCTCCCATTGTTCGGCAAGGCTGGTCACCCCGTGGTTAAACCGGGTCGATAGGTTCGAGACTTGAAATGTTAATGAGTAACCTGCTTACCCCATCTTTGTTCGAAAGCGTGATTAGGCGTCGCTTTGTCAGTATTCCTTGGTATATTCTAGAACTAGTCAAAAGAAGTCGGAAGGTATCCCCTACATTCTACGTACCTGTATGCTATGCGGGCACGTCTTTCAGACAGTTTATTTGCACTATTTATACCTGCAGGGCAGTATACGTTTACCTCCATCAGTTTTGTTTGTGTTTGTCAGCAAAGAAATGTGTTTGTGTGAACGTGTTTTCAGTTCGGTTAGACGTATTGTTTATATACCGCGTTCATAGTCTGCGTTGTACGCAGAATATGAACATATATTCTGCGTATACATGTTTATATTCTGCGTTCTAAATGGAAAATTAAAGTGGTGTGACAGCCACAAAATTATCTGGCACTTAATAATGATTTATTCTACGTGTAGTTCATTCTACTGCTACATTGCCCATATTTTCTAATAAACCCCTGTCAAATTTTAGTTTTGCCCCAGATCACTCTGAACTATTATTATGTTTGCATTTACAAAATAAAAATGCCATGTGCAATATGTCGAGTACGTATCATAAAATAAACATTTTCATCGCTGTAACAAATAACTTGAGGGATTACATCCGTATAAATAACACAGCGGGCAAATAACAATATCGCTTGGAACTCTTGGTAATTTTTCACCCGAGTGTCAAATGCTCGTAAAAGATATTGGAAACAATTTGAGCGATATCTAGCCCCCGTGGACCTATTCGAAAGAGGACGTCTTTTGCGAGAAATATGAATAGCTATCACTTATTTGATCTTCATACTCAATAATGCTCGTAGAACTCTATAACTTTTCGATTAAAACTGACAATCGATTTGTACGCTATTATGTAACAGTCAAGTATACCCGCTTATAAAACTTTCGATTGGGTGAACCTATTACAAAAGGTTTGTGCTACCTTTAACTTTTCATTCAAGACATTTATTTTTCTTGTCCGTCCTACAATAACAAGTGAGCACACCATCCGCCCGGCATCATCAACTGTAGCAGAGGGTAAAGCGCCTTGTATATTTATGTGATTGCTGCGTTCATTTCAGCTTTCTAGAAAACCACTTCATTTTTTGTTGACCTCATTTTGTTTAAGTTACCAGTACCGTCCCTAATTTTTGTGTTCCGAGGCCAACTATCTCACGAATTTCAAGCTTTGTACAAATAACATGGTAGGGGCGTTACATTACAATAGCGTTACTTCTAATCGACGATGTTTGACACTTGTGTAGTTGTTAATCGAATTTTTTTGCTCGGTATTGTTGTATTATTTGTTTGTATGGTAACTAGCTTAGATGTATGAGCACCGTTTAGTTTTCGGTCCATTCTTTTCGAGTTGCGGATTACTATTAGTAATGTCGGTGCTCATTGGTGCTGAGCGGGCTCTGTAGGTAGTTTCTGTTAGAATTATAACAAGGTTAATCCGCCACGGCTTGCTCGTAACAAATGCTGCACGGCGTAATAAAACTAAACATTAACTAAGTACAAACTGGGTGTTCACGAACACGTCAAAGCTTAACGACGCTATCAGCTGGAAGTGTTATTTGAACCGTCTACGGGAAGACGTAGAGTGCACTGTAGAGCCTGACTCGGGAGTTACTCTCGCACTGAAAAGAGACAACACGGCATCAGCTCGTATCACGTGTCTCACAATCGAATTAGGCCCACTTGCATGAAAAACTTAAGTCAGAGTTAGTTGCTAACACGAGGTTAAATTGACAGTTTGTCATACATTTTTGTCAATTTAACCGTGTTAGCAACTAACTCTGCGTTAAGTTTATGTGCAAGTGGGCCTAACTTATAAATATGTAAAGTGTCCCAACACTGTGCAGCTCGTTCATCCTGTACAAACATTAAGCAAAAAAACAAGATCTAATCAACTTACTTACATAGATACTTATTAAATTTTAAATTTAGAATATTGCAAACTATACAGTAGTTACTTTCTAATTCCATGGCTGTGTCACTGTTTCGCGTATCCTGTTACATGGGAATATAACTGTGTTAAAGGAACACACGCGGGTAACTACGCATGTATTTTCCCTTTCATTTCCGGTTTGCTCAGTTGTGTAAATATTTGAAATGTAACATAAATAGATTTGAACGCAAATTAAAAAACATAATAATATGTAGTAGGTATAGTATCGTGATAGTCCTCACAAAATAACAGTTTCTTAGCGCGTTGCTTGCTAATTGAATTTATGTTTTGAAATTACACTTAGACAACAGATAATATAATATTTACTGCTTATACTTACTGAACGTATTCGATTTTTTGTGAAATCTTAAGGTTAAGTAGTATCCAGCTGATGAGATAGGCAAAAGGAAAAAACATTTTAACAAAAAATTAAACCAACTTTCATAACAAAACACTACAAAGCGAAAATTAACTTTCTTTTCCGAAATCGGTGTCTTTGGAACCTATTGTTTTCCGTTTTTCTACACTTTCCCTTTCTCACGTTTCTTTTTTTAGTTTTGGTAGGTACCTCCAATTACCATGAAAATAATTTTTAACAAAAGTACATCTCATGACGATTCCAATAAGCCCAAACATGACTAGGATACTTATTTCGGCGTTCCAGTGCCTACTTTTCGTCTTCATCATTAGATCAGTTTGCTGGTACCACATTTTGTCAGTGCCATAGTATCACAGTCGCTTAACTATTCAAGATATCTTATACTCGTGAGATACTTAGAATTAAGGAGTTTGAGTGGCCATCTGGAGTCTTCTTCATCAGTTCCACTTCACCAGATAATACTTTCTGAATGCAAATGATTACATTGTTAATCAATATACCAAAATAACTATGTGTACGCCTATTATATTTGACGAGTTCCTTCTATTTCTCCAGGATGCCATCATCAGATCCTGCCTTAATGACCGTGGGACTATCTGGGAAGTATAGCCTTCGAAACAAAAAAAGAATTTTACAAATCGGTCCAGGCGTCTTTGAGTAATCGGGGAACATACATAAAAAAGAAGATACCGACGAATTGAGATCATACTTCTTTTACTGAAATCAGCTAAAAATTACGCGGCAAAAAAATACTACAAAAGAAAACCTCTCTCTATCCGAGTAAGTTTTACAAAACTTAAACAAAAAATTTTGATTAAAGCAACAAATGGTACATTAGGCTTAGTCACGCTTGTTATTACAATAGTGTCCTTAGGATTTCAAAGTGTACAGCAATTACAAAGGTTTCGCCCTGGGTGGCTCGGAGGCTGTCCGAGATGTATTTAAGTAAATAATTATCGGGCACCCTGAGTTAGGACGAAAGCCCGCCTGCTCACATGGACCCATTTTATGTTTATCGTGACAAATATGGACCTTCGGGCTTAATATTACGTACTACCAAGCACTCACACTTGCCTGCTAGGGGCGGCAACAATTGCGTCATCAACTATTCATACCATACCTAAGTAGGTAACTGGTAAACAAGGTACCTACTCTCCACTCTGTATATTTATTTTGAGAGCAATTTCCCTAATAACTTTGAGGCGCTTATAAAGGAAATTGGCGATCCGCCTTGAGGACACTCTGAACTTTCCCAGGAATGTTATCTCTTCCCACGGGAAATGTCTCTTTAGTGCATGAATTTTAAACTTGCAATAATAAGGCCGACGCTAACCGCGGCTTGTTAGTTGAATTGTAACGGTTTTCTTGATAAATATAGCCTTATTTTTTTAATGTAGTAAATAGCTTCTACTACATTAAAAGTTTCTCAACGGATCCTGTATTTCAGTCTTATTCTGAAAATAGGCTACTTAACTGGTTTTTTTTTTCGAACTTCACTCTTTTTTAGAGTCATATTCTGAAAATAGGCCACTTTAAAGTTTCACAGTACAGCACGTAGTTTTCCGCATGGAATCTTTTCCAGCTGCTGCCTTGGATTATATGCACGTGTTTTACTTACTACCTTTTCTTGTTGCTTTGCTGGTAGCCAAAAGCTTATACCTTATACCTAATCTAAAGGTAAAATGACCCCCTTATAAAACATTTAGACCGAAGACCCTTGACCGCTCGCTACACGTGTAAGGCTCTAGACAGATGGACTGGGTTTGAATGCAGTTAGTACGACTACAATAAAACTGCAAACCAACCGTGCAGTCCGATTGCTGTCGGTATACAGTTGGTGTGCAGTTCCAACGACAACTGCAAACTGAAAATTTGCAGTGGGAGTGCAGTCGAAATGAAGTCCGTCTGTCTAGAGCATTACTTCAAGAAGTAAGTACCACAGTTTATGTAAAGACAAGGCTACATCTTACGTCAACTATAAATCAATCACATCGGAGTCAAGGCTCCACGTGTTTGATTGATTGAAGGATTCGGTACATATGCCTTAAGTATCCGCCTCGACAACGTGTAAAATAAATACAAAACCAAAGGCGGACACTTACGGAAACAGACTTGAATGGGCAAAAAGGATGTTCAAGTCCAACTACAGTACGCGTCCTTAAATTACAAGGTACATAGAGTTTTTAAACGTGCCAAAGCGTCTTCCTTGATGTAATGTAACATTTTACCGCTCCTGTACCTACTACACTTAACAACGTGTGTTGAGAGAGCGAAGTACCTTATTTATGAAAATGTGCTCAAATGAGGCCGTAATAAATGCCTAGCAAGCCGAATAATTTTATCCAACTTCGTTGAATAATGCTAAACAAATATAACCAAACTAAATAAAAGCTAATGAAGCAAATACACATCCAAAATACAAAAATACTAAACAATTTCCTCTCAACAACATCTCATTGAGTCAAACCGACTCCGAATTTGAAATAATTCGTCAATTTATGTCTTATCAGCGAGAAAGTAAGATTTTATCAAGTGAGTGATGAATTCGATTCATCTTGGGGTGAATTACAGCCAAATGTAATTCCTTTTAGAATTGAAAGGGAATACAGATCTTCGTCACAATAGAGTGGATCTTGAGTAATGTGTAATCAGCGTAGTAAAATCTAAAGCGGGTCTGTTCAAACAACGTTATCCTTTTGTTCTCGTAATAAACTGTCAGGGCACAAAAGAAACTCATCGACATCGGATGTCACCCTGTTGAAATTTAGAGCTTTTCTCACATGCTAACGGCCGTGTCCCATCCACTCAAAGGCGGTTTATGAAAAGATCCGCCACCCTACTTGTATCTCTGTACGAATGTCGTATTCGGATCCATTGTGGCTTAGACAAAGGGTATATAAAAGAGTTCAAACTAATAAACGTGTCTATTCTCTCCTACAACGTCCTACAACGTCGTTAAAGAGTTTCTCGAAAAGAATATAATGTAGTACTTTTGTTTCACAACCTACTGCACTATTTTTAGTGTCATAGTAAGCGGAAAGCCTCCGTAAAGGTGCTTTTGTTCTCTGTCATGTTACTTTAGTAATGGAAAAGGGTAGGGTATATTAGCTTTCTGCTGTGGCAGGCGTCAATTGCAATTGACTGGTTCATTTGTATTCGTGTGGGAAAGTATTTTTACAGAACACAACCATCATGCCGGGGCTCTTATGAGGGTTAAGCAGGGTAGGTATTGCCGAACACTGATGGTTCATTAATAACAAGAAATACGGTTTGTAATACAGGCGGCTCTTAAAAGACAAATAAGGAAACGTTTATCTTGAAAAGACTGTTGGTAAATCAAGTAACTAAGTTGACATTTCTAAGGAGTAACTGAAAAAAAACAGGTCAATGATGAGCTTTCAAAATACCAAATTTTAAAGCAGCTGCAGTTTTTAAGAAGTAAATTTCACCACGTCCATATGAAAACCATTACGGTTCTACGAAGTGGAGATAAACAGCCGCTCCGCACCGAAAGATAGTTTATAATAACCCTTCTGCAGCTGCGGCGTCGTAATTCCCTTCTTAATATTAATATCAAGACCGAGACAACGATAAAACAACAGAAAAAGAAATTCATAACCGCGTTCGTATTTCAGGGGTTTAATTATTTTAGGAGCCGTAAATTTTGTGCTTATGTTGGCTGATTTTATTAACGTTGGCTATGAATGGTGGGGAATTAAAAGAATCTACAAGTCAAAACAGCGTGTTTTTTTTTGGAACTGATCTAAATAGAGGTGACCCTGTTTAACTTGGGTGTGAGATTTTTCTCACACAATATAAAGTAATGCAAGGCAAATGTAATAATTTCACGTACAGTGCCAGAGAATAGGGCTAATCATTCACTGCCGAGGGTATCAAGTATTGCGACTCTACTGTTAAAGGATGGGCAGCAAAGGTTAAAAAATAACTGAGCAGCGGTTGATTGGCACTAACAACAAAGTAGATGCAACTGCTGATCGCTATTGCTGATCATGTTCTGCTGATCAGGATTCCATTTTAGGGTCAGCCAAACTGTTATTGGGTTTTGCAACTGGAATTTCGTCGCCGGAGTTTGGATTACACAGAACTTAATTATAACTGGCGAAGCAAGAGTATTCTCTAGGTACACTACTGCCTAACCCTTCTTGGAAAACAGTCACACATTAAGTTATGTAATGTTACTACGTAAACCTAGCCCAGCTTTTGTGAGTTCATCGTCAAACACAGCAAGTTAGTATATTCGCGTACATGCTGAGTAGTAGAATTCCAGCTACTCCGCATTTAAAGCAGGTTGTAACACTTAAGTAAATGGAAATGGGGTTGCTGTGTTACTCGTAAAACATATGATCCTTAACCCTACGGAACACGATTCAACGGCGGTCGCTCTTGCTACTTTTCACCGTCGCCAAAGCTCGGAATACCAGTGTAACTCTCTCTAATACACTATAATCTTCCATAGATGTCGTACTAGACTTAAGGAATTAATGAGGTCATGTGTCCCTGATATATCATAATGCGAACAACTTACCTTGTTCCCCGAAAGTTTGGGATGAGGTTGAAAATTCTGCGAATTGTGAATGGAGGGATTGTTTATGAGATTTAATGAGAGAATTAAAAGTTTTATGGAGGTTGGAGCCGATTATTTATAATAAGGCCTGTATTAATTTCTTAATGATGATTTTTGCTTTTCAATTAACACTGATTTATTATATTTCCTTCGTATTTAATTTTATAGAAGTGTATCTAGAGTATATCTTCAAATTACTTCATTTTCAATAACGAAATCTAAAACAACGTAAAAGCATTCGAAAACTAAAAACGTTTCACCAAAATGAAATTTAAAAAAACTTCAATAAAAATTCCCGGAGCCTTAGATACGGAAGTTGCAAATCACTAGAGTTTTCCGATGGGTCCCTCCGGATGTTGAGAGGGGATATAGTCGCCGTGGGGTAGAAGAAAAAGTTTCTCGATAACCCACAATTTTCTGCGGGTGCTGGTCAGCGAAACGCTACGCTTACGATATACGATATAACCGTGGGAGATGTTTGTTTTTAATCTTCTAATTTTGCTTTCCGTGAGAAAGAAATGGATTGATAGGTATTATTTGAATGGTGTGATTTGATTGTTTGATTTGAAAGATTGATTGGCACTGCAGTTAACCAACTGGATAGTAAATATTTTCGTAAATAATCAGATTTGATTGGAGTCTCATCTATAGTAATGATTGTTTATCTATATGTTTGTAAGGTTATCTTAGGACTTGGACACTGAAAGCAACAGACCGCTAAAGCATCGACGCCTTTAACATGTGGTGATGGAGAAAGATGCTATGTATCTTCTGGGCAGCATTTCAGAGTATTGTCTCCATATTGCGAGCTGTCATCCGAGTATCTGCGCGGAGTTCTAGAATACTTCGGCCACATTGCAAGGAAAGATGGTGGCAACCTCGAGAAGATCATCGTGACCGGCAATGTAGATGGGAAAAGACCTCGAGGACGCAGCCCAATACGATCTGATGATCCAGATCCACACCGCTCTTGACTATACAGTTCCCAACACCCTTCGCACCGCCAGATACAGAAACAGATGTAGGAAGACCATACGAGAGGAAGTGATGCAGAAGAAAGGTCACGACCCTTAATGTTGAGGAATACGACACAAGGAGGAGGATAAAGTCATTCAATTAAAATATGTACATTCTTTCAATGATAGAATCGCTGAGTGTCATAAGTTAATTTTTATCTCGAAAGGTTAGGCCATTTGAGCAAAGCCGCGGCAAAACGCTAGTCATTTCTGTAGTTTTAAATAAGTTTACTTAACAGATATTTATCAATAGAATTAATGTGTGTTCGTTCAAAATTAATATAAACGAACACCAATTAACTTGTTTTATCTAGCTTAATGCCAAATGTAATGAGGCATTCAATGAATAAATAGGTAATCATGTGGACAGCGTTTAATTTAGTATTTATGAAAGTGGTGCGTTTATTAGTAGGTACCTATTTTTTATTAAAAGTTATTGCACAAGTACAATGGTGGCAAAGTACAAGACTAGCTTATAAAATAAACTACTTATAGCTACCATTGAAAAATTACTTTTATAACGTTGTTAGTTGTCTAAAACAGGTAGTAAATATAATTTTATGAACCATGTAAAATAAACAAAAATCAATCCGTCTTCTTAGTCCGCATTATTGTGCAACTTCGGAACCCTATTACTGTGCGTGGCCCAACACGCAATTGGCTTGTATTTTGTATTAATGTAAATAAATATACACGTATCATAAACAATTTAACCGTCTCTTTATAATATTAGATTAGAATACTTGTCATTTTCCAAGTTTTACCTACATTTAGTTAGAAGTGCATGTACTGCATAGCAGAATGCACCACAACTCCTTTTGATTGCAGTTTGTTTCTTTTCAGGTTATTTCATAACGGATTCGTGAAGTTCTGAACAAATTAGTTCGACACTAGATTTGTGTGTAAAATTTTTGGCAAATCGCAGTCGTTTTCTGTTCAAGTGAGGTTAAGTAGGTAGGTTATACAATACGTGTCTCGTTCGTGTAGTGGTCGCAGGCGGTACTGCTGAGCATGCGGTCCTGGGTTGATTTCCTGGGTCGGGCAAAGTGCTATCTATCAAATTTATCCGCGACCCAGACAGGCCACAGCCCTAGTGAACCCCGTCAGTTTTTCTGACATCTCTTTGAGGCGCGCGTGGAACACTACACACCGTCGATTTGGGCCTGGTCCTTGTCGGACGGAGAGCTACCCATTACTCGCCATCCACAGGCCCGCGCTCAGTAGCAGTCTGGAGCCTTGATTTGTGCCCGGTTGATGGCCCTCTATTATAAAAGACTTAAATATAACCGGCGAAATGTAGGTGTACCTCTGCCTAACCTTTCGGAATACAGGCGTGATGTTATGTTTAAAAATAATGCAAAAAACAAAATTTTCACATAGCGGATTGCTGATTAAATTAACTCATTATGCAAATTACAGATAATTAGAGCAGTGGTGGCACAGTGGTAACGGCCCCGACTTATGTGTCGTAGCTCGTGAGTTCGAACCCAGGCAGACGCTTTACTCGCTTTACTTTGTGTAAATTATGTCATCACCACTGCTCTTAAAACGGTGAAGGAAAACATCGTGAGTAAACTGGCATATCCAAGAACCAAACATTCGAAGGCATGTGACATCCACCAACCCGCACGTGGCCCGAGTGGTGGATTAAGGCCCTTTATCTCTCTCACAGAGAGGATGCCTGTGTCCCAGCAGTGGGAACATGCAAATTACTCTGTTAAATTCAAGTAAACGTATTTCACCGAAATGAAATACTAATACATAAATGTAGTCAAAATATCGAGTTATTTTGTAAATATAATGAAACTCATTTTCTTGAAAATGGCTGTATAAATTCCTGGAACACGTCCATTGAGGGTGAGAACGGTTTCGGGTAAAAACTGATTCATCAAAGATGTCAAATGGACTTTTATATGATTTTCCGGTGGAAAATTCAAAACAAATGAGTAAAATAAAATTGGAGAGAGCAGGTGTTCCCAGCGGGGGTCGGCAGTGACTAATGAGCGGTCGAAGCGTGGATGGGGTCGATGGGCACCCCCCGAGACCCGCTTAAATACTTTACGCCGAACATATTAGCAAATATCGCATTTACGGAAAACATTCATAATGCGTGCCTGCCTTTAATAAAGCCACTTAGAGAGTTCGTAGGTGGTGTGTAGTGAATATTAAACCAAGAACAACCCCTTGGGACAACCTTCAGATGCCGGGATTTTACAGCTAATCTGTATTGTAAACTCCTTATTTCTGTAAATATTTATTACTTTATTCGCATGCTTTTTATCATCTCCGGCGTCGCGGTTTAAATTTGAGTTTTCATTTATAATTATTCAAATCAAGTAAGCAATATTCGCAGCATTCGTACTAAAAGACTTTTGAACTGAAACCACTGGGATTATTATTATTATTCATTCAAGTCATACGACATATTTCATTACCAAGTCTGAATAGTTACAGGTAGACAGGTAATAAACATTAATAATTTGATTTTCCCTGAAACGTGTGACAGTATAGAGATTTGCTTCATAGAGATTCGTGTAACGCGTACGGTGACTGAAATATGCGATTTATGCTGTAGTTCATTGTAGGTGGGGACCTTAATATCATTATCGATTTTAAAGGTAGACAATATACGATGAAGTTACTCCGGCATTATATACTGGAACAATAACGTATACTCTGCCCACCTAAAGGTCGGAAACATGCGTCCCGAACGTGTAACTCCACGTAGATATTTATGTCGTCAATTTGTGAACATTTGTAACTTTGTCAGATTTTTCGTGATGTGAAAAAAGTCAAAGCGAATGATAGATGACTATCGTTCCGCAATTTGGTATGGAAAAACGTGCGAAATACCTGCAACAATATTTATGGGGGCGTTTTGCTAGTATGCTCGATTGACAGTCGCCTAGAGAGCCGCTTGTTTATGGTGGGGCGATACGATTTATAACCACTTGCTCTGCGCTTGTAATAAAACAGATAACTAAATTTATGGCACTAAAACGGCTGTGTGTACAGAATTATAAGTAAATTATCCAGTTGGAACACAACAATAGAACATGACGTAGAAATATCACCGACCAGCGGACGGGGCCGCCCGTCTCCTGCGAGGTCGATAACAAATTGGAAACTGGATAAACGAGGTAATAGTAAATAAAATATATCTCAGCCAATTTCATTATTGACAGTTCATATCGTTGCAGCCACACGTGCCTTTTAAAGCTTAGAGTGGGTTTATCGGAACAGATGATACTTTTAGATATTGGTATTGGGACGGGACTAGGTATAGGGATGTCACTGTTCTTAACATACCTATGTTATTATAGGTTGATGTTGGAGTTTAGATAGTGCTGCGTTTATTTGTGAACTCTTTGACAATACATTTATTCTGTACAAACAAAACTGGCCAAGTGCGAGTCAGAATCTCGCATGAAGGGTTCCGTATCATTATCGCAAAAACGGGAAAAAAATCAAGTTTGTTGTATGGGATCCACACTTAAATATTTATTTTATTCTTTTTTTAGTATTTTTTGTTATAGCGGCAACAGAAGTATATCATCTGTGAAAATTTCAACTGTCGAACTATCACGGTTCATGAGATAAAACCTGGTGACAGACGGACAGATAGACAGACAGACAGATCGCGAAGTCTTTGTAATAGGGTCTCGTTTTTACCCTTTGGGTACGGAACCTTAAAAAGAAACTGAGGCCTTGGTGCGAGTCTTTTAACATGTGTATTCAGTCTTGTTTACGTAATTGTTCTCCTAATGTCAATTTGTATACAAAAAGGGGTTTTCCATTAATGTCACCAGACGGTGCTAATCGAGTTTCAATACTTAAATCAATAAAATATTATATCAACGTAATTATTTCTTGTCCTTATCTAGTAGTTACCACCCTTATCGACCGGATGTCATGTAGTTAAGTAGTAATGGGTCCAATCATTTGCCCAATTAGGTAGGGTGGTAAGATTTAGTGTGAAATTAGGACGTTTGATGACCTTTGAGAGATAGCAATTCGACATAATCGGGGCATAATCATACGCGTATTATCTACTAAAGCAGACAGATTAGTGACTACGTAGCATTAGTGTGTTTGTTGCTAGAGTTGTTAGAGCTAGAATAGGTACAGTGTTATTTTAGGTATAATCCTGTTGGAACTTAAGCAATCATATTATTTTCATAAAATATTAAATCTTTCCCCCGAAAACCTAGTCTATTCAAACTTCTGAAAGAATAATTCAAGACCAAACTATTAAAAGTTGCAAATAGACTGCTATTACTTAAGAACCTTAGGACATTTACATCTAGAAAAAATAGAACAAAGTCTTTGAAAGTATTTTTTTGTCGTAGAACCTGAATCGACAACCGCGTAGCGCAACGGGCTACGCCGTAGACCTCGTAGAGGGTGGCAAAATAAACTATATCTATTACTGAGTACACAAGATTATATTTGTTCAGGGTTAGATATTGACGAAAACATACGTCAACTCTATTTGTCTTTGGGTTACTCTAACAGTATTTTTGCAAGTAGACAAAAATAACGGCGCGGAATAATCTAAATTTCATTTCTGAGCTAGGTTTCGGGTATTCTTTATTTTTACAGGCTTTAAACTGAGTAAAAACATTGCCAGAACAGATGCCCAAACAGCAATAGAATAAAGTATTTACATAAATCTAAACCTATTTAAATACTCCGGGAAAAGGAGATTGTTTTAACCCAATATTTATTTAATAAAAGTGATTAGTAGGTATTTGATCCTGTAAATTCTTTTACGAAAAAAATAATATCGCGGAGTTCCGGTAACACAACCCGGCTTATGAATAATGTATCAGGAGCACCTTCAGTCTAAGCACTTAAAGGGTCCAAATGAAAAAGACGCGAACTTTGCAATGCTGGCGAACATTTTTCTCTAAAATTATTAAAAACTCTGTGAGCTTGATTTGAAAATACTTTGAATGTCATTCATCGAGCGTTTCATCATTTAAGATTGTGAATTTATATTAGATCTTTTTTTGCGTTATTTTGTCAATATAAATTCTTGTCATTTTTCATTCTGTTACTAGTTGTTTAATTTAAAATCTACTCGATCTCAATACGTGTTCACAACATCAATAATTCCAAAACGCATGTTTACGTCGTAATTAAGTGGATGGGAGAAAATTTCCAAAATTCTCAGGAATAATAGCATCACCGTTCACGTTTTACATGTAACCCGAGTCGTACGGTGAGTGAAGCACGAAACACGAAAGCGAGAGAGACATAAAAGGAATCGCAGGTAACGAGAGGACAGCAGCGTAGTCTGTAAGACGAGTCGGTTACGCCACGTTATGCCCATTATTCCATCGTGCAGCCTCAGGTAGTTATTACGAGTAATGTAGTGCCTTCAGTACGCGTCGCTTTTTGTCATGCGGACAAAAGAACCGAGATAGTTTCATACTAACAAACAACCAAAGCGCCCTCGCGAAACGAAATAATAATGAATATCTCTTGGTCTGTTATTCGTGACTAGAGACCTTGTCTAATTAGGGTTGTGTCATGACCAGCAGACCCTGAAATATTACATCTTTGTGGTTGAACAACAAGCTGTCGGCGTAATTGTAAACGGCCCTTTTAAGTCTCTCAATATAGTACTAAGTTTGTTATGATATAGTTTTGCTTTATGTTTCATGTTAATTTTTGAACGGTTTTATGTTTTTACGTTTACACTTTATTTTACGTACTCACAGCTCGTTCACACGAAAAATAATGAGTTCTTTTTACCTTAAAAGATGAAAGCCTTATCCAGTTTTTTACTAAAACAATCTTTCTTGTTTTCAATCCATGTTTCAGGAGTAGAATACATTAATTCTTATAAATTCAGAATGTTCTAAAAGGTTATCTGGAGAAAATAGGTCACAGTTGTGCTTAGTAAGCGATGGTATAGCATCCCGCATATATCAGTGTGCGTGGTTCAACAGCGGTAACTCCTGACGCTGTGGCAGCACACACCAGGTGTGTTGGCAGAGTCTGAACTATTGCTTACTCCGCAGTAAAAAGATACACAAGAATATTCCAGAAAGTCTTTTAAACCACACCAAATAAAAAAGCTATAGTTGAAGGCAGTTACGTGCGAGCATGTGCATAATTTTCGAGAAAAGTCCTAAGCGCAGTATATAAAAACAACCCTCGCATTTTGTTTTGCCTTTTAAAGGTCTTAGCTCCTTATCAAGCGTGACAAAAATATTACCTATGTATGAAATACATTTGTAGAGGAGGAGATTGGCTGCCTGTGAAATGATCGTAAATTTCGATGTATAATGAGCTCATAAATCTGGAGCGCCGCTCGATATCTCCTGTGCTGTCTACCTGGGATGTACCTGTAAACATTTTTTCGTTCGTGTTTCTGTTTACATGTGCTACTGGGTAAAAGCTCTGCATATCAATTTCGCAAGGCATTCGTGCGCCGTGTTCGATTGCGCCAGACTTCTATGTTTTCTCTTACTAAATTATGGACCACGTTTGATGCAATTCGTATATGCTCTGAGGGTGTTGATTGCATACCATGTTTCTTTCCATTCAGAAGCATGTACGAAAAGTCTTTTGTAGGAGAAGTGCGGGATAAAGATTTCTCTTCATAGACATACAGAAGCTCCCGAAGAGTAGATCCGCCTTTACATTTAATATGAAAACTGCAGTTTGCAGACTTGGTCACCTTGTAAAACTATTTTTTTGTAAAGCAAATGTTGTCAAACCATTTTGAAACTTACTGGGATTATAGAAGTTGTATTTTAAAGGCCTTCTGTATACTTAATTTAATTTTGATGAGTATGTGGGTTGGTTCCGTCCAATTATTCCTAGAAGCTCTTGGTATCTACAAAATAACCTTTCTAGTTAAAGATGCTAAAGCATCTAACTCCAAAAAAGGAGATTTAAGAATAAGGTTTTTCTTTTAGGTAAAGAAACCTAAATTAGTTATTCCAATAACACCGGACCACTTTTATACATTTTCTTACGCTTCAGCATAAGTTATTCAGTTTCTTGTTGTAATGTAAGCAAAACATGTACCACTGAAGATACTGAACAAGGTAAGTTAGCAGTTAACCAGAGGCAGGAGAGTTAGAGTCTTTAGACCAACAGAGACTTTATTGTCTTGTTTGTAAATTGAATTAAATATTACAAAATATTATGACAAAGAAATTGAGCAACTAAAAGGGTCTATAAGACTTGTGTGCTTTATATTTTTGAAGACGAAGCAGAGCAGAGGAAATTATAACAGTTCCAAATTGGAATCTCTCTGGTTTGAATAGTTCGTAAACGCGCGAACTTTTGTCTGGGTTTGGAAGAATATTACAAAATTAATACGAAGTTGAATGAAGTGGAACATCGAAAATACAGAAGAAGTTCATTAATTGCATTAGGGCGAACATAAAAAGAGAGTGTCAAGAAAAATAGAAGCTGTATAAGCATTGCATGAAGTGACGGTAGTAAGTCGGCCCCATTTGCGGGATTGTAGCGTCGCACTTCCTGATACGAAAATTTTCGGCAGGGCTATCAAGAGCGAAAGTGGCTTGGGTTAAATCCAAAGTAGATGTGTTCCGGCCGAGCTTAGACTTTGAATAAATCAGGAGGGAAAGGTCGCAAGGTGAGTCCCGTCCGCCTCTATGCCTCCTTCAGCCGCGGACAATATTGCATTTATATGAGTTCGTTATGCGTCCGGTCATTTGCTATCCGTTTATCGAATTCACCTTTAAGTAAGGATTTTGAATTATTTGCAGTGCGTACCGCTCATATTTTCAGGAAGAGTATATGAATGGTGGAAGGATATAGAAAGAAAAAAGAAGAAAGAAAAAGTGTTTATTTGTCACAACACGACATACATACAATATAAGAACATACTTATGCTAAACCCTTAAAAATATTATTAGTAGTACTTAAATTATGTTAGTAAAGACGAGAAATAAATCAAACAATAATTACATATATAACCTAATTTTTTTATGATATAAAAGAAATAGGGTGAGCAATATGTCAGGCAGATGCATGTCGTGACTGTGGCAAGAAGGCTTCCACTCAGCATAATGCTGTTCCGTGGGGACCCACAGCACGGCGCTGATTTTCAGTGGTATCGTTGGCTGTAAGAATTGCCTTTCATTACAGCTATAAGGAAAGGAAGACAAACACCGATACTGCTTCGGATGTTAATGTTTTTCTAGTACCTATTATATAACATCACAGTACATGTGTCAGTACTTTTAATACTTTATACCTTTACGTAGTATAGTGTGTAGTGCTATTCTGGGAGCATTGTCCTCACATATGTGAATTTATTAATGTATGTACTTATGTATCTAAATATTGTAAAAATCATTTTTTTTGAAAAGAGTAAGTATGGAGTTTCTTGTGCATTCTTCTCCATAAAAGCTACTTTCCGAATGCACGGAAGAACCAACTTTTATTCCATGTAAATTTTAATTGTGACATTCAAAAGTGCCGCTAACTTATAAAGTATCACAGGTTAATGTATCACGATATTATCTTCTAAAACCTGTAGTTATTAAAATTACCTTTAACAAAATGACCTATCATTTATCGCAAAGAAGTAATTCTAAACGTTATTCATGCGGAAATGCGAAAGCTTACCCTAATTATAGAACTCATTAAATCTCATACGAGATGACCTCTCTTTAGGCTTGCTTAGGTTGATGGATTTTACTTCGTTTTATGTATGATGAATGTAATTTAAATTATATCCCTGGTACTTTCTATTTGTTAAAAAAAGCACCGTATATAAAAGGATAATATTTAGGACTAGCTTTTGCCCGTGGCTCGACCCGCGTGATATGTTGATAAAAAGTTACCTATATATGTCCTTCTCCAGGTTCTGGGATATATCTATACAACACCAACATATCACGTCTGCTTAGCGACTAAATGTCACTGCAGGGATCCAGCAGAATATCAACGTCAGGTATATTTGCCTGACACATGCTGAGCTGGACTCCCATTTGGTGCAACCTTGAGATGCACACCGCACTGTGTTTTGATAGTCATACCTAATATTACTTGTGTCACTTTTACTTTTTGTCTCTGTAAGTATGGTTTCCTTTTTTTCTTTTATGTTGGCACCTTGTTTTTAAACATACATATAAATTGTAATAATTTAAGTAAGATTTTGTGTTTGTGTATTTTGTGTGCACTAAATAAATGATTTTTCTATCTGTATAAAAATTTATTAAGATGGACATGACAATAAGACGTTATATATATGTACACAAGTATGGATTTTCCATACCGACCACGAAAAAAAGTAATTGCCCATCCAAACGGTTCCTTGCGGTAATTGAATCTGCGTCTCGTAGCCCAGTAATCCAAGATCATTGAGCTACCAAACTTGGACAATAACGCATTGTCTTCGTGGTTAGCGGTTTCATCCCCATCTCGACCCCTTTCAAGCCGTCTATCGAAATTCCCTCCGCAGTATTTCCCTTCAAAAGATATTTAATTAATTTCTAAACAGATTTTTGCCATATTACTTAAATACCTACAGGCCTATGACCAATAATGAGTTTGTCAAACAATTAATTGGCAATTCTTCTGATTTAAAATCAGATTATACAGGACACACGGCCCCTGTCCCACATAAAATCAATCTTTTGATTAAATCTTTAGTTTATCGCATCGCCAGACGTCCCCAGTTCAAAGTCTAATGTTTAATAAAACGTAACCCTTGCCTCTTTGCTCACACAATCTCTGAAATGTGGGTTATTTTATAAAAACAGAATCGTACCCAGTAATATACAATCTAATAGCACGAGTTCATACTTAAGCGTGAAAGTTTAAGTAGGCAGGTAGCAGATAGCGATTGATATGTTTCATATAATAATCAGTTATGCCGAACAATGAAAACGCAAACTTTTATAAAGAACTAAATTATACAGAACGGCTTTCTTGCTTCGTAACACAATAGCTTGGTGAAAATATTTCCTTTCATAAAGTGTGGGCTGCTTGCGGCGTTGAACCGACATCTGCCTCTCGGCAACGATGTGCTGTAGCCTCTTTTTTTATTGCAAGTGGTTTCACTATACTTTTTCTGAACTCGATTCTACGAAAAGTGTCTGTTCTATACACAAAACTACCTGTAGAAAAATAGAGTAAAATACTTTTCCTGTACCCTTTCTATGAGGTAGAATTTACCTCACAATGTTATCAAGACCCTTTTCCACATTATTGTGCTCGAAATATGTTGCTAGTGATTTGTGTTATAAAATATTATCTGGCAGCGAGAGCGCGATGTGTCCTACCGTTTGATACGCCTCGGCGACATTACAAGATCGTAAAGTAAAAACGACTGCGTCTATATTACAGCGTGCGATGAGATTTCGAATGGCGGCCATGAAATAAAGGCGACGTACCAGACAGTCACCTGCGACTCAAGCTAATACATAAAATTGTGTGTCAGACACAAGACCTCATTAAAAGTTTACAATCTATTCCGTCACCATCTGACACAGAGTTATCAAGGAATTCGCCATTTTTCTTTCTTTCTGCGCACTGAAATTTTCAATTTACATACTTATGAAAGGTTTCATAACAAAAATCCGAGTACAAAACCGGTCGCGTCGGAAAATCCCTTTTGTCGCTGTCGCGGAATAGCACGATTTTCCTTAAATAAAAAATGAAGTTTTTAGTGAGACTACGAACAGTAAAAAATATCTGTTAGACTTCACATGTTAAGTTACATCAGTACCTACTTTAGAAGTGTAGGTACCTACGAAAGTGGCTACTAATATACACGTAGTATACTCTACACAAAAAAAGCCGTAAAAAGTGTCCACCAAATAAATGCGCAATCACTAAGCTTGACACGGACTGTCCACTATCCGGCTGACTATTGTCGCATGGAGGCACCGAGGCCTATATTTCCACAAAATTTGTATTTTTGTTGACAATAACTCACCACTATGCACGATGGATTCATATGCATCGCACGGATACATACAGTCGTGAATACAAACACGATAGATTCCGTATGAATAAAATTATATTATATTCCATAATACACGTATTATAAGTTACCCTTCAATGTAATCAGAGTTTCTCATAACATCTTTTCGGGTAACTTTTGGATATTTGATTCTTTTATGGGTAGAGGGTCCAATAGGGTTGGTTGAATCACAACGGATTAGCTAGGCTGTACGGTATTATGTTACTTAGAGGTCCCGAGGTCAATACTCTTTTTGTTATGTATGCACATAATAATTTTCAGCTCTGATGGATATTTGGAAAGCACATTATTGCTATATCCAGCGATTTTTACTTAATTTTAAGGTCGTAAGCAGTTTGATGGATCGTAAAGCTGCGTACAATAGCAAATTTTAAGTTCACCAAATGTACTTACATTTGGTGACACTCTCGTGGTTTAAGATCATCGTAATATTAATTTATGCCTGTCTGGCATCGATTAGCGGTCGTGACTCATGATATATACCTTTTACTATATCTAGGTACAGATATCAAACTATTTAGTGATATTGATATAGTTGTTGAAACAGCATTTACTACAGAAAGATTTCAAGCAGGCGACTTAGTTGCTTCGCTTATGAACTTAATAGGCGCTTTGAATTCAAAGACTACGTTTAGCAGTAGATTAAACACTACCAAACAGCACTGTCTGGTTTTAGACAGAAATGGAGCATTAGTTATCCATTATTTTTGTATAATATTAACCAAAAACCCCCAGTCGCAATAATTAAGCCGCGACATAGCCAACTCCCCATAGTTTCGATTCCGGCAAACTCAGAAAGTTGGTATGTTCACTCATTATTCTTGGCTCAGACCTCCCAAAGGATTCAGGAATACGGTAACTTTTCCCTAACTCGTTGTCTCGTTTTGTTAATCTTGTTGTTATGCGCATTGACCGCTATGTTCTACTGACCTCTGCAAAGTAAATGCGTCATAACCGTGAATATTCTTAAGTTCGTATTCCAAGTCATATCTTCCAACTCGACTTATCACAGGTATGTATAGCTCGTTATTTGGTATTTTTTCCTTTTTCATGGCGATTGATTAGAGTGAAAGTCCGTCAAATGGACTTGGAATATGTTTCTAATTTGCCCCCACAAGATTTGATGTCTATTAAACGCTTCATTGCCCAAAAAACGATGAAAACTGTAATTGAATTTACAAACTTCTTTCAAGATTGAAAAACTTAGTGAATGCTCAGTTTATGCATGCAAGATTGTGATTCAATATTTCTCTTTTAGAAATTTTGTTTGGACAGCACCGAGTCAGCAAAGTTATTTCACAATTGATTAAGTCTTGTTCAGCAGTTTTAAATATTTTTACAGTGTCACGTAAACACATCAATCACGTCCGAAACGTTTTAATTTTATCTTTTTAAAAGTAATCTTAATCTTTAATAATGTTATAAAGAAGTAACATTTTATAGAATAGAATAGTACAGTATATGTTATGGGTTTATTGTGCACCATATGTATATTTAGAAATGTAAAGAGCCGCAAGGGAACCATGGTTACCGACATAGCCCGAAGAATTGCCAAACTTAAGTGGCAGTGGGCAGGGCACATTGCTCGTAGAACTAATGGCCGATGGGGCAGAAAGGTTCTGGAGTGGCGACCGCGAACCGGAAGACGTTGCGTTAGAAGGCCTCCCACCAGGTGGAACGATGACCTGGTGAAGGTTGCGAGGATCCGCTGGATGCGAGACGCACGGGACCGGTCGAAGTGGCGCCACTTGGGGGAGGCCTATTTCCAGCAGTTGACGTCTTTCGGCTGATATGATGATGATATGTACATGTGTGTGTATGTTTGTTTGTAACGGGTTATCTCTGGAGGTACTGATCTGATTCATTAATAGTTTCAGTGATAAAACGTTACACATCACTGATGTCGTGTCATAGCCGACTTTTTAGCCCGAAAAACAAGTCTATCCGTTTATTTTTTTAAACTAGTTATTGAATAAAACGAAAACATATGTTTGCTTCACTATAAAATATTATTTAAGGTTGTTTTTACAAACACGAGCCTAAAGGCAAATACATCACATCCCATCGTTAGCGTGATCGAAAATCTGGCAGTCTAAATTGCATACAAATTGTCAAATATTGTAGCGAAGCTATGAGCCTATTACACACGCGTAGAATAATATTTTCGGTATCAACATTTTCAACAGCCTGAAAATTTTCTGTTCGTCGAATGACTTCAAGACATTTAGGTGAATCACCTCTCTACCTTGCAAGGTAAGCAGTGAGAGCGCGATATGTTTTCATTCCGTTCGTGAACAACTGATTTCTGATAAAGTCTTTATTGATTTAAGAATTCGCGTGGGTGATCCTGTTTGCGGCTCGACTAAATAATAAATAAAAAATATAATGGAAAAAACTGATAAAAGGAAAGAGCCGCGGTATCCACGGTCAGTTAAGCTTTCGGAAGCCATTGATTTTTATTATTACAAGCCAAGTCAAAAAGGATGTTTACCTAGAAGCCGTTTCTGCTCCGTTATTTACGGAAGGCACAAAGAAGATGAAACGGAAATATCTCATCATAAATCGGATAAATTTGCGAATAATTAAAACATTAAACAATCATCACGCTTCCTGGGAATTGTCTTCATAGATATTTGTGTTTAACTGAATGATAAACAGATTTCGTAGAAAATAAAAGTTTATCTTTTCTCTCAGACAGTTATTTCGATCGCTCCTTTTGGAGCACGGTCTACTCAGAGAGATGGATTATTTTAACAAAGTTTGAGGCAGATCTTGAAATTGTAAGGAATATTATTATTATGATAAATATAGTACATTTTGCTCAAAAGCCAATTTTGTTTTTAATCAAATGTAAGTTATTATAATTTAAGGCACATTATTATGTTTATTTATTCACGGATGCAAAGGTGCGGAAAGGTCTCGACTATGTTTGACTGTGGCGATTTATTTAACGAGTGGCTTTATTTGTTTGCGTGGCTGTCGGTCGACGTCAGTTTGCCCTTCTAATGCTACCCATTAACTTCATGCCCACTATAAATTACAGCATTTTCAACTTTATCACTTAGATGCTAAAGACTACGGAGAGTGTCTCTGGGCTGTCTTTGTCTGCGTCGTCTTTGCTTAATTAATGACTTAATAGTGGCTTCGTCATGTGTGCACTCCGAGTGATCTATAGTGTCACCTCAAGTTTCTGCCACATCAGCTCACTCTAAAACACAACGATGGGTAATTAGTTACCGCCCCTAATTTGCTGAATTAACTAAAGCCGAACCGGAATCAAATTTCATATTCTGCAGTACTTTTGTGTTTACCGAAACATAACAGTTTTCGTAATAATGGAATACAAAGACAAGGCTTCCGCTCCGTCTGTTGTTAATGTTTAACTTTAGGAATTTTAATAGCGACAACAGTATGAAAACAACTAAGAAAGTAATTAGGGAGGAAGTTAACGAAATATTATTACAATTATGATAAGTACGTGTTTTCTGTAATTATGTTTATTCAAAACACGATTAGGCGCGTACGTGGTGAAGTAATAATTTGATGTCAAGTCACGAGAGCCGGACATTATCCTTTCATGTTTCGTTTTAGTCATAAAGGATAAATCGTGTTAGAGTAGGACTGTTTTCAGCGGATGGTAGAAAATGGTATGGTAGAAGATGATGCCTGCGGGTGATAGATTTGGGGATCTGTCACCTGAGAGAGGCCCGAGAAGGCGACGTGTTGTGTTCCACGCTCGCCTCTCAAGATAAATTATGGCCTAGAGAACACCATGTGGTTTTAGTCAGTAGGAGTCTGACAGACCCCTCAGCTTTCCCCAAGAGCTGAGGACATTCATGAGAATTTCCACATGATTCGATACACTGTTAACCCTGACAATTACGAACAGATGAGGACGCCTGTCTTGCAGGATGGCCGTGTCGGGTTTAGTCAATAGTACAGACGTTAAAACAAATCGCAAGCACGCCATCTGGCGGCAAAGCTAAACAACTACGCATTGGCGCGCTTCCTCTAACCACTTGTGTGGTGGGGAACACAGAATATGGCAGTTGAGTACTGACAGCCTTAGAGCTAACACGTCTTAGAATCAGTGTCGATCCGTAATATTAGTAAGCAGGATTGTAACTGTGAATATTTGAATAAACCCAGTGAATCGAATAATTTACGTGATTTCAAGTTAACGTATTTTTTTTTTTTATTATTTACCAAAGTAATCATCCATGCAATCGATGCATTCGTGCCAACGCTGTGGCAATTTATTGATGCCCTTCTTGAAGAATTCAGCTGGACGGGAGGCAACACATTCATCAAAGGCATTTTCTACTGACTCTCGGGTATTAAATTTTTCCCGCCAAGAGAGGATAATCTAATTCTGTACAGAAGTATGTAGGCGCAAGGTCTGGTGAGTATGGCGGATGACGGAGACCTTCCGACCCCAGCTCTTGTAACTTGGAGACCGTCTGGTGTGCATTATGAAGTCGCGCGTTGTCGTGGAGGATCAGCAGAGACGAGCGATTGACCAAAGCAGGTTGGAAACGTGCGAGCTCCTCCAACGTGTGTACAGTACACATCTGCAGTAAAGTTCTGCCCGTTTGGTAAGAAGCTGTGATGAGTCACACCAGCCCTAACCTCCAGACAGTGACCATGACCTTTCTAGGGGTAAGTTTTAGTTTATCCAGATCCAACCAACTTGCTGAGCGCTTGCGATTGTCAAACAGAATGCATTTTCATCGCAGGTAACAACGCGATTCAAAATTCCTTCGTTTGCGTGCCTGTTGAGCACTGCAAAGAACGTCTTGACGCGAAATAGGGCATGTAATATCGGAAGTTTTCAATTCCGACATTGATTTATGATATCAGATCTCAATATCGGAATTGCGCACTTTCGTTAAATATCACATTTTTTTTCGTTAATTGCACAAATTCGGTAATATGAGGTTGGATAAAATACATTATAAAAACACGTTAATGCCGCGACATATTAAGTTTTTCTATTGTGTCTCTCTATAACCACCAATGACTGGGTAATCGGGCGCTTATTTACCTTAACTGGACATTTGTTCCCAAGAAAGAATAAAAGTCGTGTTTTTCAGAAACGGGATAATGCAAAAAAAGCCAGCATATAAATGTTTATCGATCAATCTGAAAGTAGTCCCGCGGGCTTATTACGTAAGGAACAGCAAGTAGCAATAATTGTACAATTATTGCGCGATCAATTTAGTGACCTGGCTACTGAGGCCTTTAAGTCAAGTCTTTTTTTTTTGACAGTTACTTTTAACAGAAGCTATTTTATCTGTCCGATGATTTATAAAATGTATCGTTTGATGAATTAACCAGCTTATTAAACAGCAACACTTCGTGGATGCCGTTTTTTTACAATAGTCAATTTGATTACTATTTAGCTCCAATATTCCAATAAATTAATATTCGCAGATGTAAAGTATTTGTGTAAAGTAAATATGGCAGAGAAAATTTGATACTTGCATTTTATTAACATACATGTCAATGTGTAAAATCAATTAAAATTTCTTCGAATTGTCGATTGTTTTAAGAAATCGAATGCAAACGCATTAAAACATCACTTAATAGACTACATTATCTCGTATTTGAGCTATGAAACGTAAAAAAGATTTTTCAAATTTAATTTAGACATTGGCAGAATAGTCGACATCGGTGTTTGCTATATAAAAATTAAAATATAATAGAAGATACTTATTGCGGACTTATCACATTCTCATGTGTTTGTAATTGTAAGTATTTAGTAGTAAACATACAAGCTTCGCTGAGGTAGCCAAAACTACATTATAAAAAAATCCTCCACTTTACCGTGATCACTTCTGCTTCAATGATTCAACAAATAATCCAGTTGCGTAGACATTAGAGACTCAAAACAACACCAATTTGTCATTTACAATATTTACTAGGAATTTGTTATTTCAATATTTATTTTTACATTATTATTCAATTTGCGGATAATTAAAGTAGCCACAAAATAACACACTAAATAAGCCGCCAAAAACTCAAAAACTTCTGTACCTACTCAGCCATCAGCGAACGATTGGCAATCGACCAACAACATGAGAAAAAGTAATCGCAATTTGACAGCCACATTTGCTCGCCGATCGCTGTCGCTCTGCTGTCAAAAACCATACGTAATACGAAATTATCGCGATCACCTTGCGATAAATGCACATTTCAGTTAACAGATTTTTATTGTTAGCAGTGCTGTCGTAAAATTATTATGGTGTGGCTATAGCTCATATATAATGCGGATTCGCGATTGAAGAGCAATTATTTCGCAAAAATAAGCCTTCCAATTTTTTGACGTAAAGCGATATTCGCGCGATGATTGTACAATCTCCGCGCAAATATTGTTAATTGCTGTTTCATACGTAATTAGCCTGCCGATAAGTGTAGTGAGTAATAATGATTTATAAATCCAGTATAAGTATCGGTCAATGTGGCGACACCTCCTAGGGGAGGCCCATGTTCAGCAGTGGACGTCTTTTGGCTGAAATGATGATGATGATGATAGACTATGTAGTCAAGTAGTGGAAGTTGATTTATCCAACAGATTAGTGATCGGATAGACTAATTTGTTGTATTCAATACAAGCAGAAGACTGAAAAATAGTAAGCTTTAATTTATTGAGTTTTCCAACCCAGTAACACATTGTAAATTTGTAATATAGTTTACTCGTTCCGAAACAGCCCTCTCAAAAGTATGAAAAACTATCTTAGCATTCATCATCATCATTGTTATCGTCATTTCAGCCGAAAGACGTCCACTGCTGAACATGGGCCTCCCCTAGGAGGCGTCGCCACATTGACCGATACTTATACTTCTGAACAAAAGCCTCCTCCAAGTGTCGTCACATAAGCCGATCCCATGCGTCTCAAATCCAGTGAATTCCCTTAACCAAAACATTAATCAACGAAAATATAATTGTTACAACGGGTTGTATGAAACTGTGTATTTACTTGTATTCTTATTTTAAGCAATCTCGGGACTGTAAATACGGAATTTATCAAGGCACATATTATTTATTCATGAAGCAGTAAAAAGGTTATCCGAACACTGTTAATCACCGTAGTCAACGGGCTTAAACGCGCTTTCTCGCTCAACAAAAATATTTTTTTTTTCTGATTCCGAGTTTCCGATATTGGATCACTCAGTATTGTCACTCGGAATTGAAATATCGGTTATTCCGTGCCGAGATGGCGATATTCATGTCCTAACGCTAACTTCGCGCTGGCGATCATTGAGTTCGTGGGGCACCTATTGCAAATGATGCAAATGGATCAATGTTGTTTTGAAGCTTACGTCGAAAGCTGCTATTAATTCAGCTTTAGATTGAGTATCATCAGCTTCCACAGTCGACTTTAATTCGTCATTGTCGACCAAAGTTATCGGACGACCATGGGGTTTATTTTTCAAGTCGAAGTTTCCAGAACGGAAGCGTGCAAACTAATCAGGTGGTGCGTTCGTTTGTAGTGTTCGCTCTGTAAACGTCGTTGATGTTGTATGCCGCTTGCGCCGCGTTGCTGCCACAACGGTACTCATAGTCCATAATTACTCGAATTTTTAACGTACCCATGATAACGAAAAAGTTTCAAATGCGATGAAAAAATAATGCTTATTAATAAACAAATGACTAATTTTGATAAAATATAGCCACGTTTTTAAAATAAAATTATTTAAAATTCGAATTCTTAGCCAAACTAAAAATATTTCGATTCGAAGTAGCCTGAATTTCATAGGTAAAGATCTATTAAAAGTTGCTACGTAGTAAAATAACTTAAGGCGCCGATTCCCTTGAGTAGTTGATTTTAAAATGAGAATCACGTCTAAACGGCTAGTCGTAATTAATTGGAAAAAATATATGTTATATTAGACCATTTTCTTAATAGTTTCATCTGAGCAAATTTTGAGTTTTATTCGTATAACATAGTGTAATTAATTTGTAAAGTTATGTCTAAAACGGACAAAAACTCGACAGTCACAACAAAGCCGGTGGGCGTATTTTAATGAAATCGACACCATATCAAAAGTCATAGAATAATAAGAAAAGTACAAAAAACTACTAAATTTCGGGTCGCGCGGGTGAGAAACGAGGGCGTGTTTTGTTCCCTCAAGGTCGTTGGCGTTAGTCGTCGTCTTAAGTTTTTACCAGACTGACATTGTTAGACTTTTAGATATTTTATTATAAAATTGAATAATAATTTCTGCTGAGTGTTTAAATAGGTATCTACTCTCGTCATCAGACACCAAATCCACAGCTTCAAATACATGCATAGCTTATCTAAATACGAATGTAATAAAAAAACCGCCTTAAGACATTCTTGAAAATCGTTTAACGAAGCACAAATTGAAGCGGCCGAGAACGTCTCCGTCAAAACTCTTCAAATCTAATAACTTACAGCCGCTTGCCGGTACTGAAACCGCGACGGATTATACGGGATAAGTACTACTTGTCGGTTGCATTATAAAACGGATTGAACACAACCCGCAACCAATAAACGAAACTTTACACAAACTTCGTAGATTCGACTTTGAGATAGAAAAGGGAACAACATCAAAAAATTATTCAAACTATTTGAAACTTAGTTTCTTGGTCTGTATCCTCATTTTCGAACTTTCAAGATTGCTTTTTGATATACCAAAATTTTAGTTCGGGTATTTTCTTTGTAAAAAGTACGATCATAGCCTGCTTGTGTAATGTACAACCCTTAAAGATTTCCTAGCTTATAAAAATGCACGGTAGATTCTGATGAGGGTTTTCGAAGCACAAAGCGAATAAATATTCTATTTTAATCTGAAGGTTTCAGTTCTTTATGAAGCGAATTTTAATGCTAGAAAGCTTAGTGAAAAGAATTTCTGATTCTTGTATTTTTAACTTTTCTGGTACCTAATTTTTGAAAAGTTTCATATAGCAACTATTTTTAGAACACATCCATATAAAGGTGGAGTGTGAGTATTCGAGTCACGTCGTTGTTTGGTTCTGTCTCGACCAGTTTATTGTAACTTATTTATTCCATATATGAAGAGATGCGAGAAATTACTCGCTCACCTGCGCTTGAGTGATGACACGGGAACCTCTGAGGATAATTGAATTATCCTCGCCAGCAATATTCCGGCCTCCGAGGGATCTAAACATGAATATATCTTCAATACCGCAGACCATGACAGACATTTCAGCAGTACGAGCGTCTCTCATAAAATACGTATCTTACGCTCACATATCTGAGAGAAAATAAAAATACAAGATACGTTTATTCTATTATCATTTACGGAGGGTAGTATCAGTTTTAGATATTTTGCGTAAATATAGTGTGTATTGTGTTCAGAATAGGTTCGAGTCTTCGCTATTTACATGAACCATTAGCATAATCTGTAGACAACAAATCAACAATGAGTCTTCGGAAATTGTCTTACTAGAGAATGCCCATTACGTCACAGCACTTACGACAGTATCTTTCCTACTTCTTGGCTGGTTGATTTCGCTTTCCACGAACCATTTATCTTTGGCTGCACGGTCCATTTTGTTATCGACCGTGCAAATAGTTCCGGAAGGAATATCCTAACATATAGGGATGTTATATATTATATTAGAATTAACTGACACTTTCCTGCATTTTGTTTTGGTTAACATGTCATTAACACTCATAAGTAAGTAGTTTGCCTTATTAACCTCTTTGACGATTTTATCAACCTTTACAATTTTCCCGTAAGCGTCACTTCATTAGAACCGATCTTATTTCCGACTAAGTATCCGTAGCTTGTTAACAAACGATGCTTGTGTAGTATAATAATAATAAATAAACCAATTTAAAAACTTTCAGTGGCCTGCCCACCACATCCGGAGTGATTCTGGAAACTAAGTCCCTTCTCAACGATAAAAGGATCGCTTTCTATGAAGTGCCACGAAGCACTATTAACTGTCTTCCTCTTTACTTCAAAAGGTAAGAGCATGACGTTGTGAAAACAATTTTCTTTCGTTTTTTTCGTTTCATTATAATTTCTTTAAGCTGTCCTTATGTCTCTGCTTTAGTGTTTCTTCGCTTAGATGCTTATTTTTGACGGTTATGGTTTTCAGAAAAAATATTTAAGTTATGCTCGTTTTGTTTCAGTTTTACGTCTTAAGTAAATAGTGGTTCATTAAGTTGGTAGGTAGGTATAACTTCGTTCATTAAAATGTATAACATGCAATTAAAATTAATAGTTCAGTACACAGCGAATTTAATTAATGTTTTCATTATGTACCATTATCATGATAGATAAGTACATTCGCAAATTATAATAATTAAAATATCGTTTAAGAACATATACAATACCTAACGCAATTTAATTCTGATTGTAAGCACGATTCTGCGAATAATATTGAAACGTTCATAAATTAGCAACTTGTGTATATAACTCGCAATTATTATATTGAATAAAAAGCTTGCTGGAGTAAAAAAAAATTGATTTCGGCTAAATTCTTTATTCAAATGGAGTTTATTAAATTAATGATGTAAAAATAACAAACGGTCAGCATCCGGACGAACGGTTTTTGTGTCGTGTGTATTATTTTAACAATTATCAGGGAAATTAACGGGCTATCAAAACGTGGGGAACAAATTGTTTTGATTTATGACGGGCTCGCCACCGCCACCCATGTCGCTCCGGTATGGAAATAGAATGCATGTGCCGCCACCGCCGATCGCCAACTTGCTGGAAAACTGAAATTGTTTTAAGTAGGTGTATAGTTTTTTTTTGCATTTATTTATTAATATGTTTATTAGTAACTTATTAGAATCAATTATGACATTCAAAAGGTCCTCACTTAATTGAAATAAATGATTTGACTCAAGACTATTTGAGCTTTTAGATCTTGAAACAGCTGTGGCAGATTAAGTACTTAGCGTATTTTTATAAATCGGGCTGCACCTATAAACATCTTGTCGGTTTGGTTTCAACTCGCATCCTCATGCGGATGCGGCTTTTTTCGTGTTTTTGCGATTCACCCATCAAAGCATTCGTTGCAGAAAAGAACGAATTCTGTTTGCATGACCTGTAACTGAGATTTAAACCTAACATTAAAAATAAATACCTTATTTCCGTCGCAACATTAAATTTTGATTAAACTGCACCTGCATGAAAATAATAAATAATGTAGGAATATTTTGTCCCTTAGGTCCTATACTTGTTATCTCGACTAATTATTTTAAAGATTCTAAAATAATTAGTCGAGATTAGTTCTAGATCCATCGATTAAATAACTTCATTAATCTAAGTAACTTTCAGAGATTCGCTAAGTTAATTACAAATTGCAATAGCCTATATTGATATGTTTGATTAGTATCTGAAACAAGTTGACGAAGCGAGTGTACTGATTTATTGTATTAGCGGAGTTACTAGCCAAATAAGAACATACCTACCTACATCTAACTCCTTTATTCTAAGTCAGTTGCCCTCCAACTCAACTTCACCTCAAATCATCAAATGTAACCAACTAATCCAGAGTTTATTTCTTTGTCATAGTGACAGCTTCTAGTGATGGTTCATAAAAATTACTTGGTACAGTGAAATAAATCCAAGAGCAAGGAATTAATATCTTATATATAAAGTCACAGTGTTTGTCTGCAAAAGCCTCCTAAACAGCTTGACCGATTCTTGTGAAAATTTTGTGCATATTTGGAAGGTCTGAGAATCGGTCGTCAACTATTTTTAAACCCCTAGGTAGGGGTAGGGTAGGTAGGATAAAAATACAATGAATACAAAAAAATAATGTTTGGTGTTATTTTGGCAAAACAACGTTTGCCGGGTCAGCTAGTAAATGTATAAGATCTTTATTGATGAACAGAGGTCTGTCTTACATCAATTCTCGTTTAGGACTACTCTTTAAACATCCTACAACGGGACATCTCGTCTTTACCTGCGTCCCTCACCCCAGCTTAATTACTAACTTAACTACTAACAAAATCTTACAAAGTACGGCAATATTACAGCTACAACTCCCACAAAAATGGTCATTCCTAAACTATTTACTACCTTTAGAAAAAGAAACTTAAACTTACAATTATTGATAAACATATTGTTATCAAGATGTTTAGAAAGTGTTCTCAACTGAAGTTTTTACAATTTCTTAAACCCTGCCATAAATTACAATTACAAAAAGTACATAAATGAGCCTACAAACTATCTTTCTTATGCCACATAAATATGAAATTTATTATTATAATTTAACTAACGAGCCGCCCTTCCAAAAGTTTTCTTTAGTACAAACCTTGCCCTGTCAATTAAAAACTCAACAAAAAAAATAGCCTAATAACGGCTTCACCCGCTGTTCTGAAGTGATGTGTTTATATGTCACTGGATTTAGGATATCTGCTCACACCGTGGGTTTGTAATTATTCTAGCGGGATTAGGAATTCTCGATATATTGTGAACAAATCATTTCAAATACAACAAATTCCATCCAAATTCGATAGTTTAAAATATACCCGTGTCTGATTGCGCAGAAAGAGTTAAATTATTATCAATATCTATAAATTTACAATGTTTTCAACAATCCGGTGACATATACATTCGATAATTGAATTTTATTTATTAGATTTAGCCAAAAGCTCTGTAATCTAAAACTCTCTAATAAATATTTGACGTAACTATTTGGTAGTTTCACAATTTGACACATTCAAAAAGCATACAGCAGTATTGTGGTCGGTCCGACCATTTTTTCATAATTGGCTTTTAGTGTTATTTGCGAATTAATAAACGCCCACAACATGGTCACATGAGTAGATAAACGGAACAGAGACAAAGCTTCCTAAATAATAATAATAATAATAAAACCCATTTATTTCCAATCATCATTAAAACATCAAAATACATGCATTATAAAAAAAATAAAATTATTAAAATAAACATTCATCAAACATTATAGATATCAGTTAAATTATACTGTCATGAACATTAAATAAAATATCAATTAAATTATACAATCATAAACATCAAAATATAATATAAATTAAATTAAAAATTCGCTATCATTAAATTAAAATATCAATCAAATCATACATTCATACAACTAAAATATAATATTAATTGCATTAAAAATTCTAAAATTTAAATACAATATTAAATTCATTAAACAATATTAAATATTAATTTTAATTCGTTTGCAAAGCTTCCTAAGAACGTGTTAAATTGTTACCTATTTTGGAAGGGTTGTCACAATAGGTGAAATCAAAAACAAAACATTTGTTAAATAGTTTTATTATTTACTAGCTGACCCGGCAAACTTTGTTTTGCCAGAAAAACACCAAACATTCATCTACCCTACCCTACCTACCCTACTCTACCTACTGTACCCTAGTCTACCTACTGTACCCTACCTACCCTACCCTACCCTACTATCGTATGTCCGTCTCCTGGTTCTAAGCTACCTCCCCACCAATTTTCAGCCAAATAGATTCAGCCGTTCTTGAGTTATAAATAGTGTAACTAACACGACTTTCTTTTATATATATATAGATGTATGATAGAATACTTTACAAATTACTTAATCTATTTTTTTTTATAATTTTATTTTTTAATCATTTATTAATCCAATATTTACTTAACTATTGTACTCCTTGGGATATTTTTATCAAGTATTATTCATACACACGGTACAATAGACAACCATTATTAATAATAAAATACAACGTTTTTACATTAAAATATTCAAACTTGCAAATAACAAAACAAACAACGTGCGATGCACAGACCCTGAGATTGTCCACTGACTGTGCCAATGTAAACCGGTTTTTCCAGTCTCGCCGCGTACACGACAAGCGGCCAGTGGTCACGCACACATGCATCCGCGTGCTTGTAGTAGTGCAACCGATTCGCGCGGTTGTATGAAGCTTTATCTCTGTTCCGTTTATCTACTCATGTGACATGGTGGAACATTTCCTCGCGTTAACTCTTTTTCGGTTTATCAAGCATACTTTTACAATAATAGCTCTCTAGTGTCGCTAGTATATATATATACATATATACATTTCTAATATATATATATATTTGTTTCTGATTGTGCCAATTTTCAACTCAAACGGACATTGGAAAGTGGGTAAAATTTAATTTGGAAGATTTGATCTTGGAAGGAAAAAATTGGTGAAGTAAGAAATAAATAAAAGCTTGTAAAATAGGTATCTAGCCATGGGGACTGCAGTGAAAACTTATTTTTTTTAGAATAACTGTGTTTTTGTGCGACACACGGGCGATGCGTAGAATAACACAGTTATCCCGTCACACGGCACGTAAAGTCACATTCGAATGTCGATGACGCTGTCACATTAGCATGTGGCTGACGCGAACCCATGAGTTTTTCCCCTACCAAAAATCGCTCAACGTGGCTAAAGAAGTTTTCAGTAAAATAAAATACATATCACTAAAAAATACCCAAAGAAAATCACTTGACTGTAAAAAATATATTAAATCTCTTAGCGAATTTAAATCCGATTTTGTCCCAAAGTAGCGATAGAAGCGGTGAAATATTTTTCAAACCATTGGTAGATTGGTTATGTGAAGTATCGATAGCGCTTGGCATTCCCATACATTTTTGACATTTCCGATCGCTATGACGACGTTTTCGTTGACAAAAACGTCACTGTATCTGAACATAATCTACCCGCGGGCCAAGTTTCATCTAAATCCATTCAGCTGTAAAAAGATACGTCATTGGCGTGACTGAGGTAAGTACCTATGTTCCAACTAGTGCCTACTACTATATATGATATGGACCAAGTGATTAATACGGCATTATTAATAATGCCCGGTCAATTTGAAAAATATCCAATATTTGTAGGCATTATGATAAAAACTGTTGAAATAATTAAATTGACCAGATTTTCTGAATAATGCCCATTACTTATTGGGCCGGGTTAACAGATGTGGTTTTTTTAAATAATTTTTAATGTAGAATAGGTTAGTACGATTACTATATAAGCAACAAAGTCGACGGAGCTCCTGTTTCTGTCTTTGTTCGCTCACTTCAGCTCCCGTCATCTTCTTCGAACCTAACCTATCCGTGTCGGGGTGCCCTAAGCTCCCGAGCTCTCTTCGCTCGCTCTTGGACTAATTCATTGATCGTAATTATCGAATTGCCTAACCGTTACGTAGCAATATTCATAATAACTAGACAATGTGATAAATATAGAAGTTAAAATCAGTATTCATTACATTGCCCGATTTGGCTTGATTCGATTCATAATGCCCGGGCATTATACATAGTACACTGATTAATCACTTGGTCCATGACATATACATTTCAGATACGTGGGACACTCAGAAAGTTTTGCGAAACTAAAAAAAATTGTTCTATACGTACATATATTTTTATTAAATCTTTTCAAAGTACTTTCCACCAGCCTCTATACAAAGATTCATGCGCCTAAACCAGTTTTCAAAACACTTTTTCCAGTCCGCCGCAGACACCTCGTTTACAGCCTGCTCGAACGCAGCCAGCGCATCTTCCGGCGACGAAAATTGTATCCCTTTGAGCTGATTTTTTATTTTTGGGAATAAAAAGAAGTCACACGGTGCTAGATCAGGGCTGTAAGGAGGGTGACCCAGGAGTTTGACTGGCGTGCTGTCCAGGAAGTCCCTCGTTTTGAGTGCGGTGTGCGCAGGTGCATTGTCGTGGTGGAGCAGTAGCCCGCGGAGCCCTGTGTTTGGTCGCTTGTTGCTTATAACAGAGAAAACTTCTGGCAAACATTTGGTAGTATACCATTCGGCATTAATGCTTCTTTGATCCCGTAAGGGAATTGATACCAAGTGGCCAGTCAAATTAAAAAAGCTAGCGATCAAAATCTTACCCCCGCTTCTAGATCGCTTCACTTTGGTAGGCGTTGGCTCATTTTGAAACACCCAAACAGTCGACTGGCGCTTGGTTTCTGGGTCGTATTGATAAATCCAGGACTCATCACCTGTAACGATGTCGTAAACACGCCGAGACGAGCCTGCTTCAAATTTGTTAAGCATATCACGGCACCATTCCACCCGGGCCTGCTTCTGAGCATCGGTGAGGTTGTGCGGCACCCAGCGTGATACTATCCTCCTCACGCGAAGATGGCTGTGTAGAATCTCGTGAACGCTTCCCGATCCAATCTTCAATATGTGTTGAATCTCCTGATATGTAATTCGCCTATTGTCTTGGATTAAATTTTTCACTGCTAGCACGTTTTCTTCGGTAACAGCCGTCAAAGGGCGACCGCTTCTTTCGTCATCCCCCAAAGTTGGTCGACCGCGCTTGAATTCGTTATAGCAACGATACACGGTTGCCTTGGAAGGGCCTTCATCCATGAATGCCATTTGAAGTCTATCGTACGATTCATCCGGTTTCAGGCGACACTTGAAATCGTATAAAATCATAGCTCTAAAATGTTCCCGGCGCAGATCCATATTTCAGTGAGACACAATACTTTGAATTAACTCGCAAAAAATGTGGAGGGAAATTTTGAAATTGGAACTTACTTATTTTTACTTATAAATAATCATATTTTCGAAAAACATTATAACTGGCCAGTCTCCCATATATAAAAACTTTTTTTCGCAATACTTTCTGAGGGGCCTGGTATAGGCTCCGACTGACGTTCTTATAAAGCATCCATTGCTATTAACTGATTTCCCCTCAAGCCTCATCTTTTATTGACAGACAGACAGTATTTACACGCATTGTTCAAACGAAATAGGTTTTAATTCTCAACAAAGCTTCTAACTTTGTGTTGTAATTATGTATGTTCACCGATATCTCCGTCAATTGTAGACCGATTTTGAAAATTCTTTTTTTTTTGATAGAGTATGTTTCGAAATTGGTCCCATTTTAATTTGGTGAAGATCTGATGAAGAACTTCGGAGATATTCAACAGAACTCTTCAATAAATAACGGCGAATCATTCGGGATTGCTGCAATCGCATATCTGTTTATTGTTTATGCCATTTCATAACATAACATCACGCCAGTACACTATAAAGGGGTACGCAGATCTCTCATTTCACCGGTTATGTTCAAGTTTCATGTTATTCGGGTAATCTATTCTGGCGTTATAGGTACCTTACTAAACAACTTGCCTATTTTAGGAAAGTACAACTAAAAAGGGAAAAATAAAAAATCTTTTTAGCAAAAAAATACTACCGACTTACAAATAAAAAACTACAAAGTGAAAAATAACTTTATTTTTGGAAGTCGGTGTCCATATCGCAAAAACTTGGGCAAAAAGAAAGACACCGACTTCCAAAAATAAAGTTATTTTTCACTTTGTAGTTTTTTATTTGTAAGTCGGTAGTATGTTTTTGCAAAAAAAATATTTTTTTTTAATTTTGATTTTCACGTAAATGCAGCTACATAAAAAAATAAGCGTTTCAGTTTTATGAGTTAGTGGATGACCACTGTGAACAATGTGAAAATCGTGACGTTTAGGTGAAAGTTAGTTAAATAGTAAGAACTAGTTAACTAACTTTCACAAACGGTTTCGCCCCGTTCATGTCAAAAATTATCCCAAAGGAACTTAACACCTGGATAAAAATATTCTATGTTATAAAGTTATAAATTATGTGTGTTCCAAATTACATTCAAATCCGTTTAGTAATTTTTGCTTGAAAGAGTAAAACAAACAAACATCCATCCATAGATACATCACTATTTTTTGTAATAGTAGTTGGATTTCAAGTGGTGTTAAAACCAACGTGAAAACTTACTACCCTGATCAAAATATTATATGTACTTACATCCATCGAGACATAAAGCCTTACATAATTTCGCGAAGGATTTCAAGTGATGTTAAAGGCAATGTAACTTAACGTATAACTATGAGATGTGAGTGGGCGAGAGTGTAGGGTTATACTGCTAAGGTACTTGTACAATACCGTAAATTATAATAACAAAGAGCTGTTAAGGGTATACATCAAATATTTACAAGAGAGTACGCCTCGTCCACCTGTGTCCTCTGATTCATATAAGGGACCGTGTATAAACCACCTTATACTTTTAAGAGTGGTCAATAATAAATATGAAAGCATACTTTTTGGAAAACTGATCTCGGTATCTTGATGTTTCATTAAAAAAACCGGCCAAGTGCGGGTCGGACTCGCGCACGAAGGGTTCCGTACCATTATCGCAAAAACGCCAAAAAATCACGTTTTCTGTATGGGAGCCCCAATTAAATATTTATTTTATTCTGTTTTTAGTTTTAGTTGTTATAGCGGCAACATAAATACATTATCTGTGGAAATTTCAACTGTCCAGCTATCACAGTTCATGAGATACAGCCTAGTGATAGACGGACTGACAGAAAGATAGACAGACGGATCATGGAGTCTTAGAAATAGGGACCCGTTATTACCCTTTGGGAACGGAACCCTAAAAAGATTAATCGTTAAGAAAATTCGAACGTTTTTTTATATATAAAGTGCTAGACTTGGCAGTACACTCAGTGCAATAAGCCATAGAACAGCTATGTTTGATATGAGTGCATTTTGTATGGGCCCTAGAATATATAATAAACTACCTAAGTACATAAAAGAATATAATAATTACAATTTATTTAAAACCCAATTAAAAATATATTTAATTCTAGAAGTTTATTATTTTGTTAATGATTATTTAAATGAATGCTGATGCAATTGTTAATTAATATTGTATTATTTTATTCTGTTTATTGTACTATTTTGCACACCTACCATGGCAGGATATGGCCTAAAGAACTTATATAAAAATGTCACCCTGAAAACTACCCATATTTCGCAAATAAATGATTTGATTTGAAATTCATGAGTACAAAAAATATAAACATACATACGACTGTCCATTATATTTTCGCCTCCGTTTCAATTGTATAATTTTATGTATTTTTACAGACGTTAGATTTTTATTTTATTTGTGTTTTACATATAAACCTTTGGGATTAGAAGAAAGCTGAGGGCAATTTCGGGATTATTGGCTTTACGAGCCATGTATAAAACCTTTTTCGTTTAGAATTATGTGTGAAATATTTTCCTTATATCTGTGTCATGTTGTTATCATATTATCTCTGAGAGGAAGAATATTATCCGATAGTTAACCTCATTAGCGGGGTCTTTTATGTTTACCTATATGAGTTGTTTTGACGTAAATTAGTTAAGTTTGGGTTTCTGTGATGAATCGTGTTGTGTGCGATGAGATTGTCTGCGGAGAGTTCGTTTGGGGCGCGCTAACAAATTACCATGTAATTTACACACGTCATAATTAACTCAATTCATATTATGCTGAATAAATGAGGCTTTATGTTTGTTTTCGTTGTCTGTAACCTTGAGGGAAAATTGTGGAGAGGAGTAGTGGTTTTGTTCTGCCAATGCAGAGGCAATCTAGATAACAGGCGACTATAAAACTTTTACAAAGTAAGGTCTGGTTTTGACCTCTATCCGTGAAAGGTAGCCCAGGGTACCTACGTAAAACCCCTCTGAGGTATACTAATACAAACATTAACCACCCAATGTTTACGCGGATAGATTAAATTGATTCTTATGCCAAGAACCACCCCATAACGCATATTAACATTTCAATTTATTTTCTGTTATAGTGAAATGAAATTTTGAGCACAAACTCATTTGAATAACTTGTTCAGCGGCGAATGAATAACTGTCTGCTGGCTTATTATCACGTTTACACACACTAAGGATGCCTCACAAACGTTTTCACAAAGTAATTAATGTTTACTGTAATAACAGTACGACATTTTTAGATTTTAATAATTTATACGAATCCAAATATTTTGCTGCGAACTGACAAAGTAAATGTATCCAACACAATTTGAATATAAAAACGAAATACAGTTGAACAGTCCTCAGGCCAATTTTTTGACAAAAACAACGAAAACGCGTGGAGTGTGGACGGTCCCTAACGTGTACTACGTGGAAAGTATTTTATTACCGATAGACCGAAATAAGTGCTTAGGTATTTATTGTCATTTTATTTGTTCTAGCGTAGTGCAAACACGGAATATATCCGCGTAACCCTTTTCAGGGTGTCTGCCACTTTCTATGTATGTGAGTACGAGTTGGGTGGCGCGCCCTCTATAAATCAGAGGCGTTTTGTTCAGGCCCATTACGCCGTTTTACCGCCTTCCTACTGAGACAAAATTAGATCATACCAAAGGGAAAACCGCGTTCAACCCATACATAACTTTTGTTGTAAAACCTTTAATACCGACAAGGCAATACGTGCTGCTTGTTTAGTGCGGGGCTGTAACCGCACGCGCCGGTCGGCTTCATATCCGCTGAATATTGCGGATCTATTTCCTAGCTTTAAGTGCTTCAGAACACCTGGAGTATAAAGTTACAGTACCTACCGAAGTATCTATATTTATCTACAGTTCGTCAGTGCGTTATGGTCACCGCTGTCTGAGTATGTTGTTTATCCGGCGAAAAGTAAATCCCTCGATAACAATATGGTTTCAAGAGTACTTTCAACTGTAAAATTTCCTGATCTTTCAAATTAGCAGGAGAATGCACTCATTAGTTCCAAGAAGTATTGAAAAAATACTTTATAAAATCCCTTAAGGCTCAATTAGAAACAAAAAAACCGGTCAAGAGCGAGTCAGACTCGCGTACCGAGGGTTCCGTACCATCATATATAAATATTTTGGATGTGTTGCTTTACACTCTTTACATTCCTTGAAACGAGGATAGATTGAAAGGCGGACAAGTGGAAGTGCGAACAGGTGGACAGTACTATACTATTATATCTTAATTGTTAATTAGGGTTCTTTAAAATATTAGACACAACTGCTTATCCAATGTAATTTTTCTTTAAGATTTCTGAAAAAGTGTGGTATTTAGAGACATCGTTTTATTTTTTCTGTAATCTTTACATAAACTTCCATCACATAGAATAATTTCAGATTTTCTCCATGCAAACTTCGGAGTTAAGCAGATAACGGTATTTTTATTACATTTTTGGTTAGAAGTCAAAAACTATGGGGACTAAAAAGGAAGAAAAATGTTTGATAATGTGCAAATAGCGCTCTTTCCCCACATGCCTTAGTAGGCCCACTTCGAATGATTGACAGTCACAGCTGCAAAAAAAAATCTTTCTTAATTGCAAACTTCATCTAAAACTATTTTAAATTTCAAGTTGATAACATTAGTAGTTCTTGAGATATCCAGCTGTGGCCGACGTACAGACAGACTGAGTCACACCATAAGGGTTCCTACCATTTTGGTACGGCTCCCTAAATACGACCTTAAGTAAGCCCCTAAAACAGAGGTAGCTATTTGAAAATTTTATCGCTTAATCTGCAAATCTGCCTATCCTGGCAGAGAATATTGCTTGGTCCATATATTCACGTGGTAGGGTGAATGTAAGCGTGGTTCATGCAACATGACGCTATCTATCCATATACGCACCAGCTCCAGTGCAATATGTACCGGGCTTTATATGTTTGGTCACAGTGTGTTGCGTCAAATCGCAAAAGTCAATAGCAAGCCTTTTAAGCCCCTGAAATTCTCCGCATCACTTTTTTCTAGTCCAACATATTCATGAAATAAAAGGCTATTAACATAGTTTTCAAGCACGGCAATACTTTTACTGAAATGAAATAGTCCATACTTCCACAAACACAAACAAAACTGTTTACATATAATTACATAAATAGCTAAATTCCATACATATCTCTTCTCATCTCATTTCATTCTATGGACATACAAATTGCAAATATCTAGGAATATGTTCGGTATTTTCTCGTATATTTCAGCTTAGTCGTAAAAAATTATAATGACAAAATGTCAAATATCGTGCCTACAATTTGATTTATAGCAACATTTAGTAGCTTCTGGGTACCTTCTGGTTAGGCATATTCCTAATATGCCTTACATTATAATATGGCTTCATAATTCATATTGCTGTCCTCCTTTTCATAAATACATTTTTCTATATAAGAGCTAGACTGATCGCAATAAAGTAGCTCTTAGTAAAAACAGAAATCAAAAAGTATCAAGCGAGAATTATTTACAGTAGGTATGTCTGTTTATTTTTGTTTTTCCATCCTTCTATGCCCCAGATTGCGGGTCAAACAAACACAGAAAATTCTGAAACGTTACCGCCGATATTTATATTAATTTTAGTTAGTAACACAATATTTAAGTTTGTAACCCTAGAAGAGTATTTAAAAGGGATGATTCATTTAAAAGGCAGATAATTTATTTAGGTTAGTGAAACAGAAGGCACGGGGTGGATGATTAGGGGCGGTGCGGGAGCGGTACTGACACATAATAAATATAATGCAGAACATCAACTTTTAAAGAGTTCACAAGCAACATTGCAAGCATACTTAGACACTCGTCTATATACGTACAGAGTGACTGCAAGCACACGCGTCACTTTCATTCGCTTGTCATAGTTTGAGATGGCTGTAAGTAAGTACGCATCTATGTGTGAGTGTGCCTGTGTTCAGTAGTTGTACGAAGTCAGCCTTCTGTTCTTTCTACTTTGTGTTTGGTACGGGTGCGGGCGCGGCGCGGGCGCGTTTAATTGGGTTTGTTTCGAGATCGGTTTCCTAGGAGCGATGTCCCTGTCTCCCGCCTCTCCCCACTAATATTAATACGATGAGAGTGGCCCGAAAAGAGCAATCATAAATCCTGTCCGTTGAGACTAAATTACAACGTCAGAATGTATAATTTTGTAACCGACGCGACTGTTTTACCATATGATTTTTATTACTTTTTAGGAATTATTGATTAGACTTTTAGACTCGTAGCGGACACATTAATAATTTAAAAAAAATCTACCATGTATACCTTCTGACGTAACTAAAAACCAATCTTTTCCGTCTAGTATGTAAAACTGCTACCGTACACATTTTCCAGGTTTGACGGAGCGATGGTGAGATAACGGGCGTTTGAAAGGTGCCAGAACAATGGCGGAGATTTACATATACGATGCAACAATGGCTACTGAAACGTCGATTTTGTTGCCTTAGACAAAGGCGATTGAATATTCTTAGTCAGCTGTGTGCATAAACTTCGAAAACCATACACAAAGACGACACTATCCTTCGTCATATCAGACTGCATTGTCAACCGTGTTCCTTGGGTTCGACAGTTGACAAGCGTTCTATTATGGAATGTTTCCGTGATCACCACTCTTGTTAAAGTGATTAGTGATTCCTGGTACGTATAGCCTTGACCCATATTCTTGACATTAACGCCTCTTCCTGCGACACTTACGAACAAAAAGAATGGTAGTGTGACAGATCCTTTGTGTAACTAATTAATTTGTACGAGAGATTCTTTTGTTGTGAAAAACACTGATACTTTTTCTTTTAAGTAAGTAAATTCATTACTCTACACCATTACGTAATCCGAGTCCGATTTAGCGGTAAGATCAATAAAATTGACCTGAGCCCGTATTGAGATAATTTAGCTTATGTCAACAGTCATTCCAAGGCGAAGCTATTAATACTATTACTGGCCTAATACTCACGTACTATTGACGTAATGATACACAGTACTTACTATATAACGGAAAAGTAGGATAATTATCGCGTTTTACAGAATAGGAAGTAAATGGAATAAAAGTATGCTGGCAGTGATTGTGTAGATATGAAATATCTGAATAAAATTGAAAAAAAAAAAACAAAGCATAGTTAATTTTCCTGATCCGATGTTGATTTATCAACTGCCAGTCGTGTGTTGGGGTCAGTTTAACCCGATATTCAACGAATCAGTGACTCAACAGACTAACTGATACAACCCCAAATCCCACATGCTAATTCGACCATTAGGATTCAAAACGAGAATTCCATTTCCTCGCTAATCCGTGATCAAAGGTATGCAGAGTAATTAAGGCACGTCAATGTCGCCCTAGATTTGTATAGCGTCGAACCGACATTTTAATATACCTATTCAATATAGATCCTTATTTCTATGGGGCAAGCAACATGTGTCTAAGTGATTTCATATTGCGTGGCTTAGTTTTAAACACGGGACTCTTCGGTAAGCGCGGCCTTAACGACAGATAATCCTGCTTTTAGTTGGGTGACCTGTTACATATATTAAAGTTGACGCTCTGCCCCGGTCGCGAGCGTAGTTGCTGCCTGAGTTTTGATCTCCGGTTAATGTTTAAACTTTGATACATGGAAAACGGAGTTTGGAAAGTTGTGTCGGTTAGCGAAAATTGGATATAAGTAAGTAATATTTAGGTAAATATGATGAAATAATAATACTAGCCTGCTAATGTACCACTGCAGGGCAAAGGCCTCTTCTCATATGGAGAAGGGACGAGCTTTAATCACCACGCTTGCTCAAGGTGGGTAGGCGATTTCAAACGTATGATAACTACATCCGCAATAGAATCAAGGTTACCGACATAGCCCGAAGAATTGTCAAACATAAATGGCAGTGGGCAGGGCACATTGCTGACATAACGGATGGCCGTTGGGGCCAAAAAGTTTTAGAGTGGCGACCGCGTACCGTAAGACGCAGCGTTGGAAGGCCTCCCTCTAGGTGGAGCGACGACTAGGTCAGTGTGGCGACGCTTGGGGGAGGCCTATGTCCAGCAGACGTCTTTCGGCTGAAATGATGATGATGATGATTAACTATACAAGTTCCTCATGATGTTTTCCTTCAGCTATGTCTAAGTTAAACTTAGAAATAAATATTGAAAAAGTCACATTCGTAATTACCCGGCCAGACAGTGTGCCATCTGATGAAATAGTACTTTTGTGTGGACTCAAAGCGGTATTTTAATATGTTATATAAACACACACACACACTAATCACCGAAAAAAATACTTTCGGAAAGAATGTATCAGCGAATCTACGACTGCGAAGTACCTTTAAAATAATATGCAGATATACCCACCTACATCCAATTTATCACCGGAAAGCAAGTTATATTTGGTTCGGAAATTGCGGTGGTGTAGTGTCATGTGCGAGTCACGTGTCACGCGGTGACGTCACTCCTCTTTCCCGTCATTGATCACTTCACACGCGCTATATACGATACTTCGTCACGCCCGGCTTCTAATATTAATTTCGGTCTTCCTTAAAAGATTAGATTCGTTTTTTTAAGCAGCTGTTAATTAATTTAACGTGCGAGGCGTCAGGAACTGAAGATTTCTCGGTTAGAGTGCTTTAAATTAATATCTGTACTCAGGCCCATTAATAATTCAGACGCCAATGCATCTTTAGCAGTGGTTCTAGCCAACACTGCCCGAGTTTGAGTCATATTTGAGTGAGAATTATGGAGTAAAAATGTATCAGTGCAAATAGTCAATATATAGGAAGAGTTACCTCACATCAGGTTCATTATAGAGGGTTTCGAAATCAACATCATATCAGCCGAAAGGCGTCCACGCCTCAACCAAGCGTCGCCACATTTACCAGTCCGCCGGAAAACGCCGAGCATAGCCCTCTCCATTGCCCTTTGGGTGACTGTAAGCTTTCTGGTTAGGCCCATTTTGAGCGACCATGTGTCAGGACTATAGGTTATCACTGGCAACACACACTGATCATGGAAATTTTGAGACGCTGTGGTAAGTTAGACGAGAAGATAAAACCCGAACCTGCCCAGCCGGAATCGACAATTGACCTCTTTATCGAAGTTAGACCTACCCAACATGTCCCAGGTCGACATAGTCGTCCACAACTTCGAGTGTAGTCTCCGACCTTTATAGGAGTGGGTGTAACATGGGCATTCAATATCACGGGTTATGTCCATGTTTATTTTAAAGACCCTCTCTTTCGGAAGCTCTACTGAGGTCATCGAGCATTGTACTGAGGTCCTCCATGGTCTCAGCCATGACCACTATATCGTAGGCAAACCGAAGGTGAGTGATGTACTTGACATTGACTTCGATATGCGTTCTATAGCTATGACCCAGTTCCAGGAACGAAAATTATCAATAAATTAATGTGACAGAATGTAAAACGCGTGTTAGCTGTGATTGGTTTGCATGAATTATCAAGCACCAATCCCATTACTTGATTTGCGTGCCATTAGTAACGCCTCGACAATACCTTGCATGAAAACGATTGTTAGAGATTGAAAATAAATGATAATGTGTTTTCTGTCATAAATAATAGTGACTAATTTTGAGGAATGCCTCAATGGTGTAGTGGTCGCAGGTGCTACTGTTAAGCATGAGGTCCTGAGTTCGATTCCTAGGTCGTGCAAAGTGTTATTGGGCTTTTCCATCTGGAATTTCTCAGAAGCTTCCTAGAGTCTAGTTTTGCGCCCAGTTGATGGCTCTGCCTAGCCCTTCGGAGAATATGGGTGCGATGGTTTATTATAATTATGTAAATTTTCTGAAAAAAACGGCTCATTCCCTACTGAAAATTGATCTTCTTCTTCCTGCCCCCTTTAATTTAATTTATTTGGGGTCGGGCCTCCTTGTGCGTCTACGCCAGGATGGTCTATCCTGGGTTTTCGATGGTGGCTATTTTTTCTCCTTGACGACTCTCTCGACAATGGTCCACCAAAAGGCTGGTGGTCTGCCCCTTGTTCGTTGCTTGGTGTTGATTTTGAGCATAGTCTTCACGGTGCAGCTATCTTCACGTTTCATAATGTGCCCATACCATCTAAGTCTGCTCTCTCTGTTCTTGTCGGCGATTGGTGCTACCTTGAATGATCCTCTTAAGTATTCGTTCCTCACTTTATCCCAAGTGCGTCACGCCTCCTGCCCAGCGGAGAATTTTCATCTGAAAATTTATATCTACAACAAATTCTTTCCCACAATTATTGTCAATCTCTAAACCTAGCGCTAGCATATGTCAATGGTCTCGAGCGGTATCAACGCTTCGTGTGTTTCATAAAATGCAAGCGGTAACGAAATATGCATGCAAACAATATTGGACTGTCAATCAAATATTTTGCATAGGTGCTGCATTGTTCCCAGCGTCTGTTTATTGCTTTCCAATTAAATAACTATTTTTGTTTTATCGCTTTTGGTGGTTTTTTCATACATACGCGTAAAATGTTTTGGGAACGCTTATAAGAGGAGGGAAACCCAAAGGAACGATGGATGGGCCGTGCTAGAAAGGAGCCTTTCTTTCTTCCTTTTCTTTCAGATGACGACTAATAGAGAATCATGGATGAAGATATGTTGCCTAGACTGAAAGTAAATTGGGATTCGGGCAAGAGAATGATGACGATGTTTTGGTAGAGAGCATTCACGGTGGGTTCCGCTTAGAACTTGGGCCGTCATACTGGAGTTTCCACGTCTTGTCGGACTTCTTTTAACACGGCAAAAGGTTATACAGTTATAGTGTACAATAACGTATATAATAAATAAATAAATAAAAGGGTCCTTTTTGTTTTGCGGCGACTTCTGAATATTAAACCAAGGATTCCCATGTGATTTACATTCGCATTATTTTTCAAATTGACTTTATCAACGGGTTGGCCGAATTTGAGTGAACAATTTTTTGAAGTTCTCTATAAAGGTGTCAAATAGAAGAAAAAAAAAGCATTAAAAGAAAACCTGTGGGCCACCACGGTGACGAAAAGATGATGCCAGAAAAGAAATAAAAAAGTTAAGTAAGAACTGTTTTCGTTGCACTTTTCAGCGAGAGCTGCAGCTGAATTTAAAATATGCTTTCGCATTCCGAGTGAAATTATCAGGCGACATAGGTAGCTATGTACCCACAGTAACATATTTTAGTAGGTAGATATGCAGTTAAACATCGTTATTCGTTACACTATGCAGGCAATATTAATTATATTCGATGTCAAAAACATGACCAACCGAACACTAACAAAATTGTGGTAAATATTGTATGTATATATTTCCTTTGTTAATCGAAACATTACCCTAGTGTGCACTTGTTTGTGCTTTTATTACAATCAAGCTCGAAACGTACCTTAATAATAATATACGTTTTTACCCACACATTGTACACATTATTACGTTTGAGGCGTACCTTATTTAATAACATGCCTGTTATAACAGAACAAAGGGTGTGTAAGCGTTGATAACTACAATGATAAAGACAGCTACTGACACTTGATATGCGGGGAATATTCGTATGATTAAAGCTTGCTTACAAAATAACAAAGGATTCAAGAAATTGAAGCAGGCGGAAAGGGCTGTGTGTTTTGTTCTTAATCAAACTTCAAATTATCAATTTCATCACATTCGTAATCGTCAGGACCTAAACATGGCGCATAAAAGAGCTGTCCAAGTAGCCATCTACTGGTAAAGAAAAATAATGGCAGGGACAATTTTTTTTTATTTGAAATAGTTAAATTCGTTGGAATGTAGTACATACTTGTATTTCATGTACCTTGAACGGTCTGGCAACATGACATGAATCAACTATTTGGAGTTGTTCTGAACTACTGGAATCAAACTTCAGAAACGTAGTGTAGATAAGTCAATTAATCAGACACTACGACAATCAAGCTGTTATGTTGTATAGTGGAGAGACCAGACTGCTTTTCGCAATATATATGAATACTTTAATAAAACCAGCCTGTATTGTTTTTTACGGTGGCACACGACCACGGTTACCTTCTGAACACCACTATGAATTGTATATAAAATACAATAATTACTATTACTGCCCCAATGGAGGGTAAAGACGTCTTCTCATACTAAAAAGGCACGACATTAATGCGGGTTCGCGATTTTGAAGTCAGGTTTCCTCACAATATTTTCCGTCACCGTTGTCAGCTATGTCCAATATAAAGCATGTTACATCGTCGACCGCATCATCGCTTGCCATCGGGTGAGGTAGAACAAGCGCGAGCCTAGCAAAAAAAATAAAATAAAAAACAATTAAATTGAAAAAAAATATATTTAAAAACACAACGATCAATTCTACGCTTGGGGGAGGCCTGTGTCCAGCAGTGGACGTCTTTCGGCTGATATGATAATGATGATGATGAAGTTCAAAAACTAAAACTAAAACCCGACTACTGAAAAATCACGCTCTAAAAAGTATGAAACAAGAAAATATTCTCATCTGAAATCGATATGTACAAACTATTCGATATCTATCGAGTATTAAATAAACAACTAACATGTAACAAAGATTTTATTGTATTTTGGTGTTCTGAGGATAACTGTGGTCGTATGCTTCTTAATGCTACTAATTTATTGTTTTACGGTTACCCTCTGAACACCACTATGAATATGTATGAAATACAATAAAATATTTATTACATGTAAGTTATTTATTTAATACCCAAAACATATCGAATATTTTGTAGATAACGCACACATGAAATATATTCTTATTCATACTTTTTAGAGCGTGTTTTTCGGAAGGATTTTTGGTTTTTTGCAGAGCCACGTCACATTTTTTTTTCTGTTTAGGGTTTGTTGTTTTACATGTATCTAGATAATGCATAAGTTACAAGAGTGGACTCTTGATAATAACGATAACGTAGTTGTTGACAAAATTAAGATGTACCAAAGCCTACCTTCATTTTAAAACCCCTGATCAATGATACCACACAAGATGAGGAGGGCCGAAAAAAAAAGGGTTTTTGACTTCGTGCCCTCTAGAGGGCGCTATATTCAATTTAATATGACGTCACATAGCCTATAGCCAGCGGAAAACAAGACGCTTTCAGCTGAAATAATAATGATGATGTAACAAGACGTTTCCAACGAAGCCTCATTTGTCAAATTATGATAAATAGTTTAGAAGTTATGAGGGAAAAGATAAACAAACATACACACATACCGCTCAAAACCCTAACCTTCCATTTTGATTAGCCGTAGTCGGGTAAAAAGTTACATTGGTACTTGCCAAGATTTGAACCTACGACCTCAAGCACGAGAGGCGAGGTCGTAGCTACAGACAGGGCCACCATGATTCCTTGCTTTATGGTGGCGATTTGCAGATAAGTAAAGAAACCCGTATAACTACAACTACTGGTATGACATACATAGGAAAGGGAAGACCACAGAAAGGATGAATAGAAAGTGTGAAAGATTAAAAAGATGTGGCGAAATAATGACTAATAGAGAAGTATGGTAGAAGAGATCATCTTGACAGGACCTGCAGATTTAGAGTTCAGACTGCCACTTCTAACATCTTCATAACATCAATATTTCTAGCATCCGACAGAAGACGGCAGTGTAGAAGTGCTTAGTAGCGCTTGTCTCAAAAGAATATGCTAGGCTGATAGGGCTGGATTGAGCCATCCTTCGCTGTCTCCCGCCATGGCTCTCTTGGCCTAAGTGTAAATAAGCTACAGCGTGACTGCAACTGAGGCTGACTGGGATAGAACGCAGTAAATGAATTAAACGAGTGTAATAAGGTACACCTTATACGAGAAACTGTACGTACGTGTACGAGAAACTGTCCGGGCAAACTTACAATGTAACGAGGTTAAGTATTATACGCATGATTTGTAAAATTAATTTTATTCTGTTAATAAGTGGTTATGACACAGTTGTTTTTCTACTTGTAATACATAGAGACACAGACGAATGAGTATAGAAGGAAAGTGCGATTGCGTTTAAAGATAAACATCTATGGTAGAGCTAGAATAATATTTCACAGACCCTTTGGAAAAGTTTCATTCATATTTCATAATAAACAACCCGGGTAATGTTTGCTAACCGTGTGATAATAATAAAGTCTATTGTTAAGTAGAGAACCCGAGTTTTTAACAAGATAGTAAATTCATTGTGTAACATTTTGTGCCTCACAAACAGTCAGAATACACCGGGTATCCTAGTTTTTGTTAGGCTTCATTCATTTATTTTACTCAGTTATGTAACCGTGTATTCGTATAATACGTTTGTTTACTTCATTTTAGCTACATTTTTATTGCTACTTTAAATTCTTGATGTTATTATTAAACGACTAGCTTCTGTCAGCGAATTCGCCCACGTGTTTGTCGAAAATTATCTCGAGGAAATATATTCCTGGGATAAAAAAAGTATTCTATTTGCCATTTCTGACTATAATCTGTCTCTGTGCAAAATTTCATCCAGATCCGTCCAGCCGTTTGAGCGTGAAGAAGTAACAAACATACAAACACACACATACTCACAAACTTTCGCCATTATAATTTTAGTATGGTATATATTGTGGTATATATATATCCCGACAATCTTTGGGACAGGCCACTGCACAGAAGTCGCGGGAAGAAGCTGGCCATGATATAACTTATAACCCAATCTTATTGAAACATCCGTTCTATTTGTTAACAGTAATTAAATTCAATAATAAACCATTTATAGACTTTCAGTAACAATAGCGCGTTCAAATTAAAATCTCCGTTCGCTTCAATTCTAGGAAACGAACGACAAAAGCCAGCGTGTACTTAAACCGTTAAAGTTTAATTGAAAATGATTCGTGTTAATTCGACATTATTGTTTTGTCACATATTTAAGCGTGTTCCGATAAGAGCTTCGGGCTTCAGAATGACAAAATGAATTATATTTGTGTCGTGTATAAATTTACCTAAAGGATGGGTATATAGTATCTAGTTAAAGTCTGCAAGGTTATAAAAAGTAGGTAGGTGTTGTGATATTTCTTAGAACCTAGATTAGATTCTTTATTTAGTTTTCGTTTGTGTTTTCACGAATGTGCTGCGTTTGTAGAAGTAACAAATACTGGAAGAACTTGCTTTTTTAGGGTCGGAATCATTTTTTTTTTTTAAATAAATTTATGTCCGTCTGTCACAGAGATTCTTCTCGAGACCTTTAAACGGCTGTTATTTTAACTTTGGCTTAACAAATACCTACTAATATAAATTGCGTTTCTTTGGTTTAAGGATGTAAGAAGATAAATACCACTTAAGTACTACTACGTAACAAAAAAGTATGACGTAATTAGTCGGTTCCTGCCCATTCTTTGCTTTTATACCGTTGCTAACCCCATGGGGTCTCAGGGGGCGGTCCACTTGAGACTAGGTCAAGGCAGGTGCGTTGTAGTAATTGAAGCATGTCTGGGTACCTACATTTACTTACTAGTAGATACGGAAGATACTTATATTTGTCACTAGCATTTGCCAGCGGCTTTGCCCGTTTGGAAGTCGAAAATTATTCAACGAGAACTTAATTAACTACGGGGATTAACATATCCTATTTTATTATCCGGTTTATATTGCATTTCTGTTCACAATTATATCCAAATTCGTTAAGTCTTTGAGGCATTTTTAATTGATAAACATCTATAAATACAGACTTTCATATCTATATTTTTATCTACATCTACACTAATATCATACAAAGGAAAGATAGATTTGATAGTTTGTAACGGATAAACTCAAAAACTACTTATCCGATTTTCAAAATTCTTTTACCAGTAGAAAACTACAATTATTTTATATTATTTATTTCAGAAAAATATAACCTAACATAGGTTTTATTTTATCACGAAAACGGGTCTAAAGGACCCGTTTTCGTGATGTGGACAACGGGAGCAAAGCCGCGGTGAAAAACTAGTTTATTTATAATATTTTATCTGTTTTTTTATTAGAGTATTGCTTGTTGCCGTCGGCAAAATGTATCAGTATGTACCATACCTGTAGTAAAACCTAGGGGAATAGCATTGTATGACAAAGTTATCTGAGAACAAAATATATTATTATATATCTCTACAAAGTAAGTACAAAGTCATGAAAGTTTTTACAATAGATGTGGGATTTCTAGTAATATTTTCCTTAAACTGTTCTGTCTTTGTTTTTTCAGTCTGTGTCTGCTCCATTTAAAGTAACTTCAAATCTTTGAACGACTGTGGCAGGTACTTAGAGGCACTTTTTAAGGGCGCTCGTAGAATTCATCCTTTATACCTACCTTCAGGTAAGTAAGTTCCTAAATTTCATACATCCGAGCACCAGTTTGTATCTACTACGGAACTGATCCTTTTGAAGGACATTCGAAGGGTCACACATAACCAAAAGGGTTCATGTATGAAGACAAGAAGATTTATTTTTTGTAACTCCTCTAGAAGAAACTGAAAAAAGAAGAAAGTACTAGAAAATGGGACCTAGCTGCAGAATTCTCCCTACCAGATGCTTCTCGTATAGTATTCGAGATGAACATAGTTTACGAAAAGATCATTGTGACAATACAGTAGTTTATAATGTGTACTGTTGTAATAATGTCGTGGTGGCCCAGTGGTTAAGTCCTCGCCAGTCGTACTTGAGTTCGTGGGTTCAAATCTTGGCAAGTACTAATGTGACTTTTTCAAATTCATATGTACTTTCTAAGTTTACGTTGCAGATCACAGGCAACGGTGAAGGAAAATATCGTTACGAAACCTGGACTTTTATAGTTAATGTAAGTTTGAAATAGCCAAGTCAGGGGCCTGTGGGGTTCCCAGAGGTGGCTTAATTAACTCAGACACCAGAGGTAGCCACACAAGAAGAAGTAGTTTTTATTTACAGTGACTAAGACCAATATTCACGGGAATCAAAGCATATTTGGTGGAATGAATGTGAGTGAATTTATTCAGATTTTTTTTTAACAAAATGAAAAACAAGAAAAGTTATGATCTTTTTGTCCTCGCTCTCATTAGAAAATTTATTTTGTAAGGTATGCTTTTGGCAGACACAAATCCCAAGTAAGTACTTAAACGCATTGACGTAAGACAAAGAAATCTTTACTGAATATTATAAATATGGAATTGGAAAAATAGTTTGTTGGCTCATTTATGTACTTTTTGTGTTAGAGTGTAATTTATGGCAGGGTTTAAGAAATTGTAAAAACTTAACTAACACTAAACATCTTGCAAACAGATGTTTATCAATATTTGTAAGTTTAAGAATTACCATTTGTGTGGGAAATGTCGTTGTGAAATTTCGTACTTTGTTAGATACTGAACTACTAAAATTCAGTTAGTAATTAAGCTAGGGTAAAGGATGCAGGTAAAAACGAGATGTCCCGTTGTAGGATGTTTAAAGAGTAGTCCTAAACGAGAATTGATTTAAGACAGACCTCTGTTCATCAATAAAGATCTTATACACTTATATTAATTCCTTGCCCTGTAAATTTTTTCCTGTATTTGAACATCCCGATACTACATAATGGCGAATGTGATTATTTTTGTTTGTTACGCTTTCACGCCGACTTTGCTCGCCTACTCGACCGATCATCTTGAAATTTTGTATAGACGTTGCCAGGGGTACAAAAAGAGGTCCTTTTCTGTACCCTCCAAAATGGGTCCTCGCGAGTCCCTTAGAGAAAAATTTAAAGAAATCGATATACTGACTCTACCATCACTCTATATTTTGGAATGTATTTTGTATGTCCACAAAAATCGAGGGCTTTTCAAAACTAGAAGCGACTTACATAATTTAAATACACGCAGTAAGCACGAAATTGTAATACCCAAATTCAGATTAACAAAAACTAGCAAGTCTTTTTATATAAACAGTATACGCTTTTATAACAAGTTGCCAAAGTCAGTTATAGAACTGACCGATGGAAAGTTCAAAAACTACATCAAACGTGTCCTTGTTAAAAAAGCATATTATAAAATCAAGGACTACGTTGAAGATAAAAAATTTGGCTTTAGCTCCTTCTGCGCATGCGGCTTCCCTGGTAACTCATAAACGGCACAAATATGTGGTTGTCTCTAACTATTCTCAATCTCATTAATTCTTTGTTTTTTTTCTTTCTTTTGATTATTCTTTTTACAATGGTTTTCAATCATCTTCATAGCCCTTTGCTAAGAATAGTTACAGCACTGATAACAATATTTGTGCCACATGTTAGATTTAGTCTTTTTTTTATTTTACTTTTGTATAGATTCCTTTACCGATTATTTTGTAAATGTGTGAACATTGTAGGCCTTCTAGATGCTTGTTAACTTTTTAACTCGTTTTATTTTCTTTTGTTTAAATAATATGTAATCTTTTTTTTTTGTTTTCTTACGACTTATTGTCGGGCCTACGTTGTCCCCACATATCTAAGTACTAATGCTGTAACAAGGAAATATTGTAAAACCAAACCATTTTTTTAAAAGAGTAACCATGGAGTTTCTTGCCGGTTCTTCTCCATAGGAAACGACCAACCCGAACCGTGCACATTGTCGACGTTTTATAAGTGCCCATGTAGGCCTATAAGAAATAAAAAAAAATGATTTTGATTTTACCCCTGGCAACGTCAGTGTTTTATCCAGAAAAAAAGTACTGCCATTCGGGAGTGACGTCAAAGGAAATGTCTAGTACCTAATAGCTGGTACATAATATTGCTAGCACTGAACTAATAAGAAACTATTTAGTGTAGTTATTTTCTAGTTTTTGAACGAAGAAACGATCATTAATAACGTTAATACTCATTACTCTCAAAAAGTGAAGGTATATTTCAGACAAGTATCAAAGCTTTTATTTATTGCAGAACTTATATTGGTTCATAAATTAATTAACATTAGAGATACCTGCGATTCTTAGCTGAATGTATATTGGATTAATATGCTTAGCAATGGATAATTAAACCAAGGTTTCTTGTAATTCTTTCTCCTCCTGTGGCAACACTACAGCTAACAGCTGATTTGAATTTGTCCTAATAATTTTAATTTTAAATATTAGATTTCATTAATAATAAGGCCTATTTCCAATTTATTAACTAGTTTTAAAGTGTAATTAAGTGTTTGGTGTTGAATTTAGGCACTAAGTGCAAAATAAGTGTAAAAATTTCATTGTGTTTCGTTGACAGTTACCGGCTCAAGTGAATGTTGTTTTTCATCTCGGTACCTGGTGCAATACTGTATATTTTTACTTGATATAGGATTGTTTGCGTTTTAATATTTGCCTACAATTAATTGGATCACTTTTATTACGATTACAAGTTGATGCCAATGACCTGTAAAACGTAAACATAACCTTAATTAGTTTGGTAACAGAGCTTCTTTCTTAACGATCTAAATTTTATTTTCCGTTCCACTAATCATCTGTTACTCATTCCACTACTCTTTTCCAACCTCTTCTTTCTTCTCTTTAATCATGATCATGACTCGCAGCGCGCGGGCTCGCCTAGAAGAGACCAAACTCAGTCAGGCTTTGAGCGAATTAAAGGCGTCTCAGGAGCTCTGTGACCAACTGATTAGGGAAAAGGATGAAAACGAAATAGAGTTCCTTAGTGTCCTTGACAGGAATAGCAAACTGAAAACAGAAATGGCTCAGTTATATATTCAACACACTGATGCCGTAGCAGCCCGGGACAGGCTCCAAGTTGTTGTGGACGGGTTCAGCCAGTGTAGCAATGAGTATGAACAAGCTCTTAGTCACAATTTTTTATTACAACAGCAGCTACATGAGGCTCAAAGTCAGATTGAACAACTTGAAACTACAAATTTAAACATCACTGCCTCGTTGAATCAAAGTCTATTCAATGAATTGGTGCCTGTTGCCCCATCAATGGTTACTGCAATAAACCCCTCTTACACAATAGATTTAACAGGTCATGATGATTCAAAATCAATTAAATCATTGAGGGTAGTTACTAGTAAAAATAAAATAAAAAAGTACATTAAAATTAACAAATACATAGTTAAAACCAAGAAAATGGTCAAAAAACAAAGGTTCTTCATCAAAAATGTAAAACTTAATAGAGAAAGATTGCATCTACTTAAACAGTTAGATATGTATTCATATAACTTAGAAAAAAGTACTAGGAAACACCAAACTGACACAGAAGACTTGCAGTATGAACTTGAGCTACTACAGGAGAAACTTAGTTCTATGACCATCAAGTATACAGCCTCTGAAAACCAAATGAGGGAATATGTATTGGCAATGAATGAGCTGGTGAGCTCACAAACCAACAAATGTGATCAGTGTCAACCACCATCTGTTGAACCCACGCCGGACCATTCATTGACAATATGTGATGCCACCATACCGCAGTCTAGTGCCAGTTTGCCATTAGAAATTACTAACTGTTTGCCTAAAAATAATGTAAATACAGAAATAGTATTATTTTGTGATGAAATTGGAAAGGATCTAGGCCATTTGTTGACAAATAAATATCCAGGACACTCAATTATGAACTACTGTATGCCTGGTTGTTCTTTATTTGACATAATGAAAAAAGTTATTAAATGTAATTTTAACCAGGATACTACATTATTAATATTTATTGGTAATAGGGGTAATGTGAACAAAGGAGAATTACTCCAACATTATAGATCTTTGTGCGACCTTAGTTTAAAACAAATTGTGATGTTCACTTTCCCATACAGACAAAGTTTGCCACAGGAAGAAAACAATCTTAGATTTGAATTGAATAGGACATTACATAATTTAACTTATAGTAGTAATTTATTCCATTTAATTGACACTAACAATTATGTTGGTAATCACTTTTATTTGACAAAAGATATTTTTTTTACGGATAGGTACTTTCTTTCAAAGTATTATAAAAGACAGATAGCTGTGTCGCTATCATATTATTTTTCTATTACAGCCAAGAATTTGGCTAAACAACTTGTTTCTATTGAACAATGCCAAGAAATGTTATGTAATTCAGACAATAATTTGGTATCAGTAATTGATATTGATAATAATTTAAATTACAAATTAGGACAATAGAGTCAACCTCTTGCAAAATTTTACAAAATGAAAATTGCAAAATAAAATCAAATAAAAGTTTTAATTCAGTAAATAGTATTAACCTGGTGCATCAAAATATTCAAGGCTTTATGAACAAAGATTTAGAAGTAGAATTGTTTATGAATTTTAAGGGACTGAAAGCGGTTACGGTTAAAGGTTAATATACCTCAAAAAAATATCGGTACCGGTTTGAAATAAAGGTTGAGCTATACCGATACCTTTATAAATAAAGGTTGGGCAAAATTGTTATTTAACCTTTAAACGATTTAGATACCGAAAAACATGCGAGACGGCGGGGCGCGGGTGCGAACACGTTAGAACTGTGTACCTACAATGTTTTCTGAACCTACTCTTTTACTGAACTCTTTGTTCGTTGCCGACAGTGTGCCGCGCGATTACATTTTTATTTTGTCGACCGCTGATACTTTGATAGTTCATCAACGTAAATCAGCGTCGGACTGGGACCCAAAAAATACCGGGACTTTTTTTAAACTGCGGCCTACACTAGGCAAAGGCAAAAAATAGTGGTGAATGTAATAATTATTGGAGGCTATATGAGTTAAATTGAATTATTATTTACTTATGAGTAGGTACACACTTTACTGACATGAAATCAATTAATCTGCCTAGCCTTGTTCCCAATTAAATGTTGGGATCTTCTTTCAGTCTAACTGGATACAGCTGAGTACCAGTACTTAACATGAAAGGGCTGCCTATCTGACATCCACAACCCAGTAACTGCATGGGGAATACGATACCCTTATATCAAGACTGGTGTCAGATTATCTGGCATCTGACCACCAATCTGATCTGTCCGCTGAATGCAAGATGTACGGAACCGGTCAATGTGGCAGAAACGCTTGGGGGAGCATATGATTTTTTATTGACCTCAAAAGTCACAAACACTTAAGATCAAGAAACTGTTCTATGCTATATAAGTGGCCAGTAATATTCGTACATACATACTCATTCATTTCATCATCTGAGTACTCGGTTTCGAGCGTTTTATTTGCGTCGAGAGAGAGTAGAGCATTTCGAGCGCCTGCAAGTCCGTCGCGGTGAAAAGGCAGTGGGTGTTTTGCATAGACTGCTACTCAACTTCGCGGAACCATGGAAGGAAGATCGCCGCCTCTACGGGGTGTCGTGTGATCGATGGTCCTTAATGGGTCGCCTGTTTGGTCAAGCAGACTATCAGGCGTCCGACGCTGCAGGACTAAAAAGCCTGCAGCGGAAAATGGTCATTCGTATCGCACAAGGTTACGGAACGATATCCTTTGAGGCGGCAACACTCCTGGCACGCTTTCCTCTGTTAGATATTCTAGCGGATATGAAAGCGAGGGTTTACAACCAAATTCTTGTCATCCACCAGAATGGTGATAGCGTTCCAGAAATCGCTGTGTTCAGGCAGAAGCGGTAGGAACGGCGACACGCGCTCGAGCGGTGGTGCGAGCGGCTACAGCAGCCGCAATTTTCACAAAAGCGCATTGTCGAAGCCGTCCTGCCGCACTTCGAAGCATGGCTGAATAGATAAGAGCGCATGACCTAGAGGCTCATTCAGGTACTAGGCGGGCCCTTGAGCGGGGCCAGTTTCCTACTTTGTGGTAATCTGGTCGTCTGGTTCTGCTCAGGAAAGCGGGGCGCCCTGCGGACTGGCCGTCCGCGTACCGGGCCATAGTGCTGCTAGACGAGCTGGGTAAGCTGTTCGAGTGGATTATCGCGGCCTGCCGCGTCAGCCACTTGTACAGAGAGAGGCCGGATTTGGACGAAAGCCAGTTCGGTTTTCGGCATGGGCGCTCCACCATCCACGAAATATCGCAGGTGAGAGTCCTGGCGGAGGAAGCGGTGTCCTGGGATGGGGTGATGTTGGCGGTGTCCTTGGACATTCCCTTTATGATTATGATTATGTATCATCTGGTGCCACCCTACCTCCGCTGCATCGTCGGGGCTTATTTGGTGGAGAGGTGTTTCACCAACGTGGGATGTGATGGCGTCGGAAACCAGCACCGCATGTTGTGCGGTGTTCCACAAGAATCCGTCTTGAGCCCGCCTCTATGGAGCATCGGATACGACTGGGTGCTGAGGGGCAAACTCCAACCGGGCGTGGACCTGACGATACGCTGGTCACTGCCGAGGGAGTTCGTACAGGGAGGCAGCGTTGCTGGCGACGGCTGTGGTCTCATAGGTGGTGAGCCGCATACGTTGCCGTATCGTGCGATTGATTCCCTGTATGGGGCCCCGATCTGGGCGACTGACCTGACGGCCGGCAGCATTGCTGTTTTGCGGAAGCCGCAGAGTCAGAGCCGACAGTGTCATCAGGGGGTACCGCACGATCTCCTACAAGGCGGCTTGTGTACTAAATTCTGAATGCCCGCCTTGGGATCTGGAGGCGAAGGTACTCGCGTCACTGTATTGGTGGCACACAGCAAGCGCGGGCGCGGGGCGAAGGGCCAATGCAGTTACATATGGAGTTGCGTCGGTCTCAGCTTTGCGAGGTCCTGGTGGCGCAATGCCGCCAGGGATAGGCTTACACACCCTACTGCCGGCCTCGTTGCCATCGAGGTGGTCCGGCCTGTGCTCGAGCGCTGGCTCAGGAGGAGGCACGGCTCCTGACGTTTCGGGTGACGCAGGTGCTCTCGGGGCATGGTTGCTTTGGGAAAACATCATAAACAGGGAGCCGAGCACCCGGTGTCACAACTGCGTCGACTGCCGGGAGGACACGGCGCGGTATACGCTGGCAGAGTGTGCCGTGTGCAGAGGGTGGACAACACCCTCTTCCAGCCCCTAAATGAGTCCAGGGGCTATGGAATCGGGGACGTCCGTCGCCCCCCACACATCAGGACCCGATGTAGTGGTGCGTAGTGTTCCGCACCCCGCTTAAACGTCGCGGGGGTCATCCAACACCTCACTCCCCCCACAACCCGAGGTAGTGGCCCGCAGAGGTGGGCCGGCTCTAGCCGGGGGTCGCGGACTCCTGGGTCGCGCGTGCTCAGACTGGGTACTCTGTCCACCCACCAAGTGATCCAGGAAAGACGGTGGCACAGTGACCACGTGCTGCCGTGCACAGCGAGGCTCAGAGGAGACGCTCTTTCAGTCTCCTCACAAATGTGTGACAAAAAAAGAAGGGGCAGAGGGGGTCCACAAATATCCACCATTGCGATTGATCTTGAGCTGCACGCTTCTTGATTATTTATTGTACACCAAAAAACAACATTAAATACATGTGATAATACTCTCGCTCCACGTCATTCCAATGGTCGTCGCTTTTGCCAACATGGTGCGACGCCAGGTTTGACGGGGACGGCCACGCTTTCTTTTCTCTTGGGGATGTCAGTCCAAAGTTTGTTTGGGTATGTGATCGAGACCACTTTGGAGCTTGTGGCCAATCTATCTCCACTTGCGACGCTTGATCTAGCGGTCGATCGGGCTCTCGTGGCATTTCTCCAAAAGCTCTACGTTGGAGATAGTCGCGGGCCAGTAAATTCCGAGAATGCGACGAAGACAGTGGTTGACGAAAACTTTGAATTGGCGTTAGATGTTTTGTTTTGTATCCTTTGTGACCTTCCACGTTTCGCACCCATAGAGCAGCACTCAATCGGTTGCGCATCCAGCTACGCCCAGCTTGGCGTGTACTGAAACGGAACGTTTATTACCTTTTTTTCGCGAAAGTAACGGAATTTACCTACTGGGTTTTCTTAATTTACTTTTTAAATGGATAAATAAAGTATTTCACTATGACATTTTTCTTCATTACTGCCCGCGAATGTTATTCCGTGCATAGCGTTTTTTAGTAGGTATTTATATAGGTTACATAGGTAGGTATAGCGGAACTAGCCCAAAATACACATGCCTGTTTCTGGCATAAATATGTGCATGTAGCTTGCATGCCAATATGACATTAAACAATCAGAGGTTAATATGGCACATTGGCATGCAAGCTATTAGCACACTTTTATACAAGTTACAGGCATGTGTATTTTTGCCCTATCATGTTTGCCAATATTGTAATGTTGCTAAATGAACATATTAGAGTGAAGTAGGTAGTGTAGGTTTTTAACTAATATGCATTTTGGAAAATCGCAGAGAAACGAAACGAAAGAAAGCAGAAAACGTAAGAAAACCTTAGGTAGGCACTCGGCTTAGTCCGGCCACAGTCGTGTCCTTCCGATGGGAAATAAAAACCAATACCGACTAAGTTACAATAACACGACACCGAGTGGCCAGCGGTGCGTCAAAGAAAACCCCTATTTCTTAAGGTTTAGGTACTGGTACCGATACATTTATAAAGGTTAAGGTATTAATACCGAAATATACCGGTATGCATTTCTAACCTCAAAATTCGGCTACTGAAAAAAATTACGATATCAAAATATTTCGGTAACCCTTATTTAACGGTATGACGTCATACCGAAATTTTAAGATACCTTAATTTTTGGGTAATTCAGTCCCTGATTTTAACAGTATTGATATTCTTTGTATAACAGAACATTGGCTTAAAAGCCACCAGTTATTGTTCAATTTTAATAATCACCAGGTTGGTAGTTCATTCAGCAGAGTTAATGCTATACATGGTGGCTCCTTGATTTTAGTAAGTAACCAGCTTAAATTTAAAGACCGTAAGGATATTGTGAGCCTATCTGTTGAGCGGACAGTTGAAATAGCTTGTATAGAATTGGAGCAGTTTATTGTATTAAGTGTATACAGACCCCCTTCAGGATTGTATGACTACTTTGAAAAGGTAATGGATGAAGAGTTACACAAGATTTGTAACACTAATAAATCCATTATAACTTGTGGTGATTTTAATGTTAATTTGTTGGAAAACTCAGGTTCTTGTAGTAAAATAATAAGTCTGTTTCAGTCCTACAATCTTGTAAACCTATTTTTGGAGCCCACAAGAATAACCCCTACTAGTGCCACATGCTTAGATAATATTTATACTAATGTTGTACCAGTCCACAAAGAAATTATAAATTTACTAGATTCTGATCATTGCGGGCAGAGGATTACTATACCAATCCAAAACAACAAAGTGGCTAAAAAGGATATCACTGTTAACCCCAAAACTGCAAGTCGCTTGAAAGCTTTTAAAGTTAAACTCATTGATAAATTACCAATTTTGCCAATTCATGCTGAACCTAATCATCAATATGATGATTTTTTTAGTATATACTGTAAACAATTTAATTCCACCTTTATTCCCAAGACAATCTCCGTTAATGGTAATGCATCATTCAGTGATTGGGCTACCATTGGTATTCATAAAAGTAGAACACGGCTTTATGAGCTGTACGATGAAAGGACTTATGTAAACACTGCTGAATTTAATTTATATGTTAGAAATTATTTAAAAAAGTTTGTTTTTTGGCCAAGTCGCGTTATTTGAGTTCGAAGATTAAAAACAGTAGTAATGTTATTAAAACGACTTGGAATATTATTAATAGTGAAACGGGAGGATCTGGTAACCGAAATATTGACTACAGCCTGTCTATTAATGACAACATCATAAAATCAGACTCACAAGTCGCACTGGCCTTTGAAAATTTCTTTTCAGATATTCCCGTTTCTACTACTAAATCCTTAAACTCATCACCTTCTGTTGCTGAGTCTTTGCTAAAAGAAAATGTTAATGTTTGCGATTCGGAATTTATTTTTGAACATATTACTTGTAGAGACATAATTAAAACTTTTCACACATTAAATGTTAAAAAGACTGCTGATCTGTGGGGTCATTCTGTTGAAGTCGCCAAGTCTATTATTGATATTGTCGCACCTAGTTTAGCTATTATCTTTAATAATTGTATCGACTGTGGGGAGTTTCCTGACCTAATGAAAAATAGTAAAATAATACCTTTGTTTAAATCAGGTAGTACATCAGACCCTACAAATTATAGACCTATTTCAGTACTACCTACTTTTAGTAAAATATTTGAGAAATTAATTTTAGAGCAATTGCAAAGATTTTTTAATAAACATAAATTATTACATAGCAAACAGTTCGGTTTTACAAGGGGTCGTACAACTACTGAGCCTTCTCAGTATATTTATGAAAATCTTTTATATGCCCATAAAAATATAAAATTGTTTAAAAAATACAGTGATATCCATAATATAAATACTAGGAACAAACACAAATTTGTAATACCTACAACAAGGCTCAAGAAAATAGGTGGCTCGTTTAGATGTCAATGTGTGCGCTTTTATAATATGCTTCCAAGCCACGTACAAAATCTAAGTCTTAATAAATTTAAATCATTCATTAAACGTAAGTTGTGCCAAAAAGCGTTTTATAGCATTAAAGATTACGTTGAGGATAAAACGGCTTGGGAGTGAGCTGCTCCAATTAAATTAATTTAGTTTTTTTTTTTTGTTTAAATATTTTGCACCATGAATTTTGTTATTTTTAAAATTTTTAAATTTTTTTTTATTTTTTTTCTTGCAATGACAAGAATATTTACTTTTTAAAGTATTATATTATTTTATTTTAATTATTGTGAATGTGAAGACTATGTGGATCATTATTTTGTTTTTTAATTTATCTTAGTTTTTAATCATGGTCTGGCAGTTTGAGTAGTTTATGCGGCCTACCCGAATGTCCTTTCTTTGGTATTGTTCGTCGAATCGTTGAGCTCCTTAAATTCTGAGTTGAGCTGCTCGGTTATTGACAAATGCGTGCACTGACTGGACAGGTCCACTCAATCTGGCTGGTTCTTTCCTCAAAAGACCATTTCAGACATCAGTCTACATGGTCTTCACATGATCGAACCAAGATTTTGTCATTACTTTAAAAGAGACTGTGACCTCTGAGTTTGTTTCGGCCTTTCTTCTCAGAGTAGTCAGATATGAAACGCCGACCTCATCTAGTTTAAAAAAAAAAAAATGTTAGACATGTAAAAGCGTTTGTACAAACCAACTTACAGAAATAAAATCATTTATCATTTATCAATATTATACTTTGACAATGTATTTCTGTACAATACAGGAGAGAACAGACACGGGCTGAAAGTGGTAACGGTGACCGAAAAGTGCAGTAAAAACCGGCGAAGTGAGAGTCTGACTAGCGCACAGAGTGTTCTGTATAAGCAGCTGTATTCACCAAAATAAAAAGGTAACTTTACTAACATTCATAACAATGAAAGCACCGAACATTGATCTAACGAAGTGACAAAATTAACTTTTGCATTCGAAATCTGTTGTACCAACCTAAAATCAACGTTTTTAAGGAATAAACATAATAGTCTAGATATTTCGATTTTTAACAAGAATTTTATAATTCAGTTCTAACTTCGTATAGAAGCCTTGGCCCAAATTTATTCTATTAATATGTATGATTAAACATGCCAAAACTTTTCCTTGAAACTTTTTAAGCTCGACATAAGTATGAGAGCGCGTCAAAACATACCGTAGGAAGTTTCCCAGTTCAAATATTTGTTTCTATGTATGACGTAATGTCTCGACAAGAGTTGTACATTCATATATCGATTCGATTCATCGTTTGGATAAAAACTCGATTTCAAGTTCCACAATGGGCTTCATGCCGCTAACATAAGAAGAGGCGAAAAAAAAGGTGAAAATTGGAATACGATTTCTGAATTCTGATTCACAATTAATGAATAATCTCGTCTATTGCAAAGAAAATTAAACATTTATAGTTGAAGACTGCGCACCCTAGTTGTAACAAAGATTGATGTTGTAAAGGAATCGTCTCAAAGTTTTAGACGGCTTATACTGCATGTTCAAGTGAGTAAATTCGAATTTCTTTTTTCAATTATGTAGTCGTTGTGTCAATCTTTCTGATTTGATAAATGGGATGGACAGGGAAAACTTATCGTATATTCCGTGCAATGTTTTCTGTAGAATGTTTGTTAACGGTTAGCCGTGTCGCTGTCATCGTATGACTTATGTTATGTACAAGGCGGTCCTATCAGATATTTTCTATTTCTGTCACGACGCCGGTGGCGACATCGTAAATCCTGCAATATTTTCGTTAAGGTATATAATTCGTATATTTTTTCGTTAGGTAATGGAATGTGACCACTAAATGTGCCTGCTAAACTGAGATAATGTACAGCGCATCCTTCGTATTATCTCGCTACAGCTTCTCAAAGTGAATTTCTTTACTGTACAAATGTCAACATTAAGTATTACAAATTGTTTATGAATGTAAAACTGAGCGTTTAGACCGGAGTTTGAATGGATCGTTTATTATAAGTTGCTTTATGGCTTGAGTCTTTGACGTTGTTTATCGATTGTGTCGTAATTGAGAAGTTATTGTTGCTTTAGTTGAGCGTGCATTGTGGTTAGTCCGGCGATGTAATTAATAAGTACACGCTTCGCTCGCTCGACGCTTGCAGATTGCAGTCGCAGCTCTGAACTGCAGCAAATGAACGTGGGGCCGTTTCAATTAACATTTCCTGTTGTTGCTTATTACGTCATTCGCTCATGAAAGGAATAGATGCTACTTTTTAAATTAGCTCCGTACTGTATTTCAGCATTAAAATAAAGCGTTCCCTTCTAAATTAGGCACTCGTTTTTAGATCAACCTCCTAATTAAATATTCATATCTCATTTTGCTTAAATTTTGGGCTCCATAGTTTGTCTAAATATTTTATTTAACCTTTTCTTTAAAAAGTAGGCCGGATGGTGGCTGACCTTTCCCGGGTCCAGCGCGAGGCTTGCCGCTTCTTGTAGAACACGTTAGCGCTTTACATTATCCTTTCTTTGTTTCAATTTAAGTTGGACATTTGTGATCGTCTTATTGCGGAATTACAGGACGGAGGAATCTAGTAGAATCGGTGGGACGTGTTCCACTCATGAGCTCTGGGGGATTTTTATAAATCCTACCTCAGCTTCCTCGTTCAATCTATAATGATAAAACTTTAATGTGCAGTTATTTTAGCGGAATGAAAGCAGCTAGTCATCACCGTGTCTAGTCTCAATGTATTTCTACAGCGTTACTTATCTTTGTTATTTGAAACTAGCAAAGATTTCTCTAGTAATTTGCATCAAGCGTTAGTAGTAACTGTGATATTATTTTATATAATATTCAATTCTGAAAATATGCTTTGTTCTACAAACAAACCGAATATAACAAGACTGTCTCAACGTTTTGTATCGTCACGACAACAAAGGTTGCAGTTTCCTTCTGATACGTATTTTAGAGAACAGATAGGAGATTTGCCGTTGAGAGGCTTTTCTTGGGGTTTTGCCGGATACAGGGGCGTAACTAACTTCACGACTCAAATGTGTTTCTTTACAAAAATATCTCAGATTTGTGTGGATATACTCCCCGTAATGTAATATTCATCAGTGACGTACGGAAAGCTATTCTTGAGATTTACATTCGTGAATTAAAATGTGTCAATAGTTTGTTGTTTTTGTTTATACCGACTTGGCTGCTGTTCTTTGTATATTTTATTTTGTTCAAGTAAGTCTGCTCTTTGCATTATTTCGCTTTTTTTTCCTTAAAATACGTGTTCTCGTTTCGTGTTCTGCACCACAACAAAAGGAAATAAAACTAGTATTTAAACTGTGCATTAAACATTTAATTAAGCAGCCGCCCATAACGAAGCAATGGCCCGGTCCAATAAAATTTTGAAAAATAACTCGCACAGTCGTATCCCACATGTGAGATTTTTCAACAAGTTTCTCAATTTGGGCAAAGGCTTAGCAGTTATACGACACCCGAGGGACTCTCGATCGTTTTGCCTACAAAGTATTATTTTATATGAATTTGCCTTTGCCGATACCTTTATTACATTAAGTCGAGCTATCTTCTCTCTTCACGTAGTGTTGGACCTTGGCGACAAGGCTCATATTCATATTTCTACGATCGGGCTGGACGTTGAACGGTGGTGATGTAGCAATTGTTACAAATTGGATGTGAACATTTTTGATATAAACTTTCACGAGCTTATGTATTTTATTCATCGTATCTTCGATTTCTGATATTACATAGATATCTATATAATGTAGATGTAGGGATATAATGCTGTAATATGGGTGAGTGGAGGGTACGTAAAGACTTGTCATTCGTGGTACTTTGCCAATCGCGATCAAGAACATTGGGAACGGAACAAGATGTCTATCTAAATGCAGATATCTGGCGTGTTGTGTACACTTAACCAGCCACGCGAAGACTTTACATACAAACGATACTAATTAGAAAATTACACGAAGGTTTAATTAATTTTATTTAAAGCAGCATCGAATTGCAAAAGAAAATAATATGAGGATTTAGTTTCTAAGTTACCAATTTATTTATGACTAGCGGACGCCTCGCAGTTTCACCCGCGTAGTTCCCGTTCCCGTGGGAATGCAGTGATGAAAAGTAGCCTATGTCACCCGGGGATAATGTAGCTTCCCAACGGTGAAAAAATTTTTGAAATTGGTCCAGTAGTTTTAAGTTTATACATACAAAAATACAAACCTTTCCTCTTTATAATATTAGAATAGATATAGAAGTATAAATATGTAATATTTATGAGTCTACTTCAATTTCAAGGCAACGGTCTCGTTTCAACAGAAAATATATAGCAGTTAAAATAAAAAAACAAATACAATTAAAACATTTTCTAAACATACAAACAAACCTAACCTAACACAAATCGAGTTTCAAGGGTCAGCTATTCGGTTTATTTACATTGCAACTCAATGTTGTCAGTAAAACAGAACTAGAAAAAGTTATATTAGATTGGAAGTGTTGTTAATAAAGGTAAAACTAAACATTAATCTTAATTGATACCGAGCACTGAATTTAATGAATGTAGACTAAGCAAAAGAGATGTGGGTACGAGGTACGGTTGATTCTCTTCGTTCGTAGAATTTGCAGGGGACGCACTGGTTAGGTAGTCAGGTAGTCACTGTACTATGAAATTAGTCTTGAATAAGTTATTGCATTTCCACCGGTAAAACTGCATGTTTAGTCACAGTCAAGCGGTTTGATTCATGACCCATTCAGCCGATAATTCGTTTGAAGACTTCAAAACATGAAAGTTTTCTTATAAAGCACAATGGAGATTTCAGTAATATAAGAGGGTCATACAATTTGACCATTATGTTGCATTTCTGCTGCAAGATTAATTAAATTAATGCAGATTAAGCAAAAGAGATGTGGGTATAAAGTACGCTTGATTCTGTTCGTTCGTAGAACTTTGAAGGGGACGCACTGGTTCAATCAGGTTGTTCAGGCCGTTTAGTCTTGAATAAATTAATGCATTTAATGAAAAACTTTTATGTTTTGATACCAATGTTTAAGATTTATATATTATTTGAAAACGAGAAGAAACCTTTGTTCAAAATCATACCTTCAATAAAAATATTTCCTGAAAATTAGAATTACCTTATATTTTTTAGTTATACCAAATGTTATTTACGAAATATATGGTGTTTTTAATTATCTTACATGCACAAGAAAATGGTTGTTGAAAAGGGTATATATAGGGATATACGACGAATACGTCGCAGGGTTTCCTTCTACTATCTCATGGAGGGTAAAGCGTTTGATACCTAATACTCCCTAAACTCGTTTCCCTCTAGGTAGGCACCCGAGATTGGAACTATGCCCAATAAGGATAGGCTTCTAAGACCGCCATAAACGTGCTCTATAATAGCACAGCCAAACTACAGCTTTAGGGATCTCCTCTAAGGATTATAGACGTGATACTTTTCCGGAATACTGTTTCCAGTAATATTTAAGCTATTGTTTGGAAACATGCATGTGAATCTCACAAGCTTTGCAGTCTTGTGGGTACCTCGTCTACATATCTTAGTATGCAATACTAGTACAGAAATAGCATCGGGTTTATGTCTGAAATGGAAGCACTGAAAATCTTATTCAGTGTATCCGCAGTGGTGACAGACGTAGGTAAATGTGTAGCCAATGATCTGTATTGGAGACAGAATTTGTAGGGGTTTAGTACAAAAGTAAATATATAATTTCGAGTAAGGCTTTCAGAACAAAAGCAAAACCTATGACCTCTACTTTGAGTAGAGCAAAGTGGTCAAACAAACCTTGATTTTGGTGAAAACTAGAACCATGTTTTTTTTTTAAATGCTCCCTTTCCTTAGTCAACAATGGAACCCGAGGTAATTGGCCATAAAATACCACCGTGTATCGTGCCATCGGAATGGGGGCTTGTTCTATTGTGGGCATCGCTTTGAACTGCAACATAAGAAATGTTTGCTTGAAAATTCCTATTTCTGCAATACTGGATTCAGAAATCCTTATGCCTTTTGAGGTGATTAAGCCAATGAGCTTCATAGCATTCTGTGACGAGGCCATCAACAGACCTTTTACGACCTTATAATTATGATGGACGTAGATAATTAGATTCGGCCGAGCACTGGTCGCGTTACATTTTAATAATATCATAAAATGCTAATTTGCTTCATTCAACGGAGATTGCCCCGTAGTTAAATATAGCCATTGGGAGTACCGACGACCAGCCGGATATTGCTCAGAGCATAGAAATGAACATCATTTGACTGTTTTAGTACCCTTTTCATATACGTACACATCCTGGCTTATGAATACTTTCAGTAATTTACACAATGATCACAGTCAGACCTATGTCCTGTTTTTAGAATCCGTATTAGTTTTATCTTTTCTATTAATAATATTTAAAAGACAATTTATTTGAGCTCGTCATCCAATACGGTCATAATATTTTAAATAAGGTCCTCGTTTTCAAAACTTACCAATAATATATTTTATCGGAGCTATAAAACGTCCAACATAAACTCTAAGCATAAAAATATCAAAAATCGGTTTCTCGATATTGACATTTAATTTATATTTTGGAAGATTGGATAGAAGTGACAGTGTCGCTGTCGTCATATTAACGTTGCGGACAGCTGGGAGCCGCCGGATGCTCTCGAAATAAACTAGCCCGCCCCCCGGGCCCGCCCGCTCCTCGCAGGTGCCACTCTGAACATGCATCATACTTCACAAGTAATTAAGCCGTGAAAGATCGCTGCAAACAAATGCTGCAAGCGACACTGCTGCTACAAACATGCACCTAATTATAGACTAAGTAATTAATAAAACTTATAGTATCTTACACGTTTTATGGTCTTGTTACGGTCATATTACGACACTGATTGGAGTAATGACCTCGTTACATTATAAGCACAAAGTTAAAGAAATACTTTTATTACGAAAAGGCTCTATATTGCTGTCATGAATTATAGTTCGTTTAGCAGTCACGATTCTTTAGATTAAATCACTTTTCTTTGATATAATAAGGCTTTTAGCGAGCTGTACCATGTAGGGGCGATAAAGTAAATGGAATAGAAAACTAGACGTTCGCAATGCTTTGCTTTATGAATTCTCTTCGTAGGAGCGCGGATTTACCTTACAAACCGCTATAAAAGTGGCTCGTATATTTGAAAGCTCTAACAGAACGTCAAACCGTGCGGCTGTTATCTTATACTCGTATATATATATATATATTATAAATGTGAAAGTTTGGTTGGATGTATGTTTGTTACTCAATCACGCCAAAACGGATGAACGGATCTGGATGAAATTTAGTACGGAGATAGATTATTTGATATATTGTTTTTGATACATCATACCAGAATGAAAAGTAGTAATCTTTGCCAAATTTCATCCAGATCCGTTCAGCTGTTCTAGCGTGAATAAATATCAAACATACATACTATGTACACACACATCCATCCTTTCATCTTTCACATTTATAATATTAGAACAACTGCATGGTACGGTATTCAAGGATAAGCACCGCTTGCCGAGGTCGATCCGTTGATGGGTGACCATTTTTACATACTGAGATTTCTCCATGACTCATAAAGCATGTAAAGCTTTTGGTCCCTGCTGTCTTTTGAAGATCTTTGAAAATGTTACGGATAGATTGAAGCCATGAAGTATAGCAACGGTCTTACCAAGGAGTATCGTGTTAACCAGTTACCTACTGGGTTGTGGAGGACAGAAGGTCAGGCACTCCATGTCAGCTACATCTTAACGCATGCAGCTGAGTATTGAAGCCAGATTGAAAGCCGAACTCAACATGGATGGGAAACGGCTAGAATGTGATTTTTATTTTCGTAGACTAAACTGACAGCTGTCAATGCCCTTATTTTTTAAGTGTTGCAAGCGCGGAGATAAGGCTCAATCATAAGTAATTCGTTGAATTGACTTGACATGACTACTCAATTTAATTTTACTATAGTCGTCACAATCGAAGAAGTCCGTTGACATTTTTCATTTTACATGCCACGATAACTTTCTACGTAACAAATGAAAAAATTCAAATTCATAATCCTAATGTTTTACTATGTTACCCATACACTATAACAACGAGTATCATTCGCAAGCATCAAGTTTAATTATTGTTAAGTATTTTTATAGCTGTCAAAATGCGCCTTTTATTTTTTGACAACTTTAATTGGTGTAAATAAATGTTTTATGAATATAAACGTAATATATTTAAATATAACAGTATTAATACACATATTACATAAAGTTTTACTGTAATAAATTAAGAAATCAATAAGGCCCGCTAGTTTCTTAAATGATCTTTTTGTTTTTGCCGTGAAGTAGTTCCATTTTCGATCTACTTCGATTTTCGTTCAACTTTCGATCACTCAAGATAACGACACTATTTGAATTTAACGATAAAGTAGCAATAGCAACCCACCAAACGTCAGTTTAGTCTGATAAATTAAAAAAACGAACTGATATATATCTAAAAGATTATGTGATAGAAAAGCCTCAGAAAATATTAGAATGTAGTTGTAGAGAGCCGCAGACATAATCCTTGCGGTTGTGTTTCCGACACACGTCGGGATTGCATGATTAAGGAGGAAGTGTGCTATTTTGCCCGCTTTGTACGAAAATGTTTTCACTGTTGGCTTGGATGACATGTTGAAATGAAACTTTCGCGAATAACTCTGTTTATCCAATATTGAAGATAGCTGGGTTACAAATGGGGTCAGTTTCATAATCACGTTGTTTTACAAAACACTTTTTATAAATACGTTTCTTTTTAAAATATGTTTACTTTATCAACTTGATAAATGGAGTATTAGTAGCAGAGTTCACTTGACACTCTTTGATCATTAATCACGTGGAAGATAATAACTAGGGTGCCATAATTATAGGCCTTAATTGCTATAATCACTACAATATTATATATGAGTACTGTAAGGACTTACCATTTGAGAAGGCAACCTACTTGCCTATTAAAACACTGGCAATATTTATTACTTGAAAGATGTATGAATTTCGAACAGAATAGCTGTAGATGTTTTTTGTTAATTTTCAATGTGTGAGAATTGGATTGAAGCCGCCCAAAGGCAGGCATATTGTAATATTCTCGATAAATACATGAAAAATTAAGTTATTTCCATGTTTTACTGCTGCTTACCCTAGCTACCCCCTCACATATTGGTGGAGGCGCCGGGTACGAAATCCCATAATAAATAAAAATTATAAAAAATCGCGTGTGCACGGCGAAAACAGTGTACGAAATCCCATAATAAATAAAAATTATAAAAATTCGCGTGTGCACGGCGAAAACAGTGTACGAAACCCCAGAATAAATAAAAGTTATAAAAATTCGCGTGTGCACGGCGAAAACAGTGTACGAAATCCCAGAAAAATAAAACTTATAAAATATATTTCGCGTGTATACGGCGTACAGTATACTTATAAGTATTTTAAAAACATTTCGCGTGTGTGTGGCGATACAGCGCACGAAGCAGTGAACGGAAATAAACAGCAGATGAAATATATGAAAAAGCTAAGTGGTTTTATTATTTAGTATATACGAACTTATGGAAAGAATGATAGATAATTATTATTCAGGCACGGACAGATACTGCTTGGAGGAATTCTTGACCGAATTCGAGTCAGTGGCTGAAATAAACGAATGGAGAAAGAGTGACTATAGCCTGATCTTAGGAGCTTTTTTACGTGGGGCTGCATATCACTTCTACCATATGTGTTATGTGATCGCTTGAGGAATGAATTCTCGATATTTCATCGCAGATGTCGATATTGCGAACAGCGCATAATAATCGCTGAAATAAAAGCAGATAAAAAACAACCTGATGTATTGTGTGAGGACGTTAATGCACATTTATTTTCTAGTATGGTGATTAAGGACGAACAAACACAAAACAATATTCAGTGCAGTGAGAAAATCGTTGACCACGTTGACGGAGAAGGCGACGCAGTTGATGGCGATGGCGATCACACCGACCGAGAGAGCTGCATGTTCGCGGACGATGTTGACCAGACCAGCGGAGATGACGGCCCCGTCGATGTCAAGTTGGAGGCAGAAGCTGTGTTCCTGGGCGAACACGACGACGGCGGTGACGACGAGTTGGAGTCCCTCTCCAACGGCGAGTGCGCGGACGAGAGTATTGTAATGTATCGGTCCAGTCCAATTGACTCCACCAATTCGATTTATCTTGCAGAGAACAATGTAGAGATTTCGACAGAACAACTAGTTGTGGTTCCATCTGATGTGAACATACTGAATCCCATTGATTTTGAGCATAATATTGAAAATAAAATTGCAATTATTCAATCTGACATAAAACGAAATTTAATAAATGTCATTTTGAAAAGAAATAAATTGTCAGCCATTAAGAAAAGTTTTCCACCAAAAGAGATCCGTAGGAAAATTAAAAGAGTATTTAGTAAGGTTTCATATTGCGCCAACATAAATTTAAAGAAGGCGATCAATAAGAAGATTATAATCCGATTTAAATACAAGAGAATTTATGATAAAACTTCTTGGAGTGCTATGTTTGGTATAAAGAATATTACTAGGATTGTGGCAAGGAAGAATTCCCATAATATTTGCCTTAGATGCAATATTGTTCAAAGATGTTGGCATTGTGATCACATAAAACAATTTGATCTCGTAAAATGTAAGTTTTGGAAGTTTTTTAGAAAGAAGTTTAGGTATAATAGAGTGTTGTAAATAATTTATTAATTGTAATGTAACTTATATTTTGTGCTTTATTAATTAATGTTTTCTTTTCATGTCGTGCAAATGAATACGGTCCAACCTAAAAGGAATTTGCGATGCGCGCTGGGCATCCAAAGAAACAATGATTTGAATGATATATCTGTATTTGTTTTGATGAAATTAAATAATCCCCTGTCTTGTCTATATTTACTGAATAGGATTAGCTTATGAAATTGCAGACAAAGTCCAAATACAAATCCATAAGGACTAAGTCTACAACGGTCAAATATTATTAGAAAAGTCTTTTAAGCCTCTAAGGCAAATAAATGCTATGAAAGCATAGATGTCATTTTAAGAAATGGTTTGACACATAGTCCCACAGATAATACAAAAAAGGACAGTGTCAAAACCTTGTCAAAAGTAAAGCATAGTTTTCATTAAAAGAATTGGTTGACATAGTGCTATAAACAACATAATAAAGCAGTATTCACACCATAATAATTAAATAATACTCTATGCGCCGTATTAGCCACAGATTAGTTAGGCCGGACCATAGATAGGAATAGTTATTTAGAGATAAGGTCCATTATAGATATAAAGTTGGCAAATATGAGAGTTAAGCCTAGAATACATGTAAATAGATTAAAACCTTTTTATGTTAGAATAGAATAGATAAGAATAAGTTATGGTTATTAAGGTTTATATATAGGAAAAGGCCCGTTGTCAATAAAAAAAATAAAAATAATGACAACTATCAAATTTGACATATGGAAGTTGATAGGGATGAGAAAGTAGGAAAAAATTATCGATAGTTTTCTTGTCAACATTTTTAAATCGATTCTTTCCGTTACATGTGCTGTTGATGTGCTGATGGGTGTATGCCGCTGGGCGAAGAAGAGGCTGGCCACATTAACTATGCATCGAAGATCTTAGTCGTTCTATTTATATAATGAGCAAGTTAGTGTAGGTGTAGAATTTCCACCAGGCCCTAGTATTAAAATACAATAGATGAGGAATAGTTGTAATTGAATCCGACTTTGCTAACGGGGCATAGCCTTTGCAAAGGATGTTGAGTTGACATCATCGGTCCAGTTGATGACTGTTGTTTAAAAAAGTAAATATATTTATGATGTTAAGTCCTGGTGTAAGTTCGATGAGTAGAATTTAAATTCGATGCGATCCAGCCTTTCCTTCTCTGGCCTGATAAACGCACGAGATCGAAATATTGTATCATATCTGAATTTTTGAATTTAAACCCCATCCGGGTCGATGTGAGTTGACGCATCATTCTTATTAGTGTTGGGAGGACGCCTTGTTCCTTTTTCAGAGGTTTTGGCCAAGGAGGTTCAAGCATGACTGCGTTGATTTGTTAGTGCGTATGTGCACGTCAGCTGAAGTTAAAAGCACATATCGGAGTATCCGGTAACTCGTTTGTCATGATTAAGCCTTCCCCTTTTAAGGGTCGTACCTCAATTGTACTTTGATTCCTCTGTTAGGTAAATGTTCGGGTTAGGATAAGGTAGGATTCATATATCCTTTCAAGACTTAGAATAGAAGCACCTCATATGATTCTGTGCACCTATTCGTAGGGGCGTAGCTCATGTAAGGACTTACCATTTGAGAAGGCAACCTACTTGCCTATTAAAACACTGGCAATATTTATTACTTGAAAGATGTATGAATTTCGAACAGAATAGCTGTAGATGTTTTTTGTTAATTTTCAATGTGTGAGAATTGGATTGAAGCCGCCCAAAGGCAGGCATATTGTAATATTCTCGATAAATACATGAAAAATTAAGTTATTTCCATGTTTTACTGCTGCTTACCCTAGCTACCCCCTCACAGTACAGATATGAGTATACTTATTTACCCGCCCTCATCGACGATATCACGCAGTGACTTTCCGAAATTATCTCAAAGGCAAGGTAGCTGCGTAAATCAGTAATAAGTCAGTGTCGGAATTATTATTATTTTACCGATAAAAAAATCTTCACTGATGACGAGTTTCATTCAATTTTACTGTGATATTTTGTGCCGCAGGGGCTCGCTGTATCTGCTATTTTATTTAAAATATGTGGTTTATGTAAGTGCTGACTGAAAATACTTATTGATATCTCAGTCCTCATTGACAGTTGACCCATAAAATATATCTTTAATATAATCGAAATACGAGTTGAATTATTTTCAAAACCAAGTGTGCAATGCCGTCGAGCTTATAAAATGTACCTGCGCTTTATGGAATTGCCCGCTTGGGAAAAATGTGTGACAGAATCGTGTATGAAAATATTTACGCTTCGAACTACGATTCAAAAGTCTAATATTGAAAAATATCTTTGCCTACTCATGTACGAACAGTTTTTTTATTGAAATAATTTTAAACCAATGCGGAATATTTCAATAAAGTACTTTATGACTTTTTTGCGTAAAAAGTTAACTGTACACAGCTTTTAATTATTTTTGACAAAACATGTCATAACTTACGCAAATATACCGCGGGGCAGTGCATGACACGGGTTAAAGAAAGGGATCAGAATAGAATAGAATAGAATAGAATATACTTTATTGTACACCAAAAAAAGAAATAACACATATTATACAGCAACTTAATACTATGGGTACAAAGGCGGTCTTATCGCTGACAGCGATATCTACCAGACAACCTTTGGATGGACTAAAGAACTTAAGATAAAAATAGAGGATCAGGTTAGCTGATACCTTTTGTTTCCATTATAACTCGAATAACTTTGTGGTTGCGTGATGGGGTAACAAAGAATCCCTATTTGTCTTGTGGGTATTAGTGTAGCAAAGTTTGTATGTTTCGCGCCGGGCGTTGCGCGGCTGCTACGGATGTCGCCGCTCGCCGCGCTAACTTTTCTCTACTCAACTTTTATTTATTTTGAAACCGATCGGTCAGTCGTGAGGGGCGTGCATTGTTTATATCGTATTTTGTTAACCCTTTTGTATCTATGGGTTACCGAGGAACCTACGCACGTGATAATAATTTCTGCCAGTAGCTTTGTCCGCGTGAAAGAAGGAAATTATTTCAAGTGTAATTCTGATAATTATTATATCATCAATATATATAAAAAATCTGTAGAAAAGTCGTTTTTGGACACCGAAAATATTACCAAAAAAAAATAGCCAGTGTGTTAAAGGATAACAAGGAGAACCCATTTATAGCATTTTTGGAATTTTCGTCTGTTTGTGTGTTTGTCTGTTTATTTGTGCACGCATCACGTTAAATTTACGAAACCAATACATAACTTTTATACATAAAAATTGTGCGTTACTTGAAGTATTACTTAGTTTTTGTTTCATCGCAATCGGTTCAACTCTATCAAAAGTTAGATGAATTAAAGTGTTCTAGAAGTAATATTATAACAATACACGCAATTTAAATACTCGGACAGTTGAACTCCATATTCGATAGATGGCGTTGTGCATTTGAAGTTATTTCAGAATGGCGGTGTTAAGATTCTCCGCGAAAAAATGCGACTAGAAAAAAAATTGGTAGAGTAGGTCCGAAGACAAGTAGGGTAGGGTAGTTCGGGCAGTTGACAGGAGCGAAGCCGCGAGTACAGTTAGTCTATACATCAAAAGTAGTTCAACTGTTAGCTTAAAACTAACCGACAGAAATTTGGCAGCGACCGAACGATCAACCATACACGTGATGGCCGTGCATTGTTTATATCGTTTTTTATTTAACCCTTTTATAAAGGGTTACCGAGCAATATAAATAATTTATACAGCAAATAATATACAAATATGCTCGCCCTGTTAGATCGGAAAGAGAAGCAATAAAACGCGTGAGCCGTATGCGGTCGGCTTCCGAATAAAAAGGACAAGTGTGTATATAAAAAATCTAACGAGGATGTAGGACAGGCGCGGCCGGGTGCGTCAGGCGGGCTCGCGCCATTAATCTCAGCTTTATTATAAACACAGAAGCCGAATAAATCATAAACATGTTTAATGTGAACCTACTTGGTGAGCCCTTTCATTCGAATGCTTTAAATAAAGTGTTCATTGAACTATTTGGTTCGCTTCACAATCTGGAAGTAAAAATAAATAGGAATGTAGTACCTACCTACCTACTAAATTTTCATGAGTTTGTTGACACTTTCATAATTTGTAAATCTTACAAAATAACATAATCAAAAATCTAAAAATCAAAATAAAAATTTCTTTATTCAATTAGGCCATTACGCGGCCCTTCCGAACGTCACAAAAAAAATTGTTATTAGTAATAATTGACTCTACCGCCCATTCGGAAATGTAGCTTGTTATGGAGATCCATTAAGGAGAAGAACGGACAAGAAACTCTGCACATACTCTTTTAAAAAAAATGTGTTTTACAGGTATTTGGTAACATTACTCTTGTTGGAAAAATACATATATGTGAGAACGATGTAAAAAAAACGCACTTAAAAGCGTCTAGAGTAATGTAAACAATTAAAAGTACAATAAATAGGTAATTAAATACAGGCGGAGGCAGCTAAGTTATGACCAATCCCAACTGATGGCGTCCACACATGGATCGACACCACTCAGTTCAACCATCATGAAGGGAACCGAATAATCCAACACATGTACCAGCATCAGAGAGACATTAGAGAGAGCATGACACACTATCAACTGCCAGGGTACACTGAAGTCAACGAACGACACAAAGGTACAGTAAATGGTAGATTTACAGTTAGTACATTGTACTCACATATGTGCTGTGCAGTTATATAATACAAAAATAAATTGAGTTTATACAACACAAATCAGCAGTCTTCAGCAGGTCCAACAATACTTCAGAACTTTTCTGCTTATACTTGTTTTTGTGACCTAGTGGCTGTGGAGCTGTACTAGCGTTGAGCCAAGGATTTTTATCAGCGATGTAATCCCCAAACCTATAATATGCCTGCCTGCATAGTGTGCGTTTTATATAAGTATTGAATTTCGCCTCATTCAGTTCTAGAATGTGAGGCGGTATTTTCTTGTTACATTTTATAGAGAACCCCATAAAAGATGACGATACTTTAGCCAGCCTGAAACCTGGTTGAATAAATTGGTCTCTATTTCTAGTAACATGTCTATCGCTGTTTTTACTAAATATATGTAAATTATTTCTTACGTAAATGGTGTTTTCGTAAATATATTGACAAGATACCGTCATGATGTTAATGTCCTTAAACATAACATAACATCTCGCCTGCATTTTCCGTAAGATTGGGCAGAGGTACACCTAGGGTAAAACCAGCATTGTTGGCCCAGGGGTATAGTTGCCCCAGGGGTATAGTTGCCCCAGGGTATAGTTGCCCCAGGGGTGTAGTTGCCCGATTGTAATTACTCTAGATTCGCGGATGAATTGCATGCTATTTTATTAATCTTTCGAAAAATTCTCCAACTACCACTTAGTTGACCGTGTCACATGTCTCAGTGCGATTGCATGGGAAGGCAAAATGTGATAAAAGTTTTTGCGTTATAGATGCCCTGTTTCTCGGTGGGGCATCTATCCTAAACGCAATTTACATGGATTAGGCAGATATCCCCTATGTGGGATAGATGTCCCAAAATAAAGGGGTCCGCAAAAGTCGCTTATACTCTGGAAATATAAAAGATAATGTTTTTTGCTTTTCATAAATTTGTAGATAAAAATCTAAAGTAGGTACGGGCTGGTATTACAAATAAAGTATTTTGCTTTTTCTACTAAGAGATATAGAACGAACATTTCACCAGATATATTTACTTCTTCTTCATCAGTCGGTCCCTCATTACTGAGGGTCGTGGTCACTGGACCCCTGTGAGCGGACTCCATCGACTCCGGTCCAAAGTTGCCATCACCACCTGCTGGAATTTGCTTGAGGACGTAGCTTCTTTCACTCGGTCAGACCATCGTGTTGGCGACCAGCCTCATGCTCTCTTTCCTTCGGTATTGCTAGCAATGACTAGCTTTTCAAGGCTGCTATCTCCTCTTTGCATTATGTGGCCAAATTAAGTCAAAATACGCTGTAAGCAAACCGTAGACAATCGGGTCATGATATTGAGTTGTGAAAGGACAGACACATTTGTGGGTTTGGCTGTCCATGGGATTTGGAGCATCCGCGTCCAGCACCACATTTCGAATGCACCTATCCTCAGTCTTTCTCTTGCTCGGATTGTCCACGTCTCAACTCCATAGAGGAAAATCGGGAAAACCAGTTCTCTGACCAAACGGGCTTTGGTTTTAAAACTTACGCCGCGATTTTTCCAGATGTTCTGGCGACGCGTCATTGCATCTTTAGCCATGGCTATCCGTCGCTTTATTTCCGGAAATTCGTATACTTAGTACAAAATATAGTAAGTATCTATTTCAGCCCCACCTATTTCTTCGTACCTAGTATTATAATAGCATAAAATATAAATCTTAAGTATCTAATAACATCTACCTCAACGTAGTAAGGACAAGCTTTGACGAAACTACAATGAGGCTACGCGACACTACGAACGCAATACGATGGTGCAAATCTACGACAGTGACACTATGTCATGAGTGTAAAAAATCTTTGGTAAAATAAGTACAAAAAATTGACAAAAGTGTAGGTTGCTATTAAACTCGAGATAGTTTTTTATTTGACCGAATTATGCCAAAACAATGCTTAATATGGATTAACTACTTTTATAATAGGTCATAATAAGTGTTGCTCCTAGGGCTATTTTCCCCAAAAACATGAAAGATCCCTATCAGCGGAACCCACTTTGTTAACATAATAAACTTGGTTAGGATTAATCCTACTAGGAATTATCTTCACTCCACTCTCCTTAAAGCGGATTTTTTGCAGTCGCTTTCAATGTAAATTGCATCGATCTCGTGAGGGGAACACGACCTGAAAGAACCGACGAGGAAGGGTGGAGCGATCCGACACACGTCGAGTTTGTGACAAATTGACTTCACCAAACAAATTGGCACAATTTTCTTTACACGTCAACACCTTAACAGTCATTAGGCTAACGCTAAATCGTTGGTTCTTAACGTAAAAAGCAGCTTTTTCAGAGTATAAAGGGAGCCATTATAAAGATGAGTTCGTAAGTAGACACTGGGATACTTTGTGACTTGGATCTATGTTACAGTTAATGTGTGAGAGGTAGCGCTGTTATTTATCACCACTCACCGTGATACTTTGCGTTAATATTGTAACGGTTTATGTTGAGTAACCAGAGGTCAATAGGGATGTTCCCTGTGTAGAAAAAATATAATTCTATTTATTCCGTCGGTGAGATTATCAAATAATATTGGCCGTATTTTTTGCTTTATGGAATACCTAAATAAAAATTGACAAAGACAAAGCGCATCAAAGTTCAGGAGTGGGTGGTTGTGACGTCACTCTGTCGGTATAAAGTGTAGCACACCGTGACGTAACACGATATTTCATTACATTGTATTGTCGTAATACGTTTACGTGGCAAAAGCAAAATTACGTGTGCAATATTTTTAGGTTATCTGACTGACAGATATTACGATATTTCAAGCGGAAAATTTCTAACTTGTGATGCCCCACAAGTTATAATGGGTATAATCTAAGGTCGAATTGGTTGAACAACGTTGAGCAGCCAGTGGTGTTCAGTGAACTATGAAGATGTTAAACATGTCACATGGGATTTGCTCGAGTCATCTAGGTGTTGCGGACGCTGCTGCGAGCGAGCCGGAGAGAGCGCCCCCGGCTGTTTCTACTTCAATAAATCATCTCTATGTTACCATCCAACGTGCCTATAATGAAGTTCGATTGTCTCGTTGAATATTAATAACTGTACGAAGCCCACGAACCATACCATACCATACCTACATAACTAGTGGCGTACGTCGATAACAGGTATTTCAACGTATTTTAAGCTAGGTATTCTTACTTAAAGGATTTTGTTTAAAATTTTAACTACTTTTAAACGCCGAATCTAAATGGATGTAATTCGTTGCAAGGAAACGTGTTGGTTAGATGGATCAATATTTTAGAATTCGCTGCTAGATTTTTAATGAACTGAGAAGTTATAGGTACCTATTGTGCTATTAAATGCCATCGAGATATCTATACTGTTATACCTACCTGTCAGTAGGTAAAGCAGTAGATATCTATCTTAATTATTTTAGTTACGTTTGACTAAATACTTTTATATGCCATTTTATGTACCTAAAACATTCCAACTAGGTACTAGATACACTTCTAGAAAATATATTGTAAGTACACTACACAATCCATCTTAATTTGGAGAACACGCAAACTCGACTCACCTGTGGTATCCTTCAGAAATAATGAAGTTATAATACATCATGAAAATATGAAACTAAAATATAGGTAATTCGACTTGACTCACTTGTAAAAATCAAGCAGGAAATTATTGATGACGTTTTTATGCTCTAGTTATGTCATAAATATAACAAGCCGACGTAATTATCTTTTTGGTAGGTATTATAAATGGGTTAAACGGATTTTTGATAAATTTGCCACACGGATATACCATGAACTGTTAAAGGACATGGAAGTAGGGTAGAATTGGGGGTTCTGGATCACTTGCTCTCGCTTTGCTCGAGCGCATGATCCAGAAACCCCAATTCTCCACACATACAATTTGATTTAGAAACCCCAATTCTCCACACATACAATTTGATCCAGAAACCCCAATTCTCCACACATATAATTTGATCTAGAAACCCCAATTCTCCACACATACAATTTGATTCAGAACCCCCAATTCTCCACACATTAAACATGCGACCATTCTTGAGTGTGAGAAATGTCGTATTTTCTAAGACGGATTTTACCGTGTTTTGCTCTGTCTTGTTTGTATTGTCCTGAATGTGTAATGTGTGATTAAGATGGAACCATCACACTACTTTTACGAGTTTAATGCTGTGTTGGAGATATGCGTATTTATTTATATATTCTTTCCCTTTCACAGCGTTCAAATAAACACACTCAGGATAATGTATAGCATGCTGCATCCAAGGATCATCATAAATCTCCCAATCTTCGATAACACCCCCACATGAGAAACATGCTGCAATATCATTTATACTATTTCCATAATAAAAGAATCCCGCGTCAGCCATTTCCATCACTAATCTTTTATTTTTATTAAACGTCCCCCAGTAATAATTAAATGAAAATTCTCGCATTTTAAACTTGTTATACATTTCATATACATAATAACATAAAAAAGAATCGTGTTGAAAATAGATCATTTTAATGTGAAATTGTAATATAAATTGCAAGTATGTTGAATGATATGTGATTATATGTGATTTATTTTTAAGATTTATATTTTTTTAGATGTCAATTGATATCACATTGTTATCTAACACGATTGAAATCTTTAGTTAATTAGTTGCATGATTTTATTTAAATAATAATGTTGCATTATAATTAAATCAATGGTAAACGAATTTATGATTTAACTTTACTAAAATCATGAAATTCATTATTTTAGTAAAAAATATGTATGTTCAATGTATGTGATTGCCTACAGTTATGTATTGAAATATTAAGGATATATAGTTTGTAATATTTTTATCTTTTTGGGAATAAATGGCTTATTATTATTATTATATACATTTCATGTCGAGGTTTGTATTCATTTTCAGACACGTTCTATTTACTTTCTTATTCAATTATAAACGTATAATGATATCATCCACCTTTTGTCAACAACTTATAAAGACCGGACAGAGTTAGGAGGAGGGGATAGAAAACTAAGATGCGTTTTACCTAACTATAGAAATAAAATAAAAATATATTTATTTTAAAATTTTATTATCTAAGCACCACTTATTTAAACACAATACATTTTTTAAAGCACATACAGAGTCATGATAAACAAAGTTAAATAAATCTTGAGAATATTTATATTGATCGTATAAACTTATCAAACTACAACAACCTTTATCTTCTAAATTAAATATATTACAATTACTATTTTCTAAAATATAACCTACTTAATTGAAGATGCAATCAGAGGCCAACCCATTTTAGGAGCATTTTATGCGCAAGAGCTTCAAAAGACATAAAATCCCCACATGTATCTGGTTGAAAAGGTTCTTAGAAGGAAAGGAAACAGGGTTTTAGTAAAATGGTTAGGTTTCCCTTCTTCTGAAAACAGTTGGATTGATAAATCGAATATTTATTAAGTGTTCAGTCTAAATGTGTCAGTCTTATGATGTGTATTGAAGAGAGTAGTCTTCTCAATTGGATTATAAATCATTTACCATTTGAATTACATTTACCGGGATACAATTATTGTGGGCCTGGCACTAAATTAATTAAAAGGCTTACACGTGGAGATAAAGGTGTTAACAAGTTAGACGAATATTGCAAACAACACGACATTGCCTATCACAAGTCCTCAAACTTAAAGGATCGCCACAAGGCAGATTTAGTTTTGTTAAATATGGCTAAAGAGCGAACACTTGCCTCAGATGCGAATGTAGGGGAAAAACTGGCAGCTCGCTTAGTAAGCAGCGCTATGACAACAAAAATTAAAACTGGATTGGGACTAAAAAAAGATAGCAAAAAAAGTTCTCCTAAAATTAAATCTGGAAAAGGTTTAAAAAATAAATTTAAAAATATTATTAGAAAAACGAGGAAACATATCAAAAAATTAAAACCGAAATGCAAGAAAGTGGCAATAGAATTAGCTATGGCCGCTGCCAGAGAATTAGCTCATGATTCATCCATTAAACTTCCTCGTGTTATTCCTATACCAAAAACTGGTGGAGTACTGCCTTTGATTCCGATTTTTGCGGGATTATCTGCGGTGGGAGCTTTAGCAGTTGGTGCAGCTGGTATTGCTAAAACCATAAATGAATTCAAGATGGCAAAAAAGTTGTGGACTGAATCGAAGAGACACAATGAAAAGATGGAAGCTCTCTGCATCGGAAAAGGAATACACCTGAAACCGCATAAAGATGGGCTCGGCATTTTTGTATCGAAAGAAAAAAACTAAGCTATTGGCTACCCAAACGAGCCTTGAGTAATTTAGACATTTTGAAGTATGGAAATAATATTCCCTATTTCAGAGGTGTCTTTATGAGAGATAAGCTCCCAAAACACCCTTTTAAAAAAGTTTTGTGGGGTTATAAATTTGGATAGCTCTAAAAATCCTGGTTCTCATTGGGTAGCCTATGCAAAATACAACGATTATATTGAATATTTTGATAGTTACGGAAATCTCAAACCTCCTAAGGAATTTATAAAATACTTGGGATCCAAAATTCACTATAATTATGATAACATTCAAGGTTTCACCCTTTTAATTGTGGACATCTTTGCTTAAACTTTTTGAAAAATTTTTGGTGTAGTGAAGGAATAAAATAAGCAGGATCTGTCGAAAGATGTCAGTATAGAAGCATGTCTACTAGGGTTACCATCTCTGGGAAAAATCGGAATTAGTTACATACTTTCAACCACCATTGCATTTGTCAGATCAATATGAGTGCGGTCTGATATATTTTTCGGTACTAAAATCAAGACCAAATATTCCCATTAATAACAGAGGTCTGTCTGTAATCAGAATCGAATGTGATCTTGTCCACGGTTCGTACTGCAACGGATTACAAACTCATTTTATTCATGAATTTGTGTCTGATACTACACCAGGTCATCAGTGCATGGAAATACCACAAAATGTTATTTACTTTACAGTAAATAAAAATATTATTTCATCGATATCTGTTAAGATTGTAGATCAATTTGGTCACTGTATTAATTTTGGAGAGGAACAAGTTCAGTTACGTCTTCACTTAAGGAAAACAAAATGATAGTATAATATAAAAACACCCAAGCGAATGAAAAACGTGTTAGTTCTTCTGCGATTGTTAAGGTGCAAAGACGCAAGGAAAAAGTTAAGAAATTGACTAAAGCAAATAAAGATTTTCTTAAAGCCCTAGGATTTAAAGTATGAATATACTACAGATTACTGAATTACCACAGTTCGACACTTCGATCGAAAGTTATGAAATCCATTCATACAATCCCTACAATAACAGCTTTAGAGAAAACGATGAAATCAGAATTCCCATCCACCAGCAAGACATATACGTGCTACCATCAGCCAGTTCAATTTACATCGAAGGAAAAGCGAAGCTCTTCGGTAAAGATGGGAATCCAATCAAGAAAAATGTTACGTTCACTAATAACCCTGTTATGTTTTTGTTTCAAGATATCAGATACGAAATGAATGGTATTAAAATAGACCGTATAAAAAATTCTGGAATAACATCAACAATAAAATCATACATTTCATTAAATGAAGCAGAAAATAAAATTGCTGCCCTATGGGGCTGGAGTATAGGGGGATTTGAAAGTGATGGGCACTTTAGTGCTATGATACCATTAAATAAGGTATTAGGATTTGCAGAGGATTACAATAAAATAGTGATAAATTGTAAACATGAACTTATATTGAACCGAAGTAACACTAATTTAAATAGCGTTATTCTTACTGACGATATTGTTAATTTTCAAATAGATGTGCAAAGAGTTCAGTGGAGGGTGCCCCACATAAAAGTATCAGACCGAGAACGGCTGTCACTTTTAATACATTTTGAAAAAGATAAACCTATTCAGATGGCGTTTAGAAATTGGGATTTATATGAGTATCCGTTACTACCTAAAACAACAAAGCATTCTTGGTCAGTTAAAACTGCTTCACAATTGGAAAAACCCAGATATGTAATTTTTAGTTTACAAACTAATCGAAAAAATAATAAAACTAAAGACAGTTCCGTATTTGATCATTGTGAAGTAACAAACGTTACGCTCTTTTTGAATTCTCAATATTATCCATATGAACCTTTAGGGTTAAAGTTTTCTGAGAACAAATATAGTATATTATATGAAATGTTTGCGAAATTTCGTCAGTCGTATTACAACTGTCCAGTAGACCCGTTGCTTGACTTAAAGGAGTTCAAAGAAAAAGCCCCTCTCTTTATCTTAGACTGCTCAAGACAAAACGACGTCCTGAAAACAGGTCCAGTGGATGTGAGGTTGGAAATTGAATGTTCTACAGCAATACCAGATAAGACGACTGCATATTGTTTGATTATAAACGATCGACTTGTGGAATACAAACCTCTCAGCAACATTGTGCGCAGGTTATCATGATTGCTATTGTGGATATTCAAGGCTTTAAAACAGAGACAAATGAATTTATAATAAAAGAAATCGCTATATTGTATAATAAAACGTTACAAGTGTTTTTAATTAAGCCACCCTTTCCATTTTCAAAATTAACGAAACAAGAAAAAGAACAAGTTAGTTGGATTGAACGTAACAGAAAGATATACTGGTGTGAAGGATTTTTACCGTATTTTAATTATCAGAATTTGGTTATAGATATTTTAAGAGATAAATGTATCTACGTTAAAGTTTCAGAAAAAGTGTTGTGGTTAAAGCATAGGAGTTGTATTTTGTTTTTTTCGAATTTTAAATATTTCTGTTGACCAGTTGGGAGTATATCCTTTTTCGAATGTCCCCTTATACTTACTAATGCGTACATAATCACCCTCTTTAAACTTGCTTTTTAGGCTAGCAGTTTTTACCAGACTGAAATATCTTTGTAATATGTGTTTTTTATTAGTATTATCCACGTTTGCTGGGATTTCATCAATTGTACGATGATAGGTGTGATTGTATTCAGAAATAACATTATTAAGTGTACTATCTATCCAATTATAGTTACCTTTTAAACTAAATTTCTTGTACAGTTTCGATTTCAGGGTTCTAATAAATCGCTCAACTATTGATGCCTTTTTTGTTGAGAAGGTTGAATAATGGTTTATGTTATAAGATTTCATAAGTTTTTGAAATATATTATTATAAAATTCTGTTCCATTATCCGTTTGCAGATTTTTGGGAACACGCCCACTAACAAACAAAATCTTGAAAGCATTGCATACAATATCGTTTGTCTTACTTTTCAAAGGAAAGGCCCAGGCGTATTTTGAAAATGTGTCAATAACAGCAAGAATAAATGTGTAATTTTGATTTTCTTTGGAAATTGATTGCATATCAATTAAGTCTGCTTGCCAAAGGTCATCTATATCTTTCGCGGAAAATTGAGTCTCGCATTTTTATGAATTTCGTTGACTACATCGGCTTTACTCATATTTTTAATTCAGTATATCAACATTTGTCTTGAACCCACCAATGATACTGAATGAAAATCATACTATCTCCACTATTTATTCTCTAATTATGTCAGCTTCTTTTAATTCTTCAATTATCGATAAAATTTCATTATCATGATTTGTATTGCCAGCATCTCTTGAAGCGACTAATAACTTTAATCTCTCAACCAATTCATTGGGATCATCCCAATATACCAACTCGGTGTTGTTTTTGTATTTCTTTAACTTTGGCAAGTTGCCTCCAAGTTTGGCGTGAATGTTATCATTTAAAGTTTCAGAAAAAAAATGGTCTGATTATTTCACGATATTTAATTTCTTTATCACCTTTTATTTGACCTTTAGGATTGAAGTCTCTTCTGTGTGCATTTGTGTAATGCAATATATCCTTGTAGACAAGTTTATCTTTAGGGGATACTAATTTTAAATCAGGTTTTTTTCGAAGTAGAAGTTCTTTCAGGCCAGGAGTTAAATTGTAAGATTTATCACCGATTTTAATCAAAATGACGCTATCTTTATTCAAACTATCGCAATTAGTAAATGATACTATTGAATTACCCATAAATAAATTTTTGTTTTCACTTCTTATCCCAAATGGTATATTTAACCCATCATAAATATCATATTCCTCTAAGAAAATATCTACATCATCTTCCATTTTAGGAGACTTTTTAACCAATTGGGTGGAATTATGTATTGGTTCGTAACAATCCTCAAACTCTGTACGACTACAGAGTTTGAGGATTGTTACGAACCAGTAGCTAGTATTAATATCATCCAATTCAATATCTCCAGAACATGGGGAGGTTGTATTTTGTAACAAAAATATTTTTTCCATATTTGTGTTGGAATCAGCTAGGGTTTTAAGAGGATATGTGACAGGTTTAAGCATTTTATCGAGTGACAAGTTCATTGTGTGTTCCTGGTTCTTCATATTTTTTATTTTATTCTTTATGGAGTCTACGGACTTCATTAATTCTATCTTAATATTTTTCTCCATATTTTATTATCAACTGCGTTCAGCTAATGAAAAATCATACTGAATTTGTTTTCGCATGTTATTTACTTATATGTATAAACAATAACATGGGTTTTAAACATAACTGGCTAAAGGTGAGTGTACTATTAGGGTATGTATCTGCCTAACCCTTCGAGGGTTACAGACATGCTGCATGATGTACGATCAATCAATCAAATTTAAAAAAAGTATCAAAGTTCTGCCTGTACCTTCCATTATTTAATGACGATTCTTTGTTAATAAGTAGAAAATTATAAGGTTTACTCCAAACAGTTTGACAAATATTTTTAAACTCTTTCCATTCTAAATCAGAACTCACATGCTCTTCATAAATATGCTTTAAATTCACATCGTCTTGTTTAAATATTATAAGAAAATTATAATTCAATATAAGAATATTATATTTCAACTGGGCCACCAAGCGGCACTTTTGAATGTCACAATTTTAATTTACATGGAATAAAAGTTGATTCTACCGTGCATTCGGAAAGTAGCTTGTTATGGAGAAGAATGCACAAGAAACTCCATACTTATTCTTTTAAAAAGAATGATTTTTACAATATTTAGGTACATGAGTACATACATTAATAAATTCACATATGTGAGGACAATGCACCCAGAATAGCACTACACACTATACTACGTAAAGTATTCAAAGTACTCACACATTATTTTGCATTTAGACAATAATTAAGTTTTAAGTAGGTCTAATAACCTACTTTTGATTATAGAAATACTCAGCATTTAGTATTTGCATTAAATACTAACATATTATATAATATGTTTTAATCAATACAGTGTTTTATTTAAAGTCTTACGAATCATCACTTCTTGATCGATAACCTTCCGGCCTATGTGGCCTACAGGTTTTTTTTTTTTTTTTTTTTTTAACAGTATTATCTGCCGTTGTTAGATGTTATAATTTTACGATTTACGGCTTTTGAAATATATTTCATAACACTATTATTGTGTTTTATCTAGAAGTTTCACAATTTCGACCTTGTGTAAAATATTTAGATTTTACATTAGTAGTCCTTATGGATTTACTTGGGCGCACGGTTGGCGCAGTGGTTGAGCGATTGACTGCTGCGCTGCGTGTCGCGGGTTCGATTCCCGCACGGAACAAATATTTGTTTGACCTACAGATAGTTGTTCCGGCTCTGGGTGTTTGTGTATGTGAGTTTATATGTTTTTAAACGCACCCACGATACAGGAAGAAATTCCTAGTGTGGGGCAACGTTTTTTTAAAAGAAAAAAAAAAAAAAAAAAAAAATTTAAACATATTTCATATTTAAATACTCTGGACTCATGATTAAACTAGGTCTTAGTTTGTATTTGGCCAAAGAACCAGTTTAAGAGTTCGTTTCTCTTTTTTTTTCTTTTTTGTACAAAGACTAATATCGTCTCGTTATATTTTTTTTTCTCTGACAGTACACTGTCTATCTTTAGTTTCCACATGAGTGAAATTAATTGTTTTTGTTTGTCGAACTGAACCAGTACAGTCACTTAAGTAACAGAACTGGTGTCAGCGGGTCTCCCTTGTTTGACCGAAAGGAATTTGACAAATTTTCACTTCCCAAAAAATTTTTCGCATAATTTCATTTGCCAAATTATTACTTAGCAATAAATCTATTCACAAAAAATTGTAACGCAAACCTAATGTTTGGGAAATGAACGTTTAAACTATAACTTGTTTACCAACTAGTACTTTTAACATTTTTTATTTAGTCAAATATTTCAGTTGGAATAACAGTTTTTACGCAAAATCAAATAAGCCAAATATTTATAGTTTTTTATTTCTCTTTTTTTATATATATTTTTTTTAAATTTAATGCAGGTCACAGTTTTAACCTAACCTAACCATTTTTTTTTAAATAACTAATTATCCTAATCTTAATAGTTCAGTTCCGGGTAACCTACTAAAAACAATCTCTTTTTTCTATTAATGCAAGTCGTTTCTGGCACTCGCCGGCCGCTGCCGCGGCACCGCTCGCTTCGCTCGCTCGGCTCGTGCGTAGGAGGTCACAGTTTTAACCTAACCTAACCTAACCATTTTTAGGGTTCCGTAGCCAAATGGCAAAAAACGGAACCCTTATAGATTCGTCATGTCTGTCTGTCTGTCTGTCTGTCTGTCTGTCTGTCTGTCTGTCCGTCCGTATGTCACAGCCACTTTATTCCGAAACTATAAGAACTATGCTGTTGAAACTTGGTAAGTAGATGTATTCTGTGAACCGCATTAAGATTTTCACACAAAAATGAAACTAAACAATAAATTTTGGGGGTTCCCATACTTGAAACTAAAACTAAAAATATTTTTTTTCATCAGACCCATACGTGTGGGGTATCTATGGATAGGTCTTCAAAAATGATATTGAGGTTTCTAATATCATTTTTTTCTAAACTGAATAGTTTGCGCGAGAGACTCTGCCAAAGTGGTAAAATGTGTGTCCCCCCCCCTGTAACTTCTAAAATAAGAGAGTGATAAAACTAAAAAAAATATGTAATGTACATTACTATGTAAACTACCAGCGAAAATTGGTTTGAACGAGATCTAGTAAGTAGTTTTTTTTTAATACGTCATAAATCGTAAACCGCAATTTACCAAGTACGGAACCCTTCGTGCGCGAGTCCGACTCGCACTTGGCCGGTTTTTTTTAATAATTAACCTACTCTAACTACTTCCATAAATAAATTAATATCAAGTAACCATAAAGTTGACTTGTTTCAGACAAATTGAAAGAATTAATCAAAAAATAAAATTGTATTTTTTATTATATAATTCAAAAAATCTTATGTTTGCCTTAATACTTTTTGTCTTAACAAATCATTTCACCAAACGTTTATTGTCTGAAGATTGTTTGCTGTAATAAATCATTTGATTAAAGACCAAATGCCATAATGACATTATACTTGGTAAAATTTTGCCATGTAAAAATTTGACCAAATAAAAATATGCGTACTAAAATCATTCGAAATATTGCAATGGTATAAAAAAAGATTGCTGAAATTTGTTTGGGTAATGAAATTTTGTCAAAATCTTTTCGGCAAAACGGCAGGATCCCGGTGTCAGCGACTACTTGGGTGCAATACAAACTTTTGTGTCATTGTAGCCAAGGGTAGGCAATATAGAGACACAATATTTTAGTTTCAAAACTATAGATCGATTTTATAGTTGTGAAATTAAGGATCCACTTGCCAACAAAATTGATCCAGAAAACTGGATTACTTTTATACTTTCCAAGTACTTGAGCGTTTGTGTTTAACCGTCGATTTCACCAACCGGTTAAATTATTATAAACGCATCACAATTAAACGTCAGTCAAGTGATGCAAATTTTGGATTCGATCAATCGCAGTAGCAGACGCGTGCGTTTGACAATTCCCTTTTTTCTTTCATCGTTTTTATTACATTTGTTGTTTATAAGTTTTAGCACTCCTTCGCCAAGCAATATATGCATATAATATGCATGAACAAAAGCATTTTTGATTTTTACTTTATAGAAAAATATTGCAGTCTGGAATTTAGGAGTGATAATCATGTGTGGTTTTCTTAGCAACACTACCTTAGTATTATATATTATCTAAGGCTATATGCATGCCCAAATAATAAGAATATCATTATCAGGCTTTAAAACTTGGGGAAACCCTAGATTATGGTTTTATTTACGGGTTCCATGTCTTTAGCTCGTATTGTGTTTTTACCTTTGATTACAGGAATTGGGACTTAACTATGAGGTTGTCAAATTGTTTTGAAAATAGAGATCTCTAGATTTAATTTTGCGAAATTGAACATTTGTTTATTTTCAGTGGCATTCAGACCAAGTGTTTGTTTTAGTACATTAACGAAAATGGTAGCTTTCATCCACAAGATTCGTTGACCAAATTGATTGAATTGTTTTGAAAATAGAAATCTCTAGATAAACCTTTTCGAATTTGGAAATTTGTTATTTTTTTTAGTGGAATTCAGACCAAAACCTTTTGTAGTAGGTACATTAGGGTCAATGGCAGCTTTTACCCAAATTATTAGTTTTTACCACTAATCATTTAGAGCCAGTTTTACTGTCTTAACTGTTCATCCAATAAGCTTTGCACATGCAAATTTGTTATCAATTGTTGCATCGTCATTGACTTGAAAAATATAGTCTAGAAAAGTGGACCTTTTAAGCTTCTCATTTAAGCTTTTATTATCTTGTCATTTGACAAGAGGTTGAGTCTCTAAAGTGGACATTTTTAGCTTCTTTTTTTTTTTTTTTTTTAGCTTTTTGTAACTTGTCATTTGACTAGAGGTTGAGTCTCTAAAGTGGACATTTTTAGTTTTTTATTTAAGCTTTTATTATCTTGTCATTTGACAGGATTTTGAGTTAAAAAAAATGGACCTTTTTCTTTTATTGGCCTTTGTTTTGTAGTGTTTTTGGAAATAACATTAGAAAACTCCTTTTATTCTGTTCTCATTCATTGTACTAGGAATTGGTAACTGAGCATTATCTTTGTAACTCAGGAGCAGTTTACTGCATGACGTTTTAAGTGCCAAAGTGCTCATCTCTACATTGGCATAAATACGGCAGAAACCGTTAGTTATCACGTTTGTGATTGTATTGCCATATCGACAAAAGAGGTTATACCTCTTGTTCATGTATCAATTTTAATAAGGCAAGTACTTGTTGCATTTTGGCTCTGACAACGTTATGCTGACTCTAGTGTTTGCTTTTGCTACTTACATTTAAATTGACAGTGCATGTTGCATTAGCTGCATTCAAATTAACTTCTTGCAATAATTATAACATTTTTAAAATAATCAAAATGCTAATTATAAAATTAACAATTGAGTTTATATTTAAACTGATTAAGCTCTATTCATAACAAGAGTTCAGTGTGGCTCTGTTTACGTTGGAATGTCTAAATAAACAAACTCTAGCTAGCAAGCCGCACAAAAGTCCCTCAAGTACCTGTTAAGTGCCAGACTGCCAGTTAACTCGAGTCCCAGTCTATCACCTCTGGAAACGGTTCTTTATTTTTTTCTTATTTGAATATAGATAGATAGATAGATAGATAAACCATTTATTCAGTGCACACAAAAGACACAGCACAACACACAAAATCACATACATGTCAGTACAAAATGCATTCGATTTGATTCTTATTTAGCCTTAACAAATTTCATGATACTTTTTTAATTTTAACAACAAGTTTATACCTAATTTGGCATCACATTGCTTCGAATTTATCGAAGTGGAACTTTTTCATTTTTATCATTCAATAAAATAACTGAATGAATGAATTTGCGATTCATCGCTGAAACATCTTGTTTTGACCCAATAATTCGTTTCGATTAATTGGCATCAATTAACGGTTCACCGTTCAAATATTTTGTTTTAGATCCAATAATATCTTTCGATATGATTCACATCATTTATTTTTTTTTTTCCACTTAAGATCCAATAATATCTTTCGATATGATTGATATCATTTATTTCGGCCTTTCACTTTAGATCCAATAATATCTTTCGATATGATTGACATCATTTATTTCGACCTTTCACTTTAGATCCAATAATATCTTTCGATATGATTGACATATTTTTTTTTTTTTTTTTTTTGTTCACTTTAGATTCAATAATATCTTTCGATATGATTGACATCATTTATTTTGGCCTTTCACTTTAGATCCAATAATATCTTTCGATATGATTGACATCATTTATTTCGACCTTTCACTTTAGATCCAGTAATATCTTTCGATATGATTGACATCATTTTTTTTTTTTTTTTTTTTTTTGTTCACTTTAGATTCAATAATATCTTTCGATATGATTGACATCATTTATTTTGGCCTTTCACTTTAGATCCAATAATATCTTTCGATATGATTGACATCATTTATTTTGACCTTTCACTTTAGATCCAATAATATCTTTCGATATGATTGACATCATTTATTTCGACCTTTCACTTTAGATCCAATAATATGTTTCGATATGATTGACATCATTTTTTTTTTTTTTTTCACTTTAGATTCAATAATATCTTTCGATATGATTGACATCATTTATTTTGGCCTTTCACTTTAGATCCAATAATATCTTTCGATATGATTGACATCATTTATTTCGACCTTTCACTTTAGATCCAATAATATCTTTCGATATGATTGGCAATTGATGTGTCGTTATCGTTTTTTAAACAACGTAACGACACCGTTGATCATTGGTCAACCTTTGACAAAACTATCTATTTTGGCAACTATCTATTTCTAAATGTTTAATGTGTTACCCTACGGTTTAACTTAAACACGTTTACCAAACGATTTTTATAGTATTCGATGAACTTCCCTCAGTACATTACCAAGCTTAGGACTGGCTGGATTCCACGTCCTGCTATTAACATTGCATTTATGTGATTGCTAGTACATATCGAGATAGTAAATCGAAATTCGAAACAATTGTGTCGCAGGTTACAATCGCAACGTATGCGACAAAGTCAAGGTTCAAAACGAAGTTTTACATAATAATAATATCGTCCTAAGTTACTTAGGAATAAGCTTCATTATCGCATTGTCTAATTCAGCTTATCATCCACCCTAAAGAATATAGCTCTCTTACTCGCACGCATCAAAACGCTCTATCTGGCTTATTCTCTTCAACCAGCTACGTTGACAAATTCAAGTGGGTGTGTTATAGTTTGCGGGGATTTATAGCGTTGTGACACAGCTTTGGTTTCGTTTCATAAGTAACGAGTGATGTTTGAGAAATATATCGTTTTGAAAATTAGACAGTTTAGAAAATAGATAGTTTTGCTTTGCTTGAATAACTGTTGAACTTGAATAAGTGATTATTGTTTTGTGCGATGGATCGTTTTATAACTATATACGTTGGTTACGCTCCATCGCTTTATTAGCAAACGGATTTGGTCAACCGGATTAAACCGGGTTTGAGTTTTTTATTGCTGTCGAAATGTAGTTTTTATTTGAATTTCATAACCACATTTCGGTACACGGTTTTGTTTATTTACACAAGTCAAGTAATGATTTCAATGATTTATGTAGCAAATCCCTTAGCTTATCGCCGATGCGGATCGCTCATGAATAGGCAAATAATTATAAAAATAACATTCTGCTAAATTTCACATTTCCATTACTTACTACCCTCATTATCTTTTATTTTTTCCAAAACACATGCAATAAAATAATACTTTTGTTGCTGACCAATTTCCGTAAGTGGGACATTATTTGATATAATCACTTTACTCACTGCGCTTTTACTCGTCGCCAATGTGGTGTTCACTAATTAGGGGTTGGGGTTTATAATAATACACTCAAATTATCAGTAAGCACAGAGCTCCACATGGATACGTCCTGTCACCGATGTGGGTGACAACTTAATAATTAATAAGTAGGTAGACGCAGGCACGTATTGCTCTGTCGTTTATTATAGGATACCACAGGTACTCTTCTTAATACTTCGCTTAAGAAACGATATTTTGGCTGAAAACTAGTTTTTGAGTAAAGGTAAAGATTCTGAAATTTCAGTCCATTTTCATGCAGAAGCAAACTGATCATCACGTTTGTTTTACCACAGTTCGAAGGACCACATATTATACAACGAATCGTGTTAGGCAGTAAAATGCTGTGTTTTATTTGATGAGCAGAGTCACTAAAATTTAGTTTATTATTAACGTTAAGAGATATGGGTTGTTTGATCAACTTCATCTTGCTTATTACTTCATTTCTTTACAGACCTTCATATTTATATACTGACTTATATGGTAAGTAACTTTATCCCCAATCCTACAACAAGTTTAGACTTGTATTGTTCAGTTTAGAGTTAGTATTTGCATGTGTAACTTAATTCCTATAAGAGTTTCAATATAGTGGAGCAACAAAGCTCATAGTTCATTTTATTACTATTGCTCCAATAAGTAGGACCTATTCAACTGAATTACAATTGAATTAAATCTTCAAGGCAAGTATTTCTATAATTGTGATGTGTCAATAATTTTATTAATGATAAGAATTTATATATAACCTTTTTTTCCTTTTTTACAGAATCAGATATGTCTGTGTCCCCATCGTATAGTCCTGTGGAGAGTGATTTTCTTGCGGTGCGTATTTAATTTATCGTTATTTGAAGCATTTGTAATTTACATATATTATTCTTAATTCTTTATTGTACACCAAAACTATACATTTACACAAAGTGAAATCAATATTCATGTGCAAAGGCGAGCTTAACTCCAAAATTGAGTTTTCTTCCAGCAAAGCTTTGAGTGGTAGAGCTTATAATAGTTGAGTGTTGTTGTATGTGTTGGATGTGAAATGTTATAATATTTTATTTTATTACAGGTAACGTATAATCTTTGTCCAGACGACGTCTACTCTATTGGAAATCCGTTTCTTTTTGCGCAAGACAGGGACACCTTTTATAATGCAGAAGCAGAATTAGCACATCAGGAGTATTTAAATAAAAAAAAGGAAGAACAAAAATCCATGGAAACTAAAGACCTTAAAAGAAAGAAATCAAACAATAACAAGAAGGTCATGAAAAAGTATCCTACACAGTCTTCATCCTACGTCATTCGGAAGGAGACAGGAATACCTCATCATTTGATCAAAATACTTATTTATGATCTTACCAGATGTGTAAAAGACAATAAACAAAATTGTGAAATTGACAATGATGTGGGTGATAGCGCTGACGTAAACATCCAGTACCTTGTAAAAGATGATTATGATGAAGTTTTAGATGAAACTGAACATCTAGTCGGCAAAGTAGTGAAAAAATTAAGTAATAAGCAGTATTAAATGTGTGTAATATAAACAGTTTGTTTTTGTGATTGTGATTGTGAACATGTAAGTGTGTGTTTTGATTATATGATTATGTTAAATTATGTTTTTTGTTTTTGTAATATTGAAGTGTTTTTCATGTAAATATATGAATGTGAAAGTTTAATAAATATTATAATTTCCAACTTGACTAGTTTCATTTTTGTGTTAGACTGTCTGGGTAGTAAAATAACATAATAAAACACATCACGCCATATTCATTCCTGGAGTTCATTGGTACATTCATATTCATTCATTCGTTGTAAATGTCATTAATTTCATTCGCATTGCGCCCATATTTTCGAAGTTATGGATGCAAATTGAAAAATAAAAGTAATGATTTAAACCACCCAATTTATCGATGAGAACGATAATGCATGCCATCTATAATTAAAACATGAAATTAAGTTGGACTTGACTAACTATCAAGTTCTTCACTTAGTAACTAGATGGCTCACTACATTAAAACATTATCACATTATAATAACAACCAATCACAGCAGATAACGCGTGCTTGACAATTTGTCACATTAATTCTCCGATAATTTTGAGCTAGGAAACTGGGGGTTAGCCCATCGTAATTTACTAAAGAATTCAGAAAAAATAAATTTAAAACACTTATTCGAACTGAGAATTGAACTCAGACTCAGGTTATAGGTACCTATTTCTTTAGACAAATGAGTATATTTATTACATAAAATGAAAAAATAAAACGAGAAATAGTATAATTCAACAGACTTTTATTGTTTATGCAATGATATATTATTGTAACATTATAAAATCAAAGAAAGTAAAAAGTAGATACTAAAATTAAGTACATATGCGAAAATAAACAGCTTAGAACATAGTACGATGATGACCCCAAGGTACAGTATAATTTTATTTTTTTCTTATTTGACGTTTGTCATCGTTTCCATTAAGTACTAATTTATTAAATTTCTGTGTATACAACTTATGATTTTTAGATCGAATGACATACATAGTATCTCTGAGATTTATGTCATTATTCAAAGTATTTCTATATTTTTCAATTGTGAGTTTAAAATATCTGATAAAAATATCTCTGGTGATATGTTATCTAAACTTATTGGATTAAATCTATAACTAGCAATTCTATTTTTGAAAGCAGTAGCTGTTATTTGCACATTATCAAATTCAGTACTCAACAGTTTGATTTATGTATATTACTTTTCTTATGTGATGAATATTTTTGAATATAAATCTTACAATCTGGACAAAACTTCATGTTTGGTTATATTTAGTACAAAACAGTAAAACAATTAGTCATTAATTTCACCTTAACTATATTCACCAAAGTTAAAAGTTGTTGTAAGTTTTGATTTCAGTAATTCAAGGTCAAAATTACTGGTCTAGAATTTTTTAACTACATCAAAATTAAGATTCAAGGTCAGAATTATTGATCTGGTTTTTTTTTTAATATTTAAAGGATAAGATTCAAGGTCAATTACTGGTCTCGAATTTTAAGTTTTGAGATTCATTATTTCAAGTTTATTGGCTTTTGGTTTTTAGTTTTTTGGTTTTTGGTTTTTAGTTTTTCTGGTTTTTAGTTCTTTGGTTTACTGAAAGAAAACATACAAATAATGATTAAAAAAATATAAATGAGTAAGTACTTAAAGGATAAGATTCAAGGTCAATTACTGGTCTAGAATTTTAAGCTTTGAGATTCATTATTTCAAGTTTATTGGCTTTTGGTTTTTAGTTTTTTGGTTTTTGGTTTTTAGTTTTTCTGGTTTTTAGTTCTTTGGTTTACTGAAAGAAAACATACAAATAATGATTAAAAAAATATAAATGAGTAAGTACTTATGATAAATTACATTACAATTATCTACGTTAAAAAGAAAGATCAATTATAGACTTCATGCATAAGTACTTACTTAAATTCAAACATTAAAGAATATAACATTGAAAACTATAGGTATATATTATATTTAATTGGTTTATTTGCAGTTGACTTGTGCTGTAAGCCCAGGGGATTACCAATATATTCAAGTCTTTAACATAATAATCAGGAAATGCTTCCAAATATTGAACTTGCAACTGATGGGCAGGGACTTCTTTGATCTATTTATAGGTCCTTTAAATGTTTTTTAACAAGTTTATTAAATTAGGTATAATTATCGAAATAGCAAGAAATATTATGGGGTCCTTTAAATTGTGGTAAGAGACGCTTACCTACCTAATTTTAAAATATGTTAGACTGATAGAGTATCGGTTGTATTTTCCGATAATCTTCTTTAGCAGAATTTACAAGTTTTGTGACTGCTTTCCATACCGGACTGCTGTCATCAACAGCCGATTTGAAGGTAACTAGTGCCCGTTTCCAGCGGTCGGTGCTGAGCGCCTCCGCTTCCTTAGCGTTGTAAACACGCAGTTCCACGTAGTAGTTGCCCTGCCGGGTGGGATCCCGCTGGAGTGTATAACCGGAACCGCTACGTCTTGACAAGAAGCTCCGCAGTGCAGCCGCTCGGATGGGGCACCACCAAGTTCTTGCTCGTTCTGAAATTAAAATGATTATCATTAGTGGTGATCTAGTAGCAAAGGCATTGCTTCTCATGCTTGAGGTCCTGGTTACAAAAACGGACAAGTTCATGTGACTTTTTTTTTAAAAATAAATTTGTGCTTTCTAAGTTTATTATCATAATTACAAGATTAAAAAAGAAAAAGCATGAAAGAACCGTCAAAACTATTCTGACTCGGGAATCGTATTTGCAATATCTTAGTAGTCTGAACATATACAATATGAAAAAAAAAAAAGAAAAAAAAAAATTACAAGGACCCACATATACAAATAAAAACTTTAGCATACCTCTGAATCCGACAGCTTCCTTTTTTTGGCTGATTTCGATGGCGCCGGCAAATCAACGTCCGACTCCATGTCGGACCCAAAAAAGCTAGATTTTACCACCGAAGCACTGGAAATCTTCTTTATTGCAGGTTTATTTGTTTTGCTCCAAACCTTTTTTCCTTGACTTCTTTTTCTCTACCGATGGTGCTGGCTGAGATGCTGGTATTTCACAGTCCGAATCGAAGGGATTGGTCGACCTAAAATTAAGAACACCATAAATACATTTCACTCATAAATTCTATTAACTATTAGATATTATAATATCGAATTTATTATTCGATATAAATAATAATTGCGGAGTTATACGCACATACTTGTTGTTCTATAGATCACAATAATATTGAAAAAGCAAAAACCACAACTACTCGGGATGAGTACTAATTAAAATGAAATTATTGAATGCAGTCATATTTATAGATTACATTTTTAAAGCAGTGGTTACAGTTATAAATCGCGAGCAAAGTGAGAAAGCGATTTCAACATGAGTGCTAAAAGGTTAGTTCTATGTCATCAGCAAATAGGGTCTAAAATTAATTGATTGTTACTTACTCAATATGATCGCATCCTTACTTGTCCTATTTGTCGACGGCGCCACTCCGTCGCGTATACCTGAGATGATTTTCTAAAAAGGAAGTGGTATGTACTCTCTCAGAACAATAAGATTGATAACTATTACTGGGTAATTTTGTGTGGAGAAGCGAGTAAGATGTTTAGAATCGGGATTTCTCTTAGTTTTATAAATTGTTTATAAATGGTATGTGAATTCTTGTCGCTCTTTTATGTGTAATAATTAACAAGAAAGTAAGAGAGTAATTATAATCTTATTTTTGTTCGTACTATGGTGAATAATAAAAAGTATAATATGACCCACCATTTTAAGCAGATTGTTTCTAATCATTTGTTTAAAGTGAGCTAACTATAAGTAACAGATATCAAACAAATATGACATGTTCGACAATTTATGATCAATCATTGTAAGCAGACACGCTTTGAACCATAACTGCTAACAATTAAATAATCATAACATCATCGCGCATCTGAGTCGATGCAATCAGATTACTATACACATTGTATTAATCGTTCGTGTATGTGCACAAAATTGAGGATTCTAGATCAAATTGTATGTGTGGAGAATTGGGGTTTCTGGATCATGCGCTCGAGCAAAGCGAGAGCAAGTGATCCAGAACCCCCAATTCTACCCTACTCATGGATACTTTTTATCCCGCAAACGTTTTCGTGGCCTTGGGATAATTTCTGACGATAAAGTTGCTGGCAGAAGCTAGTCCTAATATTTTTTAAGTTAGATGCCGTCATGGGATTTAGCATGGGGCAGCCTTCCCCACCCTTCACTCTGACTCGTAACTAAAAGTTTACTGTACAAGAGAAAAACTACAAGATAGCATAAATTCCATCAGGAAGATCAATACTCTAAACTCAATCATTTATTACACATACACATACAGACATTTTTGATTACGCGAGCGAATCGCCCTTTCATTTGTGATTTTTGATTTTCTGAGTATCGGTTCGAGCGGTCCTGTTTATTTTTGCCACCCTGGGTCCCGACACACACTTGGTCTGCCTCTGAACGTTCTAATTTTTTAGAGTTGTCTTACTTTTGCCCCATCCCTAAGTAAATGTTGGATACGGCCATGACAAGTCGGACGCAAACATATCGGACAGTGTACTCCACGGTTTTTCATCAGGAAGATCAATACTCTAAACTCAATCATTTATTCATAACTAACGGGCCGAATCAGCCATTTTTACGCAAACCCAACAAAATCTGTCCCAGGCTATCTACTAACAGAACAAAATACATATAGCTACGTTATTTTATTTGTTAAAATGGTAAGAAATGAATCATATCAACACATTTTCAAGGAAAATTCTCTCTACCAAGTCGTTGTTTACTATCACATTCCGATAAAACATATTGAAAACAATTTGGAATGGCATTTTATCGACAGATCTTGAGTCTGAAGTCTGTTACAGAGAATACTCCTAAAACTTATATTTGTCGTATCCTTGGCTGTCACAACCATACCGTAGATGTTATTTAGATAAATATAGCAACATGTATTATTAGTTTTATTAATTTTACAGTTATTCCAGGTGTGGAGAATTTACTAATGAGTAGGTAGGTCTCGTGCTGATTTTGTGAGAGTCATCGTAATATGTGTATGTCGGGTTTAGTCAATAGTACGGACGTTAAAACAAATCGCAAGCACGCCATCTGGCGGCAAAGTAATAACAACTACGCATTGTCCTAGAGATAGATAGATAGATAGATAGTAGAATATGGCAGTTGAGTACTGACAGCCTTAGAGCTAACACGTCGTAGAATCAGTGTCGATCCGTAATATTAGTAAGCAAGATTGTAACTGAGTTGTGATTATTTAAATAAACCCAGTGTATCGAATAACTTCTGTGATTTCATTTGCACGATTGTACCCAACGACCTGCCCACACACGGTGTCTTAACCTAAGGGAATACTGCCTGACTTTGCGATGGTTTACATCTATCGGCCAGCCTTGATGCGGCATGTATATGGACGAAATGGAATATTCGGAGTAGTGGCACAATCAAACCTGGTGTTTCTAAGAATTGCTTACCTGCCTAATGATTACTTATGAAGAATTTTGAGAAAATGAGGGTAATATGATTAACTAGTTCATTAGAGAAGCACATTGCCAAGAAAATAACCGACGAACTTGTACGAAGAGGTGTCATAGCTATAATTTAGTTGGAAATCAATTAGATACTCTACGTTCGTGGATAGGATTAAAGAAACTGCCTTAAAATTAAGATGAAAGGCCAACCACCAACAGGACTTACGAAGAATCACCTAAAAAGCTCAGGTAGATTTGATCAAATATTTATCACGCACGGAGTAGGTAGGTACTGCTGGTAAGGCACATTGAGATAAATCTTCACACGTACCTTCTAGTGGTATTTACTGTTCCTAAATATCTGGTAGTTTTTGTACGTGTCAGTACTCCTACCTAAGTACTGTCTGTGGTTTGGAGTGCTGCGAACAACTTTCAACATGTGTTTAGTGTTTGCAGCGAAGTGCAATGTGGGGACGGATAGACACGTGACAGGTCGTTATAGCACCGTATACGAGACGTGAGACCCTAGTTTTAAACAAGAAAAGATATCTGTCATCGATAAAGTATTCTTGAATTTATTGTAGAAGCAATAATCTTCAAAAAAGGCCTATATTTTCATTATTGGCTCTAGCGCGTTCGTTTAATTTCCGTTCAGTAATCTAATTGGCATTTAATAAAATTCAAACGCCCCATTGCAGAAGGATATATTGATCATAAAAATGAAAACTAATAAGAATAAAAAGAAACAGGCAAAGGATGGTGATAAAAAACAAATGAAAACGGTCTCAAAAAAAGTCAATTTTGTGTCAACCGAGTGAAGGGGTGTTTTGTTTTAAAAAATGCTGACCAATTTGTATTTTCCAGCGGTAAAATTAATGTGTGTAGGAGAGATATGATGGGTTGCGGGATTGGACCGCTGTATATTATAATTTATATTTGCTTTGGAGATGCGTAGAAGTATTTAGGCATACAAATACAAAGTAAATTAGGTGGATATGTTTTTACAGGTATGTGGGTATGTATTTTTACAGGTATGTTGGTATGTATTTTTTCAGGTATTCAGATAGATGCTTAACTAGTCGAATGCCGTAATTACCGAAACAATTTAAGAGCCATTGTGTCTCGCGAGGATCCACGTTTCGGGCACTCAAGAGTTTTAACCGGTCGTAAAAAATAGGCTGTCATGGCACAGTATAAATATTGACAAATAGTACGGAAACTACCTACAAACGAAACGGCACACTCACACAAACATGGGCATCTACCATCTACGAGACCCCTAAGCAGTTGTCGCGATACTGTTAGTAGTGCGAGCCGCTTGGAGGTCTCGTCGATGCGCATGTTTGTGTGAGTGTGCCGTTTCGAGCGTTTGTAGGTAGTTTCCGTACTGTTCGTCCATATTTATACTGTTGTCATGGGGACTGCTGACAGAAGTGAATAGTCTTTTACTGGCGCAATACATTATGATGTCGGTGACGCGGTCACATTAACATTTCGGTGGCGCGTATAAGTTTTGCCCATACAGAAAATCACTCAACGCTGCTAAAGAAGTTTTCACTTCAAAAACTATCTAGTCAAACTTACAATCAATACTGAGAATTTCAAAACAACGACAACGGCAACGTTTTCTACATTCCATTTGCCGTATCTTGTATTGCAATATTGCGTATCCAAGATGCCACAGCAAGCGCAAGGAGAACACTTCTCGCTTGAATAGGTACATGGGGGACCAACGGACATGGACAAGATCGTATTTGTGTGCACTCATGCACGACGTAGGTACCTACTGGCCAGTGTTACCTGCAACAAACGGCATTTTCTTTGTTATCTGATCTGTGATACATTTTAACTTGCGGAAAATGGGATAAATTATGGTGCCGCTTTGTATGATACTTTTCATGGCACAACCCGTCAGTGCGACATTAATGTGAGAACCATTTTTCCGGTTAGTCCCGCTTTGCTCAACTCGAAAAATACCTACTAAAAAGTATGCACGAAATCACGTGTAATATTTTGTTTAACCATTTAAAAGGTAAATAATGAAAACCTAGTACGTAAATTCCGTAACTTTCGCAAAAAAAAGTTTATAAACGTTCCGTTTCACCATACTAACGCACACTCACCTCACCGCCACTCAACACGTCACTTCATTCATTTTAAAAACATACAGTCTTATTACAAAAAAACTCAATAAACCTTGGTTTAAACCTGGCCTATCAAGTCCAGACTTATCTGCAAAACCATGCTCTAAATTTGTCCGTATTACAAAACTTAAAAAAACCCTGGTCTTCTTAGTACCGTCATTTGAACCATTGTCAATGTATCAACCACAGATTAAAACAAATATCATTCGTTCACCATAATATCATTCAATTGCAACGTTCCGTATGCCCAGAAAAGAAAACTTTTTGATAATACGATAAGGATTAAATGATGTTTAGGAGTGTTAAAATATTGACACTTTGTTATTTTGCATGTATATTAACATTAGTTATTTTATCGATTGCAGTTTTGTTTAGGTTAAACCTACATTACTGCACATTACTTAAATTCGTATTAATTACTAATAATACATTTACGTACGTGTAACGAAACGTAACATTCTCGCGCGTTACATGAAACCATAACAATAAACAAAACCATCGCTCGTTGAACAAAGTTCATTAGGCTTTGGATTTTTAAGTTCTCCAAGTCTCTATTATAACAATTGCCTCTTTGTTAATAATGTGTTAGTTTATTAAGTGTTGTGATGGACCAACAAAAAAAAACATCTGAGAATTAGAGTACCGAGGAAAAAGTAATATCCTCAATATCAATTAAATCCACCATGTTAATATCCATTTTCGGGTAAAAACTACACAACACCATGAAAAAGATTCTTTAACCTAAAAGAAAAACTTTGACAGATACGACTTAGACCACCGTTAAACTAGGGGCCGCCGAGGTTTAGCGTTAGACCATGATATGGTCCATGGTTTATCGCTAAACCATTATTTGTAATATCATTTTTATTTAAACCGTGGTTTATAGAGATTTAAACCTGGGTTTTTAGTTAAACCGCTTTTTGTAATAAGACTGATAGTGTCCATCCAATCCATAGAATTGTGAAAAAGGAAACGTCTTGCCGTAGAAGAGAAACATAGCCTAAAAATATTTCGAAGATTAATTTTCGAATATTTAAGATTTCGATATATTAGTTTAATTTCAATATTTTTCAGCTTCATGCTCAATTGAATTGAATTCAAACACTTTTCCTTCCATTTTTTAAGTAGAATCAAAGAATTGCGTGCATAGCGATACTTTTTAATAGGTATTTTTCGAGTCGAGCATAGCGGGACTAGAGCATAGGGGACTAACCGCATTTTTCATGGGAATTAGTCTATGGGTAATATATCCGACATAGTGGTATTTATGTGCACTCATGCACGACGTAGGTACCTAGTAGTCGGTGTAAACGAATCGATTGACATAAGAATCATCAAAATCGGCCAACGGGTTTGTGTCTGGAACGCCACATTGGAACAAATATACATACATAGACTGATAAACACATTACCCTCCTTCGGCATTCGGGTAAAAACGGTCGAGGCCGCGTAGAGACTGTACACGAGTCTTAAAAACAGTCTATCCTATTTGCTTTTTAGTTTTTACACAGACTTCATTCAGATGCCTAAACAATGTCTCAATTATGTAGTGAGCAGCCTGATAAAATTGGATGGAACTAACGAATTTAATTTGTTGTTTCTGGGAATTACATCAAAAGAAAAGTGTAAGAGAGTAAGGTTTCAGGGTTCTAATTAACTCTAAAAAATATTTTTGTAAGGCCTAGTTGCTTAGGTACAAGTTCTTACAGTACAGGACTTAATTTGTTGATTTCACAAGGATTCATTTCTAGTATATTCATTTTGTATGGTAAGTAATTTCAGCAAGTAACTTTGAGTGGCGTAAATAAAGCCTGGTGAGTTACGCTCATCTGTGCCCTGTGTCTCATACAGGCATTAAATCATACAACTTAGGGCTGGGTACAGACACACACATAGTACCTAGGTTGGTACAGTGAGACATAACGTACATAACGTACTCGCGTCGTTTCTTTCATCTTAGCACTTATTACGCTTTTTTCATATTTTTTTGGACGCTTATTTACGAGATCGTGAAGACGGGTAGCAATTTTTGGGTAAAAATGTTAAATAAAATTCCTCGAGCTTGAATGCCCTATTTCTGACACTTTTATTTGATATCAAATTCTTAGGAAATACCTTATTGCCAAATATTTAGTACGGACCTAATATTTTATTTGCTTCATTCATCTGATGTTGGAAAAGAGTGGCTTGTTTTTATTCTTATATAACGTTGTGTTAACCAATACAGTTGAGGTTTATAATTATAATGGACTAGCTTCTGACCACGGCTTCGCCCACGTACTAAGTCTTTTATCATCCAGAAGGAACACTATACCGGGATAAAAAGCCTATTCCAAACTATAATACCTATATCTTTGTAAATTTCATCCAGATCCGTTCAGCCGTCCTGGCGTATTGGGTAACATCCATCCATCCATCCTCAAAACTTTAGCATTTATTATACCGACTAGCTTCTGCCAGCGGCTTCGCCCGCGTGAAAGTCGACGACGATGTATGTATTGTAGGAAACATTGGCTTTAAAAAAGGTGACTGTATTGAGATGGATGCCACTAAATAGAGTTGTATGAAAGAAGGAAACACGCAACGCCGACCTTAAATAAATCGGGATTAGGCCAGGAGAATATGATGATCTACAGTTTACAGGGACTACCCAACATAAGTACCTATAAATATGATAAGACGCGTTAATACTATGTTTTCTCTGCGTTAAAACTACCTTAGTATAGAATTATGAATTCTACTTCCTACCATATGGTATTGGTATATACCAATCACACTAATAATTATAAAGGCGAAAGTTTGTGAGTGTGTATGTGTGTGTTTGTATGTTTGTTACTTCTTCACGCTCAAACGGCTCGACGGATCTGGCTAAATTTGGCACAGAGATAGATTTTAGTCTGGAATAGCACATAGGATACTTTTTATCCCGGGCATATGTTCCCTTGGAATAATTTTCGACATTGACGCGGGCCATGCCGCTGGTAGAAGCTAGTTTTGTTACATAAAACACATATAGCAAGCAAATAGGTAAGTACTCAAAATAGCAACAAAACTGGCGGTAACATCAGTGACATTATTCAGCTTATTTCACAACGCGACCATATTCCTGTGCATTCCGTTTTTGAATGCATTGTTTGCGTAAAATAATACACGGGTAAGACGCCCATTTTGACTGTAAAATGGGAAATATTATGTACGGTGTCAGTTTTTCTCGTTTTGGTAGCTTGAAATTCTTTTAGATTGTCGGTCAAGGCCTTACTGACGAATCGAAAATTTATAAGTCCCATCTCTAAAAAGGTATAAAATTAACTATTGAAAATCAACAGCATCTGCATCAATAGCTGTCAAGTGTGTTAGGTCTAAATATGAAATACAGAGGGGAGATATAGATGTGTATCGTTAGGTGGTTCCTCTCTTAGGAGCCCTGACCACCCTTTGGACCCTGCTCCCGATACCGGTGGGCTACTATTTTTTATATATTTTTACATGTTTTTTTTATTTATTTTATAAAAATATTTAAAAATGTAGACAATAAGAAAGGCTGTCTCCTTTCACCGCTCCTTTTTTTAGTCGCTCTTGACGGAATTTTGCTTCGCATTTTCGACAGCAAGCGCCGCGGGATAGAGTGGGGATTATCCAACGTTTTAGAGGACTTGGATTACGCCGATGACCTATACCTGCTGAGTCATACCCACGCTGATATGCAAGGTACATTGAAAGATTTAAGGCAGGAAGCGGCAGAAAGGGGACTAAAAATAAACACCCGGCAGACCCAAGAGATGAGATCTGGTGTGAAGAATACTTCACCGTTGCTGATTGGCACGTAGGCAGTGGAACGCGTCCACAAGTTCACTTACCTCGGCAGCGTCGTGTCGGAAACTGGAGGTAGTGAAGATGACATCGCTTTAAGGATAGCCAAAGCACGAGCTACCTTCGCGCAGCTGAGACCCGTTTGGCAATCGCGGAAACTGACCCGAAGGATTAAAATCAAAATCTTCGGGTCAAATGTCAAATCCGTGCTGCTTTACGGGTGCGAAACGTGGAAGGTCACAAAAAACATCTCACGCCAGATCCAAGTCGTCGTCAACCGCTGTCTTCGTCGCATACTCGGCATTTACTGGCCTGAGACCATCATCAACGTAGAGCTGTTGGAGCAATGCCACGAGAGCCCGATCGACCGCCAGATCAAGTGTCGCAAGTGGAATTGGATTAGCCACACGCTGCGAAGGGATTCTGATCATATACCGAAGCAAGTGCTGGATTGGAATCCCCATGGCAAAAGAAAGCGTGGCCTTCCCCGTCAAACCTGGCGCCGCACTGTGTTGGCGGAAGCGACGAGCAACGGTATGACGTGGAGTGAGGTGAAGCGTGAAGCTCAGGACCGATCGCGATGGAGAACTACTGTGGAGGCCCTTTGCCCCATCCTGGGGACGTAGGACATTAAGGTAAGTCAAGACAATAAGAAAATAAATAAAATAAAGGACATATTAATAATATAATCTTTATTTATATTAAAATCAGATTGCAGTATGTACACATAAAACGCACACAGACTACAACACACAGAACACAAAGAATACAACGCTGATTTCTATTTTTCTTAAGTATAAACTTTATAAAGACCGAAATTCGGTCAAATCACTCGTTCAATTTCAAGAAAATATTTTTGTAATCTACTTGTATTCAAGAAAACGAGGTAGATATTAATACCTCCTACGAACTTGTTTTTCCGATTGATGTTTACGGCAACATTATGTACCAATATAAATACCAACGAGTAAATATGCTCATTCCGTAGGTAGGTACTTAAATAAATAATATTTTACCTGTTACTCGAGCGTTTTGCTGTTACCTCAGTCGTAAATAAAACCGGTGATTTCTTTCTTTGTAGACGCCACATTTGTCAATATTCAAAGTGAGCTACATTTGTAAACAAAATAGAATCTAAATTCTAATAAAATAAGATCGTTCGATGTGAGTTTTCAGTTTTCTTCTTGTGAGACAGACATTCTCATAAAAATATAACACAACAGAAATCTCTACTTATCTATTTATTTATTGATAATTAAAAAGTTAGTACTTATTTTAAACTAAGTGAAATCTTTTAAGTCAAAATAATATGTTAAAATCATTTAATGACTCATTCAAATGTATTTTCTTAAAGAACATCAAATAATAATCAGTCTAAATAAAATTTTAATATCTCAAAGAAAGCATTGAACTTATATTTTGAAGAAAATAAGACACATCATATAACTTCGATGAAAATTGCAGCAGTATTGCATTTTAAATTATGAGATTACTTGTCATACAACGGCTTATGACGGCTAAGGCATATTATAGTTGTGGTAGAATCATCTATTTCTGTGAAAAATATGATCATGACATTGACAAATGAAGAACATCCATCTCTTAAAGTGCTGGCACATTCAATAAGACATTTCCATAAATTACTGTAAGACAGGTACTTCTCATGTAAAAAGAGTACTTTTGTTATACTCTATTAAGTGGTATGATCCGGCAATTCATCAGTAAGTACTTTTTATATCGATGAAAGTTGACCTAAATAAGCTGGATAATGTAAACAGTATTGTAAGTAGTAATAGCTGGTATTGACATTTTAGGACCTACCGCTTGGGCACGCCACAATTGCGGCGATAAGGCCCCTCTTTGAGGAGTGGCTTGAGAGGCGCCACGGCGTCCTCACCTTCCGCCTGACGCAAGTCCTCACCGGACACGGCTGTTTCGGGAGGTTCCTGTTCAGGATTAGGCGGGAGGAAACGCCCGGGTGTCACCATTGTGTGGATCGCCTGGAGGACACGGTGGAGCATACGGTGGAGATCTGCCCCGCTTGGGCTGGGCACCGCCGTGTCCTCGTGGAGGCGATCGGCGGTGGCAACCTCTCGCGTCCAGCCCTGGTTCAGGCCATGTTAGGGAGCGAGAGGGTATGGGAAGCTGTCTCCTCGTTCTGCGAAGCAGTTATGCTCGCGAAGGAGGAGGCGGAACGCGTGAGGGAGACGCAACGGAGACGCCCTCACGCCCCTAGCCACCGCAGGAGACGCGATGTAGGCGCGGGCTTGCGGGCGGCGAGTAATGGGTAGCTCGCCGTTCGGTAAGGACCAGGCCCGTGTCGACGGCGCGTTGTGTTCCACGCGCGCCTCAAAGAGATGTCAGCAGAACCGACGGGGTCCGAGCGGGAGAAGTCATTGGATGATATCCCACCCCTACCTACCGCTGTCAACAGAATGTTTTCGGAGGAATTTGTGTGCGAGGCTGCGAGCATTTGATGCGTATGCAGATGATGCAGGCAGTATACGGAATTGGCTTCCAGTATATTTGCATTACATCAGGCTATAACCGTAACCGTACTGACTGATGTGGAACTGGACCTACAAATCCCACAATATCGTTATAACAATAAAACATCAAAGTGTTAAGATGAACAGACGAATTAGAGAATACACCAAGCAGAAGGACTCTCCTACCCTCTATTATGATTAGAATTCTCAATTGTATCTCTAAATAGTAAAAAACAAAGTAGCTTCGAATAAAGACGTCATACTTGACCGTTCTTCTCCACGAAGGCATTTTCCGAACGGATGATAGAATCACTTAATCATGATCCAGCCCTAGTTGTTCCCCCAGTGACACCCTGAGCCGAGGTTCGTCCCCATAGCGGGTAGCCCTCAGCGTGGTCGCTTAGTTTTAGCTTTTTGTGCCTGGCTGAAGGCTCTAGTAGTTTAGTTTCCACAGGATCACCCGGCTAAGCAGTAGCCAATCTCTCTGACTGAACTGCGATACGCCATATAAAAAAAAACGTAGCCGTCGTTCTGTTTCTCCGCAGACTTCTTCTAGACTACCGAACGAATTTTGAAAGGCTTTTAATAGACAGAGCGACAAGGAAGGTTTTAGTATATAATTTGCAACGTGCGAACCCAGAACGGGTCGCTAGTTTCAAATAAAATGGAAAACATATTTCTAGGAAGAAATAACAAGAAGTAGAATTCATCTGATAGTAAAGAATGAAAAAGTGTTTAACTGTCACAAAATTACATACATATATACTTGAAAGAAAAAATATAAAAAAGAGTATGTGTAATTGTTATTTTAAATCATGTTTTTGCGAAAAAAAGTCACCTTGAATATTTCACTCAACAAGTACCTTAGCGCCGTAACGATTCTCAGCGTGTACCAGGCTAGTTGGAAATTAATCAGCACGTGGTTTAGTTCTGCCTTCTTAAATATTTGATGGTGTTTGTTCAGACTGTGAGCCTGATCGATCTTTGAGCTTCTCTTTGATGTATAACAGATGTTTACAGATTTGGTTTTATGACTACTTATGTTTACTAGCGGTACTGAAGTTTTGAGCATCTTTATGCAATTTTAAGATCTTTTCAAACGTCGGATTCTGATTAAGAACGAGGGCGGGCAGATGTACCGTATTATTTAAAACATTTAACAGCGTTTTCCGTGTATAACCAGCGAATCCCATTAGACAACACCGCGATACCATGCTGGAAAACTTCAACGTTTTAAAATATTCTGACTGCGTCGAATTTTAAATATTCTATATGTTTTAAATTGTCCAATCTGTTCGGTATTGAATTATAAGCGGGCGATACAGCGTTTCATGAATTGAATTTTCGTTTGATTGGAAGTTAATTACTTCATAATAGTGTGCTTTGAAACAGTGTTTAGGTCTCTTGGAATCGGACATTTGATTGAAGTGACTTACTGCGAATTAAGAATCATATCATGTAGTTGTGGTGTCAGTATTGTGCTCGAAATGATATGATAAATTGACGACAAAATTAATAGTTTAGATTTACTTTAGTCGAAAATCTGCAATTTATTTGCAAACAAAAGTCTTTATTGTTAACAGCACAACAATAAGTTAAGCCAAGAACTCACGACGCTTCTAATGAACAGTAGTACAACAGAACTTAGTATGCATACACATAAATACGTTGTAATATCAAGCTAACTGTCTGCACTTTTAACATTTCTTAAAGGAAATTCCGGACGGTACAAGAGAATTCCGTCTGCGTAATTCCCTCGTGATTCCAGTTAATTCTGGTGGTTTGTAAGAGGTGTGAGCTAGAGTTATTGTTTGTACATCGCCCGCGCGGCTAGGACGCTCAGAGCGGCAGCCGAGCCAAGCTCTGCTCTGCACACCAAATAGGATTACGGTATGTCCACGCCCGGCTTTCATTTTTCTGCTACACCGTCCACGGCTTAAGTCTCGCCCAGCAATCTGTACCTACTTACGGTTTGAACTCTTATGTTAGTTTAAACTTCGTTTTCTGGTTGGGATGCAAATGGAATAGATGGAACTCATGATTGCAAAAGCATGACGTCACTGAAAATACTACAAAAAATAACGGCTTATGTAAATAAATTCGCCATTGGAGATATTTAAAAGAAAGCACTCGCTGGGCGCGTTCCCGAGCATATTTTGGACGCGTCTCGTAACAAGATTTAATTTATTTTTTTCCACTCCGCTATTTTATTATATTACCTACAGATTTATCTTTTTTACGCTTGTATTTTATTATTTCGTAACGTCAAAGATTTAATATGGCCGCAATAACTTCTGGACTGCCGTTAAATTATTAAATTGTTGTTATGTTACAAAATGAGTAGCAAAAAGTACATGAAATATTGTTTTACGATATGTTGGGCTTTGTTTTATTTGGAACGGCTACTGTCAACTCAGCGCTTGTTTGCTCGATATTTTGCTACATTCCAGTCTGAATGGTTTGTTGAATATCCAGTAATAAAGCCTGAATAGTTTGAACATTTTGTTTCTGTTAGTGTGTGGTGTGGTGGTGCTGTACAACATGTGGGAGCTAGACGGGAGGGGGGGGGATGTGGGGGTGACCGGGGTGAGGATCGGCCTCTATATATTGCGAGCTTTCTGTTATGGACCATTACCGGCGCATTACTGCGCTTATATGAAAATTACCTACGATACAATTTCAACAAATGGAAAGCGAAAATGCCTTCAAATACATGTTGTCTCCGGATGTATGTATTTATTGTATTCGGGATGTGAAAATTCACCTCGGAGACAACACATTATTATATACCTACGGCATTTAAGATACAAGGTCGACGTCTCGCTTCTCTAGTGAAATTCTCAAACGAAGTATTTACTCTTGTAAAAGTTAATTCAACTGAAAAGCAGTGCTTCGTCCGAGTTGTACCTAAGGTACATGGAGCTGGATGCACTAGGCGGACTCAAGTTTTATTTGTCATCTTTCTACAAGCGAAATGGAAAACAAGGCAATCAGAACTTTGACAGAACTGAGAAAACTTTCAGCCGGGAACTGAAGTAAATTGACTACATTGTGTTACGGCCGCTGTGAATTCAAGTCGCTTCGGAATGAAAATATGGGCCCAAGTTGGCTCGGAGGCAACAGATTTCACCACCCACCATGATAAATAATAGCCCCTAACTTTCTCATATTAGCACTTATAAGAGAAGAAGTCTTTGGTAAAGTACCTAAGTATTATAATAGTTGGGGACATAAAAGATGTTTGGAATTACATTTTTTTCTCTATTATTGTGATGTTATTGGGTAAATAAGATTTGATTGTTTGAACGGTAAGTTAGAGCATTCTTATTGTAATACGTATTCTCAATACAGTTTTGGATGTGAATGTGGATGTATATATGTAGAAGTAGAGAAAGGCAGACAAATTATTAAAAATGATATGCTAGTAAGAAAGAGACTGTTGGGATGACGGCGAATAAGGTTGTATGGAAGAATAAGTCATGTTGAGCTCATCCTATATAATTTAGGATAAGGACAGGAGGATGATGATAATTTTTATTATGTTTATCAAACTATTATTGTCCTTTAAGTTACGCTAAGAATGTCTTCGTTGTTCAAATTCCTACGAAATAGGCTTGCATAATACTAAACAGTAAAACAGCAAGCTTTACTTAAGTAGCACCCAGTTTACACTTAGTTAACTGTAAACAGGTGGATTTATTAAAAACTTAAAAGCTGTGTGTCCCTGAATGTACCGCAGTAAGCTGCACAGGATAACAGCTTGTCCTGATTTATTTAAGCAGTTGAATAAAAATATAAAGTGTTGGTGGTTTGTTCTATATTTTTTTTGTATTTATAGAAAGAAAATTAGTATGAAATGCTTAGATTAGGTACTAGGCAATAAGAAATAAGAAGAGGAATGTGTAATTTGTAGGCCTTATATTCGTAGCAAGCACTTAGCAGTGAGCAGTGCAGAGCAGTGGTGGCCCAGTGGTATCGGCCGCGACTTACAAGTAGTAGGTCGTGGGTTCGAGCCCAGGCAGACGCTTTACTTTGTGTAAATTAATTATTCAGCACTACTCTCAAAACGGCGAAGGAATACATCGTGAGGAAACCGAACTATCATAGAACCAAAAATTCGAAGACATGTGACATCCACCAACCCGCACTGGGCCCACGTGGTGGATTACGGCCAATTCCCTCTCACAGAAAGGAGGCCTGTGTCCCAGCAGTGGGAACATTAATAGGCTGATGATGTGATGTGATGTGTGCGTAGCAGTGCTACGAATCGTGACGTCAGCACTATATATTTTAAACAAATTAGTATTGTCAGTAAATGACATGAAAACCAATTAAGTGTTTAATTCGGAGCGAACCGAAAAATTCCACTCACATTCCGGATACTGCTTGTAAATTAGTCGTAAAAAGTAAACAGACGAAAGGTTTTTTCACAACACGATTGTGATGCAGTAGCCAATATATTGGCAGAATAATCTACTAATGTAAATGAAACCCTACTCGGTTCTATAAATCGGCTTTGACTGTTGGAACTTTTCCACCGAATATATTCTTCTGTATTTCGCCTCGGAGATCGTTGTAAATAGGATTTATATCTTTGGTAGTGCACGCACCTTATTTGCAGCAGAGTTTGATTAATGGCCTATAGCCTATGGAGGATGAGCGGGATTTGTTAGGTAGCGTTAATTGTAACAGCATGCTCATATTGCTTATTTTTAGGCCAGGAACTCGTATCATTCACCATCATAATAAAACCAAGCAGAAGCTTGGCTTTGTTTGCCGTGTTTCGATTTCCTCAAAGCCTTAATGGTTTTGTTGATTCCCTATTATTTAACAAAAAATATTTTGAATAATTTTTTTATGTGTGACTGTCTCTTTAAGCATTTTCCACTTACACTCGATGTCGATGTTTTTAAGCAAATAACCGCATCATACGTGTCATATAATAATTTTATCTTTTAATTTTTTTGAAAATCTTTATATTGATAGGGATTTTTTTCTCTTCACCACCCTTGGTTGACTGGTAGAAAATGCCTAAGGTATTAAGTCCGCCTTTGTACCTTTTGTGCATGAAGTCTAAATAATAAGTAAATCGCACTAATATAATAAAGGCGAAAGTTTGTGAGTGTGTTTGTATGTTTGTTACTTCTTTACGCTCAAACGTCTGTACGGATCTGGCTGAAATTTGGCACAGAGATAGATTATAGTATAGAGATATTTTTATTTCGGGCATATGTTCCCTTGGGATTATTTTCGATATTCACGCGGGCGAAGCCGCTGCCAGAAGCTAGTAATAAATAAAACCGCTGGCCGTATGGTAGCATATCGCATGATAAGCCTTTAAATTGTCACAAGGAGCTCTAACAAGACAGAATGTTCTTAGAGTAATATTTAATCAAAAGCTAATTAGATAACGTAAGTGCCCGCCATTTTTCGTGTTGCCAGCTTGAGGTTGGCGGTGTCATGTAAATGGATCGGCGTGTAATTGGTTTGTTGAACCAATTTTTTTTTTGTAAAAAATTAAAAGATCATATTATATAAGTTTCCATACAAAACTATTTTTAGTTTTTTTTTTTCACTGTAATTACAAAGTAAAATGCAATTGAAAATAGTTTTTTGATTCCAGTACCGAAAACACCCCGATAGTTTGCCGAACAAATCCGAGCCCGTGTGACGTCACAACGTTCATTTCTACTCATTGTAGCACATAGCTGATACAGTGTTTTGACTTTTAACCGATTCAATCTTGTTATTATCGTCAATATATTGATGAATATCGAATATATTGATCATAAATATCGAACCTTAAAAGTTATCGTGCTTGCTTCGTACCATTATGTACGAATACTACAAAAAGATCCCAATTATATGTGATTCGCGCAATAGCCCCTAGTACCTAGCAATCTACTAAATTTGAGCAATGTTCTATGTCTAACTAGATTCCAATTATAATGTGTTAATTCTGTTGTTATCTTGTTCTAATTTAGTATTAGATTCGTATTAAATTCTTACTTTGATCATTAAAGACTGAGATTATGAAATTTTTAAGGGAACTTTCGAGCAAAGTTGACATTGTTGTATAATTACGTAACTTGAAAACATGATTTTTTGTTTATGGTGATATATTCATTATTTTATACTTAAATGACAGATATAGGCGTAAAACTAACATTTCTGTTTGAATTGTGAGAATCGATCGACGTATTTAAGAGATATTTACGGAAGAATTAGTGTAACGAAAATCTACCAAGTTAATATTTTTACGTTTCTGTTCTACAAACTTTTTAGTGTTTGTAAATATATAATATAGACATTAGTGTTCAATATTATTAAGGGCTATTGTCAATCTGCCTAGCCTTTAACCCAGTAACTGGGTAACACGGTACCCCTTGGCAAGACTGGCGTCAGATCTCAAGCTTCTGACTACCCGTAACGACTGTCAAAGATCTTCAAATGACAGCCGGGACCAACGGCTTAACGTGCTTACCGAGGCACGGAGGAAACACGGTATGTTGAAATGGTCACCCATCCACGGACCGACCTCGTTAAGCGTTGCTTAACCTTGATGATCGAACAGCGCGGCTGTTTTTATTTAGCCACGAGCTCCTCTATTAAGGGATATGTAAATAATGGGTTTTACCAAAAATTTTATGTGTATGTGTATTATATTTAGTGGTATCTAATGAAGTTTTTTGATATCCAAAGTCAAAGTTTCGCGCCAATCGTGTTTGTTTACTTTTTATTTTACACCAATATTACCTACTTATATGTAAAAACGATTACGCTATGACAATTATGTTTCCTAATGTACCTGGTTAACAACAATATCTAACACCGGTCTACTCTCACGTATTATTCATTACGAATATTTTATTTATGCACAAAACTTCCAATTCATCCATCAGGTGGGTATATTATCGACATTAGCCTTTATGAATCCTTTATCACACATGACTAAATAAAATTTGTTGTTTATTAATATTTTTGCACTAGTTTTCGGATATTTTAGTCAATCTACGTGTAGTTGACACTATAGTATCATGATTTCCTTGAACGTTATGACGTCACCAACATGGCGACTCATTGTGGACCGTTTGTAGTCACGTGGTTCTTTTCAAAATTTTGTCGATTTTCAATTGCTTACAATAAATTGAAAAAAAATATTTAAGAGTTTTTTGAAACGACAACATAATTTAAGTTATGTAAAGTTTCGAAATACATTAAAAAAATCGTCATTTTTTTTTAATTCAACAACCCAATTGCAAGTATAAAATATCAATTTGGCGGGTGCTCGTCACCTGCGACCCCGGATTAAGGACTACACGGGTACCTACCTACTGTTAATATGCAGATGAGGCTCTCACCTTACAAGTTACGAGGAGGGATGGACTGACTAGTCGGCGACTAATTGAAAAGCCGACTATCTAACCACATTTTTAGTAAGCAACTAGTTGGCTGATGCCGGATGCCATGCTGATTAGTTGGCACTAATGAGCTATAGAAAAATAGCAGATAAGTAACCTCTTTTTTTAAGTCGGTAAAATGAGCAATACTGCAGGATTTACATATTTAAGAATTAAATTCGTCTTACAAACTATAATTTGCAACTTAGACAACGCTACTTAAACGATTTAATAGTAAAATAATTAACAAAATTATACCTACCTTCTAATCACCCAAATCGCCTAGTCTAGAAAGCTGACTCTACAACCACATTAATAGTCGGCGACTAGTCGGACCTTTTAGCTTCAAGATGTCGGCCATGTTAGCGTTAACTAGTCGACTAGTCAAAGTCGGCCCAGCTCTAGTTACGAGTCATCAGTCTGAGTGCGTATTGTGACAAAATTTAACAGGTTCATATTTCTATGCAAAACCCCAAGGCAGGAAGAGGCACACGGTTCTCTGCTGAAAACGGACGCTTTTTACAACCTTTTTATAGACACGGTGATACGCCCTTAAAGAAACAACCTTGTCAAAATTAAATGTACTCCAAAGTTACCTTAAATTAGCTACAATTATATATATTTTTGGTAGAGCTGAGATTTTAAATACATTAATTCTATTCAGGTGTCTTCATTAAATTGTCTTAACCTTCTTAAGAAGATTTAGAGATGTGTTTAAGGTAGGGGCTATCCGAATAACAAAAGACTCCGTATTTTCTTGTGTTTATTTGTTCCTTTCTTTGGCTGTTTCAACCTATCTCTAAAATGGTTGGTTTAAAGGATACTGTGGGATATTTAGTATCAAAACAATGTTGGCGCTGGAATTCGGATACCAAACGCCTGATTGAGTCTCTGATCAGTAAATCGGCTATTTACTGTTGTGATTGGTTCTCCGAAATAACAATCGCATGACATGACAGATGAAATTAAATAGTCTTTCAGGAATAGAATAGAATAGAACCCTCCATTATGTGGATCAATTTCTGTATTGATTCTAGAGTATAAACCATGTTTCTACGAAAAGCCACGATTAGTGATGGTACTCGTATTTATATGCTGCCGGCAGTCCTCGGTGAGACCTGGCTGACGAGCTAATCTTCTCACCATAGCATTAGCTATTGCCGAGTATCTCATGCCAGCACGGATATGAAGTTTAAATAAGCCCCTTCGTCTGCATCTCCAAGAAGAGCTCTTTGATAAAATAGTTTCAGTACGTCTTACAACACGCTATCGGACTAGAATTAACTATAGTTGGAACGGAAGCACAAAGTTTTAACCAATACAATGAAAGTGCCGAACTGGTATTACAAATGTTCATTAGAACGCATACTATGCATTTTGGAAGACCCGCTCGCCAATACAAGTCGTTCAAATCGATTTTGGCTATGTAACGCGGAAATTCTCCGCACTGGCTCCTGAAATTCTTATGCGGTACGTAATACTTGTTGTTTCTGTTTGTACGACAATATGGAACAGCTTTAAGACAATGGGAGATGTAAGCTTAAATAAACTGGAGAATTATAAAATATACGGTTACTATTAGCCCAATCAACGTCTCGATACAACTAGTCAAACTAACAGATTATTGTTATGTTTATAATAGTGACAGAGCGTATCCAGTTGGTGATTCAAAAAGTCTTTGGTTCAAAGTTGGAAAGTCCTCTGATATCAAAGGCAACCTGATTTTTTGTCTTTAAATTTTACAACAATCGTTGGTTTTTACTCAACTTTTTACTGAATCCTCTGTCTGTAACGGTGCCAACGAAAGACAAAAGAAACATTTTATTTTATTACAGTCACTAGGTCGACCTTAGTATCAACGAAATTAGTTTTGAGTACCCCCCATTGTTAGCCAAGGCTGGTCACCCCGTGGTTAAAGCGGGCCGAAAGGTTCGAGACTTGAAATGTTAATGAGTAACCTACTTACCCCATCTTTGTTCGAAAGCGTGATTAGGCGTCGCTGTCAGTATTCCTTGGTATATTCTAGAACTAGTCAAATATTTGCGGACTGTCGGACGGTATCCCCTACATTCTACGTACCTGTATGCTATGCGGGCACGTCTTTCAGACAGTTTATTTGCACTATTTATACCTGCAGGGCAGTATACGTTTACCTCCATCAGTTTTGTGTGTGTTTGTCGGCAAAGAAATATGTTTGTGTGATCGTGTTTTCAGTTCGGTTAATCGGTTTTTTTTATATACCGCGTTCATATTCTGCGTTGTTGTTTATATTCTGCGTTCTAAATGGAAAATTTAAGTGGTGTGACAGCCACAAAATTTTCAGGCTCTTAATAATCATTTGTTCTACGTGTAATTCATTATACTGCTACATTGTCCATATTTTCTAATAAACCCCTGTCAAATTTTAGTTTTGCCCCAGATCACTCTGAACTATTATTATGTTTGCATTTACAAAATAAAAATGACATGTGCAATATGTCAAGTACGTATCATAAAATAAACATTTCCATCGCTGTAACAAAAAACTTGAGGGATTACATCCGTATAAATAACACAGCGGGAAAATAACAATATCGCTTGGAACTCTTGATAATTTTTCACCCGAGTGTCAAATGCTCGTAAAAGATATTGGAAACAATTTGAGCGATATTTAGCCCCCGCGGACCTATTCGAAAGAGGACGTCTTTTGCGAGAAATATGAATAGCTATCACTTATTTGATCTTCACACTCAATAATGCTCGAAGAACTCAATAACCTTTCGATTAAAACTGACAATCGACTTGTACTCTATTATGTAACAGACAAGCATACCTGCTTGTAAAACTTTCGATTGGGTGAACCTATTACGAAAGGTTTGTGCTACCTTTAACTTTTCATTCAAGACATTTATTTTTCTTGTCCGTCCTAAAAAAACAAGTGAGCACACCATCCGCCCGGCATCATCAACTGTAGCCGAGGGTAAAGCGCCTTGTATATTTATGTGATTGCTGCGTTCATTTCAGCTTTCTAGAAAACCACTTTATTTTTTGTTGACCTCATTTTATTGTTAATTTTGTTTAAGTTACCATTACCGTCCCTAATTTTTGAGTTCCGAATCCAACTATCTCACGAATTTCGAGGCTTTGTACAAATAACATGGTAGAGGCGTTACAGTACAATAGCGTTACTTTAATCGACGATGTTCGACACTTGAGTAATTGTTAAGAGATAATCGAATTTTGTTGCTCGGTATTGTTGTAGAGAGAACTTGAGCGTTATTTGTTCGTATGTTAACAGCTTAGATTTATGAGCACCGTTTAGTTTTTGGTCCATTCTTTTCGAGTTGAGGATTACTATTAGTAATGTCGGTGTTCATTGGTGCTGAGCGGGGTGGCTCGGCCGGGGCCGGGCGGCGCGTGCGACTGGCGGCCGGCCCGCTCTCATTAATTGTCTCTCGGCCAACACACAATTCGGCCCGCGCTGTATGAGAATGACAGCACTCGTTAGTTATCCCCCCGTTTGTTATGTTGTTATGACTCCGACACTATCTATTAACTGTTGATAGTGTTATTTACGAGTTATGGCTGTAGGTAGTTTATGTTAGGATTATAACAAGGTTAGTCCACCACGGCTTGCTCGTAACAAATGCTGCACGGCGTAATAAAACTAAACATAAACTAAGTAGAAACTGGGTGTTCACGAACACGTTAAAGCTTAACGACGCTATCAGCTGGAAGTGTTATTTGAACCGTCTATGGGGAGACGTAGAGTGCACTGTTAGTAGAGCCTGACTAGAGAGTTACTCTCGCACTGAAACATTACGAGACAACACGGCATCAGCTCGCAGCGCGTGTCGCACATGCGACTTAGGCCCACTTGAACGAAATACTTAACTCAGAGTTAGTTGCTAACACGGGGTTAAATTGACAGTTTGTCATGCCTTATTGTCACACCTCATGTAACCTCGTGTTAGCAACTAACTCTAAGTTAAGTTTTTCGTGCAAGTGGGCCTAACTCATAACGAAGTATGTAAGGTGTCCCAAAACTGTGCAACTCATTCAAATTGAAGAAACTTTAAGCAAAAAACAAGATCTAATCAACTTACTTACATAGATACTTATTATTATTTTTTAGAATGTTGCAACCTATACAGTAGGTACTTACTAATTCCATGGCCGTGTCACTGTTTCGCGTATCCTGGAACATGAAAATAAAACCGTGTTAAAGGAACACACGCGGGTAACTACGCATGTATTTTCCCTTTCATTTCCGGTTTGCTCAGTTGTGTAAATATTTGAAATGTAACATAAATAGATTTGAACGCAAATTCGAAAACGTAATAATATGTAGTGGGAGTGTCGTCATAGTCCTTATGAAATAACAGTTTCTTAGCGCGTAGCTTGCTAATTGAATTTATGTTTTGAATTACACTTAGACAACAGATAATGTAATATTTACTGCTTATACTTACTGAGTGTATTCGATTTTCCGTGAAATTTTAAGGTTAAGTAGTATCCAGCTGATGAGATAGGCAAAAGGAAAAAACATTTTAACAAAAAATTAAACCGACGTCCAAACCAAAACACTACAAAACGAAAAATAACTTTCTTTTTCGAAGTCGGTGTCTTTGGTACCTATTGTTTTCCGTTTTTCTACACTTTCTCTTTCTCACGTTTCTCTTTTTAGTTTTGGTAGGTACCTCCAATTACCATGAAAATTATGTATAGACAAAGTACATCTCACGACGATTATAATAAGCGCAAACATGACTAGGATACTAATTTCGGAGTTCCAGTGCCTACCTTTCGGCTTCATCATTAGATCAGTTCGATGGTACTATTTTTATCAGTGCCATAGTATCACAGTCGCTTAACTATTCAAGATATCTTATACTCGTGAGATACTTAGCATTATGGAGTTTGAGTGGCCATCTGGCGTCTTCTTCATCAGTTCCACTGCACCAGATGATACTTTCTGAGTGCAAATGATTGCATTGTTAATCAATATACCAAAATAGCTATATGTACGCCTATTATATTTGACGAGTTCCTTCTATTTCTCCAGGATGCCATCATCAGATCCTGACTTAATGACCGTGGGACTATCTGGGAAGTATAGCCTTCGAAACAAAAAAATAATGAAAATCAGAAAGAAAATCGGTCCAGGCGTCTTTGAGTAATCGGGGAACATACATAAAAAAGAAGATACCGATGAATTGGAAACATATATACTTCTTTTTCTGAAATCAGCTAAAAATTACGCGGCAAAAGAAACACTACAAAAGAAAACCTCTCTCTATCCCAGTAAGTTTTACAAAACTTAAAAAAAATAATTTGATTAAAGCAACTAATGGTACATTAGGCTTTGTCACGCTTGTTATTACAATAGTGTCCTTAGGATTTCAAAGTGTACAGCAATTACAAAGGTTTCACCCTGGGTGGCTCGAAGGCTGTCCGAGATGTATCTAAGTAAATAATTAACAAGCACCCTGAGTTAGGACGAAAGCCCGCCTGCTCACATGGACCCATTTTATGTTTATCGTGACAAATATGGACCTTCGGGCTTAATATTACGTACTACCAAGCACTTACACTTGCCTGCTAGGGGCGGAAACAATTGCGACATCAACTATTCATACCATACCTAAGTAGGTAACACTTAACTGGTAAACAATGGTACCTACTTTCCACTCTGTGCATTTATTTTGAGAGCAATTTCCCTAATAACTTTGAGGCGCTTATAAAGGAAATTGGCGATCCGCCTTGAGGACACTCTGAACCTTCCCAGGAATGTTATCTCTTCCCACGGGAAATGTCTCTTTAGTGCATGAATTTTAAACTTGCAATAATAAGGCCGACGATAACCGCGGCTTGTTAGTTGAATTGTAACGGTTTTCTTGATAAATATATAGCCTCATTTCTTTAATGTAGTAAATAGCTTCTACTATATTAAAAAATTCTCAACTGATCATGTATTTCAATCTTATTCTGAAAATAGGCTACCTAACTCTAACTCTTTATTTTATTTTTTTCGAACTTCACTTTTTTTAGAGTCATATTCTGAAAATAGGCCATTTTAAAGTTTCACAGTACAGCACGTAGTTTTCCGCATGGAATCTTTTCCAGCTGCAGCCTTGGATTATATTCACATGTTTTACTTACTACCTTTTCTTGTTGCTTTGCTGGTAGCCAAAAACTTATACCTTATACCTAATCTAAAGGTAAAATGACCCCCTTATAAAGCATTTAGACCGAAGACCCTTGACCGCTCGCTACACGTGTAAGGCTCTAGACAGACGGACTGTGTTTGAATGCAGTTAGTACGACTGCAATAAAACTGCAAAACAACCGTGCAGTCCGATTGCTGTCGGTATACAGTTGGTGTGCAGTTCCAACGACAACTGCAAACTGAAACTTTGCAGTGGGAGTGCAGTCGAAATGAAGTCCGTCTGTCTAGAGCATTACTTCAAGAAGTAAGTACCACAGTTTATGTAAAGACAAGACCACATCTTACGTCAACTATAAATCAATCACATCGGAGTCAAGGCTCCATGTGTTAGATTGATTGAAGGATTCGGTACATATGCCTCAAGTATCCGCCTCGACAACGTGTAAAATAAATACAAAACAACTTGAATGGGCAAAAAGGATGTTCAAGTCCAACTACAGTACGCGTCCTTAAATTACAAGGTACATAGAGTTTAAGAACGTGTCAAAGCGTCTTCCTTGATGTAATGTAACATTTTACCGCTCGTGTACCTACTACACTTAACAACGTGTGTTGAGAGAGCGAAGTACCTTATTTATGAAAATGTGCTCAAATGAGGCCGTAATAAATGCCTAGCAAGCCGAATAATTTTATCCAACTTCGTTGAATAATGCTAAACAAATATAACCAAACTAAATAAAAGCTAATGAAGCAAATACACATCCAAAATACAAAAATACTAAACAATTTCCATAATGAGATAACTCATTGAGTCAAACCGACTCCGAATTTGAAATAATTCGTCAATTTATGTCTTATCAGCGAGAAAGTAAGATTTTATCAAGTGAGTGATGAATTCGATTCATCTTGGGGTGAATTACAGCCAAATGTAATTCCTTTTAGAATTGAAAGGGAATACAGATCTTCGTCACAATAGAGTGGATCTTGAGTAATGTGTAATCAGCGTAGTAAAATCTAAAGCGGGTCTGTTCAAACAACGTCATCCTTTTGTTCTCGTAATAAACTGTCAGGGCACAAAAGAAACTCACCGACATCGGATGTCACCCTGTTGAAATTTAGAGCTTTTCTCACACGCTAACGGCCGTATCCCATCCACTCAAAGGCGGTTTATGAAAAGATCCACCACCCTACTTGTATCTCTGTACGAATGTCGTATTCGGATCCATTGTGGCTTAGACAAAGGGTATTTAAAAGAGTTCAAACTAATAAACGTGTCTATTCTCTCCTACAACGTCCTACAACGTCGTTAAAGAGTTTCTCGAAAAGAATATAATGTAGTACTTTTGTTTCACAACCTACTGCACTATTTTTAGTGTCATAGTAAGCGGAAAACCTCCGTAAAGGTGCTTTTGTTCTATTTCATGTTACTTTAGTAATGGAAAAGGGTAGGGTATATTAGCTTTCCGCTGTGGACGTCAATTGCAATTGACTGGTTCATTTGTATTCGTGTGGGAAAGTATTTTACAGAACACAACCATCATGCCGGGCTCTTATGAGGGTTAAGCAGGGTAGGTATTGCCAAACACTGATGGTTCATTACTAACGAGAAATACGGTTTGTAATATCGTGAGATAGGCGGATCTTAAAAGACAAATAAGGAAACGTTTCTCTTGAAAAGCTTGTAGGTAAATCAAGTAACTAAGTTGACATTTCTGAGGTGTAACCGAAAAAAAAACAGGTCGAAGATGAGCTTTCAAAATATCTAATTTTAAAGCAGCTGCAGTTTTTAAGAAGTAAATTTCACCACGCCCATATAAAAACCATTACGGTTCTACGAAGTGGACATAAACAGCCGCTCCGCACCGAAAGATAGTTTATAATAACCCTTCTGCAGCTGCGGCGTCGTAATTCCCATCTTAATATTAATATCAAGACCGAGACAACGATAAAACAAGAGAAAAAGAAATTCATAACCGCGTTCATATTTCAATGGTTTAATTATTTTAGGAGCCGTAAATTTTGTGCTTATGTTGGCTGATTTTACTAACGTTGGCTATGAATGGTGGGGAATTAAAAGAATCTACAAGTCAAAACAGCGTGTTTTTTTGGAACCGACCTAAATACCCTGTTTGACTTGGGTGTGATATTTTTCTCACACAATGTAAGGTAATACGAGGCAAAAGTAATAATTTCACGTACAGTGCAAAGAATAAGGCTAATCATTCTCTGCCGAGGGTGTGAAGTATTGTGACTCTACTGTTAAAGGATGGGCAGCTAAGGTTAAAAAAAAAGCTGAGCAGCGGTTGATTGGCATTAACAGCAAAGTGGATCGCTATTGCTGATCATATTCTGCTGATCAGGATTCCAGTTTAGGGTCAGCCAAACTGTTATTGGGTTTTGCAACTGGAATTTCGTCGCCGGAGTTTCGATTACACAGAACTTAATTATAACTGGCGAAACAAGAGTATTCTCTAGGTACACTACTGCCTAACCCTTCTTGGAAAACAGTAACACATTTAAGTTATGTAATGTTACTACGTAAACCTAGCCCAGCTTTTGTGAGTTCATCGTCAAACACAGCAAGTAAGTATATTCGTGTACATGCTGAGTAGTAGAATTCCAGCTACTCCGCATTTAAAGCAGGTTGTAACACTTAAGTAAATGGAAATGGGGTTGCTGTGTTACTCGTAAAACATGTGATCCTTAACCCTACGGAACACGACCCAACAGCGGTCGCTCTTGCTACTTATTCACCGTCGCCAAAGCTCGGAATACCAGTGTAACTCTCTCTAATCCCCTATAATCATACATGGATGTCGTACTAGACTTAAGGAATTAATGAGGTCATGTGTCCCTGATATATCATAATGCGAACAACTTACCTTGTTCCCCGAAAGTTTGGAATGAGGTTGAAAATTCTCCGAATTGTGAATGGAGGGATTGTTTATGAGATTTAATGAGAGAATTAAAAGTTTTATGGAGGTTGGAGCCGATAATTTATAATAAGGCCTGTATTAATTTCTTAATGATGATTTTTACTTTTCAATTAACACTGATTTATTATATTTCCTACGTATTTAATTTTACAGAAGTGTAGCTAGAGTATCTTCAAATTATTTCATGAACCGACTTCCAAAAAAGGAGGATGTTATCAATTCGTTGACTGTGACCTCAGAACTTGTTTCTGGGTGAACCGATTTCGATGATTCTTTTTTTATTTGAAAGCTGGTGCTTGTCATGTGGTCCCATTTCCATCAAGATCTGATGAAGAACTTCGGAGATATACATCAGAACTCTTCAATAAATGACGGCAAATCATTCGAGATAGCTGCAATCGCATTTCGGTTTATTGTTTACACCATTTCATAACATAACATCACACAAGTTCGCTCTAAAGGGGTACCCAGGTGTAAACATTCACCTTTGTATACTCTTATTCCAACGGTTTTGTTTTAGTTTCATGTTATTGGGTTAATCTATTCTGGCTTCACTTTGGGCATTCTTGGTACAAAGCCTATATAACTGGTCCATTATCTACCTCAACTAAAAAGTGAAAAATAAAAAAAACTTTTTACAAAATATACAAGCGACTTCCAAATAAAAACACTACAAAGTGAAAAATAACTTAAATTTCGGAAGTCGGTCTCAAAAAAGGAAGAAACGAAAACAAGAACACTGACTGACGAAATTGAAGTTATTTTTCACTTTGTAGTGTTTTTTTTTGGAAGTCGGTTGTGTTTTTAAGAATGATTGGCACTGCAGTAAACCGGATAGTAAAGATTTTGGAAAATAATCAGATTTGATTGGAGTCTCATCTAAAGTAATGATTGTTTATTTAGATGTTTATAAAAGGTTATCTAAGGACTTGGACACTGAAAACTGCAACTTCTAGCAATGGCATCGATGCGTTTGCAGTCGTGCCTTTGAGATGTGTTGCTGGAGAAAGATGCTCCGTATCCCCTGGAGAGCATGTCGTACTAACGTCTCTATATTGTGAGAACTCAAAATCTCCTCGCGGCGGTCGTCCGAGTGTCTGCGCAGAGTTCTAGAATGCTTCGGTCACATTGCGAGGAAAGACGGAGGCAACCTCAAAAAGCTCATCGTGACCGGCAAAGTAGATGAAAAAAGACCTCATGGACGCAGCGCAATACGTTAGTTTGACCAGATCCACACCGCTCTTGACTTTACAGTTCACAACTCCCTCCACACAGACAGAAACAGTTGGAGGAAGAGCGATACAAGAGAAATTGATGCAGAAGAAAGGTCACGTCCCTTAATGTTGAGGAATACGACGCAAGGTGCAGGAAAAGGTTATTCAAATAAAATATGAACATTCTTGCCATGATAGAATGGCTGAGTGTCATAAGTTATTTTTTATCTTAAAAGTTAAGGCCATTTGAGCAAAGCCGCGGCAAAACACTAGTCATTTCTGTAGCGATTATAGTTTTTAATAAATGTACTTAACAGATATTTATCAATAGATTTTATGTGTGTTCGTTCAAAAGTAATATAAACGAACGCCAATTAACTGGTTTTTTACTAGCTTAATGCCAAATGTAATGAGGCATTCAATAAATAAATAGGTGATCATGCGGACAACGTTTAATTTTGTATTTATGAAAGTGGTGCATTTCTTAGTACCTACCTATTTTATTTTATTTATTTATTAAAAGTGTATGCACAAGTACAAAGATGGACTTGGCATTTTCTTCCAGTCGATATTTAGGGTGGTGCAGAGATAAAACAAGGAAGGTGCAACTAAATAAAATAAAGTAAATAAATGTTTATTCGTACAAAAAAGGTTACAATAATTAGTGTTCACAGGTACACAGGGGTTGAACGACACTGTAGGAACTACATTGTAACCATTAGTTAATGAACCCTTCCTCTCAAACTGGGGCAACCTGTATCTTGAGAGACAGTTTGTAAGTTGTGAGAAAGTTTGCGAGAAAATTATAGGAAGAAAAGGAAAACAAAATATGAACACAGAGATCTTATAGAGAAACCGAAACTCTTAAATCAATTTTGTGATGATTCTGCAAATTTCTTGTGAATGTGCTCACGTGCCTTCAATTTGAAAGAGATCCGACTGGTTGCCATCGTAATGTTCTGAGGGAGTTCATTCCAAAGGGAGCTCGCCTGGACAAAGTAGGACAAGGGATAAACCCAGAGCGGTGAGAGGGACTATATTTTAATCCGGTTTTCTCCTGTTGCCACCGTGCACTTTCTCGGCATAAAAATACGGCGACGCAAATCGCAGACGTAGCCAAAACAGTCGCCAAACTGAAGTGGAATTGGACACACATCTGCCGCATATCGCAACAGAATTGGGCAAAAGTAATCACTGATTGGATTCCGAATAACAGGAACCGGTGACGCGGTAGGCCCAGAAAGAGATGGCGTGACGAATTAGACGTCTATCTGAAGGATTGGCCAGATGTAGCAAGAGACAGGAAAAAATGGAAAGACAGAAGAGAGGCCTTTGCCCTGCAGTGGTACATAACATGCTCATAATAAAACTAAGCGATAGATTTGCTTTCTATAAGTGAAAGAAATTCGTAATCGCACCAGGACCTTCCAGAGATACTTACTTTTATTCCGGCTGTATAATCTCGTACGGGAGCCCGGGATAACGCTGTATATTTAGTTTTAAATAAAATACTTCAATGAACTCAGTACTGAGAGCACCGTACATCATCCTCGCGGGCTCTCGCGCAAGAGTCAATTCAATTTCAATTTAATTACCCGGCTGCAAGGAAAGGGTTATGTTTTTCGCGCGTATTTTGTATTTAAGTTTGGTTGTATGTATGTAATATTAACTCGTATCTTCTAAACCACTTGATCTGGCAGTTGGGAGATTTTAGATCTCAGAGATCATTAATATATACTGTGAATAATGAAGGGTCTAAAATGGGGAGTATTTTAGGCCCTCAATTATTCACAATATATTTAATTTAATACTCCCCTGTGGTACGATAAAAACCAGGGTCTCGTCTTCACTGATGCAACCTGTGTCCTGTTGGTCAGGTAGTCCTGAAATATTTTAAGTGCCACCCCTAACACCTACTTTTTAGGGTTCCGTAGCCAAATGGCAAAACACGGAACCCTTATAGATTCGTCATGTCTGTCTGTCTGTCTGTCTGTCTGTCCGTCCGTATGTCACAGCCACTTTTTCCCGAAACTATAAGAACTATGCTGTTGAAACTTGGTGAGTAGGTGTATTCTGTGAACCGCATTAAGCTTTCACACAAAAATAAAAATTAAACAATAAATTTTAGGGGTTCCCATACTTGAAACTAAAACTAAAAATATTTTTTTCATCAAACCCATGCGTGTGGGGTATCTATGAATAGGTCTTTAAAAATGATATAGAGGTTTCTAATATATTTTTTTTTCTAAACTGAATAGTTTGCGCGAGAGACTCTTCCATAGTGGTAAAATGTGTGTCCCCTCCCCTGTAACTTCTCAAATAAGAGAATGATAAAACTGAAAAAAATATATGATGTACATTACTATGTAAACTGCCAGCGAAAATTGGTTTGAACGAGACCTAGTCAGTAGTTTTTTTTTAATACGTCATAAATCGTAAACCGCAATTTACCAAGTACGGAACCCTTCGTGCGCGAGTCCGACTCGAACTTGTTCCAAAATAAGAATCGGGACTGAGACGATGTCAAAGGACTTGGTAAGGTCCAGAATTAGGCCTAGGCACTTTTCCTTCTTATCCACGCTATGGATCACTCTGTCAACAAAGTACAGCCGGCTTAACAAACATGTATTTTACCTTGATCAGAGGATGAGTATTGCCATACGACATGGCAATGCTGCCTGGCTTTTGGGTACAATACCAGTGGACAGTGATGTGGAGGAGTTTTTGATTTAAGTAGTGTAAGTATAGTTATTATACACTGTGTAATTTTTTATCAATGTAAATAAATATACACGGACCTTAATAATAATAATTTATTTAATCATTCAGACGATTTAAGGTCTATTTGATGTCTGTACCATAAATAAACAATTTAATTGTCTCTTTATAATATTAGTTTAGAATACTTGCCATTTCCCAAGTTTTACTTATATTTAGTTAGAAGTGCATGGACTGCATAGCACAATGCACCACGACTCCTTTTGATTCCAGTTTGTTTCTTTTCAGGTTATTTCACACCGGATTCGAGAAGTTCTAAACAAATTAGTTTGACACTAGATTTGTGTGTAAAACTTTTGTAAAATCGCAGTCGTTTTCTGTTCAAGTGAGATTAAGTAGGTAGGTTTTACAATAAGTGCCTCGTTGGTGTAGTGATCGCAAGCGGTACTGCTGAGCATGCGGTTCTGTGTTCAATTCCTGGGTCGGGCAAAGTTTTTTTTTGTTTATTTATCTAGAATTTCTCTGTAGAAGACATTTTTTGTATTGGAAAACCTTTCAATGACTTCTCCCGCTCTGGGTGAAGCGGGATGGCGTGTCAGACTTTTACTGACTAAAACCCACCCGTGTTCCTTCAGTTGTTTGAGCCAGGGCCACGGTAACTCTCTTTCAAATTCAACCGTGAATCAGACAGGCATCGGCCCATGCTGACATCTCTTTGAGGCGCGCGTGGAACACTACGCGCCATCGATTCGGGCCTGGTCCTTATTGGATGGCGAGGTACCCATTACTCGCCGTCCGTGGGCCCGCGCTCAGTAACAGCCTGGTGCCTTGATTTGTGGCCAGTTGATAGCCCCCTATTATAAGATACTTAAATATAGCTGGCGAAATGTGGGTGTACCTCTGCCTAACCTTTCGGAGTACAGGCGTGATGTTATGTTTAAAAATAAAGCATAAAAAAATTACATAGCGGATTGTTGATTAAATTAACTTCATTATGCAAAGTACAGATAATTAGAGCAGTGGTGGCCCAGTGGTAACGGCCCCGACTTATGTGTCGTAGGTCGTGAGTTCGAACCCAGGTAGGAGCTTTACTTTGTGTAAATTATTTCATCACCACTGCTCTAAAAACGGTGAAGGAAAACATCATGAGGAAACTGCCATGTCCTAGAACCAAAAATGCGAAGACATGTGACATTTACCAACCCGCACTGGGCCCGCGTGGCGGACTAAGGCCCTTTATCTATCTCACAGAGCGCATGCCTGTGTCCCAGCAGTGGGAACATGCAAATTACTCTGTTAAATGCAGGTTAACCTATTTCACCGAAATTAAATACTCATATAAAAGAAATATACATAAATGTTGTCAAAATATCGAGTTATTTTGTAAATATAATGAAACTCATTTTCTTGAAAATGGCTATACAGATTCCTGGAACACTTCCATTGAGGGTGAGAACGGTTTCGGGTAAAAACTGTTTCATCAAAGATGTCAAATGGACTTTTATATGATTTTCCGGTGGAAAATTCAAAGCAATTGAGTAAAATAAAATTGGAGAGAGCAGGTGTTCCCAGCGGGGGTCGGCAGTGACTAATGAGCGGTCGAAGCGTGGATGGGGTCAATGGGCACCCCCCGGGACCCGCTTAAATACTTTACGCCGAACATATTAGCAAATATCGCATTTACGGAAATTATTCATAATGCGTGCCTGCCTTTAATAAAGCCACTTAGAGAGTTCTTAGGTGGTGTGTAGTGAATATTAAACCAAGAACAACCACTTGGGCTAATCTGTAATGTAAACTCTTTATTTCTGTAAATATTTATTGCTTTATTTGCATGCTTTTTATCATCTCCGGGGTCGCGGTTTAAATTAAAGTTTTCATTTATAATTATTCAAATCAAGTAAGCAATATTCGCAGCATTCGTACTAAAAGACTTTTAAACTGAAACCACTGGGATTATTATTCATTCAAGTCATACGACATATTTCATTACCAAGTCTGAATAGTTACAGGTAGACAGGTAATAAACATTAATAATTTGATTTTCCCTGAAACGTACGGTGACTGAAATATGCGATATATGCTGTAGTTCAAAATAGGTGGGGACCTAAATATCATGTATTTCGATTTTAAAGGTAAACAATATACGATGAAGTTACTCCGGCATTATATACTGGAACAATAACGTATACTCTGCCCACCTAAAGGTTGGCAACATGCGTCCTGAACGTGTAACTCCACGTAGATATTTATGTCGTCAATTTGTGAACATTTGTAACTTTGTCAGATTGTTCGTGATGTGAAAAACGTCAAAGCGAATGATAGATGACATTCGTTCCGCAATTTGGTAAGGAAATACGTGCGAAATACCTGCAACAATATTTATGGGCGCGTTTTGCTAGTATGCTCGATTGACAGTCAACTAGAGAGCCGCTTGTTTATGGTGGGGCGATACGATTTTATAACCACTTGCTCTGCGCTTGTAATAAACCAGATAACTCAATTTATGGCACTAAAACGGCTGTGTGTCGTCTTGTATGATGCTGTAGTTATATCAAGTTGAGTTACGATGATCACCTCGGGTGCGGTTAATAGCGGCTGTCCTTGCGAACTCATACAATGGCCGCCTGCGTGCTTTGAGTTATTGTTTTCTATAATTATTGCTCCAATAGCAGGTATTTCTAATTGTCATATCGGCAGTCCAGCTTATCGGGTCGATCACAGTATCACTTCGTGATTAATTTATTACCACATCAAATACATCCGTATAAGAGCTGAAGTGGAAATCCAAACAAAATGCTAGCTATTTTTTTACGCTATTCATATTATATTCAGTCGTTCATTTGGTTAAATACATTTTATTTAAAAACTAGCTTTTGCCCGCGGCTTCGCACGCGTAGACTACATGCTTCTCCTTACCATATTTTAACAGTATGTAGAGAAAAAGTAAAAAATTATTATGATAAAAATAATGTAATATGAAAGTTTTTCTTAGTACAGACTTATACTTACCTACTTTAAATCAATACGCTCTATCCTTGTCCTGTCCCTATCCCTTCATTATTTCTGTGTTTATCCATGACTAATAATAAGTAATCATAATCATAAGTAAGTAATTAAATTATAGTATTTCCTTGTAAACAACATTTTTAACAATTTTGGATGTCGGCGCCAATATCACCAGACTATTTGATGATCTAACACGTGAACACGCTACATAGAACTGTCCATGGGAAAAGCAATTCTCCCTCAAATCAACACCAGCATACTTCCAAACCCAAACAACAACAACAACACAACACAAACAAACAAATATCCAAACTTTCATCCCCTATTTCACGCCCTTAGGGGTGGAATTTCCAAAAATCCTTTTTTAGTGCTCACCTACACTACCAAAGGAACCTACATGCCACGTTTCACGATTGTAGCTTCAGCCATTTGGGCTGTGCGTTGATGGTCAGTGAGTGAGTCAGTCAGTCAGTCAGTCAGTCAGTCAGTCACTTTCTTCTTTTATATGTTTAGAAATATTAATAATAATAGGAGAAGAAGATATTAATATGTTTAGATGTTTTTATAAGATGTTAATCTTCAGCCAAAACCCAAAATTCGAAGATCCGAACTTCAATCCTGACCGACTTTCATACAAACTTTCAACCCCTATTTCAGCCCCTTAGGGATGGAATTTACAGAAATCCTTTCTTAGTGGATGCCTGCACAGTATAAAGTATCCATGTGCAAAATTGCAAGTCTCTAGACGATTTCATTATTCCCATGACTTCATCCCCCTTTTCACCCTCATGGGGTGGAATTTACAAAATCCCTGAGAAACGTGAAAATTATTTTTTAATCTTCAGCCTAAACCCAAAATATGAAGATCCTGACTTTAAAACTGACGGATTTTCATACAAACTTTCATCCCCTATTTCACGCCCTTAGGGGTGGAATTTCCAAAAATCCTTTCTTAGTGCTCACCTACACTACCAAAGGAACCTACATGCCAAGTTCCATGATTGAAGCTTCAGCCGTTTGAGCTGTGCGTTGATGGTCAGTGAGTGAGTCAGTCAGTCAGTCACTTTCTTCTTTTATATGTTTAGAATAATAATAGGAGAAGAAGATATTAATATGTTCAGATATTTATTTAAGATGTTAATCTTCAGCCCAAACCCAAAATACGAAGATCCGAACTTCAATCCTGACCGACTTTCATACAAACTTTCATCCCCTATTTCAGCCCCTTAGGGGTGGAATTCACAGAAATCCTATCTTAGTGGATGTCTGCACAGTATAAAGTATCCATGTGCAAAATTTAAAGTCTCTAGACGATTTCATTATTCCCATGACTTCATCCCCTTTTTCACCCTCATGGGGGTGGAATTTACAAAATCCCTGAGAAACGTGAAAATTATTTTTTAATCTTCAGCCTAAACCCAAAATATGAAGATCCTGACTTTAAAACTGACGGATTTTCATACAAACTTTCATCCCCTATTTCACGCGCTTTGGGGTGGAATTTCCAAAAATCCTTTCTTAGTGCTCACCTACACTACCAAAGGAACCTACATGCCAAGTTTCATGATTGAAGCTTCAGCCGTTTGGGCTGTGCGTTGATGGTCAGTGAGTGAGTGAGTCAGTCAGTCAGTCACTTTCTTCTTTTATATGTTTATATATATAATAAAGATACACGCAGTAGTGCGCTGACGGGCTAATTTATTCTTTAATAAAACGACAAATAAACGGCCTATTGAGGATGAGAAGGCATTTGTCTAGCTCATTCCAAGCAGGCTCGCGTTACGCGGGAGAAAAGAACTACGAGCAGAAAATTTTAAAAGTGTTGCCAACGCTTTAATTCTACACAACATCATTTCCCTCTCAAAGCAGCTCCGCGGTACTGAATAATGAAAATATCTTCATTTAAATATAAATATCAAAGACACAAATTCAGATTTACCAAATTCGATTGCGATGATGCCATCGGCGTGCATGCGGCGGCAAGATAAATACAGGTAGCTTGCTTGTGCGTTATATTTAATACGTGTTTATTCTTTGTTCTGATTGTGAAATCATTTCCCACTCAATCCAAATTAATATCACTTTGGTGGTACTCGTATAATTCTTTTAACAGTTATTCTTAATCATATCAGCCGAACGACGTCCACTGCTGGACATAGGCCTCCCCCAAGCGTCGCCACATTGACCGGTCCCGTGCGTCTCGCAACCAGCGGATCCCCGCAACCTTCACCAGGTCAAGGGTCCACCTTGTGGGAGGCCTTCCAACGCAACGTCTTACGGTTCGCGGTCGCCACTCCAGAACCTTTCTGCCCCATCAGCCATCCGTTCTGCGAGCAATGTGCCCTGCCCACTGCCACTTAAGTTTAGCAATTGTTCGAGCTATGTCGGTAACATTGGTTCTCTTACCGATCTCTACATTTCTGTTTCAATCACGCAAGGAAACGCCGAGCATAGCCCTCTCCTTTGACATTTGAGTGACTGTCAAGTTGAAGCTTTCTGATGAGGCCCATTGTAAGCGACCACGTCTCAGAGCCATATGTCATCACTGGCAACACACACTGGTCATAGACTTTTGTTTTGAGACACTGTGGTAAGTTGGACGAGAAGACACCACGCAACTTCCCGAACGCCGCCCAGCCGAGTCGGATTCGACGGTTGATCTCTCTCTCGAAGTTGGCCCTACCCAACTGGATCGTTTGTCCCAGGTAGACAAGTCCACAACTTCGAGTGTAGAGTCTCCAACCTTGATAGGAGTGGGTGTAACATGGGCATTCAACATCACCTTGGTTTTGTCCATGTTCATTTTCAGACCCACTCTTTCGGGAGCTCTACTGAGGTCATCGATCATTGTATTGAGGCTCTCCATGGTCTCAGCCATGACCACTATGTCGTCGGCAAACCGAAGGTGCGTGATTTACTCGCCATTAACATTGATGCCTAGGCCCCTCCAGTCCAGAACCTTGAATACATCCTCCAGCGCAGCAGTGACCGGTTTCGGCGAAATGACATCTCTCTGTCTCACGCCACGCTGGAGAAATATTGGTTTCGAGGTCTGATCCTGAAGACGGACTGACATGGTGGCGTTTCTGTACAAACACTTGAACAACTCAACGTACCGGTAGTCGATCTGGCACCGTTGGAGAGACTGCAGTACAGCCCAAGTCTCGATCGAATCAAAGGCTTTCTCGTAGTCCACAAACACTAAACAGAGAGGCAGGTTATACTCTTTGGTCTTCTGTATAACCTGCCGCAGCGTATGTATGTGGTCTACGGTGCTAAAGCCTTTTCGGAATCCGGCTTGTTCGGGTGGCTGGAAATCGTCAAACCTGCGCGCGAGACGATTCGTGATGACTCTTGAAAACAACTTGTAGACATGGCTAAGAAGTGAGATCGGCCTATAGTTCTTCAGCCGGGCATTGTCAGCCTTTTTGAAGAAGAGGACGATGAGGACGAGGAGGATGTCGTTTTTGTGGCGAATAAACACTTTTTCTTTCTTTCTTTTCTTTCAAACCCCTGCACCATGCCTGTGGCGTTTTGCCCTCGAGTATGACGGAATCAAACAGCTTCTGAAGGGCCTTAAGGACCGGTTTTCCACCCGCCTTCAGGAGTTCAGCCGTGATTCCGTCGTCACCCGGCGTCTTGTTGTTTTTAAGCTGTTTCAGAGCCATCCTAATCTCGTAAAGGCTGACGTCCGGGATATCTTCGGTATAGTGTCGGGTCAATCTAGCTCCTGGGTCATTTGCTAGATTCGCAATGGGTTAACTGGTTGACGTGTACAACTGCCCATAGAAACTCTCGATCTCCCTCAGAAGCTCCGGTTTAGCGGATACAATCCTGCCATCATCGGTCTTCAGTTTTGTGAGCTGGCTCTGCCCAATAGACAGATCTCTTGCAAAGACCTTGGAGCCCTTATTCCGCTCGATAGCATCTTTAATGCTTTCGGTATTAAAGCGGTGGAGGTCGGTTTTCAAGGACTTTGAGATCCGTCTATTTAGCTGCCGGTATTTAACCGCATCGTCTGAAGACTGCAGGATCATCTCACGCCTCTCCTTCATTAGCTTGAGAGTAGGATCAGAGAGCTTTTTATTTCTATATGTACGCCGGGTCTTGAAAAACTTAGACCCGACCGTATGGACAGCTTCCACGAACCCATCGCTGTATTCGTCCACGGAGCACCCTAGGCACTCGAAACGATTCTGGAGTTCGAGCTGAAAGGTTTCGGGGTTTTGGATCTGGATCTGTGCTGGACGGATCGTGGACTTCATCAGTCGAGACCTTTCAAGCTTGATATGAATGTTCAATGTGCCTCTTACCATACGGTGATCGCTCCCGGTTTTCACCGAATTGATCACAGAGACAACATTGAACATTTGCTTCTTGGTAGACATGATGAAGTCGATCTCGTTTTTAGTTCCACCATCGGGGCTTTGCCATGTCCACTTCCTGTGCTCTCGCTTTCTGAAGAAGGAGTTCATCATATAGAGGCCTTCCTTCTCCATAAAACTGGCCAGTAGTCAACCCCGGTGGTTCCGACGTCCAACTCTAAATTGCCCCACTTGCAGCTCATCCTCGTCTCGTTTGCCCAGTTTTGCGTTGAAGTCCCCCATGACAACGGTGAAGTGAGTTTTGAAACCATGCATGGCTTTAGAGATATCCTCATACATGGTCGTTACCTCGTCGTCGGGGTGTGCCGAGGTTGGGGCGTAAACCTGTATGACCTTCAGCTTATATCTTGAGGATATTCTGAGTATAAGGTACGCCACCCTGGTCGACACACTCTCGATCTTCACCACGTTGTTCACAAGGGACTTGTGGACGATAAACCCGACACCACCCTGGGACTGCCGGTCACCCTCTCGGAAATAGAGCAGGTTACCGGATTTGAGGATTATCGTGTTCTCCCCCTCTCTTCGGACTTCAGATAACCCTATAATACTCCATCGTAACCTGCTGAATTCTTCCTCGAGTTCGGCTATCTTCTCGTCGGTCCGGAGTTTTCGCGTGTTGTACGTTGCCAGGTCCAGTCGTCGGTGTTTATTGGGGTAGCCGGGTCCACTCCGGGGATTCTTTGCACCCCTTGCCACGCCATCGCCTCGACCGCTACCGTAGTCGAGGGTAGACGGGCTGCCGGGCACTCGGTGCCGTTTTTTGATTGTGCTATTCATGGTTTGGGGGGGTTTGCCGTAATCGCCACGCTTGGCAGGCGAGTTGGCGATTGCAGTTTGTTCTTAAAGTGCACAGAGAACGCTGCTGCCCATTGTCTGGTTTTTCCCTTAGTCGCCTCTTACGACACCCACGGGAAGATATGGGATGGTGAAATTCTTTACGTCCGTCACCACACGGTACAGTTATCCTTACTAAGTTTTTATTTATAGAGATATAACTGTTTATCTTGAGGAACTGTTTGATAAACAAACATATATAACAACAAATTATTGCATTCATTTGTATTGTTATTTATTAAAACTTTCTTTGTCTTCCATAATAAATCAGAATACGTTTTACCTGTGACTTCGAGGCATCCATCAAACGCGGCAGTGCTATACAGAATTATAAGTAAATTATCCAGTTGGAACACAACAATAGAACATGACGTAGAAATATCACCGACCAGCGGACGGGGCCGCCCGTCTCCTGCACGGTCGATAACAAATTGGAAACTGGATAAACGAGGTAATAGTAAATAAAATATATCTCAGCCAATTTCATTATTGACAGTTCATATCGTTGCAGCCACACGTGCCTTTTAAAGCTTAGAGTGGGTTTATCGGAATAGATGATACTTTTAGATATTGGTATTGGGACGGGACTAGGTATAGGGATGTCACTGTTCTTAACATACCTGTGTTATTATAGGTTGATGTTGGAGTTTAGATAGTGCTGCGTTTATTTGTGAACTCTTTGACAATACAGTTATTCTGTACAAACAAAACTGGCCAAGTGCGAGTTGGACTCGCGCACGAAGGGTTCCGTATCATTATCGCAAAAACGGCAAAAAAAACACGTTTGTTTTATGGGATCCACACTTAAATATTTATTTTATTCTGTTTTTAGTATTTTTTGTTATAGCGGCAACAGAAGTACATCATCTGTGAAAATTTCAACTGTCGAACTATCAGGGTTCATGAGATAAAACCTGGTGACAGACGGACAGATAGACAGACAGACAGATCGCGAAGTCATTGTAATAGGGTCCCGTTTTTACCTTTTGGGTACGGACCCTTAAAAAGAAACTGAGGCCTTGGTGCGAGTCTTTTAACATGTGTATTCAGTCTTGTTTACGTAATTGTTCTCCTAATGTCAATTTGTATACAAAAAGGGGTTTTCCATTAATGTCACCATACGGTGCTTATCGAGTTTCAATACTTAAATCAATAAAATATTATATTATCGTAATTATTTCTTGTCCTTATCTAGTAGTTACCACCCTTATCGACCGGATGTCATGTAGTTAAGTAGTAATGGGTCCAATCATTTGCCCAATTAGGTAGGGTGGTAAGATTTAGTGTGAAATTAGGACGTTTGATGACCTTTGAGAGATAGCAATTCGACATAATCGGGGCATAATCATACGCGTATTATCTGCTAAAGCAGACAGATTAGTGACTACGTGGCATTAGTGTGTTCACTGTTAGAGATAGAATAGGTACAGTGTTATTTAAGCTATAATCCTTTTGAAACTTAAGTAATCATAATATTTACATAAAACAATGTTAAATTTTCCCCAGAAAATCTAGTCTATTCAAACTTCTAAAAGAAGAATTCAAGACCACACTGTTGAAAGTTGCAAATAGACTGATATTACTTTAGAACTTTAGGACATTTACATCTAGACAAAATAGAACAAAGTCTTTGAAAGTATTTTTTTGTCGTAGAACCTGAATCGACAACCGCGTAGCGCTACGGGCTTCGCCGTAAACCTCGTAGAGGGTGGCAAAATAAACTATTTCTATTACTGAGTACACAAGATTATATTTGTTCAGGGTCAGATATTGACGAAAACTTACGTCAACTCTATTTGTCTTTGGGTTAGTCTAACAGTATTTTTGCAAGTAGACAAAAATAAAGAACGGCGAAAAATAAAGGCGCGGAATAATCTAGATTTTATTTCTGTGCTAGGTTTCGGACATTCAATATTATAACACATATACAAGCTTTAAACCAAGTAAAACATTTCCAGAACAGTTGCCTAAACAGCAATAGAATAAAGTATTTACATAAATCTAAACCTATTTAAATACTCCGGGCAAAAGAGATTGTTTTACCCAATATTTATTTAATAAAAGTGATTAGTAGGTATTTGCTCCTGTAAATTCTTTTACGAAAAAAATAAGTTCGCGGAGTTCAGGTAACACAACCCGGCTTATGAATAATGTATCAGGAGCACCTTCAGTCTAAGCACTTAAAGGGTCCAAATGAAAAAGACGCGAACTTTGCAATGCTGTAGAGCATTTTTCTCTAAAATTATTAAAAACTATGTATGCTTGATTTGAAAATACTTTAAATGTCATTCATCGAGCGTTTCATCATGTATGATTGTGAATTTATATTAGATCTATTTTGCGTTATTTTTTCAATATAAATTCTTGTAATTTTTCATTCTGTTACTAGTTTTTTAATTTAAAATCTACTCGATCTCAATACGTATTTCCAACATCAATAATTCCAAAACGCATGTTTACGTTGTAATTAAGTCGATGGGTGAAAATTCCCAAAATTCGCCAGAATAATAGTATCACCGTTCACGTTTTACATGTAACCCGAGTCGTACGGTGAATGAAGCATGAAACACGAAAGCGAGAGAGTCATAAAAGGAATCGCAGGTAACGAGAGGACAGCAGCGTAGTCTGTAAGACGAGTCGGTTACGCCACGTTATGCCCCATTATACCATCGTGCAGCCTCAGGAAGTTATTACGAGTAATGTAGTGCCTTCAGTACGCGTCGCTTTTTGTCATGCGGACAAAAGAACCGAGATAGTTTCATACTAACAAACAACCAAAGCGCCCTCGCGAAACGAAATAATAATGAAGTATCTCTTGGTCTGTTATTCGTGACTAGAGACCTTGTCTAATTAGGGTTGTGCCATGACCAGCAGACCCTGAAATATTACATATTTGTGGTTGAACAACAAGCTGTCGGCGTAATTGTAAACGGCCCTTTTAAGTCTCTCACTATAGTACTAAGTTTGTTATGATATAGTTTTGCTTTTATGTTTCATGTTAATTTTTGAACGGTTTTATGTTTTAATACACTTTATTTTACGTATTCACAGCTCGTTCACACGAAAAATAATGAGTTCTTTTTACCTTAAAAGGTGAAAGCCTTTTTCAGTTTTTTACTAAAACAATCTTTCTTGTTTTCAATCAGTGTTTCAGGAGTAGAATACATTAATTCATATTTTTTCAGAATGTTCTAAAAGGTTATCTGGAGAAAATAGGTCACAGTTGTGCTTAGTAAGTGATGGTATAGCATCCCGCATATATCAGTGTGCGTGTTTCAACAGCGGTAACTCCTGACGCTGTGACAGCACACACCAGGTGTGTTGGCAGAGTATGAACTATTGCTTACTCCGCAGTAAAAAGATACATAAGAGTATTCCAGAAAGTCTTTTAAACCACAGCAAACAAAAAAGCTATAGAAGAAGGCAGTTACGTGCGAGTATGTGCATAATTTTCGAGAAAAGTCCTAAGCGCAGTATATAAAAATAACCCTCGCATTTTGTATTGCCTTTTAAAGGTCGTAGCTCCTTGTCAAGCGTGACAAAAATATTACCTATGTATGAAATACATTTGCAGAGGAGGAGATTGGCTGCCTGTGAAATGATCGTAAATTTCGATGTATAATGAGCTCATAAATCTGGAGCGCCGCTCGATATCTCCTGTGCTATCTACCTGGGATGTACCTGTAAACATTTTTTCGTTCGTGTTCCTGTTTACATGTGCTACTGGGTAAAAGCTCTGCATATCAATTTCGCGATCGTGCGCCGTGTTCGATTGCGCCAGATTTCTATGTTTGCTCTTACTAAATTTGGGACCACGTTTGATGAAGTTCGTAAATGCTCTGAGGGTGCTGATTGCACACCATGTTTCTTTCCATTCAGAAGCATGTACGAAAAGTCTTTTGTTGAAGAAGTGTGGGATAAAGATTTCTCTTCATAGACATACAGAAGCTCCCGAAGACTAGATCCGCCTATACATTTAATATGAAAACTGCAGTTTGCAGACTTGGTAACCTTATAAAACTAATGTTTTGTTGAGCAAATGTTGTCAAACCATTTTGAAGCTTACTGGGATTATAGAAGGTGTATTTTAAAGGCCTTCTGTATACTTAATTTAATTTTGATGAGTTTGTGGGTTGGTTCCGGTTTGCGTAAGTACGTCCAATTACTCCTAGAAGCTCTTGGTATCTACAAAATAACATTTCTATTTAAAGATGCTAAAGCATGTAACTCCAAAAAAAGGAGATTTAAGAATTAGGTTTTTCTTTTAGGTAAAGTAACCTAAATTAGTTATTTCAATAACACCGGACCACTTTTATACAATTTCGTACGCTACAGCATAAGTTATTCAGTTTCTTGTTGTAATGTAAGCAAAACATGTACCACTGAAGATTCTGAACAAGGTAATTTAGCAGTTAGCCAGAGGCAGGGACTTGTCTTTAGACCAACATAGACTTTATTGTCTTGTTTGTAAATTGAAATAAATATTACAAAATATTGTGATAAAGAATTTTTTATTTTTTTATTAACATATATACAATTGAAAATTCTAAAAACAAAAACAAACCTATATACAAATACAAAAGGGTGACGGAAAATACCTCATTGTGCATCAAAAAATTCTTCCACATCGATGTCAATGGGAAACGTGCCCAGAACGCTGGCAGCACTGCCACGTTGGATGGCAATGCTGATTCTCTGGCCGAAGAAAAGGCCAGCCCTCTGGTCACGTGAAGAGTCGACGAGCTTTGTACTAATTTCACAAGAAAAACTTCTTTCCTTTTCTAATAAAGAAATTGAACAACTAAAAGTGTCTATAAGACTTGTGCTTTATATTTTTGAAGACGAAGCAGAGCAGAGTATATTTTGCAGAGGAAATTATAACAGTTCCAACTCGAAATATCTCTGGTTTGAATAGTTCGTAAACGCGCGAACTTTTGTCTGGGGTTGGAAGAATATTACAAAATTACTACGAAGTTGAATGAAGTGGAACATCGAAAATACAGAAGAAGTTTACTAATTGCATTAGGGCGAACATAAAAAGAGAGTGTCAAGAAAAATAGAAGCTATATAAGCATTGCATTAAGTGACGGTAGTAAATCGGCCCCATTTGCGGGATTGTAGCGTCGCACTTCCTGCTACGAACATCTTCGGCAGGGCTATCAAGAGCGAAAGTGGCTTGGGTTAAATCCAAAGTAGATGTGTTCCGGCCGAGCTTAGACTTTGAATAAATCAAGAGGGAGAGGTCGCAAGGTGATTCCCGTCCGCCTATATGCCTCCTTCGGCCGCGGACAATATTGCATTTATATGGGTTCGTTAAGCGTCCGGTCATTTGCTATCCTTTTATCGAATTCACCTTTAAGTAATGATTTAGAATTATTTGCAGTGCGTACCGCTCATATTTTCAGGAAGAAAATATGAATGGTGGAAGGATATCGTTGGCTGTAAGAATTTCCTTTCATTACAGCTATAAGGAAAGGAAGACAAACACCGATACTGCTTCGGATGTTAATGTTTTTCTAGTACCTATTATATAGCATCACAGTACATGTGTCAGTACTTTTAATACTTTATACCTTTACGTAGTATAGTGTGTAGTGCTGTTCTGGGAGCATTGTCCTCACATATGTGAATTTATTAATGTATGTACTTATGTACCTAAATATTGTAAAAACATTTTTTTTGAAAAGAGTAAGTACTCCATACTTACTCTTTTAAAAAAAATTGTTTTTTCTTGTGCATTCTTCTCCATAAAAAGCTTCTTTCCGAATGCACGGTAGAATCAACTTTTATTCCATGTAAATTTTAATTGTGACATTCAAAAGTGCCGCTTGGTGGCCTAGTTGAAATGAATATCTTTTGTCTTTTTTTCTTTTGCATCTCAGTTCTCAAAGTATTTTATGATTTAACTTATAAAGAAGCACAGGTTTATGTATCACGATAGTATCTTCTAATAACTGTAGTTATTAAAATTACCTTTAACAAAATGACCTATCATTTATCGCAAAGAAGTAATTCTAAACGTTATTCATGCGGAAATGCGAAAGCTTACCCTAATTATAGAACTCATTAAATCTCATACGAGATGACCTCTCTTTAGGCTTGCTTAGGTTGATGGATTTTACCTCGTTTTATGTATGATGAATGTAATTTAAATTATATCCCTGGTACTTTATATTTGTTAAAAAAACACCGTATATACAAGGATAACATTTAGGATTAGCTTTTGTCCGTGGCTCGACCCGCGTGATATGTTGATAAGAAGTTACCTATACATGTCCTTCTCCAGGTTCTAGGATATAGCTATACAACACCAACATATCTCGTTTGCTTAGCGACTAAATGTCACTCCAGGGATCCAGCAGAATATCAGCGTCAGGTATATTTGCCTGACACGTGCTGAGCTGGACTCCCATTTGGTGCAACCTTGAGATGCACACCGCACTGTGTTATGATAGTCATACCTAATTTTACTTGTGTCACTTTTACTTTTTATCTCTGTAAGAATGGTTTCCTTTTTTACTTTTATGTTGGCACCTTGTTTTTAAACATACATATAAATTGTAATAATTTAAGTAAGATTTTATGTTTGTGTCTTTTGTGTACACTAAATAAATGATTTATCTATCTATATTAAATTTTATTAAGATGGACATGACAATAAGACGTTATATATATGTACACAAGTATGGATTTTCCATACCGACCACGAAAAAATAATTGCCCATCCAAACTGTTCCTTGCGGTAATTGAATCTGCGTCTCGTAGCCCAGTAATCCAAGATCATTGAGCTACCAAACTTGGACAATAACGCATTGTCTTCGTGGTTAGCGGTTTCATCCCCATCTCAACCCCTTTCAAGCCGTCTATCGAAATTCCCTCCGCAGTATTTCCCTTCAAAAGATATTTAATTAATTTCTAAACAGATTTTTGCCATATTACTTAAATACCTACAGGCCTATGACCAATAATGAGTTTGTCAATCAATCAATTGGCAATTCTTCTGATTTAAAATCATCTTATAAAGGACACACGGCCCGTGTCCCACATAAAATCAATCTTTTGATTAAATCTTTAGTTTATCGCATCGCCAGACGTCCCCAGTTCAAAGTCTAATGTTTAATAAAACGTAACCCTTGCCTCTTTGCTCACACAATCTCTGAAATGTGGGTTATATTATAAAAACAGAATCGTACCCAGTAATATACAATCTAATAGCACGAGTTCGTACTTAAGCGTAAAAGTTTAAGTAGGCAGGTAGCAAATAGCGATTGATATGTTTCATATAATAATCAGTTATGCCGAACAATGAAAACGCAAACTTTTATAAAGAACTAAATTATACAGAACGGCTTTCTTGCTTCGTAACACAATAGCTTGGTGAAAATATTTCCTTTCATAAAGTGTGGGCTGTTTGCGGCGTTGAACCGACATCTGCCTTTCGGCAACGATGTGCTGTAGCCTCTTTTTGTATTGCAAGTGGTTTCACTATACTTTTTCTGAACTCGATTCTACGAAAAGTGTCTGTTCTATACACAAAACTACCTGTAGAAAAATAGAGTAAAATACTTTTCCTGTACCCTTTCTATGAGGTAGAATTTACCTCACAATGTTATCAAGACCCTTTTCCACATTATTCTGCTCGAAATATGTTGCTAGTGATTAGTGTTATAAAATATTATCTGGCAGCGAGAGCGCGATGTGTCCTACCGTTTGATACGCCTCGGCGACATTACAAGATCGTAAAGTAAAAACGACTGCGTCTATATTACAGCGTGCGATGACATTTCAAATGGCGGCCATGAAATAAAGGCGACGTACCAGACAGTCACCTGCGACTCAAGCTAATACATAAAATTGTGTGTACAGACACAAGATCTCATTAAAAGTTTACAATTTATTCCGTCACCATCTCACACAGAGTTATCAAGGAATTCGCCATTTTTCTTTCTTTCTGCGCACTGAAATTTTCAATTTACATACTTATGAAAGGTTTCATAACAAAAATCCGAGTACAAAACCGTTCGCGTCGGAAAATCCCTTTTGTCGCTGTCGCGGCATAGCACGATTTTCCTTAAATAAAAAATGAAGTTTTTAGTGAGACTACGAACAGTAAAAAATATCTGTTAGGCTTCACGTGTTAAGTTACATCAGTACCTACTTTAGAAGTGTCGGTACCTACGAAAGTGGCTACTAATATACACGTAGTATACTCTACACAACAAAAGTCGTAAAAAGTGTCCACCAAATAAATGCGCAATCACTAAGCTTGACACGGACTGTCCACTATCCGGCTGACTATTGTCGCATGGAGGCACCGAGGCCTATATTGCCACAAAATTTGTATTTTTGTTGACAATAACTCACCACTATGCACGATGGATTCATATGCATCGCACGGATACATACAGTCGTGAATACAAACACGATGGATTCCGTATGAATAAAATTATATTATATTCCATAATACACGTATTATAAGTTACCCTTCAATGTAATCAGAGTTTCTCATAACATCTTTTCGGGTAACTTTTGGATATTTGATTCTTTTGGGGTAGAGGGTCCAATAGGGTTGGTTGAATCACAACGGATTAGCTAGGCTGTACGGTATTATGTTACTTAGAGGTCCCGAGGTCAATACTCTTTTTGTTACGTACGCACATAATAATTTTCAGCTCTGATGGATATTTGGAAAGCACATTATTGCTATATCCAACGATTTTTACTTAATTTTAAGGTCGTAAGCAGTTTGATGGATCGTAAAGCTGCGTACAATAGCAAATTTTAAGTTCACCAAATGTACTTACATTTGGTGACACTCTCGTGGTTTAAGATCATCGTAATATTAATTTATGCCTGTCTGGCATCGATTAGCAGTCGTGACTCATGATATTTTTACTATATCTAGGTACAGATATCAAACTATTTAGTGATATTGATATAGTTGTTGAAACAGCATTTACTACAGAAAGATTTCAAGCAGGCGACTCAGTTGCTTCGCTTATGAACTTAATAGGCGCTTTGAATTCAAAGACTACGTTTAGCAGTAGATTAAACACGACCAAACAGCACTGTCTGGTTTTAGACAGAAATGGAGCATTAGTTATCCATTATTTTTGTATAATATTAACCAAAAACCCCCAGTCGCAATAATTTAGCCGCGACATAGCCAACTCCCCATAGTTTCGATCCCGGCAATCTCAGAAAGTTGGTATGTTCACTCATTATTCTTGGCTCAGACCTCCCAAAGGATTCAGGTATACGGTAACTTTTCCCTAACTCGTTGTCTCGTTATGTTAATCTTGTTGTTATGCGCATTGACCGCTATGTTCTACTGACCTCTGCAAAGTAAATGCGTCATAACCGTGAATATTCTTAAGTTCGTATTCCAAGTCATATCTTCCAACTCGACTTATCACAGGTATGTATAGCTCGTTATTTGGTATTTTTTCCTTTGTTATGGCGATTGATTAGAGTGAAATTCCGTCAAATGGACTTGGAATTTGTTTCTAATTTGCCCCCACAAGATTTGATGTCTATTAAACGCTTCATTGCCCAAAAAACGATGAAAACTGTAATTGAATTTACCAACTTCTTTCAAGATTGAAAAACTTAGTGAATGCTCAGTTCATGCATGCAAGATTGTGATTCAATATTTCTCTTTTAGAAATTCAGTTTGGACAGCACCGAGTCAGCAAAGTTATTTCACAATTGATTAAGTCTTGTTCAGCAGTTTTAAATATTTTTACACTGTCACGTAAACACATCAATCACGTCCGAAAAGTTTTAATTTTATCTTTTTAAAAGTAATCTTAATCTTTTAAAATGTTATAAAGAAGTAACATTTTATAGAATAGAATAGTTCAGTATATGTTATGGGTTTATTGTGCACCATATGTATATTTAGAAATGTAAAGAGCCGCAAGGGAACCATGGTTACCGACATAGCCCGAAGAATTGCTAAACTTAAGTGGCAGTGGGCAGGGCACATTGCTCGCAGAACGGATGGCCGATGGGGCAGAAAGGTTCTGGAGTGGCGACCGCGAACCAGAAGACGTTGCGTTGGAAGGCCTCCCACCAGGTGGACCGATGACCTGGTGAAGGTTGCGAGGATCCCCTGGATGCGAGACGCACGGGACCGGTCGATGTGGCGACACTTGGGGGAGGCCTATTTCCAGCAGTTGACGTCTTTCGGCTGATATGATGATGATATGTACATGTGTGTGTATGTTTGTTTGTAACGGGTTATCTCTGGAGGTACTGATCTGATTACGTTAATAATTTCAGTGATAAAACGTTACACATTACTGATGTCGTGTCATAGCCGACTTTTTAGCCCGAAAAACTAGTCTATCCGTTTATTTTTAAAAGCTAGTTATTGAATAAAACGAAAACATATTTTTGCTTCACTATAAAATATTATCAAACACTAGCCTAAAGACAAATACATCATATCCCATCGTTAGCGTGATCTAAAATCTGACAGTCTAAATTGCATACAAATAGACAAATATTGTTAGCGATGCTATATGCCTATTCCACAAGCGTAGATTAATATTTTCGGTATCAACATTTTCAACAGCCTGGAAATTTTCTGTTCGTCGAATGACTTAAAGACATTTAGGTGAATCACCTCTCTACCTTGCAAGGTAAGCAGTGAGAGCGCGATATGTTTTCGTTCCGTTCGTGAACAACTGATTTCTGATAAAGTCTTTATTGATTTAAGAATTCGCGTGGGTGATCCTGTTTGCGGCTCGACTAAATAATAATATAAAGGAAAAAACTGATGAAAGGAAAGAGCTGCGGTATCCACGGTCAGTTAAGCTTTCGGAAGCCATTGATTTTTATTATTACAAGCCAAGTCAAAAAGGATGTTTACCTAGAAGCCGTTTCTGGTCCGTTATTTACGGAAGGCACAAAGAAGATCAAACGGAAATATCTCATCATAAGTCGGATAAATTTGCGATTAATTAAAACATTAAACAATCATAACGCTTCCTGGGAATTGTCTTCATAGATTTTTGTGTTTAACTGAATGAACTTCCCAAAGATAAACAGATTTCGTAGAAAATAAAAGTTTATCTCTTCTCTCAGATAGTTATTTCGGTCGCTCCTTTTGGAGCACGGTCTACTCAGAGAGATGGATTATTTTAACAAAGTTTGAGGCAGATCTTGAAATTGTAAGGAATATTATTATTATGATAAATATTACATATTTACTCAAAATCCAATGTTGTTTTTAATCAAATGTAAGTTATTATTATTTAAGAACACGAGTCGTTCGCTAAACACATTATTATGTTTATTTATTCACGGATGCAAAGGTGCGGAAAGGTCTCGACTAAGTTTGACTGTGGCGATTTATTTAACGAGTGGCTTTTTTTGTTTGCGTGGCTGTCGGTCGACGTCAGTTTGCCCTTCTAATGCTACCCATTAACTTCATGCCCACTGTAAATTACAGCACTGTCAACTTTATCACTTAGATGCTAAAGACTACGGAGAGTGTCTCTGGGCTGTCATTGTCTGCGTCATCTTTGCTTAATTAATGACTTAATAGTGGCTTCGTCATGTGTGCACGCCGAGTGATGTATAGTGTCACCTCAAGTTTCTGCCACATCAGCTCACTCTAAAACACATTGATGGGTAATTAGTTACCGCCCCTAATTTGCTAAATTAACTAAAGCCGAACCGGAATCAAATTTCATATTCCGCAGTACTTTTGTGTTTACCGAAACATAACAGTTTCGTAATAATGGAATACAAAGACAAGGCTTCCGTTCCGTCTGTTGTTAATGTTTAACTTTAGGAATTTTAATAGCGACAACAGTATGAAAACAACTAAGAAAGTAATTAGGGAGGAAGTTAACGAAATATTATCACAATTATGATAAGTACGTGTTTTCTGTAATTATGATTATTCAAAATTATTCCTTCACCACGTACGAGCCTAACCCCGTGTTAGGCTCGTACGTGGTGAAGTAATAATTTGATGTCAAGTCACGAGAGCCGGACATTACCCTTTCATGTTTCGTTTTAGTCATAAAGGATAAATCGTGTGAGAGTGGGACTGTTTTCAGCGGACGGTAGAAAATAACCTTACGTAATTTGTCCGCCGTTAAAAATATTAACAAAAATAATTCTTCTGTCAGTTCTGTCCTTTTATTCTTGGCATGTGTCATTCTCAGATCATAGAAACAGGGTCAAGTCAACAATATTTTCGGACAAAAATGTACAGCTTCTGCTGAAATATCTATTGGTACGTTGTTCAACGTATTAACCTTTAGTTTATCACGAATAAATATAGTAGTTGTGTTAAAAGACTAGTCATTCACCTACACGTACAGACGTACATCCAGGCGGGCAAATAAACACTAGACGGGCGTTCCAATATTTTGTTAATTTACTTAGCTTTTCCCAAAGGTAAACCTACATCCACTACGCCAATAAAAATATTAGGTCTTTACAGTGCGTGCCACGAAAGATGAGACTTGACAAACCACGTGGTTTGACTTGCGCAGTAGACGATTATAGGTCTTTTTAGCGGTATGAGGTCTGAGTGCGGGAAAAATCGGGCGTCATCGGGGCGGCGGACAGAGCCGTCGAGCAGAGTTGTCGTGCAGGAGCAGCGGAGACGAGGGATTGACCAAACCTGGTTGGAAACGTGCAAGGTTCTCCAACGTGTTTACAGTACACATCTGCAATAATGTTCATTCCGTTTGGTAAGAAGCTGTGATGAGTCACACCGGCCCTAACCACCAAACAGTGACAGTGTTTTTTCTAGGGGTAAGTTTTAGTTTATCCAGATCCAACCAACATGCTGAGCGCTTGCGATTGTCAAACAGAATGCATTTTCCATCGCAGGTAACAACGCGATTCAAAATTCCTTCGTTTGCGTGCTTGTTGAGCATTGTAAAGCAAGTCTTGACGCAAACTAGGACATGTAATAATGGATGTTTTCAACTCCGAAATTGATTTCTGATATTGATATTGATCTCAATATCGGAATTGCGCACTTTCGTTAAATATCGTATTTTTTTTTATTAATTGCACAAATGCGGTATGAGGTTGGATTAAATACAATAAAAAAATCATTAATGCAATAGACAAAGACAAAGACAAAGACAAAAGACAAAAGATATTTATTTCAACTGGGCCACCAAGCGGCACTTTTGAATGTCACAATTTAAATTTAAATGGAATACAAGTTGATTCTACCGTGCATTCGGAAAGTAGCTAGTTATGGAGAAGAATGCACAAGAAACTCCATACTTTTTAAATTTACATGGAATAAAAGTTGATTCTACCGTGCATTCGGAAAGTAGCTTGTTATGGAGAAGAATGCACAAGAAACTCCATACTTACTCTTTTAAAAAAAAAAAAAAAAAATTCTACCGTGCATTCGGAAAGTAGCTTGTTATGGAGAAGAATGCACAAGAAACTCCATACTTACTCTTTTAAAAAAAAATGATTTTTACAATATTTAGGTACATGAGTACATACATTAATAAATTCACATATGTGAGGACAATGCACCCAGAATAGCACTACACACTATACTATGTAAAGGTATAAAGTATTAAAAGTACTCACACATGTACTGTGCAGTTATACAATAGGTACTAGAAAAACATCAACATCCGAAGCAGTTGAGTTATGACCAATCCCAACTGACGGCGCCCGTTCACGAACATGACGCATGAATCGGCACCACCCAGCTCAACCATCATGAAGGGAACCGAATGATCCAACACACGCGCCACCATCAGAGAGACATTTGAGAGAGCATGACACACTCAACTGCCAGGGCACACACAAGTCAACGAACGACACATAGGTATAGCAAATGGTAGATTTACAGTTGGGTACATAGTACCCACACACGTGCTGTGCAGCTATACAATACTAAAAGAAATCGAGTCTATACAACACAAGCATAAACATATCATTTGTTTTTGCGCCCTAGTGGTTGTGGAGCAGGACTAGCATTGAGCCAAGCATTTTTATCAGTGATATAATCCCCCAACTTATAATATGCCTGCCTGCATAGTGTGCGTTTTATACAATTTTTAAATTTCGTCTCATTCAGTTCTAGAATATGGGGAGGAATTTTATTGTAACATTTCGTACAGTACCCCATGAAAGATGAGGCCACTTTTGCCAGTCTGAAACCTGGTTGAACTAATTGGTCCCTATTTCTAGTAATGTAATTATGTCTGTCTCCGTTTTTACTAAAAAGATGTAAATTCTTTCTCACGTACATGATGTTTTCATAAATATATTGACAAGGAACCGTCATGATGTTAATGTCCTTAAACAGTTCCCTTAGAGAATCACGGCGGCGAAGATTGTAAATCGCTCTGATGGCTCGTTTTTGCAGAATGAAAATAGACTCAATGTCTGCAGCCCTACCCCATAGTAAGATACCGTAAGACATTATACTATGAAAGTAACTAAAATAGACTAGCCTAGCGGTATCCACATCAGTAAATTGACTAATCTTTCTGACAGCATAAGCTGCCGAACTCAGCCGCCCCGCAAGTGATACTAAATGAGGACCCCATTGTAACCTTGAGTCTAGCGTGATCCCCAGGAAAACCGTTTTATCGACGAATTCGAGCTTCTCCTTGTTTAATATAATGTCACAATCAGTACTTTTGACATTTGGCAACGAAAATTTTACGCATTTGGTTTTTTTACCATTTAATACTAAATTATTGGCAGTGAACCAATCCTGAACCTGCCGTAGCGCGTTATTTACGTCGTCAACCTGACAAGTACGTCTATTTACTTTAAAAACTAAAGATGTGTCATCAGCAAATAACACCATATTTAGTTTGCCTTCGAATAAATGGGGTAAATCGTTTATGTTTATTAAAAATAAGAAAGGACCTAAAATTGAGCCCTGGGGTACCCCCATTTTCACATTTAACCCCGACGAATTCACACCGTTTATTTGAACTAATTGTTGTCTATCACTCAAATAAGATTTAATCAAACTTAACGCTGATTGACCTAGCCCGTAATGCTCAAGTTTCAGAAGTAATGTTTCATGATTAACGCAATCAAACGCCTTCGACCGGTCGCAGAAGATACCTATGGCATCCTGCGACTCTTCCCACGAATTAAATATGTGTTTTAATAGGGTGACACCAGCGTCAGTTGTACAACGTCCTTTGGTGAAACCATACTGTTTATCATGTAAGATGTTATTCGTATTAAAATGAATGAGCATTTGATTTAGCATTATCTTCTCAAATACCTTGCTGAAAACCGGCAACACGGATACTGGTCTATAATTATTTGTGTCTTTACTGTCCCCGGATTTAAAAAGTGGTATAACCTTACTATATTTCATTAGATCCGGAAAGACTCCTTGATCTACACACAAATTAAAAATCAAAGCTAAGTACGGCGCTATAGTCTGAATAATGGAGGTACAAACTTTGATGGACATGCCCCATAGATCTTCGGTCAGTTTTACCTTTATTTGCTTAAAAGCCTTTATTACTGTTATTGGGTTTATATGTGAAAAGTGAAATTCATTGGGGCAGGCTGAAACGTTAGCGTGTAATAAACCAGAAGCGAGCGACGGCGAAGAATTTAAGGGTTCAGTAGTTTTAATTGGGATGCTGGTAAAGAAATTTACAAATTCTTGAGCAACTTCTTTGTTATCTCTAATAAGTCCACGTGTAGTCTCAAGCGTGTAATCAGTATTATTTCTTTTGTTCCTGTTTGTTTCACCGTTTATAATTTTCCAAACCGTCTTAATTTTATTTTCTGCGAATTTAACCTTATTGCTAATGTATATAGCCTTAGCTAGTTTACACGTATTTTTAAAAATTCTTGAGTAAGTAGCAACATATTTACTAAAAGTTTCAGTGTTAATATAAGGCTTAAGGCCATACAGCTCGTAAAGTCTTTCCCTACTTTTCCTGATTCCTTTTGTCGCCCAGTCACTGAATAAAAACTTAGGGCATATAGTTTTAGTTTTCTTCTTAAAAGTATTATTGAATTCTGTTTGAACAACTGAGAAAACATTCTTGTACAAAATATTACCATCATTCACTGTGAGGTCCTGATAACTTAACTTACCAATTAAAGTGCTGTTAAATTTATTTAATTTACCGGATGTTATTGGTCTGGATTGAATCTGCACTTGTTGTATTGGTATGCTGGACTCAAATGTTACCAGTAGCCCACTATGATCCGAAGGCAGACAATTCATAATGGCTTTGTTTAAGTATTCGCAGCAACAAAAAACATTATCAATACATGTAGCAGTAGTCACAGTTGTTCGGGTTGGTTCCTCAAACACATGCGACAAATTAAATGATTTGAAGAGATTTAATAGTCTACTACTATCTGAATTATTTTCTAAAATATTTATATTAAAGTCACCACAGATTATGACTAGTTTATTACCAGTTGCAAGTTTTGCCAGAACATCTTCCATCACTGACTCAAATATACAGTAGTTTTTATAATTGGGGGGTCTGTAAACGCACACTATAACATGCTTATCCAGCTCAACACAGGACAGTTCAACACTATGTTCAACTGATAGATCTACAATATCTTTACGAGGTTTTGATTTAATACCATTTTTGATTAATATAAGTGAACCTCCACGCAACATAACATTTCTGTTAAAACAGCTACCCACAGTATAATTTTCAAAATTAATAAGCATGAATATTCCTTCAGCCAATGCTCAGTAAAACAAATAATTTCAAACATTGTATTTTCTAAAAACAGTTCTATTTCCAATTGCTTTGCAGAAAAACCTTGAATATTTTGATGGAATAATTTCAAAGAATTCTGCTTAGCTCCTTTTTTTAAATTAACTATGTGAGAGCAAGAAGGTACCTTCTTGTTGGTGGATTTACTCCTAACTATTTCGTTATTGGTACCCTCCGTTGTCCTACAAAATAGTTTAAATTATAAATATTAATAGCAGAATTGCTAACGTTATTAATGTTATTGACCTGTAAATTAGTATTACTACTAATATCAACTACAGTACATGACTTCGACATACTATTTATGTCTGAGTTTAAAGTAAATGATAATAGCCTCGCTATTTGACGTCTTAACCTAAGAGGCAGATACACTGTATTGCCTGTCGACTTTAATTTATCAACAAAAATGTTGATGTCAAAAAAAACTAATTTGTCACTGTAATGGCTGACAAGGAAATGAACATGTTTATTCAATATATGAATATAATTATTTTGTCTACTAGTAGATTTTTCCAAATATGGAAAAGCACACAATATGATTTTATTGCAATTCAATTTTATCAACTCAGTTACACACTCAGTGATTTCATCTTTTTTTACATTTAAACTGTTACCTATAAAGACAGTTAAATTGGTATCTGATTTATATACACTCTTTGTTACAGATTTCATGATATGCTTGTAAGATGACCCAGGCATACAATAATTCAAAGTCAAATGATTCTGATTGCTATTTAATAATTTTCCTAAACCTCTTCCAACACCATCTGTAAACATAACCGATTGAGACCCATGATTACTATCACTAGATGCAAAGGAAGCAGTCTCAGGCTGGTCTACTTGAGACATTTCCTGTGAAATATCAGTTATGTCTTGGTCTTGGTCAAAGACACCGACCTGAGACACCCTCTCAGCCTGGGCCGGGCCCTCCGTTGCCTCAGGCTGGACAGCCTTCAGGTTTGAGACTATCTGACAATTACATTGACACATCACCAACTCATTTGCGGCCAGAATGTGTTCTTTAATTTGTAACTGGGAGCTAACATATTTATTGTAAAGGGAGCCCAGTTTGTCCTCAAGTACCTGAATATCATTTTGTAAACGCTGTGTGTCAATTTCATATATTTTTATGCTGTCTTCTAATTTTATCTGGTAATTGTTTAATTTATTAAGCAGGTCAACACGTTCTTTTCTGAGTGGAATGTTTTTTTATGAAAAGTTTGTGTTGTTTCCTGTATTGGGTATAATTTCTAATTATTTTATTAAATTTCGCATACTTTTTCAGTTTTTTATGACTAACTTTATACCTATTTGTCTCATTTAATAAGGAATCTTCAGTCAGGTCAATAGTGGTTATGGAATGAGGTTTACTATTTGATTTTATTAGTTCACTATATAAATGGCATGTTTCCTGTACCTGAGTACATGACTGTTCTTTTTGCAAATTCTCAATTTGACAATTAGCATGAGCCAATTCATCTTCTAGGTCCCTAACTTTACCTAAAGCCTCCTCATACAAATCACTACAACTATGGAAACCATCCGTGACTACCCGCAGTTGGTCGCATTCATCAACAACATTTTGATATTGCTGACTCAGCACCACTAGCTCCCGCTTAAGGCTTGTGTTTTTAGAGATGACATTCTGCACTTCTACTTCACAATCATCTCTCTCCTGCAACATTGCCTGACATTGATGTTGCGATTCTTTCAGCTCTTTGAGTGCTGTTCTTAGTTTCAATTCCAAGTCCTGAGCAGTAGCCTTACGTGTCATCATAGGCATGGTTTCGGGATAGTTTACTGAAAATAGAATTAAAGAACAGGTGAGAACCCAATGAATAGATAAAAGACAGAAAAACTTGGAAATGGAGGGAAGTAACAAATACAAAAAAAATAATATAATATGTCGCGATATTAGGTTTTTCTATTGTGTCTCTCTTTAATCACCAATGACTAGGTAGGCGCTTATTTACCTAAACTGGACATTTGTTCCCAAGAAAGAATAAAAGTCATGTTTTTCAGAAACGGGACTATACAAATAATTCCAGGATATAAATGTTTATCGATCAATCTGAAAGTAGTCCCGATAAGTGTAGTAAGTAATAATGATTTATAAATCCAGTATAAGTATCGGTCAATGTAGAATGGTAATGTGAACATGGGCCTCCTAGGGGAGGCCCATGTTCAGCACTGGACGTCTTTTGGCTGAAATGATGATGATGATAGACTATGTAGTCAAGTAGTGGAAGTTGATTTATCCAACAGATTAGTGATCGGATAGACTAATTTGTCGTATTCAATACAAGCAGAAGACTGAAAAATAGAAGGCTTTAATTTATTGAGTTTTCCAAGCCAGTAAGTAACACCTTGTAAATTTGTAATATAGTTTACTAATAAACCCTCTCAAATGTATGAAAAACTATCTTAGCATTCATCATCATCATTGTCATCGTCATTTGAGCTGAAAGACTACACTTCTGAACATAAGCATCCCGCAAGTGTCGTCTCGTTAGCCGATCCCGTGCGTCTCAAATCCAGTGGATTCCCTTAACCAAAGCATTATATAATGAAAATATAATTGTAACAACGGGTTGTATGAAACTGTGTATTTACTTGTATTCTTATTTTAAGCAATCTCGGGACTGTTAATAAGGAAATCATCAAGCCACATGTTATTCTTCATGAAGTAGTAAAAAGGTTATCCGAACACTGCTAGTCACCGTAGTCAACAAGGGCTTAAACGCGCTTTCTCGCTCAACGCTTCACAAGGAGCTAAAATAAGTTATTCTAATTCCGAGATTCTGATGTTGGATCACTCAGTATCGAAATTGAAATATCGGTAATTCCGTTCCGAGATTCCGATATTACGAGATTCATGTCCTAACGCGAACTTCGCGCTGGCGATCATTGAGTTCGTGGGGCACCTATTGCAAATGATGCAAATGGATCAATGTTGTTTTGAAGCTAACGTCGAAAGCTGCTATTAATTCAGCTTTAGATTGAGTATCATCAGCTTCCACAGTCGACTTTAATTCGTCATTGTCGATCAAGGTTATCGGACGACCATGGGGTTTATTTTTCAGGTCGAAGTTTCCAGAACGGAACCGTGCAAACTAATCAGGTGGTGCGTTCGTTTGTAGTGTTCGCTCTGTAAACGTCGTTGATGTTGTATGCCGCTTGCGCCGCGTTGCTGCCACAACGGTACTCATAGTCCATAATTACTCGAATTTTAACGTACCCATGATAACTAAAAAGTTTCAAATGCGATGAAAAAATAATGCTAATTAATAAACAAATGACTAATTTTGATAAAATAATGCCATGTTTTTAAAATAAAATTATTTAAAACTAGAATTCTTAGCCAAACTAAAAATATTTCGATTCGAAATGGCCTGAATATCATAGGTAAAGATCTATTAAAAGTTGCTACGTAGAAAAATAACTTAAGTTTATACCAGACTGACATTGTTAGGCTTTTAGATATTATATTATAAAATTTAATAATAATTTCTGCTGAGTGTTTAAATAGGTATCTACTCTCGTCATCAGATACCAAATCCACAGCTTCAAATAAATGCATAGCTTATCTAAATACGAATTTAATAAAAAAACAGCCCTAAGACATTCTTGAAAATCGTTTAACGAAGCACAAATTGAAGCGGCCGAGAACGTCTCCGTCAAAACTCTTCAAATCTAATAACTTACAGCCGCTTGCCGGTACTGAAACCGCGACGGATTATACGGGATAAGTACTACTTGTCGGTTGCATTATAAAACGGATTGAACACAACCCGCAACCAATAAACGGAACTTTACACAAACTTCGTAGATTCGACTTTGAGATAGAAAAGGGAACAACATCAAATAATTATTCAAACTATTTGAAACTTAGTTTCTTGGTCTGTATCCTCATTTTCGAACTTTCAAGATTGCTATTTGATATACCAAAATTTTAGTTCAGGTATTTTCTTTGTAAAAAGTACGATCATAGCCTGCTTGTGTAATGTACAACGCTAAAAGATTTCCTAGTTTATAAAATTGCACGGTAGATTCTGATGAGGGTTTTCGAAGCACAAAGCGAATAAATATTCTATTTTAATCTGAAGGGTTCAGTTCTTTATGAAGCGAATTTTAATGCTAGAAAGCTAAGTGAAAAGAATTTCTGATTCATGTATTTTTAACTTTTCTAGTACCTAATTTTTGAAAAGTTTCATATAGCAACTATTTTTAGAACACATTCTCCATATAAAGGTGGAGTGTGAGTATTCGAGTCACGTCGTTGTTTGGTTCTGTCTCGACCAGTTTATTGTAACTTATTTATTCCATATATGAAGTTCGGGATTGCGAGAAATTTCTCGCTCACCTGCGCTTGAGTGATGACACGGGAACCTCTGAGGATAATTGAATTATCCTCGCCAGCAATATTCCGGCCTCCGAGGGATCTAAACATGAATATATCTTTAATACCGCAGACCATGACAGACATTTCATCAGAACGAGCGGCTCTCATAAAATACGTATCTTACGCTCACATATCTGAGAGAAAATAAAAATACAAGATACGTTTATTCTATTATCATTTACGGAGGGTAGTATCAGTTTTAGATATTTTTGCGTAAATATAGTGTGTATTGTGTTCAGAAAAGATTCGAGTCTTCGCTATTTACATGAACCATTAGCATAATCTGTAGACAACAAATCAACAATGAGTCTTCGGAAATTGTCTTACTAGAGAATGCCCATTACGTCACAGCACTTACGACAGTATCTTTCCTACTTCTTGGCTGGTTGATTTCGCTTTCCACGAACCATTTATCTTTGGCTGCGCGGTCCATTTTGTTATCGACCGTGCAAATAGTTCCGGAAGGAATATCCTAACATATAGGGATGTTATATATTATATTAAAATTAACTGACACTTTCCTGCATTTTGTTTTGGTTAACATGTCATTAACACTCATAAGTAAGTAGTTTGCCTTATTAACCTCTTTGACGATTTTATCAACCTTTACAATTTTCCCATAAGCGTCACTTCATTAGAACCGATCTTATTTCCGACTAAGTATCCGTAGCTTGTTAACAAACGATGCTTGTGTAGTATAATAATAATAAACAAACCAATTTAAAACTTTCAGTGCCCTGCCCACCACATCCGGAGTGATTCTGGAAACTAAGTCCCTTCTCGACGATAAAAGGATCGCTTTCTATGAAGTGCCACGAAGCACTATTAACTGTCTTCCTCTTTACTTCAAAAGGTAAGAGCATGACGTTGTGAAAACAATTTTCTTTCGTTTTTTTCGTTTCACTATAATTTCTTTAAGCTGTCCTTATGTCTCGGCTTTAGTGTTTCTTCACTTAGACGCCTATTTTAGATTTTAAGACGGTTTACAGAAAAATATTTAAGTTATGCTCGTATTGTTTCAGTTTTACGTCTTAAGTAAATAGTGGTTCATTATGTTGGTAGGTAGGTATAACTTCGTTGATTAAAATGTATAACATGCAATTAATATTAATAGTTCAATACACAGCTAATTTAATTAATGTTTGCATTATATACTATTATCATGATAGAAAAGTACATTTGCAAATTATAATAATTAAAATATCGTTTAAGAACATATACAATACCTAACTCAATTTAATTCTGATTGTAAACACGATTCTGCTAATAATATTGAAACGTTCATAAATTAGCAACTTGTGTATATAACTCGCAATTATTATATTGAATAAAAAGCTTGCTGGAGTAAAAAAAAAATGTTTTCGGCTAAATTCTTTATTCAAATGGAGTTTATTAAATTAATGATGTAAAAATAACAAACGAAAAGCATCCGGACGAACGGTTTTTGTGTCGTGTGTATTATTTTAACAATTATCAGGGAAATTAACGGGCGATCAAAACGTGGGGAACAAATTGTTTTGATTTATGACGGGCTCGCCACCGCCACCCATGTCGCTCCGGTATGGAAATAGAATGCATGTGCCGCCACCGCCGATCGCCAACTTGCTGGAAAACTGAAATTGTTTTAAGTAGGTGTATAGTTTTTTTTTACATTTATTTATTAATATGTTTATTAGTAACTTATTAGAATCAATTATGACATTCAAAAGGTCCTCACTTAATTGAAATAAATGATTTGACTCAAGACTATTTGAGCTTTTAGATCTTGGAACAGCTGTGGCAGATTAAGTACTTAGCGTATTTTTATAAATCGGGCTGCACCTATAAACATCTTGTCGGTTTGGTTTCAACTCGCATCCTCATGCGGATGCGGCTTTTTTCGTGTTTTTGCGATTCACCCATCAAAGCATTCGTTGCAGAAAAGAACGAATTCTGTTTGCATGACCTGTAACTGAGATTTAAACCTAACATTAAAAATAAATACCTTATTTCCGTCGCAACATTAAATTTTGATTAAACTGCACCTGCATGAAAATAATAAATAATGTAGGAATATTTTGTCCCTTAGTTCCTATACTTGTTATCTCGACTAATTATTTTAAAGATTCTAAAATAATTAGTCGAGATTAGTTCTAGATCCATCGATTAAATAACTTCATTAATCTAAGTAACTTTCAGAGATTCGCTAAGTTAATTACAAATTGCAATAGCCTATCTTGATATGTTTGATTAGTATCTGAAACAAGTTGAAGTCCGAAGCGAGTGTACTGATTTATTGTATTAGCGGAGTTACTAGCCAAATAAGAACATACCTACCTACATCTAACTCCTTTATTCTAAGTCAGTTGTCCTCCAACTCAACTTCACCTCAAATCATCAAATGTAACCAACTAATCCAGAGTTTATTTCTTTGTCATAGTGACAGCTTCTAGTGATGGTTCATAAAAATTACTTGGTACAGGTACAGTGAAATAAATCCAATAGCAAGGAATTAATATCTTATATATAAAGTCACAGTGTTTGTCTGCAAAAGCCTCCTAAACAGCTTGACCGATTCTTGTGAAAATTTTGTGCATATTTGGAAGGTCTGAGAATCAGTCGTCAACTATTTTTAAACCCCTAGGTAGGGGTAGGGTAGGTAGGATAAAAATACAATGAATACAAAAAAATAATGTTTTGTGTTTTCTTGGCAAAACAACGTTTGCCGGGTCAGCTAGTAAATGTATAAGATCTTTATTGATGAACAGAGGTCTGTCTTATATCAATTCTCGTTTAGGACTACTCTTTAAACATCCTACAACGGGACATCTCGTCTTTACCTGCGTCCCTCACCCCAGCTTAATTACTAACTTAACTACTAACAAAATCTTACAAAGTACGGCAATATTACAGCTACAACTCCCACAAAAATGGTCATTCTTAAACTATTTACTACCTTTAGAAAAATAAACTTAAAACTAAAATTATTGATAAACATATTGTTAGCAAGATGAATAGAAAGTGTGTTCTCAACTGAAGTTTTTACAATTTCTTAAACCCTGCCATAAATTACAATTACAAAAAGTACATAAATGAGCCTACAAACTATCTTTCTTATGCCACATAAATATGAAATTTATTATTATAATTTAACTAACGAGCCGCCCTTCCAAAAGTTTTCTTTCGTACAAACCTTGCCCTCTCAATTAAAAGCTCAACAAAGAAGAATAGCCTAATAACGGCTGCACCCGCCGTTCTTAAGTGATGTGTTTATTTGTCACCGGATTTAGGATATCTGCACACACCGTGGGTTTGTAAGTAATTATTCTAGCGGGATTAGGAATTCTCGATATATTGTGAACAAATCATTTCAAATACAACAAATTCCATCCAAATTCGATAGTTTAAAATATACCCGTGTCTGATTGCGCAGAAAGAGTTAAATTATTATAAATATCTATAAATTTTCAATTTTTTCAACAATCCGGTGACATATACATTTGATAATTGAATTTTATTTATTAGATTAAGCCAAAAGCTCTGTAATCTAAAACTCTATAATTTTTTTTTTTTTTTTGTTCGCCCTTTCGGGCAGGCTAAGGTCTTGGACCATACCGCCTCGTCTTCAGTGCAATTTTAACATTCTTTAGTATGCATTAGAATACGGGTGTAACAGATTCTAATGGTTTTTGGAGTATTTGGCAGCAAATTGTATCGAGTCAGCCTTCCCAGTAAGCTTTGCGGAGGTAGTCAATACTACAATAAAATTCTCCGCTCCACTATCCTGAGACCGCTTCTGTCAATGATTTCACATATTGTCCAGTTGCGTAGACAGTTGAGACACAAAACTACACCAATTTTATATCACAATATCCACTAGGAATCAATTTGCAAATAATATTAACAGCCGCTGAACTTCACTCGAAAAAATCCCGCCAAAAACTCAACTCTCTAATAAATATTTGACGTAACTATTTGGTAGTTTCACAATTTGACACATTCAAAAAGCATACAGCAGTATTGTGGTCGGTCGAACATTTGTTCATTATTGGATTTTAGTGTTATTTGCGAATTAATAAACGCCCACAACATGGTGGAACATTTGCTCGCGTTAACTCTTTTTCGGTTTATCAAGCATACTTTTCAATAATAGCTCTCTAGTTTCGCTAGTATATATATATTTCTAATATATATATATTTGTTTCTGATTGAGAGCTATTATTGAAAATTATGAAGCAATTAAAATGCATTGTCACGAGGAACAAACGTGTATGCCAATTTTCAACTCAAACGGACATTGGAAAGTGGGTAAAATTTAATTTGGAAGATTTGATCTTGGAAGGACAGGTGAAGTAAGAAATAAATAAAAGCTTGTAAAAATAGGTATCTAGCCACGGGGACTGCAGTGAAAACTTATTTATTTTGGAATAACTGTGTGTTTGTGCGACACACGGGCGATGCATAGAATAACACAGTTATCCCGTCACACGGCACGTAAAGTCACTTTTTTTTTTTTTTTTTTAATACGTTGCCCCACACAAGGAATTTCTTCCTGTATCGTGGGTGCGTTTACAAACATATAACTCACATACAAAACACCCAGAGCCGGAACAACTACCTGTAGGTCATACAAATATTTGTTCCGTGCGGGAATCGAACCCGCGACACGCAGCACAGCAGTCAATCGCTCAACCACTGCGCCAACCGTGCGCCCAAACATTCGAATGTCAATGACGCTGTCACATTAGCATGTGGCTGACGCGAACCCATAAGTTAATCCCCTACCAAAAATCACTCAACGCGACTTAAGAAGTGTTAAGTAAAGAAAATTACATATCACAAAAAGTACCCAAAGAAAATCACTTGACAGTTAAAAAATATATTAAATGTCTTACCGAATTTAAAGCAGATTTTGTGCCAAAGTAGCTTTTGAAGTGGTGAAATATTTGTCAAACCATTGGTAGATTGGTCACGTGACGTATTGATAGCGCTTGGCAGTACCATACATTTTTGACTTTTCCGATCGCTATGACGACGTTTTCGTAGATAGAATGTTACTTGTCTCTGAACATACTCTACCCGTGGTCTAAGTTTCATCTAAATCCATTCAGCTGTGAAAAGGTACATCATAGTCGTGACTGAAGTAAGTACGAGTACCTATGTACCTACTAGTGCCTACTACTATATATGTTATGGACCAAGTGATTAATACGGAATTATTCATAATGCCCGGTCAATTTGAAAAATGCCCAATATTTGTAGGCAATATGACTAATTAAATTAAATTGACTAGACTTTCTGAATAAAGCCCATCACTTATTGGGCCGGCCTTAATGGTGAAGGAGCATTTCCTTTCTCTGTAACTATTCTTCTCCTTTCTCTGTTCTATATTTGATATTTATTAGTATATTATTTTATTTGTATGTATGTATTTTATGTTATATCTAAGTAATATTATCTAATATAGTTTTGTACACTGACAGCCCTATGTCTATCTCGTCTCATTCAGTCCATCCAAAGGTTGTCTGTAAGAGATTGCCCTGTGCGATAAGACCGCCCATTGTACACTTATCGTTATAAATGTTTAGTCCTGTAATTATTTAAGTGGTGTACAATAAAGTATATAATAATAATAATAATAAGGGTACGGGTACGGGTATAGGTACGGGTCATCCAGCGTAATCGTATGTTGGATGATAATGTACTTGATCGCCTCCGAACTGAAATGGGTAACCGTGTCACTGCACCATCGTCGCAGGCTGTGGTGCCACCTCAGTCCAACCACACTCCCAGCCACGCTGACGAGGAGAGTAGTGACAGGATTACACACGTAAGTACCCAGTGCAGTGAGGAATTAAGGAGTGCTTTGGAGTGTGCTATTCGGGAATATCGCTACATGCCACCCGAACTTAGGCCACGATTACCTCGTTTGCCCATGCATAACAAAAATAGGGCGCTGGTGGCTGCTCTGGATTCGCAGTTGTCAAACTACTTTGATGACTGCGAAGACCTCACTGATACACATTCTATCATGTACTGCGCGGCTGTAGCGGCATGTCGTGTAGCCCACGTCAAATTTGCAGATGACAATGCTACACGACCGACGCCAGCCGTACCAGCTTGGCAGTGCAGGATCGAACGTCGTATTGGTGGGGCCAGAGCACTCATTGGCAAACTAATTTGTTTCAGGGAGGGCAATACTCGGCCAAGAGTGATGCGCTTTGTGAGACGGGCGTTTTCGGGGACTAATGTCAGCCCCCGAGACTACATATCCCATGTCACGGAGCGCATCGACTTCCTGAAACAGAAAGTGTATGCGTGGGCAAACCGTATTCGTAGGTATAGGCGGCGAGTGGAGCGATACACCCAGAATCGCACATTCCAAAGAAATGAAAGGTGGGTTTACCGAGCTTGGGAGCGACCCAACCAAGGTGTGACTGATACGCGCCTGCCGGATGATGACGCCATGTTCAACTTCTGGCGCAGTATCTGGTCGGTGCCTGTCAGTCACACCGAAGGTCAATGGACTCGGGAGGTTGAGCGAGCTTGCGATCCCATACAAGAAATGGGAGCTATCATGATCAGCGCCCAAGATGTAGCCCGTGCAGTCCGCCCGTTGCCGAACTGGAAATCTCCAGGGCCGGACGGACTGCACAACTTCTGGATAAAATGGCTACAAAGGTCGCACGCTCGTTTGGCATCTCAGTTCCAGGCAGCCTTAGAGTCTGGTTCGCTACCCCAGTTCTTAACAACAGGAATTACCCACCTGCTCCACAAGTCTGGTAGCACCGCGGAACCCAAAAATTATAGACCTATTACATGTTTACCGACGGTCTATAAGGTTTTTACATCCATTTTGAGAGTTAAAATTAATAAACACGTCGACGATAACTCGATCATGTCGGCCTCTCAGAATGGATGTAGGAACGGGTCTCGCGGTACTAAGGAGCTACTCCTTATAGATATGGCCATTAGCCAACAGGTTCGGCGTTCCCGAAAGGATCTGTCGACATGTTGGATAGATTATAAGAAGGCCTATGATTCGGTGCCTCATACATGGCTCATGAGGGTGCTAGAATTGTATAAAATAGATACAACTCTACGCACCTTCCTGATGTCGTGTATGAGGCAATGGAGCACAGTCCTTTGCTATCCAGGATGTCGAAATATCCAGAGGAATAGCGAACCTGTAAGGATCGAGCGAGGTATATTCCAGGGCGATAGTTTGAGTCCACTTTGGTTTTGCCTGGCCCTGAATCCTCTAAGCATGCTGCTGGAGAATTCAGGACTAGGCTATCGGTTGAAGAGAGGTAGTCAGGTTATATCTCACCTCCTTTACATGGATGATCTGAAGCTCTTTGCCCCCAGCAATCTTCAGCTGATGGAGCTACTGAAGGTAACTGAAACTTTTAGTAGCGCCATCAGGATGGAGTTTGGCGTGGACAAATGTGCGGTCATGCATGTAAAGCGAGGCGAGATTGTGGAATCCGTGGGAATTCAACTCGCGGATTCCATAAACCTGAGATCCCTCTCTCCAAACGAAACCTATAAGTATTTGGGTATGTCGGAAGCGTTAGGTATCAGCACTACTGATATGAAGCAATCGTTGAAGGAACGCTTCTTTGGCCGCCTGAAAAAGGTTTTTAATAGCCTTCTTTCGGGTGGAAACAAGGTGCGCGCCTTCAACGGTTGGGTCATGCCGGTATTGATGTACTCTTTCGGCATACTCAAATGGACTCAAACGGAACTCGACGCCCTGGATAGGCGGGTCCGTACACTGCTGACTGCATATCGAATGCATCACCCACGATCGTCGGTCATGAGATTGTATATCCCGCGGAAGTGTGGAGGCCGAGGCTTTTTAAATGCCAAGAACCTCCACAACCGCGAGATATGCAATCTCAGGGAATATTTTCTACACGCCGACGTGGAAATGCATCGAGATGTAGTAGCAGTGGACAAGGGACTCACCCCGCTCTCCTTGGCGAATGAGAACTGGCGCAATCCTGTTGTGCTTGACACTAACGACCGCAGGGAGGTATGGCAGAGTAAGGAGCTTCACGGACGCTTTTTCCGGGCCCTACATGGGTCCGATGTAGATCAGTCAGCGTCCGTAGCCTGGCTGCGTTTCGGTGACCTCTTTGGGGAAACCGAAGGTTTTGTCTGTGCAATTATGGACGAAGTTATCATGACGAATAACTACCGGAGATTTATTGTGAAGGATGGCACGGTTGACATCTGTCGGGCATGTCACCATCCGGGTGAATCGATCCGCCACATTATCTCTGGTTGTTCTCGTCTAGCTAACGAAGAGTACTTGCATAGGCACAACCTTGTAGCCAGGATTATCCATCAGCAACTTGCTCTGAAATACACTCTTGTGGTATCGGAGGTGCCGTACTACAGGTATGTGCCCGACCCAGTTCTCGAGAATGGCAATATCACATTGTACTGGGATCGGTCCATCATCACTGACAGGACCATTATTGCTAATAAGCCTGATATAGTGGTGGTGGACCGAATCGAGAGGCGTGCAATGATTGTTGACATTACCGTCCCGCATGACGGGAACCTCGTGAAAGCCGAGAAAGATAAGCAAATCAAGTATCTTGACTTGGCTCGCGAGGTTGTCGACATGTGGGATGTGGACACAGCGATCATTGTACCGATAGTCGTGTCAGCCAATGGCTTAATAGCCACGAGCCTCGACCAACACCTTAGGAGGCTCTCGTTAGGCAGCTGGGTCAAGGGCCTGATCCAGAAAGCAGTATTGCTGGACACGGCTCGTATTGTTAGGAGGTTCCTCTCTCTGGAGCCCTGACCGCCGGTAGCTTGGACCCTGTTCCCGATACCGGTGGGTCTCTATTTTTTATATTTTTAAATGTTTTTTTTTTTGTATGTTTTATAAAAATATTTAAAAATGTAGACAATAAGAAAGAATATGAATAAAGGAGATAATAATAATGACATAATCAGTCGGTAATGTTGACATTACCGTCCCTCATGACGGGAACCTCGTGAAAGCCGAGAAAGATAAGCAAATCAAGTATCTTGACTTGGCTCGCGAGGTTGTCGACATGTGGAATGTGGACTCAGCGATCATTGTACCGATTGTCGTGTCGGCCAATGGCTTAATAGCCACGAGCCTCGACCAACATCTAAGGAGGCTCTCGTTAGGCGGCTGGGTCAAGGGCCTGATCCAGAAAGCAGTATTGCTGGACACGGCTCGTATTGTTAGGAGGTTCCTCTCTCTGGAGCCCTGACCGCCGGTAGCTTGGACCCTTTTCCCGATACCGGTGAGCCTCTATTTTCTATATTTTTAAATGTTTTTGTTTTTTAATTTATTTTATAAAAATATTTAAAAATGTATAAGATAAGAAATTGAATGAATAAAAGAGATAATAATAATAAACAGATGTGGTTTTTAAATAATTTCTAATATAGAATAGGTAAGTACGATTACTACTTATGCAACAAAGTCGACTATTTCTGTCCGCAGGGTCTAAAGTAACCTAACATGATGGAGATAACGGGAGCTGAGTTCGCTCGCTTTGCTCACACATTTCAGCTCCCGTCATCTCCTTTGAACCTAACTTATCCGTGTCAGGGTGTTCTAAGCTCCCGAGCTCGCTTCGCTCGCTCTTAGACTAATTCATTGATCATAATTATCGAATTGCTTAACCGTTGCGTAGTAATACTAATAATGACCAGACAATCTGATAAATATAGAAGTTTAAATCTGTATTTATTACATTGCTCGATTTGACTTGACTAGATTCATAATGCCCGGTCATTATACATAGTGCACTGATTAATTACTTGGTCCATAACATATACATTTCAGATATAGGCTCCGCTGACGTTCTTATAAAGCATCCATTGCTATTAACTGATTTCCTCTTAAGCCTCATCTTTTATTGTCAGTATTTAAACGCATTGTTCAGACGAAATAGGTTTTTATTCACAACAAAGCTTCTGACTTTGTGTTGTAACAGAATTATGTGAAATGGCAAAAGATTTTCCTTATTTTTCCATCAAAATATTTTCGAGATTCTCTTTTTGAATTTCATGTAAAGTACCGTGGACTGTTATTACTGTTTTCATTTTGATTTTAACGTAAATGCAGCCACATAAAAAAAAATCGTTTCAGTTTTATGAGTTAGGTAGTGGTCATACTAGTTAACTAACTTTCACCAACGGCTTCGCCCCGGTGCATGTCGAAAATAATCCCAAAGGAACTTAACACCCGGATATAATATATTCTTTGTTATAAAGTTATAAACTATGTTTCTTCCAAATTACATATAATCCGTTTAGTAGTTTATGCGTGAAAGAGTAACACACATCCATTCATCCATAGATACATTGCCAAATTTTTGTAATAGCGGTTGGATTTCAAGTGGTGTAGAGGCCAATGTAACAACTTACTACCCTGATAAAAATATTATATCCAAATTAAAAACTTTCTGTTTGCTAATTTTAAGAATTTCATCGAAATCCGTTCAATAGTTTTTGCGGAAAAGAGTGAAAAACATCCATCAAGACATAAAACCTTACAAAATTTCACGAAGGATTTTAAGTGATGTTAAAGCCAATGTAACTAAACGGATAAATATGAAATGTGAGTGGGCGAAAGTGTAGGGTTATACTGCTAAGGTACTTGTACAATACCGTAAATTATAATAGCAAAGAGCTGTTAAGGGTATACATCAAATATTTACAAGAGAGTACGCCTCGTCCACCTGTGTCCTCTGATTCATATAAGGGACCGTGTATAAACCACCTTATACTTTTAAGGTGTTTAATAATAAATATGAAAGGATTTTTTTTGGAAAACTGATCTCGGCATCTTGATGTTTCATTAAAAAAATCCGGCTAAGTGCGAGTCGGACTCGCGCACGAAGGGTTCCGTACCATTATCGCAAAAATTGGCAAATAATCACGTTTTTTGTATAGGAGCCTCACTTAAATATTTGTTTTATTCTGTCTTTATTTATTGTTATAGCGGCAACAGAAATACATAATCTGTGAAAATTGCAAATGTTTAGCTAACACGGTTCATGAGATACAGTCTGGTGAAAGACGGACAGACAGACGGATCGTGGAGTCTTAGTAATAGGGTCCCGTTTTTACCCTGTTGGTACGGACCCCTAAAAAGGTTGATCGTTAAGAAAATTCGTACAATTTTTTTTTAAATAAAATGTGCAAGACTTGCCTGTACACTCAGTGCAATAAGCCATAGAACAGCTATGTTTGATAAGAGTGCATTTTGTATGGGCCCTAGAATATTTAATAAACTACCTAAGTACATAAAAGAATATATAAATTACAATTTATTTAAAAAACAATTAAAAAGTATTTAATTCATAAAGCTTAAGTTCATATTCATTCATTCTGTTAATGATTATTTAAATGAGAAAATAATTAAGTTTAGTAATTGTTTCAGTAATATAATTATATAATGTATAGATGATGCCATTGTTAATTAATATTGTAATATTTTGCACACCTACCATGGAAGGATATGGCCTAAGGAACTTATATAAAAATGTCACCCTGAAAACTACCCATATTTCGCAAATAAATGATTTGATTTGAAATTCATGAGTACAAAAAGTATTAACATACATACGACAGTCCATTATATTTTCGCATCCGTTTCAATTGTATAATTTTATGTATTTTTACAGACGTTAGAATTTTATTTTATTGGTGTTTTACATATAAACCTTTGGGATTAGAAGAAAGCTGAGGGCAATTTTGGGATCATTGGCTTTACGAGCCATAAAAACTTTTTCGTATAGAATTATGTGTGAAATATTTTTCTTATATCTGTGTCATGTTGTTATCATATTATCTCTGAGAGGAAGAATAATTTTCGAATAGTTAACCGCATTAGTGGGGCCTTTATGTTTACCTATATGAGTTGTTTTGACGTAAATTAGTTAAGTTTGGGTTTCTGTGATAAATCGTGTTGTGTGCGGATGAGATTGTCTGCGGAGAGTTCGTTTGAGGCGCGCTAACAAATTACCATGTAATTTACTCACGTCATAATTAACTCAATTCAAATTATGCTGAATAAATGAGGCTTTATGTTTGTTTTCGTTGTCTGTAACCTTGAGGGAAAATTGTGGAGAGAAGTAGTGGTTTTGTTCTGCCAATGCAGAGGCAATCTGTTTAACACGCGGCTATAAAACTTTTACAAAGTGAGCTCTGGTGTTGAACTCTATCCGTGCGAAGGATAGCCTAACTACGTTAAATCCACGCGCCATACCTATACCAGAGGTGTCTTATCCCATACAAAGAAACCGTGCCGACGTTCTATACTGATTAATTTTTGTACATCAATCGCGTTCGGTTCCGTTCCGTTACACAGATGTATATCTGTAGATGGTGATCTATCTATCGCCGTAGAATGGAACCGAACGCGATCGATTTACAAAAAATAATCGGTATAATCAGATGTCAAACGCTAGTTACGACGGCACGGTTTCTTTGTATGGGATGAGGCATCTGTATGCTAGTATTAGAACTATCTGTGTCAATACTAACATTAACCACCCAATGTTTACGCAGATATTAAATTGATTCTACTGCCAAGAACCACCCCATAACGCATATTAACATTTCAATTTATTTTCTGTTATAGTGAAATAAAATTTTGAGCACAATCTCATTTGAACAACTTGTTCAGCGGCGAATGAATAACTGTCTGCTGGCTTATTATCACGTTTACACACACTAAGGATGCCTCACAAACGTTTTCGCAACTTAATTAATGTTTACTGTACTAACAGTACATTTTTAGATTTTATTAACATATACGAAACCAAATATTTTGCTGCGAACTGACAGAGTAAATGTATCCAACACAATTTGAATATAAAAACGAAATACAGTTGAACAGTCCTCAGGCCAATTTGTTGACAAAAACAACGATAACGAGTGGAGTCTGGACGGTCCCTAACGTGTACTACGTGGAAAGTATTTTATTACCGATAGACCGAAATAAGTGCTTAGGTAAATACCTAAGCACTTATTTCGGTCTATCGGTTTATTGTCATTTTATTTGTTCAAGCGTAGTGCAAACACAAAATATATCCGCGTAACCCTTTTCAGGGTGTCTGCCACTTTCTATATATGTGAGTACGAGTTGGGTGGCGCGCCCTCTATAAATCAGAGGCGTTTTGTTCAGGCCCATTACGCCGTTTTACCGCCTTCCTACTGAGACAAAAGTAGATCATACCAAAGGGAAAACCCCGTTCAACCCATACATAACTTTTGTTGTAAAACCTTTAATACCGACAAGGCAATACGTGTCTGCTTATTTAGTGCGGGGCTGTAACCGCACGCGCCGGTCGGCTTCATATCCGCTGAATATTGCGGATCTATTTCCTAGCTTTAAGTGCTTCAGATGTTATGAATGAACACCTGGAGTATAAAGTTACAGTACCTACCGACATATCTAAATTTATCTACAGTTCGTCAGTGCGTTATGTTCACCGCTGTTTGAATATGTTGTTTAACCAAAGAACAGTAAATCCATCGATACTGTAAGGTTTTCTTTGATAAATATATGTTTTATTTGTTAAGAATTAAATTATATATTTTTAAAATCAAATAGTACTTAAAAGTTGTTAAATTGATTATCCTAGAAAATATTCCAATGTCAAATGACGTTACATCTAATGACAGTTGACGAATGGAGGGGGATTGTTCGGACACGAGGCGGGTTGAGTCAGTTGGGGAGTCTAGTCTGGACGGGCTTGTAAGATGGTTGTGTTGACCTAAGTGGATATATTGTATTGAGTTGACGGTAACTTAGTGTGAGCTGGAAAATAAAGAATAGTTCAAAGTCCAAACTGTGTGTTATTTCTGAATTACCAACCACACGTGAGTATTATTTATTTTTGAGTATTTTCTACCCACTGTCCTTGGACTCAACGGCTTGCTTTGTAGTAGCTCTGTTGTCTATCTAGTGATCAAGAATACCAATTTGGTTTTAAGAGATTTACTGTTATTTGCTGGCATGCACTCATTAGTTACAAAATGTATTAAAAAAATACTTTATAAAATCCCTTAAGGCTCAATTAGAAAAAAATACCGGTCAAGAGCGAGTTCGACTAATATATATACGTACAGTCCTTCAAAAGAAGGATAGATGGACAGGCGCACAGGTGGAAAGGCGAAAAGGCGGGCAGTAATTTACTATGTTTATTATTAATTAGGGTTCTTTACAAATCTTAGACACAACGGCAACCTGCAGCCGAAGGTCGATTTATAGCGTTCAAACTCTTTGCGTTGCCGTATTGACTTACTCAATAAGGCGGCCGATGTAATTTGTGATGATGATTTCTGAAAAAGTGTGCTATTTAGAGAAATCGTTTTATTTTTCATGTAATCTTCACATAAACTTCTATTACATACAATCATTTCTGTTTTTTCTCTATGCAAACTTTGGAGTATGTATTTTTTTTAGTTTATTGGTCTGAAGTCGATAACAATGTGCGCTCTTTCATATGATACTCCACATGCCCTAGTAGCCCCACTTCGAATTTTCAAGACACGATCTTCAGACCCAGTAGCAAAACAAAACAAATGGTTTTTATTTCTTTCTTTTTTGCAAACTAGTTGGGCATCATCATCTAAAACTGTTCCAAATTGCAAGTTGATAGCATTAGTAGTTCTTGAGAAATCCAGCTGTGGCCTACGGACAGACAGACTAAGTCACAAGAGTCAGAAGAGTTCTTTTTTAGGATTTTGGTACGGAACCCTAAATACGACCTGAAGTATAAAACAGAGGTATTTTGAGCTATTTAAAATATTTAATCGCGTAATCTGCAAGTATGCCTATCCTAGCAGAGAATATTGCATGGTCCATATATTCACGTGGCAGGGTGAATGTAAGCGTGGTTCATGAAACAGCTCCAGTGCAATATGTACCGGGCTTTATATGTTTGGTCGCTGTGTTTCGTGAAATCGTAAACGTCAATAGAAAGCATTTTAAGCCCCTGAAATTCTCCACATCACTTTTTTCTAGTCCAACATATTCATGAAATAAAAGGCTATTAACATAGTTTTCAAGCACGGCAATACTTTTACTGAAATGAAATGGTCCATACTTACACAAACATAAACAAAACTGTTTACATAAAATTACATAAATAGCTAATTTCCATACATATCTCTTCTCATCTCATTTCATTCTATGGACATACAAATTGCAAATATCTAGGAGTATGTTCGGTATTTGCTCGTATATTTCAGCTTAGTCGTAAAAACTAATGGTGACAAAATGTCAAATATCGTGCCTACAATTTGATTTATAGCAACATTTAGTAGCTTCTGGGTACCTTCTATTAAGGCATATCCCTAATATGCCATAAATTATAATATGGCTTCATAAATCATATTGCTGTCCTCCTTTTCATACATACATTTTTCTATATAAGAGCTAGACTGATCGCAATAAAGTAGCTCTTAGTAAAAACAGAAATCAAAAAGTATCAAGCGAGAATTATTTACAGTAGGTATGTCTGTTTATTTTTGTTTTTCCATCCTTCTATGCCCCAGATTAAGAGTCAAACAAACACAGAAAATTCTGAACCGTTCCCGCCGATATTTATATTAATTTTGGTTTCAACATTATTTTAACACAATATTTAAGTTTGTAAACCTAGAAGAGTATTTAAAAGTGATGATTCATTTAAAAGGCAGATAATTTATTTAGTTTAGCGAAACAGAAGGCACGGGGTGGATGATTAGGGGCGGTGCGGGAGCGGTACTGACACATAATAAATAGAATGCAGAAGGTCTACTCTATAAAACAAGCAACATTGCACGCACACGTAGTCTACGTACAGAATGACTGTAAGCACACGCGCGACTTTCATTCGCTTGACATATTTTGAGACGGCCGTAAGTACGCATCAATGTGTGAGTGTGTCTGTGTTCAGTAGTTGTACGAAGTCAGCCTTCTGTACTTTCTACTTTGTGTTTGGTACGGGTGCGGGCGCGGCGCGGGCGCGTTTAATTGGGTTTGTTTCGAGATCGGTTTCCTAGGAGCGATGTCCCTGTCTCCCGCCTCGCCCCACTAATATTAATACGATGAGAGTGGCCCGAGAAGAGCAATCATAAATCCCGTCCGTTGAGACTAAATTACAACGTCAGAATGTATAATTTTGTAACCACGCGACTGTTTTACCGTATGATTTTTAGAACTTTTTAGGTATTATTGATTAGACTTTTAGACTCGTAGCGGACAAATTAATAATTAAAAAAAAAATCTACCAAGAATACCTTCTGACGTAACTAAAAACCAATATTTTCCGTCTACTAAGGTAAAACTGCTACCGTACACATTTTCCAGGTTTGACGGAGCAATGGTGAGATAACGGGCGTTTGAAAGGTTCCAGAACAATGGCGGAGATTTACATATACGATGCAACAATGGCTACTGAAACGTCGATTTTGTTGCCTTAGACAAAGGCGATTGAATATTCTTAGTCAGCTGTGTGCATAAACTTCGAAAACCGTACACAAAGACGACACTATCCTTCGTCATATCAGACTGCATTGTCAACCGTGTTCCTTGGGTTCGACAGTTGACAAGCGTTCTATTATGGAATGTTTCCGTGATCACCACTCTTGTTAAAGTGATTAGTGATTCCTGGTACGTATAGCCTTGACCCATATTCTTGACATTAACGCCTCTTCCTGCGACACTTACGAACAAAAAGAATGGTAGTGTGACAGATCCTTTGTGTAATTAATTAATTTGTACCAGAGATTCTTTTGTTGTGAAAAACACTGATACATTTTCTTTTAAGTAAGTAAATTCATTACTTTACACCATTACGTAATCCGAGTCCGATTTAGCGGTAAGATCAATTGTCCTGAGCCCGTATTGAGATAATTTAGCTTATGTCAACAGTCATTCCAAGGCGAAGCTATTAATACTGAGGATAAAAGCTATTAGACCGATTACCGGCCTAATGCTCACGTACTATTGACGTAATTATACACAGTACTTACTATATAACGGAAAAGTAGGGTAATTATCGCGTTTGACAGAATAGGAAGTAAATGGAATAAAAGTATGCTGGCGGTGATTGTGTAGATATGAAATATCTGAATATATTTGAAAAAAAAAACAAAGCATAGTTAATTTTCCCGATCCGATGTTGTTTTATCAACTGCCAGTCGTGTGTTAGGGTCAGTTTAACCAGTGACTCAACAGACTAACTGATACAACCCCAAATCCCACATTCTAATTCGACCATTAGGATTCAAAACTAGAATTCCATTTCCTCGCTAATCCGTGATCAATGGTATGTAGATTAATTAAGGCACGTCAATGTCGCCCTAGATTTGTATAGCGTCGAACCGACATTTTAATATACCTATTCAATATAGATCCTTATTTCTATGGGGCAAGCAACATGTGTCTAAGTGATTTCAGATTGCGTGGCTTAGTTTTAAACACGGGGCTCTTCGGTAAGCGTGGCCTTAACGACAGATTATCCTGCTTTTAGTTGGGTGACCTGTTACATATATTAAAGTTGACGCTCTGCCCCGGTCGCGAGCGTAGTTGCTGCCTGAGTTTTGATCTCCGGTTAATGTTTAAAGTTTGATACATGGAAAACGGAGTTTGGAAAGTTGTGTCGGTTAGCGAAAATTGGATATAAGTAAGTAATATATGGTAAATATGATGAAATAATAATACCAGCCTGCTACTGTACCACTGCAGAGCAAAGACCTCTTCTCATACAGAGAAGGGACGAGCTTTAATCACCACGCTTGCTCAAGGTGGGTAGGCGATTTCAAACTTATGATAACTACATCCGCAATAGAATCAAGGTTACCGACATAGCCCGAAGAATTGTCAAACTTAAATGGCAGTGGGCATATTGCTCGCAGAACGGATGGCCGTTGGGGCCGAAAAGTTTTAGAGTGACGACCGCGTACCGGAAGACGCAGCGTTGGAAGGCCTCTATCTAGGTGGAGCGACGACTTGGTCAGTGTGGCCACGCTTGGGGCAGGCCTATGTCCAGCAGACGTCTTTCGGCTGAAATGATGATGATGATGATTAACTATATAAGTTTCTCATGATGTTTTCCTTCAGCTATGTCTAAAATAAACTTAGAAAGAAATATTGAAAAGTCACATTCGTAATTGCCCCGCCAGACAGTGTGCCATGTAATGAAATAGTACTTTTGTGTGGACTCAAAGCGGTATTTTAATATGTTATATAAAAGTGGCACACACTAAACACCGAAAAAAATACTTTCGGAAAGAATGTATCAGCGAATCTACGACTGCGATGTACCTATATAATACTATGCAGATATACCCACCTACATCCAATTTATCACCGGAAAGCAAGTTATATTTGGTTCGGAAATTGCGGTGGTGTAGTGTCATGTGCGAGTCACGTGTCACGCGGTGACGTCACTCCTCTTTCCCGTCATTGATCACTTCACACGCGCTAGATACGACACTTCGTCACGCCCGGCTTCTAATATTAATTTCGGTCTTCCTTAAAAGATTACATTCGTTTTTTTAAGCAGCTGTTAATTAATTAACGTGAGAGGCGTCAGGTACTGAAGATTTCTCGGTTAGAGTGCTTTAAATTAATATCTGTACTCAGGCCCATTAATAATTCTGACGCCAATGCATCTTTAGCAGTGGTTCTAGCCAACACTGCCCGAGTTTGAGTCATATTTGAGTTAGAATTATGGAGTAAAGATGTATCAGTGCAAATAGTCAATATATAGGAAGAGTTACCTCACATGAGGTTCATTATAGAGGATTTCGAAATCAACATCATATCAGCTGAAAGGCGTCCACGCCTCAACCAAGCGTCGCCACATTTACCAGTCCGCCGGAAAACGCCGAGAAAAGCCCTCTCCATTGCCCTTTGGGTGACTGTAAGCTTTCTGATTAGGCCCATTTTGAGCGACCATGTGTCAGGACTATAGGTTATCACTGGCAACACACACTGATCATGGAAATTTTGAAACGCTGTGGTAAGTTGGACGAGAAGATAAAACCCGAACCTGCCCAGCCGGAATCGACGGTTGACCTCTTTATCGAAGTTAGACCTACCCAACATGTCCCAGGTCGACATAGTCGTCCACAACTTCGAGTGTAGTCTCCGACCTTTATAGGAGTGGGTGTAACATGGGAATTCAACATCACCTTGGTTATGTCCATGTTTATTTTAAAGACCCTCTCTTTCGGAAGCTCTACTGAGGTCATCGAGCATTGTACTGAGGTCCTCCATGGTCTCAGCCATGACCACTATATCGTAGGCAAACCGAAGGTGAGTGATGTACTCGCCATTGACGTTGATATGCGTTCTATAGCTATGACCCAGTTCCAGCAACGAAAATTATCAATACATTAATGTGACCGAATGTAAAACGCGTGTTAGCTGTGATTGGTTTGCATGAACTATCAAGCACCAATCCCATTACTTGATTTGCGTGTCATTAGTAAGGCCTCGATAATACCTTGCATTCAAACGATTGTTAGAGATTGAAAATAAATGATAATGTGTTTTCTGTCGTAAATAATAGTGACTAATTTTGAGGAATGCCTCAATGGTGTAGTGGTCGCAGGTGCTACTGTTAAGCATGAGGTCCTGAGTTCGATTCCTAGGTCGTGCAAAGTGTTATTGGGCTTTTCCATCTGGAATTTCTCAGTAGCTTCATGGAGTCTAGTTTTGCGCCCAGTTGATGGCTCTGCCTAACCCTTCGGGGAATATGGGTGCGATGGTTTATTATAATTATATAAATTTTCTGGAAAAAACGGGTCATTCCCTACTGAAAATTGATCTTCTTCTTCTTCCTGCCCCCTTTAATTCAATTTATTTGGGGTCGGGCCTCCTTGTGCGTCTACGCCAGGATGGTCTATCCTGGGTTTTCGATGGTGGCTATTTTTCTCCTTGAGGACTCTCGCGACAATGGTCCACCAAGAGGCTGGTGGTCTGCCCCTTGTTCGTTGCTTGGTGTTGATTTTGAGCAGTCTTCACGGTGCAGCTATCTTCACGTTTCATAATGTGCCCATACCATCTAAGTCTGCTCGCTCTGATTTTGTCGGCGATTGGTGCTACCTTGAATGATCCTCTTAAGTATTCGTTCCTCACTTCATCCCAAGTGCGTCACGCCTCCTGCCCAGCGGGGAATTTTCATCTGAAAATTTATATCTACAACAAATACTTTCCCACAATTATTGTCAATCTCTAAACCTAGCGCTAGCACATGTCAATGGTCTCGAGCGGTATCAACGCTTCGTGCAAGTATATATAGTATAAACAATATTGGACTGTCAATCAAATATTTTGCATAGGTGCTGCATTGTTCCCAGCGTCTGTTTATTGCTTTCCAATTAAATAACTATTTTTGTTTTATCGCTTTTGGTGGTTTTTTCATACATACGCGTAAAATGTTTTGGGAACGCTTAAGAGGAGGGGAACCCAAAGGAACAATAGATGGGCCGTGCTAGAAAGGAGCCTTTCTTTCTTTCTTTTCTTTCAGATGATGACTAATAGAGAATTATGGATGAAGATATGTTGCCTAGACTAAAGGTAAATTGGGATTCGGGCAAGAGAATGATGACGATGTTTTGGTAAAGAGCATTCACGGTGTGTTCCGCTTAGAACTTGGGCCGTCATACTGGAGTTTCCACGTCTTTTCGGACTTCTTTTAACACGGCAAAAGGTTATACAGTTATAGTGTACAATAACGTATATAATAAATAAATAAATAAAAGGGTCCTTTTTTTTTGCGGCGACTTCTGAATATTAAACCAAGGATTCCCATGTGATTTACACTCGCATTATTTTTCAAATTGACTTTATCAACGGGTTGGCCGAATTTGAGTGAACAATTTTTTGAAATTCTCTATAAAGGTGTCAAATAGAAGACTTGTGGCATTCTGGAAAATAAACCCACGATTTAAAACTTGCTGAGGAGTAGATAGTGAACATTAAAAGAAAACGTGTGGGCCACCACGGTGACGAAAAGATGATGCCAGAAAAGAAATAAAAAAGTTAAGTAAGAACTGCTTTCGTTGCACTTTTCAGCGAGAGCTGCAGCTGAATTTATAATATGCTTCCGCATTCCGAGTGAAATTATCAGGCATTATAAGTAGCTATGTACCCACAGTAACATATTTTAGTAGGTAGATATACAGTTAAACATCGTTATTCGTTACACTATGCAGGCAATATTAATTATATTCGATGTCAAAAACATGACCACTCGAACACTAACAAAATTGTGGTAAATTGTGTAATATTGTATGTATATATTTCCTTTGTTTATCGAAACATTACCCTAGTGTGCACTTGTTTGTGCCTTTATTACAATCAAGCTCGAAACGTACCTAAATAATAATATACGTTTTTACCCACACATTGTACACATTATTACGTTTGAGGCATACCTTATTTAATAACATGCCTGTTATAACAGAACAAAGGGTGTGTAGGAGTTGATAACTATAATGATAAAGACAGCTACTGGCACTTGATATGCGGAGAATATTCGAATAGTTAAAGCTTGCTTACAAAATAACAAAGGATTCAAAAAATTGAAGCAGGCGGAAAGGGCTGTGTGTTTTGTTCTTAATCAAACTTCAAATTAGCAATTTCATCACATTCGTAATCGTCAGGACCTAAACATGGCGCATAAAAGAGCTGTTCAAGTAGCTATCTACTGGTAAAGAAAAATAATGGTTGGGACTATTTTTTTTATTTGAAATAGTTAAATTCGTTGAAATGTAGTACATACTTGTATTTCATGTATCTTGAACGGTCTGGCAACATGACATGAATCAACTATTTGGATTTGTTCTGAACTACTGGAATCAAACTTCAGAAACGTAGTGTAGATAAGTCAATTAATCAGACACTACGACAATCAAGCTGTTATGTTGTATAGTGGAGAGAGCAGACTGCTTTTCGCAATATATATATGAATACTTTAAAATAAAACCAGCCTGTATTGTTTTTTACGGTGGCACACGACCACGGTTACCTTCTGAACACCACTATGAATTGTATATAAAATACAATAATTACTATTACTGCCCCAATGCAGGGTAAAGACGTCTTTTAATACTAAAAGTCACGACATTAATGCGGGTTCGCGATTTCGAAGTCAGGTTTCCTCACAATATTTTCCGTCACCGTTGTCAGCTATGTCCAATATAAAGCGTGTTACATCGTCGACCGCATCATCGCTTGCCAACGGGTGAGATAGTGGTCAAGCGCGAGCCTAGCAAAAAATAATAATTAAAAAGCACTTAAATTGAAAAAAATCAGTTCAAAAATACGACGTTCAATTCGACGCTTGGGGGAGGCCTGTGTCCAGCAGTGGACACAGTGGTCTTTCGGCTGATATGATAATAATGATGAAGTTCAAAAACTAAAACTCAAACCCGACTACTGAAAAATCACGCTCTAAAAAGTATGAAACAAGAAAATATTCTCATCTGAAATTGATATGTACAAACTATTCTATTTCTATCGGGTATTAAATAAACAACTAACATGTAACAAATATTTTATTATATTTTGGTGTTCTGAGGATAACTGTGGTCGTATGCTACTTAATGCTACTAATTTATTGTTTTGTTACGGTTACCCTCTGAACAGCACTATGAATATGTATGAAATACAATAAAATATTTATTACATGTAAGTTGTTTATTTAATACCCAAAACGTATCGAATATTTTGTAGATAACGCACACATGAAATATTTTTTTGTTCATACTTTTTAGAGCGTGTTTTTCAGTAGACGGGTTTTAGTTTTTGAACTTTTTTTATTCTAAGGATTTTGGAGTTTTTGCAGAGCCACGTCACATTTTTTTTCTGTTTAGGGTTTGTTGTTTTACATGTATCTAGATAATGCATAAGTTACAATAGTGGACTCTAGATTATAACTATAACGTAGTTGTTGACAAAATTATGATGTACCAAAGCATACCTTCATTTTCCTTGATCAATGCTACCGTACAAGATGGGGAGACTTAAAAATTATTGAAAGAAAGGATTAAAAACAAAAAAGTAAATTCGGTCTGCAACAAAGTAACAAATAATAAAGGTAGCCCATCCAATGCAACCAACCTCGTTACAGTACTTAATGTGTGAATGACGTGGCAAATGCCCGCACAAAGCACTCATGACAGCCGCGACTGAGCTCGGTCCAATATTGCCCAATATTCCCTGTAAAACTGCAATGTCAAAGTGTGTATTCAAAATGACACTTTGTTTGTAGTGGCCCATCTGTCTGCGGCGCGCCACCGCTTACGTACTTTGTGCCTATAACCAGCGGAAAACAAGACGCTTTCAGCTGCAAAAAATTATGATGATGTAACAAGACGTTTCCAAGATGAAACCTCATTTGTCATTATGATAAATAGTTTAGATGTTATGAGGGAATAGATTAACATACATACACACATACCACTCAAAATCCTAACCTTCCCTTTTGATTCACCGTAGTCGGGTAAAAAGTCACATGGGTACTTGCCAAGATTTGAACCTATGACCTCAAGCACGAGAGGCGAGGTCGTAGCTACAGACAGGGCCACCATGATTCCTTGCTTTATGGTGGCGATTTGCAGATAAGTAAAGAAAGCCGTATAACTATAACTACTGGTATGACATATATAGGACAGGGAATACCACAGAAAGGATGAATGGAAAGTGTGAAAGATTAAAAAGATGTGGCGAAATAATGGCTAATAGAGAAGTATGGTAGAAGAGATCATCTTGACAGGACCTGCAGATTTAGAGTTCAGACTGCCACTTCTAACATCTTCATAACATCAACATTTCTAGCATCCGACAGAAGACGGCAGTGTAGAAGTGCTTAGTATCGCTTGTCTCAAAAGAATATGCTAGGCTGATAGGGCTGGATTGAGCCATCCTTCGCTGTCTCCCGCCATGGCTCTCTTGGCCTAAGTGTAAATAAGCTACAGCGTGACTGCAACTGAGGCTGAGTGGGATAGAACGCAGTAAATGAATTATAACGAGTGTAATAAGGTACACCTTATTACACTCATCTCTACTCGCTCTCTCATCTTGCGTGCCGCTTATTTCAATAAGCGGTGCGATAGGAAGCACAGACGTGTGTACGAGAAGCCGTCCGGGCAAACTTACAATGTAACGAGGTTTAGTATTATACGCATGATTTGTAAACTTAATTTTATTCTGTTAAAAAGTTGTTATCACATAGTTGTTTTTCTACTTGTAATACATAGAGACATAGACGAATGAGTATAGAAGGAAAGTGCGGTTGCGTTTAAAGATAAACATCTATGGTAGAGCTAGAATAATATTTCACAGACCCTTTGGAAAAGTTTCATTCATATTTCATAATAAACAACCCGGGTAATGTTTGCTAACCGTGTGATAAAAATAAAGTCTATTGTGAAGTAGAGAACCCGAGTTTTTAACAAGATAGTAAATTCATTGTGTAACATTTTGTGCCTCACAAACAGTCAGAATACACCGGCGGGCTTATTACGTAAGGAACAGCAAGTAGCAATAATTGTACAATTTTTGCGCGATCAATTTAGTGACCTGGCTACTGAGGCCTTTAAGTCAAGTCTTTTTTTTTGACAGTCACTTTTAACAGAAGCTATTTTATCTGTCCGATGATTTATAAAATGTATCGTTTGATGAATTAACCAGCTTATGAATGAGCAACACTTCGTGGAGGCTGTTTTTTTACAATAGTCAATTTGATTACTATTTAGCTCCAATATTCCGATAAATTAATATACGCAGATGTAAAGAATTTGTGTTAAGTAAATATGACAGTGAAAATTTGATATTTGCATTTTATTTACATCTATGTCAATGTGTAAAATCAATAATTTCTTCGAATTGTCGATTGTTTTAAAAATTGAATCGATAACGCATTAGAACATCACTTAGTAGACTACATTATCTCGTATTTGAGCTATGAAACGTAAAAAAGATTTTTCAAATTTAATTTAGACATTGGCAGAATAGTCGACATCGGTGTTTGCCATATAAAAAAAATATAATAGAAGATACTTATTGCGGACTTATCACATTCTCATGTGTTTGTAAGTATTTAGTAGTAAACATATAAGCTTCGCTGAGATAGCCAACACAGGATTTTTTTATACTGTATATAAAAAAAATCCTGCACTTTACTGTGATCACTTCTGTTTCAATGATTCAACAAATAGTCCAGTTGCGTAGACATTAGAGACTCAAAACAACACCAATTTGTCATTTACATTTACAATATTCACTAGGAATTTGTTATTTCAATATTTATTCTTATATTATTATTCTAATTTGCGGATAATTAAAGTAGCCACAAAATAACATACGAAAAAAGCCGCCAAAAACTCAAAAACGTCTGTACCTACTCAGCCATCAGCGAACGATTGGCAATCGACCAACAACAAGGGAAAAAGTAATTGCAATTTGACAGCCACATTTGCTCGCCGATCGCTGTCGCTCTGCTGTCAAAAACCATACGTAATACGAAATTAACGCGATCACCTTGCGATAAATGCACATTTCAGTTAATAGATTTTTATTGTTAGCAGTGCTGTCGTAAAATTATTATGGTGTGGATAAAGCTCATATATAATGCAAATTCGCGATTAAAGCCTAAATATGCCTTCCAATTTTTTGACGTAAAGCGATATTCGCGCGATGATTGTACAATCTCTGCGCAAATATTGTTAATTGCTGTTTCATACGTAATAAGCCTGCCGGACTCCTAGTTTTTGTTAGGCTTCATTTATTTATTTTACTCAGTTATGTAACCGTGTATTCGTATAATACGTTTGTTTACTTAATTTTAGCTACATTTTTATTGCTACTTTAAATTCTTGATGTTATTATTAAACGACTAGCTTCTGTCAGCGGCTTCGCCCCCGTTAATGTCGAAAATTATGTCGAGGGAATATATTCCTATGATAAAAAAAGTATTTTATTTGCCATTCCTGACTATAATCTGTCTCTGTGCAAAATTTAATCCAGATCTGTCCATCCGTTTGAGCGTGAAGAAGTAACAAACATACAAACACACACATACTCACAAACTTTTGCCATTATAATTTTAGTATGGTATATATTTATATATATATATATATATATCCCGACAATCTTTGGGACAGGCCAATGCACAGAAGTCGCGGCAAGAAGCTGGCCATGATATAACTTATAACCCAATTTTATTGAAACATCCCTTATAACAGTAATGTTGATAACAGTAATTAAATTCAATAATAAATCATTTATAGACTTTCAGTGACAATAGCGGGTTCAAATTAAAATCGCCGTTCGCTTCAATTCTAGGAAACGAACGACAAAAGCCAGCGTGTACTTAAACCGTTAAAGTTTAATTGAAAATGATTCGTGTTAATTCGACATTATTGTTTTGTCACATATTTAAGCGTGTTCCGATAAGAGCTTCGGGCTTCAGAATGACAAAATGAATTATATTTGTGTCGTGTATAAATTTACCTAAAGGATGGGTATATAGTATCTAGTTAAAGTCTGCAAGGTTATAAAAAGTAGGTAGGTGTTGTGATATTTCTTAGAACCTAGATTAGATTCTTTATTTAGTTTTCGTTTGTGTTTTCACGAATGTGTTGCGTTTGTAGAAGTAACAAATACTGGTAGAACTTGCTTTTTTAGGGTCGGAATCATTTTTTTTTTAAATAAATTTTTGTCCGTCTGTCACAGAGATTCTTCTCGAGACCTTTAAACGGCAGTTATTTTAACTTTGGCTTAACAAATACCTACTAATATAAATTGCGTTTCTTTGGTTTAAGGATGTAAGAAGATAAATACCACTTAAGTACTACTACGTAACAAACAAGTATGACGTAATTAGTCGGTTCCTGCCCATTCTTTGCTTTTATACCGTTGCTAACCCCATGGGGTCTCAGGGGGCGGTCCACTTGAGACTAGGTCAAGGCAGGTGCGTTGTAGTAATTGAAGCATGTCTGGGTACCTACATTTACTTACTAGTAGATACGGAAGATACTTATATTTGTCACTAGCATTTGCCAGCGGCTTTGCCCGTTTGGAAGTCGAAAATTATTCAACGAGAACTTAATTAACTACGGGGATTAACATATCCTATTTTATTATCCGGTTTATATTGCATTTGTGTTCACAATTATATCCAAATTCGTTAAGTCTTTGAGGCATTTTTAATTGATAAACATCTATAAATACAGACTTTCATATCTATATTTTTATCTACATCTACACTAATATCATACAAAGGAAAGATAGATTTGATAGTTTGGAAGTTTGTAACGGATAAACTCAAAAACTACTTATCCGATTTTCAAAATTCTTTTACCAGTAGAAAACTACAATTATTTTATATTATTTATTTCAGAAAAATATAGCCTAACATAGGTTTTATTTTATCACGAAAACGGGTCTAAAAGACCCGATGTGGACAACGGGAGCAAAGCCGCGGTGAAAAACTAGTTTATTTATAATATTTTGTCTGTTTTTTTATTAGAGTATTGCTTGTTGCCGTCGGCAAAATGTATCAGTATGTACCATACCAGTAGTAAAACCTAGGGGAATAGCATTGTATGACAAAGTTATCTGAGAACAAAATATATTATTATATATCTCTACAATGTAAGTACAAAGTCATGAAAGTTTTTACAATAGATGTGGGATTTCTAGTTATATTTTCCTTAAACTGTTCTGTCTTTGTTTTTTCAGTCTGTGTCTGCTCCATTTAAAGTAACTTCAAATCTTTGAACGACTGTGACAGGTACTTAGAGGCACTTTTTAAGGGCGCTCGTAGAATTCATCCTTTATACCTACCTTCAGGTAAGTAAGTTCCTAAATTTCATACAAATCTGGTTCAAATCTGGGCAAGTAACATTGTGACTTTCTAAGTTTACGTTGGAGATCACAGGCAACGGTGAAGGAAAATATCGTTACGAAACCTGGACTTTTATAGTTAATGTAAGTTTGAAATAGCCAAGTCAGGGGCCTGTGGGGTTCCCAGAGGTGGCTTAATTAACTCAGACACCAGAGGTAGCCACACCTCACTCGAAAAGAAGAAGTAGTTTTTATTTAGAGTGACTAAGACCAAATTCAATTCCCAATTCACGGGGATCAAAGCATATTTGGTGGATTGAATGTGAGTGAATTTATTCAGATTTTCTTTAACAAAATGAAAAACAAGAAAAGTTGTGATCTTTTTGTCCTTGCTCTCATTAGAAAATTTCTTATTCTGAGATTTCTTTTGTAAGGTATGCTTTTGGCAGACACAAATCCCATGTTTGTACTTAAACGCATTTACGTAAGACCAAGAAATCGTTACTGAATATTATAAATATGGAATTGGAAAAATAGTTTGTTGGCTCATTTATGTACTTTTTGTGTTAGAGTGTAATTTATGACAGGGTTTAAGAAATTGTAAAAACTTAACTAACACTAAACATCTTGCAAACAGATGTTTATCAATATTTGTAAGTTTAAGAATTACCATTTGTGTGGGAAATGTAGTTGTAAAATTTCGTACTTTGTTAGATACTGAACTACTAAAATTCAGTTAGTAATTAAGCTAGGGTAAAGGATACAGGTAAAAACGAGATGTCCCGTTGTAGGATGTTTAAAGAGTAGTCCTAAACGAGAATTGATGTAAGACAGACCTCTGTTCATTATAAAGATCTTATACATTTACTAGCTGACCCGGCAAACTTTGTTTTGCCATCGACATTCGAATGTGACTTGACGTGCCGTGTGACGGAATAACCGTGTTTTCTACGCATCGCCCGTGTGTCGCACAAACACACAGTTATTCCAAAAAAAAATAAGTTTTCACTGCAGTCATTAAATTTAATTAATGGGTACAAAAAGAGGTCCTTTTCTGTACCCCTGGCAACGTCAGTGTTTTATCCAGAAAAAAAGTACTGCCATTCGGAAGCGACGTCAAAGGAAATGTCTTGTACCTAATAGCTGGTACATAATATTGCTAGCACTGAAATAATAAGAAACTATTTAGTGTAGTTATTTTCTAGTTTTTGTACGAAGAAACGATCATTAATAACGTAAATACTCATTACTCTCAACAAGTGAAGGTATATTTCAGACAAGTATCAAAGCTCTTATTTATGGCAGAACTTATATTGTTTCATAAATTAATTTACATTTGAGATATCTGCGAAGCTTAGCTGAAAGTATATTGGATTAATATGCTTAGCAATGGATAATTAAGCCATGTTTTTTTGTAATATTATACTTTGACAATATATTTCTGTACAATACAGGAGAGAACAGACACGGGCTGAAAGTGGTAATGGTGACCGAAAAGTGGAGTAAAAACGGTGAAGTGAGAGTCTGACTCGCGCACAGAGTGTTCCGTATAAGCAGCTATATTCACCAAAAAAAAAAGGTAACATTACTAACATTCATAACAATGAAAGCACCGAACATTGATCTAACGAAGTGACAAAATTAACTTTGCCATTCGAAATCTGTTGTACCAACCTAAAATCAACGTTTATAAGGAATAAACATAATAGTCTAGATATTTCGATTTTTTAACAAGAATTTTATAATTTAGTTCTAACTTCGTATTTCTGCCTTGGCCCAAATTTATTCTATTAATATGTATGATTAAACATGCCAAAACATTTCCTTGAAACTTTTTAAGCTCGACATAAGTATGACAGCGCGTCAAAACATACCGTAGGAAGTTTTCCAGTTCAAATATTTGTTTCTATGTATGACGTAATGTCTCGACAAGAGTGATACATACATATATCGAATCGATTCATCGTTTGGATAAAAACTCGATTTCAAGTTTCACAATGGGCTTCATGCCGCTAACATAAGAATAGGCGAAAAAAAAGGTGAAAATTGGAATACGATTTCTGAATTCTGATTCACAATTAATGAATAATCTCGTCTATTGCAAAGAAAATTTACCATTTATATAGTTGAAGATTGCGCACCTTAGTATATTTGTAATTGTATTAGTATAGTTGTAACAAAGATTGATTGAAAAAGAATATATGACCTGACGTCGACGTCGGGCGAAATAGGTAAACAAACATCGAAATCACCGCGTTAAATTTCCCGTGATAATTATATTGTTTTCAATTATGAATCGCGAAAGTTTTAAAGTTAATACAAAGATTGATGTTGTAAAGGAATCGTCTCAAAGTATAAGACAGCTTATAGAATAGAATATACTTTATTGTACACCATAAAAGTTACACAACTGCATCATACTGCATGTTCAAGTGAGTAAATTCTAATTGCTTTTTTCAATTATTTATTCGTTGTGTCAATCTTTCTGATTTGATAGATGGACGGACAGGGAAAACTTATCGTATATTCCGTTTAATGTTTTCTGTAGAATGTTTGTTAACGGTTAGCCGTGTCGCTGTCATCGTATGATGTATGTTATGTGCAAGGCGGTCCTATCAGATATTTTCTATTTCTGTCACGACGCCCGTGGCCACATCGTAAATCCTGCAATATTTTCGTTAAGGTATATAATCCGTATATTTTTCGTTAGAGGAATGTGAACACAGCCTGATAAATGTGCCTGCTAAACTGAGATAATGTACAGCGCGTCCTTCGTATTATCTCGCTACAGCTTCTCAAAGTGAATCTCTTGACTGTACAAATGTCAACATTAAGTATTACAAATTGTTTATGAATGTAAAGCTGAGCGTTTAGACCGGAGTTTGAATGGATCATTTATTATAAGTTGCTTTATGGCTCGAGTCTTTGACGTTGTTTATCGATTGTGTCGTAATTGAGAAGTTATTGTTGTTTTAGTTGAGCGTGCATTGTGGCTAGTCCGGAGATGTAATTAATAAGTACACGCTTCGCTCGTTCGACGCTCGCAGATTGCAGTCGCAGCTCTGAACTGCAGCAAATGAACGTGGGGCCGTTTCAATTAACATTTCCTGTTGTTACTGCTTATGACGTCATTCGCTCATGAAAGGGATAGATGCTACTTTTTAAATTAGCTCCGTACTGTATTTCAGCATTAAAATGAAGCGTTCCCTTCTAAATTAATTAGGCACTCGTTTTAGATCAACCTCCTTATTAAATATTCATTTCTCATTTTGCTTAAATATTGGGCTCCATTAGTTTGTCTTAATATTTTATTTAACCTTTTCTTAAAAAAGGAGGCCGGAAGGTGGCTGACCTTTCCCGGGTCCAGCACGAAGCTTGCCGCTTCTTGTAGAACACGTTAGCGATTAACATTATCCTTTCTTTGTTTCAATTTAAGTTGAACATTTGTGATCGTCTTATTGCGGAATTACAGGACGGAGGAATCTAGTAGAATCGGTGGGACGTGCTCCACTCATGAGCTCTGGGGGATTTCTATAAATCCTACCTCAGCTCCCTCGTTCAATCTGTAATGATAAAACTTTAATGTGCAGTTATTTAAGCGGAATGAAAGCAGCTAGTCATCTCCAGACAGTCTCAATGTATTTCTACAGCGTTACTTATCTTTGTTATTTCAAACTAGCAAATTTTCTCTAGTAATTTGCTTCAAGCTTTAGTAGTAACTGTGATATTATTTTATAATATACTAGCTGACCCAGCAAACTTTGTTTTGCCATAAAAAGACCAAACATTTATCTACCCTACCTACCCGACCCTACACTACCCTACCCTACCCGACCCTACACTACCCTACCCTACCCTACACTACCCTACTCTACCCTACACTACCCTACCCGACCCTACACTACCCTACCCTACCCTACCCTACCCTACCCTACCCTACCCTACCCTACACTGCCCTACCCTACTCTACCCTACCCTACCCTACACTACCCTACCCTACCCTACCCTAACCTACCCGACCCTACACTACCCTACGCTACCCTACACTACCCTACCCTACACTACCCTACCCTACCCGACCCTACACTACCCTACACTACCCTACACTACCCTACACTACCCTACCCTACACTACCCTACCCTACACTACACTACCCTACACTACCCTACACTACCCTACCCTACCCTACCCTACCCTACCCTATGTCCTTCTCCTGGTTCTAAGCTACCTCCCTGCCAATTTTCAGCTAAATCGATTCAGCCGTTCTTGAGTTATAAGTGAAGTAACTAACACGACTTTCTTTTATATATATAGATTCAACTCTGAAAATAGGCTTTGTTCTACAAATAAACCGAATATAACAAGACTGTCTCAACGTTTTGTATCGTCACGACAACAAAGGTTGCAGTTTCCTTCTGATACGTAGTTTAGAGAACAGACAGGAGATTTGCCGTTGAGAGGCTTTTCTTGGGGTTTTGCCGGATACAGGGGCGTAACTAACTCCACGACTGAAATGTGTTTCTCTACAAAAATATCTCAGATTTGTGTGGATATACTCCTCGTAATGTAATATTCATCAGTGACGTACGGAAAGCTGTTCTTGAGATTTACATTCGTGAATTAAAATGTGTCAATAGTTTGTTGTTCTTGTTTGTACCGACTTGGCTGCTGTTCTTTGTATATTTTATTTTGTTCAAGTAAGTCTGCTCTTCACATTATTTCGCCGTTTTTCCTTAAAATACGTGTTCTCGTTTCGTGTTCTGCATCACAACAAAAGGCAATAAAACTAGTATTTAAACTGTACATTAAACATTTAATTAAGCAGCCCATAACGAAGCAATGGCGCCGGTCCAATTAAATTTTGAAAAATAACTCGCACGGTCGTATCCCACATGTGAGATTTTTCAACAAGTTTCTCAATTTGGGTGAAGGCTTAGCAGTTATACGACACCCGAGGGACTCTCGATCGTTTTGCCTACAAAGTATTATTTTATATGAATTTGCCTTCGCAGATAGGTATATTACATTAAGTCGAGCTATCTTCTGTCTTCAAGTAGTATTGGACGTTGGCGAAAAGGCTCATATTCATATTTCTACGATCGGGCTGGACATTGAACGGTGGTGCTGTAGCAATTGTTACAAATTGGATGTGAACATTTTTGATATAAACTTTCACGAGCTTCTGTATTTTATTCGTCGAAACTTCGATTTCTGAATTTACATAGATTCCTATAAACTGTATGTAATGCTGTAATGTTGGGGAGTGGAGGGTACGTAAAGACTCGTCATTCGTGGTGCTTTGCCAATCGCGATCAAGAACATTGGGAACGGAAAAAGATGTCTATCTAAATGCAGATATCTGGCGTGTTATGTACACTTAACCAGCCACGCGAAGACTTTACATACAAACGATGCTAATTAGCAAATTACACGAAGGTTTAATTAATTTCATTTAAAGCAGCATTGAATTGCAAAAGAAAATAATATGAGGATTAATTATTTAGTTTCTAAGTTACCTATTTATTTATAACTAGCTGATCCCCGCGGCTTCGCTCCCGTAAAAATTATAGCCTATGTTACTCGGGAATAATGTAGCTTTAAATAGATTTAAAAAAAATCGGTCTAGTAGTTTTGGAGCCTATTCGGTACAAACAAATAAACAATCATAAAATTTTTAATCTTTATAATATTGGTATAGACTAGCGGACGCTTCGTGGTTTCACCCGCGTATTGCCCGTTCTCGTAGGAATACAGTGATGAAAAGTAGCCTATGTCACCCGGGGATAGTATAGCTTCCCAACGGTGAAAGAATTTTTGCAATTGTTCTAGTAGTTTTTATGTTTATTCATTACATACAAAAATACAAATCTTTCGTATTTATAAAATTTGTATAGATATGCAATATTTATGAGTCTATCTCAACTTCAAGGCAAAGGTCTCGTATTAACAGAAAATATATAGCAGCTAAAATAAAAATAAACAAATACAATTAAAACATTTTCTAAACATACAAACAAATCAAACGTAACACAAAACGAGTTTCTCTAAATGAAATTTTTTACATTGCAACTCAATGTTGTCAGTAAAACAGAACTAGAAAAAGTTATATTTGGTTGGTAGTGTTGTTAATAAAGGTAAAACTAAACATTTATCTTAATTAATACCGAGCACTGAATTAAATGAATGTTGACTAAGCAAAAAAAGAGATGTAGGTACAAGGTACCCCTGATCCTGTTCGTTCGTAGTACTTTGCAGAGGACGCACTGGTTAGCTAATCAGGTAGTCACTGAGCTATAAAATTAATCTTGAACAAATGATTGCATTTAATCATAGTTTTACGGGTTAACATTAATGTTTTGATTCCAAAGTTTAAGATTTAAATATTAATTGAAATCAAGAAACGAAACCTTTGTTCAAAATCATACTTACAATACAAATATTTCTTTTGAAAATTTGAATTTGTTGAACCTTTTATTGTTAAGTTATACCAAATGTTATTTACAAAATATATGGTGTTTTAATGCATGCACAAGAAAATGGTTTATGAAAAAGGGATGTATAGGTAGGTATACGAAATATGTCGCAGGGTTTCCCTCTATTACCTCATGTAGGGTAAAGCGTTTGATACCTACTGCTCCCAAAAGCCGTTTTTCTCTAGGTAGGTACCCGAGATTGGAACTATGCCCAATAAGGATAGGCTTCTAAGACCGCCATAAACGTGCTGTATAATAGCACAGCCAAACTACAGCTTTAGGGATCTCCTCCAAGGATTATAGACGTGATAGTTTTCCGGAATACTGTTCTCAGTAAAATTTAAGCTATTGTTTGGAAACATGCATGTTAATCTCACAAGCTTTGCAGTCTTGTAGGGACTTCGTCTACATATCTTAGTATGCAATACTAGTACACAAAGAAAACTAAAATGGAGGCACTGAAAATCTTATTTAGTGTATCCGCAGTGGTGACAGACGAAGGTAAATGTGTAGCCAATGGTCTATATTGGAGACCGAATTTGTAGGGGTTTAGTACAAAAGTAAATATAGAATTTCGAGTAAGGCTTTCAGAGCAAAAGATAAAGCTATGAGCTCTTCTTTGAGTAGATCAAAGTGGTCAAATAAACATTGATTTCGGAGAAAACTTGAACCACATTTATTTTGAAAAAAGTTGCCTTTCCTTAGTCAACAATGGAACCCGAGGTAATTGGCCATAAAATCCCACCGTGTATCGTGCCATCGGAATGGGAGCTTGTTGTATTGTGGGCACCGCTCTGAACTGCAACATAAGAAATGTTTCCTTGAAAATTCCTATTTCTGCAATCCTTATTATATATATATATATAAATATATTTTTTTATTATATTCTTTATTGTACACCACAAAAATATATATACAGGACAAAAAATCATAAAAACAATGGGCGGTCTTATCGCACAGGGCAATCAATTACACATTACCTTTGGACGGACTGTACGAGAGGACATGAATTTAGGGTTGTCAGTGTACAATATATCTTAAATAATAATACTTAGACATAATAACATAAAATACATACATACAATAATATACTAATAAATAACAAAAATATCACAGAGAAAGGAGAAAACGAATTATAGTGAAAGGAAATGCTCCTTTCCCATTTTTTTAATGTTGGTAAGGATTGAGCACGCCTAACTTCAATAGGTAATGCATTCCACAAACAAGCTGCTTGAACTTTAAAAGATTTGTCGATGAAAGATGTGGAATGCATACGTTTACCTAATTTTAGATTCTCCGATGATCTCAAGGACCTAGAATGTGTGTCACAAAGGAACTGAAAGCGATATATTGAGGTGATTAAGTCAATGAGCTTCATAGCATTCTGTGACGAGGCCAACCTGTTCATCAACAGACCTCTTACGACCTTATAATTATGATGAACGTATATAATTAGATTCGGCCGAGCAATGGTCGCGTTACATTTTAATAATATCATAAAATGCTAATCTGCTTCATTCAGCGGAGGTTGCCCCGTAGTTAAATATAGCCATTGGGAGTACCGACGACCAACCGGATATTGCTCAGAGCATAGAAATGAACATCATTTGACTGTTTTAGTACCCTTTTCATATACGTACACATCCTGGCTTATGAATCCTTTCAGTAATTTACACAATGATCACAGTTAGTCCTATGTTAATACACTTAAACTCCTGTTTTTAGAATCCGTATTTGATTGTATTTGTTTTATCTTTTCAATAATCAAATAACAAATAATCGGCATAAAAATACGTTTGTTGTATGGGTGCCCCACTTAAATATTTATTTTATTCTGTTTTTAGTGTTTGTTGTTATAGCGGCATTAGAAATAGATCATCTGTGAAAATTTCAACTGTCTTGCTATCACGGTTCATGAGATACAGCCTGGTGACAGACAGACAGACAGACGGACCGCGGAGTCTCAGTAATAGGGTCCCGTTTTTACCCTTTGGGTACGGAACCCTAAAAACTACTTATCCGATTTTGAAAATTCTTTTAACAGTAGAAAGCTACATTATTTATATTAGATATTTCTGAATAACATAGTATAACATAGGTATTTTTTTATCCCGAATACGGGTCCTTTGGGTGGAAAACGGCAGCGAAGCCGCGGCGTAAAGCTTGTTTATAATATTTTGTCTTTATTGTTATTAGAGTATTGTTTGTTGCCGTCGGCAAAATGTATCAGTATGTACCATACCAGTAGTTAAACCTAGGGGAATAGCATTGTATGACAAAGTTATCTCAGAACAAAAATACTTATATTATTATATATCTCTAGTAGTCAAAGTAAGTAAAATGTCATGAAAGTTTTTAAGATAGATGTGGGATTTCTAGTAATATTTTTCTTAAACTCTTCTTTCCTTGTTTTTTTTTCAGTCTGTGTCTGCTCCATTTAAAGCAACTTCAAATCCTTGAACGACTGCGGTAGGTACTTAGAGATACTTTTTTAAGGGCGCTCGTAGAATTCACCCTATATACCTTTATGTAAGTATGTTCTTAATTTCATACATCCGAGCACCAGTATGTACCTATTACGGAACTGATCCTTTTGAAGGACATTCGAAGGGTCACACATAACCCACCAAAATGTTTCATCCCTTCTAAAGCATCCCATCATTTGACCTAACATTCAGGCCATTATTTATTCATTAATTATTAATGAGAGACAGGATCATAATCCTTTGCTTTTGCAGAAATAACAAATTATTTTACCTAGTTCTTCAACAACGTAACAATGCAAGAAATTCGGAGTAAACTTTAAAGTTGGTAAAGACAAGAAAAGATTTACTTTTTGTAACTGCACTAGAAGAAACTGCAAAAAGAAGAAAGTACTAGAAAATGGGACCTAGCTGCAGAATTCTCTCTACTAGATGCTACTCGTAAATTATTCGAGATGAACATAGTTCCGCTGTTATTACGAAAAGATCATTCTCACAATACAGTAGTTTATATTTAGAGTGACCAAGACCAATATTCACGGCGATCAAAGCATATTTGCTGGAATGATATTGCCCTTGAAATTTTTCAGATTTTCTTTATCAAAATGAAAAACAAGAAAAACTTATGATCTTTTTGTCCTTGCTCTCATTAGAAAATTTCTTATTCTGAGATTTATTTTGTAAGGTATGCTTTTGGCAGACACAAATCCCAAGTCATAAACGCATTGACGTAAGACCAAGAAATCGTAACTGAATATTATAAAAGTGGAATTGGAAAAATAGTTTATAGGCTCATTTATGTACTTTTTGTATTAAAGTGTAATTTATGGCAAGGTTTAAGAAATTGTAAAAACTTCAGTTGCGAACTCTTTCTAAACATCTTGCAAACAATATGTTTATCAATATGTCGGAATCACGAGGGCTTCCTTCCATATACCCTCGGTCTTGTGGGCTTATCGTGGGTTATGCATGCACGAGGCAGGTAACTTATGCCGTTTTAGAGATATTCCATTGTCCAATTCTAGTAGCAAGTTGACGCGCCCCAATTTGAAATCACTTTTACTATTCACTGATACTTTTAGACGCAACTCCACCGGCACCAATGATGCCACTCATCACACTTGATCGCGATACCGTCTCCAGTTCTCTCTACTCAAGTCAAACCCGCGCCTTCCCTCCAAATTGTCTGTCACTTTGCTCTAGGATTCAAATCCTTCACAAGCATTGGACACTGGAGAAAACTAAGTGTTACCAATCGAATAAAATCTAATTGAAATTTGAATCAGAAGCTAAATGTTGCCAATTAAACAAAACTGAATTAATAAGTTTACAAGCGATATTTCTTCGTTCCCAACTATTAATCATTTACCTTCCTCCGATAAATATATTATGTAAGTTTAAGTATTTTTTCTATTTGTGTGGAAATTGTAGTTGTAAAATTGCCGTTCTTTGTAAGATATTGTTAGTAGTTAAGTTAGTAATTAAGCTGGAGTGAGGGGCTCAGGTGAAGTCGAGATGTCCGGTTGTAGAAACGATGTTTAAAGAGTAGTCCTAAACGATAATTCATGTAAAACAGACCTCTGTTCATCAATAAAGATCTTATACACCTATATTAATTCCTTGCCCTATGATTTCTTTTCGTATCTTTTTCTGTAATTTCTTGTCTTTTTATGGTTCCGTAACCGAAGGGTAAAAATGGGCCCCTATTACTAAGACTTCGCGATCCGTCTGTCTGTCCGTCTGTCACCAGGCTGTATCTCATGAACCGTGATAGCTAGACAGTTGAAATTTTCAGAGATGATGTATTTCTGTTGCCGCTTAATAACAACAAATATTAAAAACAGAATAAAATATTTTTTTATACAACAAACGTGATTTTATTGCGATAATGGTACGGAACCAATCGTGCGCGAGCCCGACTCGCACTTGGCCGGTTTTTTCTGTATCTTAAAATCCCGATACTAGATAAATGCGAATGTGAGTATGTTTGTTTGTTACGCTTTCACGCTGAATTTTCACGAGTACTCGACCGATCATCATGAAATTTCGTATAGACTTTGCTAGGGGTACAAAAAAGGGGTCTTTTCTGACCCTTAGCAACGTCAGTGTTTCATTCAGAAAAATGTACTGCCATTCAGGAGCGAAGTCAAGGGAAAAAGCTAGTACATAATATTGCTAGCACTGAAATGATAAGAACCTATTCATTGTGATTATTTTCTAGTTTTTGTAAGAAAAGACGATACGAAGAAGAAACGATCATTAATATCGTAAATACTCATTACTCTAAACAAGTGAAGTTAAATTTCAGACAAGTATCAAAGCTCTTATTTATGGCAGAACTTATATTGTTTCATAAATTAATTAACATTTGAGATACCTGCGAAGCTTAGCTGAAAGTATATTGGATTAATATGCTTAGCAATGGATAATTAAGCCAAGGTTTCTTGTAATATTATACTTTGACAATATATTTCTGTACAATACAGGAGAGAACAGACATGGGCTGAAAGTGGTAACGGTGACCGAAAAGTGGAGTAAAAACCGGCGAAGTGAGAGTCTGACTCGGGCACAGAGAGTTCTGTATACTCACCAAAATAAAATTGATCTAACAAAGTGACAAAATTAACTATCCCATTCGAAATCTGTTGTACCAACCTAAAATTAACGTTTTTAAGGAATAAACATAATAGTCTAATTATTTAGATTTTTTAACAAGAATTTTATAATTCAGTTCTAACTTCATATTTCTGCCTTGGCCCAAATTTATTCTATTAATATGTATGATTAAACATGCCAAAACATTTCCTTGAAACTTTTTAAGCTCGAAATAAGTATGACAGCGCGTCAAAACATACCGTAGGAAGTTTCCCAGTTCAAATATTTGTTTCTATGTATGACGTCATTTCTTGACAAGAGTTGTACATTCATATATCGAATCGATTCATCGTTTGGATAAAAACTCGATTTCAAGTTCTACAATGGGCTTCATGCCGCTAACATAAGAAAAGGCGAAAAAAAAGGTGAAAATTGGAATACGATTTCTGAATTCAGATTCACAATTAATGAATAATCTCGTCTATTGCAAAGAAAATTAAACATTTATAGTAGAAAACTGCGCACCCTAGTTGTAACAAAGATTGATGTTGTAAAGGAATCGTTTCATAGTTTTAGACGGCTTATACTGCATGTTCAAGTGAGTAAATTCTAATTTCTTTTTCAATTATTTATTCGTTGTGTCAATCTTTCTGATTTGATAGATGGACGGGCAGGGAAAACTTATCGTATATTCCGTGCAATGTTTTCTGTAGAATGTTTGTTAACGGTAAGCCGTGTCGCTGTCATCGTATGATGTATGTTATGTGCAAGGCGGTCCTATCAGATATTTTCTATTTCTGTCACGACGCCGGTGGCCACATCATAAATCCTGCCATATTTTCGTTAAAGGTATATAATCCGTATATTTTTTCGTTAGTGGAATGTGACCACAGCCTGATAAATTTGCCAGCTAAACTGAGATAATGTACAGCGCGTCCTTCGTATTATCTCGCTACGGTTTCTCAAAGTGAATCTCTTGAATGTACAAAATGACAGCATTAAGTATTACAAATTGTTTTTGAATGTAAAACTGAGCGTTTAGACTGGAGTTTGAATGGATCATTTATAATAAGTTGGTGTATGGCTCGAGTTTTTGACGTTGTTTATCGATTGTGTCGTAATTGAGAAGTTATTGTTGTTTTAGCTGAGCGTGCATTGTGGCTAGTCCGGAGATGTAATTAATAAGTACACGCTTCGGTCGCTCGACGCTTGCAGATTGCAGTCGCAGCTCGGAACTGCAGCAAATGAACGTGGGGCCGTTTCAATTAACATTTCCTGTTGTTACTGCTTATTATTTCATTCGCTCATGAAAGGGATAGATGCTACTTTTTAAATTAGCTCCGTACTGTATTTCAGCATTAAAATAAAGCGTTCCCTTCTAAATTAATTAGGTACTCGTTTTTAGATCAACCTCCTAATTAAATATTCATTTCACATTTTAGATTAGTTTGTCTAAATATTTTATTTAACCTTTTCTTAAAAAAGTATGCCAGAAGGTGGCTGACCTTTTCCGGGTCCAGCACGAGGCTTGCCGCTTCTTGTAAAACACGTTAGCGCTTTACATTGTCCCTTCTTTGTTTCAATTTAAGTTGGACATTTGTGATCATCTTATTGCGGAATTACAGGACGGAGGAATCTAGTAGAATCGGTGGGACGTGCTCCACTCATGAGCTCTGGGGGATTTCTAGAAATCCTACCTAAGCTCTCTCGTTCAATCTGTAATGATAAAACTTTAATGTGCAGTTATTTAAGCGGAATGGAAGCAGCTAGTCATCTCCAGACAGTCTCAATGTATTTCTACAGCGTTACTTATCTTTGTTATTTGAAACTAGCAAAGATTTCTCTAGTAATTTGCATCAAGCGTTAGTAGTAACTGTGACATAATAATAATAATAATAAAAAAAATGTTTATTGGTGCAAAAAGAAAGGTTACATTACAGTTAACGTACAGCTATATTGCAAGAATTATTTCATTGCAACCATTTTGAGTAATGAACCCTGACTCTCAAACTAGGGCAACCTGTATCTTGAGAGACAGTATTCAGTTAGGATTTTATACAATACTAGCTGTTGCCCGCGACTTCGTCTGCGAAGCATTAGTAATTCGAATAGCTTATTTTTTATATCGCAGCATAATATTGTGGGTTTTCCATACAAACTTCTACCTCTCTTTCCACCCCCTTAAGTAAGATTTCTGGGATCAAAAATATGCTGTGTCCTGCCCAGCGTCTCAAAATATCTCCGAACCAAATTGCATCTAAATCGGTTCAACGGTTTAAGCGTGAAAAGGTGGACAGAGTCACTTTCACATTTATAATATTAACTCCGCCCGCGACTTATAAGCTGCTATTAAACCAGAGACAGACGGTCCAGTTCGGTAGTTCCAAATCGATGTAGGTCCACATCCTAGTGCCATTTGATTCTTCAAAGAAACTTTGACACCCCTCAATCGTCTTCTGGGGGTAAATCCGAAAAACTAATGATGCCATCCTTTATTATTTTGCCAAAGGAATAAGATTTTTATTCAAATAAATGTCTCCCTTTTAACCCTTTAAAAAGTTGAATTTCCAAAAACCTCTCCTAAGTGCTCCCCAACGTCATAAAAAGAAGCTATGTGCAGTAAAAGTAATCAAAAATCTTTACCACCCCAAAATCGTATTTTAAGGGTAGTTTCGAAAAACTAATTATTAAAAACCTTTATTGTTTATTTAGGTTGGTATTTATGTCAAGTTTCATGTTTATTGACCCAAGAAATCAGATTCTTCAAAAAAATTAACATCCCCTAAATCGTCTTTTGGGGGTAGTTTCAAAAAATAATAATAGCAATCTTTATTATTCATTTAGGATGGTATTTATGTCGAATTTATTGTTTATTCACCCAAGAAATCAGATTCTTCAAAAAAATTAACATCCCCTAAGTCGTCTTTTGTGGGTAGTTTCAAAAAATAATAAGAGCAACCTTTATTATTTATTTAGGTTAGTATATTAGTGGCAAGTTTATTGACGCAAAAAAATAATAATTAACCTCCTAAATAGTCTTTTGGGGGTAGTTGCAAAAAACTAATAGTGACAACCTTTATTGTTTATATAGGATGGTATTTATGTCAAGTTTCAAGTTTATTCACCCAAGAAATCACATTCTTAAAAAAAAATTACATCCCCAAAAATCGTCTTTTGGGGGTAGTTGCAAAAAACTAATAATGACAACCCTTATTATTTATTTAGGATGGTATTTATGTCAAGTTTCATGTTTATTCACCCAAGAAATCAGATTCTTCAAAAAAATTAACATACCCTAAATCGTCTTTTGGGGATAGTTTCAAAAAATAATAACAGCAACCTCTATTATTCATTTAGTTTAGTATATTAGTGGCAAGTTTATTGACGCAAGAAAAAAAATATTAAAACCTCTGTAATACCTCCTAAATAGTCTTTTGGGGGTAGTTAATAATTAAAAACACTGTAATACCTCCTAAATAGTCTTTTGGGGGTAGTTGCAAAAAACTAATAGTGACAACCTTTATTGTTTATTTAGGATGGTATTTATGTCAAGTTTCAAGTTTATTCACCCAAGAAAACACATTCTTAAAAAAAAATTACATCCCCAAAAATCGTCTTTTGGGGGTAGTTGCAAAAAACTAATAATGACAACCGATATTATTTATTTAGGATGGTATGTATGTCAAGTTTCATGTTTATTCACCCAAGAAATCAGATTCTTCAAAAAAATTAACATACCCTAAATCGTCTTTTGGGGGTAGTTTTAAAAAATAATAACAGCAACCTTTATTATTCATTTAGTTTAGTATATTAGTGGCAAGTTTATTGACGCAAGAAAAAAATTTATTAAAAACTCTGTAATACCTCCTAAATAGTCTTTTGGGGGTAGTTGCAAAAAACTAATAGTGACAACCTTTATTGTTTATTTAGGATGGTATTTATGTCAAGTTTCAAGTTTATTCACCCAAAAAATCACATTCTTCAAAAAAAATTACATCCCCTAAATCGTCTTTTGGGGGTAGTTGAAAAAAACTAATAATGACAACCTTTATTGTTTATTTAGGATGGTATTTATGTCAAGTTTCATGTTTATTCACCCAAGAAATCAGATTCTTCAAAAAAAATAACATCCCCTAAATCATCTTTTGGGGGTAGTTTCGAAAAACTAACAATGAAAGTCTTTATTGTTTATTTAGATTAGTATTTATGTCTAGTTTCAAGTTTATTAACTGAAGTAATGAGATTCTTCAAAAAAAACTTTAACACCCCTAAATCGTCTTTTGGGGGTAGTTTCAAAAAATAATAATAGCAACCTTTATTATTCATTTAGGTTAGTATTTTTGCAAAGTTTCAAGTTTATTGACCCAAGAAATCAGATTTTCATACAAATTCCAACGACCCCTGAATCATTATTTGGGGGTAGTTTCGAAAAACTAATAATGTCAATCTTTATCATTTACTTAGAATACTATTTGTGCTAAGTTTCAAGAATTTTGTTCGAAGGAATTAGATTTTTCATACAATCTTTCAACCCCCTTTATACCCCCTTAGGGGTGAAATTTCCAAAAATCCTTTCTTAGTGCAAACTTACGTCACTTGAGGAACCTTTTTGCCAAATTTCATGCTTCTAGGCTTAGTAGTTTTGGCTGTGCGTTGATTGATCAGTCAGTCAGTCAGTCAGTTACCTTTCGCTTTTATAGATATAGAAGATTAGCAATCATTTACAATTTGTGGTAGGTACATAGTCGTCGCAATCACAATTCATAAACAATAAACTATTAAATAATAAGATTAATTAATTAATTAATAAAAAAAAAATAACATCTGAAGTAAAATTAATAAAATATAATAGAATAAAGTAAAGTGTGTGCAGGGTGAATACTGGAATGTGGAGTGGAGTGTGTTTTTTTTATGTTTGGGGTGTTAATCATTTATCTAAGAGAGGTAGGTGAGTAACGATTCCGTGTTGGAATAGTCCTGGTGTAGTAGCCACTCAGTGACTTTACATTTAAGTGTGTGTCTGTTTAGGTCTTGTATGCTGAGTTGTTTGTGAATTTGATTGTATATATGGGTGCATACTGTGAAATGTTGATGCCTCACAAACGTGGTTTTATGCTGTGTAAACGTGGATGGGATCCTCCGTTTGTTAGTTTTGGTAGTGGGTATTTTGGAATGTGTTCTAAGGGTGGATTTAAGCACATAGAGTTGTCGAACTGTTAGTACCTTGCAGTCCGAGTATAACTTCGTAGTTGGGTATCTGAATGGTTTCCGGGTCATAACTTTAAGTATTAGTGTTCTTAAGTGCTCAGAGAGCGCTGAGCATGTTCAAGTCTCAGAAAGTTGGTCTTTGTAGCACCGCCCCACACGGAAATGCAATAGCCTAGGATCGATTGACACAATGCAAGATAAACCATTTTCAGCGTACCACGGTTTGCAGACTCTCTTAATGACTTAAAAATATGGATAATTCGCATGGTTCTAGTGACGAGGGCGTCAAGTTGTTTATCCCATCATAGTCCGTCGTCTATTTTGACACCCAAGTACCTAACGCTGTCGTTTCGAGTGAGCGCTGGACATCGACAGGAGGCAGAGGGGTTAGGACAAGTATGAGCTGTTATAAGGAATGAGCAGGGCGGTGAGGTGTTACGCCTAATGGCAAAAGGGGCGTAAACTGTTTTTTGAACGTTAAGTGTGAGCAAATTTGCGTTGAGCCAAGCCATAACCTTAGCCAATGCCGATTCAGCATTGGACTTTACAATGTCCCAGGTACGTCCACAGACAAGAATAGCGGTATCATCCGCATATGAATAAATTTTACAATTGGGGAGACACATATTGCAGAGGTCATTTACGTATATGAGAAACAGTAAAGGCCCCAGAATACTACCCTGAGGCACGCCATATTACATTGTTCCCTCACTGCTAAGGTACTTATCAATTTTTACCTGCTGCTTTCGATTTCTGAGATAGTCCTTGAAAATCTCGAGTGTCATGCCACGAATACCAAGGTTTTCCAACTTTGAGATAAGTAGGGGAACAGAAACTGTGTCGAACGCCTTCGAGAGGTCCAGGAATATACCTAGACATTTCATTTTCCCGTCAAGATTAGTCGCGATGTATTGAGTTAGATCAAGTACAGCATCCTCTGTCGAGATTCCGGTCCGGAAGCCATATTGACTATCCGATAGAAGATGATATTTATTTAAAAAAAATCTAAGACACTTGTTCAGGATCTTCTCCAAGATTTTGGAGAGAGCAGGCAAAACCGATATGGGCCTATAATTACTGACACAGCTTCTGTTCCCCCCCTTGTGGATAGGATGAACTATAGCTTTTTTCAGGACATCCGGAAACACTCCCGTACGAAGGCAGAGATTGAAGAGGTGAGTGATTGGAGGAACCAGCACATGGCGACAAGTCTTCAGTAATTCGGGACCTATACCATCCCAACCGATAGCACAGTCGTTGCGCAATTGCATCACCAGAGACTCAACCTCCGCTTGATCAACTTCTAAAACCGCAAGAGTGTTCAGAGGGGGGCGTTTTCTGGAGGAAGGCGGAAGAGAGTTTGCTGCGGAGATATGCAAATTAGCAGCCACGGGTAGTGTAGAATGGGATAATATGTTCACCGCCAAGTTACTTCCCATTTTGGTAAAGTACTCACAAACCTCGTCAACAGATGACCCGGGACTCGCACTTATTTCAAGTAGCTCAGAAGGACTAGAACGTGTTTTACTTGAGTTGGTGATATTTTTAATTGTCCTCCACAAAGCTTTTGGATTATTTTGGGATTTTTCAAGCTCATTTCTTTCATACGCTACTTTTAGTTTTCTCAACAGAGAATTACAGAAGTTCCTATATCGACAGTAAGTGGTTTTGAGAACTAAGTTATCAGGTGCTTTTCTGGATTTGATATGCAGCTTATCACGGTTCCCTATACATTTAAGAAGGCCAGGAATTATCCATGGCTTAATAGTTCTACGTTTACGTGGTATTGCAATATGCTGTGTATGTTTGGATGCTACTTCGGTTATCATATTAACAAATTTAGTCATTAGGACATTTGCGCCATCTTCTTTGTATAGAATTGCAAAGTCGGTTTTTTCCAGTTCTATCTTTATAGCTTCATAATTTATGCGTGTGGAAATGTAACAAGATTTGCGAACGGGGGAAGCATTGGAAAGGGTTAGCAATATTGGTTTGTGGTCTGTTACATATGATTCCAATACGAGAGTGGTAGCAGGCAGAGTGGTTTTAAGAAAAGCGTGGTCCAGACAACCTTCAAGCCGAGTGGGGAACAGATGGGAAGGGAGAAGCCCATGTGATGCGTTTAGTGCGATATAATTAACATTCCGGTCACACCCATATCCCTGGCTAAGATCAACATTAAGGTCACCAACAAGCGTGATATTCTTGCAACTAGACAGTTAATCGTAGACACAATTCAAACTAGACAAAAAGTTTTCAAAATTTTCTTTGGAGTTGTATGAGGGCGATCGGTAAACTGCAACTACAGCTAATTTGCTATCTATTTGGCAAATTAGACAGTTTCCGCCCCCAAAATTCGGCTCCCATGACGTACATTGTAGTCCAAGCTTTGTATATATTACAACACCATCATTTTGGTTACAATTGATGTCAGTAGCAAGGGAGCGGAAACCATCCAGTACCGGTAGATTGGTTACTTTGCTGAGCCTTTATTCGGTCAAGACAACCACGTCAACGGTAACCTTGATAGACTGCAATAGTAGCTGAAGCTGGTCGAAGTTTTTATTTATGCTACGTACATTCATATGAAATACTGAAACATCGCTGTCAGAACCTCTGACAAACTTCAGGCAGTCTCTGGACTGCATTTAAAAGAATTACCTATGGTAATATGGTCAAGTTCCTCACTTATGCTGCTTATGTTAGCCATTTATAGATTTTATAAATACCAAAACAATAAGACACAAAGATAAGATAACACCTGAGCAAGTAGAAGAAATTCTTTGTGAAAGCGGATTCCGCTTGACGATGGAATATACGGATAAATGTAACGGAATCGGTAAGTGACTAAATGTATATGTCAACAAGTTAAAAGTCGGTGTATGCCATTTAAAATAGACATGAAACTTAAAAGAACCGTGGGACAGTGAACGCCTATATAAGTACGCGCATAAACAGAAAATTTTTGGGTGTGCGGGTATCTGTTTATTTACGTTTGAGTCATTTACAGAAATTGAACCGCCAATGGGTAGGTAGGCGGTATAGGTTAAAATATTAGAAATTGCGCAGGTATAAACAACAGTGTGTGACGTGAACGCATAGACTCCTCCGGCCGTGCTAATTACGTGTTTATTTGTAGTTTTATTCAAGTTGGGGCCATGTATATTTATTATAGTTGAAGTGATTGTTTTAAAATAAAAATATGTGTTAGAAATTACGATTATTAACAGAAGTGTTTTAATGTGATTTTTCAATTCATTTTGCGAAGAGAGTGAGGTTAATTCAGTTATGTGCAGTAAACAATTTAAGTAGTACAAATTATCGTGTAGTGGTGCTGTGTTTATTTTAGAAGGTAAGTAGTGTAGTAAGTGTAAAAATATTGTTCTAACGTGAGGAGTGACTGTGGTGAATGGATTGGTGTTTAAATGACCAGATGTAGTAATTTTATGGAAACATTTTGTTTTTGTGTATATTTTGTATTTGCGTGTGTAGGCTTGTGTTTGTATTGTTTGTATGCGATATTTTATTGAGTGATGTGTATTGGGGTAAGGATTATGTAAGAATAGGTGGTAAGGTATACATGCTATTTCTACAACTAGGACTCTAATTAACAATAAACGAAATAGGAAAACTGGCAAGTGGATAGAAATATTCAGAGTTAGTCACATATCCCGACCTTGATTCTCCGAGAGATCGAGACATTTTTCGGATCTAACGAGAACTTGTTTCTCACCTTCTTTCTTGCGAATAAATATATTTCCATTGGAGATCCAGTAGAACTTAAAGCCATTTTTCGTAGCAAACTCTCTGGCTAGATAGAACAGCTTTTTGGTGCTGGGTGGCAGATGTTCATCGACGTACACCGGTCGTCGATCGCCAGGCATACCAATAGCTTTGGTGTTCAATTTTTCGTCTCTTGCTCGTCTTTTCTTGTATGTGCGCACAGCCGTGATGAGAGTCTGTTTAGTCTGCACGGTAGTAAACTCAGCAACTATTGGATGAGGGGTTCGATTTACGTGGTATACGATAGATATCGCGAACTTCTGTTTCAGCAATGCTTACGCCAACAGTTGTACCAATGTTACACACCGTTTTAATGAGACTGACGCTAGATTCAGCAGCCTCCTGCGGGATGTTTCGCAATTCAATGCCAGAGGATCTCGATTTGTGCTGAAGATCAGTTATTTTCTGCTCCAGATTTTGAATAAATATTTGTTAGTCGCGTCGCTCTTTTCTCAAAGTATCAACCTCCGTTTTCAAATCTTCAAATTGTTTGTTGAAAAATACAATAGATTGAACGATTTCGGCGTTTGACCTACGAATTTCCGCATTGGACTCCTGTATCCGGTTGTTTTGCTTCTTAATATCGCCTACATCCGATGACAGCTTAGCAATTAGCTTTGTTTGATCCACCAGCTGTTTTGCAATGATACTGTCTTGCTCCTTCTTCCATTTCGCTGGGCTTTTCTCATCCGATTCGCCTTGTGGCGAGACATCGCTGCGTGGACGCTTAAACCTGGTAGTGTTTACATAGCCACATTCAGTTACGGCCGTGGTGATATCCGGTTCCGATCGTGTTTCCGTACTACCCATAGAACTAAGCTGTGTTTTGGGCGTGGTCGGTGGGCTGCGCTCTACTTCCATCATGTTAACGGATAATAGATCTCGTAAATATCGTAGGCAAGTATTAGGAAACAGCAAGTAGTCTCAAGGGCCAGTAACTATTTCACACCCAAATTAATGAATGGCATTAGGATTTTAAAATTCACAAAAAGTGACAATCAACGTAGCTGGGGCTCGAACTTGCGATCAACGGATTGTGATGCGATGTCGACTGTTCCGGCACCGAACCAAGCAAACTCAGTCAGCTGGGGTCACGAAATTGAGCATAGTATTTAAAAGTTATAATATTCAAATGAAACAAAACGGTTACAAATGACTCATGAGGCTAGTTTTTTCCACTGTGTTCAACATTTTAGTCACTTTGTCTTTGTTTGAATTTTACACTTTTTATTGCACTGTTTTATTGTTTATGAATTATAAATTGTTTATTTGTAGGTTTATAACAAGATCACTGTTCTGGTTATCACTGCGCTCGATTTCCAATCATTGATCTTAGTTTGTATAAAGATAAATATATTCACTTTGTTTTATAGATTAGATACTGTTCGATTTTCTCCGAGATAATACTATCACTTATTAATTGAGACTTGTTAAACTGTTTGTACTAGAAAAAAATCTCAAAAAGTAAGTTAAACTATTTTAAAACAATTTAAGTTACAGAGCGGAGTCGAACTCGGGGACGGTCGCGCGAAATCAATGTCAACCCAATATATATTATTTTATAATATATTCAACTCTGAAAATAGGCTTCGTTCTACAAATAATCCGAATATAACAAGACTGTCTCAACGTTTTGTATCGTCACGACAACAAAGGTTGCAGTTTCCTTCTGATACGTATTTTAGAGAACAGACAGGAGATTTGCCGTTGAGAGGCTTTTCTTGGGGTTTTGCTGGATACAGGGGCGTCACTAACTCTACGAAAATATCTCAGATTTGTGTGGATATACTCCCCGTAATGTAATATTCATCAATGACGTAGGGAAAGCTGTTCTTGAGATTTACATTCGTGAATTAAAATAAGGGGTGTCTCAGAATGTTTTTCGTTTTTGATACTTAAAAAAAAGGTAATAGAATAAGTTAAAACTCAGTTTAATTACTGTTGAATTAATGAGCAGTATTGTAATTTTATTTGTAAAAAACGAAATTAAGTAAATTCGCACCCTCCTTGTCCTGACACTCGTTTGGCCTGCAACTAAAATTTTCATTATTTGTTTCGTCTGTGAGTCTTTGCTTGCTTTTAAACATTCAGGTTGGGTGGCACTAGTTTGTAAACTTATCTTTTTAAGCAGCTCTATAGGAGAACATCAGCAAGCGTTTAATCTGGGCATATTTTGGCTGCCATATCACGTCAAGGAATAGTCGGTCCCTCACTTTTTGGCGTGTGATTTTAGTTCCAGGAAAATTGAGTGTCAGGAAGTCAAGGATGCACATTTACTTATTATTGTTTTTAATAAACAAAATTGGAAAACTGCTCGTTAATTAAACAGTAAATAAAGCGAGTTTTAACTTATTCTATTACCTTTTTTTAAGTATCAAAAACGAAAAACATTCTGAGACACCCTTTATGTCAATAATTTGTTGTTCTTGACTACTGTTCCTTGTACATTTTATTTTGCTCAAGTAAGTCTGCTCTCTGCATTTTTCGTAGTTTTTCCGCAAAATACGTGTTCTCGTTTCGTGTTCTGCACCACAACAAAAGGAAATAAAACTAGTATAAACTGTAAATTACACATTCAATTAAGCAGCCCATAACGAAGCAATGGCGCCGGCCCAATTAAATTTTGAAAAATAACTCGCACGGTCGTATCCCACATGTGAGATTTTTCAACAAGTTTCTCAATTTGGGCGAAGGCTTAGCAGTTATACGACACCCGAGGGACTCTCGATCGTTTTGCCAACAAAGTATTATTTTATATGAATTTGCCTTCGCCGATAGGTATATTACATTAAGTCGAGCAATCTTCTCTCTTCACGTAGTATTGGACGTTGGCGAAAAGGCTCATATTCATATTTCTACGATCGGGCTGGACGTTGAACGGTGGTGCTGTAGCAATTGTTACAAATTGGATGTGAACATTTTTGATATAAACTTTTACGAGCTTCTGTATTTTATTCGTCGTTACTTCGATTTCTGATATTATATAGATATCTATATAGTATTGATGAATATTACATTACGGGGAGTATATCATGCAACTCAATGTTGTCAGTAAAATGTTGACATGTGTCATTTACGAAATATATAGTGTTTTTAATTATATTACATACACAAGAAAATGGTTTTAAAAAATGCTAATTTAAAAATCAAAAACCCGATTGCTTAAGAAGCGAACTAAAAAACTGTAAACAAGAAAAAACATTCTGTGCAGTCGGAGGATCAGGCAGTTCGCGAATATATATCCTCCCACTGCACAGCATGTTTTTTTTTTGTTTACAGCTTTTTAGTTCGCTTCTTAAGCAGTCGGGTTTTTGATTTTTAAATTAGCATATTTTATTTACAACTTTTAGTGAATATTTTTTTTCATCAATACTTTTAAACATATAAGTGGGATATATTTTTGTAATTACCTCGAAAAACCCTTAATTTAAATACCCCACTCGATGGGTTGCGAAGAAAAAAAAATTGCAACCTCTACAATATGGCACCCAAAATCCGCCATGTTTCTTTTCTTTTTAACGGCACTTATCTAAGAACATTTGGGCGGCCAAGACCTATCTAACGATGTCTAATTTATAAAAATCCGTCAAGTGGTTTGAAAGATACGATGTAATAAAGAATTACATACATACAAACATACTAACATTCATACAAGATACGCGCGAAAAACATAACCCTTTCCTTGCAGCCGGGTAAATAGGGGATGTAGGTAGGTATATGAAATATGTAGCAGGATTTCCTTCTATTATCTCATGTAGGTTAAAGCGTTTGATACCTACTGCTCCCCAAACCCGTTTTCCTCTAGGTAGGTTGACCCGAGATTGGAACTATGCCCAATAAGGATAGACTTCTAAGACCGCCATAAACGTGCTCTATAATAGCACAGCCAAACTACAGCTTTAGGGATCTCTTCCAAGGATTATAGACGCGATAGTTGTCCGGAATACTGTTCCAAGTAATATTTAAGCTATTGTTTGGAAAAATGCATGTGAATCTCACAAGCTTTGCAGTCTTGTGGGGACCTCGTCTACATATCTTAGTATGTAATACTAGAACAAAAAGATGACTGGGTTTATCTCTGAAATGGAGGCACTGAAAATCTTATTTAGTATATCCGCAGTGGTGACAGACGAAGGTAAATGTGTAGCCAATGGTCTATATTGGAGACAGAATTTGTAGTGGTTTAGTACAAAAGTAAATATATAATTTCGAGTAAGGCTTTCAGAGCAAAAGCAAAACCTATGACCTCTACTTTGAGTAGAGCAAAGTGGTCAAACAAACCTTGATTTTGGTGAAAACTAGAACCATGTTTTTTTTTTAAATGCTCCCTTTCCTTAGTCAACAATGGAACCCGAGGTAATTGGCCATAAAATACCACCGTGTATCGTGCCATCGGAATGGGGGCTTGTTCTATTGTGGGCATCGCTTTGAACTGCAACATAAGAAATGTTTGCTTGAAAATTCCTATTTCTGCAATACTGGATTCAGAAATCCTTATGCCTTTTGAGGTGATTAAGCCAATGAGCTTCATAGCATTCTGTGACGAGGCCATCAACAGACCTTTTACGACCTTATAATTATGATGAACGTATATAATTAGATTCGGCCGAGCACTGGTCGCGTTACATTTTAATAATATCATAAAATGCTAATTTGCTTCATTCAACGGAGATTGCCCCGTAGTTAAATATAGCCATTGGGAGTACCGACGACCAACCGGATATTGCTCAGAGCATAGAAATGAACATCATTTGACTGTTTTAGTACCCTTTTCATATACGTACACATCCTGGCTTATGAATACTTTCAGTAATTTACACAATGATCACAGTCAGACCTATGTCCTGTTTTTAGAATCCGTATTAGTTTTATCTTTTCTATTAATAATATTTAAAACACAATTTATTTGAGCTCGTCATCCAATACGGTCATGATATTTTAAATAAGGTCCTCGTTTTCAAAACTTACCAAAAATATATTTCATCGGAGTTATAAAACGTCCAACGTAAACTCTGAGCATACAAATATCAAAAGTCGTTTTCTCGATATTGACATTTAATTTATATTTTGGAAGATTGGATAGAAATGACAGTGTCGCTGTCGTCATATTAACGTTGTGGACAGCTGGGAGCCGCCGGATGCTCTCGAAATAAACTAGCCCGCCCCCCGGGCCCGCCCGCTCCTCGCAGGTGCCACTCCGAACATGCATCATACTTCACAAGTAATTAAGCCGTGAAAGATCGCTGCAAGCGACACTGCTGCTACAAACATGCACCTAATTATAGACTAAGTAATTAATAAACCTTATAGTGTCTTACACGTTTTATGGTCTTGTTACAATCATATTACGACACTGATTGGAGTAATGACCTCATAACATTATAAGTACAAAGTTAAAGAAATACTTTTATTACGAAAAGGCTCTATATTGCAGTCATGAAATAATGTTCCTTTAGCGGTCACGATTCTTTAGATTAAACAACTTTTTCTGCGATATAATAAGGCTTTTAGCGACCTGTACCACGTAAGGGCGATAAAGTATATGGAATAGAAAACTAGACGTTCGCAATGCGTTGCTTTATGAATTCTCTTCGTAGGAGCGCGGTTTTACCTTACAAACCGCTATAAAAGTGACTCGTATATTTGAAAGCTCTAACAGAACGTCAAACCGTGCGGCTGTTATCTTATACTCGTATATATATATATATATTACAAATGTGAAAGTTTGGTTGGATGTATGTTTGTTACTCAATCACGCCAAAACGGCTGAACGGATCTGTATGAAATTTAGTACAGAGATAGATTATTTGATATATTGTTTTTGATACATCATACCAGAATGAAAAGTAGTAATCTTTGCCAAATTTCATCCAGATCCGTTCAGCTGTTCTAGCGTGAATAAATAACAAACATACATCCTGTGTACACACACATCCATCCTTTCGTCTTTCACATTTATAATATTAGAACAGCTGCATGGTACGGTATTCAAGGTTAAGCAACGCTTGCCGATGGCGATCCGTTGATGGGTAACCATATTTAATTACCGAGATTTCTCCATACCTTAGAAAGCATGTTAGCCCGGCTGTCATTTGAAGATCTTTGAAAGTTGTTACGGATAGATTGAAGCCATGAAGTATGGCAACGGTCTTACCAAGGGGTATCGTGTTAACAAGTTACCTACTGGGTTTTGGAGGTCAGATGGAAGTCACTCCATGTCAGTTACATCTAACCGCATGCAGTTGAGTATCAGTATTGAAGCCAGTCAGTTTGAACCCAAAATTGATGGGAAATGGCTAGAATGTGATTTTTAGTTTCGAAGACTAAACTGACAGCTGTCAATGTCCTTATTTTTTTTAAGCTGGAAACAAATGATTGGACGCAGCTCACGGACGCGACTGACAGCCGCGACTTATAGAGTATCTAGGTAATGAACGTACATTACATTGTGCAAACTATCGAACGTAAGTCGCGGACGTGACCTTGGGCGTTCGGACGTCTGATAGAGATCTGGCAGTCGCGTCCCATACGACTTTGCACACATATCAGTCGCGGCTGTAAATCGCGTCCGTCAGCCGCGTCAGATAATTTGTTCCCAGCTTTAATGTTGCATGCGCGGAGATGTTGTAGGTGAGGCTCAATCATAACTGATTCCTTGAATTGATGTGACTTGACTACTCAATTTAATTTTACTTTAGTCTTCACAATCTAAGAAGTCCGTTGACGTTTCTCATTTTACATGCCGCGATAACTTTCTACGTAACAATTTGAAAAATCAAATTCATAATCCTAATGTATTACTATGTTACCCATACACCATAACAGCGAGTATCATTCGCAAGCATCAAGTTTAATTATTATTTAGTATTTTTATAGCTGTCAAAATGGGCCTTTAATTTTTTGACAACTTTAATTGGTGTAAATAAATGTTTTATGAATATAAACGTAATATATTTAAATATAACGCTATTATTACACATATTACATAAAGTTTTACTGTAATAAATTAAGAAATCAATAAGGCCCGCTAGTTTCTTATATGATGTATTTTTTTTGCCGTGAAGTAGTTCCATTTTCGATCTACTTCGATTTTCGTTCAACTTTCGATCACTCAAGATAACGAAACTATTTGAATTTAACGATAAAGTAGCAATAGCAACCCACCAAACGTCAGTTTAGTCTGATAAATTAAAAAAGCGAACTGATATATATCTAAAAGATTATGTGATAGAAAAGACTCAGAAAATATTAGAATGTAGTTGTGGAGAGCCGCAGACATAATCCTCGCGGTTGTGTTTCCGACACACGTCGGGATTGCATGATTAAGGAGGAAGTGTGTTCCTTTGCCCGCTTTGTACGAAAATGTTTTCACAGTTGGCTTGGATGACATGTTGAAATGAAACTTTCGCGAATAACTATGTTTCCAATATTGAAGATAGCTGGGTTACAAATGGGGTCAGTATCATAATCTTGTTGTTTTACAAAACACATTTTATAATAACGTTTCTTTTTAAAATATGTTTACTTTATTAACTTGATAAATGGAGTATTAGTAGCAGAGTTCACTTGACACTCTTTGATCATTAATCACGTGGAAGATAATAACTAGTGTGCCATAATTATAGGCCTTAATTGCTATAATCACTACAATATTATATATGAATGAAGATATGAGTATATATATATATATGTACCCCCGCCCTCATTGACGATATCACGCAGTGGCTTTCCGAAATTATCGCAAAGGCAAAAGTACTTACCTTCGTAAATCAGTAATAAATCAGGGTGGGAATTATTATTATTTTACCGATACAAAAAATCTTCACTGATGACGAGTTTCATTCAATTTTACTGTGATATTTTATTAGTATAATATCGCCGCAGAAGCTCGCTGTTTCTGCTTTAAAATATGTGGTTTATATAAGTGCTGACTGAAAATACGTATTGATATGTCAGTCCTCATTGACAGTTGATCCATAAAATATATCTTTAATATAATCGAAATACGAGTTGAAATATTTTCAAAACCAAGTGTGCAATGCCGTCGAGCTTATGAAATGTACCTGCGCTTTATGGAATTGCCCGCTTGGGAAAAATGTGTGGCGGAATCGTGTATGAAAATATTTACGCTTCGAACTACGATTCAAAAGTCTAATATTGAATAATATCTTTGCCTACTCATTTACAAACAGTTTTTTTATTGAAATAATTTTAAAGCAATGCGGAATATTTCAATAAAGTACTTTATGACTTTTTTGCGTAAAAAGTTAACTGTACACAGCTTTTAATTACTTTTGAAATTCAGCTGAAAGAACATGAAAGATTCTGACGTTTTCTGCTGAAATACTTATTATGTAGACAGCAAAACGTTCCCTAACAAAACATGTCATAAGTTACGCAAATATACCGCGGGGCAGTGCATGACACGGGTTAAAGAAAGGGATCAGGTTAGCTGATACCTTTTGTTTCCATAATAACTCGACTAACTTTGTGGTTGCGTGATGGGGTAACAAAGAATCCCTATTTGTCTTGTGGGTATTAGTGTAGCAAAGTTTGTATGTTTGGCGCCAGGCGTTGCGCGGCTGCTACGGATGTCGCCGCTCGCCGCGCTAACTTTTCTCTACGCAACTTTTATTTATTTTGAAACCGATCGGTCAGTCGTGAGGGGCGTGCATTGTTTATATCGTATTTTGTTTGACCCTTTTGTATCTATGGGTTACCGAGAAACCTACGCACATAAATGAATTTCTGGCAGTAGCTTTGTCCGCGTGAAAGATGGATATTATCTGAAGTGTAATTTCGATAGTTATTATATCTATCATCATCATCAGCCTATTAATGTTCCCACTGCTGGGACAAAGGCCTCTTCTCTGTGAGAGGGGATGGGCCGTAATCCCCCACGCGGGCCCAGTGCGGGTTGGTGGATGTCACATGTCTTCGAATTTTTGGTTCTTGACATGCTGGTTTCCTCACGATGTTTTTCTTCACCGTTCTTGAGAGCAGAGGTGATGAAATAATTTACCCAAAGTGCCTGTCTGGGTTCGAACCCACGACCGACAACTTGTAAGCCGCGGCCAATACCACTGGGTTGGTGACCCTGCCATTATTATATCTATACTAAAACTAAACAAAACTGGTTCAGTTGTTGGCTTGAAACTAACAAACAGACAATTTGGCAGCAGCCGATCGGTCAGCCATACACATGATGGGCGTGCATTGTTTATATCGTTTTTTTATTTAACCCTTTTATATAGGGTTACCGAGCAATATAAATAATTTATACAGCAAATAATGTACAAATATGCTCGCCCTGTTAGATCGGAAAGAGAAGCAATAAAATGCGTGAGGCGTATGCGGTCGGCTTCCGAATAAAAAGGACAAGTGTGTATATAAAAAAATGTAACGAGGATGTAGGACAGGCGCGGCCGGGTGCGTCAGCCGGGCTCGCGCCATTAATCTCGGCTTTATTATAAACACAGAAGCCGACTAAATCATAAACATGTTTAATGTGAACCTACTTGGTGAGCCCTTTCATTCGAATGCTTTAAATAAAGTGTTCATTGAACTGTTTGGTTCGCTTCACAATCGATAGGACTGTACTTGACTGTAGTACATACCTACCTGCTTATTTTTCATTAGTTTGTTGACACTTCAATAAATTGAAAATCTAACAAAATAACATAACATCTCGCCTGCATTTTCCATAGGATTGGGCATAGATAGATCTAGGGTAAAACCAGGATAGTTGCCCCAGGGGTATAGTTGCCCCGATTGTAATTACTCTAGTTTCGCGGATAAATTGCATGCTATTTTATTAAACTTTCGAAAAATGCTCCAACTACCACTAAGTTGACCGTGTCTCAAGTCTCTGTGCGATAGCACGTCCACAGAACATTTTTACTCTTAGCGAAAGCACGTCAAGGTCAAAGTCAAACTCAAATGGGTTTATTTCAAGTAGGTCATTATGCGGCAGTATTGAAGGTTAAATGTTACAAGTAATAAAAATTTATTCTACTGTGCATTCGAAAAAGTAGCTTGTTATGGAGAGAACGTACAGGAAACTCCATATTTACTCTTTTAACAATATAAATAAAATATAAGATTTTTACAATATTTACATAAGTCCATACATTATTAAATTCATATCATGGGAAGGCAAAATGCGATCTAAGTTTTTGCGGGATAGATGCCCTGTTTCTCGGCGAGGCATCTATCCTAAACGCAATTTACATGGATTAGGCAGCTATCCCTTATGTGGATTGATGTCCCAACATATAGAGGTCCGCAAAAGTCGCTAATATTCTGGAAATATTCAAGATCGCAGACATTAATCTAACAAGATAACGCATCTGTATGAAAACCAAGCGTGCCACTTTTTCACAAACAATTTAAAAACAAATTTACTTACCAATGAAAGAAAACATTTCCAATGCCTCGGCCAAATTTTCCTTTACGTTCTTTACAGCTCAATATGGCATAAAATGCATTTTTCTAGATTTCGGTGGATTTCCGGTGCCGATAATACTAAATGAAAAGCTCAGATTACGATCATTGATCGTAACTTTACTCCTTTTTTGGCACGCGAAGTACATACAATCGCGTCATCTAGTTAGATTTATGTCTGTGTTCAAGATAATGTTTTTTACTTTTCATAAATCTGTAGATAAAAAACTAAAGTAGGTACCGGCCAGTAATACAAAATAAAGTATCTTGTACTAAGAGATGTAGAGTGATTGCAAAAAGTGTGGCTTCTACCCGGATTTTACCCTATAACACACTCGCATTTAACCAGTTATATTTATGTCGCATACGTAATAGGAGGAGAGTCTTGTGATATCGAACGGGTACAAGCCCAGACTCCATGGCTGCTACTGAGAAATTCTAGATTAAAAAAAAACAATAATACTGTGCCCGACACAGAAATTGAACCCACCCTCTCATGCTCAGTAGTAATAGCGCTTGCGACCATTAAGCCAAAGATATATTTATATTTTAATATATTTTGCGTAAATAGTTATCTTAATACTGGCTACCTTGTATGAATTCGCCGCTAGAGGCGCTCGTGTAGCGTAAGGTCTCCGATACGTCAAACTCCACTGTTTGTGTTGTGAGTTTTGCCGCGGGCGGGTTTTTCCCTAAATATATTATTGTTGTGAATGTTTTGTGATACCTTACATTAGTTATACAAAATATGAGTTACGGGTCAATAAATATCAGTGCTTTAAGGTACTTATTAAATATGATTTAAATGTAAACTTGGTTGTCACGCCCGTAGTAGGTAGGTAACAAACTTTGACAGCTATACTTCTGGACCTTAGTCAACGTTCCAAGTTTAAACTGACGTTAATTTGTTCATCATCATTGTTTTTACTATTAACTACTTTTCAAACGACAGTTTTGATATATGGTTAATAAAAATATACCTGGCAACAAATGTCTATGCCTCCATATATAACTCAAGTATTTCCGTATACGAAGAAGAGCTGTTCATGTTGTGTTGGACAGCGAAAAAATTGTATTGGGATTGGGACGACGATAAATAATGCGTGTCGGAAAATAATAACTCATTCTGCAACATGTGCTAACAATGGTCCACAGGGAAAACCTATATTCTGCTTTGTAATTTCGAATGCTTTATTTTTAATATCATTCCAACCGAATAATACAATGGATTAAACCTTTACAACATTAATAAAAATGAAATCTTATAAACAGCACACTTTTACACAATACACGTAGTTTTTCGTTTATTCCTCAAAGAATATGGCTACAGTCATATCTTCTGCCAAAACTTATTATTACGGCTGTCTACGAGGAAATATTATTTTATTTACTTCATATTAATATCCGAATAAATGTTACACGATTTCCTTTCATAACATTCCGTTGATAATATAATTATTGTCATCGTATTTGCGCTATTCTACGTCTCGCCCAAAATCGGTAAATACGTTTAATAACTATTAATATTGGCCTTAAATTATAGTTAAGGGGAGGCCCCTAATAAATTAATTACTATCCGAGCCCAAAATATTATGGTCTCGTTTATTTAATTTATTGTACCTAACGAACGAAATTGAGCAATACTGAAATGGAACGTATTTATCGACACAAAATAATACGTAGTATTATTGTGGAAGTTTTAATTGGTCAAGTTCGCGATCCGTCAGGTGTGTGTAGTGTGCAGCTGCTTTTAATAATTGTGCCGAAAGCTTTGCGAAGTGCGTCACAATCAGTACTCGCGCCATGTGCGACGTGAATCAAAATGTGGAACACTCAGCTGCTTGGAGATTGATGACAATTACTGCTTCAGAATTTATTATTAGCTACTTTAGCCTCTTCTATTCGGTTCGCAAATACTTTTACAATGTTCACAGTAAGTACCCTATTTGGCCCTCATAATTATTCCGCTGGGCATTGTTAATTTAATAGTTGCCGCGCCGACGTGCTCGCAGCGTTTACAAATTTTGTTTTGATCAACATTCTTAGAGGATATTCGCCAGTAAAGTTGTTTTGTAATTAATCTTCACGACTCACCCGCTCGATCTTGCTGAACTAATGAATTTGTAATTAACGTTATCACCTTTTCAATTCGCTTTTTCTGTTTTTATTGCGGGTCTAAGTGTGTATTTTAAAATGTAATTCAGTCCAAAGTTTAATTAAACAAACCCATTAGTTTCTATTCAATGACGTATGATATCGATCTATCTTCAACACAAGTCAATAGTTACAAAGCAATCTTACACCAAAAGCTAATTAATTAAGACAACATCGTTAATAGAGCGAAACTAAATTCTCATACTAAATTAAGTTTAAATTATATTGGCAAAGTTTTGGTCTTGTAAGAAAATGTGTGGGAGCGTACAAATCCATGAATTATAACAATATTGCCTATAAGGATTACGAAAGTTTGAGCGGCGCCCCCCGCGACCTAACATTGTTGAACAAAACGACATAAATCTAAGTTAAAAGTTAATTTTGTCAATCCGGATAATTCCTCAAGGTTTAATCAGACTAAGTTGGGTGTAATTAATGTTCACTAAGGCCACACAATCTAGGAAAGCTTCGGCTTAGCCCGCTACGAAAATCGGAGTTTGCATCGGCGGCGGGCTGGGCGGGCGCCGCCGGGAGCCAGCGCGCGCCGCACGAGCCGAGCGTCGCGCTTTGGGCCCGAGCGAGCCCGAGCGCGCCCGAGCGCCGCGCGCCAGTGCCATGGCGGCGAGCGCCCGTACGGAACGCGCCGCGAGTTCCCGCCGAACCACTGCCCCCTTATTAAAATTTACGTCAGTCGTCTGTCAAAAGTCAGGCCAACAAATAAGCCGAAGGATCTAGTTAATTAGACGCGTCCCCAGATGGAAGTTTTAATAAAATTAATTCATAAACACTGCGGACTATGAAGTGATAAAGTTTACCGCTTTTTTGTGCGAGTTTCAACAACTGGAAAACTTTTTGAAGGACTTCGCGGTTTTCGATGGATGTTTGTAGGTATCGATGTGTTTTCATTATTTTTCTTGTAAATCAAACAGGCGCGTTAACATGCCTGTTGACAGTTTTATTGAGGAAATAAATCCTTAACGTTTGTAATAACGGTGGCGACATTAATCATGTTTAATGGGTTCTAAATAATTGTTTTCATCGGTTATGCGTGACTTGGACGTGTTTAAAAACATAAAATATAAATAATAAATTACATTCTAAATAACCCGACACTAAATCAATATGTAACAAAATCGAATGACCAAAACCAGAAGGAACCAAAAAAAAGTAATTAGAAGAACACAAGTTGTCGGTCAATTTTATTACGTCACCAAAGATAGGGACAGATGTAAGTTAAACGAAATTTTCAGTGAAACAATTGTGGCGTGATTAAAATGCAGAACAAAAGGTTCACCATTACGTGGTCGATTTCATTACGGAATTCGGCGGTGGCGGGCCCCTTCTGCCGAATTGCCGATACATCGACCTTTGGCCGGCGGCTCTTTCCCTTTTCTTCAGTAAATCACTGCCTATCTACATAAAGCAACGCATAAAATACCGTAGACATTCCAATCCATTGTGCCAATGTTTAATGAATCGGTTAAACACATTTTGTTTAATTGCTTTTACACCCAAATCAATTTTATCGGCGCTTCCCTCTCACAACTAAATTCGTTTCAGAGCATTCAATATGATCGGAATGCCCTATAGCATTTCGAAAGGGCGGGTGGTCTGAAATATCTGGACTAATTAAAAAGTAATTATATTTTAAAAATTTTGCTGTCCAAATAGCTGACATTATTTACATAGTTGTGTTCAAATGAATGGTTATGGTAATATTAGCCTTCTTTGCAGTATGGAAATAAGTTTTACTATCCAGTAAGACGTAACCACTTTCACCGTCGCTCCCCGCCCGCCGCACTTTTCCATCACAACGTCAACCGTCCTAATTCTTAATTCTTACACCAAAAACAACATTACATACAGTGTGATAATAAAGTACATATACAAAGGCGAGCTTAACTCAATGGTGAATCCTCCGTCCGTCCCTTCGTCTTACACTTTCCTTTTATTAGTTTCTTAAACTAAGGGTCTGTTTCTGCAATTACTTCTATTACAGCATGTTTCAGATAGCAATCTGACAGATAAAATATAAGATTTATCTTTCTTCCCTCTAGTCATATTTTGGTCTGCTTCTTCTGAGGGTCTTACGTCGCAGGGATGGTTATTTTCATGTACAAAGTATCTCAGTTATCAGTTTACACATCCACTTCTCCGGGGAATGTGTGCATAAATATGTATGTTGACATTTTCACTCAAGTTTCGATAGCCTGCTCCTCAAACCCTAATTGAATTGAATTTTCTATGAGACGTGTTCCTCAGGATCGAAGTTTGTGAATTTCTCAAGCGAGTAGGGTCTGATTAAGCTTACTCCCTTTTGCAAGGACTTGGGTAAATTGACTAAATATTTAGGTAGGTACAGAAGAGTCAGTTCTTCTATAATCTTGATGAAATAGAAACAATTTATAGAAATAAATTGGTAGTGTATCAAGTGTCAAAAAGTGCACGCTACTAAAACTGAAGTGCCAATTTTGTTTTTTGTAGAAGAATTTGGTCATCCATTAGTTAAACATTTTAGTTTTGGAACAGTGTAACTGCACTTTTGACCTTTGACTGTTCATACAGAGATTTTGCTGAGTCTATAATTCGCAATAGCATGCATCGCATCGTGGTGGCTTTTACCATAAGCTATTCGATATTATGCTCAGTATAGCAGTCAGCGAATATGCGTTTATCTGTTTGGTTAATTTTGAGCTTTCGAATAACACCCGTGCAATCGTCTGAATATTCTGTTCAACGCATCAACGAAATAGCATCTCATGTAGGTAATTTGATGAATTTATTATTGTTATTATCTGCTAATGGGTAATCTCATCTCCATCTTCTTAATTGCAAAATTCTGTACACTACTAATGCGCTAGGGACTAAATAAGTAATTACCTATTGATTGAACACGATTCAAAATAGATTTTAATCAAATTAAGTTTGATTTAATATTACAAAATCAAGAACAATGTCAATTTTATAAGAAATTAATTTTGTCTTAGCGACAAGCGCCGAGTCACTCAATTTCATAGAGTGGACTTTGTTGGACCATAGATTAGATAGGACAACGGTTCTATGTTTCAAGTCTTTCTTGTCTATGCTAGACTATTTTCAAAGTTATCTGGCTCGCTCCGCCAACGCCCGACGGTTTTATCTCGAAGGATTCTGAACGTCAAAGAATAGGCGGAGTCGACGGAGAAAAGTTAAACATCTAGTCTGTTATATATACGAAATAAACTTAGAATTGGTTAGTAAAAAAGCTTTTTTATTATTTTCGTATTTGCTATTTGTTCACCTACAAAAGTTAATAAGGGCGCTTATGTTCCGAATAGATAAAGAATAGGTTAATTTTGCAAAATTAAAGAATTTTAATAATCTTTCTAATAATAGAGGTAACGTTGTTAAGTTGTTTGTTCTAGTTGTTGCTAACACGATTCTATATGTCAACTAGGTTTACAACAACTAGTATATGCTAGTAAACCTAACCTATTTAGAGAGGTTTCGTGTTAAGACGGTACCCTGACCAAAAAATCGGCATGAGATATGAGCGTTCCTATTGGTCTAGCGGCACTGGTGGCGCATGAATTACAGCAGTGAATACGCCCAGATTTTAGAATAAAATCTTTATAAAATCGAATTTTGGTCTTTTGAAAAAAGTAATTCTACAAAAATGTTCTTTAATAAATTGTCTATCCATTAGTGTTAGTACAAAAAATAATCAATGAACACTTTACGAGGAGATGCATAATATCAATAATTATTTCTCATTTTTATGTTTTTTTGGTTTTTTGGTAGTAGATTAGTGAAATATATACAACATTTAAAAAAAAACTAAATCTACCATTTTAGAATCAATATTATGTAAAAATTTAATGTATTTTTATTAATTGATATTTCTTTTTAAATAACGAGTAGATAGCTCCTAAAAACAGCACAAAAAACGGCTTGCGCGGCGTTTTGCTCGGGGTACCGCCTTAAACTAGGGTGTTCTTAATTTGTTAATTTAACCAAATGTTGAAGTCCGCACCCCAAACAAGGGTAACACATTAGTATCTGGTCAAGACTACCCATTGACTGGTCACATGGCGAATGCATTGGTAGACCATAAATGCGTTATACTCGTACATGTATCAGACATAAATATAATAATATTATTTACTTTTATTTTTTATTATTGTTTGTGTTTTGCTTATCTAGTGCGGGTCACAAATAAATATTTTTCTTTCTTTCTTTAGAATAGAAAACTCTATCTCTTTTACTCTTTATTTTCTTTTTTTCTGTCTAATATTTATATCTAAGAGGACGAGGCGCAAGTATAATAAGTACTATCTAACTGACCTGACAGAATTCCTTTTTAAATTTCTTGAAAAAATGGCATGAAAGTTACACTTACAGTTTTCTCTGGCTTTTCCAATTTTCCAGGAATATTTTCCAATAAGTTTTTTCCCGACAACCGAAAACAATACCTAACCCGACAGACGTTGTCCTGTCTAAATTCTGAGTCAAAGAAAAGTGATAAAAAATTCTATAGAGAAAACATAACAGATTTTCATGGTTTTCCAGTTTTCCAGGAATCTTTTCCAATATAATTTCCCCTACAACCGTTTCCTGATTATAACATTTTTTTAAAATAAAAATGGTTCCAATTGCTCCATCCATTCTTCAGTTATCATTTCGTTTTATTTATTTACAGAGAAGATAGAAGATGTAAGTAATACTTGCCACGTTCAGAGAAACATGAGGAGAGCTAATCTAAAACTTTTATCTCTCCGTATGCTCTTTGAACTAAATGTATAAAACTTTCAAGACAATATCTAACACGGAACTGATATAACCTCTCGTTTAAATGGCTTACGAGGTACTTATCACTGTAAAGTAGCTACGTACTAATTGCGTTTTGGGTTTGCGTTTGCGTTCAGATCGCGGTTATCGCCTTCGGCGCGAATGTTCGGATCGTTTGCTACACGTGTCACTTCGATCGGGTCGGTCTTAACGAAATGGATCTATTCCGTGACTTTCGTACATATCAGGCAGTAGGAGGGTGCTAGGCAAAGTTTTCCTGTAATCTTTTGTTTCCGTATTGATGTAGACATGTCATAAGTTCATAACTCATTAAGGGTTATGTTCTTTAGCTACTTTATGCCACTTTAGCAAAATCATCTAGCTGGAACATAGAACTATGAGTTGCTCAGTATTTTAACTGCAAGAACACGCAATATTCTCCTAGAACTAAATTTTAGTTAATGAGCGATCATTTTCTCGGCAAATTAAGCTTCGTCGTCGTGCTTTTTGAGTTGCTGGTCTTAGTTATCAGCCCGTTTTAACCTAACCTAGTTACTACAAGAGAAATAGTAGAGCTTTGCCGTTTCTTTTTTTACTAACCCCCGATGTGAATAGCAGGGTGTTAAGTTTTAGTCAAACTGTAGGTCTGTTGTTCTTAATCGATTATTATATCATAATAATTGAAAACATTGCTAATTAGTAATTGACTTTGTAAGTTGCTAATTAAATAAACATCTATTTTTAACCCCCGACAGAAAAAGAGGGGTGTTATAAGTTTGACGTGTGTTGCTGTGTATCTGTGTGTCTGTCTGTGGCAACATAGCGTCCAAACGCTTTTTACGATTTTGCCGAGAGTGTTCTTAGGTATGTTTGAATAAAATCGGTTGAGCCGTTCATAAATTATTTCACTGTTTGAATCGGGGTGTTTTTGCAAGACATATATATACTTATGTCATAATTTCGTGTTCAATAGATTGCCGATCGAAGCGTATCTACTATAGAGTAGATAAATTATGAAGCATGAAATAAAAATGTGTCGGGGGTTTTTTAAATTTTGAAATTTTACTTGTGTCGTAGTATATTGTACCTATATCGAGCTTGTCTCCGAAACTCTATGTCCAAGCGCGTACGTATTTTGCGTACGGGTGGGATACATTTTGTTATTCGATCCATCCCAGCTCCTCTAGAAGGGCTAGCAACACCCTGGTGTAAGACAACGTTTTTGCCGAATGAGGAACAGCTATGAAGTTAGATGATTTAGTGATTCTTGATGTACCTAGATACTTGCATGTTTAGACAAAATTGAAGGGTACAGGCAAAGAACAGGGAATGTCACAAGTTTCATTTTCATTATTAGCAAGCAAATCTTTATCTATGGTAGTTTTATTCCCAATTACTAACTTTTTTTAAAGTATTAAAAACGTAAGGCGCCAAAAAGTATTTTTTTTTATGGCCGAAACGAAAAGAACCGGGTATATCCATGACATTCCGGTAAAGAAGAGGATAAAAATTACATAGTTCCAAACTTTAAACTGCGTTTTTCTCAAAATCATTTTTTTTGGACATTCCCTGTTTTTTGCCTGTACCCTTCAAATACAGATAGCCACATAAGAAAAAGTATTAGGTACCTTACAAAGGCAGACCAAGTAGATAGTTTTAAAACATGAGTCGTAGACTACAGTGTGTAAACTTATATAACCTTGGGCCTTTTAACGTCGTTTGAATCCTCAGATAACTTTTACAAAAGAAATATTTTTAGAAAATTCGATGTTCCTAAAATTATGAATAGGAAAGACATTTAAAATGCCTATCTTGATTAGAAAATCTCTCTTTAGCGGCATTTCAAGAATTTTTGTCATCCATACCATTATTTTAAATTCAAAAGTAACCATCTGTTTGTTACGATTGCACGCCTAAACCGCTGAACCAATTTTGATGTAATTTGGTATAGAGATGAGAGAGATACTTGATTCCGACTTAAACGCGTTCAATGCTGCTAGCAGAAGCTAGTTTGAATAATTAAACTTATATATTGCAGTGAATGAGTAGTGGTGGCCCTGTAGTAACGGCAGCGACTTACAAGTTGTAGGTCCTGGCTTCGAACCCAGGCAGGCGCTTTACTTTATGTAAATTATTTCATCACCACTGCTCTCAAAACGGTGAAGGAAACTGGCATGTGCTAGAACCAAAAATTCGTAGAAATGAGACATCTACCAACACACACTGGGGCGTCGTGGTGGATTACGGCCCATTCCCTCTCACAGAGAGGATGCCTGTATCCCAGCAGTTGGAACATTAAAAAGCTGATGATAATGATGGTGATGAATGCAGGGCATAAGTAAAATCCCGATAATTTTCAGCACTGATTTGTTTACAATAATAGGTTTAATTAAAATTGCCCCTTTGATTAATAAAACAGAATAAAACCGCCCCTTTCGGTTAAAAAAGGGACAGACGAATGTTTTAAATAATATTTTTCGAACCTTTATTAATGAGAATATTAAGCTTCGATATTTAAATCCCAAACCGTTGTTGGGCAAGCTTTTTAATTGGCGTTTATAAAAAAATAAGCAGCCAATGTGGAAATGAGTTCTACTACTATTAAAAACGTGAAAGTTTGTGAGGATGGATGGATGGATGTTTGTTACTCTTTGACGCAAAAACTACTAAACAGATTTTAATGAAAGTTTACAGAAATATAGCTTAAACATCAAACTTATAAAGATATATATAATTTATAAAGATACTGGGAGAAGTACTTATACTATGCGGGCGGCAGCTATTTTTATCATAAACAAGGTCTTTTTTACTATGGATTTTACATTACACTAGCTTGTGCCAGCGTCTTCACCCGTATGAGAGTCGGGAATTATCTCAAGGGAACGTACTAATGGGATTAATGCCCTTCCACCGCTTTAGTGCCATAAAACGGTTACTTTCTAAAGCATACTCTTAGTAAAAAATATTATTTTATCATGTATATTATTATTCCGTGTAATTATAGTATATTTTTTTGCTATGACTCCAAAACGACTTTATGTTTAAAAATATTTTTACACAGAAAAATGTATGGCTAGAATTTCATTATAACTAAAATAGCAATCAAAGAATATTTTGCAAGAAAAAGTGTCCAAAAGGAGGTTTAATTTTGATATTCTGACTTTCTGGCGGGCGCACGGCCGGTAGCTACTGCGTTAACATTGGAGATTATATACGCCTTAAGTATTTAATGTCCTCCAAGCTGCAGATCTATCTCTATGCCAAAATCCATGATTGTTGGTTTCGCGGTGTATTCTGTATGGACTTGACCGGAACCTGGTTTGGTCAAAATTTGCCAGTTAAGTTCTGATATTATTAACATTCATCTTTTGATGTCTGCGAGTGTCATCACTGTAATCCTTTGTGTCCATTTTACAATGTGTTTGAGGGTAAAGGTCTAGGCTTCTTATTTTTGACGTCATCTCAGTGTAGGTCAGTGAGGTTATGCCGATTTTGCAGTGATCAGTCCGTGGATGTGTGATTATTCTTAATCTATCAATATTTTCATGTCGGCGAACATATACATATATGCAGAGCATATTGCTTGCATAACGGATGCCGATGGGGCCGAAAAGTTCTGGAGTAGCGACCGCGTAGCGGAAGGCACACTTTGGAAGGACTCCCTCTAGGTCCGGTGGATGCAAAATGCACAGGACCGATCAGTGTGGCAACGCTTGGGGGAGGCCTATGTCCTGCAGTGGACGTCTTTCGACTGAAATGTTGAATTGATGGTGATTATTAATTACAGTTTTTGTAGATAGTCGGCAGCAAAAGTTTGACCCCTGCTCTAAGCTTTTCAAAAAATCTGTTCAGACCCAGATTATTTATAAATTGAGAAAATCTCTTCTTTTAAACTTAAACTTCTAAAACTCAGAGGACATTTATAACAACTTGAACGATAAATAAAAATCTTTATTAAAGGCATTGTTATATTGTTGAAGGAAATCTTGTTGATTTTTGTCAAAAACCTCTTGAAGCAGGTAAAATAAAGCCAGTGAAGTGAATCTCGACAACCGAGGGTTTCATAATACAACGATTCGCTGAAATTTTTATTATTAAAGTATTCCTTTTATTTAAGAAAACTGGCCAGCAAAAATACTTATAAAAATTCTTTAATTTTCCTCTTTTTATTTTTCGCGTAGTAGAGCTGGGTTGGCCATTACGAAGATTTATTTGGTTATAACAGTTCCACATTTCAAACTACTTTCACGTATGCGTATATTTCTAAGACGTACTTCAAAGATAAAGGCTGCCTTCAAACGGGCAAAGTTAGGGCTTGCCGAAAAGTTCGAAAGTGGAACGAAGATAGCACGAGGAAATAAAAACCTAAAATACTGGCCGCACATAGAATCGGGATCTCAGCCCTAAAGCCTGGACTACAAATACACACAACCTATGTAAACAAGCTTTATATATTACGTGAGGGTAGAATAGCACATTTATTTGTTCCATTCTCAGCGGCCTTTATTTGAATCTGTAGCTCTCCAAAAATACTACCAGATTATTAATTTACCCATCTTAATTACATCCTGCAAGTTTACAAGCTACCTTTTCCATCGTTAAGTAAACAAGGTTAATTATTATAACCATTTATTATAATGAAGACGGAAAAAGTAAAATATTTAATTTAAAGAATATTCGTACAAGGTTTCAACCCCTTCAATCATTTCGAGTTGCTTCATTAAAAACGGTCCGTTTCAGCCGACGACGACCGGAAAATTAAAAGGCACAAAATACCCGAGTAAGAGAGAAAAGTATCATGTATTTACACGAACAAAATGCATTGGTGGCGCAATTCATGTAAAGCACGAAGAATAAACGTTGGCATATCATCTCGTTAGGAAATATGGGACACGGTGCGACGCGCTCTGCAAAATGTGTTCCATTGCTCTTTGTGTCGCCTTCTTTTGTTCAGTGATCTACCCGCTACCCACATGCCCAGCAACGTGTTGTGTTGTTTTTCAATAACTCGTTGTATTCAGCTACTAATTAAAGGGTCGTTAGAACGGCCCCTGGTACAATGAGAAGTCTACTTTCAAACTAGTTGTACGTGTAGCATGCTCTATGGTGCTAAGAGTGTTGTAAAACGGGATTTGACCCGTTTTTTAGGGAAGCGTGACATACATAGTGCGGTCGTGACTACACGTCCATTATTTATAATTGTTTGTTACGTGACTAATTTAATGTGACAGCGCTAATTTCTCACTGACACTTAGGAAGTGTTTACAGGATTGTTGGCGTTTATTAATTGTTATAAGTATGGAACTAGGAAAAAGTTACACATTGTTATATTTAGAAGGCCATATTATAGCCAAGGACAATTTGAACTTACGTACGTACGTAGATGAAAAGGATACTATTTGAAAAATTATGTTAGTAAAGCTCTTAAGACTAATCAGGGCCTTTTTAAGATTCAGGTCGAAGCTTGTGGCTAGTAAACAATCTATTGCATCTGTAAAAAAACCGGCCAAGTGCGAGTCGGAGTCGCGCACGAAGGGTTCCGTACTTGGTAAATTGCGGTTTACGATTTAAGACGTATTAAAAAAAACTACTTACTAGATCTCGTTCAAACCAATTTTCGTTGGTAGTTTATATAGTAATGTACATCATATATTTTTTTTAGTTTTATCATTGTCTTATTTTAGAAGTTACAGGGGGGGGGGACACATTTTACCACTTTGGCAGAGTCTCGCGCAAACTATTCAGTTTAGAAAAAAATGATATTAGAAACCTCAATATCATTTTGAAGACCTATCCATAGATACCCCACACGTGTGGGTCTGTTGAAAAAAAATATTTTTAGTTTTAGTTTCAAGTATGGGAACCCCCAAAATAAAATTTATTGTTTTATTTTTATTTTTGTGTGAAAATCTTAATGCGGTTCACAGAATACATCTACTTACCAAGTTTCAACAGCATAGTACTTATAGTTTCGGAATAAAGTGGCTGTGACATACGGACGGACAGACAGACAGACAGACAGACAGACATGACGAATCTATAAGGGTGCCGTTTTTTGCCATTTGGCTACGGAACCCTAAAAATACTGATAATTAGTTCTACACTAGCTTCTGCCAACGGCTTCGCCGGCGTGAATGACGAAAATTATCCCGAGAGAACATATTACCAGGATAAAAAGTATTCTATGTGCTTTTCCTGACTATAATCCATCTATGTGCCAATTTCATCTAGATCCCTTCAGCCGTTCTGGGTGAAGGAGAAACAAACACACTCACAAACTGACCGCGAGAGACAGCTTATTTACGACTAATGATTTATGTTATATTTAATCCACTGCAATAATATAATGCTCGGTCAACAATAGTGCAATATAATTAGTCATACGTAATTAACTGAATGTATTGTTACTATAGTATTAGTTTACAAACCACAGTTCTGTTGTTGAGTCAATTAAGTATTTAAAGCATAATTAAGTTATTCAATTATAACGCATAATACACGTATTACACACCCTGGTAGGTGTAGGCAATCGAGGGTTGGAAATCTACAGGGTGTACGCAGTTACAAAGCCTTCAATTAGTGAGGGATTCTCTTTTCTCGCTATTTGTGTCGATTAATGAGGCTCCACTCCTACACATCTACTGATGTATTGAACACACTTGGTGTGATGGTGAGGTTATTACAGTTATTTGTATGTGGTAGAATACAAAGCATATCTTTTTGAGTTTTTAACCAACAAATAAGGGGGCTTAGTGATAGATTTTTCTTGTTTTCCAAGTCGATTTTCGTGATTATTTTTATTAGTTGACCAAAAAAAGTAAAAATTCAAAAAAAGTCATGGTCTTCCATGGTCATTTGCATGAACTGTCAGCAGTATAGTGGCCGTGATTATTTTATTAATCAAACAAGTAGACCAAAAAAGTTTAATCCAAGAAAAAATCATGGTCATCCATGGTAATTTGCATGAACTGTCAAAATTTTAGCGGCCGTGATTATTTTAACTATCCAAAAAACTACTTAAACCAGAAAAATGTAAAATCCAAGCAAAAGTTCTTCCATAGTCATTTGCATGTACTGGCTGCAAATTAGCGGCTGTGTTTTTTTTTTTTTAAGTAGACCAAAAACAGTTAAAAACCAAAAAAACGTGGCCTTGCATGGTCATTAGCATGAACTGCCAGCATTTTAGCGTCAAAGTGAAGGTTTCATTAATTGGGCACCAATTAATGAAACCTTCAGTACCTACTTAAGAATGAAATAAATAGCTTTTTATTTAAGTAAGGTTGAAAACTTTACGATGAAACACAGTTTACATAAACGAATCGGATAACTCTTCAATTGAAAGTTTTAAACAATTAACGGACTTGGTTCTATTTAGCATAGTATACTTAGATAAGAAGTAAAGAGAGTGGGAATAAAGTTTCACGCAGCAAAGTCGCGAGCGAGATGTATATGTACTTACTTATGCGAGCTTCAATTACCAAGCGCTTCCAAACATCCTTCATAATGCGCACAGCAAAAGAGTGGAACTCGCTGCCTGCGTATGTGTTTCTAAACGCTTTCAACCCGAATTCTTCAAAGTTAGAGTGAACAGGCTTCTTCTGGGTAAGCTCACTCCATCGTCGACTTTGTCTCTGTCACCTCTGATCTAGTCTAGAGTGAACAGCAAACCCATCACAAATAAAATAAAAATTTTAGCCTTGTTTGTCCCGAGGCTCTTGACATGTGACATTGTATCAATGAAATCGTCGGCAAAGTTTTTGGCATAAAATAAAAACATTTTACAAAAAAATACACCTGTCTTCCAAAAAAAAAACACTTCAAGTGAAATATGACTTCAATTTCGGCAGTCGGTGTTCCTGTTTTTGTTTCTTCGTTTTTTGACACCGCCCACTGAAATTGAAGTAATTTTTTCCTCTCGTGTTTTTTTTTTTGAATTTTACTTTATCGAGAGTGTTTTCTTAGCTATGTTTGATGACAATCGGTTCAGCCATTCTTAAGTTATGGTCGCTTTACTGTTTGAATTGTTTTCGCAAGATATCGCGACGTTGTTACGTGTTCAGTATGTGCCGATCGAAGCGCGTCTACTACTAGATAAATTATGTAGCGTGAAATACAAATGAATCGGGTTTATTTTTTAATTTTACTTGTTTACTATTTTCAATCGCTATCGCGAATTCGCGACGCTTTCGATGAAAGAATGTCACTTGTACTACTAGAGCCTCTGAAGTAGGTATGTAACCTCCTTAGAGCCAGCATTAGATTCGTATTAAATTATTTAGAGCCGATATATTGTACAATAAATCCTTACCAAAACTATAAGTAGTCTTATCTAAGCCTAGTACCTGGGCGACCGAGCTCAGCTCGGGTGAAAATAGAGACAACGTTCACTAAAAATGAAACCTAGCTAGATAGATTGCATTCTAAATTTCATGAAAATCGTTGGTGCCGTTTCCGAGATTCAGATTATATACATATATATACAAGAAGATCTCGTTTAAAGGTATTAGATAGACAGGTAATGATTTTTTATCATCATCCAAAATGAAAAAAAAAAATGAAAAAATGAAATAACTCAACAAGAGGTAGTATACCTGATTGTTTTCGAACAGTGATTTTTTTGCATAAATCTTTTCTTTGATTGATACTTTATACCTAGAAAATTTGTGGACGTTGATAAAAAAGAACCTTCTTTAGAAAGTTCGGAATTCTACGGAAACGATTTGTTAAATGAAATTGAAGATCGTTTTACTTTTATTTATTTGCGGTATAACGGTTATTTATCAACAAAAATTCCGAGAACCGGCGTCGCAAAATTTACCAAACGCTTGATTCAATATGTTTTTTATTCCCAAATGCCTTTTGCAAATAAGTTTTCAATTCAATAAAGCTGGATTCATTTGGTACCTACAAATCTGAATAATATAAAAAAAACTAGAGCTTAAACTCCAACGATGTCCTATTTCTTTTCTGCTGGTAGATATTTATTACATTACTAAACGCGGTCACTTTCGAAATTCGTCTTTAGAGCTTGATATTGAAAAGGGCAGCCCAAATTGAAGGATTAAATGTTCCGTCTGCGTCAATATGATAAGAGCTGTGAAAGGCTCGGCTCTCCCTGAATAAATGTAAAGTAGAAACAGAGGACAAAGAACCTGCCTCGAGATTGGTCAGAGGCAATCATGGACAGCTGTGTTTCATGTCGCCTCACTTATCCTTTATGTCCCAGCTGGCGTAGCACCCTTCAAACTTTTCACTACCAGAAACTTGAAACTACGAGATGTATCTCATTAACATTTGATCAAACAAACGCCCGACAGTGTGTTACTAGGTACCTTCCGATTCGATTTTCGCAAATCAACACAAATTTAATTAACACGCTCAACTAATTTGCGGAATAAAACAACAATATTTGCTTAACTAAATTGCCTTTGTTATTGCCACAACAACACATTTTTTACGTAACAAAAAAATAATCAAAACACTCCCAGAACTTGTAACAAGTTTCAGGAGAAAAACTTGAATTGCGGACACAAGTTGTTCCGTCGCAATATTTGAGTCGTACATAAAACACGCCGTCGTCGCTCTGATGGGAATGTATTTTGATAAAATCTAATAAGCTTTTTGGAATGGTGCGTAAATTAAGGCTTTGAGTTTGCAGATTTAATCAAATTAAAGTCGTAATTTATTAGAATAATACGAATAAGGGTATTTTATTCGGTCTAAGGGCTATAACTATAATTCATTTACCATTCATAGAATTTTCGTTCCCAAGTAATAACACAATTCAACAAGATTTTGAATTAAAACCAATCATCGGAAAATAATTCGTAAAAGTTCACCAAAACGATAATCTGTCTGGGGATCTCAGTTGTATTTGTACGCAAATCAGGCTTCCAATATTACATTTGAAATCCTTATGATACGCTTACTGTGGGCGCATTTTGATCGTGTTATGAAAATAAGCTCCTTTTTTCAGGTTCAGTGGGATGTGGGATTGACATAAAATGTGTGTGATTGTGTGGCGAACTAACACCCGTAATATTGAGAGCTGTTGAGTGACTCCATCGTACTGTGTTGAGCGTTGAGTGACTCCATCGTACTGTGTTGAGCGTTGAGTGACTCCGTCGTACTGTGTTGAGCGTTGAGTGACTCCATCGTACTGTGTTGAGCTGTGAACTAAGGAGGTGTAGTGTTATGGTGTGGGTGTGGAACAGGATATCAAGTGGTATGGAGGTCGTACCTTCGAGCGGAAGCCGCATCCTTGTGGCGTTCTTTGCTACTGTCTTCTGGGGAATGGGTGAGTATATTAACATAATCTGAATATTAACTTTGATTTGAATTACTATGCCATCAGACTGAAGATAAGCCCCTGGTAACGGAATTAAGATTTATGAATGTATCGAACTCTACTTTAATGCGTCATTTTGACAGGTTTTCATGTTAAAATCTCTGGTTTGACAAGTTCTCAACTTCAATTCCTTACCCCCTATTCGATTTCCGAAATAAGAATTTGACGTAGAGGTTAAACTGTACTTTCGCCTGTCACCGCCTGACACCTGTCAAACTTTGACAGTAAAGTAGGGTTTGACACATTCTTAACTACTGATACTCAATTTAGAAACCGGCCTTTAATTCATAAAATGGGGGTTATTTGTAATAATAATTAATTGATCTATACTAATATTATAAAGAGAAAAGATTTGTATTTTTGTGTGTAACGAATAAACATAAAAACTACTGGACCGTTTTCAAAAACTCTTTCACCGTTGGGAAGCTAGACTATCCCCGGGTGACATAGGCTTGCTTTTTATCACTGTATTCTCACGGAAACGGGAACTACGCGGGTGAAACCGCGAGGCATCCGATAGTCAATACCAATATTATATAATGTTTTTTTGTTTGTTTGTATGTTTGTTTGTACCGAATAGGTTCCGAAACTACTGGACCGATTTTAAAAATTCTTTCACCTGTGAAAATTACATTATTCCCGAGTAATCAATACCAATATTATAAATAGGAAAGTTTTATAGTTTGTTTGTATGTTTGTTTGTTTGTACCGAATAGGCTCCGAAACCACTGGAACGATTTAAAAAATTCTTTCACCTGTAGAAAGCTACATTATTCCCGAGTACATAGGCTATAATTTAGACGGGAGCGAAGCCGCGGGGGTCAGCTAGTAATGTATATTTTGAGATAACACAGCCTATACCTATAATAATACCTATATATAATCATAATCGAGTTTAATCTTCTTCTTATCTTATAAGAGTATAAGTACTAGGGTAAAGTATTTTTAAGAGTGTAATAGTCTTACCATAAAGTTCATGCAAGTAAATATTCACGTTTAATGGAGCACAGAAGAGTCTTTTATCCTCAGAATATCGATGTATTTTCTATTTACTCCTGCGTACACACTGGTAAATGTCAAGTAGATAGGTTGTGATGTGGGTGTACCGAAACATTACCCTTCACATACTACATAAACGATACAGGTACTAGCTGAAAGGTCAATAGAACCAAAACAATATTCTGTACAGTACAACTATTTTATTTATGTCCCTCGGTAAACTTCGCGTTTCGTCAGTCGTCGGATTTCTATCAGTTGCCCTTTGCACATAGTGCAAACCGCAGCCTTGCGTTATGAATTCGAAAAGAGCAAATGGCAAAGAGTATGGAAAATTAACCAATCACCATAGACGGAAAGCCACAACGCGTCTTTTATCTCGCATGTGATTGGTCGTTTTTTCATACTCTTTGCCCTTTGCTTTTTCCGAATTCATTACGCAATAAGGCTGCCGTACACTATCAATCACCTACTATAATATAATACTCTTTAAAGTTAATGTAATTTATTTTTAAAATGGGAGGAAAACTGCTAAAGTCGATGATTGCCGAGGGACATTAAAGAATAGTTGTACTGTACATACGTGAAGGATTGTTTTTGTAGCTTTATAATTGAAACTTAGGGCTACATATCTTACCGCGGCCCTGGCTCAAGCAACTGAAGAAACACGGGTGGGTTTTAGTCAGTAAAAGTCTGACACGCTCTTCCGTTTCACCCAGAAAAAAGGGCTATATATCTAGACTTCCTCTAGTCAAATCAAAACATTCAAGTCAAAGGTTGGATTTGACTAGAGGAAGTAATATGGTCATCAACAGAAATATACCCTCGCTTAATGTCAATATATTAATCGAAGGAATTTCAGCTGAATCCCGTTAGACTGGAAACTGATATTTTGGGTTCAGTTTCCAGTCTAACCGGATTACATGGAGTACCAGTTTTTTACATGGAGCGACTGCCTATCTGATCTCCACAACCCAGTAACTGGGTAATACGATACCCCTTGGCAAGACGGGTCAGATCCAGGCATCTGACTACCCGTAACCACTGTCAATGATCTTCAAATGAAAGCCGGGACCAACAGTTTAACGAGCTTGCCGAGGCACGGAGGAAACTTGCTCTGTAAAGATGGTCACCCATCCACAGACTGACCTCGGCAAGCGTTACTTAACCTTGAAGATCGACCCATGCGACTGTTATTCTTTAACCACGAGCTCTTCCAATTACTCAACTTCAAATTCTTAATTCAGAAATCGGGGGTTAGAATATAAGATTTAGAGAGGCTATGTGATATATCTATATCTTATACTAATATTATAAAGAGGAAAGATTTGTATTTTTGTATGAAACGAATAAACTTAAAAACTAATAGACCGATTTCAAAAATTCTTTCACCGTTGGGAAGCTACACTATCCCCGTTTGAAATAGGCTACTTTTTATTCCAGTATTCCCACGGAAACGAGAACTACGCGGGTGAAACCGCGAGGCGTCCGCTAGTCGTAGGTACGAGTATGACAAGTAATATATTGTACGTTGTATATTTAATCATACAATGTTGTTGATTAGGTGTTAATCTCGCTACGGTGTCAGTTCAATTCAATTATCTGAAAGTGCTTTTGAATAAGATATCAATTACGGCGCTTCGTCGACTCGGAACTGAATTACGTTGAACACATCCTAATTAAACACATATATAGGAAGTGCCTGTATTGAAATGAAGAGCAATGTTTGTGAATTAGTCGTAGCATTTTTCCAAGATTGTTGGCGTCGACTTCCAATCTAACTGGATGCATCGGACCTTCACAACCCATTTATTGGTACCCAGTTGATTCCTTTAGAGTAAATACCTACCCTACAACTATCTGCGTCACCCTCTCAAACTATTACGTCCTCCGTTCCGCAAAACTGTATCAGGATCCAACTCCCCTAGCTCCAGAGTTTGCAGGCTTCTTTGCTATGAAGGAATTGATATTTGTTGCACGTCACTTCAAAAACTCAAGCGTCAAGTCCACCTAAAGTAAATAGGCACCATACGAGCATATATACGGGCTCTAGCCAAGTTACAATCGTTTCGTATCGAATCTCTTTCTACAATCGTTGACGCCTTCTATTCGTTTGGTGACCACGACCACGTGACTTAATGTTCAGATAAGTCATTCGTCATTCCCATACATTGATTCGTTTACTAATAGCGTTATCGATTGAAGATTGTCAACATGGCTACATGCCCCTGTTTTTTTTTGTATCTTCCTACATAAAGTATATTCAACTGTATTAATTTATAAAGACTTCACTGTTTATGAGTGTTATTTCTGCACTGCTGCCCCCGCCAGTTGCAAACGTTTCGTATAGATTATGAACAACTAGTTCACAACCACTTGACACCACACACTAGGATGTCACAGACACTGCAGCACACAAACTTGTTACTTGGTAAATAAAACAATCCTTACTTCTTCATGACTGTATTCGAAACTCACTGAGACTAATTTAAGCTACGACCCTACCTAATCGTCGGAGAATCTTAATAGCGCGATGTAGGATTTCACAAAAACTAAACACCGCCATCTATCGGCAAAACTAAAAACTACTTGCTCAAACATTCCGCCCACCATGGACAAATATTGAAATTTGGCCTTAAATTACATTAAATCTATTGTGCCGCCCACCATGGAACTACATGCACTTAACAGTTAATGTAGTGTTAACAAAACTTACAAACAAAACTTACTTACAAAACTTACTAACAAAACTTAAAACTACTTAACTAATTACACACAAAATTTACATCAGTTATGGTGATGTGGACATAACAGGTAAGATACAAATCTTAGAAATAGACCTTTTAATTTGAGTAGTTTTTGTGCGTAAAGACACAACTCGTGTAATACCGTCTGCGCCGGGATGTTTAGCAACCACACGACCAAGCAACCATTTAGAGGGAGGTAAATCATCCTCTTTAACTAAGACTAAATCACCAATACTTGGTTCCGGAGTTTGTTGATTCCATTTATACCTGTTTAAAAACATGGACAAATATTCCTGCGACCAACGTCGCCAAAAACTTTGCATCATCCTTTGCGTCAATTGCCATCGACGTAAACTATTGATATTTGAAGACTCAAAATTATAATCTGGAACGGCAACTAAAGGCTCACCCACAAGGAAGTGACTCGGAGTCAACGCATCTAAACTATCCAGATCGCTATCCATCCTTGATAATGGCCGCGAGTTTAGGCAAGCCTCAATTTGTGTCAAAATGGTCGACAATTCTTCATACGTAAGTGTGGAGTCTCCAATTACTCGTCGAAGGTGGAACTTTATAGACTTAATTCCGGCTTCCCAAAGACCACCGAAATTGGGTGAATATGGAGGAATGAAATGCCACTTGGTACCTTGAGATGCTAAACAGTCAGCCAGCTCTTTTCTTAAATTGGCGTTCTCTGCCAAGACTAACTTATTTAGTTCCTTTGACGCGCCAAGAAAATTAGTTCCATTGTCTGACCACATGTCAGAGCAATAGCCTCTACGAGATACAAATCTTCTATATGCCGCCAAGAATCCCTGGGTAGTCAGGTCACTAACAACTTCGATATGAACGGCTTTTGTGGCCATACAGATAAATAAGCAAATATAGCCTTTATAGGCATGATGACCACGACCTTTGGACGTCCTGATGTTTATGGGACCCGCATAGTCAACCCCTGTACATTTAAAGGGTCTGGTAGGTGTTACTCTTACAGCTGGTAGCTGCCCCATCATCTGTGTTGATATTTTCGCAGAATGCCTTGCACACGTAACACATTTCCGCACGTGTGATTTCACTAACTCCTTAGCACCGAGAATCCAGTACTTAGACCTTAAGTACGCTAGCATGAGTTGAGGCCCACCGTGTAAAGTTTTGTAATGCGAGTCTGCCACGATCAAGTTAATTAAGTTTGACTTTTTTGGTAACAATATAGGATGTTTTCTAGTTTCGCTTAATTCTGATTTCTGTAACCGTCCTCCTACTCTTAAGATTTTATTTTCGTCTATGAAAGGATTTAAATATTTTAAAGGTCCTTTCAATTTTACTAAGTTACCTTCCTTTGCTATCTTTTCCATATCATCAGCAAAACTATCTGCTTGACACTTCTTAATACAAATATCTAGTGCTTCTTTCAATTCTTGGGCTGATATGAAACCTGTTATTTCACCTCTATCCTTGGTCCTTTTTAGCCACATTCGTCTACAATAAGCAATCACTCGTATCAATTTAGTCAAGTTTGAAAACCGGTCCCATAAGTTACTTTCCGTGCTCGAGAAATGTACCTTTATAGCTTCTAAGTCGGTTTCCATTTCTTTAGGTTTGTTAAAAACTATATCAGCCGAAAATAAAATATCTGGTCCATGAAACCAAGATATTTGTTTCTTGAGATCTGAAGGGTTAAGACCTCTAGAAGCGTAATCAGCCGGATTTGCGCCGGACCGAACATGAGACCACTGGTGTGCGTCTAGAGTGGTTAAGATCTCCGATGTTCTGTTGGCTACAAAGGTTTGCCACCGATTTGGATGGCTATTGAGCCAGGACAGCACGACAGTTGAATCAGTCCAGGCATGAATATTTTCCTTCCGTATTTCTAATGTGCGAGCTACCTCAACCAACAATCTACTAAGAAGAACCGCTCCACAGAGCTCTAATCTGGGAATCGATATTACTTTGATGGGTGCTACCTTCGTCTTTGCTGTTACCAAATTCACAGATATATGGCCATTTTCATCGACTGCCCGGACATAGACAACCGCAGCATATGCTAACTTAGACGCATCGCAAAATCCGTGAAGCTCAACAAGTGCATCATTACGCTTAGTGTTCAACCATCTAGGTATTTGCAATTCAGATAAGTGATGCAGATCGTTCCGGTAAGTAAGCCATTCTTTAAGTATATTGCTTGGAACCTCATCGTCCCATCCTATGCCTGCTAACCATAGCTTTTGAATTATTATTTTTGAAACTATGACACTTGGCGCTACCCATCCGAGTGGATCAAACAAACGTGATACGTCGGATATGATTATTCTTTTTGTTACAGGTTCTTTCACTGGCGGAAGTGTCACCGTGTAACGAAATGCATCGCTTAATCGATCCCAGGTAAGTCCTAGTAATTTCATTACTTCATCTAATTTAAACTTCTTTGGTTCTTCGTTATTTTCTACATCCCGTTTGTTTATTCTTGCCAACAAATCTTCACTGTTGCTTGACCATTTTTGTAAAGAAAACCCTCCCTGTTCTACTAACCGGTTCATTGCATGATACAACTGGACACCTTCTTCAACTGTTTCAATACCAGTAAGTAGATCGTCCATATAAAAATCTTCTTTCACTCTACTAGCAGCTATAGGATATTTATCCTTCTCGTCTACCGCCACTTGCTGAAGCACCTTAACTGCCAGATATGGGGCACACGCTGTACCAAATGTAACCCTCAACAAACGATATTCATTGTTTTGGTTATCATTACCTTCTTTCCAAACAATCCTTTGAAAATCAATGTCCCTTTCGTCAACCTTTATTTGACGGTACATTTTTACAATGTCCGCAGATAAACATATTGGATAGAGTCTCCATTTTAACAAAATATGTCTTAACGTTGGCTGTAATTTAGGGCCTATCATTAAAAGATCATTCAACGATACACCGTTTTCACCTTTACAGGATGCATCAAATACTATCCTCACTTGCGTGGTATCTCTGTCTTCTCTAACAACCGCAAAATGAGGCAAGTAAATTCCCTTTCCCTTTTTTGTTTCAGGAACCTTCTCCATATGTTCCAGCAGCTTGTACTCATCTAAAACCGCTTGATACTTCGCTTTCATCTGTTCATCTTTGTTCAGTCTTGTAACCAATGACGAAAGTCTTTTTTCAGCTATCTTTCTTGAATTTCCTATTTTTGATACTGGATCTGTGGTTTTAAATGGTAACCGCACAATATATCTTCCATCCTCATCTCTTCTGGTTGTTTCCTCAAAATAGCGTTCGCATTGTTTTTCTTCTTCATTTAACATCTGTGCATTGTTTACAGGATCTGCCTCTAATTCCCAAAACCTTTTTAAAATGTTGTTTTCCTCCATATAGGAATGCAGAACGACTACGTTCACCTGATCCTCCTGTGACTTTTCAACCATACCAGACAGAATCCACCCCAACGAAGTAGCCTGCGCTACTACAGTTCCCTGAGGTCCTTTTTTTACTCCTTGTTGAATTACTTGCCCATAGACCTCAGCACCAAGCAACATATCTATCTTGTTTGGTGAATGATACTGCGGATCTGCTAATGGTAAGTCACATACCCAATCTAAAGATACTATTTTGTTGGAAGGAATAAGCGTTGTTATTGTTTTCAGTACATAAGCGGCAACTGAAACCTTGACGTCTGGATTATGAATAGAGGTAAGCGTTACTTCTACCATAAACTTAGACAAAATATTAGCATTGCCTTCCAACCCTGAAATGTGCCCCCTTACTGGTGTCTTTTTAAGACCCAAGTACTGGACTGTTGCTTCGGTCACAAAGGAAGCTTGAGATCCTTGATCGAGCAACGCCCTGATAGTTAAGCACATACCATTCCTAGCTGTAGCATTTACTAGTGCTGTGGCTAACAACACCTGATTATGCCTTTTTATTTTATTTGTCGAGAAGAATGTAGCTACTGTGTTAGAGTTAACTGCCGATCCAGATGATATAACCTTCCGTTCACCAGATGAGTCTGCGTTATTGCTCTGAGGTACGTTACTATTTTTAGTATGATATGAACTGGTACTCGTATCATTGGTATCCTTATTTTCTTGACCAGCAGAATGCAGCAAAGAATGATGTTTACGTTTGCAAAGACGACATACCGCTGAACTCAAACACTGCTTGGCCGAATGGTTAATCCCTAAACAATTAAAACATAAACTGTTTTGTCCTACAAACTCCCGTCTAGCATTTACATCCGTCTTAACAAATTGTTTACAATGTATAATTTTATTGTCTTGCTTACAGAATCTACATTGCATAGTGGAGGTATGAAATACCTTAGGCCTCTCCATGTATTTTCCTCTGCCTGTGTTGGATCCCGTATCCAGAAATTCCAAAGCTCGGTAACGACTAGTTACAAAATCCTTAAATTGTACAAACGTTGGGATACTATCAGAAGAAGTATCGCTGGTAACCTTTAGCTCCCATTGTTTTCGGGATTCTGGATCCAACTTTAAGGAAATCACATGTACAATCAATATATCCCAGGTACTGACATCGAGCCCAAGATTAGCTAACGCATGTAAACAATCGATGGTGCTATCAATCAATTCTTTAAGACCTGTTGCTGATTCGCTATTTAAATTTTTAAGACTGAGAAACCTTTTCAAAATAAAATGTGACAAAAATCTCTTATTATTGTACCGCTCGTTTAATAGTTGCCAACAACGTTCATAGTTGGAATCTGATATGGGTATTTGCCTTAGCAACTGTTCCGCTTCTCCTGACAAATAACCCTTTAAATATTGCATTCGTTGCACATTATCCAAAGATGTATTATTATGAATAAGCGACACATATAAATCTCGAAAGGTAACCCACTCTGTATACTTGCCAGAAAAAACTGGAATAACAATTTTAGGTAATTTTACTTGACACTGTTTGAAATGACTTAATCCATCTTTGGGATCCTCTTTTGAACTTGTCTCTTTAACGCCAAATGATTCCAAAATAGTTTCTAATTCTATTTTATACTGAATGTATTCTTCTTCAGCTACATAATAAATTCCTTTTTTAACGTATGAACTTTGGTTTAAACTATCTGGTTCATATGCCTCGTACAATTGACTGTGGCCATCTGATAACTGATTAAACAGTTTCTCTAAACTGTCCAATCTAACTTTAACATAAGGCCGAGTTATCCTGTCTTTTGGTGACTTTTTAAAGTTAATATATGCTTTATTAATTCTAATATAAATATCTTCTAATTTATTCATTAAGGACTCCATATTTAATTTTTGCATAAAAATACAAGTTTAAAAAGTCTTCCAAAATAATTACAAGTGTTTTCTAAATTATCAACTTAAAAAAAATTGGGCATAGGTTCCCCTTATCAACCAAATTTCTTTAAAATTACGCAAAGTCTAAAACACTTTAATTATTTACGTTAAAATCTTTAAGGCAATAAAGTTCAAAATGTCTATCATCTTCAAAGGTTAGTTGCACGAAAAATTATTAAAATTTGACTCACAGTTTTCACTCCGATTGTACCACCTGATTGTTGTAATGACGTAGCGTCTGCACGTCCCACTACCTCCAGGTTGAAAGACGTAGCGACTGCACGTCCCACTGCCTCCAGGTTGAATGACGTAGCGTCTGCACGTCCCACTATCTCCAGCTCCTGGAGTCTCTTCTCCAGCACCTGGAATCTCTTCTCCAACACCTGGAGTCTCCACTCCAGCACCTGCTCTCTGACGATGACTCTCCTGGCACCGTCTGCAGATGCGCTCCACCCTAGCGCTGCTACTGCTGCTGCTGCCTGCTGCTGCTTCCACCACTGGCACTGACTCAGCTTCCACTTTGGCCAGTTTGCGCAAGCGATCCACTTGCCCAGCCAATCAATCTTCACAAAAATCCGGCTCGAAGGACCACATGAACAACTAGTTCACAACCACTTGACACCACACACTAGGATGTCACAGACACTGCAGCACACAAACTTGTTACTTGGTAAATAAAACAATCCTTACTTCTTCATGACTGTATTCGAAACTCACTGAGACTAATTTAAGCTACGACCCTACCTAATCGTCGGAGAATCTTAATAGCGCGATGTAGGATTTCACAAAAACTAAACACCGCCATCTATCGGCAAAACTAAAAACTACTTGCTCAAACAGATTATCTTTCTACAATCGTTAACGCCTTATTCGTTAACGTTTGTATGGTCTGACCACGTGACTTATCGTTCAGATGTGTCATTCTCATACATTGATCCGTTTTCAACTAGCGTTATCGATTTTAGATTGTCAACTAGGCTACAGGTGCTGTTACTGTAACTTCCTATTATAATTTTGTTTTTACATGCTGTGTCTATCGCATCATATTTTACACATAGTTTGTATTTTTGCTTGTATTGTAAGATTATTATATGTGTAATAATTGTAAATAGGTCGATAAATAAATAAATAAATAGCAGTTTGTAACTGTACCACAGTGGGGCAGATGCTTCTGCTCAAACAGAAAAGGCACGCATTGATCAGCACGCTTGCTTAAGACTGATAAAACCCTAAAAATAAATTTTCATTATGTTTAGGGGCTATGGTCTGGCATAAAAAGTAGCCAACGCCTGAAAGACTATAAAAAAGATTGCAATATTTAAGCACGTGAAAAATAAAGAAGCTGGATCAAAGGTAGATTGATATTACTTCATAATAAAAAGACTTTATTATGATAGCGGCTTTCAATTTACGAGGATCTGAAATGAAACGAGGGCACCTCTAAATATCAATTACTTTATTTCTGTTTTTACATTATTATATTTTTTAATAATGTCATGCAGTAGGGGAAAACGCCTTGAGAAAATATTTTCCCTTGCTAACGCAGAAAAACATTACCGATTTTCGTATTTTTTTTGGATTATCATATCGTGCCGTGCACTTACGTTTGATTGCTATTATGTTATTTTGTGACAATGATATTACTTTCCACCGAAGTTCTTTTTATAAATTTGAAATGAGCTAAGTACTTGTGTAAGCAGGTTTTTTTGCCATGTACGAGGCGACTATGTTTTTTTAGTTCCAATTTAGGTACAGGCACTAGAGACTATTAACAAAATATTGTAGGAGGGTTTTATATTATTTTGTTAACATTTAGAATAAAATAAAAACAATTTAGTGGTCGTGGGTGTTTGCCCGAATTGAAAGGCCTGCCTATCCAATTAGTTCTCAAATCGTACTTGGCCCAAAATTGTTTTACAAAAATAAATTAAGCATTGTTGAGATTTAAGTATTTAATTATTTCTCTGGATTCAGTAAATTTATGTTTAGCCGACATTATGTTCAAATTGATAAGCCGCTTTCTCTTCATAGATCCGCTATAAAGCTTATGAAATTAAATGTTCTTCATATAATTTGAAAAACAAGGCGATAACAACCAATTAATGGATAAATAAGAACTCTATTTTATAGACCGTTTGATTTAAAGCTTTTAGAAGTTCGTGAGATCCTTTCTAGTTACCATAATACCTACCGAAATTAGTAAAGTTACTTTTAAAACATCACATCACATAATCAGCCTATTAATGTTCCCACTGATGGGACACAGGCCTCCTCTCTGTGAGAGAGAATGAGCCGTAATCCACTACGCGGGCCCAGTGCGGGTTGGTGGATGTCACATGTCTTCGAATTTTTGGTTCTAGGACATGCCGGTTTCCTCACGATGTTTTCCTTCACCGTTTTGAGAGCAGTGGTGAAGAAATAATTTACACAAAGTAAAGCGCCTGCCTGCACACAGGCTGCAGCTTGTAAGTCGCGGCCGATACCACTGGGCCACCACTGCTCTTACTTATTACGTGACAGTTACTAAATAACAACAATTACTTGTCTATTCTTTAAAAACTCAACGTGTAAACGAAGGTAGAGTAAGTTTGAAGCACAAAATAGGCGCCGCCGCTTATAAACATTGTGCTAGAAGAGCGAAGCAGTTTTCGCGATGCTGTCAGTAGTGCGAGCCGCTTAGGGTTCTCGTCGATGCGTATGTTGGTGTGAGTGTGCCGGTTCGAGCATTTGTAGGTAGTTTCCGTACTGTTCGTCCATATTAATACTGTGCATTAGATTGTCATCGGTTGGAATGCAGCTCACTTCTCACTTCTCTCTTCACCTAAGTCATCACGGTGATTTTTAACCGACTTCAAAAAGGAGAAGGTTCTCAATTCGATTGTATTTTTTATGTTTGTCACCCCAGAACTTTTTACTAGGTGATCCGAATTTGATGATTCTTTTTTATTTGAAAGCTGGTCTGATGATTCTCACGTGGTCCTATTTAAAGTTAGTTAGTTTAGTTAAGCTGTTTTGTTGAAGAACTTCGGAGATATAGAACAGAACTCTTCAATAAATGACAGCAAATCTCTCGAGGTTGCTGCAATCGCATGGATGTTTATTATTTACGCCATTTCACAACATAACATCACACTGGTATGCTTTAAAGGGGTACGCAGATGTGTACAGTTCACCCTGGTACACTCTCATTCCACCGGTTTTTTTCAAGTTTCATGTTATTCGGGTAATCTATTCTGGCATTATAGATACCTTACTATAGAACTTACCCATTATGTACCACAACTAAAAAGTGAAAAATAAAAAAACTATTTTACAAAAAACATACAACCGACTTCAAAATAAAAGAACTACAAAATTAAAAATAACTTCAATTTCGGAAATCGGTGTCAAAAAATGAAGGAACAAAAATAGGAGCAGTTGTGTTTTTTGTGTAAAAATATTTTTATTTATAGAATTGCTGGTTATGTACCACCACACCACACACACATCATCACTTACCATCAGGCGAGATAGTGGTCAAACGCGAGCCTATCGATAAAAAAAACACTATAAAATCTTAATGTACGGTCTCAAAGTAAGTAATAACAGAATACTCTTAACTGTCGTGTTGTCGTTATTTTTAACCCCCGCCGGATAAAGAAGGGGTGTTATAAGTTTCATGTATGTTACTGTGTATCTGTGTGTCTGTCTGTGGCATCATAGCGCCTAAACGGATGAACCGATTTCGATTTAGTTTTTTTTGTTTGAAAGGTAATTTTGTCGAGAGTGTTCTTAGCTATGTTTGAATAAAATTGGGGTTCAGCCGTTCAAAAGTTATGGGCATTTTTCTGTTTGAATCGGGGTGTTTTCGCAAGATAAATGTGTCGTGGGTTTTTTAAATTGTGAAATTTTACTTGTTAATTATGTTTCTATTGAAACAAAAGGTGTAGTCAAATAAGGTCAGTAATGTCTAGCGACTAATCTTTGTGATAATTCTCATGGTTATTATTAAACATTATTGCGAACAATAAATTAATAAAATCCTACTTCTTACTACTACTCGTATTATAATAGCAAAAGGATAAAAAAAATGAGGATGGATAGATGATTGCTACACTTGCACGCAAAAACTACTGAATAGACTTTGATGACATTTTACAGTGATGTAGCTTTTATATATAGAAATAACACATAGGCTTCAAATTTGTTGTAGTGGGGAAACTGATGGAAGTACTAGATAATTCCACGTAGGCGTCATCTAGTATTATTAATGTAAAAGTTATTATGTTTATTAATTAAATGGATTTGGATGAGGAACACGGACAGGCTGTTGGATAGGTGCTTTTTATGCCGGCAGTATGTTCCAAGATCTTTCACACAATCTAAGTATTAGTAAAAGCTAATGTACTACAGGCCTTTAGTGTGGGACGCTACAGACTTGTGTCGATACTCTTGCGCCATCCCATCTTCCTAGCTCGTCGTGATATGTCGGCGCTGCCACTGCGGCTGCAGAGAACCTCAAGCGGCGGCATTATAATAACCCGAACCTTATCGAGCCGTTTGGGATTCAAACTCTTGGTCCGTGGGATCCGAGTACTCACGCTTTGTTTAAAGATCTTTCCAAACACCTAGTTGACAGTTCGCGTGATCTAAGGGCTGGGTTTTATCATGGTCAGAGAATAAGCATAGCCATACAACATGGCAATGCTTCCAGTCTTTTCGGCACATAACCAGTGAACAACGATGTGGAGTAGTTTTTCAATGCCTTATTTTAGAATAGTATATTTTTAGGATTAGTTCGTTAGTAGTTTTTGTTATATTTGTATATGTTTGTAGTCTTAGTTAATTAAGTATTAAATCATTGTAAGAATAAAAAGATAATATAATATTTTTAACATACAAATAATATAATACTTACCTATCTAAAAAAACCAGCTTATAGCTTCACTTTTAATTTTATTGCAAAGCTCAGAAACAGCTTTCAGTATGTTTTAACTAATTATTACTTCAGACTAAGAATATAATAGAATATAATTTGTTGTACACCAAAAAATAAACTACACATATATTTTACAACAACTTAATAATACGGGTACAAAGGCGGTCTTATCGCTGACAGCGATATCTTACAGACAAGCTTTGGGTGGCCTAAAGAACTTTCAATAAACAGGGGTAGCCTACGGTGTACTGCTACATTAAGAAATATTAATATGTAAAAATTATATAGCTATATAAAATTCTTTACATAAAATTACAAATAAACATTGTGGTATTCTGCTGTACAGATCCACTTCTTTTAGTATATTTAAGTTTTATAATACTATACAAACCACACCTTTTTATCTTTTGAAATTGTATCAACTCATGTGACTCACTTTAATGTATTATTTGATAGTGTCAGCACCTGAATAGCATACTTTTAGTTATCTCTGATTGATTTAACATCCATAACTTATTTTTACTGCTTATTTGTAAAATTTTAGAATATTTTATACTATGACATTTTCGTCTGACCAGACATCTATCTGGCAAATTTATTTTCTTAAGCCATAGACATACATACCATGAACACTTTTTCTATAAAGCTGGGTGCGCACGATGAACACGAGGGCCTACATCTCGCGGTAGCGCTCCACTATCCGTCCCATCACACCATACCACGCCGCCCAGGTCTGCGGCTGCTTCTTCGTCAACTTGGAAGAGGCGGGTGGCAACGGCCGTAGCTGATCCCTCAGTTAATCGTTTTGCGCGGGCGGCACGTCGTAAGAAGCCGGCCTTTATTTTTATCTCTTTTATTAACGTGGCTTACGTTTAGCTCCTCTGAGCTAAACGTAACGTTACAACATACATACATAATATTACATGTTACAAAATTTTAAAGAAGGGTTGAACAATGATAGAAGAAATTAGATAGAAACAGAAAGGAAATGGTTCTTAATAAGAACTCTTTTTAGCCTTTTACCTAATATTGTAAATTTTTGCCTACTTTCGAGATTCTACTTTCTACTTAACAAATAGAAACCTGAATTCTTGCCTTGAAATTCATTTTCACTCAGCTCTATTTTAAATCGATTAGTGTCTCTAGGTTTGGAGACTATTTCAAAGGCTTTGAACACTAGCTGAGTTATTATGAAGATTAGTTTTATAGACCACAAAGCCTTTATTTGACTCTATTTTAAGCATTTGAAGTACTCCTTTTCTTTAATTTGGCAGCTGAACGTTTTCGACAAATAATTAGTAAATTTTTGAACGTTAGTTAAAAAGAGTTATGAGACTATGATTATTTTATAATAGACTAGCGGTGTGCCCTTGCTTTGCTCGGGTAATAATGAGTATGTCCATTTGGCATAGTGAAAAATATTTCAATTAGATGTTGTGTTGCCGGAGATTACCCTTCACATACAGAATGAGTTTTTTCAAGTGGGCGTGGATGGCCAAATCCGAAACAATGAGTAATAGCAAAAATACTCAAAGGACTCTCGAGCTCGATTTTGATGAAAATTAATACTGCATATTAAGTTTTTTGTAAAATTAATATTCCTAGCCAGGCACCTGCCTGAGCGATAAGCGAATGATTTTGGAAAAAAATACACGCTGTATTATTACAATATCCGACACTGTCTCGGCCTCGTGACTCTTCGGTTTTCGGTATGCCTCAAATTTTCGGCTTTGGCCTTCCACGACCACTTGAAAACTCCACCTGTATATGTATACAAGCCCACAAAATTTGCGCTCCCTCTAAATAATATCAGCACTAATAGAAGAAGGTAGATTGAAAGATTTTATACAAATGTATATAGATATACTTATTTCTTTACAAAATCTAGTTGTATACGCAATTTTCTACCCTATTCATGTTTTATATAGCTCAATAATATTACATATCTTGGTCATATCGAAATCAACATATTATTATGTGTAATAGTTCCGTCACTCGCGTATGCCTAATGGTAGAAGGGTTACATGTCGTAGGAGATTGTGTTAGGTTCGTAAAAACTACCGAGAGATAGCGTGTCGCCATTAGGACACATTTCCAATTGCTCACCCTTTTACCTTAAGGTTAACTGGCTTACTTGTTACCCACACGCCGAAAAGACAACTTACAAATTAGATTTAAGCTAGCCTATTTCGAAATGTACACGTGTACCTTACAAAATATTGTACAGGTAATTTTGCAATGGCATAGGTATGAACATTATCATCTCATCATCTTCCCATGTTACTTGGGGTCGGTGCAATACGTTTTCTTTTTCCATACCGTCTTATCAATCGTCACGCTATCACTGAGTCCCTTTTCTTACATATTTCTCCTCACACAGATCGTCCATCTTTTATTTGGCCTTCCTCTCCCTCTCCATCCATCCAAATTTATATTCATAACTCTTATAATAACATGCATTTCATCGCTCTTCGTCACATGACCATACCGGCCGGGCGAGCACGGCCTACTGTGACAGACTTGAGTCACACATTTTTATCACAGTGTGGGATCAAAAACCGCCTTTCAATTTTTCTGTCACTAGCGCCAGTTTCAAAAAAGGAGACGAAGCTCCCTCTCCATCCGTCAGATCAGGTCAGATCCATATTCCAATACTACTACCAATACATATAACTCATGTTGCTGAAACATGAAATAGGTATTTTAGGAGTAGACATTTAAGAAAATAGTAAAGCAATTTGCGACCAGGAAATATATCTATCAATAACATACGAATTATTCCACTGCGAAGGCCAAACGTCATGAGTACGTATCTAACTTTGATTTATAACGTAATAAGGATCGTTGGAGCCAATAAAAGCTTTCCCTCCTTGAATTCCATATAATATACGAAAGTTTTTGCGGTAACAAAAACAACTACATCTGGACGAGATCTAAAGGAAAATGGAACACAAACGTAATTCAGTAAAAATGATGGAAATAGTCCTCGCTTGTCCCATGTTAACATTGAACATGTTGGAACAAAAGAATTATGAATGAGCCTCTATTTATTTTGTTTTTATTTCACGAAATATAATATTTTCGCTTGATAAACAATGGGCAAAACTCAATTTAGTATTTCTAGACATAAAATTAAATAATGAGAATGACTAAGATTAAGTTAAGTCTTTTGCTACCAGTGTTTTAGATTATGTATTTTCGCAATGAAATAGTTTACTTTTTTCAATAAAATATATCATGACATTGAATATAGTTTTATCATCAACGCTTAGGTATACCGAAAATACTCGCCGCCAGTAACTACCCACGTAATAATTAACGAATTTAATGATTTTTCCGACTTGCCTATTTGCCCAAACGAAAATTTCATAATGATATGTAAATTGGGCAGACCACTAATTACAGTATTAAAGCCATAATGATTTCATGCGGTACTAAACCGGTCTAATTAACTATTAGTGAACATTTTAAAATTACAGTTGACTGCCGGTAAATTACAAAATAGTCATTAAAATGATTTCGTTAGAGTTGTAAACACAGACATAAATCTAACTAGATGACTCGATTGTATGTACTTCGCGTGCCAAAAAACGGACTAAAGTTACGACAAATGATCGTAATCTAATATTTTTATATAGCACTATCGGCACCGGAAATCCACCGAAATCTAGAAAAATCCTTTTTATGTCATATAGAGCTGTAAAGATTGTATAGAAAAAGTTGGCCGTGACATTGAAAATGTTTTCTTTCATTGGTAAGTAAATTGTTTGTGAAAAAGTGGCACGTTTGGTTTTCATACAGATGCAGGGACTTGCGTTATCTATTTATATTTATGTCTGTGGTTGTAAACTAGTTAATTAAATAACAAAATCAAATCAATCGTGTTTTGGCACATTGCTGAATAACTAATTAAAATCAACATTTGTAATATATTTACACGTGTTGTATATTAGAGCTGCTCACTTGATGTAAATGAGCAATTAATGTTAATTGTCGTACGTAGAGAATTAGAATTCTACAGAGTTAATTCTTGAGAGGAATCAGCATTACTGTGCAAAGGAAGTCACACTCGCAAGTTGTCGTCTTCAAATAAATTAACCCTTGTCTCTAGGAGCCATTAAAACGACATTTGTATCACTCGCTGGCAGGAAACTACCAATCTGTCTCAGTCAGTGCCAATTGGTGCGAACACATCTCATTTCGGTCAAAACCAAATCTGCCGGATAGACAAACACCATATTTTGCTGACCAGTTTTTAGTTTTCTAACAACAATGGTAAGTTTTCGTCGGTAAAAGAGATTTGTTTACAATCAATCGTAAAATTAGGCTTTGTAATAAGTTTGGGAACTTTGAGAAAAACAAGGTAGCCTATTGTAATTTGCGCAGTTATTGGAAACGGTTTTATTCGATAAAGTTCGAAATTTAGCTCGCCACAATAGTCTGGCTAGGTACTTTTGTTATGATTACAATTTTACTGCTTCTATAAAAGTCTGTTCTTTTTCGTATTCGCATTCGCTTTAGCATAATATTGTTGAGGATTATCTTATTAGAATTGGTGACTTAGTTGTTGTAATCAACAAAGAGCGCTAACAATTTTCCTAAATCGATCACGCTTGGCATCTTCCCAACCTGCTATTCTACAATCACTGTGATTGTAGTATGATGTTATTAGCAAGTAAATTACTTTATTCCTAATACCTTCAATGCAGATTCTAGAAATAAAAAAACTAGATTCTATATTACGAAATTCTTTTGTTTTCGTAGCCGTAACAACTCGTAGCATGGAGCTACGCCATAGCTCGTTTAGTTTACAATTTATTTTGAAAACAATAAAAATAAATTCTACTACACGAAAAAGTTTTAACGGAAATACAAGTAGTTGGATTATTTTATGGTTTGGTAAACTTTTTACGTTTCCCAACGGGCACTAATGTTCCTTGTGAACGTAAGCGCTGCAAAGTGTTCCAAATGTTGTGAAATTCAGTGTAACTACATAAAATATCATTCAAGTTAGTAAATATCGGAAATTATTGTTGTAGAATGATAAGCTTTTGCTTCTACTCGAAGTTAACGCTAAAGTTTATTTTTCTACCTTTTTATTATTGCTTCTACAACTGATTGGATCCCGGTTCCGGCTTGAGCTAGTCTTTGACTAGATGCCGCCCGCGACTCAAGCCGCATACGAGTCGAAATTATCCCAAAGAATCCTACTACCTGGACAAAAATAGTGCTTTGTGTTAATACAGATTATAAGCTATCTGTAAGAAAAATTTCATCCAAATTCTTTAAGTAGTTTTTGTGTAAAAGAGTTACAAACATCCATCAACACTCACATAATTTCACATTTATAAGATAGCACGATTTTTATGGCCTATGTACTACTATACTATCATTAAATTGTTCAAAACACCCAGTATTTGAATTACCGTGAACCAGTTTTCGGGGCTATTTAGAGCGTCATATTTTAGTGTCGGGCGATCAATAGATCAATGCAATTAAATACCGAATGCCGGCCGCTGCCGACGCCGCCCGGTGATTCGACCGCGACACAATTTGTTCGTGTCAGGACGCTCAGTGACCCAAGGGGTGCTACCCACGTTATAATAATAGATTGCCTATAATTTCCTCATTTCAGCATTGGCTTAATTCAGCAGAATATTGCAAATAACTCCGCGTCAGATAACTTTATCACGTATTAGATGATTAAGCTCCGCTCAACCTAGCGTAGTTTTGCCATACCTCAATCTTATTTTTGAAGACCTATCCATAGATACCCCACACGTATGGGTTTGATGAAAAAAAAAAAATGTAGTTTCAGTTTCAAGTATGGGGACCCCCAAAATTTGTTGTTTTTTTTTTCTATTTTTGAGTAAAAATCTTAATGCGGTTCACAGAATACATCTACTTACCAAGTTTCAATAGTATAGTTCTTATAGTTTCGGAAAAAAGTGGCTGTGACATACGGACGGACAGACAGACAGACATGACGAATCTATAAGGGTTCCGTTTTTTGCCAATTGGCTACGGAACCCTAAAAAAAGATGAATGAAATCGGTAAAGCTGTTCTCAAGTTGTGGCGTGACCAAGGGAAATAGGGATTCAGTTTTATACAGATAATAATATATATGAGCAGGGAAAAGCTAAATAGAGTACATACAACCAAATATACTAAACATATCTGGGATGATATTTTGGCTCCAGTGAGACAATTGGATTACATGATGTTACCCTTTTTGTTTCTATTATGTACAATGTACATAATACAAGCAGGTAGTGCCGTATACTTAGGCTTACTTTTTTGTAGGTAGTTCTTATCTTTGCTCTGTATATTTCTGTTTTAGCTAACTCATGTATTTTGTAGCTAGTAATATAACTTTCAGCTACAAAGCCTGAGACGCATGTACATTGTACATAGTACATGCTCGTAGGTCGTTACTTAGCTCGGCTTAGTAACGAGGCCTCACAAGTTTTAGTCTATCTTAATGTCGGGACTGACTTAGCCTAAAACAAAGGCAGCGCGGGCGACTCAGACTTTCAAACTCTCCACATTAAGTTCATTCATCAATCTTTCATTCGTGTGCACCCGACCTTAACAAAAGGTTTACTCTGTTGATTAATGGAAATAGAAAAAAAAACTGGCTGGAATGAAATTTATTTTAGTTTCTCTCTAAAAGGGTTGGGATCGGGAAATTAAGAAGTAATTTACAACGAACAAACCGATAATAGTTGTGGGTAAAGTTTTCAGTGTTGTTGTTAAAGTATTAGTGGGCTTTGTTAACAATTTTCAATGTATGGCGCAAATCCGGGCGGTGTAAGTTTACTAAAAACTTGACCTTTCCTCGCTACTTACAAATTATAATGGGTTTTGAAGATACATTTTCTGTTATGTTTCAACATGGAATTAGAGTATAAATTGAAATAAAAACTATAACGTCTTAACAGTTTTAAAAATATTACCTAATGGTAATATTATATATATATAATCAACAAATAAAAAATATACCTACTCGACTATGACACACTCAAGATTACAAAAAAACAGAAAACACGCAAACATGACATTTGCCAATGTCTGAACAGGTAAATTGGACGTGCCAAGAGAGTAGTAATTTTAGCAATCATTTTAGCGCCGAACATGAACAGATTATTTATCAAACTGATAATTTGTTATCAAATGAAATAACAATTAATAGAAATAACTCTCATCTATGTACCTAATCTCTAAGACCGGAAAGGTATTAAATAAATAAAGTTACCATTCGATAAAAGAGTTGTAATATATAATCAGTTATTAAAAATGTATATCTTGATGACAGATTATATTACCATTAATTGAATCTTTAATAAGTGTTAGCTGCTGACTATGAGTTAAGTCATTATCTCAAGTTGATTGAAGATGGCGGTGGAAGAGCAATGGTGGCCCAGTGGTAACGGCCTCGAGTTCTAACTCAGGCAGGCGCTTTACTTTGTGTTAATTATTTCATCACCACTGCTCTAAAAACGGTGAAGGAAAATATCGTGAGTAAACTGACATATCCTAGAACCAAATATTCGAAGACATGTGACATCCACCAACTCGCACTGGGCCAGCGTGGTGGGTTACTGCCCATTCCCTCTCACAGAGGGGAGGCCTGTGTCCCAGCAGTAGGGACATTAATAGGCTGATGATGATGATGATTGAAGATAGACATAAACATGGCTTATGAAAATGGGACTTAAATATGGCTGACATAATGCGGGTGTTTAGGTGCACCGCTATCTAAGTCTTCGGGGCATACAGTCGTTTTTCTAAGTGTAAAGATTGAAAATTGTAAATGGTTACTCATCCAATTAGATGGTGGCTGAAGCAAACATGCTCAACCGCTGTGTTTAACTCAGTAAACGTAACTAAACTAATTATTATATCCCTTTTATCATCAATATTACTAAACGTACCAAAATCTTAACGAAACAAATTACTTAGTAGAGTGATCTTGGCAGCTACGCAATATTGGGTTAGTAGCAGGGTCCGCAATGTAATTCAATGAAGCAAACAGTAGCTGGGGGCCTGTGTAGCTGCCTATACAGTATACACACAGGCCGAACCCAAGTCATTGATATCTCGTGCTAAAGTGTCCGCATCATTGATCGACTTCGCAGCTTTCCTTTCAAGCGCACATTGATATTTCATCCCTTATTTAGCTTTCAAGTGATTTGTACGTTATTTTCTTGGAAATATATGGCAAATAAATACACAATATAAATACGATGATGTTATTTCGTGTGGTTTTATGTCAGCTTTCGTGATTGGCATTAATTGAGCTGCGGGACAGCTCGTTCTACTTCAAATGTCATCATGAATTCTTGTACCGCACAATAAAATTAAGTGTCCGCCCTCATATTCATCTCGTTTTTACGATTGTTCTATTCTCTATGAGCGAATATATTATGGATGTCATGAATATATTTTACTGCAGTTTCTTCTGTCTGATGGTTCATTTCCTGAGGATTGTTTGAGATGAATTCGTTATCGTCGAAGACTAGCATAATGAAGTACAGAAATTGCTATATCTTCCTTTAGTTAAATTAATTTGGTCATCAAAATTAGAAGGAACCTAGACATCGGCTTGCATTATCTGCACGTACGTGTGTGTTGCTATTTGGCGCAACTTGTAAAGTAGATAATTGCACAACTTGTGAACGTTCCCGGAGACTTGTGTACGTAGTGAGTCTACCAAATTCCTAGGGTTAACCATAGACCAACGACTAGATTGGAAAGCACACACGATAGATTTGGCAAAGAGACTTAGCAAATCTGCTTACGCTCTATATAAACTTGCACCAGTCTTAAGAACGGACGCTATTGTAACAGCATACCATGGCATGTCTAGTTCAATATTAAGATACGGTGTTATTTTTTGGGGCAACTCAACCAATCGAGAACTTATATTTAAAGTCCAAAAAAAGTGCATCAGGGCAATGTTTGGGTTAAAATGTACAGACACATGTAAACCTTTTTTTGTTAGATGTAAAATACTGACGTTACCCTGTATATACATTTTCGAAGTTGCAGTGTTTGTGAAATCAAACCCAAATCTGTTCCCAAAGCTATCAGATCGAAATAATCGGAGTCGACGACATGTCAATATGTTATGCTCGAGACAGTCAAAAACAGCACTGATGCGTAATAGTGTTTTTTGTATGGCACCAATAATCTATGACCATATACCAGAAACAATAAAAAATTTGAATATTATTCTTTTTAAAAGGCATCTAAAGAACTTTCTCGTAAGAAAAGCCTATTATAATGTATCTGATTTTCTGAAGGACAAAGTACTGTTGTAATCTAAGTATTAGTTTTTATATAGAATTATTGACCTTTTTGACATTTCATTACCGCCGTATTTGACATCTAATTTTATGATTGTATCTTTGACTGCATTTTTATTTCATATTTTGTTTTTATTATTATTATTGATTTCTTTGTTAATTATTTGAATTCCACTATTTTGACATCCAACTTGAATTATAATAATTGTTATTTTTATGAATTGATTATTTATTATTGTACAATATCGATGATGTTTTTTGTTTTCTTAAATTTACTGACGCTGTTTAATTGTTATAATCTTAATATTTTGACATTCAATTTTTTAATGATAATTTGTTGTTTAAATGAATTGATTATTATTTAAAATTGCATGTATAATGTCAATGATATTTTATTCTTTGTAATAGTGTAAACCCAATGGGTAGATTTTTGCGCACATTTTTATTATAATATTATAAGACCTACTGTAAATTTCCAAAAATCACACGAATAAATAATTTGAATTTGAATTTGAATTTACCTATATCTATTTAGGAACGTATCAAACTGTTCTCGGCATAGCGAGCAAAGCGTGAGATAAATTAAATCGCCTGTGTTTCGTCTGCTTTTGTTATGAAATTATTGCTTGTAATTAACTACTGTAATATATGATTCTGAAGCTTGCTGTCAACAAGTTTATCCCGTCCGACAGTACGATAAATCGTTTACAGTGTTTTCCGATAAGCTAGAATAAAATTTACGATGTTTTCTGTCCGTATGGGCCAGAATATATCTGCTATTGACACACATACTTCAAGTTGCTAACAGGCTTCGCCTTGAACCCTTTCAAGGATTGATGACGTCCTCATTACGACCTTCCAACCTTGATAAAGGGGGTCAGTTAGTTACTCGAGTTTATAGTTTCCTTTGTGGTTTTTATTGCAAATATTCTGATAGGTTTTCTTTTATCATTCTGCTTAAAATTGCAAGTAATTGTATCTGTTGCAGTCAAAACTCATAACCAGTCAAAAGTACTTTTAACTAGTAAAATCAGTCAAAAGTACTTTTGACTGTAAGCTCTCGACAATAGTAATTTTGACTGAAATTATATTCAAAACTAGTTTTGTCCAATGGAGCTGGGTAAAAGGAGTTTTGACTGGTTGTATTAGTTAAAACTCTTGAAAAAAATTAAGGTGGTCGACATAACTTACGAAGAATGGTAAAGTTTTTTATAAATAATTTATGATTGGAGAATCGACAGATACTTTTTGTAAAAATGAGTGAGTACGAAATGAAAGAACCTTTTTACGTGACTGCCGAAGGAGGGTAATGTGTTTTTATCATTATATGTATGTATGTATGAATGTTTGTTCCTACATGGCGTTCTAGAGACTAAAACGCGTTGGCCGATATTGGGGATTCTTACGTCAATCGATTCGTCTTAAGGCGGTTCCCCGAGCGAAACGCCGCGCAAGCCATTTTTGTGCTGTTTTTAGGAGCTATCTAATCGTTATTTAAAAAGAAATATCAATTAATAAAAATACATTAAATTTCTACATAATATTGATTCTAAAATGGTAGATTTAGTTTTTTTTTAAATGTTGTATATATTTCACTAATCTCCTTTCAAAAAAACATAAAAATGAGAAATAATTATTGATATTATGCATCTCCTCGTAAAGTGTTCATTAATTATTTTTTGTACTAACACTAATGGATAGACAATTTAATAACGAACATTTTTGTAGAATTATTTTTTTCAAAAGACCAAAATTCGATTTTATAAAGATTTTATTCTAAAATCTGGGCATATTCACTACTGTAATTCATGCGCCGCCAGTGCCGCTAGACCAATAGGAATGCTCATATCGCACGCCGATTTTTTGGTCAGGGTACCGTCTTAACCTTGCAATTGTCATTGGCTACATTAAAATTGAAAATATATTAATTAAAAAAAAAATATTAATTAAAAATAGTAAAATGGTGGATTTTGGGCGCCATATTGTGGAGGCCCAATTATTTTTTTCTTTAGGACCCATCGTGTGGGTCTACCAAAATAAAAAGTTTTAAGAGCTGATTTCAAAATTATATAACTCTATATGTTTAAATGTACCTAATTCGAAAAAAAAAACAAAACATCGAAAAACCCGACTGCTTAAGAAGCGAAATAAAAAGACATAAGCTACAAGAAAAGCATGCTGTGTAGTTGGAGGATACAAAGTCGCGAGCTGACTGACCAAAACCAGATGTATCACATTTCTTTGTATCAATTATCTAAACCTTAACCTTAACCTTTCGAATACACGAATTTACAACATATAAATATAATATTTTTTTACATAGTAACTGGTTAAAAGTGATTTTGACTAAGAACATCAGTCAATATCACTTTTAACCACTTATTGTCAGTTAAAATCACTATTAAGTACAGAATTTCAGACTAAACTACTTTTGACCAACGGGTTCAGTCAAAAGATTTTGACCGATTGACTTTTGACTGTAACATATGTATGTTTTGTTAGAATATAAAAGTGAATAAAAAGCAAAACAAGTAGCTGTAATTCAGATTTGGTACGCTACTACATCCCGTGGCTTATCTCAAAGGAACTGTGCGTTTCCAGGATAAATAAGAATATCGTAAGCGGCTCAATTTTTCCAGAGATTACCTCTTACAAACAAAATAAAGAAACCAACATAACAGTTTTACTTCTCAAAGGTCCTTATAGCATAAGATACGACGGAATCAGGATTTTTGATTAAACTGAATTTTCATGAATGATCTTAATGTGAAATAATGAAATAGAAGAATAGATTGCTGCAGTGTTGCCTGGACATATCTAGCCGCAATCATCATCATTCATCATCATGAAAGCTAGTCTAATGCATCTCACGTGGTCCCATTTAAAGTTAGTTAGTTTAGGTAAGCTGGTTTGATAAAGAACTTCGGAGATATATAAGAGAACTCTTCAATAAATGACAGCAAATATCTCGAGATTTCTGCAATCGCATGGATGTTTATTGTTTACGCCATTTCAAAACATTTCATCACGCTGGTATGCTTTAAAGGGGTACGTGTGTACAGTTCACCCTGGTACACTCTCATTCCACCGGTTTTTTTTCAAGATTCATGTTATTTGGGTATTCTGTTCTGGCATTATAGGTACCTTACTATAGAACGTACCCATTATGTAACACAACTAAAAAGTAAAACACGTTTTTCCAAAAAAAATACAACCGACTTCAAAATAAAAGCACTTCAATTTCGGAAATCGGTGTAAAAAAACGAAGAAACGAAAATAGGAACAGTTGTGTTTTTGTGCAAAAAGTTTTTTATTTATAGAATTGCTGGTTATTTACCACCACACCACCACACCACACACACATCATCACTTACCATCAGGCGAGATAGTGGTCAAACACGAGCCTATCGATAAATAAAATAATAAAAAACACTATTATAATCTTAATGTACGGTCTCAAAGTAGGTGATAACAGAATACTCTTTACTGTCGTAATGTCGTTACTTTTAATTATGTTTATATTGAAACAAAAGGTGTAGTCAAATAAGGTCAGTAATGTCTAGCGACTAATCTTTGTGATAATTCTCATGGTTATTGCTACCAGCATAAATGTTAGTTCATGATTGTACCTTCATTCAAAAAGTTATAGCAACAAGTTTTGTTATTAAACATTATTGCGAACAGATAAATTAATAAAATCCTACTTCTTACTACTACTCGTATTATAATAGCAAAAGTTTTTGAGGATGGATAGATATTTGCTATACTTGCACGCAAAAACTACTGAATAGACTTTGATGACATTTTACAGTGATGTAGCTTTTATACATAGAAATAACACATAGGCTTCAATTTTGTTGTAGTGGGGAAACTGATGGAAGTACTAGATAATTCCACGTAGGCGTCATCTAGTATTATTAATGTAAAAGTTATTATGTTTATTAAATAAATGGATTTGGATGAGGAACACGGACAGGTTATTGGATAGGTGCTTTTTATGCCGGCAGTATGTTCCAAGGTCTTTCACACAATCTAAGTATTAGTAAAAGCTAATGTACTACAGGACTTTAGTGTGGGACGCTACTTGTGTCGATACTCTTGCGCCATCCCATCTTCCTAGCTCGTCGTGATATGTCGGCGCTGCCACTGCGGCTGCAGAGAACCTCAAGCGGCGGCATTATAATAACCCGAACCTTATCGAGCCGTTTGGGATTCAAACTCTTGGTCCGTGGGATCCGAGTACTCACGGTTTGTTTAAAGATTTTTCCAAACACCTAGTTGACAGTTTGCGTGATCTAAGGGCTGGGTTTTATCTTGGTCAGAGAATAAGCATAGCCATACAACATGGCAATGCTTCCAGTCTTTTGGGCACATAACCAGTGAACAACGATGTGGAGTAGTTTTTCAACGCCTTATTTTAGAATAGTATATTTTTAGGATTAGTTCGTTAGTAGTTTTTGTTATATTTGAATATGTTTGTAGTCTTAGTTAATTAAGTATTAAATCATTGTAAGAATAAAAAGATAATATAATATTTTTAACATACAAATAATATAATACTTACCTATCTAAAAAAACCAGCTTATAGCTTTACTTTTAATTTTATTGCAAAGCTCAGAAACAGCTTTCAGTATGTTTTAACTAATTATTACTTCAGACTAAGAATATAATAGAATATAATTTGTTGTACAACAAAAAATAAACTACACATATATTTTACAACAACTTAATACTACGGGTACAAAGGCGGTCTTATCGCTGACAGCGATATCTAACAGACAAGCTTTGGGTGGCCTAAAGAACTTTAAATAAACAGGGGTAGCCTACGGTGTACTGCTACATTAAGAAATATTAATATGGTAAAATTATATAGCTATATAAAATTCTTTACATAAAATTACAAATAAACATTGTGGTATTCTGCTGTACAGATCCACATCTTTTAGTATATTTAAGTTTTATAATACTATACAAACCACACCTTTTTATCTTTTGAAATTGTATCAACTCATGTGACTCAAATTAATGTATTCTTTGATAGAGTCAGCAACTGAATTGAATACTTTTTTACTCTGATTGATTTAAGATCCATAACTTATTTTTACTGCTAATTTGTAAAATTTTAGAATATTTTATACTCTGACATTTTCGTCTGACCTGACATCTATCTGGCCAATTTATTTTCTTAAGCCATAGAGATACATACCATGAACACTTTTTCTATAAAGCTGGGTGCGCACGCTGAACACGAGGACCTACATCTCGCGGTAGCCCTCCACTAGCCGTCCCATCACACCATACCACGCCGCCCAGGTCTGCGGCTGCTTTTTCGTCAACTTGGAAGAGGCGGGTGGCAACGGCCGTAGCTGATCCCTCAGTTAGTCGTTTTGCGCGGGCGGCACGTCGTAAGAAGCCGGCCTTTATTTTTATCTCTTTTATTAACGTGGCTTACGTTTAGCTCCTCTGAGCTAAACGTAACGTTACAACATACATACATAATATTACATGTTACAAAATTTTAAAGAAGGGTTGAACAATGATAGAAGAAATTAGATAGAAACAGAAAAGCATTAAAGAGAAAGGAAATGGTTCTTAATAAGAACTCTTTTTAGCCTTTTACCTAATATTGTAAATTATTGCCTACTTTCGAGATTCTACTTTCTACTTAACAAATAGAAACCTTGAAATTCATTTTCACTCAGCTCTATTTTAAATCGATTAGTGTCTCTAGGTTTGGAGACTATTTCAAAGGCTTTGAACACTAGCTGAGTTATTATGAAGATTAGTTTTATAGCCCACAAAGCCTTTATTTGACTCTATTTTAAGCGTTTGAAGTACTCCTTTTCTTTAATTTGGCAACTGAACGTTTTTGACAAATAATTAGTAAATTTTTGAACGTTAGTTAAGAAGAGTTATGAGACTATGATTATTTTATAATAGACTAGCGGTGTGCCCTTGCTTTGCTCGGGTAATAATGACTATGTCCATTTGGTATAGTGAAATATTTTTTAAATTAGATGTTGTGTTGCCGGAGATTACCCTTAACGTACAGAATGAGTTTTTTCAAGTGGGCGTGGATGGCCAAATCCGAAACAATAAGTAATAGCAAAAATACTCAAAGGACTCTCGAGCTCGATTTTCATGAAAATTAATACTGCATATTAAGTTTTTAAAAAAATTAATATTCCTAGCCAGGCACCTAAGCGAATGATTTTGGAAAAAAATACACGCTGTATTATTACAATATCCGAAACTGTCTCGGCCTCGGGACTCTTCGGTTTTCGGTATGCCTCAAATTTTCGGCTTTGGCCATCCACGCGCACTTGAAAAACTCCACCTGTATATGTACACAAGCTCACAAAATTTGCGCTCCCTCTATATAATATCAGCACTAATAGAAGAAGGTAGATTGAAAGATTTTACACAAATTTATATGGATATACTTATTTCTTTACAAAATCTAGTTATATACGCAATTTTCTACCCTATTCATGTTTTATATAGCTCAATAATATTACATTCAGATGTAATATTCTTGGTCATATCGAAATCAACATATTATTATGTGACTCGTGTAATATGCCCGTCACTCGCGTATTCCTAATGGCAGAAGGGTTACATGTCGTAGGAGATTGTTTTAGGTTCGTAAAGGCTACCGAGAGATAGCTTGTCGCCATTAGGACACATTTCCAATTGCTCACCCTTTTACCTTAAGGTTAACTGGCTTACTTGTTACCCACACGCCGAAAAGACAACTTACAAATTAGATTTAAGCTAGCCTATTTCGAAATGTACACGTGTTCCTTACAAAATATTGTACAGGTAATTTTGCAATGGCATAGGTATGAACATTATCATCTCATCATCTTCCCATGTTACTTGGGGTCGGTGCAATACGTTTTCTTCTTCCATACCGTCTTATCAATCGTCACGCTATCACTGAGTCCCTTTTCTTACATATCTCTCCTCACACAGATCGTCCATCTTTTCTTTGGCCTTCCTCTCCCTCTCCATCCATCCAAATTTATATTCATAACTCTTATAATAACATGCATTTCATCGCTCTTCGTCACATGACCATACCGGCCGGGCGAGCACGGCCTACTGTGACAGACTTGAGTCACACATTTTTATCACAGTTTGGGATCAAAAACCGCCTTTCAAATTTTCTATCACTAGCGCCAGTTTCAAAAAAGGAGACGAAGCTCCCTCTCCATCCGTCAGATCAGACCAATACATATAACTCATGTTGCTGAAACATGAAATAGGTATTTTAGGAGTAGACATTTAAGAAAATAGTAAAGCAATTTGCGACCAGGAAATATATCTATCAATAACATACGAATTATTCCACTGCGAAGGCCAAACGTCATGAGTACGTATCTAACTTTGATTTATAACGTAATAAGGATCGTTGGAGCCAATAAAAGCTTTCCCTCCTTGAATTCCATATAATATACGAAAGTTTTTGCGGTAACAAAAACAACTACATCTGGACGAGATCTAAAGGAAAATGGAACACAAACGTAATTCAGTAAAAATGATGGAAATAGTCCTCGCTTGTCCCATGTTAACATTGAACATGTTGGAACAAAAGAATTATGAATGAGCCTCGATTTATTTTGTTTTTATTTTACGAAATATAATATTTTCGCTTGATAAACAATGGGCAAAACGCAATTTAGTATTTCTAGACATAAAAATAAAATAATGAGAATGACTAAGATTGAGTTAAGTCTTTTGTTGCCAGTGTTTTCGATTATTTATTTTCACAATGAAATAATATATTTTTTTATATATCATGACTCTAGTTTTATCATCAACGCGTATACCGAAAAAACTCGCCGCCAGTAACTACCCACGTAATAATTAACGAATTTAATGATTTTTCCAACTTGCCTATTTGCCCAAACGAAAATTTCATAATGATATGTAAATTGGGCAGACCACTAATTACAGTATTAAAGCCATAATGATTTCATGCGGTACTAAACCGGTCTAATTAACTATTAGTGAACATTTTAAAATTACAGTTGACTGCCGGTAAATTACAAAATAGTCATTAAAATAATTTCGTTAGGGTTGTAAACACAGATAAAAATCTAACTAGATGACGCGATTGTATGTACTTCGCGTGCCAAAAAACGGACTAAAGTTACGACAAATAATCGTAATCTGATATTTTTATATAGCACTATCGGCACCGGAAATTCACCGACTAGAAAAATCCTTTTTATGCCATATTGAGCTGTAAAGAATATATAGAAAAAGTTGGTCGAGGCATTGGAAATGTTTTCTTTTATTGGTAAGAAAATTGTTTGTGAAAAAGTGGCACGCTTGGTTTTCATACAGATGCAGGGACTTGCGTTATCTATTTAGACTTATGTCTGTGGTTGTAAACTAGTTAATTAAATAACAAAATCAAATCAATCGTATTTTGGCACATTGATGAATAACTAATTAAAATCAACATTTGTAATATATTTACACGTGTTGTATATTAGAGCTGCTCACTTGATGTAAATAAGCAATTAATGTTAATTCTCGTACGTAGAGAATTAGAATTCTACAGAGTTAATTCCTGAGAGGAATCAGCATTACTGTGCAAAGGAAGTCACACTCGCAAGTTGTCGTCTTCAAATAAATTAACCCTTGTCTCTAGGAGCCATTAAAACGACATTTGTATCACTCGCTGGCAGGAAACTACCAATCTGTCTCAGTCAGTGCCAATTGGTGCGAACACATCTCATTTCGGTCAAAACCAAATCTGCCGGATAGACAAACACCATGTTTTGCTGACCAGTTTTTAGTTTTCTAACAACAATGGTAAGTTTTCGTCGGTAAAAGAGATTTGTTTACAATCAATCGTAAAATTAGGCTTTGTAATAAGTTTGGGAACTCTGAGAAAAACAAGGTAGCCTATTGTAATTTGCGCAGTTATTGGAAACGGTTTTATTCGATAAAGTTCGAAATTTAGCTCCCCACAATAGTCTGGCTAGGTACTTTTGTTATGATTACAATTTTACTGCTTCTATAAAAGTCTGTTCTTTTTCGTATTCGCATTTGCTTTAGCATAATATTGTTGACGATTATCCTATTAGAATTGGTGACTTAGTTGTTGTAATCAACAAAGAGCGCTAACAATTTTCCTAAAGCGATCACGCTTGGCATCTCTCCAACCTGCTATTCTACAATCACTGTGATCGTAGTATGATGTTATTAGCAAGTAAATTACTTTATTCCTAATACCTCTATATTAATTACTCTATATTATTACTCTATATTAATTAATACTTCTATATTACGAAATTCTTTTGATTTCGTAGCCGTAGCAACTCGTAGCACGGAGCTACGCCGTAGCTCGTTTAGTTTACAATTTATTTTGAAAACAATAAAAATAAATTCTACAACACGAAAAAGTTTTAACGGAAATACAAGTAGTTGGATTATTTTATGGTTTGGTAAACTTTTTACGTTTCCCAACGGGCACTAATGTTCCTTGTGAACGTATGCGCTGCGAAGTGTTCCAAATGTTGTGAAATTCAGTGTAACTACATATAATATCATTCAAGTTAGTAAATATCGAAAATTATTGTTGTAGAATGGTAAGCATTTGCTTCTACTCGAAGTTAACGCTAAAGTTTAGTTTTCTACCTTTTTATTATTGCTTCTACAACCGATTGGATCCCGGTTCCGGCTTGAGCTAGTCTTTGATTAGATGCCGCCCGCGACTCAAGCCGCATACGAGTCGAAATTATCCCAAAGAATCCTACTACCTGGACAAAAATAATGCTTTGTGTTAATACAGATCATAAACTATCTGTGTCCCAAATTTCATCTAAATTCGTTAAGTAGTTTTTGTCTGAAAGAGTTACAAACATCCATCCATCAACACTCACAAAATTTCACATTTATAAGATAGCACGATTTTTATGGCCTATGTACTACTATACTATCATTAAATTGTTCAAAACACCCAGTATTTGAATTACCGTGAACCAGTTTTCGGGGCTATTTATAGCGTCATATTTTAGTGTCGGGCGATCAATAGATCAATGCAATTAAATACCGAATGCCGGCCGCTGCCGACGCCGCCCGGTGATTCGACCGCGACACAATTTGTTCGTGTCAGGACGCTCAGTGACCCAAGAGGTGCTACCCACGTTATAATAATAGATTGCCTATAATTTCCTCATTTCAGCATTGGCTTAATTCAGCAGAATATTGCAAATAACTCCGGGTCAGATAACTTTATCACGTATTAGATGATTAAGCGCCGTTCAACGTAGCGTAGTTTTGGTTTAATGATTATTATAATTAATAACCAGTTTTAGCTTTAGTTCCATTTTCATTTATGAACTAGCTGTGCCCACGGCTTCACACCCGTCAACTGGCTACCGTTCTTACCCTACCCTACCCTACCTACTCTGCTTACCTATCTAACCTACATACCTAACCTACTTACCTACCTACCCAACATACCATTTTTATTCTAACTTTTCTTTCCGTAAGAACCTTTTACAAAGAATTAGAATACTATAAAAAAAACCGGCCAAGTGCGAGTCGGATTCGCGCATGAAGGGTTCCGTACTTGTTAAATATAGCGGTTTACGATTTATGACGTATTAAAAAAAAACTACTTACTAGATCTGGTTCAAACCAATTTTCGGTGGCAGTTTACATGGTAATGTACATCATACTTTTTTTTTAGTTTTATCATTCTCTTATTTTAGAAGTTACAGGGGGGGGGACACACATTTTAACACTTTGGAAGTGTCTCTCGCGCAAACTATTCAGTTTAGAAAAAAATGATATTAAAAACCTCAATCTTATTTTTGAAGACCTATCCAAAGATACCCCACACATATGGGTTAGATGAAAAAAAAAAAAAGTAGTTTCAGTTTCAAGTATGGGGACCCCCAAAATTTATTGTTTTATTTTTATTTTTGTGTGAAAATCTTAATGCGGTTCACATAATACATCTACTTACCAAGTTTCAACAGTATAGTTCTTATAGTTTCGGAAAAAAGTGGCTGTGACATACGGACGGACAGACAGACAGACATGACGAATCTATAAGGGTTCCGTTTTTTGCCATTTGGCTACGGAACCCTAAAAAAAGATGAATGAAATCGGTAAAGCCGTTCTCAAGTTATGGCGTGACCAAGGGAAGTAGGGATTCAGTTTTATACAGATAATAATATATATGAGCAGGGAAAAGCTAAATAGAGTACATACAACCAAATATACTAAACATATCTGGGATGATATTTTGGCTCCAGTGAGACAATTGGATTACATGACGTTACCCTTTTTGTTTCTATTATGTACAATGTACATAATACAAGCAGGTAGTGCCGTATACTTAGGCTTACTTTTTTGTAGGTAGTTCTTATCTTTATATTTCTGTTATAGCTAACTCATGTATTTTGTAGCTAGTAATATAACTTTCAGCTACAAAGCCTGAGACGCATGTACATTGTACATAGTACATGCTCGTAGGTCGTTACTTAGCTCGGCTTAGTAACGAGGCCTCACAAGTTTTAGTCTATCTTAATGTCGGGACTGACTTAGCCTAAAACAAAGGCAGCGCGGTCGACTCAGACTTTCAAACTCTCCACATTAAGTTCATTCATCAATCTTTCATTCGTGTGCACCCGACCTTAACAAAAGGTTTACTCTGTTGATTAATGGAAATAGAAAAAAAAACTGGCTGGAATGAAATTTATTTTAGTTTCTCTCTAAAAGGGTTGGGATTGGGAAATTAAGACGTAATTTACAACTAACAAACCGATAATAGTTGTGCGTAAAGTTCTCAGTGTTGTTGTTATAGAATTAGTGGACTTCGTTAACAATTTTCAATGCATGGCGATACCGCAACTCCGGACGGAGTTTACTGAAAACTTGACCTTTCCTCGCTACTTACAAATTATAATGGGTATTGAAGATAAATTTTCTGTTAAGTTTCAACATGGAATTTGATTATAAATTGAAATAAAAAATTATAACGTCTAAACAGTTTTAAAAATATTACCCAATGGTTTATGGTTTATTTAAACAAGATTTATACAGTCCTATTTCATAATTAGCAATCAAAATTATACCTACACGATATGACACACTCAAGATTACAAAGAAACAGAAAACATGACATTTGCCAGTGTCTGAACACGCAAATTGGACGTGCCAACAGAGTACTCATTTAGCAATCATTTTAGCGCCGAACATGAACAGATTATTCATCAAACTGATAATTTCCTATCAAATGAAATAACAATTAATAGAAATAACTCTCATCTATGTACCTAATCTCTAAGACCGGAAAGATGTTAAGTAAATAAAGTTACCATTCGATAAAAGAGATGTAATATATAATCAGTTATTAAAAATGTATATCTTGATGACAGATTATATATTTCCATTAATTGAATCTTTAATAAGTGTTGGCTGCTGACTGTAGGCGAAGTTATTATCTTGGATGATTGAAAATGGCGGTGGAAGAGCAATGAAGCCCCAGTGGTGACGGCCCCGACTTACATATCGTAGGTTGTAGGTTCGATCCCAGGCAGGCGATATACTTTGTGTTAATTATTTCATCACCACTGCTCTAATAACGGTGAAGGAAAATATCGTGAGTAAACTGACATGTCCTGGAACCAAATATTCGAAGACATATGACATCCACCAACCCGTACTGGGCCCCCGGTGCATTACGGTCTATTCCGTTTCACAGAGGGGAGGCCTGTGTCCCAGCAGTGGGGACATTAATAGGCTGATGATGATGATGATTAAAGATGGACATAAACATGGCTTATGAACATGGGACTTAAAAATGGCTGACAAAATGCGGGTGTTAAGGTGCACCGCTATCTAAGTCTTCGGGGAATACAGTCATTTTACTAAGTGTAAAGATTGAAAATTGTAAATGGTTACTCATCCAATTAGATGATGGCTGAAGCAAACATGCTTAACCGCTGTGTTTAACTCAGTAAACATAGCTAAACTAATTATTATATCCCTTTTATCATCAATATTACTAAACGTACCAAAATCTTAACGAAACAAATTACTTAGTAGAGTGATCTTGGCAGCTACGCAATATTGGGTTAGTAGCAGGGTCCGCAATGTAATTCAATGAAGCAAACAGTAGCTGGGGGCCTGTGTAGCTGCCTATACAGTATACACACAGGCCGAACCCAAGTCATTGATATCTCGTGCTAAAGTGTCCGCATGATTGATCGACTTCGCAGCTTTCCTTTCAAGCGCACATTGATATTTCATCCCTTATTTAGCTTTCAAGTGATTTGTACGTTATTTTCTTGGAAATATATGGCAAATAAATACACAATATAAATATGATGATGTTATTTCGTGTGGTTTTATGTCAGCTTTCGTGATTGGCATTCATTGAGCTGCGGGACAGCTCGTTCTACTTCAAATGTCATCGTGAATTCTTGTCCTGCACAATAAAATTAAGTGTCCGCCCTCATATTCATCTCGGTTTTACGATTGTTCTATTCTCTATGAGCGAATATATTATGGATGTCATGAATATATTTTACTGCAGTTTTTCTGTCTGATGGTTCATTTCCTGAGGATTGTTTGAGATGAATTCGTTATCGTCGAAGACTAGCATAATGAAGTACAGAAATTGCTATATCTTCCTTTAGTTAAATTAATTTAGTCATCAAAATTAGAAGGAACCTAAACGTCGGCTTGCGTTATCTGCACGTTCGTGTGTTGCTATTTGGCGCAACTTGTAAAGTAGATAATTGCACAACTTGTGAACGTTCCCGGAGACTTGTGTACGTAGTGAGTCTACCTATATCTATTTAGGAACGTATCAAACTGTTCTCGGCATAGCGAGCATAGCGTGAGATAAATTAAATCGCCTGTGTTTCGTCTGCTGTTGTTATGAAATTATTGCTTGTAACTAACTACTGTAATATATGATTCTGAAGCTTGCTGTCAACAAGTTTATCCCGTCTGACAGTACGATAAATCGTTTACAGTGTTTTCCGAGAAGCTAGAATTAAATTTACGATGTTTTCTGTCCGTATGGGCCGGAATATATCTGCTATTGACACACATACTTTAAGTTGCTAACAGGCTTTGCCTTGAACCCTTTCAAGGATTGATGACGTCCACATTACGACCTACCAACCTTGATAAAGGGGGTCAGTTAGTTACTCGAGTTTATAGTTTCCTCTGTGGCTTTACTGCAAAAACTCTGTAGGATAGGTTTTATTTTATCATTCTGCTTAAAATTGCAACTAATTCTTATGTTTTGCTATGTTTTGATGAAATATAAAAGTGAATAAGAAGCAAAATAAGTAGCTGTAGTCCGCGGCTTCGCTGTCGTGGCATATCTTAAAGGAACTGTGCGTTGCCAGGATAAAACATAATATCGTAATCGGCTCAGTTTTCCAGAGATTACCTTTTACAAACAAAATAAAGAAACCAATAAACAGTTTTACTTTTCATAGGTCCTTATAGCCTAAGATTCGGCGGAATCAGGATTTTTGATTAAACTCAATTTTCATGAATGATGCTGGATAGAAAAATAGATTGCTGCAGTGTTGCCTGGACATATCTAGCCGCAATCATCATCATTCGTCATCATTCATCATCATTCATCATCATTCATCATCATTCATCATCATTCATCATCATTCATCATCATTCATCATCATTCATCATCATTCATCATCATTCATCATCATTCATCATCATTCATCATCATTCATCATCATTCATCATCATTCATCATCATTCATCATCATTCATCATCACTCATCATCATTCATCATCATTCATCATCATTCATCATAATTCCAGAAAGAAAGACAGACAGAGAAAGACGTCCACTGCTGGACATAGGTCTCCCCCAAGCGTCGCCACACCGGACGCCCGCAGCCTTGTCTACCTTGGTTCTCTTGCGTCTTCATTTCTGATTCGATCACGCAAGGAAACTCCGAGCTTAGCTCTCTTCATTGCCCTTTGGGTGACTTTAAGCCTTCTGATGAGGCCCATTGTGAGCGACCACGTCTATGTCCCGTAAGTAATCACTGGAAACACACTGATCACAGACTTTCACCTGTGAAACACTGTGGTAAGTAACTGCTAGCCGCAATAACCTTAATTAAATAAATTTGAGTAAATTGCAACCTCCTAGCAGACCTCCATATCGGTGTTAATGTCGTGAAGCAGTCGACCGCCTCGGGCACCATTGCCTATCCTACAGTAGGAGCGCTATTCGGATAGCACGGCAGGCCAGCATTAATGACATCATACATCGGGCTCTTGCCACCGTGTGCCAGCTTTTTTAGAACCCAATGGCTTGGCACGCGACGATGGGAAGAGGGATGCTGGGATGACCATAATGCCTTGGAAGTTTGGTGCCTGCATTTGGTGAGTACCAAATACCAGATGTAACATGTGTCGACACCCTTGAGCGATCCCATCTTCTTAGCACGGCGGGCTGTGTTAGGGCGGCTGCTGCTGGTGCAGAAAACCGAAAACTGCGCAAATACATACCGTACTGGAACATTTGAGCCGTTTGGGGTTAATTCAATTGTTTGTTGATTCTATAGAAGACTGTTCACAGATGATTCAGTTATGTAGACCGCTTGGTTGTACTTTAACCCTTTGATGGCGATTAGATAAACTTATTGATTATAGATAGGACAGAACTTAGTTGCTTTTAAGATAGGCATCAATAAGGTAGGTACCTGTTTAAGGCACGTGTAGGTGTATATCTTGTTGGTGATGACATCAGTGAGTCATCAATGAAAATTAGTTTTTTAAAAGGTGTAGCTCTATTATTAAGTTTTTTTTTTTATATATTTGGAACATAGCTCTAGCTGTTGTAAATGCTACTATATGGCTTAAGCTATTGGAATCGATCCCCAGGGCAAAAAGTGTTACGGCGCGTGGTGTTCCAAGCACGCCTCAATGAGATATCAGAAAAATTGACGCGGTTCACTAAGGCCGATGCCTGTCTGAGTCGCGGCACAGATAATATAATACTAGCATACAGATGCCTCATCCCATACAAAGAAACCATGCCGACGTAACTAGCGTCTGATTTGTCAGTTTTTCATCTGATTATACCGATTATTTTTTGTAAATCGATCGCGTTTGGTTCCTTTCTACGGCGATAGATAGATCATCATCTATATCCGTGGAACGGAACAGAACGGAACCGAACGCGATCGATGTACTAAAATAATCAGTATAATCAGTACAGAACGTCGGCACGGTGTCTTTGTATGGGATGAGACCAACTGGTCGCGGATAAGTTTGAAAGAGAATAGGGATGATGACTAAAAAAATATAGATTTCCAAAAAAATATTGGACAAGTATTTTTCTTTTGTGACGTTAAAAAAAAAACCGGCCAAGTGCGAGCCGAACTCGCACGCGAATGGTTCCGTACCATTATCGCATAAAACGGCAAAAAAAACACGTTTGTTGTATGGGAGCCCCACTAAAATATTTATTTTATTCAGTTTTCAGTATTTTTTGTTATAGCGCCAATAGAAAGAAATACATCATCTGCGAAAATTTTAACGGTCTAGCTATCACGGTTCATGAGATACAGCCTAATGGCAGACAGAAGGACAGTTGAGTCTTAGTAATAGGGTCCCGTTTTTATCCTTTGGTTACGGAACCTTATTACGATATCGGAAAATTATTACGATACCGTGCATTCAAATATCGCATGACTTACACCGAAAAAATATTAATTGATAATTTAACCGGCGTATCTACTAAATAGAATTTGCTGTTTCGTACCCCGTCATTATCCCTGCTACAGCGGCTCTGGTTCAAGCAACTGAAGAAACACGGGTGGGTTTTAGTCAGTAAAAGTTTGACACGCTCTCCCGCTTTACCCAGAGCGGGAGAAGTCATTGGCTGATTTGCCAAACAAAACAAAAATGCTCTCAGGCATTTCTCAGTAGCAGCCCCGAGTCTGAATTTGAACCCAGTTTATTTCAGTAGAGGCATCCTAATCCTACGAGGTACGTAAACATAACTGTCGAAATGTGGATGTAGAACTACGTATAATCACCTATTTGTAGAATACATTCGTGTCGGTATGATATGTTTTTATAGCCTCCTTTGAGTACATTTTATGATAAGCTTTACCGAAACTTACATTGCGGTAGGTCATATATTTCCTCCAAAAAAGTCGATATGCATATATAGCGAGAGCGACCGACTTGGAGCGACAACCTCGTGTACTTTTTTTTTGGGTGGCCAATCATCCAATGACTTCTCCCGCTCTGGGTGAGGCGGGAGGCTGGGCATGTCAGACTTTTACTGACTAAAACCCACCAGTGTTCCTTCAGTTGCTTGAGCCAGGGCCCCGATAACTCTTTCAAATTTATCCGCGACAACCTTGTGTACCTGGGACTTCAATAAAATATATGAATGCTGAGCTATTTGTGAACCCATTGATTGAGCTACCAACAATGGATTTTCGATAATTACGTAGTGCCCCCGAGTGTAGTACCTATCTGAACGAACATTCGGCTTCGGCTTCAGCCGTCTGCGTCCAAAATATCACCTTTGGACAAATATTCGGCTTTGAAAAAAATTGTCCGAAGTTTGCCGAAATTGAACGAACTGGTACGAATGCGGGGAGAGAGCGATGTAAGAGGCAACGGACGTGGCATACACCGACCAGTCACTATCGCCTCATCAAAAGCCAAAAAATGTCCAAACTTGAACTGAATTTCTTTATATTCAGATTCATATTAAATTTATTGCATCCATAATGCACAGATAAGGTTCAAAGTGCGGTCTTACTTGCCCAAAATTCAAATGTCTAGATTTTGTAGTTAAATTATCCATGACCGATTTAATATGTTATATAGAAATTAAATTATAGATTATACCTACTAACCGTGCAAAGTTGAAATTCTTCTGCCTAAAAAAAAATACTGCTCTTGATTTGGTAACTGCACTTTTGACTCTAAACTGTACGTAAAGTAACAGAAACAATTATAGACATCAAAATCTATTTCCTATCTGTCGATCTGATTCTTTAGAATTATTAAATTTTCGGCTTCGGCTTCTGTCCCGCCGAGAAATCGTCCTTCGGTCGGGCACTACCCGCTATAAAACACTGCCCACGGCTTTCGTACGTAATTTCCTAATTATCATGATGTTATGCAAAACAACTACCTAGATTCGCAATGCAAATAAATGTACTTTAATATGAGAGAGCTATCATAAAATTTGATCAACTAGTTTAATGACGCAGCTAAATAATTAATATTGTTGTACCTACGGCGATTTGGCTATGTTCATCCATTCATAAATGAAGTATGTAGGTATAATAATAAAAATTCGACAGTATCTCTGTCTGTGTGTCTCTTTGTTTGTTTCGTTTTCACGACAAAACCTCTGAACCAATTTTATAATGTATTTTAATTAATATTTTCACAGAGATAAATTGAACGTTTGGAGCATAGGACCAAGGACAAAGGATATTTTATCCCAAAATAAACCCCACACCCTAGTAAACCTTGGGCCAATGCCCGTCTGCCACGCGGGCAAAGTCGCTGGCAGAAGCTAGAGCTAAATAAAATGATTGAAATATTAGTTCACATTCATTGAAAATTCCTGACGAAATTAAAAACCTTACAATGGTCCGCTTCAGAAAGACTTTACGCAGGTGCTTAAAAGAGAGTTCTTTCAGTTTCAATTTAAATGCCCTAATTGTATACACACCAAAAAGTTTGCATGTCATTATACATTATACCTTTACACGTTTTTACCATTGTAAAAACTTTTGTAACCATATTTATCTGCAAATAAATCTTTGACAGGTTTTGAAAATTATTTCCTAACAATATATTTATTAATAAAACGTGATTCATTCAAAATAAAAAACACAAAACAATTAATTACCTGTTCGTCAAAATTAAACTATGCTAATCTATGTCAAAGATTAAGATTGTGATTATTCTTATGAAGTCAATGATTCAACATAGTACTCTGGTCATATTAATGAGTTTGACTCATTACTTGTTACAGTTATCGATGTTCAGTTGGCTTTTATCAATTACTTACATTTTTATTATACCTATATCTCTGTTGTAGTTTCAGTAATTTCAAATGACTAACACCCGATTTGGAATTCGTGAAATATAAATTGGAAACTCTACCTTAATCATAAGTTTTCATTCTAAAGTAAAGTTCGACTAGAGGACCTTGACAAGTTAGATTATATCATCGAAAGCTTGACGATAGTGATTGTCAAAAAGCAAAATCGTATGGCATTGACAAGCGATATCGAAAAATTACGTCACCCTAAAATTTTGACGTTTCTATCGATATTGCCTTCGCTGACATCGAATCCCACTTGTCTAGACCCTTAGTTCTCAACTTCTCAATTTAGAACTGCATCTAAACGTTGTTCTTAATGATCATTTAGGGTTTCCACAAAAAACGGTGGTAAAATACCTTCTGAACCTGTGTTCGCCTTAGGCTTAGTGTCGAACTCTAGTGAATCTTTTGTGCAGCAGTTTCGACAAGAAAATAAAAGAACAAATACACCAATTTGTGTGACAAACAAGATATGTTTTAGGGCTATTTCTTTAAACCGAACATTAGAGACATAAATTAGGGGTTTATGTTTCGCGGCAGATATTACGTAGGTTTGCAAAAAAATCAATTTAATTTAACATTTAGGTAGCTTGATAGGAAATGAAATAAAATGTCTTATATTTATTTGGGCAGCCCAGTCTGTCCACAAACATCGTTTATTTTCTCCGCTTCTCTCTTTATTTTACCAAATATAATTTCCTTTTCTATTTTCATACAGTTTTCGTCTCTGGAACATCAAAAACACTTGAGCTTTACTTACCGTTATAAGATTAGGAGGGTTCCAACAAACTGAAATTCCGAGAGAAGCTTGTAAAGATCGCTACCATTCGCACTCGATTTTCAGTCTGAACAGAATTAAGTTAGGAGTTTCGTATGTAAATAAAATTGGAAATTGCGATGACGTCACGTAGCACCCACACCAGGAATGTGCTGGGATGTCTACTCAGTTAATGGGTAATAGAAAGTCTGAGCTCACGTTTAATATTATTATACGAACTACATTTTTAGTATTTGTGTAAGAATGGTAAGATAAGTAAAAAATCCCCCTACTTATGGAGGCATGAATAAGGTAAAAGACATATTTGTTATGGATTAAACGAGTCAAGGAAAATGAAGTTTTGGGAGGAAAACGAGTGTGTTTGTTTGAGCTCTTTTACATGCTACTGCCACATTTTTATCTCGCAAGCTTCTTTGAGTTTCATCCCCGGGTTCGCTAACATTATTACATGTTTGCTAATCTTAGCGAGTTTCTTTAATTCCTCTTTTGATGGAGGGTTCAATGTCTATTTTATTTCTCGTTTGCCGAGTACGTTTTCTATTTATTTATTCAGAGTATTTGCACGTTTCCGAACAATGTTTTGGAGAGCTGGCCGATGCCCAGGGGGAATGTAGGCCAGTCTAAAATGTTGTTTGCTCTGACCTCATCTATTGTTTCCTGCTACAATAAGAAGATATTTTGATAAATGTGACGATAGTTTTCTCCTCGTATGAAGTCTATTAAAGATCTTTACCATTTTAAAATGAAGGCGAAAGTATTTATTTTCTTAAATGTTAGACGGAAAATATAAAATAATAATAATTCTTCTCCCGAAGCTTATGAGATTTTACCTCTTTATGAAGGAGTTGATACTTTTAAATAGGATTTTCGTCTTTCATATAACTCAATTGGTCGTGTAGCAGCGCAAAATTTGGGCAGAAAGGGAAAATTTGAAAGGATACTTCAATAATTTTATAACATTAACATTTATGTTGCAAATAAATAACATAATATTACGCCTTCATTCCCCGCAGGGGTTAGGCAGAGGTAGCTAATAAATATTCGTTTAAAGGTCTATCCACACGTCAGGGTCGTGCCCGGGACGTGACAGGGCCGGGCCCAGGCATTGAAGATCTGTCACCAGCCCGTGCACGGCCCTGATATGTGTGGATAGACCTTAATTCTCTTCTGGATACATCAACATTGATGATGTCTGCAACGCTTATTTTAAACCTTTTTATATTTCCGTAGATAAATGGTGAGGTACATTCAGGTCACTAAGTAGATAATAAGTATTACTCATTTTGGAATGAGTAATTACATTATTTACTTTGTATTATGTTATTGATGAGATAACAGTGATTCCATACACTATTTTTAGAACATAATCTGTTACTTTATTTACATGGTTTACCACCGCTTGAGAATTTATAATTTTGCAGATAGTGAATTCTGTCTGTTATGTATTTCAACAGGGATTGTATATATCATAGCATTCTATCTTCTGTTTTCTACAACACGGCGAACACAATCTCGTCTTCAAAGAATTCTTGAACTGTTTTCTTGTTTCACTTTCTACTTATAAAATGAAAACATAAAGTTTACTGAGTAGGTATTTGCAAAATAGTAGTTAGTACTCGTTTGGTGTAATTTTTCACTTACTTAGGTACTTATGCTTATGAACAATTGCATTACACATACTTGCAGTGGAACTTACCGAGATGCTAGGACGATGACGTGGGAACTGAGTCGTACAGTCAGCAACGAGAACAAGTAAACGCTGTTACTTTTACGGAAAAAGAGGGGTGTTATAAGTTTGACGTGTGTTGTTGTGTATCTGTGTGTCTGTCTGTGGCATCATAGCTTCTAAACGGATGAACCGATTTTGATTTAGTATTTTTTTGTTTGAAAGACATCTGAATTTGTCAAAAAATATTTGATATAATGATTTTACACAACTTCTCCGGTAGTCTTTCTATATATAAAAGAACAAACTGACTGACTGACTGATCGATGAATGCACAGCCAAAACCGCTAGGCCTACACACATGAAATTGGAAAAGGAGTGGAAAAAGAGTGTTAAAAGTTTGTATGAAAAAAATTTATTTTTGAAACTTGGCACAAATAGTAATCTAAATAAATGAAAAAAAGGTTGTCATTATTAGTTTTTTAAAACTACCCCCAAAAGACGATTTAGAGGGTGTTGAAGTTTGTATGGAAGAAACTTAGTCCTTGAGTAAGTAAACTTGAAACTTGGCAAAAATGCTAATATAAATAAATTATGATTCAGGGGAAAAGACGATTTCGTGGTGTTAAAGTTTTTTTTGAAGAATCGTATTACTTGGGTTAATATATAAACTTGAAACTCGGCATAATTACTAACCTAAGTAAACAATAAAGGTTGTTATTATAAGTTTTACGAAACTATCCCCAAAAAGCGTTACAGCGGGTGTTAAAGTTTGCCAAGAATCTTACTGCATAGGGTTTCGTACTTGAATTAGGGGTCTAAGGAAGCACTAAGAAGAAATTTTCGGAAAGTCAACCTTGCACGACTTTTCAGACAAAAAACGGTTACTGCTGGACATAGCCCTCCCCCAAGTGTCACCATACTGATTTGTCCTGTGCATTTCGTATCCACCGGACTCCTGCAGCCTTGACCAGGTCGTCACTCCACCCAGAGAGAGGCCTTCCTGCGCTGCGTCTTCCGGTACGCGGTCGCCACTCCAGAACTTTCAGCCTTTAAAGGGGTGAAAAAGGGGCAAATTTGTTTGTAAGAAACGTCTCATTCCTTGGGGATAAAGTAAATAATCAAAATTCAGTCAGATAGAGTTAAGGGATGTTAAAGGTTTTTTTGAATCTTACTGCGCAATAATAATAACTAACATAAATGAAAAATAAAAAAGAGTGAATAACATAATATTTGGGTTATAAAAAACTCGACCCTTAACGGGGCAAAAAGAGGTTATTAAGTTTTTAGGAGAGGTTTTTATTTTGTGGCAGTAACCTAAAATTAATTATTCTCTACGTCAAATAACGAATCGTCCCAAACTAATAAACCCTTGATATCAACGATACCCCATTTTTATTGACATAACAATAGCATATTTTTGGGCATAAATATTTGTATGACCTACATATAGTTGTTCCGGCTCTGGGTGTAGTGTATGTGAGTTTATATGTTTGTAAACGCACCCACGATACAGGAAGAAATTCCTAGTGTGGGGCAATATTCTTTTATAAAAAGAAAAATTATATATTGTTGGTCGCATTCACTAACTGACTTACGAAAGTCATCTGTAGGATAAAATATGAAATCACGCAACGAAGTCGCGAGTGGTGTGCTAGTAGTTAATAATTTGTTTTACTAGTATCAATTAGGTTTCATCATTTTAACCAAAAGATGTCCACTGCTGGACATAGGTCTCACTCAATCATCGCCACATCAACTGGTCTGCTCCTACTCATATTCAACCGATCCCAGTGGTCTTCACCAGGCTATTGCTTAACCTACACATTGTGGGGTGCCTTCCAACGTTACACCTTACGGCCCCATCAACCATACATATTTGAGGCTCTAGACAAGAGTCATTCGACGTCAGCACAGTATAAATATGGACGAACTGTTGTTCCATATTTATACTGTGACGTCATCGATGGCGATTGTCAAAGTGCGGTAATGTAAGTGATTGACCACGTGACATTTCGACCGCGTTTGACACTCCCATAAATCTTTCCAATCGCTATCGTCACGTTTTCAATAATAGAATGTCTCTTGTCTATGGCCCCGGTACTGTTTACGTTTAGGATAAAACACAAACCGTCAACCAACTGTCTTAGCTGACTGTACCAAAGACCAGTAGATAGATATTTTGTCCTCATTTGTCTCATGTATTCGCACAGGATAAGCAGCATCCTTCTAACGTTATCAGATCAATTTGGAACTATGAATTGTTAAATCGTTCGCATCCGCATATTGTAGCTGTCCACGCATTGTTTTAGACACGCAGTGTTTATGACAGGAAGTTATTACTTCGTTTGTAGGTCTATTAATGTTTATTTTCTACGGCGTAACAAGATCAGAAAAATAAATATTTGTAAATATTAATAAACTAGGTGACCCGGCAGCGTATTGCCATTGTGTATATCAGTACAGACACCCATAGTCTGTACTATATCACTTTGTGCTCTTAAAAATAACAAATACTCTAAAGCAAACTACGTATAACTACAGACCAGTCTGTATAAGTATACAGTTTGCTTGCATATGTCTAAAGCAAAATGTGACCGTGTTATGGTCAACGAATCAGCACAAGAGCGAGCGAAGCGAGCTCGGGAACCTAGGGCACCCCGACACGGACAGGTTAGGTTCGAACGAGATGACGGGAGCTGAAGTGAGCGAGCAAAGCGAGCGAACGCAGCTCCCGTCATCTCGTTCGTGTTAGGTTACTTTTGACCCTGCAGACAGAAATAGGAGCCCCGCGCAGCGGGGCTACGTCGACTTTGTTGCTTTAACTCTAATCGTACTTGCACCTATTCTATGTTAAAACCAATGTCAACATTAAAATTGTGTATATCAGTACAGACACACATACTACGGCAGCCAAATTGTCTGTACTCGTATGTGTTTTGCTCTCACGAATTAGAGCAAAGTGTATTTTATTTCAGTCTGTCTCTGTACTGATATGCAGTATGCTCTCTAGCTACAATAGCATATTGCGTGCGATTACAGAGCAACCCCTGTCTGTGCTAGTATACATTATGGCAATACGCGACCCGGCAAACGTCGTTTTGCCATAAAAATCACCAAACATCATTTTTATCCTACCAATCCTACCTACCTACCTTTTTTTTTTTTTTTTTTTTTTTTTTTTTTTTCTACCTACCTACCCTAACCTACCCTAACCTACCCTAACCTACCCTATCCTACCCTACCCTACTTACCTACCTGACTGACTACCTACCTACCTACAATACCCTACCCGACCCTACCCTATCCTACCGACCCTACCCTAACCTATCCTACCGACCCTACCCTACCATACCCTACCCTACCTACCTACCTACCCTACCCTACCCTACCTACCCACCCTACCCTACCATACCCTATCCAACCTACCATTTTTTTTTGTTTTTAAACCTGCCCTGTATACCGGCAAACAAAAAAATAAGGATTATTCAAATCGGTCCAGCCGTTTTTGAGTTTAACGAGACTAACGAACATCAATTGATTTTCATATATATAGATTAAAAGTTTTAAAGTGCACTTATAAAATTACTGACCTCATTTACAAATTTCTCTATAGCACTGAGTTTTGCTGTTAGAGAACCCAATTTTGGGTTAAGCTTGGCTTGAACTACATAGGCAAGCTGTCATACTGTGAAAAGGGATTTTAACTCTTTGTGTATAGAAAAACTGGCCAAGGGCGAGTCGGACTCGCGCACGCAGGGTTCCGTATCATTATCGCAAAAAACCCACTCAAACAAATGGGAGCCCCACTTAAATATTTATTTTATTCTGTTTTTAGTATTTGTTGTTATAGCGGCAACAGAAATACATCATCTGTGAAAATGTCAACTTTCTAGCTATCACGGTTGATGAGATACAGCCTGGCGATAGACGGACAGACAGACAGACGGCTCGTGGAGTCTTAGTAATAGGGTCCCGTTTTTACCCTTTTGGTACGGAACCCTAAAAAGTAAGCATGATGAAATTTATGTTTCTTATAGGTCTCACCGGGACCCACCTAACTAGTCAGTATCTAAATGTCTATGACTCGCCATAGACACAATCAGACATTATAAATCACTACAATAAATGGCGCTAAGAGTATATTGTACCTCTAAATTTTCATTTCAAACAAGCATATTATTGATTTTCGCATTGGGTACTTACCTAGCTCAATAATTAATTACTTTTCACAGAATTTGTACCTATATGTAGTATAGATAGGTATGTATTAAACGAGTACGATCGCTTAATTAGACCTTTCTACAACGTTCTCACGAATTTGAATATGTGAGGCGTGATACCCAATTAATGCAGCTGTAGGTACATACAGAGGCTCTTGGATAAATAATGACAAACACACAGGTCGATCTTCAAGGTTAGCAAACCTTGCAGAGGTCGATACCGCGACGACTCTGTACCTCGACATAAACGTTATGGCACTCCTCCCGAGCTCTTGGCTGTTATCAGTAGATCTTTTGAACTCGAAAGAGTGTTTGAAAAAGACAGACTAGAGTCTGAAAGAAAGAGAGTCTGTAGAAAGTGACATCGTCTTATAGATATTTCAACTCATCTGTGCGCGCGGCGCCACGTGTGCGTGCTTGTAATTATACAGCTTTAACTTGTGTGGTAGTCTTCGTCCGAGTATCGCAGGCGCACGCACACATGGCGCCGCGCGCACAGATGAGTTGAACTATCATACCCAATTAGTCAGATAGGCAGTCGCTCTATGTACAACACTGGTATTCAACTGGAAGCCGATAGAACGTATTTACGAAAAAGCTAAGCAGATTGTCTTGTACTAATATAGTCCCCGTCATGAGAAGCTATACATTTTGTAAATAAAGAACTTCTACTAAGTTACGTAGCGACAATTCAATCAACAAGAAATAATCCGAAATTCAATCTACTCAAAGTAACATACGTGTGTTATAGCGCTGTCGCCTAATGTTTTGTGGTACTGGAACGCGTCTGATTCATGGAACGTTCCAGTACCACACAACATTAGACGACAGCGCTTTATATCGCTAAATAAAATATAACCCGACCAAGTGAAATAGCTCGTTAGTTTCGTATTACACGTATGTTACTTTGAGTTGATTGAATTTGGGATTATTTGTTGTTGATTGAATTCGGTATGTAAAGTGATTTTCAGATATTGCTTTACTTTTTTAATTTATGGTTTTAGTTATTTTGGGCAACTAATTTCAATGTTTTGTTTTTCCGAGCTGTAGTAATTTTTTGTATTTTTAAAAAGTTTTGTTCATGCTGACGTCTTATAGTTGTCTGAATGGCTTAGGTCTTTACGTTGACAATGACGCTTGACACGCACAAAACAACGGCCCACTTGCACGAAAGACTTAACTCTGAGTTTGTTGCTAGCGCGAGGTTAAATTGACAATGTTGTATGACCAACTGTCAATTTAACGTCGTGTTGGTGACTAGCTCTGAGTTGGATTTTTCTTGCAAGTGGGCCTTAATTATTTCATTACAAGAGGCACTGAAAGTTTCCTTAAGGTACAATTCCGTGCATCGCGGCCGATCGCAGCCGCGTGCGGCAGACGCGCTTCTTTATTTACAAAATTTTATAGCTTCTCGTAACGGGGACTTTAGGATTCATAGCATAAGTAGGTCTATGGTGTGTTCCTGTGTGGTCTAAAGACCAGTTCTAGTGAGAACGAAAAAAAAACTCTATGTGGGTAGTTCGTGGTGTATCCCCGCAAGATCTAAAGAGTTATTCTAGTGATATTTTGTCTGTTTTTTTTTTTTGTTTTCTTGCAATGACAAGAATATTTACTTTTTAAAGTATTATATTATTTTATTTTAATTATTGTGAATGTGAAGACTATGTGGATCATTTTTTTTTGTTTTTTATTTTATCTTAGTTTTTAATCATTGTCTGGCAGTTTGAGTAGTTTATGCAGCCTACCCGAATGTCCTTTCTTTGGTATGTTCGTCGAATCGTTGAGCTCCTTAAATTCTGAGTTGAGCTGCTCGGTTATTGACAAATGCGTGCACTGACTGGACAGGTCCACTCAATCTGGCTGGTTCTTTCCTCAAAAGACCATTTCAGACATCTGTCTACATGGTCTTCACATGATCTAACCAAGATTTTGTCAGGACTTTAAAAGAGACTGTGACCTCTGAGTTTGTTTCGGCCTTTTTTCTCAGAGTAGTCAGATAGGAAACGCCGACCTCATCTAGTTTTAAAAAATATGATCGACATGTAAAAGAATTTGTTAAAACCAACTTACAGAAATAAAATCATTTATCATTTAGTGAGAAGCCAGAAGTAGAAGGTTTTGCACGTCGCGTCGTGGCAAATTATTTCTGCAATGCTTTTCAAGCATGCAGGTAAGTGAGTGTGGTGTCTTTAGGTATGAAAAGTAAACTGTACTACTGTGTATTCTGGGTCTCCTTATGATACTTCTGTTGATTTACAATGACCAATAATATTTGCTAATACGAGTATTATAGTAGTAATAAAAACTAGCTTCTGTTAGCTAGGGGCTTTGTCTGCATGAAAGTCAGAAATTATTCCAAGGCAACTTACCTACTTTCGGAATAAAAGGTATCCTAAGTCATTCTCCAAAATTTAATATATCTCTAAGTACTAAAGTCAAAATTTAGCTACAGTAAATTATTGCTATAAACCAATAATTTATTGATATACAATTATTTACTTTGAACAATAATTCCAGAAAAGAAAGAGAAAATATCGTAAGTACTCTGGAAAAATCCTTTCGAATCTAAGCACATTACTCACAACGTTTTAGATACCCTAAGTCCAAACAGGTAGTTTAGGAAACAGTCTAGAATAAATAACTTTTATCTACGTATAGAGACCATTAAAGCATTAACTCACCTCGAATAAAACGATCCACGAACTTAGGTACCTATATGTATGTTACATATAAAGGTCATTTTTGTACCCTATATACATGTACATATAATTTAATCGATACCAATATTGTGAATATGCGAAAGTAAGTCTCTCTCTGTTTTTTCCTTCCGTTCTTTTCACATAAATGGCTGAACGGGTTTGGATGAAACTTGGCATACCTTGGATTAGGACATAGGGTTTTTTGCCTAGGAATGTGTTTCCTTGGGATTATTTCCGACTAGCGATGAAACGCGTGTGTTAACACGGGTGTCATCGCTAGGAAAACCTAGTTTTATATTAGGAGATAATTGTATGAGTTTTTGAATAGGTAGGGGTAATCTACGGATCCACAGCAATTATTTAATAAATTCTTACACCATTTGAAATATATTTTATTCCCGATGGACAAAGGCTATATAATTATTATGCAGCTATATTATTATATATATTTATAATTTATCCCTAGCTGTGGTGGAGGCTTGTAAGTGGCTCGTCGTGATATACTCTGCTTTTATCTTTTGTATTGTCACAAGCCACCAAAAACAATAAAATAAGCCAGGCAAAGCCGGGGCTTGGAGCTAGTCTAAGATAAAGTCCATTTCTATGCCATTTTGGAATCGGGGTATTGCATTGTTTATTTGGGGCTTAGCAGTAGCTTTCATTGCGGTTGATAATGGAACCCCTAATTGTGATTCTAACAAAGGCTACATGTTTCATTAGTAAATCTACTTAGCAGGATAGTTTGCTAGTCATCGTTACTAGCTTATATTATTTAAATGGCCGACATATTACTGTACATTATGTCAGCGTATTTCGAACTGATTTTGACGGGGATAAGTTGATATGAAATTATGTAAAGAGATTATTTTTTTATAAAAAAATACTGAGCAATCAATTATCTTGAAAAATTGGAAGTATGTTTGACACTTCATACCTACTTTTAGACCAGCACTTTATTATAATTGAGTTGATGACTAATTTTATTAAATTTTGTCCGACCAGAATCTTATCTAAAAATTAATATTACGTCAGCTTCTAGTTCAGAAACTTTTTTAGATTGATTCATCTCCCTTGGCTCTACTTTTTAATATATAATTCAATAATATATACTTTTATGAATCGCAATATAAAGAACTAATCCGATTTGTAATTATATTGCCAAACAACGGTGAAACTATATTACGAATCTATGAAATTATTTAGCTTCTGAACATGCTAGTAAGCTATTTGAAATTGCAAAATGTAATTGCTGTCACACTCTCATTCAGAAAATGAATTGATATTTTCACATGGGTAATATACCGAAGTACATAATAATAAGTAGTTATCGCTTTGAAATGATTTGTAATTTCAATGCATTGTGCTAAAAATCATGACGATTTTTTTTAGAACAACGCTCCATCATGATGAGAATTATTTAAACTAGATTCAAGTAGAGATTTGAGTACCTACTGAATATGTAGTTAAAATTGATTGACTGTATCTTTTGCAAATGCGAGATAATAACATTCAACAACACTCTTGAAGAGAGTACTAAAATATTAGAATTAATTCGAAATTGAAAAAGAACCCATTATGGCTAAATCGTCAAATTCATTCATTGTAATCAAATAACAATTAGCGGAATGATTAATGCCGCTGAACATCCTTTTGACACGGGTCAGCCCTTAGTTTATATTGAGGACAATCACAAAAAGACAGGGTTGGTTTAATTTGGCCACTCCCCGGATTTATTCTGTGGCCGAACAAAAGTAACCATTCGTATCTCTTTGTTCACAGGTGTTAGAGGTCTTCACAACTTGGAAATCAATGTTCCAAACGCAGTCTTAGTAGGAGAGACTGTGACGCTGGAGTGTAGCTGGCAACTAGAAGATGAAGAGGCTCTATACAGTGTCAAATGGTACCGAGGACGGGAAGAGTTCTACCGATACATCCCGAAGGAACTGCCTCACACCAGGGTCTTCCCCTTGCCAGGAATTGAAGTAGATGTAAGTAACCATCTGATATTCTATTAGGTTCATATTATATAAAATTAAGGTAAAGACGAAAATACATTTCAATCCAAGTAAACAGGAAAATAATTCCCTTATTAACGATATTTTCCTTTCATATTTCTTGACGGGTTCCTACGGGTCTACTAAACAAGAAAGGCGCAAAAAATCTCGTTATGCCTTTGCTAATGCACGCAGAGTAAATACCGTTTGCTTTACCAATAGTAAAAAAAGAAAAAACGCGAAGCCAAGATAAATTAGAACAAGGTAAAAAGCTTTTACGTAAGTAGGTACTTTATAAGTGATGCAACTTAAAGCGGTTTTTCACTAGGAATATACGTGACGCAAAGACTCCCCGCATGCGGGCTAAGAGTAATCTAGAAAGTGGTTCTAAATTAAGTTCAGCATATAGTTAAGAACTCTTCTAAGCACTAGCATCTGAGCTACCAGCAAGCATTTAGCCTATTATTAAATATGGTCTAAAAATACATAATACTTTTTTCGCAAGCAGACCAAAACCGCATGCGGTCATTAAATCGCTAGAAAGCGCAAAGAACCCTACCACGATCATAAGTTAACTCGCATCCACTTTATTCTTTTCCCGGGACCATATATCGTCCCTAAGTCCAATGATCGCATTCAGAAAATTCAAGCACATCCATACTTTAAAAGTTTCCAAACAAATTTCACGTTCAAAGCTGATAAAGCTGGAGATACACCGTGTAATTTTATAGCTTTAAACCTGGGAGCATAGCACTTACGTTATATTGGAAGTCGCTTTCAGTACGTTAGTAGTTGTTAGGATAGGCGTGAACATACTCTCTCTCAAAGTTTATTTATTAAAGATCTTTTATGGGATGTTTACGTTGCAAGCACTATTTTTGGATCGTCAAAATAAACTCGAGCAGTGCACTGTTTTCAGTGCGGTTTCCGACAAAGAATCGGCCTTTTTAATTACGTGTAATTGAAGGCGTTGGAATGTAGAGAATTTATAGGTAGTTACATATCTGTCAGTTAGAGAATAGCAATGCTACTGTCATCAATAGTTTTGAGAATCGCATTTAAAACCGTTTTGTATCTATGGTTGCCCTAGTCGGCGGCGCGAACTATTTTGTGGCCGGGGTTAAAATGCATGCTATCTCATTCCACGATACGTACGAAAGGGATAGACGCTGTGATGAGCAGAAAGAAACTAGTGCGCGTACGAATACACACTCATGGTATGGAAATAATAAACGGATGATGATTTAGAACGAAAAGGAGCGTACGAAAATTTATGAACAAACCTTTTGGAGTATGAGTATCATGAAAAAAAGTTAATTTGTGTGCAGTCGGAGGAAACTTATTCGCGAACTGGCTGACCACTTGATCCTCCGACTGCACAGCATGATTTTTTCTTGTTAACAGCTTTTTAGTTCGATTCTTAATCAGTCGGGTTTTTGTTTTTTTTATTAGCTTTTTTTATTTACAACTTTTTATTTACAACTTTTTAGTTATATTTTTCTTTTTCGTATTACTTTAAAACATATAAGTGGTATTATTTTTGTAATCACCTCTTAAAACCCTTCATTTTGATACCCCACTCGATGGGTTTAGAAGAAGAAAAAATTGGGACCCGCACAATATGGCGCCCAAAAACCGCCATGTTTGTTTTTTTAGAACTTCACCTATCTAAGAACACTTGGGCGGTCAAGACTTATCTATCGATACCTTAATTATATAATTCGGTCAAGTGGTTTAAAAGATATGAGGTTAAAAATATTTGCATTTTAACTGCTAATCTATCCATTTATAGGACAACCATAAGCAAAAAGGCCAAAACAAGCCTATGCAGATGAAAAAACTTATATAAACATTCTATACAAAAAAGTAGTAGGTATCATCTGAAACTCATACATATTTTAATATAAAAGAAGGCTCTGTTAAAAACGAATGTACAAAACACAAAGACCAAAAGATCGTATCATATTATTTTTTCTTTCAACGTAAGTTCAAACGGTAAAGATTACGAATTTACAGATTATTTGAAGATAATTTCATTAGCTTTACGTAAATGTAATACGCCTTCAGATATTTTGGAGACTTTGAAATAGTCAAGGCCCAAAGACTTTCTTTTGCTTAAATATTAAAGGTTTATTTGCTAGTATTAATAATCTTCATTTTCTTTGTAAACTATACTTTTTGAGTATCCTACCATTAGTGAGAGGCCGTACATTTAAATAGAAAGGGAAGATAAGCTCAGTGAGAATACTAAATTGTTATAATAGTAAAGTTGTAAAAGTAATTACTTAGCTCAATATTCATTATTCTACTTTGACTTTCCAAGGAGTTAAGTTGCTTGTTGTTGCTCGGCCTATTACTATAGCTTGGCAAATTCGTACGTGACACTAACATGGCCTGCGGGCGCGGGGGACGTAAGACAGTGGAGGTGGTAAAACGTGCGCGCGGGACGGTGTTCGCCTGACGGGAGCATCGCCGCGTCATTGCGCCGTCACGTCATTGGATAGTGACGCCCCCCGCCACCCGCGCGGACTATGAGATTGTCACGTACAAATTTGCTAAGCTATAGCACTAACTTAGTCAAACTATGTCGAAAGAAAAAGCCTTGAAAACAATTAAATAAAAATTAAATATACAGTTTTAATATCAACACGCGATGATCAAGAGCTTCAGTTTATTAATTTATATAGTGTACTAGGTTTTTCCCACGATTTCGTCTGCGTAGCATTAGTACTTCGAATAGCCTATTTTTGTCACCTTAATTGTGAAACTTTTTCACTATACAACCTTCGGCCCCCCTTTCCACCCCCTTATAGATGATTTCAGGGATATCAATTAAGTCCTTCCGAGAGTCTCAAACTATCTCTACACCAAATTTCCTCTAAATCGGTTTAGCGATTTAGTCGTGAAAAGGCAACAGACAAACGGAGTTACTTTCGCATCATAATATTAGCATGAATTAAGTTGCTGGCAAAGTTGGAGATAGCCTAACCACAATCTCTTTACCTACATAAAACTCAGAGTTTGCAAAGCGGTTTCCCGCGGCTCTGTCAAGGTTTGATAGAGAACATAGATTAGGAACTGTGCTAGTGAAATGCAGCAATGCTATATTGCCTTTTGAAATGGTTTATTTTAATTAATTATGTTTAAAGTAAGTACCTAAACTTTATGTATTAAGTACTAGCTTCTGCCAGCGGCTTCGCCTGCGTGATATTCGGATATTATCCCACGGAACTATATTACCGGGTATGAAAAGATTCCAGACTATAATCTATCTCTTTGCCAATTTCATTCAGATCCATTCAGCTGTTCTACCGTGATTGAGTAACAAACAAACATCAATCCATTCAAACTTTCGCACCTCACAACTTTTACAGAATTGGTGTTGTATGTCTAGGTCTAGCTAGGTGGGTAGGTACAGCGTATAAATGTTACGTCCATATATAAAAACCAAGAGCAGTGGTGGCCCAGTGGTATCGGCCGCGACTTACAAGTTGTAGGTCGTGGGTTCGAACCCAGGCAGGCGCTTTACTTTGTGTAAACTATATCTTCACCACTGCTCTCAAAACGGTGAAGGAAAACATCATGAGGAAAACGGGATGTCCTAGAACCAAAAATTCGAAGACATGTGACATCCACCAACCTGCACTGGGCCCGCGTGGTGGATTACGGCCCATTCCCTCTCACAGAGAGGAGGCCTGTGTCCCAGCAGTGGGAACTTATTAATAGGCTGATGATGTGATGATGTGATGTGATAAAAACTCTAGAATGAGGCAAAGGTTCTTCAAAGCTGTTCCGGGACTTTTTCACACCTAAAGATGAACGTTGATAAGCGATTTTACCAAAGGAAATTGTAAGTACACTTCAATGTAAGGTTCAGTTGAAAATCACAATCATCTTCAGGCAAGTCCTAGTTGTCTGGCATTTTGCTGAACTGGACCTTATTGGCGCAGCGGGCACACTATGGATTTAATTGTTTTAAAATTAAGTTCTGAGTAACTTAATTTTCCAAGATAAACTTAGAAAGTATATATGAATTGAAAAAGTCACATTGGTACTTGTCCGGATTCGAACCCATGACCTCAAGCACGAGAGGCGAGGTCGTAGCCACTGGGCCGCCACGACATTGTGTGTATCTGTGTGTGCCCAATGAACTAGTTTTCATTCTTTCTTTATAAGTACGTTCACATGGACGCAATACGTTGCAATGCAACCGATTTGCACTATACCGCCTATTGACGCAATTTAAGCCCTAATTCTCTGTTCGTTAAACAATATCAATAGTTTATTAATATCCTACCTTAATATTGTTCATATTTTTATTATGTACACCTACCACTGTTGTGTCCTTTTTAACCCCAAGGTTGACTGGTAGAAAATGCCTTGCTGCATTAAGTCCGCCCATGTACATGAAGATTAAATCATCATCAACATCATCAGCCTTTTAATGTTCCCACTGCTGGAACACAGGCATCCTCTCTGTGAGAGAGGTAATAGGCCTTAATCCACCACGACGGCGACGGCCCATTGCGGGTTGGTGGATGCCACATGTCTTCGAATTTTTGGTTCTAGGTTATGCCAATTTCCTCACGATGTTTTCCTTCACCGTTTTAAAGTTTAAATAAATAAAAATATTCGATTCCTAAATGTTTTGTACAGTAGAGACAGACATTATTTCCAGAAATTGTAAATATCTAATCAGTATTGTTAGTAGGTACTTAGTAAATCTTGCAATATCAAATGAATCCAATGCTTTCGGTCTTTATACGTCCACGGTTTGTTCTAATGATAGTGCCTTACGCTTTGTCGGATTATATAATACCTACATAATAATCAGGTATTAATTAATCACACGATGTTGCGATTGATCAATCACAATAGGAGATAAGCATTTGGTACCTACCCGGATGTATTAATTAGATAACAACAAATCACATACCTTTTTGAAGAACTATTCTAGAATTCATTATTGGGGTTCCGATTAGGTCATGCCTGTATAAGTTTGTTGAAACAACGATAATAGTAGTTAGTTTTTTCAATGGTCATATAATAGGAGTTATTAAAACACGAGCGTGGGCAAATGTGTTAATAATAACACGCGAGTGTTTTAATACCTAATTATATGCCGTTGCATACCCTATTTTATCTTCATACAGTTGAAATAAAATAAAAGTGGAAACGGAAAAAATATGCGGTATGGCGGGCGATTTAGATTCCTACTGCACCATGACTGTCAATGTCAATGACCCCATAAGCGCCAATAAATTAAAACAGTAAAAGAGTGCTATAAAAATTAAAAAGTTATTTTACAATGCATGTCCTCGAAAAGAGCGGTTTTCCAAGCAGACAAACTGTGCGGAAAGTGTCACTTTTTTTCACTAGTGCTTTTTACTTTCCTGTATTTTTTTAATTTTTAACTCCAACGTTACAAGTTACACTTTCCGCACAGTTTGGCTGCTTGGAAAACCGCTCTTTTCGAGGACATGCATTGTAAAATACATTAAAGCGTCATTTTATTGTATACAGATAAGCGCCTTGGCAGCAGCAGGCATCTTAAAAATAAATAGACCGAAATCGATGATGGTATAGATACAATCTGTAATAGTACTCTACAATTTAAACACATTCTCTTATCGATTTGTTTTAGTTAAACACTCAGTATAATTAACATTCTGACAGCTTATCTTTGATTTTCACTACCAAAAGACTACCCCAGCTGAGAGCGTTTCATTAATGCGGGCTACTAAAAGGTACGGGCACTTGAAGAGCAAGCTATTCGCACTTGACTGCCTACAAGTTATCATAAACAATCCAATAATAGAGGTTTTATCTACGGAAAGATAAAAGGCTATGGTAATTGTTCTATTAAAAATGTAAGATTATTAGCATAATGACTGCGGCCCGACAAAGGGCATATAAAACACAACAACAAACGATATTGTGGGGAAATCTTATTGAGTCGTGTCGTGCCGCCTAACTTTGATGGGCAGAGGTTTCTTATGGCTTCGAAAGCTGAAATAAGCAATTTCGAGATCAAATCTGACGTATGATTTCATAAGACTTCTGGGACCAAACGCGACAGCGAAGTATTTTGTTCATAAAATGGGAAATTCTTAAACAATTTCAGTACTTTATCCAATAATTGTTTATGTACGTCGTAAGCATTCTACAAACACCTAGATAGAGATAATAGACATGAAAATAATGATCTAAAAATTCACAAAAGCAAGAAGCTAAAGAAATTTGAGATGCCAGCTAAGTACTCACTCGAGCTAAAGTTGGAACGTTGCTCACCTGAAGCCTGAAGTGAAGTTACAAAATGAATATGCGAATGATAATCCGAAACCGTAGAGCCACAGAAAGTTTGACGTTTATATAATGAATAGGTAGGTATTCAACTAAATAAGAGTTGAATTTGGATTATAACAAACTATGTAGGTCTTATCTCTGAATCAATCCGACCGCAATGGCTTTGAAATTGAAAAGGACGAATTCGAGGGTTATCGCAGAAGCTAGGGGTCATCCGGGGTGCAAAGAGCTTATAATACGTATGTAGAACCTTTTACTCGACTACCGAAGGAGGGTAAAGTGTTTATCAGTCTATGTATGTTTGTTCCTATGTGGCGTTCTAGAGACTAAACGCGTTGACCGATTTTGTTGATTCTTACGTCAATCGATTCGTCTTAACCTTGCGAGTGTCACTGGTTACATTAAAATTGGAAAATAGAAAAATGGCGGGTTTTGGGCGCCATATTGTGGTGGCCAATTATTTTTTTCTTCCAAACCCATCGTGTGGGGTATCAAAGTAAAGGGTTTAAAAAGGTGAATTCAAAAATATACAAAATTTATATGTTTAAAGGTACCTAAATTTTTTTACTAAAAAGCTCTAAATAAAAAAAAAAGGTAATCCAAAAAATAAAAAATCCCGACTGCTTAAAAAGCGAACTTAAAAGACCTAAACAAGTAGAAAATCATGCTGTGCAGTCGGCGCATACATCTGGTTTTGGTCAGCCAGCTCACGAATATGTAGCCTCCGACAGCACAGCATGATATTCTTCTTGTTTATTTAGATTTAACTTCTTCATCTACATATCCCTTGGGACATGTTTGTGAACCGCATGTTGAAGATCCCTGCTATAAATGTACAATTACTTTAAAATAAATATACTTACTCTCTTTTTTTGTAAAGTATAAATTACCCTCATTGTTGCATTGCCCAAAAGAAAAAGAAAAGCGAGCTTAAATTGGATGATTGTTTGCTTTGAGAAGACATGCCACCGGCGTGACACGATCAAATAGCTTTTCAAGAATTATGTTAAATTCAAACGAAGTAAAAATTCAAAAGGTAACTATACTAACTGAATAAAGCAGTTCTTAAACCGACGGCGTTTCTGAGAAAGCCAGGAATGTTGTAACCGTTGTAGCAATCAACTATTCACCTGCTCAAGCATCTTGCACAGCGCTGATTACAGTTCTAGGATATGTTGCTAATAAAGTTCTTGTACTGGGTTCCTTTTGTTTGAGTTGTTACAACCTGCCAGTGTTTTGACATGCACAATTTAGTTTCCCATCTTTTCTTTCTGAGAAATTGTATCTACAGTTAACAGGAAAAGAGGTTTTCAATTTGAACACTAATTCATTCTGAAGTACTCATCTATAGAAATTACGTTCTGTTGCAATGTGCAAGGCAATTAATAGTGGGTTACTATTACCACTATTACTAACGGTATATTAGAACGCTTAATATGACTTGTATTATTGGTAACTAGTGACCTACCCCGGCTTCGCCCGTGACAAATTGTAAATAAAAACCTTCCTCGTTTCTCACTCTTTCTATTGGTGAAAACCGCATGAAAATCCATTCAGTAGTTTTTAAGTTGCGGCGGGGCACTTTATTTTATTATATGTAGTGATAGAGTATGTCATTATTTAAACAGCGAAAATCTTTTAAGTGAAAGTTGAAGACATAATAATTGTAACTATTACATTATTTTTGATATAATATTTCAAAATACTTATGTTCCTTTTAAAATCAAATGTAATTCAGTAAATACTCCTTGAAACCTGTTGTAAAGTAATACAAAATGATACCTCACGGATCGATCCGTGTCAGTCGTAAACAAGGCGATGTAACTAATTCGTATTTTTATTACGCACTAAAACATTTATTTCGGATGCCTTCCAATATCATGTAACATTAATCTTAATTTGTGGCACTATAAATTACTTACAAATTGTAGTATTCAGGGTACTTAGCCTTGGAAGGGTACTTTTTAAATGAAACGTTTTTAGATCGACATTGAAGTTATTGGAACTGTAATTAGGCGTGGCTCAAAACCGTAGTTCCTAATGAGTGATGTGACACGTTACACGATATAGTGTTTTATTTCGTGATGAGATATCATAAATCTGTGACATACTTAGAGGTGTAAAACTGAATAAAACTGGGCGTATATTACGTATATTCATGAGCTGTAATGTTTAACAGCATATTAGGAGCATAATCACTGGGACGTAGCAAACAAATAAATTTATTTATTTATTTATTTAAACTTCATGTACAATGGTGATACATAGGCGGACTTAATGCAGCAAGGCATTCTCTACCAGTCAACCTTTGGGTTAAAAAGAACACAACAGTGGTAGGAGTCCAAAATCAAAATAAAAAATGAACCATAATTAAAATTGGATAATAAACTATCTAACTAATAAAATACATAAATAATTTCTAAACCAATAGACTAATAAATATTATAATAAATACTATATTCTAAATAAAACAGACATTTAAATATAATATATATGACGAAGACCGAGCTATGTAAGAGAGGACAAGTAATAGTTCCGGATTTTACGCTTAAATGAAAATTTACTCTCAGCTTTTTTTATGCCAAGGGGAAGCCCGTTCCAGAGTTTTATAGTAGAGACAGTGTAAGAATTCGATACAAACCCAGTGCGGTGAGAAGGAATATGGAGAAGTAAGTTTTTGGAAGCTCGAAGGTTAAGATCGTGAGAACTGCCCAACACTTTAAAGTATTGTTTTAAATAATCAGGAGTACGAGGATCGTTCATGATGTTGAAGAGCATGCAGAGGGATCTGAGGGATCTCCTCTGACGGATAGGCAGCCATTTAAGCTGAGAACGGAAGGAAGAAATATGATCATATTTACGAAGCCCGAAAATAAAGCGAATACAGTTGTTAAGAAGTCGATCCATTTTGTTAAGAAGTTCTTGGGATAGATCAGAGTAACAAACATCAGCATAGTCGATTATAGGCAATACAAGAGCTTGTACCAATGTGGTTTTAGTGCTAGACGGAAGAAAATGTTTGAATCTATAGAGAGACCGCAGTGAGAATGTGACTCTCTGGCTAATCTGAGCGACCTGCTTATTCCAGCTTAACTTGTCATCAATGTAAAGGCCTAAGTCTTTAACGTGAGGAGAGAGAGGAATGACGGTATGGCCGAAAATAAGCGGCGATAGAAGGCCTGTGTCCAAGGTTCGAAGAAAATACGAACTACCAATAAGGATAGCCTGACATTTACTGACATTTACAGTAACCCCAAATCTGCTAGACCAGTCAGCGATTGCTAGAAGGTCAGCATTCAACAGTGAGATGCAGTTGTCTAGATTGAGAATGTCAGATTGCGCGTAGAGCTGCAGGTCATCAGCATACAGATGGTAGGAGCATTTGAGGATAGTAGTAATAGAGTTAATAAATAAAGAAAATAAGAGTGGAGAGAGTATACCGCCTTGTGGAACGCCTGTTTCCAGAGCGCACCAATCAGAGAATTTCTGATCAGCACGTACCGCCTGCTGGCGACCACGAAGATATGATGAAAACCAATCCCGTGCCGACGAAGAAACCCCAATTTGAGACAGGATGGCCAGGAGAATGTCGTGATCGACGGTATTAAATGCATTGGAGAAATCTATTAAAACCAACACCGTCAACTTCGAACTCTCCAAGCCGTTCCTGACGTCTTCAGTAACTTTAAGCAAGGCTGTGGCTGTACTATGGCCGGGCCGAAAACCAGATTGGAAAGGGGATAATAGGTTATTCCGGGACACGAAGGAGGATATTTGTTTCAGAGCAACTGCTTCCAGGATCTTAGATAGGAATGGGAGAATGGAGATTGGTCTGTAGTGATTAGATAAGGTGGGGTTGGAAATTTTTGGAAGAGGAATAATGAATGCCTTACGCCAGGTAGTAGGAAACTCACCAGCCTGCAGGGAGTAGTTGATGATGTGTGTGATAATGGGAAGGATACTTTTAAAAATGAGGGATAACATGGATCATCGCCAAACGAACTCCAGGACTAATCCATGGAGCCGGAGGGCGCTTAACACGGACAGCCCTGAGTGGCGCATGCGCATCGAAAAGCTGAAGCACGGACCTGTTGAATATATCCACTTTCTCATCCACAGTTGATGCCTGAGCAACATCGACCCAATCAATAGCTTTGGAATCAACATTGAGTTTGTCCCTGTTCAATCTCGCAAAATTCCGAAGAAACATAATCGCAGGCCGCTGTTTAGGTGGCTTAATTTTGTACGACAGGTAAATTAAATCATGCCTAGATAGCCCAGGGGCCGCAATCTGGCCATGGTTAGCAACTAGATTCTCGGAAGACGCAAGCATGAGATCAAGCCAGGTATTGTTTGAGTCAGGATTAAGATGAGTCGGATTGAGCGTGAGAAGTGACATACTAGACGATTCCAGGATAGCTCTCAATCTGCGCGATCTTGAGTTATCCTTCGAGAGGTCAGTGTTGAAATCGCCCATGACTATGAGATGTTTGTACTCCGAGGAAACAGATTCAAACAGAGATTCGATAATAGAGAAATAATCGATAGTAGGTGGGCAGTAAACCACTCCAAGAACGGTCTTGACCCCTTTGACATCAATTTCAAGGACTAAGAATTCGGGATTGCCGCTAGAAGTTGTCGGAGAAGAAGACAGAATTTTGAAGGGGATGTCACTGCGCAAGTATATGGCAACACCACCGCCCCTTTTTCCCGTGCGGTCATTGCGAATTAAGATAAAACCGGGTAAGCTATAATGTGTAGAGGGGAGTTCGGGCTTGAGCCAACTTTCCGACACTAGGACAGCGTGTAACGCCACATCACAAAATAAATCCAGCATCTCAGAGTGGTGTTGAGGGATACTCTGAGCGTTCACATGACATACATTAAAACACTTATCAAAACGCTGGCACTCACCACTTAAGAAACTGTTTACTGAGAGAGAATCGTCTAAAGAAGAAAAAGACGTAGAGGAACTACGGCAAGAATGAAACGAGTCGTCGTCAGACATATTCATTGTAAAGCGTAAATAAATAGATATACAATATAAATATAAAATAAAATAATATCGACAATAGGAATGTGAAGTAAAATTCACATAATAGTTGCATAACCTGCCGGCAGACTGTTCACAAACAAATTAGTACATATAATGCGTGCATCCGAACGCAAAAGTAATTCGCAAGAAGTAAAATAAGTGGCATAGACAAGATTTTAAAAAAGAAAAATAATAACTATGATAGTGACAGATGACGCTGACAGAAATTGTCAATGTCAACAAAAACAAAAAAATAAACAAAATTGGGTGCCGGTACACCGAACAAAAAACTGTAAAGTGTTATTGTGTTGTGCGTGAACAACAAGTAGATAACAAACACAGACAGAAAACAAAGTGGACGAAATAAAGACTGTAAACATCCATTATATAAATCGTACTATAAGTTTTAAACTATTTCTTCTTCGTTACCCGCCTTGAGCGAGATGTAGCCTGTGCCGACGCGAGTTTAGAGCCAGCATTGGGAACCAGAGGAACCGCCTGTTCCAGCGATTTACCATGCTCCGCTCCAAGCGCGACGACCTCCTCCACACTGATCACCCGGCGCCGCTTGCCGTCCGGAAGCTTGATGTTGATGTTGCCGTCCATGGTCCACACATTCGTAACACCGAAGATCTTGCGAGCTGTTATAAAAGTAGACTGCCGCTGTCGTGTAAGGAATTCAGACACCACATAAGGAGATCCTTTCAGTTTCGTCTTGGTTCTCCAGATCTCGCTTCTGACAGTGGAGTCCGCGCACCGAAGCAGGATTGGTCTAGCATGACCTTCCGAAGCAGCGCCTAATCTGTGGCATACAGTCAGCGACGAGTGGACCACATCTTTTAAGCCGAGCCTGGTCTGCAGAATGGTTGCCACGGTTTCAGAAACCTTTTCACCTGGATTTTCAGGAACGCCGCCAAGCAACAGAAACTGTTTTCTGTGACGCATCTCAATAATGTCCACACTCCTGTTTAACTCAGCCATCTGCAGCTGTAAGGCACTGAGAACACTCCAAACATGCTCCTTGAAAGTGGAAAAGTCTTTGTGGAGACCACTCAAGTCAGCTCCAGGTGGTGACGCTTTCAAGTGAGCTTCAAAATCAGCCATCCGCTGGTTCAGTGACGTGATAGCCATTCGCTGGGTCTCCGCAATCTCAGCTATAGTAGTCATGGTACCAGCCTTGTGTTGATAGTCTGAGCCAAGTTAAAAAGTGACAGCTCTAGCCGACAAGTGTATGCAACTTGCACTTAGGACATATGAATGCTACTGCCCACACAATATATGCTTAATGGTAAGCAAATTATTATTAATCCGTAGGAATTTTGATTATAATTTTAGAAAATACTAATTAAAAGATAAAATTATTCAGAGCGTATGTGTGTTATTTTTATTCACCTACCCGCTGTCTTTTTATTTCCTATAAAATCTTTACGGTTTTGCGAGCATGTTTTGGTAGTCTAGTCTGAAACTGGCATGGCACTGGTGGCTTGAACAGGTCTTATCGGAATAACAGCGCGGCGTTTTTTTTTTAAATACTTCTTCTTCGCTCTCGTCAACCGCCTACTTTACTTAAATTACTAACTTAGACCTACCTTCCTACCTGCCGGCCTTCCTTACCTTGCTTCCGACCCTACCTACCTATCAATTTTGTTTTTCAGTGTCATTCTTCCGCAGAGAATCCAATCACCGCTATTCAGAAAATGACGTCAAATGCACAACGCCATCTATGGAACTTGGAGTTCAACTGTCCGAATATCTGAATTGCGTGTGCTGTAATATTTTACTTCTTAAAGGCTTTAAATTCAACTAACTTTTGATAGAGGGAACCGATTGCGATGAAACAAAGACTAAGTAATACTATTTTTTATTTAAAAGAGTTAGCTACAGTGGTTTCGTACATTTCATGTGATGGTGCACAACTAAACAGACAAAAAATGCTTGAAATGGGTTCTGTTGTTATTCTTTAACACCCTGGCTATTTTTTCTGGAAATGTTTTCGATGTACCAAAACGACTTTTCTACAGATTTATTATGAATTGATGATAATGATTTTTTTGTTTTATCTCTCACTACTGTGCAAATAAATATTTTTCCTTTCTTTCTTTCTAAACTGGTCTGAAAAATCAGGGGAAAACCCGTGGCATACATGTACCTAAAACTGTAAACGAAATAAACAATTAGTAATAAGTGCTAAAACAAGCTTAGCCTTTATTTTTAATCCTTCCGCAGTATTATCTATTTCTTTGGGATTTATTTGATAAAATTATGTTTCGTGGCCTTCTTTTTATTGAAGTCATTTCTATTTTAGTCCAGGTACTTTCCTCGTGTGCATTACGGAAAATGGATACCAGAACTGATTAAAATATGACGTCATAACATAATCTTTCACTTGTGAAAGTAAAAATTAACACTGATCTCAAGGTTTTAAATTAGAAATTTTAATTTTTGTTTTATTTGCTTTGAATTCAGTTTTTTTTTAAATTCTGGATCGAAAGAGCTGGAAAGCGTTCTTTAGATACCAATTAATGGGATGCAGGCCGATGAACAATCACCAAAGTTAGATTACAATTTAATAGATAGATGTGTTGCTGGGATTTTTGTTGTACCAGTTGTTCTTCTCAGCAAAGAATTGTTGGGTGGGATCACTCAAACCACTCGTGTTAATTTAGTGCCCTCGCGTGCGCTCGGGCACCAACATAACACTCGTGCATAGTGGTGTCAGGCAAGCGTTTTGAGGGACTGCCTGTATGTAGAACTTTGACGTTCAAAAAGTGCTGGCTTGTAGCCAAAAAATAAATGACTTATGATTTTGATTTAATGTTATGCTCAGCAGTAGCAAACACTTTTGAGATCCTGACTTCAATTATGGTCAGGCAAAGTGTTATTGGGTTTTTCCAACTGGAAATTCTCAGTAGCAGCCCAGAGAATGGACTTGTGGCCAGTTGATGGAAATAGGCTCACCCTCACATAACATGGGCATTAAATATAACTGGCCAATTGTACACACTAGATGTACACCTCTAGCCTTCTAACTAGTCTAACTACTTCTAACCCTTCGAAGAATATATGCGTGATGTTATATTAGACGTAGGGCAATGCGCCACCGGTACATGGTATAGTATATGGCACGCATACGTACAAAACGTTTTGGGAATACTTTCATGGTGCGCAGCTAAGGAGTGAAATTCCCTGCCGGAGTATTTGTTTCCTGATAGCTACAACCTCGGAGTCTTTAAGTTATGAGTCAATAGGTTACTTCTTAGCAGGTGTGCTTCACCGTCGACCATATCATCGCTTACCATCAAGCGAGATAGTAGTCAAACGCGAGCCTATCGTCAAATAAAAAATAAAATATTATGTTTAATGTTCTTTTCGCAGAGACTGTTAAAGTTCTGACACCAGTCTAGCCAAAGGGTATCGTGTTACCCGGTTACTGGGTTGTGAAGGTCAGATATGCAGTCGCTCTATGTAAAATACTCGTACTCAGTTGAATCCAGTAAGACTGGAAGCCAACCCTAACATAATTGGGCTAGGCAGATTGATTGTTCTTTTCGCACAGAACCGATCAGTGTGGCGACTCTTGGGGAAAGCCTATGTCCAGCAGTGGACTTACTTCGGCTGAAATAATGATGATGATAAATACTCTTTTTTTCTTTCATAGATCTCTCGTTCGGGAGCCCGACGCGTGGTGCTTCAGCAAGCGACGCCGGCGATGGCGGGCCGGTTCCGATGCGAGGTGTCGGCTGACGCGCCCACCTTCCACACGGAGATACGATCAGCACCACTCGAAGTCGTCGGTAATTACCATCATGTTATATTACAAATGTATTAAGTTATGTATGGTCAACATTGATTTAGAACTTTTCGATTACGAATTGAAGAAAAGATTATCGTTGTTACATGTTCCAAAGAATGGTATCAACTCATAGGAAATGTACCTTGTACGACATATCATCAATCATACGACCAATATAATGAATTATTGAAAAGTTCTAAGTTGGGCCAGTTTTGGTATCCATCCTTCCGTTGGCCATCGTTTCTCATCATCAACAACAGACTTACGGATATGGCTTATGGTTCAATCAAATTCCGATAGTCTAAGGGCTCTATGAACGACTTTATATTTATTATCGAAGTAAAACTTACCAGCAGTAAAGTAGAAAGTATAACATTTAATGACATATCATCAGGTAGGTATACAAACATAGTGTAACCCAAAACCCACTGACCGATATAATTAAGACCGATGTTTATTAAAAACAGAACAATTATCTGAATTATCAAAACAAACCCTATCGAGATTTTATTGTAATGTTTATTTTTACAATCGTACCGTTAACACAAACCGCTGTTTTCGTCTCTCTCAAAAATCTATTATTAAATCATCAAAAACAACTGAACTGTGGTGTTAAATTACTTTTTTATTCAACCCAAAATATTCCAGGTTATTTTCACTTCAATCTGTAGGTTATAATTTCGGTGGAAATATCAAAAATTATCATATTTTAGGAATATTAATGCAGTGGCCGGCCAGCAATTGGCGTGGGATTAGGATTACCATAACTTTGGGAATTATTGAAGGCAATATATAATGACATTGGAATCTGAAATTAAATTTCACTTTGGTAAAATGAAGCCGGCAATAGCACAATCACAAAATGTGTGAAACGGAAAGAGGAAAACGTTATACAAAAGTAATAAAATTATCGTCGCAATCTTCAGTCAAAGAGAACATTTTGTTGACACATCAATTTTGAATGATAATGTAAGTATTGGAGGAAGATTCTATACCAGTTTATAAAATATCAAAATCAGTCTATCTACCTATACTTTTCACAAGTTTTTTAGAATAGGTTTTCTAGTATGATCGGATGCAGCACGTAGCTGAATACCAGAGGCTCTAGACTTTGTAAGTAATTGATCACGTGATTTTAACCAATTTGTCAAAAAGGAGGAGGTACTTTTACTATGCGTACATCTAAGGAGTGGAATTCCCTGCCGATGTCTGTATTTCCTGATAGCTACAACCTAGGAGTCTTTAAGTCAAGAGTGAATAGGTTTCTTTTAGGTAAGCGTGCTACGTCGTCGACCACATCATTGCTTACGATCAGGAGAGATGGTGGTCAAGCGCGAGCATATCAAAAAAAAGGTGCTATGTTTGACTATTTTTTTTTTCTTTTCTTCTCATTGCATCTCCGTTAGTTGTGGACCAATTGTCATAATTGGAAAAATTCTAATATTTATTTTTTTGCAAGAGTATGTTCGGAAATTGGTCCCATTTTAATTTGGTGACGATCTGATGTAGAACTTCGGAGATATACAACAGAACTCTTCAATAAATAGCGGCAGATCTCTCGGGATCTTCACCTTGGTACACTCTCATTTCACCGGTTATGTTCAAGTTTCATGATATTCGGGTAATGTATTCTGGCATTATAGGCCCTTACTAAACAACTTGCCTATTAGGTAGGTACAACGAAAAAGTGAAAAATAAAAAAAACTTAAAAATAACAAGTAAAATTTCACAATTTAAAAAACCCCCGACACATTTGTCTTGCGAAAACACCCCAATTCAAACAATAAAATGCCCATAACTTTTGAAAGGCTAAACCGATTTTATTCAAACATAGCTAAGAACACTTTCGACAAAATTACCTTTCAAACAAAAAAAACTAAATTGAAATCGGTTCATCCGTTTAGGAGCTATGATGCCACAGACAGACACACAGATACACAGCAACACACGTGAAACTTATAACACCCCTTTTTTTCCGGCGGGGGTTAAAAATACTACCGTTTTCCAAATAAAAAACTACAAAGTGAAAAATAACTTTCTTTTTGGAAGTCCATAACGAAAAAAAATGTTACTTAACAAAGACACCGACTCCAAAAAAGAACGTTATTTCTCATTTTTTTATTTTTTTTTGGAAGTCGGTAGTACCTATATTTTTGGAAATAATTTTTTTTCGTCATCTTGTAACTCCCATACAATTTTGCCTCTTTGACAATCACTGTCTAAGGCCTTTGTACATATTTTACTTTAATTTAACCGTCACAACCCAGTGACTGGATAACGCGATACTCTGATAAGTCAACTGACAGTCTGTCGACCAGTCTTGCCAATGACTGCTTTTCAGACTTACGGGTTTTCTCACATATATAAATCTAACTAGATGACGCAATTCCATGTACTTAGCTTGTCAAATAACGGAATAAAATTACGATCAATGATGGTACTTTGAGGTTTTCATTTACCATTATCGACACCGGAAATCCACCGAAATCTAGAAAAATGCCTAATTATGCCATATTGAGCTGTAAAACTGTATAGAAAAAGTTGGCCGAGGCATTGGAAATGTTTTCTTTCATTTAAGTAAGGTAAGTAAAAATTGTGTGTGAAAAAGTGGCACGCTTCGTTTTCATACAGATAGATTGACTTGCGTTATCTAGTTAGATTTATGTCTGTGGGTTTTCTGAATACACGTTACGACAATAAAAGATCTAAATGACAGCGGAGACTAACAGCTTTGATAAAACAACAAACACACCTTGATAAAAATAAAACAGCGTACGGAACATATTAGGTAGGTTAGGTACACCGGTAATTTGAGGAAAACCTGTACGGTGACAGTGAATCGGGTCGAGAGCGTAACCGACGAACCTCACTGAAGAAGCTCTTCACCCGACGTAAACGTTATTCCAGTACATTGAACAACATTACCGACACGACAGTCGCACTGAAATCCTACTAATATTGTAGGTACTTTGTGAAAGTTTTGGATGTCTCTCAGAGTTTGTATGTTTGTTCCTATAAAACGCTTTATACAGTTTGGCGTATAGATTGACTATCACATCATCATCAGCCCATTAATATTCCCACTGCTGGGACACAGGTCTCCTCTCTGTGAGAAGGAATGGGCCGTAATCCACCACGCGGGCCCAGTGCGGGTTGGTGGATCACATGACTTCGAATTTTTGGTTCTAGGACTTGCCGGTTTCCTCACGATGTTTTCCTTCACCGGTTTGAGAACAGTGGTGAAGAAATAATATACACAAAATAAACCGCCTGCCTGGGCTCGAACCCACGACCTACAACTCGTAAGTCGCGCCCGATACCACTGGGCAACCTCTTGGCTTGTCTTAATATATGGAATAGTTTTTAGTCGGGCAATTATTATAGTTTCAAAATACAGCAATATTTTTTTTGGTATGCGAGTGAAACTGCTGAAAATATAGTTATGAAATAAAATATACTCGATGAATTTAACTAAGCTTACAAGTTACGAGATAATATTACATCAAAAGTTTTCAGATTAGTCATAATGTTGAAGTTAATTATCCTTTTATAGTTCGTTGCTCAGATAATAACTTACTCGTAATCTGTGGTTAAGTATTAGTTACCTACTGATAAAGTTTTGAGCTAAAGTAAGTCAAGTTTGAGAGTCTATTTGAGCGAGTTTACTTTAATTTATTTACTTCTGATTTAATTTATTTACCGCTAATCACCTCTGATTCTATGAAATCAGTAGTAGTGATTAGGTACTCAGGAATAGGGATGTTTCCTGGGAAGAAAAATGATGATTATATTTAGTCCGTCAGTGAGGTCTAGTGGGACAGACCGAATAATATTGGACACATATTTTTCTTGACCAGATCAATAAAAAATTTAACAAAGTTCAGGAGTGGGGCCTCGTCGGTCACTATGTCAGTGTACTAACGGCGGCGTGACGTCACACGATATTTCAACGCATTATATCGTCGTCACTTTATGTTTACGTGTCAAAAGAAAAAAACGCGTCCAATATTTTTTAGTTAACAAAAAAAAACAAATGTTCAGTTAACATCCCTATTTTATCAAGGTGACAGAGATACATAGTTATAACATATTCACCAATATTGTTGACAGCTTTGTTCCAACGATGTCACTGTACCTCGATAGTTATTGTCACATAGATAACTAGGTATCTAACAGAGTATATACATATATTGTCGTAAGTCGTAATATCAAGAATCAGTTGGGTTGGTATCTGTTTCCAAATTTAAACTTGATCAAATCAAATCTTTTTATTGATTTGATTTGATCAAGTTTAAATTTGGAAACAGAAATTTGGAATTTGATGACGCGACAGGTAACGTGTTGGGCTGCATACATGACATATGGACAAGTTGGTCCCTTTTGTAGCTTTTATATAATTTATATTTATTATCACCATTATTTACGATCACCTTTCGGCATTTCCCAAATCCAAAAGGATTCACACAAACAAATGTTTCCAATGGCATATTTTAACATTATTATTATTACCTACTCCACATTATAATAACAATTAAACCCTACCACACGTTGCAGATTAATTGTATAATAACAATTAAACCCTACCACACGTTGCAGATTAATTGTAAGATAGTTTAATCGTAATCCAATTATTTCTCCTGTAATCGTTTAGTTTGTCTCCAACTTAATGGCTTCAGTTCCGGTTTCAAGACTGCAATCTTGGATTTAATCAGACTTCCATTTTCCATTCCCTTTTTATTATTTAATTGGTTAATTTCTAATCACAATCAGTTCCTTAGATCAGTCAAAGTCAAATATATTTATTCAATTAGCTAGTAGCACTTTTGAAGTTATTAAACTATTTGCTGATATTTGCAATAAACGATATAATAAATACTAGCTTCTACCAGCAGCTTCACCCGCGTGTATAGTGTTTTATTATCCCAAGATTTCACTACCCCGTGCTTATCGGGATAAAAAGTACTCTATTTATCCCGGTTATAAACTATCTTGCCAGTAGTAAGGAGGGCTATGCTGGAAACCATTGCCAGTAGTAAGGAAAATGGCCTCCTTTTGGAAGACCGTGATGGTCCAGAAGGAGGCTGCCGAGCGGGATCGTGAGAAGGCGGTTCCCGCTCGTAAAAGAAGGAGTCGTGGAGGCAACCGCCTCGACATCTAAAACTCCTTAACCCCGTCTGTATCATAGGCAGGCGGGACTCCGGGCTCACGAGCGGCCAGATTGGGGACTCTGTTCGCTCGGCATGTGACTCCAGGTAAGACGGTAGCACAGTGATCACGTGGGAGACACCTCGCAGTCTCCGCAGGGATGTGCCCTAACAGGTGTTGCACAGAGGGGGTTCCGGGGTGATCTTTTAAGAGGTAACGGGTCCCTTCCATGTGCTGATGGTGATCACCAGGGTGGTTTTAGTGAGGTTAAAATCCCACAATCCCTGGTCTTTTCACCAAAAGTCGAGGCGCCTTTTTAAGGTTTCCGCCAGACACAAACACAGACTTATCTGTGTGCAAATGTTCATCCAAATCTGTTCACAATAAACAAACTTACATCATTCGCATGAACAATATTAGTTAGGACCTACATATTGGTGTTTTATTTTTATATTTGAAAGCGAATTACAATCTGTTGCTCTTTAACAACAGTTTCATTTCCAGCGCTGATCTTTTCTGTATACAGTTAAGGTTTGATTAAGATCTTAATGCAGACTTTGAAGTCCAATCCGATTTGCTAAAGCCTTGGCCTTTATCATTGATAAAGTGAGCTCCTAATTTTATGCGGTGGAAGTCCGAAGTCGCTTGGATTTCATGCAGACATTATCTGGCGAATGCAGGTTCCATATGAGACAGCTCGGGAGCGTGGTTGAGATATTATAAAGCTGCAAGAGTTCGGATCTTGTTCGATGTTACCTTCTCGCAATTTGAAATGGGAATGTTTTAGAATTATGAACAAAAGTTTTAATTTAAATATACAATATGAAGATATACAATAGTTTACCAAAGTAACTGTCGTTACTAGATAAAACGTAACAAGTAAAGGATAAAATGAAATGAAATGCCAGAAATTTCTGTTTCAGAGGATGAACTAATTTAGTAGAGAGGAAAATGGAACGAAAATAGGATTCTTTTATGAATTTATATGTTACAAAATTTCTAACTAATTGAATTCTGTTTTCATAGAACGTGCGTGTATTTTATTTGTGGACACAAAATTGGATGTAGGTAATCTTATTTTCAATTCGTTTATTCATTTCAATCTAGACGTATTATATTACATTGTTAAATATTTCTTAAAACAAGCTTCTACGTTATTTTTTTTAAATTCAAACTTTTATATTGTAAAATTGCATTATCACAATTTAGCTCAATCGGATATTAAGAAGTTTGTCAAATTTGACATGCAAAATTTGATTACAGACTCCGCGCAGGTGAAATTAAATGAAAAATTGGAATAAATTGAATTTGAATTGTTAATATTTTTAATTGTAAAAACATTTAAAAATTATAATAATAGTAGCCCGCCAGTGCCAATAACAGTGTCCGAGCTACTGTCAGTTACAGCTCCAGAGAGAGGAACCTCCTAATAATAGCGTACCTTGATCCAGCTAGCTAACAAGAGCCTCCTAAGTTCTCAGTTGAGGCTTTTGGCCATCATGACTATTGGCCCAATGCCTGCTGTATTCACAACTCACATATCAACAACCACGCGAACCAAGTCAAGGTGTTTGATTTGCTTATTTTTCACGGCTTTCGCGAGGTTCCCATCATGCAGGAAGGTTTTGCCAACAATCATTGCATGCCTCTCAATTCGCTCCACCAGCACCACCATTTCTTCTTCGAAGCCTGTCGATGACAAACAGTCTTCTTAGTTATTTATCTTGCCTGGCTCAGTATATCATCACAGCAGGCTTATGGGCCACAATAGTCTTGTCAATAATGAATTGATGAAGGGGAGACCCCTCGAGAACTGGGTCATACCTGTAGTGATTACGGCCAATCCAACAAGAGTTATCTTGTTTTTATTACTACGACTAGGTCAGGCCGTATTTATACGATAATCAATTACGTACAAGGTTCATTAACCTAATTACTAAACAAGTCAATTTAAAAACAAACAATTCGTTCGGTAAACGTTCGTTATCGGCATTTGCATCGATACTACATAAAACGTCGGCAGTCGGCACCCCTCCATGTTGTTTACCGATTTCGTTCGGGACCTTCAAGGCTGCTACTACCCATGGTCACGCGACAATTATCCCTGTGGTGACACCACCAGACACTGACACTAATATTTTGAACCATGTATTTAATGGTAACCTGAAATTATTTTAGATATTTTCTCCTAATTACTAAACTACCGTATTCCAAGTAGGTTTGTCCGTGTAGATTTCAATTTTTTTTCTTAGTAGGTATGTACATTTTTATAAAAGTCCGAACTCCTGTAAAACCTAGGCTTTACTGGAAAAACCTAGGAGTTACCGGTATAACCTAAGATTTACCAAGTCTTGCTGGTAAAAGTCTGAAATGCTCTATAATAATCGCTAATATCGGGTGCGTGATGAGATGATAAGAACAATTAAGGTCTGATTGATTAGCTTCACATATTCATTCATTAACAGTAAAATATTTTTACTGTTAATGAATGTTTTTTTTTTAGTTTATATTTTTTAAATCCCTTCAGAAAATGACGGACAATACAATTTTTCAACATTTACTACAGTCTCTCAGGGAAATCCTAAGATTTGCCTTGTGATTGCTGGTAAAAGCCCGAAATAGCAATTATCAAAGATCATTTAGGACTTTTACCAGTATAACTTCGTAAATCTTAGGTTTTACCGGTAAATCTAATATATCGGCACTAAGGTCAAACAATAATAAATGATTTACTTTTTTTTTTACTTTGATATTATATAATTTAGAATCTTTTGACATAATTTTTCAAACTGTTTGACTTTATATTGATTTCTGTTTGATTTTATATTGAAATCTGTTTGACATTATGTTTTAATCCTGTTTTAACGTACACACAACATACTGTTTGACATTATTTTTAAAACTTATGGACATCATATTTAAAACAGTTTTAGCGTTTTACTTGATTTTTACTTGAAATATTATTTAATCATTCATAGTTCTTTGTATTTGTATGTAAATTGCATGTGTATATATTTAACACAATGTAAATTGTTTTATGAATTAACTAGCTTCTGCCCGCGACTTAGCCCGCGTAAAAAGTATTTTATCATTCCATGGGAATACAAACTATCCTATGTCTTTCCCAGGATCTCAAACTATGTCCATGTCTAATTTCGTCTCAATCGGTTCAGTAGATCCACCTAAATCGTCTTTTGTTGTTTCATAAACTAATAATGATAACATTAATTGTTTATCGAGGTTGGTATTTATGTCAAGTTTCATATTTATTAACCCAAGAAATCAAATACTTCCGTACAAAATTCAACACCCTCTATATCGTATTTTGGGGGTCGTTTCAAAAAACTATTAATGCCAACCTTTAATGTTTATTTAGGTTGGTAATTAAGTCAAGTTTAAAAGGAGATGTTCGATTTTGGGCCATCACTATGTACACTACGTAGATAAATCGGAAAAAAATAGAGGAATACTATAAAAATACTAACAAATTAATTTGAAGAAGGGTACATGCGTAAAAAATAATCATTTGATCAATGTTTTTACTACGATAGCCCTATTTTTAGGGCACCCATGACAGTTGTGTTTGACATGACATTCGACGACTTTGACAGTTTTAAGAAGTGACGTCTTTGAGTCATTCTTTACTTTGGCTTTGAATTAGATAGTTTCGGCGTTTTTAGTGGTTGTTTTAGTTTTGCAAATCATTTTGCTACTACGGATATTGATTGATTGATGTCTGTTGCAATTGAACTCGTGTTGTTTTACTAACGCAGATTTTACGATGACAATCAATCAAATGTCATTGTCAAAATGACATTTTTCGCATACTACTGATCTGATCCACCATGTTTAATAGATGTTGTGTTGCTCTACTTGACAAAGTTAATTTAAGTTTACATTGAAATGAAGTGAAATTAAAGAAAATTAACAATAAAAACGGTTACTATAATACTTAGCGATATTTACATAATGTGTACATAGACCTGGCCCAGGCTCCATAAATTTCTGGAACATCTCCTTTATTAAACCAAGAAATAGGTTTTTTCAAAAACACTTTAACATCGCCTAAATCATCTTTTGGGGCTAGTTTAAAAAAAAAATAACAACCTTCCAAGAAATCTGATTTCTTCATACAAACTTCACACCGCCTAAATCATCATTGGTAGCTTCGAAAAACTAATAATAGCAACCTTTATCATTTACTTTTATTTTTACTATTATTGCCAAGTTTGAAGAATTTTGTCCGACGGAAATAGATCTTTCAAACCCCCTTTTTACCCCCTAAGGGGTAAAATTGTCAAAAATCCTTTCTTACTGGTCACTTAGGTCATTTGCAGAACCTTTTTGCCAAATTTCATGCTTCTAGGCTTAGTGGTTTTGACTGTGCGTTGATCGATCTGTCAGTAAGTCAGCCAGGTTCTTCTTTTATACATTATAGCTGACCCCCACGGCTTCGCTCTCGTCAACTGGCTATCTAACTACCTAGCACCTACCCATCCACCAACCTTACCGACCTACCAACCTACTCACCTGCCCTACCGATCAATCTACCAACCCTACCCTACATCACTACCTACCCTATCCTACATACCCTTACACTACACTACCTACATACCCATCTACCCTACCTATCAATTTGTTAAACTATTTATTTGAATAAGAATTAATACTACAATACGAATGTAACCAACTTTTGTTTCTACCGGCGATCTAATTAAATTTTAGAACATAAAAGCTGCTATTGTGACTTAACTATGATAGTGAGATATATTCTCTCAGTCTTTTTTGTAGTAAATAATGAGTACTTTAATCATGTAGTACATAATTTTTATATATCCTCAATAGTTTTCCCAGCGCACGCCAAATAATGGATTTTATAGGCAAATATTGCTACATTGGGTTACATTATTGCAATTTGCATAAGAATTTATAACTTTTTTGGAAATAAATTATAGCCTATGTTACTCGGGAATAATGTAGCTTTCCATAGGTGAAACAATTTTCAAAATCGGTCCAGTAGTTTCGGAGCCTATTCGGTACAAACAAAAAAATCTTTCCTCTTTACAATATTGGTATAGATGAAATGAAATTTAAAAGCCTCGGTTTTACCGTAGTTCGGGCTTTTACAGTAACATTTACATTCTACGCCCAATACTTAGGTACAACTTCCATAAAGATTGATTGGTAAAAATATCTGCCCATGTAATGCTTCTTTAGGGTCTCTTTAAGTAATTATAATCATCAACATTTCAGCTGAAAGACGACCACTGCAGCTAATGATAGGCGCCACCAACTCGACCGGTCTTAATAGACTAGTTAACAGTATAACTGTGTTAATAACACAATACAATTACGCAAATAAAGTAATCATTGCTTCAGCATTCCAGCCGAAATAATGGAGCAACGATCACTGACTAGTCCAATCATGCCAAATACGAAATTCCAAAAAAATGGGTCGTTCCGTTTTTAACATGATATCGCAATAATTTAACAGTCAGAGAATCTTTCACATTTCTGTACACGTAGCTGTAGACAGAGCGGTCCTAGAGAAGTCTATAACTCGACAAAGCTTTGTTCTCGTAGCGAATTTCTGCGTGAAATTTCCTTTTCAAAAGTAAAATTCCATCTAGATTAATTTCTGAGTCATCTAACTAATCTTATTAATCTTCTTTCTTACTCACCTGCACCTGTAGCCAAGTTGACAATCTATAATCGATAACGCTAGTAGAAAACGAATCAATGTATGAGAATGACACATCTGAACGTTAAGTCACAGTGCAAGTTCATACAAATAGAAGGAATTAACGATTATAGAAAGAGATTAGATACGAAACGTTTGTAACTTGGCTAGGGGGGCTGGACTTTTCTTTTATCTAAAAGCCCTTTTTATTTAAACATATCGGGTTTGTATAAGATGTATGTAGGACTTCGATGAATAGTCAGATGTAGGAGATTGATAACGGCACATTAAAAGCGTGGAGCTACGCGTGCGTATAGTCACGAGTACTGACGACTGAGAGTGTCACGGCCACGTGACACGCACGCATAAAACGCGCGTAAACCAAATACGCGTAGGTATTTCATAATAATAAATTGCATGGGTGAATAGTATTGGAATATCCCCAAAGTAAGAGTGAACTGCAGCTTAATTGCGTAATTGAATTCGGCAGGACATACTCCATGAAAGAGTATGACAAATTCACTTTATATAAATAATTAGGTATTGCCAAAAATTTGGAAAGAGTATCTTCACCAACGAAAGCGTCCAATATTTTTTGGAAATACATAATTACTTATTTAAAGTGAAAATTTGTAATACCGTTTCATGGTTTCATACAAGGGGTATGCTGAAGGCTGCTGAGCCTATACATCTTCGCATCTTCTCGATCGTTCCATTCTAGACTTCATCCATAGCTTGCCATCAAGTGAGATCGAAGACAAGAGATGGCTCATCACGAAAAACAAAATTGCCTTTAACATTACCAGATACGAGTATCATTCACCTCTAAAATCTCTGCTTTAATCTAATTTTGTTGACCGGAACGAGAATCCCGAAACCAAAACACTTGCTTAGGTTGCTATTTTGCATTCAGTACGAAGTACGCTCGAGACGTGTGACAGCGGGTTTTCAGCCACGTCACAAACAAGCAATTTCGAACAATAAGAATAGTGTTAGAAAATAGCTTCATATTAACATAATTGTGAGTAATGAGGCGAAAAGTTCAGAAGATAAAGTTGAATGCAAAGCTTGGAGGACAGTGGCTATAGAAAAGATTTTTTTAAATCAAAATATACATTTAAAACAGCCAGTACGAATAGAAACACAATTATACCTAGGTACCTGGTCTTTTCAGAGGTCACGGAGTCCCTTCTACGTGCTGATGGTGATCACCGGGGTGGTTTTAGTGAAGTAAAAATCCCACACTCTCTTGTCTTTTTCCCAAAATTCCAGGCGCGTTTTGAAGGTTTCCCCCCGCAAACAAAAAAAAAGGTACCTAGATATAAATAATAGCGTGAGAACATGTACCAAGATTTAAAACAACTCGCCGTTTAAATTTCGTTGTAAAATCCAGTGCTCGTAGTTTTTGTCGCACTAAATCGATCTTGCCGCACAGCTTGTTACGGCAGTTTAGATCGAAGGAATCGCATTAAGTTCTCTCACAAGATTTTACTTTGCACATTGGTAGAAATAGCATTTCCTTGTGAACCGACGTAAACTTGGGTCTTCATTTTGTATTTACGACCATTCCAAAGATCGTCCCCATAATATTTTGTTAATGGCCGTTGGAACGACGCGATAGACATTGACTCTGAAACGAAACACGAAACTTTGTATTTCCTCATCGTGTAATAGACCCCCAGGGCTCCATAACGTTGTGACTTACTACAGTCGCGCACCTCTCTAAATTATAGGGCTTTACCTGCCCCATCATGACGTGATTCTCTGCCATGAATCACGACTGACGAGCTCATTTGTGCGACGTGATACTGCTATACAGATTAATTGGCTTCAAAGGATTCTTGAGATCTGAGAGCCGCATTTTCAATGTTTCCGTACGTACGAGTATAATGTGAGTAACAAGTTAACGGAATAGACGCGATAGTTACTAGTATGTATAGGTATACGTATCCCAGGCCCTTCCTTATAATTACAGCGAGATTAAATACATCACGTATTCCCGGAACGTTCGTCGGTATTTATTTATACGCTGGGGAGGGTTCATAAAGTAAAACAAATCCCTTAATATAAAGAGATTTGATTGTAAGCGCCTTGATTTTTTTCCTATCTGGAACGCACGGCGTGACCCACAAAGGGAAATAAACAAACGTGCCATAAACACAGCTGCCTGTATTAATGTGATAGCTCGGAACAAAATACACCTTCATATCATTTAATCATAACCGTTATTTATCGTGACCGTGGCTAAGTAAATACTATTTGGAAACCTCATGCTGGTAATTTTATAGTTGTTTGCCCAATACTGGCTAGACTGTATGTTCAAATACAGAATTTATTTATGTTGTACAAACTTTGTTATAGAAAAACATATTAATACATATAAATGATGTATATATACTCTCAATGTTTCATAAAAATATAACTTACTAGCTTCTGCTTGCGGCTTCGCCCGCGTTAAAAGTTTTTTATTATCCCATATACCAGGTATCATCTCAAACTGTCTATGTCAAATTTTATCTAAATCAGTTCAGTAGATCCAGAGATTACCCCCTACAACATCACAAACTTTACCTCTTTATAATATTATTAGTAAAGACCGGATTATATGGAGATTAAAAAAGCTTGAAATATGCATGGAAAATGCGTAAAAAAAATATGCATGTATGTCTATTATTACACTTATCAATAAGGTAACTTATCGAAAAATATACGAAATATAGCTAAAACATGCATCATCACTAGATATTAGATATAATATACAATTTCCGCTGTGAATGGGGTAAATATACAATTTCATATGCAAATGCATAAAACCGGTCTCCAATTATCAGTAAAGAAGAAAAGTAAATTCGTCATTTAATCAATAACAGCTAAGTCTTACCAGCGTAAAAATTGCGTAGCTTCATAGCCCAATCTTCAGAAACGCCCCACTGACCTGCCAGCCAGACCTTTGCAGACATTACACAAACTACGGCATGAAAGCTTTTGAGTGTTCGCCTAACGTTGGCCATAAAGGGAATTTCATGTTTTTGTCAAGAACAGACTAACACGGTCATATTCATCTTGACTCTTACAGCGTACGTAACATTTACGCGATGTTCCGGCGAAAGCTAAAACTGTATAATGTTAACCACACTGAAGTGATAATTAGCAAAATGGTACAGCTATCAAAACGCCAGCGGAGTGGTTAGTTACCTACATTTGAATCTCTAGCCCCTCGTACTACTTGACATGTAAAGTAACCACGTTCATTAAAAAAATTAAGCCACGTACGTACTAATTAATGTAACCACGTGACTTTGTGGCGAGTGCGCTTGAAAAAAGTACAACATCAATTTATTATTTCACGTAATTTTTATGACCCTTTTCGTACTACCAACGAAAATTGATGCCGAGTACTTGCCAAAAGACTCATGATAAGCTTGTTTAAAAATCTGAAAGTTTAAAACTATCTTTTGAATGACCATTTTATTTTGCGACAGTATGCTAATATTATGATAGCATGTTGTACAAGATAAGCTGGCGTTGGAATCTTTCCAGCTGCGACACATTTTCTTAGTCAATAAAGCTTAATAGTGGCACATAGCGACTGGCTTGTCAGACTAGATACTGGCTGCCTGGGAGCTTTTGTTATGACGCTATGGGAGAGAGCTGTATTCGACAGAAAGCCATTTGGGTTACATAATGGACACAAGCATCCTCGCAGGGTTTGCTCGGGCTCTGCTAATTTGGTCGTTTAGAAGCGGCATACTGTATGTATTGAATGGCTTAGGTAGTAGGCAACTACTATTATTTTATGCAATTTTTGAGTAATTTACAGCTAGTGGATTGATGTAGCAATGACTACGCCTAGTTATGTTTCAAACACATACAATTTACAGCCACTTTAAATATTTTGGCGCACGGTTGGCGCAGCGGTTGAGCAATTGACTGCTGCGCTGCGTGTCGCGGGTTCGATTTCCGAGTGGAACAAATATTTGTATGACCTACAGATAGTTGTTCCAGCTCTGGGTGGTGTATGTGAGTTTATAATCGCTCATTTGGTGCAACAATGGCGTAATTACACTTTTTTTCTAAGTCTCGCCAAAATGCCATACCTTTAATCTGAATCTTTGATTGCATCTCCTGTAAAATTTCTAAAAGTGTAATTACGCCATTGTTGCACCAAATGAGCGATATGTTTGTAAACGCACCCACCATAAAGGAAGAAATTCCTAGTGTGGGGCAAGGTTTAAAAAAATAAAAAAATGTCAGGAAGTCGGTCAGTTAGTGAGAAAAGCGAAGCTATTTGCACGTTTAATAATCAAAATCTCAAATGGAGAAGAACGTGCAAGAATCTCCATGGCCTCTCTTAGCAATCAAACGAAAGTTATTCGCTAAATCAGCACCCTGAATACACAATACCCGGATAATCTCGTGTTAATATAATAAGGGTCAAACTTGGTGGAATCTTAATATTAGAAGGGAAACTTTCTTTCAAATTCTTTTACTCGATCTGGGTACAACTTTGCAGCGGACTTCCGGTAATAAAGCCAATAGCGTGTTTTTTATGACTATGATTATTATTATTATTTGGTAAGATACGTTAGCAGCTGGTTAGCTAGTGTATGTAATAACTGGTACGCTTTTTATAATGCCCTATTGGTGATCTGACTGATTACAAGAGCTAAGCTTCAGTTCAATAAATAAATAAATATTAAAACCCTATTCAGGTAACTTAAACGTTACATATAAAATAAACCTACCTATTTTTCTGTTTCTTCTTCTCGTTTGTATATTTTGTGTGTGTGCATAAATGGTTAAATAAATAAATAAATAAATAAATAAATAAATAAATAAAGTTCCAAACAAAATGTCAAATCATAATAAAAATTTAAAATTACGTAACATCAAACAAAATCAATCAAAATAAATAAAATCAATTATGAGCTAAATGACAATTAATAATAAAATTAAATAATGTCAATTCATACTTAATTTAAATAAAGCCAACCAAAAACTTAAATAAAAATAAAATCACATAATTATAAATACATCATCATATCAGCCAAAATACGTTACCACCACCACTGCTGGATATATGCCTCTCTCAACCGTCCCCACATTGACCGGTACCGTGCGTATATATATATATAGTTATAAATAGACATAAAATAAATTCAAAATCAACTGATATTAATACATTCTCTCCGAAAGCCAATGTTTTGGCTTTAAGAGAGGATACCTATCAGATCAAAATATGTATAATAAATATTTGAAATTTTCAGATTTCTAAATGTATTTGTATGGAAATGTAGTCCCCAAACGATACAGAAGAAACCGTTTTTGGAACATTGTTCTAACAACTTATTTCTTCGTTGGACAGAGGCTCCTGAATGGGGTCCCAAGCTGGTGTCAGATCGGTCGTGGTACGGCGTGGGGTCTACCCTGCGAGCGACGTGCGCCTCCCCGCCTGCGCATCCACCAGCTAACCTGACCTTTGCACTCAACGGACGTGAGGTGAGCACGTGTCTTTTAACCCTTTATACAAACGACAGGACTCTGGAACTGCAAGAGGCCCTAGACAAGTGACATTCTATCATCGAAAGTGTGGCGATAGCGATTAGAAAAATTACATAAATGTATGGAAATGTCAAATGCTATCAAAATTTCAAGTGATCAATCCCTTAATTCGACTATCGCCATCGCTCATGAAGATGGGTCTAACCGCGACAGCCATGTGTTGGTTGTGTGGGGAATATACGGAACGCATGGAGCGCCTTCTGTGCACATGCGATGCACTGGCTCGTACGCGAATGAGTCTCCTAGGGATTGGCTTATATCTCCTAGTCTCGTTGTAAAACTCATGAACAGAGTTTTCAACGAGATTGGGGAGGAGTAGGTTGTCGAGTAGGTAGGTAGGTGTCCGAGTTATATCTCGGCCCCTCCACAAGATAAGATAAGATAAGATCGCCATCGCTAACATCGAATAACACTTGTTTAGAGCTTAGAGGTCAAAAACTCTACAAGAGGCTCAAACTCTTGGGCTCAGCTCCCCCTCGATCAGCGATAAAATGTTGCCGAAAAGTGAAAATGTAAGGAATTGACCACGTGATACTCGTATCTCGATAGAGCATGTTAATCTGTATTAATATATAATATTATAGAGAGGAATGATTTGTATTTTTGTATGTAACGAATAAACTTAAAAACTACTGAAATTATTTCAAAAATTCTTCCACCGTTGGGAAGCTACTCTATCCCAGGGTGACATCGGCTACTTTTTATCTCTGTATTCCCTCGGGAACGGGTACTACGCGGGTGAAACCGTGAGACGTCCGATAGTCCCTTTTTTTTGAATCTCTGGGAATCTTAATCACAAAAATGTAATGTTGCCTAAGGTACGAAGAGTTGCGGAAAGACTTGTATAAAAGATATTTACACTTGAAAATGTTTCGGAATTTTATAAAGTTGGTAAAAGTTCTTTGAAGTTCCCCACAAAACATGCCACATGAAACGCCATTGGCGATTGCCGAGTAATTTCGATTACCCGTGGCTACACCAAAATTAAATGAAAACAATAACATTTCGGGGAGCAGAGTACAATATAAAACCAATATACATAAATGTACCTACTTGTATTGTTGTATTTTAAGTAAAGTTCGACGTTAAAATCAATATTAGTTCTGTGCCGCTAGAGGCAGAAGTCAAAGATAACAATAATAACTCGGGTCAGTAGATCGATGTTGTATTAATATGGAAGGCAATGCTCGGCGTCGACGATTCTTTTTCGACCAATAATTTGATTAACATCAAAGGCAGCAACTTATATTGTACCTGTGCAAGAGAATTGAAATTGATATGGAAAAACGTGAGTTTGTTAAAATAGGTTTCCTTTTTGACACACCGTATTTTTTGGTTCCTGATCAAAACACTGCACTGTTTCAATTTAAAGACAGTATCTACTTTTCTAGTTATTTAGCAGTCAATGAAAATCGTATCATAAACAGTATAAAAAAAGAGGGCAGGTATCTGAATTCAGTATTTGGAAATAATAACTAATCATATTCTACTTTAATGCCAAAGCTTGGCAGGTTTTCGGGCTTAAGTAGAATTTGACAAATACAACGTTTTAACTACAAACTCTAATCAGAAACCGTCCTTTAGCAGACTGGTAAACTATATAGTCTAAGTCTTCTTCTTCTTCTGAATCTTTGGCAAACAAAATAGGTTCTAACTAAAATTCAAATAGCCTTTATTTCTGACTAGCTGTCCCACGCGGCTTCGCTCCCGTCAACTGGCTTCCTACCCTACCCTATCCTACCTACCTACCCACCTTTCATTTTTTTAAACTATTAATTTTAATAAGAATCAATACTACGATACGAATGTAACCAACTTTTATTTGTATCGGCGATCTAATTAAATTTTAGAACACAAAAGCTGCTATTGTGACTTAACTATGATAGGTAGATATATACCTTGCAGACTTCTTGTAAGTAATAATGAATCCTTTAATCATGTCAATTCAATTATTTAATGTCGCCGATGCCGATTTTAAAAATCAAATTCATGTATTAATTTTATACAGATCAACTGTTACAATTTAAATTCCAAATTGCAATCATATTCTTCATCATGGTATTTTGTTTGTTTTTCATTGTGACGTCAGTAACATTGGCATCATCATATCAGTAACATTGGCATCATCGTCACCAAAATAGGTTAAATACACTTAAAAGAGGAAATGTCTAGTCGTTAATGTAGATGTTTAACTGAAATTAAGGCCACGGGGTGGAGAGGACATTAAAAACAGTTACCCGAAGCACATGTTACACCGGGGATTTTACACTTCGTATTCGCTTTTTAACCTGAATAGTTTTACCTTATCTGTGAAAGGATTTTTGTAATGACCTTAATGTTAGAGCAGTACCTACTTACCTTTGAAACCATATTTAAAAGTTCCTGCCAAAATGCTTTTGATTTTTGGTAAGGTTAAACGTGTAACCGATGATTTGTAAACACTACAATTCATATGACCCAACCGAGCGCGAGTGAGTATGTAAACTCAAGTTACACAAAGCAAATTCCCCTCAGAAATATGACTACAAATTTTCCGGAGCGACTGAAGTATTTTGCTGACAAACTATATTGAAATTGACATTTGAAAAATGCGTTTGATCAGCAGACAGGGTCCGCATGTCCACGAACAATGGCACAGTACTTGCTTCACTTTGACGCGACCGTTGTTGTTTTTGCCGCCGTCACTGCCCGCTGCGTAGGCCAGTTCATTAATCACAAAACAGCTCAGAGCTATATAAGCTTCCTTTATCTAACGTAGAGCTATGTAATATCCGTAATATTTCCCGCTCAACCGTTGTGCGTCCCAGAATTATTATATTATATTGTATTTTTCCCAGATCGACATGGATTCTCTTATCCACGAGTTGCCTTCGTGGTTCAAATGGGACCCGCCTCCAAAGCCGGAAACTACAACTACGGAACAGCCGGATGATGATGTGAATTTTAATATATTCCACGATGAAGGAAATATACAGTACTTGGATGAGTCGTATATAAATTTGCATAAAGAGGAGATAAGAAGGCCTTCGAAGGAGAGTTTGAAGCCGGCGTTTGAAAGAACGGGTCCAGATAACAGGCTGCCGTCGGTGGGGGAGGTGTCGTTTGTGGTTAGGAACGAGGCGTTCGAGCGAGGCAGTCTCCGGCTGACCTGCATAGCGAGCATATACAACCTGCACGCGGCACGCGCAGAACTAATTTTCGATATGGAGCAGCCAGAGGTTGCCTCCGTGCTAGGCGTCCGTAATAGAGCAGTAGGTAAGTGCAATCGATACTTGTGTATATAGCGACTCCGGGTCGCGAAATAGCGCCCGGGTAAAACAGTGCGCCCGTATTCTGGACATTGTATAATCTTTGTTGGCCTTGACTTTGTCGCATTATGGTGCAATTTATATGTAGGATAGATGTAGGTGATGCCTGCTATGCTTATCTTTTGAAACTTATTCTACCTACCTATATATGAAAAACATATGGAGAAATATTAGCCCCATAAGTTTATAACGTAACTTATAGAGTGAAAGTATAATAAGCAACCTGTCATCATCTGCCTAGCCTTTTCCCAACTATGTTGGGGTCGGCTTCCAGTATTACCGGATTCAGCTGAGTACCAGTGTTTTACATGGAGCGACTGCCTATCTGACCTCCACAACCCAGTAACTAGGTAACACGGTACCCCTTGGCTAGACTGGTGTCAGATCTCAAGCTTCTGACTACTACTATAATAAGCAACCTGTATTGAAATAATTTTGTAACCTGCTGAGATAATAACAGAAAATGTAAATCTTATCGTAGCATATGGTAACAGAATAAAAGGGCATACAAAATAGCCGCGGAACGGCTAAGGATAAAAGTGCATAGTCCGGTAATGCGGTTTAGATCTCGGTTCAAACCATTTTGCTCGTACCAAGACTATAAATAGGGCACTGTATTTATGTATCTTCATATAAGCTTGTTACTGCCTCGTTGGTCTAGTGGGCGCAAGCGTTAGTGCTGAGTATAAGGTCCAGGGTTCGATTCCCGGGTCGGGTAAAGTGTAATTGAGGTCTTTTCATCTGGCATTTCTCGGTAAAGTCAAAGTCAAAAATATTTATTTCAAGTAGGCCAGAAACGGCAGTTTTGAATTTCAACAATAAAAAAATTACATGTTATAATAAATTGATGTAGTAGTAGCAGCCTGGGGATTGTTACGTATCTTACAAGAGCAAAACGATAGCGATTTTTGCGAAATAATTTTGCTATTCAATACAGCTAGCAATAATTAGCAAACGATTGTGTAGGACCTATCATACCTACATTGTGGGTAATGCCAACTTTTATGAAATAAAGCGTTTGATTGCGCGGTGATTGCTTTTTTATTATCTTTAGGCTTGTGCTTGAACACTATCTCAACTGATGATAAGCGATGATATGGTCGACGATGAAGCACGCTTGCCTAGAATAAACTTATTCACTCTAGACTTAAAGTCTCGCAGGTAGTAGCTATCTGGAAATACAGACTCCGGCAGGGAATTCCACTCCTTTGCTGAACGCATAATTGTTTCCAAAACGTTTGGTTCTTATGGGTGGGATGTCGACCATGTACCGATGACGCATCCCCGTACGTCTGGTAGTCCGTAGTGATGGCACGGGCTGGGCGGAATTAGTTATTGCTGTTTCTTACGTAATAAGCCTGCAGGTATTTGTGCCCCGTTGATGGAAAAAGGGTGGCCCCGTATAACATGGGATTTAAACTTGTAAACTGTGGGTGATACTATCTGTAGATGAATGGAGAGAATATCTGTATGGAGTTTCTTGTGCATTATTCTCCATAACAAGCTACTTTCCGAATGCACGGTAGAATATTTTTTTTTTAAAAGAGTGTGTATGGAGTTTCTTGTGCATTCTTCTCCTTATCAAGCTACTTTCCGAATGCACGGTAGAATCAACTTTTATTCCATATAAATTTAAAAAGTATGAAGTTTCTTGTGCATTCTTCTCCATAACAAGCTACTTGCCGAATGCACGGTAGAATCAATTTTTATCCCATGTAAATTTAAATTGTGACATTCAAAAGTGCCGCTTGGTGGCCCAGTTGAAATAAATATCTTTTGTCTTTGTCTTTTGTCTTTAAACCACTGCCCAACAATTCGTGGAATACCTTCAGGAGTGATGTTATATTAGAAACGTGTTATTTAGAGCTGTTTCAATAACTTTGTTTAATATTGTTTCAGATTCAACATCTCTTAGTCTTTGGCGAATACCAACAACGCTCATCCCGTTTCTATACAGCGTGCGGTAGTTTATTATTTTGTAATATTTAATATTAATTAAGTACAAAATTATTTTTAAGTATTCGCTGTTCGCGTTAAAATGACTCTCATTGTGTACAAATTCATTGAACATATCCAATTTCATGAATTTATGTTTTGTTGTACCACAACGACTTTTTTTCGAATGTAGATAGTGTTGCGACAATCGCATAAATTATTCTAAAATTGTTTCAAAACAATGGTTTATAATTATTTAGTAATAGGTCGGACTGGCCAAATATAGGTTTAATAAAAATGAAATAATCAGAAGATAAGGGATTAGATGAATTATATTATACATTTGTAGAAGTTGTCTGATAAATTAATAATAAGATAAAAACCCAACTGTTCTTTCAACCATATCTTTATGTTCAAATACCTAATGGTTTCAGAAAGTGTTTAGAGAAATTGTTATTTTAATGAGAGATAAAAAAATAGGATTAACTTCTTATCAAAATTCCAGATAAATAATTATATATTTATATATTTGTAAATAATATCATCTGTTGGATAGAATCTGATGAGATTTAAATAAAAAAATAACTTCAAGGCGTAAAACGTTTCTGATGTCTCGGACTAAAACTATTTGTAAATAATAATGTGATAGCTAATAATTAAAGTTATTATTAAATAATAGAGTATCTGTTCGAGAAAACCTAATAGAAAACGAATGTGAACTTATCTTCCAGAGTTACAAAGTACCAACGGTTTGATATTTGTAAAGTTTATTTTCATTATAATTTGGGGCATATTTTTTACCCTTGACAAAGACTGATGAATAATGATTAAACGAGGGAGATACATGTCATGCGGTTCTGTTCTCTGTACATAAAATTGATTTATATACTGAAATCTATACTGCTTTATCGTTAAAAATAATAATTTTATCGAAAACCTTCGTCATTTTGGAATAACCGATGATTTTTAACACTTTTGAATTTCGGACGTGTCAACAAGGTTAGCTACTTGTTATTAAATATTTGTAAATAAATAGTAATAATGTCTAACACTATGTAAATTAATATGGATGAATAGAATAAAGAAATATGTTGGATTTGTCTAAAACATTGTTTTTTTTTTATGCCACGTGTACCTCAGATCAAATAAAAAGATCGAATGACAAGCTAAGGCGTAGTTTCGTTGTAACCACGTGTGTGCGTGTAATCTTGTATGTATACGGCAAGGCGTAGTTTTAACCGACGTCACTTTGTTGTTTGCAACGTTCCATCTTGACTTTTTATTTGATCTGAGATGTGTCAAGTCAGTCAAGAAGAAACCCATTTTTCATTTATTTTGTACATAAATATGTATAAAATAAATGAAAAATTAATCAATCCTTATTACACCAGGAAAAGAAGATGTTCCAGAAATGTATGGAGCCTGGGCCAGCACTATGTACACTGTAAGTAAAAATCGCTACATAATATAGTAACCGTTTTTAATTGTTAATTTTCTTTAATTTCACTTCGTTTCAGAGTTAACTTAAATTACCATTGTCAAGTAGAGCAACACAAACGTTTAATAAACATAGCGGTTTAGATCAGCAGTATGCGAAAAATGTTATTTTGACAATGACATTTGATTGACGTGTCATCGTAAAATCTGCGTTAAAACAACACGAATTCAAATGCAACAGAGAAGCAATCAATCAATGTCCGTAGTAGTAAAGTGGGTTGCAAAACTAAACAATCACTAAAAACGCCGTAACTTACCCAACTCAAAGACGTCACTTCTTAAAACTGTCAAAGTCATCAAACGTCATGTCAAACACAACTGTCATAGCTGCCCTAAAATAGGGTTAACTTATTAAAAATCTGTTCAAATGATCATTTCTTACGCCTATACCCTTCTTCAAATTAACTTGGTAGTATTTTTACGAGTATGTAAGTGTCCTATTTTTTTTCCTATTAATCTATGTACTGTACATAGTGATGGCCCAAAATCAAACATCTCCTTTCATCGAATATTCAATGAGGTAACTGTCGCTGTGTGCACATTGTTCCCAACTAACCTACTATAAAAACTATTCACCATACAAGGGAAGTACGTAAGTTTAGTAGGTACTCAGAAAACATTTTCATAAACACACACTTGGTCCCACATCGGCGAACGACCATCAAACAAATAATACAACACTTAGGCGATATTGATAGCCGACATTTTCGCTCATAGCTCCGTACTTAGGAAGAATAACGAAGTAATTTCCCCTTGGAAGAGTTCCACCTAAGCCTCAATCAATCATAGTTGGAGATTGAGTCCACAATAAACAGTAGAAAATCCAGCCATTATCCTTATGGAGAAAATCATTTATTGAACAGTTATTGTCGGAGAAAATGGATTATTCAGCTTCGAATCAAGCATGATGTATTACTTGTGCCCACTTTCATTTGCGAAGGCATGTGAGTGCGTGAGATTTTACTCAAGATAATAATAATAAAATAACAAAACTTTTCTTAGCACGTGTGCTATCGACAGAATGATGGATTAAATTATAATTTGTTTGTAACACGAGCCCGTATTATCGCTTTATTTATAGCTCGAAATGTACCTATATTTTTTGTTATTGTAGCTACGTAACCGCCGGGAAATCCATTTATGAACGTTTGGGTAATTCTGATACAGGCATATAGGTACTCATTACATGCCGCCTCGGGGTAGGGCGCGTTTATCCACAACAGAACCAATAATTTATTTTCCAGTATATACCAATGTCAGTGCTCGTGTGGCGCTATTGCAAAACCAATAACAATCAGTTACCCTGTTCTAAGGCTTTCGCCAGCCGACACTATTGTCTGGACTCTTCGTTAGGCGCTCTTTTCATTTACCCAGTTGCATTGATTGGACCAAATCCATCACGGCCCACAGACTCCCTTTCTGCCTGCCCATTGATTATTCCTCCAGTTTCGAGAAAATGAAACTTTATGAATTGACGACGGAGCTCGTGACCTCCCGTCTAACTTTGAACTCAATAGAAACGGTTTTACAGAGAATTGAATGAAAAATTCATAAATTATAATGTTGAAGTATAAACAACGCAAGTTTAGTATAGAAGTAAAGTTAAATAAATTACGGTAGCCGTACGTTCGTGTGGAAATTATGGACTTTAAAAATAAAGGGATGCTCATTTAGTTAAAGTTAAAATAAATCTACAGTCGTCGGTCTTAAAAGCAAAGTTGGAGTTTGTTTGTGATAGCCGCGGGCGTGTTCTGGACAGCCGCTGAGAAGCACTCGTGAATGGCGTGTTCAGTATACAAGAGTGTGTTCCAAATAATAGAAGTGTAATTTAAGCGTTCTGGGGAAAATATGAGAGTAGCAGAAATAATTGTAACTAATGTGATTAATTTCACCTTGATATAATAATTCATAAAGAGACAAACGTTCTGCTCAGTGCTTTGAGATAACTTCTTTGTAGTTTTGAAAATGTTAATTAACTGCACCTTGATTACAAATATTTTAATACAAATAGGTTTTACAATTATTTATTTTCTGTACCTTAAATTTGATTGAAAACACATAATTACTTTCTACTAAGAAATGATCAATCTTTGATTTTAATGAACAGTTCTAATTAAGTAAAATTTCGGAATGGAATTAACCATAATTGTAGCACGAAAATTATAGAACGAAATTATTAATGAATATTGTTTATTTAGCTCCTAAATTAAGTCTTTACCACTTAAGCCGACCTCGGAACCCACTCGATGCCTATTCAAGGGCGAGTGTTCTTTAAACTGAAAGGAAATCCCTCTGAGAAATGAATTAATCCATGTTTCGCTGAGAATTTGTTCTTTACGTAAATCGGTTCACATTTTTATCCTTTTCGAGCCTTTGTAGCTTCACTGAGCTACGAATATTTGTTAGCATTAAGGAATACTTAAATATTTTGTATTAGATAATACCTAAGTTTATGGGTCTTACTAAAGGATCTATATTCTGAAACAGAATAAGAAAATTACTTTTTGTTTCAAAGAACTCATCTGTAGGTACGAGTAGATACCTAATATATATCTAAAAAAGCGAAAGGTGACTGACTGACTGACTGACTGATCAATCAACGCACAGCCAAAACTGCTAAGCCTAGAAGCATGAAATTTGGCAGAAAGGTTCCTCAAGTGACGTAAGTGTGCACTTAGAAAGGATTTTTGGAAATTCTACCCCTAAGGGGGTAAAAAGAGGGTTGAAAGTTTGTGAGAAAAATCTAATTCCTTCGGGCGAAATTCTTGAAACTTAACACAAATATTATTCTAAGTAAATGATAAAGATTGACAGCATTGTTTTTTCTAAACTACCCCCAAATAATGATTTAGGAGGTGTTGAAATTTGTATGGAAAAATCTGATTTTTTGGGTCAATAAACTTGAAACTTACCACAAATACTAACCTAAATGAATAATAGAGGTTACAATTATTATTTTTGGAAACTACCCCCAAAAGGACGATTTAGAGGAGGTAAAGTTTTTTTGAAGAATCTTATTACTTCAGTTAATAAACTTGACACTTGACATAAATACCAATCTAAATAAACAATAAAGGCTTTCATTTTTAGTTTTTCGAAACTTTTCCCAAAAGATGATTTAGGAGTGGTAAAGATTTATGATTACTTTTACTGCACATAGCTTCTTTTTATGATGTAGGAGAGTACTTAGGAGGGATTTTTGGAAATTCAACTTTTTAAGGGGTTAAAAGGGAGACATTTTTTTGTATAAAAAATCTTATTCCTTCGGCAAAATAATAAAGGTTGGCATCATTAGTTTTTCGGAAGTACCCCCAGAAGACGATTTAGGGGCGTCAAAGTTTCTTTGAAGAATCAAATGGCACTAGGACGGGGACCTCTACATCGATTTGGAACTACCGAACTGGACTGTTTGTCTCAGGTAAACATAGTTTCATAGTTGTGAGTGACGTTTTAGTGTCACGTAATTTACGCTGTATTAGATTTTTGTGTTGTGTCGCGTTATTTACGCAGCATTCGTTTTCATACTAAAGTAATTTTTGGTCCACCCGAAATTATGCGTCTCAAAAAACCCGACCAGTCTTCGGCTCCATATATCTTCTATACATATAAAATGCTTTGCCCTGAATGACTGACTGACGTATAAATGCACAGCCTAAACCGCTGATCGTAGAGACCTGGCACTTGGAGAGTATGTTTTTTGTATGACGTAGGCATCCGATAAGAAAGGATTTTCCTAAATTCTTCGCCTAAGGGGAAAAAAAGGTGAACAAAATTTGTATGAAAAATCTAATTCCTTCGGCTAATATTCTTGAAACTTGACACAAATAGTAAATAAATGATAAAGGTTTACATTATTTGTTTTTAGAAACTATTTAGGGGGTGTTGAAGTTTGTATCGAAGAATTTTATTTAATGGGTTACTAAACTTGAAACATTGTACAAATACTAACTTGAATAAATAAAAAAGGTTGTTATTATTAGTTTTACGAAACTACCCCCAAAAAAAGATTAAGGGGGTGTTAAAGTTTTTTTGTATAATCTTATTACTTGGGTTAATAAACTTGAAACTTGGCATAAATACCAAACTAAGTAAGCAACAAAAGTTGTTATTAATAGTTTTCAAAACTACCCCCAAAAGACGATTCGTTTTTTTTTTTGTTATGAATCTTAAAGTTTTTTTGTATAATCTCATTACTTGAATTAATTAACTTTAAACTTGACATAAATACCAACCTAAGTAAACAATAAAGGTAAAAATTCTTAGATTTTTTAAACTAACCCCAAACGACGATTTAGGGGGTGTTAACGTTTTTTGAAGAATCTTATTTCTTGAGTTAATAAACTTGAAACTTGACATAAATATCGACTTAAATAAACAATAAAGATTGATATTATTGGATTTTCGAAAATTCCTCCAAAATACGATTTAACAGATGATAAAGAAAAAAAAGAAAGAACATTAAAAAAATTAAGAAATTTATGTCTTGGGTTAATAAACTTGATAGTTGACATAAATACCAACTTAAGTAAACAATAAAAGGTTGTCATTATATTTTTTCGAAACTACCCCCAAAATAGGATTAAGTGGGTGTTAAAGTTTGTTAAGAATCATACTGGACAAGGTTTCGTTTTTGATGTAGGGATCTAGGGGAGCACGAAGAAGGAATTTTCGGAAAATTCAACCTTTCACCTTCATCATTATTTCAGCCAAAAAACCTCCACAGCTAGACATAGGCCTTCCCCAAGCGCCGCCACACTGATCCAGTCCGGTGCGTTTCGCATCCACCGGACTCCTGCAGCCTTGACCAAGTCGGACTTACTAATTTGCGTTTTCCGGTTCGCAGTCGCCACTGAACTATCAACCTTTAAGGGGGTGAAAAGGGGAAATTTGTTTGTATGAACAATCTCATATTCCGTGGAGAAAATAATCAAAATTTACGTAATACGTTTTTTAAAACTACCTCACCCCTGATAGGGTTAAGTGATGTTAGTTTTTATGAGGCATCTAACTGAGCAATCTAACTAACATAAACAAAAAAAATAAAAGCGAAAAAGGGTATATTAAGTTTTAAGGGGCGGATTTTACTTTGTAGCGGTATGCAATAATGCGGAATGTATTATTCTTTAGTCAAATAACGAATTGTCCCAAACCTATAAACCGTAGAACTTTACGCAACCACATTTTTATTTGGTTTAATAACAGCTTATTTTTGGTTGTCATCACACGAACGAAGTCGCGGGCGGAGTTAATATTATAAATGTGAAAGTAACTCTGTCTGTCTCTCTGTCTACCTTTTCACGCTTAAACCGCTGTACCGATTTAGATGCAATTTGGTTCGGAGATATTTTGAGACCCTGGGCAGGACATAGGATAGTTTTAATCCCGGCAATCATACTTAAGGGGGTGGAAAGAGGGGTAGAAGTTTGTATGGAAAAGCTACAATATTATGCCGCGATATAAAAAATAAGCCATTCGAATTACTAATGCTTCGCAGACGAAGTCGCGGGCAACAGCTAGTATACAATATTAGAGAGAAACCAGAATTGTAACCAAGGAATTTGTTGCTAAGCATTTTTTTTATCTTGACTCGAATTTTATGCAACAGCCTATTTTCAGCCATTTCAATTCTCCAGTCAGAGAAATCGATTTCTCACAAACTATTTAAAACTTCAATTCTGAGCAGGATATAACATGCCGAAGCAAGCCCTAGAAAACCAACAGAGTTAAAACACAATAGACTGCGTTTTCAATAGAAAGAACCATTGATTCAGAAACGCAAAGATAATATCTGTGAAAACAAGGTTTGCGAGAGAGGTTGACATGAAATATCGTCAGTTTTCCGTCAGTATGCATTGTAAAGTATGAGTGATGCGGCCGGTATCGACATGTCATGATGACACGCGAGTGCCGTACGCGACCTTCTGTCAACACGGCCGTGTTTGCACTGACCCCGTGTTTGTGCGCTGACGGACTGACGTCCATGGACGTGTGGCTAAATATTCATCATCTTTGTATCAATACACCAGGGAATATGCGATGACTCTTGCAGTCATTTTGGCTGTGGATACATCTGCCAATTGCCGTGTTGTATCGAATGCAATTTTGTGTTTTAGAACGAAACCTGCTTTACAAAGTTGGGTGATCTGTAAAAAAGTTTTATCTACATTCACAACGTAATGTTCCAAATTTGAATTGCTAAAATCTGCTAATCAGTGTTCAAACAAATCAAATGGTTATTTTGTTTTTATAAACAATGCGAGTTTATAAAATCTAATCCTCATAAATTGTTTTCATCACAAAACAAGCCGATAGTTTATTAGACATCTACATTGATTTCCACCTACAACATAAACCAGCTCAATGGACTCCTACTATTTCACTGCCACGGCTATTCCTGGAAATTTTTAATGCGGCAACAAAAGAGATATTTTACTGTACAGTAGCCTATTTCAGCACTAGTGCCAACAGAAACGAAAGTCTGATTCTACGCTGTCTTCAGTTTATCGCGCGGGCATAACAAACGGCTGCTTTGGGTCTTAGCGCCAGCTATTTTATTTACACTCATTCAAATTTTGAAAGAAATATTATATACTAGTTGTACCCGCGGCTTTGTTGCCGTTTACCCTGCCTACCTACCTAACCTGCTTATTATTTATCTCCTTTTGTTTAAAAAAAAAAAACAAATGCGTTGTTGAAATTAATGTTGAATAAAATGTTTCTTAAAAAAATATCTTGTTGAAAAACGTATTTGTTATAATAAGCCAGTTTTTTTAAGAACCATAATAATGTATTTTGAACTAGGTAGATACAAAAAAAATGGTATGGTAAACAATTTTTTATAAGTACAAATATTTTTTTCTTATTTTTTTTCTTACTTACCTAATGTAACAAAAACAACCACATCAACTTGTCTAATTAATTATGCGTCATTTCTGTTCCAGGAACCGGGTTGTATACTCTTATTTATATTAAGCTGACCAGGCAAGCGGTTAATCTGATAGTAAGTAGGTTACCGCCGCCTACGAACCGTTTTCAGTAACCTTCAATATCACAGGCAGAGCAGGAGAGTGACCATTCCAAAGACACATGAGACACTTCACGTACAATAATAATATAATGGTCTTTTCGACAGGAACTGTATAATTCCCGGGATAGAAACTAGCATATAAATTCAGCGATAGTGTAGCCCCGGTATCAAAGAATTATTTACGAAAATGGGTCAGTAGGTACTTCCAGAGATTTACCTACCTTTTAAAAATACCTCTGAACTCTTTTTATTAATAATAATATTTTTTGTTACGGCACGGCAACATTGTTTTGCTACAACAAACGGGAAAACGTTTTTCTAGGGAGTGACACAATTTCCTTATTATAATATTCTCCGAATCGTTGTTGATGTTAATTGCTGTAACTTCTAGTGGCGTCTGTTTATTTTCGTTTCCAATATTCTGGGAAACAAGCACTCGATTGTTACCAGGAACTCGGAAACTCTCCTTGAGAGACTGTAGGTACCTAACCAACTTTTTGATTGAGTACCCTCAGCTGAGCTATTGTTTCTTCGCAATATTGTGGAGATCAACAATGCTGTTAAATTGTGAGTGTAAGTATGTAAGGCATTGTCTAAATAAGCCTACTTTTATTTATTTATAAGCAAGTATTTAAAGATATTATAAATGTAAAAAAAAACGTTTTAATCGTTTAAAAAAAACCGGCCAAGTGCGAGTCGGACTCTCGCACGAAGGGTTCCGTACCATTATCGCAAAAAACAACACAAAAATCACGTTTGTTGTATGGGAGCCCCACTTAAATATTTATTTTATTCTTTTTTTAGTATTTGTTGTTATAGCGGCAACAGAAATACATCATCTGTGAAAATTTCAACTGTCTAGCTATCACGGTTCATGAGATACAGCCTGGTGACAGACAGACAGACGGACCGCGAAGTCTTAGTAATAGGGTCCCGTTTTTACCCTTTGGGTACGGAACCCTAAAAAACCGGCCAAGTGCGAGTCGGACTCGCGCACGAAGGGTTCCGTACCGTTACCGCAAAAAACGGCAAAAAAACACGTTTTTTGTATGGGAGCCCACTTAAATATTTAATTTATTCTGTTTTTAGTATTTGTTGTTATAGCGGCAACAGAAATACATAATCTGTGAAAATTTCAACAGTCTAGCTGTCACGGTTCATGAGATACAGCCTGGTGACAGACAGACAGACAGACGGACCGCGAAGTCTTAGTAATAGGGTCCCGTTTTTACCCTTTGGGTACGGAACCCTAAAAAACTGCAACACTGTCATTTTGTTATCATTTCAAGTCTTAACAGAATTGGATAAATTTTGCACGCGGGTAGACCATGTCCCGATTTAAAGGCAGCTGCATACGTACAGTACTTATATTTCTTTTTCAGTTTATGGAATGTCTTTTAAATTAGTCCAATATTGGAGGAGGAAATAGGCGAGAGCCAAACCTCGAATTATGACTTTTTACTTAGGAAATTCAGTCGAATGTCTGCGACCGTATTTCCTTATAAGATATAGAATACTTTTTATCGCGGGCGTATGTTGTCGTGGAATAATTTTCACGCGGGCGAAGACGCTAGTAATATATTATCATCATCATCATCAGCCTTTTAATGTTACCACTGCTGAGACACAGGCCTCTTCTCTGTGAGAGGGAATAGGCTGTATTCCACCACGCGGGCCCAGTGCGGGTTGGTGGATGACACATGTCTTCGAATTTTTGGTTCTAGGACATGCCGGTTTCCTCACGATTTTTTCCTTCACCGTTTTGAGAGCAGTGGTGAAGAAATAATTTACACCCTGTTCCACCTACCACCAATCTGGTGACTCGGACGTGATCAGAAAACACAGAAAAAAATATGAAAATGTTATAAATGCTATCATCATCACATCATCAGCCTATTAATGTTCCCACTGCTGGGACACAGGCCTCTTCTCTGTGAGAGGGAATAGGCTGTATTCCACCACGCGGGCCCAGTGCGGGTTGGTGGATGACACATGTCTTCGAATTTTTGGTTCTAGGACATGCCGGTTTCCTCACGATTTTTTCCTTCACCGTTTTGAGAGCAGTGGTGAAGAAATAATTTACACAAAGTAAAACGCCTGCCTGGGTTCGAAATTACGACCTACAACTTGTAAGTCACGGCCGCTACCACTGGGCCACCACTGCTCTGTAATATATAGTCTAAAACAAATATATCTGAAAATATCATCCCTTCTTTTGTTTTGGTATAATAAGGTATTTTGTTTTGTTAATTTAAAAAGTTCAATTTACAAAGTGTTTTTTTGTGTCTGCATTAAAATATATAACACATCAAGACTATCTTAAAATACCTTTTTAAAATAGATTGTTACAAAGATAGTGTAATTAAAAAAAAAAAAAAAACCACTATTCATAACACTATAATCTTTTCCGCCCCAAATATTATAATTAAGCAGATAATGTCATTGCTGTTATCCATAATCCAATAGGTTAAGGATACAAAAAAAACTTGTGACTCACTTTACAATGATCTATGATTCAAGAGAATTACCAAATTGAGCCATGTAACATCTTATCTTTAGCACTTTAATTAATTGATATCATAAGCGAATTAGTAAGACATTACATAGTACAGACACTATATAGTAAGGTATTAACCTAAGCTTATTTAAAATCCGTCTAGGATTTCATTTTTGATAAAAGATAATTCGAAAATACATTCATTCATGTAAGCTTATTATCGAATTTTATAAATTTTATGCATAATTCTGAATTATCGAATCGTCACAAGGTGATCACTGGTTGAAGCGCACGTATTCATAGGTATATTATTTGTGCTAAAAATCATGTTCGATAGTCGAATGCAGCAACCAAATGATAAGTTTGACGCAAATATATTCGTAATTCTGAATATAATGATATTTGCGTCAAATCTGCGTATTGTTGGTACGTAAATAGAACTTAAATTAATTAACCATTTACATAAATTGGGGAATCCGCTGGATCGGTTGGATGCACGGGATCGGTTAATTTGGTGACGCCTATGTCCAGCAGTGGATATCTTTCGGCTGATATGATGATGCTAAAATAGAATATATACGTGGGTGTTATACCTGCATAAGTTATGGCACCCACGATGCAGGTGCTATTTATTGGTATTCCATCTGCTCGCGTTCTTTTCTTATAAAATGAACTAATACCGAAGCCTCGATACGACAAATATAGCGAACCAGTAGCCAATGGGATTTCTTTCGACAAAGCTATTTTCAATGTTTTCAGTAGTAATATAAAATTCAGCGACAGTCCACGTAAATTAGATCAGTGGGCATCCTTTCTTTGAGAAAATGATACGGCGACGGAAGGAGAGATAATCTCATTAGAATGACGAACTTAGTTTGGGCTACTAACTAAGTTTGTCTCATAAATACGGGCACAGAACGTCTCCGCCAGCTGGCTGAGTCTTAAAAAGGATATCATAAACAAGTGCCGCTTGATCTTCGAGAAATAACAAGAGTTTATTATTAAACTTAAGGAGTTCTGGAACTCCATTGAGTAAACCAAAATAATAATATAATGAAATTTATTATTCGTATTGTTCCGTTGTTTAGGATGAGGTAAAATGTCCAAAAAATGTCAAGCCGTCACTCAAGTGAGCCACAAGCAGAAGCGCCACGGTTTAGCTTTGAGCTCATGTGTTTACTACGTTTATTAAATTATAATATGTGAAATAAAATACTTCACAAAAACATTCTAGTACTATATTCAAGTATTTTATTTCACCTATTATAGTAGGTTTATAAGTAGTAGTATGTGCACAAAAGAAATATCAAAAGCTAGGTGCACAATTTTAATTGGCCGTTTTCTATGGTTCTTCTGAACCGGCAATAAATTCTATTATTAGGTACTCTTTTCTATAAGTAATAAACCGCATTAAAATTAGAATGATATGGGTGTTTTTCCACCAGACGTACGAGGTATCTAGGCGGTGCACGGATTTGTCGCAAAGCAGCAAACATGTGTGATTGTTTCCAGCAAAGCTGTTTATAGAAGTGCAGCGAAGCTATAAAAAGCCGGGTACTCATGCGAGCTGTTACGTGCCATGTTACCAAAAATCATAGTGTGTACGTGGTTTGCGAACCGCAAGCTCTAACTGTATCTGTTTAATTACAGTTACAACTCGCTGGATGATTATGCTCGCAGTGGGTGCTCGGTAGACGTCTCCAGTGAAGACTATTTCAAGCTACACATTACATCCTCGTTACTTTTTATGTCCAGTTACAGGTACATAGAATAGAATATTTAGTTTGATTAGCCCTTTTCCACCAGAGTTGCTCAAAGCCAAGTCGGGGTTAAATGTGAAAATGGGGGTACCCCAGGGCTCAATTTTAGGTCCTTTCTTATTTTTAATATACATAAACGATTTACCCCATTTATTCGAAGGCAAACTAAATATGGTGTTATTTGCTGATGACACATCTTTAGTTTTTAAAGTAAATAGACGTGCTTGTCAGGTTGACGACGTAAATAACGCGCTACGGCAGGTTCAGGATTGGTTCACTGCCAATAATTTAGTATTAAATGGTAAAAAAACCAAATGCGTAAAATTTTCGTTGCCAAATGTCAAAAGTACTGATTGTGACATTATATTAAACAAGGAGAAGCTCGAATTCGTCGATAAAACGGTTTTCCTGGGGATCACGCTAGACTCAAGGTTACAATGGGGTCCTCATTTAGTATCACTTGCGGGGCGGCTGAGTTCGGCAGCTTATGCTGTCAGAAAGATTCGTCAATTTACTGATGTGGATACCGCTAGGCTAGTCTATTTTAGTTACTTTCATAGTATAATGTCTTACGGTATCTTAGTATGGGGAAGGGCTGCAGACATTGAGTCTATTTTTATTCTGCAAAAACGAGCCATCAGAGCGATTTACAATCTTCGCCGCCGTGATTCTCTAAGGGAACTGTTTAAGGACATTAACATCATGACGGTTCCTTGTCAATATATTTATGAAAACATCATGTACGTGAGAAAGAATTTACATCTTTTTAGTAAAAACGGAGACAGACATAATTACATTACTAGAAATAGGGACCAATTAGTTCAACCAGGTTTCAGACTGGCAAAAGTGGCCTCATCTTTCATGGGGTACTGTACGAAATGTTACAATAAAATTCCTCCCCATATTCTAGAACTAAATGAGACGAAATTTAAAAATTGTATAAAACGCACACTATGCAGGCAGGCATATTATAAGTTGGGGGATTATATCACTGATAAAAATGCTTGGCTCAATGCTAGTACTCAGTTGCGTGATATGTTTATGCTTGTGTTGTATAGACTCGATTTCTTTTAGTATTGTATAGCTGCACAGCACGTGTGTGGGTACTATGTACCCAACTGTAAATCTACCATTTGCTATACCTATGTGTCGTTCGTTGACTTGTGTGTGCCCTGGCAGTTGAGTGTGTCATGCTCTCTCAAATGTCTCTCTGATGGTGGCGCGTGTGTTGGATCATTCGGTTCCCTTCATGATGGTTGAGCTGGGTGGTGCCGATTCATGCGTCATGTTCGTGAACGGGCGCCGTCAGTTGGGATTGGTCATAACTCAACTGCTTCGGATGTTGATGTTTTTCTAGTACCTATTGTATAACTGCACAGTACATGTGTGAGTACTTTTAATACTTTATACCTTTACATAGTATAGTGTGTAGTGCTATTCTGGGTGCATTGTCCTCACATATGTGAATTTATTCATGTATGTACTCATGTACCTAAATATTGTAAAAATCATTTTTTTTAAAAGAGTAAGTATGGAGTTTCTTGTGCATTCTTCTCCATAACAAGCTACTTTCCGAATGCACGGTAGAATCATTTTTTTTTTTTTTAAAAGAGTAAGTATGGAGTTTCTTGTGCATTCTTCTCCATAACAAGCTACTTTCCGAATGCACGGTAGAATCAACTTTTATTCCATGTAAATTTAAAAAGTATGGAGTTTCTTGTGCATTCTTCTCCATAACTAGCTACTTTCCGAATGCACGGTAGAATCATCTTTTATTCCATTTAAATTTAAATTGTGACATTCAAAAGTGCCGCTTGGGTGCCCAGTTGAAATAAATATCTTTTGTCTTTTGTCTTTTTGTCCAGGCTAGGAATATTAATTTGATTTTTTTATTTTTTTTATTTAAATATTTAACATGAATAATTATTTTTTTAATAAGAACGTAACTTAGAGCATATCACAATTAAATGTTATCTCCAGATCCAGAAAGAACGCCTATCATGTTGATTTGAGTTGGTATTGAACATTGATAACGATTAATGAATAATGTAATCTGTTGTGCAATCAGCGTTTACTATATTGTTAGATAAAATTATACCACATAAAACTTGAATGATATTAATCTTACTACAACGGTTATAATATAAAAATTATTGCTAACGAGTATGATTTTATGAATTACATTATTGCTTTATAACAATTTCCTTATGTTTTTACCTGTTCATGAAACGAAATAAAGTTGTTAATAAGGTAAGCAAGAAATCAAAATCTAAAAAGAACTTTATCGAAAAAGATTTAAAAGAGAAAGCGAGATTAACTACTCAATCAAACTCTTTTCCGAAAAAGTTGTCAACTAACTTAATAGACCTTGCGTAAGCACATCAAGTTTCCTTGAAATCGGTTTAATCATTTCTAAAACTTTGAGCGTGAAAGTTTTTACGAAATACTTTGTCACGTAATCACTCTAAAATAAAACTATCTGGTTACCATGGTGCTGTAATGATTGTCTCACTGGGGACTGATGGTATTACTCGATCACTGCCCAGCCTTTGGATCGAACACGACGACACAACCAGCGAGTTTTCGCCGAGGTCTTAGAAAGTTCATAGAAATTTTATTGCTAGTTTGAGCTATCCACTAGTTGCCAGTGTACTATATTCGTAAAGGTGGGTTCTTTCTTTATTTATTTCTAGTTTTAAAATGATATCAGGATTAAATGTATCCCATTAGAACGAAAACAATCTCATATTAATCTAAACAATAAACTTTTACGAAGAGGTGAAGTTGTTTGTTTTTTGTAAGAGATACTCTCTGAAAGTGTTTTTCCGATTACGAAATTAATTTCACTGGTAGAAAGCTACACTGTTGTTGAGTGCCATTTAATTTAATAATTTAATTTAATTGGCAAACTTTTAGGCAACTGGAGTGAAACTGCGATAAAAAAGCTACTTGACAATATCATAAGCGTCTTTACTCTTTAGTAACTTTTGTTTTCTAGGCTGCTTTAAAAGCTATTCATATAATTTTCACGTATGAAAGAGTCAGTTGTTTTCTCAGAACGTACGAACTATATTGACAATTCTAAATAAGTAGGTAGATACCTACTTTAGACAAACTTTTAACAAAAAAATTCAAGCGACTTCTAAAGGAAAACACTACAAAGCGAATAATAACTTTGTTTTCCGAAGTCGGTGTCAAGAATCGGAAAACAAAGTAATTTTTCGCTTTTTAGTGTTTTGCTTTAAAAGCCAGTTTATTCTTTTTGTTAAAAGGTTTTATTTTTTGTCTTTTTTGTGTTGGTATCTCATATTACTATAAAAAATCATTTACAGCCAGAGTACAATCTCATTTCGATGCCAATAAGCCCAAACACGACTAGGATACATTGCTGTATTACTGAGTTCCAGTGCCTTCCTTCCGGCTTCATCATCAGATCAGTTCCATGGTACCATTTTCATCAGTAACATTTATTTTGATGTATTTCCGTCATCATAGTCGCCTACCTATACGAAATATCTTATACCCATGACAAACTTATTAAGGAGATCCAGTGGCCATCTTTGGTCTTCTTCATCAGGATTTGCACTGCCAAATGATACTTTATGAGTGCAAATCTTTGCCAGTTAATGAAAATACCAAATTCTGACTATAATTTTTCAGAATTTCCCTCGATTGCCATGGGATCCCATCATCCGATTCCCCCGAATTGAGAACCTCCTCCTTTTTGGAAAGTCGGTTTAAATACAGACGTAGCATAACGTAAGCATATTTTTTTTTATCCAAAAACTGTTTGTAGAGATTGCTTTTAGCGATTAGAGAGTACTATACACAACTTATTAATCATTATATTTTGTGACAAAATAAAAAGTAATTATAGTAATATATAGTTAAGAACTTGTTTGACGTCTATTAATAATGGTGATTCATTTGTTACGAAAAATGTTCCAAGATTTTTCGAACATTGGAAATTCTTATTTTTATTTTCGTTCTGAACTATTAACATGTGCCAAGCCTTTGCCCAAGTATGTAGGTACATTGGGGTCAGCTCCCAGTCTAATTGGATTCAGCTGAACACCAGTTTTTTGTTAGATGGGGCGACCGCCCTCCACAATCCAGTTACTGTGGTACGAGGGGAGGTCAAAAAGTTCGTGGAATCAAAAGGAAGGAGGGTGAAATTAAACATGAAATATTTTTTTCTTTTCAATATATTCTTTATTAACCCTAATACACTTCTCAGACATTTCAATTAATTCGTTTAAACCTTCGAAAATAGGCAGAAATAGCCGACTTCACTTCTTCGTCATCGGTTTCTTAACTTTTTTCCACGAAACCCTTTTTGCTTGTTTGTGAACAAATAATAATCACAAGGGGCCCAATCTGGCATGTAGGGTGGGTGGTTCAGAGTTTTAAAGCCGCACTTGTGTAAGGCAGCCAACGCAACATGACTCTTGTGAACGGGTGCGTTGTCATGCAAAAAGAGCACACCTTGAGACCTTTTTTCCCTTCTTTACTACCGTTTGAAGTATTGCCCCGTGCTATTGACACCTTTATATTTATAATTGATCATCAAAATCCGTTCTGAATCTCAAAAAACTGTAACCATAATATTTCCGATCGTTTGTGACATCTTGAACTTCTTAGGCGATACTGCACCTTTTTGTGCCATTGCATAGACTCTCGTTTTGACTCAAGTTCATAGTGATGAATCCAAGTTTCATCTCCAGTCTCAATTCGTTTCATAAAGTCATCCCTGTTCTCAATTCACAGGACCAAAAACTCGTAAAACCCGTAGCACCAACACCCTTTGAAAAGATCTGTTGAGAGACTTTAAGGCTTCTGACTACTCGATAACGACAATCAAAGACCTACGAATGACAGCTGAGGCCAAGTGCTTAACTCGCTTCCCGAGATACGGAGGTCAGCCATCACCGGACCGCCCTCAGCAAGCGTTGCTTAACCTTCGACCCGTGTGACTGTCATTAAAACTAACTAAACTAATAATGAAAGGTAATATGTTATGAACAAATCACATCTTGTAAGTTAATGTGTTTGCCTATTCCCGTCCGGAGAGACCGGTAAAAGGTCCATGTTTATTGCTTGCCTTATTTACGTGACTTTTGATACGGGTGTCTACTTAAAGCAGTACCTTCCATCCCGACCCTTGGCATTTCATTTTAATGTTTAATGGAATTTACTGAAAATATTTGTCCAAATTACCTTCTTACATGACCGAGGATATTAAGAGATGTGATGATTCACTTTGAGTAAAAAGCCATTTAATAAACTGTACGGTTAAGAGGGGACTCTAGTGAGACTTTCTCCATACAAACACATTCTGCTGTTTTCTTCGTGGATAATGCCTCTAGAGCAATGATTTTTTTCCATAAAATCTAGGTCTAATTAATACGTACCTGTATCATTTCCTTTTTTCCAAAACATAATCACAAAAAGAAATATGACAATCCAAAAAGCCGAAAAAAATGCCCGTTTTTACCTCCATGTTCAGAAGACTTTCAGACAAAATTTATAAGTTTTTAACAAAAAAGGAAATGATAGGAGCATAGATATACTTTTCCTCTAAATTTTGATATAAGAATTTTGAATGAAGAAAACAGCAGAATACGAAACGTCTTTTAGTCAAAGTTTTTGTTGGTAAAATCAGCCTGAGCTGCAGTTGTCTTTTTCGCACTTTACGGGGTGAGGTTGGAGGTGACGCGACGGCAATAGTTTCTTCAAATACCTATTTTTCAAATTCCTGTTGACTAGAGTCCGCTCTTTTTCCGTTTTTTTGTAGTAGTGGTGGCCCGGTGGTATTGGCCTCGACTTACGTCGTAGGTCGTGGTTTCGTACCCAGGCAGTCGCATTACTTTGTGTAAATTATTTCATCACCACTGCTCTAAAAACGGTGAAGGAAAACATCGTGAAGAAACCAGCATGTCCTAGAACCAATAATTTGAGCACATGTGACATTCACCAACCTGCACTGGGTCCGCGTGGTGGATTAAGACCCACTCCCTCTCTCACAGAAGAGGCCTGTATCCCAGCAATGGGAACATTTTTTTTTTTTTTTTAATCTTAACTAATATAATAAAGGGGTAGATAAAATAATATGGTTGTTTATTTGTTTAAAAGGGTTATCTCTCAAAGTACAGCAGTAATCTGTTAAGATCTCACCAAAGTGTGATGATGATGATGATGTGATAACATTTTAACAGAAGACACTGGCTGATTTATCTACGAAAATGTTTAAGTGTTATAAAGAAACGATGAGTGAAGCTACGGGAAAATCATAGTTCCTAAAATGATCCTATAGATATCGATATCTTGTACATTTGCATGTACAGTGTTTGAAATCCAATTAGGTACCTAATTTATCAAAGATAATGAACTGTTGTCATATTAGATTTTGGTTATAGCTGACGTGCGATGTGGATATAATGTAGTGACGTGCACTTCCGATGAAATGCTGCTAACTAAATTATTTCAATGTAGATAATATCCGTACATCATTACTTCGCCTAAACACTGATAAAATCAATTATTGTTTAATGTGCAACCAGTGAAATATACCCGTTTAGCAAATATACACAAGGCCTAGTTTCGGTGACAAAAATGATCACAAATGTGACAAAATGTTATACGAGCATTATCTGCTATGTTTTGTTGAATTAACTTACAACAATCGCATCACTTGACTTGCGTTTAGTTGACATTTTTTTAAACCGGGCGTTAATCAATTTGTTGTATTTTATCTATTTCATAAGACTGACAAAGAATGTTGTAATTTGAATTTTCAGAACTCATAATCTACGGGACCCAAGTAGATAGAAAAAGTCGTTAATGGGTGGAGTTCTTGCGCAGTTCCCACAACTGAGCTAATTAGCGATAAATATCTATTTCGTGTAAATCTAAGATACGCATAGGATATCACAGAGTAGGAATGTTAATACTTTCATGATAAGCGCACATGCTACGGCAAAAGGGGGGTATTTGTCAAACTAAAGCTGGGAACAAATTATCGGGCGCGGCTGACGGACGCGACTTACAGCCGCGGCTGATATGTGTGCACATTCGTATGGGACGCGGCTACCAGATCTCTATCAGACATCCAAACGCCCAAGGTCACGTCCGCGACTTACGTCCGATAGTTTGCACAATGTAATGTACATTCATTACCTAGATACTCTATAAGTCACGGCTGTCAGTCGCGTCCGTAAGCCGAGTCCGATAATTTGTTTCCAGCTTTAAGCTGAACTGATATCTACTACCAATATATTGTCTTTCAACGTGGCAATGCTGCCAGTCTTCTGGGCACGTTCCTGAATGTCAGCGATGTGGAGGTTTTAATTTATCAGCATATGAAATATTACTGGCATCAGACTTGGCAATGTTGACACCGGTATTAAGTTTAATTTTGTCTAATTTTCGTTATGCAGATAAAGTACTTCGACGCCTAGGTGTACCTTTCTTTTGTATATATATAAGTAGATAGGTTTAGTGTTACTTAGTATAGTTTAGTTTTCCTTAGTGTTAAAGTATGTTCATATTTTTTACCAATACTAATTGTATACTACGGATAAAAAATACTACCATTCTCAGTTCCTGGTCATCATCATTATTCTCCTACACGTATCCCATTTTTTGGGTCGACGGAAAACGTTTCCTCCTTCCATACATTTATATTGGTCGTCATCGCGACAGTAACTTCGTTTCTATCAATAATATCATTTGTCACTCATAGTTTCTTTAGTGTAAATTTACTTTTATAACCATCTACTAACAAACTACATCATTATCATCATCACCACCATTTATCATTTACTTTATTTACGACATATTCCTCCGCATCTCATGTCAATACCACCACAACACATACTCACACAACTTTTCGGTCATCGATGCCACTTTTAGACTTTCTATAACATAGCATACTTTTATGTAAGTTAGACTCATGTGTATTTTTGCCCTAATAATTTATAATTCGCTCATGGTTAGTTCCAGGTATGATGTTTAAAACTTGTATCACAGCAGCCCAAAAGTTGAAAAACATGACTACGTTTGTAATAAAGCCTGAGGGCTACATTTCGTTGGTTGGAATTTTGTTTGCGAGCATGCGGAAGGCGAGTGAACAAACCAATGGAACCAAACAAGCGTGGCATAGTAGAGGCGAGCAACCACTACTGTTACAGAACTGGAAGTTTGTTAGCGAATGAAACAGGCAAGGAACGAATACTGAATCTGTATATGTAATCAATCACAAACACTACGAATTTAAATACAACCTGACGAGTGTTAGTGATGACCGTTCTGATGTCCGTTGTCGGGCTGTTGAACTTTGATTGCGTGACGTAAGATTTGTGTGACGTCAGTTCTTTTTAGGGTTCCGTACCCAAAGGGTAAAAATGGGACCCTATTACTAAGACTCTACTGTCCGTCTGTCTGTAACCAGACTGACATGAACTATGATAGCTAGACAGTTGAAATTTTCACAGATGATGTTTCTATTGCCGCTATCGACAACTACAAAAAATACTAAAAACAGAATAAACTAAATGGCTCCCATACAAAAAACGTGATATTTTTGCCGTTTTTGGCGATAATGGTACGTAACCCTTCGTGCTCGAGTCCGACTCGCACTTGGCCGGTTTTTTGTGTATTTCAGATGTGCCGGTTATTTATTTTTGACAGAACAACTAACGAAATAGAAATAGACAGGAGAGTGCAACAAACATGCATTAAATACTGGAGAATCAAGGCAATATTTAAGAGTAACTTACCAATAAGCCTGAAAACTAGGATCGTGATTTTATGACCACCTGGCAACGGGCATTGGAGCGAAGCATGCTCAAGGTAAAGAAAATAGATAAAATACGACACAGACAAATAAGATCTATTACAAAATCTTAAAATGCCATGACCTACGCCCAAAAGCTAAAAAGGAAATGGGCGGACCACGTTGCTAGGCTTACAGACCAACTACGGACCCTAAGAGCAACCTTATGGTAGGGTCCACAATGGAAAAGAAACAGAGGCAGACCACTCACACGATGGGAGGATGAGGCCATAAGAACAGCCGGCTCAAATTGGAGCCAAGTAGCAAAAGATACAGATATGAGCATCTTTGGAGGAGGCCTTTACCCAACCTGTGGTTCTTGCAAAATAAGAAAACTAACAAAACTAACCATCATCATCATATGGCTAGCCTTTTTCCCAATTATTTTTGGGGTCGGCTTTCAGTCTTACCGGATTCAGCTGAGTACCAGTGTTTTACATAAACCGAACTAGTAACTGGGTAACACGATACCTCTTGGCAAGACTGGTGTCAGATCTCAGGCTTCTGACTACCCGTCACGACTGTCAAAGATCTTCAAATGACAGCCGGGACCAACGGCTTACTAACAAAGCTAACCAATACATTTAATACAAGAAACTAACCCAATACTACATACCTGTGTTACTGTTCCAAAATGACCCTAGGCTGATAAAATTTAGTTTTTCCTAAAATGTCCTAGATTTGGTGTTAAAGTCGGCTCTGTTGATATCAGAGGTGCAGCGCCCCGGAATTCCGCGCTGCACAATGAATTTCGTCACCTGGCTTGGTCAATTCTCTTCCGACAAGTGAATTCCAAATTATGTTTTTGTTTGTTTTGGATTTCACATTTATAAAATTATAACTTGGAAGTGGTTTAGAAGGATAAAATATAACTAAAAGGATATAAACTAAATTGTTATAATTAACTAAAGCTTGTGTGAGAAACTCTTTACACTAATGTATAGAGTATTTAAATCAAAGACCGAATAATGGTCGCGGATAGTGAATATACATTCAAGGATTAATACAGATACAAATAACTAAATTAGCAGAGAGTTTAACTCAAGAAGTAACTGGAGTTGATAATATCAACTCGCCTACAGACAGCCCCAAAAGCGCCCATCCCGCCATCATTTCGTAGTGTAATAGCTGGTAAGAAGAAATGATGAAAACAAACTTCCAGCACACATTTCTGTCTGATAGCCTTAAGGGCTAAATAAGTAAAACAATAGTGAAGTATGAAGTTAATTAGACAAAGGGATTGCAAAGTGCATTATTTACCTAACGAAAGGGAGTTGGTAGGATCGCTACGCTTGCATTGATAAATACGTCTATTTGAATTACGTTAATGAGTTAATTTGCAATAGTCTAGATTCCCACCCAAGTGACGTGAGACCGCTTTTCAGCAGCAGGTCCGTCGTAACGTGTACTACTCGGCCTAGACTGCATTTTCTAATGAGAATCTGCTGCGGCTCCAAGAGTACAGGCTCCCTAAGCTCTAGCATGCCTTGCCCAGTCCTAAGACAGTGGTCTGCAGTTTTGTGCCTATTTACCTCTGCCATTTGAGCGAGACATGCTACCAGATACACTGGACGCGGGCTATAATAAGTAGCACTCTCTCGGCCTATTCACCCTTTACTAAGACAATACAAATATAACGCAAGCGTACCGTAGACTCAGTCTGTAGCAAAATTCAATGCAAAAGATACTTGCCGTACGTCGGAGCGGATTTATTCGTCGCTTCTCATCTCCTTAAACTGCCCATTGCGTGGATTTTGGGGCCGTTCGGAACGGCAGCCATCCAATAATCGTGTCTGGCTAAATAGTGAAGATTTAGTCTGGCCAACAACGGCATGGTGTGATTTTAATGAGACACGTTCCCTAAACGTCATTAGACGATGTAATTTGGGGTTCTTTGTGGAGCCTACCGGCTGGTGCCTACCGGCTGGAGCCTACCCTCCTCCCTGGAATCTGAGCGACAGCAAGTATTTCGCGAAGTGTTCTGAGCTAGACCTTCTTAGGAAACAGTATATTTTAACAACTAACATTTGGTTCTCCTACGTGCTCAATCAAGAGCGGCCATATTTAGCCTATTTTATACAGAAATGAGTATTAGCGGTTCCGCCTTCCATGTATGTAATGTCAGTTAACTGCCAATAAAGGTCCTTAATCGAATGTGTAATTGTTTAGTGTATAAATGGTGAATTAGGGTATGAAAGTGTGAAAGAAGACTTCACCGCGTTCCTAACCCAAATATTAGCCACAAATATCTGCCAAAGGGTGGAATTAGGAAGTAAATACAAGGTTCGCCACGCTAGAATAAACAGTACGTTAGTCAATTATCCCTACATATGTAATACAAAGATTAAAAACTTACCACATTCATACTGGCACTCACTCACACCATATTAATACGAGATAAGACTAATTTATAATTAACTTAATAATTAACTTTGTCACACGATAACTACTACGACTCGACTTTAGATTATTCGTTTCCAAAGCTAAACCCTATGTGTCCCTTACGTATCCCGTACGTATTCGACCAGTACGGACTTCTTTCGATCTCTCCAACTTAGTCCGTCCTCTCTGCCCGCCTCAAGTCAAGTGTACCCTACCTCTCGCCTCTACAAGCCCGTCTCCAACCTTCTTTCATCCGCAAACCATCTGCTTTCTTCTTCCTTTCTTTTTGTGCAACGCTTAATTGCTTTGGGGCTGGTTCGTGTTAGAAATCAGATATTCCAAGACTCTTTAGAATATTACTTTTGTCTTGACAGCCCTTACTTCAAAAGGCAATTTATGAGCATCTTTAAAAGGTTGGGTTTTGTTTTATCTTGTTAAACGTTCGTGTTCCATAGTTTATGACATAGCCTGTCAAACCCAAAGGTCCGCGTCTCAATGTGTTCAACACATCTGGCCGGCCATGCGTAGTTTTTAAATATTCAAATATAGAGATAAGTGACGTGTAGTCACACCTGCTAGAAATTAGGTAATTTAGATACTATTCCAAAGTTAGACTACCTAGTCAGACTTTAGCATTTCTGGGTCGCAATAACTGTCATAGACATTCGTATTCCAACAGAGCAGAATCTGCTCTAAATAGGTTTCTCGAAGTGTTAGGAACGCAATGATTTGCATTTGATGTCAGTAGGTTAGAAACAATTTAAACTAATATTATAAAGAGATAACATCTTTGATTGTCTCTGGCAGTACTGATCCAAATGCAAAATTTCTTTACAAAGCTTGTGCTACCGCAGTGTTACTTTCTTCTCGAAATATATAGACTCCGACGAATTCATGGAATGATAATTTATTTTGGAATAAATTCAGATTTACCGCTAATCGGACTTTAACAGTAACGTTCATTTTTTAAACGTTATCATGTAAGATATACAAGATATTTTTTAAGATGCTTAAAACCTTATCAGTCGGCCACCTGACATTTGTATCGTTGGGAGCCAATCTCGATATGAATGTATTCTTATAATTCTTACATATAATTATTTTGACGTCATAAGCGATAATAATGCGTATTTTTCGTGATTACCCTGATAAGAATGGATCACCCCACCGATTAAGTAGGTATGTCTTATTGAAGATATCTTTTAAGTAGATAAGAATACTTCAGTTGACCTGACAACATCTGCTGCTTATTAATTTACTGAATGATTTTAGGAATTTTTCCGTCTCCTAAATGCACGCGCGCTTTTGTCATGTGCGTTTTGTTTGTGTGGAATTAATTATTTTTCTTTCTTACGTGCGTCACAGCCTAGGCAGGCAGCATGAGTTAACGACTTTCTTAATGGCTCGACACGATTGAATTTATATCATACCGATAAGCAATTTTAACTAAACGAAATCGCAAGAACTTTTACAAGGACGCAATCAATACAATTCGAGCGATATGAACTTGAAATTTTGTTAGAAAATTGACTCGCACACTTTGCCGTTGTTGTTGTATTAGGTAATTTACCTATGTTTGCAATATTGGTAAGTATGTGAGAACCATCTTCTTATTTATCAAATTAATGAATCAAGGTCATATTTATCAAAGGAAAACATAGGAGCACAGTACCTACCTATACATCTTTGTTTTTCAGTTTATAGAATATATTTCAATCCTGCAAAGATAATCATATTGTGAACTACGTAAAAGATAATCATGAGTAAAATTGACGCATGTTTTATATCTAGCTATATGTCGAGGTCTATTTATTTAACCTTAAGTTATTACATATTTTTATACAGATACAGGGACAGAAGTACAAATAAAAAATACTACAGATAATTTATTTATATAATATTTATTTATTTATAAAAAAAACAGAAACTAAACTTTTCTCATAAATTAACTAAACTTGTGAAGATTCTCTCTTTTATCATAAAACTTATTTTTTGCTACATACATCAGACATTTTGTATTATATAAAAATAAATAGCATGTGTTATATTAATTTATTAGGAACATATAGTTACATAAAAGTCAGTCAGTAACAGCAAGATAATTATGCGTAATTTTCATTCAAACGGTGACACTTACGTATACTTTGTCGACAAGCACGCCTCGCGGAAGCTCCAAGCTAGCGTCGATGTCGTAAACGTACAAAATTTGCGGTATTATTTCTAAAATGCATGCGTCAATTTTACGCAGACTATCTTTCTAGAGTATAAGAGATATATTGGAGGAGGAAATAGGCGAGAACCAAACCTCTAATTATGACTTTTTACTTTGCAAATTCAATCGGATGTCAGCAACCGCATTTCCTCTTAAACATTGTCTGTATTCCCCACAATCTTTCTTTATTTTTTGCCGAAAAAGTAGTTAATGAATAAAAAACATGAATAAAATTAATACTGCACACGTTTCCACATTGTCAAATAAAATAAGCTAGCGAATTTTCGCAGGTGTGTGATGAAAGATAAGATATTAAACCGGATGGTGAAGAAAACTTTATACAGATAATAAAGATTACATAAAAACACTGATCTCCTACTACCTGCGGTCATTACCAAAATATGAAAAGGTTACCAGTTAAGTTTTATTTAATCGTGTTTACATTATCCATCACGAGTGCAAAATTTCGTTAGTTATTCTAATTTTAACCGTGTACACTGGCATATAATCTTTGTCGCGATAAAGGTCTATCTACACATATCAGGGCCGTGCCCGGGACGTGACAAGGCCGGGCCCAGGCATAGAGGATTCGTCACCGGCCCGTGCACGGACGTGTGTGAACGAGTTCATATAAAATGTACACAGCGATATTTTTTTGAGCCCCTGACGGGGCACGGTCCATCCACGTCCCGAGCACAGCCCTGATATGTGTGGATAGTCCTTTAAGGACGCTTATAAGCCTTTGCTAACGAAAACACAAATATCCAAGCTTTCTATAGCAAAATAATTCAATAGAATACCTACCAAGATTATAACTAAGATCGAAGAAACGAGCAGTTACATAAGATGGCCGTAGGCCGACTTTCGTATTTGAAGTCCGCAAAAGCTTCCTTACCTACAGACTTCCGGTCTTCTAACGTTGTGTGAGTCCGGAAGTCCCGTTGAGCAAATCGTCGTTTATTCGCTTTCAGCTTGCCATTTCATATTTTGTTGGCTACTGGTACGGTGTTATATGATCTTATATATCACTGGTATATTTATGCGTTACATATTAAATAGATATAGTTAGATAGTGCCAATGTGACTGTTTTACATTCATTTGAACTTTGTAAGTTTATCTTGTATATCGCTGGCAATGGTGAAGAAAAACATCTTGAGGAAACTTGCAGCCAAATTGTGAAAGTGATTTCAGCAAATCACGCACGTATAGGTAAGGGTGACGACACCTTTAAAATAATGAATTTCGTTTTGCGTAATACACTCGAAAGAGGATAGGTCATGGAAAGGATATGTGAATTTAACTCATAGGGCAACACCGACAACATTTAAAGGCAATGTGTCTTATTTATTTATGGAGTTGTTCCCTTTGCCTTGCCAAACTCACTAAAGCAATAAGTCTGCTGGATAGGCTCATAGATAGGCTTTTTATGGGGACAATATATTAGAATATAGGATAAACATTCATAGAAACCGATGACCTGGTGAAGGTTGTGGGGATCCACTGGATTCGAGACGCACGGGACCGGTCAGTGTGGCGACGCTTAGGGGACGCCTTTTTCACAGAATAAAATATACATACACTATGGAACGTACAAACGCTCGAAACGGCACACTCATACAAACATACGAACCGACGAGACCAGTGAGGCACTTCTGCAGTGCTGGCAGTAGTGCGAGCCGCTTAGGGGTCTTGTCGATGCGCATGTTTTTGTGAAGGTGCCGTTTCGAGCGTTTGGAGGTAGTTTCCATACTGTTTGTATATTTTTACTGTGCCTTTGTTCAGCAGTGGAAATGATGATGATGGTGATTCATAGAATATATATTACTACAGATTGCATAAAAATACACTGATCTCCTACTACTTGAGGTCGTTACCAAAACATCAGCCCTAACAAGCATTGTACTGATGCGGTTCTGGGGTGGTCTTATAAGAGGTCACGTTCTACGTACTGATGGTGATCACCGAGGTGGTTTTAGTAAAGTAAAATTACCACACTCCCTGGTCTTTACTCCAAAAGTTCGTAAATAAAGCAAGGCATTAAAATTTACGAAGCTTCATGAAAGTTTCAATTTTGAATCAGTATAAGCCAGTATCTAAGTGTCCAATTATAAATACTATGATACTAACATTAATATTCGAAACGGGATATTTACCATGTTTGCTGTTTGTTGCGAGTTTCCGATATTTCGTTGTTAGAGTAGACCGTTTTGTCTCCTCATAAACACCCACCCGCAAGAACTTCAGTTTATCCGTGATCATTCATCTTGCAACAGCACCGAAATATCGGAAACTCGCAACAAACAGTAAACATGGTAAAGATCTCGTTTCGAATGTTAATGTTAGTGTCAGTGACCATGACAGTTTAAGAACTTATAATACTATGATATTTCGTAAAAGTTAAGTAGTTATTTTACTTAATTAAGGGTTTTAAAAAAGCTATTATTACATTGACCTATACAAAGAACCAATTTTTGATCAAAAAGTGCCCGATTACGATACATTACGTTTAAAGAATCTTTATTTCTCACAAGAACATGGTACAGTTTTATTGGAGATTTAAATTATAACATAAATAAATCGTCTTCTAATGAGAATTCCACATTTGTATTCCGCAAATGTGGAATTACAATAATCGTCACAAACAAAGCAAAAGCTAATTGGTCGTCACCGAGGTAACCACATAATTTAAGAGACAATACAAAATTTATATAACAAAAGCAGTATAATTTAAGCCTTCAGACAAGGCGTTTTCCTGCTTAAGCTTTTTGTTACAGTTCCGATAGACATGAATTAATCGGATTAAGGTGTTATGCGGACTTCGCAAAGGATTGTTATGAATGTTTGGTGAGTCGAGAACAAACTTGTAATGACCGCCTTGTTGGGTAAGAGACAGCTTTCCCTGCTTTTTTCCTTTATAAAAAGAAAGGAACATTTGATTGTCAACTGTAACATGTTATTAACAAAACACATTTTTTTATGATTTTTCCTACTCCTCCGTTATTCTTTTTTTCTGATTATTTTCGTTGCGGGATCTAAGACAGTTAAATTCATTCTCCGGGACTTCGTCGAGCTTCATTGCCTCGGCGCTTTTCTGGTGGTCACCACCGTTGATTCTGATTCTGGCTTTCACGAGTTGCAGTGGTTTGAGAATAGTGCAGTGGGACCGCCCAAAAAAAACATTATGAAGCACAATATGATAAGATTTTATTGATCCACTAGCTTCTGCGAGCGTCGTCGCCTGCGTAAAAGTAAAAAATCAGTCCAAGAGAACCTACTTCCGATAAGTGTCCTATGACCTAATAGAGGATATCGTCTACCCGTGTTTCATGCAAATCCTTTCAGACGTAATAAGGACAAAGACAAAGAAAGAAGAAGAAAAAAAACCGGCCAAGTGCGAGTCGGACTCGCGCACGAAGGGTTCCGTACTTGGTAAATTGCGGTTTACGATTTATGACGTATTAAAAAAAAACTACTTACTAGATCTCGTTCAAACCAATTTTCGGTGGTAGTTTACATGGTAATGTACATCATATATTTTTTTTTGGTTTTATCATTCTCTTATTTTAGACGTTACAGGGGGCGGGGGCAGACATTTTACCACTTCGGAAGTGTCTCTCGCGCAAACTATTAAGTTTAGAAAAAAAATATATTAGAAACCTCAATATCATTTTTAAAGACCTATCGATAGATACCCCACACGTATGGGTTTGATAAAAAAAAAACATTTTTAGTTTCAGTTTCAAGTATGGGGACCCCCAAAATTTATTGTTTTTTTTCTATTTTTGAGTGAAAATCTTAATGCGGTTCACAGAATACATCTACTTACCAAGTTTCAACAGCATATTTCTTATAGTTTTGGAAAAAAGTGGCTGTGACATATGGACGGACAGACAGACAGACATGACGAATCTATAAGGGTTCCGTTTCTTTTCCATTTGGCTACGGAACCCTAAAAAGAAGAGAAAAAGAAGAGAGAGAAGGGAAGAGACAAAGTTACTTTCGCATTTGTAATAAAAATAGATCAATCTGTTCCACTAGAATGGCAGGTTGAAATTAATCGAATAATGAGAAACCGGTAATACCTAGTGTTTTGTAATACAGGCATTCCTATGCCTAGCTCAGACATCAGCTCCTCACACATTCTAGACTAAGAATATATGTACTTGCGACTAAAAGAATAGTGGTGATAGGGCAATGTTGATGGATGAATTGTGTGAGGAAAGATAAGAAAGAAAAAGAAGTGTATAATAGCAAAGGAGGAAAGTCGATGCACTAGAGATGTGGTGCTGGAGATGTCTGCTGCGGATGCTGTGTACTGCTTACCGCACCAATGTATCGATCCTAAAAGAACTTCTCATTCCTTATTTTTTCAATATTTTTAAAACAAAATGTAACGTAATTATCTACTCAATGAGCTCTAAACAACGATTTCCCACTCGATGGGGAATGCCATTTTTTTTTCGCATCCCCTTTTTCTTTGTGGGGCCCACCTTAAATATATCTAGAAATATTTTTAGCAAAGTAACTATTATGGCTTTGGGTCAACAAGATGCTTATACTGTGAAAACTTGCAGACTGTAGCTCCAACGGTTTTGCTGTAAAACCTGTTTGACAGACGACGGACAGACAGATGGACACGTAATTGACAACAATACACGTAATTGGCTCTGTTTGGACTTCGGGTACGGAACCCTAAAAAGGCAGGCAAATTGCTTGACGGCTGAAAAGATATAATTAAAGAAGGAACCACAACCGAACCTAAGTTACATGGAACAAGGGCAGAAAGAAGAGGAAAGATACTTAGGTAGGTATTCTTATTCAAGATCAGATAACTACTCAAAGGTCTCCTTAATAAAGACAGGTGTTTTTATTACCTAACAATGCGTTTGCCTGGATACTAAATAATCTTTGTTATGTATGCCAAGTGACAGGTAATAATGATGAATGATTAAGACATTAATTCATAATAACTTATTTATTTTGCGTAAGAACCATTAATGAAAATACATAAATAGGTAATACTAATCACAGGTATGTACTTGTGCGTTAATGTTCTATGGAAAATACCAGAAAATCTACTATCGATTATGACAATCTTAATATCCGATAGCACATTGATAAATGATGAAGCAATTACAATAACATTGTGTTCTGATCAGATTTATGATAATAACAAACAAACACAGTATTGTATCTGCAAGATAGTTTGACATTTGAATGTATCAAGAGCACACGTCCACGTGCAGTATATTTATTATAAAGAAAAGTTTTCTTATGGGAACGCAAACAGTTGCGGACACAATAACGGGGTACAAGTTGGTAAATTGGATTCGCGCCCCAGGGACGGGCGACGGCGGTAGCCGGTGACAGCGCGGGGGCACGGGGAGGTTAATCACGTCACGCCGAGTGTGGAGAGTACCCGCGCGTCCGTCACTCCTCGATGACCTCGGGTCCTTTAATATACAGCAATAATTCCAAAAACTTTTACTATTATAAATGTTGCAAGTGAAAATGTCATCCCAAAGACTCTTCAAGATGAAAACTTCCAAGTAATGATAACAAGTCTGGGCTCAATATCTAGGTGAATAAAAGTTTGTACATCAATATCTTCGTACAAAAAGTGGAGCGACGGACTGAGGTCGGGATAATACGTAAAGCAGGAGTACATAAAGAAAATAAATGACATTGTTTTCCTGCAAAATCGCCGAGACGCTGAGTCTTTTAAAGAGTTAGGAAAATCCCGGCTTCGCGGCGGACACTTGAATTTTACTTTGCTACTTAAGGTTAGCAGCTTGTTTCACTTCATTTCGCTCCACAAACATAATTATTCCATTATTTACTTTTTTCTAAACAAATTAACTAACAAAACATTGTCGCGTTTAATATAAAAAATACACTCTTTTATTAGTTGTTTGGTTGGGCAGCTGGTGAATGTTTTGATCCGAATTCAAATGTCAAAACTGACTGAGAAAATATTTACATCGCATGATTGAAATTAATTTAGCTTGTATTTACATCCCGGCTGTCTGCATTGTACCTACGACTGACATATTATTTTATTCATACAGGCGATGTAACAATGGCACTATTTGCTTTTCGTACAGAAATATTCATGAATCGTTTTAAGGCTTTGTGTGTCAGTGTTTTGACAAGATAGTGTACGTAAACGATCGTGTGCACACAAGTTTCAATCCCAGTTAGACCTTCGTAGGGGTTTTGTTTAGAAAATCCTTTCCATGCATTTTTACACCTTCAAAGAAAATGTTTTCTAAATTCAAAATTGTATTTCTCGTCGGCGATTCACATTGTGCATTGTCAGTCCGAGATTCTGTTCTGCCAGTATTATTTACATCGATAAAATAACGAAGATTTATGCAAGAATAAATACTGATGCAAACAACGCTTCGTTGATCACGAAACGAAAATATAGCTCACCTAGAAACAGTTTGTCTTTCCGTGAACTTATAGATGCCAATTGTGGAAATGGAATTCTAGAATGCCGTGAGACAATGGGACAGTTGCGTCTATTTATGTACAGATACTAACTTTAAATCCGGTGTTGTCCGAAGCTTCACAAAGTAACTCCTTTCGCTTTAAAATGTTTGTAAGGAAAAGTGTGTTGATATTATTTAGTTTCTGTTCGTATTCGGAACTTAAGTAAGAGATAGGACAAGAGTACGTATGGATTCCAATAAGATTAAGGTGTTTTTCTTATATTTAAGTCCTCTATAAATAGATGCTTTGTAGCAAAGGATTTTATTCAATATTTCATGATTTATTGAAATTTTCGGTGAAGCCAAATAAGTATCAGTAACAAACATTTGGAGCACATTTGCTATTACGATACCTTATCGCAATAACTGTCCACAATGTACACATACATAGCCTAGACCATTTATTGGGTAACTATATCAATAAAAGATGTAGATTCTAAATATAGATTGGGCATTTTATATGAAAAATCTACTAACAGCAAATTGTCAAGAAAGTATTTATTTTTGGAGCTATCGCAGAATCTTGTAGCAACGGACCGAGGGTGATAGATGAATCCGCTCAATCTCTGTCTACTCAGATTATTGAAAGTTTACATTACTCCGGTACCTTGTAGTGACAACGACACCGCGATTTATTAACAAATATTTTTGGCAAATTGCTTTTGTAGTTAAAAATTGCTTTATACCAAGAGCTTTAGAAGATGTTTAACTTCAAAAACTCTCTTATTTCGGTTAATATTTAAAACGGCAAGCGCTTTAAACCGTTAGGCCTTTCTCATTTTACGTTAATTTCCACGAACCAGAGAAAATAAAAAGGTATATGTAGTGAAACACGTATACAGAGAACAACATTAACATTGATTTATTTAACAAGACCCTCGTTGTACACAGTACCTAGAGATTTACCGACAATATGTAGCTATTCATAAAAAACAATTGAGTGGAGGAACGAATGGAAACGTTCGGAATGTGCAATTCATTGCATTTCAGCTGGAAAATAATTGTTCGCAGCTAATGTTCTCCGTTCAATACTTTTTCTTTAGTTTCTTTACATCAATAACTTTATGAGTGCCCATTTTCATCTGAATGGGTATTAACAAGAGTCGCTATACGGACCTAGTTTTGATGCTGTTTGTTTCGTATTAATACTCATCATGAAATTCATGAAAATGTTTCATAAATATACGTGATATTCTTGTGAAAAAGATCACGTTTCACATTATGATTTCACGGCACATTATTTTGGTGTTTTTAGTAAATACCTACGTAACAAATAATTGACAGTTTAAAAAACAAATAGCATATAAGTAGCCGACATGTTAGCATGAAGCGGCACTTAGAGCGAGCCTGAGGGTACATCCGTGTCTCCGCTCCGCTTTTTGCTCGGAACGAGTTGCTACAGAGTGCTCTTGAGCGAGCCACTGTACCTCCCACTCGACATTAATGCATTCCATTACGAGTGATGCTACGTCCATGCAAATTAATGTTCATAATTTCTTCGCTGTTCGCTCTTCGGTGTGTGCCGATTCAAATTTGACGTATTACGCGAATCATGCCATCGAGCATAACCAAATACAGTAATTGAAAATGGAGTTTACTTAGTAACAGTATTAACAAGCGCCGCACGTTCAATGAGCGCACTTCGAATACAAATAACCCAAGCTCGACGTGTATCATTCTTGTGTCGGCTCTCCGAATATTTTCGTCAATTTTCTCATTTCAAATATCATCGTAAATTTCGTCTGGTGTTTGTGCGGCGTTCGTAATTGCTGTTCGTCGATTGGGCGCGTTCTGACTTACTGCGATTGTTGTGCACAATCTAATCCAATTAATTTGTGGTTTCGTCGATATATGGGTGAACAATTACACTCATTTGTTCCCTTTGAAGCTACATATCTGTGCTACTACACGACATATATATACACTATCTACGACATTATTAATATCAAGAATCGTATTAAGTTACCGATTGTCTCATATGAAGTTAAAGTGGTCTTTAAAACACTAAACTATCGTAAGTGTATAGTTTCAATTATTTGTGGTAGGTATATATTCTCCTTTTTTCTTAACGACTAATATATATATGTGAAGGATATTCCACCATAATTTCTTTCATTATTGAAACCGTGATCAATTTACCTGAAGCATAAGGTAAACCTTGCGGAAACAGGTCCTACAAATGATTTTATCAACGCAGGTGCGGGAACCCATTTCATTTATATAATCTCCCGTAATTACCTCATTAGTGTAGTGGCGTGCATTGAATGTTGAATCACAGGTCATACGAAGTGTTTTGTTCACGTTCGAGTCCGCAAGTGTTCATTCGGAATATAGTGAGAGTCACACAGCTACGCCACTGCTACGGTGCTACGAGCGTAGCAGTGCGCCTACGTTTTCCAGCTACGCAGGAATATTATGATTTGCTACGACATTCGCGAAATATTTTACGGGTACTACGATAGAGGATTTCTGTGAATGTCCTCTGCCCCATCTAAGGCACGTGAGACATTACGTTTTATAAACAACTACCGAGCTAGCGGTACAATCAGGTACTCAAATACGTAAATAATTATATTGTAGTAAATTTATATTTTAATTTAACAGTACCCATTCATATAATCGTTCTTCTTTTTTTTATTTGATTTTCAATATGGCAAAACATAGCGCACTACCAAATTTTTAAGATCTTGCATTACCTATGTCTTACAAATAAATGATTTTGATTATGATTTTGATTTTTTGATTTTATCCACCAGAAGTTGAATGAGAAAATGATCACAATATAAACCACTTTAATTGCTAAAATTTCGAAATAATAATAAAACAGATTCAATAGTATATTATGCAACTAGTGAATAAAGGTCGGCTTTAAAGCGAGGGCCATAGATGAATCACGAGCAAGTGAAGTATTCTAAAAACTAAATCACGACCGTATGGAGTGATTCATCCCCCACGGTGGGTTCCCGCATTGTCCATGCGGGGGGGCTCAGTAACTGTGGCTTGGTCACCCACGGTGAAGCGAAGAGGAACCCGAGGAGGGGCCGCTCATCAGGGCTTTTGCCAATAAGCCAACGACGTAGCGGCCAACATGTAGGTTGCGGTGCTGCCTAGGTTACATCGCAACTGAGGCGGGCCGCGATGTCGTATGGGGTCTTCCATACCCATACGATATCTACGATATATACGGCTGAGGGTTGGAGGCCGCGGCGGGAGAGGAGTGCCGGTATTGCGGTGCACCGCTCTCCCTACCTGCCGCGGCCTAGACGGGATTGCCACCGACTAATGGCGGACGCGGTGGGGCCGCAGGGGAGGAGGAGTGCCGGTATAGTGTTGGCCGCTCTCCCTATCCCCTGCGGCCGAAAAATGGTAGGTGGCGGGGCATTGACCCTGACCCGTCACAAGGGGACCAAGGGTGCCATACACGGGGTCGTCTGGCACCCATGTGCTGGTTTGGTCCTTGGGGTGGTTACGGCGCACAGTGTGTTCTGGTGCGCCGGTGATGGGGGGTACTCCCCAGAGGAGGGTCCGGTGACGGACAGCCGCGACGGGTTTGCGGTGAGTGCTAACGCGTACCCGTGTTCCCGCCATAAGCGGCACAGGAGGACACCGTGGAGTTTTAGTGGGTTAGAGTCCTACATAACTGCGCTATCTCCCCGTGGTAGCGCAGTATGCATGAGCATTTCTCCACGCCAAAAAAAAAAAAAGGGTGGGATTCATGATGATGGAATCACGAGCATAGTGAGTGATTCCACGGGCTGTGCCCTCGATATAAATCTGTTTTATTCAAGAGTTGCATATTTATACCATGACTACGAGAAAAATAAAGATTTAAGAGGAAAACACAAGGAGTGTGTATGTCAAGTAATCTTTGCACAAGGAGTTTGTATCGAGTATTTTTTGCGCAATGAGGTTGTATAGCATTGAGATGGAGGTCGAATATATTGGTGTGTTCTAAACTCAAACTCCAAAATAGTGACTTAAAGTGATTTGTATTCACAGTTTTAAGTGAATAAAATAAGGTTTTTAGAGGGGGAATGGTATAAAATTACTTTCAATCAAATTAGTACACATCGATTTTCCTACATTTATTAAAATCTAGGTATTTAATTTAATGATACCTAATTATAATTTCAAACACAATTAACTGTGTACCCGCCGTAAGAAAACTAATTAAGATAATCGTAAGTAAATCTCAGTTACGTAATTGTGGGCTAACAGCTTCCTTTCATCCCCATGACATTAACATCTGTCGGGGGATCAATTTCGATCGGAATACAACTTTGACAATCAAAATGATGATCCAAAATGGGGTTTTTATTTTCATTGATCCATTTTCTGCGGTAGTAATTCTAAATGGTATCTGTTCAAACTTAATTTATTGTATCCTTAATGTACAAAAATGTGGTAAATAAAAATAACAGAGACAATTATGGACACTGTCGGGCACGGCAACATTAATAGAAAAATTGAGAATATCCAAACTGTCGCTTTTAACATTTGTTTCAGAGTTAATATTTTTTTCCATTGAAGGTGTTTAACAGCACTACATTTTGTTAAGTTAATGTATTCGGTAATCAGAACTGTATAAACAATGTAACAAGCCTCTAAATATTCTAGAACGAGACAGTCCCGGGGGACTCGAGCCGCTACAACAAAAAGCCTTGAAGGGCACATCTAAATACCTCATACCTAATCCTTGTGTCGCGGTAATTATAATCCTTCGAAATTAAACAAAACACATCCGCTGAAATTAGACACGCATTTGTGGGGAATTAAAATAAACGTTTTCTCTCGGTCGGTACGTGAGCGTTCGTGTAAAGAGGGTGATTAGAGCACACGTAGTGGAATGGCGCGAGACGCCAGCCGCACGCACCTCCAGACAACTGCGACACTTCAAATTACTTGAATGCTGCTCGCTGCGCAAACAATTTATCTCAAACGAGACAACGCTTCCACAGCCCTATGAAAAGACACGCTCACATCAATTTTCATACCCAACAATTTGGAATAAAAGTAACTCCCACTAATAAATCGTCCCAAAAAATCAACGTTTTTAAAATTCCAATGACCTGAATAAAGGCAGATCGTAAAAACTTTTCACATAAAATGCTGCAATTCTATTGTCATTGGAGAGGCAAATTTGAAATTGAAAATAGCAGTCGGAGCTGCAACGGTCCCGAGCCGTTTATTTAGGAGCGGCGACTCCGCTTTGTTCTAATGTAGCCACGGATGCAGGTGAAACTTTCATAATTTACTACGTCGCCGCTGACCTTCAGCTTTGTTGTTGAAGCAGTTGCCAAATTCATTACAAACTTTTATAAATGTACAAGTTCCACCGCAATACCTACTTCAACACTTTAAGCAACCCCAGCTGCGACAGTCCACCTCAAGCTAAAGTTACTAATATTTAGCTTGCTTATAGCAAATATGTCGACGAGCCATTCATGACAAAGTGTGCTATGTACTCGTACCATCATGTACAAACTTCTGAAACCGCGTCGTCCAAACTCTTTTTATTCTCCAGCCAGCTGAAGCTGCAAAAGCGAATTTATTCGGAAAATTGGGGCAGTTGCAACGTATGATTCGAATTCCGATTATTGCAACGTAAAAACCAGCGTTGTGGCACGAAAAAGGAGTATTAGGGGTAACCAGCATTCTTGTTTACTTATGTAGATAACTACGTCTGTGAGACATTGTTTTCCCTACGTGCTCCGAGCTCGTGGAAGTAGGACGCTGGCCAATATTCGCATCATGGCATAAACGCAGCCTTAGTTGGACCGTTTTGTTCACTACTCAGCAATCTTAGCATTAACTTTTATGTGTACACACAGAAAATACCCTTATGACGTGGGTACATGAATCGAGTTTTGTGTGTATTTGTTTAGTCGAGCCCTGATGTTTTCGCTCTCGGGTAGGAAATAAGCTTCACATTGACTAGCGTTAACAAACACCTCCATAATAAGATAAGCTTCTAGCGAATGGAAAAGGCATGCAATAATAAAATAGCATGTTTACGCTACTTCATTTGGTCTGGCAACGTTGTTGCTTGTGTTTCTAGTATACCGTTAGAATCTCTGGCATTTGGTCTGTTTTCGGTTCAATACAGTTTGGTAGTTTAAAATGTTCTTTAGTAAACGATTCAGCTCAGTATGCTTTGCGCTCAGTGACAGCGAGCCATTTGGAACAACCACTATTGTCTGTGCGGGTTTAATAACGGACATGAGGGATGTTATTGAACGGTTTCATACCTCGTGGATATCAACCGTTTGCGCTTTTGCTGGCACTGTGATGAGGATAGATAGGTACTGCTGGGACCAAAGTTAAAAATCTTAGAAAACTGAGCAACTACAAATTAACAATGTTGTAGCGATGCTTGGAGACTACTTACGTTCAGTAATGGTCGTCTTCCAGCTGAGATGATGATTACAATGGAAAAAACAAAAGTACTTTAAAATAAATTTTCTTCTTTGGTAAATATTAGAAAAATGACATGTGCTCCACAAAGTGACTTGATTATTGTAATACGACCGTCCATGTAAGAATATCAGACAAACTCTTACAACAGAGAAAGAGATGAAAAGAAAGCCATTAGCACTGGTTTTTATTTCTCATTTCATTTCTAGATTGTGAACATAAAAATTTCGTGGTGGGGGTTAGTAACAGTAACTGTAAGTGGCTCGTTAATATTCCTGGAGCAGAGCGCGATAGTATTCATGTGAGTTTTGTTGGGGCCATGGAATAAGCTGCAAAACATTAGCGATGAATTATAATTGACTGGATGAAATATTCCAAATGAAAGATGATTTCTGTTTGGGCTTGTTCTGATTTAAAGTTTCTGAAGCTAGACTTTAATCTTTGGCTGTTTCTTTTAGCTATGATGTTGCCTGACTAGCAATAGCAACGGTAATGTTTTTAAGAATTTAATTATTGTTGTTTCTTGTTGTTTTCAAGAATTCTACCGTTATCCATTAGGTCCATGGAGTCCGAGTGCGCATCGAGTTTTTCGAGAAATTGAATTCTGAAATCTTGGTAATGATAAAAATGCAGCATTAATGATTAAAACACTATCGGCCGTAATTGATCGTAATTTAATTATTGTTTGGTATTTTCTATACCTATACAATATCAGATGATTATGCACATCAATATCATAGGATACGCTGATGCGATTTTCGCACGTGACACCTGTGAAGATACCTACCATTATCGAAAGTCACTTGTCACCATCAAAATAATTAAATTGATAGACCCCAGCGAATATGATCGATAGAGTTAAATCCTTAACAGGAAAAAGGGAACCGGGAAGAAAATAGGTTGATAGTTTATTAATTCTGCAATTTCTGCCTGAAAAAAGGCATGAGTTATGTATGTAAGTATAATGATGATAGATCCCAGTATTATTCTTTCTATATTTAACTGAATTCAAAAAGGAGGAGGATGACAATTCGACAGTATTTTTTTATGTTTGTCACCTCAAACCGACGACCGTCCGACCGACCGACTAGGTGAACCGATTTTGGTAATTCTTTTTTTTTATTGAAAGTGGTGCGGTGGGATGGTGCTTCTCATGTGGTCCCATTTATTGATGTTTGGTGAAGATCTGATGATGAACATACAACAGAACTCTTCAATAAACAACGGCAAATCTCTCGGGATTGCCGCAATCGCATGTATGTTTGTTGTTTACGCCATTTCATGGATCATCCCTTAGAGCGGCAAGGGGCACGCAGATGTGTACAGTTCACTCTGGTACACTCTCATTTCATCGGTTATGTTCAAGTTTTATGTTATTCGGGTAATCTATTCTAGCATAACTTTGTGCATTATTTAGAACTTACTCACGCACAAATAAAAAGGTAAAATAGAAACATTTTTTTTGTGTTTTTTTTTTGGAAGTCGGTTGTATTTTTTTTGTAAAAATCATTTTTTCATATTTAAATTCGAAGAACACTTAAAATCGGGTTAAGACTAGGCAATCATATGATGGTAGAAATAGAAAATAATACCTTTCACATCAGTATCACATCATCAGCCTATTAATGTTCCCACTGCTGAGACACAGGCCTCCTCTCTGTGAGAGGGAATGGGCCGTAATCCACCACGCAGGCCCAGTGCGGGTTGTTGGTGACATCCAACAACCCGCACTGGGCCATGTCTTCGAATTTATGGTTCTAGATTTTTTTTAGTTTTCTCACGATGTTTATCTTAATCGTTTTGAGAGCAGTGGTGATGAAATAATTTACACAAAGTAAAGCGCTTGCTTCACAGAGAAGAGACCTGCCTGGGCTCGAACCCACGACCTACAACTTGTAAGTCGCGGCCGATACCACTGGGCCACCACTGCTCTCTGGTAGCAGAGCGTGGTTACCGTGGAAAATAATACCTATACTTTATTGTATACCATAATTCAGGCAAATTGATACTCATTGCGGCTACTATGGGGCCTAATTTTTGTAGTAGCGTAGGTGACAACTGAATAACCGTATCCGCTTCACACCACCGCCTGTTTAGTAGGCTTAAGTTCAAGTACACTACTTAACGCCGCCGCCTTGCCACCTCGCCGCGGCCGCCAGGTGCATTCACTTGATTTTAAACGGTACAACTAACTTAGGGGTAAGGTAAATAAAACTTAATTAAAATATTTATGTTTTCTTTGAGCGGTGCAGTGGGAGCAGTCTGTAGTGTAAATTATTTGTCGTACTTTGGTCGTATTTTCAAACAGGCGCAAGGAAGGGGTTCCTTGCCCCTGTTTGAAAATACGACCATAGGGTTCCCCCCCCTCCCCTCCCGGGGGAACATTGTAAAGTTCCCACTTTACATAGGGTTTCTGAATTGAGTATTTGAAGTTAATAACATGCCAAGCCCTCCTTTTATGTCAAAGCTTGACAGGTTCTCAAATTAAAGTACAATTTGACAAATACCTACTCAACTTCTAATATTTAATTTAGAAATAGGTGGTTAATATGTACCTACGATGTAGATAATTATAATTTATTATAACTCAGAACGATGATGTTAAACATCGTGAGGAAACCGAGATGTCCTGGAACCAAAAACCGAAAAAAAAAAACAAGAGTCACCAGGCTGCGCTGCCGTCCGCGTGGTGAATTTTTGCCCACCACTCTCAAGGAGAGGTATGTGTCCCAACTGTGAAAATGTAAAAGGTTGATTATTTTTTTATTTATTTATTAAAATACAAGTTTATTAAATCTTGATTTATGAACAATGCCCGACAAAAACCGTTTTCACGATTTGTCTGTGGGAACAGAACAAACAGTATTAAAAATTAGGTTTATTAATGAGGACACTTAATTTTTACTTATCGAACTTATACAATAACTATCAATAATATATTATCTTATGAAAAGTTAATAAAGGTCTTCTAGGGGGGTGCGTCGCATATCATATAAAGTTATTTGAGTTATTTCCCATTGACATCGATGTGGACGAATTTTTTGATGCACAATGAGGTCTTTTCAAATACAAAAGGGAGACGCCCTTTTGTATTTGTATATGGGTTTGTTTTTGTTTTTAGAATATTCAATTGTATATATGTTAATAAAAATAGTTATTTGGTATATTTTCATTTCACTATCGTTCACAAGATATAATAAACGTGAGATATACCAACTGTTGATATAATTACTTTAGATTAACATTTATATACTCCAAAAACTTATTTCGTCTAACGTTATTGGATATAACGTTTATTTAATCGAAAATCATTAGGCCTATCGTTTAAAATACATGTATAATATTGATACCATCTTTATGGTTAACACTCCGATTCAAAGCAATCCGACTCGGTTGGGTTATATTAGGTTAGATGGTTAAAGCGGGAGCGGAGTGGAGTGCCAGGTCCCCTCTATGTTGGTGAATCGTTTGGGTAAGGTTAGGTTAGAACAGTGACTATTAACGCGCGAAGGCGAACGAGTGAAGCGATCGTGCTGACGGAGCGGCGTACGAATCGCTGCAAAACCGACTCCACGTAGTCTTGTCTGCCCTACCCCTAGAGTGTTATTTAAAATCGCGTAAGCGTGGAGGGGCGAGGTGGCCCGCGAGCTGAGGAGCAGTTGGTTTTAACACTCGCCGAGTGAGCGTGAAACACATCTGCGACGATAAGCTCTCATGGGACCGCCGGAACCCCGCAGCGCCGGAGCCGCGACAGAAACCATGCCTGCTGCATGGTGCATGCTTGCTGCATGTATGGTGTATGCTTGTTTGCATGTCTGCTGCATGTATGGTGTATGCTTGTTTGCATGTTTTTTACAGGGAAATAAAAACTAGGCGTTTTATCATATTAGACTAAATAGGTTTTATGCCTATTGTTCAATGTATGTTATGCTTATAAAAATGGGTTACTTCAAAATTATATCAATCGTTTATTATATATTAACTGATCATTTTATCAAATAAAAATATAGATTCAGTTGTTATATCTTATGAATATTACAGATTTTGTAATTATATCATATATTACTTACCCCTTCTAGGGCTTAAAGGGTTTCTTCTTGTTTGCGTCTTTTTAGTTCGCTGCTTAAGCAACCGGGTTTTTTTCAAATTTTTTGAATTAACTTTTTTTTTATTTATAACTTTTGAAGTTGTTGCGCGGTATCTTCTCCTCCAATTTACCGCATTATCTCAAGACAAAAGTCTATGACCAGTGTGTGTGGCCAGTGATCACGTATGGGACCGAGACGTGGTCGCTCACAATGGGCCTTTTCAGAAAGCTTAAAGTCACCCAAAGGGAAATGGAGAGGGCTATGCTCGGCGTTTCCTTGCGTGATCACGTCAGAAATAAGGATATCCGTAAGAGAACCAAAGTTACGGACATAGCCCGAAGAATTGCGAAACTTAATAATAGAAGACAAGACGAATCGATTGACGAAAGTCGTCAAAATCAGCCAATGTGTTTGGTCTCTAGAACGCCACAGAGAACAAACATACTGATAAACACATTACCCTCCTTCGACAGTCGAGTAATAAACGAGTAAACAGCGCTTCATTTACTAAAATAGAGAAAACAGATATCGAAAATATTACTCAATCCGAAAATCACAATAGATAGATACCTAACATAACTTAATATATTAAATTAATTATGCATATACAAACTGATAATAAACTGCCGAGCAATTAAAAAGTTCCACCCACAAAATGCCGACAAACACCTTAATATCTCCTAAGACATAGAACCTAGCTTCAAAAATTAAAAAGTTTAATGAAATCTATTTTATTACGCAAACTTAAACTCTTTTAAATACTGGTATTTTTGAAGCCATGGATAAAAAAAGTAGAACAACAAAATTTTGGTGTTTGAAAATTGTGGAATACATTTGTTTCGTTTTTTGTTTTGCTTTTGATTTCATCCTTGTTTTCGCCGTTGTGAAATAATTCTTTAATTGTAAAGTCTTACGGCTCTAGTACCCATTAACCATGCCTCTATCACCCGAGGATTGTACGAGAATCATCACTATGGTGGAATTGGGGACCAGCCAAAGAAATACGGCCAGAATAATGGGCGCGACACATACTACTGTCCGACGAGTGATCCAAAGGTTTAAGGAGACTGGATTAAACTTGAGAAGACCAGGTACTGGCAAGCTAAGGTGCACAACAGTCCGAGAAGATCGTTTCATTGCGGCAGCAATGTTAAGAAATCGACATCAGACGGGAGTTGTGGTTCAACAACAACTTCTGCAAGTTTGAAGGGAGCCAATAAGCGAGTTGACAGTCAGGATACGTTTTTCCGAAAGAGGATTGAAGCCTTACAGGCCAGCAAATGGCCCAAAACTGGAACGGCATCATGAAGTTGCCCAATTGCGATACGCCCGCGAGCATACAGAATGGGGTGAGGACGAATGGGGAACAGTGGTGTTCTCTGATGAGTCAAGATTTATGCTGTACCATCATGATGGGAGGAAAAGAGTATACCGACGACTAGGAGAACGTTTTGCACAAACATGTTTTGAAGAAAAAGTGTCACACGGCGGAGGTACCGTTCACGTGTGGGCTGATATCTCTGCAGAGGGTCGAACAGCGTTAGTTCCTATCGAGAACCGGAACCCAACTGCTGTAAGATACATCAATGAGATTCTCAATGAACATGCTGGTCCGTTTTTGGCCAATATGGGCGACAAGGCAGTGGTCATGCACGATAATGCACGGGCCCACACTGCTCAAGTTGTAAATGAGTATCTTAAGGACGTAGGAATCCAGAAAACGGAGTAGCCAGCAAGGAGCCCCAATTTGAATCCTATTGAGCATGCTTGTGACGAGCTTGACAGACGTGTGAGAAAACGAGTTCCACCTCCAATTATTCTTCGTGACTTGAATTACGCGCTCCTCGAAGAATGGGAGAACATTCCTCAGCATATGCTGAGGAATCTGGTATTCAACATGCAAAATCGCGTAGAAGCTGTATTGAGAGCACATGGAAGAAACACCAAGTACTGAGTTATCAAAACCTACGCTTACACCTAATAAAACCCCTACTTTGATTTTATTTGCCAAATGGCCCCAATTTTTTAAAACATTTCATTTTAAATTTGAACACAGTATTTACGTTTTTAGTTGGTAATATTCTGATGCGCTGTTAAATGCACTTCAATATTGCAGACGGCGTCATTAAGCTAGCCTTTCCCGTTTAGGAGTAATTTGGTGCTATGTCACTGAACTTTTTCTTTGTTCGCGAGTGTAATAATTATACGCAAGCGATAGGTACCTATTTACTGTAATTCAGTACTAACGATTATTTTTATCGATAAATCACTGCCGTTCATGCACCCAGGATTAAAATCTTATCTCAATAATTATCTTAGAAGTGCATGCGCAACTCCTCGCATCAATCAATCTGATTCGCATTGGATTATTGACCAAACGACACAACAAATTAAATCAAATATCTTTATTAACACCTCAATCTCAAAGCATTTATTTAAATTATAAAGCCACTTTTGCATGTTCAAATACTAGATCATTCAGAATATATTTACGGTGACAAATGTGACAAAAAACATGCCTGTAACTTCCATAAAATTGTGCACATAGCTTGCATGCAATGACGCCATAATAACTTCTGATTGGTGTCACAATGGCATGCAAGCTCCTTTCACCCTTTTATGTAAGTTATAGGCATGTGTATCGTCTCCTTTAGTTGCAGTTTCCAAAGCGTAGATCTCTATGCAAGAGAACCAAGGTTACCGACATAGCCCGAAGAATTCCCAAACTGAAGTGGCAGTGGGCAGGGCACATTGCTCGCAGAACGGATGGCCGTTAGGGCTGAAAAGTTCTAGAGTGGCGACCACGTACCGGAAGATGCAGTGTTGGAAGGTCTCTCTCTATACTTCATAAAAGATAGCTTGATCTCTGCGGCATATGACAAACTGACGAATACTTTATTATTACGTTTATTGTTAGCCTGTCAAGAGCTATTGTTACTGTATTCATACTGATAGCTGTCGCAGTGATCAAACTATCTTTTGTGAAGTATAGGTGGAGCGACGACCGATCAATGTGGCTACGCTTGGGGGAGGCCTATGTCCAGCAGTGGACGTCTTTCGGCTGAAATGATGATGATGGTGATGATGAAATCTCTATGAAGAAGAACGATCAGGAAACTGCAAGGAAAACTTTAAAAAAAATGTTACAAAACATTGTAAAAAATAATTCACTAGGTCCAAAAAGTTATGAACATAGAAAAGACAGAGCAGTAGCTTCAACGGTCATCGACCTCACATAAAACATGGCCGCTCTACCTTTTAACTCCGTCTAATATCTCTAATAAATGGGTAAAGGTAAACTCAATTTATATAAGTGGTTTAATATTACCAAGATTCCGTTAGCAAGTTACTCTGTTATGCTTCAGACAAGGATGTTCAACAAAACTACAGCAGCTATAATTGCGCACATTAAAACAGTTTGCTCTGTCCAAACTTCAAATTGAATTAAGTTGGTTCTGGCCGTTAATTAAAACTTAAACATAATTTCATATTGAGTTGTGGGCAAACTGTGCTATGTTCAATAAACAGAACAACGTAAAACTTTGTTGAACCTGCCTTAAGATAACAAGAAGAGGCGAAACTCATTAAAGTTTTATGTTCGATCCTTGCGCCGCGCATCCGCCGCTGTTGATCTTTCCCAGCCACTGTAGGAGCTAATTAATGCTAACAGGCAAACACTAAATATCTAATAAGACACATCAATCTTACCTGGGGCAGTAGGGGCCCAGTGGTAGCGGCCGCGACTTACAAGTTTTAGGTCGGGAGTTCGAACCCAGGCAGGCACTTTGTGTAAATTATTTTATCACCACTGCTCTCAGAACGGTGAAGGAAAACATCGTTAGGAAACCGGCATGTCCTAGAACCAAAAATTAAAGACATGTGACATCCACCAATCCACGCTGTGCCCGCGTAGTGGATTACGGCCCGTTCCCTCTGACAGAGAGGAGGCCTGTGACCCAGCAGTGGGCACATTAAAAGGCTGATGATGATGATGATGATGATGAAGCTTTCCTACCTGAATTATTAAATCTTCGACGTGTCCGGCTACAAATTATTTTCTGAAGAGCTGCTTTATAAAAAAATAGCTTTATCCCACTCTAGGAATGACTTATGTATCGTAGGTGCGTTTCACGTACTAACAAACAACCAGATCCAGTACAACTATCTACCATACAAATATTTGTCCCGTGCGGGCATCGAACCCGCGACACGCAGCGCAGCACCCAATTGCTCAGCCACTACACCAACCGTCAGGCTTATTACGAATACGTGGGACACTCAGAAAGTTTTGCGAAACTAAAAAAAATTGTTCTATACGTACATATATTTTTATTAAATCTTTTCAAAGTACTTTCCACCAGCCTCTATACAAAGATTCATGCGCCTAAACCAGTTTTCAAAACACTTTTTCCAGTCCGCCGCAGACACCTCGTTTACAGCCTGCTCGAACGCAGCCAGCGCATCTTCCGGCGATGAAAATTGTATCCCTTTGAGCTGATTTTTTATTTTTGGGAATAAAAAGAAGTCACACGGTGCTAGATCAGGGCTGTAAGGAGGGTGACCCAGGAGTTTGACTGGCGTGCTGTCCAGGAAGTCCCTCGTTTTGAGTGCGGTGTGCGCAGGTGCATTGTCGTGGTGGAGCAGTAGCCCGCGGAGCCCTGTGTTTGGTCGCTTGTTGCTTATAACAGAGAAAACTTCTGGCAAACATTTGGTAGTATACCATTCGGCATTAATGCTTCTTTGATCCCGTAAGGGAATTGATACCAAGTGGCCAGTCAAATTAAAAAAGCTAGCGATCAAAATCTTACCCCCGCTTCTAGATCGCTTCACTTTGGTAGGCGTTGGCTCATTTTGAAACACCCAAACAGTCGACTGGCGCTTGGTTTCTGGGTCGTATTGATAAATCCAGGACTCATCACCTGTAACGATGTCGTAAACACGCCGAGACGAGCCTGCTTCAAATTTGTTAAGCATATCACGGCACCATTCCACCCGGGCCTGCTTCTGAGCATCGGTGAGGTTGTGCGGCACCCAGCGTGATACTATCCTCCTCACGCGAAGATGGCTGTGTAGAATCTCGTGAACGCTTCCCGATCCAATCTTCAATATGTGTTGAATCTCCTGATATGTAATTCGCCTATTGTCTTGGATTAAATTTTTCACTGCTAGCACGTTTTCTTCGGTAACAGCCGTCAAAGGGCGACCGCTTCTTTCGTCATCCCCCAAAGTTGGTCGACCGCGCTTGAATTCGTTATACCAACGATACACGGTTGCCTTGGAAGGGCCTTCATCCATGAATGCCATTTGAAGTCTATCGTACGATTCATCCGGTTTCAGGCGACACTTGAAATCGTATAAAATCATAGCTCTAAAATGTTCCCGGCGCAGATCCATATTTCAGTGAGACACAATACTTTGAATTAACTCGCAAAAAATGTGGAGGGAAATTTTGAAATTGGAACTTACTTATTTTTACTTATAAATAATCATATTTTCGAAAAACATTATAACTGGCCAGTCTCCCATATATAAAAACTTTTTTTCGCAATACTTTCTGAGGGGCCTGGTAGTTTGCAAGAGCAAAACGATAGCGATGTTTTCGCAATAATTGCTCTTTCATACAGAAGTCATACAGGCGGTTTTTCTTTTAAATAAGTGCAAACAGCGAGCGATTAACAAACAATTTTGTAGGACCTACCATACCTACACTGCAGGTAATTCCGACTTTTATGACATAAAGCGTCTGATCGCTATCGTTTTGCTCTTGCAAAAGATACGTAATAAGCCTGCCGGTCGTCTTTGATGCAGACAGGTCTAAATCTTCTTGAAAACCTTCCAATGCGTAACGTATCTTGCGTCTACAGATAAATCAACAGATCAGCTGCTATATTAAACCTACTGCAGTATATTTATCAATTATCCTAAAAAACATGATCAAGCTTTAGATTATCATAAGGACTGACGTAGAAGATAATTATAAGTAGCAAACAGAGACCCTGTATTGATAGCATTTGAGCACGTTGACGAAAACATATATTTCCACAAACAATAAAGATTTGTTACCCTTTTCATTTCTAACATTGAAAGGTATCGTGTCGCTGATAAATTTTCAGATTATAAGTACCCACATGCTTGCATATCTGGGGGTCGTTTCGAAACTCATGAGGAATGAAATCGATATTTTTAATCACATGTTCGTTACCGGCCAACATTATTGACGCTATAAATCCAGTTTGATGAACCGCTCTTAAATCGTGCTATTTGAAGTGTTAGAATCGGTTCAGAGCAGAAATTCTAGCGAAGTTTAAACTCTAACTGCGCAGTAAATTACCTTTTTGATCGTTTGGTGCATATTTGATCAGTTTCTGCCAAGGGTTATGTAGTTTTCAGCCAATTGATTCCCAATTCAGCCATATTTTGATTTTCAGCCAACAGATGTTAGTATTTTATTATATTATTTAGGAGCTCGTGGCTAAATAATAACAGCCGCACGGGTCGATCTTCAAGGTTAAGCAACGCTTGACGAGGTCGGTCCGTGGATGGGTGACCATTGCAACATACCGAGTTTCCTCCGTGCCTCGGAAAAGCACGTTAAGCCGTTGGTCCCAGCTGTCATTTGAAGATCTTTGACAGTCGTTACGTGTAGTCAGAAGCTTGAGATATGATACCAGTCTAGCCAAGGGGTACCCAGTTACTGGGTTGTGGAGGTCAGATAGGCAGTCGCTCCATGTAAAACACTGGTACTCAGCTGAATCCGGTAATACTGGAAGCCGACTCCAACATAGTTGGGTAAAAGGCTAGGCAGATGATGAGATGTTAGTATTTTAACTTCATGCACAAAGGTACAATGGCGGAATTAATGCCTTATGTATTCTCTACCAGTGTGGTAAGTGATAACATGGTAGGTCCATTATTTAAACCGTGGAATGCAAACAACTACATAAAAATAATTTAATTTGCTTAGATACACATGTTACATATATATGTTATACATGTAATACATAAAGTAAAATATATATAAAGTAATGTAAAGAAGTTATCGAGATGACCCCTCTACCCGCTGAAAGTAAAATTTATAGGGAGTTCACATTGTTACAGCCATCACACAATTTGAATTTAAATCAGGACTTAAATTTATTACTGAACTGACTGACAGCAACCTGGCAGCCTTAATCGGAGTAACCGTTGACCAGGATCATATATATCATCCAAAAAGCGAGGTTTTTTTGATCCAAGAATAAAAAAAAAAAATTGAGGCAGGATACTTAAACAAATTCTACTAATATACACTTCTCATCAAAAAAATCGAAACCGAACTGCAAGTACTATTTAGGCGGAATTTCCAGGACTAATTTTATTAAATAAAACCGGCCAAGTGAGAGTCGGACTCTCGCAGAGTGTTTCGTACCATTATCGCAAAAAACAGCAAAAAAACACGTTTGTTGTATGGGAGCCCCACTGAAATATTTATTTTATTCGTTCTAAGCAGTTTGTAGTACATCATCTGCAAAAATTTCAACCGTCTAGCTATCACGGTTCATGAGGTATATCCTGGTGACAATCAGACGGACAATGGAGTCTTAGTAATATGGTCACGTTTTAACCCTTTGGGTACGGATCCCTAAACAAATATGCCAATAAAATCTGGCAGTTTAGTCTACTGTACCACAAATATTAACATTCGAAACGGATAATTTACCATGTTTACTGTTTGGTGTACCACAATTTCAAATTTTAATTTTAAATTTCGAAATTCCATCCAATAAATGAACGTTGAGCTTGGTTTCAATGTGTATTCCGTCGGAATTTCAGAATTAAATAACATTTTTTTTTTGCAAAAAAACTAAGCTCTGTGACATCCTACTAAAGAGATTTTTTCCTAACAAATATGGATACCTAGCCCAAGGAAGCCTCTCAAGTCGTAGCGTTGCTGGATTCGGGGCATTGTCAGCGTGTTGTGGCTGCAGGATTGCATCTTAGCCTCTCTGCTGTCAATAGAGTGTATCAGCGTTATCGTGAGACTGGTACTCGCCATCCAGGATCTGGTAGATATCGAGTCGTCTGAGCAAGATGACTGGTTTATTGCGTCAGATTGTCTAAGAAATCGTCACTTTAGTTCTATTCAACTGCAGCAGCGGCTCCATGAGGTTCGAGGATTGACTGTGAGCGATTCTAGCATTAGGAGAAGAATGGTGGAGTGGGCCAGAAACCTCATAAACCAACTGATCGTCTAAAATTTACGGAATACCACCGAAGAGCGCGCTTTAACTTTGCACTTAAATTGGTCATACCTTGAATGGAGCAAAGTTCTTTTTTTCTGAAGAGGGTTAGATCAAGCTGTATGGTAACGACAGAAAAATGAAGGTGTATCGAAAAGAGGTAGAGCGTTTTGCACAGTGCTGCATTGAGGAAAGGGGCAGTTACTTACAGTTACAGGCGGTTCATGGACGGTTTGGGGCGGTATAAGCGTCGATGGAAAAACCGAACTTGCTTTTGTATCTGGACCTCACTTACCGTCATTAAATGGGTCACGTTACATCGAAGAGTGTCTGGAGCCACATGTGGTACCCTACACACATTTTATTGGTGAAGAGTTCATTTTTATGCAGGACTGTACCAGGGCTCATACCGCAGGCGTTATAAGTACGTGAGCGAAATCGATATTATGGTTATGGGCTGGCCAGCAAGAACCCCGGATATGAATCTCATAGAACGTCTATGGGATGAGTTGAAGAGACGAGTCAGAGCGAGAGATCCTGCTCCGGAGACGCTTGGCCAGCTTAAAACAGCTATACAAGAAGATTGGATAACATCCCACAACACAAGATTGTGACTCTCATCCGTTCCATGATGACCCGCAGGGAAGCAGTCATTGGAGCCAGGGCAGGAATAATAAATTTTATTTTCTTTTTTTTAATATATTTTATTATTTTACATCTTTATTTCAAACATTTTACAAATCCTTACACGACAGCTAAAGAAATTTAATTTTAATCTGAAACATTAATATTCATTAAAATATACCTTATAATATCCGCAATAAACTGGCATTGTTTTTTTGTTTATATAAAACAAATACATAAAACTCATACAAAACCAAACTTCAGAGGTGTTTCGATTTTTTTGATGAGAATCGTATTAAAAAAAATGCCGAAAGAATGTAAGCGCATCACTCCAGAACCGCTTCACCTATTTTGCTAATTATTTTTGTTGTGTTAGTAATTGTCATGTTGAGATATATAAAAAAAAAAAAAAAAAATTTTTTTCATTAGTAAACACGTGTGAAACCAGGGCGGCCAGCTGGTTTTAAATAAAGTTGATTAATTTGCTGTCCCTTCACAAAAACAATCACGATGCCTTTTAGATACGAATAATTTGTCTAAGACGTCAATTATAATGATAAAGATATCTGTTTTTTTTATAGAGATAATCTATGAATCTTTGATTTTACAATAACAAAGTTATAGAATAACAAACGACATGAAAAAGAAGAATGGTTTTAACTGATGCTAGTTCTATCAATCAAATACGAACCACAATACCACATCGCTCACAAATTGTGCAGTCATTAAAAGTTTATACCTATCTCAAAATTACCTAACTATTTTATGATGCTCCAGAGTTCGAACCTAACACGCATCTGCACTATAGTCTTGAAGCTAGTCCTATTTTCAGATGAGCGATAACCAGCAATATTTTGGGGTTCTAAATTCTACAAGAAACAAGTAAGTATACTGGACTGAAAATCGCCCTTAAGTACTGATACAACATAAAAATAACAGACCATGTTTTTTTTTTTTTTTAATCAATCGATGGGCTCGCGTTTGACCACTATCTCGTCTGATGGTAAGTGATGGTGTGGTCGACGGTGAAGCACGCTTGCCTAGAAGTAACCTATTCACTCTTGACATAAAGACTCCAAGGTTGTAGCTATCAGGAAACAAAGACTCCGGCAGGGAATTCCACTCCTTAGCTGTGCGTACAATGAAAGTGTTCGCAAAACGCTTTGTACGTGTGTAACCATGTCAAACAGTTACCACTGATGTGATTGAACCTGGATGAATAGTATTATGACATAATCAGTTCCGTCAAACGGGGTGAATAGGAACGCAGGGGTGAATAAAAACAAAACTTTGAAGGGAATTCTAACTGTATCACAGTTAAAATGCCCTTCAAAGTTTTGTTCAAAGTTGGCTTCAAACAAAGCGTCGTTTTTAGGGTTCCGTAGCCAAATGGCAAAATACGGAACCCTTATAGATTCGTCATGTCTGTCTGTCTGTCTGTCCGTCCGTATGTCACAGCCACTTTTTTCCGAAACTATAAGAACTATGCTGTTGAAACTTGGTAAGTAGATGTATTCTGTAATCCGCAATAAGATTTTCACACAAAAATAGAAAAAAAACAATAAATTTTGGGGGTTCCCATACTTGAAACTGAAACAAAAAAAATTTTTTTCATCATTCCCATACGTGTGGGGTATCTATGAATAGGTATTCAAAAATGGTATTGAGGTTTATAATTTTTTTTTTTTCTAAACTGAATAGTTTGCGAGAGAGACACTTCCAAAGTGGTAAAATGTGTCCCCCCCCCCTGTAACTTCTAAAATAAGAGAATGATAAATCTAAAAAAAAATATTATGTACATTACCATGTAAACGATCTAGTAAGTAGTTTATTTTAATACGTCATAAATCGTAAACCGCAATTAACCAAGTACGGAACCCTTCGTGCGCGAGTCCGACTCGCACTTGGCCGGTTTTTTTTATTTTTTATTTGATTTGGAGTACGTACTAAAATGCTACAAACAATTTTTAAATGACGTGAAAATTCCCTTCAAAGTTTTGTTTCTATTCACCCCGTTTGACTATGATAATCAGATTATGACATAAAGTAATGATATGTCAAAAATAGTTGCCACGAATGTCAGTAACAAAAACAAATGAAGTCTCATTTATTGTCTTCATTTTTAGACAGTTTCTTTAAGATTTATTTCACGCTGTGTCATTTGTCTTGCTACATCAACCGGAGAAATACTGAAAGTCTACACAGGAGGTCACAAATCTTTACGAATTTCAGAATATTATGATGAAAATTGAAGTAAAACGCTACAAAAAAGTAAACACTGAAATGGCCTGTTCATTTCAAGAATTATTTATCGAACTTAAATCTGTGAAACTAGCTAATCACACAAACATTGCTTTATCGCATTGTTGCCGTAATTTAAAACGGGGAATTTCCAGTAATAAAGCTATTGCTTCATATTTTATTTAAACAAAAGCGTTAATTTTATTTAAAATAGAAGCAATTTTGGTCTTTTTTATAATGCCTTCATTTTCCAAATCCCCCAGGCCGAAATCCCCGCATGACACTTGACGGACGGGAGGCAAAAATGCCGTATAAACCATTTTGTTTTGCTTTTTCAATCTCTCCTCTTTGTTTACATTTAACACAACAACTACAGGTGACAAATAATATAATTTTAAATCATACAGAAGATATTGCTATCATTTTTATCAGGTTTACCGTAAAGCTAGAACAAAGATTAACAGATATCTATCAAAATTTTATAACGCAATCACTGTATAGATAAAAATAATGAGTGAAACATATATAAACGCTTTCCATTGATAATATCATGTATTAGTGGAAAAAGTTCTGCTAGTTATATGTATTCTACGTTATAGTAGAAATATTTGTTTTGTGAATTAATTGTGATAAAAGGTGTTATTTTAAAAATGGCTGATATTTATACGAAGACCCGAATGACGGACCGCGTGAACCGTTTTAGAAAGAGTGCTGCCGAACGGTATAGCCTCGATGAGAAAGATGTGCACATCGGCTTCATCGCCTTGGAGGCAATGAGAACTGAGCCAGAAATGATCTGCCAGGTATGTACTCATATTTTTTTTATCAATGTTTCTTGAATCTATGGCGAATATGAAGATTTTTGTAAGACTTAAAATATAGGGTCTCTAATCTTAATAGTATATATATAAATTGAAAGACAACAAGAAAAAGACTCCTGATATAAATCTTAGTTTTACCCAAACTAAAGAAATTTCGTCCTCTTGCTAGATTTAAATGCAGAATTTATGTTTGTTAATATATTACATAAATTTTATTAATCACAAACAGATCCAAATCCTGTCCAAGTGAAGTCTTTAAAATCATTGTAAATAATTAAACTTATCTATAATCAATTTAATTTAGCATATCAGTCAACTTCAGTGAAATGTCTGATTGAAATACAGTTTATTTAATAATCAACCTAATTACTAGGATCATTAAATTTTATGGCAGATTTTAAGTTCGCTTTTTAAGCAGTCGGGTTTTTGATTTTTAAATTAACCTTTTTTATTTACAACTTTTTAGATATCTTTTTTTTCGAATTTATTTTAAAACATATAAGTGGTATAAATTGTGGTAATCACCTCTTAAAACCCTTCATTTTGATACGCCAGTCGAAGAGATATAATTAATTGGGACCTGCACAATATGGCGCCCACAATCCGCCATGTATGTGTTTTTTTAACTTCACCTATCTAAGAACACTTGGGCGGTCAGGACTTATCTAACGATATGTCTTATGTCTTAATTATATAAATCCGTCTAGCAGTTAGAAAGATATGAGGTAATAAAGAATATTACATACATATAAACAAACATACATCCATACAAGATAAGCACGAAAAACATAACCCTTTCTTTGCAGTCAGGTGAAAATCACGAAAACTCATAGCTGTAAGTGCCAGGTGTTTTGTTTAATAGAAAACTAAGAAGGCGAAAGCAAAGTGCGATAAAACTGAAATAACTCAGTAACGAATACGTGTTCAAGTTCATAGTTTACACTGCAGCGACTCTCATGTACTACGTGAAGAATTTGTTCATTTGACCTAGTAGTCTACTGGAGCTAAACTAGCATCCAGTATCGATCTTAAAAGTAGGTTTTGGCACCGAAATAAGAAACAAAAGCAATTCTTCCAAGATAATTTTTAGCAAACTATGTAGTCTTACGATCTCTAAACTAAAAGAACCTAAAGCCGAGTTTCTGGAAGCAAAATTAATGTGACAAATAATTGTCAAACACGCATTATCTGCTGTGATTGGCTGTTGAAAATCAAAGACAAAGACAAAAGACAAAAGATATTTATTTCAACTGGGCCACCAAGCGGCACTTTTGAATGTCACAATTTAAATTTAAATGGAATACAAGTTGATTCTACCGTGCATTCGGCAAGTAGCTAGTTATGGAGAAGAATGCACAAGAAACTCCATACTTTTTAAATTTACATGGAATAAAAGTTGATTCTACCGTGCATTCGGAAAGTAGCTTGTTATGGAGAAGAATGCACAAGAAACTCCATACTTACTCTTTTAAAAAAAAAAGAAAGATTTTTACAATATTTAGGTACATGAGTACATACATTAATAAATTCACATATGTGAGGACAATGCACCCAGAATAGCACTACACACTATACTATGTAAAGGTATAAAGTATTAAAAGTACTCACACATGTCTGTGCAGTTATACAATAGGTACTAGAAAAACATCAACATCCGAAGCAGCTGAGTTATGACCAATACCAACAGACGGCGCCCGTTCACGAACATGACGCATGAATCGGCACCACCCAGCTCAACCACCATGAAGGGAACCGAATGATCCAACACACGCGCCACCATCAGAGAGACATTTGAGAGAGCATGACACACTCAACTGCCAGGGCACACACAAGTCAACGAACGACACATAGGTATAGCAAATGGTAGATTTACAGTTGGGTACATAGTACCCACACACGTGCTGTGCAGCTATACAATACTAAAAGAAATCGAGTCTATACAACACAAACATAAACATATCATTTGTTTTTGCGCCCTAGTGGTTGTGGAGCAGGACTAGCATTGAGCCAAGCATTTTTATCAGTGATATAATCCCCCAACTTATAATATGCCTGCCTGCATAGTGTGCGTTTTATACAATTTTTAAATTTCGTCTCATTCAGTTCTAGAATATGGGGAGGAATTTTATTGTAACATTTTGTACAGAGTACCCCATGAAAGATGAGGCCACTTTTGCCAGTCTGAAACCTGGTTGAACTAATTGGTCCCTATTTCTAGTAATGTAATTATGTCTGTCTCCGTTTTTACTAAAAAGATGTAAATTCTTTCTCACGTACATGATGTTTTCATAAATATATTGACAAGGAACCGTCATGATGTTAATGTCCTTAAACAGTTCCCTTAGAGAATCACGGCGGCGAAGATTGTAAATCGCTCTGATGGCTCGTTTTTGCAGAATAAAAATAGACTCAATGTCTGCAGCCCTTCCCCATAGTAAGATACCGTAAGACATTATACTATGAAAGTAACTAAAATAGACTAGCCTAGCGGTATCCACATCAGTAAATTGACGAATCTTTCTGACAGCATAAGCTGCCGAACTCAGCCGCCCCGCAAGTGATACTAAATGAGGACCCCATTGTAACCTTGAGTCTAGCGTGATCCCCAGGAAAACCGTTTTATCGACGAATTCGAGCTTCTCCTTGTTTAATATAATGTCACAATCAGTACTTTTGACATTTGGCAACGAAAATTTTACGCATTTGGTTTTTTTACCATTTAATACTAAATTATTGGCAGTGAACCAATCCTGAACCTGCCGTAGTGCGTTATTTACGTCGTCAACCTGACAAGTACGTCTATTTACTTTAAAAACTAAAGATGTGTCATCAGCAAATAACACCATATTTAGTTTGCCTTCGAATAAATGGGGTAAATCGTTTATGTATATTAAAAATAAGAAAGGACCTAAAATTGAGCCCTGGGGTACCCCCATTTTCACATTTAACCCCGACGAATTCACACCGTTTATTTGAACTAATTGTTGTCTATCACTCAAATAAGATTTAATCAAACTTAACGCTGATTGACCTAGCCCGTAATGCTCAAGTTTCAGAAGTAATGTTTCATGATTAACGCAATCAAACGCCTTCGACAGGTCGCAGAAGATACCTATGGCATCCTGCGACTCTTCCCACGCATTAAGTATGTGTTTTAATAGGGTGACACCAGCGTCAGTTGTACAACGTCCTTTGGTGAAACCATACTGTTTATCATGTAAGATGTTATTCGTATTAAAATGAATGAGCATTTGATTTAGCATTATCTTCTCAAATACCTTGCTGAAAACCGGCAACACGGATACTGGTCTATAATTATTTGTGTCTTTACTGTCCCCGGATTTAAAAAGTGGTATAACCTTACTATATTTCATTAGATCCGGAAAGACTCCTTGATCCACACACAAATTGAAAATCAAAGCTAAATTCATTCAACTTATCACAGCAGATAACGCGTGCTGGACAATTTGTCACATTAATTTTGCGACAATTTTGCTTCCAGAAACCCGTGGTAAGCCAAGTTCTATGAATAAATTATGAATTTCCTACAGCGAAATTAGTACCTACAAATTATTTTGCTAATCAAACAATAAAAAAGTCTAATCAAATATTAATTAAGTATTCTTCGCGAGAAAAGATCTAATAAACTTAATTATAGCCTAATTTATTCTGAAGCAATATAATTGCAAATCAGTAAATTCCGTTCAACACAGAAACGTTTTCTGAAAAAAAAAGTCTTACGTTCGCAACAATTTATTCTTCCAGCTAGATTATTATTTTTAACCTTAGAATTGTACTACGTGAAGATAATTTACTATTGATAATATACTTAGTGTTCAAAATACTTAAACAACCTGTAACGTAAACAAAACAACTTTCTGCATCTTCCAGATCGATTTCGCAACAGAAGAAAAAGAAACAAACAAATCCGTAGCAAGACGCACCGCACGCCTCGCCAATGCCATGGTTCACGCTGGACTGAAGCCTGGGGACCCAGCCATCATCATGGGCAACAACCATATGGACTTATGCATCCCTTACTTCGCCTGTCACTTCGGAGGACACCCCATGTGCGCCATTGACCCTAGCTGTGGACAAAGTAAGTTTATTTAAAACCAGATTCATAGTTCTATAACCCCAGAGATCTCTGAATTAGGAATTTGAAGTTGCGTATTAGTCAAACTCTACATTAGCCTGAAAACCTGTCGCCTTAGGCATTAAAGTAGGATTTCACACGTTCTATAATTACAAACACTCAATTCTGAAACTAACCCTTGAACGAAAAAAAAACCTATCGAGACTCAGAAAAAATTTAACATATGTTAAATTTATCTAATTTCCAATTAACTTTCCTTACAGATGATTTAACAAGTTTATTCCCGTACATCTGCCCAAAGATAGTGTTCTGTCAGAAAGCTTGTGAAGAAAAGGTCAAAGAAGCATTCAAGGCGAACCACCAGGAGGGAATAATCGTTGTATTCGACGACAAAGAATCAGATCTAGAGGAGTTTATCAAGAAATGCAATGGCACAGAAGTTAAATACATGTAAGAAAAATATAAGTACAAAGAGTATAAATTAATTAACTATCTTCATACTACACTTAAATCAATAACTACAAACTAACAAAGCCTTTAGGCTTAGTTAGTTAAAAAATAAAACAAACAAAAAAAATTAAAAAGTCAAACAAACTAATCTTAAATATGTCGTCTAAAATATGGGGCCGAAAAACTCCTCCTCATCGTTTTCTAGTGGTATTGTTCCCAAAAGAACTCAGAACCGGCAGCATTGCTACGTTTTATTAAAATGTATATCCTCTGACCTCAAGTAAGGAACTAAGTAGAAAAAATCTATCTATGTTAGATAAGTGGTCCGCCTAATGAACTATTAAAAATTAGTAAGACAATGTTTGAAACAATACGTAAATATCTATAAGAACCTACTTATTTATCTATTTAATTACGATAACAAGACCAAAATTGAAACCATTCATAAGTAGTTTGATATGAATTTATTATTATTTGATAAGGACGTCCGGTCCGTAAGACTATCTCATTTTGTCATTTTGTAGATTAGGTTAGAACGAATTTTCCTGTTAGTAAAGTGAGTATGTTGTTTTCAGGCCAGCTCTATTCGACCAGTCAAAAACCACCGCATGGCTGATGTTGACCAGTGGAACTACAGGCTTGCCAAAGGTGGCTGTTATTCCTTTCGACACATTACTTAATGGAGTACAAAACTGGTGGTGAGTACATAAGTACACAATTTTCTTACTACTTAGGTTCAAAATTGCATGTTTTAATTTGTATGCACGTGCATTGATTACATCAGTTCTCTTCGGGATGTATCACTTGCTTATCATTGTATAATATCCAATTTTTAAAAAACCTTAATCAATCGTGATATGGTAAAAGCAGTAAAGCTATAAATAATAATTTAAAATCACAATCCTCGGCTTAGTCACCCGACTGGCCGATTAGTTGGGGTGTGGCGGATTATAACGGTCGTCAGTATTAGCAATTGAATCATTAATTTGCCAAACAATCGTAATTCAAAATATCGTAACAGTGTAAATGGAATTACAGAGATATGACCCTTTTGTTGGGTCCTACATTGAATACAGTAAAGATTTTAATCACTATCAAACGCTACCGCTAATGCTAATGCTAACACTGTCGACCTGGCTGAACTCTATTCAAAACATATATAAATTCAGAATCATAGAATCATACGACGAAGAAGAATCACTATCAATTCAAAACAAAAAATATGTACAAGAGTTACTTTAAAGTTATATTCCATACAAGATGCATTCTATTGTTTCAATATGCAGCCCAACTTGTACATCCAAAGCTGATCTATTTTAAGATACACCACGGTCTTGCATCAATATCACAAATCAATAACCAATCAATTAATTACAAGAGGATGCCTCAGAACTTTGCTACACCGAACATGCCCCGAAACTTATTGCAAGTTAGTTGTTAGCAACATCGCATATCGGTAAATAATAAATTAATGATATTAACTAGTTGAAGTTACTTCCAAAACTAAATAGTTGGAACTCACCGCACAGTTCAAGTTATTCGAACATTTATCATCGGTGCTTAAAGTTTAGAGCTCTTAAGCGTGGTGTTAAAATTTAGGTATTGCTTTACACGCTGCAATTTGTAAACCAGCTTTAAAAACCTGGAAAAAGTCAAGGATTGTTGCAACTCTAGGACAGACAGTAAAAATTGCAATACAACATAACACCACGCTTGTGTTAAGCAGAGGTTCTATAGTACGTTAATAAGTAAAATGTGTTTTCGTTCTGCAGGAAACCCTTCCCAGATAGTTGTGACGTCACCATGGCCATGGCGACACTCCAGTGGGTCTCATCTCTTCTATACTTCATCTCTGGTCCCCTTAAAGGTTCAACAAGGGTCCAGTCGTCGGCACCGCTCACTCCCATGAAAATCGTCGAAATTATCAACAAATACAAAGTAATTATAATGATAATAGCAATAACCGATAACACACCCAGGTGTGTTATTTATTATCGCCTATAGATAATAGTTTCTACTGTGATTTTTACCTACTTGATATTAATGTTTTTTGATAATATTTCAGCCAAACACTACAGCATTTACGCCATATTTATTGGGTCATTTTCTGAATGTTGCTGAAAAAACTTGTGACTTATCATGTTTTAAGTACATTCTTATTGGAGGCAGCGCTATTGAGAAGCCATTACTGGACAGATTTAAAGTAAGTATTGTAAATCACATTATATTATCCGATATTATAAGTCCATTGTAGACTGTAAATGAAAGAATCTTTGTTCTTTTTTGACCTAATTTCATTAACAAGTCGGGTGGACGTCTTTATATTTTCCAAGAGAAAGTATCTATCAAGAACTTCTCTCAGCATAACTCCAGATGTATTTTAAAACGAGGAAAACAAATATTATTATTGTAAAAGGGGAAATTAATAATGACCATTATTAATTGCTTAAATTTGTATTAAGAATTAAAAAACCCATCAAGATGTAAAATATTCTCGTATCTAATAAAACTATGTTTGTTTACAGAGTATGTGCGGCGCGGTCATGTACCTGGCTTATGGAATGACTGAGTTATTGGCACCCATCTTTGATTTCGACGATGACACTCCATTCGGATCAACTGGCAAGCCACAATCCCAATACGAATTCAAGGTACATACTTACTCTTTTACTTAATACACGTGTGTTTGGAACATGTTGCTGGAAAATTCTTAAAGACAGCAAGGTTAAAAAATACGACATAATTATGACGCCATAACGATGATAAAAATCAAGATAATTATTTCGGCAAACACACTAATCAGTATATTTAAAACAGAACAAATAATAACAATATCAGATACGTTCGTTGATAGCAATGATTGATTATTTTTTGAAGTTTTTAGTGATACAAATCTAAATGACTGATAAGCTACTACTTACATTCAAATGTGATTTCGGCTATGTGTATCTAATATAGTTTTTAGGGTACCGTACCCAAAGGATAAAAACGTGACCCTATTACTATGACTCCACTGTCCGTCTGTGTATCAGTCACCGGGCTGTATCTAATGAACCGTAAAAGCTAGACAGTTGAAATTTTCACTGATGATGTATTTCTGTTGCCGCTATAACAACAAATATTAAAAACAGAATAAAACAAATATTTGAGTGGTACCATGCAATAAAGGTGATTTTTTTGCCGTTTTTGCGATTATGGTACGGAACCCTTAGTGCGCGAGTCTGACTCGCACTTGGCCGGTTTTTTTTATGAACTGACCTATTTCAATAATCAATTTATTTGCAGCTTATTGGTGACGATGGCAGAACTTTGGAAGGAACTTACAAAACTGGCGAATTGTGGGTTAAAGGTGACGCATTCTTCAAGGTAAAAATTAAATAAATACTATATATGTGACTGACTATAATTGTCTGTACGTGAACACATAGAGTATTTTAAATATTATATATCTACCTTGCCATGAAAATATAATATTCGATAATTTAGTCCAACAATACTAGTCCAGTTAGTAAAGTAAAATGTTTCAGAACGGTTCTCAGAACTTAATCCCCAAAAAGGTAAACCGTTAGTAAATCCGTAGGCCGCGGATGATAATGCCCTAAGGATGAACACACATTCATAATTTACCTGCCCGTTAATACTGCTTCGGCCCCGACTTACACGGTAACTCAATAAAGTATTCTGAATATTATAGCTGTACTATCTGTCCTGGTTTGCGAGTTAAAAGCAGCTCTGATGTTTTGTAAAATACACAGCGAAGAATTGATCTTTTATAACAGTAAAACCAAATAGAATAGGTAGCTTATTGATGTATACCGATTTAAAGTTTTGAGTTTTCCTGAGTTCCCAGTTTGTTTACTGAGAAACCTTCACGTACGTTCACGTTATTGACGTTTTTGGGGTATTTTTTATTAAGTATTGATTGAATTTTCAGGGCTACCTAAACAATCCCGAGGAGACGAAGACCATGCTTACAGATGACGGATGGTTCAAGACTGGAGACATGTTCTACAAGGGCGAACAAGATTACTACTACTTTGTGGAGCGCAAGAGACTTTTAATTAAGCACTACGGTTTTCTGGTGAGACAAGAATCTTTTTACCTTTTTACTAGCATTTTCCTTTCTAATTAAAAATTTCAATCAAGGATAAAATAGAAAAAAAATAACGCCAATGAATTAAATGCACGAATAGAGTCAACAGATTTTAAAAATGTCAATGATGCGTAACTTGGCAATGTAATCAAATTAAATTTACCAATTCGGGCAAGAGTTTCGTTTGGAATAATATTATTGGACAGACAAAATTTCTAAAATAACGTAAGGCGAAAACTCAGTCAGCGTAAACTTAGCTAGACTTATTTCTCTCACGCTCTGATTCTTCCAGTGGCGCACTGTCTCGAGTCGGTTGATATGCGACAAGAGAAAACTAAGACTTATTTCGCAAGAAAAATATCTACCAAATCCTGGCTGCCCGTTTACAGTTCGACGTTTCAATGACAGGAAAACATTTTAAAGCATCATGTTATTCAAATATTATACCATTGCCTTCCATTAATTGATGTTTAAAAATGATACGATTCATTTTAAAAGAGGTCTTTCACATGAGCAGTTTCATTTATTTTTGGGTCCCTGTAAACGCAGCCACTCAAAAGTGGTTGCGATATTATCAAACGGTTCAAGCCTTATACATTCATGCAGATAAATTAATTTCGTGTAGCCAAGTTGGCTTGAGAATGTTGTTATTACTTGGAGGCCTTTTATGAATATTTGAAATTTTACTTGTTGCACGAAGAGGCACTAAACGCATAAAGTGTGTGTTTATATCTAGTGTGACAAATTACGTAGATGACTATGGCCAGGATTCTGAATTGAATATTTGGAGTTAAGTGGCATGTCAAATCCTGCTTTAATGCCAAAATTTGTCAGGTTTGCAGGCTTAAATCTACCGTGATACTTTACCGTTAACTCTACCCCTGTACGCCAGACTTAAGAGGTGTTTAACAAATATTCTACTTCAAATTCGTAATTCAAAAATCGGGGGCATCGTAGGTATTCCAAAACTATATTAGGATCACTAGCGCGTTCGTGTTGTTTTAAATAACTCGGTGTTGACAGCTAACTCAGAGTTAATCAGATAATATACCTTGTGCCACCAAGAGTTAGAGTTGAATCTAGAGTTAAACTTATACATTTACTTAAATATTTAACCCACCGATGTGGGTGAGTTTAGAGCCACTTGTGCGTTCCTGGGTTATCCTAAATGACCCGGTGTTAACAGCTAGCACAGGATTAATCAGATAAATCATCTTGTACCATCAAGAGTTAGAAGTAAATCTAGAGATAAACTTATAAATGTAATTAAATATTAAACCCGCCGATGTGGGAGAGTTAAGTTGCTAAGTCCTGGGTTCGTGTAATAATTGTCATAATAAATTACGTAACTTGAAAACATGTTTTTGTTTGTTTATGGAGATATTTTAATAATTTGCAAATGAAAAGTTAGACGAAGAACCGTTTATTATGTAAATCGGTCCACGCCGAGATATTCGCTAAGCAGTGTAAGGGATATGTTGTTTTCTGATGATGACGAAGAAAATTTTCTATGACATGTCTATATTTTGTGACTTTATCACATAGAAGTAAAATATCACCAGATGTGAAATTAGGGGCGTGAAAACGCGTTTCTTTTTTTATGATTAAAGATACTTAAACTTTTTGCAAAAAAAAATATATGACGCCTACATATGGAATTATTTGAAGCTGCACGCACTTTCGGTAAAAAAAACCGCGCGGATAAAATTCGCACGTAAAAATTCGCAGTACGGCCTCCGAATGGCGGCGGTGAACGAATGATACACATACAATACGATTAAAATGATGTCATATTAAAAGTTCAAAGACAAGAAAGTATTACGTACCGTGATGTAGTATAAAAGGGACACGCATACAAAATCTGTTCATTCATTTATTTTTGGTCAGATTACATTTCAGGGCACAGACATCGACAAATGTCAGGTTAAATAACCGGTTTAGTAACCCCAGCATTACTTTGTAGTCGACCGCCAAGATCACCGAATCGGCGAAGGTCAATTGTTTTTCTATTGTGTCAACATTTATTTAATTATTCCGACTAAACGTGCAAGTGGGCCGTGTTTTTATTTTTAAGGATTAATTAATGGTTTTGTTTGCAGATTTCGCCTTTGAAAATAGAAGGAATCATCAAAAGTCATCCATCTGTGGCGGATGCCTGCGTGGTAAGTTTGCCTGATCCCGAATGTATGGAAATGCCCATCGTAGCTCTACAGAGGAGGAACGGAGACAATATTGACACGCAGGAGATCTTTGACTTAGTTAGAAGTGAGTATTTAGTTCTTAAACTTGTTTATTAACACAATACTAGCTTCTGCCCGCAGCGTTGCCCGGGTAATAAGTGTTTATTTACCCATGGGATCTTTATACCATGTTTACCGGGAAAAAAGTGTCATATTATAATAATGTTTTTCCAAGTTATGAACTATCTCTGTGCAAAATTCCATCCAAATCCGTGCAACCGTTTTTGCGTAATTGAAACATAAACATACAAACTTTAACATTCATAATATTAGAAGCATACTTCAGTTCACAATAAAGCAATGCGGCGTGCAATATTAATTTGACTGATATCTTTTTAACCACACGATGCATTCTAACTACTCCTAAATAGCGTGTTGCGTGGAATTATGGTCCCATCAACTACAAAACTTTTCTAAAAATACGTATTCATTCTCATTAAAACACACTAAAACAAACCCTTTGATCACATCAAAGCTGAACATAAAAAAATACATAAAATGTAACTCAGAAACCTAAAATACCTAAATGTGTCTCTATCCCTTGAACTATATTATTCTATTACTTAATTCAAATTGCCATTGAATATAATCCTATGATATGATAACCATTGGAAATATTTGATTTATTGCGTCATAATCGGCCATTGTTATAATATTAATCAGTTACAATACGTAGTAAATAATCTCCTCCAATCACATAAGTATCTTTAGTACATCGATAAATAGTTAGATAGGTGTGTCAGTGTTCAATAAAACTAATTGGTAATTTTCCCATTTGTGTAAGGTTGACATTCATTCGGCCAATAAACATGTCTCTGGTAAAGGTCACATAATTAAGAATCTACCTGTTTGTGACGTAGGAAAATATTTTAGACAGACCTGTTCTTTGTCTAGACTTAATGTACACTAGCTGCTGTGGAAATTAAAAAAGAAGCAGCCTATGTACAATTCCAGAATATAATATATCTCTGTGCCAATTTTCAACCAGATCCGTGCAGCCGTTCTGGCATGTTTGAGTAACAATCATCCACTTATCCACACTTTCATACTTATAATAGTAAGTAAGTTAAGATAAACTACTTGTTCAATTTTAATTACTTCTAAGCTTAACATATTATAGATAGCTTGTCTGTTTCAAGAGGTCTAGGCATTATAATTTCCCAAAAGAGTTAAACTCATCGGCGAAATATAGGATTATATACTAAATATTTACTTACATATTGCTTAGCAAGAGAACACAATATAATTCGAGATTATTCCAAACAAAATATGTAGGTACAATAGGTAGTATATGTGTCGAAAACACCAACTTGAGAAACAGCAATCATAAATCTGTGTTTTCATCTGATGATTCAAGAAAACTCATATCGCATGTCATAATTACTTGTGTAACAGTTGGCCCGTATTTTGCGCAGTAATAATATTCATTTGTAAAATAACGCGCAACTGTGGCTACCGAATATATTTCATTTTCAGCAGCGAAATCAACGCAGCAATATGAAATCTGTTTGCTTTAACTGTGAAATACATGTCATCTATACGATTCAACGAAATAAAAATCTTAACATATTAGTTGAGATAAGTGGCTTTTCGGGCTTATGTGACACTCAGAACTGTGCATTACATTTTTACCCGAAAAGCATTTCGTTCATTTGCAATTTGCAACAAACAGAATAATCAACAAATCAAAGAAGCACGTTTTATTGCATTACGTACTTGCTCGTTACATTATAATTAAACTGAGCTACGATCAATCAATATAAATTATTGTTTTTAATGATAATTACTCTGATAAGCGGAAAACAAGTTACACTGATTGATTTTGTGTTAATACCAATCTTAAGATCGAATGCGAAAAAAACAACAATAAAAAATTTTGCTTAATCAGTCGTCAAGTAGACGACAGTGGATATCTTGTGACATCAGGACTTAGAACACATTCTGAAAGGACAAAAATACATTTGTTTAAATTGGTTTAGACGGTCTCCGATGTATTTAACTAAGCTTCTTTAATACTGACCAGGGTTACTAAGTTGTATATTCCAGATGGCAGAGGTACATTGACATACCTACATCATAGGTTATATATTATGTAGAGTACGAGTATACCCGGGCATAGTCAGGGTAAGCCACTAGCCGTTTAATAAATTCAGAGGTTAGATAACACCACCAAAGATAATGTCGAAATAAAAATAATCTGTATTAAATTCATTATAAACAATTGATGATGGATGTGAAGCCAAGCGAACGGAATTTACCCCCCTGAGGCTCGGCATTTGAGATAATATTTATAATTCCCTTTGGTGGTATTAATTTAAATAATATTTCCAAGATAAAACGAATCTTAAAAATGAAATCAATTGAGTAGGAAATAATTATGTACTTAAATAAAATATACAATCAAATTATAACTAACTTAAATGAGTAGTTGTATTATGAAGGTACGCTAAACAGAACTTTGAATGTCAATCATCACTAAGAATGTGTAGCTAGCTCAGAGTATCCCGTCAGCCGTAGTTCGTATTCAGCGTAGCAGGTGGCACGATCTATTGCCGCTCATGACACCTCACATGTTTCAGATTTATCAATAACGGCCAGCCACACGACTTAACAATTTCATTCTTACACAATTGCTAACTTATTGTTTTCAGACAACATGGAAGGCAAGCGAGTGAACGGCGGTCTTTTCTTCGTAGATGCATTACCCGTTACGCCCTCCGGCAAAGTACATCGGATAAAAGTAAAGGAGATGGCAATCGCAGCGCAAAAAGCAGAGAAAATCCTCATCTCTTCTTCTATGAACTAGATAAAGTACAAAATGCCAGTGTTCGATTTTATCAATAAAAGTGAACACTTACCAATGAGGATCTAAGTAATGATAAGTCTAGTTTAAGTGTGTTGTGAATTCTCACTCTAGAAAATATTAGATATCAGTTGCGAAAATAAAACTGGAATAAGTACGAACTTTTCTAAAGTTTAAAGTAGAATTTAGGAGGACGCTCTTTCGTATATGTATGTTAGTATTTAATTGATGTGTTTACTCTATTGTATCCAGTTTAATTATTAGATCTTTGTAAAAGTCAATCGCAATCTATATTTTATAATATTTCATAACATTTAATTCAATTAAAATACATATTGCGTCATGAAAAACCATTATTTAGACATAAGCTTAGAATGTATAATTAATTTAAATTATATCTTAATTTTATTATTATATTGTGATGAAGTAGGGAAATTAGATATGAATATAATGACTTGAATTGAATATGATGACTATGTCAAATAAATTATTTGTTAACATTGACACTGTGTTTAATTTGTAAGAGAAAAAAAAGAAAACGAATTTCACCTACACAAAATAATGATGACTGAGATAAGTTTCTTCAATTCAACATTAAAACATCCTTGCAAAAACCTGTGTAATTATTAAAATACAAATTTTACAAAATTACAAAGTGCCAAACTCGCAAATAAGTTTCAACTCATTGTTTCGAATCGTTTTCAGCAATATCAGAGTTATCGAAAATACACCTGAAAACTTTAGATGTTTGCAAGCGCAGAAATTAAACAGAAACGATTCGAAATTCGGCTACAGTTTTCGTGGAATTGGCTCAACAAAACTGCTTCTTAAACAAGCAAATATTGTGACTACACGCGGTTCGTAGATTTCAATAACTTGAATGATAATACGCACTAGAAATTAAGATAGACCTATAAAAAAACACAATAAAATACCTGGCCCTGAATGAGTAGGCACAGCATACGTAAGTTTTCCCCGACTGATACGGTAGACACTTCACGTTCGGCAGCGGCAGCGGTATCTCCATAAACCAAAGTTGGATCGGCGCCGGAACGACTAGTGCCATCAAAGTTTTGAATCGCATTGATTGAACGAACGCCTCTAGTGGTGTGACCTATCCCAGTTTCGTGCCACTTCACTGTTGGAGACACACTCACAATCCAATTTTTAGTTTTCGCATCACAAGTCGAAAACTAAAGCAAATAGACCTTTTGTTCTTGAAACTGGCCTTTCATGCTTCTTGCGGTTTCAGCGTTTTGAAACTAATAGTTTTTGGAACAGTACAGTTAGAACCTTACCACTTGTTCTGGACCCTCAGTGCCGATTACCTCCTGAAAATTGGACACTTAAGTGGAATCATAATTCTGAAACCGTTTTGTTTCCTCTTATTCCTATCTTATTAGTATTTTTGCTTAAAAAAAGCTTAATTCTTTATTACCTACACAGCGGCACTGAAAAAAGGAATTCTTGCCTCAATTTTGAATTAAACTTTTCGTACTGGTCGTTCGTAATTAGGCCACCACTTCTTTCCAACAACAAAGTAAAATTTTAACTTGTAATATTAAAAGGTTTCCGATAAGACTTGAACAACTAAAAGGAGACAAAAGGGAATCTTTTGAATGTAAAAGTAATAAAGAGCTCAACAAAAACAGCGGCGACATCGGCGACCTACAACAATTCAATTTTTGGTAACGACCAATTATTATTTTAAAACCGATTTAATATTTCATCATTACGTAACGATATCGGGGCCTTTCTCATGGCCAGAAGTTCAGTGTTTTAGATTATTCGGTTATAATTTTAGAGGCATGTTGCTTATGCCTCTTTATTACAATAAAGGGGAACACGTTCTCCATTATTTGATAAATATAAAAGTAAAGTGTACCGAAAAAGTGTATTGCGACAAACCCACCGCACTATTCCCAAACCACTGCAACTCCTGAAAGCCAGAATAAACAGTGGCGACGACCAGAAAAGCGCCGAGGCAATGAAGCTCGTCGAAGTCCGGGAGAATGAATTTAACTGTCTTGGATCCCGCAACGAAATTAATCAGAAAGGAATAATGGAGGAGTAGAACAAAAATGTACAAATTTCCACTTCCCTCCATATAAAGCAGGAGACAGAACAATCAAGGACAATAGGCACAAATGGTCGTTTACAACTGGGATAAGCCCAGTTACCTAGCACCACGGATAAAATTTGCATTAATATTAATGGGTCCTAACATTGTGAACTGTTATATTTAATTCTAATAATAGGTATGGCGAAAACGCTTGAACGCACGGAAAGACGCGCCGTGCGTGGCGCGTCGCGTAGTTCCGCTGCCGCTTGTGCGGTATAGCTAACGGCGCGACACTTCAAGCTACTGCAAATCGAAATCTTACGTGTTTGGTGCGTGAAAAGTTTTTACCCGACTGCCAGAGGGTAATGTTTCTCGACCGTATGGATGTATGTATATATGTAATTATATATATGTGTATGAATGTCCATTTCTATAGCACGCTCTACAACCCAAATGACATGATGGATTATGACATATGAGGTGTCGTTGGATCCGTCTCAATTGTGTGAGTGACATAGTCTATATAATTTTTAAAATCGGAGGGGATTTAAAAAAAATATATAGTCTCTGTTACTCCCTCCAAAAAAGGGGATGTTACATTTTTTTTTTGTTGTCTTAACAATATGGGTATCAAATGAAAGCTACTAAATAGACCATTCCAAAAATATATACACGTTTACAGTTACACTTTTAAATTAATATTTTGGCTCAAATTTAAAATAAGCGTATCTTTAATAGCAAAATAAATAATCTTTTACCACTTAACTTTTTTGGAGAACTCATTTCATTTTTCATTAGTAAAACCATTAATTATTCTTGTTAGTCAATATTCGGAAATATATAGAAAGAAGAAAAGAAAAAGAAAGAAAAAGTGTTTATTCGCCACAAAAACGACATACAATTTTTTGATTTTTCCTTAAATTAAACCCATCGGTAGTATTAGTAAGTACTTAAATTATGTTAGTAAAGGAAGTTAAAATAAAATACCAATTTTGAGTACAGTACAAGGATGATGGTTGATGACCTCTAAAGTGAGCATACATGAATATTACCAGGAAAAACAACGTTTGGAACTTTTTGGGAGTTAAGGGTAAATAATATTCGTATATTTCTGTGTACAGGTATGGTGGTTTTTTTTTGCAACTCATTCATAACATAGGTACAAGTAAGCAGAAATAGCGTCCTTCCATCTTGCTCAGAAGTTGCCGATCGACTGAGGAGCAAAATTTGTTGCGTGTCGCGCCAGTGCGGTTTAGCATAATTTGTCGCGTCGCATCGCGTCGCGTCACGTCGCTCCGCTGACGCGTAGATACACCTAGTGCGGTCTGACCTTTAATCTTCTTTTTGCAACTCTCATAACGTTAAATTTTTTTCACTGCCAGTGTCAGTGAGTAGGCGATCACGATCCTCTGTTTTCAAATTCTTTCGCCATATCTGTCGAAAGAAATTTTGTCTTGAATTTTGACATTAAATTAACTCTAAAACCTTCCTCCCGGATAAGTTGAGTTAAGATTGAATTAAATATACATATAATTAAGTACGTCTAGTACTACTTTTATTACTTCTTAGTTCAGTTCTAGTGTAAATGTCTAAATTCCCCGCGTTTTCCCCACATAATCGCTCTCCCCACCAATTTCCTAAAAGGACTGAAAGGCCCCGCAGTATGGGGAATTCCCGACAGATAGGCAGCGCTGCCACAATACCACTTCAGTGTTACCAACTGCGTAAACTATTCCTAGCTTAGACAAAAACCCTAAAATCACTACAAATACTGGAAAAAAGACAACAAAAAAAGAAATACCTATAAATAGAAATTTTTGTAATATTGTCCCAGTGATTAAATATTTCAAAATTAATATTATTTCGTTTTCTCCTGGTTTAGACTTTTTAAAATCATAGATTTACATGTTAGATAATCTTAACATTACAATGGATGTAATATGTTATGCGAGATCCACCATTTGGTTGCAATGTCAATCGGAGTTTATTTAACTCCGCATTCTTAGGAAACGAGGAAGTGTTACAGATATCGCTAAGTTGCTAGGTCAACAAATAAATATGCCAATCATATTTATTTGTTGGGGCCTATAATTATCAAAAATTTATACAAAACCCCAAAAAAAAACCCAACTCACTTATTTATCATCTAAATTTGGGGAGGGGGGAAAGATTTTGTGTATTGATTGCTGAACAAAGATGTCGTTACTTACACACTCACACACACTGGCACTCCGCAAATCTGTAACATAACTTATTGTAATGGTCATAGAATGGATTTCATTGGCGTGAAATGGATACTGGGACATTATTCCAATTCAGCAGAAGAGAGAAAGGACAGTCATTATTATTAGGTAGGCGGTATAAAACATTAACTACAGTAAACATTTCAAAATTAGATTTGGCAACAAGTTCGACTTACGGTTTCGAATTTGTCGGTACGAATTTTTTGGATTCAAAAATCTTTTGTGCTGCCCAATTTTAGATTCGTTACTGGAACAAACGATGCGTTATATATTATGATCATCATTATTTAAGCCAAAAGATGTCCACTGCTGAACATAAGCCTACCCCCAAAGCCGCCAGATCGATCAGTCCCGTGCGTCTCACCCACCAGATTCCCGCAACATTAACCGAGCCAACTGGGACTGGGAGGTCTTCCAACGCAGCGTCTTCCGCTACGCAGTCGCAACTCCAGGGGGGTGACCATAATCTCTTAGAGTAAGGTTATTTTGAGTGTATGTACGGGACAGATGTGAATCTGCCCCTTATGCACACTCAAAATGACCTTAATCTAAGAACTTTTGGTCACCCCCTTGATATAAAAAGGAAAAAAATAGAAACTAGGTACAGGGTTGGGCCCATGGTTGTAAGTTGTAACTATTTTTGTAAAAAAAAGTAGCAGCCTAATTGTATAAGTGAATTCGGCTAGGCACATAGACGGAAATCCACATCGCGTCTTTCATGTCGCATGTTTCAAAAAAATGTTCAGTATTTTCATTAAGAATAAATCTGATTTTAGGCTAGCTAGACATAATATATTTTACAGTTGGTGCTGGATTATTTTTCTAAAGATAAATATATATATTTAAAACAATATATTTATGTTGTAAACAAAATAAAAACATAGTAGGTATTTCGGTTTTTCTTTAATATATCTAATACCTTTAATCGAGCAATTCTTGTATATATAATCTGAATCTCGGAAACGGTTCCAACGATTTTCATGAAATTTAGTATTCAGAGGGTTTCGGGGGCGATAATTCGATCTAGCTAGGTTTCACATACATACATACATAAACTCACCCCTTTTTCCCATGGGGGTAGGCAGAAACTACAGAACGCCACCTGCTACGATCTTGACATACTTCTTTTGCTTCACACACATTGAAACATCAAGACATAGGTTAGGTTAGGTGGTGGTTTAGGTTTCATTTTTAGAAAACGTCGTTATCTATTTTCACCCGAGCAGAGCTCGGTCGTCCTGGTACTAATATTAAACTCGACATTATTATGTGAATAAAGAGCAATGTTTACTTTGACAAAAAACAATTTATTTTACTAAAAAAACAAAGAGGTCATGTTTCGGCTGCAACTCTTAACACCGCGATTCAGCGAAGAGTGCTAAAAGTACAACGCCATCTATCGATACACCGGGAACTAAAATAACCAAAATATCGTATAAACAATCCTAATAACGTAGGATTGTACATTCCGCCCACTATGGACAGAATGTCCATTGTTCCAGCCCACCATGAACACCAACCACATTCGAAAAAATGGACTGTATTATAAAGCTTAAAATAAAAAAACAAAGCTGTCAGTCAGTAAAACATGGTGGCTAAGAACAAACACAAAAATAAAAAAAAAATAACACGGTTTTACAGTTCAAACAAATTAACAAAATAACTTTCAATGTTTACATAAAAATATATCCATTATTGAGCGACAGGTAAAACACACAGTTTAGTTACAGGACGTTTAAATGTGACACCTTTACATTTTAGAGTGACTACCCTCGTAATGTTGTCCAAGCCAGGGTGTTTCGCAGTGATTTTGCCTAAAAGCCATTTTTCTGGAGGGAGTCCATCCTCCTTTACTAAAACTAAATCCCCGATCTCGGGTTCAGGAGTTTTATTTGCCCACTTATAACGATGTAAAAATTGACTTAAATACTCGCTTGACCACCTACGCCAAAATTGTTGCAGAATTTTTTGTGTTAACTGCCAACGTTTTAATGATGAAATAGATGATGTTTCGTAATTATGCTCCGGTACTAGCATTATTGATTCACCTTTTAAAAAGTGTCCTGGAGTGAGGGGTGTTGGGTCTTGCGAATTTTCGCTTATTTGGGATAGTGGCCGAGAATTCAGACAAGCTTCTATTTGATACAATAGCGTCGAAATCTCTTCGAAAGTAAGAGTGGCATTGCCTATTACGCGTCTTAAATGATGTTTGGTGGACTTTATTCCAGCCTCCCATAGCCCGCCGAAATGCGGGGCATGTGGTGGAATAAAGTGCCATGTAGTGCCGTTGTTTGCCAAGCACTCGGCGATTTCCATCGTCAAGTTTGACTTTTCTTGGGCGAACAAGCTTCGGAGTTCGCGAGCAGCGCCAACAAAATTTGTTCCGTTATCGCTGAACAAGTCAGCGCAATGGCCACGTCTGGCTACAAATCGTTTAAAAGCAGCAATAAACCCTTGGGATGTGAGATCACTCACCGCTTCCAAGTGTACGGCTCTTGTAGCCATACATAGAAAAAGGCATATATAACCTTTATAGGCCCGGTGGCCTCTTCCTTTTGAAGTTCGAATCTGTATGGGACCTGCGTAGTCCACACCACTTCGATAAAACGCTCGAGTTGGTGTAACTCGAGCTGAAGGTAATTGTCCCATCAGTTGGACCCTAGTCTATGCAGCATGGCGTACACAAACAACGCATTTACGGACAACCATTTTTGCTTGATTCTTAGCATCAATGACCCAGTATTTAGTTCGCAGATAATTAATCATGAGTTGTGGTCCACCGTGTAACGTGTTATGGTGAGTTTCAAATAAAACTAAATCAGTGAGGTGTGATTTTGACGGTAATATTATTGGGTGTTTGATTTCAGTTTTTATTTCAGCTTTTTCTAAACGACCACCAACCCTCAAGATGCCCGATTCATCTAGGAATGGATTTAATGATGTTAGTCTGCTTTTCTTTTGTACTTCCTTTTTTTCTTTAATATCTTTTATCTCTTGCTGAAAACTCACTGTTTGACACTGTTTCACACAAATATGAAGAGCTTCATTCAATTCTATACTAGTTAGCCATACAGGTAAGTTATGGTCATGTACGTGTTTCAACTTTTTGATGAATCTTTTGTAATATGCTACAACTCGAACTAATTTACGAAGAGAAGAGAACTTGGTCCACAACTGGAATTCATTATTCTGCTTTATATAACAAACTTTTGTTGTCTTCTCTTCTAAATTAGTGTCTGGTATTTGAATTTGTTCATGAGTTTCAGTTCTATGTTTCAACCATAATGGTCCTGTTTTCCACAGTTCCAACATCGGTAACTCTGACGGGTTAATTCCCCGCGACGCACAATCTGCCGGATTATCAGGAGATGATACGTGTGACCATTGATTCCTGTCCAATATATTTAAAATCTCCGAAACCCGATTAGCTATAAACGTTTTCCAACGAGTTGGGTGGCTACTTAACCAAGCCAGTACCACGGTTGAATCAGTCCAAGCACGTAGGTTACTTTTTGGAAGGTTTAACACCACTGAGACTTCCTGTAACAATTTCGCTAATAAGACAGCTCCACACAACTCAAGTCTTGGGATGGATATTTGCTTAATTAGAGCTACTTTGGTTTTGGAAGATACCAGATGAACGTTAACGTTTCCCGATTCATCAACAACACGTATATAGACCACAGCAGCATAAGCCACACAAGATGCGTCGCTGAACCCATGAAGTTCTATGGTGCTGTTTTCCTTGACATTCATCCATCGTGGGATTCGACATTTGGTGAGTTCAACAAGTTCTGCACGGTAAGTTATCCATTCATTTAATAGTGTCGGTGGTAGTTTATCATCCCATTCTATTCCCGCAAGCCACAGCTTTTGAATCATGATTTTAGCTTTTATAATTGCTGGTGATATCCAACCCATTGGGTCAAACAGCTTAGCAATATCAGAGATTACTTTCCTTTTTGTTACAGGTACCGAGATTGGTGGTAGCTGAACGGAGTACTCGAAGTCATCGGTTCGTCGGTTCCAGGTAAGTCCTAATATTTTTATTGTTTCACTTTCTTTCAGTTCCAGGTTGCTTATTATTACTCCGCTGTCTTCGCTGATTTCCTTATGTAATTGATCATCATTGCTTGCCCATTTTTGCAGTTCAAAACCCCCTATGCTTAGTAGTTTAGTCATTTCTGAGAATATTTGCTTTCCTTCTGATACACTTTTACTTCCAGTAATCAAATCATCCATATAAAAATCGTGTACTACTCTTTCAGCTGCTAATGGGAATTGGCCTCCTTCATCATAAGCGACTTGATGTAGCGCTCTTACCGCCAAGTATGGGGCTGAAGCAGTCCCAAACGTTACTCTTACTAAACGCAAGTGTTGTATATCTTTTGAAGAGTCAGATCTCCACACTACACGTTGATAATCTGCATCTTGATCAGTCACCTTCACCTGTCGATACATCTTTACGATGTCAGCTACCAAGCAAATAGGGTGAAGCCTCCACCTCATAAGAATGTGCCGAAGATCATCTTGTAAAGTAGGACCTACCATAAGATTACTGTTCAGTGAAACACCATTATTATCGCGACTAGAAGCATTAAATACGATTCGGAATTTGGTGGTGGTTTTATCGTCTCTTACTACCTCATGATAAGGTAAGTAAACTGCTTCTGGATTATCAATTTCTTTTGAAGGTATCATTTGCATATGTCCGAGCTTTAAATATTCTAAAAAAACATCTGTGTATTTAGTGTTTAAATCGGGTGATTTTAAGAAACGTTTTTCTAAGGATAATAATCTTTTTATAGCAATATCGCGTGAATTGCCATGTTTACAGCTCGGATCCTTGTCTTTAAAAGGTAATTTTACAATGTATGTATGTTTTGTAGTTTCCTCAAAGATTTCCTCGCAACGTTTTTCTTCTGGAGTGAATTGCTTCTTGCTCAGACTGAAGTTATCAGATTCGAGCTCCCAAAATTGTTTCAGATTAAGATCTTCATTGCAAATGTTAGTATGCATAGTGATGATAGTACTATTGCAGCTCATAGTATTGGTTTCACTATCAACACCCACTTTGCCAGATAAAATCCAACCAAGCTTGGTGTTCTGTGCTATCGTGGTTCCTGGTGGACCTCTCACCAGTCCTTCAGTTATAATTTGGCAATAGACTTCTGCACCAAGCAATAAATCGATTCCATTTGGCACGTTAAACTTCGGATCTGCTAACTTCATTACTGGTAAGTTGGGCCACAACTGAACGACAATTTTTCTTTCAGGTAGAAATGAAGTTAATTTCCGAAGAACGTATGTTTTGACTTTTACAGTAAAGTTAGGATCCTGGAGAGATTGTAGTTTTACAAAAACCATATGTTTACAATCGAGTGAAGCGTTGTCTTCACCCCCCACTCCTGATATAACACTGTTGCATTTAATTATTTTAAGCCCAAGTAATTGGACTGCAGACTCCGTTATAAAGGATGCCTGTGATCCCTGGTCCACTAGAGACCTCAGTGTTATATAAGACCCTGTGTTAGTTTCTGCCTTTACCAAGGCTGTTGCTAATACAACCTGACAATTTGTGTTAGAAAAACAAGTAGTAATGTTTCTTACTTCGGTCTCGTCTTTTGATGTTATTGTAGTTTCAACAACATTGGTACTATCAACTGATTGCTTGTTTGGTTCTCCATTATCAATTGTTTGGTTATTATTATTTGAATGCAGCAACGAATGGTGTTTCTTTTTGCAAATTCTACATCTTGTGGGCAACTGACACGAACTTACCGTGTGATTTGTGCCTAAGCAATTGAAACACAAACCTGAATTTTGAACAAAATTACGACGGGCTGACAACTCTTCCTTAGCAAAATCTTTCCAATTTCCTATCTTATGACTGTTGTTTGAACAAAAGGTACATAAAGATGGTGTATTCTCATTTGTACTTTTTATAATATGATGTGACTTTGTGGTAGTGCTTTCCTAGATTAGGACATAAAAATTCAAGCGACCTAAATCTGTGCTCAACAAAATCTAAAAAATCTTTTAATGTAGGCAATTCCTTAGTTGAACTACAAATTTTAGCTTCCCATTGTTTGCGAGACTCGTTATCTAATTTAGAACACAATATGTAAATAACAATTAAATCCCAATTTTCGATATTAATACCTTCATTTTTTAAAGCATTAAGACATTCGTTTGTAGTATCAAAAAGTTCTTTTAAAGAGTTTGATGATTCAGTAGTTATACATTTTTGATTAAAGAATCTTTTAAAAATACAATCCGTTATGAACTTCTTATTATTGAATCTATGTTCTAAAAGGTTCCAACTAGTTAAATAATTATCACTGGTAATCGGTAGGTGTCGCAACAGTTTTTCAGCTTCGCCTGTGAGATAGGTTTTTAAGTAGTGCAGTTTTTGTACGTCATCTGATGATTGGTTTTTGTGTATTAATGTTTGAAAGAGATCACGAAACGTTGTCCACTGAGAATAATGTCCCGAGAATGTAGGTATCGCTATTCTAGGCAATTTCACGCCCGCGCCATTATGAGTTATCTGTCCGTTATCTTCCGAACAAGCAGAAGTGGTTTTCTTATTCAAACGTTCTTTTAACTCGACTTTGTAGTCCATGTATAACTCTTCCGACTGACTATACATATCACCTAAATTGTACTCTGACTTCTCATATTCTTCCCTTTTAACCTCAGATATCATTTTACGATGAGTCTCTTCAAACATCGACCACTGTTTCTCTAAACATTCTAACCTTGTTTCCACGTAACTAACGGTAACCCTCTCTTTAGGCGACTTTTTGAAGTTGATGTAACCTCTCTCCATCTTTTTATTGACATCTACTTGCAATCTTAGAAATGAATCCATGTTTATAAAGTGTTTATTTGCCGGAACTAGTTCAAAATACAAGTCCAAAATTCTGCAGAGTTGTTGATGAAACTTCTTAAAATTTTACATGTGCAAAATTTTGGTAAATTTTTCTAAGTGTTTGTAAACAAAACACTCTGCCGAAATTGGTCATGGATTCCCCGACTATCACACTTTTGCATGAAATTTTTTCAAGTACACAAGCAAGATAGCTAGCAAATTATCCAAGTTATTTTCCACTTTATTATGACTGGATCACTTATTTTTGTATGTTTTAAAGTACTCACAGTTTGTCCAATTTATTTGCACTGTCACATGTACACTTTCACTAATTTGCACTTAAACAGTCAAATTTCGCCTATAGGGGGCGCCACTATCGTGTCGTACTGTCTTCGATTCCACTCAGAGTGCATCAGTCACGGCATCCAACATAATTCGACTCGAATGACCATGAATAAAAAGCAATGTTTACTTTGACAAAAATCAATTTATTTTACTAAAAAAACAAAGAGGTCATGTTTCGGCTTCAACTCTTAACACCGCGATTCAGCGGAGAGTGCTAAAAGTACAACGCCATCTATCGATACACCGGGAACTAAAATAACCAAAATATCGTATAAACTATCCTAATAACGTAGGATTGTACATTATGTCTCATTTCACACCGTGTCTATGTATGGTACATCAAGAAAACCCGCTTTTCCTAGTTTGTGTTTTTTTTATTATTATAATTCTCAGAATTTTTGGTAAATAATTAATTATTTAACAATCATACAAAGTGTCATCAAAATCGGAAAGATTTCATATCTTTAGGTGTTAGGAGGTTTAAGGTCTGACGACAACCTAGATAGTTCTATATATATTATAATTGGTGAAGATAAATTACTAACCGATGTAAGTAGTATTTACTTACATCGGTTAGTAATTCCACGGATGCTTAATTAATTATAGAAATCCAGCAGGAATCTAAATGATTTTATTTAAATAAGGTAAAGGAGCAAGCAAAAATAATAATATACTTTAATTAATAACCGATGTAAGTAAATACTCCACGGATGCTTAATTAATTATAGAAATCTAGCAGGTATCTAAATGTTTTTATTTTAATGAGGTAAAGGAGCAAACAAAAATGAGATTATTGTTAAGTCAATTTGGTAACAAAAATTTTACCATACCTACTCCATATGTACTTACTATATCCATTCCTATTCTCCAACTCTGCTGGCGCAGTTTCCATCCAATCTGCCTAGATGCGGCTAAAGTGATTGCAGATGGTTAGCTCTCTGTTAAACATCCACATACCAATTACTTGGGAAAAGCGATTGCGTTACGTTACACTGGTTGTAACTTTTCGGTTTCCTGAAACTGCTGTAGTTTGCAGTTTTTTGCGGGCAGGAAAATAACAGGGAAAACGTTGTGTTCTTGGGAGACGTAGTGCTGATGGGTTGGTTTGAGTGACAGCTATTTAATTGGGCTTTAGGTACTTCTGCGTTCTACATAGAAACGAAGTACCAGAAGGCCAATTCACAGATAGGTATAATAGGTAGGTAAAGTGCGCGGCAAACAAAAATGTACAAACATTGATATATTAAAAAGAGGTGGATACGGGACTGGTCACAGCGCTTGGTCCTACTAATCTTAGTGATTGCCCGTAGTGCGCACTCAGTCGCGCACGGCACATGGTTGATCACACAGCTCAATAATTTCAGTGTTTTTATGTTTTTTATGCAATAAATATACATCAAAATGACTTCTTGTCTTGTCTTGTTGTGTTGTTGTTGTTTAAATATCACTTACCACTCGTAAGTACAGTCAAAAATGTTCGCTTCGCCATATTTGTAAGAGCGAGATAGACGTTACAGACATGCGTGAGAGACACGATACGCACATATTGCAGTGTCATTTCATTCATAATAGTAAACATTCGGCCAAAATTCGGTGGCTAAGCGAATACGCTCGCACTACAGCGCCGTCTTCTATTTCTGTCCTTGTCTATCGGTAACTGTAGGTATGGGAGTTGGGACTGGTGATGACACTGAACACAGGTGTGTGAGTTTCGGTGCATGTAATCGTCCGTCGAGCGCAGGTTTTCTGATCGCGATGTTAGCGCCTAACGTATCTTCCTCTTTTTAACCGACTTTCCAAAAAGGAGGAGGTTCTATGTTCGACTTTATGTATTTTTTTTTTTTTGTGTATGTTCACCGATATCTCCGTCAATTGTGGACCGATTTTGAAAATTCTTTTTTTGTTTGGAAGAGTATGTATTGAAATTGGTCCCATTTTAATTTGGTGAAGGTCTCATCAAGAACTTCGGAGATATACAACAGAACTCTTCAATAAATAACGGCAACACTCTCGGGACTGCTGCAATCGCATGTCTGTTTATTGTTTATACCATTTCATAACATAACATCACGCCAGTACGCTCTAAAGGGGTACGCAGATCTCTCATTTCACCGGTTATTTTCAAGTTTCATGTTATTCGCGTAATCTATTCGGCGTTATAGGGACCTTATGAAACAACTTGCGTATCTATTAGGTAGGCAAAACTAAAAAGGGAAAAATAAAAAACTTTTTTGCAAAAAAGTTTTTTTTCTTACATTAATGTGTACAAATTTTTTATTGAAATCAAACGATTTTAACTAACTTTTCTTCTTTTTAAACGACCAAACCGTTGACAATTTGTATATTATTAACGGTTAGGTCATTTTTATGAGATTAATTTCGGTTTAAATCGTTTAATTTCAATAAAACGTTAGTAAGTTTTTGTTCAACTTATGTGCCGCGCACTATAGTGTTCTCGCGACGTTAATATCTACCATTTAGCCGAAAGACGATCCTGTTGGTCCGCCTTTTTGGTAATGCTTAGCAATGGTTCCTTCGCAAATCATCAGGGTGGTTTCACCGACAGCGTTTTTAGAGGTTCTTCGCGTGAAATCACTATATAAAATGTTTATTTATGACCATTCTATATTTTTTCTTGTAATAAGAAAACTAGGTCATATGAAGGCACTAGTCTATATATTATATACTATATATTTCTTTTAAATATAAATTAAATAAAAAAAAGAAATATGTCTGTTTCTCAATAACGGTGGTATGTCCGTGATTAACTTTGAAGCGCATTTACCTCTTTAAATAAGTTGCTATGGCAAGTTTAGTACTTAAATTAAACATTATTATGTTGGTCAATAGCAACCATATTTAATACTTCCGTTACTTCTGTTATCATGCAGACATCAAGACCATTTTGATGTGACGTGTCCGATCCTGCTGAGTTTTCGCGCCAATACGTAAGTACTTTTTGAATCTAAGAGGGAATACGAAATTATGCAATCTCGGTGGGTTACTGTACGAATGAATGTTGTTTTTTTTACGTTTTTTTTTCGAATATGTTATATGTTATTAGGTACCCTTGGCAATCATACATTTTAAGTGACGAAAGAATAAATAGTTTTGTTTTTATTTAATTTTTTGCTCATATTTCTAATTTCGGTGGTGCAATATCGGTGGTTTCGGTGGTAAGTTCATTGCCACCGATATTGCATTAATACTAATGTGACTTTGGTAATATATTTACTCAGTTAGCTACATTGGTCTAGCTACTTTTCTTTAGCTACATTGCTCTAGCTACATTGTTCTAGCTACCTTGCTCTAGCTACATTGCTCTAGCCACATTGCTCTAGCTACATTGCTCTAGCTACAATGCTCTAGCTACAATGCTCTAGCTACATTGCTCTAGCTACATTGCTCTAGCTACAATGCTCTAGCTACAATGCTCTAGCTACAATGCTCTAGCTACATTGCTCTAGCTACAATGCTCTAGCTACATTGCTCTAGCTACATTGCTCTAGCTACATTGCTCTAGCTACAATGCTCTAGCTACATTTCACTAGCTACATTGCTCCAGCTACATTGCTCTAGCTACATTGCTCTAGCTACATTGCTCTAGCTACTTTTCTCTAGCTACACTGCTCTAGCTACATTTCTTTGGAGTATTGAAAATGTTGATTTGGATATCATCTCCTCCACGTCGTTTTTTGAAAACTTTGACAGCGCAATGTGTTTGGAATTTGAAAATTCAATACCTGCAACTAATTGGATGCAAAATTACAAAACTGAAAAGAATAAGGAAACAAGATTAGCTGAATCTTCTACAGTAAAAAATAAAACCAATATTGAAAATGACTCTGACAGTGATTTCAATATTTTTTGATTTTTGTTTCCAATATTGAAAATGACTCTGACAGTGATTTGAATATTTTTTGAGTTTTGTTTCCAATATTGAAAATTACTCTGACAGTGATATGAATATTTTTTGATTTTTGTTTTATATTTGAGAGTTTACTATTTTATGTTTTTTTAAGATTTTTTTATGAAAACCATAATTATTTGCTGAAGTGTTAATTAAACGAAGATCTCATCATAGCTTCATTTTATTTAGTACCCTCAACATGGATCACATTTAGCAGAAGTAACGTTAATTTACTAAATCTACTAAATGTGGTCATGATCCATGTCAAAAGACACAGTATCGAATATAGACAGATGTGAGTTGCAATTTCGGTGCAAGATTTGCAATTTCGGTGTAAGATTGGCAATTTCGGTGTAAAATTTTCAATTTCGGTGGCCGTCATATTTTCAAAACAACTACGGTTATTTAATTCCTACTAAAATAACTAGAATACTAATGTGTTCTAGAACAAAACAAGTTTATGTTTTTATCCGAAAACCTACGAATAAAAAATACCACCGAAATTAGCAAAAAATTGTGCCTGCGTGAAATGACCCATCAGTAAAAAAAGGATCCAGTACTGAGATTGCTTCTTTGGTTATTAATAAAAGTGACCTATCACATGCCATGTTTTTTTTCTAACTAAGAGCACTTCATTCAATCTTTTTCGTATACATTTGAGTTCGACATTGCACACAGAAATGAATTTCCACTAGGTAAAAATTTAAGTTCAGCAACCGCCGTTAAAAGTTTTCCGTATTGTTTCAATAAACATAGAAATGTGAACCGTCATTCAAAATGGAACTGTAGTGGACACTGGGCACAAGTTTGTATAAATCAAACAGTCTAGCCACGAGCTGATTAAACGTAAACATCGGAACTATCTGGAGAGAGCTTGACGTGCTATTCAATTCACTACGCAGCCAGTAGCCTGACATAGGTAAGGTACCTACGGATAGGTTCCTAATATTGTCGGACGATGCTTATGCTTTTTTTCTGCACTTATTGGTCTAGGCACTTTAAGCCTTATTTATTTCTGAATTGTTTAGCTACTGTTTCATCATCATCATCATCATCATCAGCCTTTTAATGTTCCCACTGCTGGGACACAGGCCTCCTCTCTGTGAGTGGGAATGGGCCGTAATCCACCACGCGGGCCCAGTGCGGATTGGTGGATGAGCAACTAATTATCTGATTTAAATACTCTCTAGTAATAGGGAAGCTGGTTAAAACCGTTTAAAAAGATAAGAACTAACACAAACCACCAGCCAATTTGCTATTCTAACAAGATTTATATTTACCTACCTTGCTTTTGTATATTGTGTGTTCGGCAACTAGAAAACTTGGCGTACTTATGTAACTATGGCAACGTTACAATAAAATGGTACTATGGTGCTGGTCTCATGATGGAGCCGAAAGGTGGCCGTAGGAACTCTTCAAAAAGACAACAGCACCATCGTGTTTGGGCTCATTTGCTATGTATAGAACAGCGATATTATATTTCGTAGTTTTTAGTCCATTAATATCTTTTTTTTTCAAAAGATTTTTCTCTTAATTATTTATATAAATATAAATGCCTGAGTTAAAACTAGAAATAACTAGTTAAAACTAGTATTTACCACTTATATATTTGATTTTTAGATAAAACTAGAATCGCACTAGAGAAACTAATCATGGACCAAGTGATTAATCAGGGCACATTTATAATGCCCAGGCATTATGAAACTAGTCAAGTCAAATCAGGCAATGTAATGAATACTGCCACGTAACTGTTGGGCAATTTGATAATTATGGTCAGTGAAATTTTTCCAAGAGCGAGCGAAGCGTAGCTAAGGGCACCCCGACACGGATAGGTTAGGTTCGAAGGAGATGACCTGTCATCTCCTTCATGTTAGGTTACTTTAGACCCTGCAGACAGAAATAGGAGGCCCACGCAGCGGGGCGCCGTCGAATTTGTTGATTAAAAAGTAATCGTACTTACCTATTCTATATTAAAAACCAATGTCAACATTGTAATATAAAATTTTTCAACACGCTTGCTCGTAAAGTGAACCTAAAGGCGATATAATAAACATCGCTTTTAGGGCCATAAACCGAGCTATAATAACACACACGTGCGTAATAACATCACACACTAGTGCTTAATAGAATTATCCCTACAAAGTTAAGTTAGTTAGTTAAGTTAAAGTTAAGTGTATCGAATCATGTGGAAATCCTAATGGATGTCCTCAGCCCTTGGGGAAAACTGAGGGGTCTGTCAGACTCCTACTGACTAAAACCACATGGTGATCTCTAAGCCGTAATTTCGCTTGAGAGGCGAGCATGGAACACAGAACGTCACCTTCTCGGGCATCTCTCAGGTGACAGATCCCCAAATCTATCACCCGCAGGCATCATCTTCTTGTATTGCTCTATGCCACCTCATGTCATGTTGCGCCACATGTCCTCTTAGTCTACTCCGACCCGCCAGTCTCCTATCATACAAGGGATGTTTTTCTGAAACACAAAATTTCCAAACAGTATTCGCTCGTCCAATCCTGACTAGGTGAGTGAGGAAACATTTTAAAACAATCAAACATGATCATTTAAATCTCTCTGTTCACTATTGCAAGGAACAAGTAATTATCTTTCCAATTTAAATAAAATAGCAACTTAATCATTGATTTGGTACCTAAAAGCACCTAATCTTCGTGATTACAAAGTCTAAGTACCACTGATAGTCATTAATCTCACATTAAATCAAACAAAAGAAACAAGACACCAGGTATCTTATCCACGATCTTTAGCCATCACATAGCTCTCCTAGCTATCTTATAGCCTCTTAGCTATCTCATAGCTCTCCTAGCAATCACAATTGCTTTACTTGCACATCTTATGATGTCGAGTCAACTCAACTCTCTGAACTTAGAACCAGTTCCACCCAGACATTTAGCCTGTCGTATGTTACGTCAATTCGTCATCTACTATTTCAACTGGTACTTGAGCTTTGTGTATCTTAACTAACACAATCTTCGCATAATAATCAAAATTAGAAAAACAAAATTTCAATTTTCGTAATGAAGGCTTGACGATTCGAACGTCATCAACATTAACATGGTGACCTCACCTGTTGCGTGAATATGTTTGTTTATTTTAACCTCATAACTCAATAGGAACTTTCTGTAAACACCAGACAAAGTGTCACACAGACTCAAGGTGTCATACAGCCCTACAGTTGCTACAAAGGCCTCCAATTGCCACACAGGCCTTAAGTTGCCATAAAGGCCTACAGTTGCCACACAGGCCTACAGTTGCCATAAAGGCCAACAGTTGCCACACAGGCCAACACACAACGCTCGACTAGTCCTGACCAAACTAGTTTATTGGGTTCGTGAAAATAGGGAAATTTTAGAACTCTACTCTTTAACTAAATCATTACCCTGGGCCATGGCCCAGGGTAATGATTTAGTTAAAGAGTTAAAGTTGGTTTGGAATGACTGTGGTACATGTACCACAGTCATTCCAAACCAACTTTAAAAATTCTGCTGCAGTAAAAACTGCCAAGCTTATAGAAACCCTCGAGTAAAACCTCTAACGCCACGGCTCTCTAGCCGACCAGCAATCACATTGCTCTCACACAACAGTCTCTCTAAAACCCGACCATCGCCAGAATCCACTGGTACGGTCAAACATAATACGGCTGATAGACTCAATTACTCGACATCTTAAGCTTGCTCATCATCATTAAAATCCTTTTATTATCAACATCGAGTCGTACATGACCCGCTGGCATCTTCCTTATCCTACCGTGTGCATACTTGTGGGTTCTGAACATACCTATCTAAATCCTTCAGTGTATAATGATCACCGTCCTGTCATAATCACCTATCGCGGACTTAATACAGGGCCTATTTAGTTTTCGTACCAAAGTTTCCCAAACAACACTTCATTAGAAAAAGGTCCGACGATCAACAAGTTCAACTTACTAAACATAGTAATTGTTACAATTCATAGGCAGTGCATACTCAACTCATGAAACCTTCAGAATAGTATCTACCAACGATTCTTTACATATCTGCCGCCCCATATGCTACACCACATCATGAGGGTCTCTGTGCACCAACACAGACAAGAATCGAACCAACGATTCTCAAAAATCTAGCGCAATATGTGCTACAACACATGAAGCGCTCTGTGCACCAACACAGACAGAAATCGCACCAACGATTCCTTCTAGACCCATCGCCACAAGTTACTCATGAGGTGCGGTGTAAAGTTTCGAGTATGAGTGTACAAGCCATTTTTAATCAGATTTGGTCCCACTACCACTGTCATCAACTATGACGTCTAATTCTCAAGGAGCTTGGTGATCGGGGATCCTTCTCACAAGATTCGCGTTTTTTACTCAGTGATCTTGGAACAAACTGACTGTTAAAAAAAGGGAGAAAAACCAACCCTGATAATATTAAGGAGGTTCACGTATTAACTCGGAACAATATCGTTAAAATCAGATTATCAACTGTAACCCGTTACTATCTCTCACTAACTCAGTTTTCATGTAAGGAAAACGATCGCGAGATCTACTGCTATCATAATATTACTTTGAAAGTAAGCAATTAGTGAATTCAGATCTGAAGACGGTGGTTGTTAATCGTTACATACACTTAAATGACCAGTAACGTTACTAACTAGATACAATTGCGATAGCCCAACGACATTACTAAATCGCTTTGCCACTGAAAACGACTAGTTATTCAGTCATTTTGGATATCTCATCTCCTTCGTATGGGACATCTCATCCTAAAGTTCGTAATGAAAAAAATCTTGAAACTATTACCGCCAATAGGAAACTCTTTAACTACTGGTTTTTTACTAAGTGTGTCTTAATTACCTAGTGATGGTGCTAGGTATAACCACTACCAATTTAGTGATCAAACATGAATACTCCTAAAACTCAAAATAGCATCTCTTCACTAGAGAACATTCGACCTCACTATCGAAATAAAATGGAAGCGACTCACCGAGTATTCCATTCCAAACTTGCGCGCGCTCATAACGTTCGACTACGACCTGCGAACTGCTAGTCTGCCGTCCCTCTTAACCTCTCAGATGGTGACCTGTCAGCCTTCGCAAACAGCATCTGTATCGCTAGCCTGCAGCAGAGACTTCAAGCTGCGACACAATATGGTATCTGAAACATAAAAAATAATACGAGAGTATATGTTCACACGGTACTCTTAACCATAGACAGCTTTGAAAGAAATTAACCTAAACCCATCAATCTGCCCAGCTTTTTCTAATCTCATACCGGATTCAGCTGAGTACCAGTGTTTTACATGGAGCGACTGCCTATCTGACCTCCATAACCCAGTAACTGGGTAACACGGTACCCCTTGGCAAGACTGGTGTCAGATCTCAGGCATGGCATGATCTCAGGCATGATCTCAGGCTGACTACCCGTAATTACCGTCAAAGATCCTCAAATGACAGCTGGGACCAGCGGCCCAACATGCTTTCCGAGGCACGGAGGAAACCCGGTATGTTGAAATGGTCACCCATCTACAGACCGATCTCGTCAAGCGTTGCTTAACCTTGATGATCGACCAGTGCGGCTGTTATTATTTAGCAACGAGCTTCTAGTAGTAGTAGTAACCTAAACATGCAAAATGTGTTTTTATGGACACCGAATGTGATTGCAGAGTCACTGTCCAAAACATGAACCACACATTACAGTGTCCCAAGTGCCCAGGTAGGTATATGGGCTTTAGAGAATCCAATTATTGCCATAGCGTTTTTAAGTCGCAATTAACGAGGCCTGGTAGGGGTTAACACCTTTTAGATTGTTTGGCCCTCCGACCACAAAAGAAGAATACTTTGCTTCTTCTCAAACTTAGTTAACTCTCTCAACATAAAACTATCACACTACAAAACTAATCAAAATATTTTATTTGGAATTTGGAATAATCATAATTTCCAGACTGAAGTGTAAGGTAGGTACGTCACTACACTTCATGGTGACCCATTGTTTTGACTACCAAACAATAATAGTCAGCTAAGGCCAGTCAAAGCCAGTGATAGTAGAATCTTCAACAACACCAAAACTTGACCATCGATAACTAACATGAAATTATAACCTAACACGGGCCACCCCGACGTACCACAGACCGCCATACCGATCACAAAAGCAGAATTTTTAATAATGAACACACTTTTCCATACTCATAACAAAATAAAAACGACTGACCAGATTGGCATAAAGATCAGTGTGTATGAATCTTTCCACATGTCCACAAGCTCCTCCTTGACCTGTCCAGCTCCTTGTTTGTTGCTAGTCTCCTTACTGCTCCGTTCCGGACTGTTTTTTTTTCATAATTCCAGTTTCTGTGGGTAGTCGCAACTGACGCTTCGATTTTTTTTTGTAAGAATGTAACAATTTCCGCTAGCATTGTTCAATCTATTATATATTAGTCTATGGCATTGTTTTTACGTGTGAGTACGACTGAATCCCAATTCTGATGTCGCATCAAGGCTGGCCGATAGATGTAAACCATCGGGCAGTCAGGATGTATTCCCTTAGGTTAAGACATCGTGTGTGGGCAGGTCGGTGGGTACAATCGTGCAAATGAAATCACATCAATTATTCGATACACTGGGTTTATTCAAATATTCACAGTTACAATCCTGCTTACTAATATTACGGATCGACACTGATTCTACGACGTGTTAGCTCCAAGGCAGTCAGTACCATAGACTAATATATAATAAATTGAGAGTCAGTACTCAACTGCCTTATTTTCACCACGCTAGTGCTTATAAAAAGCGTGCCCATGCGTAGTTGCACTTGATTGCCGCCAGGGGCGTGCTTGTGATTTGTTTTGATTTTTACTATTGACTAAACCCGACACATATATATTTTTGGAATAAATAAACGTGTACATACTTAAATAAGTCAAACATACATTGATTATTATGAAATGATTCAAAAAAAATTGTTATAAAATATTAAAATATTTGCATTTTATTACTTAAAATTATAATATTGAAGTAGGCTGTATGTTCACTCACCTTCACCTTGCATTTGGCGCATGAAAAAAAAAAGCTTGCGCGTCATTTCCCATAATTTTCTTAACTATGTTTTTATCGTATTTGTCGCTGTGGTAAATTATTTTAGAAATTTTAAGTTTTCGTGCTAGAAGATGAACATTATTGATATAGTTAACCACGCCAGAAATACTAAATGAGCTGCCTACGATAGTTTCCTACAATGGAAGAGCAATATGACAATGTGTTTTTGGCGTATTCTTCTGAACTCGCCAATACATAAAAGCCCAGCTCCCTGTGGTGTATCTATTCCTGGTGGTGCTCAAACATGGTGTTGATATCAAAACGTAACATACTGTAACCTGATGGCATTTATGAAGTCACCAGCCGACGTTCAAAAGTTTTTGAAAGAGGCTGCGGATAGTCAGTGCCTAGCAACAAAAGTACGTTGAATATTATTAAATTAAACGTAACTAAATAATTGCGTAACCTAAGGATAACTTCTTCAAAACTAATTAATTGATTTCATTGCAGGTTGCCTTAATATTCGGTGTTATTGGTGCGTGTAGACAACAAGAGCTTCATAATATTACAACCAAGGATGTAGAAACCCCAAACCCTTTGTTGCCAACATTGACTAATCGAAAGTATCTACTAAAGAAGTGGCAAGCACCAATGTAACACAAACTGTGAAATTGCCATCCAAACCAATCCAATATCGCTTTGAAAATTGTACGTTCACCAATAGTTTTAATAATAAAACGATAATTATAAAAAACACTTATTTGTTTTTCCTTGCAAATGTGTTAAAAACGTCGTATGAAACTTGTGAGCTCTGCTCATTACACGCTCGGCTGAATTACGCCATCGCCTACGGCTCGGGTTGCAACCCACAGCCACGTGTGTAATGAGCAACTTAGCTCACTTGTATCATAATATATTATTATCACATTGTCTACTCATATTGGGCATTTAACAGATAATCAATTATGAGCATTAGTTAATTCTAGTTTTGACAAAAGCTTTTGGTAAAAACTAGGTCTAACAAGGAAAAACGCGTTCTATCTAAAAACTGGTTTTAACTGTAACATATACATATAGATATTCACGTAGAATCGTTTCTCTAATTGAATGTAAATTATTTTAGATTCGACACGGAACTCTATAGCTCGCTTTTCACTGCCTTGTGAAATGCAGAGGTAAGACGGAGAACATCTGATTTCCCCAAGGAATTTAGAATTGTAGTACAATGAAGGTTTTATTAACCGCATTAGCAGCAACTCACCAGCTTGGCAGATTATGATTTAATCGGTCTACGTTCGCCTAGAACCTGGAGTTGTGACAACCACGTTTAATTTACAGTAGGTGACATGAGTGAGAATCAGGCACTCCTTCAGGTGTACCTTAGTAGTAAATACACTGTTTTCATAAGCAATCTAGCCTTTTCCCTTGACCTCCAGTCTAACCGGGTTCCGCTCAGTACCAGTATTTTACATGGAGCGATTGCCTATCTGACCTCCACAACCTAGTAACATTACTGGGAAGACTGGGGTCAGATGTTTATGGCTTCTGGCCATGGTTATCCGGGCGATTTTACCAGCCAATTCTGCGCCATATCGAATTGCACGCACTTGCGGTAAACAAATCGCAAAAAATCTGTGTCTTGTCACAGAATCCATCGCATTGCGTCGCGGTTTAATTTCGCACGAATATTTTGTGTTCTGTGAACTGGAAATCGCGCGGCATTTTATCCGCCGTGATAAATTCGTGCGGCTCAAAAACGCAATGCGTGCTAAGCCTAACGACTGCCAAAGATCTTAATCACAGTTTTCATAAATGACGGTTAAATGTTAACCACTCTGCGGCACAGTCTTTTACAGTTTTGCATTTTGATGTTTCAGTTAGCGAACGGAATTTTTTATGTCGCATTTTATAAAATCTTGAATAGGAAATGAGGATCAAACTCTTAGCCAATTTATTTTGTCCCGGATAGACAGCTTAAGATTAAGATGGGTTCATCTTAACTTAAGTAACAACAAGAGAAAAAATATATAGAAATGTAAACTTGAAGTTTGTGTTTGACATTTTTGTCTGTTTAAAACGCCCACAGGTTTTTTTATTAATAATGATGTGTTCGCGTTTGACCATCATTTCACCTGATGGTAAGCGATTTTTATATTATACTCCACGATGGAACACGCTTGCCTAGAAGGGAAGGAATAGGAGTAGGTCATTAGGTGCCCATAAGAAAGAAAGAAAGAAAGAAACAAAGAATATTTATTAGTGACCTGCACAGGAGGCACGAGAAAAAAGCATAAAATTAAACAATAATAAATATAAAACCCCGTTCAAGACCAAAAGGCTAATATCTCAGCATGTGTAGCGATATCGAAAAAGGGAAAACTACTGTAAAAGTAAATAGCGCTGCGCCGATATGGCTCACTGTTGATGCCACAGACACACTTACGGAAACGGAAAATACTTTAAAAAGTTGGTATTCCTCTAGTGTTCGCCATTTTCTGTTGTGTAGGTACGTATCCGGTGAATAGACGCTAATCAAAGAATAAATCTCGGTACGTACCTACAGCGTACGATTTATTGCGATCTGAGATTTGTTTCAGGCTCGCAGGACGCGAAGCGGGCGCCATAAACATTTCAGCGAGCCATTACAGTAGTCCCACGGAGAAAATAACGTCTTAGTTCTTGCTTTCAAAGTTTTAAAGGAATTACTGTTGTTTCCGCCTTCGCTTCGACATAGATTGAATAAGACTCGATGTCATAGGTCAAGGTGAGTTTGTCCAGTGTTCTTTTAGTTTGGGACTTTGTGAACCTTGAACTTCTTTTGTAACTTTAGGTATTGAGATCATAGTGATATCCGTAGTAAAGTTGATATTTGCACAACTATTGTAGCCTAACATTTTTGTGGAGGTTTACAGAAAGACTAGCACTAAGCGTAAGTTCATTATACAATTTACCCATTTAAATTCTGTACATAAGATTATATAAAATCTTAGTGGCTAAACCATGTCACTAACTCTACTAATCACTAGACCCATTCAAATGAGTCCTAAATCCTCTTTCCTGAAACCTATACAAGTTTGTAACAGAATAACTGATGGATATCGAACTGCCTTTCAAAATGAAGGATCTCAAGATTTGAGGGTTCGTGAACAAAGCGCAAGGTCGCATCTCCGTGTGACGGTACATACATGCTCGGCGCTTCGAGTCAGGATATGAGCGCGGACGTGTAGATGAATGAGTGTGCCTTCATCTTATTTCCATATCCGCATGTCAATTGCCACGCAGTAATTTTACTTTGTTGTAGGAAGGGCTCCGGAATCAGATTTTTATTGACGTATTATGCGGATATTGTTTGAGCGATGCCTTTGTGTGTTTGCGCTGGTTTTGCATCACGGAATGAGATGGAGGTGGGGGGTTTGGGGTGACACCGAAAATACACGTCGTATTTTTGGGATGACCTCAATAATTCTTCTAGTTGTTTGATCTGTAGTTTACTTTAAAAGTCAAATATATTTATTCAACTAGGCCAATGAACGGCACTTTTGAACGTCACATAAATTAAAATTTAAATTTACAAGTAATAAAAAATGATTCTACCGTGCATTCGGAAAGTAGATTATTATGGAGAAGAACGCACAAGAAACTCCATATTTACTCTTTATAAATTCGGCATCAGATTTTATTGACATACTATGCGGATATTGTTTGAGCCACGCCTTTGTGTATTTGCGCTGGTTTTGCAACACGGAATGAGACGAAGTTTTTAGGGTGACACTGAAAATACACGTCGTATTTTTGGGATGACCTCAATAATTCTCTAACGTCTTGCAATATTTAGGCTCAGTTATTTGATACGAAGTTTACTAAACCAATGGTTAAGTAAGCTAACTAACGGTTTCAAATTGTCTGAAAAATGGTGAAAAAACTAACTCGCCAACTTATTTCACCATTTGTGAACATAACAATTGGTGAAAAACGCAATTGCCCGAAATTTAAACCATTGGTTAACAAATTTACCATTGGTTTTTAACTACGGATAAAAAACTGGGCTTTAGCTGCTTTATATGATTGAATCAAAAATACTAAAGTACTATTCAACAGCCTTTTTCTACAAGGAAATACGAATAGTTTCAGTTTAAAGCACATTCATAAGAAAAGTTGAAAACTTGAAGAATTGGCTATTGTCTATTTCTATATCGGTGGGCGGAGAAGGAACTCATACTAACACATAATAAGCCGGCAAATGTGTTGTGCTGAAGATGAAATTAGCCGTATATTGCAGTTAATATATCACCGTCCCTGACAAACGGATGGGTTCTCGCAGCTACGACATGATGAATGTTCCTCTGCACATTTGGTTAAATCACTTCACCGTATCTAATCAAACCCACTGTAAGAAATGTGGAGCGGTATACTCATGGGCCGTAGTACTTACGTACTGGGTGCTTATTAGATAACTCGGCAGTGCCCAACACGCCGTCATGTCAGTCTATTGGGCGTAAGGGCAACTATTGTGATTTGAGCATTGGTTTCCCGGTTCGATCTCGTTCGGGCAGTGGTATTGAGTAGGTATTCTATTAGAAATTTTATAGTGACAGCTCGAAGTATGGATTTATATCCGGTTACTGCCAATAGACTCGAATCCTATTACATGATACTGTAATTTTAACTGGTTTTAATGGGAGTAGTACTATCCCCCGATTTCTGAATTAAGTACCTATTTGTAGTTGAGTATTTGTTTAACTTTACTTTAACCTGCCACCGTATTGTGTAAGTGAATACGGACACAGACGGAAATCCACATCGCGTCATTCATCCCGCATGTGATTGGTCGATTTGATAGCGGTCAAAACCTTCGCTTTACTGAATTCACTTGCGCAATTCGGCTGCTGGAAACCTGTCAAAATTTGACATTAAACTAGGGTTTGACATTTTCTTAAATCTAAATACTCAATTCTGAAAACCAGCCTGTATCTCTGCCTACGCCACTTGGGGAATACAAGCGTTACATACCGTACATTAACTAAATGTGTTCTTATTAAAGTAATTTTCGAATAAAATTGTAGAATAGTTGGCAATATTGTGTTGTTTACATAGGTTAGGTAAACGTTGAAGTAGGTGGCAACTGTTGAAAGCAACTAAATTATTCTGCCAATACAAACATAAACAGCAAAGTTCTAGGTTTTGGTGGAGTACTTAAGGTGGGTGGGAGTTTAAGTAAATTGAAGAATAATAAAGGTGCTATTGAACTCTCTCTAGTATAATTCCTTTTTATCGTACAGATAACCAATCTGATTACACCAAGTATATGTTATTTATAAATTGTAAGACCTTCATTGTTATTTATTCAGCATCTATATATATCCTTCAGGATTCAAAAGACCGTCTTTTTGTCATGCTATTTTATATGTGGTGGTCCAGTGGCTAAGATCTCACCTGTCGTGCTTGAGGTCGTGCGTTCGATGCCGGGCAAGTACCTACCAATGTGTCTTTTTCAATTCATATGTACTTTCTAAGTTAATCTTGGACATCGCTGACAACGGTAAAAGAAAACATCGTGTGGAAACCTGCAGCCGTATTGCGTAAGTGAATACGGCAACGCAAACAATTTGATCGCTATCCAATCGAACAAATCGACCAATCACACAGACGGAAATCCACATTGCGTCATTCATCTCGCATGTGATTGGTCGATTGGATAGCGGTCAAACTCTTTGCGTTGCCGTATTCACTTATGCAATACGGCTGCTGGACTTATATTGTTTATTATAAGATTGTGCTCCATTTGTGTAATTGCTGCAAGGAGTTCCAGTGCGAGGATAAACTAATAAATAAATGTCGGACCTGATTTGATGATGATGACGTCATCTGACCAACTCGACTTATCATGACAAAGGCTTTTTCCGAGCTACGACATAACACCTGCTCCTACGCCTTCCGCATCCAGTCCAGTCCATCCATCTACCTTTACACACACTTAAAACTTACCTAATCTATTTAATTTGTTAGTTACAAACAGCTAAATCAGCAGTCTTGGAGACTACACTAGAATGAACCATTTTCTTACGACTGTATTTCGTAGACACTGGTCTACATTGGCCAGAGTCCAACGTTTATTGCTTCATTGGTAAATTAATGAGTGAAAGATATGGCCAACATCTGACGCTGTGTTTAGGATCTATGAAACTTGGCGCTAGGTGAAAAGACATATGTGGTTGAGTTAGACTGAGTTAAGCTGATACCGTGGATGAATTCTGGGTTAAATATATTTTTAGGGTTCCGTAGTCAACAAGGAACCCTGTTGGTACCCTAAATAGTTTCGCCATCTCCGTCTATCCGTCCTTCCTTCCGCTGTTTAGCTCAGAGACTCTTAGCACTAGAAAACTATAATTTGGCATGGATATACTTAATCAGGCTGACAAAGTGGTAAAATAAAATAAAAATAAAATTTTGTGGTGCACCACCTGTACACGTAAAGCGTGGCAATTAAAAATTTCTTATTTTTTTTTAATACGTCATGAATCGTAAACTGCAATTTACCAAGTACGGAACCCTTCGTGCGCGAGTCCGACTCGCACTTGGCCGGTTTTTTATTTTTATATTTGCCATCAACACGCTAAGAACAAGTAGCTGAGCCAGAAGTTCACCTTGCTTGAAAATCTTTTTAGTTGTTAGTTAACTGTGGTCGATTACGGCCCACTCCTTCTTACAGATCATTTATCATCATCATCAGCCTATTAATGTTCCCACCGCTGGGACACAGGCCTCCTCTCTGTGAGAGGGAATGGGCCGTAATCCACCAAGCGGGCCCAGTGCGGGTTGGTGGGTTCGTGTCTTCGAATTTTTGGTTCTAGGACATGCCGGTTTCCTCACGATGTTTTGACCTTTGAAAACGGTGAAGGAGCAAATTACTTTGAGATAATTTAATTTTCAATTTTTTTATAATCTAAAACAATAAATCCCTAGATTGCAATAAGGGATAACCTCTTAAAATGATAAAATGTTTAATTTTAACCTTTTGGGGAATGGAACTGGCATCTTTAACACAGGCTACTTTGTAACCTAACTAAGATGTCATTTGCGATTCTTATTGCGAATTCAAAACCAAATTTACTGTTCTTAGGACTGTTTTTTTACCCGACTGCCGAAGGAGGGTAATGTGTTTATCAGTCTATGTATGTATGGCCTGTATACGAAACGCGTTGGCCGATTTCGATAATTCGTACGTCATTCGATTCATTTTAAGCTTGCGAGTATCACTGGCTACATTAAAATTGGAAAATAGAAAAATGGCGGCTCTTGGGCGCCATATTGTGAGGGCCCAATTCTTTTTTTATTCCTGTCTCATCGTGTAGGGTATCAAAATAAAGGGTTTTAACAGGCGATTTCAAAAATATATAACGCTTATATGTTTAAATGTATCTACCAAAAAAATGCTAACTAAAAACCGTTAAATAAAAAAAAAAACCGACTGCTTAAAATCGAACTAAAAAGACATAAACAAGAAAAAAACATGCTGTGCAGTCGGAGGATACATCTGATTTTGGTCAGCCAACTCGCGAATATGTATCGTCCGACTGCACAGCATGTCTTTTTTTGTTTACGTCTTTAAAAAGACGTTTGTCTAAACTAGTGCGGCGGCGGCGTACTTCGCGACGGCAACACGCGTTGAAAGTTCCGGCTAGTTTAGAAAAAACGCACATGAGATTGCAATAGCGAGATGACGCGCCACCTATAAGGCGCGGACAACTAGTTCCGCGGGCACAATAGTGCACGACGCACGTTATACTTATTACATCAGTTCAGTTACACAATTACTAACCAATAGTTATGTGTACTAGCTACCTATCGTTAATATTATTTGTGCGTTCAGTCACGATCTACGACTGGGGGATAAAAGTGTTACGTATTAATGTCGTGCGGCCCGCGGACGTGTCATGCTCTGATTGGCAATAAATTCGGCCGGTCGCTCGGAAAACAGACCAAACAAATGTTATAATTAAACGGCTCATTAACCAACACTTGACTTTCAAATTCGGTGATCGTGCTTTTATTAAATTAGATAAGAACTAGCTAGGTTTTTATTTACTACCTGTAGAGCATTAGGACTAAGTAGGTAGTTACTACAATGTGTAATAAGCACCTGTGTTTCATTTTAGTGTACCCCCGCGTAGGTAGTATGACTTCTCTTTGAGAGAACAGTGGTGGCCCAGTGGTATCGGCCGTGATTTACAAGTTGTAGGTCGTGGGTTTGAGCCCAGGCAGGTGCTTGACTTTGCGTAAATTATTTCATTACCACTGCTCTCAAAACGGTGAATTTATTTTTATTTATTTATTTATAGTTAATTAAAACGATACAAAGATCAATTACAATAATTAACATAGAAATAGATTAAAAAGTGAAGGAAAACATCGTGAGGAAACCGGCAAGTCCTAGAACCAAAAATTCGAAGACATGTGACATCCACCAACCCGTACTGGGCCCATTGCGGGCATGGCGGATTTCGTTCCATTCCCTATCACAGAGAGGAGGCCTGTGTCCCAGCAGTGGGAAAATTAATAGGTTTATCATGTTATAACTTCTCACTGCCAATAATTCTTGAGAAACCCAGTTTTTCCAATCGACAATTTTGTTTTCTATTAACTTTATTGCATTAATTGGTACAATATGAGTGCGGTGCCCCTGTGCAGAATATGACATACATGCTGGATTACCCCAAGTACTTGTGCACTTCAGAGGACCTAATAATCAACACTGAAGCTGCAATTAACGTGGCCACTGGGGACCAAAATATTAAAGAGTTTTTCATCGACATGAAAAGACGAAGAAGAATTGCGTAAATCGATTAAATTTACTATGTTTAATTGAGGAATCAGGCCGTAAATAAATTGACTTTTGACACTGGCAATGTTGTTAAAATATAGACATTAAAACTAAGATTAATTTTACATCGTTTGCGCTAAAATTCATTTTCAAAGTTACGCAGGAACATTATTGTTTTATGAGGTCTATAACTTTTGCCCTGTAATGGTTTTCGCTTCGTTGTGGCTGTGCTCTTTCGCTGTAAAAATATTCGATGCTCCCAGATAAAGTAGTGAAAAGGGAAAAAAAAACATGTTACAGACGTGACTAATAAAAAGGGTAAGTTGGGTGGCTCCATAAATCGTCAGCCTACGGATTTGGAGATTCATATTTCTATTAGGCGTCTCCTAACAAAGATATCTGAGATAGTTGTGCAATCACAAACTTGTGTGAGTAATATATGCGATCTGTCTCGAGTGCCTAGCATTGCAGATTAGTTCTCTAGTGCTCAGATATGAAGGACAACTTCTGTGAAACTTTGAAACGAATCAAAGCACTCTAAGAAATCATGATTTATCGATATTTTTATATAGGTACATGTAAATATATCTCGCAGACTCTCGCAAATGTTACTCGCCAAAAAAGTATCTATCTATCTAAGTAGTTACATAAAATATCGTCTCTCATCGATTGCAATCGTCGAAATTATCAATCTAATAAATCGTCGGAAATGCAACTTGTCATCTGTGACAATGACAACTGACAATTGAGTAAGAATGACTTGAAAATGTGAGAACAAACTAAGAAAAATTTTCTGAGGAGAAAAACGTTCTCTAGTAAAGTAGGTAGGTATCATGATATCGTGTTCAATAGATATCAAGGTATTTTAGGTGTCTAATAAAATTACAAAAGGCAATATAAAGAGATTGATTGGATCAGTACAACTTTACTAACTTCGTAAAGGGAACTTACTTTTCAAGGCTACATATACGTATTGCTCCTATAGATAAATTTTTCATACAAGTAATTGACTTATTTATTGACCTACGCCATTTCAAATTGTTGGTGCGGCTGTCCCGAATAACATCGTATCTCTTCAATTAGTTATGGAAATATAAATAAAAACCGACACGATTGACTTTCCGCTGTGACTGCTTCGAGCAGAGCATCTCCAATCAAATTAATTTACAGTATCAAAAGAAAAACAAAACGCTTTCGTCCATATTTTTATTATGAAAATAAAGAGTTGTGCAGACTCAATGGTGCGAGCAATTAATCGACAGAGATGTTTCTTACTTTCCTATGTTTCCATTGTCAACCAGAGAAAAAAAAAACAATGGGGCTTCCGCTTGCGAAGACAAAGTTTTTTTTTTCGACGCCCGAATGGCTTCCGGGTGCACTAGTTCATCAATCATCGTATCTTCGGCTGACGAAAATCGAGGAAACTTTGATGTGGCAGTCGTTGACAGCGGTGAAAAACAAACATTGCGGTTTTTGTCTGATTGGTGGAGGAAGTTTATCATTTTTTTAGGTTTACACGTTGTCCTGTCAATATACTACTTTGGATTGCTCTAGCAATTTTATTTCTGACTCAATTATATAGTTTTTTTTAAATATATTTGTCAACTTAGTGTGCCACCTATTACGTGTTTGTGCGTTTGTTTTAGGTACCTATAGAATGATTAAAGAGTTACTTTAAAAAAATCATGAACAAATTAATAAATATCACCGCTTGAGTTTAACTTTTATTCAACTTGTCTCCTGTTCCTAAAATGTTTTGTCTGCCGAAATGTAAATAGGACTTAAAAATGTCAGACCACACAATTACGCCCGACTGTTTTGCCGCATTAAAGCCTTTTTCATAATACAAATAAGAAAACACTTTTATTCATTAATTAAACCCACGTTTACTTGACAATGTTCTTAGAAGATACTTATTTGTCTATGACATTAAGGTAATTTCTCAGAAGAACGAAAATATATCTTCATAAGAAGTTTCGGGCTTTAAATCGTGTCTAATTGAATTATTTAGTAAATTGGATTTATCTCCTCCAACATAACAAATAGAAAAACTTTGGGAAATTTGCTTGTTTGACGTAATCGCGTGAAATGTTGAGGCAATTTAAAAAATGATTTTATTTGAACAATCTTATTTTATATGGCTATAAAATATATCAGTGGTTTCAACTTAATTTATATTTGAATAACAACATGGCATGCCGATTGCGCGTCAAGAAAAGTATTTCGTATTGGATATTTTGTTTGACAGAGTTATTTATGACGTAAACAGGTCCAAAACCTAGATCATGATGGTAGATAGATCTGGGAAGCTGGCACTCACTGGCGCGTTGGTCCAAAAACAGTGGATAACTTTGCCTATCTTTATTTAATTTTTTTTGGGTGGGAAATCATCCAGTGACGTCTCCCGCTCTGGGTGAAGCGGGAGGGCGTGTCAGACTTTTACTGACTAAAACCCACCCGTGTTCCTTCAGTTGCTTGTGCCAGGGCCGCGGTAACTCTCTTTCAAATTTATCCGCGACCCAGAAAGGCATCGGCCCTAGCGGACCCCGTCAACTTAGCTGACATCTCTTTGAGGCGCGCGTGGAACACTTCGCGCCGTCGACTCGGCCCTGGACCTTATCGGACGATGAGCTACTCATTACCCGCCGTCCGCAAGCCCGCGCCTACGGTGGCCGGGAATCGGCTTGCTACTCCCGACGCCAGGGGCGTCTCCTGCGGTGGCTAGGGGCGTAAGGTCGTCTCCGTTGTAAGTTTGCCTACCTTGGTTCCAGCATCAATAACGATGTTTCGTGCGAGAGGGATGTGCGCAGGAGAATTGGCATGGTTAGTAGCGCTATCTCTCAGCTTGGATAAATCTGGAGGGATCGCAACATTTCCGTAAAAACCAAAACGAAACTGGTACGGAGTCTAGTCTTCTCGATCTTTTCGTATGTCGCTAAGACTTGGACACTGAAAGCTGCAGACCGCAAACGCATCGACGCCTTTGAAATGTGGTGCTGGAGAAAGATGTTCCATATCACCTGGACAGCATTTCGGACTATATTTCGAGTTCGGTTTCTATATTTCGAGAACTCCAAATTCCTCTTGGCTGTCATCCGAGAGTCTGCGCAGAGTTCTAGAATACTTCGGTCACTTTTCATAGAGAGACGGTGGCTTCTTCAAGAAGCTCATAGTGACCGGCAAATTAGATGGGAAAAGGCCCCGTGACGACGACGCCCAATACGTTGGTCTGAACAGATCCGCACCGCTCTTGATTCTACAGTTCACAACGCCATCCACACCGCCAGAGCTAGAAATAGATGGAGGAAGACCGTACTAGAGGAAGTGATGCAGAAGTGGTCACGAACCTCTATACTGAGGAATACGACTCAAAAGAGGAGGATTCATTAATACATGACTCATTAATATTTATCTTAATCTAATTTTGTTAGAGTTTGAAAATGAGATTCAATTAATGCAATAGTTTCTGTTCTATAAATATAACTTAAATAACATTTTAAAATACTTAGGTAGAGGTAGTGAAAGACACTACGGTAAAACGGTTCTGCCACAGCTGCAGAGTAAGTGATCCGTTTGCGTACAATCTGACATATAAACGCTAAGACACAATAATCCTTTGTCAGTGCAATCTGAAAGCATGATCACCCGCCGAGTAACGAGTTGCTATGAATTACTTCACTCACAGCTAAATTATCTAGCAAGCCGGGCTTTGATTCCACTTCCGCTAATGGAATTCGTTCACTTTTCAACAATTCACTGTCCAGCTTCTTTCTAAAGAGATTTGGGGAACGTTTTGTTTCTGACACTTAATCAGACCCCGTGATTGTTACGTTGATTATACTTTGGTAGATAATCCGAAGCTGCCCAAACCCTACCCAAAGCCTATTCAGTCTTATCGATCTATATATAGAAACATATTTTTTTCAAGACACCGTTTAAACTTATGTATATAAAGTACTCGTACCACACTATGATATATGAAAGCTGAAGTCAAATAAATACAAAAATAATGGGCAGGCTTGCCGAAGTCATGTATCAATTTAATGTCTACCTAAACGGTTCTGTAACAGCATCGTAAGATACTATAGTAAGGGCAGCTATACGGTACGTATTACGTGAAAACATGCCGCATCAGAAGTATTAAATTTAAGGTCAATACACTGTTACAGGTAAATAATAAGGGTGCAGGGAGGTCTCCCAGAAACCGCCGAATGTTTTCACATACGTTTACAATTTCACACACCGCTGGTTCTCTTAATTAACCCGTTCAGCGTATTTTAAATGAGTTGGGATTCACGTGCAAAGCTGGCCTAATTTGTAACTTATGTCGTCTTGAACTGAAATCATTTGCTTGATCCAGACTGTGGTCTTGTTTACACGGACTGTTTTTATGTCCTTCGGAATAAAGTTACAAACTGTTTCGCTGTTCACAATTTGGAATGAAAGTTCATCGGAACGTTGATCGAGAATTAACTACATAGCGTGTCTGTGTTACCAAGTTAGCAGCCACGAAGAAAACGCCATTATCTCATACAGCTGAGTTATTGCGTAAAACAGGAACTTCCTCCAGGCAATGCACGTTTGATAAAATGTATCGAGAATGTGGAATGCCGGATACTTATGTGGTATTTTCTGTTATTTAGTCGCTGTTATGTAATCTACTCAATGAATGTGGGTTTATCGTTTTGTGTAGAGATTGTTCTGTAATACCAATTTATGTACAACAAATAAGGTTATTACTGCCGCCTTTTTGTGGTAACTTTCTAAAGTAGGTTGTTATGAAATCTTAGAAACTCAACAAGGTTCTTTTATTCGCGTTTCTTCATGTGAAAACGCCTGTAACGAGGCATAGTGTAAGAACTTGGCCGAGATGTCCAAGTTTCTCAGTGGACCGAACTCCAAAATAGTTATTAGGTATAGGAGTTAAATACACCTGACTTTAAAAGAGCAGAAGTCGACTGAACTTTACATTAAGTTTCGGTTAACGCGAGTCTAATTAAGGAAGTTTTCGCGAGAGTTTGCTAATATTATAAATGAAGAGGAAAGGGGCTAAATTTACACTCACCCCTGGCTGTAATGACATTTCTTCTTGCACTTGAGAGTTTTATGTTTTGTGCAAACTTCTCATCCTGTTTGAAACGGTAAGCCTTTTCTTGAACGCGAAACGAACTCTGAACGGAATTCAAAACAAAAAAACCTTATCATCTCTCTCATGTCATCATTATCAAAAATTGTCATCGGTCCTTGACAAGTGTGCAAAGTTTGAAATTAATCCAACATTTTGAAGTGGGTGAACACATACCAAGCTATAAAAGCGTGCAAATAAAACTGATCTCATCTCGCAGTGATGAAATACGGTAGCAACTTATCACTTTTATAATTTTAACTCACTGAGCCATAAAACTTTATCACAACATATCAAATTCACTCATATATTCACCAAAAAAACACTTAATTACGATAACACAATATGTGTAGACAATGTTTAGACAAGCATTTCTAAATAAACAACACTCAACAATAATAAAATGTAGTAAAAACTATTTTGTATACACAACGAAAAAACATGGCGGCGGGGTCTCAAAACTACAGACCTATTTTGTGATTTTTTCTTTCGTTCACTTTTAGTGATGCCTCACTAAAATGTTACCAAAGTTGGTGAAATATGAATCGATTGAACGAATGATACAGCCAGATCGTGTTGCAAGTTGAAGATATGTCGTAAAAAACCACCGCCCAATGGGCCATGTGACCTCTACAAAGTTACGTACACTCAGTGTACGCTTGACGTTTTGAGCACTTTTTTGTTACGTACAAATGGTGTACCCTCGACGTTTCAGAGGTTAAAAAGATTAATCAAGTCGCACATTCGCAAGCGTCAGTATGTACATATGGAGTAGAACGTGCAATAAAATTCACGGACACTCTTTTCCATCAGTTTTAATAACAAGTATTTGGTTACTGTTAATTAAGTAGATAGTTTGAAATTATTAAAAAAAATAGATTCATATAACTTTCTCCTGTATAAGAAATAAAGTTGCAGTAAGCCATACCCATCGACACGCATAAAATAAACTCAAACCTAAAAGATTTTAAAGCTGGGGTTGTACCTGTTCAAGGATGTATTTAATGGATATTGGGTAATTGAAGAGAGCTTTTGATTTGAGATATCGTTTTTAGGTATGGATTTACCTAGACACGAGCTGTAAGGTTTTTGGCCATATTACCAAAATTAATTGACGGTATATGTCCAGCGGTAGACTGATTTATAAGGAGATCATTTTAAGCCTTATAATATCGTCGCATATCTGCTCCTATCATATTTACTTACTACATATAGTAGGGCAGGTGTTTGGCATCACTACCATATTGAAATATAATTTAAGACGAAGCTGTATAATACAACTTGGATAACAATATTTTCTGTTTCAGAGAATATTATTATCCGGTAGTTGAGTCCACAAACGTCTGGTGTAGTCAAAAGGCCGAATTTCTGCACCACTAAGAGAAAGGGATTACCGAAAAGAACCGGGTTGAACTTTTGTGGCTGGTTTTGTCCGTTTTGCATGCAAATTCTCTTTTATTCCCACAATCTGTTATTGGTGTGAATAGGTCCTATAATTTATTATTATTTATTTGTTTATCACAATTACTCTCTGCACGAACATTTTGACCCAACACGTGCAGTGAGTTAAAAATTTGACTATTACATATAAATAGAACATTACAATTATTTCACCACCACTGCTCTCAAAACGCTGAAGGAAAACATTGTGAGGAAACCGGTATGACCTAGAAAAAAAATCTAATACATGTGACATCCACCAATCCCCACTGGGCCCGCGTGGTGGATTACGGCCCTCACAGAGAGGAAGCCTGTGTCCGGTGGGAACATTAAAAAGGCTGATGATGATGATAAGAACATCAATTAGAATAATTTAATTCAAAAATAAAATTAAAATAATTCAACAATAAATTAATAATAATTCGATACAAATAATATAAAGTTAATAACAATAATTTAACACTAAGATAGTTCAATTATTTAAAAATAAGAAACAAACAGCAGATCAAGGTACTAAAACACTCTTTACGTCCCTTTAGCATGCACATTCGAGTTGAAAATATTAATGTTGTATGGATTCAAAAAAGATATTACACCTTCTTTAACAGTTATTCTTGTAACAGGCAACTGAGGATGAGCTTTCTTGTTGAAATATTTCTGAAAAAGCTTCAGCCCATAGCTTTATCGAAGGCAACATTGATAGTTCGCTCGTAGAGAGATCATGCCTTGAAGATTACCGGTACCTAATTCAAGATTGGTGATGAGTATAGTGATATACGTGGGACACTCAGAAAGTTTTGCGAAACTAAAAAAAATTGTTCTATACGTACATATATTTTTATTAAATCTTTTCAAAGTACTTTCCACCAGCCTCTATACAAAGATTCATGCGCCTAAACCAGTTTTCAAAACACTTTTTCCAGTCCGCCGCAGACACCTCGTTTACAGCCTGCTCGAACGCAGCCAGCGCATCTTCCGGCGACGAAAATTGTATCCCTTTGAGCTGATTTTTTATTTTTGGGAATAAAAAGAAGTCACACGGTGCTAGATCAGGGCTGTAAGGAGGGTGACCCAGGAGTTTGACTGGCGTGCTGTCCAGGAAGTCCCTCGTTTTGAGTGCGGTGTGCGCAGGTGCATTGTCGTGGTGGAGCAGTAGCCCGCGGAGCCCTGTGTTTGGTCGCTTGTTGCTTATAACAGAGAAAACTTCTGGCAAACATTTGGTAGTATACCATTCGGCATTAATGCTTCTTTGATCCCGTAAGGGAATTGATACCAAGTGGCCAGTCAAATTAAAAAAGCTAGCGATCAAAATCTTACCCCCGCTTCTAGATCGCTTCACTTTGGTAGGCGTTGGCTCATTTTGAAACACCCAAACAGTCGACTGGCGCTTGGTTTCTGGGTCGTATTGATAAATCCAGGACTCATCACCTGTAACGATGTCGTAAACACGCCGAGACGAGCCTGCTTCAAATTTGTTAAGCATATCACGGCACCATTCCACCCGGGCCTGCTTCTGAGCATCGGTGAGGTTGTGCGGCACCCAGCGTGATACTATCCTCCTCACGCGAAGATGGCTGTGTAGAATCTCGTGAACGCTTCCCGATCCAATCTTCAATATGTGTTGAATCTCCTGATATGTAATTCGCCTATTGTCTTGGATTAAATTTTTCACTGCTAGCACGTTTTCTTCGGTAACAGCCGTCAAAGGGCGACCGCTTCTTTCGTCATCCCCCAAAGTTGGTCGACCGCGCTTGAATTCGTTATACCAACGATACACGGTTGCCTTGGAAGGGCCTTCATCCATGAATGCCATTTGAAGTCTATCGTACGATTCATCCGGTTTCAGGCGACACTTGAAATCGTATAAAATCATAGCTCTAAAATGTTCCCGGCGCAGATCCATATTTCAGTGAGACACAATACTTTGAATTAACTCGCAAAAAATGTGGAGGGAAATTTTGAAATTGGAACTTACTTATTTTTACTTATAAATAATCATATTTTCGAAAAACATTATAACTGGCCAGTCTCCCATATATAAAAACTTTTTTTCGCAATACTTTCTGAGGGGCCTGGTATGTGTATGTGTACTTCCTATAACAAAGAGTTCTGTATTGGGCAGTGGAACCGTTAAAAGCCGAAAGAATGCTATATTTAGGTTTGCTAAGGTGATTACAACATTTTTTTTCTGCCTTGGTCCCTTAGCGAGTAAAGTTTTATGCGATACATTTACCTACTAAACACGGTTTGATGTCTCCATATTAAAACATTTTCACTGACTCGAATCGGTCTAAATATCCACTTTACGTCACTATACACTTTTTCTTAAGTCTGACTTCTTCCTAAAACAGTTAAGCCTCACTTATTCAATTTTAACACAACTAAAATCTTCCTTTTTCCTAAGGCTTGTCACAAACAGATAAGAAGTACTGAAGTGTCTATCTAGTTAGTTCAGGCTTTTTCACAGAAGAACTCCAAAGTGCCCTTAAGATAAGTTTAGTTCGTAACGAGCTTAAAATACTGGTTTTTGATGAAGTGACTTTTGATTTAATGTACCTTTAATAGTAATGGTGTTGGCGTCGCCATCAAGCGAGTTGTGGCTTTTATAGTTCGTTTTAGATGATATAATTCAGGGTTTTAAAGTAGGCTATGTTTTATTTAGAATGTACGATTTCAATAATTTTGTTTTACACCAAAAGGTCTCATGGTTCTGCAATCCCGTAACATATATTTTTTTTAAATATTACTTAGACCCCAATGGTTAAATTTGATTAAATAATTATAATCTTCCCTTTCTCTACTACTACTACTACTTTCCTTTCTCTGTAACTATTCTCCTCCTTTCTCTGTTCCTTATTTGATATGTATTAGTATGTTATTTTATATTGTATGTATGTATTTATGTTATTTCTGAGTAAGATTTAAGATATTTTTGTACACCGACAGCTCTATGTCTGTCTCTTCTCGTCCAGTCCATCCAAAGGTTGTCTGTAAGAAATTGCCCTGTGCGATAAGACCACCGATTAAACACTTATCTTTATAAATGTTTTCTCCTGTAATTATTTAAGTGGTGTGTAATAAAGTATATCATCATCTTCCTGCCCTTGTCCTATATTACTTGGAGTCGGTGCAACACGTTTTCTTCTGTCATAACGTCCTGCCCCCCGTCACGCTGTCACTGACTCCCTTTTCTTTCATATCACTCCTCACACAGTCCATCCATCTTTTCTTTGGCCGTCCTCTCCCTCTCCATCCATCCACATTTATATTCATAACTCTTTTAGTAACATGCGTTTCATCCCTTCTCACCACATGACCATGACCAGGACAAACAGTTTCTTTCAACTTTTCTGTCACTGTTGCCACGTTCAAACTTCCTCTAATATACTCAATTCTCACTTTATCCATTCTCGTCACTCCGCACATCTCAACATTCTCATCTCTGCTACATGCAATAAAGTGTAATAAAGTATACAATAAATAAATATAATTGCCTGTTGTTGTACTAATTGTTTGTTGTAAAATTTCCACCAAGTGCAACCCCATATTGTGTCCAGACTGTCTCTTTCCATTTTAGGTTGCATGGAAGAGATCGCAGAATGCGATAAGGCCACCTTTTGTATGTTTCTTTTTGTTTTAAGATGTCTTTTTGTATTGTTTTATGGGGTAAATAATATGTGTGATATAATTACAAAATCTCTATTATTTACAAGATATAACAACTGATCTATAATTTTATTTGATATATGATCAGTTAATATAATAAACGATTGATATAATTTTAAAGTAACTAATGTTTATAAGCATAACATACATTGAATATAAAATCATTTGATATACCACTCAAAAGACATCCTAACCTAACAAACCTATTTAGTCTAATATGATAAAACGCCAATATATAAAAAACATGCAAAGAAGCATACACCACACATGCAGCATGCAAGCAAGCATGCAGCATGCAAGTATGCAGCAAGCATGCTACATGCATCAGGCATGGTTTCTGTCACGGCTCCGACGCTGCGGGGCTCCGGCGGTCCCAAGCGAGCTTATCGTGGCAGATGTGTTTCAAACTCACCACCGGGGCTTCAGCTTGATGGCGGGCTTCGCCGGCCATCCTCAGCTCCGACCACGAGTGTTAAAACCACCTGCTCCTTAGCTCACGGTCCACCTCACCCCTCCGCACCTAAGCGTTTTTAAATAAAACTTTAGGGGTAGGGCAGACAAGACTACGTGGAGTCGGTTTTGCGGCGATTTATTTCTATCACGCCGGTCCCGCAGCACGCTCGCTTCACTCGTTTGCCTTCGTGCGTTAATGGTCACTGTTCTAACCAAACCAAATGATTCACCAACATAGAGGGGACCTGGCACTCCATATAACCCATCCGAGTCAGATTGTTTTGAATCTGAGTGTTAGCCATAAAGATGTTATCAATATTATATATTTTAAACGAAAACCCCAATGATTTTCGATTAAATAATCGTTATATCCAATAACGTTTTACGAAATAAGTTTTAGAGTATATAAATGTTATATCTAAATAAATTATATCAACAGTTGGTATAGCTCACGTTTAATGTATCTTCTGAACATTATTGAAATAAAAATATACCAAATAACTTTATATGATGTCAGACGCACCCGTTTTTATGTGTACATTAAATTATATATAAATAAATAAATAATTATAATAATTGTTAATGAGCCATAATTATGATGTAATTTCATCAGGTAATTAGTTGGCTTACCTACAATCAGCCGTAGAAGCAGCCGGCGAAAGTAACAAAAACATTTTTTCAGGAGCTTTATTGTAATACCTAGGTACATAAAATAAAAGTAAAGGTTATGAAAAGATGCTCGTAACAGGACCCAAGGGACTTGTTATGTTAATACGAATCGATCAAAATACTTTTAGTTTTCTAAAGCACGCGATAAAAGTTAAGTTCTAAAGACGTTATAAAATATTTCTAAAACTCTTTAAGTCAAACTTTTACTGAATGGGGACCTTACAGAATAGTTTTAATGTATATTACAGTCTAAGGGTTCCGTACCCAAAGGGTGAAAACGGGACCCTATTACTAAGACTCCGCGGTCCGTCTGTCTGTCTGTCTGTCCGTCTGTCACCAGGCACCATGAACCGTGATAGCTAGGCAGTTGAAATTTTTACAGATGTTGTATAACAAATACTAAAAACATAATAAAATAAATATTTAATTGGGGCACCCATACAACAAACGTGATATTTTTGCCTTTTTTTAAGATAATGGTACGGAACCCTACGTGCGCGAGTCCGACTCGCACTTGACCGGTTTTTTACAGTTTATTTCTCAGACTTGCCTGAATAAGGGCACTTATTTTCTATAACGATTTTCTTTTTAACAGTTTATGAAAGAAATCCGGTTTCGTAATTCGCGGCAATATGCTTAGTTTTATAAGAAGTAAGATTTCAACACACTGAAAGTTTAAATGTTCAGTAAAATTATATAACACACACACTCATACATACTCCCCACTTTCACATTTACTCACACACACTCCACATACTACACCTACCACAACCCACTCACTCTCACTCGAAAACAATATTTTTTTTTTTTCTTATCTATTCAAACTCATAAATAGTCATTATATTGTTATGTTTGCTATGTTACTGGTGAAAACAGATTTTTGACCTTCTATGTACCCTTATCGTATCGCTGGTCCCCAAGTCACAGGCTATAAACCTAGTTTGGGAGCCAGGTGTTACTACCTTACGCACATTATGTAGTATCATATTACTGTACCTGTAACCTTTGTTAAGTAATTATTGGAAATAAACATTTATTATTATTATGTCCTTTATTCATTTATTATTATTATGTCCTTTATTCATTCAATTTCTTATCTTGTACATTTTTAAATATTTTTATAAAATAAATTAAAAACAGAAACATTTAAAAATGTAGAAAATAGAGGCCTACCGGTATCGGGAACAGGGTCCAAGCTACCGGCGGTCAGGGCTCCAGAGAGAGGAACCTCCTAACAATACGAGCCGTATCCAGCAATACTGCTTTCTGCATCAGGCCCTTGACCCAGCAGCCTAACGAGAGCCTCCTAAAATGTTGGTCGAGGCTCGTGGCTATTAAGCCATTGGCCGACACGACAATCGGTACAATGATCGCTGTGTCCACATCCCATATGTCGACAACCTCGCGGACCAAGTCAAGATACTTGATTTGCTTATCTTTCTCAGCTTTCACGAGGTTCCCGTCATGCGGGACGGTAATGTCTACAATCATTGCACGCCTCTCGATTCGGTTCACCACCACTATATCAGGCTTATTGACTACAATAGTCCCGTCAGTGATGATTGACCGATCCCAGTACAATGTGATATTAGAGCTGTGAATGTGATATTAATAGAAGTGGGTCGGGCACATACCTGTAGTGCGGCACCTCCGATGCCAGAGTGTATTTCAGAGCACGTTGCTGGTGGATGATCCTGGCTACAAGGTTGTGCCTATGCAAGTACTCTTCGTTAGCTAGACGAGAATAACCAGAGATAATGTGGTGGATCGATTCACTCGGGCGGTGACATGCCCGACAGATGTCAACCGTGCCACCCTTCACAATAAATCTCCGGTAGTTATTCGTCATGCTAACTTCGTCCATAATTGCACAGACAAAACCCTTCGGTTTCCCCAAAGAGGTCACCGTTACGCAGCCATGCTACGGATGCTGTTTGGTCTACATAGGACCCATGTAGGACCCCCAAAAAGCGTCCGTGAAGCTCCGTACTCTGCCATACTTCCCTGCGGTCGTTAGTGTCAAGCACTATAGGCTTGCGCCAGTTCTCTTTTGCCAAGAAGAGCGGGGTGAGTCCCTTGTCCACTGCTACTACATCTCGATGCATACCCACGTCAGTGTGCAGAAAATATTCCTTGAGATTGCATATCTCGCGGTTGTGGAGATTTTTGGCATTTAAAAAGCCTCGGCCGCCATACTTCTGCGGGATATACAATCTCATGACCGACGATCGTGGGTGATGCATTCGATATGCAATCTGCATCTATCCAGGGCGTCGAGTTCCGTTTGAGTCCATTTGAGTATGCCGAAAGAGTACATCACTACTGGCATGACCCAACCGTTGAAGGCACGCACCTTGTTTCTGCCTCAAAGAAGGCTATTGAATACCTTCTTCAGGCGGCCAAAGAATCGTTCCCTCATCGATTGCTTCATGTCAGTAGTGCTGATACCTAACGCTTCCGACATACCCAAATACTTATAGGTTTCGTTTGGATAGAGGAATCTCAGGTTTATGGAATCCGTGAGTTGAATTTCTACGGATTCCAAAATCTCCCCTCGCTTTACATGCACCGCACATTTATCCACACCAAGCTCCATCCTGATGGCGTTACTAAAAGTTTCAGTTACCTTCAGTGGCTCCATCAGCTGAAGATTGCTGGGGGCAAAGAGCTTCAGGTCATCCATGTAAAGAAGGTGAGATATAGCCTAACCACCTCTCTTCAACCGATAGCATAGCCCTGAATTCTCCAGCAGTATGCTCAGAGGATTCAGAGCTACGCAAAACCAAAGTGGACTCAAGCTATCGCCCTGGAATATACGTCGCTCGATCCTTACAGGTTCGCTATTTCTCTAGATATTTGGACATCCCGGATAGTCAAGGACTGAGCTCCATTGCCCCATACACGACATCAGGAAGGGGCGTAGAGTTGATCGATTTTATACAATTCTAGCACCCTCATGAGCCATGTATGAGGCACCGAGTCATAGGCCTTCTTATAATCTATCCAACATGTCGACAGATCCTTTCGGGAACGCCGAACCTTTTGGCTAATGGCCATATCTATAAGGAGTAGCTACTAGTACCACGGGACCGTTTCCTACATCCATTCTGAGAGACCGACATGATAGAGTTATCGTCGACGTGTTTATTAATTTTAACTTTCAAAATGGATTTAAGAACCTTATAGACCGTTGGTGAACATGTCTATAATTTTTGGGTTCCGCGGAGCTACTATACTTGTGGAGCAGGTGAGTTATTGCTGTTGTAAGGAACTTGGGTAGCTAACCATTTGCTGTTCGTCATGTTTAATTATCCGGTGCTATTGATTCTTTGCATTTTGTGTTATTGTTCATCAGATAATTGTAATACTACTTTAAATATTTTAATGGAAAATTCGAAGAGAAAAAATTTTACATCCGTGTTGACAGCCGAGCCACAGATTATTATTATTATTTATAGCTAACTGTAAAATTGTACCGATTTACTGTTAATGCCGTCTATTATAGCTGTAGTACATTTTATACGGCACTAACGCGCCACCTTACCTCCCGTAGCTTACTAACATCGTAAAGGAAAAGGGATAAAGTTATACAAAAAAGTCTTATAAAACAGCCGATAAGAATAGAAGTCATTAAAACATCGAAAAAACATTCTTCAGTTGCGCGTAAGAACATTTAACTCTGAAAAGAATCGAATAATCCCAAAGGAAAAACATGAATGAGCATAAAAAATGGACGCTTACTTACTTACTCATCTAAGAAACCTCGAAGAAAAGAATTTTCAAATTAAAATTCTCAAAACACTCCACATAAAAGTACAAGCAAGCAATGTAGCTTCATTCATTGTGGCATTTTTATTACGTAATAAGACGGAATTCAAATGGATAATCTCAAGCCGTAAACGAGCTGAAGAACATGAGCGGCATGTTTAATACGACTTTTCCATACAAATAAAAATGGTGAATGGTATGTAGGGACCATCGTAAAGGACGATTGTAGTTGCGAATTAAGTGTGCGCACAGAATTATCAAGTCCTTTTTCGAATAGCTGTTACAGCAAAAAGATTACATTTGTAATTAACTGGCAACACACGCTACATTTTTGATTCAGACCATATTTTACAATCTTTTCTCATAGAATGTAAACCGATTTACATACCCAACATTAAAAATAGAACAAAAAGAATTCGAATTTAAGTAAAATTTCTTACTTTTAATAAAAATTTTGTTTGCTTCCGCTGGAAAAAATGTTTTCACACTTCCGGTACTAGCTGAACGAGTTGTAAATTTGAAACTGTCTATTAAAATACGTATCGAACACTCAAATTACTGGAGATCTCAGAGCAATGACTATTTATTGATAGTGTTTTACTGTCAACCGTGTGCCCGTCTTTGTGAGGGTTCGTCAACGTCACCTATCTTTTGGAAAACAATTTATCGTTCTTACATGTTGGGTACTTGTATTTTACGGAAGCTAGTTCACTGACACGTCGCTGGCTCCTCGCCACAACCACACTGTCTGCTGGTGGAGTGATGGTGTGAGAAGGTAGACTCTCACACCGTCGTTTTTACGACTTTTAGCAGCCTGATAAGCGAATGATATAGTTTATGTCTTCTGTTCAATTTCCAGTACGGTACGTGAAACCTTTTAAAGAATTCGTACTTCAATCAATCATAGGATCCCAAAGAGCAAAGAATCACGGCCTAAGAGATTTATTTGCGTACCACATCTAACATTTCAGTTTCTAAAACAAGGCTTGGTTTTAAGCAAGAACGGATCGGATAGCATTACATTTAAAGCTAAAAGATGTGTGTTATACCTCCATACGTCCCCGTATCGTTCCGGCAAAGTAAGCTTACTTACTATAAAGTGCTTCTGTAAGTAATATGGTGTCACATCGAAGGCTCGGCATTTCGTATACCTATCATTCTGGATCAGAAGCTTCATAACTATAACTTTATGTGTTCCGGGAAACATTCACGAGGACTTTTATATTAGATACCAGTTGATCGTGTATTCTGTCTTAATTATCGTGGTAAGTGGTATTTTATTGCTTTGTTTACATATATATGCATTGTTCTTAATATATTTTGATATTCAGTTATGTAGCATAAATGTGGCTGGGGCGTAACGATGTTGGTCTGAGAGAGTATAATTTATATAGTCTCCATACATTGACCTATGTGTTCAGTTGTCAATAATTTATAATTCATGAGTTGCGTGGAACTTGGTGCTCAGAGTTCGGACACGTCGCAAGTCTGTAAAGTACGAACCACTTGTGTAGTTGTGTGTAAAACATCGTCTTTGTTCTCGACAGAATGTTGTAAGCGTTTGGACGTAAACTGTTTATCAGTAAGAGTGATGAGCTATACTGAATGCTGCAATAGTAGTAAAATGTTATGCTTCCGGCTCTCTCTTAGGGGAAATTCGAAGCCAATTTATGTATAGATCTTTGTTTCGTTACGAATCTTCGTGTTCCAGTTTATATTTTGTGGTTGGTTATCATCGATGGAGGCGGTGGAATATTTGCAGACTTTGGCTTCAATTTTATTTTTAAAGTTATACAAAAGCCTGATACATTAAAGATATACAGAAAAAAAAAACACATACCAACAATTAGTAACTTAACTTGCTGGGAATAGTAGATTAAGATTATGTCTAATAGAATTAGTTAAATATCCTAGATAAGACCTAAATCTTCCTTACTTCTCTTATTCTTACTGGGAAAAAGTTTCATCATATGATGTCCTTATTACTTATTTTACTTAATCATTTTTCTCAGGCCCGTGTCAGTCGGAGACAAGGCAACAACACCCTTCCAAATAACATGAACGCCTAGAAAAATTGTATCAGCAATAACAAATAAAATACGACGCAGAAACCCAGACATAACTTAATGTAGCAGGAAATCACAACTAAAGCAACATACAAGGGCGTAAAGTAGGGTAAATAAAGTTCCTAAAATCGACCATGAACCAGCAAAATTTATCTTACATCAAATATGAAAAGTGGTTTGGCGATAAAACTTTTGTCCGCTTCAACAACATTTGAGTTCATAGTTCCCAACAATGGTGATTGTGGATCAGATATTAAGCCACTTTAGCTTGCTGTTTTACCTGCATTTATTTGGGTCTGTGAATTCATTTTAATATAATAGTGATATCAACTGGGTCATACATTCTGGTTGGAGTTTGAATCTGTGAATTTATATCCATACCTACGTTTTCGTTGAGGTAATGTCGGCGTAACGAACTTTTGACATATCGAAATGATAGATAATCTAGTTAATCACATAAACAAACAAAACAAGTAAAATAATGCAATTGATACAGTTTTGAAGTGACACTCTAAGCTAAGCTCTAAAAATATTCGCCCTAAATAACGACGTTGTATTCATATCATAACAATAAACGTTTTCTCAGCCCATAATAATGCAGCACTATAAAGAAATAATAGCTCCGTGGTTGGTCTAGTAACGTAAAAGGGTAGCCTTTAGTGGGCCGAGCACAATAAACCGAGGAGGTTAACAATAGGTTAGCATAGAACCTTAATGTTTCATACATAGATTAATGAATGGGAAGCCTGAAGGCACAAAGAAGCGTAATGAGTCGGTTCTCGCACGGCTCACGAGGGTAAAGAGACATTGAGTTGAAACTATTCCTAGTGGATGAATTACCCCCACGTAACAACCCTCCACCCTGCCCCTTCTCGCCCCTCTCGTCTCTTGCTATGCAATGACTTGCGATCTTGTTGTTTCGACTTGCTAATGAGTTCTCGATTTAGCTCGAGACCGGCATTTGCAAATACCTACCACGTATTTTCCTTCTCATTACATACGATGTCTTTTGACGTTACTGTCAAAACTTCGGCGAGTTTCAGTTGAAACCTTCATATAACTTGACGCCTAAGTTATTGATTTGCCTTATTTAAAATTCGATTATACGAAATACGAGTATGTATGATATCGCTGCCGCTGTGAGACTTCACTAAATTATTTATTGACTTTGATTTAAAATGCGGGTGCTGTAATTAAACGTTCTTACTTTAAGTGCAAAAACAATAACAGTTAATTTGCTACAAAAACTTAATTTGCTTTGAACATGCATTGTATCTGATTAATACATAAATAGTATACCTACTTAAGACCAATGTCCATGTCAATCGACCGTGTGCAAACTCAGTATTTCTTGGAAGCTCATCTAATTCTAGAGACAATACCACTGCGACAAACAAAACACTGTCAATTCAATTATCGGCAATTCCCTGAGTAGTAGTTCAGTCCTTCTATCAAAGGACACGATATGATTGCATACCCGCAAACGCTATTCCGCCGATAATCTTGTGATTATAGCAAATACAGTTTTATTGTGTCGGGATATAAGGCTTCCATATCGTCACCCAGGGACGAAATCGAAAAAATCTGCCACAAAGCGTTAGGGTTGGCAATGGTATCCTCTTAGAATAATATTAGCAATAAAGTACATGTTCGTTCGCAGAAGCCGCGAGGCTTACACCCTCAAACATATTGACTTTGTTTTTGTGTGCAAATTTTTCGTTAATATCTTGCCGCATAATGAGGCCGCATAATTATTAAGTTTCAGTCGTGCCTGTCGATCATTTAGTGCTATTCTAATGGCAGTTCATGTTTTGTTGGTTTAATCCAGAATGTAAAATAGCTAACTTAATATTAATGGCCTCTAAGTTGGTACCTTAAATAATTATGTTTTGTTAAGTTAAATATGATAATGAGATTGAAAATACAAGACGCCTACACGAAGCAAATGTTCCAGAGCTGTTTTAACATCCCAAGGGACTGTTCGTGTTGAAAGATGTAGGACAATGTACCGCTATCACCATTTTATATTAAAGCCAACCCAATTGAAAAAACTCTATTGCGTAACAGCCTTCTGCTGAAAGAAACATCTCTGAACCGAAAGATTAGTTACTTAGCTTTTTAATGACTCGGGCTGAGTCATTAAAAAGCTAAGTTGATCAAATATTGGAATCACTTCAGGAATGTATATGTTTCCGCTATCTAGAGCCCTATGACTAGCGAGGTACCCACTATCACGCGAACACCAACATTGAATCAAAGTTGGCCGCAGTTCGCCAGCACGCTCCGCCAGGAAATACGTTCATTGTATTTTATGTTACGATAGTTGCCCAAACTTACAAGTGTATAGGGAGATTATGAAGCTCATTTATTGTATAATAGCTTTTTCCGAGCTCGTTTGCAGTGGAAAAAAGTTAAAAGGAAACTCAATGCTCTTGGGTAACTTGGAAATACTGTTTCATTACCGTTTTTGCGTGCGATGGGAACGTTTGTCGATGCATGTGTTTAGCAAATGAGGTATGTTTTGCAAATGATAAGATGGCGCTTTGAAATACAGGATATCATGTCACGATGTGTGCTTTTTACCTTTATCATGATTCAGAATGGTGCTTTTAAAAGTTGTATTCCTAACGTTCAATCACCATTTATTCTGATTGTGATAAAAAAGTATTATGGCTTCATGTTTTAAGCCGCTTAAGAAGTTGCCTTACAGCCAACTATTTGGAGACACAGTAATTTGCTCAGCATTGAAACCACGAACTAAGTACCAATGTGTAGTATTATTACCTAGCATTATACGCTCAACTACATTTTTATGTATTGTGGTGACCTGAACAACATTGCAGTCTGAGAGAAATTAGTTTCTAATTTGTTTGTGCTCATATATTGTAATTTTCAGGCAAAATTATAATATTCAGCTATTTGCTTTGAACTGGTATTTAGTCCAGGTGTTCTCAATGCTGGCTTTTTATAAAAAAACCGGCCAAGTACGAGTCGGACTCGCGCACGAAGGGTTCCGTACTTGGTAAATTGCGGTTTACGATTTATGACGTATTAAAAAAAAACTACTTACTAGATCTCGTTCAAACTAATTTTCGGTGGCACTTTACATGGTAATGTACATCATTTACCACTTTGGAAGAGTCTCTCGCGCAAACTATTCAGTTTAGAAAAAAAATATATTAGAAACCTCAATATCATTTTTAGGGTTTCGTAGCCAAATGGCAAAAAACGGAACCCTTATAGATTCATCATGTCTGTCTGTCTGTCCGTCCGTATGTCACAGCCACTTTTTTTCCGAAACTATAAGAACTATGCTGTTGAAACTTGGTAAGTTGATGTATTCTGTTAACCACATTAAGATTTTCACACTAAAATAGAAAAAACCGGCTAAGTGCGAGTCGGACTCGCGCACTAAGGGTTCCGTACCATTATCGCAAAAAACGGCAAAAAAATCACGGTTTTTGTTTAGGAGCCCCACTTAAATATTTATTTTATTCTGTTTTTAGTATTTGTTGTTATAGCGGCAACAGAAATACATCATCTGTGAAAATTTCAACTGTCTAGCTATCACGGTTCATGAGACACAGCCTGGTGACAGACAGACAGACAGACAGACGGACCGCGGAGTCTCAGTAATAGGGTCCCGTTTTTACCCTTTGGGTACGGAACCCTAAGACAGACAGACAGACAGTCATGACGAATCTATAAGGGTTCCGTTTTTTGCCATTTGGCTACGGAACCCTAAAAACCGGCCAAGTGCGAGTCGGACTCGCGCACGAAGGGTTCCGTTCTTGGTAAATTGCGGTTTACGATTTATGACGTATTAAAAAAAAACTACTTACTAGATCTAGTTCAAACCAATTTTCGGTGGCAGTTTACATGGTAATGTACATCGTATATTTTTTTTAGTTTTATCATTCTCTTATTTTAGAAGTTACAGGGGAGGGACACACATTTTACCACTTTGGAAGTGTCTCTCGCGCAAACTGTTCAGTTTGGAAAAAAATCTTATTAGAAACCTCAATATCATTTTTAAAGACCTATCCACAGATACCCTACACGTATGGGTCTGACGAAAAAAGAAAAATAGTTTCAGTTTCAAGTATGGGAACCCCCAAAATTTATTGTTTTATTTTTATTTTTGTGTGAAAATCTTAATGCGGTTCACAGAATACATCTACTTATCAAGTATCGACAGCATAGTTTTTATAGTTTCGGAAAAAAGTGGCTGTGACATACGGACGGACAGACAGACAGACAGACAGACATGACGAATCTATAAGGGTTCCGTTTTTTGCCATTTGGCTACGGAACCCTAAAAACCGGCCAAGTGCGTGTCGGGCTTCACACATTGAGGGTTCCGTAGCAAATGTAGTATCGTGTCGCCGCCACACCGCATTTGACCGTAAAAACAAGTTGGTTGTAAATATAATTTCATGTATTGGTACTTGGTTTATCAATGAATTGGTACTTATTTGTAAGTAAAGTATACATAATACGTACGTAACGATATTATCTGTATACTCGATGGGGTATCTCAAAGTTTTTTTTTTCGCAGCCTCTTTGGCTTTATGGGAGACCCCTTAAAACATTAAAACAATTTTTTTTAACAATTTTTATGGCTTTGGGTTAACAAGTTACTTATACTGTGAAATTTGAAGACCGTAGCTCCAACCGTTTGGCTGTAAAACCCGTGTGACAGACGAAGGACAGACGGACAGAGGAAGAGACGGACGGACACGTGAGTGACAGCAGTAGGGCTCCGTTTGGACCCTTAAAATGAAAGTCTTTCAGATTTAATGCTGCCAGCCATTAGAGACTGAGAGATGCGCAATAATTATTTTACATTACTGTACCCGAGACCACAACTGAAAGTAAAAACAGTGGCATATTGAAAATATACGAACACGTAGTCCATTAGCAGCTTATTGATTTTTATCAGTAGCGAAAATTCAGGGATCCATTTATTACTATCAGTTTCCTAGCTCTGGGCACAGAGGGCTCTGCGTTACGGCTCTCCTGTGGTTTCCTAACTACCTCCTCTAAGAATCACGTGATTTACGCCCCTGGAACTTTTCCTGCCCACCACTAAAACGGTCATATGAAGATTTGTTGAACTCACATTCAACTTCAACTTCACAGTACTTACAACTTCACGTTTTTGCGAGTACTGTGATGTGGGAAGACTTCGGTGCGTATACGTTAATTAATATAAAACTCCCGCGTACTGTTTACAAGACGAAAAGTTACAAAGTTGGATACCTTCTCTGTTTTTCAGAAATAATAAATGGGAACTCCGTAAGCTTTGATTCTTTGTTAATTAAATTATTTAAATGACTCTCTCAAAGTGCACGCTACTAAATTATTTGGTAGAATTAAGTCCGCTGAAGCCTTTCTGGCCTTCAGTGACGCCTTCAAGAGACGTTTAGTAGTCGGAGTAATTAGGACGATAAGGTTTTCTTCTGTTGGACCTGAATAGGGCGGTGAACTCAAAGTAAACGATAGTTGGACAGTTTTTGTCGGAAATATTAAAAAAATAATTAAAAAAGAAAACGGCCAAGTAGGACTCGCGCGTGGGTTCCTTACAAAAAGCTACATTCACCTTACATACACTTTCACTTACATAATTGGGTAAAGACACTAAAGTTCATTAAACAATAAAAGCACCGAACATAGCTCAAAATTTTTTTGTAGGGTTTCCCAGAGGCGGCTTAATTAACTCTGACAGCAGAGGTGGCCACACCTCTCACGAAAAGAAGAAGACCACTTTTTCGGCGTGATTAATTAAGTATATACATGCCAAATTATAGCTTTCGAGTACTAAGATTCTCTAAGCTAAGCTTCGGACAGAGGGACAGACGGACTTGGCGAATTTGATGATGATTCAATATACTACGTACAAAATAGTAATAATTAATATTTAATACTTTATGCACTTAAATGTACCTATAGAGGTACGAACGAGGGGTTGTAGTGGCATCCAAACCGCTACAGCTTCCAGCGTACCTGTACATGTAAAGTGAGTTTTTATTTCTCGTCTATCCTATCTCGGTGTGGGGTATCGTTGGATATACCATTCAAAATTTTCGGTTCAGGTATCCGTTTGCATAAAATAAATCTGTAAATTGCAAGTAGGCTTTACAAGTTTACGAGTAATAGTCGGCCTATTTTTTTTTTATAAGTTGCTTTTACTGTAACGTGAGAGTAGTTGAACCACGCCATAATCCAATATAGGAAGTAGGCAGGCCTGAACGACACCAAGTTTCAAAGTAAGATCCAACTTTGGCGTGTCATCCTATGATGACACTTCGGTAGCGCATGTCAATCCTTTACTTTTTGACGATCTTTCAATGATTTAAGAGTTTTTTGTTATCATGCAAGGCAACATCTTATGTTTTAGTTCAGTATAACACAACTCTCATTTGTTTATCAGTCGATAATTTGCGAGTTACATTCTCATTTCATGCGGGGTAACATAGATCTATCTTTAATTACGTTATTCTATATCTGCTTTATATTGTGGGTTGATTTTGGTGACAATCAAACTCAGATTTGGGCGGCGGTAGTTCTCATGTGTTTATATGTTTAACTACCAACCGCACTCTGACTGTGCATGTAATGGTGAAATTAACGGATGTGTACAAGTAACTTCATTGTGAGCAGTGCAGATTTGATTAATCTTTGGTACTTGGAAATCAAGTTATTAATTTTATATTACTCGTAATCTATTCAGGAAAGCTCATAATCGTTTAAACACCATATTTGGTCATTCGTATCTATCTTATTTTCATTCATTTTGTATGTGTCATTATTTGTTTTATTTTTATTAATTGCTTTGATAAGGTTTATATTCAGCGACGGTATCTTTAAAAGTTACTTTAATATCCAATAATAAATATATGGGAATTATTAAAATTCTTTCAAAACGTTCCATGTGGAGATCAAGCAGTATTTGTGTCCTTGCTACGGCGTAGCACAGATCGTAGAACCTGTACTACGGCGTAGCAAGGGTCTCGGGAGGTAAACGTCGGGCATGTACGGGCTACGAAGCGGTAAGAGATAGGGTTGCAGATGCGCCTGCATCGGTATGTGGCGTACAGTAAAAATTTTACGTGCCTAGTCTATTTTTTACTAATTTGAAATATCCCACTCCTGGGCAAAGGCCTCAACCTATTCCTGCCAATTCTCTCGATGTTTGCCACCCAAGGTGACGTCACGTTCTAGCTGTGCAGAAGACATTCTGAACTAAATATTTATAATTTTCCTCTCACATATTAATGATCTAAATCTGTTACTCATTTATTCATCTCACTCTTTAGTTAGCAATTGGTTAGCAACAGTTGACATAATTATTTTAACTTATAAAAACGATATTACAGATGAAACACTAGTAAGATTTCTTAAACCTTACTTCGTTAATATATTAGTAAAATAATGAACATAAATTATGTAAGTAAACTTTGGGCTTATTAATTAGTAACAACATATGTGTTTAAGATGTTCTGAATTTTCATTTCTTTAATTCTTATGTCTAAACATTGGAATTGTAATAAATTGCCCCGAGGTACGAATTGTTCGTAAGCGTACATTGCAATCCAATTATTCCAACAGCCTTAAGCAAAGTATTTAAATGTAACAGTCTCGTATACGAATATCCAACAAACGTTATGATAGCAAAAACGGTTAACAAAACGCTTACTCGGTTACGGACCTGGGTTAGTAACTGTCGGTCTAGGCTTTAATTTTCTCAGAGTAAATACATCCATTCTTTTTTATGAAAAGAACCGCTGACTCAGTTGTGATAATGGCGAGCGCTGATTGTACAGACGGGATGAGTTAATGAAATTTAAACAAAATCTGTAATCAATATTTTGTATAGACCATAGTGCCATTATGCGCCACATTGTATTTTAGTATTCATAAACGACCTGAGCTGAGAGAAGAGGTAAACAACGTAACGCTTTTAAACCTTTTAATATTTGCATTGTGGTAATATCATGATATTTAAGTGAAATTTAACATTATATTTATTATGCTGCGATAGTTACGTTGTTATTAAAATAAATTAAATGTAATTAGTTGGCTATGCGAAATACATAACCTTCATTTAGGCTTCGTGGTCAGCTAGAAATAGACTCTACCTGGTGACTTTGCTCCCGTTGTGTATCCAACAGTAATAGTGCATTTTTCAGGGATAAGAATTAACTCAAATCTCTCAGCAATAGTATAATTTTCTTTCAGTGCATACATTGCCGTAATCTTATCATCGGATCAGTTGTTCCAGAGAAAAAACCCTTTAGGTTAGGTTAGGTTAAAACGGGCTACAAACATATCGCAGAACGCGATGAGAGGCCCTAGACAAGTGATATTCTATCATCAAAAGCGTGGCGATAGCGATTGTCGAAAAGGCAAAATTGAAAGGCATTAACAAGCGATATCGAAAAATCATGACCTGTAAAGACAATTCAAGAAATCTTCAATGTCGAAGTCATAATCTCTTCAGATATCCAAATAATTGCATTATTTCTGATAGCGACTGCGGGTAATAGTGTCAATAAAATAAAACTCGTTTAAAACAGTAGGTATCGTGTTGAAAGGAGGGCCATCAAATGTCAATCTTCGATTACGAGTAATTGCAGAATGCGGCTCAGCTGACCGTTTAGTAATCTGTTTTCGCATGGCGATTTCGATCGGTCAACCTCGGTTGCGGTGCATTTATTTAGTACCTAGGTAGATAAATAGAGTTGAAACACCGGGAGCGGATACTCTAGAAGGACATACGTACCCAGATCTTATTGGTGGTGTTCTTCAGAAATGCCAGGAGCGCAGTACTCATAACTAGCGTGCGTGTTCATACAAGCTGGCAGTCTAATTGCGTATTTGAGTTCGGCGGGGCAAAAGAAAACAACTACATGAAAGGGTATAACACACTTCCTTGAAATGTTTTCGGTATTGCGTAAATAATTTAGAAAGGGTACGTCCTCCACACTATAAGTTGAATTCACATATACTTTCCATGACCTACCCTTTCGAGTGTATTACGCAATACGAAAATCGTTAATTTAAAGGTGTCGTCACTCTTACCTATACGTGTTCTTTGCCGAATTTACTGCAATTAGGCTGCAGATTTATGAACGTAAACAAAGCACAAGGAGATTGTTAGGATCGTAGCAAGTGGCTTTCAGTAGTTACTGCCTACTCTCGTGTGAAAAAGGCGTGAGTTTATGTATGTCTGTATATAAAATAACTATCCCCGTTTCGTGGTGACTTTTTTTCATAATAAGTATCTGTTGTAAGTTGTGGCCTAGATTCGTGGTCCCGGATGCGTGTGTCGGGGAGTCGGGGCCGCAAACGTTCGTCGTTCCGTAGACGAAGTAGACTGACTCTGACGTCACAATTCCGCTACAGAGAGCGCCACAGCCTTCCGCTACAACCGCAACTATACTTGTTTTCGTGAGTTCACTCTACGTGTTACCCATCCATTCCTATTATAAATGGAAAGTTTGGACAGCGCTGAACTATGCATAGCGAAACACGATCGCTGTTAGAAATAACTTAATAGTTATGTCAATGCAGGAAAGTGCGCTGTAATAATTTACGTTACAGAATTCACCCATGTGTATACTATTAAAAAGTTACTTATAGCAAAGCACTTAGGTACTGTTTTTTCTATGGCTGCTATTTATAACAGACTTCATAAATGATTTAAAAGAACAAATTAATGTTGACTATTACGTGTACTTAATGCAGTTTTTAAAGGTGATGCTTTCAATTCGATTTGCTTTCAATTCTACGGTATAATTCACCGCTCTTTGAAATCAATTTTACTTTATTTTCTACAGATTTAGACAATTTACATGACTTCGGCATTTGTGGTTGATTTTGTAAATTCGTTGACGAGTTTCATTCTTGATTATTAATAAAAATAAACTGAATTTTAATGGAATCACCTTCAGAATCTAAAAAGCCGGAGAAAGGTTACTTACCTGCAGAAAAAACAATTTAATACCTTTTAAAACAAAGCTTTAATCTTAGCCTCAGTCAAAAACATCTGAAGCTGTAAATCTTAGGCTAAAAGACTAATAAAAAAAGTTCAATTGTAAGTAAACAGTTTTTTTACTTTCAACACAATAGCATTCCTATGATTGTCTGCGAGAGTTTTGTAAAAGTGAAAAATAATAAAAAGTAATTGAGAGTGGATGCACCTCGGTCTTCAACTACCTACCGTTCGGGCCACGCTTATAATAATTATAACTTTAGTTATATTCTTTGTTAAATTGCTATTACCAGTCATTGTTATTCTTTCTTTGCCTTTAATATACTGCTTTCATCTGCTTCTAATAACATCCTTTATTTCTTCGTCTTCCGTACTCATTATTCCCGCTAACCTTCGCTTGCTATTATAGTGCTTAAAAGAATTACTATACGGGTTAGATTCCCGTGTAGCGTTGGAATAAGTATTACCTTTATACCCTACATTGGTGATCCCCAAATACCACGTTACTCAAGACTTCAAGACACCGGTGGACCTGAAGAATAGAAGTGTGCCTAGTGCTTACATTGGTGGCTGACGCAAGTACAGAAAGTGGTTGGTACAAAGAATTAGCGGTGAGCGATTTTAATTTAATTTTACAATGGCTGATTCGAACGCTTACGTCGACTGTAAGGATGCTCCCGCCGCCTCAGGAGAGATAACGGCGGTTGGAATGCCATTGCGCTGTCCGTCTTTTTGTCCAGAGGAGCCGGCATTGTAGTTTGCCCAATTAGAAGGCTTTTAATTTATTCTGTCCAGAATTACTAGCCACTCAACTCGAGACCAAATATGCCTTGCAAGTCAGGGATATCATCACCAAACCTCCCGAGACTAATAAGTTCGAAAAATTAAAAACAGAACTCATTAGTTAGTTGTCTGCGTCACAAGAAAAATGAATCCAAAAGCTGCTACTTCACGAGGAGTTAGTTGACCGCAAACCGTCGCAGTTCTTGAGGCACTTGCAAGGATTAGCTGGGCCTAATTTGCGTGCTGCCGAATTTGTCAAAAGCATTTGGACTAACCGGTTACCCCAAAACATTCAAACGGTAATTGCCTCTCAAATTGTTGATTTACAGGTTGAACAATTAGCGAAGATAGCGGATAGGGTAAACGAAATCGCGTCGATGACACCACAGATTGCGAGCACGGCTCCATCCACTAGCGCTGATTCGTCGGACCTGGCCAAGCAGGTGAGCGAGCTCACAAAGCGGATAGACTTGCTCACTTCACGCTTAAATGGCAGAGGAAGGCAACGCTCACGTTCAAGGCCTTGCAACAACCATCGAAGGTATGAACGCTCTAAATCCAGACCGCAGCAACCACCACAGAACCTCAAAAATCTGTTTCTACCAAAACAAAAAACTCTAAACATAGCGATCCTGACATTAGAATTCGATCTTATTGTATATTATTGTACCTATGTTTTTACAAATAAATAATTTGAATTTGAATGTGTGTCACCCTTCACTAGCGTAGCGTAGCGTAAGAGACCGACACAAATACATAATGTATAAACCAACAGCTTTGATTGTCGAAGATGACAGAAATAGTGCGCTCAAAACACACGTCTCTGAGGCAGTACTAATAGAATTCTTCGCGCGGAAATCTTACTAGAGAGTAAGATTTCATTGTAACCATGAATCTCGGCACTCGATATCGGTAATGATATTGTCCTCGAGGCTGTTGCTAGAGGCGGCACTGTTAATACATCCAATAGAAACCAACCCTACGCGCGGAAGGACACAAAAATGACATATTGTATGGAGGAAATAACGGAAGTTGTGCGTTCAACACATTTTCTCTACTACTGCCGCGTCTAGTCGCTGACTACGGCCCGGCAATTCCTGGAAGCGGACATTACAGTAACTGTTACCTAGTTAATCTCTTGCCCACTTTACCTCCTCCCCCCTGTTTTATTATGCGCGTTAATAAATGCAAACACCACACATCTATCAACGTAAAGTCTTTTATTCATAATGCTTATTGAAGGTGATCCAGTACACATTCTGAGTATGGTCACGTTTAGTCGAGTCATTATACTCCACCCCTGGAATTAATTTTAATCATATGTTTACGTTCAGAGGTGGTGGCAATTAAAACAACGTTATGGTTTTTGAAATAAGCTGATAGTTAGATGATTTGTTGTAGGTTTTTGAACTATTATCCGATAATGTCGGCGATAAAGCCGGAAATATCATTGGAATTTAGAATAACCACCCACCTACAGATGATTATAATCATAGGGAAAAACATAAGCCTACTTATTATTCCATGGGAGTTGCGAGACTCACTTAGAAAAACAAGTTATTATGGTACTCCTGAATCGGCTGGCCACTAATATCGGCACCTTCATAAACTCAATGCATTATTTATTTATATTATGTAACACCCTTCGTGCTGTAATGGGCACACAAATACCCTCATACTGCGTATATACCTGCACATACTAATGTGTAGGTATGTACTTATGGAGGAGCTCGTGGGTAAATAATAACAGTCGCAAGGGTCGATTTTCAAGATCAGGCAACGCTTGCCGAGGTTGGTCCGTGGATGGGTGACCGTCCATACCGGGACTCGTCCGTGCCTCGGCAGGCGCGTTATGTCGTTGATCCCATCGATTAGTCGACTGTCATTTGTATATCTTGTACAATCGCTACAGATATTACGACGCCAGAAAACCTGACACAAGTCTTACCAAGGGTATTATCTTACCCAGTTACTGGGTTGTGAAGGTGAGATAATAATAATACTAATTTATTTGCTTTAACAGTGAGAAATAGATACATTAGTGTTTGAAGTGTCCCTTTAGGCAAATGATTGTCTGTGTTAGGACACTTCGCTCTTCCGAAGTTTGTTTTTACAATTAACTATGTGGTACTCACAATTTCAAGAAAATTTATTTAAAATAAATGAAAGTTACAGGGTTATCTACAAATTATCAATTTTAAATATCTATCTTAAAAATAACATAATGGTAGGCTGGAAGCTAATAGATTGTGCTTTGTGTTTGTGTCATGGTGGCTACGTGTGGAATGTAAGTGTGCGAGTCCGTGTGGCGAGTATGTGTAAGAGTGCGTGTGGAGTGTATGTGTGCGAGTGCGTGTGAAGTGTATGTGTACGACTATGAGTGTGGTTGCCAGAATTACGATGTATGCTACAATAGAGCTTCGGTGTCCTCATAAGTTAATGGTTTAATCCAGTTTGTTATGATTGTTTTACACTCTTTATGTTTCATATTATACACGTAAATCTCTTTGTTCATTCGATTGTATAATTGAGCTGAGCGTTTTTTGAACTGTATCTGAGCGAACTTAGTTTTAGTTTTAGGAACCTCCGCTATTATGTCTTTTCTTCTCAACCCCGCTCAAGGTCCATAAATTTAGTCTTAGCCGCACCCCCCCAAATAGGGATGCAGTACGCTAAGACAGACTGTACTAAAGTTACATAAATTTCGTTAAGTAGGTATCTGGGAGAACTTCTGATGGTGGGTACTTTTTTGGGCACAATATGCCTCAACGTTTTAAATATCCAACTTAGCTTTCTAATTCTGATTGTGACCTGCTCAAGATGGGGATACCACGATAGGTTTTGATCAACAATTATGCCAAGATATTTGGTTTGTGATACCTTATCTAGTGTTGGGCATGAGCAACTGTTTTCGTCATCACACGTATGTACTTTAATGCTAAAGTCTGAGCTCGGTTGTGAACGATGTGATATACTGAAGCATATGTAATTAGTTTTAGCTGTGTTAAGTGTGAGCAGGTTATTTTTGAGCCATAAAGCTATTAATGTCATTCCAACTTCAGCACTTCTGGCAACGTCGTGCCAGGACTTTCCAGTAAATACCACAGCGGTATCGTCTGCGTAAGCAAAAACTCTAGCATTATTGATTTTTAGGTTGCAGAGGTCATTAATGTAAAGCAGGAATAGTGTAGGGCCAAGCACGCTTCCCTGAGGGACACCGAAAGTGACATTTGCATCATGGCTAACGTGTTCACCCACTTTTACCCTCTGCTTCCTATTCGTGAGGTAGTCTATAAAAAGTTGGAGTGGGATTCCTCTCACACCTGAGGCTTCCAATTTGCGTATCAGGATGGGAACAGAGACGGTGTCAAACGCCTTTTTTAGGTCCAGAAACACGGTCAGACATTTGCTACCACCGTCCAGATTATCAGCCACCAGAGAGCTGAGGGCAGTGACTGCATCCTCAGTTGAGACTCCTTGCCTGAATCCAAATTGTAAGCTACTTAAGGAATTAGATTTATTAAGGAATTTAGTGAGCCGGTTATTTATTAGCTTTTCAATAATTTTGGAAATAGCTGGTAAAATGGATATGGGCCTGTAATTGTTGACCTCGTCTCTGTCCCATCCCTTGTGAACAGGAATAATGATAGATTTCTTAAGTGGGGCAGGGAAGATACCCTTTGCGAAACAAAGATTAGTTAAGTGGGTGAGGATAGGGACAATTTCTTGACTTATGTGTTTCAAGAAGCTAGTGGAAACATTGTCCCAACCAGGCGCGCTGTCTGATTTTAGGCTCATCAAGATCCTGCTCACTTCTTCGGGATCAGTGTCTAGAAGAACAAATGAATTCACTTGAGTCGAGGATATGTCTACTTGAGAAGTTCTCGATTTATTTTCCGTAGGTTAGATCTTTTGAGCTAGCTCTCTGCCAATGTTTACGAACGATGGAAACATGTCATTTTCCCCATAGACCAATTGGTCAAATTTCAATTGGTCTACGGAGCACCAACGGAAATAGTTATTGATGAAATTAACGGATTCAGATGGACTTTGCTTCAAATGAAGTAGTTCTGAATTTTGGTTTTTAATATTATTTGTGTAAGTTAGAGTTTTTATATTTTTCCATAACAGTTTATTATTTGTGACTGAATTAGCAAGTAGATCCCTTTCGTATTTTCTTTTTAGTTTTTTGATTAGGTTATTACAATAATTTCGATATCGTTGGTAGGTTATTTTTAAGATGTCATTGAATGGATCATTACGGGTATTTTTTTGAAGTTTGTTGCGATTCCTAATGCATCTTAATATACCGGCTGTCATCCAGGGCTTAACTGTACGCTTACTGTTAGGAATTTTCTTTATAACAGTGCTGTCGTTAATAGATTCATTTAATTTGAATAATAATATGTCAATTAATTGGTCCGGATCGCTACATAATAGAAGGTCTGAAATTTTATTTTGTTTTAGATGTTTTAAGGCCTGTTCAAAATCGATGGTTGAAGTAGTTTTATTTGCAGCTTGTTTGTGTTTTAATCTTGATAGTTTTAGAAAAGTAGTGTAATGGTCGGTGATTGATGTATGTAGTATAACGATAGACGCCGATACCCTTTTTTTTTGTTTATTTTTAACATAAAGTGGTCTAAACAGTTAGATTCGCGTGTAGGGAAAGTATGGCCAGGTAGTATGCCGTATAGTGATAACATGTTTAGGTAGTTTACCCTATTTCTATGTTCCTGCGATGGCTCAGAGTCTTTAGTTTTAATATTAATGTTAATGTCCCCCGCTATGATTATACTTTGATGGCGATTTAAAGTATTTAGGTGTGTACTGAGAGAATCTATGAAACAGGTTGGATGGGGAGCGGTACATGCAAAGAACAATAGAATTAAGTATTTCCAACTGGATACATGTTGACTGTGCCAAACTTAGCTCTTTTACTTTGGGTTTTAGTGTTTTTTTTACGTACACCACTACACCATCATTTTGATTTAAATGTCTTGTTGTCGAAAATGAAAGATAATTAGTAAGCTGCGGTATAGGTATTAGACTGAGCCAACATTCGGTCAGAATTATGACGTCGGTTTCAAATCGGAATGTGGATAATAAAATAGAGAAATCGTCAAAATTGCGGAAAATACTCCTAATATTTTGCGAAATAATGGTCAAATCGTTTCTAGCTATATTTATGTGTTTGTGGAGCTCTGTAGAGTCACTTATTTGTTGAGTGTGCGCAACTTCTATACTGTCTATTTCACCAAGAGTTTGTAGGGTGTCATCCATCTGTAATACCTAAAGGTTTAATAGACGTGGTAGCGGTACATGTTTTAGTGTTGTTGTATACGATTGGGATACGACATCTAATACATATGATATGTCGATTTAGATTCAAAAGAGAACGCTTTGATATTATTAATTTTTTGGCACCGAGTATGTGTGTGTATGCGTGAGAATCAAGTGTGTGTGTTATGTTGGAGTTAATTAAAATTATGCATGCATAAATATTTTTTTGTAGAAGGTCGTAGATTAACGAATTAGCTATAGTTATACATACTAAAAATAAAAATTTTAACCGACATAATATGAAGAACTTAGAATAATAATGTTCTAAGATGAGGAAAGTTAATGTGATAAAATTATAAAATCATAAGATAAAATTATAAAATTATAAATTCATCACATTGGTTTTGTTAAAATGACAATTTCAAACATACCTCATGTTTGAAATTGACATTTTAACAAAACCAATGTGATGAATTTACGAGGATACATTCTATCTTTATGCTTAGCAAAAAATAGTTTGTACAACTTATGGTTTATAACTTTGCTAGATTTTGTGAGCAAATTAGCCACAGATATAGTTATACGAGTACCTACCAAAAATAAACATTTAAGACCACTTAAGGTGAATAATATTAGTGTGATAAAATTAAGAGGGTACATTTGAATTTTGCATTTTAACAAAATTAATGTGATGATTTTTCGAGGGTATATTTTATGTTTACGTTTTAAAAAAAATTGGTTTGTAAGACTTATGAGGGTACACATTAACTTTGCTAGATGTATAAAGTAAACACTGTTGAAAACTTTGAACCAAGAGTCATTTAGCTCTCATGAGCTTTTGTACCTGCTCTTCACTTCTAATTGCTATGGTCGGCGAACTTTCATCCTTCTTTACGTATATCCTGATTTCGTTAAGTCCCGGGCGAGGAAGTGAAGGCGGGTGCCTTTGGCTGTTAGATGCTCAGCCAGAAATATGGGTGTATCTTCATGTGTTTTAAACCCTAGCTGCTTACAACTCAATCTAGCCTTGTATTTCACATAAAAAGCTCTGCTCTTTCTAATTACCTCAGACTTTAGGAATGTTGAGCTTGTTTCTACAATAATAGGCTGGTTTAGGTTTTCATAATTTTTTCCACGAAGTCGGTATATGTCCTTGAGATCCGATTTGATAATATTACATTCTAAGTTACGACAAAGACAGATAATCATATCCAGGAGGTCATCCTTAGTCTCATTGGTTTTCTTGGGAACATTCTTGACAACAAAATTAGTTTTTCTACTACCTATCTGAATTTCTTCCATTTTACCCTCCAATAGAGTAATATATTTCTTGTCTTCCTTGTTTTGGTTCTCAAGTTGAACAATTTTTTTGTTAAGTTCCTCATTTTGTACTGTGAGATAGTTGATCGAAGTCTCAATTTTAATGTTACTTTGGTGAATTTCGTTTAAAGTTGAGTTCATTTGTTGTATCTCATTAGTCCATCTATTCGAAAACAAAGACATCATTTCCTTCATTTCAGTTTTAAACTCGTCCATTTGCTCAAATAGGAGATCGTCTCTGCTCCTCTTGATTAAGCGCTGGCATACAAAGTTAGGTGGCGTCTTATCTTGGTCTTTCCCCACCAAATTAAGCTCGGTATCAGACATCGATTTGTCCATATTCGAATGCATCAGTACCAGGATATTAGTGGTAATAAGGTGTATATAAGTCAAATAATGTATCTGCGTGTGAGCACCGGCAGATGACCGCCTGCGAACCTAGTAGTAGGTACGTCGATATTTGCAGACAATTGGTTTGTTGAACCAATTTTTTTTTTGCTAAAAATGAAAAGATCATATATAAGTTTCCATACAAAACTACTTTTAGTTTTTTTTTTTTCACTGTAATTACAAAGTAAAATCCAATTGAAAATATTTTTTTGAATCCAGTACCGAAAACACCCCGATAGTTTGCCGAACAAAACCGAGCCCGTGTGACGTCACAACGTTCATTTCTACTCATTGTAGCATATCGCTGATAATGTGTTTTGACTTTTAACCGATTCAATCTTGTTATTATCGTCAATATATTGATGAATATAGAATATATTGACTATAAATATCGAACCTTAAAAGTTATCGTGATTGCTTCGTACCATTATGTACGAATACTACAAAAAGATCCCAATTATATGTGATTCGCGCAATAGCCTAGTACCTAGCAATCTACTAAATTTGAGCAGAGTTCTACGTCTAACTAAATAGATTCCAATTACATATAATGTGTTAATTCTGTTGTTATCTTGTTATAATTTAGTATTAAATTCGTATTAAATTCTTACTTTGAACATTAAAGACTGAGAATAGTAAATTTTTAAGGGAACATTCGAGCAAAGTTGACATTGTTGTATAATTACGTAACTTGAAAACATAACTTTATACTTAAATGACAGATATAGGCGTAAAACTAACATTTCAGTTTGAATTGTAAAAATCAGTCGACGTATGTATGGGATATTTACTGAAGAATTAGTGTAACGAAAATCTACGAAGTTAATATTTTCACGTTTCTTTTCTACAAACTTTTTAGTGTTTGTAAATATATAATATAGACATTAGTGTTCAATATTATTGAGAGATATTGTCAATCTGCCTAGCCTTTTCCCAACTATATTGGGGTCAGCTTCCAGTCTAACCGGATTCAGCTGAGTACCACTGTTTTACATGGAGCGACTGCCTATCTGACCTCTACAACCCAGTAACTGGGTAACACGGTACCCCTTGGCAAGACTGGTGTCAGATCTCAAGCTTCTGACTATCAGTAATCACTGTCAAAGATCTTCAAATGATAGCCGGGACCAACGGCTTAACGTGCTTTCCGAGGCACGGAGGAAACTCGGTTTGTTGAAATGGTCACCCATCCACGGGCCGACCTCGTCAAACGTAGCTTAACCTTGATGATCGAACAGTGCGGCTGTTATTATTTAGCCACGAGCTCCTCTATTAAGGGTTATGTAAATAATGGGAATTACCGAAAATTATATGTGTAACTATGTGTATCATATTTAGTGGTATCTAATGAAGTTTTTTGATATCCAAAGTCAAAGTTACGCGCCAATCCTGTTTGTTTACTTTTTATTTTACACCAATATCACCTACCCATATGTACAAACGATTACATTATGACAATTATGTTTCCTAATGTACCTGGTAAACAACATTAACTAATACCGGTCCACTCTCACGTATTATTAATTACGACTACTTTATGTATGCTCAAAACTTCCAAATCGTCCATCAGGTGGGTATATTATCGACACTAGCCTTTATAAATCCTTTATCACACATGACTAAATAAAATTTATTGTTAAATAATATTTTTGCACTCATTTTCGGATATTTTTAGTCAATCTACGTGTAGTTGACACTATATTGTCATGATTTCCTTGAACGTTATGACGTCACCAACATGGCAACCAATTGTGGTCCGTTTGTAGCCACGTGGTTCTTTTCAAAATTGTATCGATTTTCAATTGCTTATAATAAATTGAAAAAAAATATTTAAGAGTTTTTTGAAACGACAATATAATTTAAGATATGTAAAGTTTCGAAATACATAAAAAAAAACTATTTTTTTTTTAATTCAACTACCCAATTGGGTGATAGTATCAATCGCTAATTACGGGGCGGGGTTAACTTTGCGACCGCACTCAATCGATTAGCTCCAGGGCGTTGCCTGGGTGTAGCTAGTTGATAGTGAAGCGTATGCGCCGAAGTTTGTTATTATGCGAGTTCTTTCTTACGCGTCCTTGAGGGCGGGGCTTGCACAGCGTAGTAGTAAAAGCACCAGGTGGGCAGGGGTATTACAGGTTCCGTTCCGTTTATGAGTGTTTTGTGACACACTACTTATGTTATTATGCACTCCTATTATTTTGAATGGATTTATAAACGTAATTTAATAAAAAAAAAACACTAAATAATGGGCACGGTACTGAGGATACGTTAGCACCTTACGGCGGTCCGGAAGGAAGGGGATAGGCAGTCGCTCCATATAAAATATGGTCATTCGGTAAAGTGGAAGCCGACCCAAACATAGGTGTGAAAAGCTAACGTGATTTTTTTATATTGTTTGTACGTAAAAGCAACGAAAAAATATTTACAAATAAAATATAGAAAGCGTGCTATAGCTCCAACGAGCCGTACTACTCGTATCAAAGACACTGTAATACCTTATGCTCTGGAAATGGTGGATCGGATCTTTGAATATTTACCAGTACCTATGTCCTTTACTTTCTAGATAGGGTTCAACAATATGCAATACAATCGTGAAAAGAGAGTTACGAGTACATTAAAGGAATATAAAATGATACTCAGATATCTCAGGTATACGAGTGAGAAGCTCATATACTAAAGAGTAATTACCCTTTTCCATACTGTATAGGAATATTTAGTCTCTTACTTTTGCCCATGACTTCGGCTGTGTAGCATTATATTAGAGAAAATATTGGTTCACCATACAAACTACCACTCCCCTTTCCACGCCCTTGAGGATGATTTCCGGGAAAAACTACTCCTTCTCAGGGTCACAAACTCTTTACCAAATTTCATGTAAATCTGTTAAGCGATTTAAGCTTGGATGGTAAAAGACAGGCAGACAGACAGGGTTCCTTTCACATTTATAATATTATTATGGATGGATGTGACAGGGTTACATGATTACAGGGCACTAGGTTTGTCCTTCGGCTTCGCTGGCATGGTCTATCCTTACACAAATCACTCAGCAATTAGTGTAGCTTGCTATCAGTGACATAATTTACGTTATCGGATCAAAAATTCCAGTTCTTACAATAAAACTAACAATTTTACCGCTTTAGAATATACTAGCTGCTGCCCGCGGCTCCACCCACGTGGTATTAGTACTTCGCTAAATATCTTTATAAATTACTAGCTTCTGCCCGCGGCGTCGCCCGCGTAAAAAGTGTTTCATCATCCTAAGAAAATACAAACTATCCTTTGTCCTTCCCAGGGTCTCAAACTATCTCCATGCCAAATTTCATCTAAATCGGTTCCGGAGATCCAGAGATTACCTCTTCAACCCCATAAACTCACAAACTTTGCCACTTTATAATATTATATTATGTAATAATATATTATATATAGCCTATATGTTATTCTGATATATAAGCTACATTTCTGTAATGTTTCATTAAAATCTGTTCAATAGTTTTTACTTGAAAGAGTGGCAAACAAGCCATCTATTTATCCTCACAAACTTTCACGATTATAATAGTACTAGCTTCCGCCAGCGGCGTCGCCCGCCTGAAAGTCGAAAACTATCTCGAGATAATTTATTCCCGGGATAAAAAGTATCTGTCTATCTCTGTGCCAAATTTCATCCAGATCTATTCAGCCGTTTGAGCGTGAAGAAGTTACTAACATACAAACACTTACAAACACACTCACAAACTTGCGTCTTTATAATATTAAGTGTGATGTGATAGTACGAAGTTTAAATAACGTGTTCTTACAACCTTTTCATGGAGTCTAACTCCATTACCTATCTCTATAAATATCCTTGTAAATATAAAAAGGATTACAATTTACAAGACACTTCATAAACTCCAAAGTCGGCTTCCAGTCTTACCAGATTCAGATGAGTACCAGTGTTTTACATGGAGCAACTGCCTATCTGACCTAAACAACCCAGTAACTGGGTAACACATTACCCCTTGGCTAGACTGTTGTCAGATCTCAAGCTTCTGACTACTCGTAACGACTGTCAAAAATCTTCAAGTGCCAGCCGGGACCAACGGCTTAACGTGCTTTCCGAGGCACGGAGGAGACCCGGTATGTTGGAAATTGTCACCCATGAAAGAAAGAAATCATTTATTTTGCAATGAATGTGGGTACAAAATAAGATGTAAGCATTACAAAAAAACAGTTACAACAACACTCTACCTTACGGCATGCAAAAGTAAAACATATTTATATCTACTAAATTATACAACCAAATAAACAATAAGAACACAAAAAATGTACAGGTTTGTGGATCTACAACCTTCCTACATAAACTAAACATCAAAAACAAAATCTTAATTCTAAATTTTACAAATAAATTAAATCGATTATTTTGCATACATTATCAAGGCACATAATACAATTTGAAACAATATTATAAATTATTAAATCATTATATCATGTTACGTTATTATCATCCAAAAAATCTTGTATAGAATAATAACATTTATCTATTACTAAGGATGTTAGCTTCTTCTTAAATATGCTTAATGACATTTCTTTGTAGGCATGAGGTATTTTATTATAGATAACGGGTCCCATTGATAGTAAGCTTTTTCTTAATAATGCCGTTTTGTATCTACCTGTAAACATTAGATTTTTGTACTGCGATCTAACAGGTCCCGGAAGTGTTCTAATATCGTCCATTAGGGTAAAAAGGTGTATGTTTGTTCTAACAAACATTGCAACTTCAAGTATATACAACGACGGAAAGGTGAGTAATTTTAGAGACTTGAACATAGGTGCACAACTGTCGGTATTTTTAAGACTAGTCATCGATCTTATGCAACGTTTTTGGGCTTTGAATATCCTCTCCCTCTCAGAACAGTTACCCCAGAATATAACTCCGAATCTCAAAACTGACGCAACTAGACCATGATAAGCTTCCAGCACGGTGCGAATGCTTACTTTTTTTGCCAGGTTATAAAGTACGTACGCTGACTTGCTTAACCTCTTACATACATCCTCCGAATGCGGTTTCCAGGTCATTTTGTTATCAATTAGAATACCAAGAAATTTTGTGACATTTGTCGAGTCTACTTTTTGTCCAATAAATTCAATATTAAAATTTTCAGCTAAACGCTGATGAAAATGCATAATTTTCGTTTTTTGTATATTTAATATTAGAATATTTCCATTAAGCCAATTTATTATGTTTTCAATGCATTATTAATGTCCGTTTCGTAATTATTTTTATTTCCGCATTTTACTATTGCCGTACTGTCGTCTGCAAATAAAACCATAGGTTGTTGAATATGGCGAGGCATTTTGTTAATGTATAATAGGAACAATAACGGTCCAAGTATACTACCCTGTGGAACGCCATACTTGACTTCCCTGAAGCCGGATAGATATTTATATTCTCGTTTAGTTTTCACATATATCCTTGATATTTCTGTGTATTGCTTTCGATTAGTTAGGTATGACTTTGTCTAAACTTAGGCAACAGAACGAGGAGATTAAGAAAGCTTACCAAGAGATTGAAAAATCAATGAACTTCTTAAGCTCAAAGTATGATGATGTGAAGCTAAAACTAGACCTAATGGACAAGGAAAGGAAAGAGCAAAAAGAATACATCATGACTCTTGAGAAGAAAGTCCAAGACTACGAGCAAAGTTCACGTTCATCGTGTATTGAGATCAGAAATGTCCCGGTTTTGGAAAAAGAAGAAAGGGCTAATGTCACAGGCACTGTTGCAAAAATTGGCAAGACCGTTGGCATAAAAATCCAGTCATCCGACATGAGGGACGCATACCGTATTCCCAGCAAACCAGGCACCCGCGGGCCTATAATTGCTGAGTTCTCATCAGTGAACACAAAATTTGAATTCCTCGCAAGTGTCCGGTCATTCAATAAAGACAAACCTCCTCCAGAGAAAATTAACACACAAACCCTTGGTATGCCAGGGCAGCGCACACCCATTTATATAAGTGAACACCTAAGCCAATCGGTAAAAAACCTTTTTTATCACACACGAGTTTTCGCAAAAAAGAACTCGTTTAAATTCTGCTGGACATCAAATGGAAAAATTTACCTCCGCAAGGAAGATGGTGCCAAACAACATCGTATTAACTCCGAAGAGTGTCTTGAGAAAATAATACATGGCCAATGACTACATAGGTCTGCCACTTGTACCGCCTCTGCATATTGCTTTCTCTATCTCTGTCAGCTTCGCATAGTTTATAGCACAAAAATGGATGTTGAACTCATTGTTAATACAACTGTCAAATGCCTGCATGTTAATTTATTTTTGTATAAGTTTATTCTAAGATCTTTAAGTATTACATTTAATTTCACTAAAATCACACATATCACAATCTCTTATCACCTCACACAAATCAGTCACCGGCGACTCAATATTCATTCCACACATATCATAAATGTAAAAAGCTCGCTTTATATTATTTATCTCCCGTTCCCTTTTGGCAGTGTTATAAAATATTCCCTCGACCAAAACATTGTGCTCTTATGCAATATTATCTTTCGTAGTGAAATACTTGCTAGCGTTTCTTTCTGTTATACATGGCTAACATAGATCACGTTATTGCGGAGCTTGATTCTGTTCAAATTTCTAAATCATACGTCTGCCTGCCGGATCAATGTTCTAAAATGGTCAGGAATACTAAGAATAGCTTAAAAATTCTTCACATTAATATCAGAAGTCTAAACAAAAACTTTGACGCGCTACAAGCTTTCTTAGCAGTAATAAATCTGACATGTGACGTCATAATACTATCGGAATGCTGGCTCAGAACTGTATCGGTTGTTCCCACTTAGACGGTTATTCTTCTTTTCGGTCGTCAAATCCTCACAATCAAAATGATGGTGTCGTCATCTACGCTAAAGACGGCTTGAACTGTTTAGTTGCTGATCCCAGTCTTGAGGAAGCAAGTGGTTTACTTTGCACTATAGATAGGTCTTTGGCTATACTGGCTGTGTATAGGTCGCCGTCATTTACGACGACAGACAAATTTATTGGTAGTCTAGACAGAATCTTATCACAGGTATCCTCGTTTAATAAAATAGCGTTAATTGGGGATATCAATATTGATATAAAACAAAACAATATAGATCGTTTTTCTAACCCATACCTTACCCTCACATCATCCCATGGTCTACTTCCAGCTCACCTGAAACCCACAAGACTTGATAACTGCTTAGACCACGTAATCCTAAAGTCTAACCAAATCGCAACGACCTTAATTGTAGAAAGTACTATCACGGACCACTCTGCTGTTTTACTGTCTATACCATTGAAAGCTCAGAAATCTCAAGCAAATCGTACAAAAACTGTCATTGATAACTCGACCATTACGAAGGTCATCGAAACAACAGACTTTACTCCAATTTTGAACACCCTTAACGCAAACGAGGCTGCTAATGGGTTCGTTGAAATTATTGCAACAATAGTGAGAGACCACACGGCTATCGTAAATATCCCCCGAAAACGAAGAAACATAAAGCCATGGATAACGCCTGGTCTTATGCGCTGTATTAAAAATCGCGACAAAATGCACTGCAATTTAAAAAAGTCCCCAAATAATGTTACTCTACAAGTCACATATAACCGATACCGTAATTTTTGTAATGCCCTGTTGCGGAAATTGAAAATAGCGTACGAGCAAAATGAATTTTCTAAAACAAAAAATAATCCGAAGGCAACATGGAATGTTATTAAAAAAATAACCCATACCCATACATCCAAAATACCGTGTACCGGACTTCTCAAAATTTGTGACAAGCCAGAAGACTCACTTAATTACATAAACCAATATTTTGCCGAAGTTGGTACCAAATTAGCGGAAAAAATACTGTCGAAAAAAACACAAACAACAGTGGCTCCACATCTTGTCCACTCTCAGTGTAATTCTTTCGTCCTGCAAAAGGTGGACGAGGCCGAGATTGAGAAAGTCATCATGGCTCTCCGCAGCGACACCGCTGTAGGCTGGGATAGTATATCTACTCAGATGATTAAAACTTCAAGAAAATTTCTAGTTCCGGTAATAACCCATATATGTAACCTGTCGATAACCACCGGTGTTTTTCCAGATGCCTTCAAAAAAGCGCTTATTCACCCAATTTACAAGTCAGGTGACAGAGACTGTGTCAATAATTATAGACCTATTTCTGTGCTCTCGGCGATGTCTAAGATACTGGAGCGAATCTTAAACCGTATGTTAATAAAATATCTAGATGCCATAAACATCATAGCACCCAATCAATTCGGTTTCATGTCGGGTAGGTCCACGGAGGATGCTGTGACGGGTTTGAGTGATCTTCTGTCCCGCAATTTGGATCAGGGTAAGAAATGCATTCGAATCTTTTTGGACCTATCAAAGGCGTTTGACACAGTCTCTGTCTCTAAACTTCTACTTAAGCTGGAAAATATTGGCGTAAGAGGAACACCCTTGAGTCTATTTAAAAGTTATCTCACGGAGAGGACACAAAGTGTGATTATAAATAATCACATAAGTAATGAACACCCTCTAGGTGATTACGGGGTTCCACAAGGAAGTATCTTGGGACCGACTCTCTTCCTAATCTACATTAACCAGTTATGCACACTGAAACTTACAAACTGTCATATCCTTACTTACGCGGATGACACAGCACTCATTGTGCATGGCTCAGATTGGAATGAAACGAGAGGTCACGCTGAGAAATGTATTAACACGGTATCAAATTGGCTTTCCACTAATCTTTTGACATTAAACCTTGACAAAACTAAATTTATACCATTTTCTATAAGTAATAAAAGTCAGCCCCTACATGACTTTAACATTAAATTTCACAACTGCCAGTTGACGCCAGATTGTACCTGTCCATGCTTGGCCAAAGTTTCTTCTATTAAATACCTTGGAGTGGTAATAGACGAGCGTTTAAATTGGCACAAACACATTACGTCACTAACATCTAGGATCCGCAAAGTTATATATATTTTTAAGCAGCTTAGAAACTCAGCAGACACTGACACGCTCAAGACTGTCTACTACTCTTTGTGCCAGTCACTACTGACATATTGTGTGACTGCTTGGGGGGGAGCAACAAAAACATCGTTTTTACCGCTGGAGAGAGCCCAAAGAGCTGTTCTGAAGGTTATGCTACGCAAACCGTTTAGGTACCCGACTGAAGAACTATATCGGGACTGCAAATTGCTCACCGTCAGACAGCTATTTGTTTATCACTCAACGCTCCGCAAACATACCTCCGTTCCACCACGTAACGCACTCCATACCCGAAGAAGGGCTGCACGAGTGTGCCAAGTCGAACATTACAGAACTGCATTTTTACCCACCAATATTTCATCTTGAGTTCCCGAATTTACAATAAAGTGCATAGGATATTATTAATAAATAATTTAAATAAATACGAATTAAAAAAAAAATTACTAACGTGGCTCTTAAATTTAAATTATGGTGATACCGAGGACCTCATTAAATTAAATGATTAAATCAAACTACATAAAATGAAAAATTGAATTGTATCATTAAAATAAGTTATTACATGAAAGTAGATTAAATTATCAAATTGAATTGAATGAAATTAAATTATAGAAATTAGTTATTTAAATAAGTTATTACATGAAATTAAATTAAATTGAATTATTAAATTGAATTGAATGAAATTGAATTATTTGAAAGATATTAGTTATTAAATTGTTTAGTTTATTGAAATTAAATTAAATAAAGTTACTTATAAATATAATTTTTGTTAACTACTATTAATGTGATATTATAATTATTATATTTGATTTATCAAATAATAATATTAAACATATACCTACTAACTTTTATTTGTCAATAATCACAATTATTAAATTTATTTATTATATATACATAACACACTTAGGACAAACCTCACACCAACACACATACATCAACACTTCACACAATTAACTAAAACCTAACTACTAATTTAAAAAAAATAAAAAATTAAAATCAGTATAGTAATATGTTAACATCAGAGCTAGTGCTCAATTTATAAATACATACTTGTACAAAATATGTAAAAATCCGTTTGGAGAAAACTGTTCTTCAAGATACAGGTCTTCCTAGTTTGAAGGACAGGGATCTTATTATGTGTAATAGCCATGCCCATTTTTGTAATGTAAACACTGATGTAACCTAGGCTTATCCTTTTTGAAATAAAATAAATTATTATTATTATTATTACTTTATTAGATTTAAGACGTTTCCTCTAATGCCGTAAGTGTAAAGTTTATTTATAAGAGCGTCATGGTTAACGTAATCGAATGCTTTCGTCATATCAGTATATATGGCGCATACAGGTATTTTATGGTCCACATTTGGCATTACGTTATTCAGCAGGTCATATATTGCCATGTTAATATTTTTATTTTTTCGGTACCCCTCTTGCTCGTCACATAAGATATTATTTTTAGTTATAAACTTATCAACTGCCTCGTAGATAATTTTTTCAAAAACTTTGGAAAACACTGGAATTAAGGCCACTGGCCTATAATTAGCCATGTCTTCCTTCCTTTTTATTTATGGAATGGTTTTATAATGACTTTTTTAAGACTGTTGGGGAAGGTTCCTGAGCTAATACTTGTATTCATGATGTGACTTAAAGGAACAGCAATTATATCAGACACAAATTTGACCACAGAAGTTGTTACACCGTCATAGCCATGACTTTTTTTATTTTTTAATGTTCTTATGGCTCTAGCTATATCCTGTGGAAATACTGGTGGCATGAACATTGAGTTCGGGTTATTGGTTATTCTAGTGATACTATTTGATTCTGTTTTTCCGTTTGATCCATCCACGGACCGACCTGGTCAAACCTTGCTTAACCTTGATGATCGACCCGTGCGGCTGTTATTATTTAGCAACGAGCTCCTCCAAAACTATAAGAAAGCAGGTATCAAATAAACCTGGTTCATTATATTCTTACTAACTTTGATTACTCGAGGACCGCAAGAGGAATTCTAAACGCGTTTTAGTATATTCCAAAGTGCTCTCCAGGTATCCTGAAATCTGAGTGGAATACCTGAATACTGCCTTTGTAGGTTAGAAGTAACTTGTTATGTGGGGACATGGATAATGTTGATCTTACTTGTAAGTTGGTACATAGTTATGTAAATACTGTATATACTTGTATCTATGTAAATAAATATACCCTGTTATGTAAATGTAAAATTATGTATAATTTTTGACGTGGGTCATACCATAAATAAAATAAATAAGCCATTTATTTCTTATCCTTACTAAGTTACTTAACAATTTTTTTTTACATTTTACCTCGTAATACTATCACTTAAATCTAAGTTTATATATATATATATATATATATAAATCAATTGCTTTTCGTTAGTCTCGCTAAAACGAAAAAAACGGCTGGACCGATTGGAATAATTTTTTATTTGTTATGTTCGCCAGAATACAGGGAAGGTTTAAAAACTAAAACAAAAAATGGTTGGTTAGATAGGTAGGTAGGGTAGGGTAGGTGGAGTAGGGTAGGTAGGGTAGGGTAGGGTAGGGTAGGTAGGGTAGGGTAGGGTAGGTAGGGTATGATAGGGTATGTAGTGTAAGTAGGGTAGGTAGGATAAAAGTACAATGAATTCAAAAAAATAATGTTAGGTCTTTTGTTACTTTTATGGCAAAACAACGTTTGCCGGGTCAGCTAGTATTAGATAAATAACACTAACTTCCTAATTTCTGTTTTCTATTTATTAAAGTCAAATATATTTATTCAACTAGGCCAAAAACGGCACTTTTGAACGTCACATAAATTAAAATTTACAAGTAATAAAATATGATTCTACCGTGCATTCGGAAAGTAGATTGTTATGGAGAAGAACGCACAAGAAACTCCATACTTACTTTTTTTTTTTTTTAATTGTGTTTTCCAATATTTACATAAGTACATACATTAATATATGTGAGGACTTTGGATTTTGGGTGCCATATTGTGGGGGTCTCATTTTGTTTTTCTATGCCCATCATGTGGGGTATTAAAATAAAGGATTTTTAGAGGTTATTACAAAACCCGACTGCTCAAGCGCACTAAAAAGATGTAACCAAGAAGAAAATCATGCTGTACAGTCGGAAGATATATATAGTTTTGGCCAGCCAGCTCGCGAATATGTATCCACCGACTACAAAGCATGTTTTTCTTCTTGTTTACATCCTTTTAGTCCGCTTAAGCCAGCGATGCCCAAAGAAGTCGATATCGACCACTTGGGGTCGGAATCGGTTTCCCATGGGTTGACATAAACTAAAATTGATTTCGGGTGTCGACGAGGCCTAAAACTTGACCCCTATTAATTAACACAAGTTCTTAATGGAAACTATCAAGATACTGTATACGTTGTGTTACGTGTACCAAATTGTTATATGTTTAATATTTTAGTAGACAGTATCCTTGTTGTACTTTTATAAAACTCAACAAGTCGATAAACGTGCAAAAGTTCGTACAAGATGAAAAACTCGGCAAGACTCTAAGCGTGGACAAGTTCGTGCAAGGTAATGAGTTTGTAATTACCTGCTTAAGTATTTTTACGTAATTTGTACGTAACGACAGGACAGACCTCAGCACAGCCCAAAGAGAGAACTGGTGGGCCTCGACACCGGGCTGCAGACAATCCAAAGAAGCTATGCCATCCTTGGACAGTAGGCTTACCAGGCGTCTTTTACGCCTGGATAGGAATGGCCTGCGCCTGGTGACGGGGACCATCACGGGACACTGCTCACTCAACAAACACTTCCACACAATAGGCATAACGGACAGTCCTCTGTGCAGGGCATGCATGGAGGCTGAAGAAACCGTTACGCACGATCTCTTTGAATGCACAGGTGTTACCCAGATAAGAACACGAACCCTTAGGTCATCCAGATCTTACACTGATGTTTTGAGGAAACCAGGAGCTCTAGTCGACTTCTGGAGGGAGGTGGGCTGGTTGGAATGACCACCCAACGGCCGCCATGGCCCTCGTACAAAGGTCCATTTGAGGGACTAAGTGCGGAAACCAAATCCCCCTAACGTAGAACATAGAAAGAATTTTTATTTTATTTTATTTATTTTATTCTACATGTCTGCGTTTGGGTGCTCCCAGCCGAGCTCCACATCGTTGTCAATGTGGTGAAGCAGTTGACCGCCTCGGACACCATGGCCTATCCTGCACTAGAAGCGCTGGTCGGTTAGCACGGCACGCCAGCATTAATGACATCATACGTCGGGTTCTTGTCACCGCCGGGGTGCCAGCTGTTTTAGAACCCAATGGCTTGGCGCGCGACGATGGGTAGAGACCTGACGGGATGACCATAATGCCTTGGAAGTTGGGTAGGCCTTTGGTGTGGGATGCAACATGTGTCGACACCCTTGCGCCATCCCATCTTCTTAGCATGGCGGGCTGTGCTGGGGCAGCTGCTGCTGGTGCAGAAAACCTCAAACGGCGCAAATACAACAACCTTATTGGAAGTTATATTTTTGAGCCGTTTGGGGTTGAAACATTAGGTCCATGTGGATCTTCGAGTATTTCGAGACGTGAGCAAACGGTTAGTCGACTCTTCAAGTGACCAGAGGGCTGGGCTTTTCCTTGGCTAGAGAATCAGCATTGCCATCCAACGTGGCAATGCTGCCAGCGTTCTGGGCACTTTTCACGTTGACAGCGATATGGACGAATTTTATGACGCCCTATGACCCCTGCCCTTTTATTCGCGTTCGTAGTTTTATTTTATTTTTATTTAAGTGTATATATATAGGTAGTTATTTTTAATTAGGTATTTTATACTATGTAAGTTTTAATTTAGATAATTGAATAAAGATTACACAGTATCTTTAGTACATCGATAAATAGATAGATAGGTGTGTCAATAAAACTAATTGGTAATATTCCCATTTGTGTAAGGTTGACATTCATTCGGTCAATAAACATGTCTCTATAAGAGGTCACATAATTAAGAGTCTACCTCTTTGTGACGTAGAAAAATATTTCAGGCCCACGTATTTTTTGGCTAGACTTAATGTACACTAGCTGTTGTCCGCGACTTACTTACGAATAGCTTATGTGCTATTCCAGACAATAATTTATCTGTGTGCCAAATTTCATCCAGATCCGTGCAGCCGTTCTGGTGTGCTTGAGTAACAAACATCCACCTATAAAAACTTTCTCACTTATAATAGTACTAAGTTAAGATATCCTACTTGTTCAGTTTCGGTTACGCCCAAGCTTAACACAAGATTAGCTAGCTTGTCTGTTTCAAGAGGTTTATGTATTACAATTTCTCAAAACAGTTAAACTCATCGGTGAAATATAGGATTATATACTAAATCTTTACTTACATATTCCTTAGCAAGGGAACACAATTCGAGTTTATATCAAACAAAAAATATAGGCGCAATAGGTAGCCGTGTATATGTGACGAAAACACCAACTTGAGAAACAGCAATCATAAATCCGTGTTTTCGTCCGATGATTCAAGAAAACTCATATCCCATGTCATAATTACTTGTTCAATAGTTGGCCCGTATTTTGCGCAGTAATAATATTCATTTGTAAAATAAGGTGCAACTGTGGATACCGAATATATTGCATTTTCAGCAGCGACATCAACACAGAAATATGAAATGTATTTACTTTACCATCACGTCATGTCCTTTGATTCACTGTTTGTAATATTGCTATTGCAGAAACTGTGCAATACAAGTACGCGATTCTACGGAATACAATATTAACATATTAATTGAGATAAGGGGCTGCTCGGGCTTATGTCACTTATGTAACACTCAGAACCGTGCATTACATTTTTACCCGAAAAGCATTTTGTTCATTTTCAAATTGCACCAAACATAATAATCAACAACCAAAGAAGGTCGTTTTAGAGTATTACGTACTTGCTCGTTACATTTTAATTAATTATTATTTTCCATGATAATTTCACTGATAAGCTGAAAACAAGTTACACTGATTGATTTTGTGTTACACTGATTGAACTTAATAAATTTGGCGAAACACTTTTCAAGCGCCCGATAGTGGTTTTCTTGTGACATCATGGCTTAGAATCAATACTGAAAGAAAACAAATAAAATGGACACCTTTTAAATTGGTTTAGTCTGTCTCCGAAGTAACACACTAACTCTTCTTAAATACTGACCATAGCGGGTTACTAAGTTTCGTATTCCAGATGGACATAGGTTATATAGTATTGTGTACGAATAGAATATATAACGCGGGAAAAGTCAGGGTGGGCTCCTAGTCGGTGTAATAAATTCATAGTTTAGATAACGCCGCCAAAGATAATGTCCAAATAAAAATAATCTGTATTAAATCTGCTTTATAAACAGCTGATGATGGATGTGAAGCCAAGCGAACGGAATTTACCTCCCTGAGGCTCGGCATTTGATATCATAAATTTATAATTCCCGTTGGTGGTATTAATTTACATAATATTATCAACAAAATTATCACGAATCTTAAAGATGAAATCAGTTGGGCAGGCTCCAATTATAATGACTTAATTGAAATCTGTTATTAAATCGAAAAGCAATCGTAATGTTCTTTATTATGAAGGCTCGCTAAACATAATTTTAATGTCAATCATCGCGGAGATTGCTTAGCAAGCTTAATGTATCCCGTTGGCCGTAGTTCGTATTCAGCGTAGCAGGTGGGACGATCTATTGCCGCTCACGACACCTCACACGTTTCAGATTTATCACTAACGGCCACACGACTGAACAATTTCATTCTTAATTCTTACTCAATTGCTAACTTATTGTTTTCAGAGAACATGGAAGGCAAGCGAGTGAACGGCGGTCTTTTCTTCTTAGATTCATTACCCGTTACGCCCTCCGGCAAAGTACATCGGATAAAAGTAAAGGAGATGGCACTCGCAACGCAAAAAGCAGAAAATATCCTCATCTCTTTTTCTATGAACTAGATAAAGTATAAAGTGCCAGTGTTCGATTTCATCAATAATAGTGGCCACTAACCAATGAGGATCTAAGTAATGATAAATAAATCTAGTTTAAGTGTGTTGTAAATTCTCACTCTAGAAAATATTAGATATCAGTTGCGAAAATAAAACCGGCATAAGTACGAATTTTTAACCGACTTAACAAAAAGGAGGAGGTTCTATGTTCGACTTCTTGTATGTTTTTTTTATTTTTTTCTTTATTTATGTTCACCGATATCTCCGTCAATTGTGGACCGAATATGAAAATTCTTTTTTCATTTGAAAGAGTTTGTTTTGAAATTGGTCCCATTTTAATTTTGTGAAGATCTGATGAAGAACTTCGGAGATATACAACAGAACTCTTCATTAAATAACGGCAAATCATTCGGAATTGCTGCAATCGCATGTCTGTTTATTGTATATACCATTTCATAACATATCATCACGCCAGTATGTACTAAAGGGGTACGCAGATCTCTCATTTCACTGGTTATGTTCAAGTATCAGGTTATTCGGGTGATCTATTCTAGCGTCATAGGTACCTTACTAAACAACTTGCCTATTTTAGGTAGGTACAACTAAAAAGGAAAAAATAAAAATCTTTTTTGCAAAAAAATACTACCGACTTCCAAATGAAAAACTACAAAGTGAAAAATAACTTAACTTTTAGAAGTCGGTGTCCGTATCGCAAAAAACTGGTACCTACGAAAGACACAAAAAATAAATAAAAAAAAGGAATTCTAGCTCCAATTTTGAAAGAAACTTTTCGTACTTGTCGTTCGTAATTAGGCCACCACTTCCTTCCAACAACAAATTAAAATTTTACCTTGTAATATTAAAAGGTTACCGATAAGACATGAGCAAATAAAAGGAGACAAAAGGGAATCTTTTGAATGTAAAAGTAATAAATAGCTCAACAAAAATAGTGGCGACATCGGCGACCTACAACAATATTTTTTTTGTTAAAGACCAATTATTAATTTATAACTGATTTGATTCCAATGCCCAGAAGTTCAGTGTTTTAGATTATTCAGTTATGTAGGCATGTTGCTTATGTTGCCTCTAAATTACAATAAAGGGGAAACACGTTATCCATGAAAATAAAGTGTACCGTAAAAGTGTATTATAAAAGAGTACTTAACACATCACTTTGAAAGAAGTGGACGGAGATTCTTCATAGATAAGTCAGACGGCCTAAGGGACAGATGCACGAGCACTAGCTAGGGGAATTGAAAACCTACACAGCTACCATCATTTCTGATTAATAGGTTCTCTTGGATTTTGGACAAACTGCACAGTGAGAAAGATAACAGATATTGCATGAAGATTAGCCATAAAGCCTGATGGACTAATAAGACAATACAAGAGAAACTGAAAAACAAAATAGCTAGATGAAATGAAATGAAATCACTACTGAAGATTCAATTGTGTTTTCGTCTGCAGTAGTAGAGCAGAAGTTAGACTTACGAGATTTTTACCTAGTTAGATCTGTACCGTGTATCTGTACTGTACGGATTTACGAGATATGTTGCAACGCTAACCTACATGATTAGGTACCTACACATACCTAATTTGGGTTCCGAGGTATGCTTTCTTTCCTGAAAGTATAAAGGCGAAACCGTGTAAGAAATGTACATAAGTACCGTTTGCCACAAAACATCTTTGTACTCTTCCTCGTAATTTTCGTGGCTAATGAAGTGTCAGTAAATTGATTGCTTCACCTAACTAACTTACGAAGTGAAAAATTCAATCAAACCCTGCGAGACAAAAAGCGCCATAGATCCAGATGCGTCAATTAATTACCGTGCCGGCGCCGTCTATTCAATCCTCCGGCTACAAGGATGAACCTGCTACTGTCTCACTAGACCAATTAATCTGTATCCTGTTTTTACTCTCCTTTTTTCTCTCCCGATCAAATCATCAGGTTCTTCAGCTATTCAAACTTTAACCACTCCCAATTTAACTTTATTTACCGAACTAACTCAAAGAGTATTCTGATTTCTGCTATCAGACGATCTATATTCGCAGTACTTGTTAATTCACTTGCTGCTCGAATAAAATGATTAATTATTGTGGAATCCGGCTGCCGGGATGAATGTCGTAATATATCTGTTTATAAATTAATTGCAGCTGTATTGCTATGATAACCAAATTGCCAACTTATATTAAACACTTAATTTTATGCATTGTATTTTGAATTCTTTAACTGTATTTATGCAATAATAAAAGTTTTAAAGTTCTAAATATCGGTTAGAGAGGTCTTCCATGGATTACTAATTATTTAATGACTTGATTACAATCTTGTAGCATCAAGTCTGCGAAACTTTTTTTCATAATTAATTCAATAGATCGTAATGCGATTTGTAACGTTCAAAAACTAATCTGCTGTAGGAATAAAATGGATATTGGCCTTACGCAAAAGGTTTCTTCTCATGACCTGGCTGGCTGTCATAAGCCATCACTAAGGTATTCCTGTCACACGTGGTTACACAAAGTGCATTACCACCACTTGGGCTTCGTACTTTCAAAGGGATAAAAGAGTGATAAAATTTTACGAACGTAACAGAAGCGAGCAGTTCTTGTGAGCGCTACTTTAGTAACAGTCACAGATGTACGTGACGCGTTACACGACGACTAAATAATGACGCGCAAACAGTTGTGGCCGACACTGTAGCGCGAGGAAACTTATTCATTATTTGTTGAGCAATTATTATATCAATATTATTTATCCATGTGGCTTTTGGTACCATCTTTTCTAACCGAGTTAATGGACTTTTAGTTCGTCGAGCTTTTATCTTCAGTTTTGTTTTGAGTAACCTTGGTAACACAGTTATAAATTCACCTAAAAGCCGTGCATTATTGCAGTTTTTGTCAGATGGTAGTACATGTTCCAAATACATTATTTTAGGACCGAAATAGTGTAGATACAACTTATAGTTGGTACAAAGAATCTGTGACCCTAATATCTACGACCTACAACTGAAGCGTTAGAGGCATGTGTCGCAAAAACGCGTTCCAAAATCGTGAAATAAGTAGCGGTGGCGGCGACGGGTTGCTGGCAAGTCGCTCGCGCTGACCTGAAGAGGAATTCACTGACACATTTTCCATTTCCTTCGATCTCTTAGTGCCTTTTTTGGGAGGAACCACATTGTATTTTGGTTTTTGTGAAGGCTGATATGACGAGAAGGCCTTCACAAAAACCGAAATATAACTCCAAATAAAAGGATAGACTTCGTCAAACCCCTAAATTCAAATGCGAACTTAATATACCTAATCAGTATTTTCAAAATCATACACAAAATTCAAAACACCTTAAGCAATTTTATGAAAAATTATTGAAAAGTCTTTGATGACATTATAAATAAAAAACCGGCCAAGTGCGAGTCGGACTCGCGCACGAAGGGTTCCGTACTTTGTAAATTGCGGTTTACGATTTATGACGTATTAAAAAAAACTACTTACTAGATCTCGTTCAAACCAATTTTCGCTGGTAGTTTACATGGTAATGTACGTCATATATTTTTTTTAAGTTTTATCATTCTCTTATTTTAGAAGTTACAGGGGGGGGGACACACATTTTACCACTTTGTAAGAGTCTCTCGCGCAAACTATTCAGTTTAGAAAAAAATGATATTAGAAACCTCAATATCATTTTTGAAGACCTATCCATAGATACCCCACACGTATGGGTTTGATGAGAAAAAATATTTTTAGTTTTAGTTTCAAGTATGGGAACCCCCAAAATTGATTGTTTTATTTTTATTTTTGTGTGAAAATCTTAATGCGGTTCACAGAATACATTTACTTACCAAGTTTCTAGTAGTTTCCGAATAAAGTGGCTGTGACATACGGACGGACAGACAGACAGACAGACAGACAGACAGACAGACAGACAGACATGACGAATCTATAAGGGTTCCGTTTTTTGCCATTTGGCTACGGAACCCTAAAAACGACTTGTAAAGACAATTTAATAAATCCTCAATGTCGAAGTCATAATCAATTTAGATATCCAAATAGTTGCATCATTTCTGATAGCGGCTGCGGGCAGTGGTTTCATAAAAATAAAATCGTTTAGAAACTGTAAGTATCGTGTTGTAACGAGGACCATCAAATATAAATCTTCGATTACGAGTAATTGCAGAATGCGGCTCAGCTGACCCTTTAGTGATCTGCTGTCGCATGGCGATTGCGATCGGTCAACAACCTCGATTGCACTTTATTTAGTACCTAGGTAGGTAACTAAAGTGAAAACACAGGGAGGGGACGCTCTAGAAGGAACGAAAGGGACCGTAGCAGGGTAGCGTTCTTTAGGTTCTGCCTACTTCCACGGAAAAAAGGTGTCAGTTTGTGTATGTATGTAAGTAAGTAACTATCTCCATTTTGTGGTGACTTTTTTTCATAATATTTGTTGTAAGTTGTGCCCTAGATTCGTGGTCCCGGATGCGTGTGTCTGAGTTTCGGGGCCGCAAACGTTCGTCGTTCCGTGGACAAAGTACACTGACTCTGACGTCACAATTCCGCTATAGAGAGCGCCATAGCCTTCCGTTACAACCGCAACTACTTATACTTGTATCGTGAGTTCTCTCTACGTGTTACCCATCCATTTCTATTATAACTGGAAAAATTGGACAGCGCTGAACTATGCATAGCGAAACACGATTGCTGTTAGAAATAACTACATAGTTATGTCAATGGAGGCGAGTGCGCTGTAATAATTTACGGTGTAGGTACAGAATACACACATAGATACTATTAACAAGTTATTTATAGCACAGCACTTAGGTACTGTTTTTTTCTTTGGCTGCTATTCGTAACAGACTTCAAAAAAGATATAAAAGAATAAATTAATGTTAACTATTACGTGTGCTTATTTCAGTTTTTCAAGTTGATGCTTTCAATTCGGTTTGCATTCAATTCTAAGGTATAATTTATCGCTCTTTGACTTACATACAATATTTATTACTTTATTTTTTACAGATTTGGACAATTAACACGACTTCGGCGTTTGTGGTTGATTTTGTAAAATCGTTGACGTTGAGTTTCATTTTTGATAATTAATGGCAATAAACTTAATTTTAATGGCTTCACCTTCAGAATCAAAAAAGTCGGGGACAGGTTACTTACCTGCATAAAAAAAACAATTAAGTACCTTTTAAAACAAGGCCTCGTATTCATCAAATCTTTAATCTCAGCCACATTCAAAGACATCTTACGCAGTAAACATTCGGCTAAAACACTAATTAAAAAAGTTCAATTGTAAGTAAACAGTTTTTTTACTTTTAAAACAATAGCATTCCTTTGATTGTCTGCGAGGGTTTTGTGAAAGTGAAAAATAATAAAAAGTAATTGAAAGTGGATGCAGGCAGGGCAAAAGATTTGTTATCAACGGGTGCGCCAAAGTTCACCTAAATTTTTAACTCCGATAATTGGAAAGCCGAAAATGTTCTTCCTAACATTTTTCATCCCAGAAATCACAATTCCTAACTACTCTGTCTCTAATGTTCATAATTCCGAAGCATTCAACTTCATAACGTCAGTAGCAATAAACATTTATTATATTTTTATTTGTTTTCCTATATTTTCTCAACATAATCTTTTACACTATTATTCAAAGTCATATCTTTTTTGTTTAGATTTTTTTTTATTCATAATAATCAGTATTATATACATTAATTTTGCGTGACCTTATTTTCACACAACTTTAATTTTATTTATAGCGGTGTGTACCTGCAAAGATATCCATAGGTTAGGTTAGAACTGTGACCAACTACGCGCGAGCCGAGCGAGCGAAGCGAGCGGTGCCGCGGCAGCTGCCGGCGAGCGCTACCTCGAAATTGGTCGCGAAATTTTTCAAAGTATTTTTTTCATAGTGCCCCCAAGACGACACTCTGACCTGAATTTCATTCATTTAAGACAAACATCAGTGAAACGACCTTTAATCATTCTAATCAGTTGATTTTTTAGACATAATTACCCACATCTATTTTTTATTACACTTGGTAAATGTTTTTTCTGAATATGAGTGAAAGTATTATGGTAATTATGTTTAGGGATAAAAGCGTTATGATAAAAAACAGTAGGAGATTAATAATATATTATGCAACTAGTGAATAAAGGACGGATATAAAGCGAGGGCCATAGATGAATCCCGAGCAAGTGAAGGATTCTAACGACTGAATCACGACCGTAGGGAGTGATACATGATGATTGAATCACGAGCATAGCGAGTGATTCAAGTGTTAGAATCATGAGCGATGCGAGTGATTCATGACCCTCGATATAAATCCGTTTTATTCAAGAGTTGCATACTATATTTTATACCATGACTACGAGAAAAAGAAAGATTTAAGCAAAAAGCACAAGGAATACATAAATAAATGACTTATTACCTTCAAAATTTACAAAAAATGTGTTTCCCCATGGTTTTAATTGAAGCTGAGCTAGATAACAGCACCTGTGTTTCAGGGGCCAGTGACCACCTCCATTACGTTCATAACTATAATTAATTAAACACCAATGCATTTAATATAAGAATTACAATCCAAATAAGTATACACTAAACATTCTAGACTAAAATCAAAATCATTATTAAAATCCTAAATATAAACAAACTCAAAATTAAAATCGAAGAAGGAGTTTGAAAGTCGAATATTCTCTGCACAAGAGATTTGTATGGGGCATTTTTTGCGCAAGGAGGTTATATAGCATTGAGATGAAGGTCGGATTTGGATTAGTGTGTTCCAAGTTCAAACACCAAAACAATGATTAAAAGTGCTTTTTATTCACTGTTTTCAGTAAATAAAATAAGCTTTTTAGAGGGGGAATGGTATAATAGTATATTATGCCACTAGTGAGTAAAGGACGGATTTAAAGCGAGGGCAATAGATGAATCACGAGCAAGTGAAGGATTATAACGACTGAATCACGACCGTAGGGAGTGATTTATGAAAGTGTTAGAATCATGAGCGGCGCGAGTGATTCATGGCCCACGATATAAATCCGTTTTATTCAAGAGTTGCATACTATATTTTATACCATGACTACGAGAAAAGGAAAGATTTAAGCACAAGGAATATTAATAAATACAAAATAAATGGTTTATTTCCTTCAAAATTTGCAAAACATGTGAAACCCTGACCCCTGAGCTAGGTAACAACACCTGTGTGTCAGGGGCCGGTGACCACCTCTGTTACGTTACTTAATTATAATTAATTAAACACCATTGCAATTAATATTAGAATTACAATCCAAATAAGTATTCAATAAATATCCTAGACTACAATCAAAATCATTATTAAAATCCTAAATATAAACAAACTCAAAATTAAAATCGAAGTATCTCTGCACAAGAAGTTTGTATCAAGTATTTTTTCCGCAAAGAGGTGTAAGGAGGTTATATAGCATTGAGATTTAGGTCTAATATATTGGTGTGTTCCAAATTCAAACACCAAAACAGTGATTAAAAGTGCTTTTTATTCACTTTTTTCAGTGAATATATATTAGTTTTTTAGAGGTGGAATGGTATAATAGTTATTTATGCTACAAGTGCGGAAGGTAGGTGAATTCCGATGAGTGGATAAATCGACACAAGTCGGAAATCATCTTACGTACGTGTATCATACAACATTTTACTATGCATTGTGCGAGGAAATAAATAAATAAATAAAATGGCGGGCTTATTCAAGCGCGTTCAGCATATCCACAGATTAACTAATAGTTCCTCGGGCATATCTACTGCGCATGTGCGAATAACTGTCACATCTTAACGCTATAAGGCACGAGCAAAATATACGTTCTGCCAAACATATTTAATGAATATTTAAAATTAATTTATTGATCAAAATCTAGAGTAATTAAAAGCGCCTAAAATGAAGTATTAGTTTATTTTACCTTTTATATGAATGATAATCTGTACATAACTAATTTTAAAACTTTTCTCAAATAATAAAAACTCTATGCGTCGGGCTGACGTTGGAGATAAAAATTAAAAAAGTACAGGAAAGTAAAAAGCACTAGTGAAAAAAAGTGACACTTTCCGCACAGATTGGCTGCTTGGAAAACCGCTCTTTTCGAGGACATGCATTGTAAATATATTTACATTAATGATATTATTAATTACAATTTTCGGAAACATGAGTGTTATGAACATCGCCGGTAGCACTACAAATAGTATGAATGAAAACATTAGGATGTCAAATTTTAGGAAGAGTGATCATTCGGATTACAAATCATTAGGAAGAACAATTTCGGGTAAAGAACTTTAGGTGAGCCAATATGGTCCCGTTATCAACGTCGACGGTCGTGGGTTTAAAGTGGTCATTTGGTCCATGACCAAAGGCTACAGACCATAGAGATGCCCCAGAAGCTGTTGCTAGGAATGACATAGTCAACAGATTCGATAAAAACCAAGTGTGTCACCGTTTACTCGCGTAGTGCTACAAAGACCGACACAAATACATATTTGATTGTCGAACATAACAGAAGTATTGCGTTCAACACACACGTCTCTAATGCAGTACTAAAAAAATTCTTCGCGCGAAAATCTTACTAGAGAGTAAGATTTCAATGTAACCATTGAATCTCGGCATTAGATATCGGTAATGATATTGTCCTCTATGTTCTTGTTAGAGACGGCACTGTTAACACTTCCAATGGAAACCAACCCTACGCGGAAGGACACAAGAATGACATATTGTATGTAGGAAATAACAGAAGTTGTGCGTTTAACACACTTTCTCTACTACTGCCGTGTCTAGTCGCTGACTACGGCCCGGCAATTCCTGGAAGCGGACATTACAGTAACCTAATCCCTAGTTAATCTCCTGCCCACTTTACTCCCCGTTGTCATGTGGGTGAACAATGCAAACACAACACATCTGCCAACGTAAAGCCTTTTATTCATAATCCTTATTGAAGGTGATCCAGTACACATTCAGAGTATGGTCACGTTTTAGCCGTGTCATTATACTCCACCCCTGGAATTCATTTTAATCACATGTTTACGTACAGAGGTGGCAAATAAAACAACGTTAAGATTTTTTAAATAAGCTGATAGTTCGATGATTTGTTGTAGATTTTTGGACGATTATCCGATAATGTCGGCGATAAATCCGGCAATATCTTTGGATTTTATAATACCCCACCTACAGATGATTGTAATCATAGGGAAAAACATAAGCCTACTTATTATTCCATGGGAGTTGTGAGACTCACTTAGAAAAACAAGTTATTGTGATGCTCTTGATTCGGCTGGCAACTAATATCGGCACCTTCAAAATCAAAATCAATAATTTTTATTTCACATAGGCCTACATGGGCACTTATAAAACGTAGACAAAAGGTGCACAGTTTGGGTTGGTAGTTTCCTATGGATTATAACCGGCAAAAAACTCCATGGTTACTCTACCAAAAAATTGTTTGTTTTTACAATATGTCTATGTTACAGCAGTACTTAGATGGGGGGACAACGCAGGCCCGACAGTAAGTCGTAAGAAACTAAAAAAAAAGATTACATAATAAATTTACAATAGATAAAAAAAAAACTGGATAAAATGTTAACAAATGTTAACAAGCATATAGAAATCTAGAAGGCCTACAATGTTCACACATTTACACAAATCGGTAAAAGAATATATACAAAGTATAACAAGACTAAATTTAACATCTTCATAAACGCAATGCGTTATTTATTTATATTATGTAACGTCCTTCGTGCTGTAATAGGCCCGTAAATACCTACATACTGCGCACATACTAATGTGTAGGTATGTACTTATGGAGGAGCTCGTGGGTAAATAATGACAGTCGCAAAGGTCGATTTTCAAGATTAAGTAACTCTTGCCGAGGTCGGTCCGTGGACCGGCGGGCTTATTACGTAAGGAACAGCAAGTAGCAATAATTGTACAATTATTGCGCGATCAATTTAGTGACCTGACTACTGAGGCCTTTAAGTTAAGTCTTTTTTTTTTGACAGTCACTTCTAACAGAAGCTATTTTAACAGTCCGATGATTTATAAAATGTATAGTTTGATGAATTAACCAGCTTATGAAAGAGCAACACTTCGTGGAGGCTGTTTTTTTACAATAGTAAATTTGATTACGATTTAGCTCCAATATTCCGATAAATTAATATTCGCAGATGTAAAGTATTTGGGTAAAGTAAATATGGCAGTGAAAATTGGATATTTTAATTTTATTTACATAATATAATAAAAGATTTGAAAACTTGGATGACTAAAATGTCACTGTGTAAAATCTATTAAAATTTCTTCGAATTGTCGATTGTTATAAGAAATCGAACCGATAACGCATTAAGACATCACTAAATAGAGAACATCATCTCGTATTTAAGCTATGAAACGTAAAATTCATTTTTCCAATTTACTTTAGACATTGGTAGAATAGTCGAAATCGGTGCTGGCCATATAAAAAAAGAATATATAAGAAGATACATATTGCGGACTTATCACATTATAATGTGTTTGTAAGTTTTTAGTAGTAAACATATAAGCTTAAGCTTAAGCTGAGGTAGCCCACACTACAGTATAAAAAAAACCTCCATTTAACCGAGATGACGTCTGTTTCAATGATTCAACAAATAGTCCAGTTGCATAGACATTAGAGACACAAAACAACATAAATTTGTCATTAAAATATTCACTAGGAATTTGTTATTTCAATATTTACTTTTATATTATTATTCTAATTTTCGGATAATTAAAGTAGCCACAAAATAACACACGAAAAAAACCGCCAAAAACTCAAAAACTTCTGTACCTACTCAGCCATCAGCGAGCGATTGGCAATCGACCAACAACAAAGGAAAAAGTAATCGCAATTTGACAGCTTCATTTGCTCGCCGATGGCTGTCGCTCCGCTGTCAAAAACCATACGTAATACGAAATGATCGCGATCACCTTGCGATAAATGCACATTTCAGTTAGCAGATTTTTATTGTTAGCAGTGCCGTCGTAAAATTATTATGGTGTGGCTATAACTCATATATATAATGCGGATTCGCGATTGAAGAGCAATTTTTTCCCATAAATAAGCCTTCCAATGTTTTGACGTAAAGGGATAATCGCGCGATGATTGTACAATCTCTGCGCAAATATTGCTAATTGCTGTTTCATACGTAATAAGACTGCGGGACTCGTCCGTGCCTCGGAAGGTGCGTTAAGAACAAAATAGCCCAGGCAAATAACTGTAATTAGAGGCTGCATTTGTACTCAGAGCAGGTTTATTCCTTGTTCAATTATGCAAAAAACACCTACATCAAATTCACTACTGTTCATTAGTTTTTGAGAGCAAAACTTTACGAGAATTAACCGAAACACTGATTTTTGGGGCCCTTTGACAGCCCATATTTATTTTAGCTGTGAATTTTTATGGACTTTTCAGGCAACAATACTACTAGAGTGCGCGCAAGATAAGTCTGCGCGCGACGGGTGGCGTGCTTAATGTTGCCAGCATAACTGATATTTTTCCTTCATTTAATCAATAGTCAGTTTGCATTACTCGAAACTTAAAGTAGTTTAAGTTAAGCATAATTAATTACTAGCTTTTTCTACTTGCATAGAATATGATGTAAAAAGCTTCATGAAATTATTGCAAAACTTTTATTGAATATTTAGTAATTTAACAGTAGGTACTACTGTTAAATTTGGTCTAACAATGGTCTTGCAGTGGCTAATACCGTCCATTACAATTTCAATTCTTTTTTAATTTAATCTTCAAAACATTTTGAAGAAGCTGCTGCCACATAACACTCTTGAGCTATTTGGCCTGGGTGACGGTGCGTTCAGAAACGCCTAAAACAAAATAAAAACGATGCATGTTGCTCCTGTTCCGCTGGTATATTTATGTACACCCAAAAACCTATACATATACGAATATATGAATATACTATGCCAGGCACCGGTAGTACGAAAATTTAGGGACACTTTAGTATAATGGTATCCCTAAAAGTTACCTGTCAAATAAGAAACGTGGGCTCTATCTTTGTAAAACGGTACCGTAGGTCCGTTATTGTCTTGTCACTTCAAAAAAACATCCCTGCCCGCACTTTAAATTACTTTTGGCATGATGATGGCGATTATTTGCTTCGGAAACGAATAAAAACACGGCATATAACACACTCTCTTGACACCTGACATAAATGACAAACGATTAGTTCCAATTTTGGCCGCGCGCAGACTTATCTTGCGCGCACTCTATAAATACAAATGTCAATTTTATGAATGAAAATGACAGATCGAAAAGGTGACATGTACCCAGACGGAAAAGGAATACATCTGAAAATTGCCAAACTTTTTCGTTCTACTAGATCTACTACGACGTAACGTAATAAATTTGGCCGGTCGCTCGGAAAACAGACCAAACAAATGTTATAATTAAACGGCTCATTAACCAACACTTGACTTTCAAATTCGGTGATCGTGCTTTTATTAAATTAGATAAGTAATTAGGTTTTATTTACTACCTGTAGAACATTAGGACTAAGTAGATAGTTGCTAGAATGTGTAATAAGCACCTGTGTTTAATTTTCGTGCACCTTCGCTTAGGTAGTCCCTATTTTTTATCATTTACGTAATATAACTTCTCATTGAGAGAGCAGTGGTGGTATCGGCCGCGACTTACAAGTAGTAGGTCATGGGTCGAGCCCAGGTAGGCGATTTGCTTGGTGTAAATTATTTCATCACCACTGCTCTCAAAACGGTGAAGGATAACACTGGAGGAAACCGGCATGTCCTAGAACCATAAATTCGAAGACATGTGACATCCACCAACCCGTACTGGGTCCACGTGGTGGATTACGGCCCATTCCCTCTCACAGAGAGGGGGCCTGTGTCCCAGCAGTGGGCACATTAATAGGTTGATCATGAACATAACTTCTCATTGTCCATAATTCTTGAGGAACCCAGTTTTTCTAATCGTCAATTTTCCATTAACTTAATTGCATTGGTACCCAGTGTGAGTGAGGTGCCCCTGTGCAGAATATGACACACATGCTGGATTACTTCAAGTTCTTGTGCACCTTAGAGGACCTAATAATCAACACTGAGGCAGCAATTAACCTGGGCACCGGGCACAAAATATTAAAGAATTTGCCATCGACTCCAAGCGACGAAGAAGAATTGTTTAGATCGATTATTTTACTTTTTATTAGGAATCGGGCCGTAAATAAATTGACTTTTGACACTGGCAATGTTGTTAAAATATAGACATTAAAACTAAGATTAATTTTACATCGTTTACGCCAAAATTCATTTTCAAAGTTACGCCGGGACATTATTGCTTTATGAGGTCTATAACTTTGGACCTGTAATGGTTTTCGTTTCGTCGTGGCTGTGCTCTTTCGCTGTAAAAATATTCGATGCTCCCAGATAAAGTTGTGAAAAGAGAAAAATTTCATGTTACGGACGTGACTAATAAAAAGGGTAAGTTGGGTGGCTTCATAAATCGTCAGCCTACGGACTTGGAGATTTATATTTCTATTAGAGGTCTCCTAACAAAGATATCTGAGATAGCTGTGCAATCACAAACTTGTGTGAATAATATATGCGAGCTGTTGTCTCGAGTGCCTAGCATTGCAGATTAGTTCTTAGTGCTCAGGTATTAAGGAAAACTTTTGTGTTGATCTTAGAAACATTGAAACGAATCAAAGCACTCTAAGAAATAATGATTCATCGATATTTTTATATAGGTAAATTTAAATACATCTCGCAGACTCTCCAATCATTCTTAACTAATGTTACTCGCCAAAAAAATATCTATCTATTGAAGTAGTTACTTATAATATCGGATCTCATCGGTCGCAATCGTCGAAGTTATCCTATTACAATGTCTCTGAAGTTATCAATCTAATAAATCGTCGGAAATGTAACTTGTCATCTGTGACAATGACAACTGACAATTGAGTAAGAATGACGTGAAAATGTGAGAACAAACTGAGAAAAAGTAACTGAGGGGAAAAAAAGGTATGTATTATGACATCGTGTTCAATATAGGTATCAAGGTATTTTAGGTATCTAATAAAATTACTAAAGTCAATATAAAGAGATTGATTGATTGAATCAGAACAACTTTACTAACTTCGTCAAGGGATCTTACTTTCAATAATAACTTAATCGATTGGTTATATATTATTCCTGTAGATACATTTCATACAAGTAATTGACTTATTTACTCACCTACGCCATTTCAAATTGCTTTTGAGGGTGTCCGGAATAAAGTGCCTCAATAACATCGTACCGCTTCAATTAGTTATGAAAATAGAAATAAAAAACCGTCAATTTACACTGTAACTGCTTTGAGCAGAGCATTTCCAATCAAATTAATTTACAGTATCAAAGGAAAACAATACACTTTCGTCCATATTTTTTATTAAAATAAAGAGTTATGCAAACTCAATGGTGCGAGCAATTTATCGACAGAGATGTTTGTTACTTTCCTCTGTTTCCGTTGTCAGTCAGAGAAAAAAAAACAACAGTTTTTTTCTCGACGCCCGAATGGCTTCCGGGTGCACTAGTTCATCAATCATCGTATTTTCGGCTGACGAAAATCGAGGAAACTTTGATGTGGCATACGTTGGTATCGGTGAAAAACAAACATGGCGGTTTTTGCCTGATTGGTGGAGGAAGTTTATCCTTTTTTTTTGGTTTACACGTTGTCCTGTCAATCTACTACTTTGGTTTGCCCTAGCAAGTCTATTTCTGACTCAAAAAAATGGTTATTTTTTAAAATTTATGTATGCCACTTTAGTGTAGCTACCTATTACGTATATGTGCCTTTGTGTTAGGTACCTATAGAATGATTAAAGAGTTCGACTGGGCATGGAGTAGATACTTAAATAAAACTCATAATCATATCAGCTGAAAGACGTCCACTGCTGGACATAGGCCTCCCCCAAGCGTCGCCACATTGATCGGTCCCGTGCGTCTCGCAACCAGCGGATCCCCGCAACCTTCACGAGCTCATCGGTCCACCTGGTGGGAGGCCTTCCAACGCAACGTCTTCCGGTTCGCGGTCGCCACTCCAGAACCTTTCTGCCCCATCGGCCATCCGTTCTGCGAGCAATGTGCCCTGCCCACTGCCACTTAAGTTTGGCAATTCTTCGAGCTATGTCGGTAACATTGGTTCTCTTACGGATCTCTACATTTCTGATTCGATCACGCAAGGATTTCCTTGCGTGATCGAAAACTCATAAACAATTTAATAATCTAAAATCTAAATCTCATAAATACTTATTTGTCTGTGACATAAAAATAGGTAATTTCTCAGAAGAACGAAAATATATCTTCATAAGAAGTTTCGGGCTTTAAATCGTGACTAATTTAATTATTCAGTAAATTGGATTTATCTCCTCCAACATAACAAATAGAAAAACTTTAGGAAACTTGCTTGTTTGACGTAATTGCGTGAAATGTTGAGGCAATTTGAAAAATGATTTTATTTGAATAATCTTATGTTATATGGCTATAAAATAAATTAGTCGTTTCTTATAAACCTAATTTATATTTGAATCAAAAACAAAAGATTTATGGAATGCCCATTACGCGCCATGAAAAGTATTTCGTATTGGATATTTTGTTTGAGGGAGTTATTTATGAAGTAAACAGGTCCAAAACCAAGATCATGGTGGTATATAGATCTGGGAAGTTGGAACTCACTGGCGCGTTGGACCTAGAGTGCACAACAGTGGACAACTTTACCTACCTTGGTTCCAGCATCAATAACGATGGTTCGTGCAAGAGGGAGCTTGCGAAGAGCGCCATGTCTCAACTTGGAAAATCTGGAGAGATCGCAACATTGCCGTAAAAACCAAAACCAAATTGGTACGGACTCTAGTCTTCTCGATCTTTTCGAATCGGCGCTGAGACTTGGACACTGAAAGCTGCAGAACGCAAACGCATCGACGCCTTTGAGATGTGGTGCTGGAGAAAGATGCTCCGCATCCCATGGACAGCTCCTCGCAGAGTGTCTGCTCAGTGTTCTAGGATACTTCGGGTCACATTGCAAGAAAAAACGGTGACAACCTAGGGAAGCTCATCGTGACCGGCAAAGTTGATGGGAAAAGACCTCGTGCCCAATACTTTGATCTGACCAGATCCGCACCGCTTTTGACTCTACAGTTCACAACGCCCTCCACACCGCCAAAAATAAACAGATGGAGAAAGATCGTATGAGACGAAGTAATGCAGAAGGGAGGTCACGGCCCTTTATACTGAGGAATACGACGCAAAGAGGAGGAATTCATGAATCATTAATTTTATCTTAATCTAATTTTGGTGGAGTTTGCAAATGAGATTCAATTAATTCAAAGTTTATATTCTATAACATACATTTCAAAATACATAGGGTTGAAACACACTACGGCAAAATGGCTCTTCCATAGCTGCAGAGTAAGTGATCTGTTTGCGTACAGTCTGACACATAAACGCTAAGTCATAATAATCCTTTGTCAGTCCAATCTGAAAGCATGATCACTCGCCGAGTAACGAGTTGCTATGAATTACTTCACTCACAGCTAAATTATCAAGCAAGCCTTAATTCCACTTCCGCTAATGGAATTCGTTCACTTTTCAACAATTCACTGTCCAGCTTCTTTCTAAAGAGCTTTGGGGAACGTTTTGTTTCTGACACTTAATCAGACCCCGTGATTTTTACGTTAATTATACTTTGGTAGATAATCCGAGGCTGTCCAAACTCTACCCTAAGCCTATTCAATCTTATCGATCTAAATAAAGAAACACATTTTTTTCAAGACACCGTTAACACGTAAGTATATAAAGTACTCGTACCACACTATGATATATGAAAGCTGAAGTCAAATAAATACAAAAATAATGGGCAGGCTTTCCGAAGTCATGTATCAATTTAATGTCTACCTAAACGGTTATGTAACAGCATCGTAAGATACTATAGTAAGGGAAGCTCTACGGTGCGTAATATTACGTAGAAACATGCTGCATCAGAAGTATTAAATTTAAGGTCAATACACTGCTACAGGAAAATAATAAGGTCTCCCAGAAACCGCCGAATGTTTTCACAAACGTTTACAATTTCACACACCGCTGCTTCTTAATTAACCCGTTCAGCGTATTTTAAATGAGTTGGGATTCACACACAAAACTGCCCTAATTTGAAACGTATGTCGTCTTGAACTGAAATCATTTGCTTGACCCAGACTGTGGTCTTGTTTACACGGTCTAATTTAATGTCCCTCGGAATAAAGTTACAAACTGTTCACAAATTGGAATGCAAGTTCATCGGACAGTTGATCGAGAAATAACTACATAGCGTGTCTGTTGTACCAAGTTAGCAGCCGCGAAGAAAACGTCATTATCTCATACAGCTGAGTTATTGCGTAAAACAGGAACTTCCTCCAGGCAATGCACGTTTGATAAAATGTATCGAGAATGTGGAATGCCGGATACTTATGTGGTATTTTCTGTTGTTTAGTCGCTGTTATGTAATCTACTCAATGAATGTAGGTTTATCGTTTTGTGTAGAGATTGTTATGCAATACCAATTTAAATAAAACAAATAAGGGTATTACCGCCGCCTTTTTGTGGTAACTCTCAGAAACTCAACTAGGTTCTTTTATTCTCGTTTCTTCATGTGAGAACGCCTGTAACGAGGCATAGTGTAAGAACTTGGCCGAGATATCCAAGTTTCTCAGTGGACCGAACTCCAAAAGAGTTATTAGTTATAGGAGTTAAATCTACGTGACTTTAAAAGAGCAGAAGTCGACTGAACTTTACATTAAGTTTTGGTTAACGCGAGTCTAATTAAGGAAGTTTTCGCGAGAGTTTGCTAATATTATAAATGAAGAGGAAAGGGGCTAAATTCACGCTCACCCCTAGCTGTAATGACATTTCTTCTTGCACTTGAGAGTTTTATGTTTTGTGCAAACTTCTCATCCTGTTTCACTAGTTTGTTTCAAACGGTAAGCCTTTTCTCGAACGCGAAATGAACTCTGAACGAAATTAAAAAACAAAACTTATCATCTCTCTCATGTCATCAATATCAAAAATTGACACGATACTTGATAAGCGTACAAAGTTTCAAATTAATCCGACGTTTTGCAGTGGGTGAAAATCACGTTTTAAAATTCCATTACAAAGATACTATACTATACTATACTATACTATAGTAGATGAATCTAGTTGCAAAGGAATTGTTAGATTTTGGACCATCACTATGTACACTACATAGATAAATAAGAAAAAAATAGAGCAATACCATAAAAATACTAACAAATTATTATTTTTTGGGCAGCCATGACAGTTGTGTTTGACATGACGTTCGACGACTTTGACAATTTTAAGAAGTGACGTCATTGAGTCATTCTTTGTTTTGGCATTGAATTGGATATGTTTCGGCGTTTTTAGTGGTTTTTTTAATTTTGCAACCCAGTTTGCTACTACGGATATTGATTGATTGATTTTCTTTTGCAATTGAACTCGTGTTGTTTTTTTAACAAATATTTTACGATGACACGTCAATCAAAATGACATTTTTCGCACACTACTGATCTGATCCACAATGTCTAATAGATGTTGTGTTGCTCTACTTGACAAAGTTGATTTAAGTTTACATTGAAATGCAGTGAAATTAAATAAATTTAACAATAAAAAACGGTTACTATAATATATAGCGATATTTACATAAAGTGTACTTAGACTTGGCCCAGGCTCCATATATTTCTGGAACATCTCCTTTGCAAGCGTCAGTAGGTACATATGGACACTCTTTTACATCAGTTTTAATTACAAGTATTTGGTCACAGTTTGAATTGATTTTAAATAGATTCTCCAGTATAAGGAATAAAGTAGCAGTAAGCCACCAATCACGATGTTTTCCTTCACCGTTTTGAGAGCAGTGGTGATGAAATAATTAACACAAAGTAAAGCGCATGCCTGGGTTCGAACACGACCCACAACTTGTAAGTCGCGGTCGATACCACTGGGCCACAACTGCTCTCTGTCTTAGAACCACAAGTGATATCCACCAACCCGCAATGGGCTCGCGTGGTGGATTATGGCCCATTTGCTCTCACAGATCGCCGGCCTGTATCCCAACAGTGGGAACCCATAGATATAAATAAAATAAACTCAAACCGAATAGATTTTAAAGCTACGGTTGTACCTGTTCAGGGATGTATTTGATAGATATTGGGTAATTGAAGAGAAATGTGATTTGAGATATCATTTTTAGGTATGGATTTACCTAGACACGAGCTGTATGGTTTTTGGCCATATTACCTGAATTAATTGACGCTATATGTCCAGCGGTAGACTGATTTATAAGTAGATAATTTTAAGCCTTATAATATCGTCGCATATCTGCTCGTATCATATTTACTTACATATATTAGGACAGGCATTTGGCTTCACTATCATATTGAAATATAATTTAAGACAAAGCTCTACAATACTGCCCTCGTAAATGAAAACACAGTAACTCCGAAAACGCCATTTTGTAAAAAACGCGGTTAAAGGTTCATTGTTTAATCGTTTTGTTACAAACAAAATTTTTAAGTTAGGTTGAAAATTACATTGTTGTATGTTGTAAAATGAAAAAAAGCTTTTATTCATAGTATAAAGAACTACTATTATTTTGTATTTTAATTAATAAAATCAGTTAATGTGTTATAAAATAGGAATATAATTCATAAGAAAATATTTTTTTTAGGCTCAAACACAGTAACTGAATGGTTACTGTGGTCTAGGTTAGTTTTACACGTTACTGTCTATTAACCATTTAAAGACAGATCATCTAGTGATAATACGACACAGTAACTGTACACAAAATGGGTTGAAACCTAAAAGCATTAGGCTTCGATTACCTAGCTGAATACCTAGTAAGTGAAGATGCTGTATTTAAGACTGATGTATGATTATAAAATCTAGAAAGCAATAATAAGTATCCAAATATACTGTGTTCTATGTTAACCTTTTAGATTTGTATACGATTCCTCAAAATAATTATTTTCCTAGTTTTGTCATAATAGGTATGGATCTAAAGTATGAAATCACTTTAAGATCAAAATATTTTTATTATTGCATCGAATAAAAGTATAATTTCGTTCTTATACTAATTTTAATAGCTTAATTCGAGATCAGTTTCTTTAATCACCCTTCATTTTACCCGGCTGCAAGGAAGGGGTCATGTTTTTCGCACGCATTTTGTATGTAATATTCTTTATTACCTCATATTTTTCAAACTACTTGACGGATTTTATAATTAAGACATTGTTAGATAGGTCTTGCCAGCCCAAGTTTTCTTAGATAAGTGCCTTTAAAAAAAGAAACTTGACGGATTTTGGGCGCCATATTGTGGTGTTTGCAATTTTTATTTTTCTTCCAAACCCATCGAGTGGGGTATCATATTGAAAGGTTTTTAGAGGTAATTACAAAAACTGAACCACTAAATGTTTAAAAGACAGTCGAAAAAAAAATGCTAACTAAAAACAAAACTCGCCTGCTTAAGAAGCGAACTAAAAAGCTTTATTATAGATGCATATTCGCAAACTGGCTGACCATTTAATTCGCCGACTGTACAGCATCATTATTTCTTGGTAACAGCTTTTTAGTTCGCTTCTTAAGCAGGCAGGTTTTTGATTTTAAATATATTTTTTTATTAAAGTCTTCATTAATTTTATTTGTCTATGTGGGGTACAACGACGAGATGCCATTAAATATATTATAATTACTTTTAAATACAAACTAAAAAATATTGAAAATAACATAAACAAAATTTTTAACTACATAATTTATTTATTTATTATACTAGAAAATACCCCGATTCAAACAGTAAATTTCTCTTGTTTTTAAACGGCTGAACCGATTTTATCAAACATAGCTCCCGATAATGTCACCTTTCAAACATAAAAAACAAAATCGGTTCATCCGTTTAGGAGCTATGATGCCACAGCTACAACCTGGGAGTCGTTAAGTCAAGAGTGAATAGGTTACTTCTAGGCAAACGTGCTCCATTGTGTCGACCACATCATCGCTTACCATCAGGTGAGATAGTGGTCAAACGCAAGCCTATTACATATAAAAAATAAATTTAAAAAATTGTTACACAAATAGACATATACACAAACAGGTACACCGGCTTTTTCTGTCGGCGTTTAAAAATAAACTTATATATTTATATAAATGCAACAAATGAAATAAAAAGCTTGGGGGAGGAATGTCCAGCAGTGGACGTCTTTCGGCTGATATGATGATGATCACATCGACGGCCAAATAATTTTCAGGCAATACTTGCACAACAAGAGGAATGAAAACGATTCGACGAACGATTTGAAGGCATGGGAGGTCCTAGTTTCACAATTAAATCGGATTTTCTTAGCTCACTACTCGTGCTGTAGTTTTTGAAACCAGCTCAGGTATTCCGTATCTTTCATGTTTCTTTTTCAGAAACTGAAGTACAATATAATCATTTTCTCTGAATGATTTATTAATATATAAATTTAAAAAACCCTCGCCTTACTTGAACCTCTACAATTGCACGCAAGTAAATTTTGCCTCAGTAATCCAGTCCAGTAACAGTCCTCGTAATCATAAAAATCTTCAACAGCCATTACTTTTAAGTCGACTTTTAGAGACCTTGCAGACTGCACAGTATTGTGAAGATCACCAAAGTCGCAAATTTTTGGGTTACCTTTCATTGCTTGCTCCACTTGATGATGAAAGCTATGGGCTGAAAAACCCCTCCCGTACCCCGTTACACGCAAAAGGTTAGCTTAAAACCCAGTAAATCAATAGTTACTGTGGTTAAGCTATGTATTTTTGAATTAAATATTAAAACTGCAGGCATCTTAAGCTCAGTAACTAAGATACTGTGATTAATTTAAGTATACCGTATGATAAATTTACATAAAAAAACAGTATTTGAAAAAGCCGTGTTATAGCCAAGCAAAACATTTTTATTAAAATACATGAACATATACAGCACAGTAAATAGTAATTTACTGTGCTTAAACCTAAAAGTTCTAACGCACTGTGTTTTATATTAAAAATGTCTTGATTTTTAGAAAAATACTGTGTTTTTATCTATCGTATCTCATTATCGGAGGTAGATACAGACAAAGCGAAAATTTTCTCAGATAGCGCTCGGTCTCGTTATTACAATAACCTAAACAGGCATAAACACAGTAATTGAAGTTACTGTGTTTTCTCTTACGAGGGCAGAATACAATACAATAAAACATTACACTTCCCAAATAATCAAATAACATTAACAATAATTTAATTCAAAAATGTAATAATAATAATTTAACACTAAGATAGTTCAATAATTTAATAATAAGAAACAAACAGCAGATCTAGGTATTAAAACATTCTTTACGAGTTCAATATATGAATGTTGTATGGATCCAAAAAAGATATTACACCTTCTTTAACAGTTATTCTTGTAACAGGCAACTGAGGATGAGCTTTCTTGTTGAAATATTTCTGAAAATTTCGGCCTATAGCTCTAGCGAAGACAACATTCATAGGTCACTCTTAAAGAGCTCATGCCTTGGCGATTACCGGTACCTAATTCAAGATTGGTGATGAGTATAGTGATAATATGTGTATCTGTACTTTCTATAACAATGAGGAGGTATGTGTCCTAGCAGTGGGAACGTCAAAGGTGAAATAATGCTATGTTTAGGTTTGCTAAGGTGCTGATAACATTTTTTTTCTGGTTAGGTCCCTTAGTGAATAAAGTTTTATGCGATACATTTACCTACTAAACACAGTTTGATGACATCATATTAAAACATTTTCATTGACTCGAATCGGTCTTAATATCAACTTTACATTTATTATTCCTTAAATCTGACTTCATGTTCCTAAAACAGATTAGCCCAGGCTTTTTTCACAGAAGACCTCCAAAGTGCCCTTAAGATAAGTTTAGTTCGTAACGAGCTTAAAATACTGGTTTTTGATGAAGTGACTTTTGATTTAATGTACCTCTAATAGTAATGGTGTTGGCGTCGCCACCAAGCGTGTTGTGACTTTTGTAGTTCGTTTTATGATGATATAATTCAGAATTTCAAGGTAGGCTATGTTCTTTTTTTTAAGAATGTATGAATTAGATAACTTTGTTTTACACCAAGAGGTCTCATGGTTTTGCAATACCTTAACAGATATATTTTTTAATTATAACTTAAACCCCAATGGTTAAATTTGATTAAATATTATAATCTTCCCTTTCTCTACTATTACTACTTTCCTTTCTCTGTTCCTTATTTGATATTTATAAGTATATTATATGTATGTATTTTATGTTATATCTGAGTAATATTATTTAAGATATTTTTGTACACCGACAGCTCTATGTCTATCTCCTCTCGTCCAGTCCATCCAAAGGTTGTCTGTAAGAGATTGCCCTGTGCGATAAGACCGCCCATTAAAAACTTATCTTTATAAATGTTTTGTACTGTAATTATTTAAGTGATATGTAATAAAGTATATCATCATCTTCCTGCCCTTGTCCCATATTACTTGGGGTCGGCGCAACACGTTTTCTTCTTTCATACCGTCTTGTCCTCCATCACGCTGTCACTGACTCCTTTTTCTTTCATATCACTCCTCACACAGTGCATCCATCTTTTCTTTGGCCGTCCCCTCCCTTTCCATCTATCCACATTTATATTCATAACTCTTTTAGTAACATGCGTTTCATCTCTCCTCATCAGATGACCATACCAGGACAAACGGTTTCCTTTCAACTTTTCTGTCATTGAAAAAATTACAACAAGTGTAATCCCATATTGTGTCCAGGCTGTCTCTTTCCATTCTAGGTTGCATGGAAGAGATCGCAGAACGCGATAAGGCCATCTTTTGTATGTTTATTTTTGTTTTAAGATGTCTTTTTGTATTGTTTTTATGTGTACGTTAAAGTATAAATAAATAATTGTTAATGAGCCATAATTGTGATGTTATATGGATCGGGTAATTAATTGGCTAACCTACAATAAGCCGTAGAAGCAGTCGGAGAAAATAAATAAAAAATATTTTCAGGAGCCCTAGGTACATATAATAAAAGTAAAGTTTATGAAAAGATGCTCGTAACAGGACCCAGGAGACTTGTTATGTTAATACGAATCGATCAAAATACTTTTTAATTTTCTAAAGCTCGCGATAAAAGTTAAGTTCTAAAGACGTTATAAAATATTTCTAAAACTTTTTAAGTCAAACTTTCACAGAATGGGGACCTTTCAGAATAGTTTTAACGTATATTACAGTCATTTTAAACAGTTTATTTCTAAGACTTGCCTGAATTAGGGGTAATCTTATTTTCTGTACCGATTTTCTTTTTAACACTATACGACAGAAATCTGGATTCGAAGTTCTCGGAAATATGTTTAGGTTTAGAAGAAGTAAAATTACAACACACTGACAGTTTAACTGTTCAGTAAAAATCATAGCTTACTGTAAAGTTTTACCCATTTACTGTTAATGCTGTATATTATAGCTGTAGTACATTTTATACGGCCCTAACGCGCCACCTTACCTCCCGGAGCTTACTAACATCGTAAAGGGAAAGGGATCTAGTTGTACAGAACCATCTTAAGTATAAAACAGCCGATAAGAATAGAAGTCATTAAAACATCGAAAAAACGTTCTTCAGTTACGCGTAAGAACATTTAACTCTGAAAAGAAAAGAATCGAATAATCCCAAAGGCAAAACCTGAATGAGAATATAAAATGAACGCTTACTTACTTACTCATCTAAGAAACCTCGAAGAAAAGAAGAGAATTTTTCAAATTAAAATTCTCAAAGCACTCCACATAAAAGTACAAGCAAGCAATGTAACTTCATTCATTGTGGCATTTTTATTACGTAATAAGACGGAATTCAAATGGATAATCTCAAGCTGTAAACGAGCTGAAGAACATGAGCGGCATGTTTAATATGACTTTTCCATACAAATAAAAATGGCGAATGGTATGTAAGGACCATCGTAAAGGACGATTGTAGCAGCGAATTAAGTGCGCGCACAGAATTATCAAATCTTTTTCGAATAGCTGTTATAGCAAAAAGATTACATTTGTAATTAACTGGCAACACACGTTACATTTTTTATTCAGACCATATTTTACCATCTCTTCTCAAAGAATATAACCGATTTACATGCTCAACATTAAAAATAGAACAAAAATTCTTCGAATTAAAGTGAAATTTCCTACTTCTAATAAAAACGATTTCCTCCCTCTGCTGCACAAAACATAACATTTTGTTTGCTTCCGCTCGAACAAATGTTTCCACTCTGCCAGTACTAGCTGAACGAGTTGTGAAGTTGAAACTGTCTATTAAATTAAAATACGTGGGACACTCAGAAAGTTTTGCGAAACTAAAAAAAATTGTTCTATACGTACATATATTTTTATTAAATCTTTTCAAAGTACTTTCCACCAGCCTCTATACAAAGATTCATGCGCCTAAACCAGTTTTCAAAACACTTTTTCCAGTCCGCCGCAGACACCTCGTTTACAGCCTGCTCGAACGCAGCCAGCGCATCTTCCGGCGACGAAAATTGTATCCCTTTGAGCTGATTTTTTATTTTTGGGAATAAAAAGAAGTCACACGGTGCTAGATCAGGGCTGTAAGGAGGGTGACCCAGGAGTTTGACTGGCGTGCTGTCCAGGAAGTCCCTCGTTTTGAGTGCGGTGTGCGCAGGTGCATTGTCGTGGTGGAGCAGTAGCCCGCGGAGCCCTGTGTTTGGTCGCTTGTTGCTTATAACAGAGAAAACTTCTGGCAAACATTTGGTAGTATACCATTCGGCATTAATGCTTCTTTGATCCCGTAAGGGAATTTATACCAAGTGGCCAGTCAAATTAAAAAAGCTAGCGATCAAAATCTTACCCCCGCTTCTAGATCGCTTCACTTTGGTAGGCGTTGGCTCATTTTGAAACACCCAAACAGTCGACTGGCGCTTGGTTTCTGGGTCGTATTGATAAATCCAGGACTCATCACCTGTAACGATGTCGTAAACACGCCGAGACGAGCCTGCTTCAAATTTGTTAAGCATATCACGGCACCATTCCACCCGGGCCTGCTTCTGAGCATCGGTGAGGTTGTGCGGCACCCAGCGTGATACTATCCTCCTCACGCGAAGATGGCTGTGTAGAATCTCGTGAACGCTTCCCGATCCAATCTTCAATATGTGTTGAATCTCCTGATATGTAATTCGCCTATTGTCTTGGATTAAATTTTTCACTGCTAGCACGTTTTCTTCGGTAACAGCCGTCAAAGGGCGACCGCTTCTTTCGTCATCCCCCAAAGTTGGTCGACCGCGCTTGAATTCGTTATACCAACGATACACGGTTGCCTTGGAAGGGCCTTCATCCATGAATGCCATTTGAAGTCTATCGTACGATTCATCCGGTTTCAGGCGACACTTGAAATCGTATAAAATCATAGCTCTAAAATGTTCCCGGCGCAGATCCATATTTCAGTGAGACACAATACTTTGTATGAACTCGCAAAAAATGTGGAGGGAAATTTTGAAATTGGAACTTACTTATTTTTACTTATAAATAATCATATTTTCGAAAAACATTATAACTGGCCAGTCTCCCATATATAAAAACTTTTTTTCGCAATACTTTCTGAGGGGCCTGGTACGTATTGAACACTCAAACGAATTCTTTAGGGAGATAGTGTTTTACTGTCAACCGTTTGTTCCCCTTTGTGAGGTTTCGTCAACGTCACCTATCTTATGTCTATGTTTATGAAAACTATGTATCGTTCTTACGCGCTGGGTACTTGTATTTTACGGAAGCTAGCTCACTGACAAATCGCTGGCTCTTCGCCACAACCAAACTGTCTGCTGTCTTCCTACTCACACCGTCACTCCACCCTCAATCAAGTTTTAGCAGCCTATAAGCGACTGATATAGTTTATGTCTTCTGTGAAATTTCCAGTACGTGAAACCTTTTAAAGAATCCGTAGTTAAATCAATCACTTGATCCCAAAGAGCAAAGAATACCTACTTCTTAAATATTCTGAATCTTTTACAGCTAGCTGGTTCAGCGAAGTGGTCAAAAAATGTTAGGCACGGCCTAAGAGATTTATTGGCGTACCAATTCTAATATTACAGGTTCTAAAACTAGGCTTGGTTTTAAGCAAGAACGGATCGGATAGCATTACATTCAAAGATAAAAGACGTGTGTTATACCTCCATACGTCCCCGTATCGTTCCGGCAGAGTAAACTTACTTACTATAAAGTGCTTCTGTATGTAAAATGGTGTCACATCGAAGGCTCGGCATTTCGAATATCTATCATTCTGGATCAGAAGCTTCATAACTATAACTTTATGTGTTCCGGGAAACATTTACAAGTTCTTTTATATTACCACATGATCGTGTATTCTGTCTTTATTATCGTGGTAAGTGGTCTGTTATTGCTTTGTTTATTTATATATGCATTGTGCTTAATATATTTTGATATTCAGTTATGTAGCATATATGTGGCTTGGGCGTAACGATGTTGGTCTAAGAGAGTATAATTTATATAGTCTCCAAACATTGACCTGTGTGTTCAGTTGTCAATATATTTCATAATTCACTAGCTGCTCCCAACGGCTTCGCTCCCGTGGGCCACCCCACAGGACCCGTTTTCGGGATAAAAAAAATAGCCTGTCACTCAGGAATAATGTAGCTTTCTATTGGTGAAAGAATTTTTAAAATTGGTCCAGTAGTTTCGGAGCATATTCGGTACAAACAAACAAACAAACAAAAAAATCTTTCCTCTTTATAATTTTGGTATAGATGAGTTGCGTGGAACTTGGTGCTCAGAGTTCGGACACGTCGCCAGTCTGTAAAGTACGGACAACTTGTGTAGTTGTGTGAACAACATCGTCTTTGTTCTCGACAGAATCTTGTAAGCGTTTGGACGTAAACTGTTTATCAGTAAGAGTAATGAGCTATACTGAATGCTGCAATAGTAGTAAAATGTTATGCTTCCGGCTCTCTCTTTGGGGAAATTTGAAGCCAATTTTTGTATAGATCTTTGTTTCGCTACGAATCTTCGTGTTCCAGTTTATATTTTGTGGTTGGTTATCATTGATGGAGGCGGTGGAATATTTTCAGACTTTAGCTTTAATATTCTTTTTATACAAACGCTTCAGGCGTTAAAAATATACAGAAAAAACTTAATTTCACATTCCAACAATTAATAAACAAACTTTATAAGCTGGGAATTATAGATTAAGATTATGTTGAATAGAAGTAGTTAACTATCCTAGAAAAATACACTTTGTTTTACCTAAACCGTCCTTCCTTCTCTTATTCTCACTGGGAAAAAGTTTCATCATAAGATGTCCTTATTACTTTATCATTTTTGTCACGCCTTGTGTCAGTCGGAGACAAGGCAAAAACCCTTCCAAATAACAAGAACGCCTAGACGAATTGTATCAGCAATAACAAATAAAAGACGACGCAGAAACCCTAGCAAAATGTAATGTAGCAGGAAATCAAAATTAAAGTACCATACAAAGGCTAAAATAGGGTAAATAATGTTCCTAAAATCGACCATGAACCAGCTAAATTTATCTTACATCAAATATGAAAAGTGGTTTGGTGATAAAACTTTTGCCCGCTTTAACAAAATTGGAGTTCATAGTTCCCAACAATGGTGTTTGTGGAGCAGATATTAAGCCACTTTTGCTTGCTGTTTTACCTGCATTTATTTGGGTCTGTGAATTAATTTTAATATAATAGTGATATAAACTGGGTCATACATTCTGGTTGTAGTTTGAATTCATGATTTTAATTCCATAGCTTTGTTTTCGTTGAGGTTATATTGGCGTAACGAACTTTTCACATATCGAAATGATAGATAATCTAGTTAATCACATAAAAAAACAAAACAAGTAAAAAAATGTAATTGATGGAGATTTGAAGTGAAACTCTAAGCTAAGCTTAAAAAATGTTTTCACTAAATAAAGACGTTGTATTCATATCATAACAATAAACGTTTTCTCAGCCCATAATAATGCAGCACTATAAAGAAATAAATAGCTCCGTGCAATGGTTCCGTGGTTGGTCAAGTAACGTAAAAGGGTAGCCTTTAGTGGGCCGAGCACAATATTATACCGAGGAGGTTAACAATAGGTGAGCATAGAACCTTAATATTTCATACATAGATTAATGAATGGGAAGCCTGAAGGCACAAAGAAGCGTAATGAGTCGGTTCTCGCACGGCTTACGAGGGTAAGGAGACATTGAGTTGAAACTATACCTAATGGATGAATTACCCCCAAGTAACACCCCTCTACCCTGCCCCTTCTCGCCCCTCTCGTCTCTTGCTATGCAATGACTTGCGATGTTGTTGTTTCGACTTGCTAATGAGTTCTCGATTTAGCTCAAGACCGGCATTTGCAAATACCTACCACGTATTTTCCTTCTCATTACATACGATGTCTTTTGACGTTACTGTCAAAACTTAGGCGTGTTTCAGTTGAGACCTTCATATAACTTGACGCCTAAGTTATTGATTTGTCTTATTTAAAATTCGATTATACGAAGTACGAGTATGTATGATTTCGCTGCCGCTGCGAGACTTCAATAAATTATTTACTCACGTTGATTTGAAATGCGGGTGCTTTAATTAAACGTTCTTACTTTAAGTGCAAAAAAAAACAGTTACAAAAACTTAATTTGCTTTGAACATGCATTGTATCTGATTAATACATAAACTGTATACCTACTTAAGACCAATGTCCATGTCAATCGACCGTGTGTAAACTCAGTATTTCTTGGAAGCTCATCTAATTCTAGAGACAATACCACTGCGACAAACAAAACACTGTCAATTCAACTATCGGCAATTTCCTGAGTCGTAGTTCAGTCCTTCTATCAAAGGACACGATATGATTGCATACCCGAAAACGCTATTCCTCCGATAATCTTGTGATTATGGACAATACAGTTTTATTGTGTCGGAATATAAGGCTTCCATATCGTCACCCAGGGACGAAATCGAAGAATTCTGCCACAAAGCGTTAGATTTGGCAATGGCATCCTCTTAGAATAATATTAGCAATGAAGTATATGTTGGTTTGCAGAAGCCGCGAGGCTTACACCCTCAAACATATTGACATTGTTTTTATGTGTGTGTGTGCAAAGTTTTCGTTAATATCTTGCCGCATAATGAGGCCGCATAATTATTAAGTTTCAGTCGTGCCTGTCGATCATTTAGTGTTATTCTAATGGCAGTTCATGTTTTGATGGTTTAATCCAGAATGTATAATAGCTAAATGAATATTAATGGTCTCGAAGTAGGTACCTAAATAATTATGTTTTGTTAAGTTAAATATGATAATGAGATTTAAAATACAACACGCCTACACGGAGCGATGTTCCAGAGCTCTTTTAACATCCCAAGGGACTGTTCGTGTTGAAAGATTTAGGACAATGTACCGCTATCGCCATTTTATATTAAGGCCAACCCAATTGAAAAAGCTCTATTGCGTAACAGCCTTTTGCTGAAAGAAACGTCTCTGAACCGAAAGATAGCCAGTCATTGAAAAGCTAAGTTGATCAAAAATTGGAATAACTTAGGAATGTATATGTTTCCGCTCCATAGAGCCCTATGACTAGCGAGGTACCCACTATCACACGTACACCAATATTGAATCAAAGTTGGCCGCAGTTCACTAGCAAGGTCCGCCAGGAAATACGTTCATTGTATTTTATGTTATGATAGTTTTCCAAACATACAAGTGTATAGAGAGATTATGAGGCTCATTTATTGTTTAATAGCTTTTTCCGAACTCGTTTGCAATGGAAAAAAGTTAGAAGGAAACACAATGCTCTTGGGAAACTTGGAAATACTTTTCCATTTTCGATTTTGCGTGCGCTGGGAACGTTTTTTGATGCATTTGTTTAGCGAGGTATGTTTTGCAAATGACAAGATGGCGTTTTGAAATACAGGATATCATGTCAGGATGTGTGCTTCTTTTCTTTATCGTGATTCGGAATGGTGCTTTTTTATGTTATATTCCTAACATTCAATCACCATTTATTCTGATTGTGATAACAAAAGTATTACTGCCGTGCGTGTCGGACTTCACACATTGAGGGTTTCGTAGCAAATGTAGAATCGTGCCGCCACCACCATCCCTTCTGTGCTACGCATTTGACCGCAAAAACAAGTTGGTTATAATATGAAACATGAGGGAATTTCAAAGAAAAATCTGATTTATCAATATATCGGTACTTATTTGTTAGTAAAATATACGTAATAAACATAATTCAGTTCATAGATGAATTGGAACTTAAAAAATCTTCAGATTATTTTTTTTGTAAATATAGCTGTCTTTGGTGGCTCTCATTCCTTTGTTAACCAATATTTTTTTAAACATAAAATACAGTATTTATATTCTAAACAAGTTTTAAACAACGATACCACACTCGATGGGCTACCTCAAAGGTTTTTTTGACAGTTTGTATGGCTTTGAGTCAACAAGATACTTGAATGTGAAAATTTGAAGACCGTAGCTCCAACCGTTTGGCTATAAAACCCGTGTGACAGACGATGGACAGACGGACAGAGGGACAGAAGGACGGACACGTGAGTGACAGCAATAGGGCTCTGTTTAGACCCCAAAAATGAAAGTCTTTCAGATTAAATGCTGCCAGCCATTAGAGACTGAGAGTTGCGCTATAATTATTTTTACATTATCTACTGTACCCGACACTATAACTGAAAGTGAAAACTGTGGTATATTGAAAATATACGAACACGTAGTCCATTAGCAGCTTAGTGATTTTTAACAGTAGCAAAAATTCGGGCGTCCATTATACTATCAGTTTCCTGGCTCTGGGCACAGAGAGCTCTGCGTTACGGCACTCCAGTGGTTTCCTAACTGCCTCCTCTATGAATCAAGTGATTTACGCCCCTGGAACTTTTGTTGCCCACCACTAAAACGGTTATATGAAGATTTGTTGAACTCACATTCAACTTTAACTTCACAGTACTCACAACTTCACGTGTTTGTGAGTACTGTGAAGCGGGAAGACCTCGGTGCGTATTCGTTAATTAATATAAAACTCCCGGGTACTGTTTACATGACGAAAAGTTACAAAGTTAGATACCTTCTATGTTTTTCAGAAATAATAAATGAGAACTCCGTAAGCTTTGGATGCTTTGTTAATTTAATTATTTAAATGACTTTACTCTCTCAAAGTGCACGCTACTAAATTATTTGGTAGAATTAAGTCCGCTGAAGCCTTTCTGGCCTTCAGTGACGTCTTCAAGAGACGTTTAGTGGTCGGAGTAATTAGGATGATAAGGTTTTCTTCTGTTGGACCTGAATAGGGCGGCGAGCTCAAAGTAAATGATTATTATTTTATTATTTTTTATTTATAGTTAATTAAAACGATACAAATACCAATTACAATAATTAACATAGAAATAGATTATAACAATGTTGACAGTTGTGTCACATAAAATCATTATACTAAACAATACAATGAACAGTGTTATGCCAATATAATCAATCGAAATCGTAATTAAAAAATAACAATACAAATATATAACATGGCACAGTGGAATGACAGTATACATAATCAATCATTCAAATATAAAAATACAATTATCATGCAACAGTGGACACCCTCTCATACTTTCTCTCACAGAACACCAGACATGCTCGCATTAGTTTCTTCCATTCGTCCGCAAACACATCACATTCAGGATTGGCAGTCAAGAGGGCATTGAGCATCCTCAAAGCACGACACACTGGGGATTCAGCCCTGGCGACAGTTCTGGATGGTGGTGGTGCGAATAGGTCGTGACGGCGACTCTGTCGATGCCCAACGTATTTGTTGGGTACAAACAGTCGGCAGAAAAGGCCATGGAGTTCAGGGCAGTCAATCCGTCCGCTTAGGATCTTACATGCTACTGACTGATAGTTGGACAGTTTTTGTCGGAAATAATGAAATAATAACAAAAAATAATAAAAGAAACCGGCAAAGTGCGAGTCGGACTCGCGCACCGTGGATTCCATAAAAAAGCTATATTCACCTTAATTATTAGGTAAAAATACTAAAGTTCATTAAACATTGAAAGCACCGAACATTGCTCTAACGAAAAGATTTTTTTTTACTTTTCCAACTAGGTACATTTTATATGTTGGTCGAATTACTCGTAAAGCCTACTTAGCTGTGATAGTTTTCTTTTTAATTTCGTTATATTATATACTATTGTTGCATTTTTTTTTCACCTATCCTAAGAAACCATTTAGCTGGCAGGGAGGATACCCTGCCAGCTAATAATATACGGGAGGGTATTGACTCTGTAGTAGAGAAAATTAGCAATTTAAAGCTTAATTATACGCAGGCGGATCCCTGAATCGAAAAATGGTTTTCACAGACCCGTAATTTTTTTGAATGGCCTATCCTACAAAAAATCATCACCACTGTACGTGTACAATAAATGATAATTGATAAATGATTTTATTTCTGTAAGTTGGTTTGTACAAACGCTTTTACAGGTCGTAAACAAAAAAAAAATTTTTTCATTGTTTTATTTTACCACTTTTTCGGAGTGATTAATTAATTATATACATGCCAAATTATAGATTTCAAGTACTAAGAGTCTCTGAGCTAAGCTGCGGACAGAGGGACAGACGGACATTGCGAATCTATAAGGGTTCCTTGTTGACTACGAAACCCTAAAAACGGTAGATAAAAGGTAGACAAAACCTTTTAAAATAAAATAAATATTTTTTGTTAAAAGTTGTTCGAATAAGAATTTCGGGCAACAGTCCGGGCGTTGCGTTTGTTATTAGCTTCAGAGAATATGCCCCAGTTTTGGGCAGGAAAAATATTAAAAAAAAAACGAGTAATTAAAAATGTAAAATTATATTTTCTTGTTGACCGGGTGTAAAAAGTAAAATATTGCCGTATCAAAACGGGCAAGCGAGGGTGTACAATTATGAAGCTGGTAAAAGGATAACACGATAACACCAGTGCTTGTTAAAAATATTAAAATGGCGATGGCCGAACGATTTCATTATCGTCACTAGCCTGACGTTTTAACTACAACCCTTTTCTCTCTTTTTACGTGACATGATTTTTGTTGGTTAGTACGTCCCAAATAAATAAAAGGTCTTGTATTCCATGCAACATTAATATTACGTTATTTTGTTTATATGCAACTATTCAATATACAACAACAATTTTCAATATATATAGAGCGTTGGCGGCCCAGTGGTAACGGCCCCGACTTACGTGTCATAGGTCAGTTGTTCGACCGCCTGACGCAGGTCCTCACCGGACACGGATGTTTTGGGAGGTTCCTGTTCAGGATTAGGCGGGAGGAAACGCCCGGGTGTCACCATTGTGTGGACCGCCCAGAGGACACGGTGGAGCATACGGTGGAGATCTGCCCCGCTTGGGCGAAGCACCGCCGTGTCCTCGTGGAGGCGATCGGTGGTGGCGACCTCTCGCGTCCGGCCCTGGTCCAGGCCATGGTACGGAGCGAGAGGGCATGGGAAGCTGTCCTTCTGCGAAGCAGTAATGCTCGCAAAGGAGGAGGCGGAACGCGTGAGGGAGACGCAAAGAAGACGCCCTCACGCCCCTAGCCACCGCAGGAGACGCCCCAGGCGTAGGGAGTCGCAAGCCGATTCCCGGCCACCGTAGGCACGGGCTTGCGGACGGCAAGTTATGGGTAGCTTACCGTCCGATAAGGACCAAGCCCGAGTTTACGGCGCGTAGTGTTCCACGCGCGCCTCAAAGAGATGTCAGCAAAAGTGACGGGGCCTGATAGGACCGATGCCTGTCTGGGTCGCGGATAAATTTGAAAAAGAGTTACCGCGGCCCTGGCGCAAGCAACTGAAGGAACACGGGTGGGTTTTACTCAGTAAAAGTCTGACACGCCCTCCCGCTTCACCCAGAGCGGGAGAAGTCATTGGATGATTTCCCACCCACAAAAAAAAAAAAAAAGGTCAGTTGTTCGAACCCAGGTAGACACTTTACTTTGTGTAAATTATTTCATCACCACTGCTATAAAAACGGTAAAGGATCACCAAGGACGGCAACATCGTGAGGAAACCGGCATGTCCTAGAACCAAAAATTCGAAAACATGTGACATCCACCAATTCGCACTGAGCCCACGTGGTGTATTAAGGCTCATTCCCTCTCACAGAGAGGAAGCCTTTGTCCCAGCATTAGGAGCATTGAAAGGCTGATGATGATGATGATGATTCAATATACTACGTTATAATTAATATTTATCATTTTATGCACATAAATGTTTCTATAGAGGTGAACTCGGTTGTAGCATCTAAACCGACACATACCTACGGACTACGAAAATACCTGACGTCACACAAAGCCTACATCGCGCTATCAAAGTTCTTCGCGCGATTTGAACCTAAACAACTTTAATAGAAACAGAAGGCACCTATCAGTGTGACACTTGTCAATGTTATCTTAACCTAAATTTAGATATGTCACCTATCTTGGCTGATACAGATCAAAATTAGACTTATTATATAGCTCGTACTAAATATTAATTAATAAGAGTAACTTGTTATACATAATGTAATAAACCCTTCAATAACTAAGCAATATTTTATTAAAAAACAATACAACAACATTAAATGGAAAGATTAAGTGTCTGGTCGGTGGATCCTCCCTTTTCAATGGACGCTCAGTACTTGCCACCCAGTGCCGCATCTATGCATAATGTAATTAGTAAATATTTTTTTGCTATGATCTATAATGCGTATAATAATCTATATTATGAATTATTTCAATATATGTCAAATTTACCTAAAAACACGTGCCTGATGACAATGATACATACTGCGTTTTAAAGTTTATGTTTCTGCAAGAGTAAGCAAGTTCCCGTTTCCTTAGTGAGATTTCACAACATGATTATTAAAAGAGTAAAAGTCAAAGCATTTATTTTAATTAGACCATTCACAGATAATTTTGAAATGTCACGAAGTAAGACAGCTAGTCGGCAACTTAGTTGCTTGTTTCACAATGTTGATTCTTTTGAAGAGGAATCGGCAAAATTTCAAAGGTCACATTTTTCTTCGTATCATAACAATGTCTTTGTTTACGTAACTTTTGTAAGAAAAAGAGGAAAATAAAATAAGGAATTCCTACTATCTTCGTAGATACCTTATAATGAACATCTAGAACTGAAAATTAAAATTACAAAAACTACGTCTGTCTTTCACAAATGGGTACTGTAGTGTTCTGGATGTTACCACAGTAAATAATACGCTATATTTATATCGAATTTAGCGTTTATTCAAATGCCAACTCCTTACAGTACCTACACCTTTGCTCAGTTTCAAAAAGATTAGCTTTCTCTCTGTGAGAGAGGGAATGTGCCATAATCCACCACGTGGGCTTAGTGCGAGTTGGTGGATGTCGCATGTCTTCGAATTTTTGGTTCTAGGATATGCCGGTTTCCTCACGATGTTTTTCTTAACTGTCTTTAGAGCAGTAGTGATGCAATAATTTAAACAAAGTAATGCGCCTGCCTGGGTTCGAACACAACTTACGACACATAAGTCGGGCCGTTGCCACTGAGCCAACATTGCCAAAAATTTAATAAATAAATGTACTCAGAAAATTAAAAAAAATCTTTTCGCTAGATCAATTTTCTGGTGCTTTCATTGTTTATGAACTTTCAGTATTATTACCAAATTATGATGGTGTAGCTGTATACACGGAATCCTCGGTGCGCGATCCAACTCGCACTTGGCCGGTTTTTTTAAATATGTATCTCTATGTACCTACTGTAGAAGTAATGTCACCACTTATTTTTAAGTCCCTGAAAGGGAATGACTAATGCGAGCAAAGTTAGTACTTACTATTCGTCACAGAAAGCTAGTTTCCAATAACTTTACTTTCGAGAAAAGTAAATTTCCTGTGACACGTGAAGCGAGCATCAATAATTCTACACTTCTTTGTAGACCTAGACTAAAAGGAGTTAAAGAGGTGAGCGGCAGTGTTACCTTTAAATAGTCTAACGAACTAAATATACTTTCAGTTCCGAAAAATAAATACCTTACCTTGCCATTTCGCAACGATTCATGTTTCAGTCAGCTTCTTGTATAATGGAAGCAGCAGGATACCCTTATTTTATATACGTAAACCATATAAAACACTACAAAGTGAAAAATAACTTGTTAGAATTAGTAACAACATGTTCTGAATTTTCTTATGTCTAAACATTGGAATCTTAATAAATTGCCCCGAGATACGAATTGTTCGTACGCGTACATTGCAATCCAATTATTCCAAAAGCCTTAAGCAAAGTATTTAAATGTAACAGTCTCGTATACGAATATCCAACAAACGTTATGATAGCAAAAACGGTTAACAAAACGCTTGACCTGGGTTAGTAACTGTCGGTCTAGGCTTTAATTTTCTCAGAGTAGATACATCCATTCTTTTTTTATGAAAAGAACCGCTGACTCAATTGTGATAATGGCGAGCGGTGATTGTACAGACAGGATCAGTTTATGAAATTGAAACAAAATCTGTAATCGATATTTTTTATAGACCATAGTGCCATTATGCGGCACAATGTATTTTAGTATTCATAAAGGACCAGAGCTGAGAGAAGAGGTAAACAAATCTGTATTTATTTTCTAACACCATTAGGCTTTTAAACCTTTTAATATTTGCATTGTGGTAATATCATGATATTAAAGTGAAATTTATCATTATCTTTTTTTTGCTGCGATAGTTACGTTGTTATAAAAATACATTAAAAGTAATTAGTTGGCAATGTGAAACACGTAACCCTAAACATTTAGGCTTCGTTGTCAGCTAGAAATAGGTTCTACCTTCTTATCAGAGATAAGAAGTAACTCAAATCTCTCAGCAATAGTATAGTTTTCTTTCAGTGAACTCATTTTCGTAATGCTATCATCGGATCAGTTGTTCCAGAGAATGACTTAATGTCCTACGACCCCTGGATGGGGCAAAGGGCGTCCACAGTAGTCCTCCATCGCGATCGGTCCTGAGCTTCACGCTTTACCTCGCTCCACGTCATACCGATGCACGTCGCTGCCGCCAATACGGTGCGAAGCCAGATTTGACGGGGACATTCTTTCATCGAAAGCGTGGCGATAGCGATTGTCAAAAAGGCAAAATTGAAAGGGAAGGACAAGCGATATCGAAAAACCATGATCTGTAAAGACAATTTAATAAATCTTCAATGTCGAAGTCATAATCTCTTCAGATATCCAAATAATTGCATAATTTCTGATAATGACTGTGTGTTATGGTGTCATAAAAATAAAAATCGTTTAAAACAGTAGGTATCGTGTTGAAACGAGGGCCATCAAATGTCAATCTTCCATTACGAGTAATTGCAGAATGCGGCTCAGCTGACCGTTTAGTGATCTGCTGTCGCATGGTGATTGCGATCGGTCAACAACCTCAGTTGCGGTGCACTTTATTTAGTACCTAGGTAGATAAATAGAGTGGAAACACCGGGAGCGGATGCTCTAGAAGGACATACGTACACAGATCTTATTGGTGGTGTTCTTCAGAAATGCCAGGAGCGTAGTACTCATAACTAGCACTAACTTTTCATGCAAGCTGGCAGTCTAATTGCGTAATTGAGTTCGGCGGGGCAAAAGGAAACAACTCCATGAAAGGGTATTACACATTTCCTTGAAATGTTTTCGGTATTGCGTAAATAATTTAGAAAGGGTACGTCCTCCACTCTATAAGTTGAATTCACATATAGACCAGGGTAGAAGCCTTTAAAAATAATAAAAAGTGAAAAAAAAAATAGTAGGTTGAAACCCATGGGGAAAGAAGAAGAATATTATAAAAATGAAAGTAAAAATAATTTACGGGCGATCTGAGGTCGGGAAGGGGAAGGGGGTGAGTTTTTAAGGGTGAAAACGGTTTATCTCGATTTCCGGCAAAACTACAAGTCCCATGGAAAAAAGATCTACTACTTTTGAATTGACACTGTTTTCACATAACCTCAAAATGTATGTGAAAAATTCAAATAACAATTTTATCTTAAACAATTTTTTTTTGTTTTTCACATAGTTTGGTAAAAACTTACCTTTTTATATCCCAAACACACCGTAATTTTTTTTATTTAAAATATTAATTTTTCACCTTATTTTGACTTAATATCGAAAAAACTACCCTAATTTTCAATCGAAAATTCTCCTGTCAAAATATCTGCTTTTTTTTAAAAGTTGGTAGGCTTTTTGTTCGTTGAAATCTCTACTTTCTTATGGTGTAAAAAAAAATACATTACTATGGTAAATTTTCTCAGAAAATGCAAAAAATAAAGTTAATATTTATTAAGACATCTACAATATTTTGAGTAAATTCTCAAATCAAATCAAATCTTCTTTAAATTATATGCGTAGGTGCCTATTTATTGCTATTTTAAATTAACTGATAAACCTGAGTGACCTACGGAAAATTTTAGCCCATCAAAAGGTATTTTATAGAGAAGTAGGGAAGGGACTAGGAGGGTCTGGGCCTTATTACCTGTTATTTCGTTTTTAAATTAAATTATATTTACCATAGTAATGTATTTTTTTTTACACCATCAAAAAGTAGAGATTTTAACGAACCAAAAGCCCACCAACTTTTTAAAAAAAGCAGATATTTTGACAGGAGAATTTTCGATTGAAAATTAGGGTAGTTTTTTCGATATTAAGTCAAAACATCTAGAAAAAATAAATATTTTAAATAAAAAAAATAACAGTGTGTTTGGGACATAAAAAGGTAAGTTTTTACCAAACTATGTGAAAAAAAATTAAAAGTTGTAAAAGATAAAAATTTAAAACCAAAAATTCGGTTATTTGAATTTTTCACATACATTTTGAGGTTATGTGAAAAAAGTGTCAGTACAAAAGTTGTAGATCTTTTTATTATCTACAACTATGTCCTTTGACTTTTTTCCATAGGACTTGTAGTTTTGCCGGAAATCGAGATAAACCGTTTTCACCCTTATAAACTCACCCCCTTCCCCTTCCCGACCTCAGATCGCCCGTAAATTATTTTTCCTTCAATTTCTGGTATATTCTCTTCCTTTTCCAATGGGTTTCATCCTACTATTTTTTTTTTCCTTTTCAATAATTATCGACCCTGGTCTAATATCCTTTTCATGACCTACCCTTTCGAATGTATTACGCAATACGAAAGTCGTTAATTTAAAGGTGTCGTCACCCCTACCTATACGTGTTCTTTGCCGAATTCACTGCAATTAGGCTGCAGATATATGAAGATTATCGAAGCACAAGGAGATTGTTAGGATCGTAGCAAGTGGCGTTCAGTAGTCACTGCCTACTCTCATGTGAAAAAGGCGTGAGTTTATGTATCTCTATATATAAATAACTATCTCCGTTTTGTGGTGAATTTTTCTCATAATAAGTATTTGTTGTAAGTTGTGGCCTAGATTCGTGGTCCCGGATGCGTGTGTCGGGGAGTCGGGGCCGCAAACGTTTGTCGTGCCGTAGACGAAGTAGACTGACTCTGACGTCACAATTCCGCTACAGAGAGCGCCACAGCATTCCGCTACAACCGCAACTATACTTGTTTTCGTGAGTTCACTCTACGTGTTACCCATCCATTTCTGTTATAACAGGAAAGTTTGGACAGCGCTGAACTATGCATAGGGAAACACTATCGCTGTTAGAAATAACTTAATAGTTATGTCAATGGAGGAAAGTGTACTGTAATATTTTACGGTGTAGGTACAGAATTCACACATATGTATACTATTAAAAAGTTATTTATAGCAAAGTACTTAGGTACTGTTTTTTCTGTGGCTTCTATTTATAACAGACTTCATAAATGATTTAAAAGAACAAATAAATGTTGACTATTAGGTGTTCATGCAGTTTTTAAAGGTGATGCTTTCAATTCAATATGTTTTCAATTATACGGTATAATTCATCGCTCTTTGAAATCATTTTTACTTATTTTTTTTTAAAGATTTAGACAATTTACATTTCGTCGCCACTCCAGAGCTTTTTGCCCCATCGGCCATCCGTTCTGCGAGCAATGTGCCCTGCCCACTGCCATTTAAGTTTGGCAATTCTTCGGGCTATGTCGGTAACCCTGGTTCTCTTGCGTATCTCTACATTCTGATTCGATCACGCAAGGATACTCCGAGCATAGCCCTCTCCATTGCCCTTTGGGTGACTGTAAGCTTTCTGATGAGGCCCATTGTGAGCGACCACGTCTCAGAGCCATAGGTCATCACTGGCAACACACACTGGTCATAGACCTTCGTCTTGAGACACTGTGGTAAGTTGGACGAGAACTTACTTACTTAGAACACTGTGGTAAGTTTCATTATATTATTATATTGTTACGAGCTAGGGTTCAGGGATAAATTATTTAAACGGCAGACTTCAATTAATCCTGTTTATTACAAAAACACTTCTTAAACAATTCTATTACTTCGCACTATTTTCCGCTTTGATCGCTCTGTATCGCTTCTCAATCGAAACTGACTCACGACGAATCCGACCGCTCTTTATATAGCCCGGAAGATGTTTCTAGAACGTTCCATACTGTTCTAGGTACTTCGAGAATCTTCCAGAACAATCGACTTTTGAACTCATCGTTCTCGAAGTGACTAGAAACTTCCAGAATGTTCGGTTCGAACATTCTGGAAAATTCTACTCGCCACGAACTTTCGAGAACATTAGTTCCGCTATTCGATACTAGATGGCGCCACTAGTTACTACTTAGTTCTTCTACTCGTCACTAGATGGCGCTGCCCTATCTTGTAACATTGCCTCCTTCTTAGACATGCTCGTCCCGAGCATTGTTAGACCCATGATAACGGGCCAACCGATCCACATGAATGACCTTCGATGCACCTCGTGGTCCCTTTTGAATTCGGTAGGTGACGTCATTGATCTTGGTAACTACGCGATATGGTCCATCCCATTTGGCTTGCAATTTAGGCGATTTTCCTTTGCTGCGTATCGGGTTATGTAACCATACCAGAGATCCTTCATCGAAGCCCTTATTGTTAGCCTTCCGATCGTAGCGAGTCTTCATCCTATCAGACATCTGCTGACCTGTCTGTCTGATGTGCTCATATACATCATTCATCCTATTCCGTAGTTCATTCGCGTAATCTGTTACATTGCGTGGAGAATCAGGTGGGGTACCGGTGATTAGATCTGCAGGTAATCGTAGTTCTCTTCCGAAATTAGCAAAAGCTGGTGTTACTGCTGTACTTTCATGAACAGCACTCCGATATGCCAGGAGAAATGGTTGAATGTGTTTGTCCCAATCCTTCTGTCTGGTTTCCACAACCTTTGCCAGATACCTCTCCAGCGATTGGTTAAATCGTTCAACCATCCCGTCTGATTGCGGATGATAAGCAGTAGTTCTGGTTTTGTGAGCACCCATCACGCGACACGTCTCCTTGAACACTTCTGACTCGAAGTTCCGGCCTTGATCACTGTGAATTTCCAAGGGTACCCCAAACCGACAAAACACTTCGTGAACTAACTTATCAGCCACCGTAACCGCTTCTTGATTGGGGATTGCAAACACTTCCGGCCATTTTGTGAAGTAGTCCATGACGACCAAGAAGTACTTGTTCCCGCTTTGGCTTTCCGGAAATGGCCCCGCAACATCTAATGCTATACGTTCCCATGGTGCACCAACATTGTAAACCTTTAGTGCCCCTCTGCTACGAGTTTGTGGTCCTTTCACAGCCGCACAACTTGTACATTTGCGGCACCATTCCTCAACGTCCTCTCGACAATGGATCCAGTAAAATCGTTCTCGGATCTTGATTAAAGTCCTCTTAACTCCCATGTGACCCCCTGAACATCCATTGTGGTAGAGCTGCAGGATCTCCGGCACCTTAACTTTAGGTACGACCATTTGTAGATGACACTGGTCACCGCGAGCGTTCTCCCATTTCCGGCACAGAACTCCATCCTGGATAACCAAGCTTTCCCACTGTGCCCAATAACTCTTGGTGATGGAACTGGTTGCTGCGACATCACTCCAGTGAGGCCTAGGAGCACCTGATTTCTTCCATTTAAGGATCGGTTTTAGGTCTATGTCTTCTTGTTGAGCGCTCTGCAAGGTTTCCTTCCACTCTTCGCTAAGATCCGTCCTCAAAACCCGCACCAGCGTTACCTGCTTAGCTTCTTGTCTCGCACAATGTTTACAATGGTCTGGACACGGTCTTCGCGAGAGGGCATCAGCATTACCGTGTGGTGTTCTGTTCCCTTCACATAATTGTGGCTCACACACAATTTGCGAGATCGAGTTCCTTGGGGCTCTTTCCTCACCGGTCATTATCCGCCACTTAGTCCTGCCATCTACTGGTTTTCCTGATGCTGGTGACTGACTTCCACAATGGCGACTCCTTCGTTTTGGGCAGCTCAACCGGATGTGGCCTCTCTCTCCACAGCTATAGCACCGGGGTGAAGTCACAACATCCCTTATGCGGTGAGCTCGATCGTCCTGTCGTACAGCTTCCACTTCCAAAGCGTAGGCTAGGGCGTTCTTAAGGTTCTTAAAATGGCCTAGCCTTACGGCAGCCCTAACCTCCAGATCGCGGATTCCATCCGTGAATGCCTGTACGAGATTCCCGTCAATCAGCACAGGTGATGACTGGTAAGCCTTCCGGACCAGCTTTTCCACCTCCAGAGCCCACTGCTGTAAGGTTTCACCAACACGTTGCGATCGGTCCTTCAGCTGGGCGCGAAACACATGTTCCAGGTGCGCGTCGCCGTATCTAGCTTCCAATGCTTCCAGAAGCTTCTCAAAAGTAAGTTCCTGTCCAAGTGCCTCTAACACAGTCAAAGCCTGGTCGCGAAGACCCAACGTTAGAGCAGTCAAAGCCTGTTCTTTGGTCCACCTATTTGATTTCATGACGGCCTCGAACTGTATCTTGTAGGCAGACCATGACGAAGAGCCGTCAAATGGTGGCACTTTAAAACCAACCGGTGAGGGCGCAACTATCGTAGCTGCCACGGCCCCTCCTCCAGATTTGAGCCCACGAACAATCTTTTCTAACTCGGTGATGCGGATCTCCTGCTGCTGGACCTGGTCCTTAAATTCTTTCATCTCCTTACCGATGGCTGTGCGGAGGTCCTTAATCACCAAGAGCTGCTCCTTCTGACGGCGAGCCTGCTCTTCCTTGTCACGCTGCAGCTGCTCCTCTAAGCGGCGCGCCTGCTCCTCCTGACGGCGAGCCTGCTCCTCCTGGCGGCGAGCCTGCTCCTCCTTGTCACGCTGCAGCTGCTCCTCTAAGCGGCGCGCCTGCTCCTCCTGACGGCGAGTCTGCTCCTCCTGGTCGCGCTGCATCTGCTCCTCCATGCGGCGAGCTTGCTCCTCCTGACGACGAGCCTGCTCCTCCTTGTCGCGCTGCATCTGCTCCTCCATGCGGCGAGCTTGCTCCTCCTGACGGCGAGCCTGCTCTTGCATGAATGCCATAAGGGCGGCTAAGTCAGGCGACGTCGACGATTGAGCTGGTTCCGCTGCAGCCGCGGAATCTCCATGTCCACCTGATGACGGTGAGGAAGCGTCTCCAATGCGCCTTTGGTCTACGTCTTGCTGGCGCTGACTCCTGGTGCGCATCCCTTCCGTTTCTTCCTTCGGTAGAACCGGCATAATTTATCCCGCACTTCTGACACCAATTTGTTACGAGCTGGGGTTCAGGGATAAATTATTTAAACAGCTGACCTCAATTAATCACTGTTTATTACAAAAACACTTCTTAAACAATTCTATTACGTCGCACTATTTTCCGCTTTGATCGCTCTGTATCGCTTCTCAATCGAAACTGACCCACGACGAATCCGACCGCTCTTTATATAGCCCGGAAGATGTTTCTAGAACGTTCCATACTGTTCTAGGTACTTCGAGAATCTTCCAGAACAATCGACTTTTGAACTCATCGTTCTCGAAGTGACTAGAAACTTCCAGAATGTTCGGTTCGAACATTCTGGAAAATTCTACTCGCCACGAACTTTCGAGAACATTAGTTCCGCTATTCGATACTAGATGGCGCCACTAGTTACTACTTAGTTCTTCTACTCGTCACTAGATGGCGCTGCCCTATCTTGTAACAATATCATACATTACACACCCAATTTCCACTAAATAAGCTAGGCATTAGCCTTTTTATCCGGCTACAAGAAAAGGGTTATGTTTTTCGCGGGTATCTTGTATGCATGTTTAAACGCACTTAAGTAATATTTTTATTACCTCGTATCTTTCAAACTGCTAGACGGATTTTTTATAATTACGTATATTAAGACATCGTAAGATAGGTCTTGACCGCCTAAGTTTTCTTAGGTAAGTTTCGCAAAAAAAAAGAAACATGGTGGATTTTGGGCGCCATATTGCGGGGTCTCATTTTTTTGTCTATGCCAATCAAGTGGAATATTAAAATGAAGTATTTTTAGAGGTTATTACAAAACCCGACTGCTAAACCGAACTAAAAAGATGTAAACAAGAATAATAATAATAATAATATCGTTTATTTATAACATAAGGCACATTTTACAATAAAATATCTTAAACATATAAAAGAAGACAGTTTCTTATTTGCCTGAACTAGGTTGAACCTGTGTTTCAGGGTTTAAAGTGCTTAAAACTTATAATAAATAATAATAAATTAACATTAGGTATGGTATATGAATACTTAAATTAAAGACACAGCAAAATTATTATTTTGTTACAGCCAGGAGATCTTCTGTCTCTCCGTAAGAGATTCCAAGTAGATGTTCAAGGATAGTCTTTTTACAGCTAAAATAATTTAATTTATACATACTTAATTTTCTATTTAGAATAAAATCGTGCTGAGCAGTCGGAGGATACATATTCGCGAGCTAGCTGACCAAAACCATAAATATCCTCCGACTGCACAGCATTATTTTTTTCTTTTTTTTCTGGTTTATATCGTTTACTCTGATGCCCAAAGTAGTCGACATCGAATCGGTTTCCCATGGGTCGACATAAACGAAAACTGATTTTTCAATACAGTTGTTAACATGGCGTACTTTCAAAGGCTATAATTATGATTCGAAAATTCTGTTACGCGGTCGTGACTTTTGTTTATGAGCTCGATCATTAGTTTTGCAGTTGAGTTTTAAATTTATAAGTCAATTAAATAAGTTTAGTAGCAAGGAGTTTTTATACATAGAATAAAATGGAATAGATTTTAAACGAGGAAAGATGAATGATTCCGTACGTTTTAGCGTTGAATTCTCAAAAGTCTTTTAAATGGTTAGTTAGTAAGGTGGTGGTGGTTGGTGGTATGGTGGTTAGTGGTTAAGTCTTTTTAATGGTGTTTATTTGGTTTAATGTTGGTTAGTTAGAGGTATCAGTTTTAATTTAATTACTTTCACATCAACATTTGTCAAAAAACGAATAGGCTGTATAGGCTGTTTTCGTTGTAATAAAATATGCCTAGTCGCAAAAATGTGCCATTTTCTGAAAATTTAATGTTTTTGTGAATAAACAAATCTCAAGCTCGTTTGCAATAACCTACTTTCCACCCTTGTATCACAATGTACTATTGGGTGTCGACGAGGTCTAAAAATTTACCCCTATTAATTAACACAAGTTTTTAATTGAAACTATCAAGATACTGTATACGTTGTATTACGTGTACCAACTTGTTATAAGAATGTCTAATATTTTAGTAGGATGTATTATTGTTGTACTTTTATAAAACTCAACAAGTCGATAAGCGTGCAAAAGTTCGTACAAGATGAAAAACTCGGCAAGACAATAAGAGTGGACAAGTTCGTGCAAGATAATGTGTTTGTAATTAATGACCCTGCTTAGGTATTATTACGTAATTTGTTTTAATAATGATTAATTACACTTGGTTTACTGAATTTGATGTCTATTTATTTTGTTAAAATTGAAGATAATGATTTCAAGTTTACTCACTTAACCAACCGCATTTTTTTTTTAAATTGGTATGTATTTTGTATCAATAGAAAAATAACTAGAGATATGATTTTAAAATAATTTGGCTATGGGGGGTCTAAGGAAAAGTTCATTTTGGAAAAGGAGTCTCTTATCCAAAATAGTTTGGGAATCCCTGGGTTTAAGTAGTCGTGTTTTTTTATTTTATTAACTTTTTTATAATGCCTTTATTTTATAAATACCCTAGGTTGAAATCCCCGCATGACATTTGACGGACGAGCGGAAAAAAATGCCGCATGAAACAAATTTTGTTGCTTTTTCAGTCACTCCTCGTGGCTTACCTTTAAGACACTGACTATAGGTGAAGAACGACACAATTTTAAATCATGCAGAAGATATCGCTATCATTTATATTAGGCTTACCGTAAAACTAGAAGTAGAACAAAGATTAACACATACATATCAAAATGTTATAACGCAATCACTGTATAGTTAAAAAATAATGAGTGAAACATAATATATAAACGATTACGACTGATCATATCATGTATTAGTGCTAAAAGTGTAAAGTTCTGCTAGCTAGATCTATTATACGTTACAGTAGAAATACTTGTTTTGTGAATTAATTGTCTTTAAAGGTGTTATTTTAAAAATGGCTGATAATTATTCGAAGTCTAGAATGACGGACCGTGTGAACCGTTTTAGAAAGAGTGCTGCTCAGCGGTATAGCCTCAATGAGAAAGATGTGCACATCGGCTTCATTGTCTTGGAGGCCATGAGATGTGATCCAGAAATGATCTGCCAGGTACGTGCCTATATTTTTTCATCAATGTGTCTTGAATTTATGGAACTTTTTTCAAAAACTTAAAATATAGCGTCTCTAAATTGAGATATAAATCTAAATTTTACGCAATCTAAAGAAGATTATTTTTCTTGCTAGGTTAAAATGATGTATTTAATGTTAAATTCATTTGTTAATATTTTAATTAATTTCAAACAGATCCAAAATCTGTCTGAATAAAGATTTTAAAATCAAAGTAAATAATTTAATTAATCATAATATCAGTTTCAAGTTCACCGAAATGTCTGATTGAGATTCGGTTTATTTAATGATCAGCCGAATTACTTGAAATATTGAGTTTAAATGTATACCTAAGAATTCTCAGTTATTTATATTTCAAAGGACTGAAAGTCCCAAAATTTATTTCAGCAGGTGTTTTCAACCAAGTACTACATAATAAAGTATGGATAAAAAAATCTAGAGATGTATTATTAGGGTCATTTTTAGATAATCTTATTATTCAATACGAGTATATTAATTATCGCATATTGTGATACCATACCATTAATGGGTGTTAGTCAAATATTAGTGAACCGGTTCGATATTAGCTACTCAATATAAATTGATACCTGTGTAATATTCCCACAATAGTTAATATGAAATACAAGATACTCGTGAAAATGCACGACAAATGGGGAAACTGTTAGAGAACTGAAACGGTGAATAATTTTTCCTTTATACTTTAACTGGCTTAAAACTGTCAAAGTTGATTACGTTGGCGTATTTAAAAAGTTAATCGCCTATGTACAATTAATTATTATTCAATATGTGCATTTTTTTACTATTTTCATTAATTTTTTTTCAACTATTTAATTTTGTTTTCCAAGGTATAATGTGTTATATAATTAATACACATTACATTTAAATACATTTAAAAACACATTTTGTTTGCATTTTTCCGATTTCAGTCTCGTTCGACATTCTAAAATAATATTTCCGGGCATCGAAAATATGCGCTCGCAATGCAACACTATTATTTGAGTAATACCTTGTAACCAATTACTCATATTCACTTATCCTAATACGAAAATACGTGGTTTGCAATAAAATACCTGTACCTATTACGAATATATTAGATACACCTCTAAAAAAATAGCTAATTCAGTGAAGAATACGTATTCACGTTCAGAGTTTACACCGCGGCGACCCTCACGTACTACGTGGTCATTTGACACTTTTTGATGTGTATGTACAGTACAACTATTTTCTTAATGTCCCTCGGCAATCATCGCATTTCAGAATACAAACGAATGCTAATTTCCATGTCTAGCAATTATTAGATTTATCGTGTATAATAATTTGTATTCAGAACTAAGTACTTTAATGTTGTTTTGTTTTGATTTCAGTGTGAACTATATAGAGCTGTAAAACTATGTTCCTTTAGCAGCTTTCCTCCCATTTTTGAAATAAATTACAAAGAAATTAAGTTAAAAGAGTATTAACAACTCTATATACTGCCAAGTTGATTGAGTGCGTCCGGTCTGCACCAATTGGTCACCAATGTTACTCAGGAATAATATAGCTTACTATAGGTGAAAGAATTTTTAAAATCGGTCTAGTAGTTTCGAAGCCTATTCGGTACAAACAATCAAACAAAAAAATATTTCCTCTTTTTAGTATTGGTATGGTATAGATATCACTGTCTTTGCCCACAGCTATAGACATTATAAAAACCTAAACCATGTGTTCTATTAATAAATGATGAATTTCGTACAGCGAAATTATTACCTTTTAATTATTTTGCTAACAATAAAAAAGTCTAATATAATCTTAATTAAGTATTCTTCGCGAGAAAAGATCTAACAAACTTAATTAAAGCCTAATTTATTCTGAAGTAATATAATTGCAATTAAGTGAATTCCGTTACTAATGATAATGTCAAAAAAAGCAATAGTCAAGTCAAAAAAGAAAAAGGTAATAAAGACATTTGCTGCGAAAAATCCTAAATAAGTACTTACCATACCATACCACCTCCTCCTCCTTACCATATTTTAACATTATGTAGAGAAAAAGTAAAAAATAATTATGATAAAAATAATGTAATATGAAAGTTTTTCTTAGGACAAACTTATACTTACCTACTTTAAATCAATACGCTCTATCCCTGTCCTGTCCCTATCCCTTCATTATTTCTATGTTTATCCATGACTAATAATAAGTAATCATAAGTAAGTAATTAAATTATAGTATTTCCTTGTAAACAACATTTTTAACCATTTTGGATGTCGGCGCCAATATCACCAGACTATTTGATGAGCTAACACGTGAACACGCTACATAGAACTGTCCATGGGAAAAGCAATTCTCCCTCAAATCAACACCAGCATACTTCCAAACCCAAACATCAACAACAACACAACACAAACAAACAAACATCCAAACTTTCATCCCCTATTTCACGCCTTTAGGGGTGGAATTTCCAAAAATCCTTTCTAAGTGCTCACCTACACTACCAAAGGAATCTACATGCCAAGTTTCATGATTGAAGCTTCAGCCGTTTGGGCTGTGCGTTGATGGTCAGTGAGTGAGTCAGTCAGTCAGTCAGTCAGTCACTTAATTCTTTTATATGTTTAGAAGATAGAAGATTAATAATAATAATAGGAGAAGAAGATATTATTATGTTTAGATGTTTATATAAGATGTTAATCTTCAGCCCAAACCCAAAATACGAAGATCCGAACTTCAATCCTGACCGACTTTCATACAAACTTTCATCCCCTATTTCAGCCCCTTAGGGGTGGAATTCACAGAAATCCTTTCTTAGTGGATGCCTGCACAGTATAAAGTATCCATGTGCAAAATGTCAAGTCTCTAGACGATTTCATTATTCCCATGACTTCATCCCCCTTTTCACCCTCATGGGGGTGGAATTTACAAAATCCCTGAAAAACGTCAAAATTATTTTTTAATTTTCAGCCTCAACCCAAAATATGAAGATCCTGACTTTAAAACTGACGGATTTTCATACAAACTTTCATCCCCTATTTCACGCACTTAGGAGTGGAATTTCCAAAAATCCTTTCTTAGTGCTCACCTACACTACCAAAGGAACCTACATGCCAAGTTTCATGATTGAAGCTTCAGCCGTTTGGGCTGTGCGTTGATGGTCAGTGAGTGAGTCAGTCAGTCGGTCAGTCAGTCACTTTCTTCTTTTATATGTTTAGATTAATAATAATAATAATAGGAGAAGAAGATATTAATATGCTTAGATGTTTATATAAGATGTTAATCTTCAGCCCAAACCCAAAATACGAAGATCCGAACTTCAATCCTGACCGACTTCCATACAAACTTTCATCCCCTATTTCAGCCCCTTAGGGGTGGAATTCACAGAAATCCTTTCTTAGTGGATGCCTGCACAGTATAAAGTAACCATGTGCAAAATTTCAAGTCTCTAGGCGATTTCATTATTCCCATGACTTCATCCCCCTTTTCACCCTCATGGGGGTGGAATTTACAAAATCCCTGAGAAAATTGAAAATTATTTTTTAATCTTCAGCCTAAACCCAAAATATGAAGATCCTGACTTTAAAACTGACGGATTTTCATACAAACTTTCATCCCCTAATTCACGCACTTAGGGGTGGAATTTCCAAAAATCATTTCTTAGTGCTCACCTACACTACCAAAGGAACCTACATGCCAAGTTTCATGATTGAAGCTTCAGCCGTTTGGGCTGTGCGTTGATGGTCAGTGAGTGAGTCAGTCAGTCAGTCAGTCAGTTTCTTCTTTTATATGTTTAGATAGATGTGCTCACAGCAAGTTTATTTCTTGTTTAATTGTGCACAAAAAAGTCCCTTGCCCAGTCCAAAAGATTTACTCAGTCATGAGTTTTTTAGTTAAGAGCAAATTTTTTATTTTTGTTTTATTTTTGTACTACATATGTGCGTATGGTAATTTAGGCAAGTCAAATTATGTTTTTATGCTCAAACGAGGCGGAAAACATTTAAAATGACGTTTTCTGATACGTTTTCAGGTTTTGTCAGCAATATTATCTATTTTTGGTGCTTAAAATACGGAATTAGAGAAAGTTGACAGTACTGAAATATACCTCATTGCAGTGTTTTTCATCGATAGTACTAAAGGAATGAAACAGTTTCGAACATAATGAAATGTCGAAATAATAATACGTTTTTTTTTGTAAATTATAGGCTCGCGCTTGACCATTATCTCACCTGATGGTAAGCGATAATGTGGTCGACGGTGAAGCACGCTTGCCTAGAAGTAACCTATTCCCTCTTGACTTGAAGACCCCTAGATTGTAGCTATCGGGAAACACAGACTCCGGCTGAGTTGGAGGCCAATCTGCGAAATTTTATTCCAATTTAGGTTTTTTTTTCACCGGAATTATAACTATTTTGCTAGGAGTAATGTTGTCTGAAAAGTCTATTAAAATCGCATGAGAGTTTTTTGCTTCATTTTCATAAAGTTTTTGTATTACTACATTTTATGCTAGAGCAAGTTTACTACTTATTCAATTGTGCACAAAAAGTCTTACATATGACTCGCTAATGGGTGGTTGGAGATAATTTCATTGGTGTCTAAGATATAAGCCAAAATAAAATTAGAGTTTTGTTTTTGTACTAAATCAGTGTTTCACATATGCTAATCAAATCAATTTAGGCTAATCAAATTATGGATTATATGCTTCAGAAAGGATAAAGATTTTTCTGCAGTTTAGCCTCTAATTGCAGTTATTTTCTTGGACTCATCGTCATCATCATCATCTGCTCAGCCTTTTTCCCAACAATGTTGGGGTCGGCTTCCAGTCTGACCGGATTCAGCTCATTTAAGTTCAGCTGAGTTTTGTTTATAAACAATAAAAGGTCAAAGTTACCCATGTACTAAAACAATTGAATCCTAAACTTCAAAAACAAGAGACACAAGTATCAACCAAACAGGTTTAAGGAAGAAATTATTTGCATCTTCAGATCGATTTCGCAACAGAACAAAAAGAAACAAACAAATCTGTAGCAAGACGCACAGCACGCCTAGCCAGTGCTATGGTTCACGCTGGACTGAAGCCTGGGGACCCAGCCATCATCATGGGCAACAACCATATAGACCTGTGCATCCCTTACTTCGCCTGTCACTTCGGTGGACACCCCATGTGCGCCATTGATCCTAGTTGTGGACAAAGTAAGTTTATTAAAAAAAGTTTTAGCCCGGATTTTTAAATCAGAAAATTTGAAGTTAAGATTTTGTCAAATTTTACTACAACCTGAAAACCAGTCAACTTAGGCATTAAGCCCTTGAGTGACCGAAACGTGGATCCACGCGAGTACAATGTTTTTTTTTTATTGTTTCCGTAATTGCGGCATTCAACAGGTTAAAGTAGGGTTTAATCTTAATTTATTACTTAAGAACACCTAGACTTCCAAAGTTATAAAAAAAACATGAATTCTCTTCAATTCAGCGGCCAATGAAACTGTAATCTAATTCTCAATTAACTTTCCTTACAGATGATTTAACTAGATTATTCCCGTACATCTTACCAAAGATAGTGTTCTGTCAGAAAGCTTGTGAAGAAAGGGTCAAAGAAGCATTCAAGGTGAACCACCAGGAGGGAATAATCGTCGTATTCGACGACAAAGAATCAGATCTAGTGGCGTTTGTCAAGAAATACAATGGCACAGAAGTTAAATACATGTAAGGAAAATATGCACAGAGTATAAAATACTTAATTAACTATTTACATACATGTACACTTAAATCAAAAACTACAAACTATATAAACCTAAAAATAAACTACCCAATCTAAAATATGGCGTTGAAAACTCTTTTACATCGTGGTCCACTGGTATTGTGCGCAAAAGACTGGCAGCATGCTGCAGTGAGATGCGTGCTTATCCTCTGACCTCATATAAGAAGCTATCTAGAAAAATATATTGTTATGTATGTGGCCCGCCTACTCAATATCTATTTGAAATCAGTAAAAAAATGTGTGGAACAAAATGAAGATATCTACATCTATGTATAATTATGTTTATCTGCCTAATTACGGTTACACCAAGACCAAAATTAAAACCATTCATAAGTAGAATCATATGGAATTTAGTATTATTTGATAATGACGTCCTGTCCGTAAGACTATATCTTTTCGTATATTTGTCTTTTCATGTCAGATTAGATTGGATTTAATTTTCCTGCTAGTACAATGTGTTAGTACAATGTTGTTTTCAGGCCAGCTCTATTCGACCAGTCAAAAACCACAGCATGGCTGATGTTGACCAGTGGAACTACAGGCTTGCCAAAGGTGGCTGTTATTCCTTTCGACACATTACTTAAAGGTGTACAAAACTGGTGGTGAGTACGCAAATACAGAATTTTCACGAGGTTTGAATCTGCTTACAATCTCCTCTAATTAGAGTTGTGGTGTTGCACAGGGGGTTAGGAACGGTCACGGGGTCCCTTCTATGTCCCTTCTGCTGATGTTGATCAGCAGTGTGGTTTTAGTGAAGTAATACCCCCCACACTCCCTAGTCTTTTCCCCAAAGCTCAGTCGTCTTTTGAATGTATCCTCGGGATAATATAAAAAAAAGTTTCGATACTGCATGTGAGTGGATTACATCCTCTCTGATCCAGTTCAGATCTATGCATCACTTAAGAGGATGCCTCAGACCTTTGCTATACCGAACATGGCCCCGAAACTTATTGCAAATTAGTTACCTAAATTATTTTATTTATTTATTTTAACTTACACACACTATCTTACAGGTTGAACCCAATACAATAGAGAGGTTGAAGTCTTAATCTAAAATCAGTTTTAACATACATGTATAATAATTATATAAACCTAAACTTCTAATACTATTAAAATCTTCTAAACTAATATAAAATAAAACTTTACTCATCTAAATTTTAATTATAACTAGCAAAATTCAACAAATTAACGGTATTTGTTGAAGTTACGTCCAAAACTACACAGTTAGAACTCAAGGCACAGTTCAAGTAAATTGAACATTTTTTTTATAGGCTCGCGCTTGACCACTATCTCAACTGATGGTAAGCGATGATGTTGTCGACGGGGGAGCACTCTTGCCTAGAAGTAACCTGTTCACTCTTGACTTAAAGACCCCTAGATTGTAGCTATCGATCGGGCAACACAGACTCTGGCAGGGAATTCCACTCCTTAGCTGTAGGCATATTAAAAGTATTCTCCAACCGTTTAGTGCGTATGGATGGGATGTCCAACATGTACCGATTTATCATCGGTGCTTAAAATTTGGAGGTATTATTGTTGTGTTAAAATTTAGGTATCACTTTTCACGCTGCAATTATTTGTAAAATGACCTAACAAACCTGGTAACAACATTGACGAAAGACTCAGCGATGACATTGAAAATAATGTTCCTGACTCTAAGATTGCCAGTAAAAGGTTTTTTTTTGTTGTGCAGGAAACCGTTCGCGGATAGTTATGACGTCATTCTGGCCATGGCTACACTCCAATGGGTCTCAGGTCTCATACTGTTCATCTCTGGCCCTTTGAAAGGCTCAACAAGGGTCCAGTCATCGGCACCACTCAATCCCATGAAAATCGTCGAAATTATCAACAAATACAAAGTAATTATATTGAAAATATGAATAACTGATAACACACGCAGGTGTCTACTCCCAAAGGGTCATGGCAATCCGGCTGGTCCAGGGATACCACACGGTCTCCGGTGACGCGGCGAGCCTCCTTGCCAGATTGCTGCCATGGGATCTGGAGCCAAAGTCCACGCGCAAATATGGGAGCGGCGTGAGGAGGATAAACACCGGGCGAAACTACGAAGCTACGTAGCTTCAGCAGGATTTCATGGCAATATGAAGAGAGCGACTGTCGCAACCCAGAGCTGGGTACGCCACAATTGTGGCGATAAGGCCCCTCTTTGAGGAGTGGCTTGAGAGGCACCACGGCATCGCTTTCGCCTGACGCATGTTCTCCCCGGACACGGCTGTTTCGGGAGGTTCCCGTTCAGAATAAGGCGGGCGAAAACGCCCGGGTTTTACCACTGCATGTATCACCTGGAGGACACGATGGAGCATATGGTGGAGGTCTGCCCCGCTTGGGCGGAGCACCGCCGTGTCCTCGTGTAGGCTATCGGAGGAAGCCACCTCTCGCGCCCTGCCCTGGTCCCTGGTCTCGTAATGCTCGCGAAGGAGGAGGTGGAACGTGTGAGGGCGACGCACAGAGACGCCCTGGTCTTTGAGAGTCGCAAGCCGATCAAAGGCCTCCGTAGGCGCGGGCTAATGGCGCGGCGCGGGACGGCGGTAATAGCAGCTTAACGTCCGATAGCCACCAGGCCCGAGTCAACAGTGCTTAATGTTCCACGCGTGCCTCAAAGAGATGCCAGCAAAAACTGACGGGGTCCGCTAGGGCCGATGCCTATCTGGGTCGCGGATTAATTTGAAAGAGAGTTACCGCGACCCTGGTACAAGCAACTGAAGGAAGATGGGTGGGTTTCAGTTAGTAAAAGTCTGACAAACCCACTCGCCTCCTCCTTCCCATTGGATGATTTGACAATCTAAAAAAAAAACTAATGTTTTGCTGACTTTAATCTGGTAATTGCCACTGTGCTTGTTACCAACATGATACTAACAATTTTTGATAATATTTCAGCCCAATACTACAGCATTTACGCCATATTTATTGGGTAAGTTTCTGAATGTGGCTGAAAAAACTTGTGACTTATCGTGTTTCAAGCACATTCTTATTGGCGGGGGCGCTATTGAGAAGCCGATACTGGACAGACTTAGAGTAAGTATTGTAACTTCACAAGAAAAAAAAGGAAAGAAGCGTTCTTTTTTTACTTAATTTCATAGACTCGACGGGTCGAAGCCTTTGAAATATAATTGCTTAAGGTGTTCTCGCTAGATATTTCTCCTCGGAAATTATGCCGAGGAGAAATATCTAGCCGGAACATATCTGTGAAGTCTGGATGTATTTTGTATGGGAAACAAATGTTATCACTTTATAAGGGATTAATATTAGTAGTTAATAGGTCAACTATTATTCCAGATATTTATATTAAGAGTTAAACACCATCGATATCAAGATGCAAAATATTCTCGTAACTAATAGAAAAAAAATTGTTTGCAGAGTATGTGTGGAGCTTTCTTATACCTTGCTTACGGAATGACTGAACTATTGACTCCCATCTTTGATTTTGACGGCGACACTCCATTCGGATCAACTGGCAAGCCACAATCTCAATACGAGTTCAAGGTATATAATCGTTAATTTAATTCCACGCGTGTGTGAATATGCTGCTAAAGAATTCATAATAACAGCAATTTTATAAAAATATGACATCACTATGACGTAATAATGATGATTACAAAAAACATAATTATTTCGGCAAATATTCTGATCAATATATTTAAAATAGAATAAATTATAACAATATCAGATACATTCATAGATAGCAATAATTGATTATTTTTATATTTTTTAGGGATACAAATTTTAATGACTGATATAAACTACCTACTTATATTAAAATGTGGTATTTTACATTTAAATTTTTAATGAACTATTTTAATAATTTTATTTGCAGCTTATTGGTGATGATGGCAAATCTTTGGAAGGAACTTACAAAACTGGTGAATTGTGGCTTAAAGGGAATGCTTTCTTCAAGGTCAAAACTACTTTTATACACATTATTTTTTATATTTAAGTCACTATAACTATTTCAAGGTGAACGTGCTCTGAGGGCTTTTCTACCTAAATGTATATCTTCTTCGTACGTAGCTAGTAAAAATATATATTATTCGATAATTTAATGCAACAATACTAGTCCAGTAAGTAAAGTAAAATGTTTGAGAAAGGTTCTCAGAACTCAATCCCTAAAAAGGTAAACCGTTAGTAAATCCGTAAGCCATGGATGATAATGCCATATGGATGAACACACATTCATAATGTACCTGGCCGCTAGCTAATACTGCTCCTGCCCCAACTTACATAGTAACTCAATAAAGTATTCTGAATATTATAGCTGTACTATCTGTCCCGGTTTGCGAGATAAAAGCAACTCTGTTTTGGAAAATACACAGCGCAGTATTTTACTTTTAAAACTGTCAAACCAAAAAGAAAATCTAGTTTATTGCCTCTATTTATTTCGATCTATCTATCCTATTTCATATCTATATTAACAAGTATGCAAATTGTCTCAAAATAATTGTTCAATTTTCACGTACGCAGATGATACGGTTCTATTAATTCATTGGGTGCCAGAGTTCATCGTAAACACTCTTTTCCCTAGTTGTAACTGTTGTAACTGTTGTAATTGAAGTTAATAAAATCTTTTTTTTTTTTATATTTTTTGTATAACGATTTATGATTTTGAATAGAGAAATGAACGCTGTATTATAATTGAGTTCAATTTGGTTACCAATAAACCTTCACGTTCGTGCACGTTATTGACGTTTTTGCACCCAATATTGATTCAATTTCTAGGGTTACCTAAACAATCCCGAGGAGACAAAGACCATGCTCAGAGATGACGGCTGGATCAAGACCGGAGACATGTTCTACAAGGATGAACAAGATTACTACTACTTTGTGGAGCGCAAGAGACTTTTAATTAGGCACTACGGTTTTATGGTGAGAGAAGATAATTTTACATTTTTATTAGTATTTATAAATTCTAATCAAGGTTGAAATAGAAAAAAAATAACGCCAATGAATTATCCACGAATAGAGTCAACGGATATTAAAATATCAATGATGCGTAACATGGCAATGCAATCAAATTAAATGTACCAATTCGGGCTAAAAGTTTCGTTTGGAATAATATTATTGGACAAATCTCTAAAATAACGTAAGGTCAAAACTCAGTCAGCGTAAACTAAGCTAGATCACGCTCTGATTCTTCCATTGACGCACTGTCTCGAGTCGGTTGATATGCGACAAGAGAAAACTAAGACTTATTTTGTAACAAAAATATCCACCTAATCCTGGCTGCCCGTCTACAGTTCGATGTTTCCATATCATGAAAACTTTTTAAAGCATTACGTTATTCAAATATTATTATCATTGTCTTCTATTCATTGATGTTTAAAAATGATATGTTTCTTTTTAAAAAGATATTTCACATGAGCAGTTTCATTCATTTTTGGAACCCTGGAAACGCAGCCACCCAAAAGTGATTCTTGCAGATAAACTAATTTCGTGTAGCCAAGTAGGCTTGAGAATGTTGTTATGATTCCTTTTATGAATACTTGAAATGTAACTTGTTGCATGAAATGGCACTAAATGTATAATATTATAAAGTATGTATTTATATCTAGTGTGATAAATCACGTAAACGATATTGCCAGGTTTCTGAATTGAATTTTGGAGTTAAACGCCATGACAAACCCTGCATTAATGCCAAAACGTTACAGGTTTTCAGGCTGAAGTCACAAAGTATGTAAGCGGCGCCGGCGGCGCGCTTTGTATTTTGTGTTTAAGTGATGTTTAACAAATATTCTACTTCAAATGCTAAATTCAAAAATCTGGGGCATAATAGGTATTCGAAACTTTATTAGTGTTTTTATTTTTAAGCATTAATAAATGATTTCTGGTTTTGTTTACAGATTTCGCCTTTGAAAATAGAAGGAATCATCAAAAGTCATCCATCTGTGGCGGATGCCTGCGTGGTCAGTTTGCCTGATCCCGAATGTATGGAAATGCCCATCGTAGCCTTACAGAGGAGGAACGGAGACAACATTGACACGAAGGAGATCTTTGACTTAGTTAGAAGTGAGTATTTAGTTCTTAATCTTTTTTTATTACAAAACTAGCATCTGCCCGCGGCTTCGCCCGCGTATAACGTGTTTTAATATTATCCCGTGATCTTGTGATTTCCAAAAACGCGCCGAATAGAGAGATCTCAAAAAGCCATACGGCGAGCAACATTAATTTGACTGATATATCTTTGTACCGACATGAAGCATTCTGACTGCTCTTATTCAAGCACATTGCGTGAAATTATGGTTTCAATATAACATTTTCTTAAAATCATATTATTTTAATTAAGACAGACTAAAACAAACCCTTTGATGACATCAAAGGTAAGAATAACAGAAAAAATACTTATAATATAATTCAGAAACCTAAAGCACCTAATCGTATAACTATCCCTTGAACTAAATTACTCTATTACATAATTTAAATTGTCATTGAATATAATCCTATGATATGATAAACATTGGAAATATTTGATTTATTGTGTCATAATCGGCCAAATCCATAAGATTAATCTGTTGTAATACGTAGTAAATAATCTCCCCCAATCACATAAGTATCTTTAGTACATCGATAAATAGTTAGATAGGTGTGTCAGTGTTCAATACAACTAATTAGTAATTTGCCCATTTGTGTAAGGTTGACATTCATTCGGTCAATAAACATGTCTCTAGTAGAGGTCACATAATTAAGAACCTACCTGTTTGTGACGTAGGAAAATATTTCAGGCCGACCTATTTTTTGGCTAGTCTTAATGTACACTAGCTGTTGTCGGCGACTTTATCCGCGGAGAAATAAAAAAAAATTGCTTATGTGCTATTCCAGACTTTAATTTATCTGTGTGCCAAATTTCATCCAGATCCGTGCATCCGTTCTGGTGTGCTTGAGTTACAAACATCCACCTATCCAAACTTTCACACTTATAATAGTAGTAAGTTCAGATGACCTACTTGTTCAGTTACTTTGACGTCCAAGCTTAACACAAGATTAGCTAGCTTGTCTGTTTCAAGAGGTCTAGGTATTACAATTTCCCAAAATAGTTAAACTCATCGGCGAAATATAGGATTATATATTAAATTTTTACTTACATATTGCTTAGCAAGAGAACACAATATTATTTGAGTTTACACCAAAAAAAAAATATATATATGTACAATAGATAGCTGTGTATATGTGACGAAAACACCAACTTGAGAAACAGCAATCATAAATCCGTGTTTTCATCCGATGATTCAAGAAAACTCATATCCCATGTCATAATTACTTGTGTAACAGTTGGCCCGTATGTTGCGCAGTAATAATATTCATTTGTTAAATAACGCGCTACTCTGGCTATCGAATATATTTCATTTTCAGCAGCGAAATCAACGCAGAAATATAAAATGTGTTTGTTTTACCATCACGCCATGTCCTTTGATTCCCTGTTTGTTGATTGCTGTTGCAGAAACTGTGAAATACATGTATGCTATTCTACGGAATAAAACATATTAATTGAGAAAAGGGGCTGCTCAGGCTTATGTGATACTCAAAACCATGCATTACATTTTTACCCGAAAAGCATTTCGTTCATTTTCAAATTTCAGCAAACAGAATAATCAATAACTCAAAGAATGTCGTTTTATTGCATAACGTACTTGCTTGTTATATTTTGATTAAATATTGTTTTACATGACAATTTCCCTGATAAGCTGAAAACAAGTTACACTAATTGATTTTGTGTTAATACAGATCTTAAATACGAATGCTAAAAAAACAACTGAAATTAATAAATTTGGCCAAACAGTTTTCAAGCGCCCGATAGTGGATTTGTAAGTGGATAAATTCTGAAAGAAAACAAATACAATGGACACCTATTGAATTGGTTTAGTGCGTCTCCGAAGTAACACACTAACTCTTCTTAAATACTGACTACAGGGGGTTACTAAGTTTCGTATTCCAGATGGACATTTGATAAATAGCATTATGTACGATTAGAATATATAAGGCGGGAAAAGTCAGGGTGGGCTGCTAGTCGGTCTAAACAAATCATAGTTTAGATAACGCCGCCAGAGTTAATGTCCAAATAAAAATAATCTGTATTAAATCTGCTTTATAAACAGCTGATAATGGATGTGAAGCCAAGCGAACGGAATTTACCCCCCTGAGGCTCGGAATTTGAGATAATATTTATAATTCTCTTTGGTGGTATTAATTAACATAATATTATCAACAAAAAAACATTATTCTTAAAGATGAAATCAGTTGCGTAGGCACCAATTATAATGACTTGATAAAAATCTGATATTAAATCGTAAAGCAATCGTTATGTTCTTTATTATGAAGGCACGCTAAACAGAATTTTAATGTCAATCATCGCGGAGAATGCTTGGCAAGCTTAATGTATCCCGTCGGCTGTAGTTCGTATTCAGCGTAGCAGGTGGCACGATCTATTGCCGCTCACGACACCTCACACGTTTTTGATTTATCACTGACGGCTAGCCACACGACTGAACAATTTCATTCTTCATTCTTACTCAATTCTAACTTATTGTTTTCAGAGAACATGGAAGGGAAGCGAGTAAACGGCGGTCTTTTCTTCGTAGATTCATTACCCGTTACGCCCTCCGGCAAAGTACATCGGATAAAAGTAAAGGAGATGGCACTCGCAGCGCAAAAAGCGGAAAAAATCCTCTTATCTTCGTCTATGAACTAGATAAAGTATAAAGTGCCAGTGTTCGATTTCATCAATAATAGTGAACACTTACCAATGAGGATCTAAGTAATGATAGTTCTGGTTTAAGTGTATTGTGAATTCTCACTCTAGAAAATATTAGATATAGGTTCCGAAAATAAAACTAGAATAAGTACGAACATTTCTAAAGCCAATTTAGGAGGACGATCTTCCGTATATGTATTTAATTGTTGTGTTTACTTTATTGTATCCTGTTTAATTATTTGATCTTTGTAAAGGCAATCGCACTCTATATTTTATAAAATTTCATTACATTTAATTCAATTAAAATACATATTGCATCATGACAAACCATTATTTAGACATAAGCTTAGAATGTGTAATTAAATTAAATTATACCTTTATTTTATTGTCATATTGTGATGAAGTAGGGAAATTAGATTTGAATATAATGACTTGAATTGAATATAATGACTATATCAAATAAATTATTCACTTTGTTTAATTTGTAAGAGAAAAAAAAGAAAAGGAATTTAACCTACACCAAGTAATGATGACTTAGTTAAATTACTTCTATTCAACCTTATAACATCACGGTCCTTGCAAAAACCTGTGTTATTATTGAAATACAAATTTAATAAAATTACAAAGTGCCAAACTCGCAAATAAGTTTCAACTCATTGTTTCGAATCGTATTTAGCAGTGTCTGAGTTATCGAAAATACACCTGAGAACTTTAGATGTTTCCGAGCGCAGAAATTAAACAGAAACGATTCAAAATTTGGCTACAGTTTTCGTGGAATTGGCTTAACCAAACTGCTACTTAAACACGCAAATATTGTGACTACACGCGGCTCGTAGATTACAATAACTTGAACGGTGATACCCACTGGCAATTCAGATAGCCCTATAAAAAAACACAATAAAATACCTGGCCCTGTGTGAGTGGGCACAGCATACGTAAGTTTAGTGATTCCCCCCACTGTAGACACTTCACGTTCGGCAGCGGCAGCGGTATCTCCATAAACCAAAGTTGAATCGGCCCCGGAACGACTAGTGCCATCAAAGTTTTGAATCGCATTGATCGAACGAACGCGTCTAGTGACGTGACCTATTCTATTTTCGTGCCACTTCACTGTTGGAGACATACTCACAATCCAAATTTTTGTATTCGTATCGCAAGTGGAAATCTAAAGCATCTCGACCTTTTGTTCTTGAAACTGGTAATTCATGCTTATTGCGGTTTCAGAGTATTTCCTTGGAAGGTTGGAACCATTACACTACTTCTGGACTCTCAGTTCCGATTACCGAAAATCGGACACTAAAGTGGTATCATAATTCTTAAACCATTTTGTTTCCTCTCATTCCCATCTTATTAGTATTTTTGCTTATAAAAAGCTTAATTCTATATATACCTACACAGCGGCACTGAAAACAGGAATTCTCGCCCCAATTATGAATGAAACTTTTCGTACTTCTCGTTCGTAATTAGGCCACCACTTCCTTCCAACAACAAAGTAAAATTTTAACTTGTAATAATAAAAGGTTTCCGATAAGACTTAAACAACTAAAAGGAGACAAAAGGGAATCTTTTGAATGTTAAAGCAATAAAGAGCTCAACAAAAATAGCGGCGACATCGGCGACCTACAACAATACAATTTTTGGTAACGACCAATTATTATTTTAAAACTGATTTAATATTTCATCATTACGGAACAATATCAAGGCCTTTGCAATACCCAGAAGTTCAGTGTTTTAGATTATTCAGTTATAATTTCAGTGGTTATAATAATAGGCATGTTGCTTATGTTGCCTCTAAATTACAATAAAGGGGAAACACGTTGTCCATAATTATATAAAAATAAAAGTAAAGTACATAGATACATCGGAGGGAGTGGACGGAGATTCTGCATAGATACAGATGTACCAGCACTAGCTAGGGGAAAACCTGCACCGCTACCATAATTTCTGTTTAATAGGTTCTCCTGGATTTTGGACAAACTGCACAGTGAGAAAGATGTGTAACAGATATTGGTCGAAGATTAGCCATACAGCCCGGCGGACTAAATAGTCATTAGAAGAGGAACTGAAAACCAAAATAGCTAGATTCCAAATGAAATTACTAATGAAGATTCAATTGAGTTTTTGTCTACAGTCGCAGAACAGAAATTAGACTTCTGTACCGATGGATTTACGAGATATGTTGCAACGCTAACTTACTTGATTAGGTACCTACACATACCTAATTTGGGTTCCGAGGTATTCTTTCCGTACTGAAAGTATAAAGGCTACACCGTGTAAGAAATGTACACATGTACCGTATGCCACAAAACCTCTTTGTACTGTTTCTCGTAATTTTCGTGGCTAATGAAGCGTCAGTAAATTGATTGCTTCACAAGTGAAAAATTCAATCAAACCCTGCGAGACAAAAAGCGGCAGGGATCCAGATGCGTCAATTAATTACCGTGCCGACGCCGTCTAATCAATCCTCCGGCTACAAGGATGAACCTGCTTCTGTCTCACTAGACCAATTAATCTGTATCCTGTTTTTACTCTCCTTTTTTCTCTCCCGATCAAATCATCAGGCTCTTTACCCACTCCCAATTTAACTTTATTCACCGAACCGACTAAAAGAGTATTCTGATTTCTGCTATCAGACGATCAGTATTCGTAGTATATGTTAATTCGCTTGCTGCTCGAATAAAATGATTAATTGTTGAGGAATCCGGCTGCCGGGATGAATGTCGTAATATATCTGAAATTAATTGCAACTGTATTGCTGTGATAACCAAATTGCCAACTTACATTGAACATTTTATTTTAAGCTTTGTATTTTCATTTCCCAAGAAGTATTTATGCATTATTAAAAGTTTTAAAGTTCTAAATATAGATTAGTAGAGTTCTTCAATGGATTACAATTTAATGCCTATGTTACAATCTTGTAGCAGCAAGTCTGCGAATTGTTTTTTCATAATGTATTCATTAGATCGTAATGCGATTTCTAATAAAAATGTAACGTTTAAAAACTAATCTGCTGTAGAAATAAAAAGGACATTGGGTTTATGCAAAAGGTTTCTTCTCATCTCCTTCGAGCAATGTGCAGGCTGTCATATCATAAGCCACCCCTAAAATATTCCTGTCACACGTGGTTACACAAAGTGCATTAGCACTACTTGGGCTTCGTTCTTTGAAAGGGATAAAAGAGTGATAAAATTTTACGAACATAACGTAACAGAAGCGATCAGTTCTTGTGAGCGCTACTTTAGTAACAGTCGCAGATGTACGTGACGCGTTACACGACGACTAAATAATGACGCGCCAACAGTTGTGGCCGACACTGTAGCGCGAGGAAACTTATTCATTATTTGTTGAGTAATTATTATATCAATATTATTTATCCATGTGGCTTTTGGTACCATCTTTTCTAACCGAGTTAATGGATTTTTCGTTCGACGAGCTTTGATCTTCAGTTTTGGTTTCAGTTACCTTGGTAACTCAGTTATAAATTCACCTAAAAGCCGAGCACTATTGCAGTTTTTGTCAGATGGTAGTGCATGTTTCGAATACATAATTTCAGCACCGAAATAGTGTAGATAAAACTTATAGTTGGTACAAGGAATCTGTGACCCTAATATCTACGACCTACAACTGAAGTGTTGGAGGCATGTGTCGCAAAAAACGTGTTCCAAAATCGTGAAATAAGTAGCGGCGGCGGCGTCGGGTTGCTGGCACTGAACTGACGAGGAATTCACTGACACATTTTCCATTTCCTTCGATCTCTTGAGGCTTTGGTACCTTTTTTGGGAGCCACTACATTGGAATTTAGTTTTTGTGATTGCTGATATGATGAGAAGGCTTTCACAAAAACCGAAACATAACTCCAAATAAAAGGATAGAGTTCGTCAAACCCCAAAAATCACATCGGTACTTAATATAATGTCTTTTAAAAAACATGCACAAAATCAAAAGACCTATATATAATATCATAAGAAACAATGGAATATCCAACACTACATATTTTTTCAATTCCAACCATTAGTTCCTGAGATTAGCGCGTTCAAACAAACAAAATCTTCAGCTTTATAATATAAGTATAGATTATAGAAAATTCTTTGATGACAACATAAATAAAAAACACTTGTAAAAACAATTTAAGAAATCGTCAATGTTGACGTCATAATCTCTTTAGATATCCAAATAATTGCATCATTTCTGATAGCTGCGGGCAATGGCGTCACAAAAATTAAGTGGTTTAAAAACAGTAAGTATCGTGTTGAAACGAGGGCCATCAAATGTCAATCTTCGACTACGAGTAATTGCAGAATGCGGCTCAGCTGACCGTTTAGTGATCTGCTGTCGCATGGCGACTGCGATCGTTCAACAACCTTGGTTGCGGTGCACTTTATTTAATACCTAGGTAGGTACCTAGAGTGGAAACACCGGGAGGGAACGCTCTGGAAGGACATACGTACACAAATCTTATTGGTGATGTTTTTCAGAAATGCCGGAAGCGTACACTTGTAACTAGCGTGCATGTATGACCAGATGTATTAACGTTTTTTTTTATTCTCTATAGGCTTGCGTCTGACCACTATCTCATGTGATGGTAAGCGATGATGTGGTCGACGGTGAAGCACGCTTGCCTAGAAAAAAACTATAGCTGTACGCATAATGAAAGTGTCCCCAAAACGTTTTGTGCGTATGGGTGGGATATCCACCATGTACCGATGACGCATCGCCGTACGTCTGGTAGCCCGATGATGGAACGGGCTGGGCGGAATTAGATCATGCAATTCCATCGCACACTCCCCGAAATGCAACCAATAAAAACCGATAAGCTGGCAACTCGGCGACGATGTTCAAGGTTCTGGAGCTTTGAATTAACCAGTGCCTCATTGGCGATGAGTCTCTTGGCCCGCTTTTCGATTGACTCGAGTGCATCAAGCTGGTATATGGCAGATCCGTCCCAGAGATGAGATGCATGATCGAACTTGCTCTTGACACAAGTTGAGCAGCTGTTCCGGCGTGAAGTACCCTCTCACCATCGCAAGGATCCTCAACTTTTTGGCAGCCAGCTGAGCCATTGCCTCAATGTATGGGCTAAATTGAGAGTCGATGTCAACGAAACACCAAGAAGCTCAAGATGGTCCGTTATCGGCACGGTCACACCACGGAAAGAAGGAGCCCGGTGGAATTGGCTCCCTTTAGTGGAAAAAAGACACGCCTGGGTTTTAGCAGCATTACACCTGATCAGATTGGCATCGCCCCATTCGGAGACTGCCTGCAAGAACAGGTTCAAATGCTCAAACATGGCCTCACGGAGAGACCGGCAGCCTAATTGTGTAAGTAAATTCGGCACACACATACACAAAAAAGTTGAATCTTTATTCAACTTTTTTGTGTATGTGTGTGTTTTTGGGAAAGAAACAGATTGTTTCCTTTGCCGAATTTACTTACACAATTAGACTGCCGATCTGCGGCCGGGTAGCCCGTATGTTGGACAAGTATCTCTCAGCAACAGTGCTGTCGTCAGTATACCCAAAGGTGCCTACAAAAGGTGGTTTTAGCAGATCGTTAATGTGCAACAAGAACAATGTTGCTTAGAGTACTGACCCCTCGTAAACAAAGCAAAGGAAGTGTGTAAGGATTTTAGCAGGGTGGCGTTTTGTAGGTTCTGCTTACTCCTGCAGGAAAAAGGTGTGTCTTTGTTTAAGTGAGTAAGTAACTATCTCCGTTTTGTGATGACTTTTTTCATAATATTTGTTGTAAGTTGTGGCCTATATTCGTGGTCCCGGATGCATGTGTCAGGCACTCGGGGCCGCAAACGTTCGTCGTTCCGTAGACGAAGTAGACTGATTCTGACGTCACATTTCCGCTACAGAGAGCACCACAGCCTTCCGCTTCAACCGCAACTATACTTACTTGTTTTCTTGAGTTAACGCTACGAGTCACACACCCATGTCTATTATAACTGCAAAAATTGGACAGCGCTGAACTATGCATAGCGAAACACGATTGCTGTTAGAAATAACTTAATAGTTATGTCAATGGAGGCGAGTGCGCTGTAATGATTTACGTTGTAGTTACAATTGTTACACATACCTATAGTACTAGCTGACCCGGCAAACTTTGTTTTGCCATAAAAAGACCAAACATTTATCTACCCTACCCTACACTACCCTACCCTACCCTACCCTACACTACCCTACCCTACCCTACCCTACCCTAACCTACCCTAACCTACCCTACCCTACACTACCCTACTCTACCCTACCCTACCCTACCCTACCCTACCCGACCCTACCCTACCCTACCCTACCCTACCCGACCCTACACTACCATATCCTAGTTTTTTAGACATTTTTAACTCTGAATTTAATTCAATTATATTCCAATTTTAATTTCAATTTTATTCAATTTCACAATTATCATTTATCCAATTTTAGTGTAAAATTTTAAATCTTGACTTAGTTAGGACGTATAGCAGTACTTTTGTGCTGCTATATCATAGTTTAGTTAGTATAGGACACTTTTGGTCAGTACCCTATTTGAGAAGGGGAACGCCAAAAGCGACACTAAGAGGGTATACTTTACAATACCCTCTTATTTAGTTAGTCAACTTGCAAGACACACACTCACAGGCTCTTTACACCTGTAAGTGTCACTTCAGGCGCCACCCAACCCTCCGCCGCTTTAAAAATTATGAACAGGACCCCAGCCCCTAACAAGGAGAGAGAGGAGATTCTTCCCCGGAGATTGTTGGCCAATCCCCTCAAGCCCTCCTTAAACCTCACTTTTACGAGTACCTCACCACAAACCACCGCACCGGAAAAAACACCACCGGTGGCGGGATCAGCCGTCAGACGGAGTATCGGGGAATGGGAGGCAGCAAAGCAGGAGACAAAAAAGTCCCTGACGAAACTGCAAACCCCCCCCCCCCCCCCCCCCCCGAGAAACTAAAAACCGCCTCCTCCAAAACTGCCTCCTCTGCTTCTGCCAACCGCACTACCGCCGCCGAGTCACCCACCCTGGTCGAACCAGCTAAACCGAGAGACAGGGTGACCGACGCCAGAAACTGCCTGGTTAAAATTAAGACCCAGCTAGGCCTCTCGAGAAACATAAAAACCGAGATTAAGGCGGAGATCACCCTGGCTTCGGAGAAGCTATACAAATTGGTCAAAGAGGCAGAGTCCGCGACCAAACCAGAAAAGACGGAACTGCCTCAAAAATCGCCTTTACCACCTAAAGCGAACCAGGAGGGGACCGGGAACGAGAGAGAGAGAAGGAGAGGAAGGCATTCAAGAAGATGCTCGATGACCATGCTTCCTTAATAAAAATCAACACGGAAGGCATGGTCAAATTACAAGAGAAGTTAGAGAAGGCCGAACGACAAACCTACGCGAGTGTAGTGTCGTCCGCTGGGAGACATCCTCCGGAGTGAACCGCACTGCACTCGCACCAGCGAGTGCAGTGCGGTCGCCGTGACTACTCGTCGGTCGCCGTGACTACCAAGTCACGGCGACCGACGAGCAGGAGACAGGCGAGGACGTGCTGAATAGGATCAGGAAGGCCGTAAACGCCAAAGAGGGAGGAGTGGAAGTCGAAAAGATCAGGAAGGCCAAAGACAGAAAGGTTATCATGGGCTTCCGAAATAAGGAAGAAAGGGAGAAGGTTAAGACCAGGCTGACAAAGTCAGAAAACCTGGTAGCCGAGGACCTAAAAAATAAAGACCCATTAGTTGTGCTCCAAAACGTTCTGCAGTACAACACGGACCAGGACATCCTCGAGGCGCTAAAGAAACAAAATAAGGACCTCCTCAAGGGACTTGGTGAGGCCTATAGGCTAGAGACAGCCTATAGGAAGCGCACGAGGAACCCGCTCCAGAGCCACGTCGTAATGCGGGTGTCCCCCGCGATTGGCGACGGCTGACGGAGGCTGGGTCGGTACACATCGAGTTCCAGAGGATCCGAGTGGCCGACCGGTCTCCGCTGGTGCAGTGTTCGCTTTGTCTGGGTTACGGTCATGGCAGACGTTTCTGCCAGGAAACCCAGACAAGGTGTAGCCACTGTGGGGGTGCCCACATGAAGGCAGATTGCCCAGACTGGCGCGAGAGTGCGGGACCGACGTGTTGTAACTGCAAGCGCGCAAAGTTAGAAAAGGTTGAGCACAACGCCTTCAGCCAAGAGTGCCCCATAAAGAGGAAATGGGATGCATTAGCCAGAGCAACGACAGCGTATTGCTAAGGTGGTCACCGGCGGAACATCCGACTCAAACAAGAGGCCATACGTAGTAGCCCAAGCAAATCTGCAAAGAAAGGCACTGGCAACAAATGAATTTATGCTTGAGGCGAACAAAAGGAACATGGCCTTTGCACTGCTCCAGGAGCCGTACATCGGAGGCATAGGTAGAATGAAGGACTACCACGGCGCTAGAATTTACCAGTGCAACAGAACGGAGGACGGTGCCGTCAAGACAGCAATCGCTGTCTTTGACGGTGATATAGACGTCCTCCAGTGCCCGGACTTCACCACACCTAACATCACGGTGGTGAAGATGAGGACAGTTGCCTGGGAGATCGTGGTAGCCTCGTTCTACTTCGAACCTAAGCCGGAACCGATAGGGCCATACTTGGAGTAGCTTAAAAAGATTGAGCGGCATTTCGGCCGGCAGATCATCATGGGCGGCGATGTCAATACGCAAAACTCTTGGTGGGGTAGCCAGAAAACCAATAGTAGAGGGAATGAGGTGGCTGGTGCTCTTGAGGAAATGGATTTGTAGATACTCAACGTCGGCGATACCCCGACGTTCTACACAGTTCGTGGTGCCAGCGTCTACTCCAGTAGAGTAGACATAACGGTCTGCACGGCGGATTTACTCGGCCTAGTGGACGACTGGGACGTCGTCGAAGGCCTGACGAGCTCGGACCACAACACCATCACCTTCAGTCTGGCCTTGGAGAAGGCAAGGGGTATACAAATCAGAAGTACAACACGAAAATATAATAGCAGAAAAGCAGACTGGGATCAGTTTCATGAGAAACTGACCCAGTTGCTCTTAGATAAGAAAGTTAACATTCAGGAAATACACAAAATTAAAAACAAAACAGAACTAGAAAACAAAATAGAAATATACCAGAACACAATTATAGATTCAGCCAATAAGAGTATACCCCTTACTAAGCCAAAAAACAAGGTCAGCTTACCATGGTGGTCAGACGAGCTCGCCACGCTGAAGAAGGCAGTCGCCACAAAAAGGCGTAGGATCCGTTGTGCAGCACCCGTTAGGCGAGAGGCCGTCGTCGCTGAGTACCTGCAAATTAAACAAGAATATGAGGATAAATGCAAAAAAGCTCAAACAGAAAGCTGGAAAGCTTTCTGTGAGAGACAAGACGGGGAAGGGCTATGGGACGGCATATACCGCGTCATAGGCAGAATCAAAAAGAGGCATGAGGACTTGCCCCTGACCGTGGACGGAAAGGCGCTGGACAACCTCCACTCTGCCGAATTGCTGGCGGAAACCTTCTACCCCGGGGATAGGGAGGAAGATGACGCAGTGGAGCACAAAATATAAGAGCGATGGCGGAAAAGGTGAACGTCGTGGGCCATGATGAGATTCATGACCCACGTTCACCATCGAGGAGCTAAACTCCTCCCTGCGTTCATTTAACCCCAAAAAGGCCCCCGGGGCCGATGGCCTGACAGCCGATATCTGCCAGCATTCGATTGACCATGATCCGGAAACTTTCCTAGCACTGGCCAATAAGTGCTTGGAGCTGGGCTACTTTCCCGGGACCTGGAAGGAGGCCACAGTTGTGATCCTAAGGAAACCCGGGAAGGAGAGCTACACAGCTCCAAAGTCATACCGACCAATTGGTCTTTTGCCAGTGCTGGGAAAGGTCCTGGAGAAAATGGTCATGAACAGAGTTAAATGGCACATTATACCGAAACTCAGTACTCGCCAGTACGGGTTCATGCCCCAAAGGAGCACGGAAGACTCCCTCTATGATCTGGTGGGCCACATTCGCAGCAAGCTCAGTGAGCGAAAGCTGATAGTAGTGGTCTCGCTAGACATAGAGGGGGCCTTCGACAGCGCATGGTGGCCTGTCATAAGAACCAGACTGGCTGAGGAAAATTGCCCGGTAAATGTGAGGAGAGTCGTGGACAGCTACCTCAGTGACCGAAGGGTCAGGGTCAGGTACGCTGGATTTGAAGTGGTAAGGGAAACCTCGAAGGGCTGTGTCCAGGGATCGATCGGAGGGCCGATGCTCTGGAACACTCTTCTGGACTCCCTACTAAAAGAGCTGGTAGATCGGGAACACTACTGCCAAGCCTTCGCTGATGATGTGGTGCTAGTATTCGATGGCGATACAGCGATCGAGATTGAGCGGAAGGCCAATGACGCCCTCGCCCATGTTTATCAGTGGGGTGTCAGCAATAAGTTGAAATTCGCACCGCATAAGACCAATGCGATGGTAATCACGCGGAATTTGAAGTTCGACGCCCCACGGCTCAGCATGGGAGGGGTAGCCATTGGCATGACGCAGGAAATCAAGATCCTGGGGCTAACAATCGACAACAAGCTTACGTTTAACAAGCACGTCGCCAACGTTTGTCAGAAGGTGACGAACTTTTATAAGCAGTTGTCGAGAGCTGCGAAGGTGCTGACTTTCGCAGCCTCCACCCGGACGTCATCCGCACCATGTACACGGCAGTGGTGGAACCGGTAATAATGTACGCGGCAGGTGCATGGGCACCTGCAGCCACAAAACAGTGCGTCACAAAGAGGTTAAATGCGGTCCAGCGGGGATTTGCACAGAAACTGTGCAAGTCCTATCGCACCGTTTCCCTGAACTCGGCACTAGTGTTGGCGGGGATACTTCCCCTCGACCTCCGAATACGAGAGGCAGCTGCCCTATATGAGGCGAGGAGGGGTTTGCCCCAGTCGGCGCTGGGAGATGGGGACGTAGAGCGCCGCACCGCATTTGCCTCTACACCCCACCCGGCGGAGCATATGAGCCTGCAGTTCATATGCCTGGCAGATCAGGACCAACTTGCAGACCACTGCTCACAAGCAGTGCAAATCTATACGGACGGAGGCAAGATCGACGGCAAGGTGGGGGCGGCATTGCCTTTTTGGAGCAATGGCGCCGAGACCAAATGCCAGAAAGTCAAACTGTCGTCCTACTGCACGGTCTACCAGGCGGAACTGCTGGCCATATGTAAAGCCACGCGGGAGATCACCAAGCAAAAAGACATTACATATGGTATTTTCAGTGACTCGCGATCGGCACTGGAAACGGTCAAAAACCACCGCTCTCTTCATCCCCTCGCAGTCGAAGCCCGGGAGAACCTGAGGCAGTGCAGCATCCAAAACAAGCATGTTGCTCTGTTTTGGATCAAGGCGCACGCGGGACTGGAGGGGAACGAGAGAGCCGACCAGTTGGCAAAAGAAGCGGCATTAAAACTAAAAAATAAACCAGACTACGACCAGCGCCCGGTTTCATTCGTCAAGCGACAAATCCGTCAGGATTCACTCGTCGAATGGAACCGGAGATACTCAAGGGTGATACAGCCGCCACCAAAAAAATATTTTTCCCGGACGCCGTGGAGGCATATAAGACCGTCAGAAAATTGAGATCATCAGGGCATTTAACGCAAGTTTTGACGGGGCATGGTGGGTTTTCAGAATACCTGAACAGGTTCAAGTGTAAGGAAAGCCCATCATGCACCAGTGACGATGACGTAGCCGAAACGGCGATCCACGTTATCACGGACTGCCCGGTATATGCCCTAGACAGGTTTAACACTGAACAGCAGCTAGGGCTACAGATCACACAGGGCAACTTAAAGGAACTAGTATCAAACAAAAAGTATAGAACAGAATTTACAGAATACTGCCTAAAAGTAACACAAAAGGTAGTAAATAAAAATAAGTAAACAATAACACCAACGCTCGAAATCCTACATTGCTATGTAGGATCGGAAGCGAACAGAGCAATAAACATCTGCAAACCAAACAGAAACCCGCTATTGCTAATGTGATATACTGATGTTAAATATAAGAAATTTTATTACTAGGATAACATGTTAAACTTAAGACACTCGTCAAGAGACTGGAGTAAATGAATGTATAGATAATAAGACAATGTAAAAATTTTGACCTTTAATAAAACGAGTCCCCAAGGTCTCGGACCATGTCCGGGGAACCTCCCTAGTTCGCAGAGCGCCGAGTGGTAGGCGCCGTCTTCAATTTAAAAAAAAAAAAAAAAGGCCCTACACTACCCTACCCTACACTACCCTACCCTACCCGACCCTACCCTACCCTACCCTAACCTACCCGACCCTACACTACCCTACAATACTCTACCCTACACTACCATACCCTACCCTACCCTACCCTACCCTACCTATATAGCCTATGTCCTTTCCCAGGTCTCAAACTGTGTTCATACCAACTTTCATCTAAATCGGTGCAGCGGTTTAAGCGTGAAAAGGTAACAGACAGACAGACAGAGTTACTTTCACATTTATAATATTAGTATGGAAGTATGGATTTACAAGTTATTTATAGCACAGCACTTAGGTACTGTTTTTTCTGTGGCTGCTATTCGTAACAGACTTCAAAAAAGATTTAAAGTAATAAATTAATGCTGACTATTACGTGTACTTAATGCAGTTTTTAAAGTTGATGCTTTCAGTTCGATTTGCTTTCAATTCTACGGTATAATTTATTTTTACAGATTTGGTTAGTTTACACGACTTCGGCGTTTGTGGTTGATTTTGTAAATTCGTCGACGAGTTTGAGCTTGATAAGATGGTTAATGGAAATATACTTTATTTTAATTGCCTATCCTTCAGAATCTATAAAGCTGGAGACAGGCTACTTACCTGCACAAAAAAAAACAATTAAATATATTTTAAAACAAAGCCTCGTAGCTATCAAATTTTTAATCTCAGCCTCATTCAAAAACATATTACGGTGTAAATCTTCGGCTAAAAGACTAATTAAAAAAGTTTAATTGTAAGTAAACAGTTTTATTTTTTACTATCAACACAATAGCATTCTTTTGATTGTCTGCGAGGGTTTTGTGAAAGTGAAAAATAATAAAAAGTAATTGAGAGTGGATGCAGGCAGGGCAAAAGATTTGTCATCAACGTCAACGGTCGTGGGCTTAAAGTGATCATTTGGTCCATTACCATAGGCTACAGACCTCGGAGATGCCACAAAAGCTGTTACTAGGGACGACAATTGTCAAAATATTCGATAAAAACCAAGCGTGTCACTGATACATGACCGACACTAATTCATAATATACAGGCTTTGATTGTCGAAGATAACAGAAGTAGTGCGCTCAACACACTCGTCTCTAAAGCAGTACTAATAGAATTATTTGTGCGGAAATCTTACTCGAGAGTAAGATTTCAATGTAACCATGAATCTCGGCACTAGATATCGGTACTGATATTGTCCTCGAGGCTCCTGCTAGAGGCGGCACTGTTAACACTTCCAATAGAAACCAACCCTACGCGCGAAACGATACAAAAATATTGAATGGAGACTATAACGGAAGTTGTTCGTTCAACACACTTTCTCTACTACTGCCGTGTCTAGTCGCTGACTACGGCCCGGTAATCCCTGGCATCGGACATTACAGTAACTGTTACCTAGTTAATCTCCTGCCCAGTTTACCCCCCGTTGTCATGCGGGTTAACAATGCAAACAACACACATCTGCCCACGTAAAGGCTTTTTCATCCCACCATCTCGGAAAGAGTATTTTTAATCTTCAATATCTGAGTGGAAAAGCCGTTTTTATTCACTAGAGGATAAAGTAAATTGAATTTAGAACATCTTGTGCACTAAGTTTGTGAATTAAAAAAAACATTAAACCTATTTACTGCTACCTCTATGGTGCCGAATATATCATACAACTTTTTTTTAATTTGTTAAAAACTCAGACTCGGAATCTTCTTGGTGTTCTTTTTTCAATTTGCTTTGTACGCGGTTCTAACCATCTCCCTCTCTCTCCAACATTCACGCCAAGGGAATCCGATGAATCGGTACAACTATTAAGTATGACAGATAGTTTACCGAAAAACAGTACACAAGTGACTAACACCAATATTACAGTACCAAACAAAAATATTACACTCAATTTAAATAACTGTAGCAACGTTACTTTAAAATTTTCTTAATTATACCTTAGTATTATTTTGTTATAATTTAATAGTACATTGTTCACCGAGAGGAGAAAGTGACCGATTACCGTCGAGGGTGTCGTTTGAAGCCCGAGCCGTAGGCGAGGGCTTTAAAACACCCGAGATCGGGAATCGCACTTTCTGTCGAGTGATACATAGTGCTTTATACTACACCTACGAGGAAAATAAAAAACTAAATCTTTACTAATTGAAATTTATATTGAAATTGTTGCAGTTAGTGAAGCTTAATGTAACACTTTTCACATGTTCTTTTTTCAAATTGTTTGACACCATCCAACACACAGCTAGTGGCCAGTGTCATTTTGCGAACTTGGAGATAAAAACTCACCGTAAAAACTTTTTGGCTTTTGATATTTAGGTTACCAGCGCATAGTCTTACCCAAAATTAAAAAAGAAAACCACGTAAGAAATGGATTTTCATACACTTTTCTCTCCCGCTCAGATGCGTTTTCTCGCCGCATGTTTGTTCGATATGCAATGACGTACTTTCTACCGTAAATTTGATAAATTATCAAGGTACTTTCCGAGCAGGTGTAGTATAAAGATTATTCTGTAAAACTTACCTGTCATAATGTAGTAATTAATACCTAAACTGAAATAAAAGTGTACCTATCTTGTGATTGTAAACGTTTTTTATACTACACCTGCTCGGAAAGTACCTTGATACTTTATCAAATTTACTGTAGAAAGTACGTCATTGCATATCGAACAAATATGCGGCGAGAAAACGCATCTGAGCGGGAGAGAAAAGTGTATGAAAATCAATTTCTTACGTGGTTTTTCTTTTTTAATTTTGGGTAAGACTATGCGCTGGTAACCTAAATATGAAAAGCCAAAAAGTTTTTACAGTGAGTTTTTATCTCCAAGTTCGCAAAATGACACTGGCCACTAGCTGTGTGTTGGATGGTGTCAAACAATTTGAAAAAAGAACATGTGAAAAAGTGTTACATTAAGCTTCACTAACTGCAACAATTTCAATATAAATTTCAATTAGTAAAGATTTAGTTTTTTATTTTCCTCGTAGGTGTAGTATAAAGCACTATGTATCACTCGAGAGAAAGTGCGATTCCCGATCTCGGGTGTTTTAAAGCCCTCGCCTACGGCTCGGGCTTCAAACGACACCCTCGACGGTAATCGGTCACTTTCTCCTCTCGGTGAACAATGTACTATTTTTTGCATTTAGTAATTTCCTCGCTGAGGTGGAATGAAAAGTTACGTGTTGCACTCGAGTGCAAAGATTTTTCACCTCGTGCTCTTTTAATTCCCTCGCTAACGCCACAAAGTATGTAAGCGGCGGCGTGCTAACGCTCAGGATTCTAATTTTGAATCACTTGCTGCGCTCGTGATTCAATTTTAGAATCCTTCGCTTGCTCGGTCATCAAAATTGAACACGCGGTTAAAAAGCAACTTTGCACTCTTGTATTACAAATAACTATTATTTCATAATCCTTATTGAAGGTGATCCAGTATACATTCTGAGTATGGTCACGTTTCAGCCGTGTCATTATACCGCACCCCTGGAATTATTTTTAATCACATGTTTACGTACAGAGGTGGCAATTAAAACATTGTTAGGGTTTTTGGAATACACTGATAATAGTTCGATCTATTGTTGTAGGCTTTCGAACGTATATTCGATATAGTCCAGCAATATCTTTTATTGATTTTATTATACCCACCCACAGATTACTATAATAATCATAGGGAACAACATAAGCCTACTTACTATTCTACGGCAATTGCGAGACTCACTAAGAAAAATAAGTTACTATGGTACTCCTGGATCGGCTGGCTACTAATATTGGCACCTTCATAAACCCATTATGTATTTAAGTTATGTAAGGCACTTCGTGCTGTAATGGGCACACAAATACCTAAATTCTGCGTACCTACATAACGTACCTGCATATTCTAATGTGTGGGGATGTACGTATGTCTCTGTCAGGGCTCGTGGGTAAATAATAACTGTCACAAGTCGATCTTCAAGATTAAGTAACGCTTGCCGAGGTCGGTCCGTGGGTGGGTGACCGTGCGGGACTCGTCCGTGCCTCGGCAGGTGCAATACCCGCAGCTTCGTCCGCGAGGTATTAGTACTTCTCCCAATATCTTCATAAATTATAGCCTATAATTATGTGTTATTCTGATGTATAAGCTATATTTCTGTAAAGATTCATCAGAATCCTGAACAGATTAGTAATTAGTAGTTTTTGCCTGAAAAAAAATAACATCTATCCATCCATCCATACTCACACACTTTCACGTTAATCTTACTAATAATAGTATACAGTATGACGTTTAAATAACGTGTTCTTACAACACTTTCATGGAGTCTAACTCCATTACCTTTCTCTATAAATTACCTTGTAAATCCTCAAAGAATTACAATTTACAAGACACTTCATAAACTCCAAAACTATAAGAAAGCAGATATCAAATAAACCAGGTTCATATTCTTACTAACTTTGATTACTTGAGGACCGCAAGAGGAATTTTAAACGCGTTTTAGTATATTCCAAAGTGCTCCCCACGTATCCAGAAATCTGAGTGGAATACCTGAATACTGGCTTTGTAGGTTAGAAGTAACTTGTTATGTGGGGACATGGATAATGTTGATCTTACTTGTAAGTTGGTACATAGTTATGTAAATGTAAAATTATGTATCATTTTTGACGTGGATCATACCATACCATTATGTAATCTTGGATTAAGACAATGTTTCATCTTAGCTTCTTAAATTATATAGGTAATGTAGACGGAAAATTGTATGTTTATTTTTTTACATATTTCATAATATAGATATTTTATAAAAAATATAGATGGCTATTGCCATTTAAAAAGATTTTTTAACTAAACTGTATATAATAAAGTGAACACAACAATTAAATACTAACACACACTTACAGAGGTGTTTCCTCCTAAATTAGCTTTAGGTAAAACGGGATCGAACGCGATTCATGTACTTACAAAAATAACAAGATTAATCAGATGAAAAACGCTAGTTACGTCGGCACGGTTTCTTTGTATGGGATGAGGCATCTGTATGCTAGTATTATATTATCTGTGGCTTTAGATAAGTTCGTAGTTATTTCAGTTTTATTTTCGCAACCGATATCTATTATTTTCTAGAGTGAGAATTCACAACACACATAAACCAGAACTATTATTAATATTATTATTCGATCCTCATTGGTAAGTGTTCACTATTATTGATGAAATCGAACACTGGCACTTTATACTTTATCTATTTCATAGAAGAAGTGATGAGGATTTTTTCCGCTTTTTGCGCTGCTAGTGCCATCTCCTTTACTTTTATCCGATGTACTTTGCCGGAGGGCGTAACGGGTAATGAATCTACGAAGAAAAGACCGCCGTTCACTAGCTTGCCTTCCATGTTCTCTGAAAACAATAAGTTAGCAATTGAGTAAGAATGAAGAATGAAATTGTTCAGTCGTGTGGCTGGCCGTTAGTGATAAATCTGAAACGTGTGAGGTGTCGTGAGCGGCAATAGATCGTGCCACCTGCTATACTGAATAAGAACCTCGGCCGACGGAAGACATAAAAAATCTGTTTAGCGTGCCTTCGCAATAAAGAACATTACGATTGCTTTACGATTTAATAACAGATTTTAATTAAGTCGTTATAATTGGTGCCTTCCCAACTGATTTCATCTCTGATAATTTTGTTGATAATATTATATAAATTAAGACCACCAAAGAGAATTATAAATATTATCTCTAATGCCGAGCCTCAGGGGGGTAAATTCCGTTCGCTTGGCTTCACATCCATCATCAGCTGTTTATAAAGCAGATTAAATACAGATTATTTTTAATGAACATTATCTTTGGCGGCGTTATCTAAACTATGAATTTATTAGACCGACTAGCAGCCCACCCTGACTTTTCCCGAGTTATAAATTCTATTCGTACATAATACTATATAACCTATGTCCATCTGGAATACAAAACTTAGTAACCCCCTATGGCCAGTATTTAAGAAGAGTTAGTGTGTTACTTCGGAGACACACTAAACCAATTTAAAAGGTGTCCATTGTATTTGTTTTCTTTCAGTATTTATTCTAAGCCATGATGTCACAAGAAATCCACTATCGGGAGCTTCAAAACTGTTTGATCAAATTTATTAATTTCACTTGTTTTAACTGTTTTATCTGTAACTTCTTTTATCTGTATTAACACAAAATCAATCAATTAAACTCGTTTTCAGCTTTCCAGAGAAATAATCATGGAAAACAATATTTAATAAAAATGTAACGAGCAAGTATGTAATGCAAAAAAACGACCTTCTTTGGTTGTTGATTATTCTGTTTGTTGCAATTTGAAAATGAACGAAATGCTTTTCGGGTAAAAATGTAATGCACGGTTCTGAGTGTCACATAAGCCCGAGCAGCCCCTTATCTCAATTAGTATGTTTATATTTTATTCCGTAGAATCGCATACATGTATTTCACAGTTTCTGGAATAGCAATATTACAAACAGTGAATCAAAGGACATGGCATGATGGTAAAGCAAACAGATTTCATATTTCTGCGTTGATTTCGCTGCTGAAAATGAAATATATTCGGTAGACACAGTTGCGCGTTATTTTACAAATGAATATTATTACTGCGCAAAAAACGGGCCAACTGTTACACAAGTAATTATGACATGCGATATGAGTTTTCTTGAATCATCGGATGAAAACACGGATTTATGAGTGCTGTTTCTCAAGTTGGTGTTCTCGTCACATATACACAGCTACCTATTGTACCTATATATTTTGTTTGATATAAACTCGAATTATATTGTGTTCTCTTGATAAGCAATATGTAAGTAAAGATTTAGAATATAATCCTATATTTCGCCAAAGAGTTGTTTTGGGAAATTGTAATACCTAGATCTCTTGAAACAGACAAGCTAGCTAACCTTGTGTTAAGCTTGGGCGTAACCGAAACTGAACAAGTAGGTTATCTTAAGTTACTACTATTATAAGTGAGAAAGTTTTATAGGTGGATGTTTGTTACTCAAGCACAATAGAACGACTGCACAGATCTGGATGAAATTTGGCACACAGATAAATTATAGTCTGGTATAGCACATAAGCTAATTATGTTTTTATGTTTACGCGAACGAAGTCGCAGACAACAGCTAGTGTACATTATCATAGTCAAGCCAAAAAATAGGTCGGCCTGAAATATTTTCCTACGTCACAAACCGGTAGATTCTTAATTATGTGACCTCTACTAGAGACATGTTTATTGGCCGAATGAATGTCAACCTTACACAAATGGGCAAATTACCAATTAGTTTTATTGAACACTGATACACCTATCTAACTATTTATCGATATACTAAAGATACTTATGTGATTGGGGGAGATTATTTACTTCGTATTATAACTGATTAATCTTATAGCTTTGGCCAATTATGACACAATAAATCAAATATTTCCAATGGTTATCATATCATAGGATTATATTCAATGGCAATTTAAATTAAGTAATATAATAATATAGATCAAGGGATAGATACACAATTAGGTACTTTAGGTTTGCGAGTTATATTGTAAGTATTTTTTTTCTGTTAGTCTTACTTTTTGATCAAAGGATTTGTTTTAGTCTGTTTTAATTATAATATTATGATTTTTAGAAAATGTTATATTGTTGATGAGACCATAATTTCACGCAATATGCTTACTTAAGAGCAGTCAGAGTGATTCATGTAGGTACAAAGATATAACACTCAAATTAATATTGCTCGCCGTATGGCTTTATTGTGAACTGAGGTATCTTTCTAATATTGAAAATGTGAAAGTTTCTTTTTAATTACGATAAAAGGGTTGCACGGATTTGGATGAAAATTTACACACATGTAGTTTATAATTTGGATTAACACATATAACACTTTTTTTCTCGATAAACGTGATCACTATAGGAAAATAATAAAACTTTTTAAGCGGGCGAAGCCGCGGGAATATGCTAGTTTTGTAATAAAAAAGATTAAGAAGTAAATACTTACTTCTAACTAAGTCAAAGATCTCCTTCGAGTTAAAATTGTCTCCGTTCCTCCTCTGTACGGCTACGATAGGTATTTCCATACATTCTAGTTCAGGCAAACTGACCACGCAGGTATCCACCACAAATGGATGACTTTTGATGATTCCTTCTATTTTCGAAGGTGAAATCTGTAAACAAAACCATTTATTAATACTTAAAAGTAAAAACACTAATGTGGTTTCGAATACCTTCCATGCCCCCAATTTTTAAAAAAGCATTTGTAGCAAAAATAAATGTTAAACACCACATAAGCACAAAATATAATAAACCTGTAATTTTTTTGCATTAAAGCAGAGATTGTCATGGCGCTTAACTCCAAATATTCAATTCAGTAACTTGTCCATAGTCGTCTGCGTAATTTCTTTCAATAAATATAAATACATACTTTATAATATGCATTTAGTGCCTCTTCATGCAACAAGTAACATTTCAAGTATTCATAAAAGGACTCTAAGTAATAACAACATTCTCAAGCCTACTTGGCTACACGAAAATAATTTATCTGCAAGAATGAATATATAATATCGCAAGTTCGCAACCACTTTTGAGTGGCTGCGTTTCCAGGGTTCCAAAAATGAATAAAACTGCTCATGTGAAAGACCTCTTTTAAAATAAATCGTATCATTTTTAAACATCAATGAATGGAAGACAATGGTAATAATATTAGAAAATTAAAATGTTTTCTTGAAATGGAAACATTGAACTGTAAACGGGCACCCAGGATTTGCTAGATATTTTTCTTGCAAAATAAGTCTTAGTTTTCTCTTGTCGCATATAAACCGACTCGAGACAGTGCGCCACTGGAAGAATCAGAGCGTGAGAGAAATAAGTCTAGCTAAGTTTACGCTGACTGAGTTTTCACGTTATTTTAGAGGTTTTGTCTGTCCAATAATATTATTCCAAACGAAACTTTCAGCCCGAATTGGTACATTTAATTTGATTGCATTGCCATGTTACGCATCATTGATATTTTTAATATCCGATGACTCTATTCGTGCATTTAATTCATTGGAATTATTTTCTTTCTATTTCAACCTTGATTAGAATTTATAAACACTAATAAAAATGTAAAAAGATTCTTCTCTCACCACAAAACCGTAGTGCCTAATTAAAAGTCTCTTGCGCTCCACAAAGTAGTAGTAATCTTGTTCGTCCTTGTAGAACATGTCTCCGGTCTTGAGCCAGCCGTCATCTGTGAGCATGGTCTGCATCTCCTCGGGATTGTTTAGGTAACCCTAGAAATTGAATCAATATTGTATGAACATGCCCCAAAAACGTCAATAACGTAAACGAACGTGAAGGTTTCTTCAGCGTTCATGTCTGTATTCAGAATCTGAAATTGTTATACATCAAAAAATAAAAAATAATATTAGATATTTTATTAACTTCAGTTATACAAGAAAACAATATGTAGCGTTACAACTAGGGAAAAGAGTGTTTACGATGAACTCTGCCAGAGTTTAAGATTTAAATTTTACTACCACCATGAATTAATAGATATCGTATCATCTGCGTAAATGCTGCGAACAATTATTTTGAGACATTTTGCATAGTTGTTAATATAGATATGAAATAGGGTAGATAGATCGAAATAGAGTCACAAACTAGCTATTCTATTTGGTTTTAAAGGTTCAATACTGCGCTGTGTATTTTCCAAAACAGTGTTGCTTTTAACACGCAAACCGCTACACAGTACCGTACAGCTATAATATTCAGAATACTTTATTGAGTTACTGTGTAAGTCGGGGCCGAAGCAGTATTAGCGGGCAGGTAAATTATGAATGTGTGTTCATCCTTAGGGCATTATCATCCGCGGCCTACGGATTTACTAACGGTTTTCCGTTTCAGGGATTGAGTTCTGAGAACCTTTCTCAAACATTTTACTTTGCTAACTGGTCTAGTATTTTTGGACTATATCATCGAATATTATATGTTTTTTCTAGCTATGTACGACGAAGATATACATTTAGGTAGAAAAGCCCTCAGAGCACGTTCACCTTAAGATAGAGTGACTTAAATGAGTGTGTTACCTTACTTAGAAATGTGTAACGCCGAATGACACGTCCCCGTAAGTTTACTAATACGAAACACTTAACTACGAATGCACGCTATCACGGAAAACTTAACGCCGTAGCCATGCGATCTCGAATAACCAAATCTTTAGTTCAAAATAATGTTTATGAAGTTAGTTTTTACCTTGAAGAAAGCGTCTCATTTAAGCCACAATTCACCAGTTTTGTAAGTTCCTTCCAAAGATTTGCCATCATCACCAATAAGCTGCAAATAAATTTATTATTAAAAAGGTCAGTTTATTCAAAATTTAAATGCAAGATACCACATTTTCATATAAATAGGTAGCTTATATCAGTCATTTAAATTTGTATCACTAAAAAATTCTAAAAATAATCAATCATTGCTATCAACGAATGTATCTGATATTTTTATAATTTATTCTGTTTTAAATATATTGCTAAACGCTGAAATAATTATCTTTTTTGTAATCATCATTATTACGTCATAGTGATGTCATATTTTTATAAAATTGTTGTTATTCTGAATTCTTTAGCAGCATATTCACAAACGCGTGTAATTAAAGAAACGATAATATACCTTGAACTCGTATTTAGATTGTGGCTTGCCAGTTGATCCGAATGGAGTGTCGCCGTCAAAATCAAAGATGGGAGTCGATAGTTCAGTCATTCCGTAAGCCAGGTATAAGAAAGCTCCACACATACTCTGCAAACAAAAACAAGTTGAATCTTGATATCGATGACTCTTAATATAATTTTGAGACCTGTAAACTACTAATATAATTCCCTTTCAAAGTGATAACATTTGTATCCCATATAAAATACATGCAGAGTTCATAGATATACTATCCCTAGATATTTCACCTTGGCATATTTCCCGAGGAGAAATATCTAGCGAGAACACCTCAGGCAATAAAGGCAATTATATTATAAAGGCCGACCCGTCGAGTTCATGAAATTAGGTCAAAAAAGAACAGCGATTCTTTCCTTTTTTTTCTTGTGATTTTACAAATACTTACTCTAAGTCTGTCCAGTATCGGCTTCTCTATAGCGGCCCCACCTATAAGAATGTGCTTGAAACACGATAAGTCACAAGATTTTTCAGCCACATTCAGAAAATGACCCAATAAATACGGCGTAAAAGCAGTAGTGTTGGGCTGAAATATTATCAAAACTTATTAGTATCAAGTTGGTAACAATCACAGAAGCAACTATTATCATATTATAGAAAGCAAAACATTTTTTAATTTGGGTTTATCATCCAATGACTTTTCCCGCCCAGCAGAGCGAGCGGGCGAGTCACACTTTTATTGACTTAAACCTTCCCATGTTCCTTAAGTTGCTTTTGCCAGGGCCGCGGTAACTCTCTTTCAAATTTATCCGCGACCCAGACAGGCATCAGCCCTAGCGGACCTCGTCAGTTTCTGCTGACATCTCTATGAGGCACGTGTGGAACATTCGCGCCGTCGACTCGGGCCTGGTCCTTATCGGACGGTGAGCTACCCATTACCGCCGTCTGCAACCCCATGCCTACGGTGGCCGAGTATCGGCTTGCTACTTTCGACGCCCAGGGCGTCTCCTGCGGTGGCTAGAGGCGAGAGGGCGTGTCCGTTGCGTCTCCCTCTCGCGTTCCGCCTCCTCTTTCGCGAGCATTACTACTTCGCAGAAGGAGGAGACAGCTTCCCATGCCCTCTCGCTCCGTACCATGGACTGGACCAGGGCCGGGCGCAAGAGCTAACTAAATAAAAGCTCTTAACTAAATAATTCATGACTGAGTGAATCTTTTGGACTGGGCAAGGGACTTTTTTGTGCACAATTAAACAAGGAATAAACTTGCTGTGAGCACATATTGCAATAAAATCAAAACTTTACGAGAATTAAGCATAAAACTGATTTTCATGGACTTTTCAGGCAACGTTACTGCTACCATAATGAACGTAATTCCGGTGAAAGTACTTATCTAGGATTTCTTCCGCAGCAAATGTCTTTATTGCTTGGACTATTACTTATTTTGACATTACCAGTAGTAAATTATCTTTTGCAAACGACGGAATGGTATTCTAAGTTAAAAATCTAGCTGAAAGAATAAATGTTTGAATGTTAAGAATTTTTTCAGAAAACATGTCTATGATAACGGAATTCACTTATTTGCAATTATATTGCTTCAGAATAAATTAAGCTATAATTAGGTTTGTTAGATCTTTTCTTGCGAAGAATACTTACTTAAGGCGGTACCCCGAGCAAAACGCCGCGCAACCCTTTTTTTGTGCTGTTTTTAGGAGCTATCTACTCGTTATTTCAAAAGAAATATCAATTAATAAAAATACATTAAATTTCTACATAATATTGATTCTAAAATGGTATATTTAGTTTTTTTTTTAAATGTTGTATATATTTCACTAATCTACTTCCAAAAAAACATAAAAATGAGAAATAATTATTGATATTATTCATCTCCTCGTAAAGTGTTCATTGATTATTTTTTGTACTAACACTAATGGATAGACAATTTAATAACGAACATTTTTGTAGAATTATTTTTTTCAAAAGACCAAAATTTGATTTTATAAAGATTTTATTCTAAAATCTGAGCGTATTCACTACTGTAATTCATGCGCCACCAGTGCCGCTAGACCAATAGGAACGCTCATATCTCATGCCGATTTTTTGGTCAGGGTACCGTCTTAAGATTTGATTAGACTTTTTTATTGTTTGATTAGCAAAATAATTTGTAAGTAGTAATTTCGCTGTACGAAATTTATAATTTAATTATAGAACACATGGTTTAGGTTTTTATAATGCCTATAGTTTTGGGCAAAATCAGTGATATTTTTTATGGACAGTAGACTACAGTAGAATTATTTTCTTCATAACTCTCAGCAAACTTCGTGTTTCGTCAGTCGTCGGAATTCTATCAGTTGCCCTTTGTACTTGGTGCAGACCGGATGCTCTCAATCAACTTGGAAGTATATAGAGTTGTTAATAATCTTTTAACTTAATGTAAAAATGAGACAAAAGCTGCTATTTTTGCAGCTCTATATATTCCACACGGAAATCAAAACAAAACAACATTAAAGTACTTTGTTCTAAATACAAATTTATTACACACGATAAATCTAATAATTACTGGACATGGAAACTTGCATTCGTTTGTATTCGGAAATGCGATGATTGCCGAGGGACATTAAAAAATTGTTGTACTGTACATACACATCAAGTAGTGTCAAATGAACACGCAGTACTTGAGAGTCGCCGCGGTGTAAACTATGAATGCGAACACGTATTCTTTACTGAGTTATTTCAGTTTAACCGTACTTTGCTTTCGCCTTATTAGTTTTCTTTTAAATTTTTGCACCTGGCACTTGCAGCTATGAGTTTTCGTGATTTTTGTAGAGGTGTAACTAATATATTCGTAATAGGTACAGGTATTATAATGCAAACCACGTATTTTCGTGTTAGGATAAGTTAATATGAGTAATAGGTTACCAGGTATTAGTCAAATAATAGTCTTGCGAGCGCATATTTTCGACGTCCGGAAATATTATTTCGGAATTTCGAGCGTGACTGAATTCGGCAAAAGGCAAACAATAGATTGTAAATGTTAATATGTACTAAATAGATAACATAGTAAACCATATGAAAAACAAAATAAAATAGTAGAAAAAGAAATTAATTAAAATATTAGTAGGTATTTGATAAGAAAAATGAATACCTATATTCAATAATAATGAATTGTACATAGGCAATTAACTTTTTAAATACGCCAATATAATCGACGTTGACATTCCTAAGCCAGTTAATGTATGATGGTAGATTTATTCACCGTTTCACTTCTCTAACAGTTTCACTATTTATCGTGCATATTCACGGGTATCTTGTATTTCATATTAATTATTGTGGGGATATTAAACAGGTATCAATAATATATTGAGTAGCTAATACTGAATCGGTTTACTAATTTGACTAATACCCAGTAATGGTATGGTATCATTCCTAATATGCGATATCTTATATATTTTATCTAAAAGGGGATTATCTTAGGGTCATCCTAATAATACAACTCTAGATTTTTGAATCCATATTTTATTATGTAGTAAGTAATAGGTTGAATACACCTGGTGGAATACATTTTAGGATTTTCAGTCCTTTGAAATACCTATAAATAACTGAGAATTCGTAGGTATACAATCAAACTCAATATTCCTAGTAATTCAGCTGATCATTAAATAAACCGTATTGCAATCAGACCTTTCGCTGAATTTGAAACTGATATGATTAGTCAAATTATTTATAATGATATTAAACTCTTTATTCAGACTGATTTTGGATCTGTATGTAATAAAATAAAATATTAACAAATGAATTTAACATTAAATACATCACTTAAAACTAGCAAGAAAAATAATCTTCTTTAGATTGCGTAAAACTTAGATTTATATATCAAGTTTAGAGACGTTTATTTAAATTTCTTAAAAAAATGTTTCATATTCGCAATAAATTCAAGACAAATTAATGAAAAAAATATAGGCATGTACCTGGCAAATCATTTCTGGATCACTTCTCATGGCCTCCAAGGCAATGAAGCCGATGTGCACATTTTTCTCATTGAGGCTATACTGCTCAGCAGCTGGCTTTCTTTCTAAAACGGTTCACACGGTCCGTCATTCATTATATCAGCCATTCAATGTCAGCCATTTCTAAAATAACACCTTTTAACACAATAATTCACAAAACAAGTATTTCTACTGTAACGTAGAATAGATCTAGCTAGCAGAACTTTTCCCACTAATACATGATATGATCAGCCGTAAGCGTTTATATATGTTTCACTTATTATTTTTAACTATACAGTGATTGCGTTATAAACATTTTTATATGTGTCTGTTAATGTTTGTTCTACTTCTAGTTTTACGGTAAGCCTAATTTAAATGATAGCGATATCTTCTGTATGATTTAAAATTGTGTCATTCTTCACCTGCTTCACCTTCTTAAAGGTAAACCACGAGGAGTGACTGAAAAAGCAACAAAATAGGTTCATGCGGCATTTTTTTCCTCACGTCCGACAAGTGTCATGCGGGGATTTCAGCCTAGGGTATTTTTAAAATTATTGCAATTATAAAAAAGTTAATAAAATCAAAAAACCCGACTGCTTATGCCCAGGGATTCCCAAACTATTTTGGGTAAGAGACTCCTTTTCCAAAATGAGCTATACATATTCGCGAACTGGCTGTCCAAAACTATAAATATCCTCCGACTGCACAGCATGATTTTCTTCCTGTTTACATCTTTTTAGTTCGCTTGAGCAGTCGGGTTTTGTAATAACCTCTAAAAATTATTCATTTTAATACCCCAGTTGATGGGCATAGAAAAAATAAAATGAGACCCCCACAATATGGCGCCCAAAATCCACCATGTTTCTTTTTTTACCCGACTGCCGAAGGAGGGTAATGTGTTTATCAGTCTATTTATGTATGTTTATATGTTTGTTCCTATATGGCGTTCCAGAGACCACCGCGTTGGCCGATTTTGATGATTTGTACGTCAATCGATTCGTCTTAACCCTGCGAGTGTCACTGGCTACATTAAAATTGGACAATAGAAAAATGGCGGATTTTGAGCGCCATTTTGTGGGGGCCTTGGTCTGGCCTTGCATTGGCCTGGCCTTGAACTGGCCTGGCCTTGGCCTTGGACTGGCTGAAGACTGGCCTTGGACTGGACTGAGACTGGCCTGGGACTGGACTTGCACTGATCTTGGTCTGGCCTTTAGCCGGCCTCGGACTAGCCTTTTTCTGGCCAGGAATTGGACTGGACTTAGCCTGGCCTTTGACTGGCATTGGACTGGCCTTGGAATGGCCTTGGACTGGCCTTGGTCTGGCCTTGGATTGGCCTTGGACAGGCCTGAGACTGGCCTGAGACTGGCTTGAGACTGGACTGAGACTGGCCTTGGACTGGCATGGCATTGGACTGGACTTGGCCTGGCCTTGGACAGGCCTTAGCCCGGTCTAGGACTGGACTGGACTTGGATTGGCTTGGCCTTGGCCTTGGCCTTTGCCTTGCCCTTTGCCTTGGCCTTTGCCTTGGCCTTGGCCTTGGCCTTTGCCTTGGCCTTTGCCTTGGCCTTTGCCTTGGCCTTGGCCTTTGCCTTGGCCTTTGCCTTGGATTTTGCCTTGGCCTTTGCCTTGGTCTTTGCCTTGGCCTTTGCCTTGGCCTTGGACTGGACTGCCCTTGGACTTGGACTGACCTTGGACTGGCCTTGGACTTCAAATGGTCTGGCCTTGGACTGGCCTGGCCTTAGCCTTGGCGTTGGCCTTGGCCTTGGCCTTGGCCTTGGCATTGGCCTTGGCCTTGGCCTTGGCCTTGGCCTTGGCCTTGGCCTTGGCCTTTGCCTTGACCTTGGATACTCGTCTTGAGACACTGTGGTAAGTCGGACGAGAAGATACCGCGCAACTACCCGAACGCTGCCCAGCCGAGTCGGATTCAACGGTTGACCTCTTTCTCGAAGTTGGCCCTACCCAACTGGATCGTTTATCCCAGGTATAAATAGTCGCACACAACTTCGAGTGTAGAGTTCATCATGCCATATAAAATTAGGTAAAATGAAATTATTTCAATTATTAATTATTTTCTCAAACATGCTTGTAAATTTGGGAATAACAATAATTGTTTTCGTGTTAAAGTGTTATTTTGTGGTTTTTTTTCAATAAACATCGTTCTGTTTGCAAGCCATTTCGAAATTTAAATAAAATCTTTGATAAGTAATCTCCTTGGTTGCCATGTTTCGAAGTAAAAGATCGTTCCATTTTTAAATAACACGACAGATATGAGTTTACGATGTAATTTATTTGGCCACTAGACACGACAGATATGCATTTTCATACAACTTTTGGCGGCCGCTGCTCGGATATATTTGGCCAGTACAGCAATTTCGATCTATCTCGAAAAAGGTGGTCAAAATAATGCTCTAATTTCCAAGCATGTTTGAGAAAAGTACTATACAAGCCTTGGCCACAACTAGGCATTGATGGACTTACGTGTGTGTGCCTTGGCTTCGCCTCGGCCCACATTTCACATCAATGCCACTTTTGCTGGCCGCTGCAGTAATGTACTATATCGTTTCATCGTTATATTAAAAAAGTATACTAAATGAAATTAGGTCACATGATCATCAGATCTTTTGTAATTAATTCAAACGTTACACAACCTTTTAAATTACAGCAACAATGCAATAAAGCAATGTTTGCGTAATCTCTGCTAGTTTCACAGATTTAACTTCGATAAATAATACTTGAAATGAACAGGCTTCATTTCAGTGTTTTCTTTTTTGTTGCGTTTTACTTCAGTTTTCATCATAATCTTCTGAAATTCGTTAAGATCTGAGAACTCCTGTGTAGACTTACAGCATTTCTCCGGTTGATGTAGCAAGACAAATGATACAGACAAGAAATAAATCTTAACGAAACTGTCCAAAAATTAAGACAATAAATGAGACTTCATTTGCTTCAGTCACTGACATCATAAACATTCGTTTCAACTATTTCTTGACATAACATTACTTTAATATTTGTCATAATAAGATTATCATACACTGATTACGTCAGAATTATATTCAACTAGGTAAGTGGTAACAATTTGACATGAACAGCTCCTTTGCATGTCGCAGAAGTATCCATGTAATTGATATCACTAATGTGCGATTACCTGTACGTTATTGTTTCAAGAAAAATATGGATCTCCAAAAAACCAGCTAAAAATAGCTCCAGGAAAAAGGACTGACTTCATGTCTATAGAACAGGGCAGGTTTGAGCTCAGGATGATAGAAAATAGATTTATTGTATATGTCGCCGCGTAGGCGTGAATTTGCTAATTTATTATCCTAATTAATCATTTTAAGTGTCAATGTCTATTTAAGTTGGGTTTTGAGTTCAGCGCCATCTATTGGCTCACTGTGGAATCAGTATTGATTCATAATTCGTATGCTAATTTCAATGTTTAATTAATACGAGATGTTTAAATAAAACAGGAACACTTATTGTAGGACTTTTGGATTTGTTCTCATTTTAACTATTGCACATTTGACTAAGTAAATGTGTTTGATTATGTTATTCAGATTAAGTTGTTAAACAATGGCGGGTGTTATAATTTCTATGACCAATAACCAGATTTAATAATTTAATACGAGAACTAAACAAATTTGAGTAAATGATTAAATACTAAGAAGTCATAAGACTACTACTTTACACAGCTATTTAATAATGAGAAACTTTCTAATTAGTAAGATTGTTAGATCACCGGAAACTTGAATAGTTTTGTTATTAGATGACTATTTCAATAAAAAAACTACAAACCACTTTGTATTTGTGAGTATTGAGGTCTTTTAATGTTAAAATAATTAACTGATCAGCATTTTAGTATTGTTTGCTAACTTTACTCAACTATCCAAGTAATTAGTGTCTAAACAAAAACAATATGAAACTCCCACACACTTAGAACGCGCAACGCAAGGACGGTGTGTAAAAAATAATACTGACGAATAAATGTAATTGAATAGATGTTTGAAAACCTAATAAACATGTAACGTTAATTGTCATAAAGTGATTGTGTAATCTATAAAAACATTTAAAAAGAGTATCCTGGAGTTTCTGGCTAGGTCTTCTCCAGCGACCGACGAAAGCTTTGTGACCTAGCAAGCCACACGATGTGGTTTTAGCTTCAAGTTCATTTGAAAACTCAAAGTGCCTGTAACTAAATCAAATAAACACTCTGAGTTTCAATCCAGTGTTGTGTGTTATTGAAGTAACCCGCTCCAGTCAAGAATAAAGGAATTGCCTCTAGACATTGGGGTTAATGATGGCGGTCCTATGATTCATAGGTACTTCGACGTGACATATACATTTATTGCAGTTTGTTTGTAGTCACGGTAGTGACTGCACTGTTCGTGAGCGATGAGATCGCCGTATGTGGCTGCGACAGCTAGGAACTGTTCCTTTTTGCCCTTTTTAACCGACTTTCCAAAAAGAAGGTTCTATGTTTGGCTGTATGTATTTTTTTTGTTTGCAACAAACACGCCGCACTATTCCGAAACCACTGCAACTCCTGAAAACCAGAATCAACAGGGGCGACCACCAGAAAAGCGCCGATGCAATGAAGCTCGACGAAGTCCCGAAAAATAAATATGTTCGGCTGTATGAGTATTTTTTTGTGTATGTTCAACAATTTTTCCGTCAATTGTGAACATATTATTTTGAAAATATTTTTTGTTTGTTTGAAAGAGTGTTTGCCCGAAATGTTCCCAATTAAATTAATTGAAGACCTGATAAAGATCTTCGGCGATATACCACAGAACTCATCTGAATCTCTGGGGATTGTTGCAATCGCATACCTGGTTATTGTTTACAAAATTACATAATATCACACCGGTACGCTCTAAAGAAGTGCGCATATGTGTACTCAGGGGTGACCATAACCTCTTAGAGTAAGGTTATTTTGAGTGTGTGTAAGGGAAAGATGTATATGACCTGTATACATCTGTCACTTACTCTATCTCAAAATAACCTTACTGTAAGAGCTTATGGTCACCCCCCAGTTCACCCTGATACACTCTCATTTTTAATCAGGTTCATGTTTCATGTCATTCGAGTAATTTATACCAATCCAACCAAAAAAATCCAATCCAAAGAAAGCCCAATCTCCATAATTACAAGCTTTTTATTTAACTTGCAATGTATGTAAGTACGTGTGTTCGGGTCAAATCCGGCAACTGAGTTTTAAAGCAGTTATCCTCCACCGATTAAGGTGAAATTTTGCATACATGTTTAGTTTTATATTATTGATTTTCGCGCACTCGTCGTAAACAGACGTGCTCATCATTGCATTAAAAATAATTTAAATTAACGTTTTAGCATAAATCGTGACCTAGTTTTAGTATATTGACGTGTAATATTGTCATTCTTTGAAATTGCAAATAAGTGAATAATGGACTGACTGGATTATATATTATTATAATCTGAAAGATGGAAGGCAGCCCCTTTAATCGGAGTGGGTTGATGCGGCGCAGCCCTCCTTCAACACCTACACCGACCCAGCCCCAACAACCGAGACGTCTTCAATCCAAGGAAGAAATTGATGTAGTCTCAACTGCGGAGATACAGAACTGGATGGGTTCCATTGAACAACACTTGAGTGAGGTGTGTGCTATTGCGTCTGAAGGTAAACTTAACTCAGATCAGAAGCTAAAAATAACCAATTTGTGCCGTAAGGTTGGATATGGAGTCTCGCAACTGGCTGTTCAATACCAGTCGCTTAAACAAAATGCCCTTAGGACCCATAACTCCCTAAAGATATTGACCGAATAAAGAGACTGCGTAACGGACCTAAAGGAGTGTGTAATGGAGATGAACCGGACTTTTAAGGAATCCTGTGCAAAGCAGCAGGAAACAGCTGCATCATCTTTTGCAGACATGGTGAAGAAGGGGTCTAACAACTTCGTTCGTCCTAATACTTTTAGCTCCGTGGCGATTTATCCCACCGACAGTTCAAAGACCAGCGATGAAACCAAGAACATAGTCCAGAAAATGATATGCCCTGGTGAAATGAAGCTGAAGGTGAGAGGCGTACGCAAGATAGGGAAAGGAGGACTCATAATAAGCACGGAGACAAAAGAGGACCTAGATAAGCTGAGGCAATCAGTTCAAACTGCTTCGTCAGGGCTTACAGTCAATGAACCGAAAAGACGCAACCCGCGCATAATAGTGATTGGAGTTCCAGCATCAATGGCGGAAAATGAGGTTTATAAAGCCATTTACGATCAAAACTTAGCCGACAAACTGCCATCTATATCAAGAGATACATTTTTGACCTTAATCAAACTGAGCCACAAATCTGGTAGGAAAGATGGTGAAAACTGCAACTACATCTTAGAAGTTCCTGCGATCATTCGCAAGGCTCTCATCACTCAAGACAGATTGTTCATAAATTGGACTTCCTGTCCGGTACGAGACTTCACACTGGTAACGAGATGTTACAACTGTCAGCAGTACGGTCATGCGGCCAAGACATGCAAAGTTGCTGCCCCCACATGTGGACATTGCGGTGAAGAAGGACACACTATCCACGACTGCACAAAGAAAACCGAAGCGCCAAAATGTGCAACATGTCTGCGCTTCAAAAAACCAGCCAGCCATAAAACGGGAGATCAAGAGTGTCCTGCAAAAAAATCTGCTGAAAACAGGTACATTAACTCGATTGATTATGAAGGCGCCTAAGAGCGCCACATATTCGAATATATTTAAGACTTAATTTTATTGTTTATTTTTTTAATTTTAATTTTTTCTCTTATTCTATGGATAATACCTTATTGAACGATATAGATAACACTTTTCGTACCGATGCAAAGTCATGTGAGGTTGAGGACTGCAGGCAATATCTTTCTGAATATCAAAACTCACTAACCATACTGACTCAAAATATTCGCAGTATTTATAAGAATATAGATAGCTTTAACGTTTTTCTCCATAGACTTAACTTTGATTGTGACATAATGGTACTAACCGAGTGCTGGCTATCTAATCGCCAGGAACACCTCCCAGAAATGCCGGGATACAACTTATTGTATACAACAGTAAACAATAATCAAAACGATGGTGTGGTTGTTTATCGTAAAGAATCATTAATAGTCACAATCGAAGAACCAATACTTCAAGACTGTGTGGGTAATTGTTTGGTTATCAAAATTGGTACAAGTACAGCAATAATCACTATATATAGGTCCCCTTCTGCTAGAAACTTAGACTCTTTTCACGCATCCTTAAACCAGATTTTTGAAGCACTAAGCTCGTTTAAGAATGTTATATTAACAGGTGATATAAATATAAACATTAACTCTGAAAACCGCGATCTTGGGACCCAAGATTACCTTAATATCTGCTCATACCATGGTTTTCTCCCCGCACACACTTTGCCTACTCATCAGAGCGGTTCCTGTCTGGATCATATGATGATCAAATCCAACTTTTCATATTTTACGCTTGTTAATAACTCAACTATTACAGATCATCACGCTGTTCTACTAACCCTTAAATTAACGCTGCCTAAGCTAAATCGTCCCCAGACGAAAACGCAATTAAACACAAACAAACTCGAATATGATTTATGCAATCTTGACTTTAACCCAGTTTACAATACTGCTGACGCTAATTTTGCTTTATCGTACTTAATAAAACATGTTCAATTAGCAATATTACGTAACACGACTTCTATTATAGTAAACAAAAAACTTCGTAACATCAAGCCTTGGATGACTCCTGGCCTAATTCGGTGTATAAGACACAGAGATAAACTTCATCAGAGATCTAGGAGTAACCCTGATAATCTTATCATTAAAATAACCTATCAGAGATACAGAAATTTTTGCAACAACCTCCTAAAGAACTTAAAAATTAATTACGATAAAAATGAATTAAATAGAGCAGGAAACAATAGTAAGCAACTTTGGAAACATATTAAGAACGTCACCTACAGGACAAAACAGCGTGAATCAAATTCGTGCTTGCTGCTTTCTAATCCATCACCTCTCTTGTCAGCCAACCACGTTAATAACTTTTTTGTAAATGTCGGGAAAACTCTTGCCGAACAGATTCCAAAACATTACTGTGTTCCTCCATCTTCCCAAAATAATAGATGTGCTTTAAAATCTTTTGGTTTGCTGGATACTGACGAAGACGAAATATACCGAATCATATCTGGTCTAAAAGATGACTGTGCAGTTGGATGGGATAATATAAGCAATAAGATCCTTAAAACCTTTAAGCATATCCTAGTACCTCCCTTAACGCATATATTTCGTATTTGTTTATCAGAAGGTATTTTCCCTAGATATCTGAAAAAAGCAGTTGTAATCCCTATCTTTAAAACCGGAAACAAAAACTTAGTAAATAATTATAGACCGATATCTTTACTCCCTTCAATATCTAAAATACTAGAGAAAATTGTAAACAATAGACTAGTTAATTATCTAGAAAAAAACAATCTATTATCATCTGCGCAATTTGGGTTCAGAGCCAAATTATCCACAGCCAATGCGGTGCATAGTCTGACAGATTATACCGCAGAAGAACTTGGCAAAGGAAACCAGACCCTGGGAGTTTTCCTTGATCTAGCCAAAGCCTTTGATACGGTGTCCGTTCCGATGCTTCTAAAAAAATTAGAGGCTTTAGGAATTAGGGGAACACCGCTGAAACTTTTTGCTGACTACTTAGACGATCGATCTCAATATGTTAAAATAGACGATATTACTAGCGATGAGCAAAAGAGTACTGGTTATGGTGTTCCTCAGGGAAGCATACTGGGCCCAACCCTATTCCTGATTTACATTAACGATCTGTGTAATTTAGATATTAAACAAGGCAAACTCATATCATATGCCGACGACACGGCGTTAATCTTTACCTCGAAAACTAGTAATGAATTGTACGAATTCGCTCAACAAGGTCTCAATACTGTGACTAATTGGCTACAAAGCAAATTACTAACACTAAATGCTGACAAGACAAAATATATTCACTTCTCCATGCGCAAGCCTCAAGTTAACATTACTAACTCTCATCTGTATGTCCATAAATGTGGATTTCACCCAGTCAGCATGTGTAATTGTCCTATCATCCTCAAAACAGGCAACATAAAATATCTCGGGGTTATTATAGATGAAACACTCTCCTTTAGACCTCATATAGATAGCCTAGTAAATAGAGTGCGCAAACTAATTTATGTTTTTAAAAAGTTGAGAACGATTGCAGATACAAAAATGATTAAACAAGTCTATTTGGCCCTAGGTCAATCTGTAATCCAATACTGTATCACCTCATGGGGTGGCGCACTAATAACGCATCTACTGCCTCTTGAAAGGGCTCAGAGAGCAATTTTAAAAGTAGCCAATTTCCACCCTTTTCTCTACCCCACTGATCTGCTTTACAAATCCTGCAACGTGCTGACTGTTCGGCAGCTTTTCATTATGCACTTAGTATTAAAACAACACACCATGCTTTCCTATAACGCCGAATACATAAATAATAAGAGACGAAATGACATTGTCTGCGATTCTAATGCATCCTCAAAATATGTCTTTGTAAATAGATTCTTTACTTTCTTAGGTCCATTTCTGTACAATAGATTAAATAGAAAATTAAGTAAGTATAAATTTAATTATTTTAGCTGTAAAAAGACTATCCTTGAACATCTACTTGGCATCTCTTACGGAGAGACAGAAGATCTCCTGGCTGTAACAAAATAATAATTTTGCTGTGTCTTTAACTTAAGTATTTATATACCATACCCATTGTTAATTTATTATTATTTATTATAAGTTTTAAGCACTTTATACCCTGAAACACAGGTTCAACCTAGTTCAGGCAAATAAGAAACTGTCTTCTTTTTTTAAGTTTAAGATATTTTATTGTAAAATGTGCCTTATGTTATAAATAAACGATATTAATGCCTTGTAATGCCCCTGCCCTGCAGTTTGGATGACAATGCATTGTTAGCTAAGTGACGTCATTCTGAATCCAATGTGGAGCCGGCCGAAGATGGCGTGATAATTATGTTTTTGCACTGCCATTATATGGGTATCAAACGAAAGGGTTTGCTGAGAATACGAAAAAAGCTTCTTTTAAAAAAAAAATTTAATGAATAATTTTATTACTCATTTATTCATATTGCCACTCTTTAGTTAGCAATCGGTTAGCAACAGTATTATTATAACAAATGAAAACGATATTTCAGATGAAACATTAGTAAGGGTTCTTATACGTTACTTCGGTAATACATTAGCAAAATAATAAACATAATTCATGTAAGTAAAATTTGGGGTTATTAGTAACAGCATATTGCGGCATTTTATGAGGATCTCCCTCTAAAAATAATAATTTTTTTTTTTTTTAGGCATACTATTGTTTGGCATAACGTTTTCGCTTAGCATAATAATACTTAAGCATAATGCAAAGGTTAGCATAACTGTCTTTTGGTTCAATTTGGTTAGGCATAATTTAGAGTTGCATAAATTTTAAGGAATAATATTTATTCGTCATAATAATTTTATGTTGAATGTTAGGTCAATTCCCCCCAGGGGGTTCTCACATTGTCGAGGCAGCGGGGCTCAGTAGCCTAGGTTTGGTCACCCACGGTAAAGCCCTGACAAAACGGCCCCTCGGGGCCGCTCAGCAGGGCTTTTGCCGATAAGACAACTTGGGTGACATATTGATGTCGTATGGAGGCATCGCGGCTGAGGATTGCAGGCTGCGGAGGGAGAGGACTACCGGTATTGCGGTGCGCCGTTCTCCCTACTTTCTGCGGCCTGGACGGAGTCGCCACCGTCTGACGGTGGACGCGGTGTGGCCGCAGGGAAGGAGTGTCGGTATAGCGTTGGCCGCTCTCCCTATCTCCTGCGGCCGATAAGTGAACTGAACCATCACAACAGGGTGCTATATACGGGTTCATCTGAAGCCCATCTGCTGGTTTGGTCCCTGGAGTGGTCACCGCGTGCAATGTGTTTTGGTGCGCCGGTGATGGCGGGTACTCCCCAGAGGAGGGCTCGGTGACGGGCAGCCGCGTATGTCAGCGAAGAGCAGACAGCGGATGACTACGTGCCCGTGTTGCCGCCATAAGTGGCACTGGAGGGCCATATGGAGTTTTAGTGGGTTACGCTTTCTCGGTTACGGACTTGGGTTAGTAACTTTCGGTGTAGAATTTAATTTTCCCAGAGTAAATATTTTATTAAAATAATCGCTGACTAAGTTGTGATAATGGCGAGCGCTGATTGTACAGAAAGCTCATCCTTTTTATGCAATTTAAACAAACATTTTAATCGATATATTGTATAGACCATAGTGCCATTATGCGGCACAATGTATTTTAGTATTCATAAACGACCAGAGCTGAGAGAAGAGGTAAACAAATATGTATTTTTTTTGTAACAACGTTACGCTTTTAAACCTTTTAATACTTACATTGTGGTAATATCATGATATTTAAGTGAAAAATATCATTATCTTTATTTTGCTGCGATAGTTACGTTGTTATTAAAATACATTTTAAATATAATTAGTTGGCAATGTGAAACACATAAACCTCATTTAGGCTTCGTTATCAGCTAGAAATAGGCTCTACCTGATATGGCTTTGCTCCCGTTGGGTATTCATTAGAAATACTGTATTTTTCAGGGAAAGTAACTCGAATCTCACAGTAATAGTATAGTTTTCTTTCAGCGAAAACATTTTCGTAATCGGATCATCGGATAAGTTCTACCAGAGAATATCCCTTTACAAACATATCGCAGATCGTGATAAGGCCGTCAATTGTATGTTTCTTGTTTAAAGTTTCCTTTGATTATGGTCATGGTGTATAATAAAATGTATATGTCGTCACAAGCGATTCCAGATGGCAATATTACAATTCGTTGTTTTTAGAATTTTGTTAATCTGTATTGATTTCATAATGTTTGTCAACCTGTAAACTTTATTCTGATTGGTTGTTCGGTTTGTTCGATGAACTCCGCTAAAGTGGGCTTCAATGTGACGCTAAAGATACTTGGATAAAATCGGTACGCAGGAATGGACGCCATGACGCCATGATTGTTGAGATCATAAGACTGAGATTATCAGTTGTCATCAGCTCATCGTATGAGCCTTTGTCCTTAGATTACTCATTGTAAATATCACCGAATAAAAGTGACTGTGATTTGTGCCTTTATCTGAGTTTTACTGGTTTCCCAAATGTACCCATACATCATGGAACCTAAACAGATGAACGAAGAAGATGCCCTTGATACCACTACGCTCACGCTCCCGCCGTCATATATAAATAAATATACAATTTTCCGTCTTCATTATCAAGTTATCCGTCGAAATACCCATTGTGGCGGAAGACAATGGTAATTTCTATTATGTCTGCTAATTAGCAGGTCACTAGTTATATAACTTAAGAAGATAAGATGAAACATTGTCCTAATCCAAGATTACAAAATGGTATGGTATGAACCACGTCAAAAATTATATACATTTAACTTTACATTTACATTACTGGACAACAACTTAGAAGTAAGATCAACATTATCCATGTCCCCACATAACAAGTTACTTCTAACCTACAAAGCCAGTATTCAGGTATTCCACTCAGATTTCAGGATACCTGGGGAGCACTTTGGAATATACTAAAACGCGATTAACTTTTCTCTTGCGGTCCTCGAGTAATCAAAGTTAGTAAGAATATAATGAACCTGGTTTATTTGATACCTGCTTTCTTATAGTTTTGAAAATTAAGAAGTGTCTTGTAAATTGTAATCCTTTTAGGATTTACAAGGTAATTTATAGAGAAAGATTATGGAGTTAGACTCCATGAAAAGGTTGTAAGAACACGTTATTTAAATTTAATTCTATCACACTTATTTATCACACTTGACACTAATATTATAAAGGCGAAAGTTTGTGAGTGTGTTTGTATGTTTGTTACTTCTTGACGCGCAAACGACCAGACGAATCTGGATGAAATTTGGCAAAGAGATAGATTATAGTCTGGCATAGCACATTTTTATCCCGGGAATATGTTCCCTTGGGATAATTTTCAACATTCACGCGGGCGAAGCCGCTGGCAAAAGCCAGTACCTACTACTATAATCTTGAAAGTTTGTGAAGATGGATGGATGGAAAGTTGTTTGTTACTCTTTCACGCAAAAACTACTGAACAGATTTTAATGAAACTTTACAGAAATATAGCTTATACATCGGAATAACACATAGGCTATAATTTATAAAGATATTGGGCGAAGATGGTATTAACAAGCGGGCGGAGCCTTGGGTGGCAGCTAGTATGTTCTATAGCGGTAAAATTGTTAGTTAGATCTTAAGAACTGGAAATGTTGATCCGATTGTAAGTTCTGTCATGGATAGCAAGCTACTTTATTACTTAATGGTATGTGTGAAGATAGACCATGCGAGCGAAGCCGCGAGACGAACCTAGTGCCCTATAATCATGTAACCCTGTCACATCCATCAATACTAATATTGTAAATGTGAAAGTAACTCTGACTGTCTGCCTGTCTGCTACCATTCACGGTTAAACCGCGTAACAGATTTACATGAAATTTGGTAAAGAGATTGTTTTTGACCCTGAGAAGGCATAGTTTTATCCCGGAAATCATCCTCAATGGCGAGGAATAGGGGCTGGAAGTTTGTATGGTGAATCAATATTTTCTCTAGTACTAATGCTACACAGCCGAAGTCATGGGCAAAAGCTAGAGACTAAATATTCCTATACCCTCTTACTAATAAACACGGAATAAAGTTATAACAGGTATAACAAAGGTATACCCATACATTTTCATAGGTTTATAACTGGTATAACTTTATACTGCGTTTATTAGTATTCTGATAATCATAATCATCATAATCATAATCATAATAATTTATTGCATTCATGTAGTTTACAAAGTTGTTACAAGTATAAAGGTTTCATACATGAACCCTGCTAGGGCACAGCAATATAAATAGTCTAAAGTGCTAGAGTGTCACAAAATAAACAAAACCACTGTGCTTAAACAAACACAAATTTTAACATGTTTATCAAGTGTCCAACATTTGTTATTGAAATAAGTAGCTGCCATGTTAAAATATAGGATAGATGAGAACAATTTGGTCATCATTTCCATTCATAAATTAAAATAAATTAAAAATTAAATTAAAACAAACAATTTGGTCACCATTTCCATTCATAAATTAAAATAAGATAAAAAAAAAAAAAAACAAACAATTTGGTCATCATTTCCATTCATAAATTAAAATAAGATAAAAATTAAATTAAAAACAAACACAGATAACAATAATAATCATAAAACAACATAGGTAGGTTGTAAGTCAAAATTGTAGTAAGTGCTGTGTGTATTCTGTACAGGTATGAATTTCAATGTCAAAATTCACTTATCGTCAAAGAATTCCTTTAGAGTGTAATACGATTTTAATATAAGATATTTTTGGAGACTGTTTTTAAATTTATGTTCGTATTCTATGTCCTTAATTGAATTTGGAAGCTTATTATATATTTTAACGCACATGGCTAGTGGTCCTGAATGGAATATATTTAATTTTGAGCTTGGCAAGGCTAATTCATTCTTGTTTTGGCGTCTAATACTGCGATGTTGTGGGCAAATGTCCTTAGTGAGTGGGAATAGTGCCTGGTGTTTTCTTATAAATTTGCTAACTTCTAAAATATAGATACCAGTTAGTGTAAGGACTTTGTATCTTACAAAGAATGGCCTGCAGCTTTCTGCGTTATCTATATTGGCAAGAATTCGTATGCATTTCTTTTGTAGAATAAAAACTCTATCCTTGTCCACACAATTTCCCCACACCACGATTCCATAATTTAGCCAGGAGTATGCGTAGGCATAGTATGCTGTTAGAGCAGTTTTAAAATCGGTAGCTCTTTTAAGCTCCCCCAATGCATATATAAAGCTAGCTAGTTTGTTTGCCAGTGTATCTTTTATGGGCTTTCCAGTTTATATTCGTATCAATAGTCAAACCCAAAAGTTTAAACTCGTTTATGCATTGCAGTTTTATGTTGTTGTATGAGTAATTTATATCTAATTTCCTTTTTTGGTATGGTCTATATTGCATTAGCTTTGTTTTGTCAAAATTTAGTTCTAAGTTATGATCTTTTAACCATGCTATTATTTTTGAGAGCTTATCATCCAGACTTAAGTTTAGGTTTTCTCTATTGGTATGAGGAAAAATTATAGAAATATCGTCAGCAAATAAAATACTTTGAGCGTCAATTTCTTTAGGGAGGTCATTAATATAAACTAGAAATAATAAGCATCCCAAAACGCTGCCTTGCGGTATTGACATTGTTGTTTTTGCTTTATTCGATCTTACGCGTGTTATTTGGCCAGTGTGTGGGTCACTATGTTCTATCTCTACGCATTGCTCCCTATTTTCTAGGTACGAACAGAACCACTTGTGTGCTGTACCTCTAACACCTATTGCATATAATTTATTAAGTAAAATTTCGTATGAAACTCTGTCGTAGGCTTTGCTCATATCCAGTAAAATCCCAACAGCGTAGTTTTTGTTATTAATTATATTTAAAGCTTCCTGGATATACTTAAATATTGCTAATGTCGTGGATCTGTTTTTCCTGAACCCATTTTGGCTATCGTTAAATATTTTATATTTTTCACAATAAGAATAAAGTCGGTTTGACATCGCAGTCTCCAATATTTTCGAGAAGGTCGGTAGCAATGCTATCGGCCGATAATTACTAGTGTCAGTCTGGTCTCCCTTTTTGTAAATTGGTTTCACTATCGATACTTTCAGTAGGTCAGGGACTGCGCCTTCATCTAAAGACTGATTAATTAAATAAGTTAGCGGTAACGTTAACTCTTCAGCGCATGATTTTATAAGTATAGGCGGTAGCTCGTCATGGCCATAACTTCGCTTATTTTTTAATCTTTTTATAATAAACTTAATTTCATTAGGGTCAACAGGTCTTAAGTAAATGGAGTTTTCACTTTGGCAGGAGGTAGGACGGCCAGTTGGACGAACGTTCCCGTTTGCGGTATCCTGTTTTCCCACTGACACAAAATAATCATTGAAAGCGTTGGAAATGGTAGTCGCGTTTTCTGTCACAGTATTCTGTACCCGCAATTTTATGTTATTTATTGGCTTTTTGTTATTCTTTTTTGTGCGCTCTTTTATTATTTGCCACATTGTTTTAGTTTTATTTTCAGATTTTGTCATAATTCTTATGTAGTTTAGTTTTTTAGAGTGAGCTACTGTTCTCTTAAGTATTTTTTCGTAACGCTTATAGTACTTGTCCAATATATTGTTATTAGTTGTAGTCATTAATGCTTTTAGTTGTCTTTTATGCTTGCATGCTATTCGTAATCCAGTCGTTAGCCATGATTTAGATAATCTCTTTTTAATTTTTACGGTTTTCTTTGGTATACACTGATTTAATATGTTTTGTAATGTGTTATGGAATGACAGATAATTGGTGTTTATATTTTGATTTTCGTTTATTATTTTACTCCAGTCTAGTTTTTTCAGTTCATGTTTAAACGAGTCTATGTTTTGTTTGTTAAAGATCCTTTTTAGAGTTAATATTTGGTTTTTATTAATTAATGGATCGTGGGTAGGTATAGAGATTGTTATTCCTCTGTGGTCTGAGAGTCCAAGCTCCACTACTTCTAGATGGCATTTGTCGTGTGTGTTTGTAAATATTAGGTCAATACATGTGGCGCTTGAGGCTGTTACTCTGGTAGGTTCCGTCACTAGTTGTCGAAAGTTGTACTTGGTCATAGTATTTAGAAGATTAAACGAATTGCGATTTTTCTCAAGGATATTGACGTTGAAATCCCCGCCTATAATTATGTGTTTTTGTTTGTCCTTTATGTTGATTTTTAGTAGCAGTTTTTCCATAGATCTATAAAATATTTCAGTTTCCCTATTTTTTTGTGGCCAATAGATAACTATCAGCAAAAGATTAATTTTAGGAATTTCTACTGCGCACATTTCGAATATAAATTCAATTGACGTTTCCGTTAAATAGTGTCTTTCCTTGAATTCAATATCGTCTTTTAAGAATATGCAAACACCACCCCCCGCATAGTTTGGGCGGCAGTATTTGGCGGCTACAGTATACCCTTCCAAACTCATTAGGTCTTTTTTTAATTCCGTAATCCATGTTTCCGTAAAACAAAGCGCTTCTATTTTATGTTCGTTCGTGATTGCTTCTAATAGGTAACGTTTATTTTTTAGACTTTGTATGTTTTGATACAGCATGTTTATATTTTTGCATGAATGTGTCTGTGTACTGCTTTTTGATGTGTTGTTATTAAAGAAAAAACTTAGGGCTGGTTTGTAGTTGTGAGTCCGTAAATATTTCTGATCCATCTGACTGTGAATACTCCACCTCAAAATCTACACTGTCTAGGTTGCCTATTGTCATAACAAGATCCTGAAGGTCCGATACCACAACTTTCGTGCCATTACTATTCACTGCGCCCGTGCGCTGACTATACATATCGTAGTTATAGGAAAGATTTAGATTAGAGTCCAGTAGGTATGCGTAATTAAATGTTTGTGTATCCATATATAAAAGATTACTAAAAGTTTCTATTCTACTATTGTACAGAGTATTGCCATAATTTTGCTGTTTTAAATAATGGTTATCATTAAATTTAAATTTATAAGTAGGTAGACAAATAATGATATTAGTATGGATAATTGCAGTTAATTTTTCTCGAATAAACATGACTAGTTCTACATAGTTTTGCGTTCTTCGAAAGTCCTCTTCGCCGATGTAAATAATACAGTAGTCCTTACTTGTTAAGTTTTGAACTTTTACGTCAATATCCTCTAATATTTGCTTCAGTCCACATTTTGGTTTGCGGTAGTGGCAAATTTCGTAGTTTCTCAGGCTATTTCCTCTGTAGCGGTGTATAATATATTTGAAGTTTCGCTGCTTAATAAACATATTTTTGGTTTGTCCATTGTCTGCTTGATGTGGGTTCTGCTTGGCGGTAATGATCGAGTAGTATTAGAACCTTTCCGTGCCATCTCACATTCATTAATCTCATCATTTGTGTTTTTAGATACGTTAGTTGAATTGTCTGTTTGTGTCCATTTACTATTTGTAGTACGTCTGTTTGTAGTTTTCTTAGGCGTAGATCTTGGTTTGGCGGGACTATTTACTTTTTTAAGGAGTTCGTTTCGTTTAGCCAGTTCGTCATTTTTTTCTTCAATTCGCTATTCTCCAGAGAAAGCGACTCAATTTCATTATGCGCGCTGTTTAATTGCAATGTGATTCGTTCAATTGTGATTTTTAATGTTTTGAGTTGTGATTCATCATCGTCCTCAGACATGTCAGGCAAGCTATTGATTGTAACATTTTGAGACATATTACTGACGTCTTCTGGTTCTGAGCGGGTGCGCGTGCGGCGGAAAGTAATATTCTCCAGAAAGTTCATGATTCCACCAAAATAATCTTGTGAGGCGAGATTCGAACCAGAACTCTTTGCATCAAAGTCTAACGTGTAGGCCTTCTATCCACCTGTTCATTTAGTTTAACTTCGAAAAAAGCCGGTTGTATTCCGTTGAATTTGTATTTTCACTTCCTAGTCAATAGATGTCGCTACTTGAAGCGTATGTGATTAATATAATATTATTTTGTGACAGTGCAACACTTTGTGTTAGGTCTTGATTGATGACATGACAGTTCGCAAGTTAACCACGAGATGCCGTGTTTTTAACTTAATTTCAAATAAAAAACGGATACTTATTATGTTAAAATTTGATTTTGTGATTGAATTTTAGGATAAATCGTTTGCTAGTTCACTTTATAGTTAAGTTTATACACTGGTTTGGAGTCTTTACACATCTCTTATAACTGTTTATTAGTATTTATCACTGTTTTGCACATTGATTTTGCAAGTCATTTGTTTACCCGTTTTAATAATCAGTTTTGTAGTTTTTCGCTCCGCGGACCTCATTGATAACACTGCTATAGTTGGTTTTAGTGTCCTTTTTCACTTTTATGCACAGATTATGGTCTTTTGAGCACTTTTAATACTTTTTGAGATATAATTTACGAGAGCACAATCCAAACTTTGTTTACATAACTAGCGCCACCTGTCGGACCAGTAGTAAGAGGGGTAGAGTATTGAAAAGGGTCATAACTCTTCAGTATACGAGTACGAGCTTCTCACTCGTATACCTGTGATATCTGTGTATCATTTTATATTCCTTTATTGTAACGCTCTTTTCACAATTCTATTGCATATTGTTGAACCCTATCTAGAAAGTAAAGGACGTACTTGTAAATATTCAAAGATCCGATCCAGCATTTCCAGAGCATAAGGTATTACAGTGTCTTTGATAGTACGGCTCGTTGGAGACATAGCGCTTTCTATATTTTATTTGAAAATATTTTGCACCTTGTTTTTACGTACAAACAATATAAAACCGGCCAAGTGCGAGTCGGACTCGCGCACGAAGGGTTCCGTACTTGGTAAATTGGTTTTGGTTTACGATTTATGACGTATTAAAAAAAAACTACTTACTCGATCTCGTTCAAACCAATTTCCGGTGGTAGTTTACATGGTAATGTACAACATATTTTTTTTTGTTTTATCATTCTCTTATTTTAGAAGTTAGAGGGGGGGGGAACACACATTTTACCACTTTGGAAGTGTCTCTCGCGCAAACTATTCAGTTTAGAAAAAAATTATATTAGAAACCTCAATATCATTTTTGAAGACCTATCCATAGATACCCCACACGTATGGGTTTGATGAAAAAAAAAAATAGTTTCAGTTTCAAGTATGGGGACTCCCAAAATTTATTGTTTTTTTTCTATTTTTGAGTAAAAATCTTAATGCGGTTCACAGAATACATCTACTTACCAAGTTTCAACAGCATAGTTCTTATAGTTTCGGAAAAAAGTGGCTGTGACATACGGACGGACAGACAGACAGACAGACAGACAGACATGACGAATCTATAAGGATTCCGTTTTTTGCCATTTGGCCACGGAACCCTAAAAATCCACGTTAGCTGTTTCACACTGTTTGGGTCGGCTTCCACTTTACCGAATGACCATATTTTATATGGAGCGACTGCCTATCTCACCTTCAAAACCCAGTAACTGGGTGAGATAATACCCCTTGGTAAGACTGGTGTCAGATTTTCTGGTGTCTGACTATTCGTAGCAATTGTACAAGATATACAAATGACAGTCGACTAATCGATGGGATCAACGACTTAACGCACCTTCCGAGACACGGACAAGTCCCGGTATGCACGGTCACCCATCCACGAACCGACCTCAGCAAGCGTTACTTAATCTTGAACGATGACTCTTTGATGACAGTTATTATTATATTTACATACGAGCTCCTCTATACGTACATCCCTACACATTAGTATGTGCAGGTATGTACGCAGTATGTGGGTATTGATGTACCCATAACAGCATGAAGGGCGTTACATAGTATTAATAAATAATGCATTGGGTTTATGAAGGTGCCGATATTAGTTGCCAGCCGATTTAGGAGTACCATAATAACATGTTTTTCTAAGTAAGTCTCGCAACTCCCATGGAATATTATGTGGGCTTATGTTTTTCCCTATGATTATAATCATCTGTAGATGGGGTATTATAAAATCCAAAGATATTGCTGGATTTATCGCCGACATTATCGAATAATCGTCCAAAAACCTACAACAAATCATCTAACTATCAGCTTATTTCAAAAAATCCTAACGTTGTTTTAATTGCCACCTCTGTACGTAAACATGTGATTAAAATTAAGTCAAGGAGTGGGGTATAATGACTCGGCTAAAACGTGACCATACTCGGAATGTGTACTGGATCACCTTCAATAAGGATTATGAATAAAAGGCTTCACGTTGACAGATGTGTGTTGTTTACATTGTTAACCCGCATGACAACGGGGGGTAAAGTGGGCAGGAGATTAACTAGGTAACAGTTACTGTAATGTCCGCTTCCAGGAATTACCGGGCCGTAGTCAGCGACTAGACGCGGCAGTAGTAGAGAAAGTGTGTTGAACGCACAACTTCAGTTATTTCCTCCATACAATATGTAATTTTTGTGACCTTTCGCGCGTAGAGTTGGTTTCTATTGGAAGTGTTAACAGTGCCGCCTCTAGCAAGAGCCTCGAGGACAATATCAGTACCGATATCTAGTGCCGAGATTCATGGTTACAATGAAATATTACCCCCTAGTAAGATTTCCGCGGGAAGAATTCTATTAGTAAATATTGTACTTATGTATGTATTGTACTTATGTAAATATTGTAAAACACCAATTATTTTTAAAAGAGTAAGTATTGAGTTTCTTGTGCGTTCTTCTCCATAACAATCTACTTTCCGAATGCACGGTAGAATCAATTTATATTACTTGTAAACTTTAATTATAATTTATTTGACGTTCAAAAGTGCCGTTTATTGGACTAGTTGAACAAATATAACTTTGACTTTGAGTACTGCCTCAGAGACGTGTGTTTTGAGCGTACTTTTTCTGTTATCTTCGACAATCAAAGCTGCCAGTTTATACATTATGTATTTGTATCGGTCTCTTTAGCAGTGCGCGAGTAAAGGGTGACACACATTAAAATTTAAATAATTTATTTGTAAAAAAACATAGGTACAATACAATAAGATCTAATTCTAATGTCAGGATCGCTATGTTTAAACTAATAGGCATATAAATTTTGGATACACGCTTGTTTTTTGTCCAAACTATTGACTATGTCATCCCTAACAACAACTTCTGGGACGTCTACGTGCTCCGTGCTCTCTTTACGTTTAAAGTGGTCTTGGACCAAATGAACACTTTAAATCCACGACCGTTGACGTTGATAACAAATCTTTGGCCTTGCCTGCATCCACTCTCAATTACTTTTTATTATTTTTCACTTTCACAAAACTCTTGCAGACAAACAAAGGAATGCTATTGTGTTAAAAGTAAAAAACCTGTTTACATACAATTGAACTTTTTTAATTAGTCTTTTAGCCTAAGATTTACAGCTTCAGATGTTTTTGACTGAACTAAGATTAACGCTTTGATGGCTACGGGGCTTTGTTTTAATAGTAGATTGTTGCATCGAGCGCAAAGTGAGTCATTAATGCATGAGTGTTATGTTGGTGCCCGAGCGCATGCGAGGGCACTAAATTAACACGAGTGCATTAATTACTCACTTTAGCGAGGTGCGTAATCTACTTTTCTTTCAACTACCAATCTACCTCTCATCTATTTACATTTCTTTATACTTTTCTTGCCAAATATGAAGTACCTACCTAACAAAGTTTTACAATGGTACAAAATGCGGGGCATTTTTTTTTCACCTAATTGGTTTTATACGCCGATTTTTTTTCTCAGCCAGTACCTATTCCGATCTTCTGCATACATTTTATATTAAAATTAATGGGAGACATTAAACCTCCGTGGTAAATTTATATCTAAACTAGCTAACCCCCGCGGCTTCGCTCCCGTCAACAGGCTACATCTACCTACCACTATCTACCTACCCTGCCTGCCCTACCTACTCTACTTACTCTACCAACTCTACTTACTCTACCTTTTCTACCTAATCTAGTTACTCTACCTTCTCTACTTACTCTACCTTCTCTACTTACTCTACCTTCTCTACTTACTCTACTTACTCTACCTACTTTACCTACTCTACTTACTTTACCTGCTCTACTTACTTTACCTACTCTACTTACTTTACCTTCTCCACCTACTCTACTTACTTTACCTTCTCTACCTACTCTACTTACTCTACTTAGTCTACTTACTCTACCTACTCTACTTACTCTACCTTCTATACCTTCTCTACCTACTCTACCTACCCTACCTACTCTACCTTCTCTACCTACTCTACTTACTCTACCTTCTCTACCTACTCTACTAATTCTACCTACTTCACCTACTCTTCTTACTCTACCTACTCTACCTACACTACTAACTCTACCTTCTCTACTTACTCTACCTTCTCTACCTACTCTACTTACTCTACCTTCTCTACCTACTCTACCTTCTCTACCTACTCTATTTACTCTACCTTATCTACCTACTCTACCTACTCTACTTACTCTACCGTCTCTAACTACTCTACCTACCCTACCTACAGTACCTACTCTTCGGCTTTATAATATTAGTATAGATAAAAATACAAAACAGTGCATTAAAGTAAAACAGTGCAACAATGAGATTTCATATAACTTTTCTGCACTGTTTTGATTCTAAGCAATAAATACGTACTTTCGTACCACTTGCTCAAAAAAGTGACATTCTATGCCACAAAAAGCGAACATAACAATAGTCATTTTTAATCTGTTAAAAACAGGGAAAGAAAATTGTACTGAATTTCATTCATCCTCTAGGGGGAGAATGTGATTTAAATTTGGAATAGGTACTTACCGAAATTTATACTGAACTACATCTGTATTTACACCATTGAGTTTGTCTATAAAGCATTATATATCTTGTTGAAAAAGGAATACGCATTTATTATGCAGTTATGATTATTAAATAAAATTACGAAAACCGACGAGGCTGTATGAGCTTGATGCCTTTGCTTTTCCGACAAAAATATATTAGTCTAGGAATTTGCCGCGTTTTTGATTTCTTCAAATACATAAACGTTAAGTTTATTTTACTTTTAATTGTCAATATTTTTAATAAATGCTTACCTCATATTATTATTGTGTTAATTTTTTCGCAAATGGTACGAAAAGTAGAGTATTTTCCTCGGTGAGAAAGCTGTCTTAGTCTTGGGTGAACTTAAATCCCTAGCTACACTCAGGACTCGTCTTAAATCCCTCGCTTCGCTCGTGATTTAAGTTTTTAACACCCTCGCTACGCTCGGGAGTAAACCTCGAGTCCTTCGTTACGCTCGCGATTTAATTCGTCACCCGCGACAGAAGACACTGCTTTATCCCCTTGGTTAATAATCTACTATTTGTGATCAGTTTTGTAGTAATTAATGATAACATTACTACGTAGTTGGGAGAAATAGTAAATTATTAACCAAGAGGATAAAGCAGTGTCTTCTGTCGCGGGTGACGAATTAAATCGCGAGCGTAACGAAGGACTCAAGGTTTACTCCCGAGCGTAGCGAGGGTGTTAAAAACTTAAATCAAGAGCGAAGCGAGGGATTTAAGACTAGTCCTAAGTGTAGCGAGAGATTTAAGTTCACCCAAGACTAAGACAGCTTTATCACCGAGGAAAATACTCTACTTTTCGTACCATTTGCGAAAAAATTAACACAATATAAACTTAACGTTTATGTATTTAAAGAAAACAAAAAAGCGGCAAATTCCTAGACTAATATTTTTTGTCGGAAAAGCAAAGTCATCAAGCTCATACGGCCTCGTCGGTTTTCGTTATTTTATTTAATAATCATAACTGCATAATAAATGCGTATTCCTTTTTCAAAAAGATGTATAATGCTTTATATACAAACTCAATGGTGTAAACACAGATGTAGTTCAGTATAAATTTCGGTAAGTATTCCAAATTTAAATCACATTCTCCCCCTAGAGGATGAATGAAATTCAGTACAATTTTCTTTCCCTGTTTTTAACAGATTAAAAATGACTATTGTTATGTTCGCTTTTTGTGGCATGGAATGTCACTTTTTTGAGCAAGTGGTACGAAAAAGGTATTTAATTGTTTTTTCTGCAGGTAAGTAACCTGTCTCCGGCTTTTTAGATTCTGAAGGTGATTCCATTCAAACTAAGTTTATTTTGCATTAATAATCAAGAATGAAACCCGTCAATGAATTTACAAAGTCAACCACAAATGACGAAGTCGTGTAAATTGTCTAAATCTGTAAAAAAATAAAGTAAAATTGATTTCAAAGAGCGATGCATTATACCGTAGAATTAAAAGCAAATCGAATTGAAAGCATCAACTTTAAAAACTGCATTAAGTACACGTAATAGTAAACATTAATTTGTTATTTTAAATCATTTATGAAGTCTGTTATAAATAGCAGCCACAGACTGCTACCAATAACTACCAATAACTTTTTCAATAACTTTTTCAATACAGTTGTTAAACATAGCGCACTTTCAGACTATCAATAACTTTTTCAATACAGTTGTTAAACATAGCGCACTTTCAGAGGCTATAGTTATGATTCGAAAATCGAATCTTTTGCACAGGCATCTTTTTGTTACGCGGTCGTGACTTTTGTTTACGCGCCCGATCATTTGTTTTGCAGTTTAGTTTTAAATTTACAAGTCAATTTAAAAAAGTTTAGTAGCAAGGAGTTTTCATACATAGAATAAAATGGAATAGATTTTATACGAGGAAAAATGAATGAGTCCGTACGTCTTAGCATTGAATTCTCAAAAGTCTTTTAGATGTTTGTTTAATATATTTAATTAACAGTTTTAATTATTTTTACATCAACATTTGTCAAAAATTGAGTAGGCGGTATAGGCTGTTTTCGTTGTAAAAAAAGTATGCCCAGTTGCAAAAACGCGCCATTTTCTGAAAATTTTAATTTCATGTGTGATGAATTGATTATTTTTTTTTTATAATGAGTTCAAGTACAAGTGATGAAATAAAATTAAGTTTGCCCGATATTTTATCTGAGGCAAAAACTGCGCAGGATGAAATTTTGCCCCAAAAATCTCGAGAAAGGGCGACTTACGATAATTTTATTTTATGGACAAAACAAATTTAATTCTTTGATTGTTTTTACTATTTCCCACAACTGTATTGAAAAACGTCGTGTGATACACGGGTGTGTAGGTTATTGCAAACTCGTGTCAGTAAAAACCCTCGCCTTCGGCTCGGGCTTGTTAACAACAGCTCGTTTGCAATAACCTACTTTCCACCCTTGTATCACAATGTACTATTTAATAGTATACATATGTGTGAATTCTGTACCTACACCGTAAATTATTACAGCACACTTGCCTCCATTGACATAACTATTAAGTTATTTCTAACAGCGATCGTGTTTCGCTATGCATAGTTCAGCGCTGTCCAAACTTTCCAGTTATAATACAAATGGACAGCAGATCACTAAACGGTCAGCTGAGCCGCATTCTGCAATTACTCGTAATCGAAGATTGACATTTGATGGCCCTCGTTTCAACACGATACCTACAATTTACAACGATTTTTATTTTTATGGCAACATTACCCACCAGGTAGAGCCTATTTCTAGCTGAAAACGAAGCCTAAATAAGGGTTATGTGTTTCACATTGCCAACTAATTACATTTAATGTATTTTAATAACAACGTAACTATCGCAGCAAAGTGAAGATAATGATAAATTTCACTTAAATATCATGATATTACCACAATGAAAATATTAAAAGGTTTAACAGCGTCACGTTGTTACAAAATAAATACAGATTTGTTTACCTCTTCTCTCAGCTCTGGTCGTTTATGAATACTAAAAACCAATGTGCCACATAATGACACTATAGTCTATACAAAATATCGATTACAGATTTTGTTTAAATTTCATAAACTGATCCCGTCTGTACAATCAGCGCTCGCCATTATCACAACTGAGTCAGCGGTTCTTTTCATAAAAAAGTATGGATGTAGTTACCCTGAGAAAATTAAAGCCTAGACCGACAGTTACTAACCCAGGTCCGTAACCGAGTAAGTGTTTTGTTAACCATTTTTGCTATCACAACGTTTGTTAGATATATTCGTATACGAGACTGTTACATTTAGATACTTTGCTTAAGGTTGTTGGCTTAATTGGATTGCAATGTACGGGTACATAACTTAAGAACATAAGATGAAATATTGTCCTAATCCAAGATTACATAATGGTATGGTATGACCCACGTCAAAACTGATAAATAATTTTACATTTACATACCTAGGTACCAACTTACAAGTAAGATCAACATTATCCATGTCCCACTCAGATTTCAGAGTATCTGGGGAGCACTTTGGAATAAACTAAAACGCGTTTAAAATTCCTCTTGCGGTCGTCGAGTAATCAAAGTTAGTAAGAATATAATGAACCTGGTTTATTTGATACCTGCTTTCTTATAGTTTTAGAGTTTATGAAGTGTCTTGTAAATCGTAATCCTTTTAGGATTTACGAGGTAATTTATAAATAAAGGAAATGGAGTTAGACTCCATGAAAGGGATTGTAAGAACACGTTGTTTAAACTTCATACAATACTATTATAAACATGAAAGTATGTGAGGTCGGATGGATGGATAGATGTTAGTTACTCTTTCACTCAAAAACTATTGAACAGATTTTAATGAAATTTTACAAAAAATATAGCTTATAGCTTATTTATAAAGATATTGGGCGAAGTAGAAAGTAAAGGACCTCCTAGTAAATATTCACAGATCCGATCCAGCATTTCCAGAGCATAAGGTATTACAGTGTATTTGATAGTACGGCTCGTTGGAGACATAGCACGCTTTCTATATTTTATTGGAAAATATTTTGCACGTTGCTTTTACGTACAAAATATATAAAAAATCCATGTTAGCTTTTTCACACCTATGTTTGGGTCTGCTTCCACTTTACCGAATGCAGCTACATACCTATATTTTATATGGAGCGAATGCCTAACTCACCTTCACAACTCAGTAACTGGGTAAGATAATATCCCTTGGTAAGAATGGTGTCAGATTTTCTGCTAGCGACTTTAATAGATATACAAATAACAGTCGACTATTCGATGGGATCAACAACATAACGCACCTCCCGAGACACGGACTAGTCCCGTTATGCACGGCACCCATCCACGGACCGACCTCGGCAAGCGTTACTTAATCTTGAAGATCGACCCGTGCGACTGTTATTATTTACCCACAATCTCCTCCATACGTACATCCCTACACATTAGTATGTGCAGGTATGTACGTATTATGTGAGTATTTGTGTGCACATTACAGCACGAAGGACCTTACATAATATAAATAAATAATGCATTGGGTTTATGAAGGTGCCGATATTAGTTGCCAGCCGATTCAGGAGTACCATAATAACTTGTTTTTCTAAGTGAGTCTCGCAACTCCCATGGAATAATAAGTAGAATTATGTTTTTCCCTATGATTACAATCATCTGTAGGTGGGGTATTATAAAATCTAAAGATATTGCCGAATTTATCGCCGACATTATCGGATAATCGTCCAAAAACCTACAACAAATCATCGAACTATCAGCTTATTTAAAAAACGTTGTTTTAATTGCCAACTCTGTACGTAAACTTGTGATTAAAATTAATTTCAGGAGTGGGGTATAATGGCACGGCTAAAATGTGACCATACTCTGAATGTGTACTGGATCACCTTCAATAAGGATTATGAATAAAAGGCTTTACGTTGGCAGATGTGTGTTGTTTGCATTGTTAACTCACATGACAACGGGGGTTAAAGTCGTCAGGAGATTAACTAGGTAACAGTTACTATAATGTCCGATGCTAGGAATAACCAGGCCGTAGTCAGCGACTAGACACGGCAGTAGTAGAGAAAGTGTGTTGAACGCACAACTTCTGTTATTTCCACCATACAATATTTTATTATGTGACCTTCCGCGCGTAGGGTTGGTTTTTATTGGAAGTGTTAACAGTGCCGCCTCTAGCAAGAGCCTCGAGGACAATATCATGACCGATATCTAGTGCCGAGATTCATGATTACTCTCTAATAAGACTTCCGCGCGAAGAATTATATTAGTACTGCCTCTGATACATGTTTTGAGCGCACTATTTCTGTTATCTTCGACATTCAAAGCTGTCAGTTTATACATTATGTATTTGTGTCGGTCTCATTAGCACTACACGAGTAAAGGGTCACACACTCAAGTTCAAATAATTTATTTGTAAAAACATAGGTACAATACAATAAGATCTAATTCTAATGTCAGGATCGCTATGTTTAAACTAATAGGCATATAAATTTTGGATACACGCTTGGTTTTTATCCAAACTGTTGACTATGTCGTCCCTAGCAACAACTTCTGGTGCGTCTACGTGCTCCGTGCTCTCTCTAGGTTTGAAGTGGTCTTGGACCAAATGAACACTTTAAATCCACGACCGTCGACGTTGATAACAAATCTTTGGCCTTGCCTGCATCCACTCTCAATTACTTTTTATTATTTTTCACTCTTACAAAACTCTCGCAGACAATCAAAGGAATGCTATTGCGTTGAAAGTAAAAAGACTGTTTACTTAAAATTGAACTTTTTAAATTAGTCTTTTAGCCGAAGATTTACAGCTCCAGATGTTTTTGACTGAGGATAAGATTAAAGATTTGATGGCTACGAGGCTTTGTTTTAAAAGGTATTTAATTGTTTTTTCTGCAGGTAAGTAACCTGTCTCCGGCTTTTTAGATTCTGAAGGTGATTCCATTCAAATTAAGTTTCTTTTCATTAATAATCAAGAATGAAACTCGTCAATGAATTAACAAAGTCAACCACAAATGTCGAAGTCGTGTAAATTGTCTAAATCTATAAATAAAAAAAATAAAAAATATATTTCAAAGAGCGATGCATTATACCGGTGGATTGGATGCAAATCGAATTGAAAGCATCAACTTTAAAAACTGCATTAAGTACACGTAATAGTCAACATTAATTTGTTCTTTTAAATCATTTATGAATTCTGTTATAAATAGCAGCCACAGAAAAAAACAGTACCTAAGTGATGCGCTGAAATTAACTTGTTAATAGTATCTATGTGTGTATTCTGTATCTACACCGTAAATTATTACAGCGCACTCGCCTCCATTGACATAACTATTAAGTTATTTCTAACAGCAATCGTGTTTCGCTATGCATAGTTCAGCGCTGTCCAAACTTTCCAGTTATAATAGAAATGGATGGGTAACACGTAGAGTGAACTCCCAAAAACAAGTATAGTTGCGGTTGTAGCGGAAGGCTGTGGCGCTCTCTGTAGCGGAATTGTGACGTCAGAGTCAGTCTACTTCGTCTACGGAACGACGAACGTTTGCGGCCCCGACGCCCCGACACACGCATCCGGGACCACGAATCTAGGCCACAACTTACAACAAATACTTATTATGAAAAAAAGTCACCACAAAACGGAGATACATAGTTATTTATAGACATACATAAACTCACGCCTTTTTCACATGAGAGTAGGCAGTGACTACTGAACGCCACTTGCTACGACCCTAACAATCCCCTTGTGCTACGTTTACGTCCATTTATCTGCAGCCTAATTGCAGTGAATTCGGCAAAGAACACGTATAGGCAAGGGTGACGACACCTTTAAATTAACGACTTTCGTATTGTGTAATACACTCGAAAGGGTAGGTCATCGAATGGATATGTAAATTCAACTCAAAGGGTGGAGGACGTAGCCTTGCTCAATTATTTACGCAATACCGAAAACATTTAAAGGAAATGTGTCATACTCTTTCAAGGAGTTGTTGCCTTTGCCCTGCCGAACTCACTTACGAAATAAGACTGCCGGCGTGTATGAACACGCACGCTAGTAATGAGTACTACGCTCCTGGCATTCCTGAAGAACATCACCAATAAGATCGGTGTACGTATGTCTTTCCATGGCATCCCCTCCCGGTGTTTACACTTTAAGTACTAAATAAAGTGCACAGCAACCGAGGTTGTTGACAGATCGCAATCGCCATGCGACAGCAGATTACTAAACGGTCAGCTGAGCCGCATTCTGCAATTACTCGTAATGGAAGATTGACATTTGATGGCCCTCGTTTCAACACGATACCTACAATTTACAACGATTTTTATTTTTATGGCAACATTACCCACCACGTAGAGCCTATTACTAACTGAAAACGAAGCCTAAATGAGGGTTATTTGTTTCACATTGCCAACTAATTACATTTAATGTATTTTTCTCAAAAATGGTATGTAATGTTGACATAACATCTCTAAAAAGTATCCAGAAAGTGAACTCTACCGGAGACTATTCACAACTGTCCGGTAAGAAGCGAGATTTTAAATTTGGAATCTCCTACTGTCCAGTAAGTAAGTATGTAATTTACTTACTGGACACTTGGTCATCCTTCATCCCTTTTTTTTTTTATGGCTTCGCACGGTTTAGGTCATCCTCTTTAGATCTGCTTAGAAAAAAAAAACATAGTACCAGACACAGATTAGAGTTTAGCCATTATAACATGGTTAGAGGGAGGCTCCAAATATATATCTATCTCTTTTTGGTATGACATTTTATGAGATACATAATATATTTTGGAGCCTTAAACATCCATTTTATTGTCTGTGACACTTTTTTTTTTTTTTTTTTTTATGGGTCTGTGACACATAACGCGACGCAGAAAAAGTATGCACGTTGCGTTTTGTACTTAGTAATGTTGTAGAAGTATAGTGTGGGATTTTATGTTTGTATTTAGTCATTTCAGTTTATAAATCATGTTGGATTAAAGAGTCCGTTAATCAAGATGTACAACAAACAAATATAAATGCCCCCGGTAAATCGATCACAATATCTATCAGTAATTGCCCTAATATGAATGTAACCTTCAATATTAATTAAACGAATTTGTTGTTAAACTTTCTTTCATTTTTGAGAAAAGCATTATACAAACCTCAACCAGTAAGAAAGCCATCCTGGCCTCGTATATAACCGGACCTCACCTGCGGTTCGGTCCGGTTAACTCATACTCGGCCAGGAAGGCTTACTTACTGGATTCTGCTGTAATGTACTATTAATAACAACGTAACTATCGCAGCAAAGTGAAGATAATGATAAACTTCACTTAAATATCATGATATTACCACAATGAAAATATTAAAAGGTTTAACAGCGTCACGTTGTTACAAAATAAATACAGATTTGTTTACCTCTTCTCTCAGCTCTGGTCGTTTATGAATACTAAAATACAATGTGCCACATAATGACACTATGGTCTATACAAAATATCGATTACAGATTTTGTTTAAATTTCATAAACTCATCCCGTCTGTACAATCAGCGCTCGCCATTATCACAACTGAGTCAGCGGTTCTTTTCATAAAAAAGTATGGATGTAGTTACTCTGAGAAAATTAAAGCCTAGACCGACAGTTACTAACCCAAGTCCGTAACCGAGTAAGCGTTTTGTTAACCGTTTTTGCTATCATAACGTTTGTTGGATATTCGTATACGAGACTGTTACATTTAGATACTTTGCTTAAGGTTGTTGGCTTAATTGGATTGCAATGTAAGGGTACATAACTTAAGAACATAAGATGAAACATTGTCCTAATCCAAGATTACATAATGGTATGGTATGACCCACGTCAAAACTGATAAATAATTTTACATTTACATACCTAGGTACCAACTTAGAAGTAAGATCAACATTATCCATGTCCCCACATAACAAGTTACTTCTAACCTACAAAGCCAGTATTCAGGTATTCCACTCAGATTTCAGAGTATCTGGGGAGCACTTTGGAATAAACTAAAACGCGTTTAAAATTCCTCTTGCGGTCCTCGAGTAATCAAAGTTAGTAAGAATATAATGAACCTGGTTTATTTGATACTGCTTTCTTATAGTTTTGGAGTTTATGAAGTGTCTTGTAAATTGTAATCCTTTTAGGATTTACAATGTCATTTATAAATAAAGGAAATGGAGTTAGACTCCATGAAAGGGATTGTAAGAACACGTTGTATAAACTTCATACTATACTATTATAAACGTGAAAGTATGTGAGGTCGGATGGATGGATAGATGTTAGTTACTCTTTCACTCAAAAACTATTGAACAGACTTTAATGAAATTTTACAAAAATATAGCTTATAGCTTATTTATAAAGATATTGGGCGAAGTAGAAAGTAAAGGACCTACTAGTAAATATTCACAGATCCGATCCAGCATTTCCAGAGCATAGGGTATTAAAGTGTCTTTGATAGTACGGCTCGTTGGAGACATAGCACGCTTTCCATATTTTATTTGAAAATATTTTGCACGTTGATTTTACGTACAAACAATATAAAAAATCCATGTCAGCTTTTTCACATCTATGTTTGGGTTGGCTTCCACTATACTGTATGACCATATTTTATATGGCAGTCATGCCTTCTCACCTTCACAACCCAGTATTTGGGTAAGATACCGCTTGGTAAGACTGGTGTCAGATTTTCTGGCGTCTGACTATCCGTAGCAATTGTTCAAGATATACAAATAACAGTCGACTTATCGATGGGATCAACGACTTAACGCGCCTTTCGTGCCACGGACGGGTCCCGGTATGCACGGTCACCCATCCACGGACCAACCTCGGCAAGCGTTGCTTAATCTTGAAGATCGACCCGTGCAACTGTTATTATTTACCCACGAGCTCCTCTATCACAAATTAGTATGTGCAGGTATGTACGCAGTATGTGGGTATTTGTGTGCCCATTACAGCACGAAGGGTGTTACATAATATAAATAAATAAATAATGCATTGGGTTTATGAAGGTGCCGATATTAGTTGCCAGACGATTCAGGAGTACCATAATAACTTGTTTTTCTAAGTGAGTCTCGCAACTCCCATGGAATAATGAGTAGACTTATATTTTTCCCTATGATTAGAATCATCTGTAGGTAGGGTATTATAAAATCAAAAGATTTTTCCGGCTTTATCGCTGACATTATCGGATTATCGTTCAAAAGCCTACAACAAATCATCGAACTATCAGTTTATTTCAAAAACCCTAACGTTGTTTTAATTGCCACCTCTGTACGTAAACATGTGATTAAAATTAAGTCAAGGAGTGGGGTATAATGACTCGGCTAAAACGTGACCATACTCAGAATGTGTACTGGATCATCTTCAATAAGGATTATGAATAAAAGGCTTTACGTTGACAGATGTGTGTTGTTTACATTGCTAACCCGCATGACAACGGGGGTTAAAGTGGGCAGGAGATTAACTAGGTTACAGTTACTGTAATGTCCGCTACCAGGAATTACCGGGCCGTAGTCAGCGACTAGACACGGCAGTAGTAGAGAAAGTGTGTTGAACTCACAACTTCTGTTATTTCCGCCATACAATATGTCATGTTTGTGACCTTCCGCGAGTAGGGTTGGTTTGTATTGGAAGTGTTAACAGTGCCGCCTCTAGCCAGAGCCTCGAGGACAATATCATTACCGATATCTAGTGCCGAAATTCATGGTTACAATGAAATCTTACTCCCAAGTAAGATTTCCGCGCGAAGAATTCTATCAGTAGATATTGTATTTATTTATTTATTTTATTACTTAAGAAAACTTACAGCTAGGATACAGATAGTAGACAGTTAGTGAAGGAAGGCCACTTAAAAGTTTTCACTGACAATATTAGGGTAGCACAAGAAACAGTAGACAGGCAAGAGAACGTAAGAAATAAGTCCTCATAAAGAATTAAAGAGTTTCAGTGATCGTCAAAGAAATTTTTACATATTTTTTTTTGAGTTACGGAACACTGGTGGAGAACAAATCAATGTCATCAATACTCTATATATACTCCGTACATATTGTACTTATGTAAATATTGTAATAAACCAATTTTTTTTAAAAGAGTTAATACGGAGTTTCTTGTGCATTCTTCTCCATAACAATCTACTTGCCGAATGTACGGTAGGATCAATTTAAATTACTTGTAAATTTTAATTATAATTTATTTGACGTTCAAAAGTGCCGTTTATTGGCCTAGTTGAACAAATATGACTTTGACTTTGAGTACTGCCTCAGAGACGTGTGTTTTGAGCGCACTATTTCTGTTATCTTCGACAATCAAAGCTGTCAGTTTATACATTGGCCGATTTCTGAATTAAGTATTCGACGCTAAGTACGTGCTAATTATACGTAGTCAAGTCATGCCAAAGTATACCTTATGTCATACAAAAAACCTTCATTGACGATCAATTGGGTTTCACAACTGAGAAAAACACATTTGATCATTCTCGAATTCTCAAACCGTTGTCAACGTTACATCATCAGTGTAGCCAGATTGGGCGCCTTTTTGCCATTTAGGCTACTTGGAAGGGTGCCGGGGCGACCAATTTTTACGAGCGGCGCCAATTAGGTTACCTCCAAAAAAAATAAGGCGATTTTAGGCGATTTCGGAATGAGACTATCTAATACAACATTATCTGAGGAATGATGTAAATAACTGGAAAATAAAATGCTTTTTTAACTATTTTTCGTTACACTTCAGTCGCAACAACACAGGAAAATAAAGAAATGCAGAAAAATGTTTTATGTGGAACCAATAATGATTATTGTGGCTAATGCATTTAAGTTTCGAAGAATGTTTCGTGGTATTAGAGAATAATGGTCATCTTGAGTTTTTTATAAATGGAAAAACTAAATTTTCGGTGACTTAGGGCTCGTCGAATCTGGCTACACTGGTTACATTTGGCAGTTGATAGTTGACAAGTCTGTGCTTAAACGGTGATCAAGCGAAATAAATACAAAATAATATATAAACTTATAAAACGAGTGACGAAGAAGACCTTGTCTTCCTTGGAGATGCCTCCACGAAGACCAATGCGTTGAAGAAGATTGTTCGCCCTGAATTATCGAAAACATTAGAACGGATGCAAATATTTCACGCCTGATAGATCTCAGATGCTCGACGAACGGATGGTTAATGGGGCTGTTAAGTTCTGGAGTTGCGACCGCGTGGTGGAATACGCAGCGCTTTAAGGCCTCCCTCTGTAGACCGATGACCTGGTTAAGGTCACGGAAATCCCATGTATGAAAGACGCACAGGACTGGTTGATGTGGTGACGCTAGGGAAGTCCTGTATCCAGCAGTCTTTCGGCAGAAATGATGACTATGTTGAGTGAGATCTTCAAGAAAATATTCAAAATGTGCCAGTGTTTGTAGTCGACGGTAGCTTTTCCTGCGCGAAAACCGACAGTTATCCAACAGGAATTGTGTAAAGTGGAGATGGACCGGTTATATGATGCGCGATAACCAAGGGACATGGAGAAAAGTGACATGGAGAAAATTGACAAATTGTACACAAGAGATGGGAAAAGATGCCGTTGAAGACATGTCATAGATGGAAATGGGATATGGGAAAGACCGCTGGTCCAAGATGTAGGCAAAAAGTGTAAGCGATGGTGCTCTGTGGTGTTGGCGAGTAGCTCAGGACAGACCCCAGTGGAAACTGTTAGTGGAGGCCTATGCCAAGCACACTGAGATTAGGGACATTTTATAAACTACGTATAGTATTGTATAGACTTCAGTTTTATTTCTCTGATTTCAGAATAAAAGCCTTTTTCCGTTTATTTATTTTTATATCCATTATTTTGTTTTTTGTTATTATATCCTAGGTTCTAATTCTGGTCATTGTGTGTTTTTCAAAGTATATACTTCCAAATACGTTTAACCATTGAGGTGTGATTAACAAATATCCAGACATACAGACTTTCATACCTATATAGAATAGGTATTATTATTAGGATCCACAATACAAGAAGAGGTTACAACGATGAAATTGTGTACAGAATTTAGCTTTAGTATGATACGATTTTGGTATCAGAACAATAAAAGTTGATAAAAACAACATGACAAGTCTCATTTATTTATTATTTTACAAATTAAGTACGTAGAACACAGTCCTCCTTCATAATAGCAACACATATCCAATGGCACCGACCCTGGCTAATATTGTTTATCTTCGGAGGCTCTTCGATGGCTAGCAAAGTCTTTGGTCGTGAAAACCCAGGTCACTCATTATTTTTTTTATCACAACAGTCCACATTTGTTGGAACAACAACAATTGCAATCAGATTCCGATGCATATGCACGATTTCTGTGTGTGTCGGTTCTGTTCTGGTTCTATTCCACCTTGAGAGATCTTGTGAAGTTCTGAGTAAAATATTCTGTAGTTCTATGAGGTTTCACAAGAACTAGCAACTGCTCGCCTGAACACATTCACTTCTAGTAATTATAAGCTTCAATTCTTGATTTTAGCAATAACAAATTATATTAGATATTATTTTCTTTCGATAAGACATCATTGACAAAATAAAAACGGTTGCATGGTTGCCAAGAGTAAAAATGTTCTGTGATGGTTGCCATGACAATCTTGAAGTAATTGACTAGTGCCTACGATCCATTTCATAGTTTTATAATAAGGTTGTTTACATTTCAAATAGGTATCTATTAAATTGCTTAAATATGAAAAATCAAGTTATTAAAGATTATAACGTCTTTAATAACTTGATTTTTTTAATCTTGAATGAAGTAGATAATATAATAAGAACGTACTTTTTATAGCTGTATAAAATTTATAATAGTAAATTTTATGCAATCTTGTGATATCTCGGATTCCTTTTGTAAAATGGAACGTAAGAGTGAAAGAAAAGTGAATGGAACTTTGACTAGTGATGTGCCAACTCGGGATAAACACGACTCGAGTTAACCCGAGTTGAAATGCACATAACTCGAGTTGCGCAACTCAAGTTAGCGCAACGTAGCTTCGTTAGTTAGAATTAATTATTTATTTCGATTATTTGTTAAAAACCACTTTTTTACATATATACTTACGTGGGACACTCAGAAAGTTTTGCGAAACTAAAAAAAATTGTTCTATACGTACATATATTTTTATTAAATCTTTTCAAAGTACTTTCCACCAGCCTCTATACAAAGATTCATGCGCCTAAACCAGTTTTCAAAACACTTTTTCCAGTCCGCCGCAGACACCTCGTTTACAGCCTGCTCGAACGCAGCCAGCGCATCTTCCGGCGACGAAAATTGTATCCCTTTGAGCTGATTTTTTATTTTTGGGAATAAAAAGAAGTCACACGGTGCTAAATCAGGGCTGTAAGGAGGGTGACCCAGGAGTTTGACTGGCGTGCTGTCCAGGAAGTCCCTCGTTTTGAGTGCGGTGTGCGCAGGTGCATTGTCGTGGTGGAGCAGTAGCCCGCGGAGCCCTGTGTTTGGTCGCTTGTTGCTTATAACAGAGAAAACTTCTGGCAAACATTTGGTAGTATACCATTCGGCATTAATGCTTCTTTGATCCCGTAAGGGAATTGATACCAAGTGGCCAGTCAAATTAAAAAAGCTAGCGATCAAAATCTTACCCCCGCTTCTAGATCGCTTTACTTTGGTAGGCGTTGGCTCATTTTGAAACACCCAAACAGTCGACTGGCGCTTGGTTTCTGGGTCGTATTGATAAATCCAGGACTCATCACCTGTAACGATGTCGTAAACACGCCGAGACGAGCCTGCTTCAAATTTGTTAAGCATATCACGGCACCATTCCACCCGGGCCTGCTTCTGAGCATCGGTGAGGTTGTGCGGCACCCAGCGTGATACTATCCTCCTCACGCGAAGATGGCTGTGTAGAATCTCGTGAACGCTTCCCGATCCAATCTTCAATATGTGTTGAATCTCCTGATATGTAATTCGCCTATTGTCTTGGATTAAATTTTTCACTGCTAGCACGTTTTCTTCGGTAACAGCCGTCAAAGGGCGACCGCTTCTTTCGTCATCCCCCAAAGTTGGTCGACCGCGCTTGAATTCGTTATACCAACGATACACGGTTGCCTTGGAAGGGCCTTCATCCATGAATGCCATTTGAAGTCTATCGTACGATTCATCCGGTTTCAGGCGACACTTGAAATCGTATAAAATCATAGCTCTAAAATGTTCCCGGCGCAGATCCATATTTCAGTGAGACACAATACTTTGAATTAACTCGCAAAAAATGTGGAGGGAAATTTTGAAATTGGAACTTACTTATTTTTACTTATAAATAATCATATTTTCGAAAAACATTATAACTGGCCAGTCTCCCATATATAAAAACTTTTTTTCGCAATACTTTCTGAGGGGCCTGGTATTTGACAGACAAATTGGATAACTTCCTCGAGAATGTACGAGATGAGGCACAACACCGAGGGAAATGGAAGGAATGGGGGAAGCCTTAGCCCAGGAGTGGGTCACCACTGCCCGAAAAAAAAACATTTTAAACTTATACCCTATTCGTTGGGGACAACTTTTTTTCACGTCAAACTGTTATAATCCGACTAATTTAAAAAATACAACCTTGATCGCAAAATGGTTAGTTTTGTAGCATTCTTTAATTTGTTATCATAATAGTTCCAAACTCCTGGCTATCGTGATGCTTTTTAATGTTGGTTATTGGTTTTGCTTCTACCTTTTTTTATTCAAACTTTAATAATATTGATATTGTTGTACGAACACATTTAAGAAATAATGGTTTAAATGTTTGACATGTGTGTATTTGGTTGTTCTTTATTATATTTTATTTTAGATTTTGGTAATAGCAACTCGAGTTCGGAAGAATACCACTCAAGTCAACTCGAGTTAGCCGCAACTCGAGTTAACTCGAGTTGCACATCTCTAACTTTGACGGGTCCATACTTAAGTAGTTACTTAACTGAGCTAGGTAGATTCTCAATTGAGAAACGTAAAATACTCAAACGCTTCCTAAATTATTTGACAATACTCAACTGATTATTGCTGCTTTACTTAACTCAGAAACCGGCCTGTATTTGTATCGGTCTCTTTAGCAGTACGCGAGTAAAGGGTGACACACATTAAAATTCAAATAATGTATTTGTAAAAACATAGGTACAATACAATAAGATCTAATTCTAATCTCAGGATCGCTATGTTTAACCTAGTAGGCATAGAAATTTTGGATACACGCTTGGTTTTTATCCAAACTGTTGACTATGTCGTCCCTATATAGCAACAACTTCTGGGATGTCTACGTGCTCCGTGCTCTCTCTACGTTTAAAGTGGTCATGGACCAAATGACCACTTTAAATCCACGACCGTCGACGTTGATAACAAATCTTTGGCCTTGCTTGCATCCACTTTTAATTACTTTTTATTATTTTTCACTTTTACAAAACTCTCGCAGGCAATCAAAGGAATGCTATTATGTTGAAAGTAAAAAGACTGTTTACTTACAATTGAACTTTTTTAATTAGTCTTTTAGCCTAAGATTTACAGCTTCAGATGTTTTTGACTGACGATAAGACTAAAGATTTGATGGCTACGAGGCTTTGTTTTAAAAGATATTTAATTGTTTTTTCTGCAGGTAAGTAAGCTGTCTCCGGCTTTTTAGATTCTGAAGGTGATTCCATTCAAATTAAGTTTCTTTTAATTAATAATCAAGAATAAAACTCATCAACGAATTTACAAAATCAGCCACAAATGCCGAAGTCGTGTAAATTGTCTAAATCTGTAAAAAAATAAAGTAAAATTGATTTCAAAGAGCGATGCATTATACTGTAGAATTGAAAGCAAATCGAACTGAACGCATCAACTTTAAAAACTGCATTAAGAACACGTAATAGTCAACATTAATTTGTTCTTTTAAATCATTTATAAAGTCTGTTATAAATAGCAGCCACAGAAAAAAACAATACCTAAGTGCTTTGCTATAAACAACTTTTAATAGTTTACATATGTGTGAATTCTGTACCGACACTGTAAATTATTACAGCGCACTTGCCTCCATTGACATAACTATTAAGTTATTTCTAACAGCGATCGTGTTTCGCTATCCATAGTTCAGCGCTGTCCAAACTTTCCAGTTATAATAGAAATGGATGGGTAACACGTAGAGTGAACTCACGAAAACAAGTATAGTTGCGGTTGTAGCGGAAGGCTGTGGCGCTCTCTGTAGCGGAATTGTTGCGTCAGAGTCAGACTACTTCGTCTACGGAACGACGAACGTTTGCGGCCCCGACTCCCCGACACACGCATCCGGGACCACGAATCTAGGCCACAACTTACAACAAATACTTATTATGAAAAAAAGTCACCACAAAACGGAGATAGTTATTTTTATACAGACATTCATAAACTCACGCCTTTTTCACATGAGAGTAGGCAGTGACTACTGAACGCCACTTGCTACGATCTTAACAATCTCCTTGTGCTTTGTTTACGTTCATATATCTGCAGCCTAATTGCAGTGAATTCGGCAAAGAACACGTTTACGTAAGGGTGACGACACCTTTAAATTAACGACTTTCGTATTGCGTAATACACTCAAAAGGGATAGGTCATAGAAAGGATATGTAAATTCAACTCATAGGGTGGAGGACGTAGCCTTGCTAAATTATTAACGCAATACCGAAAACATTTAAAGGAAATGTGTCATACTCTTTCAAGGAGTTGTTGCCTTTGCCCTGCCAAACTCACTTACGAAATTAGACTGCCGGCGTGTATAAACACGCACGCTAGTTATGAGTACTACGCTCCTCGCATTTCTGAAGAACACCACCAATAAGATCTGTGTACATATGTTCTTCTGCAGGGTCCCCTCTTGGTGTTTCCACCCTAGTTACCTTCCTGGGTACTAAATAAAGTGCACCGTAACCGAGGTTGTTGACCAATCGCATCCGCCAAGCGACAGCAGTTCAGTAAACGGTCAGCTGAGCCGCATTCTGCAATTACTCGTAATCGAAGATTGTCATTTGATGGCCCTCCTTTCAACACGATACCTACTGTTTTAAACGATTTTCATTTTTATGACACCATTTCCCACAGTCACTAACATAAATTATGCAAATATTTGGATATCTAAAGACATTATGACTTCTACATTGAAGATTTATTAAATTTTCTTTACAGGTCATGATTTTTCGATATCGCTTGTCCTTCCTATTCAATTTTGCCTTTTTGACAATCGCTATCGCCACGCTTTCGATGAGGGAATATCTCTTGTCTAGGGCCTCTTATCGCGTTCTGCGATATGTTTGTAAAGGAACAGGATTCTCTGGAACAACCGAACCGATGATACGATTACGAAAATGTATTCACTGAAAGAAAACTATACCATTGCTGAGAGATTCGAGTTACTTCTTATCCCTGATAAATGCACTATTTCTGCTGGATACTCAACGGGAGCGAAGCCATCAGGTAGAGCCTATTTTTAGCTGACCACGAAGCCTAAATGAGGGTTACACATTGCCAATTATATTTAATGTATTTTAATAACAACGTAACTATCGCAGCAAAATAAATATAATGATAAATTTCACTTAAATATCATGATATTACCACAGTGAAAATATTAAAAGGTAAAAGCGTAACGTTGTTACAAAATAAATACAGATTTGTTTACCTCTTCTCTCAGCTCTGGTCGTTTATGAATACTAAAATACAATGTGCCGCATAATGGCACTATGGTCTATACAAAATATCGATTACAGATTTTGTTTAAATTTCATAAACTCATCCCGTCTGTACAATCAGCGCTCGCCATTATCACAACTGAGTCAGCGGTTCTTTTCATAATAAAGAATGGATGTATTTACTCTGAGAAAATTAAAGCCTAGACCGACAGTTACTAACCCAGGTCCGTAACCGAGTAAGCGTTTTGTTAACCGTTTTTGCTATCATAACGTTTGTTGGATATTCGTTTACGAGACTGTTACATTTAAATACTTTGCTTAAGGCTGTTGGAATAATTGGATTGCAATGTACGCGTACGAACAATTCGTATCTCGGGGCAATTTATTACGATTCCAATATTTAGACAAAATAATTAAAGAAACTTGAATTCAGAACATGTTGTTACTCACAAATTTTACTAACATGAATTATGTTTATTATTTTACTAATGTATTAACGAAGTAACGTATAAGAAACCATCGTTTTCATTAGTTACAATAATAATGTCAACTGTTGCTAATCGATTGCTAACCAAGAGTGCCATATGAATAAATGAGTAACAGGTTTACATGATTAATATGTGAGAAGAAAATCATAAAATTTTACTTTAGAATGTCTTCTGCACAGCTAGAAGGGGACGTCAGCTTGGGTGGCACAACATCGAGAGAAATGGAAGGAATAGGTGGGAGCCTTTGCCCAGGCGTGGGATATTTCAAGTTAATTAAAAAAACTAGGCACGTAAAATTTTTACTGTAAGCCATATACCGATGCAGGTGCATCTGCAACCCTATCTCTCACCGCTTCATCGCCCGTCGTTTACCTCCCGAGAGCCTTGATACGCCGTAGCCCAGGTTCTACGATCTGTGCTATGTCGTAGCAAGGACACAAATACTGCTTCATTTCCACATGAATCGTTTTGAAAGATTTGTAATAATTTCCATATATTTATTATTAGATATTGAAGTAACTTTTAAAGATACGAGTACCGTCGCTTAATATAAACCTTATCTAAGCAATTAATAAAAATAAAACAAATAATAACACATGCAAAATGAATGAAAATAAGATAGGTACGAATTACCAAATATAGTGTTTTCACGATAATGAGCTTTCCTGAATAGATTACGAGTAATATAAAATTAATAATTTGATTTCCAAGTACCAAAGATTTATCAAATCTGCATTGCTCATAATGAGGTTACTTATAACCATCAGTTGAGTTCACCATTACAAGTACAGTCAGAGTGTGGTTGGAAGTCAAACATACAAACACATGCGAACTACCGCCTCCAAAAATATGGTTTTGTGTTAACGTCGGCGAGCTTTCACGTGGTAATTTTAGAAATGGACACTTCCCACGCTAAATTCCTTAATTGCTTGTTTTTATAACTGCACATTTTTGGGTTCTTAGCGAGTCTATGAATGGCGGCCTTTTTCAATGTTATAAAATGTTATTTAAAACCAATGCTTAATGTTTCGGGCCCGACTAATATTCCCGGACCGTAATTAAAATTTGTATGAAAGGATGGCCACATGACGCGAAGCGGCGTGAGAAAATAAGAAGAACTCCGTCCCTTGTAATGTATTTACCTGATAGGGCCGGACACAATGTACCGTAAGCATTGTCTCTTAGCTTTCTTGTAACTTAGAAATTAACACGTGCATATTTAACGTAGGTTTGACGTAGGTGCCATGTGAGTAAAGCTATCTACACTTGTAATGTGTATAAGAACTAGAGAAAAGGTAGATAGTTAGTTAGGATTGTCTCGCAGTTTTCTTCTTTGTTACAAAAATAAATGACCACGTTATGTTCACGAAATGACCACGTGTTTGACCACGTGTGTAAAATGACACATGTATGTGCCATGTGAATTTTAGAGTAGGAGTATAATAAAACTTGAAATATACATAAGATTTAGAGAAAAGGTAGCTAATTAGATAAGATTATGTATATTGTCATAGTTTAATACTTGGAGTAAGGAGGAATCTAGATTAAGATTTTTGTGTTGACCTTTGTACACCTTTTATATTTTTCCTATGTAGAATTAAGTATGTAGATTAAGGAAATGTATAACTTGTGTATATTTAAGTAAGATAAGTATTATAAAATCGGCATTTCTGTGGTGCCATGCTTGAATACAGTTGCAAAGTAGGGGCGCCATTGTTCTCGCCGAGCGGTTTTTGTATAAAAGCCGGCCCGCTTGTAGGCAGAGACACAGTCGGTCTTCCACTCTACAAGAAGTAACAAGTAAGGAATAAATTGAAGATACGAATCACGATAGTATTTTCATTTCCTCAACGAGTCTCCAACCGAACAACAATACAGTCCACTTCAGTTTTGATTGTCACCAAAATCAACCTACAGTGGAGCAGATGTAAAATAATGTAATTAAAGATAGATCTACGTTACCCCGCATGAAATGAGAATGTAACTCGCAAAGTAGCGACAGATATACAATTGAGAATTCTATTATTCTGAACTAAAACATAAGATGTTTGCCTTGCATGAAAACAAAAGACTCTAAAATCATTGAAAGATTTTCAAAAAGTAAAGGAATACATGCGCTACCGAGGCTGGGGGCTGAGTCACCCGCGTCCGTAGGTGAGTACCCCTTTTGTTACCCTGCACGTGGTCCCCGGGTGGTGCTAATCAGGTGACACTTACTGGTGGTAGGTTTCGGCCGAAGGCTTGCGACCACCCACCGAGCAAAGACGTACCGCCAAGCGGCCTAGCCGTGTTCCGGTACGATGCTCGGTGTAGCCACAAGAGGAGTTGGGTCGAGGTAGTTGTTCCACTGCAGGCAGACCAGCCTGACTCGCGTTGTTATAGGCCTATCGGGAGTCTAGTCGCGGAGGGTAGCGGGATCCGAGGCACGGTGCGCCGCTGGCCGACCGCAGGTAGTTGGGGGCCCAAGTAGTGTGCCAGCCACACACGAAAGGCTGCCCCGCCAACTGTCGAAAAATCCTGGGATGCGCCATCGTGCTGGTTGGCGACCAGACGAGAGTGCCCGATGGACATTCCCGGGGGGGCTCGGGCGTCCCCGCAGTCTCCAGACTAGTCCCCCAACGATGGCGTCCTGTCTGCGTGTGTCTGAAGGTTGCCAGCGTGGAACCTCATCTCACTTCCTTCTCCTCACCTTCCTTCACTCACAGCAATAATGCCAAGGAACAAAAAGAGAAAAGCTGAACAGCGGCAGCACTCACTCTCACATAAGGTGCACCTCAGCAACATCCGAGGTCTGCACTCGAACCTTGTCGCAGTCCATCACCACCTTGAGACTGAGAAACCAGCACTTTTGTTCCTTACGGAGACGCAGATCGGATGTCCGTCGGACGTGGCGTACCTTTCTTACCCAGGATTTACCCTGGAGCACAAATTCAAGCCACGTGCGGGTGTATGCATGTACGCCCGTGACGACATCTGCTATCGGCGTCTCCGTGACCTTGAAGACTCTAATTACTCAGTGCTATGGGCCCTGGTGGACACAGGTCTGGATAAGATCATCTATGCTTGTGTCTACCGATCGCATAGCGGTGATCTGGAGACAACCAGGCTCACACAGTACCTGAGTGAGGCGGCAGATGTGGCTCAGCTACGGTACCCCTCCGCCCAACTAGTGTTACTGGGGGACTTTAATGCCCACCACCAGGAGTGGCTCTTCCCATACCAGTGCACTGACCATGCTGGACGAGAGATACGAAATCTTTCGATTGCGCTTAATCTCACCCAGCTGGTGCAGGGGGCTACGAGGGTGCCGGATGTTGATTCGCATACGGCCAATTGCTTGGACCTTCTGCTGACAACAGATCCAGACCGATACTCAGTGTCGATATCATCACCTTTGGGTAGTTCCGACCACTGTCTGGTGAAGTCTGTATCCGTCTACTCACCGCCCGATCCTAGCCCGAGAGGCACCCGGCGGGTTTGGCGGTATAGGTCAGCAGATTGGGATGGGATGCGATCTTTCTTCGCATGCTATCCTTGGCGGCCCACTTGCTTCTCTTCGGAAGATCCATCGTCATGCGCTGACGCCGTCACTGATGTGTTGCGGCAGGGGATGGAGTACTACATTCCATTCTCTGACGTAGCGCTGTCCGGTGTTGAACGACCATGGTTTGGTGCCGAGTGCAACCGCGCAAATGCAGTTAAACACAAGGCTTACCTGGCATGGGTCGACGCTCGTGTGCACAAAGCAAGTGACGTTACTCAGAAGAAGAGAGCCTTCAATAGGGCTGCCAAGTCTTGCAAAAAGGCGATGCGAAGGGCACGTTTTGACCATATTAGCAGAATCGGGAACAAACTAGCTTCATACCCTGCTGGTAGCAAAGCGTTTTGGTCCCTGGCTAAGTCGGTTGAATCAAACTTCTGTCGCCCCTCACTACCACCACTGCTGAGACCCGATGGGTCACTGGCCCACTCCGCCGAGGACAAGGCAAACTTGTTTGCCTCCCTTTTTGCGAAATCTTCACGTCTGAACTCTGATGGCGCGCGGCCCCCTCCGTCTCCTGTTGGATGTGGGACGAGTATGTCGGATATTCGCATCCATCAGAGAGAAGTCTTTAGGGTGTTGCGTAACCTTGACGTGAACAAAGCTAGTGGCCCCGATGGGATACCGGCAATTGTACTAAAAACTTGTGCGCCTGAATTGTCTCCAATCCTGACACGCCTATATCGCCTTTCGATAGTGACTGGAAAGGTGCCGAAGGCTTGGAAGCAAGCTAACGTTCAGCCCGTGCCCAAAAAGGGTAGTCGGGCTGACCGGCCAACTACAGACCCATCTCGGTAACGTCCATCCTCTGTAAGAGTATGGAACGTGTGCTGAACAATAAGCTCCTGGCATACCTAGAAGACAACGATATCCTCAGTGACCGCCAATACGGCTTCCGCCGAAATCGGTCAACTGGGGATCTTCTAGCGTATGCCATTCACATCTGGAGTGAGGCCATCGAGAGGCATGGGGAAGCCCTTGCTGTCTCCCTTGACATCTCGAAGGCTTTCGACAGGGTCTGGCATGAGAGCCTTATTGGTAAGCTTCCTTCCTTCGGTCTGCCTAGTGGTCTGTGTGATTGGATTGCTGACTTCCTGAGGGATCGGTCAATTCGAGTGGTTATCGATGGCTGCTCGTCCGGTCAGTTAGGTATTAACGCCGGAGTCCCTCAGGGGTCGGTGCTCTCGGCTACACTGTTTTTGCTGCACATAAATGACCTGCTAAAACCCGGAACCTTTGGGTACGCAGACGACAGCACGGTTGCTGAGAGATACGTGTCCGGCGCACGGGCTACTGGGCCTGAGATCCGGTCTCTCCGGGAGGCCATGGTTGGGCGCTTGAACCTGTCTTTGGAGGCTGTCTCCGAATGGGGCGATGCCAATCTAGTCAGTTTCAATGCTGCTAAGACCCAGGCGTGTCTTTTTTCCGCAAAAAAGAGCTTATTCCACCCGGCTCCATCTTTCCGTGGTGTAACCGTGCCGATAACGGACCATCTCGACCTTCTTGGTGTTACGTTAACATCGACCCTCAACTTTGGTCCTTTCATTGAGGCAAAGGCTCAGTTGGCTGCAAAAAAGTTGGGGATCCTTGCAAAGGTGAGACGGTACTTCACGCCTGAACAGCTGCTCAAATTGTATAAAGCGCAAGTTCGGTCATGCATGGAGTACTGCTCTCACCTCTGGGACGGATCTGCCAAATATCAGCTTGATGCACTTGAGTCGATTGACAAACGGGCCAAGAGGCTTATCGGTAACGATGCACTGGTCGCCTCAAAGCTCCAGAGCCTTGAACATCGACGCCGGGTGGCCAGTCTGTCGGTTTTTTATCGGTTACATTTCGGGGAGTGTGCGATGGAACTGCACAATTTGATTCCACCTAGCCCTTTCCATCACCGGACAACAAGACGTACGGCAATGCGCCACCGGTACATGGTGGACATCCCACCCATACGTACAAAGCGTTTTGCGAATACTTTCATTGTACGCACAGCTAAGGAGTGGAATTCCCTGCCGGAGTCTTTGTTTCCTGATAGCTACAACCTTGGGGTCTTTAAGTCAAGAGTGAATAGGTTACTTCTAGGCAAGCGTGCTTCACCGTCGACCACATCATCACTTACCATCAGGCGAGATAGTGGTCAAACGCGAGCCTATAGATAAAAAAAAAAAAAAAAAAAAAAAAAAAAAAACCGAAGTGTCATCATAGGATCGCACGCCAAGACGGATCTGACTGTGAATCTTGTCGTTCAGGCCTGCCTACTTCCTATATTGGATTATGACGTGTACAACTACTCTCACGTTACAGTAAGAGCAACTTATTAAAAATAGACTGATAAACACATTACCCTCCTTCGGCAGTCGGGTAAATATGCCGACTATTACCATTGAGATAATATGTAGTGCGTAGTACATTATTACCTCAATGACTATTACTCGTAAACTTGTAACTTATACTTGCAATTTTCAGCTTAATTTTATGCCTGAACCGAAAATTTTGAATGGTATATCAAACGATACCCCACACCGAGATAGGATAGACGAGAAAAAAAGATTACTTTACGTATACAGGAGGTACGCTAAAAACATTTTATTTTTATAATTTGATTTTACCACTTTCTCGGCGTGGTTAATATGTATACCCACGCCAAATTACAGCTTTCTAGTACTAAGAGTCTCTAACCTTACCTGCGGATGGACGGACAAACGGACACGGCGTAACTATAAGGGTTCCTTTTGCAACGGCCTCCCTTCCTTCTTTCAATTCTTTCTTCTTTCTCTATATTTTGCTACATCTGAACATTTCATTAGAAAGGAGTCTAACTCATCACGCCATATCTTTCTGGGCCAATCCTTACTATTTTTTAAGGTTTTTACAATGTTTCCATTAGTAATGAAGGTTAAGAAACAACTCGCTAGTCTTATTGAAACTGAGCAAAGGTGTAGGCACTGTAAGGAGTTGGCATTTGAAAATACGCTAAATACGATATAAATATAGCGTATTATTTAATGTGGTAACCTCAAGGGTACCACAGTACCCATTTGTGACAGACAGACGTAGTTTTTGTTATTTTCAGTTTTAGTTGTTCATTATAAGGTATCTACGAAGATCATAGGAATTCCTTATTTTATTTTCCTCATTTTTTTACAAAAGTTACGTATACAAAGACATTATAATGATACGAAGAGAAAGTGAACTTTGAAATTTTGCCGATTCCTCTTCAAAAGAATCAACATTGTGAAACAAGCAACTAAGTTTCGGACTAGCTGTCTTACTTCTTGACATTTCAAAATTATCTGTTAATGGTCTAATTAAAATAAATGGTTTGACTTTTATTCTTTTAGTTGTGGAATCTGCCACCCAAGAAGCGGGAACTTGCTTACTCTTGCAGAAACATAAACTTTAAAACGCGGTATTTATCATTGTCATCAGGCACGTGTTTTTAGGTAAATTTGACATATATTGAAATAAGTCATAATAGGAATTATAAATCATAGCAAAAGAATATTTACTAATATTTACATAGATAAGGAACTGGGTGGCAAGTCCGCAGCGTCCATTGAAAAGGGAGGATCCACCGACCAGACACTTAATGCCTGATAGTTGTTATCAGGCTGTTGTAGTATTGTTTGTAATAAAAGATTGCTTAGTCCTTGAAGGGTTTATTATATTATTTATCACAAGTTACTCTTATAATTAATATTTAGTACGAGCTATATAATAAGTCTTCTTTTGATCTGTAACAGCCAAGATAGCTGACATATCTAAATTGAGGTTAAGATAACATTGACAAGTGTCACACTGACAGGTGCCTTCTGTTTCTATTAAAGTTGTTTAGGTTCAAATCGCGCGAACAACTTTGATAGCGCGATGTAATTTGTGTGACGTCAGGTATTTTTGTAATCCGCAGGTATGTGTCGGCTTAGATGCTAGAAACGAGTTCGCCTCTATTGATACATTTAGGTGCATAAAGTGTGAAATATGAATTATTACTATTTTGATCGTAGCATCATCATCATCATCATCACCAGCCTTTTAATGTTCCCAATGCTGGGACACAGGCCTCCTCTCTGTGAGAGATGGAATGAGCCTTAATACACCAAGTGGGCTCAGTGCGGGTTGGTGCATGTCATATGTCTTAGAATCGAATTTTTGGTTCTAGGACATTCCTCACGATGTTTTCCTTCACCGTTTTAGAGAAGTTGTGATGAAATAATTTACACAGAGCATCTGCCTGGGTGAAAAAAAAAACAAAAACAAACACATGACCTACGACACGTAAGTCGGGGCCATTACCACTGGGCCACCACCGCTCTATATATATTGAATATTATTGTTGTTTATTGAATAGTTGCAATTAAACAAAATAACGTAATATTAATGTTGCATGGAACTAAATACTTTTTATTTTTATTTATTTGGAACGTATTTACCAATAAAAAATCATGTCACGTAAAAAGAGAAAAAGGGTTGTAGTTAAAACGTCAGGATAGTGACGATAATGAAATCGTTCGGCCATCGCCATTTTAATATTTTTAACAAGCACTGGTGTAATCGTGTTACCCTTTTACCAGCTTTATAATTGTACACCCTCGCTTGCCCGTTTTGATACGGCAATATTTTTCTTTTACAGCCGGTCAACAAGAACATATAATTTTAAATTTTTAATAACACGCTCTTTTAAAATATTTTTCTGCCCAAAACCGGGGCACATTCTCTGAAGCTAATAACAAACTCAACGCCCGGACTGTTTCTCCGAAATTCTTATTCGAACAACTTTGAACAAAAATTATTTCTTTGATTTTAAAAGGTTTTGTCTATGTCTAGCTTTTATCTACCGTTTTTAGAGTTTTGTAGTCAACAAGGAACTCTTATAGATTCGCTATGTCCGTCTGTCCGTCTGTCCGCAGCTTAGCTCAGAGACTCTTAGTACTCGAAAGCTATAATTTGGCATGTATATACTTAATTAATCACGCCGAAAAAGTGGTAAAATAAAACCATGAAAAAAAAAACACATGGCGTAGATCCTTTTTTAAATTAAAAATGACTGATAGCTGCAAGGCGTTTTTTATGAGCCACAACATCATGACTTTACCTACAATTCATATTTTCGAAATCGCGATGTTTGTTAAAAACAAATCCTAATCTATTTCCCCGCATGGCAGACCTGTTCTTGAAATAGAACTGATAATGATAACAGTCAACTCTGTCAACATAGGTCTCATACTGCACTTATGCGCAAGAGTGTTCTTATCTTATCTTGTGGAGGGGCCGAGAAATAACTCGGAAACTTCGACCCATGGGATCTATTGTGTTCCCCTAGATAACTTACTCCTCGCCGATCTCGTTGAAAACACTTTTCATGAGTTTTACAACGAGACTAGGAGATATGAGCCTATAGTCTTCTGGTTTTGGATATCCAACCCCTAGGAGACTCATTCGCTTACCAGCCAGTGCATCGCATGTGTATGGCTCCCATTATTTACAATCATCTTCCCAATAGCTGGCAAGAGCTAATCATTTTAAATTGATACTCTTTTTAGGGTTCCGTAGCCAAATGGCAAAAAACGGAACCCATACGTGTGGGGTATCTATGGATAGGTCTTCAAAAATGATATAGAGGTTTCTAATATATTTTGTTTTTTAAACTGAATAGTTTGCGCGAGAGACTCTTCCAAAGTGGTAAAATGTGTGTCCCCCCCCCCTGTAACTTCTAAAATAAGAAAATGATAAAACTGAAAAAAATATATGATGTACATTACTATGTAAACTGCCAGCGAAAATTGGTTTGAACGAGATCTGGTCAGTAGTTTTTAGGGTTCCGTACCCAAAGGGTAAAAACGGGACCCTATTACTGAGACTCCGCGGTCCGTCTGTCTGTCTGTCTGTCTGTCTGTCTGTCTGTTTGTCTGTCACCAGGCTGTATCTCATGAGCCGTGATAGCTAGAGAGTTGAAATATTCACAGATGATGTATTTCTGTTGCCGCTATAACAACAAATACTAAAAACAGAATAAAATAAATATTTAAGTGGGTCTCCCATACAACAAACGTGATTTTTGTGCCGTTTTTCTGCGATAATGGTACGGAACCCTTCGTGCGCGAGTCGGACTCGCACTTTGCCGGTTTTTTTTTTATACGTCATAAATCGTAAACCGCAATTTACCAAGTACGGAACCCTTCGTGCGCGAGTCCGACTCGCACTTGGCCGGTTTTTGAAAATTAATTTAATGTGAAATGTATGTAATGCAAAAATGTTTTTTTTACTTATTGAATATTTGACAATTTTGTAACTCCTATCTATTTCCATATGAACTAATTATGTAACCAATCAATCAAATTTAATTTATTTATTTATGTCAGTATTTTCAATGTTACTGAATTATGTTATTATTTAATTGCAAGATTGTATTAATATTTGCATACCATGACAATGTGGTAAACATCTTAGCACAACCCCATGTTTTTATATCACCTTGAATGCATTTTTTGTTTCTTATAATTTATGTACACACATTTGACACACACACATTTGACACATTGAGCAAATAAAGTTATCTGAATCTAAATCTGAATCTGAATGTGAGTCCAAGAAATCTTCATATAACCGTTTCAGTGGTGGGCAGGAAAAGTACCAGGGGCGTAAATCACGTGATTCTTAGAGGAGGTAGTTAGGAAACCACATGAGTGCCGTAACGCCCGTAACGCAGAACCCTCTGTGCCCAGAGCCAGGAAACTGATAGTAATAAACGGACGCCTGAATTTTCGCTACTGTTAAAAATCACTAAGCTGCTAATGTACTACGTGTTCATATATTTTCAGTTCATATATTCTCAGTTAATGACGTTAATGACTATTTTTCGAAAATTGGTAAAACACTAGCAGAAGAAATCATCACAAATAATCTATCACAAGTTCAGAATAGTCTAGATGATGTTACAGTACATGTCTCCTCATTCGTGCTTTTAGAAGCAGATCCGATGGAAGTCTACAGCATACTTATGAGTCTCAAATCTGAGAGTGCACCAGGATGGGATAATATACCTACAAAATTCCTAAAATTAGCTCAAGACGTAGTTGTACCAATAATTACACAACTAGCAAATCTGTGCTTTAGACAGGGCATCTTTCCACTCGCCATGAAACAAGCTGTAATTACGCCTGTGCACAAGGGTGGGGACAGAGACGATGTAAATAATTACCGGCCAATGAAAAAAAAAAACTTCCTGCAATTTCAAAAATTTTAGAAAAATTAATAAACAGTCGACTAATAAAGTACCTTAACAAATACAACATTATATCCAGTTCTCAGTACGGTTTTCGACAGGGATTATCGACCGAAGATGCAGTTCTAGCATTAACCTCTCATATTGTTGACCAAGTCGATACAGGAAAAAAGTGTCTAACTATTTACCTTGATTTAAAAAAAGCTTTCGATACTGTCTCAGTCTCCATCCTTGTGCGTAGTCTAGAGGCCTTAGGCATTAGGGGAATCCCGCTGTCTTTGCTTACAGATTATCTTACAGATAGGAGGCAACGTGTTAGAATAGGAAAATACACAAGTGAGGAGGCAAATATGAATTTTGGTGTCCCACAGGGCAGTGTTTTGGGCCCAACCCTATTTCTAATATACATAAATAGCCTTTGCAACTTGAGAATTGAGAATGGTCGGGTTTTCTCCTACGCCGATGATACAGCCGTTGTTTTTACTGGGGATACATGGGAAACTGTGTATAAGTCTGCTAAAAAAGGCCTAGCCAGGATTGCCGATTGGTTGAACTCCCATCTTTTAACACTAAACACTTCCAAAACCAAATACATTGCTTTTACAAAATATAATAATACCCAACCGGGGCCTAATCATTCTCTTAAGATCCACAGTTGCCATGATTTCTCCAGCATTAATAATAAAAATTGTTCATGTAGTAAGGTGGAAAAAGTCACTCAAATTAGATATCTGGGTGTTATGGTTGATCAGCGCTTGTCTTGGCACACACACATAGAAGTAGTCATGTCCCGAATAAGGAAACTCATATGGATATTCAAGATATTACGACATGTTACCTCTAAGAACCTCTTAAAGCAGATCTACCTCTCTTTGGCCCAGTCAGTCTTGGTGTACTGCATACCAGTATGGGGAGGAGCTACTAAAATGAAATTTCTCGAACTGGAGCGGGCACAACGGTCTCTTCTAAAAGTAATGCATCTAAAACCATACAGATTTCCTACTGAAAACTTATACACACTTAGTGATCTCCTGACGGTTAGGAAGTTATATACCCTACGAGTTATTTTGAAACTGCATAAAACACTACCGTATGACCCTGCGTCCCAAAAAAAGAGGAGAAATTATTTAGTAGCACACAAGGTCTCAGCTAAATCAACATACGCAGCAAGACAATATAGTAGACTTTCTATAAACTTATACAACAAAATAAATAAAATATTGAACATTTACCCGATGACTGTCAGAGAGTGTAAAAAAGCATTAATCAGTTGGCTAAAAAGCAAGACTTACTACGACATAGAAACACTCTTGCAGGCACTTCAATGAGGTTGGAGTCCAACCGTATTGAATTGTTAGCAACCGTTGGACATCACACACACAAGACACACACACATACACACACATATACACACACACATACACACACGCATACACACACACACACGGAACACACAGTACACACACGCACACAACATAGTTTTGTATTGATTTTGATTTTATTTTAAGTATTTTTTTTTAATTATTTTAAGTTATTTTTTCTTTCTCGTTTGTTACAAGCCTTGTTCATTTTCACTTTGTAAGTTATGAAGAGCGGGGCTTCCTAGCACAGGTATTTGATATACTTAAAAGGAGACCCTTGTGTAAGAATGATTGTAAGTGTAATGTGATAATGAAATAAAAAAAGTTTTTTTTTTTTTTTTTTCAATATGCAACCAGTTTCCACTTTAAGTTATAGTGTCGGGTACAGTAGATAATGTAAAATAATTATTGCGCAACTCTCAGTCTCTTATGGCTGGCAGCATAAAATCTGAAACACTTTTATGTTTAGGGTCCAAACGCATCTGTCCGTTCACAACACCTTGACCACACCACAAGACGAAGACTATGCTTGTGCAGACCTTAATTTTTCCCATAATCGACTATGGTGACGTGTGCTACTTCGACTTGAGTGCGGTTCTGCTGGATAAGCTTGATAGGCTCCTCAATAACTGCATTCGGTTCATATTCAATTTGAGGAAATATGACCATGTGTCGAGCTACAGGTCTGAGCTCAAATGGATGCCCATTCGCCAGAGAAGGTGTTTTCGCGCTCTAACTACAATTTTCTCCATACTCAACTCGCCCACTCCACCTTCTTACCTTATGTCTCACTTTCAATATTTAAGTTCTTCTCACGCTAGGAACCTGCGTTCTTCCAACAATCTGCTCTTACTCTGTCCTTCTCATACTACTGATTTTGTTCATTCTTCCTTTCATATTCAGTCTATTCTTCTTTGGAACGCGCTTCCTCTCGAAATCAGGGCGGCCACCAGTCGGTATGCTTTCAAGCGGAAATTGCAGTATTATTATCAGCGGGGGGTAGGGTCATCTCGTTAACTAATCTTCATTACTTTATTAAATATATATATTTATTTAGATATGTATCATATAAAATATGTATGTATGTGTATTTTAAACACTAATTATATATTTTGTTTTAAAATTTGTTGTTGCAACGATTTAAGCAATGCACCTGCCATGTTTACTCTTCACCACCCTTGGTTGACTGGTAGAGAATGCCTAAGGCATTAAGTCCGCCATTGTACCTTTGTGCATGAAGTTTAAATAAATAAATAAACACCAAAGTCAGCTTTATTTACAAAACTTTGAGACGAAGAATTTTTTAAGTTCCCTATGAACTCGATAATGTTTACGTATATTTTACTAACAAATAAGTACCAATATATTGATATGTCAGATTTTTCTTTGAAATTCCCTCATTTTTCATATTACAAATTTACAAACAACTTGTTTTTGCGGTCAAATGCGTAGCACAGAAGGGATGGGGGCGGCGGCACGATTCTACATTTGCTACGGAACCCTCAATGTGTAAAGTCCGACACGCACTTGGCCGGTTTTTTAATAAATAGCCAGCATTGAGAACACCTGGACTAAATACTAGTTCAAAGCAAATAGCTGAATATTATAATTTTGCCTAAAAATGACAATATATGAGCACAAACAAATTAGAAACTAATTTCTCTCAGACTGCAATGTTGATCAACTCACCACGGGTCGTGGGGCTTTCGGGACCGGGACCGCGGTCCCAGATTCCCCTTTCAGATACAATATTATTTTTGAGTAGTAGTTTGGGACCACAAGAAAAAAGAAGTTAAAGTACAGTTAACAAAAAAGATGATATAATATTTTAATCAACAATTGCTTGAATATCAGTGTTGGTACAAAATAAAGGGTAATATTATTTAGTTGCACTTATAAAAGGATAGTTAGATAAGAGAAGAGAGAGATGTATGTATGATGTGAGTATGAAGAATATGATATTCGCGGACGTAGATTTGTGGGAGAGTGATACTTTCTAACACATCACATCGTGCTGCAGAATGGCTTTTAAACACCTTAAGAACAACAAGGCACCGGGTGATGAAGGAATTACGGCCGAACTATTGAAGGCTGGTGGAAAACCAGTACTGAAGGCCCTTCAGAAGCTGTTTGATTCCGTCATACTCGAGGGGAAACGCCACTGGCATGGTGCAGGGGTGTGGTGGTACTCTTTTTCAAGAAGGATGACAATGCCCTATTGAAGAACTATAGGCCCATCTCCCTTCTTAGCCATGTCTACAAGCTGTTTTCAAGAGTCATCACGAATCGTCTCACACGCAGGTTTAAATACCTTATACGACATACATACGCTGCGACAGGTTATACAGAAGACCGAAGATTACGACCTGCCTCTCTACTTATCGTTTGTAGACAACGAAAGCCTTCGATTCGATCTAGACTTGGCTGTACTGCAGTTTCTCCAACGGTGCCGAATCGACTTCGGGTACATCGAAGAGTTGAATTGTTTGTACAAAAACGCCACCATGTCAGTTCGTTTGCAGGATCAGACCTTAGAACCTATCCTTCTGCAGCGAGATGTAAGATAGGGAGACGTCATATCGCTGAAACTGTTCACCGCTGCTCTGGAGGATTTCTTCAAGGTTCTGGACTGGAGAGGGCTAGGCATCAACGCCAATGGTGAGAACATCACGCGCCTTTTCTTTGCCGACGAAATAGTTGTCAGGACTGACACCATGCAGGATCTCAGTACAGTGCTTGATGACCTCAGTAGAGCTTCCGAAAGATTGGGTCTTAAAATGAACATGGACAAAACCAAGGTGATCTTGAATGCCCATGTTACACCCACTCCTATCAAGGTTGGAGACTACACTTGAAGTTGTGGATGACTATGTCATGTCTACCTGGGACAGACGATCCAGTTGGGTAGGGTCAACTGTTGAATCTGACTCAGCAGAGTAGCGTCCGGAAAGTTGCGCGGTATCTTCTCGTCTAACATAACACAGTGTCTCAAGACGAAAGTCTATGACCAGTGTGTGGTGCTAGTTTTGACTTATGGCTCTGAGACGTGGTCGCTCACAATGTGCCTCATCTGAAAGCTTACAGTCACCTAAAGGGCAATAGGAGGGCTATGCTCGGAGTATCCTTGCGTGATCTAATCAGAAATGTAGAGATCCGCAAGATAATCAGGGTTACCGACATAGCCCTAAGAATTGCCAAACTTAAATGGCAGTGGGCAGGGCACATTGCTCGCAGAACGGATGGCCGATGGGGCAGAAAAGTTCTGGAGCGGTGACCGCCAACCGGAAGACTTTGCGTTAGAAGTCTTTTCACAAGGTGGACCGATGACCTGGTGAAGGTTGCGGGAATCCGCTGGATGCGAAACGCACGGGACTGCCTATGTCCAGCAGATGATGATGATGAATAGATGGAGAATAGAGACATATATGATAGCGCTGGCAAATGAAAGCAGTACCACATTCTGTAACAAACGTCAAAACATCTGATGACATAACGGAAATACGAATCTGTACCTAAAATCAGTAATGAATAAATATTGTGATTTTGCATTAAGTTTTAAAATCGTCTTAAATTAAGTATTGTTAATTTCATGATTTGTTTATTTGTGTTTAAGTAATAATCTAATAAAAATAAAAAGGAGGGTAGTTCATTGTGACTGTTAGTTCCATTAAATAAAATAATTGGTAACTAAAATGATTGAAAGTATTTGTAAAAGGCATTATTAATAACTAATCAAATATTATACGCAATAACTGTTTTTTTTACTAAACTAAATCTAAAATAAGTTGTTAAACGAATATCACTGGTAGTTGTCGCTGCGTCATGTCTTGTTATTTGCTAAAACGTTTAAATAGGCTCGCTTTAGTGGAAAGAGGGCTGAATTGAATTGTAATTCGAACTGTGCACATCTCTTTGTAAAATTAAGTTGTGTGACTATTGATTGTGAGTAATAAAAGTGTTTACAAGATGTCAGAAAATTATCATTTGAGAACCCCGAGTCGTCCCGCTCTCACATCAGAAGAAGGGGATCAGCATGAGCCTCAACCTGGCCCATCAACGCTGTCGCCTGTCCTGCCGACTACTCGACCAGGAAATCCGGATGAGCTGAAACTACTTCGCCGCCAGATCAAGTTCCTGGAAAGGATGGCTTTCCGGAGCCAAAGCCAACAGCCAACAACCCACAAGCTAAGTGAAATTTATTTACCTACTTACGATCCCGACGAGCATTCAATAACGATCGAGGAATGGTGTAAACAAGTTACGTCTCTAATCACCATGCGAGGTTGTTCACAGTTTATGGCTATGATGAAGGGATTAACATGTTTGCAAGGACGTGCCAAGAGATGGGCTGACACTAATGCTCATACTCTTGCCGATTGGGATTCACTCCAAAGGGAACTCTTAGCACAATTCGGTGGGGAAACTAGATATATTGTGTACGTCAATGCATTTCGGGAATATACTTCAAATCAAAGTAATTCTTTTTCTGAATATGTCGCCGAATCATGGCGTTTGTTTTCAAGAATTTCACCTAATGCTCCAACTGAACTTATGGTGGAAGCCGTAATATCTGGTATAAGACCAAAATTTTACCAGGCTGAACTCCTCAGGTCGGCACCTAGATCACAAGCCGAACTTATTTCTACATTGGCGAATTATCGTAAACGACCTGCTGATGCAATATCAGATGAACCTCGTGCTAAAATACCAAGGCTTGATCTTCCAACAACTATGACTTGTTACAGTTGCAACAAACCAGGACACCTTTCTCGCGACTGCAGGACCAGACTATGTGAAATCTGCAAGAAACCAGGTCACCCATCTGATCGCTGCTGGCATAAAAAGAAAAACGAAGCAAAATCCGAGAAGACTTGTGCTCCTGCTGCCGCACCACCCTCTTCACGCCGGGAAGTTCATACGATCCAGAAAGAAAAGGCACCCAATGAAGTTCAACTACAAATAGGTGATATCTTTCTTTCTTGTTTAATTGATAGTGGTGCCGAATGTTCACTTATTAAGAAAAAAGTTTCTGGCTCAATCAAAGGGAAACGCCAAATAGAACTTTTACAATTACGAGGGTTTGGGGGCAGTAGTATACCTTCGAGTGAATCAATTAACACTATTGCCACATTCAATGGTGTAACATTCGAAGTAAAACTTCATGTCGTTAATGATCTAAATTATGATGTCATTTTAGGACTTGACTCTATTAAGATACCGGGGATTAAAATTTCAATTACTAACGAAGGCACGTCAATAGAAAGAGTAAGTTACATTTATAATTGCGAAATATCATCTTTGGCAAATATTGACACTGATTTAAAAGATACGGCTCAGTTAATAAGTATTCTTGAAAAACATTCCGATTTATTTAATTTCAATAAAATTAAAAAAGTGACCACGGGCAAATTAACAATCAGACTGAAAGATCCTAATCGCATAGTACAAAGAAGGCCTTACCGACTAGCTCCTGTAGAGAGAGAAAAAGTTAAAACAATCGTTGAAGATCTCAAAACAAAGGGTATTATTAGAGATAGTTGCTCACCTTTTGCAAGTCCTATTTTGCTAGTAAAAAAAAAAAATGGTGATGACCGGCTTTGTGTAGATTTCCGTGAACTAAATTCAAATACAGTACGTGACCACTATCCTCTGCCACTGATTCAAGATCATATTGATAAACTTGGGAAAGCTCGATTCTTTACAAGTCTTGATATGGAATCCGGTTTCCATCAAATAAGAATTTCAGAAGAATCTATTGAAAAAACCGCTTTCGTTACGCCGGACGGCCAGTATGAGTACTTATCAATGCCATTTGGTCTAAGTAATGCACCCTCAGTATATCAGCGCGCCATTAATACAGCTTTAGGTGACTATCGCGACACTATTGCACTAGTATACATTGATGACGTTTTAATTCCCACATCTACTGAGCAAGAAGGTTTAGATAGACTGGATCTTGTATTAAAAAGACTATCAGACGCAGGATTTACTATAAATTACTCAAAATGTAAATTCCTAAAGACTTCCATAGAATATCTCGGTAATATTATAGAGAATGGTGAAGTAAAGCCCAATCCTGCTAAATTAACAGCACTAAAATTTTCAAAACCACCAAAAACACTTAAGCAGCTTAGGCAATTCAATGGTCTCGCTAGCTATTTTCGGCGTTTTATCCCTCAATTTTCCCAATTAATGGCTCCACTTTATGGCCTAACAAAAAAAGATGTACCTTTTGTTTGGTCTCCCGATCACGAAACAAGAAGACAATATGTCATCAAACTTTTGACGTCAGAACCTATACTTTGCATTTTTGATCCTACTCTACCAATAGAAGTCCATACAGATGCTAGCGCCAAAGGTCTCGGGGCAATTCTCATACAGAATGACAATAATCGTCGCAAAGTTGTTGAATATTTCAGTATGCGTACTAGTGATTCTGAAACAAGATACCATTCATACGAATTGGAGACATTAGCGGTTGTCAGAGCATTAAAACACTTTCGTCATTTTTTGTATGGGCGCAAATTTACAGTTGTAACTGACTGCAATGCCCTTAAGGCCTCGAAGCATAAAAAGGAACTCACACCTCGGGTTCATAGGCTATGGGCATACTTACAAAATTTTGACTTTGACGTTGTTTACCGTAAGGGGGAACAGATGGCTCACGTAGATTTTTTAAGTAGGAATCCACAAATCAATATTTTAACTAAAGATCCGACGTGGATTGTAGTTGAGCAAGAGAGGGATAAAGAACTCAAAAGTATTCGCGATGCCATAAAGAATAAAGATGACTATGATAACAAATTTAGTATTCGATCGAATCTCTTAATGATAACTATTCAAAATCAAAAAGGTGAATCATTAACTCGTACAGTAGTCCCTCAATCACTTGTTTGTTCACTCATAAATAGATACCACGAAAATCTTTTGCATACGGGGTGGGAACGTACTTTAGATAAAATTCGAGAACAGTTTTGGTTTAAACGCATGACGAAACGTGTACGTCAATTTTGCGATAATTGTTTACAATGCAAAATTGGCAAAGAGCCTTCAGGCAAAAAGCAAATGGAACTGCACCCCATTGAAAAAATAAGCATACCTTTCCATACAATACACGTAGACCTAATGGGTAATCTTACCGGTACAAATAAAAAGGCATACGTTCTGGTAGCTATTGACGCATTTACTAAATTTATACTTCTTTATCCACTAAAAGATAAAAGTTCTAACATTATATTAAAAAGCTTCCGCGAAATGATTAACCTTTTCGGCACCCCATGTAGAATTATTTCAGACAGGGAATCCGCTATTATGGGAACAGAAGTCCAGGATTTCTTTAAATCTTTCTCTATCGAACACCATGCTATTGCCCGCGGTACACCTAGAGCTAACGGTCAAGCTGAAAGACAAATGCGGACCCTTAAAGATCACCTTACAGCGATATCTCTAACGCAATCGAGGGTTTGGGTTAATAAAATAGGTGAATTGCAGTTAGCATTAAATTGTACGAAATCTAAGGCTACAGGATATTCACCTTTAGAACTCCTATTAGGTAAAAGATGCTCCCCCCCTGCAATCGAACAGATATCCCTATCTAATGAAGATATTAATATAGATAAAATTCGTTTAAATGCTGAGCACAGAATGGCCGAAACGGCACAAAAAAATAAAATACGTTTCGATTCTAAGTATGCCAAAATCACACCCTTTTTAGAAGGGGACTTTGTTCTATGTAAAGATACTCAGTGGTCAGGTAACAAACTGGGACCAAAATATCTGGGACCCTATCAAATAATAAAAGTCCTTGACAATCATAGGTACGAAGTAAAAGACCTTCGGTCTCAGCGAAATAAAAATACTGTAATCACACATGAACACATGAGATTAGTACCTAATCCTAATTTAACAGAATGAATAGACCGTGATAGCAAAAATAAATTTTAAAAAATATAAAAAAAAAAAAAAAAAAAGTTTAGAAACTGTTTGTGAGATTGAGTAGAATTGAAAAAATAAGTTTATCAAAAAAATTTAATGAGTTGATTGATTATACAAAATAAATCTCAGGCAAGCCAAGTCAAGGACGACCTCTGAGTTTGTTATGAGTTGGTGGATTATAATAAGCTCGATCAAGCCAAGTTTAAAGACGGGCCTCTGAATCTTTATGGTCAAGCCACGATCTGCGACCTCTGAGTTTGATTTGAGTACGCAAAATGGATGTGTAAAAAGGCCTTGGTCATGGCTATGGATTGAGTTGGTTGATTAAATAAATTACAGTCAAAACAAGTTAAAGACTGGCCTCTGAATCTTAACGATCAAGCCACGATCTGCGACCTCTGAGTTTGACAGTTTCACCAGACTAAGCAACAGTGTTGCCTCTGAGTCTGGCCTAAAAGTTTTTCTTTTGTTTATATATTTTTATTTTTTATTTTGATTTCAGGGCGATTCGCTGGTCCTAGCAAGTCCCGCTCGTCAGTATGGCCGTGATAGCGCTGGCAAATGAAAGCAGTACCACATTCTGTAACAAACGTCAAAACATCTGATGACATAACGGAAATACGAATCTGTACCTAAAATCAGTAATGAATAAATATTGTGATTTTGCATTAAGGTTTAAAATCGTCTTAAATTAAGTATTGTTAATTTCATGATTTGTTTATTTGTGTTTAAGTAATAATCTAATAAAAATAAAAAGGAGGGTAGTTCATTGTGACTGTTAGTTCCATTAAATAAAATAATTGGTAACTAAAATGATTGAAAGTATTTGTAAAAGGCATTATTAATAACTAATCAAATATTATACGCAATAACTGTTTTTTTTACTAAACTAAATCTAAAATAAGTTGTTAAACGAATATCACTGGTAGTTGTCGCTGCGTCATGTCTTGTTATTTGCTAAAACGTTTAAATAGGCTCGCTTTAGTGGAAAGAGGGCTGAATTGAATTGTAATTCGAACTGTGCACATCTCTTTGTAAAATTAAGTTGTGTGACTATTGATTGTGAGTAATAAAAGTGTTTACAAGATGTCAGAAAATTATCATTTGAGAACCCCGAGTCGTCCCGCTCTCACATATATAAATATTTTGACGTTTTGACTTTGACTTTATTTATATATATTGTGTTGTAATTATATTTCGTAATGAGTATCTTATTTTTAGATTTACTTCTAGAAGCCTACCATAATTTAAATAAAAGAAATATTTTATCGTTTTATAAAAATAGTTTAAATATTTTTGGTTGACTGTACTTTGCCAAGACATAACTTTTTTTATTTTTTTCTGGTCCCGAAGTACTACTCAAAAATAATATTGTATCTGAAAGGGGAATCTGGGACCGCGGTCCCGGTCCCGAAAGCCCCCCGACCCCTCACCACAATACACAAATGAAGTTGAGCGCATATTGCTAGGTAATAAAAATTAATAAAATTCTTAATTTAAATTTATACACATTGGTACTTAGTTCGTGGTTTCAATGCTGCGTAAATTACTGTGTTTCCAATTAGTCAGCTGTAAGGCAACTTCTTAAGCGGCTTAAAACATGAAGCCCGTAATACTTTTGTTATCACAATCAGAATAAATGGTGATTGAACGTTGGGAATATAACTTTAAAACACACTATTCCGAATCATGATAAAGGTAAAAAGCACACATCGTGACATGATATCCTGTATTTCAAAACGACATCTTGTCATTTGCAAAACATACATCGCTAAACACATGCATCGGCAAACCTTCCTATCGCACGCAAAAACGGAAATGGAACAGTATTTCCAAGTTACCCAAGAGCATTGTGTTTCCTTTTAACTTTTTCCACTGCAAACGAGCTCGGAAAAAGCTATTAAACAATAAAGGAGCCTCATAATCTTCCTATACACTTGTAAGTTTGGGAAACTATCATAACATAAAATACAATGAACGTATTTCCTGGCGGAGCGTGCTGGCGAACTGCGGCCAAATTTGATTCAATGTTGGTGTACGTGTGATAGTGGGTACCTCGCTAGTCATAGGGCTCTAGAGAGCGGAAACATATACATTCCTAAGTATTCCAATATTTGATTAACTTAGCTTTTCAATGACTCTGGCTTTCTTTCGGTTCAGAGATGTTTCTTTCAGCAGAAGGCTGTTACGCAATAGAGCTTTTTCGATTGGGTTGGCCTTAATATAAAATGGCGATAGCGGTACATTGTCCTACATCTTTCAACACGAACAGTCCCTTGGGATGTTAAAAGAGCTCTGGAACATTTCCTCCGTGTAGGCGTCTTGTATTTTAAATCTCATTATCATATTTAACTTAACAAAACATAATTATTTTAGGTACCTAATTAGAGGCCATTAATATTCAGTTAGCTATTTTACATTCTGGATTAAACCAACAAAACATGAAATGCCATTAGAATAACACTAAATGATCGACAGGCACGACTGAAACTTAATAATTTTGCGGCAAGATATTAACAAAAACTTTGCACACACACACAAAAACAAAGTCATTATGTTTAAGGGTGTAAACCTCGCGGCTTCTGCGAACGAACATGTACTTTATTGCTAATATTATTCTAAGAAGATGCCATTGCCAACCCTAACGCTTTGTGGCAGAATTCTTCGATTTCGTCCCTGGGTGACGATATGGAAGCCTTATATCCCGACACAATAAATTGTCCATAATCACAAGATTATCGGAAGAATAGCGTTTGCGGGTATGCAATCATATGGTGTCCTTTGATAGAAGGACTGAACTATAACTCAGGGAAGTAAATCTTGCCGATAATTGAGTTGACAGTGTTTTGTTTGTCGCAGTGGTATTGTCTCTAGAATTAGATGAGCTTCCAAGAAATACTGGGTTAACACACGGTCGATTGACATGGACATTGGTCTTAAGTAGGTATACTATTTATGCATTGTAACTGTTTTTTTTTGCACTTAAAGTAAGAACGTTTAATTACAGCACCCGCATTTCAAATCTACGTCCGTAGATAATATATTAAAATCATACATATTCAGCAGCTATATCATACATACTTCGACTAACCGAATTTCAAATAAGGCAAATCAATAATTTAGGCGTCAAGTTTTAAGAAGGTCTCAACTGAAACACGTCGAAGTTTTGACAGTAACGTCAAAAGACATCGTATGTAATGAGAAGGAAAATACGTGGTAGGTATTTGCAAATGCGGGTCTCGAGCTAAATCGAGAACTCATTAGCAAGTCAAAACAACAAGATCGCAAGTCATTGCATAGCAAGAGGCGAGAGGGAGGAGAAGGGGCATGCTGGAGGGGTGTTACGTGGGGGTAATTCATCCACTAGGTATAGTTTCAACTCAATGTGTCCTTACCCTCGTGAGCCGTGCGAGAACCGACTCATTACGCTTCTTTGTGCCTTCAGGCTTCCCATTCATTAATCTATGTTTGAAACATTAAGGTTCTATGCTAACCTATTGTTAACCTCCTCGGTATAATATTGTGCTCGGCCCACTAAAGGCTACCCTTTTTTTACGTTACTTGACCAACCACGGAGCTATTATTTCTTTATGGTGTTGCATTATTATGGGCTGAGAAAACGTTTATTGTTATGATATGAATACAACGTGGTTATTTAGTGAAAACATTTTTAAAGCTTAGCTTAGAGTTTCACTTCAAATCTCTATCAATTACATTATTTTACTTGTTTTGTTTGTTTATGTGATTAACTAGATTATCTATCATTTCGATATGTGAAAAGTTCGATACGCCAATATTACCTCAACGAAAACATAGCTATGGAATTAAATTATGAAATCAAACTCCAACCAAAATATACATTACAGACCCAGTTCACATCACTATTATATTAAAATTAATTCACAGACCCAAATAAATGCAGGTAAAACAGCAAGCAAAAGTGGCTTAATATCTGCTCTACAATCACCATTGTTGGGAACTATGAACTCCAATGTTGTTAAAGCGGGCAAAAGTTTTATCGCCAAACCACTTTTCATATTTGATGTAAGATAAATTTAGCTGGTTCATGGTCGATTTTAGGAACTTTATTTACCCTATTTTAGCCTTTGTATGTTACTTTAGTTTTGATTTCCTGCTACATTACATTATGCCAGGGTTTCTGCGTCGTCTTTTATTTGTTATTGCTGATACAATTCGTCTAGGCGTTCGTGTTATTTGGAAGGGTTTTTGCCTTGTCTCCGACTGACACAAGGCGTGACAAAAATGATAAAGTAATAAGGACATCTTATGATGAAACTTTTTCCCAGTGAGAATAAGAGAAGGAAGGACGGTTTAGGTAAAACCAAGTGTATTTTTCTAAGATAGTTAACTACTTCTATTCAACATAATCTTAAGTATAATTCCAAGCTTAAAAAGTTTGTTTATTTATTGTTGGAATGTGAAATTAAGTTTTTTCTGTATATTTTTAACGCCTGAAGCGTTTGTATAAAAAGAATATTGAAGCTAAAGTCTGAAAATATTCCACCGCCTCCATCAATGATAACCAAGCACAAAATATAAACTGGAACACGAAGATTCGTAGCGAAACAAAGATCTATACAAAAATTGGCTTCGAATTTCCCCAAAGAGAGAGTCGGAAGCACAACATTTTACTACTATTGCAGCATTCAGTATAGCTCATTACTCTTACTGATAAACAGTTTACGTCCAAACGCTTACAAGATTCTGTCGAGAACAAAGACGATGTTGTACACACAACTACACAAGTTGTTCGTACTTTACAGACTTTCGTCGTGTCCGAACTCTGAGCACCAAGTTCCACGCAACTCATGAATTATAAAATATTGACAACTGATCACACAGGTCAATGTTTGGAGACTATATAAATTATACTCTCTCAGACCAACATCGTTACGCCCAAGCCACATTTATGCTACATAACTGAATATCAAAATATATTACGCACAATGCATATATAAATAAACAAAGCAATAAGAGACCACTTACCACGATAATAAAGACAGAATACACGATCAACTGGTAATATAAAAGTACTTGTGAATGTTTCCCAGAACACATAAAGTTATAGTTATGAAGCTTCTAATCCAGAATGATAGGTATTCGAAATGCCGAGCCTTCGATGTGACACCATTTTACATACAGAAGCACTTTATAGTAAGTAAGCTTACTCTGCCGGAACGATACGGGGACGTATGGAGGTATAACACACGTATTTTAGCTTTAAATGTAATGCTATCCGATCCGTTCTTGCTAAAAACCAAGCCTAGTTTTAGAACCTGAAATGTTAGAAGTGGTACGCCAATAAATCTCTTAGGCCGTGACTAACATTTATTGACCAATTCGCTGAACCAGCTAGCTGTAAAAGATTCAGAATATTTTAGAAGTAGGTATTCTTTGCTCTTTGGGATTCAATGATTGATTGAACTACGAATTCTTTAAAAGGTTTCACGTACTTGAAATTAAACAGAAGACATAACTACATCAGTCGCTTATCAGGCTGCTAAAAGACGTAAAAATCGATTGAGGGTGGAGTGACAGTGTGAGTAGGAATACAGCAGAGTGTGGTTGTGGCGAGAAGCCAGCGATGTGTCAGTGAGCTAGCTTCCGTAAATACAAGTACCCAGCATGTAAGAACGATAAATTGTTTACTTAAACTTAGACATAAGAAATGTGACGTTGATGAAGACGAAACCTTGCAAGGATGAACACACGGTTCTTGACAGTAAAACACTATCTCCCCAAAGAAGTCGTTTGAGTGTTCGATACGTATTTTAATACCCAGTTTCAACTTCACAACTCGTTCAGCTAGTACCGGGAGAGTGGAAACATTTGTTCTAGCGGAAGCAAACAAAATTTTATGTTAAATCACGTTTTCTGCATTAGAGGAAGGAAATCGTTTTTATTAGAAGTAAGAAATTTCACTTCAATTCGAAGAAGTTTTGTTCTATTTTTAATGTTGAGCATGTAAATCGGTTCATATTCTTTGAGAAAAGATTGTAAAATATGGTCTGAATAATAATGTAGCGTGTGTTGCCAGTTAATTACAAATGTAATCTTTTTGCTGTAACAGCTATTCGAAAAAGGCTTGATAATTCTGTGCGGACACTTAATTCGCAGCTACAATCGTTCTTTACGATGGTCCCTACATACCATTCGCCATTTTTATTTGTATGGAAAAGTCATATTAAACATGCCGCTCATGTTCTTCAGCTCGTTTACGGCTTGAGATTATCCATTTGAATTCCGTCTTATTACGTAATAAAAATGCCACAATGAATGAAGCTACATTGCTTGCTTGTACTTTTATGTGGAGTGTTTTGAGAATTTTAATTTGAAAAATTCTTTTCTTCGAGGTTTCTTAGATGAGTAAGCGTTCATTTTTTATTCTCATTCATGTTTTTCCTTTGGGATTATTCGATTCTTTCTCGTTTCAAAGTTAAATGTTCTTACGCGCAACTGAAGAACGTTTTTTCGATGTTTTAATGACTTCTATTCTTATCGGCTGTTTTATAAGACTTTTCTGTAAAACTTTATCCCTTTTCCTTTACGATGTTAGAAAGGTCCGGGAGGTAAGTTAGCGCGTTAGTGCCGTATAAAATGTACTACAGCTATAATAGACGGCATTAACAGTAAATCGGTACAACTTTACAGTAAGCTATGAATTTTACTGAACAGTTAAACTTTCAATGTGTTGTAATCTTACTTCTTATAAACCCAAGCATATTGCCGAGAACTTCGAAACTGGATTTCTGTCGTATAGAAAATAAACGAGAGGAGATAGACATAGGGATGTCGGTGTACATAAATATCTATATAACATAAAATACATACATACAATATAAAATGGTATCATAATAAATATCAAATATAGAACAGAAAAAGGAGAAGAATAGTTACATAGAAAGGAAAGTAGTAGTAGTAGAGAAAGGGAAGATTATAATTATTAATCAAATTTAACCATTGGGGTTCAAGGAATAATTAAAAAAGAAATTGTCAAGGTATTGCAAAACCATGAGACCTTTTGGTGCAAAACCAATTTATCTAAATCATACATTCTAAATAAATAATAAAACATAGCCTACCTTATAACTCTGAATTATATCATCTAAAACGAACTATAAAAGCCATAACTCGCCCTGGTGGCGAAGCCAACACCATTACTATTAAACGTACATTAAATCAAAAGTCACTTCATCAAAAACCAGTATTTTAAGCTCGTTACGAACTAAACTTATCTTAAGGGCACTTTGGAGTTCTTCTGTGAAAAAAGCCTGAACTAACTAGATAGACACTTCAGTACTTCTTATCTGTTTGTGACAAGCCTTAGGAAAGAGATTTTATTTGTGTTAGAATTGAATAAGTGAGGCTAAACTGTTTTAGGAATAAGAAGTCAGACTTGACAGTGAAAATGTTTAAATATGATGACATCAAACTGTATTTAGTAGGTTAATGTATCGCATAATCTTTATTCGCTAAGGGACCTCAACTGAAAAAAAAATGTTATCATCACCTTAGTAAACCTAAACATAGCATTATTTCGGCCTTTAACGTTCCCACTGCCCAACACAGACCTCCTCTTAGTTATAGGAACACATACACATATTATCACTATACTCATCACCCATCTTGAATTAGGTACCGGTAATCGTCAAGGCATGATCTCTCTACGAGCGACCTATGAATGTTGCCTTCGATAAAGCTATAGGCCGAAGCTTTTACAGAAATATTTCAACAAGAAAGCACATTTTAACATAATGCCTCAGTTGTTTGTTACGAGCAGGTGTAATATATGTTTTGAATCAATACAACATTCTTAAATTCAACTCGAATGTGCAAGTATTTCTAAAGGGATGTAAATAGTGTTCTTGTACCTAGATCTGCTAATTGTTTCTTATTATTAAATTATTGAACTATCTTAGTGTTAAACTATTGTTATTAACTTTATATTATTTGTATCGAATTATTATTATTTTATTATTGTATTAAATCATTGTTAATGTAATTTGAGAAGTGTAATGTGTTACTGTTCTATTATTCTAATTGATGTTCTCATCATCACATCAGCCTTTTTAATGTTCCCACTGCTGGGACACAGGCCTCCTTTCTGCCAAACACCTTCCCTAGATATATATGTAAGTAAATATGATACAAATAGATATGCGACTATATTATAAGGCTTGGAATGATCTCCTTATGAATCAGTCTACCGCTGGACATATAGAGACAATTAATTCAGGTAATATGGACCAAAACCGTACAGCTCGTGTCTAGGTAAATCCATTCCTAAAAACGGTATCTCAAAACAAAAACTCTTCTTCTTCAATTACCCAATATCTATCAAATACATCCTTGAACAGGTACAAGCCTAGCTATACAACCTTTTGGTTTTGAGTTTATTTTAATCATGTCAATCTATAATTTTTTAAATCATTTTAAACTGTCTACTTCATTAACAGTAACCAAATACTTGTAATTAAAACTGATGGAAAAGAGAGTCCGTGAAGTTTCTTGCACGTTCTTTTCCATAGATACCTACTGGCGCTTGCGAATGTGCAACTAGATTCATCTTATTAACACGCTTTTATTAACTTGGTATATATGTATATATTAGCTAGGTATGTATTTATCTATGTTACGGAATTTTTGAACATGATTTTCACCCCGTTCAAAACGTCGGATCAATTTGAAACTTTGCACGCTTATCAAGGACCGATGATAATTTTTGATGTTGATGAGTTGAGAGAGATGATACATTTTTATTTTGAATTCCGTTCAGAGTTCGTTTCGCGTTCAAGAAAGTGCAAGAAGAAATGTCATAACAGCCATGGGTGAGCATGAATTTAGCCCCTTTCCTCTTCATTTATAATATTAGCAAACTCTCGCGAAAACTTCCTTAATTAGACTCGCGTTAACCAAAACTTAATATAAAGTTCAGTCGACTTCTGCTCTCTTAAAGTCACGTAGATATAACTCCTATAACTCTTTTGGAGTTCGGTCCAGTGAGTAACTTGGATATCTCGGCCAAGTTCTTACAGTATGCCTAGTTACAGGCGTTCTTATATGAAGAAACGCGAATAAAAGAACATAGTTGACTTTCTGAGATTGCATAACAACCTACTTAAGAGAGTTGCCACAAAAAGGCGGCGCTAATATCCTTTTTTTTTTGTACATAAATTGGTATTGCAGAACAATCTCTACACAAAACGATAAACCCACATTCATTGAGTAGATTACATAACAGCGACTAAACAACAGAAAATACCACATAAGTATCCGGCATTCCACATTCTCGATACATTTTATCAAACGTGCATTGCCTGGAATAAGTTCCTATTTTACGCAATAACTCAGAGTATGAGATAATGGCGTTTTCTTCGTGGCTGCTAACTTGGTAACACAGACACGCTATGTAGTTATTTCTCGATCAACGTTCCGATGAATTATAAATTGTGAACAGCGAAACAGTTTATAACTTTATTCCGAAGGACATTAAATCAGACCGTGTAAACAAGACCACAGTCTGGATCAAGCAAATGATTTCAGTTCAAGACGACATAAGTTTCAAATTAGGCCAGTTTTGCGTGTGAATCCCAACTCATTTAAAATACGCTGAACGGGTTAATTAAGAGAAGCAGCAGTGTGTGAAATTGTAAACGTATGTGAAAACATTCGGCGGTTTCTGGGAGACCACCCTTATTATTTACCTGTAACAGTGTATTGACCTTAAATTCAATACTTATAATGGGGCATGTTTCTAAGTAATATTACGTACCGCAGAGCTCCCCTTACTATAGTATCTTACGATGCTGTTACAGAAACGTTTAGGTAGACATTAAATTGATACTTGACTTCGGCAAGCCTGCCCATTATTTTTGTATTTATTTGAATTCAGCTTTCATATATCATAGTGTGGTACTAGTACTTTATACACTTAAGTGTTAACGGTGTCTTGAATAAAATGTGGATCTATATATAGATTGATAAGAGTGAATAGGCTTTGGGTAGAGTTTGGGCAGCTTCGGATTATCTACCAAAGTATAATCAACGTAACAATCACGGGGTCTGATTAAGTGTCAGAAACAAAACGTTCCCCAAAGCTCTTTAGAAAGAAGCTGGACAGTGAATTGTTGAAAAGTGAACGAATTCCATTAGCGGAAGTGGAATTAACGCTCGGCTTGCTTGATAATTCAGCTGTGAGTGAAGTAATTCATAGCAACTCGTTACTCGGCGAGTTATCATGCTTTCAGATTGGACTGTCAAAGGATTATTATGACTTAGCGTTTATGTGTCAGACTGTACGCAAACGGATCACTTACTCTGCAGCTGTGGAAGAGCCGGTTTGCCGTAGTGTGTTTCAACCCTATGTATTTTGAAATGTATGTTATAGAATATAAACTTTGAATTAATTGAATCTCATTTGCAAAGTTTAATAAAATTAGATTAAGATAAAATTAATGATTCATGAATTCCTCCTCTTTGCGTCGTATTCCTCAGTATAAATGGCCGTGACCTCCCTTCTGCATTACATCGTCTCGTACGATCTTCCTCCATCTGTTTGTCTCTGGCAATGTGGAGGGCGTTGTGAACTGTAGAGTCAAGAGCGGTGCGGATCTGGTCAGATCAAAGTATTGGGCACGAGGTCTTTTCCCATCTACTTTCCGGTCACGATGAGCTTCTCTAGGTTGCCACCGTCTTTTCTTGCAATGTGACCCGAAGTATCCTAGAACTCTGCGCAGACACTTGGACGACAGCCGCGAGGAGCTGTCCATGGGATGCGGAGCATCTTTCTCCAGCACCACATCTCAGAGGCGTCGATGCGTTTGCGTTCTACAGCTTTCAGTGTCCAAGTCTCAGCGCCGATTCGAAAAGATCGAGAAGACTAGAGTCCGTACCAATTTGGTTTTGGTTTTTACGGCAATGTTGCGATCTCTCCAGATTTTCCAAGTTGAGACATGGCGCTCTTCGCAAGCTCCCTCTTGCACGAACCATCGTTATTAATGCTGCAACCAAGGTAGGTAAAGTTGTCCACTGTTGTGCACTCTAGGCCCAACGCGCCAGTGAGTTCCAACTTCCCAGATCTATATACCACCATGATCTTGGTTTTCGACCTGTTTACTTCATAAATAACTCCCTCAAACAAAATATACAATACGAAATACTTTTCATGGCGCGTAATGGGATTTCCATAAATCTTTTGTTTTTGATTCAAATATAAATTAGGTTTATAAGAAACCACTAATTTATTTTATAGCCATAAAAAATAAGATTATTCAAATAAAATCATTTTTCAAATTGCCTCAACATTTCACGCGATTACGTCAAACAAGCAAGTTTCCCAAAGTTTTTCTATTTGTAATGTTGGAGGAGATAAATCTAATTTACTGAATAATTCAATTAGACACGATTTAAAGCCCGAAACTTCTTATGAAGATATATTTTCTTTCATCTGAGAAATTACCTATCTTAATGTCAAAGACAAATAAGTATCTTCTAAGAACGTTGTCAAGTAAACGTGGGTTTAATTAATGAATAAAAGTGTTTTCTAATTTGTATTATGAAAAGGCTTTAATGCGGCAAAACAGTCGGGCGTAATTGTGTGGTCTGATATTTTTAAGTCCTATTTACATTTCGGCAGACAAAACATTTTAGGAACAGGAGACAAGCTTAATAAAAGTTAAACTCAGGCGGTGATATTTATTAAATTGTGTATAAGTATTTTTAAGTATTTACTCCATGCGCAGTGAAACTCTTTTATCATACTATATGCACATATACGTAATAGTTACCTACACTAAAGTGGCATATATATTAAAAAAAATAATAACCATTTAATTGAGTCAGAAATAAAATTGCTAGGGCAAGCCAAAGTAGCTTAAACAAACTAAACTTCCGCCACCAATCAGACAAAAACCGCCATGTTTGTTTTTCACCGCTGTCAACGTCTGCCACATCAAAGTTTCCTCGATTTTCGTCAGCCGAAAATACGATGATTGATGAACTAGTGCACCCGGAAGCCATTCGGGCGTCGAGAAAAAAAACTTTGTCTTCGCAAGCGGAAGCCGCATTGTTTTTTTTTTCTCTGACTGACAACGGAAACAGAGGCAAGTAACAAACATCTCTGTCGATAAATTGCTCGCACCATTGAGTTTGCACAACTCTTTATTTTCATAAAAAATCTGGACGAAAGTGTTTTGTTTTTCTTTGATACTGTAAATTAATTTGATTGGAGATGCTCTGCTCAAAGCAGTCACTGCGGAAAGTCAATGGTGTCGGTTTTTACCCGACTGGGTTATGTGTTTCGTTATGTTTGTATGTATGTAATATTCTTTATTACCTCATATCTTTTAAACCACTTAACCGAATTATATAATTAAGACATCGATAGATAAGTCTTGACCGCCCAAGTGTTCTTAGATAGGTGAAGTTCTAAAAAAACAAACAGTCGGGTTTTTGATTTTAAAATTAACTTTTTTTTATTTCTATTTTCATAACTAATTGAAGGGGGGTTACGAATTACGATGTTATTGAGGCGCCTTATTCGGGACAGCCTCACCAGCAATTTGAAATGGCGTAGATAGGTGAGTAAGTCAATTACTCGTATGAAAAATGTATCTATAGGAATAACATAGAGCCGAATAATATATAATTGATTAAGTCCTTTGTCCCTAAGATCCCTTGACGAAGTTAGTGAAGTTGTACTGATTCAATCAATATCTTTTTATTGCCTTTTGTAATTTTATTAGACACCTAAAATACCTTGATACCTATATTGAACACGATATCATGATACCTACCTACTTTACTAGAGAACGTATTTCCCCTTAGAGAATTTTTCTTAGTTTGTTCTCACATTTTCACGTCATTCTTACTCAATTGTCAGTTGTCATTGTCACAGATGACAAGTTACATTGCCGACGATTTATTAGATTGATAACTTCGACGATTGCGATCGATGAGATCCGATAATATAAGTAACTACTTAGATAGATATATACTTTTTAGCGAGTAACATTTGTGAGAGTCTGCGAGATGTATTTAAATGTACCTATATAAAAATATCAATGATTCATTATCTCTTAGAGTGCTTTGATTCCTTTCAAAGTTTCTAAGATCAACACAAAAGTTTTCCTTAATATCTGAGCACTAGAGAACTAATCTGCAATGCTAGGCACTCGAGACAAGAGCTCGCATATATTATTCACACGAGTTTGTGATTGCACAGCTATCTCAGATATCTTTGTTAGGAGACCCCTAATAGAAATATAAATCTCCAAGTCCGTAGGCTGACGATTTATGGAGCCACCCAACTTACCCTTTTTATTAGTCACGTCTGTAACATGAAAATTTTTCTCTTTTCACTATTTTATCTGGAAGCATCGAATATTTTTATAATACAGCGAAAGAGCACAGCCACAACGAAGCGAAAACCATTACAGGGCCAAAGTTATAGACCTCATAAAGCAATAATGTGCCGGCGTAACTTTTAAAATGAATTTTGGCGTAAACGATGTAAAATTAATCTTAGTTTTAATGTCTATATTTTAACAACATTGCCAGTGTCAAAAGTCAACTTCTTTACGGCCTCATTCCTCAATAAAAAAGTAAATTTAATCGATTTACGCAATTATTATTCTTCTTCGTCTTTTCGTGTCGATGAAAAACCTTTTAATATTTTGGTCCCCAGTGGCCACGTTAATTGCAGCGTTAGTCTTGATTATTAGGTCCTCTAAGGTGCACAAGTACTTGGATTAATCCAGCATATGTGTCACATTCTGCACAGGGGCATCGCACTCACTTTGGGTACCAATGCAATAAAGTTAATGGAAAATTATCGATTGAAAAAACTGGGTTCCTCAAGAATTATTGACAATGAGAAGTTATTTCATGATCAGCCTATTAATATTCCCACTGCTGGGACACAGGCCTTCTCTCTGTGAGAGGGAATGTGCCATAATCCACATCGCGGGCCCAGTACAGATTGGTGGATGTCACATGTCTTCTAATTTTTGATTCTAGGACATGCCGGTTTTCTCACGATATTTTCCTTCTCCGTTTTGAGAGCAGTGGTGATGAAATAATTTACACAAAGTAAAGCGCCTACCTGGGCTCGAACGCACGACCTACTACTTGTAAGTCGCGGTCGATACCACTGCTCTCTCAATGAGAAGTTATGTTACGATTATATTACGTAAATGATAAAAAATAGGTACTTAGTCCTATTGTTGTACAGGTAGTAAGTAAAAACCTAATTACTTATCTAATTTAATAAAAGCACGATCACCGAATTTGAAAGTCAAGTGTTGGTTAATGAGCCGTTTAATTATAACATTTGTTTGGTCTGTTTTCCGAGCGACCGGCCGAATTTATTACCAATCAGAGCATGACATGTCCGCGGGCCGCACGACATTAATACGTAACACTTTTATCCCTCAGTCGTAGATCGTGACTGAACACACAAATATTATAAACGATAGGTAGCTAGTACACATAACTATTGGTTAGTAATTGTGTAACTGGCGTAATACTTACGTGCTCTGGTAGAACGAAATAGTTTGGCAATTTTCTGATGTTATCCTTTTCCGTCTGGCCACATGTCAGCTTTTCGATCTGACATTTTCATTCATAATCATTGAGATTTGTATTTAAGAATAAAATAGCCCAGGAAAATAACTGTAATTAGAGGCTAATTTGCGAAAAAAATCTATAGTTAAGTACTTTCACCGGAATTATTTTCATTATGATAGTAGTAATGTTGCCTGAAAAGTCCATGAAAAGCCATCACCGCAAAAAAATAGGCTGTCGAAGGGCCCAAGAAACAGTTTTTTTCTGAACACTCGTCAAGTTTTGATTTTACTGCAATTTGTGCTCAGAGCAAGTTTCTTTCTTGTTCAATTGTGCAAAAAAAAAGTCCTACTTAAAATTCACTAATGTTCAATAGTTTTCGAGAGCAAAAATACTTTTTGTATGTTTATTTTTTTAACTAAATCTGAGCGTATAGCAAATCTTTACGAGAATTAATCAAAGGACAATATTTTTGTGTTCACCAAAAATCTAAAGGTACATCTATGTATGCATTTCTAAAATATTTCATTGTTTTACTATGTACTACTCGGCCAACAAAATATGTTGCATCAAACAAATTCCAAATTAACACCAAGATATATCACTTTTTTATTGTAGTGCGCTGCAAATATTCTATTGTAACAATAACTATTTTATTCTTCCCCGAAAAATACTGATCGTGCACCAAATATTAGTTGATCTACGAATAAATTATGGTCAAAGAATCAGTCCAAGAGCGAGCGAAGCGAGCTCGGGAACTTAGGGCACCCCGACACGGACAGGTTAGGTTCGAACGAGATGACGGGAGCTGAAGTGAGCGAGCAAAGCGAGCGAGCAAAGCGAGCGAACTCAGCTCCCGTCATCTCGTTTGTGTTAGGTTACTTTTGACCCTGCAGACAGAAATAGGAGCCCCGCGCAGCGGGGCTACGTCGACTTATTCGAAAACTAAAACTAAACTAAACTAAAAAACTAAACTTAACTAAAAAAATAAATGCTTGTTTTTAAAATTAGGTGTATTACTATTTTTACAAATTTGCAACAGTTGTTAAATAGATGCTCGTTATGACATATTTTTTTTAATGAACATATTTTGGTGCACATTCAGTATATTTGGTGGAACACAGGCAAAATTAGGTAAATGAAATGGGAATAAATTGAAGTACTTTTAAATACCATCCTTAAACAAAAGCACTGATTTTTGGGCCCTTTGACACTTTATATTTATTTTTGCTGTGATAGGATTTTTATGGACTTTTAATGTGATAATAATGAATATAATTCTGGTGAAATTATTATTTTTCGCAGCAAATGTCGTTAGTTCCTGGGCTAATTAGAGGATACGGAGACCAGCCAGGCCGGGCAGGCTCCTTTCCTTAAGTTACGTCTTCATCTTCTAAATTTTTCTCAATAATCACCCTTTTTCTAGCCATCTATAACATCTTTTATACAACACATAAAAATCATCCATCGATTCTTTGTCCTTTCTATACTCTTATCACCAACAATAATTGTTCTGAAAAGTTTGTAATAATGCTTTATTTGTTAAACATACAATAAAACCAACAGCCAGACTACATAAAAAAACAGTCCAAAGAACAGTAAATTTGGTTTTTAATTCACAATAAGAATCGCAACTGACATCTTAGCTAGGTTACAAAGTAACCTGTGTTAAAGATGCCAGTTCCATTCCCCAATAGGTTACAATTAAATTAATTATGCATTTTATTACTTTAAGAGGTTAGCCAAAGATATTGAAATCTAGGGATTACATACAGATTATAATATAAAAAAAAAAAAAAATTCCTCAAAGAGATATGTTCCTCAACGAACAAGACAACTAGCATAGCATAAGCATTAATCAGTCTGTAGTATTCCCACTGCTGGGATACATGCCTCATCTCTGTAAGAATGAGTGGGCCGTAATCGACCACAGTTAACTAACAACCAAAAAGTTTATCAAGCAAGGTGAACTTCTGGCTCAGCTTCATGTTCTTAGCGTGTTAATGGCAATCAATCTGCCTAGCCATTACCCAACTTCATTGGGGTCGGCTTCCAGTCTAACCGGATTCAGCTAAGTACCAGTGTTTTACATGGAGCGACTGCCTATCTGACCTCCACAACCCAGTAACTGGGTAACACGATACCTCTTGGCAAGACTGGTGTCAGATCTAAGGCTTCTGACTACCCGTAACGACTGTCAAAGATCTTCAAATAACAGCCGGGACCAACGGCTTAACGTGCGTTCCGAGGCACGGAGGTAACTCGGTATGTCGAAATGGTCACCCATCTACGGACTGACCTCGTCAAGCGTTGCTTAACCTTGACGATCGACCAGTGCGGCTGTTAATATTTAGCCACGAGCTCCTCCGTGTTAATGGCAAATATAAAAAATAAAACCGGCCAAGTGCGAGTCTGTTCCGTCTGTTCTGGGTTCCGTATAAACAGCTACATTCACTAAAATAAATAATAAGTAACATTACCAACGTTCATATTATACATTGAAAGCACCGAGCATTGCTCTAACGAAGAGACAAAATTAACTTTGATATTCAAAAACTTTGTCCTCATACATCAATAAAAAAAATATACTTTTCCACGTACATTTAATAATCTGGTCGACTATTACTCGTAAACATGTAAAGTCTACTTAGCTTTGATAGTTTTCCTTTTCATTTTGTTATTTGTTACTGCCGTGATTTTTTCACATATCCAAAAGCAACCGTTTAGCTGGAAGAGGAGGCCCTTGGCTCTAACAAAAATTCGCAATTTACAGCTTACTTTTACGCAAACGGATCCCTGAATTGAAAAATGGTTTTCACAGATCCGTAATAATTTTTAATGGCCTATCCAACGATATCCCACGCCATGGTATAGACGAGAGAAATAAACATCCACACTTTACATGTACACATTTTCTTTTTTTTTTTTACTACTGTGTCGGCGTTATTAATATGTATATCCATGCCAAATTATAGCTTTGAACTAAGAGTCTCTGAGTTAAGCTGCGGACGGACGGATGGGTCTATGGACATGGCGAAACTATTTAGGGTTTCTAGTTGGAACACTAAAAATATGTTTAACCCAGAATTCATCCACGGTATCAGCTTAACTCAGTGTAACTCAACCACAGATGTCTTTCCACCTAGCGCCAAGTATCATGGAGCCTAAACACAGTGGCAGATGTTGGCCATATCTTTCACTCATTAATTTACCAATGAAGCAATAAACGTTGGCCTCTGGCCAATGTAGACCAGTGTCTACAAAATACAGTCGTAAGAAAATTGTCCATTCTAGTGCTTGGGGACTGCTGATTTAGCTGTTTGTAACTAACAATTTAAATAGGTTAGGTATGTTTTAAGTGTCTGTAAAGGTAGATGGATGGACTGGACTGGATGCAGAAGGCGTGGAACCAGGTGTTATGTCGCAGCTCGAAAGAATCCTTTGTCCTGATCATCAGAGTTAGTAAGATGACGTCATCATCATCAAATCAATCCTGACATAAAATAGCATGACAGAAATAAACAGCCTTTTCAATCCTGAAAGATATTGATGCTGAAGAAATAACAGTGAAGGTCTTACAATTTGTAACACAAGTAGGTGTAATCAGATTGGTTATCTGTACGATAAAAAGGAATTATATTAGAGAGAACTCAATAGCACCTTTATTATTCTTCAATTTACTTAAACTCCCTCCTTAAGTACTCCACCGAAACCTAGAACTTGGCTGTTTATGTTTGTATTGGCAGAATAATTTAGTTGCTTTCAACAGTTGCCACCTACTTTAACGTTTACCTAACCTATGTAAACAACACAATATTGCCAACTATTCTACAATGTTCTTCGACAATTACTTTAATAAGAACACATTTAGTTAACGTACGGAATATAACGCTTGTATTCCCCAAGTGGTGTAGGCAGAGATATAGGCCGGGTTTCTGAATTGAGTATTTGGGGATAAGAACATTTCAAACCCTATTTTAATGTCAAATTTTGACTGGTTACCAGGATAGAGTTGAACCAATACTCAACTTCAAATAGGTACTTAATTCAAAATCGGGGGATAGTACTACTCCCACTAAAAAACAGTTAAAATTACAGTATCATGTAATAGGATTCGAGTCTATTGCCAGTAACGGATACAAATCCATACTTCGAGCTGTCACTATAGCATTTCTAATGGAATGCCTACTCAATCAAAGTCAAATGTATTTATTTCAACTAGGCTATTATGCGGCACTTTTGAACGTTAACAATTAATATTTACAATTAATAAAAAATAATTCTACCGTGCATTCGGAAAAGTAGTTTTTTATGTAGAAGAACGCACAAGAAACTCCATTCCGTCAATACCATTGCCCGACCGAGAACGAACCGGGAATCCATGCTCAAATCACAATAGTTGCCCTTACGACCATTAGACTGACATCGATTGACATGACGGCGTGTTAGGCACTGCCGAGTGATCTAATTAGCACCCAGTACGTAAGTACTATGGCCCATGTGTATACCCCTCCACAGTTCTTACAGTGGGTTTGATTAGATACGGTGAAGTGATTTCACCAAATGTGCAGAGGAACATTCATCATGTCGTAGCTGCGAGAACCCATCCGTTTGTCAGGGAGGGTGATATATTAACTGCAATATACGGCTAATTTCGCATCTTCAGCACAACACATTTGTCGGCTTATTATGTGTTGGTATGAGTTCCATCTCCTCTCACCGATATAGAAATTAACAAGTTTCATTTTTTTCTTATGAATGTGCTTTAAACTGAAACTATTCGTACTTCCTTGAAGAAAAAGGCTGTTGAATTTGTCGAGCATCAATTGCCTTTGTGTTTTTCTGGTCCTCGCCACATTTGGTTCTTTCATGTAAAGCAGCTAAGGCCCAGTTCTTTATCCGTAGTTAACTCAAACAATGGTTAAATTTGTTAACCAATGGTTTATCAATTGTTATGCTCACAAATAGTGAAATAAGTTGGAGATTTGGTTGATTTTGGTTTTTGGACCATTTGTTAGACAATTTGAAACCGTTAGCTAGCATGTTAAACCATTGGTTTAGTAAACTACGGATAAAAAAACTGGGCCTAAATATTGCAAGACGTTAGAGAATTATTAGGGTCACCCCAAAAATACGACGTGTATTTTCAGTGTCACCCCAAAAACATCATCTCATTCCGTGATGCAAAACCGGCGCAAACACACAAAGGCGTGTCGCTCGAACAATATCCGCATAATACGTCAATAAAAATCTGATTCCGGAGCCCTTCCTACAACAAAGTAAAATTACTGCGTGGCAATTGACATGCGGATATGGAAATAAGATGAAGGAACACTCATTCATCTACACGTCCGCGCTCATATCCCGACTCGAAGCGCCGAGCATGTATGTACCGTCACAGGGAGACGCGACCTTGCGCTTTGTTCACGAACCCTCAAATCTTGAGATCCTTCATTTTGAAAGGCAGTTAGTTATCCGCCAGTTATTCTGTTACAAACTTGTATAGGTTTCAGGAAAGAGGATTTAGGACTCATTTGCATGGGTCTAGTGTTTAGTAGAGTTAGTGACATAGTTTAGCCACTAAGATTTTATATAATCTTGTGTACAGAATTTAAATGGGTAAATTGTATAATGAACTTACGCTTAATGCTAGTCTTTCTGTAAACCTCCGCAAAAATGTAGGGCTACAATGGTTTTGCAAAGCGAATCTAGTCAAGTTTACTGCGGATATCACCATGCTCTCAATACCTAAAGTTACAAAAGAAGTTCAAGGTTCACAAAGTCCCAAACTAAAAGAACACTGGACAAACTCACCTTGACCTATGACATCGAGTCTTATTCAATCTATGTCGAAGCGAAGGCGGAAACAACAGTAATTCCTTTAAAACTTTGAAAGCAAGAACTAAGACGCTATTTTCTCCGTGGGACTACAGTAATGGCTCGCTGAAATGTTTATGGCGCCCGCTTCGCGTCCTGCGAGCCTGAAACATATCTCAGATCGCAATAAATCGTACGCTGTAGGTACGTACCGAGATTTATTCTTTGATTAGCGTCTATTCACCGGATACGCATACGCTATACACAACAAAAAATGGCGAACACCAAAGGAATATCAACTTTTTTAAGTACTATCCGTTTCCGTAAGTGTGTCCGTGGCATCAACAGTGAGCCTTTTCAGAATATCAGCGCAGCGTTATTTCTTTTTGGTTATCGCTGCACATGCTGAGATAGGAGCCTTTTTGGTCTCGCACAAGGTTTTTTTTTTTTTTCTTATTTCTCGTGTCTCCTATGCTGGTCACAAATCAATATTGTGTCTTTCTTTCTTTCTTCTTTCCTTTCTTTCTTTCTTCTTTTCTTTTTTTCTTTCTTTATTTCTTATAGGAACCTACCTATCCTATTCCTTCCCTTCTAGGCATGCGTGCTCCATTGTCGAGTACCTATAATATTATAATCGCTTACCATTAGGTGAAATGGTGGTCAAACGCGAACGCATCATTATTAATTAAAAAAAAACCTGTGGAAGTTTTAACCAGAGACAAATTTCAAACACAAACTTCAAGTAAAAATTTCTTTTAATTTTTCTCTTGTTGTTACTTAAGTTAAGATGAACCCATCTTAATCTTAAGCTGTCTACCCGGGATAAAATAAATTGGCTAAGAGACTGATCCTCATTTCCTATTCAAGATTTTATAAAATGCGACATAAAAAATTCCGTGCGCTAACTGAAACATCAAAATGCAAAACTGTAAAAGACTGTGCCGCAAAGTGGTTAACATTTAACCGTCATTTATGAAAACTGTGATTAAGATCTTTGGCAGTCGCTAGGCTTAGCACGCATTTCGTTTTTTAGCCGCGCGAATTTATCACGGCGGATAAAATACCGCGCGATTTTTGTCTCTTTCTACCTGTTCATAGAACACAAAATATTCGCGCTAAATTAAACCGCGACGCAATACGTTGGATTCTGTGGCAAGACACGGATTTGTTGCGGCTTTTTTACCGCAAGTGCGTGCAGTTTCATTCAATGCCATATGTCGCAGAATCGGCTAAAAAAATTCAACCCCAGTCTTCCCGAGGGGTATAATGTTACTGGTTTGTGGAGGTCAGATAGGCAGTCGCTCCATGTAAAATACTGGTACTCAGCGGAATCTAGTTGGACTGGAGGCCTACGGAAAAGGCTAGATAGCTTATGAAAACAGTGTATTTACTACAAAGGTGCACCATAAGTAGATGCTAAAGGAGTGCCTGATTCTCACTGTAAATTAAACGTAGTTTTCACAACTCCAGGTTCTAAAAGAGCGAAGACCGATTAAATCTTAATCTGCAGAGCTGGTGAGTTGCTGCTAATGCGGTTAATAAAACCTTCATTGTACTACAATTCTAAATTCCTTGGGGAAATCAGATGTTCTCCGTCTTACCTCTGCATTTCAGAAAGCAGTGAAAAGCGAGCTTTAGAGTTTAGTGTCAAATCTAAAATAATTTATATTCAGTTAGAGAAACGATTCTACTGAATATATATATTTATGTATATATTACAAATAATTAAGAGTAAAAATCTTTTAAAAACAAGCTTTTAATGGACTAAAAAGTACGAAAAACAATATCGCTTGTCAATGAGCCCAAATAAAATGGTTGTCTTTTTGTGGATTCCGGCTCTATCATGAGACCAGTTCCATAGCATATTATTGTAATGTTTCCATAGTTACATAAGTACGCCAAGTTATCTAGTTGCCGGACACACAATATACAAAAGCTCATATAATTTAAAACAAGCAAGGTAGCCTAATAAAAAACCCGACTGCTTAAAAAGCGAACTAAAAAGACGTAAACATGAAAAAAAACATGCAAGCTTATATGGCGCGCTTATATTATACAGTATAATCTAAGATGGCGCCCAAAAACTGCAATACTTCCATTTTTTTTTAAATTTTAATGTAGCCTCTGACACTCGCAGGGTTCACGGTGGAGCATACGGTGGAGGTCTGTCCCGCTTGGGCGGAGCACCGCCGTGTCCTCGTAGAGGCGATCAGCGGTGGCGACCTCTCGCGTCCGGCCCTGGTTCAGGCCATGATACGGAGCGAGAGGGCATGGGAAGCTGTCACCTCCTTCAGTGAAGCAGTAATGCTCGCGAAGGAGGAGGCGGAACGCGTGAGGGAGACACAACGGAGACAACCTCACGCCCCTAGCCACCGCAGGAGACGCCCCGGGCGTCGGGAGTCGCAAGCCGATTCCCGGCCACCGTAGGCGCGGGCTTGCGGACGGCGAGTAATGGGTAGCTCGTCGTCCGATAAGGACCAGGCCCGAGTCGACGGCGCGTAGTGTTCCACGCGCGCCTCAAAGAGATGTCAGCAAAGTTGACGGGGTCCGCTAGGGCCGATGCCTGTCTGGGTCGCGGATAAATTTGAAAGAGAGTTACCGCGGCCCTGGCACAAGCAACTGAAGGAACACGGGTGGGTTTTAGTCAGTAAAAGTCTGACACGCCCTCTCGCTTCACCCAGAGCGGGAGACGTCATTGGATGATTTCCCACCCCAAACGGAAAAAAAAGGGTTAAGTCGAATCGATTGACGTATGAATCAACGTCAACATCAATCGGCCAACGCGTTTGGTCTCTGGAACGCCACATAGGAACAAACATACATACATAGACTGATAAACACATTACCCTCCTTCGGCAGTCGGGTAAAATAGCAAATTGGCTGAACGAGGTTTGTGTATGTTCTTGTCTTTTTAAATGGTTTTATCCTGCCTCCCTTATTTCTATACTATAGAGAATTTAAATAGATCAGCCTAATTGTGTAAGTAAATTCGGCAAAGGAAACAATCTGTTTCTTTCCCAAAAACACACACATACACAAAGAAGTTGAATCTTAATTAACTTCTTTCGTTTTCAGAGTGGGTCTGTGTGTTTTTGGGAAAGAAACAGATTGTTTCCTTTGCCGAATTTACTTACACAATTACGCTGCAGATAATCAGTTGCTAAACAGCTCAGAAAAATATAAGGCCTATGGTGCCTAGAAAAATAAGTGCGGTGAAAGGCAAAAGCACCATCCAACAATATTATCCGTAGATACCTTACCTATGTCAGGCTGCTGGCTGCGTAGTGAATTGAATAGCACGTCAAGCTCTCCCCAGATAGTTCCGATGTTTACGTTTAATCAGCTCGTGGCTAGACTGTTTGATTTATACAAACTTGTGACCAGTGTCCACTACAGTTCCATTTTTAATGACGGTTCACATTTCTGTGTTTATTGAAACAATACGGAAAACTTGTAACGGCGGTTGCTGAAATGCAATTTTCACCGAATGGGAGTTCTTTTCTGTGTGCAATGTCGAACTCAAATGTGTATGAAAAAAACTGTTTGAAGTGCTCTTAGTTAGAAAAAAACATGGCATGTGTTAGCTCACTTTTATTAATAGCCAATCAAGCAATCTCAGCACTGGACCGTTCTTTTTAGTGATGCTTAGCGAAGGAACCATTGCTAAGCACCAAAATGACCGGACCAACAGGATCGTCTTTCGGCTGAATGGTAGATATTGACGTAGAGAGAACACTATAGTGCGTTGCAGGTAAGTTGAACAAAAATGTACTTACGTTTTAATGAAATTAAACGATTTAAGCCGAAATGAATCCCATAAAAATTACCTACTCGTTGAGAATATACAAATTGTCAACGGTTTGTTCGTTTAAAAAAAAGAAAAGTTAGTTTAAATCGTTTAATTTCAATTAAACGTCAGTAATAAATTTTTATTGATAAATAATATATACAATTGAATATTTCTAATGTTATGACTAATAACAAAACAAAATCACATACAAAGGGGAGAAGGAAAAGGGCTCATTGCGCATCAAAAAATTCGTCCTTCGAATCAGCATTGCCACGTTGAATGGCAATGCTGATTCTCTGGCTGAAGAAACGACCAAAATCAAAATCATTTTTTTTATTTCATATAGGCCTACATGGGCACTTATAAAACGTCGACAATGTGCACGGTTCGGGTTGGTCGTTTCCTATGGAGAAGAACCGGCAAGAAACTCCATGGTTACTCTTTTAAAAAAAATGGTTTGGTTTTACAATATTTCCTTGTTACAGCATTAGTACTTAGATATGTGGGGACAACGTAGGCCCGACAATAAGTCGTAAGAAAACAAAAAAAATACAAAAAAAGCAGCCCTCTGGTCACGTGAACAGTCGGCTAACCGTTTACTTATGTCTCGAAACACTCGGTGAGCACTCGGACCCCATGGACCTAATGTCTCAACCCCAAACGGCTCAAACATATAACTGCCAATAAAGTTATTATATTTGCGCCGTTTGAGGTTTTCTGCACCAGCAGCAGCCGCCCCAGCACAGCCCACCGTGCTAAGAAGATGGGATGGAAAAAAAATGTAACGTTAGTACATTTTTATTTGCCGCGCACTATTAATACCTACCTATTATACCTATCTGTGAATTGACCTTCTGGTCCTTCGTTTCTATGTAGAACGCAGAAGTACCTAAAGCCCAATTAAATAGCTGTCACTCAAACCAATCCATCAGCACTACGTCTCCCAAGAACACAACGTTTTCCCTGTTATTTTCCTGCTCCAAAAAACTGCAAACTACAGCAGTTTCAGGAAACCGAAAAGTTACAACCAGTGTAGCGTAACGCAATCGCTTTTCCCAAGTAATTGGTATGTGGATGTTTAACAGAGAGCTAACCATCTGCAATCACTTTAGCCGCATCTAGGCAGATTGGATGGAAACCTGCGCCAGCAGAGTTGGAGAATAGGAATGGATATAGTAAGTACATATGGAGTAGGTATGGTTAAATTTTTGTTACCAAATACACTAAACAATAATCTCATTTTCGTTTATATTAAAATAAAAACATTTCCCTTCTGGCTTTCTATAATTAACTAGCTGACACCCGCGGCTTCGCTCTCGTCAAAATTATAGCCTATGTAACACGGGAATAATGTAGTTATCTATCCATAGGCGAAAGAATCTATAAAATCGGTCCAGAAAAAAAACGAAATACTATGTTTTTATTTTGTTTACAATATACCTATATTGTTTTAAATATGTATTTTTCTTTATAAAAATAAACATAAAGACGTGTTTTCCAGCACTAACTTCAAAAATGTACATGTCTAGCCTAAAATCAGATTTTTTCTTAGGTTTTAATTAAAATGCTGAACTTTTTATCAAAGTGATTGAAAATTATGTGTTATCAAAAAATTTATTCAATTGTTTCCTTGAAATTTGTCAGTTTAATATCAACATTTGTTCTACTTTTGGTTGAGATTATTGTGAACAGAAATATTCCTCCTTATTAATATGTGTCATCATAGGAAAAGCGACTTTGGTCATTACCAACTGATTGATAGAGTCATTTTATGAGTTTAGTGAAAATTTTGCTCAGAATCGTTAAAATATTGTATAATTTGAACAATTAATAAGTATATTTAAAAAAACACTTGATTCCTAATATACCTTCTAAGTATAGAAGTAAAACTTTTTTTTTCTAAGTTTAGCGAAATGTTCATGCATACTGCGCTACCACGGGAAGATAGCGCAGTTTTGTGGGACTCCAACCCACTAAAACTCCACGGTGTCCTCTTGTGCAGCCTATGGTGGGAACACGGGCACGCGATAGCACTCACCGCGAACCCGCCGCAGCTTTCCGTCACCGGAAACTCCTCTGGGGAATATCCCCATCACTAGCACACCAGAACACACTGTGCGCCGTGACCACCCCAGGGACCAAACCAGCACATGGGTGCCAGACGATCCCGTGTATGGCCCCGCCACCTACTATTTTTCGGCAGCAGGGGATAGGGAGAGCGGCTCCACCGCGTCCGCCATCAGACGGTGGTGACCCCGTCCAGGCCGCGGAAGGTAGGGAGAGCGGCGCACCGCAATATCGGCACTCCTCTCCCTCCGCGGCCCCCAACCTTCACCCGCGATATCGTATGGGTTTGGGAGGCCCCATACGACATCGCGGCCCGCCTCAGTTGCGATGTTGCCCAGGCAGCACCGCAACCTACATGTTGGCCGCTACGTCGTCGGCTTATCGGCAAAAGCCCTGACGAGCGGCCCCTCCTCGGGTTACTCTTCGCTTCACTGTGGGTGACCAAGCCACGGTTACTGAGCCCCCTCACCAAGACAATGCGGGTACCCACCAGGGGGGATATTAGGTACGCTTAAGGTTTTGATCTTGTAGCGAAAAGCATATAAACCACCCATACGCACAAAACGTTTTGGGGACACTTTCATTATGCGTACAGCTAAGGGGTGGAATTCCCTGCCGGAGTCTGTGTTTCCCGATAGCTACAATCTTGGGGTCTTTAAGTCAAGAGTGAATAGGTTTTTTCTAGGCAAGCGTGCTTCACCGTCGACCACATCATCGCTTACCATCAGGTGAGATAGTGGTCAAGCGCAAGCTTATTGACGATAAAAAAAAAAAAAATTCGTTGTGAAAACATTTATAGTGCTCGCCAAACTTCTGGGCCGCCCTGAAGTCGGCTTTCCAAGGCGCAAGGCACGGATCGGTGCTGCTTTTGTACCAGACCTACTACTGCACAGGCATTGTAGCCAACTTCAGGGCGGCCAAGAAGTTTGGCGAGAACTATACTTCAACCACAAGTGTAAAGAAAGGTACTCAAAAAAAAAATTCGTCAATAGATTTTTTGACTAACGATTAAAACTTTGCTCCCAGCGGAGATGCGACTGTCTGCGCTGGGCTTTCATCTTAAAAAAAACTATTTGTGGTAAAGCAACAGCAAGATTTTTTCTATAAAAAAAACTTTTTGCAATAAAAAACTACAAAGTGAAAAATAACTTTATTTTTGGAAGTCGGTGTCCATATCGGAAAAAAAAATGGGGAAAAAGAAAGACACCGATGTCCAAAAATAAAGTTTTTTTTTCACTTTGTAGTTTTTTATTTGGAAGTCAGTAGTATTTTGCTGCAAAATTGTTAATTTTTTCCCATTTTGGTTGTACCTACTTAAAATAGGCAAGTTGTTTAGTAAGGTACCTATAACGCCAGAATACATTACCCGAATAACATGAAACTTGAACATAACCGGTGAAATGAGCGATCTGCGTACCACTTTAGAGCGTACTGACGTGATCTTATGTTATAAAATGGTACAATAAACAGACATGCGATTGCAGCAATCCCGAATGATTTGCCATTATTTATTAAAGAGTTCTATTGTATATCTCCCAAGTTCTTCATCAGATCTTCACCAAATTAAAATGGGACCAATTTCGAAACATACTCTTTCAAACAAAAATGAATTTTCAAAATCGGTCCACAATTGACGGAGATATCAGTAAAATTAGATTTTTTTTAAAAAACATGACTTAGAACCTCCTCCTTTTTGGCAAGTCGGTTAAAAATGTGTGTTCATAAACAATACTTTTTCATTGTAAACGGACTCCAGGGGTTAGGAGGCATAGGTAGTTCTTATTATTACATTGTAGTCATTGTACAGTAAAGCTTTACCAACAAAAATTGTTACAACTTACAACGATGGGTATCTAAGTATAGGTACAGGATTGGGTCCTGAACCTATAGTTCTCTTTTTTCTTTTAATAGTTCTGGAGTGGCGACCGCGTACCGGAAGACGCTGCGTTGGAAGGCCTGCCAGTCCCAGGTGGCTTGGCTGCGGTAATCTGGTGGGTGCAAGACGCATGGGACCCGTCGATCTGGCGGCATTTGGAGGAGGCCTATGTTCAGAAGCGGACGTCTTTCGGCTTAAATAATGATGATCATAATATGGAACGCATCGTCTGTTCCTGTAACGAAACTAAAATAGCAGCTCAAAAAGTTTTAGGGTCAGGAAAATGCACACCGCCAAATTCGAAACCGTAAGTCGAACTTGTTGCCAAATCTAATTTTGAAATGCTTACAATATGTATGTTTTATACGCCTACCTAATAATAATGACTGTCCCTATGGACTATCCTTTCCCTCTTTTGCTGAATTGGAATAATGTCCTAGTGTCCATTTCACGCCAATGAAATCCATTCCATGACCATTTCAATAAGTTACAGATGTGCGGAGTGCCCGTAAGTAACGACATCTTTGTTCAGCAATATACTTACACTAAATTCTTTGTCGAATTCTTCCGTTGGTTGGTTTGGATCTTAAAAATATTAGGTATGAAATATTAGTATGCATATAATTTAATTGTGTTTTATAAAAGACAAGAATACAAGCCAGACAGAATTTTATTTTACGTGTTAGGTATAATGCTGCCCAAACAGACAAGAAAAACATATTACTGTTAAAATTGGGATTGCACGCCCGCTGTTTGGTTAATTTAAATAATTGTTTTAGTTTTGTAATTTGAATTGAAATTTAAAAAAAAACATTAACGTAACAAGTTGAACCATTATTTTGCTACCTTGGCAGTCAAAAAACCTAAGTAGGGAACACTGTACCACTGTCATGTCACAGTAAACATATACAAACAGTATGGAAACTAGCTACAAACGCTCGAAACGGCAAACTACACAAACATGCGCATCGACGAGACCCCTAAGCGGCTCGCACTATTGACAGCACTGCAGAAGTGCCCGAGTGGTCTCGTTGGTGCGTATACTTGTGTGAGTCTGCTGTTTCGAGCGTTTGTAGGTAGTTTCCATACTGTTTGTATATTTATTCTGTGATAATGTGGTGTTCCCTACTTAGGGGTTTCCCCCCCAAATTTAGAGGATGTGGGTTGGGTTTTTTTTTGGTTTTATATTTTTAGGAAATTTCCGATAATTATAGGCTCTGGGATAACCCTATCTAGCCAATCATATTTATTTGTTGACCTAGCGACATAGCGATACCTGTAACACTTCCTCGTTACTAAGAATGCGGACTTAAATAAACTCAGATTAACATTGCAAGCAAATGGTGGATCTTGCATAACATGTAATACATCCACTGAAATGTTATTTATTTAACATGCAAATGTATGATTTTAAAAGTCTAAACCAGGAGAAAACGAAATAATATTAATTTTGAAATATTTAATCACTCAGAGACACTATTTCTAAAATTTATATTTATAGGTATTTCTTTTTTTGTTGTCTTTTCCAGTATTTGTGGTGATTTTAGAGTTTTTGTCTAAGCTAGGAATAATTTTCGCAGTTGGTAACACTGAAGTTGTATTATGGCAGCGTTGCCAATCTATGGGGAATTCCCCAAACGTCGGGGATTTTCAGTCCTACTGGGTAATTTGGGAAAACGCGGGGAATTTAGACATTTACACTAGACCTGAACTTAGAAGTAATAAAAGTAGTAATAGACGTACTACTGTATATTTAATTCAAGCTTAACTCAACTTATCCTGCAGGAAGGTTTTAGAGTTAATTTACTGTCAAAATTCATGAAGCAATCGAACTCAAAATTTCTTTCGACAAAATTTGTCGAAAGAAATTTTGCGTCGTAGAGAATTTGAAAACAGAGGATCGTGATCGCCTACTCACTGACTCAGGCAATGAAAAAAATTTGGCGTAATGAGAGTTGCAAAAAGAAGATTAAAGGTCAGACCGCACCAGGCGATACTAAGCGTCAGCGGTGCGACGTGACGCGTCTGTATAAATATGTATATCGGAGGAAGGTAAATGATTAATAGTTGGGAACGAAGAAATATCGCTTGTAAACTTATTAATTCAGTTTTATTTAATTGGCAACATTTTCAATTAGATTTTATTCGATTGACAACACTTCATTTTCCTTATGTCAAAATACTTGAGTTCGATTGGATGTTCAAAGCGGTAGTTTTGCAGGATGTGTGCTTGAGCCAATAATAAAGCGGCGAGCGTCTATACTGGCGATCTGTGTGGGTTCTCCCGCCATTATATATTAAAACAATTTTTTTTATTTTACGTCTTAATCTAATAAGCCTGTGTGTCATGTTTTGTGATTTCAGAAAAAAAAAAAAAAAAAGTATATAACAATCTTCTATCAAAAATCAATTGCTGTTCGTTAGTCTCGCTAAAACTCGAGAACGGCTGGACCGATTTGAATAATTCTTTTTTTGTTATGTTCGACAGAATACAGGGAAGGTGTAAAAGCAAAAAAAAAAAAAGTGTTTGGTTGGATAGGGTAGGTAGGTAGAGTAGTGTAGTGTAGGTAGGTAGGTAGGTAGGGTAGGGTAGGGTAGGGTAGGGTAGCGTAGGGTAGGGTAGGGTAGGGTAGTGTAGGGTAGGGTAGTTTAGGGTAGTGTTGGGTAGAGTAGTGTAGGATAGGGTAGAGTAGTGTAGGATGGGGTAGTGTAGCGTAGGGTAGGGTAGTGTAGGGTAGGGTAGGGTAGGGTAGTGTAGGGTCGGGTAGGGTAGGGTAGGGTAGGTAGTTAGGGTAGGTAGGTAGATAGGGTAGGTAGGTAGGTAGAGTAGTGTAGTGTAGGTAAGTAGGTAGGGTAGGGTAGGGTAGGGTAGGGTAGGGTAGGGTAGGGTAGGGTAGTGTAGGGTAGGGTAGGGTAGGGTAGGGTAGGTAGGTAGGTAGGGTAGGTAGGTAGAGTAGTGTAGTGTAGGTAGGTAGGTAGGGTAGGGTAGGGTAGGGTAGGTAAGGTAGGTAGAGTAGTGTAGTGTAGGTAGGTAGGTAGGGTAGGGTAGCGTAGGGTAGGGTAGGGTAGTGTAGGGTAGGGTAGTGTAGGGTAGTGTTGGGTAGAGTAGTGTAGGATAGGGTAGTGTAGGGTAGGGTAGGGTAGTGTAGGGTAGGGTAGGGTAGTGTAGGGTCGGGTAGGGTAGGGTAGGGTAGGTAGGGTAGATAAATGTGTGTTGTTTTTATGGCAAAACAAAGTTTGCCGGGTCAACTAGTCTATATATATAAAAATCAATTGCTGTTCGTTAGTCTCGCTAAAACTCGAGAACGGCTGGACCGATTTGAATAATTCTTTTTTTGTTATGTTCGACAGAATACAGGGAAGGTGTAAAAGCAAAAAAAAAAAAAGTGTTTGGTTGGATAGGGTAGGTAGGTAGAGTAGTGTAGTGTAGGTAGGTAGGTAGGTAGGGTAGGGTAGGGTAGGGTAGGGTAGGGTTGCGTAGGGTAGGGTAGGGTAGGGTAGGGTAGGGTAGTGTAGGGTAGGGTAGTTTAGGGTAGTGTTGGGTAGAGTAGTGTAGGATAGGGTAGTGTAGCGTAGGGTAGGGTAGTGTAGGGTAGGGTAGGGTAGGGTAGTGTAGGGTCGGGTAGGGTAGGGTAGGGTAGGTAGTTAGGGTAGGTAGGTAGATAGGGTAGGTAGGTAGGTAGAGTAGTGTAGTGTAGGTAGGTAGGTAGGGTAGGGTAGGGTAGGGTAGGGTAGGGTAGTGTAGGGTAGGGTAGGGTAGGGTAGGGTAGGGTAGGTAGGTAGGTAGGGTAGGTATGTAGAGTAGTGTAGTGTAGGTAGGTAGGTAGGGTAGGGTAGGGTAGGGTAGGGTAGGTGAGGTAGGTAGAGTAGTGTAGTGTAGGTAGGTAGGTAGGGTAGAGTAGCGTAGGGTAGGGTAGTCTAGGGTAGGGTAGTGTAGGGTAGTGTTGGGTAGAGTAGTGTAGGATAGGGTAGTGTAGGGTAGGATAGGGTAGTGTAGGGTAGGGTAGGGTAGTGTAGGGTCGGGTAGGGTAGGGTAGGGTAGGTAGGGTAGATAAATGTGTGGTGTTTTTATGGCAAAACAAAGTTTGCCGGGTCAACTAGTCTATATATATAAAAATCAATTGCTGTTCGTTAGTCTCGCTAAAACTCAAAAACGGCTGGACCGATTTGAATAATAATTTTTTTGTTATGTTCGACAGAATACAGGGAAGGTTTAAAAACAAAAAAAATATGCTTGGTTGGATAGGGTAGGTAGGGTAGGCTAGGTTAGATAGGTAGGTAGGGTAGGGTAGGTAGTTAGGGTAGGTAGTTAGGGTAGGTAGTTAGGGTAGGTAGGTAGGTAGATAGGGTAGGTAGGTAGAGTAGTGTAGTGTAGGTAGGTAGGTAGGGTAGGGTAGAGTAGGTAGGGTAGGGTAGCGTAGGGTAGGGTAGGGTAGTGTGGGGTAGGGTAGGGTAGGGTAGTGTAGGGTAGGGTAGGGTAGTGTAGGGTAGATAAATGTTTGGTGTTTTTATGGCAAAACAAAGTTTGCCGGGTCAGCTAGTTTATTATAAAAATGAAACCCGTTTTCCTTGGTCACGGCATCACGCGTGAATAGCTGGACCGATTTCACTAAATCTTTTTTTGTTGTATTTGTTATTATTAGGAGAAGGTTCTTACGGAAAAAATATTAAGAAAATCTCTCTGAAATATTGAAAAATATACATTTAATTATGCATATTTAAAAAAACGCGCGTAACGAATGTCAATGTCATTCACAGCCATAGACTATATTGAAAGAGCATTGTTTTTTTCGGAAACGTGGTTATAACTTAATTAAATTCGAGCATCATTTGTTCGGAAACGTGGTTACTTAATCTACTATATAAAAATAAGTCGGGTTTTCCTCCCTGACGCTATAACTCCAGAACGCACGAACCGATTTCCACGGTTTTGCATTCGTTGGAAAGGTCTCGGGCTCCGTGAGGTTTATAGGTAGGGTAGGGTAGGGTAGGGTAGTGTAGGGTAGTGTAGGGTCGGGTAGGGTAGGGTAGGGTAGTGTAGGGTAGGGTAGGGTAGTGTAGGGTAGGGTAGGGTAGTGTACGGTAGGGTAGGGTAGGGTAGTGTAGGGTTGGGTAGGGTAGGGTAGTGTAGGGTAGGGTGGGGTAGGTAGTGTAAGGTAGGGTAGGTAGGGTAGATAAATGTTTGGTCTTTTTATGGCAAAACAAAGTTTGCTGGGTCAGCCAGTACTTAATGAAAGCGATTCACTAGTACTCAATTTAATACACAATAAAGAGAGATGACAAATCATCGTCGATAGTGAAAGTTTTTTTTTTTTTTTGCATTGAGGCGATTTTGCATATGGTAAAAATTACGATAAGAGGGTTGTATACATATCGAATATAAGTAAGTTTTTTTAGTTTAAAACTAACAGATGCACCACCTCTCGTGGATTTGGTTCAAAGTAATAGAAGAAGTTAGGTGCTAGACTAGATAGTAACAACTGTCAAGATGTCGCTCCGAGCAAATGAAACCAGATCAAAGAAACTAGAGTCTGTTTTATCATAAGATTAAATACACCATTAGACATCATAGATTCCTTTATATTCCGCCAATTTGCTGACATTAATTTGCTTACGACTTACTCAAAGAAATTAAATTTAAAAAAAAATCTTTTGCAGCAAAAATGTATCATTTTAGGAAATGAAACTTAACTTTTTACTTAAGGGCCCTGGCAACACTGCTCTGGTGACTGGTCTGGTAACACTATCACTAATGTCACCGGTCTTTCCCGGTGGAGTGATGGACTACTAATCTTTATTCGAAAAAATAACGAGTAAAGGATATTTCTTCTACAAACCAAGATCACATAGGAGAACTATCAAGTTGATAGAAGGAATACTACTTCACAAAGAATCCAGCTAAACAAAATGGTTCAACCAACCTCTAAAGTTTTAGGTGAGTTTTACTTTGTTTTTCAATGTCCAAAGATAGTGTTATCTCGGTAGTTAACATTGAGTAACACAGTATAGCGATAACATTGATGTCTTAATATTTTGTTTAGATTAGCTTTTTATTTCATTCTTAGAACAAGTAATTTGAACAGTATTTAACTACCTACTTCCTCTAAGAATTAAGAAATACCTGTTCTGCATTTTATATATATTCTGGTGCAATAATTAGATTATATGGCATGAACAAAATCTGACACCCAGTCACAGAAACTATAAATCAGTGTTTTTCAATCAATAGACCGGGAGAGATTAGGTATTTGCACTCTGTGATCAATTTTTGAATCTAAAGGTACATTTAAGTTGAATATATTTCGAATCACACACAAATAGTGTCAAAGATATAACCGAGATTAGAAAATATTGATGATGATGATTGAATAATGAACAGGCACAGCCTTCTCTTTATGAAATTTGCAGTGTACAACCTATACCCATCACTTATTACTGTTACCTGATTGGCATTAGTGACCCCCAAGCAAGACTGCAATCCCCCGGTAGTAGCGAGCCACAGTTTGAAAAACACTAATAAGTTCCATTTTATTTTAGAAATGGGAGGTTTACAGAGAGTTTACATCAACAAATCACAAGTTGAAGCACAAATTAAGACCATACTGGAGGCACACCCTGTAAAAGATGATAACTTAAATGCGTGGCTACTAAAAGCCATCACTGTCATTGACTTAACTACGCTGTCCGGTGACGATACACGGTCCAATGTGTTTAAACTTTGTGTAAAGGTTTGTACATCACATTCACCTTTTTTTTTTATAATTGATCGGCTTGCGTTTGACCACTACCTCACCTGATGATAAGCGATGATGTGGTTGACGATGGGGCACACTTGCCTAGAAGTAATCTATTCACTCTTGACTTAAAGACTCCCAGGTTGTAGCTATCAGGAAATATTCCGGCAGAGAATTCCACTCCTTAGCTGTACGCACAATAAAAGTATTCTCAAAATGCTTTGTGCGTATGGGTGGAATGTCCATATGGGTTAAAAGATACACGCAGTTTCGAGATTAGAAGCAAACTATTTATTTCTAGAACATAATGACAATCAGTATTTTATGTTATTTGGAAGTACCCACATGTATATTAATTTTACAGTTACCCACACAATCAATACACAACATACCTTCCCATCATAATCTATAAGTAACAAACTAAATAATCAACATAAATATCAATGAGCAGAGAGAGAGTTTAACTTAGCGAATACCAATTCTAGAATTTATCATTCAGCTGTATTAGGTATACCAATGATGTCTGGCCATAACTCCGGAGGAGGTATCTCTATTGGTGGCTCTGGTGAACATGAGCTTGACCGTGATTGCCTTCTCTGATCAGTGAGCAATGGTTTATCACTTAATTCTGTTGATCCGCGAGTCAGCATTTGGTCAGCATGACGTCGGTGTAGCTCACCATCCTCCGTCCTCACCATATATGAGCTAGGCCCTTCTACCATTTCTACAGTAGCTCTCATCCATTTCTCTCCTGATCCATAGTTGCGCACCAAAACTGGCTGGTCCACTATAAAGCTCCTTACGGTCTGTTGTTGAGCTCTATTATCTAGCTGTTGTTCCTGTGGACTTGGCGCATTATCAGGATGTAAGCTTGATACAGCTGTTCTATATTTACGTCCGTTCAGCATCTCTGCAGGAGTTTTATTAGTAGAACTATTTGGTACTGTCCTGAGTGAATAAAGCGCTCTAGGTAGGTGGGTCAAGGACATTTTCTTTAACTTATTTTTAAAGGTTTGTAGTGCACGTGCGATTTGTCCGTTTGTAGCTGGATGATAGGGCGGCGAGTAAAAATGCTTTATGCCATTATTTTTCAAAAATATATTAAATTCATTCGAAGTGAATGCCCTGCCATTGTCTGACACAAGTATATTAGGTAGGCCCTGTGATGCAAATATTTTCCTGCATACTGTTATCACTGCCTCACTAGACATGGAAGAAACAATTTCTGCTTCAAACCATTTACTGTAACTGTCAATCATTACCAGAAAAGTCTTGCCTTGGAATGGGCCTGCAAAATCTACATGCACCCGGCTCCATGGCTTTTCAGTAACAATCCAAGCTTGTGGATCTCTCGGTGGATTATTTCTAACTGCTTGGCATGCCTCACAGCTTCCCACCATTCTCTCAATTTGTGTGTCCATTCCTGACCGAGGATGGTGAGCTACACCGACGTCATGCTGACCAAATGCTGACTCGCGCACACCCAGCACTAAACGGTCCCGCAACTGACGCTTCAGGTCCACAAAGTTGCACTTGGCACCTAACAAACCAATGGCCGCCACAAAGTCCTGCACGCTCTCACTATCAGTTTGTTTACGTGTATGAAATTTCCCGGCTTGAAGTATTTCATTTAATTCTGGTTCATAGAATTGGTCCAACACTGCAAAAATGTCTTTAAATGAAACCTCAGTTGGTCGTTTTGGCACTAACAGTGACACAATCAATGAATATGTTTCTTTTCCACACTGAGATAAAAATACTGATCGAGCTTTTTCAAGGTTATCATTGTTCACACCAGCCACATCCAAAGAACACAATAATCGTTCCTTATATTCACACCACTTATCAGTCTTAGGGTAAAACTGTCCGGGAAACACAATGTTAGTTAAATTACACGCCATTCTGATACTGATAATATCCTAATTTTCCGAAGTCGCCATTAAAAGATACACGCAGTTTCGAGATTAGAAGCAAACTATTTATTTCTAGAACATAATGACAATCAGTATTTTATGTTATTTGGAAGTACCCACATGTGTATTAATTTTACAGTTACCCACACAATCAATACACAACATGGGTGATGCATCACTTTTTGTCTTGTAGTCCGATGATGGAACGGGCTATGGGATATCCCCGAAATTACCTCTCAAAATGACTTGCCTATTTACTTAAATAAGACAAGAAAAAGATTAATAAATCAGGATTCATTGTTTTCTCTTCATATATTTTAAGATGCTTCTAAAGAACTTGCCAATGTCTAGTTTGGGACTCACTGGCAATTATACCAATCTAGCAATAAGCTACTCTGACATTTCAACATTATTTACAATTGGCGCACGGTTGGCGCAGTGGTTGAGCGATTGACTGCTGCGCTGCGTGTCGCGGGTTCGATTCCCGCACGGAACAAATATTTGTATGACCTACAGATAGTTGTTCCGGCTCTGGGTGTTGTGTATGTGAGTTTATATGTTTGTAAACGATACAGGAAGAAATTCCTAGTGTGGGGCAAAGTTTTTATAAAAAAAAAAAAAAAAAAAAAAAAAAACTTGTACCATCTAACAATTTTTCTTTCAGGCTGCAAATCCTTTGCCCTCAAATATAAAAAAAGAGCTGGATTTAAATGAAAACATTAGAACAGCCGCTGTTTGCGTATACCCTAGCAGGGTAAAGGATGCATATGAGGCCATAAAACTAATGAAACTTACCAAAGAAATCAATATTGCTGCTGGTAAGCTGATCTATTTTTGTCAGTTCACTTATGTATGAGAAAAGTAAACCATCTTCTTGCTAATATTATAAATTAATGTGAAAGTTAGGATGGATGTATGTTTTTTACTCCATCATGCCATAATGGATAAACGGATCTGGATGAAATTTGGCGCAGAGATAGATTATAGTCTGGAATAGCACATAGGCTACTTTTTTCAAGAATAATGTTGCCTTGGTATAATGAAACACTTTTCATGCGGGCAAAGCTGCTGACAGAAGCAAATTTTGAATATAGAAAACTAATTATGAAGATACATATCATGAAGAATCAGGTATTAAAAGTAGTTACTCTTTACAGTGGCAACCGGTTTCCCATCCGGTCTTTACCCATTAGAGACAAGATTGCAAGAAATCAACTATGCGGTATCAAGTGGAGCCACAGAAATAGATGTGGTTCTTGACCGCAGCCTTGTTCTGACAGGGCAGTGGGACACACTGTACCATGAAGTTCAACAAATGAGGAAAGCATGCAATAAAGCTCACCTTAAAGTGATACTTGGGGTCGGAGAACTAGGCAGTTATGAAAATGTAAGTTTTATTGAAACGCCATTGGATTCTTGAAAATGTTGAGTATTTAAGACAGCATCAGAGTTACCAGCAATTTTAAATTGAGTTTAGTTTAAGTTCTTCCTATATTTATTGAATTTAATATCACAGCACAGAGTTTAACACTCCGCAATCAGTAGACAGCAATTTTGACATTTTTGTGGCTAACTATTTTAATACTGTATTATAAATTTATTACATAAAAATCTGGTTTGTTCCCAAAGTGTTACCTAACTCGTATTTCATTGTTTTAGCTTAGTTACTTTGGACCCACTTGCACCGCCCTGAGTTATCTTACTAACTCCGAGTTAGTAGCTAACCTAGGACTGTTATGTATTATACAGTGTAAACTCTTTATAACGTTATCCTTTATAACGATAAACTCCCTATAACGTTGGAGTGAGCCCAAGTTGGTTGGTTTGCGTTAAAACTCACATATTGAAACACTCTTTATAGCGATACGCCATTCTCTATTACGAAGAAATGTGTTCATATTTGTAGACAGTAAATATTTATTATCGGTATTATTGTTTATGTTATGTTATCAGGTAACAAAAGACTTTGAAGCTCCGAAACATCCGAGGTCGGTCTAGCTTTTGTTATCCTTAATTGCCTTGTACACGTGCAGTATGACGCATTGTTTTCTCGGAAGTGATGGTCTTCGACCAAGCATACTGGGTACCTATCGTATTATCAGTCGTAAACCTACTTTGAAACTGTTAACATGGCCTTATCTAAGACATACATACAATTAAAAATTCTTGTATTAAAAATTCTTATTAATTTGGTTTTTTTTTGTTCACTCCATATAACGATAACTCTCTATAACGACAAAAAATGCTCAGTCCCTCGAGTTTCGTTATAAAGAGTTTACACTGTATTTGGCAATCTAACCTTGTATTAGCAACTAACTTTGAGTTAAGTTTTTGGCGCAAGTGGGCCTTATTTTTATTACTGAGCAAAGAGTGACATAGACGTATTTGCTACAGATTTACAAAGCTTCAATGGTGTCTATGATGGCTGGGGCAGACTTCATAAAGACATCAACTGGCAAAGAAGCAGTGAATGCGACCCTGCCCATCGGACTGATCATGTGCCGAGCTATAAGAAGACATTACCAGGCAACCGGTGTTAGGGTAAGTTTACTTCTTTGAAAACAAGTAAATTGACAAATCAAGTAAATTGTTGCTTTTTGCTCCACTTTTGGATTGTCTTTTCAAGACAATAAACATACTCTTGTTTCCATGCCTAACTATTGGACTGTTATGGTTTAAATATTCTTTCATCATTCAAGTTCAAAAATGTTTATAGGTTTATCAAAAATCCTTATAGGTGATGTTCTTCAGAAAGGCCAAGTGCGCAGTACCCATAACCGGCGTGTGTGTATGACTAGATGTATGAATGTGTGTGAAGCAAAAGAAGTATGTAAGGATCGTAGCAGGTGGTGTTCTGTAGTTTCTGCCTAACCCCATGGGGAAAAGGTGTAAGTTTTGTAAATATAACATTTACAAAACAAGAAATGGAAATACTGCATCATTTGATTTGAAGAAAAAAATAAATCAGTATATTTTTGTTCACAGTCAAAATAACATTTTTTTATAAATTGGGTCTTTGATCATACCTAAACCTGACAATATATTGTATTCTGGATGAATAATAAAACAAGAGAATAAGATCAAGGTCAAATTATGAAAAGGTTTACAGTATAAAGTCTGATATTTCTTCCACAGGTCGGCCTAAAACCGGCTGGAGGTATAAAGACAGCGAGGGACGCTGTCAATTGGTTGGTCCTTGTGTACACGGAATTAGGACCAGAATGGCTTAAACCAGAACTGTTCCGCATTGGTGCTTCTAGTTTACTTGGAGAACTAGTTAACAGCTTTATTTTAAACAAGGATGATTGATCATTTACAATTTCTCATATACTCCTATTAAATCAGATCCAAATAGTAGTAGTACATAAGAAAACATTATATTTTGATAAAAATATTGATTTGGTGCCATATTTTAAAGATTTTTATGTTGTTTAATCATTACATAAGAAAATATTATATTTTGATAAAAATATTGATTCGGTGCCATATTTTTAAGATTGTTTTTATGCTGTTTAATCATTATGTAGGTACTTATTCTTAATTATTTGAACAGTTACTTTCCTTTTAATATTTTTTTTTTGTTTACTAGGTACTCCTAAAAGATATTTCTCGTAAATATTTTTAATATATTTCTTGACATTCCTGAGAATAAAAACATAAATATTTTTATACAATTACTTACAATACACAAAGTGTTTTTTGATTTCTATATTTTATGCTTGGGTATGTGATGTGATAAGGATAACAGATGATTTATGCTATTGTTGTTGTGTTAATTATTATGTAAAAATAAAAACAACTATTTTCAATTTTGTAAACCTTTTTTTATTTATTTAGTTTATCATATAAATTATTATATCTTATCCACTATATGACACTTATGGTAACGCACCTAAAATAGCTTACAAAAAATCTTCGTCACTTAATACAATTTGTTTTAAGTTAACTATAAACATTGTCCTTAAGTTGTAAGGACTGAACTCCCGTTACCGACAAATCGAAGTTGGAGTAAATACGATTATTTACAAAAAACAATATTTACAACATTAATTTAAACTCATCAAAGGTCATGAAGATTATGTTATCAATATCCGATAACAAAGTAAGACCACGTGTAAAATACCCAGCTGTCAATATCACATCAAGTTTTTGGGCAAGATTCACAAAACGCACATACGAATATGAACCTGATGTTAATGGAATAGAGTTCATAGTCGTACAAGCAAATGTGAATAAGCGACTCATATAAATATGAACACTATCTCGATTGAAATAAGGCTCATATTGGCATTTTCTAGCGTTCAATGTATCTTTCTTCTGGGTATTCAATGTTCGATGCTCATGACTGCTTTTCTACGGGCTCTTCGGCACGGAAGCCATGCTCGGGGTGCGCACTATAGTTGACCACACGGAGTTTGCCGGCCCTGTCCATGTATCCGTAGTGTCCCTTCACCAGGCCGTCGTTGTCTCGCTCTTCGTACCGGAATTGACGGTTTTTCCTGCAATTTCAACAATTTTAATCAAACTGTTGGATAGGTCATGATAACACTGATCTCGGTAAAGGAATGCAGCGGGAGGGAAAATAGTCTTAAGGGCCTACATACCCTTCATTGCCGTAAAACGGTAACTTTCTCAAGCATACACCTTAGTAACGGCTAGGGTAAAGGTTTGAAAAAAAAAAATTGTTTCATGTACATAATTTTGAACACAAGGTTTTTCGTGTAAGTAATAGTTTTGCTTTAAAAAACGCAACTTTTGGAAACTCCTCCAAAAGAACTTGGATGTTTAAAATATTGTTACACAGAAAAATTGATGGCTTGAATTTCTTCATAACTAACATAGCTGTAAATCAAATAATATTTTGCAAACAAAACTGCTCAAAAGATGGTTCAAAATTGATATTTTGGTATCGAGCGGGCGCACGGCCAGTACTGCGTTAACATTGGGGCGTACATAGCGCCTTAAATAGTCTACACACAAAAAGCAAAATTAGTCATCTGTGGTCAATGTAGTTCCTTCTTTAAATGTGACTGCCCTACGGTGGGAACTTGTCAGGATTTATGGTACTTGGATACAGATGAAATTACACATCCAGAAATATTGTTTTGTGTTTGACATTTTATCTATTTTATGGTCCAACCTACCAACTGAAGACCATGGAGAAAGTCTGGCAGATGTGACGACTGGTTTGGCATACCACTAGCTTAGCTAGCTACAACCCGCATGCAATCTAAACCATTGAGATACGTACGTGCGTAGTACATTATTACCTCAATGATGTAAACGCAACCCTCCTGCAAAGTATTTTAGTTGGAGGCGGCACTAATAATAAAACCACAGGTAATATCCACCTCTATTTTTACCCGACTGCCGAAGGAGGGTAATGTGTTTATCAGTCTATGTATGTAAGTATGTATGTATGTATGTTTGTTCCTATATGGCGTTCCAGAGACCAAACGCGTTGGCCGATTTTGATGATTCATACGTCAATCGATTTGTCTTAACCCTGCGAGTGTCATAGGCTACATTAAAATTGGACAATAGACTAATGGCGGATTTTGGGTGCCATATTGTGGGGGCCCAGATTTTTTTTTGTCTTCCAAACCCATCGTGTGGGGTATCAAAATATAGGGTATTAAGAGGTGATTTCAAAAATATGTAACACATATGTTTAAATGTATCTAATTCGAAAAAAAACTTATAAATAAAAAAACAAAAGCGAACTAAAAAGTCGTAAACAAGGAAAAAATCATGCTGTGCAGTCGGAGGATACATATTCGCGGGCTGGCTGACCAAAATCTGGTGTATCCTCCGCCTGCACAGCATGATTTTTTCCTTGTTTACGACTTTTTAGTTCACTTTTGAAGCAGACGGGCTTTTTGATTGTTTTTATTAAGTTTTTTTTTCTTAGTATCGCCTTATTCGAAAATTACTTGACTGAAATACGTACCCTTTGCCAGTGTCATATCCGAACTGGTAACTATGAGGTCCCTTCATGCCATGCATCCTGAACTCTGTCCTGCCGTCAGGTGCTGGGGCTGCTGGGTCGGCGTCTTGTGGGGGGGATGGTGCGGGTGCTTGACGTAGAGGAGCAGGCCGGGGCCTATAGCGTAGAGGGGCAGGAGGCCCGTGATGAGGTGGGTAGGCGTTGTCTGGAAAGTTACACGAGCATTATTACACTATTGGAATGGCTATTAAATCGAATCATTTCAATAAATCTGTGTAATTTGAATTAAAATTTATAGCCCAATATTCCATATTTGTATGCTAAGGATAGTTGATAAAACAGGAACATACAATTTTAATGATCAATTCTAGAGAAACTTAATATTACACAAAATTCAATAAAAAATCGATGCATATCGCGCCATCTAGTGAAATTAAATAAACCAAATTTTCTTACAGTTTAACTCGGGGTCCAAAAACAGCACGAATGATATTACGTGGTCGTGTATTTAAAACAGGAACAAACCGTTTACCTACCTATCCAGGAAGTTGAGCTAAGATAAACATTGGTCCAATTAACTATAGATACCTTCCTATGGTAACTTCCAAATAACTAATAAGCATTCATCAATAACCCAATTCAATTTATTTGTATACCCACATAACTTATACGTCGTCGAGTATACGAAATTGTATCTTTAACAATAATATTATTCAGTAGTTCGTTGGAATTGTTAGAAGGGTCGAACAATCTATTGAGATTATTACAGTAACTTTGCTCATACAACAAGTTTTTGATTTATATATCTCAACCCACTTCAAACAATTATTGTTATGTTATTATTAAGTTATATTACACGTACGTCCGGGGTATCTCAAGTTAGTTTCCGAAGTTTCTTGTTCCGCCGAAGCAGGCTCGCCATATGCTTCCTCTGACGTACCATCAGCTGACTGTTGTTGCTGAGAACCAAACAAGTTTCGAGTTAAATTTATATTCGCTAAATTCTCACCGCATTTCAAAATGATATACTACTGACCTTAGCAGCTTCCTCTTCCCCTTTCAGTTTTCGTTGGTGTTCAGCTTTTTGGAAATGATATAACTTCTTCTCGTCATTCGGTGTATATTGATCCACTTCAGCGCTGGACTGTGGCTTGAAGTATTTCGCAGGTTTCGCTTTAGGTAATTCTGGTGCAGAATCAGCGAACTGGGCGAGAGGTATCGGAACAGGCTTGAATCCACCAGCATATTTCTTCGGATATTGTTTTGTTGGCGTATTAAATGATTGTGGTTTAGGTGGCGTTAAATGTAAGGCGAGAGTAGGTTCTGCAGGATCAAGTTGTTGGTTTAGTGGCAAATCAGTTGCGTCGTTTTGAGGGTGCACATTATAGTCTGAAGGTTCAATGGGCTGGTTATTTTCGTCGACGTGCACCTCTTCTTCTTCGGGCACTTCGATAAAGAACTCGTTGACAGCGTCAACTGAAGGTGGTTCTAGGTGTGTTGATGGAACAGGGGGTAAACGCAGAGGAAGTTGTCCTCGAACGGCTTGGTTAGGATTGAAAAAAATCGGAATAGATTCCAGGGGTAGGCTTTGCTGAAATTGGGCGTTGCGTTTGCTTTGGGTCTGTGCTTGCACAATAGGCAACCAGTCACTTTGAACCTCTGCGGATTCTTTGGGCATGTTATAGAAATGGTGTTGCTTTTCCTGTGAGGGTGGTATCAGGAATGTGGGCGGTCCTTCGGGCGTGTCATCAGATTTGTGAGGGTTCGGAGGGACGAGATAGCTGTCGACATTACTATCGTCTGATATGTAGTATACAGGAGTATTCTGTGTGCCTTCAGGAGCTCGAGGCACTTCGGCGGGATCTACATTGTCAACTGGTACTTTTATTGTTGATACTGATAATATAAGCGGCAATATCTGAAACAATCAAAAGTTTTCCTTAGATTCTCTCTCGCTCATACTGATGGTTTTCATCCCAAGAACTTTCCCTTTTGAAATGCCTTATTTCCCAGAATCCATTAGTAATGGCCTTCGTTAAAATTACAAGAATAGCTAGGATTATGAATTTAGGTGGTCCAAATCTAACGTTCCCAAGTAAAAGGTAACAAATCCCTAAATCTGCCTCTTCGGGAGTCAAACAACACCTTTCTTAGAATCAGAATTTAAGATCATCTTTGTTGGCAGGTAGGGTAGTTACAGACTACCAACCTATCTATGCAGGGTACCTACTTATATACCTACTCAATCATCCTTTACGACGCCCGTGGGAGCAATTGACTGACCTACTCTTAACACACGACCAAGCAGAACTTATTGAATCTGCTTTCCAAGTCAACTACGCCTGGCAAAAAACCTAGTGCATTATCCATTCCATTTATTTGTAAATTAACCAGACCATTTCTAAATAGCTTGAAAGGGTTACGAGAGCATTGCACTACATCTCAATGAAAGAGGTTTCAATCAAAAAAGTGAATTTGTTTTTTTATTAGATCATGTTACGTAAAGTTCAATTACGAACAACTGTGTCACAATAATGGAAAAAAAAACTGTATGGCCAGCGCAAAAAATCGATGCAGTTTAAAGGTTTGGGCTTACTATGGTGGTACTTTTCTGTAATAATGACTTCAATGAACAAGTAAACAGACCGACGTTATAATTATAGCCCTATCATTTTGTGTATTTGATCAACTTTGAATGGTTTCTTTTTTAATTTATCAAAGAATTAAATTGATATTGCCGTACTATTGGCTTCCTCTGAACTATATCTATAATTAGGCATTTAAGCACAGATTAGGTTCTAAATAGTGATTTAAGTCACAAATAATACATGTTTGATAAATTGGGGGATTGTCGATGCATGGAGGATAAAACAGGGTGACGTTTTCAACATTGAATATCACTATTTATGATAAGAGAAACATTGTCAGCTAAGAATTGTGTAAATTGGCTTTTCTTCAATAAGTTCCTCCCGTAGTGTCCTTCCTAAGTATCGATTGCAAATTAAAAAGTTTGGGTAAGTATTTTTGTTTAGTTTATTTGTTACGTCACAGTAGACGCACACCTCTATTTTGAGACAGGCGTGAAGTACTTAATTGACGACACAATGGCGATATTTATCAGACCATGACTGTTACAGAACTTTTATTTCATGTTTGTTTTCAATCCGTTGTGTCAATGCACATAATATGAACTCGGGCAGGAAGTAAAAATAAATTGTTGCATCGAAAATAATCGATGTGACCTAGAACGTTTTTGGCATGGTTATTTAAATTTGAACGCTTTTGTACTTAATTAAATGAAGCAATTAATATCGCAGAAAGTGGTTTTAAGAATTTTATTGCGGAGTCCTAAAAAGGCTGGACAGTACCTACATATGAATGAAAGCATCAAAAACATGTGCTCTAACTGGTCATTGGTGAAGATGAATCCGGAACTTTCGTTCATCCGGATTTTCAAGCCATACTGATACCTTATCGGTACTTCCAATGCGGTAAATCTAGCTAGATAGTCTTGCTACAATTTGTCTCTATAAGTGCGAAACAAGACGAACGACTAATTACGCAATTAAGTGTCTACTCGTTTTCCCATGTTCCCACACGGGAAGGCTTTATGTGGTCCACATTTCATTTTCTTTCTACGTAATAAAAAGTTATATTTTTCCATACATAGTGTCGTCAGGAAAGAAACTTACTGTATGTCGTAACAAGAAACAGGAAGTGGCACAAAGTTAATCTCAAACACATAAAAAAGTGTAACTTGTGCAATATCTTTGGCACTAGCGCACTTGTTTGGACAGTAAAAAAACCTGATGGCAGTCGTGAATTTAATGAACCGTGTCCGGAAACTAATTTTTACTTTCCTCGCCGGTCGCTAAGAAAGTATTGTGCGTAGATTGGGTTTTAATAATATAACAAAGTATCTCTGTGTTAACATTGTAAATTGTGATACAACACTAATTGAGTAATTTTTATACGAAAGTAACTCATAAGGGAGATATTTTAATAACCACAGCGTTTTCGTCTATTTCTCTTAACAAATCCTTCAACAAAAGTTGGAGCCGTTATTGCGTGATTGAAACACAAATATACGAACTTTCACATTAATAATATTAGTACGCTTGAAATATAAAGTACAGATATTGTTGGAGGTACTTGGTAGTAGGTACCTTCTTAGGTAAAGTAGATAACCCTACCGACTATCAATATAATTAGAAATAGACAGGTAGGAATCTTCCTTAATCACACTAATATTATAAAGGCGAAAGTTTGTGTGTGTGTTTGTATGTTTGTTACTTCTTCACGCTCAAACGGCTGGACGGATCTGGGTGAAATTTGGCACAGAGATAGATTATAGTTTGGAATAGCACATGATACTTTTTATCTCGGGAATAGGTTCCCTTGGGAAAAATTTCGGCATTCACGCGGGTGATGCCGCTGGCAGAAGCTAGTAATATTATAAATGCTAAAGTTTGGATGGATGTGTGTATGTTTGTTGCTCAATCACGCCAGAACGGCTGAACGGCAGCCTAATTGTGTAAGTTAATTTGGCAAAGGAAACAATCTGTTTCTTTCCCAAAAACGACATTTCGTATTGCAAAAAGTCGTTTTTGGGAAAGAAACAGATTGTTTCCTTATTTGCCGAATTTACTTACACAATTAGGCTGCGGATCTGAATCAAATTGGGTACAGAGATAGATTATAGTCAAGAATAGCACTTAGGCTACTATTTTCATCCCGGTATAATGCTCCCTTGGGATAAGACAACACTTTCCACGCGGGCGAAGCCGCTAGCAGAAGCTAGTTATTATATAAACCATGCAATGTTGACAAACACGCGAGTTTTAATTTCAGTAATTTTATAGAAATCTTCGTTAAATAATTGCCGGTAGATGACGATGACAATGAATGGCCAATTAAGTAATAAGTTTATGATTACCAACAGGCAAATTAAAGACGAATCAGTAATTATTATTTATTAGAAACGGCCACGAAATGGTTTTAAGGTCGCATGCCAAGTATACGAGGTATAAGTAGATACAGCTTCTACTTATGACCACGCCAGAAAGAGAGTAATGTTTTAAAGGGAGTTTCCTGACCTGTAACCTATCATAACCTGTAGTGTTGTGCTGTAAAAATGTCACTGTGGTAAAGAGTATCAAAAGTCAAACAATCCAAATCAAGGTGGAATGACAGTTCACTTCAAGCTCACTCTACCTGAAGTTTTTGCGGTGAGATTTCTACAGAATGGACCGGCAGATCCTCCTTTAGCCTTATTCTGTAAAAATCTCACCGTGATAGAGTGGACATGAAGTGAACTGTCGAACCATCCAAATCAAGGTGGAATGACAGTTCACTTCAAGCTGACTCTACCATAAGTTTTTGCGGTGAGATGTCTACAGAATAAACCGGCAAATTATCCTTCTTTACCCTTAATCTGTATCTCACCGTGATAGAGTGGACATGAAGTGAACTGTCAAACTATCCAATCATTAAATCTATCTGCCTAGGCTATTCCCAAATATGTTGGAATTGCGACTGCCTGTCTGACCTCCACAACCCAGTAACTGGGTAACACGATACCCCTTGGCTAGACTATTGTCAGATCTCAAAGCTTCTGACTACCCGTGGCCGTAACGACTGTCAAAGATCAAATGACAGCCGGGACCAACGGCTTAACATGCTTGCCGAGGCAAGGAATCTCGATATGTTGAATGGTCACCCATCTACGGACCAACCTCGTCAGGCGTAGCTTAATCTTGAAGATCGACCCGTGCGGCTGTTATTCGATGCCACGAGCTCCTCAACTGTCAAACCATCCAATCAAGGTGAAATTACAGTTTACTTCAAGATCACTCTACCTAAGTTTTTGCCGTGAGATATGCACAGAATGGACCGGCAGACGTTAAGTCATTGGGTAGAAAAAAGCTGCCGTTACCTACGAATACTTGATTACGTACCCAAATTGTTTCTTCTGCTTAAATATTAGTAAAATATATTTATTTGTGACCCGCACAGGAGACACGAGAAATAGGCAAAAACAAGAAATAATAAAATACAAAAGGAACCACGTGCGAAACCAAAATGGCTCCTCTCTCTGCACGCACCGTCATAATGTATCAAGCCATTTAATTAATTCCAAAATACGCATAGTTTGACTTTATCTTGACCCAAACGTTAGTAATTAAAACAGAACCTAATTAAAAATACCTATCTACACAGCAGAAACATAAAGCTCAGACTAGCCAAACACAGATTTCGTGGAAATCTTAATTTGTTGTTTTGATGAGCGAACTACGAAGCGTACCCAGGTACACCGGGTATCATATACCCATCACATATATATACATAATAATCTCAGTAATTAACAGACTAGATGAAGCTGGTATTAAATTCAAATCTAGTGTGATAATTACTAAGATATGAACAGGTAATAATCAACAGTGGTATTTACGTCTACTTTAGACTAACGTGCAATTTATAATAACCCATTAGGTAGTCTAACCCCCAGTTTCCCAGCTTAAAATTATCGAAGAATTAAGGTGACAAATTGTCAAACACGCGTTAACCGCTGTGATTGGTTGAATGAATTTTCAACAGCCAATCACAGCAGATAACGCGTGCTTGATAATTTGTCACATTAATTGTCCGATAATTTTGAGCTGGGAAACTGAGGGTTAATAATTTATCGCTTCTAGCTTCCTGCAGTTTTATTGCGGTGATTATTACAAAAAATATGGTTGATTGCCCACAAAGAATTCTGTATAACCTTTTCCTTTATGAAGTATAGAAGGTATAAAGTATTTTAGCTTGGTTTAACCGTTGAAAATGTTCAAAAACTTATTAAAAGCAAAGTTTGTTCAATATGAACTGTTTTGGGTTAAGGCGGTTCCCCGAGCAAAACGCCGCGCAAGCCATTTTTTGTGCTGTTTTTAGGAGCTATCTACTCGTTATTTAAAAAGAAATATCAATTAATAAAAATACATTAAATTTCTACATAATATTGATTCTAAAATGGTAGATTTAGTTTTTTTTTAAATGTTGTATATATTTCACTAATCTCCTTTCAAAAAAACATAAAAATGAGAAATAATTATTGATATTATGCATCTCCTCGTAAAGTATTCATTAATTATTTTTTGTACTAACACTAATGGATAGACAATTTAATAACGAACATTTTTGTAGAATTATTTTTTTCAAAAGACCAAAATTCGATTTTATAAAGATTTTATTCTAAAATCTGGGCGTATTCTCTACTGTAATTCATGCGCCGCCAGTGCCGCTAGACCAATAGGAATGCTCATATCGCACGCCGATTTTTTGCTCAGGGTACCGTCTTAATGCGTACGTAGCGTGCCCGAAATTAAGGCTTTTAGTTATAAAGCAAATTATCGAAACTTTTTCGTTTTCCTAGTTGTTAGTCAGTGTAGGTTTTACTTATAGAAAAATTGGTGAAACACCGACCTCATACAGTTCAAAAAGTGTTATTGACGTGTTAAGTGCTTGTAGTAGGTAATTATCCCACTTACAAAAATAAATGTCGATTACCGTTTAACAAAATTTAATGGTTTCGCAATAAAATAGTGAGATAGTGGTTCAATTTTTAAACTACTATGCCTAATGAACTGATGTGGTCTGTTAAGTAGCCGTTCACATAGAGCTTTCAACACTGAATAACCAAAATTATAGCGATTTGTCAGCAGATCACAATACTCACAATGCTGCCGTGCCCGCCATTTTTACAAAAAAAAAAACACGTGCGTCCACTCGATGTACGCCCGTATGACATGCAGTACGCCTGGCGTCATGAAGCCTGCATGCAGGCGTGACGTTCCCGCTTCGTCGACAGACTTTCATTGTATTGTAAGCTGCAAACAGGCGAACCTAAACCATACCTATAATGATGAATACGCGTCTATGAAGCTACGCATCCGTGAACAGCAGATAGGCTTTATGCCCGCCTTTCACTGCAAGCGGAAAGGGCTCCGTAAGGAGTCCGTTTAACTCGCAATGGCGCACTGCATAGAAGTGCTTCCACTTCTTCTTCATCTTTTCGATTCGATGGCACATTTAATTAGATTGTCTGGGCCCAGTAGGTGGCCACGCTTATTGCAGCGTCAGAAGCACTCTACAGTTCGCCTAGGGTGCAAGTAAATGGACAGCCAGGACACTCCAGCAAGTGGGATATAGTCTGCAGTGCTTCCACTGAATAATAGTCGAGCGGATACCGTGCTGGCTCCACTCGATTCGTAACTATTATTTTCATACGAACACTTCCACGTGCGAGTTTGTCATGGCGTAGCACGCTCGTTTTGAATGGACTCGCACGCTCTGCAAAGTCCGCTGGCAGTGGAAGGCAAATACTAAAACTATTTCTTAGTGGCAGTGCACAACTATTTTACTCAGGCCCGCTCAGTTCGTTACCTCCGTTTCCGCTCATTACCGTTTTAGTAGAAGTCTCATGACATAAAGGGTGAGCTTATTGCCATGCCATCAACCGAGTAGATACACAAATCCAGATTTCGGACTACTACATACTTACTGAGAAATTGTTGATGTAACTTTAACTGACCTACATATGCAAGACAATAAAACAACGTAACTAAATGATTCCAAAGACAAATCATAGCCTTAATAACATCAAGGAAATCCTTTTCTCTATGGGTATAGTGTACCCGCTCGTGGTTGTAAAATCGATTTTAATGAGTTTCTACCATTAGAAAGCGATTCTTTGAATCAAGCAAGAGTTTCCTGCGGTGGCTTCTAGATCTTACATTGGGTCTTGGCTCTTGGGATCAAAATTACAACTTAGAGTGATACTCGTATTACTAACGGATAACATTGTTGGTAAAAGGCTAGGCAAATTTATTGAAACCATTTTTACCTCGTTGGTCTAATTTCTCAGTAGCAGCCTAGATTTGAGCCCGATTGATGGCATTAGTTAGACTCGCCCTCTATTACATGGGACTTAAGACGATGCTAGTCGCCAACGGCCTTGAGGGAACAAAACGCGCACTCGTTTCTCACCCTCGCGACCCAAAATGCAGTACCTTTTTGTACTTTCCTTATTCTATGACTATAAAAATAACTAGATACTACTAGAGTAGATAGTACTACTAGTACTAGATCGAAATGTAAATAATAAAATTGTTTTTTACCCGACTGCCGAAGGAGGGTAATGTGTTTATCAGTCTATGTATGTATGTAAGTATGTATGTATGTATGTATGTATGTTTGTTCCTATATGGCGTTCCAGAGACCAAACGCGTTGGCCGATTTTGATGATTCATACGTCAATCGATGCGTCTTAACCCTGCGAGTGTCATAGGCTACATTAAAATTGGATAATAGAAAAATGGCTGATTTTGGGTGCCCTAATGTGGGGGCCCAATTTTTTTTCAAACCCATCGTGTGGGGTATCAAAATAAAGGGTTTTAAGAGGTGATTTCAAAAAGATATAACACTTATATGTTTAAATGTATCTAATTCGAAAAAAACTAACTAAAAAGTTATAAATAAAAAAACTTAATTCAAAAAATCATAAAACCCGACTGCTTCAAAAGCGAACTTAAAAGTCGTAAACAAGGAAACAATCATGCTGTGCAGGCGGAGGATACACCAGATTTTGGTCAGCCAGCTCGCGAATATATATCCTCCTATTGCACAGCATGATTTTTTCCTTGTTTACGACTTTTAAGTTCGCTTTTGAAGCAGTCGGGTTTTTTGATTTTTTGAATTAAGTTTTTTTTAGATGGTGACATTTTCAATAAAATACGCCCCGGCGATTGTCGATTTTTGTCCGTGTTAGACATTTCATAACAATTTAATTTACAATTTAATTATACTATGATAAATGAATAAAACTCAAAATTTTCTTAGATAAAATCATTAAGAAAATAGTATAATTTAACATTATATTTTCCAAAAAAATACGAGTAGCCGTTTAGACGTGCTTCTCATTTTAAAATCAGCAACTCAGGGGTATCTGGGCTTTTAACTTAAGGGCCTTCCACCGCTTTAAAACCTCTCATTTTAAAACAGTTACTTTCTAAAGAACCTACTCCTTAGTAACGGCAAGATTAAAAGGATTGAAAAAAAAATTACATAATCATGTATTTTATTTGTGAAACATAGATTTTTCGTGCAACTAATAGGTTTGCTTTAAAAAAATATATCAACGCGATACGTTTTCGCTAGGTACTTTTGGATACTACCTACTCCAAAATGACTTGGATGTTTTAAAAATATTTTTACACAGAAAAATTGATACCTAGAATTTCTTCATAACTGAAATAGCAAATGTAAATCAAAGAATAAATTGCAAACAAAGCTGCCCATAAGGAGGTTAACCCTCAGTTCCCAGCTCAAAATTATCTGAGAATTAATGTGACAAATTGTCAAGCACGCGTTATTTGCTGTGATTGGCTGTTGAAAATTCATTCAACCAATCACAGCAGATAACACGTGCTTGACAATTTGTCACATTAATTCTCCGATAATTTTAAGCTGGGAAACCGGCAGTAAATGTTAATATTCTGACTCCGAGCGGGCGCACGGCCAGTCGGCCAGTACTGCGTTAACATTGGGGAATATATACGCCTTAACTGGCTTATAAAAAAATACGAAGGTACTTGTAAATATCTTCTGAAGTAGGTATAGCTTTATCTAAAGGTGGGTATCCACTTTGTTCGCGAACCACTTGCGCTCCGCGTTCCTGCAACTGCTCCACATAGTGGATAAGTGTGCGTACGTTGCACGCTCCAATTTCATATAGTTACCAGGCCCCTCAGAAAGTATTGCGAAAAAAAGTTTTTATATATGGGAGACTGGCCAGTTATAATATTTTTCGAAAATATGATTATTTATAAGTAAAAATAAGTAAGTTCCAATTTCAAAATTTCCCTCCACATTTTTTGCGAGTTAATTCAAAGTATTGTGTCTCACTGAAATATGGATCTGCGCCGGGAACATTTTAGAGCTATGATTTTATACGATTTCAAGTGTCGCCTGAAACCGGATGAATCGTACGATAGACTTCAAATGGCATTCATGGATGAAGGCCCTTCCAAGGCAACCGTGTATCGTTGGTATAACGAATTCAAGCGCGGTCGACCAACTTTGGCGGATGACGAAAGAAGCGGTCGCCCTTTGACGGCTGTTACCGAAGAAAACGTGCTAGCAGTGAAAAATTTAATCCAAGACAATAGGCGAATTACATATCAGGAGATTCAACACATATTGAAGATTGGATCGGGAAGCGTTCACGAGATTCTACACAGCCATCTTCGCGTGAGGAGGATAGTATCACGCTGGGTGCCGCACAACCTCACCGATGCTCAGAAGCAGGCCCGGGTGGAATGGTGCCGTGATATGCTTAACAAATTTGAAGCAGGCTCGTCTCGGCGTGTTTACGACATCGTTACAGGTGATGAGTCCTGGATTTATCAATACGACCCAGAAACCAAGCGCCAGTCGACTGTTTGGGTGTTTCAAAATGAGCCAACGCCTACCAAAGTGAAGCGATCTAGAAGCGGGGGTAAGATTTTGATCGCTAGCTTTTTTAATTTGACTGGCCACTTGGTATCAATTCCCTTACGGGATCAAAGAAGCATTAATGCCGAATGGTATACTACCAAATGTTTGCCAGAAGTTTTCTCTGTTATAAGCAACAAGCGACCAAACACAGGGCTCCGCGGGCTACTGCTCCACCACGACAATGCACCTGCGCACACCGCACTCAAAACGAGGGACTTCCTGGACAGCACGCCAGTCAAACTCCTGGGTCACCCTCCTTACAGCCCTGATCTAGCACCGTGTGACTTCTTTTTATTCCCAAAAATAAAAAATCAGCTCAAAGGGATACAATTTTCGTCGCCGGAAGATGCGCTGGCTGCGTTCGAGCAGGCTGTAAACGAGGTGTCTGCGGCGGACTGGAAAAAGTGTTTTGAAAACTGGTTTAGGCGCATGAATCTTTGTATAGAGGCTGGTGGAAAGTACTTTGAAAAGATTTAATAAAAATATATGTACGTATAGAACATTTTTTTTAGTTTCGCAAAACTTTCTGAGTGTCCCACGTACATATCCACTATTTGGAGCAGTTGCAGGAGCGCGGAGCGTAAAAGGATTGCGTACATAGTGAATACCCGCCTTCATAAAACATAACATCACGTTTGTAGTACTCCAAGGGTTAGGCAGAGGCGCACTCATAGTATAATACCAGCCAAAAGACCAATAGACAGACGAAACAGTCTAATAAAACATATAGATAAATAATTCTACCCATGCATGAGCAAGTTCACATAAGCAGCCTAGCTAATAAGTCTTAATCTTATCCATAAAGTGATACTAAGTAGATACTTTACTTTACAGCTTCAGATAGAGGCTCTAGATTTATCTAGACTTAGTACGAAGTCTAAATTGGATTGGGCTAATCAATGTCTAAGTAATTACTGCAGGACTCGTTTATTTTTTATAGGTTTTTAATTAAAAGCGAACTAAGAGGAAAAAAACATGTTTGAAACAGACCTTTGTTGATTTTCATTTTATTACAATCGATAGAGGTAGTGCAATAGACTAAAGTTAAAACAAATCTATATATATAAAAACCGGCCAAGTGCGAGTCGGACTCGCGCACGAAGGGTTCCGTACCATTATCGCAAAAAAACGGCACAAAAATCACGTTTGTTGTATGGAAGCCCCACGTAAATATTTATTTTATTCTGTTTTTAGTATTTGTTCTTATAGCGGCAACAGAAATACATCATCTGTGAAAATTTCAACTGTCTAGCTATCACGGTTCATGAGATACAGCCTGGTGACAGACAGACAGACGGACCGCGGAGTCTCAGTAATAGGGTCCCGTTTTTACCCTTTGGTTACGGAACCCTAAAAATCAATGCCACTTTTCTTTGTAATTTTATAACTCAAGAACGGGCTCACATATCCAAACCAAATGTTTAGGCTTTGTTCGGTAGCCAGCGGGTAGTGTACAGTAGCCAGTAGTGTGGTATAAAATAGGTACCTAATAAAGGCCGATTTTTCAATCCATACTAATATTATAAATACGAAAGTAAACTCTGTATGTCTGTCTGTTACCTTTTCACGCTTAAACCGCTGAGCTGATTTAGATGTTTGGTATGAAGATACTTTTAGGTTATTAAAGGACAGAGGCAGGGTAGGTAGGTACGTTGGGTAGGCTAGGGTAGGTAGCCAGTTGACGAGTGCGAAGCCGCGGGCGACAGAGAGAAGTCTGATAACTTATAACTAAGGCATAAAAATGACCGTTTGACATATTTTCTGTACAAAAGGCAATCACATCACATCATCATCATCACATCATCAGCCTATCAATGTTCCCACTGCTGGGACACAGGCCTCCTCTATGTGAGAGGCAAAGGCAATCGGGCCTTTTTCACATAGATACATTACCTACATGCCCGGTGGCAATCATGGCCACATGTTAGATTTAGTCTTTTTTTTATTTCACTTTTGTATAGATTCCTTTACCGATTGTTTTGTAAATGTGTGAACATTGTAGGCCTTCTAGATGCTTGTTAACATTTCTTAACTTTTTAACTCGTTTATTTTCTTTTGTTTAAATAATATGTAATCTTTTTTTTTTGTTTTTCTTACGACTTATTGTCGGGCCTACGTTGTCCCCACATATCTAAGTACTAATGCTGTAACAAGGAAATATTGTAAAACCAAACCATTTTTTTAAAAGAGTAACCATGGAGTTTCTTGCCGGTTCTTCTCCATAGGAAACGACCAACCCGAACCGTGCACCTTTTGTCGACGTTTTATAAGTGCCCATGTAGGCCGAAATAAAAAAAAAATATTTTGATTTTGAAATCATAACAATCTATATTCTCTTTTATGTAGATAACGTTTTCTGAGGAATCCTAGAAAACAGGCACGTTATTGAGCATTGTTTTGTTTATATTTCTCGTTTCCAAGAACTATGTAACATCATACGGTTTGCCAGCGTGCCAGTAGCCTAATGGGGGCTACCGCGTAAGAATTCGCCGCTAGAGGCGTTGGTGTAGCGTAGGAGGTCTCTGATTATGTCAAACACCACTGGCATAGTATTGTCTAAGAGTGGGCGGGTTTTTCATATTATATTTTGTTGTGAATATTTTGCGATACCTCAGATGTATTATGGCAAATGAGTTACGGGTCAATGAATGTCATTGCTGTAAGGTATTAAATATGACTTAAATGAAAACTTGATTGTCACGCCCGTAGTAGGTATAAATTCGTCAGTTTAAACGTTCCAAGTTTAAAGTGATGTTAATTAGTTCAGCCTCATTGCATAATTGAATTCGGCAAGGCAAAGGAATTGACGCCATGAGAGAGTATGAACAATCGACCAATCACATAGACGGAAACCTACATCGCGTCTTTCAACTCGTATATTATTGGTCATTTGTTCATAAGTACTCTTTCATGGGGTCAAACCCTTTGGCTGCAGCAGTCTAATTGCGTATCTATAAGTGAATTCGGCAAGGCAAAGTGTAAATTATATTCAATCATAGATATATAATTATATTTATGCATTGACATATATATTATTTGTATTTAATTAAATTAGGTAATTCTAATGTAAATAATTAGATAATAGGTAACCAAACTACAAATTAACCAGGAATCAGAATCATGGGCCCGCTAGTCGCTACCCAAAGAGCGAAAAACTAAAATTTCGGAAAATTTTCAAGCGTGTACTGGGGTAGAGGGTTGGAAGCGTATCACCCCTGTCTGTCACACAATAGAATTAAATGTTACGATGATTGAAACACAACATGACCCGTGTTGATTGTACAACGTTCTGCATAATTATGTAGAGAAGCTACCTCCATGCAGTATGAATCATGGCTGAATAGGTGCCATAGAATTCTGTCCGCTTATGCGGTAATCGGGTACAGTGCGTCCATTATAACTTGTCCCGAGACGCAATTGGTAGCACTGTTACTATTAATATTAGTAGTTTTAATATTTAAACTAAGGCGCCAAATAGACGAGCAGCACTTTGCTGTCGACAGAAGCAACCGCTACTGTCGAGTGTCGACAAAAGCCGTACACCTACTGTACACCTACTCTGCCTAAGCTTGGCAAGCTATGGTGCCAACATGACGGCAAGGGACAAGTTATAATAGTGAACGTGAACGGTTTGTAGGTGGCATTATCTCATAAGTACGCTCTAATAAGAACAGGCGTTAGTTACCTACACAGACTGATATTAATTTAGGGATGGGTTCATAGATTTAAATTACCTTTACTGTGGAAGTGAAAATAAAAATCTACTGAACAGCTGATTTATATATCATCATGGATCCCATAGCAGCAGTTGTTCATATTATGAGTAGTTTCAACCCTCTTATACAAGGACCTTGGGACTTTCCTTAAAAAGTTATCAAAATTAGGATATTTTTTTTATTTAGAATTCACTAATGCTTCCTTGAAGAAAGTGGTTCATTCCCATGAGTAGAAGTAGTGTTTTTAACCCCCGCCGGAAAAAGAGGGGTGTTATAAGTTTCACGTGTGCTTCTGTGTATCGGTGTATCTGTGTGTCTGTCTGTGGCATCATAGCGCCTAAATGGATGAACCGATTTTGATTTAGTTTTTTTGTTTGTTTTGTTTGAAAGGTAATTATGTCGAGAATTTCCTTTGCTATGTTTGAATAAAATCGGTGCAGCCTTTCAAAAATTATGGGCGTTTAAAGGTGAACGCGCACCTGTCCGCGCCGCACTCGCCGCAGTCATCGCATTTTCTCTTGGCCCCGCGCTATCCGCGCCGAACGCGCCGCACGCATTTCATCCACTTCTGTACATCTTGAACCATATTTTCATACGGATACGAATCATGTTGCCGCGCCGCCCGCATCGCCCGCCGAGTCTGATGACGTCATCCGCACGCACTGGTGGAATCCGTATACCTACAGCATTTTGCTGAAATGCGGCTCGTGCGGCGCGGATAGGTGCGCGAGGCTGCATACGATTTCATATAAAGATTTATAAAATGCGATGACTGCGGCGCGTGCGGCGAGTGCGGTGCGTCTAGGTGCGCGTTCACCTTTACTGTTTGAATCGGTGTGTTTTGCAAGAAAAATGTGTCGGGGTTTTTATAATTTTGAAATTTTACTTGTTACAATATGACTACACTGTTCTGTAACATCACGTACCTTTATTAAAAGAGTAAGTATGGAGTTTCTTGTGCGTTCTTCTCCTTATCAATCTACTTTCCGAATGCACGGTAGTTTTTTTTTTTTATTCTTTTAAATTTTAATTTATGTGACGTTCAAAAGTGCCGTTTATTGGCCTGATTGAATAAATATATTTGACTTTGACTTTATTGTCAATTCAATAAAAGTCACCCTGTAGAATTGCACAAAAAGATTATATTTTCGAATTTAGATGACGGACGCCCGGTTGTGGTCACGGCCAATGGCTACGAAAGGTATTCCATTACCAGCTTTCTAGTTCTAGGTCCGTCTGGATGGAAAGCAGTGCTTCCAATAACTTGCGATTGTAAGTGATACCTTTGCGGCTTCGAACTAAGGAGTTTCATGTAGCAGACTAATTAAACCACCGAAGATTAATGCAAATTGTATTAGGTATACTAAGGTACATACCTTGGTAATAATTCAATTAAAGCTGGCTATTCCTAGGTCTACTTTAACTAGATACTTATAGGTAACCTAGACATTATTTTGATGTAGGTATCATGATTAGCCCACCAGTGGGACAGAATTACAGAGCAGACTGAAATACTTACTTAATAAAATATTGAGAACAATGCACCTTCATGTATGTTAGGTAGTAAACTATATAATTAGTTAAATTTATAGTAATATAGTTCTCGCCAAACTTCTTGGCCGCCCTGAAGTTGGCTACAATAGCTGCGCAGTAGTAAATCTCATACAAAAGCAGCACCGATCCGTGCCTTGCGCATCGGCAAGCCAACTTCAGGGCGGCCCAGAAGTTTGGCGAGAACTTAGAGGTACCTGCACGTAGAGCTCGTCTATAAAAAAAACTATTTTTTATCTATCTAGCTTACCACATTAACTTATTTCTGTCTCCAAGCAGCGTTGGTTTGAATTTTTTGTACAATCACATTTTTAAAGAACCTCCTCCATTTTGGGAAGTCGGTTAAAAAAGGAACCGAATATATCTATGATGAATTCGGTAAAAATAATTACGAAACGTTACAGTAGCACAGAAGGCACATACTTGGCAGAATAGGTAGGTATTCCCAAAACCAAAATCTTCCTTACAGTTTTTTTTTTTTCAGCACGGTTAGTTACAAAGTAGAAAAGCTATTTGCTGAAAACTTTTTATATTATGGAAACAAAATCCATAGAATCCAACTTTATACTTAGTAGAGAAACATGTTTTGTACCAATTTTGGTAATAGCATTTTCTTGCCATCGCCTTGAAATTTCATTATAATATTAATTGTTTCTTTAACTAAAAAGTGTAAGTACCTACTTTTAATAAATATAAACCAAAACTAAAACTAGTAGCTCTGTGAGCTGTAGACCTCGCGAGTCAGTCTTTTTAGGGTTCCATACTCAAAGAGTAAAAATGGGACCCTATTACTAAGACTCCACTGTCTGCCTGTCACCAGGCTGTATCTCATGAACCGCGATAGCTAGACAGTTGAAATTTTCACATATATTGGATTTCTGTTGCCGCTATAACAAAAAATACTAAAAACACCATAAAATAAGTATTGAGGTGGGGCTCCCATACAACACACGTGATTTTTTGCGATAACGGTACGGAACCCTTCGTACGCGAGTCCGACTCGCACTTCAAAAAGCTGAATCAACAAAAAAAACCATATAATTATCAAATGTGTCACAAAATTACCCGAGAATCGTGAATAGAGTAGAACAGCCGGACATACAAAAGAATTTACCCCAAGCTAAAAACGGAGACGCTTCGCGCTCGCTTGGTCAAAAAAGTATGTGATTTGATGAACATAGCCATATTAAATGGCCTTTGAATTTTATTATAGGGTGCTTCTACATGATAAAGCATCTAGAAAAATGGAAAATGAGGTGTTGAAAACATAATTTTGAACCTACAATAGCACTGAGATTTATAACACTTCCTTAATGGCTCTACCGCATACAAATAAAAATGTAGGTATTATCAAACCAATTATTACCAGCTTTTAAAATTTTATTTACTGTAGCATCGCAATTAAATTGTTTTTGCATATTTTTTGTAGTTTAACATAATCAATTAATGAAACATCTTAAAGTTATTATGCTTAATAAATGTGTTGTTTTTTATTTACTCGTGTAAACAAATTACTTCCTATGTGTGTTATTTTTTATGCTATGTAAACAAATTCAGGTTTTTTATGTATACTGTTTTTCTTCTACATAAGATATGGGTAGATGTATACGTACATAGGTGAGCTACATTTTTTTTCCTAAGTTAGTAAATAAACAAACCAAGTCTTCTTAGTTAATATTTTTTTCAGAAAAGCTGGTAGTGTTTTCTGTTTTCTTTTAAATCCAATTAGGTCGGTACAATACAAGCACTGATAGAATACATTATATCTATATGTAAGTATGCACAGCACATAATATTAGCTCAGTAGGTACCTATTTTCTTGAGGTTGGGGGCATTCCAGTCTTTGCTTTTTATTTGGCACGTACATTTAAATGCAGATGAAATTTGGTTCGTATTATTGGAAAACGCTATATAGGCTAACCGCGAACTAAGCTAGGAAAAAACGGAACGAAGTCCTGAAAAAACCCAAGTCGTGACCTGAATAACAATTAATTTATTACGTTAACTAGTGTTAATTCAATGTATAGTTATGTGTTTATGTAGTCATATTGGATCTTTGTGTCTCTGAAGTTGGCTCCAAGACCCTGCGAAGTTGCTATTTTTGTGTCAATGTTGAAGTAGAAGATAGCGTTGTATAACTGCCTCTTTCACTCGCTTACGTTTTTCGCATCGTACTATCTCGCTTACTCTATTCAGTATACTCGATGACAAACTGTTTCTTGCGCCACGGTTCGCAGAATCTACTTCAAAGACACAAAGATCCTCTGATGACTACTGTAACAATCTAATCTACTTATTGCATATCGTAGGTATTAAATTAATTAAATTCTTGCACCATAGAGGGTAATTATAAGTAGAAACCTACCAGCCATCTAGGAGAGAAAAGATGAAATACCAGAGAACAGATTTAAACTTTAGCCCAATGCACTGGTTTAATTTTGAATTCAAATCAATATGTTATGCAATTATTGTTGCATAAAACAGGTTAGTACTTATATTTAAAAACCACTTATGTATTTATTTCCTGTTCATTAGTGCGTTCCAAATTGGGTTATTACATCACTTAAGTATAACTAGGTAATGTAGATTTGAATATAGTTACGCTAAATAATATCTACCTAATCACAACAATGACAAAAAATTTAGCTCACAACAGTCACCATAATATACAATGCTGGTAGGTATTTAATAAACCAAGGTTTTAGTAACTACACTAAGAATCACAGTCATTTTCATTACATATACAAACCACGTACCACATACAAACTCGGAACAAATGTCAGTACAACTCAAATATTTGTCCTCATGCGGAAATCGAACCCGCGACGAGAAGAACAACAGACGCCCGACCACCATTTAAGTCACCAAGGTTAAAAGAACATAACAAAATATTAATTTTTATGGATGTCCATTGCATTATGATATGCATGAAATGCCTTTGTCTGTTCTATTTTTGCAAATTATTTTCTATAGATCTATGACGAATCAGACAAATGAATTCATTTCGTCCACAAGGCAATAATAGCAGCTAACTGTAATAACGTAACATCGTAATTTTCACAGGTTATGTACGTGGGACACTCAGAAAGTTTTGCGAAACTAAAAAAAATTGTTCTATACGTACATATATTTTTATTAAATCTTTTCAAAGTACTTTCCACCAGCCTCTATACAAAGATTCATGCGCCTAAACCAGTTTTCAAAACACTTTTTCCAGTCCGCCGCAGACACCTCGTTTACAGCCTGCTCGAACGCAGCCAGCGCATCTTCCGGCGACGAAAATTGTATCCCTTTGAGCTGATTTTTTATTTTTGGGAATAAAAAGAAGTCACACGGTGCTAGATCAGGGCTGTAAGGAGGGTGACCCAGGAGTTTGACTGGCGTGCTGTCCAGGAAGTCCCTCGTTTTGAGTGCGGTGTGCGCAGGTGCATTGTCGTGGTGGAGCAGTAGCCCGCGGAGCCCTGTGTTTGGTCGCTTGTTGCTTATAACAGAGAAAACTTCTGGCAAACATTTGGTAGTATACCATTCGGCATTAATGCTTCTTTGATCCCGTAAGGGAATTGATACCAAGTGGCCAGTCAAATTAAAAAAGCTAGCGATCAAAATCTTACCCCCGCTTCTAGATCGCTTCACTTTGGTAGGCGTTGGCTCATTTTGAAACACCCAAACAGTCGACTGGCGCTTGGTTTCTGGGTCGTATTGATAAATCCAGGACTCATCACCTGTAACGATGTCGTAAACACGCCGAGACGAGCCTGCTTCAAATTTGTTAAGCATATCACGGCACCATTCCACCCGGGCCTGCTTCTGAGCATCGGTGAGGTTGTGCGGCACCCAGCGTGATACTATCCTCCTCACGCGAAGATGGCTGTGTAGAATCTCGTGAACGCTTCCCGATCCAATCTTCAATATGTGTTGAATCTCCTGATATGTAATTCGCCTATTGTCTTGGATTAAATTTTTCACTGCTAGCACGTTTCCTTGGTAACAGCCGTCAAAGGGCGACCGCTTCTTTCGTCATCCCCCAAAGTTGGTCGACCGCGCTTGAATTCGTTATACCAACGATACACGGTTGCCTTGGAAGGGCCTTCATCCATGAATGCCATTTGAAGTCTATCGTACGATTCATCCGGTTTCAGGCGACACTTGAAATCGTATAAAATCATAGCTCTAAAATGTTCCCGGCGCAGATCCATATTTCAGTGAGACACAATACTTTGAATTAACTCGCAAAAAATGTGGAGGGAAATTTTGAAATTGGAACTTACTTATTTTTACTTATAAATAATCATATTTTCGAAAAACATTATAACTGGCCAGTCTCCCATATATAAAAACTTTTTTTCGCAATACTTTCTGAGGGGCCTGGTATCTTTGGGAAGACCTGCCATCGCATAATGCTATACCGCTGCTCATCGACAGGTCTAAGGCCCTCATCAGCTCCAAGCAAGAAGTTCTGCACCTTTAGTGCGTAAGTGTTTTGACTGCTCGAAGCAGGCACGAAACCATTTTGAAAACTCAACAGTAGTCATTTCGTATTTTACGCTAGACAGCGTAGTAGATTTTTACCAGACTGCAGTTAAAGTTTAAGAAAAGTCTCTACTCGCTATTAATTGAAAAATGATATTATACTGTAGAAGATTTTATAAATGATAATTTTTAATATTTCGTGTGCAATAAACATTTGATGTGATTATTAAATATATTTAAGAAATCTGTTTCTCTGTTTTGGTTAGATTTAATTGTAGATTTTATTAAGATATTTAAATACATTTAAAATAGTTTTTTTTTTTCTTTTTACTTTTCGTGTACTCAAGTATTTAATTTTGTTTTATTCTGTTAGAATTTTTATTTTCCTTTATTTTTTGCTTTTATTTTCAATAATATTTGTACGCCTTCACGGCAAAACATAGCGGACATGATAATAAACCTAAGATCTTTATGTAAATACCTATGTTTCACAAATAAATATTCTGATTCTGATTCTGCAAGGAACCTTTATTACTAGGTACCTACCTCATAACTTAACCTTAAACAATTTAGACATCGTTAGATACTGCTTGACCGCCCAAGTGTTCTTATAGTGCTAACACACGTTCGGATTTGGTCCGGCCGGACTAACCCCGTCCACAAATCCGTTCTCGCTTACACACGCTCGAACCTGGTTCGACGGACCGACCGGACGGCACAGGGTTGCCAACTTAGGGCTTTTGGCTCCAAATTTAGGGTAAAAATTTCCATGTTGGGCTTTTTTTAGGGGCATAAATAATATTTCATGCATTACTAACGTAACCGATTGTTCCTTGAAATGTTGCAAAGATTAATGATTACACGATTAATTTTAACACGAGATGATAGATCATTCGTTACATTTACCCCATTGCCGAAAATGGTTCAGTTTGTTTATTGTAAACATGTATGACCTCAAGAATTCCGAAATCTCAAACGAAATGCCAAGTCCTAAACGATTTAATAACAATTATTTACAATATAAATATTTAATTCGTTATATTAAATTCTATTATAAAGTTATTAAATCTAAGTTGTATTTTATTTACCCTAGCAAAACGTGATACTATTTTTTTATTAGATATAATCTTTTCAGTCAGGTTTTTGGGTAATCCAGACCATGGGCATCGGCCACACTGACGACTAGTCGTAGTTGGTCCAGCTAAACCAGCGGACAACTCTACACACGTCCGGATTTGGTACGGAGCAGACCATATCCGATGGGAAAACGAGCGGACCGAGACGGACTCAATTAATAATAATAACGTCCGGCGGACCACGCTACACACGCTCGGATATGGTCCGGCCGGACTAACCCCGCCCACAAATCCGTGGTCCGGCCGGACCAAATCCGGACGTGTGTTAGCACTATTAGATAGGTGACGTTACAAAAAACAAACACGACGGATTTTGGGCGCCATATTGTGGGCTCTCAATTTTTTTTTCTTCCATAGGTAGGTACTCATCGTGTTGGGTATCAAAATGAAGGATTTTTAGAGTTAATTACAAAAATGTATAAGTAACCTAATTCGTAAAAAACCCGACTGCTTAAGAAGCGAACTTAAAATATGTAAATATTAAGAAAATCATGCTGTGCAGTCAGAGTACATTATATACTCATACATTATGGTTTTGGACAGCCAGCTGGTATAAAATTAAATATGTATCCTCCGACTGCACAGCATGATTTTCTTCTCATCTTTTTAGTTCGCTTCTTAAGCAGTCGGGTTTTTTTATTTTATTATTGAAACATATGAAGCAATGAATGCAAGTTAAACACGGGTGCACGTTCTTTCAACTTACTCTAAGGGTGCTGGACTTTTAAACTGGGGCTAGTGTAGACAGAACTAGTGTAATAGACCCAACCCTACTAAGATACTATACCAAACAAGTAAGATTAGTGGGTTACGAAGCAATCAGGTTCATGGTGTCCTGAACTAGAAGGAAGAAGGTAAGTACCTACTAGTTGTTTTTATCAGGAAAATCTTATTTGGTAATACAATTTTCCCGGAAATTGAGCCCAATTACATCACGCGCGGCGGCCACGCCAGACCATTAGATCAATAAGGTGGTTCACCTCAAATTAGTTTCAATAACAGGCTATTTGTTTTGTTACAAAAATCCTAACAACTAATCTCTGACGGCCAGTGCCACAGGAGCGTTGACAGATTGACGACCGGTTAGAATTAGCAGCCGAGGGTTTGATGAAGGGAAGCCCAAGTCCGGGTAAAGTGGCATGCAATGGAAGAGACTTAGCATTGGGTGGATATGGTTGATGAAGAAAATTCATTGGTAAATAAATATAGACGAACAAACTCGGGCCAAACTAAAGCGAAAATTCTTAAGCAACACGAAAATATTGAACGGATGATTATTGTCTTAATGAGCTCGGTTTGGGTAACCAGTGAAAGATATTGAAATGAAAGTGAGACTAATAGAATGCGACCGTTGAGCCAATCGTGGAGAAAATTTTGATGGAATCTATTTGCCCTTGGTCGGCCTTGGTTAACTTTCATGAGCTGTCACTCAGAGCGGATGCATAGTATTCGCCTATAAATTATGTATGTAGATAAGTATCACAAGGAGGTCTAGATGTGATAAAACAAAACACATATGCTCTTAAGAACCTAAGTGCAATGATTAGGTACTGTAGAAATAGATAGATTGAAAGTTCAACTACCAAGCTATGGAGTAGGTACTTATACTTTTCGCTGCGTGTACGCATGAATTTACTACTGCGCAGCGACTGTTTATGTTCCGAGCCGCCATTAAGTTTGAATCGTACTCTAAATACGTCACCCTTTATTTTTAGGTATGTGTAACACAATTAAATATTATGAAAAGTATTTAGATATTTAAACACATAAGACATTATATTGTGCTTTTCAATTTTTTTTCCGAGATCACAAGTTCAGTTTGATCACCAATTACGTCGAAGATTAATTAGTTAAAACGGGCTTAAAGGAATGCCGGAACCGCGGGAAATATAAAATATTTTTAAATTTAATTAAATATTTTCTTAATTTAATATAGCATCAATGGTACTTACAAATAACATTCGCCGCCACATTTTAATAACGTTTATTTATTTTTTCTACTTCACTATTACAACGACCTGTCTTCTACTACTCAACTCTCAAAGAATACTGCACAACACTGTATAATATCGAGAAGCTTGCGTTACAAATTCCCGCCCAGTACTGCGCTCGCGCCTCCCTTACCACTCATAATATTGTAAGCGAACGGCGACCGCGCTTACAATTTATGTAATGGCAATCCAACGCTGCACAATATATAATTTAAAACTTTAAATCACCGTTGTTTTGTTTTACACAAGTTAGATAAGTTAGGTGGCAGCATCATAATTTACACAATAAATCATCCATGAAATTAATCCTCTTCTTCAGATTGTTAAGCGTTCAACTATCTGATTATTGCATGTTTTACTTTAGGCTTCGTAGACTGCGTAAAAAGTTGTCTAGCTTTAAATGATTTAAGTCGAGTTCATGGCCGAAAAACTGCTTATCGAATCGGCAAATCAGGGGACCTTACCTGTTGACCCTAGATCACCATGCTTGGACTCCGAACGTGTACATTTTTAAGGTTCCGTACCCAAAGGGTAAAAACAGGACCCTATTACTAAGACTCCACGATCCGTCTGTCTGTCCGTCTGTCACCAGGCTGTATCTCATGAACCGTTATAGCTAGACAATGGAAATTGTCACAGATGATGTATTTCTGTTGCCGCTATAACAAAAAATACTAAAAACAGAATAAACAAACGTATTTTGTTGCCGTTTTTTGCGATAATGGTACGGAACCCTTCGTGCGCGAGTCCGACTCGCTCTTGGCCAGTTTTTTTAAAGGAATGGGAGACCACATTATATGGTCCTCTTAGTATGGAAAACGACATGTACTGCATGTACTTACCTATTTAAATATCTATCACTTGAACAAATCATTCACTGTGCCCTATTTTATTAATGATACTAGTCAAGGTACCTACCAACTACCAATAACCTATGGAATAGCCAGTCTTAATTGGATTATACTTCTGGATTGTCCCTTTTAATTTAGTTCAACAGTGTATCACTTAACTGGTACGAATACAACCATGTTTTCTGTGACATGGATTAAGTTTATTGGCAAATAAAAGTGACCATAATGGTGCATTGCTCTTACAAAATACAAAACTATTTCCTGGCCCATGGTTTTGTGAAAAGAGAAATTCAATAAACATAATTTTGTGGTGGATTAATCATTGTATTGTTACATAGATACGGAATCAATGGTGACCTAGTTACCGCTAATGATGTTGTATTATGTAAATATATTACTTCATTATAGATCTATGCATCAAGTGTAACACTGGCAGTCGTTAACTACACGGTCTATCGTAGGCAATAAGTACTAATTATACTTAATTCAAATTACCTGCGCTGTGTAGAATACCTAGGCATAGTATAATTAGTGCTTTGCAATCAACACCTACGTGACTGAAGATCTGACCATGAGCTTTCAACCCATTAAAGGTAACAAATAAATAAACTTTAGAAAATAAAATATAATATTGCAACACACTGCTAAGTTTGTCTAGTATAATAAATAAAACCACTTAAAGTGACAAAAACGGACATCTGGCCCAATGTGCCTTTACCTTCGCCTTACTAAAAATGTAAATAAAGCAAAGTTAATTTAACTTTTTGAGTTCAAGGCAAACACTGGCCGGATAGGTTTATTTTACAAATATTAAGAAACTATTAATGGTTCACCTTACAATTCGTCACCAATACAAATAGTTCAATGGTAACATACAAAGGCCTTGGTCATTGCCCTCACCAATGTGCTAAAAGTAGGAATAGGAACAAAATAAACTTAAGTGAATAAGATTAATCATCTTTAGAACTTAGTGCTTTTGTTTCTTTTGTACTTGTCTTTTTATTGTATTGAAGTTAGTTGTTATTGTTGGTAATATTAATGATGCTAGTAATTATAAAGACAATACTGACGAGCATAGAATTTAGCATTCAGCTATGCGATAACGGTTTATTTCTTTGGGTCCTATTCATCATCTGGATATATATATAAGGCCATTTTTGGAATTATGACGAAAAAATACATTTCCTTATCCTTTTAAAAATGATTAAATTAAATGATGTCTTGCTGTGTATGCTCCATAAACAGATACACATGTGTGCTTTGTTTCGATAAAAAAAATCTAAGGATAAATAGTGGAATTTTTATGAGATACAAAGAACTGTATAACCCTCAGGTGCCTTCAACAAAGAAAACTAGTTATATATTTAATTAGACGCTCCGTGACCAATTATACATAATAATCTATACAATGTTAGGTATTCAACTCGTGCGCATCTTCCGTTGACGTAGTACCATGTTATTAAGTCGCAGTATATGAAATTGAATAATTCAAGGACCTAGACGTAACGATGATCGGACTACAAACACTCAAGACGATTATTAGATGACAGTATCCGCTAGGTACCTACAAATGGTCGGTCACGCAACTCTAATCGTTTTCTGCGCGGCGTTTAAAATAGATTGACTTTTTCACAATACCGATTATTGGGCAAAACATTTTTTGTTAGTAAAAGAACAGATGCAAGGTCAACCGCGACAGGTATTACATCCCATCCAGTTGCTTCATACTTACAATAAAACGAAGGTACTATTAGTAATCCAAACCCATTATGAAATGAATGTGAAATTAATAAATTAAAATACATAAACTGTTTACTGATTTCTTTATTGGATATCGCCGGTACAATACTAGTTGACCAATTTAAAAATGCAATATTTATTATTGTATCACTTCGAATAGTAATTTCGAACGCTATTTGTACACAGGACAACATACATAAATGATTGGAGACATATTTTTTAAATAATACACGGCAATATTTCTACTTTTCGTTTGGTGTGTAAATGGCTTAGGCGAAGTAAAAATATACAAAATAATAAAAATAATAATATCAAGTCTTCGTATAAATAACAATATTTTTTGGGGCAGAACTCATTTCGTTTTTGTCAAATAATTACTAATTAATTCAATTAATTCATGTACTACAAGTTATATAAAAGTTGATAGTGAACACTGGACACACGTCATCCCTAAATACAGAATCAATTTCAATGTAAGACTTACTTATTATTACACCTTACTTTATACTATAATCTCTAATGATCATATTATTCACAAGTGACAAATAATACTGCTAATGAAAAGACAACGTCTATCGAGACTATTTTTAATGCATATGAGTGTGTTAATGCAAATAAACAGACTTTGTCCAATTATTACATTAAAGAATGTCATCATTACAATCACAACAAAGTTAGACGATGCAGTGAATGTGAAACAAAATAATAGCATCCGAAAACACACCAAAGAAAAATAGAAATTTGTAACTACAGACATAAACGACTTTTGCAATCAGATCATATCGTTTAAAACACGTTACAAATTAGATAAATAGTTCTCTATGCATATAGCATTTGCATACACAACTATTATTTAAGAACATATCACGGACCTGTAGGTTAAATGAGAAACTAAAGTTTCTAAGATACTAAGGGCGCCTATCTAATATTACGATTGATAAATACTCCATACAAGCTATATTCGACTTAAGACTATGTAGCAACATATCACATCCATCAATCCATAGCCACAGTAATCAAGGGACTAACTGACAACCGACCACACTTAACTATTAGTGGGATTGAATATGTACTTGAAAATTCTACACTCATTGAGTAATTTGCTTGGAGAAATTCAGAACTTCATTCATTCACAACAATATTAATAGTTTAATATCCACACAAAAACAGTTTCCTGAAGATCACACTAAGTAGTGTTATACTTTACATCATGTTTCATTGTAAGTACTTAAGAATAATCACTTTAGGTATAATTTATTGAAAGTATGTTTAAAATACATAAATAATTTTATGAAATGTGTACAAATTTTTGTAATTAAATAAAAGTATCTACAAATTTGTGGAAATCATACGATTTTGTGACATTTTCAATAAACATCATCTTTCCAAAGTCAAGGACAATAGATGAGAGGATGTAGAATAAATTCGAAATACATACTATTACCATAATAATATCATGGTTAAAATGCCATGCACTGAACAAATTGATTTGAAGCACAATGTCAGAAATGGTTATGTAGTATGTTACCACAAAACTAGAAAACACTTCATATTCCCCGGCACGTGAAATATCGGGAAGTATTTAATACTTAAGTATTACTGAAAAATATTTGAAGCACATTCACGTCAAAATTACTGATGGGCGTACAAGTTTTTGTTTTGTCAATAATATTATAGAACTACAGATACCTCGGCTCAATATTAAAATATTATGCTTATAAGTACAAAAGAGAATAAATATAATACGGAGGAGGATAAATCCGGCGGGGTTCACCGAGCTTCGCCGGACGGGAAACAGTAGTGAAATTTTAAAGCCACGCTACTCACTCGACCGGGAAGCGAGTCAATCGTTATAGAGGAACACTCGGTCATGCACATCAATCTTAACACTGAATATGGTCTCACGCTCGCACAAACGTTAGCAGTCAGAGGCGCCTACCACTGCGGGTTGGGAGGCAGGTAGCCCTCGGGCGCGTACGTGGGAGCCGGCGGCGCGCTGCCGTACGGCGGCACGGCGCCGGCCGGGCCCGCATAGCCCGGGTAGTACGCCCCACCGCCGTACCCGCCGTAATACGCCGGCGTGGAGTACGCGCCGTAGCCCATCCCGTAACCTGCGCATACAACAACCATTAATATTTGACTGTTTGCATGTGGTCCCAGTCATACCAAAGGAAATAGCAGTTGAATCTAAGGATAAGCGGCCTTACCTGGGTACTGAGCATAAGGTCCATCCGGAGGAGGGTTCCCAACAGGATAGGCCTGTCCAGGTGGGACCGGCGGGCCGGGTGGGCCGTGGGACATGGGTAGCGGCGCTGGAGACTTGGACAAATCAGCAGGCGCTGCCGTACCACCGCTCATCATGGCGGGGTGGCTTAGACTGAGTGGCATATTAGGCGAGGGATTCATATGTGCGGCGTGGGAGTGAGAGTGCTGGTGGGGGAGGGGTTGGGGTTCGTGTGAACGACCCAATAGCCGAGGGTGTGTGTTGATGTGTTGCGTCGTATCGAGCGGAGACAAAGGCGCGGCGTGCGGTACCGGCATCGGCTCGGGCTTCCGTGCACGGGGTGCCGCCGCCGGGCCCAGCAAGCTCGACACACTGTGCGGCATGGGCACTGGCGCAGGCGGAACACTAAGTGCGGGTTCAGGCACGGCATCAGGTTTAGCAGGCGACCGACGCTTCTTCGTCTTCGCTCCTGGCTTCTCTTCACCAGTCGGGGAGTACGACTGCGTAATATCATCCAAATTTCTACGGAAGTCTGGCAACCCCTCTTTGTTCAATACGCTTGCCGTCCTCTCTAACTGACTCAGGCTTGATTCCAGTGATGGCCTACCGCCAGTCCTTTGATGCCGATAATTCTTTAGCGGATTAATTTTTCTTTCGACAGCATCAGCGTTACGGCTCAAATCTGTTGCGTCCACTTTAGATATATCCGAAGGCATTCTAGAATGATCCATAGAATTATTATCCATGGCATTAATCTCCAAAGAGTTATCATCTATCGCCTTATTTTCTAGAACATCTTCGGATGGAAGTTTTTCGTCTGTTGTTAAGACTAAGGGTTCTGGTTCTGGTTTTGATTCATTTTTGTTCGGGATTTGATTATCATGCGTTGTACTTGGCTTTTCTGCTTCACTTGGTTTAGAAGATTCTGGAGTTTCTGGTTTATTCCTATCTTGTTCTGCGTCAGAAGATGGTTTCGAACTCGAACTCTGTTGTTTGTTGTCTTCTTCCTCGTCACTATCTAACACTTGAGTATCTTCATCAGAAGTAACTTCCATTTTACTAGTAGAACCGGATTCATTACTATCAGCTTCAGTTTTCTTGGGTTCTCTAGGGATTTTCGTTATGCTGACGGATCCAGGCAGATTGGGTCGTAATAATCTGCCTGGCAGTGGAGACTTCGGACGCAAGCCTGAGTACGATCTTAGTTCATTCAATCGACTTCTGATATCGGATATTTTTTGACCAGGTATCATGGGTCTCAATTTGTTTTGTCCTATTATAGAAGGCCGCATCACTCTGTGAAAACCAGGTCTAGGACCTGTTTTTGATGTAATTGTAATTGCTGAATTATTCTTCAAAGACCCTGGTATGTTTGCCACTGGACGACTGCCTAAAACTAAAAATAAGAACACATTAATAAAATGTTCTTTATAATAACGAAATTGCAATTTACGAATACCAAGTTAAGGCTTACCTTTCTTTCCCATAGGGTTGTTGTCTTTATTGTCTGCGCCCTTTTGTCCCAATCCTTTGAACGATGTCTTAATGGCTATAATTTTACCAGACTCTAACTGCATATAAATTCCTTTCGGTGATTTCAACACCATGACACGCTGTCCTGCCTTCAAAACTATGTTCGTCTTCTCGGCTGAGTTCGTTGGTATTACGACATCTGTAAAAAACGTACAGATTAATAGAGAAATTGCCAATAACATTTACAACGCTGCAGTTTTATAGTAAGAGAGCTCCTCGATAGCTTTTGCCAAATCAAGAGAATAGGGATCTTATTATTAAGTATTTATTAAAACTATACTAATATTATAAAAAGGTAGTTTGTGACGTTGTAGGGGGTAACCTCTGGATCTACTGAACCGATTTGAAAATTCTTTCAACAGTAGAAAGCTAAATTATTCCTGAGTGTCAAAGGCTATAATTTATTTTCAAAAAAAATAGAGATCCTTATGAAAATTGCAATAATGTAACCCAAACTAGCAAAATATTGCCTATAAAATTCATTCTTTGGCGTGCGCTGAGAAAACTATTGATGATAAATAAAAATTATGTACTTCATGATTAAAGTTCTCATTATTACCTACAAAAAGACTACGAGAGAATATATCTAAGTATCCTAGTTAAGTGACAATAGCAGCTTTTATGTTCTAAATTTTAATTAGATCGCCGGTAGAAACAAAAGTTGGTTACATTCGTATTGTAGTATAATTCTTATTCAAATTAATAGTTGTAGGGTAGGGTATGTAGGATAGGGTTGGTAGGGTAGGGTGGGTAGTGTAGGTAGTTAGGTAGCCAGTCGGATACATAGGCGGACTAAGTATTATTGCCGTCACTGTTCAGTTTCGAAAAAGGGATGATCCCATGTCTCATGTATTGCTCCCTTGAGAGCATGTGGAGTATGTTCCCTTGGGATTACCTTTCATTTTTCACGCGGGCGAGAACGCTGGCCGAAGTGAGCAAGTACTATAATAATACGACCCTAGAAAAATCAAGCTATATTACCTAGTGGCAACGTCATCTCCTGCGCCGTCATGCCCTGACGCCGCCACACGTCCGCGGGGATCCAGCGCGCTCCGTGCTGCATGGGCCGTACGGATGCTACGGGCCGTTGTACTATGCTGCCATCTGCTGTTCTCACCGTACGATAAGCTGTTGTTGGCTTCGGTGCTAACGCTGCTTTCTTTTCGAGCTCATACCTGGATAAAGGAGTAATTTTGACAACAGGAATACAAGCAAATTATTATCCGTAACTGATATTTGTGACGTCCTTGTGAAAGGTCCCCCGTCGCGATCAATGGTCAGCGGACGCAGCGGATGTTCGAAAGAAGGAAGGAAACATGCGCGTTGTTGCTTCTCTATTTACTTATGAACTGAGGCGGTGACAGTTCAAAAACGTCGAACGTGCACTGCCGAGGGTGTTCGCGACGATCCGCGTTGCTGTGAGAAGAATACGCGAGCAGGTGTCTCGCGGCATTATATCTTGTATGCTAATATCGGATTTATTTCAGAACCCTTTCAGTTCATTATTAATCCAAATTGATTTAGGATTGTGGTAATTATTTTTCAATGAATAACAAGTCTAAACTCACCCTCTTTGCGCCAGCCTCTTTTCAGCACTGGACAATTTCTTCTCCTTTCTATCAACAAGTAGGGACTCATGTTGGAAGGGCTCCTTGCTTAGCATCCTGCCGTGTTGCGATATAACGCCTTGCATCAACACATCGATGTACTTATCTTTATGCTCGGACAGATCTTTGATCTCGGATTCCTAGAATAAAGAAGGGAGATTGTACTTGTAATCACTACCATGGCGATTTCAGTTTAGCACTATCTGACGAATCTCTTACTTTCAAATTCTTCGTCTATTGAGGCTGTAATGCATTTTTGCGAAATGTGAATGTGTGTGAATACAGTTACTAAAAATATAATTAAAAATCTAAGAATGACTTTGGACTGAGCGTATGCCCAGAATTGCAGTCGCCTTGACGCCGTATACGCGAATAAATACTCTCTCTACCGCTAGCGTCTCGTAGGCATTGTCTCAAATTTGTCGCGTCGAATCAACAACGTTCGTGGGTAATAAATAGACCTTCGAATAAGTTACTTTTACTTACGTGCGGTCCAAAATAGAATTACAATCGCTCGCTCATTAGCCTCATACATTTCTCGTATACGATTTTAGCGATGTTATCTTATTTTGGACCGCATGGTTTGTGATTCATCTCTTTGCTGATTGCAACATTTACTAACAATATCCACATTTCAAATTCTAATAACTTTTAGTCCCTAGGGATTAATGAGCCATTTTAGTACCTGTTTACGAAGTATAAACTAGCTCTTTTTAAATAGATGTGATAAAAAGAGTATTGCATCTATCTATTACGATTTCATGTTAAAACTTACCTTCTCATCATTATCAAAGCATAGATTGGTGATTTCCTTCATAGAGAGAACGGCGTCAGGGTTGCACTCGTCGACGACGCGGTCAGCCATGCCTTGCTTGTTGATCTGACGGTCGTAGATCTTCTTCTCGAGACAGCAGTCCATCACGAAACGGTAGACGAAGCATGGCTTTCTTTGTCCGTATCTATGAAATGAAACATTCGAAATTAATAAAGAAATGTATTTTGAGGCTTACCAAGACCAGTGGGGTAACCACAAGCTCTTAGAGTAAGGTTATTTTGAGATCGAGTAAGTGACAGATGTATACAAGTCAGATACATCTGTCCCTTACTCGATCTCAAAATAACCTTACTCTAAGAGCTTGTGGTTACCCCACTAGTCTTGGTGCACATAGGAGACCTTAATAAGCCAAGGTTGGTTACTGGTTGAGAAAAAGGAAAGCCCATGCTAAAATAAGCGTAGCTCAGGGGGCTTACATAAAGACGATCATCTGGAAATTGAGACTTCGTATTCCATTTTGATAGTAATACAATCAAATCTTATTAACATAATACACTAGACTACACGTCTTATATTTTGTAATTAAGAATAACATTCATTCCGAAAGGATGTCCCTTTCAAGAAATCAGAAGTCCGATCGACCTAGCATTTGTTTTATTTAAGCTATTAATACTTGCCTATAAACTCGGCAAACAGCCTGTGTGTCGTGGCAAGGGTTCCAACTGGCGTCGAACACGATTACTCTATTGGCTCCAACTAGATTGATACCGAGCGACCCGGCGCGAGTTGACACGAGGAACAAATATATGTGCGGATTGGCGTTAAATTCGTTGATTAGCTTTTCACGCTCCAACGCATGCGTTGAACCATCCAATCCTGCAAAAATATAATTCATTAAGTCAAGCTTGTCTTTCTAATTCAATATATATTTTATTTTTTATTCTCTTTAGTCTCTTGAATAATACTTACGATAGTAGTTTGTATTTCTCTCCCAGAGACAATTCGTCCCAGGAATGTAATTCTTTTCTAAAAAGTCTTCAATGAGATTCAATGTAAATAAACTTTGGCTAAACAACAGTAGCCTATCTCCAAGCTTTATGCTTTCATTCAATATGTAGAAGAATAATTCCATTTTAGCAGAATTTTCAATAATTCCAGGAATGTAATCTTTTAGCAACTCAGCTGCCCAGTCATATGTCATTTCTTCAGCTTTCTTGACCATCGCTAATTCTTCTTCTCTATTCATCTTCTCTTCTTTCTCACTTTCTTCAGATTCAGAATCCTCATTATTCTTTTCTTTCGATGTCTTCCTATCGTTTCGTCTCTTAGCTTTCGGTTTACTTTTTGCCTTTGACTTTTTACTATCCTTGCCTTTGCCTTTTTGCTTGCCTTTCCCCTTTGTAATCTCTTCTTCAGATTCAGATCCATCACTTTTTCCTCCTTCTGTTTTCGAGTCTTTATCTTTCTTTTTAGTAGATTCAGACGGCGAATCTTTCAAAAGAAGAGGTTGGTTTTTATTAATCTTCTTCGTTTCGTCTTTTACTATTTTCTTGGTGTCCAAGTCTTCTATTTTGACTTCACCATCAGACTCAGACTTCATTTCGGTTTTTTCTTCAGCTTTTAGTTTATCAATCTCAGTCTTTATTTCAGTTATAGGCCATGATGTCACTGGGCTGCCAGAGCTGGCACTACCCATAGGTGGTTTAGTTTCAAGATGTGCGGGGAAGTTTGGAAATGAGCATGGAAAATTGTTACCATTCGAGTTGCTTTCTTGCTGATCAGCGGGAAAAGACGTACTCGGAGGAAAACCATAACCAGTATTACCAAATGGCACAGGGTTTGTATTTTGTGTTTGCGGTACATTAAGTTCTGTTTTAATATCAATTGCAGGATAGTTACTAGGAACAGTGTTAGGCTCATTCTTGATAGCAGGTTGAGTTGGCACAGTGGGGTCAGTTTGGTTGGAAGGTATATTGTTCGGGAAGCCCGGGTAATTGGAAGGATGATTGTCGTACTGGTTGTATGAAGTTGAATTATTTCCATACCCAGAAGAATTAGCAGCATATGGTGGAGGATATCCTTGAGCTTGATTAGGATATCCTTGAGGTCCAGGGTTATTAGGATTGAAAGACCCTTGAGGCCCAGGGTTATTAGGATTGAAAGACCCTTGAGGCCCAGGGTTGTTAGGGTTGTAAGATCCTTGAGGCCCAGGATTATTAGGATTAAAAGATCCCTGAGGCGCGTTGGAATTGTACTCAGAGTATCCAGGATGATTAGGATAGCCTTGATATGGTGGTCTTTGCTGGTTGCCTGTGTAACTATCTTGATTATTCGAGTAAGGTTGCAACGCATTGCCGGGATACGGTTGATCATTAGGCGGTGCGTTGTAGTTCGGTGGGTAATTCTGAGAATTATTGTATTCAGGAGGAGGGTTACCCCTAAAATCTTGTGGTGGCTGGTTATTTTGTTGATACTGGGGATTATTATAGTACCCAGAGTTGCCATAGTAGTTGCCATTACCCCAATAATTTTGGTTATAACCTTGTCCACTTTCAGGAGGCATATTCTGAGGATACTGATTAGGGTAGTTACTGCCATACTGTGATTGTTGTTGTTGTTGGTAGTAATTACTATCGTAGTTCTGGTTGTACCCTTGATTGGGTGGGTAGTACCCGGGTCCTGGGTTCTGATAGTTTTGGTACGGTGGGTAGGACCCGGAAGGCTGGTCTGGTCTGAACGAGTTTGGTGGCCCGTACGGAGCATTGGGGTAGGGCGCGTTGCCGTAAATATTGGCATCGGGGCGTGGTGCCACTGGACCAGTGGTTGTGTTAGGCGGTATGGTCGCTGCTGGCTTTTTTGATGCACCCTAGAATAATGAAAATTGTGGTTATGCTCTATTACGTCTGCAATTTTCATTATTAATGATCACTATATTCAGTATCCTAATATTATACAACATGTAACTTACCCGTGGCTTGCCCGGTTTTCGGCCAGGCGTCCCCTTCATATTCCGTGCGCGTCCGGCCTTCGTAACGCCACCGATCTCTTCCAAATCCAAGTCTTCTTCAATAGCGGCGTTCACTTCACTGCGCTTCTTGAGGAAATTGTATAGGACGTCAGGATGATTCCAAATCTAAAGAAAGTTCATTATGATTAATTTATGAATATATAAGTAAAGTTGAATGAGTAGGCAGAAAATAAAATTATCTCATATCTCTCCAGGCATAATACGAGACAAAAATATTTCTATTTTAATACTGATTATCACCATGGTGGCTATGGTAATTTTCTTCTACCGTATAGAATACGTCTTTTAAAAGGTCTGCAAATATATACTGATACCGTGCATATAAACGGACCATATGCCTTTTGAATGAATGACTTTCGAGTTGAAGAATAATCATAATGGTGAATATGACATACCTTACAACAAATGGCGAAAGCTTTCAAAGGATTTGGCACTGATGTAGAACGAACGACTTCATTCATAAATCTCTCGTAGAGTTTGCGCTGTAACGGCGTCATTCGCACTAAGAGCACATATTCTTCCTTTTGAGGTAGCGTCGACTGCAGAACTGCATGTGATCGTCTGGAAACAAATTACTTATGTCAGTATATTCAGGCAGGACATTATATGGCAGATACATAAATGGTGTTTCAATAATAAATGGTGGTAATTCTGATCCAGTAATCTAAATTAAATAAAATGTGAAAGGCAGGATGTTTGTTAATAAATCACGCCTCAATGGTTCACCGAACTTTTACAAGTTACTTGTTGTTCCCAAGTTCCCAAGGTCGCTAACTATTACGACGATGTTGATGAATTAACTAACCTCAAAGTAGGTGTTGTGTATTAAATCAAAATACCAACATAAGAAAATTCTAAAGAACATTATCAGTCACTCTGTCCATAGCCATGTTTTGTAACAAGACTCGCATTTTGCAAACATGGACAATGCACATTGATCATGGGTGTGGTGTGGGATTGTCTGATCCCAATGGAATTTTTATTAATTGTTTAATTTAATTTATCTACTTTTGAATAAATAAATAAAAATGTAATGAAACTTGAAATGTTCTGGATTACTAAATAGGTTACTTTTCATCGTGGGAGTAGTTTGAATTTCACGCGGACGATATATTTAAATCGAGTGTGGATGGGTCAACGCTTGTTGAGGAAATATATAAGAAATGATAATGAATTAAATACATACATAAACTTACGCCTTTTTCCCATCGGGGTAGGCAGAAACTACAGAACGCCGCCTGCTACGATCCTTACATACTTCTTTTGCTTCACTCACGTTCATACATCTAGTCATACACGCACGTCGTTTATGAGTACTACGCACTTGGCATTTCTGAAGAACATCACCAATAAGGTCTAGGTATGTCTTTCAAGGGCGTCCCCCCCGGCGTTTCCATTCACGTCAGCCTTGTAAATAATTTTCGGCAGGAATAAAATATGCTAAAGAAAAGCGGTTCACCGATATCCTTACCTTTGTACAAAACCTACAAGTAGTGAATGCAGCACATGGGCCCTATATCTCATGAGCCGTATGTCCTGAGGCGTAGAGTCTATACATTGTCCGTTCTGAATTGGGCGTTCGAACATATTACAGAACTCCGTCTTGCTACCGAGATAGTTCGGACGCACGAAGTCCACCATACACCAGTATTCCAGCAAGTTGTTTTGCAAAGGATAGCCTGAATAAAAAATAAAAAAATGAAAAAAGTCCGAACTCGTTTATGATAACAGTAGAGTCAGTATAAAAATAGTACAGATAGTTGAATCAATTATGTACTATTATTTTTTTGCTATCAATTTTTGACATTCAAAAGTACCGTTTAGTGACCTAATTGAACTAAATGATGAATTAATGAGATAATCTAATGAGAAAACCAAAGCATTCTAACGCGAATACTAAAGTATTCCTATTAGTCTTTTTAACTAGAGTCACTTAAGGCGCCGATTCCCTTGAGTAGCTGATTTTAAAATGAGAATCACGTCTAAACGGCTAGTCGTAATTTATTGGAAAAAAAATATGTTATATTAGACCATTTTCTTAATAATTTCATCTGCTCAGATGAAATTATTAAGAAAATGGAATTTTGAGTTTTATTCGTATACCATAGTGTAATTAATTTGTAAAGTTATGTCTAAAACGGACAAAAACACGACAATCACACCAAAACCGCTAGGCGTATTTTAATGAAATTGACACCATATCAAAGACAATTTAATTATCTACATTTTGATCTGAAGCTTTTTTTTTAAAGTCGAAGAATAATAAGGAAAGTATAAAAAACTACTAAATTTTGGGTCACGCGGGTGTGAAACGAGTGCGCGTTTTGTTCCCTCAAGGTCGTTGGCGTTAGTCGTCGTCTTAAGGCGGTACCCCGAGCAAAACGTCGCGCAAGCCGTTTTTCGTGCTGTTTTAAGGAGCTATCTACTATCGTTATTTAAAAAGAAATATCAATTAATAAAAATACATTAAATTTCTACATAATATTGATTCTAAAATGGTAGATTTCGTTTTTTTTAATGTTGTATATATTTCACTAATCTCCTTCCAAAAAAACATAAAAACGAGAAATAATTATTGATAGCATGCATCTCCTCGTAAGGTGTTCATTAATTATTTTTTGTAGTAACACTAATGGATAGACAATTTAATAACGAACATGTTTGTAGTTTTTTTTTTTTTCAAATGACCAAAATTCGAATTTATAAAGATTTTATTCTAAAATCTGGGCGTATTCACTACTGTAATTCATGCGCCACCAGTGCCGCTAGACCAATAGGAATGCTCATATCTCATGCCGATTTTTTGGTCAGGGTACCGTCTTAATAAGTAAAACATAAAAAACCGGTCAAGTGCGAGTCGAACTCGTGCGCTGAGGGTTCCGTACCTACCCATTATACCGCCATATTAAAATTGGAATCATTTTTATTGGTGGCTAAGTTTTAAAGATATGGGCAAATTTAGATTTTCACGAAAACTTGTAAGTACCAAAATTTACCTTAATTTTCAACATTTTTAATTTTTCGGAATTTCTCTTTACTTGTACTGTAAAAACTTGCTTTTAACCAAAATTGACAATTCTAGGCCAACCATAAGTACCCTATAGGATTTTGGTCGGAAACCTATATGGTAGTTCCCGTTGACCTAAAATCACGAAATTTGGCAAAAGTAAGGTATTACAGCACAAATAAAGGAAAAATTCCAAATAAATAAATAAACGTTGAAAATTAAAGGGTATCCCCATACATACATAAATGACGCCACCCTGGGTACGGAACCCTTCGTGCGCGAGTCCGACTCGCACTTAACTGGTTTTTTTTTCATCTGGCACAATAAAACTTATTTTCTTTCGATAAGGCAAAAATATTAAATACATATATTGTAGAAACGTTAAAATAATATTAACCATAGTGAGCTAAACATACCTGTTAACACTACTCTTCGTTTCGTCCTCATTTGTTTCAACGCGTAAGAAATATTCGAGTGGGAATTCTTGATCCGGTGTCCTTCATCACATATCACCAAATCTGGACCTGGCTTGACCAAAGCTTCATACATTTCTGAAAACACAAAATATTAATGGATAAAAGTTTTTTGTTTTATATTAATAACAAAGAACGAAGACACCGTCGGCGTAGTGGTTGAGCGATCGGCTGCTACGCTGTACGTCGCGGGTTCGATTCCCGCACGGAACAAAATATTTGTATGGCCTACAGATAGTTGTTGATCTGGGTGTATTGTGTATGTTAATATAAATGTTTGTAAACGCTCCCACGAAACGAAATTTACCCTTTGGGTACGGAACCCTAAAAAAATATATAAAAGAATCTTGTATATTTTTTCGTACTTTCTGTTTTCTTTTAATTTTTGGTTCCTGGGAATACGGGGGTTCTCCCTTCATGACCATCCAATTATCTAGTTGGTAGCGTTGTTCATGTGGCCCATAGCATACCAGGTATGATCATACCATCCTTTAATTAAATTGGAAAAAAAAAGGTTGTTATTTGAGAAAGATACTTCAATCACTAAGGTGGAGGAGCAACTTTTGTTACTAGTTACAGATAGTTCATCTGCGTTTGGAATATTTTCGATTCTGTAGTAATAGATAATTCATGAGCAGTCGGGTGATGGTCCAGTGGTAACGGCCGCGACTAAAAAGTTGTAGGTCGTAGGTTCGAACCCGGCAGGTGCTTAACTTTGTGGAAATTATTTCATCACTACTGCTCTCAAAACAGTGAAGGAAAACATCGCGAGGAAACTTTCGATAGGTACTCATTCTAAAATCGCGAAAAAAAGATTTTTGGGAATGCTCTCAATTTTCGAAATATTGTATGAAAGGACCAAAAGTGGTACCAAAAAGTCTCACGCATCAAGACCAAAATTTTATAGTAATTAGTTTCATACTTTTTAACGACATTACGCATCGCGGATTTGATTTTTGAATAGGGAATTTACTTTTGAGTTTAAAAGTATGGATATTGTTTTACTCTCTATAAATGACGTTCCGTTTCACATGATCGCTCCTGTTCTAGGTGTAGATACCAAACTCACGGCGTATCATGGCGTATTTGGTCATCTCCTGAGATTTGGTATTATTTTCTGGGGGAACGCAACCCTCAAAGAGTTAATATTCAGGTTATAGAAGAGGTGCATTAGAGCCATGTTCGGTTTAAAAACAACCAACTCATGCAAGCCATTTTTTGCAAAACATAAAATTTTAACCCTGCCATCACTCTACATATTTGAAATTGCAATTTTCATAAAATCTAACCCGCATTTGTTTAAGAAACTATCAGATATTGATAACCGCAACCGGCGCGATAAATATAAGCACAGATTGTGTGTGAAACGATCGAATACAGCACTAATGCATAAAAGTGTTTTCTGTATGGCACCACGTATATTTAACCACCTACCACAAGCACTCAGAGATATAACTGTTACTAACCTATTTAAGAAAAAACTAAAGGAGTATTTAGCAGCCAAATGTTTCTATAGTATTGCTGAGTTTCTAATGGAGAAAACATAATAACTCTAAAGTAGTGGCGAAGTTTGTTTCTGAACTATTGTATTTATTTTATTTTGATTTTGACATTTTAATTAATAATAATAATATGCATAGTAATGATAATATATTTTTGTTATTTCTACTTGATGTTTAAGCTTAATTACATTATATTCAAATTTAATTAATTTTATATGCATGATAATTAATAGTTATAATTAATGTTATTGTAATACATATTTGTACGCCGTTATGGTAAAACATGACTGTGATCTTTTCTGCAATGTACTTTACATCTTGCATGCTTTGTGTGTGCATACTCATGTTTCTGACAAATAAATGATCTTTATCTTATGATAAATGATGAACGGAACCTTGATTTGAAAGTGTCATGATCACTGTAAAAAAAATATACGTTTCCAATTCTACATTAATTAAAAAAACTAGAATAGAATCTTATAATTTACTTATAAAAGATTAGGTATCATTATTTTATCTATGGTTAATTGGCCGTTCACAGCAGCCGGTCATAAAGATGTAGAATGCTATAGAATCGATTTTTGATGAAACTACTAACCAGTAATGGTTCCTTTTGTTTAATAAATAACTATAACGTTCATGTATAACGTGTCTATAATAAAATACGTGGTTGATAGTGTCAAACAAAATAGACCTAAATTTTAGGTTATTTTCGATTTTATGAAATAACTCCAAAACGGGGGTTTTGTTTTCAAAAAGAAGTTTTGTAGGAGTTAACATGGTCAGTATAATCTATAAAAAACAAAGTTTGATTTTGATGCAGCTTGGTACGGGATTCCATACATCGATGAGCATTATCCTTTTCCTAATGTTAGTAGTCTGTCACTACATAATAGATGCAACCAATCATGGTATAATAACATACTCCGTATACTTCGCCTGGTATTCTCTACCCAGGATGGCCTAAGACTACGTCACGATAAGTGTTACCATTGATTGTCTTTTTTAGAAAATGTAGGTACTTTCTCATGTAGTTAATGAAAATAAAATAAATTACTAATTAGAATAACTATTTAGTAACTCATGTGATTCATCTATTTATTGTTAAATTTATTTGTATATTGAATTATTAGTTCATAATTGCTTTGTTAAGATAAAAATGCATTTTGCTCGGGTAATTCAATCACACACAGTGGCAACATATCCAATTGACAAATGTCATACTGACAACTAGCCATTTCATCGCTATTGTCGTGTCGCTCACACATATAGCGTTATTTCGCTCTGTGAGCAAAATACTGTAGCTCCCAAACGTTTGTGGTGAACCCGTGAACTTTGATAGATACACAAGAAAAATTGTTTATTGTTCCGTAAACTATAAAAACAGAAATATAAAAGGCGGTGTAATAAGGTTTTTTTTATTTTCCCAATGAAGAGACGCTATCATATGCGTGGCTTCAAATTTGTAACTAAATTCAACTAAAATAACTGGTATGTGCCTTTCTACATAATATTTAATTTATCTACGCGTTGTTAATTCCATAATTTAAGTCATAGTTGTGTCAATACGTCTTTACGCCCGAACTTATTAACCTAACATAATTAGTTTGTGACTTATTTTAGTCAAGTCAAGTTTAGTGGGTTTTCGTCCCGAACTAAATAAAAATACTAATATGCAAACAATTTAAAAAAAAGCAAAGTAAATAAATACAAAAAGTAACAAATATGATGATTTATTAAAAATTATAAAGATGTTGTACCTATTGTAATATTGTTATCTTTTTCCCCACTAAAAAAGTTTGAGAACCGCAACGCAATCGATGACGTAGTCTTAGGCCAATCACGTGACCCAGCTGTCACGGGAGGAGACTACCTTGTCTTATTATACCATGCAACCAATATTGCCTTTTTCGCTGTCGTCTTCGGTTTCTCAGAACAAGCGCACAAACCACAACCGTCTCTTCGAAATCCATATGATGAATGCGATTTTTTTTCACAAAAAGTAGCGTACCTGTGGCTCCCATGTGCGCATCGCATCTTGGTGAGGAGATAGCGAAAGAGACAAAAAAAAAAAGTTGCTGGGCAAATAAATCGCTCGTGGGCTGTATAATTACAAGCGCGCGCACATTATGGCGCCGCGAGCACTTATGAGTGTTGACGCTTACCATCTAAAAGTTTCTTATCTTCATCGATGGGAAGGTCCTCCTTTTTCTCTTCCTTTTTTGCATCATCCTTCAAATCATCTGGCTTCGCCTGACTGTCCCCATCGTCCTTGTCCTGTTTTGATTCTTCAGAAGCCTGCAGAGAGAATAAAATAACGAGTTAGAATGCATCTTCAAAAGTAATGAAAGAAATGACTGATGATAATTACTTATAGAGCTAGATACTTAATTTACTTTATTGTTCAAATCAACGGCATCCGTCGGAGACCTTTATGAGGCCAGCGGTAAGGCTATCGACGTGGCTGAATACTGGTCGAAGAAAATTTTGTGAAGGAATCATTGACACGAAGAAGAACGGCAATTAAGAAAGAAAAAGAAGACATGCTGGCAATTAATATGGTGTCGGCCACAATTAAATTGGGATGATGACATAAGAATGAAGATGAAGTACAGCATAATTGTAACACAGCAATAATTACGACAAAAGTTGAGATATTCAGTGATATTATATACGATATTTAAATTTATTCAGTGGTTGAGATATATGTTTTAATATGTGGTATAACCCCAGTCTTCCCTAAAAAACACGTGTAAAATAAAGAGATCATTATTTTTACCTGAGTATCTTCAGTAGGCGGATCAGACTTCTTCATTTCATCTTTCTCCTTTTCAGCTTCCAACTTAGCGTCTGCTTTCCTTTTCTTACGAGGTTTCTTATCTTTTTTCATACTGAGTAGTCTGTAAAGCTCATAGCCTATCATGAGGACTCCACCTGATGTTGTCCAATCCTACAAAGTAAACAAAAATACTTATAAGAACACTGACAACTAATCTGTAGACATTTTGATTTTTCACTCCAACTTCACAAAATTCTGGCTCAATGCTATAGCATGTATTAGTCAAAATCAGTTGCACCATTCAGTTTTTATTATATGTTCCATAATAAAATATTGATCTGCGTAGGGGTCTAAGATAGAGGTTGCAAGTCCTACTGCTGAAGTCCTTGGTCTCTGGATCAGGCAAAACTTAATTGATGATTTTATTTGGAATTTTCCAGTAGCAACTCGTTGTCTGCTATCTGGATTTGTGCTTTGTTGATGACTATAATAAAAAGTAAAATTTCAAAATTTAAAGAATCTCTGACCTATTTTATCTTGCGAAAGCACCCCGATTCAAACAGTAAAACGGGCATAACTTTTGAACGGATGAACCGATTTTATTCAAACATAGAACACTCTCGACAAAATCACCTATCAAACAAAAAAAAAAACTAAATCCGTTTAGGCGCTATGATGCCACAGACAGACACACAGATACACAAAACAAACACCCCTCTTTTTTTTCGGCGGGGGTTAAAAATATACCATACCTTCACAACTTTAGCTCGCATTTGTAATGTTTTGTGACTGTCGTTCAGCACGTAGATAGGGAAGTTCCGCGTTCGAACTTCACCGTGCGCTGACAACGGACTTGTGCTTGCGTCTACTGGCAACCACATGTTAAACTCTGCTACCTGAAACATTATACAAAATAAATTTTAGGATGTGTTCAATGCTTTTGATAAAGGCGGACTTTTGACATGTTTAAAAGTGGTTATCAAACAGAATAGGTTTCAATTATAACCGTGTGAGAGAATTGCACGAAATTAGAACTGAGATTGTGAACATTTTAGATCGATTCTTGGCAAAAAGTTCAATCAAGTTCTAAATAAATCGCATTAAAAATTGCTTAAACAAATACCAATAGTATCCGTAGTTATACAGGACACTTACCCAATTCTGAAGTGTGTTGATAGGCATGATACACAACACAGTTTTAGATGACGTGTGTCGAAGGAATATATCACAGAAGCATACAATTTGTAACGTTTTACCCAGGCCCATTGAATGTGCCAATATGCATCCAAAGCCCGTTGATGTCGAGAATCGTTCAACAGATTCAATAATGTTATCAAATAGGAATCTTACACCTCCAATCTGGAACACAGACAAACCACATAAAGGAAGTGTTTATTGACATGTATTGAGATCAAAATATGAAAATTTTAATACAAATGTCTATGTCCATTTGAATAAAAAAGTACAGTAAATATTAACAGAGACAATTTGAGCTAAACCAACAATAAAATCATTGTAATGAGCTTACCTGATGAGGTTTGATAACCCTAGCAAGTTGTGGTGCCAAGAATATGTCCTCGTCGTTTTCCGGGTGACCAATATTGATTAGAACACGGCCTTGTTCATCTGGGATGTTATACGCATCATTCACATGGAGACCTTGAAGACAAAGGGAAATATTTTCAAACTTATAAATCTTTGACATAAAACTGTATAATATGTATTTGTATTTTAGTTAGCACCTAAAAGTTGACGTTTATTTTTGTTGCCATATTTTTTAGTTTTTACAATTGTTAACAAGACGGTTACAGTAAATAAAACGAAATTTAATATATTAGCCTGTTTGGAGAATGGAGAAATGCAGAAAGAATGGGGTCCCATAGACTCCATGGGGTAAATTGTGTGATTTGGGTTCACCAGATCAACAAAGGGTTAAGAGAGTTGTTACTGGGGTAAATGACCTTAACCCAAGAACTGGTTATATGCATTATGTGCAGTTGTATCTTAATAAAAATAAATGAAACTCCTTATAACACTATCCTGGGTCACAACCCTCCAATGTAGAACACATTGAGAGGTTTAGAAAAACCCATTTGCATTATCACTGATTGGGTTAAGACACACAAAGGCACAAATTGAAACATCTAGTGTTAGTTATTGTTAGTCACTTTTCACCCAGGCATAGAATAGTTAGGTACCTACATATTTTGCAACAAGGAAACACATGATAATACCCTTTCTATTTTAAGACTCTTACCTGAGTTACCAGGATCCTCTTCGGCTTCAGGACTAGGCGGCACTTCTGAATCTGACAGCATTATGCAATCATCAGAATCAGATGAAGAAGACGAAGATTCCTCACCACTGCTGCTATCAACTATCTCTACAACCTACACATTAAAATTGTGTTAACTTCTTATCATGTAAAGTCACTGAAATGCAGACTGATTGATATATTGACTTAAGAAGGTAGTGCTCAATTCACTAGTATTCATTTAATTAGAGAACATAACAAAAGGTCAGGCTTATATACCCTGAAGACTTATGCAGAGGTGTGCAAATATAGTACACAAAGAATTCTACAGTTATGTTTTCAAGTTCCATGTAATAAGCAAGCTTATTGCCATCAACCAAATCCAAACTTAGGTTTGGACTGTACTGAGAAATTCCAAAGTTCAGCAGTACAGCCATTTTCGAAATGAATGATAAGAATCATCATAGGAGTACCTAAGTTTTTATGAAAGCAGAGGGCTAACAGATAAGAGGGAAGGATACTCAATGAATAACAATCAGATGGTTAAAGATCACCAATTACTTACTTCTTTCTTATCAGACTTATGATCAGATTTTCCTGGTTTTTGACCAGATGTTGTTGGTTTCATCAACTTAGTCAATTCAACTTGGCCAGATTTGAATGTCTTTTTTGTTTCACCTGATGGTAGCTTCACTAGCACTGTATTTGGTAAACTAGAAATAAAAATAGAACAGAAATTAGATGCTTATATTTCATAGTAATCTTAAACATTCAAAGTTTCATTACATACTTCAGTTTCTGCCCAGGTAGGGACTTCTTCAGAATTGATGATCCTCCTTGCAACAGTGATATAGTTTTCTGATGAATTTTATTTTGTCTATTAATTGCTATTTGTCTTTGTACCTGTTTGAAATAACATACACATTAATTAGTTTTAGAAACTTTTATTTTTTATAAATTAAATACATATACTTCCTTTTGGGCTATGCTGCAGTTGGCTAAAAAGTTTAAGACTTTTGTTCAATGAAGAATTGTTAATTTATTCATCCAATTACAATCTTAATACTAAAACTAAACTGCTGAAGCAGTTACAATACCATAAAAATTACACTATCACATGCTCCATGGGTCAAGGGAAAGGTATAAGTAACTTATTCAATAGCATAGTCATACCTCTCTGATGATTCTCTGTTGTTCCTGAACTCGGGCCAATCTCTCAGACTCCTGCCTCTGGGCAGCGAGTGTTGAAGCATCCAAGTTTTTCTCGTCCATGACTTCCCTGATATTTCGTCGCACATTTATTGCACTGGTATTCACTGGTTTCTTCTGCAATGTAAGCATTTCCTGGGTATGTTATTTTTGTTTTCATTTTACAGAATTTATGATGTTTAGATATATCCCTGAATTCTAACCAATATTTTTATATTCATGAGGTGCATCAGTTTGTTGATAGAAACTAAAATTATTATACCAGACAATACCATCATAACTTTGTAATGTAATGTAGGTAATATTGAGATTATGGTGTACATAAGATAGATATTGTATTGTACTTTGAATCTTATGCTTTCTCTTTTATTATGAAATAGCATAAAATATGCCAAAAGAATCAAGAGTACTACTACTAATATGTAACTACTATTTAATAAAAGCATCAGAGATTTGCTGAAATATAGCAACAGAATATTATATCAAGTTTCATGATAGAACTAACTTTATTGTGTAAACAATACCAACAACATCCTCAGAAACTAATCATGATCTTGTGACCAGTTGATATTATTATGACCAAACTCGATAACCATTACTAAATCTCATCATTTATAATGACCAGAATGCATGCATCTGTAATAATTTATATGTAGCATGCATAGTATTATACATGGGTAGAGCATGACTATTGTTTGCTTGATTACTACCTATTACTAAATAAATTACATAGTTAAGGTGGTTTATTTAAACAAAAAGGTATGGAATTGGGAGCCCTGACATTATAATACAACTTAATTTGTCAATGTTATCTAAATTACTATAACTGCAAACAAAATGTGAACATTGAGACAAGGTATACAAGTTTAAACTATACCAATAATGTTATAAAATTGTAATAACATGTTAGTAAACAAACAATAAGGAACATGTTATCTGTTAGTCCAAGTATTGGCAGCAGATCAAAAGTCTGTTCCACGGTAAAAGTTATAACCATACATTCCGTTTATATTACTTTCAATGCATTTTATCACTGCTAACACAAATAATAGTAAAACTGGCTTTTATGTCTGAATTTAGTACTGACCTGAATGTTACAGAGAAATACTAAGAATAGGGTTACTATGGGCACATTATTTGCTTAGCACATCATAAATCAGTAAACAATAAAGAAAACCTTACCTCATCGTCATCTTCAGGCTTTGGTTCTCCATCTTTTGATGACTCTCCACTTTCATCCTCCTTTTTCACTATGGGTTTGACACTTATCTCTCCCATTTCTTTTAATTTCTCTGTTATGTCAAAGTCCTGACTACTTTCTTCTTGTTTAATGTCTAATAACTCTTCAGCTGTTTTCTCAGGACATAAGTCACCCTGTTCCACTTCAGCTATTTCAACATTCTTATTTTCTAAGTCACCTTCATCTATAAGATCACTAATTGATAGAGTTTTAGGTTGTTCTTCTACTTCGTCTTGTTCCTGCTCCAGTTCCTGATCTTGTTCCTGTTCCTGTTCTTGTTCCTGTTCTTGTTCCTGCTCTAGCTCCAGCTGTTCCTCCTTTTCTTGTTTAACTTCAGGTTCTGGGCATGGTGGGGGCTCTTCAGGAGGCTTACTATTGCTCTGTGATTCTTTTTTTGCCTCCACTATGTCACCAGTCTCGGGGTCAATGTAACTCTCATTTTCTTCATTCAATTCTTGCACAGCATTGGGATTAACTACAAATTCCTCCTCTGATAGTCCATCACTCTCTGTCTTACTGTCTTCACTTGATAAGTCACTTAATTCTAAGATGTTATTACCAACTAAGCTGCGAATTGTTATACCAGTGTCCTTTTTGAGTTTCTTAGTGAAGTCATGGAAATGTTTGACAGCTTCCATCTTCCGTTTGTGGCTCATAGGCCTGGGCCGAGGAGCCGCGCGCCTCCGAGCGCTCATAGCCGCAGCCTGGGCGAAGTGAGCTCGTTGTATTCTGGCGATGGTCTCGTCATCGTCCTCACTGTCTACCACCTCTTCCTCTGACTCCTCCTCTTCGTCTTCCACCTTACCCTTCATCTTATTCTTCACTGAACTCGTGCCGCCGGCATCATCCATGACAAAAACTAATCTCTAATATCTCAGATTCACTAAAACCTATCGCAAGTCATCATTTTCACGTCTTATTTCATTGAATGAAATCTTAAACACACTGGAGTTTTGTTATGAACACAGGCTCATTTCATAAATGGAAATTAATTTTCTTGGACACAAACAATATTTTTCAGGATAGCTCTTTGTAGCACTTTTACAGGACGCATTAAATATCCAAGGGAATAAGCCGGATGACACAATTATTCACATAGCGCGTCCGATCGGATCAAAAAATACGACATATCGTCATATTTGATTTTAATTATCGATAATAAAATAATGTCTGCAATTAAAATTTAGGAAGCCATTACTTCCGCAATAAATAGCCTATTCAACTATTCGTATAGAATTTGTGTATTCGACAAGCGTGTTTACAAAAATTGTGGATGGGCGACTGCGTCACAAAATGTCACGAAGACCTTATTGGCGATGACTAATAAAGTGTTTAATTGCGAATTCTCTTGTGCCAAATGTCTGTGTAACTCTCATTACAGCATCTCGCACTTGCCATTGAAAATGCATCCTTGTTGTATCAAAACAATGCGTCAAAAATTGAAACAGCAAATGTTTTTAATTTATGGCAACATTATTGATTTTCTACACGGGGTTGACATTTAAATTGATTGTCTATGAAATACTTTATGCTAAGGAATAAAGTGAGGTCCACAACATGAACTCGATTTATAGCACTTGTGAATAAAACATTTAATTAACTATAACTAGACTTAAATCAAAACCTACTAATAAACCTAAAAATAAACAAATCTAAAGTATGGCGTCGAAAAACTTACCCACAACCAAACGCCACGCCAAACCAGAGAGTGCCTCTGTGTCTAGAAATTCTCGGAAGCGTCGCATTGAATGAACTGTGTCCCAAAGGCGCCCCGCTTAATACGATTTCCTTTAATTTTCGTCAACTGAATGTAACACTGGCGGATTAAGGAGAAGAAAAACAAACAAAATTATGTTCAGTAAGGAAGGCACAGTTTGAGGTTGGGGGCCCCCTACGTGTCAATACAAAGACGCATAGAACCAAATTTTCCAAGCTCGTTTTGCTATTTTCGACTGCTCGAGCTCGCGTCACTCGTCGTTTACTCTTGCATCCTAATTGCGTTTTTTTAATTCTCAATGTTTTCTGTATTAGTAGCCCTCATTTAGGGCTTCCCTACATTGTGCCCACCAGTTGGCGCCACTGACCTACGTTTTCCGCAGCCTAATTGTGTAAGTAAATTCAGCAAAGGAAACAATCTGTTTCTTGCCCAAAAACGACAAAAACCCGAAAACAGTTTGAATTAGGCTGCTGGTCTCTCAAATATTTTACGTGACGGGGTATTGTATTGTATGTATTTTGTTCTATAGCCTTGGGCTTAGTGGGCGTTGCGTTGGTTGCTGCGGGTAGCACTAAATTAAAACATATCGCGTTGTATGAAAGTGTTTACGGAGAAGGAATTTTACACGCGTATGCTTGAAAGGCAGGCGGAGCCCGCAGATGGCATCGCCGTGTCGCGTCGCTCGCGACGGTTATCGCCATGTTATCGCGGCGTCACACGCAACGTTGCGGTCAGCTATTACAATGCTATGGTCCTTTCCCGGTAAAACTTAGTGACACCCGCGGCTTCGCACGCGCCAATACGAACATACGGCAATACCCGGTACTGCAGCCAAAGCGGTGCTCGAGGTGGAACCTTCTGTCGGTATTTTTTGGAAATCGCACAACACAGATGTTAGCCACCGTTACGTTTGTGCTCGTTTCTTACGAAATCATCCACATTTTGGTAGAAGATAATTTCATTTTATGGCCGCCGCGTGCTACGCTACCTACACGCTAGGCTCTAGAGGATCTTCGAACTCTGTCCGCTCTACCACTGTCCACATAGCATAGCAAAAACAATCACAAATGCCATAAGTGCTTTATGGTACTGTGAACCTGTCAAATCGATAATCGAGGCAAGGTGCAGCCTGCCAGCTCCTTGCGTGCGCTAACCTTCCCAGAACAGAGAAGGGCGCCGCCAGTAGTGCCAAAACCGATGACCTCCCCTGTTGGAAAGCAGTCCTCGAACGATGTTTACCTGGGCGAGGGGGAAGGTGTTGGATCTTCTGTTTCTTCCATCTCCGTTATAGCCATGGAAGTAGCCCTCTCCACCAACTTCTCATCAGTTTTTGGAAAAGACTTTTACTCTTAAATTAACCCGCCATTTGTGACGTGTATTTCCGCAAGAGCTGCAGCCGAATTGCGTAAGTGAATTCGGCAAGGCAAAGGGTTTAACCGCCATCAATCAACCAATCACATAGAAGGAAATCCACATCGCGTCTTTCATCTCGCATGTGATTGGTCGATTGATGGTGTCAAAACGCTTTGCCTTGCCGAATTCACTCACACAATGCATTTAGGCACCTCTCCAGAAAACAAATTTTGCCAAATTTTTCCATTTTAATTGGCTGCGAAACTGAGGAGTCCAATTTCGTAACCTAATTTCGAAATTGAAAATGTACAAAACTGCATGCCCTTAGCCCTGCCCCTCAAACTAGCTTAACCTGTATCTTAAGAAACAGTGTTCAGCTGTGAGGTTACATAAAATAGGATTTATACAACTGCGGACTGTACCATAGATGCTCGTTTTTACCCTTTGGGTACGGAACCCTAAAAAAGATTTTTCCCTATGTGTATGTGTAGTGTATCTGTCTCACTCACACGTTCACTTTGCCATCCCCACTTTCCCCCACACAGACATACACAATCTCGTGCGCACCATGTTGTATTGCGCGAGCCACTGGCCTGAGCAGACGTGTTGAAGTGTGGTCATTAAGTGCGTGAACGAGCCTGTGAATTGCCCCATTTACCGGTCACTACAAATGGCGACGAGGGTAAAGTAACATTGTGTAATTGTGTAAATAAAAAGAAGAAGGATTGGGGTAAGTAGATAATGCATGACATGACACATGGTTATTTGTTATCGTTTAGGCACCCACATTCCGTTATGTAAATAAGATGTTTAAGCAGGTCTCACGTGATAAAAATAAAAAAAAGTATATGGTAAATACCTATTTATTGTGTTAACATCATATGACTGCTTAAATACATAACTATGTAGCGGAAAATAAATTCTGCCTAAGTATTGAGTAAATAACCGTTCCAGATTTTAAAAATAAAGTAAATGTAGTATTACGAAGGTAAATAAATTCGTGTTATTCTAATCAAAGAGCCGAGGGCCATGACTAAGTAGTGTCTAAGTATTAAAAAACTGTGCCGTTAAACAAACACCAAACAGCTGTTCTGAAACGATTTCAAAATTGTATTTGTGGGTAGCTGCGTAACAAAATTTACTTTACTATTTCAAATCATAACATCTGATCAGAATAATAAAATCGATACATTGTTATTTTGAAACCAAATTACTGCGTCTGCAACGCGAATATCTTTGAAATTTTTCCACAGACAATCGATAGTCTACTCAACTAGTCGAAATATTTTATGGTTACCGGTCATAACTCAAATAGGGGTTTCAAATGATCGGGAAATATGTTTTGATTACATATGTTTTATAGCGGCATATTGTGATTTCGTTTCAATTCGGACACATAAAGCTGTTTGAAATTGTGGTACATCGATGCTATGGAGTTTCAGCAATTCGGCAGTTCGATTGGATTACTTTGGGGAATTAGCCATCGGGACTTTCGAAATCAAGCAGTAAACCTAAAGATTATAGGCACTCTAGTGCAGTTTGCAGTTACAACCACGCCTATGGTGTCCATACTGGCTTATCTATATAATCTTAATGGAAGGCCTTAAATACTTTGGTATATATGAACTGTTTATGTTGTGTGTGTACATTGCAGGTAAATATAGGCCGAAATGCCCACGTATTTATTAACAACAATTAACAGTAACAGTAACTTTCAATATCACCAAAGGTGGTTTGGGCAACAATGTAGTGTACATCCTAATGGCCAATACTGAGACTACCCCATATTGAGTCTACCGATTAAAATGTTATTGATAATAAACAATAACTTTTAATATCATCAAAAGTGGTTTGGGTAAAAAAAAAAAAAAAAAAAAAAAAAAAAAAAAAAAAAAAAAATAATTGTGTATTGTAGGTCTCAAGATTTAATTGAATAACGTCAAGCCACGCTGATTCAAAAGAGCTCATAATGGGCACGTGTAAATATTTGCAAACATCCTAAGGCTATGCATACAATATTCATTTTGGTTACATAAGCCATGCATATGAGTCCAAATTCCTGCTGTAGACAGCGGTGACTCATGCTATGACAGTGCTATATAAAATACGGGGTTTTAGTTACGTGGTTTAGGGAAATTAAACCTAAAAAGAAAATGAATGAATGATTTATAACAATATAAACAAATTTGTATTTCTATTCAATTTGTAATTACAATATTAGTTAGTTAACAAATTTGTATTAACTTTGAAATAATCTTTTCAAGACCTTGTTGTTTGTTCATTGCCTACGCAGCATATACAGTACGCTTTGAAACAATATATTAAACTTATTACATTCTGAGCAAGAAAAAAAAACTAAATCGCTCGCGCGCAGTTCGAAAATTATCCCTAGTAAACATTTAATTATTATTTACTAAGATGGGTGGCTTATGTGCTGTTCTGGACTGTTGTCTGTCTCTGTGCCGAGTTTCGTCCGGATCCGTTCAGCGGTTCTGTCGTGGTTGGCGGGTGGACATGCATCCGTCCGTCCGTACTTTTACGATTATAATTAAAGTGACGATCAGTCTTTGACCAAAAAATCAACTGACAGTTGCCTACCATTCTTCAAAAGGGGTTGAGCTGCTGACCCTATCAGGTATGTATTAGATTTTTCTTACTATATATATACACCAGTCATCTCATGGTGGATTTAAGACGTTCCAAAAAAAAAAAAAAAAAACTGTGTCAATACAAGCGCGCAACTACTATGACCATTTTGTTCATTGCAGTAAGTAGATCATTAGTTCAAAAATATATATTGTGATAAAGCAGAAATTAGAATTAACTTTAGTCGCGCATTGTTTACTAATAGAAGGAAACGCAGAATAAAATAAGATGAAATAAATACGAACAATTAAGTGTACTATTTATGAGTTTATTCTGAATTCAAAGAAAATGCTAAATAACTACGAGTAAATGTCGAGTAAATATTCAATAAGCAAATATCATTCGATTTTTATCACGGCGGGATTGCTAAACGAATTGTCACTGACTTTCACACTATAATATATTAGTCTATGACTGTCTTATCAAATCGATGGCAAGTTGTTGCTAAAAAATATATATTTAAGCAAGATTACACCAAATTGGGTTAGAATACCCGTAGAAGAATTAGTATATGGTGGGTCAGGCTTCAATCTTGTTGATTGTACATATAATTATATTGAGTCATTACAAAATTAATTATTTTAAACTGAAAATTTAAATGGAAGTGTTGTGACACTGAGATTCGCGCCACTATAAAATAATACAACACAGAATTTACATTTGCAGTTTTCGGAGTATTTAAATCAGGACACCTGAATCTATTTGAGAAGACACGATGAGCAAAAGCTATCTTTGTACTTTGATTTACACCTGTGTGTGTATGCCTTACAAATACAAAGTTTGAATATGAGTTCTTCATTAACGTCAAACGGACGAAAAGGTTAGTTTATGGACAAACGCAAACGATCAGCATTCATCATTAAAATGAGATGGTTTGCCTGAACATTAAGGGCTGAATTCACCAATTATATTAAACGCGATTAGTTCAACTAAACTAAGTTTACGCAAATACAGCGTTCTGATTGGTTGACACCGCTGAGAAACTACCAATCAGAATGCTGTATTTGAGTAAACTTAGTTTAGTTGAACTAATCGCGATTAATATAATTGGTGAAATCGGCCCTAAGCGTATTTCAAGCGAAACAAAAGAACGTATGGCATATGTTTGGCTAATCATAAGCGGGTGATGCCATAAGGTATGGCTAGATCCTAGTCGAGTTATGTCAATTTGGGTTAGATTCAAGGCGGGTCATGTTGTGTAATAGTGTCTATTTCATGTAGAATGAGTCTAATGAAAATCTAAACTCAATATACGTAGATAACGATTTGATTTAAAGTGGTGTACAGTTTGGAGAGCACGCTGGATCAGAATAGCCATATGACCACTGCTGTTGTAAAAAGATACCGCCAGGACCAGACAACTATCGAAATGTCAGTTTTAACAAAGTGCCTCATCGATCGATAGCCTTGAAGTTATTTAGCTGTGAAGATATGCAATGTTAACGTTAACACCTTACCCCGAACTGTTTTGGTAAAACCATAAGGGTAAACACTTTCTTAGGTGTGTGGTCCATTGGTGTTGAGGATTGTCAGATTTACAATGTCACGGAATAGTTCTCAGTTATAAGTAAACATCATTATGTTGAGGAAACCGTATGTCCAGTGCCGGTGATTCGGGCACGTGTGACGTCCGCCGGGCAATGTTTAGCTCGTGTGGTGGATTAAGGCCTTGTCCCTATCGCAGAGGGGAGGTACGCTTGCCAGCAAACGGAGCATTATAGGCTGATTATGCTTATAGGAATAGCTGGAGTGAAAAGACGCTGCCATTTAATTGGTTGGTTGTTCTACCTTTCAATTTTGGGCGCACTTTTCAAGGTTGGCGTAGTGGTTGAGCGATTGACGGCTGTGCTGCGTGTCGCGGGTTCGATTCCCGCACGGAACGGATGTTTGTATGACCTGCAGATGGTTGTTCCGGTTCTGGGTGTTTGTGTGTGTGAGTTTATATGTTTGTGAGCGCGCCCACGATACAGGAAGAAATGCCGAGGTGGGGCAACGTATTGGTGGGTTGCTGCCATTAAATTGGCAGGTTTGGCTACCATTAAATTGGTGGGTTGCCGCCATTAAATTGGTGGGTTGCCGCCATTAAATTGGTGGGTTGCTGCCATTAAATTGGTGGGTTGCTACCATTAAATTGGTGGGTTTGCTTCCATTAAATTGGAGGGCTGTTGCTGCCATTAAATTGGTAGGTTTGCTTCCATTAAATTGGAGGGCTGTTGCTACCATTAAGTTGGTGGGTTTTGCTACCATTAAATTGGTAGGTTTGCTTCCATTAAATTGGAGGGCTGTTGCTGCCATTAAATTGGTAGGTTTGCTTCCATTAAATTGGAGGGCTGTTGCTGCCATTAAATTGGTAGGTTTGCTTCCATTAAATTGGAGGGCTGTTGCTGCCATTAAATTGGTAGATTTTGCTTCCATTAAATTGGAGGGCTGTGCTGCCATTAAATTGGTAGGTTTTGCTTCCATTAAATTGGAGGGCTGTTGCTGCCATTAAATTGGTAGATTTGCTACCATTAAATTGGTGAGATGTTGCTGCCATTAAATTGGTTGATATTGCTACCATTAAATTGGTGGGATTTGCTACCAATAAATTGGTGGGATTTGCTGCCATTAAATTGGAGAAATTGTGATTACCATTAAATTAGAGATTTGAGTACATACATGAACTCACACCTTTTTTTTTTTTCAATGTCAGTAACATTCTAGAAACACAAACAAGTATCACAAACTAATATCCACGTACTAACAACAACTATAGAAATGGAACACAGTGGAATATTACAGTATACAGAGTTTTGGTGATAGCTTTATTTTCTCTCATTAAATTGAAGAAAAAATAGGAGGGTGAAGGGATGTTGAGATCGTGACTAAAATACAAGAATCTGTCACGTGAAGAACAAACAATATTATGATTACATAAAAATAACAAATATGAAAACTTGTTTGTTCATTCTTACAAAATGAATAAATATTGAATTGATATTCTTAATAAAGATTTTAATGAGGAAGGGATGTAGTGTATCTGTCTCACTCACACGTTCACTTTGCCATCCCCACTTTCCCCCACACAGACATACACAATCTCGTGCGCACCATGTTGTATTGCGCGAGCCACTGGCCTGAGCAGACGTGTTGAAGTGTGGTCATTAAGTGCGTGAACGAGCCTGTGAATTGCCCCATTTACCGGTCACTACAGTATGTATAGCATATACATTCATACATAGACTGATAAACACTTTACCCTCCTTCGTCAGTCGGGTAAAAATTCATTTCGTGTCGAGCATAAAAAGTCGAGATTTTAACACGACCGATGCAGCCAATTTTGACGTGACCCGAAGGCGAACGTCGAAAGCTGATCCCTTGCCGAGTTGATAGGTGTACTATGACCTTTAGGGACGGAAATCGCTCGGACAGATTGTGTCATCTTACTTTTAATGAATCGTTCAAACTGGCGCGAATGGCATAGTGCACAGCAGTTGTGTCCTCGCTGATTTCACGCTAGTTTGACTTAAATGTTACATTATGAAAAATAAAAATTGGGGTTTCAAAATAAATATTAAAAATGTTTTGTATATTCTATTTACACAGTATTCATAGCAACATAATTTATCTACTGAACAAGATGGCAAAACACAGCGCATTTACTAGTAAGCCCCAACAAGACGCTTTTCACGTAGCCTGAGACGACGCTCGCGTTCGAATTCCTTCATGCGAAGTTCATAACTGAAACCAAACAGTAATTTATTAATATAATATATTATAGATACCCTTGAGTGATTTTTAAATGAGAATCACGTCTAAACGGCTGGTCGTAATTTTTTGGAAAAAAAATATGATATATAAGACCATTTTCTTAATAATTTGGTCTAAGAAAATTTTGAGTTTTATTCGTATAACATAGTGTAATTAATTTGTAAAGTTATGTCTAAAACGGACAAAAACAGGACAATCACACCAAGGCTGGGCGTATTTTAATGAAATCGACACCATCTCAAAGACAATTTAACTATCTACATTTTGATCTGAGGCTTTTTTTAAAAGTCATAGAATAATAAGGAAAGTACAAAAAAAACTACTAAATTTTAGGTCGCGCGGGTGGGAAACGTGTGGCGCGTTTTGTTCCCTCAAGGTTGTTGGCGTTAGTCGTCGTTTTTTTTATCCTCTATATTCTTGCGCTTGACCATTATCTCACCTGATGGTAAGCGATGATATGGTCGACGGTGAAGCACGCTTGCCTAGAAAAAACCTATTCACTCTTGACTTAAAAGACCCCAAGATTGTAGCTATCGGGAAACACAGACTCCGGCAGGGAATTCTACTCCTTAGCTGTACGCATAATGAAAGTGTCCCCAAAACGTTTTGTGCGTATGGGTGAGACATCCACCATGTACCGATGAATGCATGCCGTACTTTTGTCTTAATTAAGAGAGTCTAAGAGTGGAAAATGGAGTCCCTACTCTACCTACTCTTCTACCCTAGATTGGGTAAACTTACATAAATAAACTCATGGCCTTTTCCCATGGAGGTAGACAGAAACTACAGAATGCCACCTGCTACGACCCATAGACTCTTTTACATACGAGTTCTTGTTTCTTGAATATTTTCGTACTTTTACCACTGACTTATCGGAACCGTTTGTTTTTGGAAAAGGCTTTCACTCTTAAATTAACCCGCCATTTATTTGTGACGTGTATGTCTGCAAGAGCTGCAGCCGAATTGTGTAATTCAATTCGACAAGGCAAATTATTATTTTTTAATCGACCAATCACATGCGGGATGAAAGACGCGATGTGGATTAATTTCCGTCAATGTGATTGGTCGATTGATGACGGTCAATCCTTAGCCTTGCCGTATTCACATACGCAATTAGGCTGCGGGTGGTTCGAAAAAGTCGAATATCTTTTTTATCCGCCATCGAATTATGATTTGTACTTTCCTCATTGCTCATCCCCACCTTTAAGGTTGCCCTAATCGACGGCACGAACTATTTTGTGCGCGGGGTTAAAATGCATGCTATCTCATTCGACAACACGTGAGAAAGAGATAGATGCTGTGATGAGCAGTAAGAAGCTAGTTGGCGTACGAATTTATAGCGAAATGGATGATGATTTAGGACGAAAACGAGCGCGCAAAATTTTATAATCAGACCTAAGAGAGTATGGATATCATGAAAAAAACGACTAAATGTACATTTTCAAAATAAAAATAAATAAAAAAAAAAACGGCTTTTTATTTATAAACTGTATCTGTAGGTTATGTTTGTTGTAGGTATTCATCACACTTATCTCGAACTTGGTCGGATAACCAGCCATTGTTTATATGTTTAGTTTTTTGTTTAAATCTACTTAATGCGAAACATTCCAAGCTGAATATGTTCACTATATATTTTTGACTAAACGCTCATACTTGTGGTTTACACCTACCTATCTTGGGTTGAGTCGGTTTCTTGTATTTTGCCGTCAAAGTTTTATGACACTCTCGTTTTGACTTTTAGCAATATTATTCGATAACGCAAGCATGTATGCTTTTGAAACCTTTTATGGTTATTACAAGCGTCAAGATGGACTGAATACAGTTTTCAGCGAGCTTATACGTTTTCTCATTTAGGCGCTGCGAATTTTTTTCGGGTTTTCGAAAAAGCGCAATTACTTGAAAATTATAAATATTTTCTTAAATCCAATTCCGGCACAAATCAAGAGCTAGTCGTGTATGTTTATTCTACAGGCGCACGTTTTTTTTTTTGGTGGGAAGTCATCCAATGACTTCTCCCGCTCTGGGGGAAGTCATTGGATCTTCTCCCGCTCTGGGAGGGCTTGTCAGACTTTTACTGACTAAAACCCACCGTGTTCCTTCAGTTGCTTGAGCCAGGGCCGCGGTAACTCTTTTCCAAATTTATCCGCGACCAGGCGCACGTACAATGGTTTTAGAGAAACATGATTCTGCAAAACGTTACCCCAGCCGGAAATGCAATAACTCGAAAACCTGACGACGCACCAGTTATATTTTCGGCGCACATTTTTGCACAAGTATAAGCTCTCTGCCCATGCACAATATTTCTCACTCCGATCATTCGTTTAGAATTTTCCTGCTGGAACAACGTTACCCCAGCAGGAATTTTGTTTTCCGTTTTTTTCAAAAACGACGACACGCACTTATTTTTTATGTGGCGCACATTCACAGCAGATTACGCACGAATTATACGTTCCACTCATGTCTCTCTAGGAGTCACTTTCCTGTTGGGGTAACGTACACTCTCAAAGGTCTGTTTATAATATTTCGCGCGCTCGTTTTCGTCCTAAATCATCATCCATTTCGCTACAAATTTGCAAAAGTGTGTATTCGTACGCGAACTAGCTTCTTACTGCTCATCACAGCATCAATCTCTTTCGCACGTGTTGTCGGATGAGATAGCATGCATTTTAACCCCGCGCACAAAATAGTTCGTGCCGTCGACTAGGGCAACCTTAATAGGCAAATCTTTGGTTCAAAAACCTGGTGCATAGGACCGGCGTCACCAAAGATGTAAATCAAATTCACGCCACAAGCCCACAAGTGGAGGGTTTAAAGAAGTCTTAGCATTCATGAAATGGTGTACACTAAAAAAAAAAAATAAGCAAACTTTTTTTACAATCCATATGAATGACAAGGTTTTTTTTTAAAATATGTGTTACTAATGAGGTTGTCATTACTTGTCATTAGTAATTCATATTAAAAAAAAACTTGCCATTATCTATTGAATGATAGTGTCATTGTAAGAGACATTTAGATATTAGTTCCAATAACTAGTCTACAAAGGAACTTATATTGATAAGATCTTCAGTAAGTAAAAAATGTGGAGAGAAAACTAATGGAGATTGATTATTACCACAGCAAAATGCTCTTAAAGCGGCATACTGGCTAATATGACAGAATATAAAATTTCTGTTACAAGGATCTTTGGGCAATTATTTATGTATGTTTATTACTACAGTCCTCGCCTTCTTGGCCGCCCTGAAGTTGGCTACAATGGCTGCGCAGTAGTAAATTAATACAATACAAAAACAGCACAGTTTCGTACCTTACGCATCGGAAAGCCAACTTCAGGGCGGCCCAGAAGTTTGGCAAGGACTATACTATCAGCTATAAGAAAAGCATTTGAATAGTCCGTAGTTTTGACTGTATTAAATAAGTTATAATACTCACAACGGATCTGTGTCTCTGAATCGGCTGCGCAGTAGCTATTTTTGTGTCAATATTGAAAGTGAAAATAGCATTATATAACTGTCTCTTTCACTCGAATACGTTTGATGCATCATCCTACCTCGCTTACTCTATGCTGTTAATCTGTTTTGTGCGCAATAGTTGACAGAGCTAACTTCAGAGACACAAAGATCCGCTGTGAATATTATACCATATTTACTATGAAGTTGTGAAGGCAACATAATATTGAATAAACATACTCATCCTTTTCACAGGTCAAGAAGTTGTGTTTCTCATGGGCACACTTATAGATCAATGGAAAGTTCTTATAGCGGCATGTTTGGTATTCCAGCAAATAATGGGCACAGTAATCATGGTGCTTTGGTGGAATCTTAGCTGAAATCAGATCAGCCTCCCGGGCTACCATCTCTGAAAAAGAATTACAATTGCCATTAGAAACATAGGTTGGTACTGTTTTAGTAATTCGAGTTTTTCCTTGACAATGATTTTATTACTACATCTAGGATTCTATTTCATTTATCGTAGAAGTTTTCAGGTATCAATAACACTTTGTTTTGACTGTAAGATAACCTAAACAAAAATTATGTAACTTTTGTTTAAATCCTCTTTAAAACATAGAACTCTGTTTGCAATGATAGGAACTCACTAAAGTATAGGTTTTAAAGGAATTACCTCTTGGTTTTCTCGGGTTATCAAATCCTGCATGCGGGTCAAATGTTGGTTGATCATCCATATAAAGACCAACATTCTTCGCGTCGTAAGATCCCATCATTTGCCCCATCTTTTCAGTTCAGATAACTATCTTACGAACCCACTAATTATAAGGCCTTTACGAACAATTGGCCTTAGTATTTACAATATTTAGTTTGTAAGCCAGCTGAGTAGTAGTAGGCAGAGGTTTTCGACTTTTCGTTCGAGTCGTATAACTTGTAGGTGTTGCCACTTTTTAAGGAAAATTCCATTAGACAGGGAATGTGGGGATTGTGATAAACGATTAGACATGCATGGGTGACAGTTTTAATTTTGTTACACAATAATGTTCATTCAAGGAATGCAATTTTTTATAAAAAATTGAAGGGGAGCTGGCAAGATTTTTTGAAAAGCATATTCTGGGCAAAACGTAGATTTAGAAGGTAAAACCACAATACAATATATTTCTCAGTTTTGCCCATCCGTCTCATTTTGCGTCAAGAAGCATCCGATCAATATAACCATCCTAGAGATCAAGGTGACTTTCTTGGAACTCTGGAAATCGGTGTTCGTTCAGTAAGCCGCACGTAATCAGCTATCAACTCTTCGTCCTAAATACATTTGCTCAAAATCCTTGCCAACTTAACATAACTTAACTACCTATAGCTTACCTCTATGTAAATTCAAAATTGCAAGTTAATCATTTGCTGGATCCCAAGTCAATAATGTGTTGGTATCTCATTTATTTTTGCAGACACAATCAAATATTGTTAGTAGTTTTGACATAAAATATAAAGTTATTGTTATGTATATTAATTATTTAAAGCGATATCAAATCAAAAGCAAAAATCAGATTTGAAAACAAAATTAAATTCATGGCAAAATATTCAAATTCATATGTAAACACAGGTTTTGACATTTTTGTTATTGTTGCTAGCTTTAAAATAGGTATGTCAAAACCTTTCAAGACATTATTTTTATACTTCAATAAAAATCAATGATATGAAAAAAACTGAAAATAAAGAAAATAGTAGCAAAATGCAAAGGACATAAATTACCAAAATATTTTCACCATCAAGAAGACTATCTTTTAGCCAAACAATTAATGGTTTACGACCGTATTTTATTTAAAACTGTGCCAAGGTTATTGTAATCTATGGTAAAAAAATATACTTCAAATCATTTTGTTGCATTAATGCGGGTAGTTTAAATTTTAAGACAAATATTCCACTTCAAATTTTAGCCAGTGTAAAACTTACATTTAGTTATTATGTTATAGAAATGATCAAGGTGATAAGATTTTTAAACAATTGACAATCCTCAATATTATAAAAAAACATACAAAAATGGATTGTATAAAAAAAAGATTTAAAAGCCACAACTTAACCGTTTTAAAAACAGTTGGTAAAGGGACTTATGGGTACGATATTACTTTTACTTTACACGAACTGAACTTAACTAATTTAAACCTAATCTGAGCTACATAATTGTTTTTTCAGGAATGTGTATTTATGTGAAAAGCGAGATAGTTCTGAATTAACAATAGTAAAGGATATAGAATTAAACATCAAGCTTCAAGACCATATTCTAGTAAGTATCTACACTAATCGAAACAGACTTGTTCATTAATTTGTTTTGTTTTATTGGCATTCAGTTAACCGGATACCCATTGTTTCAGGATATAGAAAATGAAGTTCAGATCTTATCTTCGCTGCATCACTCGAATATCATAAAGTTTTACGCATGCTATTACACTGACAACCATGTTATGATATCCATGGAGTATGCCACTGGCGGGAATCTAGCGGAATATATGTATATGAGATGTCCTAAACTATTACAACAGCAGGTAATACTATGTACTATTTTAGACCATTGCTAGATAATTCTACTTGTATCTAAGTGTGTGGTTCAGGCTTATTTGCCTGGGCCAATCGCATAGAAAAGTACTTGCACTTGACACCATTGTCATTTTACTAGACCACAGGTAACTAGATGAAGAGACCACTATTGGACATAGGCCACCCCAAGCATCGCCCAATTGATGATGCACTGCATAGCAGACACATCCAGCGAATTCCCGCGACCTTCTGAAAGGTCGTAGGTCCCCATAGTAGTCGTAATATCTATGCACCCCACGGCGTTATCCAAGGCCCCCCCCGCACACTAAGCAGCCTGTCTGCGCAGCCAGTCCAGCATGGTACTGCGTATGGCAGCCCTCGCACCAGACTGCCACGAATTCCATGCTGCGGCAACCGCTAGACTGTCCCTGACTGTACGGCAGGTCGTGTGTAGCGAATGTATGTGGCTGCCATCAGTCTCCAGCTCCACGCACTTGTCGTAGCAGCCACGCGTATTTTGTGATCCAGTTTTCAAAAAATCGCTTCGATATAATTGGCAGCCGAGTGCGTGGGAGCCTTATGTCCTATTAGACTAAAATTTTATGTTAGTTATTGACTCAACATGTTTTGATGATTACAGGAAATCCTATTCTACTTTTGCCAAGTTTTGCTAGGAGTAAACTACATTCATAGTAAAAATATAATTCATAGAGATTTGAAAGCGGAAAATATTCTTTTGACTGGAAAGCATGGTGTTATAGTTAAGATAGGAGATTTTGGAATATCTAAAATGTTAGCAAGGTAAGCAAAATTGAACTAATTGTTTAATCGTACTAACATCACACTTGTATGGGAAAGGCGTAGTTAGAGTTTACCGGATGCGCGAGGCAAGTAACGGTACTGTTTTTGTATGAGATTTACTACTGCGCAGCCATTGTAGCCAACTTCAGGGCGGCCAAGAAGTTTAGCGAGAACGAGAACTATAGTAAGATTGTAACCCATGTTCAGACAGTTGTATTTTCTCGCTTGCCTAGTTGATCTAGAGAACGCTAGCGCGACTTCCGATTTTGGGTTCGACCTAGTTAGTTCAGGCAATGCGTTAGGTATTTTGTCTTAGATATTTTTCAGAAGCAGCTTGAAGTCTGGAAATGTGCCTTCATAACAATGGGCCGAAAACAACACTTAAAATTTTAAACTGTTGTTAAGATGAAATTACGATAATTTTTCAGTGCCAAGAAGACATCGACCGTAATAGGAACACCTTTCTACTTGGCTCCAGAACTGTGTGAGGGTCAACCGTATTGTAGCAAGAGTGACGTTTGGGCCTTGGGTTGTTTACTTTACGAAATGTGCACTCACAAGAGGGCCTTCGACGCTGAGGTAAGGACAAGTGGGATAATCAAATTAATGTACCTAACAACTTTTGAACGCATGTGCCAAGCGACGATCTATTTGACAATTTGCAAACTATTCATTCATTGTGGTATAAATAGTTTAGTTCCTTATTCCACTACCTCAATATATAATTCCGCTTGAAAACTGGCTCACCCCTTTTTCGCACGATATAGTTCTGGGAGTGTATTTCGTACTTGTGGTCATATGGTAGCGAGCATCCCCTGTTTATTTTTACTGCATTTATAATATCAGGCTGGTTGCGAAGCAACCCTCATCTCCCATCCCATCATAGGAAATACACATCGCGTCTTTCACCTCGCATGTGATTGTTCGATTTTTCATATTTTTTGCAATTTGCCTTACCGAATTCATACGCAATAAAGCTGTGGTCAGCTCCCACAAGTCACAAGATATTTATCACAATAATTTGTTACTAAACATTGTTTTTTTTTTCAAGTGACCGTGTTGGAAAACGTCGTTTGTTAAATTACGTAAATACGTTTGGTGTTTGACATAGCAGATTCTCGGCTCCATATTGGCCTCGCTCTGGTTCGGGCGTCTATTCCGCTTTGGCTGCAATAAGAATCTAAGCCCACTTACATCAAAACGTACTATTCTAGGTATAATAGTATAAATCCTAGTATTTTTTTTTTTCAGACGTTAGTGGGTTTAGTTAGGGCAATAACGAACGGCAACGTGCACCCAATAGATTTGACGATGTATGACAGGAGCATGCAGGAACTTGTGGATTCTATGCTGTCAGTCTTGCCTGACAAAAGACCCTCCGTAAAAGAATTAATGGGACGAATGGTACTTTTACCTGATGTTTATACCGTCTACTTAGACGCTGGTAATGAAGAATTATTATATTTAAAAGCGAAACCTTTTGTGCAATAAAATGATGATTATGGAATTAAATAATAAGACATTGAATTGAAAGGAATTTTGTTTTATTGGAAAAATAGAATTTGAATGAACGCAGTTGTTTAACACGCTCAACTTAACTGTGCACCTGGTTCTTTGATTTCACTCTGATGGTTGTGGCTCTCGCTATCGGCGCACGAGGCAAACGCGGGGTTCCGCGAGGGAGTGGGGTCGCATCGCATTCCAGTGAGGTGCACAATTAAATTGACACTGTAGTATAGTATGGAGTTCTTTTCAGATAACATCAGAACTTTACACAACCAGCTATAATGGTTTCGTACGAAACTTTATCATAGTAAATAGGTCTTCTGATCTTTGGGTATCTGTTCTTTTGCCCAATAACCTCTGTTTTAGTGTAGTATCTGTTCTAAAAGCTAAATATTTATTTAGGATCGTATAAAAACTTTTTAACCATGTGTATAAGCACTGATTAGTAAATTCTTAATTCAAATTTTCAAAAGAGAAGAACTTTCTTCTTTCTTTCTTTGAAGAAGGCTGCCAGGCTCATATGGGATTGGGCGGGTCACGCATAGAGGGTCACGTTAGTTGCATGCTATTTGATTGTTGGGCAATTTAAGAGTCTTCACGCAGTGGGTTCCTAAAGATGAAGGAGTCATCCAGGCCGGCCCAGAAAGAGGCGGCGTGTTGATTTGGGCGCTTACCATGATAACTTGTCCGGGAAGGCGCGGGAAAAGAAAGTCTGGAAGGACTACAGTATAGCAATGGAATGACAGAAAAAATTGAGAATTTGAATTGGCTAATCAGCGCTTTTACTAATCATATGGTAAGAACTTTTTATAAGTAAGGATGCTTGTAAACTCTGTTCTCATCAGCTTAACATAATCGCACTTCATACAATTAAAACTATAAAAGGAAATATCTTCAAAAGGCTGAGTTATCTGTTCTTACAGCCTAAACAAAAATTCTGTATATTTTTATACTGGGTAACCTCCTTATTGGCCATTTGCGTGGTCTGTCTCCATCTCCTCCTCGTCATCTTCTGGAATCACAAGAATTAGTACATTTGGTTGTTAGTGTTTTATAAGGTTCTATGGGAACTCAGTTTGATCAGTACTGTCTTTGGGCTGATCAATTGTTTTCCATTCGAGCTGCAACACCTTAGGCCTTCATTTTTCGTTCTTTGGTGGGCAGCAGGGCTGTAATAATGCTGCTTTTATGTTAATTCACATACTAATATAATAAATTAAAGGAATATAATAATCTATATATATTAAAGAGAAAGTATGTGTGTATGTTCCTTATAGACTCCGAAACGCCTGGACATTTAAAAAATTATTTCACCATTGGGAAGCTACACTATCCCCAGGTAACATAGGCTACTTTTTATTCCTGTATTCCCACGGGAACTATACGGGTGAAACCACGAGGCGTCCGCTAGTGAACTATAAAAGCAGAACAATATGAACAAAAGTATTTTGAATAATCTGTGCGCTGCAACTGATGGAGCCATTGACATCACTAAAATTAAACTGATAGAGCCATTGACATGACTAAAATTAGTTAAGAGTATGATTAATTAAAAATATGTTCCAGTCTGCTTAGTGCAAGCTGCTGGATAAAGGCCTTTTCAAAGTTGTGCCACAATAACCAACTATCCAGCTTACGCATCCATTATCCAATTAGGGTTGGTCCTCGTATCTTACTTGAAGGGATCAATAATACATTGGCTAGTATGAAAACTCCATAAGATTCATTAGCTACAATGCACAATGGACTAAATAGTATCTTATACAAATCTTACGTTGGCCATTAGACTGAGGAAGAGGTTGCAGAGGTTTCTGTCCAGGGATCTGGCCTGACTGGAGCATTCTCGTCAGCCTCTCCACTTCTTGTAGCGATGAAGCATTCTTGATGGCTTCACGAATCTTGTGGATTTCTTGAGGGTTGAGGTCTGAAACAGAATTATGGAGAATCAAAGATCTTTTTGTTGTGTTTATGGGTGCAGTCATATACCAGCATTGCTATTAGGTGAAGCAAACTTTCAATTCCTAGCTTCAGGTGAAATGAAAAGCTGTAAGTAAACATATTTCATTAGAACCTTCGTCCTAGCTTCACTGATATAAGTTACAGACGAAAATGAAGTGCTTGGCGTAGGAAGCAAAACCAATTAAAAACTAATAACAACATTAAATGCCGAATTTAAAGTAATAAATTAACTTACTTGTAACTTTAGGATCAGGCATGTTTCCTCCTGGAACAAATGTCTTGGCCTTTCTTGAGATTTCCTTCTGCATCTCTTTTCCTTTCTTGCTTTTAAACAATACATTTGCTTCATCCCTTTCTTTTTGCTTGATTTTTCTAAAATCTAACAATCTCAGCTCTGGGAATTTAAATGCTATGTATGCTCTGTAATACAAATACAATTTTTAAATATTATTTGATTAGAGTACTGGTTCCAAAAAAGATGATGGAAATGATACAGTTTGTAACAATATGATTTTCCTTCTTTCATATTATTCTGCACAATTAAATACATGTGGTCTTCATAATTTCTACTATTCATAAGCTATTTCCACATTAGCAAAAAAAACTAAAAAGTACTTCTGCCTGTAGAGGGACAACACATATCAAAAATAAAATGGTTTCAAGTAGTTGTACAATGGTCCACCCTAAGGACTAAGTGATAGATGGTTTCAAGTATCACAAAATGGAACAAGAAATATTCTGATAAATATATTTTATTTATGTCATTTAATGGTACTTGATTACATTTTGTGGTTCATATTATTCCAATGGGCTAGCTGGATAAGAGGAATGTTAACATAACTGTGTGGTATAGAAAAATAATTCACATTTACCTGTAATGCTGTTTATTTGAAACTGGATTATGCATTAATGATAATGTTTTCAGTTTGGGCAGTGTGGCTAAAGGGTCCAAGTCACCTAGTTCTGTGATATTATTGTTTGTCAATATCAGGGATTCTAAATTAGGTATGTATTGCTCCAAATTTTCACCGATTCTCCTGTAAACAAAAATTATGTTCTTGTTTATTTCAAGCAGGTTTTTTGACTTTTTGTGTTTTTGTCAAATTATGACACTGTGACCAATTACATTTGGCCGCATTTATATTTATTTATTTTTATTACATACTTTATTGTACACTACTAAATAAGTACAGGCTAAACATTTATAAAGATAACTGTACAATGGGCAGTCTTATTGCACAGGGCAATCTCTTACAGACAACTTTTAATGCATAACACGTTTCTGGTTTGCAATGTATTCTAGAATGATAGTCAAAGTGCGAAAGTATGGATGGATGGATGTTTGTTTGTTACTCAATCACACCAGAACGACTGAACAGATCTGGATGAAATTTGGCACAGGGAAAGTTTATAGTCTGGAATAGCACATAGGCTACTTTTAATCCTGGTATAATATTCCTTTGGGATAAGAACACTTTTCACGCAGGCGAAGCCGCTGGCAGATGCTAGTATTGATATAAGAAAGTTCCCTGCCAGTCTTTTTTGATGTTAACCGAATTTTATCCCATAGCTGGTCAAAGGTTTTGTAATAATTGTATTCTGGGGCCGATTTATTGCCATCATGATACTTACACAATCCTGTTGTTGTTCAACAACAAGCATTTGATCCTTTTTAGCAAGGGAAATCCATCTAGCTTCCTGATATCGTTGTCTGAGAAGTCAATAGTGTCAAACTGATCTAAAGTTGCGCCCATATTCTCAATTTGCGGTATTTTGTAACCTATAACAAGAGGCGGGCAGATGTAGTACATAATCGAAAGCTAGTAAAAGTTATATGAATTTAATCTTGAGAACAAGAAAAGTTATTTTTACTATGTATATATTTCGGGTAGAAGGAACTAAAACAGTGAATACATAATAGAAAAATGCATCCACGAACTAACCTCTAAGATCTAATTCTCGATCTCGACATGGATTCATGTACTGCATCGAGTTATGTATTAACTCTGTTGAGAGTTTCACCATTTTGGATAATTAGCTAAAAACTCCGGGAAAAAGAATTGTATTTTCACAAATTACGGCGAAACGAATATTTATTTTCGTATTGTAGCGTTGCTTTTTGGTTTGCTTTGAGCAGCGTCAATTTGGCAGTTTGGCTGGCAAATTGCCGTTCACACTTGACATTGACATCTGACTGACATAAGACATTTAATTCTGACATTTTTTTTTATTATTAATATCTATGACCATAGATACAAGTCTTTCAGTCAGATACATAAATGGGTTTTAACATTCTTTATTAGGTATGCATTAGAATGCGGATCTAACTGATTCTAATGTTTTTTGCAGTATTTGGCAGCAAATTATATTGAGTCAGCCTTCCCAGAAAACTACATCAATTTTATATATCAATATCCACTAGGAATCAATTTGCAAATAATATTAACAGCCGCTGAACTACACTCGAAAAAACCCTGTCAAAAACTCATAATTTTGAAAAACTCGCAAGTGTTGCAAACCTATGAAATAAAGTAAATCGTCGGTGCTAACTCCGTCGACGCGATGTGACGACATTAAAATTAAGGATAGTAGCAACAAAAATAAAGGGTAGTGTCTGGTATAATAGTGTCCCACAGCGGCCCACAGCTATACTACGTAAGTGTAGCGATTGGCTTTGTATGCCAATATAGGTAGAATCGGCAACTGCCAGTCTACAGCTACACACACTGCTACAAGTATGAAATCCACAGAGCACGGAGATCCCGATCTTCGAGCCCGAGCTGCCGCTACAAGAGGCGTCGTCAACACTTTCCATACAAACCAAACGTGTGACCGTTTACTCGCGCTACGACACAAATGATAAAGTACAAAATGATGGTTGTAAAAGCTATCCGTGACATATTCTGTGCGCCAAACCAAGCCAAACCTTAGTTTTGATGGTAAGATACGAATTTTATTGCGCGGCGAGAAAAACGTATATTATTGCCTTTGTTAGGGAAGACATATTTATATACTGGTAATACCTTGTCTGACCAAAGACTAAAAAAAATTGACAAGCAAACAGGTGAAAATTGGCACGCTCAAAACGTTAGTGATCTATATTTTTCCACCCACACGTGTGCTCACACGGTCAAGGGCGGATCCAGGTTTTTTTTTCTGGGAGGGGCACAAGGGGCGGACGGACAAAAAAGCATCAAATCAGCCGAAAGACTGCTGGACATAGGCCTCCCCCAAGCGTCGCCACATTGACCTTTTCCCCGCAACTTTCAACAGGTCATCGGTCCTACAGGGGACAAAGGCCATGGTAAAATAGTGCTACCTGGTGTCAGGCAGTACAAGTTTAGTGTTACCACAGACGGGAGGCTGACTGTAGGTAACCACTCCTTCTGTGAGGTATCTGATTAGGATTAATTTGGGCGAGATTGCTGCCCTTTTTGGCCTTTGAACGGCGAGTCCTGGTTGCCGGGATCGATAGAGGCCTGTGTCAGCTTGCAGTAGTAAGGGCTCGGCGGCTACAGAGTGGGGTCGTGTACTAGGGAGGTATAAACATCCTTTGATGTAGTCTTAAAATACGTTGATGTAGTTCTAAGCTGTAGGTACTTAGATTCGTAGGTAAGTCAGGCACTTAGATTAGTAAGTATCTAAGTAAGTTACAGTCTGTAATAGCTGTTACCTGACCTACCCTAAAAACGAACAAATTTGAACTCTCTTCCTGTAACATTAAGGATTATTTAATTTTTATGAGTTTATCAGACCATCGCTTCTCGATGAACAAATACAATAATAATACAAATACGCATATTTGATCTTTAAAACGTTAGCGTTAGCATATTTATAACAATTTGTTATGCAATTTTGATTTTTATGCTGTAAGACTAAGTTTATCAGAGTATTCTAATATAATTTGTGTCATTGCTACTACCAGGCCCCTCAGAAAGTATTGCGAAAAAAAGTTTTTATATATGGGAGACTGGCCAGTTATAATGTTTTTCGAAAATATGATTATTTATAAGTAAAACTAAGTAAGTTCCAATTTCAAAATTTCCCTCCACATTTTTTGCGAGTTAATTCAAAGTATTGTGTCTCACTGAAATATGGATCTGCGCCGGGAACAATTTTGAGCTATGATTTTATACGATTTCAAGTGTCGCCTGAAACCGGATGAATCGTACGATAGACTTCAAATGGCATTCATGAATGAAGGCCCTTCCAAGGCAACCGTGTATCGTTGGTATAACGAATTCAAGCGCGGTCGACCAACTTTGGGGGATGACGAAAGAAGCGGTCGCCCTTTGACGGCTGTTACCGAAGAAAACGTGCTAGCAGTGAAAAATTTAATCCAAGACAATAGGCGAATTACATAACAGGAGATTCAACACATTTTGAAGATTGGATCGGGAAGCGTTCACGAGATTCTACACAGCCATCTTCGCGTGAGGAGGATAGTATCACGCTGGGTGCCGCACAACCTCACCGATGCTCAGAAGCAGGCCCGGGTGGAATGGTGCCGTGATATGCTTAACAAATTTGAAGCAGGCTCGTCTCGGCGTGTTTACGACATCGTTACAGGTGATGAGTCCTGGATTTATCAATACGACCCAGAAACCAAGCGCCAGTCGACTGTTTGGGTGTTTCAAAATGAGCCAACGCCTACCAAAGTGAAGCGATCTAGAAGCGGGGGTAAGATTTTGATCGCTAGCTTTTTTAATTTGACTGGCCACTTGGTATCAATTCCCTTACGGGATCAAAGAAGCATTAATGCCGAATGGTATACTACCAAATGTTTGCCAGAAGTTTTCTCTGTTATAAGCAACAAGCGACCAAACACAGGGCTCCGCGGGCTACTGCTCCACCACGACAATGCACCTGCGCACACCGCACTCAAAACGAGGGACTTCCTGGACAGCACGCCAGTCAAACTCCTGGGTCACCCTCCTTACAGCCCTGATCTAGCACCGTGTGACTTCTTTTTATTCCCAAAAATAAAAAATCAGCTCAAAGGGATACAATTTTCGTCGCCGGAAGATGCGCTGGCTGCGTTCGAGCAGGCTGTAAACGAGGTGTCTGCGGCGGACTGGAAAAAGTGTTTTGAAAACTGGTTTAGGCGCATGAATCTTTGTATAGAGGCTGGTGGAAAGTACTTTGAAAAGATTTAATAAAAATATATGTACGTATAGAACAATTTTTTTTAGTTTCGCAAAACTTTCTGAGTGTCCCACGTATATCAATGGTCAATGGTCTACCAGAATCTCATGGCAAATGGGGAAATAAAAATTTGTTGTGTGCAATACTGGGGCAATTGGATTAAACGATCTTGATACTGTTTAATTTTTATTTATGTCTTTAGTATTAATGAACATGAGGTACCTTCATAATAGTAGTCACAGGGGATCTTTGTGTCTCTGAAGTTGACCCCGCCAACGATTGCGTAAGAAACAGTTTGTCATCGAGTTTACTGTATAGAGTAAGCGAGATGTCAGATGAAAAGCATAAGCGAGTGAAAGACCGTTATACAATGCTATCTTCACCTTCAACATTGACACAAAAATAGCTACTGCGCAGGGTCTTGCAACCAATTCAGAGACACAAATATACGCTGTGAGTATTATAGGTGTGTATGAAGAAAATGTTGGTATACATCTCGGGTTCTTAACATATGAAAATATGTCATGAAAAATAAATCAATTGTATATTAATTTATGTAATATTTTATTATATATAATTTAAATCATATTAACCCATATATGCCCGTATGCCCGTGTCCGGTTTCATTCATCAAGCGACAGATCCGTTTGGAATCGCTTGATGAATGGAATCGGAGATATGTGTCGGGCGAGACTGCTTCCGTGACGAAAATGTTTCTTCCAGACGCAATAGTGGCTTTCCGTACTGTACAACAGGTCCGGCCTGAAGGCGTCCTCACGCAGGTTTTGACAGGGCACGGTGGGTTCTCTGAATACTTGTATCGCTTCAAGTGTAAGGAGAGCCCATCGTGCGTCTGCGATCCAGGCGTGGCAGAGACTGTCCAGCACATACTTGTAGAATGCCCGTTATTTATCAGGGAGCGCTACCAACTAGAAAGTGAGCTGGACAGGAAAATAACGAGTGAGAAAGAAAACTAGGGAGAAGTTTTTGGAGTACTGCACTAGAGTAGCCACTGCGGTTATACGTCGGAACAAAACCTGAAGCGCACCGTGCTTCATTAGTATTTTGTATGATATTTAAATGTAAGCACGGAATGCAGCACAGTCACGTGTAACCGGCAGTACTTCATGTTAGTACCTAAGTTTTTATAGATGTGTAAATTTTTGTGATATTTTTATGACAGACTGCACTATTGTGTTTTTCCTATCTTTAATTGTTAGTATTCCACTGTGATAAATAATGTTGCACTTTTTGCACAAGTTGTGATAAATATTGTATTTCTTTATAAACAGCACTATTTGCACAATTGTTTTCTTTTGTATTCTGAGATAAACAGACCTTCTTGTATTATTTTGTATTTTAACTTTTTACTGTGATCAATAAATAAATCAGACATGTAGTTTATTAAATGAACCCACACAGAATACAAGAAGATGAATGCATGATGAACTTTAGTATGGAGAATAAAAGTGCGAGAGGAATAAAAGATTGACCGGAATGAAAATGTGTTTGCAATTAATAGGCGCCAATTAAGTTGGTGGGATTAGTGTTAAGAAAAAAAAAAAAAAAAAAAACCCATATATGCCCAGAACTACATGGAGATTCTGATTTTCGTTATTTTCAGATATGTTTATGTTAATAAACCCCTATATTATTATTGACTAGTTTTAGTAAAAAATAATTTTGTTTAGTAGGTATTTTAGAGATCTTCGAAAACGAAACAACGGGCATATATCCTACATTATTTATAGGTAACTAGCTGACCCGGCAAACTTTGTTTTGCCATAAAAAGACCAAACATTTATCTACCCTACCCTACCCTACCCTACACTACACTACCCTACCGTACCCTAACCTACCCTACCCTACCCTACATTTTTTTTTTTTTTTTTTTGATAACGCTGGAAAAAAATGCATTACGCATACCCGCCCATCGGGGGAATGGACGGGCTATGTGGGACTCCCCGGGCAAGCCCGGTATACCCACTAAAATAAACCAGCGCACTCCCGCATCGTCTGTGTGGAGGAGGACTGGGAAACCGGCACAGCCTTTACGCCCAGTCCTCCGCCGACGACTGCCCACCATAATGGCGGGCCCCGCACGCCCATCCCTCAGTGGAGGGGCCCGGGAATGACCGTGAGTGATCGGCCATTCCCGCCCGACGAGGGTGGTGATTGTGCAATGCAGACGACAGGCGCCCCCGCACCTGCCGCCCGCTAATCACCACCAGGGGGTGGGCGCAGGCGATCGTACAACCGCCCTCTCCCACCCCCACCGCTGCCTCCTTTTGCGACATGGCGTCCTCGCAAAAGGAGACAACCGCCGCCCAGGCCTCCCCGCTCCCCAGCATGGATTTACCACACCGGGAAGCGAGAGGACCTGCCTGTCAACCTCCTCAGGGCACGGCGCAGCTACGCCCCCGCTGGGCACACCTAGACGGTGTGCCGCGCCGTACCCTCCACCGCACTGGACCTAACGGTCCCCTCCTATGCGGCATCTGGCCAGAATCCGCGAAGGCCAGATGCCGCCATCCGCGTGTGCGGCGAAGCGTCGGGCCCGACGCTCCGCCGCCTCCTCCTACCATCGACTTGTCCCTGCCGACCATCCCACGTCAAAGAAGGGTCGGCAACGACAAGTCGTCCTCCTCGTGGAAACATTTAGAATGCAAATTGACTTCATATTTTAGACAAAAAGTGACTGTTAGGCTTTTGCAATAGGCACATCGCAGCCGCCGGCTCGGCGTTATGCTTTCGTACTGATGTAGGCACATTCGTAGATACCCGTTTGCTAGGTCCCGGACGCTGCTTATCATTGCCATACTTTTGAAGTAAGGTTCGGGCAATGCTACGTCGAAACTCCAGCGTATCTATATTGTTAGAGAAATTGCGAGCTAGCAGGGTAGCATTGTTGACTGCAACGTCTACCAACCAGAAAAGTAAGGGAATATACCACTTTTTGCCCCTCATTGCTATTCGATAGGTACCGATATTTGCATCCAAACGATCAACCCCTCCCATAAAACGATTGAATTGGCATACAAGGTTAGGTTGTGGCACATTTACTCTTTGTTTTTGCGCAGCTAAGTATCTTCTTGCAGTTCGTACAGGCTCCACCCCGTATTCACTGGATAACAGAGTCACTACACTGTTATCATTCCAGCGCACTGCACAAATGCCGCTGTTTAGATCAAGCCGACTATCATGGTAACCTCGCTGTTGCTTCTTGCATAATTTGTCGTCTTTCAAAGGACACTTCTCAGTACGATTACCACGAACTGTACCCGTCACCAAAATATTTTTTTCTTTCATTGTTGTTATCAAAGGTGAAGAAGTTGTCGATGAAAACTGAGAATCTTGTTTCTTCGTAGACTTTCTGTATTTCCGTCATTAGTTTTTGCACAACACATTGTCCTAACCCTGTACTATATGTTTCATAGCGGCCTTGATACGGGTCGGCGTATAAGCAATATCCTAAGCGCAAGGCTGCAATCCACGTTTTGAAGCCAAATCTAATAGGCTTGCCCATGATATGCTGCTTACAACCGTGTCTACCATACCACCTGCTACGTTCTATCCTTACATACATCTTTTGCTTCACTCACGTTCATACATCTAGTCATAAACGCACGCCAGTTATGGGTACTGCGCACCTGGCCTTTCTAAAGAACTTCACCAATAAGGTTTATGTATGTCTTTCTAGAGCGTCCCCTCCCGGCGAATCCGTAATGCAACTTTTTAAATAATGCCTTTGACTGCATTATGACTGGACATAGATACAATTTTAAGTCGGTAGCGTTGATCTTCTCGGCGGGATGATACCTTCCACGGACTTTCTTTTTCTTTTTTTTTTTTTAGCGTGGAGAAATGCTCATGCATACTGCACTACCACTGGGAGATAGCGCAGTTATGTGGGACTCTAACCGACTAAAACTCCACGGTGTCCTCCTGTACCGCTTATGGCGGGAACACGGGTACGCGTTAGCACTCACCGCGAACCCGCCGCGGCTGTCCGTCACCGGACCCTCCTCGGGGGAGTACCCCCCATCACCGGCGCACCAGAACACACTGTGCGCCGTGACCACCCCAGGGACCAAACTAGCACATGGGTGCCAGACGACCCCGTGTATGGCACCCTTGGTCCCTTGTGACGGGTCAGGGTCAATGGCCCCGCCACCTACCATTTTTCGGCCGCAGGGGATAGGGAGAGCGGTCAACGCTATACCGGCACTCCTCGTCCCCTGCGGCCCCACCGCGTCCGCCATCAGACGGTGGCGACCCCGTCTAGGCCGCGGAAGGTAGGGAGAGCGGCGCACCGCAATACCGGCACTCCTCTCCTGCCGCGGCCTCCAACCCTCAGCCGCGATATCGTATGGGTATTGGAGACCCCATACGACATCGCGGCCCGCCTCAGATGCGATGTCGCCTAGGCAGCACCGCAACCTACATTTTGGCCGCTACGTCGTCGGCTTATTGGCAAAAGCCCTGACGAGCGGCCCCTCCTCGGGTTCCTCTTTGCTTCACCGTGGGTGACCAAGCCACGGTTACTGAGCCCCCCCGCATCGACAAAGCGGGAACCCACCGGGGGGGACCTTAGAGCATTTAACCTATGGAGATGGCATAGCTGAGCGTACCCCTCTGCCAAAGTCGCTTGGCCATATGACCATACGCGTTATATAAAACTAGTTCATTCGCCGACCGCCGCCATTGTGTATCGTATTGTGTCGCAAGTAAGTTCTCCGAAAAAATGGTTAATTGTGCGGTTTCCTCTTGCAAAAAGCGAGCTGCCACTTTCAATTTGCGAAGCCATGGTGTTTCCTACCACATATAAGTATAAATTATACATCAACATAGTTTTATTTAAGAACAATGTCGAAATAATGGATAATGCCTTTACGATAGAAAAATTCAGTGGTACTTTGGTAGCACAAACGCAGTACAGGGGCTGACACGGTAGCGATGTGCATAGTGCTGGGACAACGTGAATGAATGATTGATAAATTAAATGATTTTTTTGAATCAGTATGTTCAGTATCAAAATAATTTTGTTTGTGTTTGTTTCTGGCCAAGTCAGGTTGAACTAAAAAAATATATCATTTATAAATGTCTATGAGAATAGATTTAAATTCTTTTCTTTTCAAGTTTTAGGCTAATAAAAAGTAAGTTTGTTTGTTTCGTTAGTGAGTTTTCAATCATTTTTTAATCCCCGACGGAAAAAGAGGGGTGTTATCAATTTGACGTGAATTGCTGTGTATCTGTGTGTCTGTCTGTGGCATCATAGCTTCTAAACCGATGAAGCGATTTAGATTTTTGTTTGATACCTCTATCGAGATGAGACTATCGCAGCCATGGTAGTTACAATGACAACCCCACTGCACATCAATTCGAAGCCATATACAATTGCGAATGTTAAAAATACTCAAATGTTCGTTTATCCTTTTTAACCAAAAAAGTTGATCCACAGAAATGTGTTAGACATGTATATAATAAACTGGTAGGTACATTTAAAAAATCAGTGATTGCCTCTAGGCGTGATCATTGAGACATGTTTATGAACTAGATTATGGCTATGAAACCATACACGTATGTTTTCCTATATAAGATATCAAACTAGCTTAGCTAGGAAACACTGTACTCAAATAGTTTTAAACAAACGAAAAACTGACGTGTTAAAGTGTTACATAAAAAAGTGTCAAATAAAAGTCTATCCGGTTGATATTATTGACTAAAAATAAATTCAATCGTTCTTTTTTTAGTGTATCTTAAATTCTCCTACCTTTCTTACCTACCTACGTAGTTTAGCAGACCACAAATCATATTGCGTATTTTTTTTATTTGTGAAATTAATTACTTAAGTTTATTATTATTTAGTATAACAAAAATAAAACAAATTACATTTTGCTCATTCATTCATGCATTAAAATGAATTTCCAGTCATTCTTTGTATCACATCACTAGCACTTTGTATCTGTTGTCATAGGATTATTGCGTAGATACACACAAATTTGTCAATATGTGTGTGTTTTTTGATTGTGGGTTATTATTTTTTCGTGTGCGTTTGTAGCAATAGGATGCATGTATCTGTGAGGGATTGTCATTTTTTTGTAGTGTGCTGTATGTGTTTTCCTCGCCTCCCGCAGAAAGTGGCAGAAAAATTTGTTCGGTGATTCGCGGCTTGCCGTCTCCATAGGTTAAATGCTCTAAGGGGGGGACCTTCCACGGACTACCATTTCAATTCGGCAGCGTTGTATTTCTCGCAGGGATCACGGGTAAAAAAATTACCGGTGGTACCTTCCAGGGACTACGGAAGGGACCACGGGGAAAGAACGGTTTTTTTTATTTGAAAGATGACTTTGTCGAGAGCGTTGTTAGCTATTCAAGCAAAGGCTTGTCAAAAGTTATCCTTTGAATACCTAGTTAGAATTACTTGTTTCTATCGACAATCGACAGTGTAGTTTAAAAAACATGATTTCATCCATCCAAGGACTCCATCCGAATTTAAAACCACGAAGAGAAAAACGAAATATTATTTATGCTAAAATTATTCAAAGAAATGAAAGCTTGCTATTTCTTTGAATAATATGGGATTGACTGTAAAACATCTATCATAAATCGCTAGAGTGACAATAAAATAAAAGTACCTATGTGAGGAATATACATGCCGAGTTTGTTGAAATATAGCCTAAAGAAGTGGGTAGAGTCTGGCAAATGAAAGTAAAGACTGAAAAAGCGCGGCAAATTTAAAAAAAAATCAGCATAGCAACCCCAAAACTAGTATGAAATACCTGGAATAACCTAATTTGATACTTTACAATTATTTAATTTACTTCGTCTAAATATAAATACTATAGGTACTTTAGGTAGGTAATACTTTAGATATTAAGTATCAAAGATAAATAGTGATTACGTATTAAAACAAAGTATCAACTTATTAGCGTCATACTAACTTATGAAATCTAACACAACACGTAAACAATCTTGTTATTGTTCGAATTCGTCGTCTTTCTCCTGTTGTTTTTCTTGATATTTAGACATCACGCGAAACGATGTGAGGGATTTACTTATTAAAATATACTCATGACCAGAGATATCGCTACTTTTAATTGTTTTATTCATTTTTCACTCAATAAATGCTATTATCAAGACCACAACAAATCACCAAAAATTGATGTTGACATTAGTATAGCATTGCCATATAAAAAGTTTGCAAATAATTCGAGTGTCTACTTTCGTTTGCCAGACTCTAGTAGCGTTCTAGTCCTATGAGTCGATGCCTATTACTTAGTACAGAATTTTACTCGAATATTGCCAGTTAGATTATAAGTCATAAGTAATTTATTTCATAACAAAATATACATTGTGTCGAAATTTTAAATACGTAAAAAAAAATACAAACACCACAAATAGGTAGATTACACTCAAAAAATAAAAAAAATAATTAAATAACAATAACTTTCAATAATAATAATTCGTAATAAATTAACAGTAAAATGAAAATGTCAGATATAAACATTAAATAATAAAATAGACACAGTCAATTACAAAAAAAAAAGACATTAGGTAGTAGATTAACAAATAAATAATGATAATCCAGAACAAAAAATACAAGTCAATTTAAAAATCAATGAAAAAGATAAAATTATAAGAAATTCAATATTATGTCACAAATCCTAAATAATTATCCATGTTATATCAATTCGAGTCAATTAAAAATTCAATGTCAAAGAAAAAATAAAAATATGTCAAAATATGTCACAAATACCATTACAATTTTAAAATAATAATCTATACAAAAATAATTCGAACCAAAAAAAAAAAATTCAATGTTAAAGACAAAATTATAAAAAGTTCAATAATATGTCACAAATTCTAAACAATTATCCATGTTATATCAATTCGAGTCAATTAAATAAAAATAAATTAAATGTCAAGAAAAATTATAAAATGTCACAGTATGTCACAAATACCATTACAATTTTAAAATAATAATCCAAATTAAAATAATTCATCCAGATTATGGCATCTATGGTTATTGTTGATGCAATAAACACTCTGAGCAACATGCTCTTCATGGTCCGGGTCGAGAGCATGGGGCACGATCGATAAAAGATTGAACTTGAGGTAAAAGCTTTCAAGTTGCGATGAATACCTACGTTATTCTATACGCGTGTACATAATATAGGTCTCTTTACAGGTACACACCAAGCAAACATAAAAGTGATAACAAAGAAAGATCTTAAAGCCTGCTGCCAAAAATTGTATCCCACCTTTAAAAAACAAAATTCAATTTAAAGCAAAATATAAGTAAACAAGATTTGCAGTAAATGAAAACAGCCACAGTAATTTACTGTAGAAAAACGGGAAGACCTTTACCACGGTTAAGTTTATAAGGATTTAAGGCTTCAATTTAGACTGGCCTCACACTTTTTACTACGCCGTAAAGAAGTTATAAAAATAAACCTTATCCCTGAATTAAACGGTATAGAAATTCTGCAGCTGTGAACCAATGAAGAATATAAAATCCGGCCAAGTGCGAGTCGTAATCGCGCACGAAGGATTCCGTACCATTATCGCAAAAAACGGCAAATAATACACGTTTGTTGTATGGGAGCACCACTTAAATATTTATTTTATAGTGTTTTTAGTATTTTTTATAGCGGCAACAGAAATATATCATCTGTGAAAATATCACCTGTCTAGCTATCACGGTTCATGAGATACAGCCTGGTGACAGACAGACGGACAGTGGAGTCTTAGTAATAGGGTCCCGTTTTTATCCTTTGGATACGAAACCCTAAATACAAAACTGCCGATGTCTTCGTTTTTTGTTTTAGCATGTATATATTCCAGTCATTTCAGCTGAAAGACGTCTGCTGCTTGGCCTAGGCCACTTAGGACTCCCACGGCCCTCACGGTATCATCGGTCCACCTTATTGGCCTGCTGAGTCTGCGTTTACCGGGATGCTGTTGCAACTGAAGGACTTTTTGATTCCACATGCCATCCGTTCTGTGAGCAATGTGCCCTGCCGACTGCCAAAAAATTACAATTCTTGGGGTAGGTATATCGGTTACCATGGCATTTGTTGTCGCTAATTTGTTTTTTTCCAACAATTAAAAAAAAAACATTATGTAGGGTTTGGTACATCATGTTTTTGTCAAGCGTACCATTTGCGAGATCCTATATGCTTTCAAAGTCGAACACAATTTTTTTACGGGGTCATAAAGTGTTTGTTGATCGGTATGTATGTAAGTATGTATGCATGTGTGCATTTATGTTTATTTGTTCCCTCATAACTTCTTAAGGCGGATACAGACATTGCGAGCGCACGGCGCTCATCGCATGCTTCGCAAGGTGTGGACGTTCATATTCGTGAAGAGACATGTGCTACGACGAATCAATTTAAAGCAAAAGGCGTCCGTTGCGAGCAACGGGCGTGCGTTGCGAGGCGTGCGCGGCGCATGCCTCGCAATGACTGTATCCGCCTTTAACAACATAGGTACTTATCATAATTTTACAAATGAGGTTTCGTTGGAAGTGTCGTTCTCTCTTGACTTAAAGACCCAGATTGTAGGGGAACGCAGACTCCGACAGGGAATTCCACTCCTTAGATGTAGGTACGCACAATGAAAGTATTCCCAAAATGTTTTGTACGTATGAGAGGGATGTCCACAATGTACCGATCGCGCATTGCCGTACGAAACCAACACACACACACGTGTGTGTTCTTGTGTCATTAGATTATGTAATTCCATCGCACACTCCCCGAAATGCAACCAATAAAAAACCGATAAGCTGGCAACTCGGCGTCGATGTTCAAGGCTCTGGAGATTTGACTCGACCAGTGCCTCATTGGTGATGACCTTCTTGGCCCGTTTTTCGATCGGCTCAAGTGCCTCAAGCTGGTATTTGGCAGATCCGTCCCAGATATGAGAACAGTACTCCATGCATGATCAAACTTGCGCTTGATAAAACTTGAGCAGCTGTTCTGGCGTGAAGTACCGTCTCATCTTAGCCAGGATGCCCAACTTTTTTGCCACCTGCTGAGCCTTTGCCTCAATGTATGGGCCAAAATTTAGGGCCTATGCCAACGTAAAGCCAAGAAGCTCAAGATGGTCCATTATCGGCACGGTTACACCACGGAAGGAATGAGCCTGGTGGAATTGGCTCCTTTTAGCGGAGAAAAGACACGCTTGGGTTTTAGCAGCATTGAACCTGACCAGATTGGCATCGCCCCATTCGGAGACTGCCTTGAAGGACAAGTTCAAGCGGTCCACCATTGCCCCACGGAGAGACCGGCTCTGAGGCCCAGTAGAACGTGCGCTGGACAAGTACCTCTCAGCAACAGTGCTGTCGTCTGCATACCCAAAGGTATTTAGTAGATCATTTATGTGCAACAAGAATAATATTGCTGAGAGTACCGACCCCTGAGGGATCCCAATATCCAATTGATCCGACGAGTAGCCACCGATAACCAGTCGAATGGACCTATTCCTCAGGAAGTCTGCAATCCAATCACACAGACCACCGGGCAGACCGATTTCGGTGGAAGCCGTATTGCCGGTCACTTAGGTTTTCGTTAGCTTCAATGTATGCCAGGAGCTTAATATTTAGTATCATAGAGATGGCTCCGTAATTGGCCGGGTTAGCTCGAGCAGTGGGTTTCCTGGGTACGGGCTGCACGTTAACGTTGCTTCCAAGCATTTGGCTTTTTTCCAGTCTCATATGAAAGGCAAAATAGACGTGTCAGGACCGGAGACATTGTCTGACAACAGAATGTAGTACTCTATTCCCTGTCGCACCACATCCGTCACGGCGTCCGTGCACAACGAAGTATCAGCCGAAGAAAAGCAAGTAGGCTGCCAAGAATACTCCTAGTACTAGTTAACTACTTATGGCTTAAGAGATGCAGGTTAGGCTACATACATGCACACATAAGTTCACTACAACTTGTCAAAGTGTTGACCTTCCTCACTCATACTCACAACAACCGATCAGCCTACATAATCAGTTCCTATAGGTAGACAGGTAGGTACATGTAAACTATCATCTAAGCTGACCCTAATCACTAAGCTCTCTCAATTATGAGTAGGTAAGTAGGTCGGTAATAATTCTAGCTGCATGTCATGAGGGGTACGTTGACAGTTTCTTCCTGCCTGCATTCGGTGTATGAAAATCTTGACCATACATGTCTTTCATTATACGATGCAAATGGCGATGCCAAAAACGTACACGCTCAAAGTGATAGAGACATGAAGTAGCTTCAGCAATGGGGATGTTAACTTAAATTTTGTTTTTTGTCCGTCTATACCAATACCAATATTATAAAGAGGAAAGATTTTTTTGTTTGTTTGTTTGTGTGTTTGTTTGTACCGAATAGGCTCCGAAACTACTGGACCGATTTCAAAAATTCTTTCACCGTTGGGAAACTACACTATCACCGGGTGACATAGGCTACTTTTTATCCCTTTATTCCCACGGGAAAGGGAACTACGCGGGTGAAACCGCGAGGCGTCAGCTAGTCAGATATATTAATATAAACATAAAGCGACGAAGATATAATGCGTTGAAATATCGTGTGACGTAACGCCGTTAGTACACTTTATACTGACATAGTGACGTCACAAGCCCCACTCCTAAACTTTGATGCGCATTATCTTTGGAAATTTATATTGATTTGGTAAAGCAAAAAATACGTGTCCAATATTATTTGATAATCTCACTGACGGACTAAATAGAAATATCATTTTTCTACCCAGGAAACGTCCCTATTTCCATTTATTAGTTTACTATGCCATAGTCGCGAATTCTCTGTAAGGTTCCTTTTCCTATTTGAGTTATCTATAGACTCTGCTATACTATGTGCTTAGATGCATACTGTAAAAGGTTACCTGCTGTGGAAGCACCTAGAAAGGTTGAATTTAGTCTCATTTGAATTGAGAACAAATTATTATTAGACTAACAGCCGTTTTCTAAAAGGAGGTTATTTTCCTGCCTCGTAGTACCACACACGGACACTCATACTACCAAGGGCTGTTTAAAAACTCGAAGGAAGCAACACACTTTAATCTCCGACATTTCCCCTTCAATCACGAAACATTTCCTGCAACCGGAGACAATAATACTCGTCGAAGTGTCTTGCGGACGGAAAATAAATCGAAACGATTTTCATCACATCACATTTATTTAAACTTTATTCGTCATGATATAAAAAAACGGCTTTGGGGTCCATGCCATTTAACTCAACAAAAAGCATTTTTTTTTTTTTTTTTTTTTAAATCAAGGATCGCTGAATCCTGATGCAGGTCATCACCATGTTTCGCAGTGTTGGTAGGATTTGACGTACCTATGTAAACACCTATGTGAATTCACTCTGCATTTTCAGTCCAATTTGCACACTCATAGCGTGCAATGAAATAACGGTCTAAATCCGAATACCAGAAATATTTCATGATAAAAATATTCACAATAGAGAACTCTAAAATATTATGTCGTACTATCGGCAAACTTGATTCTTAATCCATACTAAGCATATTTTAATACAGATTTTTTTAATGATTTAAAACAAATAACTAGATTTTTGCTTAACTTTGTATATATTTCCTTGGCTATAAACTTGTTATTGATTTAAATAAGACAGTTGGTTCCTACATTCATTAACCATACCTACCCCAGTATTCATTAGAAACATCCATGTGTATTATAAGTTGTCCGTGTGTGTATGCAAAGTCACATTTCAGTTCATTATGATTCATCTGGCTGGAGTCCCACCTTTCCGTGACTAGATTTCCTGAAAGAGTGGGTAGAAGTGTAGGTACGAACAACCACATTTCGCCAGAGATATTGTAAGTCATTAGAGACGAGCCAGCACACATCCAAACTGACAAGAAAATTGGTTGTTCCGGCAAGTGAATTCGGCAAGGCGAAGGGTTTGACCGCCATCAATCTCGACCAATCACATGCGAGATGAATGACGTGATGTGGATTTCCGTCTGTGCGATTGGTGGATTGATGGCGGTCAAACCTTTTGCGTTGCCGTATTCACTTACGCAATAAGGCTGCGGGGATGGGGGATCAAACCCTGGACAAGCAGTTGAATCGACTGGATTACCGCACTAATCGCGATTGGAATATACCAGAATGACAGAATATTCTGGGCAGTAGGACAAACAAATTGTAGGCAAGAACAGAATGCCTCAATGGTGACCCCTATCATTAATTAATTTCATAGCAATAAGCAAAGCAGAATGTCCATTTTGTAAGGGAACTTGGGCCCCTTTGAAATAATGATTGTATCTTAATTAATTTGGTTGTATATTGTAGAAAAAACATGTCATAATCATAATTAGAAAACATTTCTATTTATTTTTCGTGGTTCACGAGATATAACAATGTTTCTGTTCTTGAAATGAAGTCTTATTACAATGCAATAAGATGCATACAAATGTCTAAGTGAAGGAACCTGATCTGTTATTGCCTGTACCTATAAAGTAAAGGACACGGATGGAAAAAACACAAAATTTGAATCCTATTTTTTGGTTATATTGAAATCGCAGACACGATACCTCATAAGGGGCTTGTGTATAGGCAATCTCCTTTAACCTAAAAATAAACACGAGACTGAAATATATAATATAGTTTGCAAGTTACAACCAATATCAATTTCTGTAACTACTGACTAGACTAGACGCGAATGTGGGATTAAGCGCAAACTAATTCAAACTTCGTCGTATTCGTGCCCTCCATATACATTCAGTGAAGGAATCCGATAGCTGGCAATATTCGGATATAACTAAGTAGGTACTCAGAGTTTTTCGCAGAAAAGTTCTATTTTTACTCTCCTTTTTTAGCTTGACTTGGCTTGTAGTGTTCTCGTCGCAATTTCGTTGTTGACACTTATAACATGACGACTATTAGACTATAGAACAGGTATTAGCTGAATTTGTTGGCAGAGGTGTGAATTACTTACACCCGTATTATTCCTTGAAATCAGATATATAGGTATAGTACACCCACATGTCATCATTTATAAGTTCCATGTATTAGTGGGCGAGCCCGTCGTCATAAACACGGCATTAACACTGTCTTAGACTATAGAACAGGTATTGACCGAATTTGTTGGCAGATGTGTAAATTACTTACACCCCTATTATTCCTTGAAAGCAGATATATAGGTATAGTACACCCACATGTCATAATTTATAAGTTCCATGTATTAGTGGGCGAGCCCGTCGTCATAAACACGGCATTAACACTGAGTGGTCTGGTACTGGGTATGTTCTATTGTCAAAACCATGTTTGAATCATTCTGAAATCGAGCCAGAGTGAGCATGGCACAGAGCTGTCACACTTGTAAAAGCAAGCCAAACGAGGCCACCAAAAAAAAATTGAGGATAATTTGCACATTCATACCTCTCTAAACAGACAGAAATTCATTTCAGTCTCATTCAACGCGATATTTTTCACATTTTATGAAGGTACAAAAGACGCGCAAATTATAACGCGGACAATAGACCTGCGGAAAAACGTGAAAATCTTGTATATTATGTTATAAGCCTACATATTTTATATTGGAAAAAGGGATTTTTATTATAATCATCCCGTACGTAGAAGTCCGACATTAAATCATATGAAATCATAAATATTTTACGATGTTCTGTTAATTTCATGAATATTTCAAGCATTTTCATGTTTCAAGCGAACAATTCTTTGTTTCGTATCCAATGTATTATGTTGTATTCCAGGAAATTCTTCAGGATTTTACTCGATTATCTTGTTTCCTATTCCTGAAGTCGTTGTATATTATTTGGTTAAGAAAACGTCGCGAATGTGAGAACAAATAAACACCGTCAGGTGAAAATAAACAGACAAACACGGCGTCTTTGTTTGTTTTGTCCCTTGACTCTACTCGTCTGTCGAGTTTTGATCTGACACAGACATTCAGGTATTTTTCCAGTAAATTCAATTATCTAGCGTAAATTATTTGATGTTCGCCTTCCCACTTCGGTGCTAAATCAAATTTAAAGTCCTCTTGTTATATTAAACGTTTAAGGATATCGAAAAATAGAAGGTGCTTACCTACCTAGATATTGCTAGATTAAATTTAAATGATTTAGTTTTTTTAAATGACAGTGTTAGGAACAATGGCACATACAATTAGTATCTCTATCGCGCTGGGGACCAAAGTTGAAGTTGAGGTACCTAGATATGTTTCTGCAAAACTCTTACCGAGGTATTTTCAAAATATAACTATACATTCATTATTCAGTTAATTTTAATACTCTTCAGAAATTATATCTGCGAAATTTTGTTATATAAATTAGTTTTCTATAAAATGTATTCAATTACTTATTTCTAATATAACGAAAATAATAACGTAAGGCAGTATAAATAGTAAAATAATTCCAAAAGCAAAATTAATTTAATTACCAAGAAACAAAGCTGTAACAACTCAATATAGCCTTTTCAGAGGAATATTAATTTATTAGTTTTAGTGTTACTGTTGTACTTATAGATATGCATTAAAATTATTTTCCCCTAGGATATTTCTTCAAATTTGGATTCTCTAACAGGCAAAAATACGAGGCCATGAAGGAGTTCTCTCAAATATTTGTTTCGTCTGGGAATCGAACCTATTATAGCTATGGTTGGTAATCAATCTTTCAGCCATTACAAGATGATGAAAGCTAGGCTATACATGAGTTTGAATCGATCATATAGTTGGTAAAGTGAAGTTCGCGGTTATTTTACAAGCTTTTATTTAACATGCAATATAATGTAAGTGTGTTCGGATCATTTCTTGCAACTGAATTTTGAAGTATTTATCCGCCACCGATTAAGATTGAATTTTGCATGCACGTTTAGTTTGGATGACAATGCATGCTTAGCTAAATGACATCATTTCAAATTCAATATGGCGGACGGTCCAAGATGGCGGATTAGTTATTTTATGTAAACTGCTATGATATGGGTATCAAACGAAAATATTTGACGAGAAGAATACGATTGTTTTAAAAAAAAGTTTTTAATGAATCATTTTATAATTATTTTACTTAGGATCGTTTCTGAATTGAGTGTTTGTGGTTAATAAGAGTTTGACAAATCCTACTGAAATGCCAAAGATTGACAGACTTTCAGGCTAAAGTAGAGTTTGACAAACACTGAACTTCAAATACTTATATTCCGTCCAGCCTTTAATTTTACACTTGACAGCTTAAAAACTTATCATTAAGTGATGTCCTAATGCGTTATTCGATTTCTTACAAAAATTGACTTTTTTACGAAGCAATTTTAATCGATTTAACGCATTATTCTTTTATGTTTGCTCAATATTTTTTAATGTTTTTTAAACGTATGTTCAAATGATTATGTTTTATGTATTAAAATGAACTATTACATTTTGAATAACATTTAACTATATAAATGTATAATCTTTATACAATATTCACCATCATTACCCAAACTATTGAAAAACAAACTAAACATGGTGTTATTTGCTGATTCCTTTGATTTTTTAAATAAATAGACGTACGAGTAACGTTGATGACGTAAATAACGCCTTAGGAAAGTTTCAAAATTGGTTCACTGCTAATAATTTACTTTTAAATTCTAAAAGGCTAAGTGCGTAAAATTTGACTTGCCGAATGTCAAAAGTACTGATTGAGTACTTTGACATTCGGCTAAGCAAACTTCCTTTAAACAGGGAGAAGCTAGAATTCGTCGATAAAACCGTTTTGCTGGGGATCACGCTAGACTCAAGGTTACAATGGCTAAGATCGGCAGCTTATGCTGTTAGACAAATTCGTCAATTTACTAATGTAGATAAAGCGAGGCTGGTCTATTTTAGTTACTTCCATAGTATTATGTCTTACGATATCCTACTATGGGGAAGGACTGCAGACATTGAGTAAATTTTAATTCTGCAAAAATGAGCCATCAGAGCGATATACAATCTTCACCGGCGCGATTCTCTAAGGGAACTGTTTCAGGACATTAGCATCATGACGGTACCTTGTATTGACGATTGATTTTTATGAAAACATCATGTACGTTGGAATTAATTTACATTTTTTTAGTAGAAACAGCGACAGACATTATGTTACTAGAAATAGGGACCAATTCATTCAAGCAGGTTTCAGACTGGATAAAGTAGCGTCATCGCTTATGGGGTACTGTATAAAATCTTACAATAAATAAAATACCTCCCCACACTTTAAAATTTGTATAAAACGCACACTACGCAGGCAGGCATATTGTAAGTTGGGAGATTACATCGCTGATAAAAAATGCTTGGCTTAATGCCGGTCCTGCTCCGCAGCCACTAGGACGCTAAAACAAGTGATGGTCAGAAAAGTTTTGAAGGATTGTTGGATCTGCTGAAGACTGTATGAATATAAACTGCCGAGCAATGAAAAAGTTCCACCCACAAAATGCCGACAAACACCTTAATATCTCCTAAGACATAGAACCTAGCTTCATAAATTAAAAAGTATAATGAAATCTATTGTATTATGCAATCTTAAACTCTTTTCAATACTGGTCTTTTTGAAGCCATGGATAAAGACGGTAGAAAAACAAAATTTTGGGGTTTGAAAATTTCGGAATACATTTGTTTCGCACGTGTTTTTACATCGTTCTCACATATATGTAATTTTCCAACAAGAATGATGTAACCAAATACTTGTCTTTTAAACTTATTGATGGTAAAGAGTGCCCGTGGAGTTTCTTGCACATTATTCTCTATAGAGACATAAACTGACGCTTGATAATGTGCAAGTAAATTCATCTTTTTTTTTGTTTGACAATTCAAAAGTACCTCTAAGGTTTAATTGAAATAAACTATTTTGATTCCTATTTTTTAATATTTAACCTTACTTACATATCTCATTGATAATTTGGTTATTATGTTTTATGATAATAACATGCAAATATTTATTTTTTACTGATACATAATTTGATTCATTTGTGAATTCTAATTAATCGGCATATCGGGGCTCGGAAAAAGCTCCTCACTTCACTATTGTAAGCGTCCATGAATCATTGCATTTTATTGTTTATGGTTGCCTGTTAATAATTGTGGAATTTTATAGGCGTGCTTATGTTAAATGTAAAATTAAAGGCTGGACATTTAAGGTTAGTCCGTTCTCTCCTAATTTCGGATATCCCAGTATAGGCCACTCTAGATTTGCAAACAGAAGGGGATTAGAAATAGCCCGCTAATTCCGACCCTCAAAGAAGATTAGTTCAAATTCCGAACACTAGTAATGGCTTTCGTGTTGCAAATCGGAAAACTAATGGGACAATAATTTACGACTAAGCTATATAAATACGTAGGACAAGTATTAATAGAGCTTCCAATATTGCTGAAGTGAGTTTAGATCTAACAGTTTATCGGTTTGTTAAAGTAATATTGAAAGATAGTTTCGTTAACTTGTGTTAAACTAGTTGGAAAGTTGGATCTATAGCTGTTTGGCAATACTTTGTAATGTAACATCCTTATTCCCCTGTGTTTAGTTTTTCAAAATCTACTACTCCTGTTCTTGTTCTTGTAATGTAATGTTTGTATGTCGTTTTGTGGCAATTAAATACTTTTCTTTCTTCAATTTATGTTTGGATAAATACATGATCTTGTATCTTGTTATTGTATCAACAATGACATCTTATACTGTCAAACTGGCGGATGATCATCTAGGAGTGGATCGAAATTGTATTTTTGTTAAGCAATGGGCACAGTCAGCCAGCTGCTAATAAGTGTAATTTTCTTTACACAAATTCCTTTGATCTCTCTGCATTTTTTGTGCAAGTTTTTTTTTTTTTTAAAAATCCCTTAATTCGTCTCAATAGATTATGTAGCGTTACTCTTCTCAACATCGTTCCATTTAATTTCCATGAATAGAGTAAAAGGAAATGCGATTTTTCTTAATTCTTAAGATTACGAAAGGAAACCTCGCGGGTAAAGTACGTATCCAAATAAATTATTATGTCCGTTGAAAGGTTAATTAATGCCGTCGTTAATGAACATGCTTTGAATGCCTACAAATCGGTTTTTATCAAATAATTGTGCTCCAATTTATATTTCATTCCAGTTCGTTATTTTAACGAATCCCAGTTTACATTCAGAGTATGTTTTCGGAAGCCGTTAATGCTTTGTTAAAGTTTTGTAAAGGGAATTAAAAATGAGGACTGAGAGAAGAAAAAGGGTTTTTGTAAACTTGGGGTGTATTGATAAATCTTTCGACAACAACCAAAAACATCACACATATATATATATATAATAAAAACCTTTTTATTTCCGTATCCTTATTGTTACATTTCAAATGTTGTTAGAAGGTATTTGTTAGTATTTTGCTTACTTATTTACTAATTGTTAGTATTATTAGTTTCTTTAAAACCGAATGTGTTTCTTTATAGCGGTTATTTTCTTGAGAGCGGTTATTTTCTAGATTCCGAATTATTTTCTAGGATAGGAACCCCTATTTGGGTATAGGCCTTCTCCAGGTTATTCCAGTTTTCTCTATATTTACCACGTTTTATCCACTCTTTTCCTGCTGTAGCTATGATGTCTTCCAGCCATCGTTTCATAGGTCGGCCTTTTCATCGCAAGGTAAGGGACCTTGCGGAAAAGGCCGACCGTCCATGTCGTCGCGTCTATTGTCCATTGCTGGTCGCTGTTTCGTGCTACATGGCCAGCCCATCGCCATTTTAAGGTTGTAGTGTAGGACGTAAATCAGTTATGTCATGTTTCTTATTAATTCACTTCTTACTTTGTGTATTCTTCTTATTTTTAATAGGATTCTTTCCATCGCTTTCTGGCATGTGACTAGTTTTGTTTTTATTTTAGTGGTGTAAGTTCTCTTCTGGCAACCATAAGTATGAGTCGGTAGAATGCATGTATCCGTAAAAACATCACATAGGACAATTTTAATAAATGCCAGTTTTTGAAACGTAAATTAATTTTATAAATCAAGCGTGCATAAACTACTGTGATATATTGCAATAATAAAAAAAAAAACATGCTGGCGATAAAGAAGTAATCTTTCTATAGCAATTTTTAGTTTCATTTGTTCGCAAATTAAACCGAAAAACAGTGTATCATGAACAGTCAATCACATCACAGTAATTTACGCACGCTTTTACAATTTGGCACATTAATTTTGCGTTCCAAAAACTGAAGATTAGTCTATTATTTAGAATCTAAATACGGATAACGATTTTTTTTTTTGTGGGTAGACAAAGCATAAACATATTTTATTGTGAGCTCTAAGTTAAATTAATATTTAAAATATAATTTTCTAATTTTTAATGAATTAAAACAGTTAATTTTACACTAAACCGCCCCACACCCGCTATATATTGTTATCAAGTCTGCAGCACTGAGAGATACCTGGTTACAGTCACACCACAACATGGACAATAAACTCACTGCCAGTCTGGAGGACCTTGAGAAGTTATTTGGTACTCGTATGCAGGATTATGAAGCAAAATTGCAGAAGGCCATCACTAGTGCTCCATCGGCTTCACCAGACATTTCTTCAATTGCAAGTGAGTTCACGGAGTTCAAGCAGTTTGTTTACCAAGCACTCACCAAATTAAAATCTCAGGTGGAGCTGCTTGCTGTTGGATTTGACAGGCATGAAACTACCATGAGAAGGAAGGTCCTGTTGTTCCATGGTGTTCCAGAGAGGGACAGCGAGAAGTTGATTGACGTGGTCCACAGCATTTTATCTGACAAACTTAAATTGACAGAGAGTAAGGACAAGAATATTATCCATGTCTGTCATAGACTTGGATACTCACAGCAGAAGGCCCGCCCCATACTGGTGCGATTTTTTAAAATGGAGAGCCGTCAGCTAGTGTGGGATAGCAAGAAAGCTCTCAAGGGCACAGGGATAACAATCTCTGAGTTTTTAACACAAGCTAGGCACCACTTGTTTATAGCGGCTCGAAAACATTTCGGCATGCTGAATTGCTGGTCCATGGAGGGCAAGATTGTGCTTATTTGTCCAGACAAGTCCCGAAGAAAGATTGAGACGGCAGGCGAACTTCGCGATTTGATGGCCAAATACCCGTCCTGCTCTGTCGCCGCCGGGGATTCTTCGCAATCTGGGAAACCTGGATCTCCTGTGGTCGCAACACCGGCTGCGCCCGCTAAGAACATTAGGAAGACGCGTCTGCGCAAGTAACATATAAATTGTTGTTTGTATTTTCAGGCCATATTATGTATTACTCCTAAGTTTGGTTGTTTTGCACTAGCGATTCACTATTTCCATTCACAGGCCGGTAGTTCTAAAAGTTATTTTACCTGTATCACCTTAATATTTAATTTATTTACCGTAACGGTGTTTTGTTTATATTTTTACAATGTTTTTAGTTTGACAGAATGAATGACAAGACGTTGTTGCACTGACAGTTGGCATCTGTCAGTTGACATATGTCAGTTGGTTGCATTGCGTTTTGTTTTCTTACATTCCATTCGATGCCGATGTGTGAATCGATTGTTTTTTAAACCTGTTCAATTTCATTATTCTTTTCAATTATAGTTAAAAGTGTATTATTTAAATTTAGTTGTAAAATTTCTGCCAATATACCAGCGAGTTGGGGTGGTTTTCTTATTTGATAGAAAATCTTTTTTAGCGTTTTGAATATTTATATAGATTTTATTTATATTTATTTGTATTACTAGTTAGGTATACTTATATATATTATTATGAATAATGTAGCTGATTTTAATGACAGCTTTTTCTCATGCTCTTCTTCTGATAGTTTTGCTAGCGCGGATAGTGACCCTTCCTTGCCACTCACGTTACACGATAAAATCTCTTCTCTTTTCTCTAATAATCCTAAAAATCTGCATATTGTGCACATAAACGCCCAGAGTGTTCCTGGTCACTATTCTGAACTTCTGGCATCCTTCAGCAGTGCTAACCTGGATGCAATATTGATATCGGAATCATTTTTGAAGCCTTCTCTCCCATCTACGAATTATACAATCCCCGGCTTCGTTTTGATCCGCAATGATAGGACTGGCAAAGGTGGAGGAGGTGTGGCTGTGTACCTGCGGGCTGACTTACCCTACAGGGTGGTTAGTTCATCTCCTTCGCTGTACTCTGAATCGGCTGAATACTTGTTTATTGAAGTATGTGTACATCACACAAAAGTTTTGCTTGCAGTGCTCTACAGCCCTAATCTTCACATTGACTACTTCAATTCTCTTGAAACTACTCTTAGCGATCTATGCCCCATGTATGAGCACATTATTATAATGGGTGACTTCAATACTTGCTTGATTAAAAATGACTCTCGCTCCCTTAAACTCCTTTCACTCTTGTCTTCGTTCAATCTTCAAGTTTTGCCTCTCTCTGCTACTCACTATTTTCCCAATTGTACGCCTTCTTTACTCGATCTAATGATTGTTTCCTCTCCTAATAATGTTTCTTCCCATGGCCAGCTTACTGCTACTTTCTCTTACCACGATCTTGTTTATCTATCCTATCGTATCCGTGTCCCCAAGCGTAAGCCCCAGCTTTTATATCTACGTAACTACAAGGGCATAGACCTGGAAGCATTGAGGCATGATGCCGGCGAACTTGATTGGTCTCCTCTGGTCGGGACGGATGATATCGATGACAAGGTGGAGTGCCTTAATGTAACCATTCTGAACTTGTATGACCAGCATGCCCCTATTCGACGAGTCAAAGTGCGGCATAATCCTGCACCATGGATTACACCACAAATTAAGGAGTATATGGCCCGTAGGGACAAAGCCAAAGGCAGGTTTAAGCGCAGACCTTCAGACCTGAATCTCGCTTATTACAAATCTTTACGTAATCGCTGCAGTCATCTGTGTCAGGATGCTAAGAGGCGCTACTTCCATGAACAACTCAATAACCGCAGTTCTTCCGATATATGGAGATTCCTTAAGTCTGTAGGCATAGGCAAATCGCCTACCAATCAGTGCAAGGATGTGAACCTTAATGATCTCAACAATCATTTCTCTCGTCTTCCGTTTTCTCTTGATAAGCGTGTTAAGGCAGCAACTTTAGAGCGTCTTTCCAGTTTGCCGTTGCCACAATGCCCGACTTTTAACCTTAGCGATGTTACTGAGGATGACGTTAAGAAGTCTGTTTTGGCAATAACTTCTTCAGCAGTCGGTAATGATAAGTTATGTTCCAGGATGATTAATCTTATCCTTCCATCATTGCTTCCTGTTCTAACTCACATCTTCAATCACTCGTTTACCTCTTGCTCTTTTCCGACGGTCTGGAAGCAGGCTCACATCATACCTTTACCTAAAACTAACAATCCTTCTTTATTAACGCACTTTAGACCTATTTCTATTCTTCCATTTCTCTCTAAAGTCTTTGAACACTTAGTTCATAGACAAGTATCATATTTCTTGACGTCAAACTCATTAATATCTCCCTTTCAATCCGGTTTTCGCACGGGTCACAGCACTGTTTCTGCACTTTTAAAAGTAACTGACGATATCCGCTGGGCTATGGAGAATAAGTCCCTTACTGTACTTGTATTGCTTGACTTTAGCAGTGCCTTCAACTCAGTGGATTTCGACATTTTGCTTGGTGTTCTGGAATCCATCAATTTCTCTTCTTCCGCTGTAGCATGGTTCAATTCTTATCTTCGGGGACGTTCTCAGTGTGTTCGCCTTGATGAGTTCTTCTCTGATTGGTGTAGCCTCACTGAGGGGGTTCCACAGGGTAGCGTTCTCTCTCCTCTTCTTTTTTCAATCTTCATTAACTTTGTTACCAGAGTAATCTCATCTAGTTTCCATCTTTATGCAGATGACTTGCAGCTGTATCGACATTTTACTTTAAACGACGCTGGTTCTGCTATTGCGGCTATGAACCGGGACCTGGCATGTATCAGCTCATGGGCTAAGTCATTTGGTCTACAAATTAACCCAAGTAAATCACAGGCCATGGTCATAGGCAGCAAATTCGTTCGCAATGCGGCTAACGTTGCTTCTTTGATGCCTCTATATCTCGATGGTGTGCGCATAGAATTTACCGAAACCGCAAAGGATCTGGGGGTAATCATTGACTCCAATCTTTCGTGGCATGCACAGGTCAACGAAGTCAGTCGGAAGGTGCATTTTTCATTCCATTCGCTAAAGTGCCTTCAGAGTCTATTGCCCTTAAAGACGAAAATTTCTTTGGCGCAAACACTTATTCAGCCGATTATAGATTATGCCGACGCCTGCTACCTGGATGCCACAGAGGAGCTATTAAACAAGCTTGAGCGCCTGCAAAACTTATGCATTCGCTTTGTTTATGGTCTACGTAAGTATGATCATGTTTCTCACCTTCGCAAGGAACTCAAGTGGCTCCCTATCCGTCTTCGCAGGAACACTCGGATTTTATGTCTCCTCTTCAACATCTTACACAACCCGTCTTATCCTTCCTACCTCCGTGAGCGATTTTCTTATGCTCGCCCTAGAGATGTATTATGTAGGTCACATCTTAGATCCCTCCTTAAATCCCATCCTCATAAAACTAGCTATTATTCACATTCCTTCTCTGTCCATGCTGTAAGATTGTGGAACTCACTTCCGCCTAGCATTAGAGATCTAGATACTATCTCGCTTTTTAAAAAACGATTAAAAGAGCATTATCTTTCCTCTCAAATCTGATCTTTATAAGCATATGTATATATATTCAGTATCTATCTATTTTAGAGTTATGTATTTATTTAAGTATATATCACTTATACTATATGTGTATGTTTTTATATCTTAGGTTAGTCGTTCACTTTTGTACTCTTCTTGCTCTCACACACTATTTGTCTACATTTCTTCTTCATATCTCCTTTTCGCGGGTCTGCTGGTAGAAATTTCTAAAGAAATAAGCAGTACCCTTGTACTCCTCTGTCATGATGTGTTTTCTATGTGTATTTTCTGTGTGTACATTAATAATAAAATAAATAAACGATCTAAATTTTATATCATTATCCGTCTTGCCAACCCAACTGGGTTAGGGTGGTTGTCCAATCTACCTGATGTCGTAGATTATCAATATTTTACATTTAACGTCAACTATCTGACCTCCTCGATCCAATAATTGGGTGAAACAGACATTATTATATGGTCAAACAGTCTGTTTGATGATGATCGAGTTGTATTATTTTATTAGGCGAGTCTGGTGGTAAATCCGGCCATAAATTTTGATCGTATCGTAAAAAGACAGTATTGTAGTCCTTATAACCCGTTGACACAAATAACATTTTTGATCTTATACGACTTTTATTAACTCAACCAAACTCAAACTTGAAATTGCTGGGAATTTTTAGTGTTCTAGGTATCCAGGTCCCCCCCCGGTGGGTTCCCGCATTATCGAGGCGGGGGGGCTCAGTAACCGTGGCTTGGTCACCCACGGTGAAGCGAAGAGGAACCCGAGGAGGGGCCGCTCGTCAGGGCTTTTGCCGATTAAGGCGGTACCCCGAGCAAAATGCCGCGCAAGCCGTTTTTGTGCTGTTTTTAGGAGCTATCTACTCGTTATTTAAAAAGAAATATCAATTAATAAAAATACATTAAATTTCTACATAATATTGATTCTAAAATGGTAGATTTAGTTTTTTTTTTAAATGTTGTATATATTTCACTAATCTCCTTTCAAAAAAACATAAAAATGAGAAATAATTATTGATATTATGCATCTCCTCGTAAAGTGTTCATTAATTATTTTTGTACTAACACTAATGGATAGACAATTTAATAACGAACATTTTTGTAGTTTTTTTTTTTCAAAAGACCAAAATTCGATTTTATAAAGATTTTATTCTAAAATCTGGGCGTATTCACTACTGTAATTCATGCGCCACCAGTGCCGCTAGACCAATAGGAATGCTCATATCTCATGCCGATTTTTTGGTCAGGGTACCGTCTTAAGCCGACGACGTAGCTGCCAACTTGTAGGTTGCGGTGCCGCTTGGTAACAGGCGACATCGCAACTGAGGCGGGCCGCGATGTCTTATGGAGCGTCCCAGGTCCCATACGACATGGCGGCTGAGGGTTGGAGGCCGCGGCGGGAGAGGAGTGCCGGTATTGCGGTGCGCCGCTCTCCCTACCTTCCGCGGCCTAGACGGGGTCGCCACCGTCTGATGGCGGACGCGGTGGGGCCGCAGGGGAAGAGGAGTGTTGGTATAGCGTTAGCCGCTCTCCCTATCCTCTGCGGCCTCAAAATGGTAGGTGGCGGGCCTATTGACCTTGACCCGTCACAGGGGGACCAAGGGTGCCATGCACGGGGTCGTCTGTCATCTATGTGCTGATTTGGTCCCTGGGGTGGTCACGGCGTACAGTGTGTTCTGGTGCGCCGGTGATGGGGGGTACTCCCCCGAGGAGGGTCCGGTGACGGACAGCCGCGGCGGGTTCGCGTGTTCCCGCCCTAAGCGGCACAGGAGGACACCGTGGAGTTTTAGTGGGTTAGAGTCCCACATAACTGCACTATCTCCCCGTGGTAGTGCAGTATGCATGAGCATTAACTCCACGCAAAAAAGAAAAAAAAAGGTATCCAGGTCGGGAAAACTTGTGCTTTGTTTTAACTTCCTAGCAGTCTTGATGGTTTGTTTGCCAACGTTGCATGGGAACTAAATCAAAACATAGTAGCTAACACAATAATAAAGAAATACAAAAATAAGTTTGTTACTAACACAGTTTGTACGTATTCTGTGTGTGTATTGTGTTTGTGTTTATGTATTGTTTGTGTTGTTGTTTGTAACAAACGCAGAGACATTTTATTTATAAAGCATTGCATAATAATAAAATATGGTTAGTCGTGTTTACTAACTATATATATAAAATGTCGTGTCTAAATGTGTTACTAACAAAGTTTATTTCGTAATGTGTAATACTAACACAACTATGGATCTTTGGTCTGCAAACAATATTATTATTTTTATATTTATGTGTCCGCTGGCTACCCTTTCGGAAAATTCGGTCGCGATGTTTCGGATTGTTAACTTGTAATATTTATTATGAACGTGCCGTCAATTTGTGTTCTTATATATAAAACGGCAAGTGTCATATAAAGTGCCATAGTTTGGTCATCGTCTGGCGAAACAGCGACCTATATATTTAGTATTAACTTCTGCCCGCAGCAGCGCCCGCTTAAAAGTCAGTGCTCGGAAGCTATTCCCAGGGAACGTACGTGGGACACTCAGAAAGTGTTGCGAAACTAAAAAAAATTGTTCTATACGTACATATATTTTTATTAAATCTTTTCAAAGTACTTTCCACCAGCCTCTATACAAAGATTCATGCGCCTAAACCAGTTTTCAAAACACTTTTTCCAGTCCGCCGCAGACACCTCGTTTACAGCCTGCTCGAACGCAGCCAGCGCATCTTCCGGCGACGAAAATTGTATCCCTTTGAGCTGATTTTTTATTTTTGGGAATAAAAAGAAGTCACACGGTGCTAGATCAGGGCTGTAAGGAGGGTGACCCAGGAGTTTGACTGGCGTGCTGTCCAGGAAGTCCCTCGTTTTGAGTGCGGTGTGCGCAGGTGCATTGTCGTGGTGGAGCAGTAGCCCGCGGAGCCCTGTGTTTGGTCGCTTGTTGCTTATAACAGAGAAAACTTCTGGCAAACATTTGGTAGTATACCATTCGGCATTAATGCTTCTTTGATCCCGTAAGGGAATTGATACCAAGTGGCCAGTCAAATTAAAAAAGCTAGCGATCAAAATCTTACCCCCGCTTCTAGATCGCTTCACTTTGGTAGGCGTTGGCTCATTTTGAAACACCCAAACAGTCGACTGGCGCTTGGTTTCTGGGTCGTATTGATAAATCCAGGACTCATCACCTGTAACGATGTCGTAAACACGCCGAGACGAGCCTGCTTCAAATTTGTTAAGCACATCACGGCACCATTCCACCCGGGCCTGCTTCTGAGCATCGGTGAGGTTGTGCGGCACCCAGCGTGACTATCCTCCTCACGCGAAGATGGCTGTGTAGAATCTCGTGAACGCTTCCCGATCCAATCTTCAATATGTGTTGAATCTCCTGATATGTAATTCGCCTATTGTCTTGGATTAAATTTTTCACTGCTAGCACGTTTTCTTCGGTAACAGCCGTCAAAGGGCGACCGCTTCTTTCGTCATCCCCCAAAGTTGGTCGACCGCGCTTGAATTCGTTATACCAACGATACACGGTTGCCTTGGAAGGGCCTTCATCCATGAATGCCATTTGAAGTCTATCGTACGATTCATCCGGTTTCAGGCGACACTTGAAATCGTATAAAATCATAGCTCTAAAATGTTCCCGGCGCAGATCCATATTTCAGTGAGACACAATACTTTGAATTAACTCGCAAAAAATGTGGAGGGAAATTTTGAAATTGGAACTTACTTATTTTTACTTATAAATAATCATATTTTCGAAAAACATTATAACTGGCCAGTCTCCCATATATAAAAACTTTTTTTCGCAATACTTTCTGAGGGGCCTGGTATATCCAGATTATGGGCGACCTTTTCACCTTTCTCGCCCCCATAGGGGTTCAATTTCGATATTTTCTTTATTAATCCTAGTAAGTGGCATAATGAAAACCTCTGTACAAAATTTCATCTTTCGAGGTCCAAGAGCGTTAATGAGTCAGGAATTTTCTTTTATATGTATAAATAGATAGAGAGATAAAAGATATAACCATCGTACGTTATGTGATGTGTAAAGACTTTTACAGTACAACTATTTTATTAATGTCCCTCGGCAAACTTCGTGCTTCGTCAGTCGTCGGATTTCTATCAGTTGCCCTTGGCACTTGGCGCAGACCGGACGCTCTCAGTCAACTTGGAAGTGTCGTTCTCCTTGCGTCGTGTTCCACAGATATTGAGGGTCGTGACCTCCCTTCTGCATCACCTTCTCTCGAATATTCTTTCTCCATCTGTTTCTGTGTCTGGCGGTGTGGAGGGCGTTGTAAACTGTAGAGTCAAGAGCGGTGCGGATCTGGTCAGACCAATGTATCGGGCTGCGTCCACGAGGCCTTTTCCCATCTACTTTGCCGGTCACGATGAGTCTCTCGAGGTGTCCACCGTCTTTCCTTGCAATGTGGTCGAAGTATTCCAAAATTCTGCGCAAACACTCGGATGACAGCAGCGAGGAGATTTTGAGTTCTCGCAATATGGAGACGTTAGTCCGAAATGCTGTCCAAGGGATACGTGGCATCTTTCTCCAGCACCACATCTCAAAGGCGTCGATGCGTTTGCGGTCTGCAGCTTTCAGTGTCCAAGTTTCAGCGCCATACGACAAGATCGAGATGACAAGTCCGTACCAGTTTGGTTTTGGATCTCTCCAGATTTTTCCAAGCTGAGACATGGCCCTCTTAGCCATGCCAATTCTCCTGCGCATTTCCTTCTCACATGAACCTTCGTTACTAACGCTGGAACCCAGGTTAGTAAAGGAGTCTACGGTTTCGAGGCCCAACGCGCCAGAGAGCTCCAGCTTCCCAGATCTATCCACCACCATGACCTTGGTTTTGGTCCTATTTACGGCAAATCCCATTTCCTCGCTAATCCGCTCCATTCGGTCCAAAAGTGCAGCCATTCCCGACTCATTTGCTGCAAGAAGAGTAGTGTCATCGGCGTAGCGCAGGTTGGTGATATTCACACCACCAACTTTGATGCCTCCCTCCTAATTCTCGCAGGTACGTCTCATAATGTGCTCTTCATAGGCTTTGAAAAGAATGGGCGGCAAAATGCATCCCTGGCGCACGACTTGGTAAAATTTAAAGGGTTTTGAGGTTGTTTTATCAACTCTTACGACTCCCTGGGTCGAGCCATACAGAGTGCGAAGTAGGGCGATGAGATGTTTCGGTACTCGAAGTTCTTGTAGGACTTTCCATAAGCAACCCCAGTTGACACAGTCGAAAGATTTGCTATAGTCGACTAAACACATTATCACTGGCGTATCAAACTCTCTGCTACTGCTTGCTCCTGCAGAATTTGCCAATCCAGGTAGTAGCGAATGCAACTGTTATGAATATGGAGCAAGATTTTGCTGGCATGTGAGATGAGGGACAAGGTTCGGTAATTGCCTCAGGTCTTGGTTGACCCTTTCTTATGCAGCGGAAGGATAACGGACTCCGACCAGTCCTGCGGCCAGTCACTGTTTTGCCAGACGTGTGAGCAGATCTTGAAGAGTGTCACTACACCCAAGTCACCCATAGCTTTAGGCACTTCTGCTGTTATTTGGTCGCTTCCTGGCGCCTTCTTCACCTTGAGAGACCGCAGAGCAGCAGCCACCTCGGAGTGAAAAATCATGGGCTCCAGTTCCAGATCCCTCCAGTCCGGGATAGCCCCGGGCGTTGAATGGGGATCTGTGTGCAACTGCTCACAGTAGGCACGCAATCTTTCGGCGATGCGGTCGAGCTCGTGTCGCCTGGTGGTTGATCTCCTGACGCATCCAACGTGTATGGCATTTTTTGTATGCCTTAAATCCCAGGTATAGAAGTACTGCACCCATGAAGCAGATAATTATTGTTGTCATAATAGTCTGGATGTTCAAATGCGTCCCAATTTCTTGCAAACTCGCACTATTTCCAGCACTGGCTGCGTTTTGAGCTAGGAAAACCTCTTCTTTGGTCTGGTATGATTGACACATTTTGCTTTGTCGAATAATTTCGCACTAATTAATAACGAAGCCAGTCGTAACGTGACGCGACCATTATGCGCGGCTTGCCCGAAGGCAGGGTCGCCATGTAGGGATAGGTGTAATTGAGTACACGAATTGATGTATAATACTGGTCTTTATTAGCAAACCATTCAATATATAGACTTAGGCTACTTACACATACATTCATAGACATAGTTCTATGACACCCACACTACAGCACTGTGCTATCGGCATCTTCTATGAGTGGGTCATTTGATTTAGCTTTGAACTGCTTGGAAAGGACTCTAACTTTCTTAATAAGGTCTGCATTTTGTAGCTTGTTTTAATGTCTCTCAATGTGCCCTCAATGAAGTTGTTCCTGTCGTGGCGACAACTGGCTTGAATAGTTCTGCCAAGTTCTGAGTATTCAGCCATTATTGCACGATCCTGCAAACCCCAAGTTTTTAAGTCCTTTCTGCGCTGAATGGGCTTCCACGAATAAAACGAAACTTGGAAGTGTATAGAGTTGTTAATACTCTTTTATATTAATGTAATTTATTTTTGAAATGGCAGGAAACCTGCTAAAGCTGCTATTTTTACAGCTCTATGTATTTCACACGGAAATCAAAATAAAACAACAATGAAATACACACGATATATCTAATAATTGATGGACATGGAAATTAGGATTCGTTTGTATTCGGAAATGTGATGATTGCCGAGGAACATTTAGAAAATAGTTGTACTGTATACTAACTTGTTTCCTAAGAAATAGCTACTTACGAGGAAACTTGATATGTGTGACTAAACCTCATATATTTTGTATTAGATGTGGATGGATACATTTCCACGTGGGTGTAAAGGGGCGAAAAGTTCTCCGTATTAATATTATTATGATCACTTTAGGCTCTAAATAACATTATTTTGATTAATACTTTCGGCGAAACGAGGTAGGATTTAATTTCAATTACATGTAGCAATCACAGTTCGATAAAGTGTAAACATCAGGATTAATTCACGTATCAAAATTGTAAACTATTCGTATACATTGTCAGTATTTACCTACTATGTTTTAAACGTTATGTATGGTATATTATTTACACGTTCTGATGAAACAGGTTTTTCGCATGAAAACAATCGTTTACCTGTATTATATTCAAACTAGCTGTTGCCCGCGACTTCGTCCGCGTACAACTCGTAATATTACTCCTTATAGCACATGTTACTCCTTATAACTTCAGATATCTACCAGTGAAAGTCCCTTCAAAATCGGTCCAGTCGTTTCGGAGATTACCCGGAATAAACAGATGACAGACATAAATAAAAAAAAATGCGTTTTTATCATTAGTACCGTATATAAAATATTGTTAATTTGATATTACGTACAGACACTACAATTTTATTTATTTGTATAGATAGATATTAATTATATTCAAATATTCAATCAATTTACCTAGCATGTTGCCAACTACGTTGGGGTCGGCTTCCTGTCGAACCGGAATGAAGTAGCTGGTATCAGTATTTTACATGGAGTAACTATCTATGTGACCTTCACAACCCAGTATCTGGGTGACACAATTGTCTTTGGCAAGACTGGTGGTAGATAATATGGATCTTGACTCCCCGTAACAATTAAGCCGTTTGTTTACGGCGCGACAAACGATACAATAAAATGCGGTCACGATTCAGAGTTCCATATATTTGTATGGACCGTTTGTTCATTGCACGACACCGCCGGTTTATCGGCTATGTCGTTACGATTTTTTTGCAGTGACGTTTTAACGGCTGTACTAAACAAGTATGAGCTTGTTGACGACACGACACACCGCACCGCACGGTTCGTGCGTGGTCCGTCACTCACGCGCTTATAGATCAAAACAAATGCACCGCAGTGTCGTTGCAGAATTGTGTCTGAAGGACAACAAAGAAGGGACGACAGCCCATCTGAAGTGTGTCGTGTGTTCAAAATCGTGACCGCAAATCGTTTTGTTATGAACAAATAACCTTACTGTCAAAGATCTAAAAATGTCAGCCGGGATCAACAGCTTAACGTGCTTTCGGAGGCACGGAGAAGTCTCGGTATGCAATGCATGGGCAGCCATCCAAGGACCTATCTCGGGAAACGTTGAACTTAACCCTAACCTTGAAGATCGACTCGGGTGACTGTTATTATTTAACCTAGAGCTACTCATAATTTACCTAAATTATGATAGCTTCATCACAGGTAGGAAGACTTATAAGTACTAACCTACATATCTGTACTACACCAAAACAAAGGCAAACCAATGGATGGTAAACAGAGACGGCTATGTCCAAAGTATTGAATGATTTGCGTTCGTTCCGACCTTGACCAAGGCCATCTTTTTGCAAACATGCCATGTATCGTAAAGCTTTCTGCGTCATACTTGGATGAATTATGATGGGAGAGGATGGAGGACAACACCTTGATTTTACAATGGAAACTTCAGAACAGGTTATCGCACTAAGATATACTTTTTCTTTTCGGGAGGAAACCTTCAAAAGGCGCCTGGACTTTTGGGGAAAAGACCAGGGAGGGTAGGAATTTTACCTCACGAAAACCACCCCGGTGATCACCATCAGCATATGGAAGGGTCACCCCGTCACCTCTTTAAAGACCACCCCGGATCCCCCTCTGAGCAACACCTGTAAGGGCACATCCCTGGGGAGGCCGAAGACGCGCCTCCCCTGAGCCTCACTGCACGGCAGCACGTGCTCACTGTGCTGCCGTCTTGCCTGAAGTCACTTGGTGGGCGGACAGAGTCCCCAATCTGAACACCCATGACCCCGGAGTCCCACCTGCTTATGACGCAGGCGGAGTTTCGGCGTTATAGGCATCGAGGTGGTTGCCTCCCCGACGCCTTCTTCTTCGAGTGGGATCGGCACTCTCACGGTCCCGCTCGGCTAGAAGGCGTTTTTTCTGTTCTTTGCGCTCGGCGGTCTCCTTCTGGGCCATCACGGTCTCACAGAAGGAGGCCATTTCCCTCCAATTTTCTGTCTCTGCCAGCATGGTCCTCACAGCTGTTGTTGCTGGCAGAGACAGGTCTCGCCCGGTCCTGGCAACCAAAACTTGCCACTCAGAGGCCCACACTGGGCACTCCCTGAGCGTGTGCTGTACAAAATCAAGTTCACGTCCACAATGGTGAAAATTTGCCGTGGTCTGTCGCCCGATCCTATTCAGGTAGTCAACGAAGCAACCGTGTCCGGTCAGTACCTGAGTGAGCCTGTAGGAGATGCGCTCCTCTCTACTCAACAGGCTTCAAAGTGCGGCAGGACGGCTTCGACAACGCTCTTGAGTAAAAATTGCGGCTGCTGTAGCCACTCGCAACACTACTCGAGCGCGTGTCACCGTTCCTGGCACCTCAGCCTTACTACAGCGATTCCCAGCACGCTATCACCATTCTGGCGGATGGCGTGAATCCGGTTATAAACCCTATCATCCACATCCGTCAGAATGTCATCCGGAGGAAAGCGTGCCAGGAGTTTTACCGCCTCAAAGGATATTGTTCGGTATCCTCGTGCGATACGAATGACCATTTTCCGCTGCATGCTGTTGATTTTAGTCCTGTAGCGTCGGACACCTGACAGTCTGTTTGACCAAACAGGTGCCCAATAAAGAACCATTGATCGCATGATAACCGCGTAGAGGCGATGAACTTTTTACCGACTTCCCCGAGATTGGGCAGCAGTCTATGCAAAGCACCCACTGCTCTTTTAACGCGGGGGATCAGGCGCTCGAAATGCTCTTCGAAGCCCCACCGACCGTCCAGGGCTAGGCCAGCCGTTAAGGGGGCACTTCGTGATGTATTAGTGCCACCCTAATCGCATCCCAGGACAGGGAGTTAAAGACGTTTATGATATCCAAACTTACCGCCAACACCGGGTCACAACCTGTTCCGACAGCGAGCGGACGCGTAGGATTGCGTCCACTGTAGACCTGCCAAAGAAACATAACCAAGAACTTTTACTAAAAACAAAATAGTAACTTACCGGTATCGGGAAAAGGGTCCAAACTTCCACGGCGGTCAGGGCTCCAGAGAGAGGAAGCGTTTAAAATTACGAGCCGTGTCCAGAAGTACCGCTTGTAGCCCGTGATCCAGTCGCCTCTTACTATCAGCTGATTACGTCTATTGTTATTACTGCAAATTTCTCTAACGAAGCTGTTCGGTCTATCTCGAAATCTGTTATGCCGGAATGCATAGTCACTCGTGTCGACGAGGGTTCAAAAGATTAACCAGTCAGCAACATTGGGCTGACTGCCCAGACGTGCCAACCTGAGAAGGTTCTAATTTTCCCCCAATCAAGTTGATATGTCATTAATTCCTCATCAACTTTCAATTGTCAAAAAAGATTGACGTGAATAAGTTTTATTTTTAACCAATTTACATAATAAATATAATTGAATGATATTTTTTTTATTATTGATAGACTCGCTTTAGACCACTATCTCACCTAAGCAAGCAATGATCATGACAACAATTTTTTTTAATATTTTTTTTATGATTTGTTTTTTTAAAGAAATATTTAAAAATGTAAATATAAAAAGTGTAAAAAAAAAAAAAAAATAACCCCACAGCAGTATCTCCACGTTGACGTCGTGGTGGGGCTTACGTGCTCCATGAACTCTAGGTCGATGCCGGTAGATTCTACTTTGCCGCAACATGACTAGGGTGAGGGGCCAGACTAAGAGAGATACATTCCGCAGGGCAGCTTTGTGGCGAGTTGGTGGGCAGTGGCGACCCCAAGGACCTGATCTCCAGGGAAAAGTCTCCGGTTTGCCATTATTGGCCGGTCGGTGTAAACACTGACGGGGAACAGAGCTCCCACCTCTCTCTTGCTTTAATTGGCTGGCTTGAGTGAAGATTCGCAAGAGCAAACGTACTCGGAGGAAGGAAGTTAGCCCAGTAAGATGCTGGTATGGATCTTGACCGTACTTCCGAGATTGGCCTGATAGCCGTGGCAAACCTCTCCACTCCGCAAGCACCTGCGTATATGTTGCCCCCTTGACGCTACGTCACTAAAGTAATAGCGACTGTTTATGGGGGCATAAGTTAGTCAAGTGCAAGTCATCCCTTTGCCATTTTATAGCCGTTTAGATCAACAGCGGTCAGGCAGGGGCCAATAGTCTTTCTATAGTTTTAGGTAATCGATCCACGAAACCTCCCAAACCCATAGCCAATATATTGTTTCTACAATAATCCTGTACCAGCCGGGGATTGTCCTTGGGTGCTCTTGTGCATACAGGGATAATCGCCGGTTGATTTCACATTACATCCTACATGTCAAACAAGGCCTCGGCGAGTTGTTTTCGGCCCCTGGTATGCCTTTTAAAGGTCGGGGGTCCCGAGAATCTCAAAATAAATAAAAATGTATTTTTATGATTTGTTTTTGTAAAGAAATATAAAAAAATGTAAATAAAAAGTGTGTAGAAAATATAATAAACGGAACAATAAAAATCTTTATTTATACAAAACAACCTTCAACAATGCTTAAATACCAGGTCGCATGAATTTAATTGAATAAAGGTCATACAGATAGAGTAAACCCTGACTCCCAAACTGGGAGATCCTGTGACTTAGGAGTCAGTGTACTGCTGTCACTATCATGCCAAAAACCTTTTACTAAAAAGTGTATTATATTGGTATATAAAATCATGACAAAGAACAGGTTTGAAAGTACAATGAAATTATTTACAAAAGATTAAACTAATAAGGAATTTATTAAACGGAGTTGTGATGTGAGTGTGCATATGTAATTGTGTGTGTGGCGTGGAGGTGTGTATGTGAGAGTGAGCGTGTGTAATAGTGTGTAAGGGTATGTGTATGATTGAGTTTGTATATATTCGCATGTATATGTGTTAAAGTGTCACTAACACTGTTATGTATCTTGCTGAAAAATACGTAAAACTGCGATTTTGGCGGTCTCTCCAGTTCCGTGCCCATAGCTCTTGCTGGAACACCCATACCGATATGCTCCGGCTTCCGGTACCTAGGGTCGCTTGTCCAAGGGGATGGCGAGGTAGACCGAGACGTAACGCACAGGATCAACTCGGGATGGATGAAATGGCGACAGGTCACTGGAACAACTTGTGACCCACGGATGCCCCTCAAGTTAAAGGGGAAAATTTACAAGTCCGTGATTAGACCTGTCGTACTGTATGGATCAGAATGTTGGGCTGTGAAAAAGATGGATGAAAAGAGATTGCATGTAGCAGAAATGAGAATGTTGAGATGGATGTGCGGAGTGACGAGAATGGATAAAGTGAGAAATAAGTATATTAGAGGTAGTTTGAAAGTGGCGCCAGTAACAGAAAAGTTAAAAGGAAACCGTTTGTCCTGGTATGGTCATGTGATGAGGAAGGATGAAACGCATGTTACTAAAAGAGTTATGAATATAGATGTGAATGGATGGAGAGGGAGGGGACGGACAAAGAAAAGATGGATGGACTGTGTGAGGAGTGATATGAAAGAAAAGGGCGTCAGTGATGGAGTGACGGGGGACAGGGTGGTATGGAAGAAGAAAACGTGTTGCGCCGACCCCAAGTAACATGGGATAAGGGCAGGAAGATGATGATGCTGAAAAATACGTAAAAATAAACACTATATGCTTGCCTAGAAGCAACCTATTCACTACTAACAATTCATTTGTTTCTTCAACAGCTTGTTTATTCAGTAAACTAATTCAACTTATTACATACACATTGTACTTGTGAGGTTCTTGATCTTTAATAGGTACCTCATCAAAATACAACACTGCACAAGCACTCAACTAATTTACGCTCTAACTTGACGATGTTGTTTGTTGTCATTTACATACATTGTGTTGTAGGTACCTACTACTATTAGGCGTCCCATATAACTGCAATATTAGTGCAAAATAGTGACGACATAGTGGTCATGGCTGAGACCATGGAGAGCCTCAGTAAAATGCTCGATGACCTCAGTAGAGCTTCCGAAAGAGTGGGTCTTAAAATGAACATGGGTAAAATCAAGGTCATGGTGAATGCCCATGTAACACCCACTCCTATCAAGATCGGAGACTCTACACTCGAAGTTGTAGACGATTATGTTTATTTGGGACAGACGGTCCAGTTGGGTAGGTCCAACTTCGAGAAAGAGGTCAACCGTCGAATCCGACTCGGCTGGGCGGCGTTCGGGAAGTTGCGTGGTATCTTCTCGTCCAATTTACCGCAGTGTCTAAAGACAAAAGTCTATGACCAGTGTGTGTTGCCAGTGATCACATATGGGACCGAGACGTGGTCGCTCACAATGGGCCTTATCAGAAAGCTTAAAGTCACCCAAAGAGCAATGGAGAGGGCTATGCTCGGAATTTCCTTGCGTAATCACGTCAGAAATAATGATATCCATAGGAGAACCAAAGTTACCGACATAGCCCGAAGAATTTCCAAACTTAAGTGGCAGTGGGCAGGGCACATTGCTCGCAGAACGGATGGCCGATGTGGCCGAAAAGTTCTAGAATGGCGACGGCGAACCGGAAGACGATACGTTGGAGGAAGGCGCTGGATGCGAGACGCACGGGATCGGTCAATGTGGCGACGCCTGGGGGAGGCCTATGTCCAGCAGTGGACGTCTTTCGGCTGAAATGATGAATGATGATGAAGCTTTGTACTTATCAAAGGTTTGTAGTAAATTAAGGTAAATTATGTACTTATTTGTGTATTTAGAATGTGTAAATAATAATTTATACGTCGACGTCGACGTCTTTCAGCTGAAATGATGAGTGCACAATAATGTTGAATAGTCTGTTGAACCAAAACGTTCATAAATTTTAGCCAATAAAACTGATAAGACAGAAATCTCATCTCAACCACTCCAAACAGAGTACTAATGACAACCTTCTTCTTTTTTGAAATCTATAAATATTGCGCAATACTAACCCTTCACGCTGCAATGTAAAAATATGGCGCAAAAAAAGTAAACTTCCTCAATCTTGTGATAAATCATTGTGCAACCTTTTAATACTACCCCTAGACGTTCAATTGTATTCGGCAATCGTCAATATTATAAGGTTTATGGAACGCTTTAGTAGCATTATCAGATATATATTATAAGAGTTCGAACCGCAGCTCGTAGCAACAAAAGGAACCGCTATTATGCAGTCATATGTGATAGTTATCAGTGATTGTTGTGATAAGTCGACACGCTATGCTACGATCGTGTTTACAGACGCCTGTCACATAGACTATAGAGTGCTATAGAGGTGTTTTCAGGCAAGCGTCGTTCGGTGAGTCGTACGTAGCTGCAAGTCAGTCGCGTTTCGCATGCCCGTTAGACCCCACGCGCGCTCTCTTTGCTACGAGCTACGCCGTAGCACGTCCCGGACTTTCGTAGCACTAATAAAAGTACGAATGTTTTTTTTCTTCTAAAGTGACCCTAACTTAATTTACTAAAGTTCCCCAGTGAAGTTTTACAGTTCGAACTTTAAAACTAATCTGTGTAAACTAAAACTATTTTAATCGTATAGTGGTTTAATTGTTTGAGTTAAAAAAAAGATCGAGGATTTGATCTTTTTAATTTATGTGATGAATGTGAACTAGTGAGTTTTATGTGTACGAGTTTTAGCATTAAGTTTTACATTCTGGTGAGTATAGAAATATTCTTAGAGTAATTAATTATGGAGATACTTTCAGTATTAATTTCCCATAGTACACAAGGAAGAAACCAGTTGCTGAAAATTTACGGTAATTAGCGTATTCGGTAAGTGCTGACGTAAAGATTGCCTTATCTTGAAAGTAATAAATTACGCGTGTAATTTGAAAAACATTTATAAACAGTGCCTACACTTTCATTCATGATGTAAAACTCACGTTTTATTACTTGTTTTCGGTTCAGCTAATTTTACTATGAGCGTGACTATGTTTTCAATTTACTTATAATATATTCTACGATACTACAAGCCTTCTACAAACATAAAGATGAACCATCGCTTTATAATTTAAACTGCCTTACCCTTATTTAAAAAAAAACAGTCAGTACTATATAGCAAATTATTAACAGATTCTAAATTCAAATATTCAACACAGAAATTGAATTGGGAATCTGGTAAACTGGTTGCTAGACTGTTCAGAGATTTTTGAAAATTTAGCCCATTGAATTTTGAAGTTTCACATAAAACTTGATACTCCAAATAACAAAGGGCCCTTATTTATCCTTATACACTCATTTTACTTTCAATTTCTCTCATTATGCCCAATATTTTGGCACTGAACCTTTTTTGGAAATCCAATATTGTTTGTAAAACAAATGACTAATACTAATAAAGCTATCCATCACCATGTAGAACAAATTTTTCTTGCAAAATGATATTAAAAACATCGGCAGTGTGCCCAATAGATCAATTTATCTCATAACTTTATGGTGGTTTTTTTTCTTATAATATTATCTAATAAAAAAAGGTGATCCATCAAAGGTTGTGATAGGTTAATTCATATTAGCGGAAAAGAGACAAAAAAATAAACTCTTTATTGCCCATCATAACAAATACTTTCGAAGTTTATCATCGCTGACATCGGTGAAAGAAAACATCGTGCTGAAACCTGGACTTATTTATTTATTTATTAAACTTTATGCACAAGTATAAAGGCGGACTTAATGCCTTAGGCATTTTCTACCAGTCGACCTTAGGGTGGTGCAGAGATAAAACAAGGCAGGTGCAACTAAATGATAGGTTGAATAGAGAAAAAGGTATATATTTAAATAGAAAAAAAAAGAAAAAAAAATCTTAGGTACATACATACACATAAACAATGTTATAGAGAATCCGAAACCAACAAATCAATTTTATGATGATTCTGAAAACTTCTTGCGAATGTGCTCACGTGCCTTCAATTTGAAAGAAAGCCGACTGGTTGCCATCCTGATGTTCTGAGGGAGCGCATTATAAAGGGAGATTGCCTGAGCGAAGAAAGACGAGTGGATAAACCCACAGCGGGGAGAGGGACATTTTAGAAGACGATTATTTGTGGAGCGAAGATTCTTACTTATATAGTTGGAAATCGCCAACCCGCCTTGAGCAAGCGTCCTGATTAATTTATTGTGCCTTCTCTGTATCAGAAGAGGCCTGGCCTTTGTCCTGCAGTAAGACAGTGATATGCTGATATTATAATTACGACAAATACAATTAGGAACTTGAAAGGATGTAACAATGGGCGGTCTTATAACTAAAAATAAATCTTCTTTAAACACTTGTTTGGTTGGTTCATGTCCAACAGTGAACTATCAAAGGTTCATCAATATTAGAGCAAGTACCAAGTCATTGTTTAGGTGAATTTGGTGTTTACAAAAATACAGAATATTTCATAGCGAATTTTGTAAACATTATTGATTGTTTTAGTTTACGGTTTATCTCATGGGTTTTGTCTTTATGGGCTTAAATAACCGGGCTTAATGTTATGGGCTTTTTAGAGTGCGAGCAGAGTCAGGCAACTTCGAAACAATCAAATGAGTTGAATAGTTGACCTCTATAGGCTCGTGTTAGATGTCCTTCCAAGGCTTGCAAAATATAATAAAAGCTGTATGTTTATGTGTGTCCATGTATACAACAGAATACTAAATGAATTAAAAACATTGAATATTCAAGAATAAATTATATAAAAAAACTTTTTTACAAAAAAATAATATCGACTTCCAAATAACAAAACTACAAAGTGAAAATAATTTTATTTTTGGAAGTCGGTGTCTTTGGTGGGTACCAATTTTTTTGCGTTATGGACAACGACTTCCAAAAATAAAGTTATTTTTCACTTTGTAGTAGTTTGTTAAATGGGACCAATTTCTATCAAACGAAAAAAGAATTGTCAAAATCGGTCCACAATTGACGGAGATATCGGTGAACATACACAAAAAAAAAAAAAAACATACAAGAAGTCGAACATGGAACCTCCTCCTTTTTGGTATGTCGGTTAACAAATGGTTCTCTGCTAATAGTTTTTACTGTGTTAAGGAGTTCCTGGAACATAAAATCGCATGATGACTGATTATTTCGTTATGCATGTATTTGCACGCTTATTATATTAAGCAAAACATATTTGTTCACATTATTAACATTATCATCTTTTAAACCATGTTTTTAGCAACTGATTATGATTTTTATTATGTTTATAAAGGTAAACAATAACAAACAAGATTCTGTCTTAAAACAAAAATAGAATTTCTATTTTAAGTAGGTACATAACTCACTGAATCAAGTAAAACCGTGTAATATTTTCACTTTAATATAATTACTTCATTACGAAGGCGTTATATTTTCACGAACTAAAAGCTTGGAAACGATGGGAGTTGAGACTTTAATTAAGAGTTACAGCCGTAAAAACCAGCACAGTTTCACGCAATTTATAACTCATTAATTAATGAAATCAAATCATTTCTAACATCATCTACAGAATGCCGTCGCTTTTCTAATATAAATGTTCGAACAAACTTGTGTAATTATAACCAAGAAACTTTCTGTGGACACCCTTACGGATATAGACTTTATGTAGGTAATCATTTCGATCGTATAATAGACTAGCTGTGCCACCGGTTCTGTTTGGGTTGATTTTTACTAAAACCAAGTTAGTGAAAATCATGAATCGGGTAAGTGGTTCTGGAGTTGTGACCACACTTATGAACAGACAGATAAAGATGTTTCACATTTGGCACCTGCTTTAACGGCACCTGAGGTATACCACATACGGCACCTATCGATATTTTTTGCAGATGCCATAAGTGGGAATTCTCTTAAACTCTACCGATTTTAATCGAATTTTAAATTCTGACTTCCAAAAAAAATAAATACTGATCCGTAGGAGCCAAATAAATGTGGAATAACATGTTAAATAATAAATAATTCCACTTATGGCATCTGCGAAAAATAACGATAGGTGTCGTATGTGGAATACCTCAGGTGCCATTAACTCTGGTGCCGTTAAAACGCGTACTTAATGTGGAATACGTCCGTTTTTCATTCTATGCTTACTTTGCTTCTCTGTTGTTGATTTAAGTTGCAATAAATATACGTGTTTACAAATAAAAACCCAGTCAAAACCTGAAACAGGGATTTCAGATCACAATCAGTCATCCGATTATTTGATTTTTCTGTGATAGTCAAACAATGGGCGACCATGCATATTTCAAAAGCTTTTGTAAAGTCAAAAACAGTTTCAACATAAAGTTTAAATATTGTTCACACTGTGGTACAATGTTAGTAACTAAAACTATGCTTTATCCGTCTGATTATATTACTCGCACAAGTTTGTACTAATCTTTAGAACCACGGCTCGGGTTATTTGATAACCAGAAGGTATTAGATATCAAATATTGAACGCTATTATATTGTACGGATGCGGTGAGCTTCTGTCGACGAAATCGATGGATTAAGTGACAAATTGGTTACCATTTAGATGTTTGATTGAGTAAACAAGTGATCGACATTTTGGCCGGGGTCAGGACTTTGGAGTAATGGAGGTACACAGACATGCAAAGGTAGTTGAAATGGGTTAGGCTAGAGGTCGATTGAATACGCATAAGAGTATTTCAAGTATAATGTCTAGGTTGGAAAAGTTTTGGAGGCAGGAATTGCCTCTTGGAGAGATAAACAGGTATATACAGGGCAATATATATGTCCCTACCCTCTGTAGGTAGGTAATGGAGTGTTCGATTTTCATTTGTTTCCCCTAGGTAGGGTGTGTGGCCGGATATTTGGCATCCTCGGAGTAAACGAGTATATTCGTACGTAGTTATGTGGGTACTTATGCACTTACATAAGTCATCGGCTTTGGTAATAAAAATGTAGTAGTAAAAGTTTATCGCATCTCGTGTCGGTTTACGTTTGGCGCTGTCCGAAATAAAGAGTTGGGAGAAGGATTTATGAATGTTTTCACATTTACATTTTACCCGACGAGATCTTGGCTTTCAGCCGCTCTTTATTGGGCCATATAATGGGAAATATAGAGGATAATAATAATGTAGGTTCACAGTGAGTTGGTATTCATATTCTAGAAAACTGACTGTACTTCGGTGAGTGTGCTCAAGAGCTCCACGACCTCATCCTACCAGCCCCCTTCTACCATCGGACATCTAGACGCACTGCAAGTTACCATCCTTACCTTGTCGCCATTCCACCAATTCGCACCAAGCGCTTCCAAACATCCTTCATAATGCGCACAGCGAATTAATGGAACTCACTACCTGCGTCTGTGTTGCCGAACGCATTCAACCCGAATCTCTTCAAAGGTAGAGTGAACAGGCTTCTTCTAGGTAAGCTCACTCCATCGTAGACTCTGTCTCTGTCACTTCTGACCTAGACTAGAGTCAAGAGCAAACCAATCACAAATAAAAAAATAAAAAACTGATAACAAAGTTCTTAGGAATGTTTTAAAATTGATGAAACGTTTACATCTGCCGTCATAATTTGATTGCCAGCTTCTGTGCACGGCACTGTGCTATTTGCCTCTTTGTTCCCCCAAGCGCAATCATGTTCGAAAGGTTTTGGTAAAACAGGATGGTTCCAATGTTTTCGGGTGCGAAAAAAACCAATCTATCTAAAGGGCCAGCGCAAATACGTTTATACTTCCCTGTCGCAGTTCCATCCCTCAGAACTGCTCTATTAAATGTACAATAGCTGTCAATTCAATTTATTGCTTAACGCTCTTTCATTTTATCACATCTTCACAAAAACGATTTACGATATTTTGTACTGAAATTCAAAACACGTGATCCTTTGAAATAATTCAATGGAGCGACAATTTAGTGACAATGTAACGATGCATTCAATTTAAAATATTACAAGGGGCTTTTAAGGTATCTTTTTGTACTCCTATATAGATGACTTGATTGAATTGATCTTCAAAGGCTCACAATGCACTGGAACACTTATCCGCTCGCTAGTGGAGGCGAATCAACTTTGGATTTTATCGATATTTCTGTGCCAGCCTAAGTCGGTAGTGTAAAAATGAATAGGTACCTAAGTGAGTTGAGCGAACGAAGTTATACGCTCCAGTGACTTGCAAAGTAAGTTTGGGGCTATATATTTGCATCGTAATCTTTATTCGCTAAACAGTGGCGACTGAGCAACTAGGCCCCTTTCGTCGTTTACAGTGACTCAGCCCAATATACTTCTTATTGAATGTAAACAGATTCTTTTCAGACTTTTACGATCATACAAATAACAGATCACAATAACGCTACATGAAAGGAATCCGTGTTATTGTGTTATCGCTATATAAATTTAAGAAAAGCCTTGAGAAATGGGAGCATGGACGCAATTCATTTTAAATTCTTGCCTGGTAGAGGTGGAGAAAAGTGGATAACGATCATGAGATTATAATTCTATTAGCGTCATCATTATTTATCCATTTAAAAGGAATGGGGCGTTTTTGCTGCAATATTTCTCTTTGACCTGTATTTTTAATATAAAGGTCTGACCACAAGTGAAGCGTGAAGAAACATAAACTCGACTTCACCGGCGATCGCCTGAGGCGTCATTTTAATTAATTGAAAGCATGTAGCATTTCGCAAGTTTTTAGTAAAAGTATTTTAAGGTGAACGGGTCGAGTGAATGGTGTTGTTATTTTAGCAAAGCATTGTAACTCACTCCAGACGTTAATTTGTGAGGTAACATGTGATGAAGGTCTGACAATGGGGAAGTGATTCGAATTGATGTTGGAAAAAGTTCACCGTACAGCAACATACGGGGAATTGAGTATACTATGTAAAGTTGCATGATTACCGCTTAATAATTCATGTTAATGAGTCTTTTTTTGTATTACAAGTTACAACGTTTTACGATAATCTAATTTGTTTTGTTTAGTACTGGTTACATTTTAAGGCAGACATGAGCATTTGCTCGATGTGAATATTCGCATCGAGAATTTGTTCGTTGTGAACACATGCTTGGCACCTGAATTTTCGCAACGAATATATGCTTGAATGTGTTCCATCCCCAGCATTAGTAGTCAAAATGCAAAGAAGCATGGAATGCTCTGCGCAAAGAAGCAAGCAGGGTAGTCATGCATTTTTCTTAAGCATTCTTTTACATTTAGTTCATTTCATTAGCTATTTCGACTCATGCTTCGTTTTTCTTATGATAATTAAAATGGTTTTGATGTGTAGGGTCCCACAGTTGGGGTTAACTGCGGTATTTATCAATAAACAAAACCTTTTTTTCTGACTCCACTGCATTTTACCAAACGCACAAAACCACGACACAAACAGAACACCGAGAGCGAAACGCATTCGCTCCCGGCAATGCTCGCGCTAGAGACTAATTTGTAATGTAACATTCAAGGTTCAAGGGGCTTCGCCAGAAAACCGACAGCTGCGTGGAGCGTGCTCGGTGCTAGTCATCGAGCTGCTCGGCTCGCTGAACTGACATGCCGAATATTAGACTTGTAACGTGCTCACATCGAACGAATATTCATTGTCAGTCGCCACCGTCGCAGAGAGCGAATAAAATGTCGTGGAGGCCCAGTGGTTAAGTGTTAGTGCTTCATGAGTTCAAATCCGGGCAAGTACCTACAAATACTCGTATGACTTTTTCAATTCATATGTACTTTCTTAGTTTATCTTAGGCATCGCTGGTAACGTGAAGGAAAAGACAAAGACAAAAAGACAAAATATATTTATTTCAACTGGGCCACCAAACGGCACTTATGAATGTCACAATTTAAATTTACATGGAATAAAAGTTGATTCTACCGTGCATTCGGCAAGTAGCTTGTAATGGAGAAGAATGCACAAGAAACTCCATACTTACGCTTTAAAAAAAAAAAAGTACAATATTTAGGTACATAAGTACCTACAGGCAGTGAGGACAATGCACCCAGAATAGCACTACACACTTTACTACGTAAAGGTATAACGTATTAAAAGTACTCACACATGTACTGTGCAGTTATATAATACGTACTAGAAAACATTAACATCCGAAGCAGTTAAGTTATGACCAATCCCAACTGACGGCGCCCGTTCACGAACATGACGCATGAATCGGCACCACCCAGCTCAACCATCATGAAGGGGACCGAATGATCCAACACACGCGCCACCATCAGAGAGACATTTGAGAGAGCATGACACACCAGTTGAGTGTGTCATGCTCTCTCAAATGTCTCTCCAGGGCACACACAAGTCAACGAATGACACATAGGTATAGTAAATGGTAGATTTACAGTTGGGTACATAGTACACACACACGTGCTGTGCAGCTATACAATACTAAAAGAAATCGAGTCTATACAACACAAAAATAAACATATCATTTGTTTTTGCGCCCTAGTGGTTGTGGAGCAGGACTAGCAAACTTATATGATATCTGGACTTATAGTTATTATATGTTCGAAATTGCCAACCCGCTTTGAGCAAGCGTGGTGACTTCTGCTCGTGCCTTTTATGTTTGAGAAGAGGCTGTATGCCCTGCAGTGAGACAGTTCAATACAGTACAGCTCTCTGACGTTAACGAAATCAATTAATAACACCAGATCTAGTGGGGCAAAGGAGAGACTGTGGCTCCTCAAACACCCTCCTCCTATGTTGAGCCTGCAGAAAAACTCCCTGCAGGCCACCAACTTATATGGCCCATCTGGAAATCTTTAAACAGAAATTTCGCTGCAGGTACAACTTAGATGGGGGTAATGACCCGCAGTGCGATGGCGGAGCTACGTCCCAAACAATGCCTCACCTCCTATCGTGCTCTCTGTGCAACAACACCTGCACCCTTAAGAACCTTTGCAAAGCAAATGAAAACGCAGTTACCGTGGCTGAATTCTGGTCAAAACTTATATAATTGTGTTAAACGTATATCATTGATACGACGAAGAAGAAGAAGCAAAGTATTCGGGCCTTGCAGAATTGTGACCTTTTGCTCCGTTCCTGAAAAGGCACGAAATGCAAAGTCTAATTTATTCTAACGTCGCTAATAAAAGTGGGTATTTACCAAGACACGTGTTGTTGAGAAGTCTTGAATTCTTGGAAACCCCAGTTGAGAGGCACAGGGTCCCAAGTACTTACCAAGATTTGCTTATAAATACCTACTTAGTGAAGTTTGCTGACGAGGGTTTTCATAGCTAGGTGCCCTAAATCCAACTGTAAAGTTATGAAGTTACTTTTTAATAGCGTGGCGAAATAATTATGTCGTTTGCGTTAGCATATTTATGTCTAAATAATATGTTAGGTAGGTACCTTTTTTATTTCAATTATAAGTCTCATTTCAATATTAAATTAATTTAATAAAGGAATAATTAATTCGTAAAAAAAATAGACATTATTGAAGGTCGTTCGCCGTGTTGTCTCATCATTGGGAATATTTTCAGTATTAATAGTCATAATGTGTTTTTATTAATTATTCCTAAAGGTTTTCAATAGACTGGGCGTTTCGTTAGTTATTACCCGAAATTATTAATTAAGTAATTAAGTTATTTAATGACGTAAGTAGTGACAGTTATTAGGTACTCAAGTTTTTATGGCTGTTAAAGACCCTTTAGTGAAATATAATGAGGTCAATCGATGGTGATATCAGAGCTTAGGTAATATGCCTAAATACTTTTTGTGGTCCAATTTATTATTACGTTTATTTATTTTTATGTATCTACCTACTAATAACTTCTTTTTTTAAATCTCCTAAAAACATTTAAAAATAAGAAAGACTCTAGGAAAGTCAACCGTTGACCACATCATCGTTTACCATCAGGCGATATAGTGGTCAAACGCGAGCTTATCGTTAAATAAAAATAAATTTAAAAAGATGCAATAAAAACATATTAAAAAAAAAAGGAGAAATACTCTAATTATTATTATGTCAAAGGATTTATTTACCTGTCGAGCCTCACGTCAAGAGGTGGTCACGGATTGAGGTCAAGTGTTGAAGTGATTGATATCGATTTGTTTGATTTTATCTAGTTAGATGAGGTTTGAAGATATTGGTGAAATGTTTACAAGAACATTTTTATAGACCTTGAATCTCCTTATATAGACTAAACAAGGGACTATTTGTGCGTCGTTTTACTCGGCATAAAATCTTTTTTTTTGTTTTTTTTCAACTCACTTTTTGACTTACATCACTTTTTTAGTAAGTAATTACAAAACGGTACCTTTAAAATAAAACTTTTAAATTTTTTACTGTAGGATCTAGTAATAGCTAATACCCTAAATAGGCACAGCTGAAATTTATGTAAACATATAGTGTCTTTTCTGCATTTTGAGAGACATGGACGTAACAACTTATTGTTAAAATGTTTACCTACATTGTATTTGCTAATAGTTCTTGGAGAAACATAATAGTTTTTTCGTGAGGAATACGTTTGGGTTTCCTCACGATGTGGCGATGTTTTCCTTTATTGTTTGAAGCTCGTGATAAATTGGGCACACATGTTTGAAAACACGCTATGACCGAACTTGCCATATTGTTGGTGCGATCGACATTCAACACCGCAATTCAAAATAGGTATACGAGGTTAGGTAGATACTAGGTAGACACCAAATCGATAGCAGATAAAAGGGTACAGTACCTATCGTAATCAATAGTTTATAAAAACAAATACTTATAGCGCAGCTAGAGTGATAGGATGCAAAAATATATTTTTTTACATTGCCCATTCAAAAATTTTAATAGAATATGTCTAGAACAGTGATGTTCGACGAATATATCGCGATATGGAATTTAGAACATTCGGGTCAGCCTTTAGCCATGGAGAGTAGGTGAGCAAAGCATTATTAACTGACTTTTTTAAGACCTAAGTAATAAAGATAAGATTCAATTTAAAAAACTCGGCTAATGAGAATGAATCCTACTATAAAACGAAACGACGCAATAACGATTGCATGGACGCGGCGATTGCTTCTACAGGCATCGTAGTAAAAACTACCAATTAGTATTCCTTGAGAAAACAAAGTGCTATGAAGCAAACAAATTACAGATTGCAATGGTACACAAGACCGGACAAATTGCTAGGACGCCTCCGCGAACTGAGTTTCCACTTCATTTGATTTAATTCCGTCTATTTTTATTTAAATGGCGTGAATCGCGATGTCACTGCCCGAGAAAAGTAAATACACTCGCGAGCAATGAAAAAGTTCCAGTGACATAGCATCAAATTACTCCTAAACGGGAAAGGCTAGCTTAATGACGCCGTCTGCAATATTGAAGTATATTTAACAGCGCATCAGAATATTACCAACTAAAAAGGTAAATATTGTGTTCAAATTTTAAATTAAATGTTTTAAAAAATTGAGGCCATTTGACAAATACAACCAAATCTCTAAGTAGGGGTTTTATTAGGTGTAAACGTAGGTTTTGATAGCTTAGTACTTGGTGTTTCCTCCATGTGCTCTCAATACAGCTTCTACGCGATTGGGCATGCTGGATACCAGATTCCTCAGCATATGTTGAGGAATGTTCTCCCATTCTTCGATGAGCGCGTAATTCAAGTCACGAAAAGTAATTGGAGGTGGAACTCGATTTCTCACACGTCTGTCAAGCTCGTCTCAAGCATGCTCAATAGGATTCAAATCGGGGCTCCTTGCTGGCCACTCCATTTTTTGGATTCCTACGTCCTGAAGATACTCATTTACGACTTGAGCAGTGTGGGCCCGTGCATTATTGTGCATGAACACTGCATTGTCGCCCATATTGGCCATAAACGGACCAGCATGTTCATTAAGAATCTCATTGATGTATCTCACAGCAGTTAGGTTCCCGTTCTCGATTGGAACTTACGCTGTTCGACCCTCTGCAGAGATACCAGCCCACACGTGAACGGTACCACCGCCGTGTGACACTTTTTCTTCAAAACATGCTTGTGCAAAACGTTCTCCTGGTCGTCGGTATACTCTTTTCCTCCCATCATGATGGTACAGCATAAATCTTGACTCATCAGAGAACATCACTCTGCCCCATTTGTCCTTACCCCATTCTGTATGCTCGCGGGCGTATCGCAATCGGGCAACTTTATGATGCCGTTCCAGTTTTGGGCCATTTGCTGGCCTGTAAGGTTTCAATTCTCTTTCGGCAAGACGTCTCCTGACTGTCCACTCGCTTATTGGCTCCCTTCGAACTTGCAGAAGCTGTTGTTGAACCGCAACTCCCGTCTGATGTCGATTTCTTAACATGGCTGCCGCAATGAAACGATCTTCTCGGACTGTTGCACCTTGGCTTGCCAGTACCTGGTCTTCTCAGGTTTAATCCAGCCTCCCTAAATCTTTGGATCACTCGTCTGACAGTAGTATGTGTCACGCCCATTATTCTGGCCGTATTTCTTTGGCTGGTCCCCAATGCCACCATAGTGATGAATCTCGTACAATCCTCGGGTGATAGAGGCTTGATTTATGGGTACGAGAGCCGTAAGACTTTACAATTTACGAATCCTTTCACAACGGCGAAAACAAGGATGAAATCAAAAGCAAAACAAAAAACGAAACAAATGTATTCCGAAATTTTCAAACCCCAAAATTTAGTTTTTCTACTTTTTTATCCATGGCTTCAAAAATACCAGTATTTAAAAGAGTTTAAGTTTGCATAATAAAATAGATTTCATTATACTTTTTAATTTATGAAGCTAGGTTCTATGTCTTAGGAGATATTAAGGTGTTTGTCGGCATTTTGTGGGTGGAACTTTTTCATTGCTTGTCAGTTTATAAGGCTTTAAATGTATACACAGATAATGTTTTGTAAATCTGGCGACGTGAATCAAAACTACACTGAATATTACTATGTAAACATAGGTATGTTTGACCTGACGATATCTTTGATATAATTATGCAATAGTTTAAACTCGGAACGGATGCCATATTCGCAATACGCCAGTTGTGCGAGAAATACAGAGGTGCACATAAAACATGCACATGGTGTTCATTGAACTCGCGAAGGCATACAAACCTGGTGCCTTGTGAGGTTTACTGGTAAGCCCTTAAGAAGAAAGGTATGCCTGGGCAGTATGTACAGTTGATCCGAGCGATGTACAGTCGATGCAGTACCCAAGTCCGGGTTCAGTGTGGCAGTCGGCTTGCACCAAGGGTCGGCCTTCAGTCCTTACCTCTGCCTGATGATAAATGGACGCTCTGCCGTCGGACATACAAGAACGGCACCCTGGTGTATGCTGTTTGCTGATGACATTGTGCTGGTTGCCGAGAGGTCCAGAGCAGATTGGATGTGTGGTGGCACAGACTGGAGAGTGTTGGCTTGAATTGAGCAGAACCAAAACAGGGTATTTGTTCTGCGATTTTGTTGGTCTCTCCAGTTCCGTGCCTATAGCTCTCGCTGGAAGACCCATACCGATCTGCTCCGACTTCCGGTACCAAGGGTTGCATGTCCAAGGGGATGGCGAGGTAGACCGACACGTAACGCACCGGATCAACTCAGGATGGATGAAATAGCGAAAGGTCACTAGAACAACTTGCGACCCACGAAAGCGCCCTTCAAGTTAAAGGGGAAAATTTACAAGTCCTTGATAAGACCTGTCGTACCGAATGGATTAGAATGTTAGGCTATGCAAAAGATGGATGAAATAAGATTGCATGTAGCAGAGATGAGAATGTTGAGATGGATGTGCGGAGTGACGAAAATAGAAAAGGTGAGAAATGAGTATATTAGAGGAAGTTTGAAGCCAGTGACAGAAAAGTTGAAAGGAAACGCAGGTTACTAAAATAGTTATAAATATAAATGTGGATGGATGGAGAGGGAGGGGACGCCCAAAGAAAATATGGATGGACTGTGTGAGGAGTGATATGAAAGAAAAGGGAGTCAGTGATAGCGTGACGGGGGACAGGATGGTATGGAAGAAGAAAACGTGTTGCGCCAACCCCAAGTAACATGGGACAAGGGCAGGAAGATGATGAAGAGTTAAGACTGATCGATTTCCGAATCACCAATGCATCATGTTATGTCTACACCGCTCTTGGTTGACTGACAGAGAATGTCTCGTCAAAATAACTCAATATTAAAAAAATCCGGAATCCCGGCAAATGGAAAACATTTTATTTAACAAGAAAACCGCCACATAACCCGTAAATAAACACAAATTTTACTGCAGTTAACACTCGTAAAAGCTTACAATACTGTTTTAAATAACCAAAGCAAAGTGTAAATTAACATTTATGTCCATTAAAGTCAGAGTTTACACAAATTACATAATAGAAGTTAGTTCAAAATGTGGGTAGTTAACAACAAAGTTTAGGACAGCATTTCATATTATTAATCTGTATTAAAAGGAACGCCAAAGTTGTTTAATCTGTTTTCAGGAGGATAACGAACAGATAATGCAATTGGGCCTTTAATGGAATTAATTGGGGAACGTTAGTCCACGTCATTAGATAAAGTGTTGGATAGGACAATGTGAAAGCTCTCGTATATATACTGCGTTTAAATTGATTTTCTCAATTATCTTAATTAGATAAGAAAATTGGAGTAGAGCAGGTGTTAATATCCTCCTCATGTTATGATGATTTTTAGGATGCATTCAAAAATCAACCCTCCGCGCTTGTAGCTGGCACAAATATTAATCTATCCACTCACAAAACAAGTAAAATTTCACAATTTAAAAAACCCCCGACACATTTATCTTGCGGAAACACCCCGATTCAGACAGTAAAAAAGGCCCATAACTTTTGAACGGCTGAACCGATTTTATTGAAACATAGCTAAGAACACTCTCGACAAAATTACCTTTCAAACAAAAATAAATAAATCGAAATCAGTTCATCCGTTTAGGCGCTATGATGCCACAGACAGACACACAGCAACACACGTGAAACTTATAACACCCCTCTTTTTCCGGCGGGGGTTAAAAATAAATACTGACTTCGTGGAAAAGTTTTTCGGAAAATTTAGAATTTCGGCCTTTTTTATTTGGGCTTTTCGTATGTATTCGGTTTGAACCGGATTACTTCAGCTAGTTTATAGTAATTATTTTGTATAGTAGGTTTTACTAATAAAATTAATCCTAAGCAGCATTTACGCCCATAACTTTGAAAGGCTGAACCGATTTTGTTTAAACATAGCTAAGAACACTCTCGGACCATTCAAACAAAATAAAACCTTTTTTTTTAGTTTTGTTTTTTTTTTGTTTTACGGCTCTTACGGCTCGACCGTTTAAGAGCTATGATGCCACATACAGATACACAAATACACATTTACAAAAACAAAAAGGTACACACGTTAAACTTATAACACCTCTCTTTTTCTGACTGGGGTTAAAAATGTTAAGGTTCACCTTAGATATCGATTTAGGAAGGCATTATTTCTTTATGTAAGTGGGTCAATGACCCCTACAGGCATGTTAAAACGAGTATAATATAATTATAGTGAAAAAAATCGACAATAGAATTAACATATTTCATTTATCGGTTTCATAACACAAATGTTATAGTTCAGTAACAAAAGTTTTAAGTTATGAACTTAAAATAGGTATAACCAGGCATAAGTACTCAGTACATTATAATGTACAAATCATAATTGAGTTGTGGTGAAGTTCTTCATCTACCGAACATGGAATATGTGCATTGTGCAATATTGTAGTTTTGTAATCCAGCCAAAAATACCGTCCAGTGGTTAGCCTCCTTTCTCTTTAACCATGAACCACTGGCTCGACATTCTACTCGTACCTATAATAAATTGTAATAATAAGTGGCATAAGTTCAACCTTTTACCCAGCCTTTCTTACGACGTAAGGGGCAGGTCACACCAAGACCCTACGCTGCGCGCATTATTTAAGGTAGCGATACATTATGGAACTTTACTTACGATATGACACCATAACCCTGAAATACACGTGCCTATAACTTGCATAAAAGTGTGCAAGTAGCTTTACTTGCATACTTTTAAGCAAGTTTTGTTCGGTGTTTTAAGTCATAATAAAGACATTGATTACTCAGCTTCACCATGCGATGATGTACTTGATTTTTGTATGACATAATGACATGCAATCTACTTGCACACTTTTATGTTTTATAAAAGTTACAGGTGTGTATATTTTCGCCCTTATTTATAACAATCTCTGAATTATGTAGCAGCTTCTACTGAGATTTTTGTAAGTAAGGCCAAAAAAGGCACACATATCAGTGGCAGCATTAAGGCGCCGATTCGCTTGAGTAGCTGATTTTAAGATGATCACGTCTAAACGGCTAGTCGTATTTTTTTGGAAAATATATGTTATTATATATTATAAAATACCATTTTTATAATAATTTGATCTAAGCAAATTTTGAGTTTTATTCGTATAACATAGTGTTATTAATTTGTAAAGTTATGTCTAAAATACGACAACTATTTACACTATGTTATACGAATAAAACTCAAAATTTTCTTAAATCATTTTATTAAAAAAATGGTTTAATGTAAGATATATTTTTTCCTAAAAATTACGAGCCATTCTGACGTGATTCTAATTTTTAAATTAGCTACTTCCTTAATATGTCAGAAAACAAACCACACGGCGTCGACAAAATTAGCCATTTTTAATCATCGTTTGTTCCCGGTGTGAGCTGACCCTAAAGCTCAAGAAATTCAAACGCTAAGCGCATTAAAATACTCTTACAAGACTTCCAGTTAATTGTACCTTTAGCAGTAGATATAGTAACTTTACAACTGTATAAAAAAGAAAGAAATTAAGAAAGGCTTGTCCTTTGAACTGTATAACTTAATTCGGGAGTAATTTACCTCACCTTTATATTCATCACGGTTGTACCGATCTTTGGACAGAAAATGTCTTTATAAGTACACTGATTTTGTAATAAAGTTTTTCTTTCATTTTTTTTAGAAAAAAATAATATTTTGAAATAAACGAATCGCTTGTTCGGTTTTATGTTAAATTAGCCCGCGGCGTCGCCTGCGTGAATGTCGAAATTATATCACGGGAACGTACTACTGAGATAAAAATAACCAGTACCCTAATTGCGTATCTGTTTTGACACCACGTAGCTTTCATTTTGATAACTCAAAATAATACATTGTGCGTTTTACGCTGACGTGTAGACGGATTTTTGAACATAAGAAGCAATGAATGCAAGGAAATCGTACCGCCGTATTCTTTGAACTTACACAATTAGGATGCAGGTTACATTTTACATGTGCGCAAAGTTTCATCAAAATCAAACGTTCAGACGTTGAAGCGTGATTTATCAACAAACATCCACAGTTACATTTGTAATATTAGTAGGATAAAATAGTACCTTAGTAAGTTTTTGATGCGGTTTCATCATAGGTAAGCCTTCAAAAACGACAGTTACGAATATATTACACGGTTTGTAGATTGAGCATGCACGGTGTGTGGACAACGGATCACAGTAAATTCAAAATCAATAATTTTTATTTCACATAGGCCTACATGGGCACTTATAAAACGTCGACAATGTGCACGGTTCGGGTTGGTCGATTCCTATGGAGAAGAACCGGCAAGAAACTCAATGGTTACTCTTTTAAAAAATTGTTTGGTTTTACAATATTTCCATGTTACAGCAGTACTTAGATGGGGGGACAACGCAGGCCCGATAATAAGTCGTAAGAAACTAAAACAAGAAATGATTATATAATAAATAAACAAAAGATTAAAAAAAGTAAAACGAGATAAAATGTTAACAATCTAGAAATCTAGAAGGCCTACAATGTACACACATTTACAAACCAATCGGTAAAATAATCTATACAAAGTATAACAAGACTAAATTTAACATGTGCCAAATTCAAAGTACCTTTACTTTTTTTTATGGAACTTCACAACACAAACACAAACATGAATATATTACATTTTATAGGGTCTTATTCTAGTGTCTACGTCAATAAAATTACAGATGTGCACAGCATTTTCATAAATAAAATCACATGTAGAAAATCCAATTTAACAAAAAAAATAAAAAATAAGTACAAATTATAAATAGAAAATAGGAATCGTGAATTAATAATTGAAAATCAATTAAACTTTGAGAAAAAAGTGTATTAACTCAAAAATAAGACATATATTGATTTTTTAGCTAAGTCAGAGACAAGAACAGTACTGTATTTTTCTATCTCTGAACTTTTTACACTGAGTCGTTTTTTTTGTGCAAATGACGTTGATAGTTATAGATTACCTCATTATCATAGTTATCTGGTTCACATCCCTTCCTTTTTTGCACCAACTAAGCATTTTTATGGTGCCTAGTGCGGTAAAGCATAGATTGCCATAGTTTTTTTGAGCATACGCAAATATAAGAACTCTTCTTGTTTTTAGACCCGTCTATTACCCTTGAATGCGGTTGTCCTTGTCCAGAACCATGGTATAATAACATACTCCGTATACTTCACCTGGTATGTTCTTCCCAGGATGGCCTAAGCCTACGTCACGATTATTGTTACCATTGATTGTCCTTTTTAGAAAATTCAGGTACTTTCTCATGTAGTTAATGAAAATAAAATAAATTACTTACTAGCTTAACTATTTAGAAACTCATGTGATTCATCTATGACATGTATATTTAGTGTTGAATTAATTAATATTTTGAAATATTAGTTCATAATTGCTTTGTTAACATAAAAAATGCATTTTGCTCGGGTATTTCAAAACACACAATGGCAACACATCGAATTGACAAGTGTCATACTGACAACTAGCCATTTCATCGCTATTGTCGTGTAGCTCACACTTATAGCGTTGTTTCGCTCGGTCAGAATAATACTGTGGCTCCCAAACATTTGTGATGAACCCGTGAACTTTGAAAGATACACAAAAAAATTGTTAATTGTTCCGTAAACTGTAAAAACAGCAGTATAAAAGGCGGTGTAATATTTTTTTTCTTTTCCCAATGAAGAGACGCTATCATATGCGTGGTTTCAATATTGTTACTAACTTCACCTAAAATAACTGGTATGTGCCTTTCATTAATTTATTATTTAATTTATATACACGTTGTAAATTCCATAATTTAAGGCATAGTTCTGTCAATATTTACGCCTTTACGCCCGAACTTAACCTAACCTAATTAGTTTTTGACTTATTTTAGTCAAGTCAAGTTTTGTGGGTTTTCGTTCCGAACTAAATAAAATACTAAAATGCAATCAATTAAAAGAAAGCAAAGTAAATAAATACAAAAAGTATCAAATATGACGATTTATTGAGAATTATAAAACATTTGTACTTATTGTATTATTTTTATCTTTTTCCCCACTAAAAAAGTTTGAGAACCGCAACGCAATTGATGACGTAGTCTTAGGCCAATCACGTGACCCAGCTGTCACGGGAAGAGACTACCATGTCTTGTTCTACCATGTCCAGAACATGACTCTCATGCTATGCTGTCTATGGACACCTGGGGCATCCAAGTGCTTACGTGCGTGTCCAAAGTATTTCAAAAGTTGACAATCATCTTTAAAGAAGAAACCTGTAAAATAACCAATATCAAATTATACATTTAAAGACGATACAAGGATGTTTGTTTTACTCTCAGCAACCCCTTTCATTTGATACCCATATCATGAGAGTGGATAAAAATAATTGGCCGGCCATCTTTGGGAGACCGCCATATTGGATTTAGAATGATATTACATAACCATGAATTGTCATCCATACTAAACATAAATCAAAGTATGCAAAAACTAAAAAAAAACGCTTTAATAGAAAACCAAACTAAAAAGTAGAAAATAATTTTCAATTGATTAAAATTAAGAGTAGTGTGATTAACAAAAAAAAACAAAATTTGTTAAAATGCGTGGCGTGGATGCTTTTTAAGATATTTTCAAAATGTTTCAAAGTTCAATCTCTAATCCTGAAGATCCTGGTAAGGATAATGGGACAAACTATTTAAATTATTGCATTGTCATCGGTCCTTAATAAGTGTGCAAAGTTTCAAATTAATCAAAAAAAATAATTCAAAAGCGGGTGAAAATCATGTTCAAAGTAAAAAAACTAACCAACAAACCTAACAGGTCAACTCATGTTTATGTAGGTTCCAAAATACGGAAAAAGATCAATATCTATTTATCTGATTGTATCATCGTTCCATACATTTCCTTTTATTTTCCCAACAAAGAAAATAAACAATATTGCTCCATTGAGTTATACTATATCTCAATGTATTGCTCTCTCTGTTTTCAATATTATTTACGAGTATTCGCTGGCACAAGCCTTTTATATTATTTGTATTTATCGAATTTTATGTGGTTGGAACAGACGTATTGTGAAATACAATGAGGGACGTTAGGGAAGAAAAAACATTTATTTGTGGACGCAATATGTTATCGACTTTCATGCATCTCTATCAGACGTATTGTGAAACACAACGCGAAAGGTACAAAAAGAAAAAAAACCATTGATGAAGAATTGTTTTTAACTGACTTTCCAAAAAGGAGGAGATTATCAATTCGGATGATTGTATTATTTTTATGTATGTTCGGGCATAACTCCGTCATATATAAACAGACCTGAAAAAATATTTTTTTGTTCGAAAGAATTCGGTAAAATTCTGATTAAGATCATAGGAGATATAAAACAGAACTCTTCAATAAATGACGGCAAATCTTTCGGGATAGCTGCAATCGCACGTCTGATAATTGTTTACATCATTTCATAACATACCATCACGCCAGTATGCTTTAAACGGGTACGCAGATGTGCCAGTTCACCCTGGTACACTTCGGGGGGATCCGACTGGAAAAAATCTCTCATTTCACCGGTTATGTTCAAGTTATATGTTATTCGTTAATCTATGCTGGCACCAGTGTGGGCATTACAGGTACCTTACTTTAGAACTTGTCCATTATCTATCGCTAAAAAGTGAAAAAAAAAATTTTTGGGTTCGGTTGTATTTTACGTAAAAAAAGTTTTCTTTTTTCATGTCAGCTATATCTGTCAGATCAGCTGTCATTTCAGTATTCGTCTTATCTATAGCAATATTATCTTTCGCATAATCTATTTATTATTTTTTGGGTCTTTAATTTATATCAAAATTTGCTTGCACTTGAAGTATTATAATCCTGTTCCTTTATATAAATCTTTATGTAGGTTAAAAGTTTATTAGTTTATAACGATATAAGCAGTACCTATATATTTTGTATTTATATTACAAAAGTCCATGCCGAAATCTCTAGAAAACATATATTTATGTTATCGTTAAGGAAAATAATCTTGATTATGAAGAACAATCAAACGTTATCTCCGATGTGACCTAACAGGTTGTTAACGCTAACAGGAAAATGTTATAACGAATACCTGTAAACATTTGTCTATGCCAGTCAAATATTTACTACCTGTAAACATTCATTATAACCCAAAGGTGTATTCATTTAGGTTAAGGAAATGTCCTTACGTTTTCGATAGTTCACGAAAAGTTTTTTTTTTCATATGGAATTTTGCAGTTTCAGCCAGGAGTCTGGATTTATGCCCTGGATTATATGGATTGAAGGCAATTGGTTCGCCCTCTTTTACATAGCATATAAACATAACGTGTGAAATGCATATGTACTCTGCTTAACCATTCGGGGAATGGAGTGATGATATGTTAAAATACCTATTTAAAAGAAAACTGAAAAACACGCTTTAATAGAAAACCAAACCAAAAAGTATTTTTTTTTTCAATAAATTTAAATTAAAAATAGATCCATCAATCAATCTGGTATCACAGTTGACATCAAGCACATGACGCTTTTTACTATTAAATATTTTTTTTGTTAATCACACTTATTCTTAATTTAAATTGATTGAAATTTATATTCTACTTTTTAGTTTGGTTTTCTATTAAAGCGTGTTTTTTAGTTTTTATTTTTTAAATTTTATTTATTTTTTACTGTTTTAGTACAATAGCTAATCCAGATGATCCTGATAAGGATAATGGGACAAACTATTTAAACTATTGCATTGTCATCGGTTCTTGATAAGTGTGCAAAGTTTCAAACTAATCCGACGTTTTGAAGGGGGTGAAAATCACTTTCAAAGATTTCGTTACATACATTCATAGATACATACATACCAAGCTAATAAAAGCGTGTTAATAAAACAAAAAACTATCATCTAACCTCTTACTTATATAGGTACATCATCGGTTACTAGTTTCATCATTGGACTACAAGACATACGGCGATGCACCATCGGTACATGGTGGACATCCCACCCATACTCACTAAACATTTTGGAAATACTTTCATTATGCGTACAGTGGAATTCCCGCCCGGGGTCTGTGTTTCCCGATAGATACAACCTCGGGGTCTTTTAAGTCAAGAGTGAATAGGTTACTTCTAGGCAAGCGTGCTTCACCGTCGACCACATCATCGCTTACCATCAGGTGAAATAGTGGTCAAGCGCGAGCCTATCCATAATAAAAAGCCGGCCAAGTGCGAGTCGGACTCGCGTACGAAGGGTGTTCCGTACCATTTTCGCAAAAAAACGACAAAAACATCACGTTTGTTGTATGGGAGCCCAACTTAAATATTTATTTTATTCTGTTTTTAGTATTAGCTGTTATAGCGGCAACAGATATGTACATCGTCTGTGAAAATTTCAATTGTCTAGCTATCACGGTTCATGAAGTACAGCCTGGTGGCAGACAGACAGACGGTCAGTGGAGTCTTAGTAATAGGGTCCCGTTTTTATCCTTTGGGTACGGAACCCTAAAAAAAGTACTTTTCTGATTATGGTAGGTATCCAATAAACGCAGACATACATATATACATACATACATACGTACCTGTTACCAGAAGTATGTCTTTTCGGAACCATAAAGACAGAAGCAAAAGAAAACACAGAAGTTTGAAAATCTGAGTTGGTATAGCGTTTCAAGAGCGACCGCAACGATGTGGAGAAAACTTTGCTTTTCGCCATCTGCTAAAACCAGACACAAAAACTTTACTTAGAAAGTACATTTTAAGATTTGTTGAACCAAGACAGAGTTAACAGAGGCTTAACAACGTTAAAAGTCATTTTAACCATTAAACGCCTTAACAGAAAATTAAACTAGGTCAAATTTTGTATTGGCCGACAGTTTTAAAATTTTCAAATTAGGTCATCGTGCAAAGTGCCATGGGGACACGTAAAACTTTTCCAGCTGCTACACACGAGATATTGGCAGTTTTAGTGAAAATCAATAGACACAGTCGAAACAATTTTAAGCCGTTTTTTAACCTATCAAGGCTTGAGCCATCTAATGCTGTGATAATGCGACACCTGGGGGTGCAACGCGCATATTAAACTTGATTAAGTTGCGGGCGAGCACGGCCTCTGAGGTAGGCTTGAGTCACGCATTTTATCACGGATTTTGCTCCCAAACTGTGATCAAATGTGTGACTCAAGCCTGTCACAGTAGGCCGTGCTCGCCCGGCAGGTATTGCTCGTGGCTCCGCTCGCGTGAATGTATTTTATATTATCCTAAGGCTGCAGGGTTAATACTAGCTTTTGCCATGCCGCTTCGTTTGCGTGAAAGTGTTGCATTATCCTAAGGAGAAATATTACCGAGATAAAATGTCCTATTCCAGGCCATGTTTCACCAGGGTACTTCTTTTTCTTAGTTTGTCAGTGGCAAATACAGTTTTTAAATACTATGTTTGGTCCAGTTACTTTTTGCTATGGCAACACCATTCCAGGGTACTAAGATCTATTGAAATCTGTTCAGCCGGTTCTCAAAGGAATGGTTATGGCTTGATTATTAAATAAACAATCATTAAAACTTTCACATGTATTATAAGAAGGATTATGGAATCTATCCATGTGCACAAACCCTTAATTATTCGTCCCGTATCAGATGCACATTCCTCCGAGTAGTTCAGAAGATTATTAGCAACTTTAAAGTGAACGCGAGCCATTAAAGTTTATAGCTGGAAACTTTTACGCGGCACTACTTCCAGTATACTTTCAGTATTTGCATTTATTTTCTTCGCCGTGGTATTGGATAGGCTACGTTTACGGATGTAATAAAAAGAAACCATCTTGCTACGGATAAAGAGTAAGGCAGATGTGTTTGTTTGTATGCCAAACAACAAAGTATGATTACATCTCCCTAAACTTGTGAATAAAGGTAGAGACAGATTCGACGCAATAATGCGACGACATGTTTTCGTAGAATTTATTTTACGGATTACAAAATTTTAATGGAAAAAAAAGTTAATTAAAAAAATCAAAAGCCCGTTTTGTTTACGTCTTTTTAGTTCGCTTCTTAAGAAGTCGGGGTTTTTTGATGTTTGAATTAACTTTTTGTAATAATACCTATCATTTTAAATAACATTTTAGTTTTTCGAATTAGATACGAAAGAGAGAGAATTATGTATTTTTGAAATCACTTCTTAAAACCCTTTATTTTGGTACCCCACACGATGGGCATGGAGAAAAAAAAAATGGCGCCCAATATGACGCCCAAAATCAGCCATTTTTCTGTTTTACAATTTTAATGTAGCCAGTGTCACTGGCAAGGTTAAGACGAATCGATTGATTTTAGAATCATCAAAAACAGCCAACGTGTTTGTCTCTAGAATGCCACATAGGAACAAACATACATCTCCTCCTTCGGCAGTCGGGTAAAAAGCGCTGTCGCATCGTTGCCATATTGTCGGACTTCAATGAACCTTAATCCAGAAGCCCATGTTAGCAGCATTTTATTGACAGTTTAGAATAATCTCTTACAAATTATTTCAACCGGGAAATCGTAGTTTATGTTGCAATTATTCCGGGCTTCCCAAGCCCCCGGGCCAAACCTGCTGTATGTAACGTACCATACAGATTGTTTTCCGGAAAAACTGAACTAACATTTATTTAAAAGGGAAACTTTAAAGTAAAACGTATTTTGTATCGGCGCAATGTGAGGTAAATGGATAAATAAGAATTTTATTTTGCGTAAAACGAAATTGTTTGCTGTTGGAACATATTTATATCAATATTTACATACAGTATACGATTATGAGTTACGACATTTTTTCGTGGAAATAAAATGAGATTTATTATGTTGTAGCTAAAGAAAATAAAAATATCATGGAATACAGGAATTTGATTGACATTCAGATGTGTTTATAAATAATACAGAAATCATAGGACAAGAAGGAAACTCATAAATAGACTGGGTTCTGAATTGAGTCATCATCATCATCTTCCTGCCCTTGTCCCATGTTACTTGGGGTCGGTGCAACACGTTTTCTTCTTCCATACCATCCTGTCCCCCGTCACGCCATCACTGACTCCCTTTTCTTTCATATCACTCCTCATACAGTCCATCCTTCTTTGCATTGGCCTTCCATATCCACTTTTTTATTTATAACTGTTTTAGTAACATGCGTTTCATCCCTCTTTGTCACATGACCGTACCAGGACAAACGGTTTCCTTTCAACTTTTCTGTCACTGGCGCCACTATCAAACTTTCTCTAATATTCTCATTTCTCACTTTATCCATCCTCGTCACTCTCGTCATCCCTCATTCTCGTCTGAAATGAGTCAGTCTCTTGACATAAATAGACTGAGTTCTGAAGTGAGTCACTTTGTTTTCTAGATCCAAACACACATCGCTACTGTATGCGGTATTGGATACAGAAACCTTCTTACAGCTGATGCGTACTATGCCGGCACAAAATACCATTCCAATTTTTCATACGATTGTGTATCCCCGGCACCGTAAACCGCATACCACAGCGTTGAGCGTTCGATCAAGAGACCAAAGCCTTAGCGTCCACGTTCGAGGATGTTAATATTTAAATCCGGTTTAAGTATGTAAGTGGGTTATGAGGCATTTTCGCGTACGTAACAATAAATATGGAAGCAGGTCGTAACGAGATCTGACCCCAATTAACTTACAATCTTTGGAAACATCAAATGGGATTTAGGAGCTTCAAAAACGACCATACGCTCCAGCTTTACGTACCAAAGGTTCTAGAATAACCAAAAATTTACCCTTCGAAAATTATAATAAAATAAATAACTCATCATCATATCAGCGGAAAGAGGTCCACTGCTTGACATACGCCTCCCCCAAGCGTCGCCACATTGACTGGTCCCGTACGTCTCGCAATAAGCGGATCCCCGCAACCTTCACCAGGTCATCGGTAATAAAAACTAAACTAACTAACTAAATAACTCAGCGTTCAATAAATTACTGTTGAACCTATTGGCAAATTATGTAATATAATTAAGCCAATTTACATTAATTTAGTTGCAATAACTACTGTCTATGAGAACTGAACTAATAAATTAAATTATCGGATCATTAGTTATTATAATATATTGATGTTTAATTATTAATTGGTGTAGATAACTGTATTCATTAGCACACGATCATTGACAATTAACTCTCATCATCATTGATCATTAAAAATTTGTTTATTTTTCAGCCTTTAATCGATGCCCATTTAGATGCTAGGTACCTAATACTAACGTTTGTATTTTTCTTTTTCTTTATTTAATTACGGACTTTTATAAAAGCCATGCATATGACAGTCCCATCATACCCTGAACTAAATACATACTATTTACCTACTATTTACAAGATTTGGGTCATGAACTTAAACAGACTCTTCGCTTCATTACCATTTGGTTGAGACATAAGTCTATGGAATGTGCCTGCATCAAGTCAGTTCAACCTCAGGACCCTAAACAAATCGTTTCTTATAACCCATAGCTCACACAGTCCATCAATAAGTGCTGTAGGTCCTCGACACAATTAGGCGAGTTAACTTTTTTCATTAGGAACGCAAACTTACTACATGGAATGTGTCCAGATCTGAGTCTACAAGCAGTAACAACAAATTTTCTACTTAACGTAGTATCAACAAACCAGGGCACACGAAAAGGCTGACCCTGTATAGTTTTATACCAGATCCCTTTTTCTAAAGAACGCTTATCAAAATACTCTTTTCAATCATCGTAACACTTATTTTAAATTTAGGTAAAACTTCTGTATAATCCAGCACTATATTAGTTTCTTTTCCATTTTTAGCTACAGGTTTAGCTAGAATGTCAGCCTTTTCATTGCCCTGTAGCCCAATATGCGATGGAACCCATTGCAGTCTCAATTTAACTCCCTTTACTATTAATTCATCGATCTTAGATAGAATAACATAAGCTATCGATACACCTCTTTTCCCAGAGGCGCATCGAGCTATGTGTTGTAAAGAACTTTTGCTGTCTGTGCAAATAACAATAGTATTATGTTGACTCGTGATACAATAGGACAACGCTTCAGAGATCGCAATAAGTTCCAACGTCATAACGGTCGCATTCTTATCTATTTTAAAACAATTAATTTCACAACCTATTGGTGGCTTAGGTACATAAAATGCTGCTCCACGACCTACTATACTCTTCGATCCATCTGTAAATACACTAAACCAATCATTTAATTGTAACTCTCTAATAACTTCTGATTTTAATAAATTAGTATCATAAGATTGTTTAGATAATTGTGCTACATCCAAATCCCATATAATTACTTCCTGAATATTAATGTTGGTCATCCATGTCCTCAGAGTAAACATCAGCAAGGGACAAGAACATACTATCTTTTCTACTTTTACTTCATTACATAAAGAAACCAGCAGTGGAATCTTTTTATTTTCCAATAACTATTTTGTCGAAGAATGTGAAGTTCCTGTAATAAACTATTTATAACATTGTTTTCCATGGATTTAGATTTTAAACAGAACTTATAGCCTAAATATTTTCTCCGTATATACAGTGGGGCTACACAGAGCTCACTTTCCATTACATGGATAGGTGTAGTCTTGATAAAACCTCATATAACGTTTGTATTGATATTGTAAATACGAAGCTGGATGGGCACGATTGTCCCATGGGGGACATGGTACCTACTCCGACGGACCACAGTGCGATTGCGGAACTACGTCCCAAAAAGACCCTCACCTCTCGTCTGCTCCCTGTGCAACAAAACCTGCACCCTGAAAGACCATTGCGAGGCATTTGCTTTGTGCTATCTCTGCCAACGTGGCTGAATTCTGGTCTAAACATATTTAATTTTGAATCATCGATAAATACGACGAAGTCGAATATTTTTTTGTTTATATTTTAATACGTGGCGTCTCACAGTTAAATCATACGATTTATGAGTACTATCTGCTTAACCGGTCTTCCCTGTGGAGACTAAACTTTAGCCTCCAGCCAGGCACAAAAACCTTAACCTAAGCGACCACGCTGAGGGCTACCCTCTATGGGGTCGAACCTCGGCTCAGTGTGTCGCTGGGGGGGACAACAAAGGCCGGATCGTGATTCTACCCTCCGTTCGGGAAATACCTAAGAAGTAGAACAAAATCTAGCTGTAGTGAAATAGTTATTCATCAATAATTTCTCCTCCACTTTCAACAAAGTATTTGGTGTGAGCGCAGCACGTATTTTTTCGTACCTAAACGTAGAGGCACGGCAATAAGGTGTGTGATCTTATAAAATATATTGCCGTGCCTCCATGTTTGGTAATACTTGGCTTATCCTCTCTTGTCCTTTCTGTTGACTGGCTAATCCTGTATTCCCCAACGAGTTAAGCCGTGGTGTACCTAATACCTAATCTACATTTCGACATCTTTTTACCGAGATGTCAGCTAAACTCAAATAGTAACATAGGTAGTTTGTGTCTCTACAAGTTCAGAAGCAGATTAATACAACATGGAAGTGTCTCATTACTCTAACTCACCATTACCTATTGTACCATAAAACACTACAGCTTAAAATAGCTGCAAGAATTAGGTGTGTAAACAGAATACACGCTCTTAATGAACATGCAAATTGTGAAAAGTTCAACTAAATATGTGCACTGAGATAAGATAGCGACCACACAGTTTGCGCATGTTATCAGTTATCTAGTACATCGAGTACAATGGGTGTAATCGTTCATTTTGTGTGTGGCAGACTTTCAGGCGATATACATTTAGCGACCATAGAAAATGCTTAGGAGAATCAAAAACAAATTAGGATTGTAGTTGACAGGAAGGAGTCTCTTATCTGCTCCCCTTTTATGAAGAGGGTCGAGGTACGAGGAGAGCTGCAATATATTCTACTATGTGAATGTTATACTTGCCTATCCGTCTGCCTCCTGGGGAAGGCTAAACAATATAAATACAATTGTGACTTTGAGGGCAAAGAACACAATATTGTTAATTTTTATCTGTATTATTGAAAAGTAACAATAAGTTCATTAAATATACAATATCTGGGTGTTTATCGTCTCAGTATTCTCAGAATATACTTTCTGATGTGGATTCCAAGAATAAAATCTTATACAGAGGACGGCAGATCTCAATCGGGGTCAGCGGATATTCAGAATCAATGGCTTAAGAGCGGACTCTAGTCAACAGGAATTTGAAAAATAGGTATTTGAAGAAACTATTGCCGTTGTTTCACCTTCAACCTCACCCCGTAAAGTGCGAAAGGGACAACTGCAGCTCAGGCTGATTTTACCTACAAAAACTTTGACTAAAAGACATTTCGTATTCTGCTGTTTTCTTCATGAAAACTCAAAAAAATTCTTATATCAAAATTTAGAGGAAAAGTATATCTATGCTCCTATCATTTCCTTTTTTGTTAAAAACTTATATATTTTGTCTGAAAGTCTTCTGAACATGGCGGTAAAAACGGGCATTTTTTTCGGATTTTTGGATTGTCATATTTCTTTTTGTGATTATGTTTTGGAAAAAAGGAAATGATACAGGCACGTATTAATTAGACCTAGATTTTATGGAAAAAAATCATTGCTCTAGAGGCATTATCCACGAAGAAAACAGCAGAATGTGTTTGTATGGAGAAAGTCTCACTAGAGTCCCCTCTTAAGATGATGACAGTCGTCAACAACCTTGAGGGAACAAAACGCGCACTCGTTTCACAACCGCGCGACCCAAAATTCAGTAGTTTTTTGTACTGTCCTTAGTATTCTATGATTTAAATGAAGAATCCTACGGGTGCTCCCACACTGCTTTAAAAAAAATACAAACATTTACTAACACTGATATATTTTGCTAATAAATATTTGGCATTGTTACATTCTGTTAGAATTGTTAGATTGTGAGTGCTCCTACACTAAAAGAAAATATTTACCGGCTCGCAGTTTGGATTTAAGTTCCGAGGCGTCTACACGTAATGGAAGAAGATTTGCTTATTAGATTAGCTTTTATTTTTTGTAAAAAAAAAAGAAGTGCTCAGCTGGATGCTAGAAACGCTAAGAGCTAGCTTTTATATTTGTTACAATTTGTAAACTAACAATTTTGTGTTAATTAACGTTACATAACATGAAAACATTTTCTTAACATTGTGATCAAATGATTACTTAGAAAATGTTTACTAATGTTTGTATACATTTTTAACAGCAGTGTGGGAGCACCATTAGATCAAAATGTAGATAGTTAAATTGTCTTTGAGATGTTGAAAATAATATGCGGTTTTGGTCCGATTGTCGTTTTTTGTCCGTTTTAGACATAACTTTGCAAAATAAATACCATTTGTTATACGAATAAAACTCTAAATATTTATATACCAAATTATAAAAAAAATGGTCTAATGAAACATATATCTTTTCCAAAAAATTATGACTAGCTGTTTAGACGTGATTCTCATTTTAAAATCAGCTACTTAGGGGTATCTGCGCCTTAACTAACCATCTTGTCACTTTCCTACCCGGGACTGGGATTTACAATTTCAAAGTCTTAACTAACTCTGAACCTGAATAGAACCATTATTTACTAAGAAATATTTTTGAATACGAAAGCAAAGAGTACTAAGAACTTTGAAAAATAAATTGACCTATGTATGTCTATAGAGGTTTGGAACTTCATTTTCATAAGATTTATTTCGTGTGCGCTGTCTCCAGAGGAATGTCAGTCCATCTTTGAGTTCCACATGTTTAGACGCTAAAAGAGATTTGAAAATAAGTTTTAAAGAAAACATATCTGTCTCTTTATAAAGAAGACATTTTACAAAATATTTTAGGGAAAAGTTAAACAATGTAACATTTTCGAGAGACAATAAATTAAGCTCAACATCAAGATGGCCGTCGAAGAGATATTAAATTAATTCCGCAAACAACAAAAGCATTTAAATGGGGATTTGTTTCATAGACCTTTCAATGACAAATGCCGGATACAATATTGTCCGCAATAGTAATGGACATAAGCACTATAGTGGCTTGTATATTTGAAAAACAAAGTTAGTAAAGTGCTCAAAACTTTACAGCTGGTAATAGGACAACTTTTCAATCATAGTTTGAAAATAAGTGTTGTTTTGTATGGCTTGATAAAGTTAATATTACAATGATTGAATGAACTAGTAGTTTTTACAATTAATGAAAGAAAATCTTTGCTTTTGTCTGCCTTACTAGTTAAAGTAGCATGAAGTCAAGAGTGTCGAGAGGAGAAATCTTTTTAGGGTTCCGTACCCAAACGGTAAAAACGGGACCCTATTACTAAAACTCCGCGGTCCGACTGTCTGTCACCAGGCTGTATCTCATGAACCGTGATAGCTACATAGTTGACATTTTCACAGATGATGTATTTCGGTTGCCGCTATAACAAAAAATACTAAAAACAGAATAAAATAAATATGTAAGTGCAACAAACGTGTTTTTTTTTTGCCGTTTTTTCACCATAATGGTACGGAACCCTTCGTGCGCGAGTATCTCCTCTTACTGTGATTCCAAGCAGAGGAATTTTTGTGATCTGATTATAAAATGTGAGTTTTTAAAGTGAGCTTGGAGGATGGCATGAAACTAGTAGGCATAGCGAAAATACTCAAAGGAGTCTCGGCGCCGATTTTGATGAAAAATAAAACTAGAGCATTAGATTGGACTGTCTAGGAATATTGATTTATTTTACTGACTTCAAAAAAAGGAGTTTATCAATGTTACTCTCTGTGAGTTTCTAAAAACGTGTGAAAAATTTCATAAGTGTATGTATGCTTGTTTGTATGTACGTGTCTATGTTTGTCCATGCATTTCTCCGAAATTACTTCTCGGATTGTGTTAATTTCTTTGGGTTGGATTGAGTATCTCTCAACTTAGGGAATGGTGCAAATTTAATCAAACTAAGCCTATCAGTTTTAAAGATATGGCGCATACAACCGAACTCCTTAGCGAGAAACAGAAAAAATGTGCAAATTTAGTTTTTTAGGTATTTTTCAATCCTTTAGGCACCTTACTATAGAACTGGCTATCTTTAAGCGATAGTGTACTAAAACTTAAAAGAGAGAAATAAACACTTCCTTTCAAAAAAAGAAACCGACTTCAAAAGTAAAACACTAAAAAGTGCAAAATAACTTTGGTTTCGGAAGTCGGTGTCGAAAAATGATAATCACAAGAGGTACCAAAGACACCGATTTCCGACACGAAAGTTATATTGCACTTTTCAGTGATTTTCTTTTGAAATAGATTTATTTTTTTGTGTCTGTTTTTTTTAATCCAATTACCCTATTTTACCTGCAAGTATAAAGATATATCATAAGAATTTTAGCAATTATTTATTTTAAAGCTTTAAGTAAAATCCTATTGTAATAATTAAGACAATAAAGTGTGCTACGCATATAAAAGTAGATCCTCAACCTAAGGACGCCACTGAAATTAATTAAATAAATGGTTTAGCTAAGCTTAGTGTTAGAATAAATATTATCTTGTTTAAGCTCGTGGGTTACAGAAATGTATATATTTGAGCCTAAGTAGGCAGTCTTCATTTGATTTATTTAATTTTTACTGAATTAGTAACATCTGTTACTTTTTAAATCTTCTTTTTAAATTCTCTCTCTAAATAAAATAATAGTAGATTAGTAGCCAAGGGCTGTAAGGCATCAATTGCAGCCCGAGATATTTAGGCGCACGAGCGCAGCGAGGGCGCCTATAGTTCGAGGGTGCAATTGGTGCTTACACCCGAGCTAACTATTCTGCTTTACATCTCGATTGTGAGGTAAGTAGAAAAAACCGGCATTACAAGAATAAACATTTTAAAAAATATTTTTTTTTTCAAGAACGAAATTGAGCTTCGCCGTTCGATATTTAAAATTGATGACTAATATACTCACACGAAGACAAGGCTGAATAGCAAAGCGACCTCTTTGGTCATTAGGCTGAATGCATGATGTCTATTGCCAGTATGATGGTTAGATGTACATCATAGGCGTACGCGAACTTTTTGAAAGAAAGAAGTGTTTTTTTTTTAATTACTTACCGCCCTAGGGCTTTTCTAGCTACATTATTACCCTAGAGCGCTAATTAGTCACCTACAAGCCCCATTTGGAGGTAATAAGAACCTACTTACCGAACATGAGAGATGTAAAAGCTTATTATTTTATTGTATATACAATATATTTCTATTACATACCTCTATATATTATATTCGAATGATTAAACGAGTAATATTTGTATATACCTATATTATAATCACGTTCTCGAAAACGGCTCTAACGATTTCAATAAAATTTTCAATTTAGGGGTTTTCGAGGGGAAAAAACAATCTATCCAGGTCTTATATCTAGGAAAATTCGTTTTCCGTATTTTCAGGCAAAAATAAATAGTTCGCGCAATGGGGTTCGTAATTTCCGCCGCCAGCGCCGCTGCCACTGCTGCCATCTGCATAGCCGAATGATAAAGGCGGTGGCCCACTACGCCCAAGGTCGGGGGTTCGAATCCCAGCTGTAGATAGGTTCTTTTTATTGTTTCTTTTCGATAGTTTTTTTGATTTTATAATATTTTTCTTTTGGTTTTTAAATGTCATCTCAGTTTTGGAAAAAACAATAAAACTATTTTCACCCGAGCGAACCTCGGTCTCCCAGGTATTATTATACATAATTACTAATAATATTAATAACGAACGACACGTGCCTACAAGTGACGAAGGTTTAATTAATTATTCGGTGAATTAACTTTTTTGGCAACAGTACTTACACACACATAATTAATACATCACGCCTTTTCCCAGAAGGGTTCCTACACGTGTTTGTCAAATGCCTGAGAATGTCGCTGAGAAACAATTTGTATAATTTCGGACCAAGTTCCGGTTAAAAGGTAGTAATTACATATCTTTTGACTGCCTCATTGCTCAAGCCACGTTGTTTTTAGGGTTCCGTACCCAAAGGGTAAAAAACGGGACCCTATTACTAAGACTCCGCGGTCCGTCTATCTGTCTGTCTGTCTGTCTGTCTGCCACCAGGGTGTATCTCATGAACCGTGATAGCTAGACAGTTGAAATTTTCACAGATGAATTATTTCGGTTGCCGCTATAACAACAAATACTAAAAACAAAACAAAATAAATATTTAAGTGGGGCTCCCATACAACAAACGTGATTTTTTTTCCTTTTTTTTTGCGATAATGGTACGGAACACTTCATGCGCGAGTCTGACTCGCACTTGGCCGGTTTTTTTTTCCAACTGTCATTTATCAGTAGCAGTTTGGTATCTAGATTTGTTATAATTAATGGAAAGCCATGGTATTTTCAAAAATAAAAATAATGGGCTTGCGTTTGACCACTGTCTTACCTGATGGTAAGGAATGATGTGGTCGACGATATGGCACGCTTTACTAGAAGTAACCTTTATTAGTCTAATGTCCGATTTCTGCATTGACTATTTGGGTTAAAAACGTGTCAAACCGTACTTGAATGCCAAATTATGACAGGTTTCCAGGCTTAAGTAGAGATTGACAAATACAATCGGGAGTAAGTTAGTATTTTTGATTTAAGTGTACACGTATGTACGCTATCAGGAAATACACACACACATACATAACTGGTGAATTGTGGATGGAAGTACCCTATGATCTACATATGGTTCTGTCCAACCCATCAGTGAATACAGGCGCAAAGTTATGTTATTGCCAAGTTTGTTCTTAAGATTAGAGCTATAAGGCGTTAAAAATGAACTCTAAGACTTTTAAGGAGTTGTGTAACATAATATTTAAAAAATAATCACGAAAAAAAAACAACCGTTCCAAAGATATATAATTATTTGTATTACGCGTAAATAATTGAATTTGCGCACCATACAACGCCCAGGCAGTAATCTGGTGTGGCGGTCAGCGACCTGCGCCACAGAGCGCAGTAGGTACTGGAATGCGTCTTATTTGGGTTTTGGTCGGGTATAGTTAGCAAGAGGCTTTCAAAATTTCTAACTACTAAATGTATAGAGAGTAAAAAAGAAAAATTGTTTATTTGTGCCTGGCACGTCGCGTACCATAAAAATAACAAAAAAACTTAAATACCATCATTACAAAGTATGCGTCACGAGTATGCAAAACGGTCATCGCTCAGCATAATGCTGGGACTCGTGTGCGAGACAGAGCCACAGCGCTGGTTTTCAGCGATAGCCGGTGTCGACTGGGTGACTCCGAAACAATGAAACCTTAGTGGCAAGTGACGGAGCGAACAGTTTTATTTATGAATAAAAAATAAATAAATGAGTAAACAGTAATAGATAAATGAGCTTTTGAAAGTTCGGATATAAATATGTTGTTTAGTGTAGTTATACCCAAGTTTTGGTATCATAATCGGGTATATTTAGGACGTCGCGTTGCGTGATTACTTACTGCTAAATATACCAGGCCAGCGTCTGTAATGTAATGAATGATGAAGATAAGGAGTTGCAATTGCAAAAGTAAAATACAGTTCTTTGCGTCAAGAAGTTTTATTGAGATCAGGAATTATCATTTATCTACTTATATATAAACAGAATTATTTTGCATGAGGCAAATTTAAAGTAATATTAGCGAGGAAGCCGTGTTCTTTCTTCCTTTAATTTGAAAAAAAAAATGTGTTGACGTTGTTGTCTCTCCTGGTTATGTTTAATTGCCATTTCCAGTTTGGTGGGACGGCCTGATTGGATGGGCCTTTTAGTTTTGACCAAACCCCTTTATGTACAACTAGTGTTTTATCATCCCAAGGGAATATAAACTATCCTATGTCCTTCCCAAGGTTTCAGACTATATCCATACCAAACATCTAAATTGGTTCAGTAGATCCATATATTACCTCCTACAACCACACAAACTTTATTATTTATTTATTATTAACTTTATTGTACACCACTTAAATAATTATTTATTTATTTGGGCGCACGGTTGGCGCAGTGGTTGAGCGATTGACTGCTGTGCTGCGTGTCGCGGGTTCGATTCCCGCACGGAACAAATATTTGTATGACCTACAGATAGTTGTTCCGGCTCTGGGTGTTGTGTATGTGAGTTTATATGTTTGTAAACGCACCCACGATACAGGAAGAAATTCCTAGTGTGGGGCAACGTTTTTTAAAAAAAAAAATACAGGACAAAACATTCATAAAGATATGTGTACAATGGGCTTCACCTCTTTATAATGTTAGTATGTCTATACTAACATTCCGACTGACCGAAGTAAACTGAACTGGAATTTTCTTAGAATATTTTATATTTTTTTAAATTAACTTATGTGCGGTCGCTGTTTTTATATCATTTAAGTAGCCAGTTAATTTTTATATTGCCCTCATACGGAGAAGGATTCTCACTGAATAGTCTACTTAATCGTAAAGACTTATGGTAATCTGGAATTGGAAGTGGAATTCGGTCGGTCGGTCTAGGTCAGGAAATGCAGAGAATCATTTATTGAAAGCCTCAGGAATACGAAAAAAAAGAGGTGTATATTATGAAGTTTTGAAATAAATTAATTGAAATTAAGCAAGAATATTGTCCGTGTAAAGCTGCTGCTATTAATCGTTATAAAACTAAATAGATATAATAGTTCAGAGAATACCAAAGTGATAAAATTTAAATCGACCAAACATTGTTTTTCAAACACACATACACGCACCCGTGCGAAGCCGGGGTTGGTCGCTAGTTTTGTAATATTTGTAGAATTTACTACTGAAATCACCAATCGATAAACGTAGGGAATAAGCGCTCAAAGTCAAATTTCGTCGCATCTGCAAAAGTTCTCGGGATGAAAATGGGAACTCAAAGAGTTACGTTTCATTTAAAATCCTATTGACTTCAGTGTTTATTATACCCGTTCTTCCTCAACAGTAAATATCATGACACCGTTACGAGTATTTCACGAACTTAGAAGACATTTTGAATCCCAAAGCGAAAAGATTTCGGAACTTTCGTATTTTGTGTTGCAAACTTTGTGTCGTCAAGAAGTTTTAAAGAACAAAGTAATATATTGTAGAATACACGTGTTTTGTAATTAAGCTTGGAGTTAACAATTCCAAACGTTTATTACGCTACTTAAAAAGTACTCTTAGATAATATATAAGAGTTGCAATTGTTTGTTTATAGTTTTTAGGGTAAAAACCAGACCTTATTACTAAGACCCTGCGGTCCGTCTGTCTGTCCGTCTGTCACCAGGCTGTATCTCATGAACCGTGATAGCTATACAGTTGAAATTTTCATATATATTTATGTTGCCGCTATAACAACAAATACTAAAAACAAAATAAAAAAAATATTTAAGTGGGGCTCCCATACAACAAACTGATTTTTGTGCCGTTTTTTGCGATAATGGTACGGAACCCTTCGTGCGGACTCGATTCGTACTTGGTCGGTTTTTAAAATATAATCACCAGAGATTAGCTAAATATAGATAATATAGATAGCACTAGCACTGCAGCAAGTGTTTCTACTACTAAAAATAAAATAATGATAACCGTAGAAACAAAGATGAGTGATAAGTAAAATGAAATTAACTGTGGAAAAGTATTATTTACTAGAGGTATTGTTTCCTCATTCATATGTTTTTTAAAGATAAAATACGAAATAGTAGATTAATTTGTTTGACTAATTGCATATGTATATATATATCCTATTTATTAAGTGACTGTTGAGTTGCGTATCTGTTGAGGCACGCATCTGTCAAGTTGCGTGTTTGTCGAAACGCACGTCTGTCATGATGCGTGTTTGTCGAGCTGCGTCTTTGACGTGGTGCAAGTCTGACGTGATCCGTTTCTGTCAACATGTGTTTTCTGGCGAAATGCGTATTTGAGTACTTGCGTTTCTGACTACATGCTAGTGCTCCCGGAAAACGCATGATTCCTTTGATTGGGAATACTACGGGGGCAAAGTCCTGAAAAAGTTAGTATGCAATACTCTTACCAACGCTTGCTTACCCACATTATCATCACGAATCGCTTAAAGACCTACAAATTAAAAAAAAACAGGAAAAGAGGACGAGATTTGGTTAACCCTCTTTAGACAGATCTATTTTCGGGTCTAAAATAATTGAAATCTCGAAAGAATTTTTCCTTTTCTCGAAAAAGATTTTAAGAGCAATTGAATTAAGGCCTTATTTTTTGTGTCTGAATTTTTGGAAAAAACCCTTTACGTTTTTCGATACAGATTCCGAATTTGATCGAAGTTTTAAAAGAAAATCGGGCTTTAAATCTAGCCAATACATCTTATAACACGTGTCTAGAATCAGTATGCAAAATACCTTCACGCATGTATTCTCCCCCGAAGTTTTAGGCAGTAGTTGAAGTACGCCCAAATTTACCGCTTAGGCGAATTTATTTCCAATTACCAACAACCAGAAGACTGCAAATACTGGTAAAGGAGCACTACCTGTCACTGTGATCTTATTCTTGTTGGAGCTGTATTGTTTTCTTGCCTGTATATTTATATGTATCTATGTATGTATTCATATATTTTATATTTAGTGTATACTATGTTTGTAACTTATTATTTGATTTAATATTGCACCTAGTGCAACTCTATGTCGTGGCTATCTCTCTCCAGTCTGGGTTGCCTGTAAGAGATCGCAAAACACGATAAGGCCGTCTGTTGTGTTTGTTTTATTTTAAGGTTGCCGTTTGTATTATTGTTTTTATCTTGGTGTACAATAAAGTAAATATAAATAAATCCGTATATTTATATATTATATTATATATTTATAGAGGATGAATGAAAGGTGACTAACAAAATGAATTTACGAGGCAGACGTGAATGGAAACGCCGGGAGGATACGCCCTAGAAAGACATATATGGACCTTATAGGTGATGTTCTTCAGAAAGGCCAAGTGCGCAGTACCCATAACCGGCGTGTGTGTATGACTAGATGTATGCATGTTTGTGAAGCAAAAGAAGTATGTAAGGATCGTAGCAGGTGGCGTTCTGTAGTTTCTGCCTACCCCCATGGGAAAAAGGCGTGAGTTTATGTATGTATGTACGTATAAATAAATATACCAGACACATATCCAGGCTTTGGACTGCTACTGAAAAAATAATTACAGCGGGAAAACCCAATAAAACTTGGCCCGACATGGGAATCGAACCCAGAGTCTTAATCTCAAGGCTTGCGAACAATGGACCAAAGAGACGGTTTTACCTAAATATAGATCAATATTATCTTGTCCTTTACACTATTCCACAGCTAAGCGAAGTAATACCTTGACTATAATTCGTAGTTATAGCCTAAGATCCCACAGCATAAATCTGCAAGTATATTTTGTTTTTGTTTAAACTAAATTTTCATGAATGATACTTGATATTTGAATCTATTGCTGCATGGTTGCCTAGAAATATGTAGCCGCAATTATCTTAATTATATAAATTAAAATTTATGTTTGAGAGTTATCCCCAAATATACAAGATTTTCAAGTGAGTCCAACGTCATTTGAACGGAAGTGCTGTAGAATATAGGAAAAAATAATGTTGCCAGCACTGAGTTAGCCGCAATCTGTGGGCCGCCAGATTGACTGCGAAATCTGGTAACCCATAAATGGGGGCTAATTTAGAGCTAGATGAGGTTACATACGCACACACGATACAAGAAAAAATCCAAGTGTAAGACAAACCTAAAAGATACGAAAAACTAGTGGTTGCTATAATATGCGGCCAGCAACCCTGCAGTAATGTATTCTACTATCAATAATCATTCACAAGAATCAAGTTCAGTCTAAAATAAAATATCAGCAGAATTTTGCAGTGGGATCTCGTACTATTAAGAGATAATTTCCGAGATAATTTCTACCTCTTACATGATGTTAGTCGAGAAGTAGTCATTTGATTGAAGCCACGTAATTGGAAATGGTATCGTTATTTAGTGAATATCAGTTTCCACCATTTTGTGGAACGAGGATGTTATTGACATTTCTAATTGTGTGAGCTTACAAAGGATTTATTGATTTCGATTATCATATAGTATTTCGCCTGCTACTTACCTATTAAACAATTCTCTTATCGGTTTACTTCACCACTGTTTTACCATCATCTCTATTCTTCTTCTACCTTGTTCTTAATTTAAAGTTTCTTCTGCCGACGTGATCGCCTTATCATCATTTTTGTCGAAAGATGTGACTGCTGGACATAGGCCTCTCCAAAGAGTCACCTCATCAAACGGCCCTGTACTTCTCGCATCTAGCGAATTCTCCTGGTCTTCATCAGGCCATCAGTACCTACATTGGATGCGAGACCTCTCCACGCGGTGGTCTGATGAGCCTGGGCCTTGGAGTAGGATCTTCCAATACTACTTCCAGCGGCAGTCAATATAACAAATTAATAATCAGCCAAAATCAAATTTTTCGAATGTGAATTAACGCCCGCCCATAGCTCGAAGAGTTGCCAAACTTAACTGGCAGTGGACAGGGCAAATTGCTCGCAGAACGGATGGTCGTTGGGCTGAAAAGTTCTAGAGTGGCGTCCGCGTACCGGAAAACGCAGCATTGGAAGGCCTCCCTCTAGGTGAAGCGAGAACTTGGTCAAGGCTGCGGGCGTCCGGTGGATGCGAAACGCACAGGACCGATCAGTGATGCGACGCTTGGGGGAGGCCTATGTCCAGCAGAGGACGTCTTTCGGCTGAAATGATGATGAATTAACTCCACTTAATTTAATCAGGTCTTGAAAATGTTACGATCCTAAATTACTATAGTTCACCTTATTTACTCATATTGACACGAAAGTGGTACAGAAAGTCCATTAGGAAATCGATGTCCAGCGGACGTTTATAACCGGAATTATGATGAATGTGACAAAGACGTAGTGTTTGGTAAAGTTCGGTTTGATGGAAACTACGAGTACTAAACTTTAGTGGTGTACAGGTTGATTGTGGTGACTCAAACTCATTGGCAATCTTTCAAGTGGATGAAAGCACTCATAAATATGATAGACTTTTAATATGGGATCAACTTCAAAATCTATGTAAATAAAAATGAAATATAAATTATTTCATTTTATTTACATTGATTTTGTTGGTAAGCGCATCATTTGAAAAGAGCTGGACTGGTTTTTGAACCGACTTTCCAAAAAGGAAGTGGTTTTTTTTTTTTTTTTTGTGTTTTTTCACCGATTTCAATTCATTTCATTATCAATTGTAGACTGATTTTGAAATTTCTTTTTTCTTTGAAAGAGTATGTTCCCGAATTGGTCCCATTTAAATTTGGTGAAGATCTGATAAGGACCTTCAGAGTTATATAACAGAACTTTTAATTAAATAACGGAAAATCTCTCGGGATTCGCTGCAGTCGCATATCTGTTTATTGTTTACGCCATTTTATAACATAACATCACGCCGGTACACTCTAAAGGGGTACGCAGATGTGTACAGTTCACTCTGCTACACTCTCATTTCAACGATTATGTTCAAGTTTTATGCTAATCGGGTAATCTATTCTAGCATAACTATGGGCATTATAGGTAGCATACTAAAGAACTTGCTCATTATGTACCACAATTAAAACGTGAAAAATAAAACTTTTATACAAAGTAAAAATACCACCGACTTCCAAATTGTCGGTGTCAAAAAACGAAGAAACAAAAACAGGACGGTTGTTTTTTTTATTTAATAAGTTTTTAAGGAACATAAAAATGGAAATGATTCTCGGCAACTAGAAAATGCGAAAAAAGCTGGAAGAGCTTCTTTCCGCATGGATGGTCGAATTACTGTATAAACTCAAGGACAGGACGGCGTCTGTTGGATAAGTTAGTATAACTAAAAAGCTGTAAACAAGAAAACTCATGCTGTGCAGTCGGAGGATACATATTTTTTCTCAAACTTCATTACATACAAGATACGCGTGAAAGACATAACCCTTTCCTTGCAGTCGTTTAAAATTATACATCAACTGGTTGCTTACATATTATTATTATTATATACTTTATTGTACACCACAAAATATATACAGGACAAATATTCACAAAAACAAGTGTACAATGGGCGGTCTTATCGCACAGGGCAATCTCTTACAGACAACCTTTGGATGGACTGTACGATAGGAGAAGAATTTAGGGCTGTCAGTGTACAAAAAAAAATTAAAAAAAATTACACACTTAAATAAGTAACTTACACATAATAATCTACAATACATACATACAATATTATATAATATACTAATACATATCAAATATATAACAGAGAAAGGAGAAGAATAAAAATTATAGTGACAGGTAATGCTCTTTTACCATTTTTATTGTAGATAACAGCTAGTTTTTTTTCGGACTAGGTTGGTGCCATAGAAAACATGTTGTTGAAATTGATGAGTAATGCCTCTCCCTGTAAGATTGTTTGTGAACTAATTGTTACCCTGTATAATATTATTATGATGCTTGTTCAGAAACTGGGTCATATAAGTAAAGTTGTCTGTGACGGATTGCCAGATGTTAGTATTGTGGAGAGGTAAACAAAGAGATAGTTGGCAATGTTTACTGCGGTATGATTTAACGTTCCGTGTCATACAATGGAGGTTATTAAAAGAAAGGAAAACAGAGGAGTAACATCAATTTGAACAATGAAGGAAATCGCAAGAATTAACAAGTCAATTTTAGTAATAATAAATGTACAGTAGAACCACTGTGGTACCTGTTTTTTAAGGAAAAATAATGTTGCCTGTTTAGGTACAACCCACTCAGCGAATATAAAATGGACAACAAGCTTTTATATAAAAAAACAAGCTTTTATATTAAAACATTGCATTGTCACGAGAAACGAACGTGTGTGCAAATTTTTAGCTCAATCGGATATTTGGAAGTGGATCAAATTTAACTTGCAAGATTTGTTTACAGACACCGGGACACGTGAAAGTAAATAAAAGCTTGTATTAAAATAACTTCTATAAAATTGAAGAAAGGAGAATTATTCATGACAAAGTTCTTAAAAAAATGTGATTGGCTATCTAATCATCATCCTAGTCAACAGACTTTTTATCCGACTGCCTAAGGAGGGTAATGTGTTTATCAGTCTATGTATGTATGTATATTTGTTCCTATGTGGCGTTCTAGAGACCAAACGCGTTGTCCGATTTTGATGATTCTTACGTCTATCGTCTATATACCAGTGACACTCGCAGGGTTAAGACGAATGTCTTAACCCTGCGAGTGTCTACATTAAAATTGGATTAAAAAATGGCGGCTTTTGGGCGCCATATTGTGGGGCACCAATTTTTTTTTTCTTCCAGACCTATCGTGTCGTGTATCAAAATAAAGGGTTTTATGGCTTTCAAAAATATATATCACGTATATGTTTAAATGACCTAATTCTAAAAAAAAAATAACTAAAAAGTTATAAGTGAATAAACAATATTAATAAAAAATCAATGAACCCGACTGCTTAAAAAAAGATCTAAAAAGACCTAAACAAGAAGAAAATCATGCTGTGCAGTCGGAGGATACATCTGGTTTTGGTCAACCAGCTCGCGAACATGTATACTACGACTGCACAGCATGATATTCGTCTTGTTTCGATCTTTTTAGTTCGCTTTTTAAGCAGTCGGGTTTTTGTTTTTTTTTTATTCTCACTGCAGGGACACAGGCCTCCTCTCGGTGAGAGAGAATGGCCCTTAATTCAACACGCGGACCCGTGCGCCAGCCTGGGTTCGAATCCCACGAGCTACAACTTATATGTCGCGGCCGTTACCACTTAGCCACCACTTCTATCCAATTAAGAACGTCTATTCAATATTTCTGGAGCGTACCGGACACTCATATATTATTGTGACGTGGAGTAAAGAAAAGTACCAAAAATACGTACAGAGCTATGGACCCGAAATCAAAAGAAAATGTGGCCAACATTTTCAAAATGTTTTTTTATAGGTATGTTGCCCCTCACTAGGAATCTGTATCGTGGGTGCGTTTACAAACAACATATAAACTCAAATACACAAACACTTACAGCCGCAACAAGTTCCGTGAGGGAATCGAATCCGCGACACGCAGAGCAGCAGTCAATCGCTCAACCATTGCGCCAACCGTGCGACCAAACATCTACGTGTCAACTAAGTCTTTTAGCTTCTATATTTGAAGACTGTACTGAATAAACAAATGTATGATAGAACAAGTCAGTCCATCCATGTGGCTAGCTGCATTTTCCAAAACATGTTGTGTTTGGCTGCCAGTCCAACTGGATGCAGCTGAGTACCAGTATTTTGCAAGGAGCGACTGAATAGCGTCGAATCCGACTCGGCTGGGCAGCGTTCAGGAAGTTGCACAGTATCTTCTCTTCCAAAGTACCAAGAAGAAAGTCTATGACCAGTGTGTGTTGCTAGTGATGACAAATGACTCTGAGACGTGGTCCGGCGACGTAGGCCCGTTGCTTACAACGGGCCTCATCAGAAAGCTTACCGTCACCCAAAGGACAATGGAGAGGCTATGCTCAGAGTTTCCTTGTGTGATCGAATCAGAAATATAGAGATTCGCAAGAGAACCAGGGTTACCGAGATAGCCCGAAGAATTGCCAAGCTTAAGTGGCAGTGGGCAGGGCACATTGCTCGCAGAACGGATGTCCGATGGGGCAGAGTGGCGACCGCGAACCGGAAGACGTTGCGTTGGAAGGCCTCCCACCAGGTGGACCGATGACCTGGTGAAGGTTGCGGGGATCCGCTGGATGCGAGACGCACGGGACCGATCAATGTGACGACGCTTGGGCGATGCCTATGTCCAGCAGTGGACTTCTTTCGGCTGATATGGTGATGATGGTATTATGATGACTGCCTATCTGACCTCCACAATCCACTAACTGGGCAACACAACACCCTTGGCAAGACTGGAGTCAGATTTTCTGTCTTCTGACTACCCGTTATGAAAGTTACAAATCAATGACAGCCGGGACCAACGGTTTAACGTGCCAAGACTCGGAGGAGTCTCCTAAGTATTTAATGTATACCCATCCATGCACCAACCTCGGCAAGCGTTGCTTAACCTTAAAGATTGACCCGTGTGATTGTTATTACATTGCCACAAGCACTTGGTTCATGTAGCACTCCTAAATTCCTGTCAACTACTAACAAACTAATCAACATGTAAATATCTATCTCAAGTGGCAAATTCAATGTCTACCAAACACACGAAGGCAGTAGAACTTCCTCAGAAAATTTACAGTTCCCCAGGGGAATCAGAACAATGGAGCTTAATACCGCAACGCAATTAGTTGTCGTGCGGAGTATTTTACGGGAAATTGAGTGTGTCAGCAGCATCTATCAAACCGTATGATTTGTACGTTTCTTGTGGCTTAGCTGTAAAGTTTTCCTCCCTTATAGTGTTGTGAAAGATGAAGGATCAGATTTGATGTTTGGGCAATTCTGAATTGGGTTACTAGTATCTTTCTATTCAAATTGTACTGAAACCACCAATCTGTTAAATAATATGACACAATTTTTTCGCAAACAAATTATTGTTGTCTAATTTTTAGAATTGGAAGTTTTCAGCAGAACTGTCAATTTTTTTGTTCGAATGACATTTTCGATTTCATTTCTGCGTATAAATAAAATCGCTTTCGTTGAATATAAACATTAATAACAAATTTAAACAACATTACTTGTTAAAATATAGGCTAAAGCTGTAACAACAATAAATTCGGCGCACGGGACATTCCGAAAGCTTTGCTATGTTAAAATAAAAAAATAATTTACCTTAACATTTCGCAATAAAACATAATTTATTGTCAGAAAACTTTTATTTTCCTGTATGGAGTCCTTGATATGAACGGCTGTTGAATTCAATGCGTCAAATGGAAGGGGAGGTATCGGATTTGTCACAATAGGCTCGTCCCGTTGATTGCGACCCGGTCTCATTGCTCGCTTCAATAGGCTCAGTTATATCAATATACGACAGACTATCAATTTCTGTTAAGTATCATTGGCATGGGTTTCCGGAGGATTGTAAACAGGAGTAGGGTTTTGATGGACTCTCGAAGATGGCCTTATACAGTTAACTAAAACAGAATCAGTGTTCAAGTGTGTATTGAGACCTTAATTTATAGCTTACGAAGAAGAAGACCGCGCCTATAACAACTAGCGACTTGAAATAATAAGTTAGAATGCAACAGTGTGTGCTTCTGGTGATATACAATTTCTGTTAAGTACTCGTATCAGTGGCATGGGTTTCCGAGGGACTGTAAACAGGAATAGGCTTTTATGGGCTCCCAAAGATAGAAGACAGCTATGTAAATATGAAAGGTACACTATCATTTTTTAACTCAGCTCGTAAAAGTGTGTGTGTGTGTTACGAAGAAGAAGACCGAGCTGCAACTACTAGAAACTAATCGTTTAAACTTTACATTGCCTCTTGCACATTTTCGGGAAAGTGCATACATTTAGTAACACTTAACTGACGAAGGTTCACCTCTTAAATTTAACCTATACCTAAGAAAGGATTTCCTCTACTCAGTAAGGTGTTCCATCGAACCTTAAGTGTCTCTACGAAAAATGGTGTCACTAAAACGAGCCATTTTATCTGTATAGGCAGAGGGTAAATGTGTCGCCACTTTTATAAGGAAGAAGGCATTAGCGCTGATGCTGGGCCTGTATTATCAAGATATCGGATTTACCAGCACCGTTCGCACGTACTGTCAACAAAAGACTTAGGTATATAGGAAGACAATAAACATCTTTCTACGAAGCTAACGTTCGTTGTTATTCTGTGAGGAAAAGTTAAATAAAGACATACAAAATTCAGTACCTACCTCGTACAAGCACAACAATTATGTCCATGCTTGTCTCTTTTATTGACTGTACCTACGTGTGAAGTGTGACCTGTGAGTTAATGTTCAGTCCTGTCCTTTCAAAGTTATTTCATCCGTGCTTTTCATCACAGTGATATTTAGTCCCGTTGTAATAAGGTCGTTGTTACTGGTAATTATTAGGTCTACCTCGTTTGTAGTTACCTATAGGTATGCCAGTTTGTTTGTATCGCTCTACAAAATAAACGGCCGAATCGATTTTGGTGGGTAACGTTTCCCGATGATTTGTCTTGGTCACGCGACTGACACGGGCTTTGGATATCCTGTCAGAACACAAAATTGAGGTCGGTTAGAATCGTATTACACAAAGCTTGGTGAAATTTGTTCTTATTCTGTAGAGGCGTAATACGGGTTGATACATTGAGATGGATCAGTAGCTGTCCTATATGATATTATAAACGCTACACAGCAAATAAAAGTATTTTATTTTACGAACAAAGCGTTTTGAAAATACTTTCATTGTTTCCTGATAGCTACAACCTAGGGGTCTTCAAGTCAAGAGTGAATAGGTTACTTCTAGGCAAGCGTGCTTCACCTTCGACCACATCATCACTTAACATCAGGCGAGATAGTGGTCAAACGCGAGCCTATAACAAATAAAAAAAAAAATCTAATGTTTAAATGCTGTGAATCAAGTTACTCAAAAATACTTTGGCCAAAAAACAATTATGATTATTTGAGTCTATTATTTGAGTCTCTAGTTCGCAAACAGTGATTTTTGGTGTATTGACAGCTATTTTGAGCGACGCTTATGATTGTCAAAAAATAACAATGGATTCTGCTGTCCATTCGTAAAGTTGGTTTGTTATGAAGAAGAACGGACAAGAAACGCCACGCTTTTTACTTAAGGCGTATATATGGCCCAATGTTAACGCAATACTGGCCGTGCGCCCGCTCGGAGCCAGAATATCAATATTGAACCTCCTTTTGGACAGTATTGATTGCAAAATCTTCTTTGATTTATATATGCTGTTTCAGTTATGAAGAAATTCTAGCCATTAATTTTTCTGTGTAAAAATATTTCAAAATCCAAGTGGTTTTGGCATATTCAAAAGTAGCGAAACAATATCGTGTTGTTATTTTTTTTTTAAAGCTAATCTATTAGTTAAACGCAAAAACCATATTTCACAAATAATGTACATGAATCAATAATGTTTTTTTTCAAACCTTTTAACGTAGCAGTTACTAAGGAGTATGTATGCTTTAGAAAGTAACTGATTAATGGCACTAAAGCGTTGGAAAACCCTTAGGGTATTTTGTAAAAATCTTCAAGAAAATCTGTAAACACATTGAAGGGTTTTACTTAGCGACATAACTTCCAAGAAGGGACAAGATTAAATCGTTTTGACTAATAATCAGGTTTACACGAGTTCTCACTTAAGCATCATCATAATTCTCATTAATGCTAAATGCATATAATTTCATACGAAAAGTTATAGAGAAAACGAATATTGAATTAAAACTGTCAGTTACGAGACTTACGGGTGCTTCAGAAGAATTCCAAAATTACAAAAGTTCAAAATTCTTACATGTTGCGAAGACACGTGCACACTTAGAATTATTAAAAGGTACTTAACTTGAAAGGTTTTTCGCCGCCTATTATCATATGGTTTTGCTCTAAATGGGAGACATATAGTTGTATAATTATGTGCATGTTTAGTTCGCTAAGTGATTTCAAAACCGCTGTTTAATTAGCAATATTCTTGTGGAAACAAAGTGGTCCGTGACGAGGTTTGATTACGATAATCAATTTTAATTTAATTCATTTAGAATCTTTACTTATATTATAAATGCGAAAATTTTGATAGATGTATGTTTGTTACTCAATCACGCCAGAACGGATCTGGAAGCAATTTGGCACACAGATAGATTATAGTCAGGAATAGCACATTTGACACTTTTTATGACTAGAATATTTAACCTCGGAAGAATTTTCGACTATCATGCGGACAAAGCCGTATGCAGGAGCTTGTATTGTATATAGGTACGTGCTGATGCGTGACATGCAAACTATCTTAAAATGAGCTTTGATTTACATGACAAGCTTTTGCTTGGTGTCCAGACGGTCTATGAAGTAAACATCACACTGTGAAAACTTTTGTTGGAGGTGAGCTTGAAAGAACTCTCATTTCACATCGAGTGGATAAATTGATAGTTCCCTTCATGTTCACTTCAACAAAGCTTTTACGAAAGATTTTTGCAGAATAACACTACCGTGCCTAATGAGAAACGACTCTCTCTAAGGCTACGAGACCTGCAACCATTTGGGTAGTCTTGGTAGTAATGCGTTCATTGTGGGCTGCCAAGGTATATGATCAATTGCTCGATCGTGCCCGGCAATGTAATTAAATATACCTACGAGTTGCATTGCATGCAGTCGGAAACGCAGCCTAAGTATATGACGAGATCGGACTTAATTCATGAAGCTCTATCAGTGGCATGCAGTTGACAATTGAGCGGAATTACAATGCCACTACTTCATTTAAGTTCTTCAGCTGAAAGAAAGCAGGTTTCCACTAGTAAACAATTAAAAAGTTTTATCTTAACGAACACAAAAGCTAATAAACTTCTCACTATTTAAGTGAGTCGTCGGTACAAGTTTAACTAAAGGTGCCTTTTACTTATTAAGGGTGAATGCCACGCCTGTCTTCATCGCTTTAATTATACCTGTAACAATGCAAAAATAAATCGCAATCTCAGTGTCTTGTCTGTGACGTCACAGGAGAGGGTAGACGCAAGACACAGGCCATTAGCATTTATATTAACCCTTAAGAAAACAGGTTTGTGGAAATTAAAGTAAATTAGATTACACCTCCATTCCCTTACGCGGAGTGAACGATGAAGATATAGAATTTATTTTATGCCATGTTTATTGGATTATCTTATAAAAAGGTAAATGTAAACAGTCTGTGATATCTCTAGATACTTTATCTCGATGACACGTCTTTGTATGTCTGTGTGAGTATAACATACATTAAAAAGATACGTTTACCACAAATACAATACATACAATAATGTAATACATATACATCTTATCTTATCTTGTGGAGGGGCCGAGAAATAACTCGGGCACTTCGACCCATTGGGATCCATTGTGGTCCCCTAGATAACTTACTCCTCCCCAATATCATTGATAAATGATAAATAAATGATAAATGATAAATGATTTTATTTCTGTAAGTTGGTTTGTACAAACACTTTTACATGTCGATCATATTTTTTAAAACTAGATGAGGTCGGCGTTTCCTATCTGACTACTCTGAGAAGAAAGGCCGAAACAAACTCAGAGGTCACAGTCTCTTTTAAAGTCTTGACAAAAACTTGGTTATATCATGTGAAGACCATGTAGACATATGTCTGAAATGGTCTTTTGAGGAAAGAACCAGCCAGATTGAGTGGACCTGTCCAGTCAGTGCACGCATTTGTCAATAACCGAGCAGCTCAACTCAGAATTTACGGAGCTCAACGATTCGACGAACAATACCAAAGAAAGGACATTCGGGTAGGCCGCATAAACTACTCAAACTGCCAGACCATGAGTAAAAACTAACTAAGTTATAATAAAAAACAAAAATCCACATAGTCTTCACATTCACAATAATAAAAAAATAAAAAATATAATACTTTAAAAAGTAAATATTCTTGTCATTGCAAGAAAACAAAAAAAAATATCAAAATTAAAAACAAAATTCACGGTGCAAAATATAAAAAAAATCAAAATTAATTGGAGCAGCTCAATCCCAAGCCTTTTTGTCCTCAACGTAATCTTTAATAGTATAAAACGCTTTCTGACACAACTTACGTTTAATGAATGATTTGAATTTATTAAGACTTAGATCTTGTACGTGGCTTGGAAGCTTATTATAAAAGCGTACACATTGACATCTAAACGAGCCACCTATCTTCTTGAGCCTTGTTGTAGGTACTACAAATTTGTGTTTGTTCCTAGTATTTATGTTATGGATATCACTGTATTTTTTAAACAATTTTATATTTTTATGAGCATATAAAAGATTTTCATAAATATACTGAGAGGGCACAGTCATTACATTAATCTCCTTAAATTTCTCTCTGAGAGAGTGCCTCGGGCTTAATTTATATATTGATCGAACAGCTCTTTTCTGCAAAACAAAGATATTCTGGATGTCGGCGGCATTTCCCCACAACAGAATACCGTACGACATTACACTATGAAAATAGCTAAAGTATACTAAACGGGCTGTCTCTATGTCAGTTAAATTACGAATTTTTCTAACAGCATATGCTGCGGAGCTTAGCTTCTTTGACAATTTATCTATATGTGGGCCCCACTGAAGCTTAGCATCCAAAGTTAAGCCTAAAAATACTGTGCTATTCTCAGGATTCAATTCTTCGCCCCTTATCAACACATCAGTTTTCACCTGCCTAACGTGAGGTAGGGTAAACTTAATGCATTTGGTTTTTTTTTCATTAAGGAGTAAATTGTTAACATTGAACCAGTGAACTACTTTTGAGATCGCGCTATTTACTTCGTCAGTAACCAGCTGCTGCCGTTTAAGTTTAAACAAAAGTGAAGTATCATCTGCAAACAACACTATGTCATGGTTATCCTTTATGAGGTAAGGCAAGTCATTAATATAAATAAGAAACAAGAAAGGACCAAGAATCGAGCCCTGCGGGACTCCCATTTTTACTATAGATCCGGGTGATCTTTTTCCATTAACGTCAACAGTCTGAATCCTATTACTCAAGTAAGAAGTAAGAAGATCCAGAGCGCTGTTCCGGATCCCGTAGTGGCGGAGTTTCCTGATTAGCGTTTCATGAAGAACACAATCAAATGCCTTAGACAAATCACAAAAGATTCCCAGGGCATCGCACTTATCTTCCCATGCATTATAAATATGTCCTAAAAGCTCAACACCGGCATCAGTAGTTGAACGACCCCTTGTAAAACCGAACTGTTTGCTATGTAATAATTTATGCTTATTAAAAAATCTTTGCAATTGCTCTAAAATTAATTTCTCAAATATCTTACTAAAAGTAGGTAGTACTGAAATAGGTCTATAATTTGTTGGGTCTGATGTACTACCTGATTTAAACAAAGGTATTATTTTACTATTCTTCATTAGGTCAGGAAACTCCCCACAGTCGATACAATTATTAAAGATAATAGCTAAACTAGGTGCGACAACATCAATAATAGACTTAGCAACTTCTACAGAATGACCCCACAGATCTGCAGTCTTTTTAACATTTAAAGTGTGAAAGGTTTTAATTATGTCTCTACAAGTAATATGTTCAAAAAGAAATTCCGTATCGCAGACATTAACATTTTCTTTTAGCAAAGACTCAGCAACAGAAGGTGATGAGTTTAGGGATTTAGTAGTTGAAATGGGAATATCCGAAAAGAAATTTTCAAAGGCCACTGCGACTTGTGAGTCTGATTTTATGATGTTGTCATTAATAGACAGGCTGTAGTCAGTATTTCGGTTACCAGATCTTCCCGTTTCACTATTAATAATATTCCAAGTCGTTTTAATAACATTACTACTGTTTTTAATCTTCGAACTCAAATAATGCGACTTGGCCAAACTACAAACTTTTTTAAATAATTTTGAATAATTTCTAACATATAAATTAAATTCAGCAGTGTTTACATAAGGCCTTTCACTGTACAGCTCATAAAGCCTTGTTCTACTTTTATGAATACCAATGGTCGCCCAATCACCGAATGATGCGTTACTATTAACGGAGATATTCTTGGGAATAAAGGTCGAATTAAATTGTTTGCAGTATATACTAAAAAAATCATCATATAGGTGATTAGGATCAGCATGAATTGACAAAATTGGTAATTTATTAATAAGTTTAGCCTTAAAAGCTGCCAAACGACTTACAGTTTTGGGGTTAACAGTGATATCCTTTTTAGCCACTTTGTTGTTTAGGTTTTGTATAGTAATCCTCTGCCCACAATGATCAGAATCTAGTAAATTTATAATTTCTTTGTGGACAGGTATAACATTAGTATAAATATTATCTAAGCATGTGGCACTAGTAGGGGTTATTCTTTGAAAACTCTTTTCATGAGTTTTACAACGAGAATAGGAGATATGAGCCTAGTCTTCTGGTTATGGATATCCAACCCCTAGGAGACTCTTTCGCTTACCAGACAGTGCATTGCATGTGTACAGAAGGTGCACTATGCGATCCGTATGTTCCCCACACAACCTGCACATGGGTGTCGCGGTTAGACCCATCTTCATGAGCGTTGGTTCCAAAGTGCCCAGTAAAGGCCCCAAGCAGGTAGCGGATTTGCCCCCTGCTCATATTCCAAATGCATTCCCGGGCTTTGAACGTAGAGCCTAGGAATTTCTTGGAGTGTTTTAGACCGGTAATATACATATACATACAATCAATGAACATTTTACATACATTACCGGAGTATATATAGTAGTCAAAGCAGATCTTTGTGTCTCTGAAGTTGACTCTGCGAACCATTGCGAATGAAACAGTTTGTCTTCGAGTATTCTGCATACAGTAAGTGAGATAGGACGATGCGACAAACGTAAGAGAGTGAAAGAGGCAGTTATGCAATGCTATCTTCACCTTCAACATTGACACAAAAATATATATTGCGCAGGGTGTTGCAGCCAACTTCAGAGACTCAAAGATCCGCTGTGACTATTATACGATGTTTGACAGTGATCGAATACCACTGATGCCATTGCACTTTCAGACTTACGTAATGGGTAATTAGCGCATATAATGTAGGTATGGTCAGCGACAAAAGCAGAAAAAAATCTGAAAATTTAACGCAAATTTTCTATTAGATTAATAAATACAAAAATAAAATCCGCTTAAAATTTTGTTATTAATTTTATTTCTGTTCCGATTTTAGTTAAGTATATTGCTCAGTGTTAGTTGACTTTTGTTGCTGACTGTACAGTTGTGAATACCTATGTCGCATGCGGAATCCAGCAAATTATTTTCAGTCTTAGGTGCCGTGGGTAGCGTAGGGATTACGTGAGGAGAAGCATCAGCAAGCATCTGCTCAAAACAAATTGCCATCATTAATCCAACTGCTAAGCGTGGTATACAGGGTATAATCTATGAAGAAAGATCGCTAGTTCTAGTATTAGCTAGATCATTAGTTTGCCTCATCATGCATAAGTTTATAAACAGAGTGTACCTACTTATTGGCGCTTAACACTTTTCTTCCAAATTAAACATTCCACACGCTCTCTCAGCTACGTCTATGTCCCTTACCACCTATAGCTTCAACTTTCATAACAAGAGTGAGCCATCTTCTGGGCATGTTCGTTCCATCGTAGTCCGTAGACCTCATCCATCGCTTTCCATCCGGTGAAATTGAGGTTAAGAGCTGGCTCATCACGAAACCCTGGCAATTTTTTTCTTCATCGAGACCTACTGAAGATTGCTAATTTGCTACTAGATTCATCATATACCTCTAAGGTTTATTACCCGGCTGCAAGGAAAAGGTTATGTTTTTCGCGCGTGTTTTGTATGTTTGTAATATTCTTTTTTACCTCATATATTTCAAACTACTTGACAGATTTTTATAATTAAGACATCTCATTAGATAGGTCTTGGCCGCCCAAGTGCTCTTAGATAAATACCGTTAATTTGAAATAAACTATTTGATTGATTGAACAAAAAGTGTTATCAGTAAGCTGACCATCAGAGTAGACCAGTTAATCTTAAGATACGCTGCAAAACTAGAATATAGGTACCTACGTCTCCCAAATCATTAATTTATCTAAACAGATTAAGATTTCATTCGGTTAATTAGTAAAACATCAAATAACCTCGAAAATGGCGATACTTTTTAAGTAGTAGGTACTGCCGACACAACCTAAAAAAATATTGACCAGTCAGCGAAATGATAGCGGAGCAGACACTCCAATATTTTTACCTAAACGAGCTATTTATTTTACAAGAGCATTTATTTGTATCTCATTAACGTTTAGTTACTTTATTTATGTTTAATCTAAGGGTTGTAAAACTGTAATATCCATGCAGGTAGTGCACAGAACTGACAATAAAAAGTAATGACAAGGATTACCTTTGTATATTACCCAGTGAGAGCTTAATGGCTCAGTATTCCACATCTACGTTAGTATTCCGAATAGATTGCATGGACAGCTACTAATCTAGACATTCGTTAAGCTAGAGGGAAATAACATTGCATATACATTGGCAGTTAAATTTCATATGCTTCGAATTCAAATGGCTCGTTGATATTAATAAATGGATAATATTGGTTGTGAATTTTGTATAACAACATTGTTGAGTAAAGAAAACATCACGAAAGAGGTGGAGCAGAGTTGTAGTAAGCCAACAATTTACGAGTATCAACCTCATGAAAGCCAGTCTATTGAATAAATCAATTTCTCAATAACTGCCTTGTTACTGAGAAATTCTTCGAAATCTTAACCTTCGCGCAGCTGAGACCTGTTTGGCAATCGCGGAAACTGACCCAAAGGATTAAACTCAAAATCTTCGGGTCCAATGTCAAATCCGTGATGCTCTACGGGTGTGAAACGTGGAAGGTCACAAAGGACATCACACGCCAAACAAGTCTTCGTCAACCGCTGTCTTCGTCGCATTCTCGGAGTTTACTGGCCCGGGACCATCTCCAATGTAGAGCTGTTGGAGAAATGCCACGAGAGCCCGATCGACCGCCAGATCAAGCGTCGCAAGTGGAGATGGATTGGCCACACGCTCCAAAGGGGTCCCGATCACATACCCAAACAAGCTTTGGACTGGAATCCCCAAGAGAAACGAAAGCGTGGCCGTCCCCGTCAAACCTGGCGTCGCACCGTGTAGGCAGAAACGACGAGCATCGGAATGACATGGAGCGAGGTGAAGCGTGAAGCTCAATACCGATCGCGATGGAGAACATCTGTGGACGCCCTCTGCCCCATCTAGGGGTTAAAGGACATTAAGTCAAACAGGAAGTAATGCCTAGTGTGAGGCAACGTCTTTAAAAAAAGAAAAAAACTATCTGTGGGGTATTAACGTTCCATACGTTCCACGTTCCAAACACGTGTTCACATACTCATACCTAGGTACCTACTTTATATTACCGATACGTAGAAAACCTATACGATATACCGGGCAATGAAATCGAATTGACAATTTTCCAGATAGTAAGCTATGAAGCTAGTGAAATTCCGAGAAATGATATCGTATACTTCGACATTTTAATATTAGATGTTGACGTTACTGGATATAATAGTCTAGTGGTAAATGAAATGACTTGTCGTCGCCTTTGCGGTTTCCTGGAAATACCGACGAATAAACTCACTCATCCATCTATCGCAGAAGCTACAGAACGCCACCTGCTACGATCCTTAAATACATAAATGTTGGTCTTTTTTCTGGATATAGTGACACAAAAATATCTACATCCTTCTATTAAAAAATATGTAGATAGCATAGTTCGGAATTGAGACCGGCATGTCATTCTTTATATTAGGACTATTTAGTATCAGATATCAGAGGCAGTACTTCCTACAGGAGAAATGACAGGACACAGGAGAATGAAAAACATTTCAACGATTGCGACTATGAAAATAAAATAATTGACGAATAGGTTTCGTTTAATTATCTCAATTAAAATTTACATAGTTCTAGACTTAAATAAAAATAAAAACTACGAAAAAAAAAAAAAAAACTACGAACGGGTATAAAAAGGATAGGGGTCATAGGGCGTCATAAAATTCGTCCACATCGCTGTCAACGTGAAAAGTGCCCAGAACGCTGGCAGCATTGCCACGTTGGATTGCAATGCGAATTATCTGGCCGTCAATAGAATAATTGAAAAAAAATAGGGCTTCGGTAACGTGAGAGAAAATAGAAAAATTGGAAGGCGATGAGTCAGCCAATCTTCATTTAAGATCTTTACGCGGAAAGCGGTAAACGTCAAAATAAAGTATATTAGATGATTTGCAGCTTGCAGTAGCTATAAACTGTAGAAACTGGGCTTAACATTGTAAGGAGCTGGTGTTAGTGCTAAAATTATAACATAAAGTCAAAGTCAAAAATCTTTTTTCAATTAGGCCAATTAAGCATCACTTTTGAACGTCAAAATTCGATCGAATCGATTCTACCGTTCATTCGGAAAAATAGCTTGTTATGGAGAAGAATAATAAATAATAATGGGCTTGCGCGCTTCAATGATCCCTAGGTTTGTGCCGGTAGATTCTGCAGTGCCGCAACATGCCTAGGGTGAGGGGCCAGACTAAGAGAGATAAATCCGCAAGGCAGCTTTGTGGCGAGCTGGTGGGCAGTGGCGACCCCACGGACCAGATCTCCAGGGAGAAGTCTTGTTCCTTATCTATAGCTTGCCTTTATTGGCCGGTTGGAGTGAAAACGGACGGGGACCAGAGCTCTCACCTCTCTCTTGCCCTTGCCATTGTATAGCCGTTTAGTTCAACAGTGGTCGGGCAGGGGTCGGTAGTCCTTCTGTAGTTTTGGCAATCGATCCACTAAACCTACAAAATCCATAGCCTAAAACATTTTTTCTCCATAATTTGCAATAGTCCTGCACCAACCGGGGATTGTTCTTGGGTGCAGTTGCGTAGTGCATACAGGGACAATCGTCGGTTGGTGTCACATTTCCTGATACATGCCTAACGGGGCATCGACGAGTTGGCTTCGGCTCCTCGCACGCCTTTCAAAGGACTGGGACTTTAAGGTCCCGAGATAAACAAATTCAAAATAATAATAATAAAAATTCTTTATTTATCTCGACATCAAAATACTGTGACTTATCTTAATACGTAACCTTGTAAGACCAGGGTAGAGGCCTTTAAAAATAATAAAAAGTGAAAATAAATAATAGTAGGATGAAACCCATTGTAAAAGGAAGAGAATATAACAAAAAATATAGGAAAAATTATGTACGGGCGATCTGAGGTCGGGAAGTGGAAGGGGGTGAGTTTTAAGGGTGAAAACGGTTTATCTCGATTTCCGGCAAAACTACAAGTCCTATGGAAAAAAATTAAATGCCAAAGTTGTAGGTACTAAAAAGGTCTACAACTTTTGTTTTGACACTTTTTTCACATAACCTCAAAATGTATTTTTTATTTTTATCTTTTACAATTTTTTTTGTCACAAGTTTGGTAAAAACTTACCGTCATGTCCCAAACACACTGTATTTTTTTTTTATTAAAATATTTATTTTTACCTTATTTTGACTTAATATCGAAAAAACTACCTTAATTTTCAATCGAAAATTCTCCCGTCAAAATATTCTGTCTCTCTACAGTCTTAAGAACTGATGAATTGGAAATATATCGCAGGTTTTTAAATTTGCAAAGGTGTTTCTATATGTTGTTGGAAGCTGAGTCTGGAATCTATAATTATACCAAGATATTTAATAGAACTAGTTTTAACCAAGCGAGCACAAGAACACTGGTTGATATTATCACAAGAGTGAGCTTTTAAGTCGAAATCAGGTTGATCTTGCGGCCTAAGTGAGTATTATCCACATTTAGGGTTAGCAAGTTGTAATGCAGCCATTTATAGACCGTATCAAATCCTTGTTGAGCATATTGTCTAACCTCAAAAGGACAATAACCTACTCTTTAAAAATAAAGTGTTTTACAACCTTTACAAACATATATTAATTCATATACGTGAGGACGATGCATCCAGGCTAACATTACTATACTGCGTATGGGTATAAAGTATTACAAGCACTTATACGTAGGTATAAGAAGATGATTATAATTATGATTTAAGTATGGCAAAGTAATTTGTACCTAAAATATATAATTTATTTTTATATTGGCCTGCACGGCCCCACTGCTGGATAAAGCCATCCAGATCCTAGCCATCTAGATATTCAATTCCTAGCCACCTCGAACCAGCCCATGCATATAGTTTAAAAAAAAAAAAGTTTTCTTTTGATTGTGGAAGATAAAAGCCGTTTAGTGTACTATTCGGCCTTATTTGTGATATGGGTGACAATATTTTCTTCTTTTTTTTGTCAAGCTTTGAATAAGTAAGTTGTGCTGATAAACCTATAACATGATGTGATTTATGCATTATAAAGTTCAATAAAAGTTTTTGTAAGTATAGTAATATTATCCTCAGCAAAGATAATAAATGATACTATACTATACTATAATTTAACTAAGTTTTCTTCACTAGTAGACGCCACTAGCACAGCGTTATCAGGTTTTAAATACGGAACAGTATTCCCTCAAATTTCCTGTGCATTATCAACATATTTCTCTATTGTAAACTAATCGGTGACGCATTTTAAAATGCGTCAATAGGCGATATCGGTCGGATATCACATACACGTAATTTCTAAGCACAAGTGCAAATAATACATTGCGTCCATGTGAATGTAATTGCAATTAAAATGGCATATCGATGTGATATCGCAAATCGTATCAACCCATCAGAAAGGTCGCTTAGAAATTGGCCTTTATACTTATTTAAATTATTTCTGAATAGGGCATTGTTTGTAGTGCTAACACAAAACCCTCGGAAGGCATAATTTTGCCAACTGAACGTAATCGTCTTTTGTTACTACTCAAATATTGAGTTTTGGGCAATTGACAATAAATTCTGTGACCTTGTTGGTTTATAGGCTTTTGTTGCGCTTAGAATCCTATGAGTAAGTACCTATTTATTTTATGTTTAAGGTGAGCAAAGTCGATAATGCCTTAGTAACAACACAAATGCCCATTTATTAAACTGTGTACGCAGAGTTGGTAATTCGTAGTCAGACACACAGATATAATTTCTAGCTGTATTTTGATGAACGTGCATGTCTAAGAGCCAATTTGAGAAACTGAACGCAATTAGCACTTTTCAACTGCGTTCGCTAGCTGCTGTCAGTGTCAATAACAATGATGACACTGACAGCTCTTTAACTCCGTTTAGATCTGCTGATCGCGTAATTTGGTGAAATTGCACGGAAGAAGACCATTGCAGTCTTATTACAAAAAGTGGTTTAACTAAAACCCAGGTTTAAACCTTGTTTACACTATACATTACAGAGGTTTAAAACTGGGTTTTTAGTAAAACCACTTTTTGTAATACGACTGTTAGTGAATAGTATGTCAAGATAAAGTTAACAATTTCAATCTTATACGATAAAAATGCTGATTTGTAAAGATGGCAGAGGCTCTCTCGATATTACTTATGCAGATCCAGAGCCACAAATCAGGCAGCGATTGACTTGACACAGATTGCAGTCTTCACCAGAAGCCATTATTAAAGCTAACACTTTGAGGAAATAAATCATTGGCTGACTAAAAGAAGCATGATATATTTATCGATTTTTTTAATATTTGTGGATGGATACTTATTTGTGGTAGGTATGTCGTTAGGCAACACTACAAAACATGAAAACCCTAAAGCTGGGAACAAATTATCGGACGCGGCTGGCGGACGCGACTTACAGCCGCGACTGATATGTGTGCACAGTCATTTGGGACGCGGCTTTCGGACGCGTCCGAGCGCTTATTCCATAGACACACATCACATCACATCATCAGCCTATTAATGTTCCCACTGCTGGGACACAGGCCTCCTCTCTGTGAGAGGGAATGGGCCGTAATCCACCACGCGGGCCCAGTGCGGGTTGGTGGATGTCACATGTCTTCGTATTTTTGGTTCTAGGACATGCCGGTTTCCTCACGAAAAACTTACACAAAGACGAAATAATTTACACAAAGTAAAGAGCCTGCCTGGGCTCGAACCCACGACCTACAACTTGTAAGTCGTGGCCGATACCACTGGGCCACCACTGCTCTACAACCATACTATTCCATAGACAATAAAGCTTATTCAACGAAAATTATGAAACATGTCGAGTAGTAAAAGTGAGGACGCAATTCTCTGCAAAAAATTACTGCAATATTTTTTCTTTCATTTTTATTTACAACCTCGCACGCACGTGCGAGATATCGCGTAGTCTGAGTTTTTTCTTTGTTCTGACGCTCGGATGCGTCCCGTACCCCGTGCACACCGTCCGCGGACGTTTTCGGCTCACACAAACATCCAGCGTGCTAGATCTCTATCGGACGTCCGAACGCCCAATGTCACGTCCGTGAGTTACGTCCGATAGTTTGCACAAAGTAATGTACATTCATAATACAGATACTCTATAAGTTGCGGCTGACAGTCCGATAATTTTTGTTCCCAGCTTAACTTTTACACGCGTCTTTACTTTTTAAACCCCGAGGGAAAAAGAGGGGGTTATAAGTTTGACATGTATACCTGTGTGTTCGTGTGTTTGTGTATTTCGGTATTTGTGTATCTGTCTGTGGAATCATAGCTCCTAAACGGATGAACCGACTTTGATATCGGTTTTGTTTGAAAGGTGATTCTATCGAGAGTGTTGTGTGTGATGAAAATCGGTTCAGCCGTGCAATAGTAATGGGCGTTTTAGTGTTTGAATCGGGGTGTTTTTTACAAAATATCATGTCATAATTAAGTGTTTAATAGATTGTCGATCCGTGTCTTCTACTAGATAAATTATGAAGAAATAAAATAAAAATATATTTATTATATATTTATTCCACAACACTTCAAAAATTCAAGCGCCTAGTCCATCAAAAGTAGTTACCATATTTTTTTTATTTTTTTTCTTGTCATCACTGTACCTATTGTGTTTCTAAAACTACCCACTTGTTGTTGTAAGTGTTATTTCTGCACTATTATTGTAATTTTATAGATGTTGTAATTTTTTGTTTTTGCATGCTGTGTCTATCGCATCATATTGTATACTATGCTGGTATCATATTGGTTGTATTACTAGAATAAACGGTATAACAATTGTAGATAGGCCAATAAATAAATAAATAAATAAATAAATATGTCAAGGGTTTTTTTAATAGTACTTGTTGTGAAAATAAAATATATGTCTGTTGCATTTCAACATGATAATAGCGGTCATTGACCCACATAATCTTATTATTATTGACGTTTTTAGTTTAAAAAACCGGCCAAGTGCGAGTCTGACTCGCGGACAGAGGGTTCCGTATAAACAGCAACATTCAACAAAATAAATAGGTTACATTAAGACGGTACCCTGACCATAAAATCGGCATGAGATATGAGCGTTGGGTCCATATTGGCTCACCTAAAGTTCTTTACCCGAAATTGTTCTTCCTAACGATTTGTAATCCGAATGATCACTCTTCCTAAAAATTTTCATCCTAAAGTTTTCATTCATACTATTTGTAGTGCTACCGGCGATGTTCATAACACTCATGTTTCCGAAAGTTGTAATTAATAATATCATTAATGTAAATATATTTAAACTCCTACTGTTTTCTATCATAACGCTTTTATCCCTAAACATAATTACCATAATATTTTCACTCATACTCAAAAAGAAACATTTACCAAGTCTAAAAAAACCGGCCAAGTGCGAGTCGGACTCGCGCACGAAGGGTTCCGTACCATTATCGCAAAAAACGGCAAAAAAAACACGGTTTTTGTATGCGAGCCTCCTTAAATATTTATTTTATTCGGTTTTTAGTATTTGTTGTTATAGCGGCAACAGAAATACATCATCTGTGAAAATTTCAACTGTCTAGCTATCACGGTTCACGAGATTCAGCCTGGTGACAGACAGACAGACAGACAGACAGACAAACGGACCGCGGAGTCTTAGTAATAGGGTTCCGTTTTTACCCTTTGGGTACGGAACCCTAATAAAAAATATATGTGGGTTCTACCCTCATATATTTTTTAGATGATATTTATAGTTTTAATTTGAGGGATGATTATTATTTGGGGTATGCTTTACATAACGTACTGAGTTGTGTCTATTGTTAAGTTCATGTCGGTGTATTATCATTACGTGCATGTTTGTGTTAATGCTTTATTAATATATAGAAAAAATATTTAAAATCATTTAAAACCAGTCGCGGAGGATTAAAATTAGACGTACATGGATTTACATATGAAAAAAACCGAATAACAGTGGATAAACAATATTGGGCGTGTGAATTAAGAAGCAACAAAAAGTATAAGTGTAAGGTTAAAATTTCGATTATATGCCATTGATTTTTGGCGCGGATAGGGTAGAGGGGGGATGGGGGGAGGTTTGGCTACCCCTCAGTACCACACCAACCACTCGGAGCCCTATAGTTATGGAGATATCCATGGTTAAAGTTTTCAGGTTAGAATAAAAAAATCCATAAATTTCCATCGATTTAAGGGGCGCGAAAAGGGGAAAGGGAAAGGAGGGTAGAGGGGCTACCTCACTGTACCATCCCAACCCCACGGAACCCCATGGTTATGGAAGATATCCATGGTTAAAGTTTAAGATTTAAGCAACTAAGTCGACGGAGTCCCGCTGCGCGGCGCTCCTATTTCTGTCTGCAGGGTCTAAAATAACCTAACATGAAGGAGATGACGGAAGCTGAAGTGAGCGAGCAAAGCGAGCGAACGCAGCTCCCGTCCTCCTTCGAACCTAACCTATCCGTGTCGGGGTGCCCTAAGTTCCCGAGCTCGCTTCGCTCGCTCTTGGACTAATTCTCATTTTTTTACCTCACGAAAAACATACAAAAAAACATAACATTGCCGAGTCTTGAAAGTTTTTATAAAGTTTTCTATTTATGAGTACTACCTACAAAAATAAAATGAACTTCCAAATCAACGGCAAATATGATAGAATTAAATATATATTGAATTTTAAAGCAAAATACCCCAATAAAAGTGATTATTTGAAAGCTTTAGCAGCTAATATTAAACTAATTTAATTGAAATGTGTATATGAAAACATGTATTTATTTGACTACTTGTACCATGGTACCTGTTATTCTTATATGTTATACATGTTATGTGAAAATAAAGTTACGCAAAATTAATGTATATAATACTGATTATTATGAATAAAAAGAAATCTAAACAAAAAAGATATGACTTTGAATAATAGTGTAAAAGATAGTTATGTTGAGAAAATATAGGAAACAAATAAAAGTATAATAAATGTTTATTGCTACTGACATTATGAAGTTGAATGCTTCCGAATATGAACATTAGAGACAGAGTAGTTAGGAATTGTGATTGTTAGGATGAAAAATGTTAGGAAGAACATTTTCGGATTTTCAATTATCGGAGTTGAAAATTTAGGTGAACTTTGGCGCACCCATGAACGTTCCTATTGGTCTAGCGGCACTGGTGGCGCATGAATTACAGTAGTGAATACGCCCAGATTTTAGAATAAAATCTTTATAAAATCGAATTTTGGTCTTTTGAAAAAAATTATTCTACAAAAATGTTCGTTATTAAATTGTCTATCCATTAGTGTTAGTACAAAAAATAATCAATGAACACTTTACGAGGAGATGCATAATATCAATAATTATTTCTCATTTTTATGTTTTTGTGGAAGTAGATGAGTGAAATATATACAACATTAAAAAAAAAACTAAATCTACTATTTTAGAATCTATATTATGTAGAAATTTAATGTATTTTTATTAATTGATATTTCTTTTTAAATAACGAGTAGATAGCTCCTAAAAACAGCACAAAAAACGGATTGCGCGGCGTTTTGCTCGGGGTACCGCCTCACCGAGCATTGCTCTAACGAAAGGACCAAATTTACTTTGCCGTTCGAAAACTGTTGTCCCCATACATCAATACACAACATTTTTACTTTTCCAAGTTCATTTTATAAGTTGGTAGACTATTACTCGTAAAATTGTAGAACCTACTTAGCTGTGATAGCTTTCCTTTTAATTTCGTTATATATACTACTGCCGTGATTTTTTTCACAATATCCAAAAGCAACCATTTAGCTGGTAGATGAGGACACTTGACTCTAACAAAAATTTGCCCATTAAAGTTTAATTTTACGCAAACGGGTCCCTGAATCGAAAAATGGTTTTAACAGACCCATAATATTTTTGAATGGCCTATCCAATGATACCCCACACCAAGGGATGGGACATTTTTTTCATGGTTTTATTGTACCACTTTGCTGGCGTGAGTAATATGAATATCCATGCCAAATTATAACTTTCTAGTACTAAGAGTCTATAAGCTAAACTGCAGACGGACAGACGGACATGGTGAAACTATAAGGTTTCCTCGACTACGGAACCCTAAAAATGGAAATAAAGACAACAAAAAGCCGTCAGAAGTTAACGTCTATTGTGATCGTCAAAATTCTATTCTAATGTAAATCGATACAATATTTTATTTTTAGGGTTGCTGAACAATAAAATATGTGTCGATACGAAGAGATATAAGGGGTATTGCAATAACCGTTATTGCCATGCTAAAACGGAAACAGCTAAAGGGACGTGTATTCCTTATTTTTCCTGCTTACTTAAATGACACTGACACGTGTATTCCTTATTTTTCCTGCTTACTTAAGACGGTACCCTGACCAAAAAATCGGCATGAGATATGAGCGTTCCTATTGGTCTAGCGGCACTGGTGGCGCATGAATTACAGTAATGAATACGCCCAGATTTTAGAATAAAATCTTTATAAAATCGAATTTTGGTCTTTTGAAAAAAGTAATTCTACAAAAAGGTTCGTTATTAAATTGTCTATCCATTAGTGTTAGTACAAAAAATAATCAATGATCACTTTACGAGGAGATGCATAATATCAATAATTATTTCTCATTTTTATGTTTTTTTGGAAGTAGATTAGTGAAATGTATACAACATTTAAAAAAAAACTAAATCTACCATTTTAGAATCAATAATATGTAGAAATTTAATGTATTTTTATTAATTGGTATTTCTTTTTAAATAACGAGTAGATAGCTCCTAAAAACAGCACAAAAAACGGCTTGCGCGGCGTTTTGCTCGGGGTACCGCCTTAAATGACTTATTTCCCCACATAGCGGAAGGTGACAAACTATCATTGATCACTAATTGCTTTCTGGGTCCGACAGACTCTTACGATAAACCAGGAAATCAAGCGGTGTGTAATAGGCTGTCACTCTTTATCTACTCGAATACTAAATTACTTTCGCCCAAGCCGAAATGAGAAGCATTAACGTTTCTATGTTGGTGTAGAATAGTGTGAATGATGTGTGTGTGTGTGTGTGGATGACGAAGATGTAGAGTTGGACCGACTAGGCAGAAAAACCGACAACCAGTCATATTTATATTAGGCGACTAATCGGCGAAAATAAGAATCTTATGCAGACTAGTCGCTGAAAACTAGTCGTCTAAAAACTACGACTAGTCGACACTAAATGAGCTACAGAAAAATAGGAAATAAAATAAATAAATCACCATAATCGGGGAATACTGGCGTGATTTATGTAGATCGTATGGGAGATGGACCGACTAGTTGGGCATGCCAACTGTCGGGCTATATTTATAGTCGTCGGCTAGTCGCCCAAGCTCATAGTCAGCCCATCTCTAGTAAGTACCCTTGTGTGTGTATTACGAACCAACTAAACGTGTGGACTTATTTAGCAGGTCTTTGTTTGATTTGCTTAAAGAGGTGAAGATAAGCTTCACAAATGTTTAATTTACACGTTTTTGGAACGGTTATTTTGAATAGTATGTGCGCTAGTGGGAAAAGAGTGTTCGTTCGTAATAAAAAGTATGGATGACAAAAGTATGTTGGTGCACACGGTAAAGTTACTTTCTTGCCTCTTTACTTAAAACCGGCCAAGTGTGAGTCGGACTTGCGCACGAAGGGTTCCGTACCATTATCGCAAAAAACGGCAAGAAAATCACGTTTCTTGTATGGGAGCCCCAATTAAATATTTACATTATTCTGTTTTTAGTATTTGTTGTTATAGCGGCAACAGAAATACATCATCTGTGCAAATTTCAACTGTCTAGCTATCACGGTTCATGTCATACAGCCTGGTGACAGACAGACAGACATACAGATGGACCGCGGAGTCTAGTAATAGGGACCCGTTTTTACCCTTTGGGTACGGAACCCTAAATAAACAATGCAGTTATTTCCTAATTCCTATGCAAAGTATTCGTAGGTTATTGGAGTATTTCCCGAATCAAACTGAGATAGAGACAGGCTTACAACTAATCCATTGCACGTGTTATATTAGGAGTTAAACGGGATACAATTATTTCGTAAGTACAATTCAGAAATGCTTTCAAAGCTAAACCAACTATAGTAATGCCATTACGATTTCATATTTGTATCTCAGGTATTGTATAAGCTGCGTTCGTTCGCGGCCTACCTTCCACCTCACGCAACGTTTCGAACAATCGATAATCCATTGACCCTTGTAATATTGCTTCTAGAATTACTGTTCTATGATTCATGTTCGATTACTGATAGAATAGAATAGAATATACTTTATTGTACACCATAAAATCATACAAATTAACAAGAAAAACTTATTTATACGGGTACAAAGGAGGTCTTATCGCTGACAGCGATATCTACCAGACAACCTTTGGATGGACTCAAAAAAACTTAAAATAAAAAGGTGGTGGTCTGCGGTGTACTGCTATTAAATTAAAACATAAATCTATAAAAGATTATATTACTATAATAAATACTATACAGAAACCTATATCCTATATACAAACATACATACATAATATGACATGAAATTACTGAGATTAGATCTAAATAGAAAAGCGTTAGAGAGAAAGGAAATGGTTTGATTGATTGTTTGATTTCGGATTATAGAAATGACGAGTGTGGAACTACATAATGTGTGGAAACTTTTAATTTCAACTACAGCTGATTAGAATCTACTATCGCTGGTATTGTAGTTACTTGAAATGATGAGATTTTGGTTTTATCTTCATTAGAGATGGTCATTACACTTATACAATCATTCATGCCCACGTCCTTCTAATTTCTCCATTCTCATTTTGGTTTTACTCATTTTTTTATAGTTACACAGGTACTTATTATTTGTTCATACTTTTCAGTGCATAAGATACTTCTTTTGTATATTTTTCGCTGAATTTTTATATTTCATTTCTCTTTGGTTTTGATTTTAATTTCGACTTTGTAAAGACTAGATACACACAAATTATTTAATGGTTAATTATTTCTTCATGTAAAAATGGGTGATCTGTAATACAGGGCCTCACCTGTCTCAGATATCCTTCTCCATACGGTTACGTATATTGATAGTCACTGTATTTTGATGTCGAGATAAATAAAGAATTTGTATTATTAAGTATTATAGAGTTTGTCTAATAATTTTTGATTGGACCTTGTATTGCGTCTTGCAACAACGGTATTTCTGTTAAGACATTCCACAGCCCATTTCACCATTTAAAACCATTTACCTACCTAGTATATCACTCCGCTGGATTCCTTCCGCTTTAACCGTGAAATAGATCTAATCTGCCCTATAGATTACAAATCTTTGGAAGTCTTTTCAATATGGTTTTAAAAAAGAAATAAGTATCAAAACGTGCTTGGTACAGTTTCTTAGAAAAGCTCAAAAGAAATGTGATTACATAAATAAGTTGTACCAAGGCCAGCCATGTGTTACGGTTAGTAATTATACTAAAGATTAATGACGACTGCGGTAAATGACATAAAGAAAGTATGACTAAGCTTTTTATTGGCACTGCTTGGAGAACTGCCCAATTTGATAGGGAATACTACGCAAAAGGCATAATTCCATAGTAACTTAATAATATGTGGTATCTGGACTGAAGAGCAGTGGTGGTTTAGTGGTAATAGCCCCGACTTATGTGTCGTAGTACATTATTACCTCAATGGTCGTAGGTCGTGGTTTCGAACCCAGGCAGGCGCTCTCATTTGTGTAAATTATTTTATCACCACTGCTCTAAAAACGGTGAAGGAAAACATCGTAAGGAAACCGGCATGTCCTAGAACCAAAATTTCGAAGACATGTGACATCCACCAACCCGCACTGCGTAGTGGATTAAGGAGGCCTGTGTCCCAGCAGTGGGAACATTAATAAGCTGATGATGATTATGATGATCTGATCATAAGCTTTCCCCAAGCTTCGTCACATCGATCTATCGTATGCGACGCGCATCCGGCGGATTTCCACATCCATCATCAGGTCATCCACCTTGTGGGAGGCCTGCAATGAACGTCTTGCCGCGATAATGAATATCACACTTCACACTTAATATTATAAAGGCGAAAGTTTGTGAGTGTGTTTGTTACTTCATCACGATTAAACGGCTGGACGGATCTGGATGAAATTTTGCTCAGATATCGATTATAGGCAGGAATAGCACTTAGAATACTTCTTTTCTCTGGAATTTGTTCCTTAGAGATTATTTTCGACTTTCACCCGAGCGAAACCGCTGGCAGAAGTTAGTAGTGATGATAAAGTAGGTTTCTGTTTCTATCTAGCAATGGAAGTCCCTATCACACACAAGGCGGACAGAAGATCTGACAAGAACCGCGGGAGTCCACTGGTTGCGATAAGCTCAGGCCCAGTCAATTTGGTACTTCCTATGTCCAGTAGCGGACGACTTTCGGCTTTCATAAATAATGATGATGATCTGTTTCTAAAGGTACCTTCGTCTTAACATCTAGTACTATCTAAATTATTATATGGGCAGTCCGGAAACCTCAATGAAATGGGTATGGTCTGCTAAAGAAGTGTTTGGACCACCAGGGGGGCCAGCACTGCCTACTGTGACATGCTTCACAAATTATTTTATCAGAGTTGCGAAGCAAAAACCGTGATAAAAGCCTACCACAGAGGCCGTGCTCGCCCGGCAGTAAGACGTGTATGGGAACTAGTGGATACCCGGCGTGTACTACGCTAAAAAAAGAAATACATTTTTTTTTTGAAAAAAATATGTTTTGTTTCTTTTAGTCTTTTAAAACAATTTTCGCATTACTGCCTTTCTAAAATAATGATTTGGGGCACATTGGTTGGATGGTTTCAAAGTCTCTATAACGGACATAGGTAGTTTTTTTTTGTTTTTTTTATTTTAGGATTGGTGTAAGTTTATAAAGATGTATCTTTTTCTGAGGGGAATAAAACTGACTAATTATAACTTGATACTAATTATAACTTGACTAATTATAACTGACTAACAATATTTTTCTTTCTACCTGTATAAAATTTCGCGGAGTGTCTTGCAAAATAGGGAATGATGATTTTTTTAAATTTTCTAATGTTCATTTTTCATGTTTCTGTTACCAATTTTTTTTTTTGTTTTGTAAAAACGTTGCCCCACACTAGGAATTTCTTCCTGTATCGTGGGTGCGTTTACAAACATATAAACTCACATACACAACACCCAGAGCCGGAACAACTATCTGTAGGTCATACAAATATTTTGTTCCGTGCGGGAATCGAACGCGCGACACGCAGCGCAGCAGTCAATCGCTCAACCACTGCGCCAACCGTGTGCCTTCAGTGAACGATTTAGTTGTAACTTACCTGTACCTTATCATTTACCATAAAACAATCAAAATTATACCTTCAATAGCTCAAATAATTACGCAAATTACTAGGAATTACCTAGGCTAGGATTACCAGCACGATTTTCAAATTAAACTGTACACCTTGCAATTTTCACTCATATTAAACTTTTTGTACGCGGAATCGATTCAATTATTCATATTGAAATGATGCTTTTCCTAGTAACAACGCGTAGGGCGGAATAACGAAAAGGTTTTTATTTTCCAGCTAGCGGTTTCCGTGCAAAGCTGTGCCAAAATGCAAATGAGTTGGTATTAAAATCATAAGCGGTTCAGGCAACGTGGCGTTGCCAAGACTGTGTTCAATCATTGTACGGCTGTGTTGTTGTAATTATTCATTGTTTTTGTATTCAGAACTTGAATTTGATAGTTTCGTTATTGTAAATCAATTTCTTTACGCTTTGTGAAGGACGTCGACCGAGGAAGGAACTACTCGTACAATCCCCATTTTTAGGGTTCCGTACCCGAATGATCCAAACAGAGCCCTATTGCTGTCACTCACGTGTCCGTCTGTCTATCCGTCTGTCCGTCGTCTGTCACACAGGTTTTACTGCTAAACGGTTGGAGCTTGAGTCTCCAATTTTCACAGTATACGCATGTTGTTGACCCAAAGACATATAAACTGTATTTTTTTTTTAATTTACAAAAAATTAAATTGCTCTTCCCCATCTGTGAGTGGGGTATCTTTGTTTAGAACTCGTCGAGTATTGAGAGAGTATTTTATGTTTAAAAAAATATTAGAATGAGATGCTACCAAAGTCGGTTTTTTTACAAAATTTTGTTCCTAAGAATTTTTTAACTTTCCATTAGTAAACTATGCAAAAAAAAAAAACTAAACCTAACTACTTACACTATATACAAAAGAAAAGTACACTTAGGCGTCGAAGTACTCCTCCACATCGCTGTCATCCGGGAACGTGCCCAGAAGACTGGCAGCATTGCCACGTTGAATGGCAATGCTGATTCTTTGCGCAAAGAAAGAGCCAGCCCTCTGGTCACGCACAGTGTCGATCAGTCGGCGAGAGATCTCCTTAAAAAGGAGACGTGCACTCGGGCCCCATGACCCAAGCGTTTCGACCCCAAACGGCTCAAAACTGTAATTACCAATTAGGTTACAGTATTTGCGCCGCTTGAGGGCCTCAGCAGCCGCAGCAGCAGCGCCAGCACAGCCCGCCGAACTAGGAAGATGAGATGGCGCAAGGGTGTCGACACAGGTTGCGTCCCACACCAGAGGCCTACCCACCTTCCACGGCACCAATGTCATGCCATCTGGTCTCTTCCCATCGTCACGTACCAAACCGCTAGGTTCTAATACAGCTGGTACGCTGGCGGTGATAAGGGCCCGACGAATAATGTCATTGATGCTGGCGTGCCGTGCTATGCGTCCTGCGCTCTTGCAACAAGACAGGCCATGGTGCCCAAGGCTGCCGACAGCTTCACCACAATGGCACCGATGCGGAGCAACACAAGGTGCGCCTAAGCGTAGACAGGTCGCTAGCCGAAACGAAGAGTCATCCATCATAGTGCCTATGGTGGATGACGGGAGTGCTTGAAGCCACAAACCCGACTCCCATTCCCCCACAGCCAGCAGACGCGCACGCTCAGCAGTACTAGACGATGTATTAATAAGGTTATTCTGTATAATACTGCAGAGCGGCACATCCCATCGTCTCTGGGAGGACTGGTTGTCGGGCAGATCCGTATTGGGACAAGCCATTTTCCAAGCGTTCAACGCATCGGTCAAACACGGTACCTCAAAATCAACCAGTGAGGAAGGTAAGATGTTCCTGGTTAATTTATCAGTACCGTGGACCGAGGAGAGGAAGGCTGGCAAACTTATACTTGAAATTTTGCGGACGCCGAGGCCACCCAAGCGAATGGGAAGCGTGGCTTGTTGCCATGCTCGGTCGTCCAAGGCCACATTTAGGATAGATGAAAGTGTGTTCTTTATAATTTGGTCTACTTTTTCTAAAAGTTGTGGGTGTTTCCACAAATGAGAGGAGCGAAGGCTATAAGTAAATTTTGGTCCAAAGCAACAATATCGGATAAGTGTGTAGGCCGAATGCATGTTAATTTTGAAAAGTCTTTCCGAGACATCGTTAAAATTTTGTATTTTCTGTTCAATGAAATTTGGAAACGATTCATCAAAAATAGGAGAACCCAAGAGGTGAAGAGAATTTCTCTCAGTTATTTTAATATTAGGTGCTATGGCGTTGAATTTTGCTAAAGTAGTCTGTCGGTCAGTAGTTTGGGGGAGGTAAATTTCGCATTTCGAAAGATTAAGTTCTAGCCCAATAGAGCTAAATTTATCGTTCAAAAAAGTTAAGTCGTTCAAGACTGTATCTACATCACCTCCTAGGGTTCCAAAAAAGGTACTTAAGGTTTCAAGGTACTTTCCATTTATGTATGAACTTAAAATTTGGTGATAATGTTTATTATTACGTATATTTTACTTACAAATACCCATATAGTGATAAATCGGGTTTTCAATGAAATTCCCTCATTTTTCCTATTACAACCAACTTGATTTTGCGGTAAAGCTACGGAACCCTAAGTGTGCGAAGTCCGACACGCACTTGGCCGGTTTTTATTTTTTTTGGCAAACAGAGTGGCTGTGTTCTGGTCTGACAGGTATCTTCGTCTTTTCGTGAGAGGATGTGTCCACCTCTGGTGTCAGAGTTAATTTAGCCGCGTCTAGGAACCCCACAGGCCTCTGAGTTGGCTATATTAGACTTACATTAACTATATAAAGAAAGGTATGGGTGCTGGCGAATTATTTAAAGTTTTTTTTTGTTGTGGCAATACACCTGCAAATCCTGCGATGTATCTGTCTCTCTGGTATTGTAGATGTCCTTAGACGTCAGTGACTTATAATCAAGAATGTCAGGATAATTAGGACACCTAAAGTTTGTAAACCCTCAAGAAGCTAATGTCACAGACAATATATAAAAACCTTGCTGAATTCTAGACCTAAAAGGTTATCAAACTGGTCCCTTTTCATCATCAAAGTATACTAACCTTATTTTAATACTGGTAGCTTTGCTTTAAGCTCTCGTTAAAATTAATTAATATACCTACTAACAAGATCAAGATTTCGAGATTCGAGTCGTTTGGAATAGGCGATTGTTTTTAAATTTTAATTGAATAAGTTATAACCTGATTAGCTTTTTGAGATATCGGCTCAATCGGTTGGAGATTACTGTTTTAAAATTCAATTGCAAAATGTGACCTAAATATAAGTAGTAATTAATTAGATAACTAACAAGGCAAGTTAGTAACACACGTCGAATAAAAAATATATTTTTCAAGCGAGGTAAATAAAAGCTTGTAAGTAAAATTTCAAAATTTAAAAAGCCCCCGACGCATTTTTATTTCACGCTACATAATTTATCTAGTAGATAGGTAGACACACTTCGATCGGCAATCTATTGCACACGTAATTATGACACGAACACGATGTCTTGCGAAAACACCCCGATTCAAACAGTAAAACGGCCATAACTTTTGAACAGCTGAACCGATTTTATTCAAACATAGCTAAGAACACTCTCAACAAAAGCACATACATACACATTAGATTTTTTTTGTTTGAAAGACAAAAAAAAATTCAAAATCAAAATCGGTTTATCTGTTCAGATACACACATACACAGCAACACACGTCAAACTTTTTCCGGTGGGGGTTAAAAAAAATTTTTGATTTCTCTTCGCAGTATTTTTAACTACATACGTAGTTTCGATATTATTCACGAGATACTTTTAAAACATGTGCGTTATGTAAGCCAATATCTATTTCGGTTTGTTTGTTGTGTATCTATACCAATATTATAAAGAGGAACATTTTTTTTGTTTGTTTGTACCGAATAGGCTCCGAAACTAATACACCGATTTAAAAAATTCTTTCACCAATAGAAAGCTACATTATTCCTCAGTGAAATAGGCTATTTTTTAATCCCGAAAACGGGTCCTGTGGGGGGCCCACGGGAGCGAAGCCGCGGGGAACAGCTAGTGTATGTATATACCTGACTGACTAAAAATATTTATTAGTCAGTCAGGTAGATTATTAAGAAATATTTATTGGTCACGTATTTTTACCCTACTGCCGAAGGAGGGTAATGTGTTTTTCAGTCTATGTATGTATCTATGTATGTATGTATGTATGTAAGTATGTATGTATGTATGTATGTATGTTTGTTCCTATATGGCGTTCCAGAGACCAAACGCGTTGGCCGATTTTGATGATTCATACGTCAATCGATGCGTCTTAACCTTGCGAATGTCATAGGCTACATTAAAATTGAATAATAGAAAAATGGCGGTTTTTTTTCTTTCAAACCCATCGTGTGGGGTATCAAAATTAAGGGTTTTAAGAGGTGATTTCAAAAATATAAAAAACTAACTAAAAAGTTATAAATAAAAAAACTTAATTCAAAAAATCAAAAAACCCGACTGCTTCAAAAGCGATCTAAAAAGTCGTAAACAAGAAAAAAATCATGCTGTGCAGGCGGGGGATACACCAGATTTTGGTCAGCCAGCCCGCGAATATGTATCTTCCGACTGCACAGCATGATTTTTTCCTTGTTTAGGACTTTTTAGTTCGCTTTTGAAGCAGTCGGGTTTTTTGATTTTTTGAATTAAGTTTTTTTTTTCTTTTGTCACGTAAACAAAAAATAACGATTTGATACAGTGCGTTGAAATTTCGCGTGACATCATGTTTTAGTACACTTTTTGTAATCAAAAGTGACGTGTCAAGCCGTCACTCCTGAAATTTGATACGCTTTATCTTTGACAATGTTTATTACGTTCAATATTTTTTGCTAATCTAACTGACGAACTAAATAGTTTTTATTTTTAGGCTTCAAGATATTTGAATAACAATATTGGCAGGCACGCGTGCCATAGGTCCACCATCCTTGGTCTAGAACAGATCAACAGTGAACAAACGCTTTGATTCATTAAGGCGATGACATCCGGCTTTGTAATTTATTTAGTTAAATGTTCACACTACAAGTCTGTAGATCTCTGCCTATCCTTTCGGGGAAAATAGGCGTGATGTTATGTTATGTGATATATCTATATCTAATAAATTAATGAACATTTTATAGTTTATGTCTTAACTTTATTTCAGAGATCTTGTTTGTTTCCGAAACATGTGAGAGAAAATCGATACATTAATGATCGGCAAACTTTCCTATTTCTTTGTCCTTTTAAAAATGTTATCTATATTACTCGGCAACACAGTAACGTCGGTGAAATTAACAATAACGAATTAAATCTTAACGCAGAACTTGGATTTAAAAAATCTTGTATTTTTTTAATAAATAGATAAAATTTTCATATCTTGTAATAGATTGTAAGATGTCATGTCATCAGGCATGTCTTTATTTTCTATGCAGTCCTACAGTGACCGTGCTTTACACCTTGTCACGGCCTTAAACGATTTACAGGGCACTGCAGAACAATATTCAGGTAGATACTTAGGTATGTATGGGGTTTGATGTAATCGGTTTAATCTTCGGTGACCTTCCCCGATACTGCTCTATAGATAGCTTGTAACTCAATAGCTTCATTCTGTGCAGTCTGATACCCAATCATGTGGGTAGAAGTTAGATAGATAATTTCTATATCCTAGGTACAAAATGATGTTAGGTTGGTTGGAGGTGCACATAGCTCATCGTAATTTAGGTAATTTATTAGGTCTTAAATTAAAGCAGGTATGCAGTTCTTCTTAGCGTGCCTATAGCTAAAATGTTTTAATCTATATTGAACAGTAAATTTTACGATAAAAATTAGCCTTTGACACTTGGCGATAGAATATAGTGAATGATTTTTTGTCATCGGCTCATAAACTATTCAAAGAGATCATCTTGTACAAACAAATAACAAAATAAACAAATGTACCTACCTCTATATTAGTCAAGATTAAGAAAACATAAAATTCTTTGAACAGCAACGCGAAACCTGTTTGCTGGCTTTTCACAGGTGCAGTATACACAACTTTAAAAATGAAACTGGCCTTCTGCGGTTGTCACTTTAAATTTCGAACAAGCCGAAATGCGCTCGGATGCGCTTCCGTCCGCTTCGATGCACTCACGTTCTACAATGCCCTTCTGTCTTGCAAAAGTGAGATGATAACTAAAAATTCTTTCGCACGAAAGCACATTTGAACTCCAGACCAGTTGACAATGGCAAAAGGCACAAGGTCTTCGTCTTCTACATTATCTATACCAATACAAAATTTTATGGTGTACAATAAAGTATATTCTATTCTATTCTACCAATATCATAAAGAGGAAAGATTTTTTTGTTTGTTTGTACCGAATAGGTTCTGAAACTGCTAGACCGATTTTAAAATACTTTCACCTATGGAATAGTACATTGTTCACCGAGAGGAGAAAGTGACCGATTACCGTCGAGGGTGTCGTTTGAAGCCCGAGCCGTAGGCGAGGGCTTTAAAACACCCGAGATCGGCAATCGCACTTTCTCTCGAGTGATACATAGTGCTTTATACTACACCTACGAGGAAAATAAATTTCTACGAAAACTGAATCCTCAAACAACACACAAATTGAAAATGGCGCCAATGGCGTCTGCAATTTTCACATGTTCTTTTTTCAAATTGTTTGACACCATCCAACACACAGCTAGTGGCCAGTGTCATTTTGCGAACTTGGAGATAAAAACTCACTCTAAAAACTTTTTGGCTTTTGATATTTAGGTTACCAGCGCATAGTCTTACCCAAAATTAAAAAAGAAAAACCACGTAAGAAATGGATTTTCATACACTTTTCTGTCCCGCTCAGATGCGTTTTCTCGCCGCATATTTGTTCGATATGCAATGACGTACTTTCTACCGTAAATTTGATAAAGTATCAAGGTACTGATTCGCGATTCCCGATCTCGGGTGTTTTAAAGCCCTCGCCTACGGCTCGGGCTTCAAACGACACCCTCGACGGTAATCGGTCACTTTCTCCTCTCGGTAAACAATGTACTATTTTTACAAAAAAATACTACCGACTGCCAAATAAAAACACTACAAAGTGAAATATAACATTATTTTTGGAAGTCAGTGTCTATAACGAAACAAATTGGTACCTACCAAAGGCACCGAATTTTTTGTAAAAAAGATTATTATTATAAGGTTTTTGGAACCACCGAAACCGTCGGATAACAGTGTAATTGACTGCTAATTGTCGTTGCGTGGCGGCAATTTACTGGTGACAGCTAATTCACAGGAAAGTCGCTTTCGATCCACCCATTGACGATGAACTGCTATTCCGTCACAATTTAAGCTGCTAAACCACGAATATGATGACCAGATCTCGTAAATGTCATCCTGCGATAATAAATAAATAAAATAATCTAACTTAATTACTATATTCAAGCACTTCTACGATTGTGATCCGTGTCTTAATATTTGATCCCATTCCGTCAGGTATTAGGTTGGATTTATAAGCTAAAATTACAGGATTTTCGTAATTTCTTGACATTTTGCCATCTTGTTTTCTACTAGAGAAGCTACTTCGAGGCTTCGCCCATGAAAAAAGTGTATTATCATCCCAAATGAATACAAACTATCCTATGTAGATAATGACGATGAATGATGATGTATGTGGTAATGTAGGTAGTAGATGTAATTATTGTTTGATTTATTTCTCGTCTTTACTAACTTAATTTAAGTACTACTAATACTATTGTTTAAGGGTATTTATTATTGTATGTATGTTGTTTTGTGACAAATAAACACTTTTTCTTTCTTTCTTTCTATGTCCTTCCCAGGGTCTCAAACTGGAGATTGTTTGAGACTTAGATTTCGATGTTTTTAGTTTAATTTCAATATTTTTCAGCTTCCTGCTCAATTTAATTGAATTCAAACACTTTTCTTTCCAACTGTAACTTCCATTGTTTACGTAGAATCGAAGAATTTCGGGCAAAGCGGAACATTTCAGAAGATATTTTTCGCTTCGTGTATAGCGAGACTAACTGGACAAAATGAATACCAATACCTAGATTTGAAAGATTGTAGCGCTAGTATGAGTACTCATTAATTTCTTTTTGATGTCGTTTACATATTTTGTTTTTATTCCTTAATTCGATAGCAATGGTCTTGTAGGTGATAATACATGGCTTCACTAAGCTATTACGTAAGCTTTTTCTTCATATTCTTAAAAAAAAAAACAAGAAAATATTTCTCTACTTAATGTGAGTAAGAAATAGTAACGCGAATCGACATTATGAATGTCAGATTTTCCGCAGATTTAACGCGTACATTTGGCTCAGAAGTCTTTTAACTTTTCAACGTATTTTCTGCTTATTTTCATGTTAAAAAGAATATGGTTTCAGGTTTATTTGTGATTCAACACATTTTATTCTGAATAGAGATAATTCCAGAAATTCTTATTGCCAATTCAGACATAATTCTCGTTACAAAAAAAAAAAAAGTATTTTTACGATTCATTTCTTTTACTCTGTGTTTGTTGCTGTTGTGTTGTGTCTGTATCGTATTTTTTTTCTAATCTATTCCTTTTATGCTAATCTTAATTTCAATCAGTCAAAAAAATCTCTTTTTACAAGCTTTTATTTAACTTGCAAGTATGTATGTATGTACCTAAGTGTGTTCGAGTCAAATCTTTTTGCATACACGTTTGGTTCGGATGACAATGCGAACCAAACGAAATCTAACCAATGAACCTTGCTTGTTTAAGCTTGTTTAAAAAATATTTTATAACTTTTTTTTTCCTACTTTTAAAAAAGTTTTTGACATTGATTGTTGCCGAGATGAGCTAGCCCCTTGAACTTTTTTTAAAAGTACAAGGAGAATTGGCGTTCTTATTTCTATTGTTCCATCCCGATTCCAATTAGTTATTCAAAAGTTTTAATGACTTATTACTGAGTACTCGACGTAATATAGTTTAGAAATTAATAATGGAATTTGGCTGTTTGTTCGGGAGTAGTGGGTCACATCAATATGATCAAGTTTGTTACGATTGCATTGATTATCAGTTAAGTTACCTTTATCGAAATCAGCGCCATGGTGCGTTTTCGCACTGAATTATGTCAAACCTATGTGTTTATTATCAAAATTGTATATACCCGTTCATGTAATTTAAATATCTAAGTAGATAAGAATGCTTCATCAACTAGTCTCTTCCCAACGGTGCCGGGGTCAGCTTCTAGTCTTATTGGATGTAGATAAATACCAAGAAAGAAAGAAAAATTGCGCCCATATTGTATACCATAAATGAAAATAAAAAGAGAGAGGTATCTTATGCGCATACTGTCATTGTCAACATGTCATTCTTCACATACTGTCACTGTCAAAATGTCTTTTTTCGCCTACTGCTGATCTGACCCACCATGTTTAATTGTAAATTGTGTTGCTCTACTTGACAAAGTTAATTTGAGTTGACATTGAAACGAAGTGAAATTAAAAAAGAAAACAATAAAAAACAGTTACTATAATATACAGCAATTTTTACATAAAGTGTACATAGAGCTGGCCCAGGCTCCATACATTTCTGGAACATCTCCTTTACAGTCTTTTAGTTTCGTAAAATATGACGAAACTTAAATAACAACAATACAGCTGATGCTCAGTGTAAACACACAATAACGACTGCTAGCGTAGGTACTGTATGTATCTAGTCAGCGCGCGCTCGTACGTCTTCGGTTTTCTTCGTGCACCTCCGGCTCCCTCCTCGGCGTCTCACTTTTGTGCGGATCTTCGCTTGTACTGTCCTGCATGCAGCACGCTGTGCCTCGCACAATTTATCACGAAAATATGATTATTTATATTAAACGTTAAAATTATAAATACTTTTGCGTATCCTCAAAATTAACGGCAAGTTTAATTAATTCCACCAAGCCGCATTGGGCCCGCGTGGAGGATTACGGCTCATTTTCTCTCAAAGAGAGGAGGCTTGTTTCCCAGCAGTGGGAACATTAAAAAGGCTGATGATGATGATATTGATGAAACGATTGTAAAAAGTTTTAGTTTCAGTTTTAGTTAGGTGATTGGTAAGTGCCTCAAAAATCACTGCAAAAAGGTGTCTGTATTTGGTGTTTTTTCGGTCTAGCCCCTCAACCCGTAAACAAATCAGAACTATAAATAACGTGCGGTAAGGAAGTCCGTTCGAAATTTTAAATACAAATAGGGAAAATATGCCTCATAACCAGTATTTTACATGGAGTGACTGCCTATCTAACTTCCACAACCCATTCACTGAGTAAAACATCGATTATATGTACTACGTACTAGATTGAGAGATCCGAACACTCACTCTGTTCGACTGAACTGTGCTGCATTCCGTACACCTTGTTGCACTATGTTTTTGTTGTTGACATTTTGATCGCAAGTAAACTAAACTCTACCGACGTTCTAGCGATGCATGTTTTAATTGTTTGATTAGACAATATACATAATATTTTAGCGCCTATGACTTTGACTTTGACTTTTTATGAATTTTCTTGTCTATCGGTAGAATGTTTGTCAATGATGTAGAACGATACCACCTGGTAAGAACGCTTGTCAAACTTTCTGGCCCTCCTCTAATTTCCATTCTATTTTTAGGACAATGAGAGGATCATTGTTCTAAAATAGATTAGAAATTATTTAAAAGATGAGGGAATCTCAAATTACATTCTCTGTCGTTTTAATTGGATTTAAACTTTTGGTATATTTGGATCTAAATTAGTAATGCCAAATATACCCAATATTCATAAAAGCTAAGTGATGCAGCTATAAACGGAATCATAAAATGGTTTTATTAGTTTCGATTTTGATTCAAACGATTTTAACGATAAATTTAGCGTGCCCGTGTTCCCGCCATAAGCGGCACAAGAAGACACCGAGGAGTTTTAGTCGGTTGGAGTCCCACATAACTGCGCTTTCTCACTGTAGTAGCGCAGTATGCATGAACATTACTAAATAAATAAATAAATAATTAACATTTACCCAAGCAAAAAATAACTAAATTAAAAAGGAGGAAATAGATGTGATAGTTCACCCATTTCACCAGTTCTTAAAAGAAGAAATCATTCCTTTGACACAGTTTAAGAGTTACGATGCACATAATCGTTGTTATAGTGTATGAGTAACATAGTAATTAATAAGGGTAATAAATTTATTTTTTAAATTTCTTAAGTACAAAGTTATTGCGGCATGTAAATAAAGAAACGTCATCGAACTTCTTATGGCGCGTTTACATTAGATCGGCCACCGTCTAAGGCGACCGCGTTCGGGTGAACCGGATTGGTCACCGAATACGGGGACGGTATTCGTTTAAGTTGTCGGTTTAGCGGATTCGGCGACCGCATTCAACCAAACTGTGTACACTCTTGTTGAAAGCATCATCACGAACAGACATATTGTGTTACGACAAGGAATTCTAACTGTAATTACTAAATCTATAACTGTAAAAGGAAACACAATACTTGATGCGTGCGCCATCTCTTCGATTGAAGAATAAGTGGCGTGTTTCAACAAGTCAGCCGTTGTCAGTAAAAGGTTCAGTAAAAGTCTGACACACCCTCTCGCTTCACCCAGAGCGGGAGAAGACATAGGATATTTAAACAAACAAAAAAACGCATGATCGGTCACCGAAAACGGTCTGCGGTCGAAACCAGCTTACACTAGACTAGAATTTCTACCAAGGTAATTAAGTACGTATCAGGCTCCATAAGTAGACATTTGAGCTGTATTCTAAATTTGTGCATAACACACGGTACTTACCCAACTAACCTAAAAACATCTGTGGTTAAACCATTATTTAAAAAAAATGACAAAGATTGCATGGAGTCTTATAGGCCTATTGCGCTTGTTCCAATAATATCCAAGATATTTGAAAAGTACATTTATGCACAGATTTATAAATACCTGGATAAACAAAACATTTTGACAGATGAACAAAAAGGTTTTCGGAAAAATAAAACGATAAATTTGGCCATCTACGACTTTTTAAATAATGTTTATACGAATGTTGACAATAGAATACCTGTGTGCTCAATATATTGTGACATGACACAGGCCTTTGACTATGTGGACCATAATATTTTGTTAAGTAAACTAGAAGCTTACGGCATTAGAGGTAATGTCTTGAATTTAATAGAATCATATTTAAAGAACAGGAAACAGTACGTTGAAGTATCTGAAATAGATTTTAAATTTAAATGTCAACGAATTTACAAATCTGATCTTCGAACACTCACATATGGCGTACCCCAGGGCAGTGTTTTAGGGCCTCCTTTATTTATAATCTATATAAATGATATGCCGAAAGTTACAAGTCACCCTATGTCACTATTTGCTGATGACAGCACTGTGACTATTAACAGCAAAAACGCTGAAACCTACAATGACGAAATTTCTCAGACGATAACCTCCATAATACAATGGTTAGATAATAATAATTTAAAGATAAATATAGAAAAGACGAAATTAACTACGTTCAGCCAACGTTCAAACACAAATATGAGTATATACTATGAAAGCCAACGCATATCACAAGTTAACACATCTAAATTCCTAGGTTTAACAATTGATAATAAATTAGATTGGAAAGCACACACGGAGGAGCTAACCAAGCGAATTAGTAAGTCTGCCTATGCCCTATACAAACTTACCTCAGTGACGAGTGTGGACGCTTTAGTCACAGCATATCACGGCTTGGTGGGTTCAGTGCTCAGATATGGCGTTATTTTTTGGGGGAATTCAACCAATAGGGAAATAATCTTTAAAGCACAGAAAAAGTGCATCAGAACAATGTTTGGATTACAGGTCATAGATACATGTAAACCATTATTTATTAAATTTAAAATATTGACTCTTCCATCTTTATATGTTTTTGAAGTTGCTGTATTTGTTAAGTCCAATCCTAAGTTGTTTAAAAAAATGTCGGACATTAGTAACCGAAGTCGAAGGGATAACAGTAGCTTATGCGTAAGAAGGTCCCACACAGCATTAATGTATAAAAGTGTATTTTGCATGGCGCCAGTCATATTAAACCACTTACCACGATCAATCAAAGAATTGAACGTGAGCTTATTTAAGAAACGGCTAAAATCCTTACTGGTGAGCAAAGCATATTACAGTATTTCGGAATTTTTATCAGACAAAAATCTAATGATAGAATGTTGACATGCTAATGAGATACATGACTGTTTGTGCTTATAAATAATTTTGTATATTTGACATTAGTATTGCATATTGACATCAGTATTGTATATTGACATTAGTATTGGATATTGACATTTGTAATTTTTACCTATATTGACATTAGTATTGTATATTGACATCAGTATTGTATATTGACATCAGTATTGTATATTGACATTGGATTTGTATATTAACATTAGTATTGAATATTGACATTTGTAATGTTTTGCCTATATTGACATAGCCTTATTATTTGTTTTCAGTCTGTGTCTTGACATGTACTGTTTTTGACATTTTGTTTTTGTTATATTATTGTTCCTATTTGTTTCTCTTTTTATTGACATTGATTTCTATTGATATTTGTATTGACATTGATTTCTATTAATTTGGATTATGCAATTCTATTTATTTGTTGTTTAATTGTCCAGGCTTATTTTAGTTCATTATTTTGATTTACCTGGCTTGATTTTATTTAATTTCTTTTTTTTTTTAAATACTTGCAAACATTTGTACGCCCTCTGGCATAACATAGCGCACTCTTTATTACCTGTATATACCATTATTATTGTACCTATGTTAAACAAATGAATAAATGACTTATGACTTATGACTAGTCGTTGACCGAATACGGGCTGTGGTCGAATACGGCTAACCGAAAATCCATTTATACTAGTCGGTGACCGAATACGGGCTGCAACCGAATCGGTCAAAACGACCCAATGTAAATGAGCCATTTGATTGTCACGATTTTAGTTGAAAAATGTTAGGCAGATGATCGGACCGGAAACCTTACTGAATTTATATAAAAGCTGCACAAAATGGTACAGTCGCAGTTAACCAAACACAAATAGTATAAATCCAGGTGACATTATATTTCCACGCGAACGGTAGCCAAGAATGAGGCCAATTTCGTTGTGGATACAAAATCTTACCGTTGAAGAAACTTGGAAAGCAATTTGGAAGGTATTATTATTGTGTCTATACGCTCCGACGAAAATTTTAGACCTGAATTTAATTCCTTGTGTAAATAAAACTACAATGAAGTGTACATAGATATATAATTTAACTCCTTGAGTAAACTGTACAAAAATAACACTGTAATTAAGTATAGTGTACAAACTTAATTACACGTAACCTTTATTACAAATACTGTAACGAATTGTTTTTTTTTAATGAACTGTAGTTTGTTAACTTGTTTACCTACTGTAATGGAATGTAATTTAGTTCCTTGTGTAAACTACATTACTAATACTGCACTGTAGGTAAATTAGTTCCTTTTGTAAACTGTCTTACTATCTGGAAAGAAGTGATATAAACTTTTTGAATACTACACTAAGGTGTACTTTTTAAACTTTGTGATATACTTCAATTTTGATAACAAAATTAATAGCTATGTGTTGACCAATTACTTTACGATAAAGCTTTAATGTGGGGCAATTCATGAAAAAAAAACCTTTTATTTGGGTTTTAGAATATAAATTGACGTTTATTTGGCTATTCGTAGCTGAAGAGGTGAGAATACTTACGACCTAAAGAATATTTCCAAATATATTATCTTATGTGGATAAACTCGTTGATGACAAATAATTAATACTACAACAGAAAATAAGGTATATTTACGAATATAAGGTATAGTTTTTCAAAACAATTATATGAAATAATAAGTAGGCGGAACGTGTTTAGTTCCTGCAGCTTACATTGCAAAGCCATCTACATAACGCAGGTACATTTTCATTACATGTGAAATCGTAAATCTTAGCCCTATATCCCAGGAGCCTATTAAAGCGAATTAGTTTCTATGTTGCCCCTAAGCGTACGGTAGGAATGAATCATGATAGATTTTCCCAACGTGGGTAATACTCGTAGGTATCCCATCATCATATCCCCATGTGTAGTGGATCAAGGTGTTAAACAGTTGGCCACCTTCTATGAACAGTAATTTTCAAATGTATTAAGTTTACCCTACCTCACGTTAGGCAGGTGAAAACTGATGTGCTGATAAAGGGCGAAGAATTGAATCCTGAAAATAGCACTGTATTCTTAGGTTTAACTTTGTATGCTAAGCTTCAGTGGGGCCTACATATAGATAAATTGACAAAGAAGCTAAGCTCCGCAGCATATGATGTTAGAAAAATTTGTTCTTTAACTGACATAGAGATAGCCCGTTTAGTATAATTTAGCTATTTTCATAGTGTAATGTCGTACGGTATGAAGTGTCGTGGTAAATGAAAGACATCCACTCTGGATAACGTCTCGATTTATTCTGAGTCACATCGAATCATCGTACATCATAACATATATTATAAGGTATGGTTACACACACATGCTTAATAATACTAGCGTTAACCTACATACACTACACCTCCGGGGGTTATAGAAAAAAAAAAAAAATTTTGGAGCTCTTATTTTTTTTTTTTTTGTTTTTACAATATGTTATTACGAATACAAAATTCGTTTTTTTTTTTTTTTTTTTTTTATTTTTTTTTTTTTTTTTTTATTACATCTATTTGCTATTAACTATGGTACGATTTAGTTCTGTCCTTATGAATTATTTCGATTTTATTTTGTTTTTGAATTTTGACATTAGGGCCCATATCCTCTAATACAATATAAGGGCCTTCAAAAATATTATCTAATTTCTTTGTTCCTTCACTTTTGACTAAAACTAAATCGTCTTTCTTATAAGTAACTGGATTACATTTCTTATCATATGCTAATTTTCTATTTTCCTTACTAGTTTCTAAATTATGTTTTGCTTCTTTTAGCGCTACCTGTAGCCTATATCTTAAATCTAAAGAATAGTCATTGGGGTTATATAATGGATCTATTCTATTACAATTCTTAATATTATTAGGAATATTACACGGCCTACCGAAAATTAGTTCGAAGGGCGTGTACTTCGTCTCTGAGTGGACGGTATTATTATAACTAAAACACCAGAACGGTATCCAGTGTGACCAGTCATAGCCGTTATTGCCTGAATAAGTCCTTAGAAAAGCGCCCAAATGCTTGTGAGCATTTTCGAGAGAACCGATTGATTGATGGTGGTATGCTGTGGATATTAATTTTTCTATTTTTAATAATTTGCAAACTTCAACCATAGTGCTTGAAATAAATTCTGAACCTCTATCAGTAGCTATAACTTTAGGTATACCAAAACGTAAAACAAAATTTTGTATAATTGATTTTGCTACAGTTTCGGTTTCTTTATTTTTTATTGGATATGCTTCAATAAACTTAGTTAGTTCACATTGAATCGTTACAAGGTAACAATTTTCATTCTCGTCTTTATCTAAAGGGCCTACCAGGTCTAAAAATATTTTTTCAAAACCTGATGACGCAGTCGTTGTGATTGTCATCGGCTGTTTTGTGTATCTACTATATTTTGTCTTTTGACATGTAGAACACTTTTTTACATAATCAAGAACATCTTTATCGATACCTGGCCAGAAATATCGTCTCTTGATGTTGTTAGTCATTCTGCGCACACCAGCATGTCCACTGGTGGGCAGTAAATGAAAGTCATTTAAAATATATTGTTTCTCATTATCATTTTCTATTCTTTCTATTCCTCTTAGTATGCATACTCTTGGACCGGTCCAATTTTTTAATGTTTGTATTTCACTACACAAACCTTTTATAAACTCTTCATTGTCATTATTTTTAACTATGCATACTTCTTTTACTTTTATATTATTGCTAAACTTCTCTAACTTAGTCACAAATTCGGCTCGCGAGAAATGTGCCCTAAAGTTGAGGTTTACACATAACAACATTTTACTAGAGATGTAAGAGAGACACTCGTCTTCAGCACTTATCAAATTATCTCTTCTATATTTATCCACTTTATCTTTCTCTAACAAAATAATCTCCACGACATCACTCGGCTTCCTCAGTAACTCCACGACTCTAGGCTGATCAGACCCTTCGTCGGTGGGTTTACTAATTGGCGGTGATATTTTTTTTCTTTCCTCATCCTTTCTCCTTTTCTGTGCTCTAGTCATGACATTAACTTCTGAAATTTTCTCATTCATACTCTTTAATTCACTGGAAGTCACATTTATTCTGGATAATGCGTCTGCGACTACATTATCCTTTCCTTGCACATACACTATTTTAAAATCATACTCCTCAAGAACTAAACGAAACTTCAACAGCCTGCTAGATGGATCTTTCATGGTAAACAAATAAATAAGCGGTTTATGATCCGTCATTATAGTGAAATGCCTACCGAACAAATACGGTCTAAAATACTTAACTGCCCAGACTATAGCTGTTAGTTCTTTTTGTATTGTGGGGTAGTTTAATTCTGCCTTATTTAATGGTCGACTAGTATATGCCACGGGTCTTAGGTCATTGTTACACAAAACTGCACCTATAGCTACGCCTGATGCGTCTGTCTGTATAATAAATTCGTTAGATTCTGAGAAATCTGGGTACTGAAGTATGGGTGGGCTAATTAACTTTTGTTTTAAGATTTCGAATGAGTGTTGACATTCTGCTGTCCAAAGGAAAACTACATTTTTTCTGCACAATCGGTTTAAAGGTAATGTAATTTCAGCAAACGATGGTACAAATTTACGATAGTAATTGCAGAATGCTACAAATCGTTTCACCTCATCTACATTTTTGGGTACAGGGTAATTTTGTAAAACTATTGTTTTTTCCGGATCTGGTAACACTCCATCAGCAGAAACTAAATGTCCAAGATACAATATTTCCTTTTTTAAAAATTGGCATTTGTCTGGATTTAGTTTTAAGTTTACTTTTCTTAGCCTTTCGAGTACATCTATTAAATTTTTATTATGTGAATTTAGATTTCGCCCAAAAATTATTAAATCGTCGAGATAGATAAAACATTTGTCATATGTCAGACCAGACATAGCTATAGACATTACTCTACTAAAATTACTACAGGAAGTTTTAAGTCCCATAGGAAGACGCTTTAATTGATACTGACCCGTGCTAGTAGAAAAAGCAGTATATTTACGACTTTCAGGGCATAAACTAACTTGATAATAACCTTGATTTAAGTCTAAATGAGTGAAATACATTGATCCTGAAAGTGAGTCTAAGATATCGGTGATGTTTGGTAGTGGGAACTTATCATCGACTATTGCATCATTGAGTTTTCTATAGTCCACTACTAAACGCCACTTTTTACTGCCTTCTGACTTTTTAGGAACGAGTAATACAGGACTATTCCACTCACTTGAGGACTCTTCTATTATATCGTCCCTCAACATCTGTTTTATTTGACCATCAATCTCTGGCTTCATTGATTGAGGCAATCTGTAAGGTTTAACATATGTAGGACTAACGTTTGGTTTTAATGTTATTGATTGTTCGTAAACGTTGGTGGTAGCTAGCTTATCTCCTGGCAGAAAAAACACATCTGAATATTTTGTACAAATATTTTCAAGAGAACTCTTTTCTTCTGAATTAAGATGTTTTAGTTTTATCAACGAAAGTAAAGTTTCAGCCCTATTAGCATTGGCGTTAGTCTTATCAAAAGAAAAAATATTGTACTCGCTTAAAAATATAACTTCCGGTTTAAAATTTTCTAATCTTACTTCTTTATCTCTTATATTAAGTATTCTGATCGGTATCCTACGATGTTTAGGTCTAACTATAGCTCCTGCTAAAAATATATCTGTTTCTATTTCTTTTGAGTAAACAACACAATCATCTTTCACATCAATATCTAAATCTATGAAATGAGTCGATTCACTTCGGGCCGGTAATATAAGACAATTATTATTAGTAAACGTTAAATCAAGTCTAGGTGAGATAGGTAAATATATTAGTTTACCTGCATTATTAACAACTAACACGTTGGTATTCAAATTGATATTACAACCATAAGTAGATAGAAAATCTAAGCCTAAAATACCTGTCGCCTTGAAGGGTAAATTTTGAAAGACGTAAAATTTATGGAAAAACGTGTCATTATTTTCTGTAACAAGTTTCAAAGTTACATATCCCAAAGAGTTGATCTGCCCTCCTATGCCGTTAATAATAGTGTTATCATAACAAATACGCATTGAATCGGGTAATTCACTTTTTCTAATAATAGATATTGACGCACCCGTATCTACCAAAAAAGAAAATTTTCTGTTATTACAATAAAATGACACAAATTGACATCGTCCCTTACAAGCCAAAATATAATTATTAAAATCGAAAAAACTGCCTTCTTGTCAAATTTTGGGCATTAGTATTTTCTTCAGAATTTTGGGAAACAACCTCTTGCGTTTTTATAAACGGTGATAACTCTGCTTGGGCGGGGTGCGTTGAAAAAACATTATTACGGCTGTAATTATTTCCTCGCCTATTACCACGATGGTGATATCGGCCATTGTTATAATTCGCCTGTGAGAAGTTTCTACCGCGGTTAAAATTATGAAATGATCTTCCGTAACCACGGCGGTTATAATTATTAAAATATCCGTAATTGCGGCCACGTTGACCTTGACCCCTCGGGCCTGAAAAAGGTGTGAACTTACCTCGACCTCTTCTCGAAAACTGTAAGACGTCTGGCTTAGAGGACGTAGGTGTTGATAAATCCTCGTCCTTAGCACCTTGTATGGCGTCCTTGAGATTATTATAGTTGCGAGCGGCCACGATGGTGCTTAGCCTTGGATTTTTCAATCCATCTGAAAATTTCTTAATGGCCGTTTTCTCATTTAATGGCTTTAGAATCGAGAATTTTGACGAGTCTCCGTCTGCCTGCGAGATGGTTAAATCAGTAAAAAGTTGTTCTATTTCAGAACCATACTCGTCAATTGACCTAAAACCTTGGTTCATATTTTGGAGGCGGGACTGAATAGCAGTAAAAGATTTTGTGGTTAATAAATGTTTCCTTAAATCCTGTATTAAATTAGAAACGGTGTCATAATTATTCGATAAACGTAGCTTAGCGTTCTCAGATAGGCGGCCTTTAATAACGAATTTTATTAAAAGAAGTTTTCCCGAATCTTCTAACATATCCGCATACATTTCCACTGCATCAATCAATCGCTTCGTGGTTTCCTCCCTACCATCCATAAGGGGGATTAAATTACACGCCGTTCGAATGTCAAATTCCATTTTAACAATTTTTATTGCACTAGGTGGGGAAGTACACAATTGACTTATCTTTAAAAATACGCTCTTAATATTATCATAGGTGGTGGACAATTTCGCCACTAACCCTGGTTTTAAATCATGCGATAACTTTGAATATAATAATTGTGCTTCACCAAATAAATTTTTAGCCTCTTTCAGCCTATTTGTCGCAATAGAACTTGTAAATCTAGCTTGTCCTTTCTTTATTAAATATTTACGAATGTCTACCAAATCTTCATATATTCTATTTAAATCATCGTCCATAATCTAAAAATAAAACTTAAAGCAATGTAATGACATCATTATATCAACTACTTGTCTTCACTACGATTCTTCGAACTGTCTTACAAACAAAGAAAGTAATGCGATACCTTCCATTTATCGCGCGGGGTATCGGGTTCGGTGAGTCGTCGTGCACGATTTATGAGCTATCACGTAGTACTTACAATAATATATTATATTATTTACTTACTTGCATAATTCGTTAATGCATTTTACACGCATTTTCTTATGTAAGACGTGAAGTAAAAATAATTATATGCCTGATTAGACGTTCTATCACTAAACAGTTCCGTTGTTCACGAAAGTTTATGCACTTATTGCCAGTCTCACATGTCGTAATCACTAGAACGTACGCGGTAATTTAATTTTGGGAATTGTCAAGGGTTTTTTTTTTTTCACTCATGGGTTTTTCGGCGTCGTCATCACGGGGAGCATGTTTCTTGAAATGCCTTTGAGGTTTGCCTGCGATGTATAGACCTGCGGTTCATCTGCCTCTCCATCCATTTGACATGCGTCTTCTTGTAATAATAACAGATAGCATAGCATGCCGCTGCCAGCAGAACGATTGTAATCAAAGTGAGAAGAATATTCGTCGTGCTGATGCTGGAGTAGCTCTGCTCGGTTGTCGCACCATTTTGCCCATTACCAGCAGCCGTTTGCGCGATGATTGTCTCTTCTTTCGTTTGTGTAGATTGACACATGATTTACAACACAAAACCACTAATTTTTGTAATAATGTCCGAATTTATAATGTCCAAATTTTATACTGATGTGACCTTGAATGGCAGGGTCGCCATGAAGTGTCGTGGTAAATGAAAGACATCCACTCTGGATAACGTCTCGATTTATTCTGAGTCACATCGAATCATCGTACATCATAACATATATTATAAGGTATGGTTACACACACATGCTTAATAATACTAGCGTTAACCTACATACACTACAGGTATTCTGTTGTGGGGAAATGCCGCCGACATCCAGACTATCTTTGTTTTGCAGAAAGCTCATTTCTGTTCGATCAATTTATAAATTAAGCCCGAGACACTCTCTCAGAGTGAAATTTAAGGAGATTATTGTAATGACTGTGCCTTCTCAGTATATTTATGAAAATCTTTTAAATGCCCATAAAAATATAAAATTGTTTAAAAAATACAGTGATATCCATAACATAAATACTAGGAATAAACACAAATTTGTAGTAACTACAACAAGGCTCAAGAAAATAGGTGGCTCGTTTAGATGTCAATGTGTAGGTACGCTTTTATAATAAGCTTCCAAGCCACGTACAAAATCTAAGTCCTAATAAATTCAAATCATTCATTAAAAGTTAGTTGTGAAAGCGTTTTATATCATTATAAAACGCTTACTTAACGTTTATTAACGCTTTTATTGTAGGATAAAACGGCTTAGGAGTGAGCTGCTCCAATTAATTTTGTTTTTTTTTATATATTATTTTGCACCGTGAATTTTGAGTTTTATAAAAAAAAAAAATCGTTTTCTTGCAATGACAAGAATATTTACTTTTTAAAGTATTATTTTATTTTAATTATTGTGAATTTGAAGACTATGTGATCCTTTTTTATATATTATTTTATATATATTTTAATTTTAATTTATCTTAATTTTTAATCATGGTCTGGCAGTTTGAGTAGTTTATGCGGCCTACCCGAATGTCCTTTCTTTGGTATTGTTCGTCGAATCGTTAAGCTCCTTAAATTCTGTGTTGAGCTGCTCGGTTATTGACAAATTCGTGCAGTGACTGGACAGGTCCACTCAATCTGGCTGGTTCTTTCCTCAAAAGAATGTTACAGACATCAGTCTACATGGCCTTCACATGATCTTACCAAGGCTTTGTTAGGACTTTAAAGGAGACTGTGACCTCTGAGTTTGTTTCAGCCTTTCTTCTCAGAGTATTCAGATAGGAAAAGCCGACCTCATCTAGTTTAAAAAAATATGTTAGACATGTAAAAGTGTTTGTACAAACCAACTTACAGAAATACAATCATTTATCATTTCCCAAATCGTTTGTGAGAATATTCTGGAAAGCATACTTATCACACTACGATATTACAGATAAATGAAATTTTATCTGAGAGTAGCTTCTGCCAGCGGCTTCTCCCACGTGAAAGTCAAAAATCATCCCGAGGGAATACATTTCCGGCATAAAAAGTATCCTATGTGCTATTTCTGACTATAATCTATCTCTGCGCCAAATTTCATACAGATCCATCCAGCCGTTTGAGCGTGAAGAAGTAACAAAAATACAAACACACACACACACTTTACATATTATATACCTTTATATATTAGTGTGATATTTTTCAATTTCCTTATAAATTGAATTTGGCGATTTCTCAACGAATGGCAAAAAATACATGTTCCACAAATAACTATTTTATGACTTAAGTACCATTTACGGTCCCCATTATATGGCAATTTCCAACCATGCTTCTGCTACTTTTCTTCTATTTTTATAATCGGTAACTTTCGCATCGTATAAAAAACGCATTTCATCACGGAGCACAAAACCAGTGGAGAGAGCGTGCGGGGCATGCTATGGTAACTTAGAACAAAATTTCAATTCCGTTTTTTGATTTAAAACAGCACCATCTATGAACCGGTACCGGAACCAAAATTGCGGTGTTGCCATAGTTAAATATATTACGCCGATGCTGGGAGTTTTGTCAGATATAAAAAAAACCTAAATCAAAAAATAAAATTATAATCACATGTTATTCTTGAAGTAAATATAGAAAATAACAGAAAAAAATTATTACAATATAATGAGGTTTTTATTATCAGCACAATAATGCAGAAGATATATTTTGGTTAAAATAAAATGCAAACCTTTTGTTTATATGGGCACACCTAAATTACAAATGGCCGCAGCACGAGAGTATAACTAACCGCGCGTATTTTTTTTCCTTTTGCAATAAAGTTCTCATTATTTCGCAAGTGCCATTTATATAAATAATATAAATATTTTATCATAATCCACACTATGCCACAAAATTCTTGCTGTGTACCTAGATGTACTGTGATTGGTAAAGACGGTAAGTTAATTTTGTTTGTCTTTCTGCATTGCAGAAACATATCTGCATTGAGACTGTTCTTGATCATTTTCTATCATTTATTTATATTTTCCTGCCCTTTATGTTACTTGTGGTCGGCGCTACAAGTTTTCTTCTTCCATACCGACCTGTCCCCCGTCACGCTATCACGGACTCCCTTTTCTTTCATATCACTCCTCACACAGTCTATCCCTCTTTTCTTTGGCTGACCCCTTTTAGTAACATGCGTTTCATCCCTCCTCATCACACGACGTACGAACATTACCAGGTCAGACGGTTTCCTTTAAGATTTTCTATCACTGGTGCAATTTGTGCAAAAACTTATTTCTCACTTTATCCATTTTTATATTAAATATAAATTGTCTGCTGTCGCAGTCTCCCAAATAGATTGAATTGTAACAAGTTAAACCACAGCACTTCCAGGTGTGTATCTGGGTGTGCTGTAGTTTAACTTGGCATAATTATTGTAGGTAGGTTGACATAATTGTAGGTAATAGGTAGGTACTGTAGGTAGGGTTGACGGGAGCAAAGCCTCAGGCACAACTAGTATTATATAAATCTAACTCATTCTACTTGGCTTGGGAAAAAGTGTACCAAGTGTAGCAATCTTACTATATTTTCTTTTATACAAAACTATCTTATGAAAAAATCAAAACTTACTTCGGAAATAAGTGTTGCAATTAGATTAGCTTAACACAATTTCTTTTTGTCAGAAATTATTTTTATGAATCTTTAGAAAAGTTTTATTTATTTGGAAACTCAACAGCTTATTACTAAATTACATGAGTTATATTGTTCATTGCACTGTCAATGAACAGCCCTGTGCACTTGCGTCAAAGTTACTAGCATCTTATTGTGCGCTTACACTGCACAGTGACAGCGAGATGATGAGAATTATCTTATAAGCCAATAACAGAGTTTCACAGCATTGATAAAGCTAGGTTAGGTTAAATTAGTTAGCTACCCACAAGTGCAACTATTAGTGATCATGTGGATTGAAGACTCATTGATCACATTAAATCAGAGTTAAAAGTACCTATGTAAATATGGCTGTATTAATTAGTCAAAGGGAAAAACAAAACAAAATATTTTGAAAACTAAGGTCATGAATATCATGCTTAGTCAAAATATAGTATATATAATCCTTAATCCGAAGAGATTATTATGTTCTTTGTCTCAAGCTCTTGCTGAATAAGGTATATTTCCTCGTTCCTCCAGTGACTGATTTAAGTTATACACCTAATTGTTTTATGTTTTTCAGATGTGCCGCTACACCTGTTTCTGAATCCAGAGACAAGTGAAGAGAAATTTAAAAGTTGGGGTTTTAGATATTGGTGGTGAATTAGTTTTATTGGATCATCATTGTATCTATGACAACAAACATGTCTTTCATAGACATTTTGAAGAGATTCATAAGTATCCGACTGGTGGACTGTCTAAAGTGGAATTGAACACTACATATCCAAGGTAATACTAGTAATTGTTAACTTTATATATATTCATCAATGCACTTATTAATCAACTTCAAAAAAAGGTAGGCGGTTCTCAAGTCGGAATCTTTTTTACCCAACTGCCGAAGGAGGGTAACGTGTTTATCAGTCTATGTATGTATGTTTGTTCCTATGTGGCGTTCCAGACACCAAACGCGTTGACCGATTTTGATGATTCTTACGTCAATCAATTTGTCTTAACCTTGCGAGTGTCACACACAGCACAGTACAGTACATTTAAATTGGAAAACATCTGGTTTTGGTCAGCCAACTCGCGAATATGTATCCTCCGACTGCACAGCATTATTTTCTTCTTGTTTACGTCTTTTTAGTTCACTTTAAGCAGTTGGGTTTTTGAGTTTTTTAATTATTATTTATGTTGCCCGATTTCTCAAACGACTGGATCGATTTGGTAAACTCTTCCTTTGTTTGATACTTCCTGGTAGTTCCATGGTCATCAGATCAGGATCTGATGATGGGATCTCATGGAAATTGAGGGAACACCTCCAATATCATAGGCATACATATAGCGATTGATACATATATAGATGAAATAGATCTGAAGCCGGAAGGTAGGCACTGGAACTCCGAAATAAAAAAATGTATTCTAGTCGTGTTTGGGCTTATTGGAATCGTCATGAGATTAACTTTGCATATAAATAGTTTTTATGGTAATTTGTGGTACCAAAACCAAAAAATGAAAATTTTTAAAAGTTTTCACACCATCTTCCAAAAAAACCGTTGAAAAACGGAAAACGATATGTATCAAAAACACCGAATTTGGAAAAGAAAGTTATTTTTCGCTTTGCAGTGTTTTTTTTGAAAGTCAGTTTATTTTTTTTTGTTAAAATGTTTTTTTTGTCGCAAATAATAAATATCGACAATATTTTAATATTATTCTTGATCTGTAAGCACAATCACTTGATCTTCAACTAAATATAGATATTTTAATTTTATTTCAGGAAAAGAACTCAACATTGAAGCTATAATAAGCAAGCCGACCCTAGCTTCCACATCAAATGATCGACTCACCTAATAAAAGGGATTACAAATAATCTGATCACTAAAGACGTTAAATTTACTATTAACGGCCAAGAATGCATTGCGAAATGGGACCACAATGTGAAGATGTACAAAAAGTGTCCAAGTTATAAAGGTTTAAGGCTAGTGGTTAAGCTAATCTCACCACGTTGCCGGAATTAATCCCGAAAATAAGGGTTAACATTGTAATCAAGTATTCAGTCAATTAGTTAGAGTAACCCTTGACCTTATGTCAGGTAAGCAGTTTACTATTATTCATTAATCATTGTTTGAAAGTTAGTTTATCATTTGTTATCTGTCTTTAATATCAGTTTCAATCGTGACAATATCAGTCAGGTATACTCTACACTTGGCAGGCATATTACTGATTGCAGTATATATTTTTAGCACAAACAAAGATGCTGTTGTCTATCTTCTTTTCACGATCCGTAAATGCCGAATTTCAGTTGTGTTAATATATTTTTTCTCATTTGCAGTATGTGGAGTCCTTGAAGAAGAAAGTACCGCCGCCGCAACAGATCTACTCATGTCCTTCGATGATTTATTTGACAGCATAACTGGCAGTTTCAGCGCGATAAAATTAGAAAAGAATTACAGGACTGTGTGACCCCAACCTCACTTCACCACAATTTATGGAATAGTACCATTCCCAGGTAGGCACTGGAACTCCATATTAAAAACATGTATTCTAGTCGTGTTTGGTCTTATTGGAATCGTCATGAGATTTACTTGGCCTGTAAATATATTTTATGGTAATTTGAGGTACCAAAACCAAAAAGTGAAATATAAAAAAGATTTCAAACCGTCTTCCAAAAAAAAAAAACGTTGAAAAGCGAAAAACAATAGTTTCTAAAGACTAAAGAATTCGGAAAAGAAAATAATTTTTCACTTTGTAATGATGTTTTATTTTGGAAGTCAGTTTGATTTTTTCGTTAAATATTTTTTTTTGTCGGAACAAATAATAAATATTGACAATATTTTAATATTATTCTTGCGCTGCAAGCACAATCACTTGGTCTTCAACTAAATATAGATATTTAATTATGTTTCAGGAAAAGAACTCAACAATGAAGCTATAATAAGCTAGCCATTGTAATCAAGTAATCAGTTGGAGTAACCCTTGGACTTATGGCAGGTAAGCAGTTTACTATTATTCATTAATCATTGTTTGAAAGTTACAGTTTTTTGTTTGCTATCTGTCTTTAATATCAGTTTCAATCGTAACAATATCAGTCAGGTATACTCTACACTTGGTAGGCATATTACTGATTGCAGTATGTTCTTAGCACAAACAAAGATGCTGTTGTCTATCTACTTTACACGCACCGTAAATGCCGAATTTCAGTTGTGTTAATATATCTTTTCTCATTTGCAGGATGTGGAGTCCTTGAAGAAGAAAGTACCGCCGCAACAGATCTACTCATGTCCTTCGATGATTTATTTGACAGGATAACTGGCAGTTTCAGTGCGATAAAAGGAGAAAAAAAATACAGGACTGTGTGACCCCAACCTCACTTTACCACAATTTATGGAATAGTACCATTCCCAGGTAGGCACTGGAACTCCATAAAACTCCATAATAAAAACATGTATTCTAGTCGTGTTTGGGCTTATTGGAATCGTCATGAGATTTACTTTGCCTGTAAATATTTTTTATGGCAATTTGAGGTACTAAAACCAAAAAGTTAAATATAAAAAAAAATTCAAACCGTCTTCCAAAAAAAAAAAAACGTTGAAAAGCGAAAAACAATAGTTTCTAAAGACTAAATAATTCGGAAAAGAAAGTTATTTTTCACTCTATAATGATGTTTTATTTTGGAAGACAGTTTGATTTTTCCGTTAAATAGTTTATTTTGGTCGGAACAAATAATAAATATTGACAATATTGTAATATTATTCTTGAGCTGCAAGCACAATCACTTGGTCTTCAACTAAATATAGATATTTAATTATGTTTCAGGAAAAGAACTCAACAAGGAAGCTATAATAAGCTAGCCATTGTAATCAAGTAATCAGTTGGAGTAACCCTTGGACTTATGGCAGGTAAGCAGTTTACTATTTTTCATTAATCATTGTTTGAAAGTTACAGTTTTTCGTTTGCTATCTGTCTTTAATATCAGTTTCAATCGTGACAATATCAGTCAGTTTGTATACTCTACACTTGGTAGGCATATTACTGATTGCAGTATGTTCTTAGCACAAACAAAGATGCTGTTGTCTATCTTCTTTACACGATCTGTAAATGTCGAATTTCAGTTGTGTTAATATATTTTTTCACATTTGCAGAATGTGGAGTCCTTGAAAAAGAAAGTAACGCCGCAGCAGATCTACTCATGTCCTTCGATGATTTATTTGACAGCATGACTGACAGTTTCTGCGCGATAATAGAAGATAAAATTTACAGGACTGTGTGATCTCAACCTCACCTAACCACAATTTATGGAACTATAATCTGCCTATACTGAAAACGACGAAATTTTGTGACACCATTAACCCAGGAGTATTGCCTTCGTTGCCATTTACTTCGTTGTCTATAATATTAGTAACATTCATTTCAATAATGTTATATCAAAAACCCTGATTCCTACAGATTTTATATACAACATCCAGAACCTGTAAAGTTACTGTGAACTACGCATAGGTACTCTTTAGAGCTTGGATCTTTTTAAAATGCATCTTGATTGAAATAGCGCAGCAGTTAAGAATTAAAACATATGGTATGAGATGCGAAGGCAAAAATCTACAGGAATCAGTTTTTTTGATAAAACACTATTTAAATGCATAATTGATAAAAATGTTATACATTGCTGCCGGGTCTATTAGTAAGTCTTTGTTTAAAATACAAAAAAAAACATACAATTTAATTAAATAAAGGTACTTGCGACTAACTTTCGAAAGACATCCCGGTAGTACAGTAAAAATTATATACATTAATATATAAATTTTACCAATTATTCATTTAAATAAAGTTTTATAAAAAGCCCTGATTCCTGCAGATTTTTATTACGCCTAGAGACTGTTAAGAGTTTGGATGTTTCCACTGCATCTTGATTAAAGTTGTAAAGAGTTAATACATATGGTATGAGATCCCAAGTGAAAAATCTGCAGGAATTAGGGTTTTTGATGAAACGTTATTAAAATAAATAATAGATAAAAAAATTATACATTGCTGCTGGGTTCTATAGTAGGGTCTTTGTTTACAATACAAAAATAAATCATACAATTTGATTAATTAAAGGTACAAGGCGACTAACTTTCGAAAGACAACCCGGCAGTACCCAATGTATTAAGTTTTTATCCATAATTCATTAAAATAATGTTCTATATCAAAAACCCTGATTCCTGTAAAAACATAATAACATCATCCAAAACTTTTACATATAGAGACTAGAGTTTAGACCTGTTTCCAATGAATCTATTGAAATTGTAAAGAATTAATACATATAGTATGAGATCCCAATGGAAAAATCTGCAGAAATCTGGGTTTTTGATAAAACGTTATTTAAATGAATAATTGATAAAAATGTGCTTCCTAAAAAAATAAACAAAAAGTTCTGCATTTTTGTAAACCAAAATTTTACTTTTCTTCTTTATTGTGCTGATACTGATACTAAAAACCTCATTATGCTCGAATTTATTTATTCTGTACTTTTTTTAAAATAAATAAAAATTGTATTTGTTTTTTTATTGTTTTATTTCCAATAAAATTTACCAACCAAAACAACACATACATACACATAGACATTCGTATACACACATGCATAGACATACATATACACACGCAATACATCCATACGTACACTCACACATGCATATGTAGTCCCGGTACCGGTTCATAGATGGCGCTACACATGCGCTGCATTTGAACCCCAAAAAAAAGGCTGAGTTGCCCATCTATACCCAGTATATAATAGTAATCTTTGGTGCGGGGACTACCGCGGGCGCCAAGCGTATGTAATATCAAGCTCATGCGGCGGAATTTTGGTCAGTCGTAGCATCTGTAAGCCAAACGTACGAACGTCACGCGCTTCCTGCTTTAAAACAAATAAAACGAAAAGTAATGCCTATTTGTTCAATTAAATGGTGTGAAAAGTATATTATTACTTCAAGTTACATAAAAGTTAATAAAAGATAACATTTCACATTTTTGTGGTTTTCTACTCCATAATCAATTTCATTAAGTAAAGTCAAATATTAAAATTTCTGGATTGTTCGCTTTGCTGTCTCTTTCTGGTACACTGATTTACACATTAGCAGTTGTCTCTTTTTTTCTCGATAGTGCTGTTCGCAGCATCACGACGATTATATCGATATGTCTCCAAGACTGAAACGCTCGTCAAGCGCAAACAATACTCAGAATGCGTTGTGACTTCTTGCAAACGGCCACAACGCCATTATATATACTTTCTATGTTGCCAAAATTAATAAGAACTGCAGCTGTGTACGTTCTTTTGTTTGTTATTGTCTAGCCCGTATTTTTTATCATAATTTTTTATTATACGTACCGAAGATTGTAAGAAATTCGTTCTTTTGTTTATTTGTATCCTAAATAAATCCTTATACTATTTATAAGTTAAACAATTACCGATATCGATATTTTTTTTAATTACCTACTTGTTTGGAATCCCTAGAGAATCAGTTGTCATTTGGTTGTCAAACTATCACCCAATCACAGCGGGGGAAGCTTACCTCTGCCCCCGCTGTTTCTTGGTGACTTCGGATTAGAACAAAAACGTGCCGATGCTCTCTCCATTGGTTGTGTGCTCCGTGCCTTTCATATAGTAACATAATTAGCTTTTCAGTCTCCATCTTCCTTCCAATTTGGTTACGGAAACAGCAGTGAACGCGCTAAGGCGTGCGTTCTGGTTGTCCGAAACGGTCAAAATGCCTCCTGTATGGGTATATCAATGTATTCATCATAACGAGTGCAAAACTGACCTCTTGAACGGTTGACCGCGTCACCGCTCTCCGTCTGATAGTACCTACCCCGAGGTGGCTCAAAAAATAAAAAGTAAGATTGATAGATCTTTCCGTGCCTTTTTATGAGATGTTGAAATTGAGGCAGTAAGCGACAAAGTTTGTTTTGTTTATGTTTTCCCTCTACTCGAATATCGCAAGACAATGGGGGCGTTTCATCTCTTGAAAGCTTATTCTTAGAAGAGCTGAAACTAATTCTTAGAGTGCAGGTACAGCATACAGCATCAGAGCTTTCTGAGCTCGGATTATTAGAAAGTTTCAAGGAAAAAGTGTTAATAAAGTGTTGTTTTTACGGTTACAAAGGGGTACTCTTTGGGTCCAAACGGGGCCCTTGTGCAGTCACTCACGTGTCCAACTGTCTTTCTGTCTATCCATCGTCTGTCACACAGGTTTTACAGCCTCACGGTTGAAGCTACAGTATTAAAATTTTCACAGTAGGTATAAGCATCTTGTTGACCCAAAGGCAAACAAATTGCAAAAAATCCCAAACATATTTTTTTTTTTGATTTACCTCATCGAGAGGTATCGTTGTTTAAACTCGTTGTGTAGAAAAAAAAAATACTGTTTTTTTTATTTTAAAAAGTCCGAAGAATTTTTTAACTTCCCATTGACCAATAAACTTGAAATTTGGTGATAATGTTTATTATTACGCATATTTTACCGACAAACACCTTAACTTTATTACAACCAACTTGGTTTTGCAGTTTGGTACGGAACCCTAAAAGTCTACTAAAGGTACTTGGCCGGTTTATTTAAAGTAAATTATGAAGGTTCTGAAAAACAAGACTCTAATTTCTTTCATTAATGGATAGCTACGCAACCGTTGAGCGTCATGGGCTACTTATAATTCCAAAAAACTGCATGATTTCTGTAGGATAGGATACGGGAGCCACCTGAATAACCTTAAAAAGCTAGCATTCGATCAAAATAGGTAACATGAAAACAAAACAATGAATATACTATATATATATGTATATAGGATAGTGCACCTCTGCCCAATCCTTCGATCATTAAAGGCGTGATGTTACTGTCGAAATGTGGGTATACTATATTTAAATGAATTTAATGTTATTTATAAAAATACTTTTCATAGAATTCGGTGAAATTGATTTTCATTTACCTGTTTAATTAATGGAATAGTTAAGACTGTTCTTCATTGCATATAAATAAATCCAACTAGGTTGCAGTTATTATAATTTAGCAAAAGCGGGAAAAGTCGAGCTTGGAAAATAGATGAGTCGGAAACCCAGCGGGATAACTGGAGTGGAAAACTTAGAAATCACGATAAAATCAATATAAATTGCATACAAGCTACTCTTAATTTGTTTTGTGTTACAAGCTTTCTGGTTGGTTTTGATCTTGAATAATTATGTTGTCAAAACAATTTAAAATGTGCAATGACAAACCTAAGTTATTGCATCGTTTATTGCCGCGTGGCGCTTGTCTGTGGGAACCTTTAAATCTTTGTAGAGTAACATATTATACACAGGTTTCAATATGCAGAATGCTGTTCATGATATTGAATTCAATACTGTCGGTAGTATAACTAATTGCATCCAACCACGCAAAACGTATAGTTTTGCAGTTCTGTAATTTGTTAACTAAATTCAATTAGAAACGGGCTTGTACAATTGAAATAATTTGTTAAGCTGCAATTTTTTGTGGGATCTATCTAATCATCATCATCATCAGCCTTTATAATGTTCCCACTACTGGGACACAGCCCTCCTCTCTGTGAGCCTTATTCCATCACGCAGGGCCAGTGCAGATTGGTGGATTGGATCTATATAATAGTACTAGAGAAACTTATTTTTCCTGATAAGAATTATCATTGATGAAAATCAAGTTTGTAGGGTGAATGAGACGAAATAAAGTTTTGTAGAGAAAATTTACACAATATAATCACTCAGACCAATACAAATCACAGAAAATACTTAAAAGTTGAGATAATTCAAATATGACGCCGAGACAGTGCAAAATCGTGCCGTTTGCGAGCATGATGCGAGCCGGACTACCTGCCCGGAGCAGGAAACAGACGACCGCGCAACGGGGTGCGCGGGTGGAACCGGCGATTGGGTGCGCATACTCATCATAAAAATAATCTTCCCACAAGTTCGATTTAAAAAAAAAATACACCTACTGATTTTAGTGGTGAGATCTTAGACTATAAACTAGCTTAGTAGCTAACTAATTTAGTAGAAAGTGTTCCTTGAAAGAGCTGATCCAATTTCGGATCAGTTTTCATTGATATAAGCTACAGTATACTTTTCATCTCATCATCATCTTCCTGCCTTTGTCCCATGTTACTTGGGGTCGGCGCAACACGTTTTCTTCTTCCATACCGTCCTGTTGCCCTGTCACGCTATCCCTAGCTCCCTTTTCTTCTTATCACTCCTCACTTAGGTCCTTCCATCGTTTCTTTTACTTTCTCTCCCTCTCCATACATCCACATTTAATTTTGTAATAAATATATTATACTAATATTATAAAAATAAAAAGGTCACATGTTTATTTGCAGGATGTAATCTCAGAAAGTGCTGATCTGAAAATTCTTTCATTGTTAAAGCTTCATTATTGCAGAGGATTTTTTTATCCCGAAAAAGGAACAGTTAGGAGAATAGCCCGCGGGAGCGAAGTCGAGGGAAAAAGCTTGTTCAAATCGTTCTGCGTTTTTTTAGAACGTACGGTTAGACACGTGTCAATCAATCTGCGTAGCATCTTATCCTAAATGTTTTGGTATTCACCAGATGTAGCTGAGTAATGTACCAATATTTTACATGGAACCACTGCCTATCTGACCTCCACAACCCAGTAACTGGGTAACATGATATCCGTTGTCAAGTCTGTTGTTAGATTTCCTGGAGGGCTAACCTAAGCTAGTGCGTAAGGGACACTTACTCACTATGGAAATAATCTTGCTCTAAGAGCTCATGGTAACCAGGCGTCTGTCTATCCGCAACAATTGTCACACAACTTTATTGCTTTATTCGTGTTTAGTGGTGAAACTATGTCAGTAGATATGTTATCATGCTATGTTATTATGGGCTATTAAAGCATGTCCCCTGTCACATGGCGATATCACCTGCCCATAAATTAACGTCTAATGGAAATTAGACTGACTATTTATTTATGAAACGCCCCAAGTGAAACACATGTCGTTTTTGTAACACGAAGTTCGGGATCGGTTAAATATTTTCATGTAAGGGAAACAAATAAGTATGCCACTGACATACTTTCCACAAGTCATTGTTGTGACACTGTTACCTGACGTCTTAAGGATACGAAATATTTTATGGTGCTTAAGTGAGTAGGTAAGTTTCTCAAATGCCCTACTTTCAAGCATTGTTATTCGCTATCCAAAAGCCTTCATTAATCAAATCAAGCGTTTTCCGTCATAACGTTATGGTGAATATTGATTCTCTGAAAGACGTTATGAAAATTATGGACGTGGATATTATAAATCTATGTGATTGAAATCTCTATATCTCAGCAGCAAAGGGCTTTATATTCATACATAACATCACGACTTTATTCTTCAAAGAATTAGGCTGAGATGTTACTTTAGCATACTGACATTTTTGCATTCTTCTTCTTAGCGTGTCGATGGCATATATAAAAAAAAAAATATTGTGTTTGGCCCGGCATTCAGCCACGGCTACACCATTCAGTGACGCAGTCGTAAGGTCTTCGCAAGTACTGGTAACAGAGCATGCTGCGCACTCCGTGAGATGGGTCATGGTCTGCGGAGAGATGCCGCACAAACACTGAAGACTTTTTGGCGGTTCTTCTTGCTGCGACTAACCCGAGTGCGGAATCTATTTAGAGTTTTCCAGGTCAACCACGGCAGAGTGTACCCAGATGGAAGGCTCTCCGATGGCCCGATGAAATTGTCAGGAGGCTTGAGTTTCTCTCGCCAAAGGTCGTATCTCGCCGAAGATGAGTTGCCCTCACATAGACCCATGCATCCTAGATTGTGCTAAGTCCATGTAATAGGGACGGAGAACCTTATAAATAATCTTTACCCTACATGGGAATCGATCTTGCTTAAAAGCAGTGCTTGCAGCTACTACCGTTCACTGAAGCAACGCGGCTGTCTCAGATCTTTAAAACATTTGCTCTATTTGAGATGACGGTCAGTTTCCACCTCGTATATCACGTACACTGCTCCCACATCTCGTACTAATGTTCCACGGCACAACACTAAAGGTCATTTTGTTAGGTTACGCTCGGGACGTGCAATCTCGCTGAGAGCCAACACCTTGTCGTGCAGTAGGTACAATAAAACATTAACCCACTTGTTATTTAACACGCTGTTTGCCAAGTACGTGTGGTGTTTGGATTGACGGGAATGGACGGAGCTGAAGTGTGGAGTTTGTTGGTTGAAAGTGAAGTGTAAAAGTTTTACTAAGTGAAGTTTTACTTAAGTCATTTCTGTTTTAAGAAAGGGAAGCGGATATATTTATTTAAACTTTATGCCCAACAATATTTACTTAGGTGGGTACGGTTTTACATTTGTAGGTAGTTGACAACACAATAATAATTTAGGTAGGTACTTAGACATTTATCGGTAAGTGCATAAGAAATATGACAGGTATGTATGTGACTTGAAAAATGAAAATAAATTATTTAATGTCGTCACACATTCTTCAAATTCTAACACACGCTTATTGGTACATAATGCAACAAGGCATTCTGTACCAGTCAATCTTCGAAGAAGAACGAAAGCATAAACGTACATTTGGTACAAACTCAAGGCACACAACAATATTTCAGGACAAACGAATCGAAGGAAACCAAAATATGTACTCGTAAAATCGTCTACACACGCGTGCCCTTGTGCCCGTCATAAGCGGCCCAGGCGGACACCGTGGAGTTTTAGTGGGTTGGAGTCGCACATAACTGCGCTATTTCCCCGTGGCAGCACAGTATGCATGAGCATTTCTCCATGATAAAAAAAAAATGCGGCCAAGTGCGAGTCGGACTCGCGCACGAAGGGTTCCGTACTTGGTAAATTGCGGTTTACGATTTATGACGTATTAAAAAAAAACTACTTACTAGATCTCGTTCAAACCAATTTTCGCTGGTAGTTTACATGGTAATGTACATCATATATATTTTTTAGTTTTTTCATTCTCTTATTTTAGAAGTTACTGGGACACACATTTTACCACTTTGGCAGAGTCTCTCGCGCAAACTATTCAGTTTAGAAAAAAATTATATTATCAATCTCTATATCATTTTTGAAGACCTATCCATAGATACCCCACACGTATGGGTCTGATGAAAAAAAAATATTTTTAGTTTTAGTTTCAAGTATGGGAACCCCCTAAATTTATTGTTTTATTTTTATTTTTGTGTGAAAATCTTAATGCGGTTCACAGAATACATTTACTTACCAAGTTTCAACAGCATCGTTCTTATAGTTTCGGAATAAAGTGGCTGTGACATACGGACGGACAGACAGACAGACAGACAGACATGACGAATCTATAAGGGTTCCGTTTTTTGCCATTTGGCTACGGAACCCTAAAAATTGTGCCACAAAAAATAATTATATGGCGTTTACACACATTAGTTCGAAGTTTCAGAATATTTTATGAATGAACACTTCCAATTAATATAATACGAGTATAGGCTACTAGCAGACGCCTAGCGGTTTCACCCGCGTACTTCCCGTTCCCGAGGAAATACACGGATAAAAGTAGGCTATATCACCCGGGGATAGTGTAGCTTCCCAACGGTGAAAGAATTTTTGATCCGTCCAGCCTTTTCGGAGTCTATAAGGAACATACATACATATTTTCTCTTTTATATATATATAGATAGATAGATAGATAGATGGTATATTAACGATAGGTGTCTTAATTGACAGCAATCTTACTTGGCGAGCGCAAGTAAATGAAGTTTGTCGTAAGGTACATTTCTCCTTCCACTCTTTAAAAACTCTTCAACGTTTCCTGCCATTTAAAACTAAAATATATTTAGCCCAAACCTTAATTCAGCCGATCATAGACTACGCCGATGCCTGTTATCTGGATGCTACTGAGGAGCTCTTAAATAAGCTTGAGCGCTTGCAAAACCTGTGTATTCGTTTTGTTTTTGGTCTTAGGAAATACGATCATGTCTCTCAGTTCCGCAAGGATCTCAAGTGGCTCCCTATCCGTCTTCGCAGGAACACTCGCATATTATGTCTCCTGTTCAACACTCTTTTTAACCCTGCATACCCTGGCTACCTACGTGACCGTTTTTCGTTTACTCGCCCTGCTGGCGTCCTGTGTAGATCCCGCCTTAAACTCCATCTCAATTTCCCATCCCATAAATCTCGTTTCTATTCCCACTCCTTCTCTGTTCATGCAGTGCGACTGTGGAACTCACTTCCACCTAAAATCCGTGACGCAAAAAGTATCTCTATATCGATGCCTTAGTTCACAATTGCACTAACTACAAAATTTTCAATTTTTACTTTTTTAATGCCAAATACACTAAATGTCATGCTCTTTCGTTTCCGCGCATCGAAATACCGTTATTCCGTCTCTATCTACCAAAACCGTGGGTCACAATTGTATTAAATGAGTTCGTTTAATGTTCCATGAATGTGGTATTATACTAATGGTCTTTATTTTTGTAAAACCAATCAAGATATACTTTAACTGATTTTAAGTTTCTCAACTGCATGAAATTTCAAAACACAAACGTATTATATACATTTGCAATAGTATAGAGTTTTTCACTTAATGCCAGTCAGCATAATCAATCTTAGTGCACAAATGTATTAAATGGGGGGTTTTATGTTTATTTGGCCATTTTGAAAAGGTAACGTTTAAACTAATATTACAATATTGAGATATGATGGAGTAAAAGGACTAGTCTTATGAATAGATGCATATTTTTTTTGTTATTTTACTTGGATTTTCTACTGTTCTCGTCTAAACTTTAAAAAACTTTAAAGCTCTCTCCTCAAAAATGAAAATTTTGTAGTTAGTGCAATTGTGAACTAAGGCATCGATATTTAAAAAGCAAGTCAAAGAACACTATCTTTCTTCTATCCCGTAATCTTATATATTATAGGTAATTATTTATTTTATAGTAGTTATGTATTTTTATATAGTTTATAATAATGTTTAGGCTTGTTGTTTTATTTTATATATTATGTTCGTATTAGTTTAGTGTTATTATCTTTCCTTGTACTTATACACACTGTTTCTATGTGTCTTATCAAATTCTCCTGTCGTAGGTCTGCTGGAAGAAATTTCTTTAGAAATAAGCAGCACCTTTGTGCTATACTTTCTTTATATGTACTTTCTCTTTTATGTGTTTTGTGTGTACATAAATAAATAAATAAGATAGTATAACTTTTTAGCGGTGAAATAAATTGTGTTATCTGACCAGCACTTTAAGAGATTTCATACATAATTTTTTTTCATCATTTCATACATCAAACAACTTTACTTGCAATTTTGATTGCTTTTAAAGATGGTATAGTGAAAGTGCTCTTCTTGAAAATCACTTTGTAATGCATTATATTTTATGCCTATTGAGCTTTCGGGTAGATTCTTAAAGTATGATGCCCATTGTCTTTTATTGAGGAGTAGGGAAAACAATGGAGAAAAGTATTGTTATATAAAACAAAAATACGTTCTACGATTTGTCACTGTCTGTACCTGCCGATATAGATGTTAACGTTTACTTCGAGCTGAAATTTGGTTTCAGCCCTGATTAAGTGATGTGTTTCAACTTGGTTTCAACACATATCAGAATTGTGACAGACTGTTCGTTCTAGGTCGTATTTCGACGTTCTATTAACTATTTCTCGGTACTAGAAATTAGGTTTCGCTCGAGCTGCTTTGAGCCTAGGTATGAAGTAGGATTTTCGAAGTTATTTACAGTTCCTTTAGATGTTTGACGTAAAGGCTTAGTTGTGGCATTACGCCTTCTCAAATTTTGTGGTAAATTACAGTTTGTTGCCCAGAGTTCTGTGAAATACGTGGAAAACGCGTTTTGATTCTGTAGCCAGTATATGAAAACAACATGGTACACTTTGATTGGTTTCGTTTTTGATCATAATCGATTTGTTGAACCATTTCCACGAAAAACAGAGATGCAATATGGGGTTGAAAAATATTTGAATTGAGAGTTTTATATTTCTTATTGAGAGCTAGAGGTAGTGGGCTGTTTTTCCTGAGATTCAGCGATTGGAGTATCGGAACCATTGGGACTAAAGTATTTTCAGGGAAAATTAATGATTGCCGGAAATATTGTAAAATAACGTTGGGCTTGTTGTAGGTATTGTGTTCTTAATTGATATTGACCTCTTTTCTAATAATAATTTAATAAAGGTAAAACCAATTGACTTGACTCTCTTTGTCTCCGATAATTGTTTGAGAATATTGTTTTCGTCAAGGTTTTGTATTAAATGGGCGATTGGTCGGTAAGATGATATTGCTAGGATTAAGATGGAAAACATTTGTAGGGGATTACTTAAGACATTATTTTTGTACCGTTTTCCTTATTAAGTAAAGAAAATATTACTTGGACATGTTATTTTGACGCTTTCTGGACTAATGCGTGTATGTATTTCAGCGATGGGTCGCATAGCAGCGTACAGTTAAGCTGTTTTATTCATCACTAATTCAGCATATAATCGTTCGTTTGAAACTAAAGTTTTTTTGTTAACTTGTACCACTTCAGATGTTTAAAAAAAAGTGGGTCATTGCTTAGGAAAGGTCATGAATCAAACCAGTCGAAAGTACATACTTAGTTCGCCAAAAAAGCTCTACTGACAGCTAAGCTCTACGCTACCCAAGTTAAGAATATTTTTCAATTTAAAACACATTTTAAGTCTCAAGTTTATTTAACTTAGCATGTAAACGTTACTCACAGCATATTCTAAACAACTTTTCACAGAGTCTATTCAAAAACTCACACAAACATACACAAGTACCTATACGTACAAGAATTCATTCAAAACATTTCACCGAAATCTTCACTCAATAATCCTGAATGCTCGCTCCGTGAATATTATTTCACATGAGTTCACTTTTCGCAATACTGGAACGTAAAATTACTTTCGGAAAGGTAAAACGTACAAACTGTGCTAGGGTAAATCTGGAATAGGTAAATGATTTACTTTTGTATCAAGTAAGGTAAAAATGGTAAAATGCCATCATTAATCATCATTACAATAAGCCCTTTAATGTCCAAATGGGTCTAAAATGGCGGTCGCGAGGGATTACACATAGATCATCACTCCTCATCACAGTAAGTAAATGGATTGATGACCTGCAAACGTACATAATGCACCTTAATTGGTATTAAGGTACTCATCATGGTTAATAGCCTAACAAGGTTCCATTGCAAACAACCACCATAAATTAATATTGTAGGTAAGACTGGTTCATTCTTTTAACCAGTCAGACCTATCCTGCCCTGCTGACTGGCCAATATTTTTACCAAGGCTTAACCAATTGAATGTCGTAATTACCGACACAATCAAAAAGTCGTTGCTTTGCGTGAATCCACGTTTCGGGCACTCAAGGGTCTAAGCTATATTTTATACTCGTAATTATCTTGTGCAAATATGAGAGACGAAAAATAGTGTTGCACTTCTTAGCACGACCATGAACGTATTTATCAAATCTTAATCATATAAAATCCTTTTATTTAGTACTATTTTAAATCATTAATTATAAATTTTATACCTCTCAATTATCTCGCTAAGCTCTCGTTTCATCAACTTCTATGCCAGCTGGAATTTTGGCGTGGTCGTGCTGAGAAAGATTCTTTAGCCAGCACGACCTGTATATCTGCGATCATTCAGAGGTATAAAATTTGTGTGATGGATTTTAATATGGATTTTATTACCATCCAAAGTTATAATGAATGCAATCATGGTCGTGCTACGAAATATAACATGAAAAAGATATCAATTTTGATCACACTGCAAACAAAATTAATGGCTTCAACAATACCCAGAGGATACCGCCAAAGCATGTACTTATGTAGCTACTCCTGCATTTGTTTGAAACTCTGACAGTAACCAATGTCGAACAATTTGCGTGATGACTGCCCATTCTTCGAACAAGTAGGAGCTTATTAGACTAGACACGAAGTAATGGCTTATGTTGCATCTTCGTATACCTGATCATGAATAAACTGGAGTTTTGGCTTAGTCGTATCTTCTCACTTGGTAATAGATAATATAATACCTGTATTCCCGTTTCACCGGTTATGTTTAAGTTCCTTGTTAAAGGGGACGAGTTTATTTCGATATAATGGGGAAAATACAGATTACTTAACAGGTAGACAATAACACTGCCCAATCTGTGGATCGTACCCAGAACTCAACCAAGCAGTAGTCACATTTGACCTTAGGCTTTAGGGAATACCTCTATGAGTCATATTTATATTATAGTGTAATATAAAGATATGCAACATATCGTCTTTGAAAAATGATTTTGACATTTGATATTGTGGATAGGATCCTATGTATGATCTTGTGTGTGCCCTGGCAGTTGAGAGTGTGGCATGCTCTCTCTAATATCTCTCTGATGGTGGCACATGTATTGGATCATTCGGTTCCCTTCATGATGGTTGAGCTAAATGGTGCCAATCCATGCACCATTTTCATGAACGGGTGCCATTAGTTGGGATTGGTCATATCTTAACTGCTTCGGCCTGCTTTTAATTACGTACTTATTTTATTTTTGATTTGTTTGTTTTACTCTAGACGCTTTTACGTGCACGTCTTTTTACATCGTTCTCACATATGTATTTTTCCAACAAAAAAATAGATGTAACCAAATAATTGTAATTAAAACTGGTGGCAAAGAGTGTCCGTGGAGTTTCTTGCACATTCTTCTCCATATAGACCTACTGACGCTTGCGAATGTGCAACTAGATTCATATTTTCTTTGTAAATTCAAAACCTGTAAGTTTAGTAGAATTAAAAATGTTTTGTTTTATTTTTATTTTGTTTAATAGGGATATGATAGTGTTATGTCATGTGAGAGACTACGACCACTCAAAAATCATTTTCTTTGATAGAGTGAAATTTTGTCTAGGCAACGAAGAGTAGTCAAAATAATAATATCTAATGAATTTGTTAATTTCTAGTATATTTCACATAGCCTAATTTGTACGAGAAAATATGTACGAGACTGGCATTTGGATTCTGCAATCAAAGTAAACGTCTCAAAAAAGAGAAAATTTTATTAGACCTCATTTGAGCCTATTTGATTTTAATATTAAATAACGAGATAAAAACTAGCTGAAGGCTGCTAAAATATCGTATATATTAACATATATATATATCGTATTTATAAAATAACCTAATCTTATACTTTTAGAAACTAAAAACTGTGTATCTACATCGTAATACAAAATTCCTTCGACCATAATATTCTGAAATAAACACACGCAAAGACCCTTTTCTGGTAAACATCACACACTTCATTTAAGCAGTTTCCATAAGAAATTGACCACCTGCCGTGTCTTAACTTACGATCTCACCATCTATTATGTACTCACTTTATTAAATGTCAGCTTATAAAGACAATATTTATGGAGGGCGATACAAACAAACAAGGCATGAAGGCGTCCTGTTCGTTTGTACCAATTTAACGGTAATTGCTTTCGAGGAATTCTCTTATTGTTATTTTATTGACGTTAATAACAAAATCGCATCTAGATTTTTCTGGCACGAGATAAATTCATGTACTATCTACATTTTGCTTGTATTGATCAAGCTTATAACCTATCTATATACTACAACATACAGAGTGCTAACTGAAAATGAATTTCTGTGTATAAATATTGAATATACCATACTGCAGTCCTTACAAAAAGTGCAATAGCTCGGGTTTGGGCCTCACAAAGTTACCTTAGAACCAAAAAATCGAAGATGTGTTACAGCCACCAACTCGCACTGAGCCCGCGTGGTAGATTACGGCCCATTCTCTCTCACAGGGAGGAGACCTGCACGCACAATGGACCAAACAGTGTCTAAGTGCGAAAAAGGGAAGCATCTAGCCTATCCTATCCATGTGGTAAGCGTGCGTTGTACGATGGGTAGTGCATGATGTGGTCTTATATTATGGAGACGGCTGGATTCAAGAAGCACATGATAGATCATTGTAGTGTCGTTTGGGGGAGACCTATGTCCAGCAGTGGATGTCTTTCGGCAGCAATGATGATGTTGGTGAGATGTGTTAGAAGTAGGCACCTTAGTTTGTAATTAAATGTGTAACAATTTAATTTGTTGCAAATTCCTTTACAAGTAAATCCTTATACATAATGTATTCGACTGGATATAACACAAAGCTGTCATTACGTATTTCAGATGCGAAGTAATTAGTAAAGGGAATATGCGACATCTAATTTCTAATTTAAACGCGTTGGTTCTGAAAACGTAATTATTTTCGTCTTGTCATGTAAGCTGCTTATCATTGTTCCTGTTGCCTGATTTTTAGGCGTTCCGTAAAATTAAAAAAAAAAATTATATACAATTTTTCTCAAAGGCTTTTCAGCTACCTGTATTCGAAGTATAATCACTTCTGTCACTTCTCTACAAAGAATAGACAATCTCTTACACTTCTTCTTTCTTCATTTAGATTCTGAAATCTAACATTTTGATTTTCGTTACATCCATTTTTCCGATGGTCGTCCAGGAGAAAACGAAAGTAATAAAAATACTTTTTGATTAAAGGCGATGACGCTAAAGAGTTGCTTGAGTCATATTCCTGCTCGTTATTTTAATTTCAACCTTGTAAAACAAAGAAACTATACATTCTTATTATAAGTATTCGTTAGTCTGGATATATTTACATTTTTCAAAAATACAAAGATGCAGTTTTAGTTTTCATCAAAATCGGCCTCGTAACTCCTTTGAGTGTTTTCAGCTGTTCCTCATAGTTTTGGCTTTGGCCATCCACGCCTATTTAAAAACTCAGCCTGTATATATATATATTCAAGTAGCTTTACCTACACTGTCACAATAACGTCTTCTGCGGATCATTTGAAGGTGAAGATAGCATTGTATAACTGCCTCTCTCACTCGCTTACGTTTGTCGCATCATCTTATCTCGCTTACTATATGCAGTATACTCGATGACAAACTGTTTCTTGCGCAATGGTTCGCAGAGCCAACTTCAAAGACACAAATTCGCTGTGACTATTATACGTAGGCACTATATCTGTATTTTATAATCATTTACTCATCGCCGCTCGTGTAGGACGGCCGTGGATTTTGCCCGAGATCCTCCAGTAAACAGGAGGTTAATGAGAAAACTTAGTGCAAGGCCAGACTGATGCAGTCGCGCGGCATCAAGCAGCGTCCGGTGTGAACTCGCGTGCGGCACGCCATGCTGTATCTATGATCTTTAACGTTTTAAGTTTTGCTTTTATAGCTTTTTGAAGCGCATACGTCGATAAAACTCGAGCTGAGTAGTCGTTATTCAAGATGCTCTCGATTTACTTGGGAACATGTGGCGATGATATCAAGATCACACATGTGCGATAAAATGAGAGAGTAAAAATAATCTACACTATAATTTTGTTTAGGAAGTCTTGTAAATTAAAAACTTTATATAATAAGTGAAATATTTCATTACATTTCAATGCGTTACATGTGTAACCAAATGTTAGAAACGTAAAAGAATGAATCTATTCATCTTCGTTATCGTGTGAAACACTCTTATTTTGCTTTTGTTTTTGAATGAATTAGATCCGTGCTCAGCATTTAATAAACAGATCGGTTCTAACTTACGAGATGTTTTCAGAAAAACGTGATATCTGTTCCTGACTATAATTGTATGTCAATAGGTCTCCATATTACAAAGAAATTTAATTCAAAGATCTGTTTTCTTTATGACAAACTTTTATGTTTGTCATTTATATATATATATTAATAATTTTATGTACCTGGGTGCTTTTGACTGCTTTGCTTTTAGACAGAGAAAGGTGAAGTACTAGAGATAAATAACTTGTTTTATTTAATTGATTTAATTGACACGAGAGAGTCAGAATACGAGTACCACCAACCACAAAACAAGGTCCTTGGTGGGCAAGTATGAATTGTTTTACAATATGTGTCTGTTGTTAGAACACATAACATGATGAATCTCCTTCACACAAACTATCACAAGCTTTAGAGCACGGACACGTAGTTTACGAGGAACCCTTTCAAAAAAATTAACGGGCTCCATATTCATGAAGTACCTTTGGGAAACCTTTATGTGTGACCTATATTCACCGTTTTCGGAGATATTCCGCAGTGAAGATTTATTTTAGAACCAGATATTAAATTTCAATTTAATTTCATTTTAATATTTTTTTTCGTTTTTCCTTTTCGCGGGTCTGCTGGTAGAAATTGCTTAAGAAATAAGCAGTGCATTTGTACTCTATTGTCTTGATATGTTGAATTTATGTATTATACTGTGTTTACATTAATTATTAAATAAATAAATGTAATTTTAATTTATATTCAATCATTTATATTACCTACTCATATCCTCATGACTAACATAGTATTAAGATAATATAATACTAACAAAATATGGACATTTAAACAGTCTGAATTAAATATATAAAATATAATATATTTTTTTTGCTTTTTTATTATTAACAATAGCCTACAGTAAAGAAGAATTTTAATGAAGGAAAAGATAAGCTGCAACGCTAAAATAGAATTGGGCTAGACACATCTGCTTCGTGTGAGACGACCTATGGGCTTAACTTACGACTGAGAATTGGAAAAATCTATGGGAGGCCTTTGCTCTACATTATTAATTATCCTCACATTAATTTTTTATTTTAATTGTAAGTAATTTTATTCATTAAAGTATTGAGTTTTAATTGTGCTTTTAAAATAGTTATTTTTTTATAAATTAAATTAAAGATGACAATAATTTTCCTTTAGATTTTAAGTTTATTTGTATCACTATTACTTTATGGGGCATGCGGTGCTACCCTTTAAGAAATTGTAATACTAACCTAAGACAAAAAAAAAACTTGAATTTTAAATGTTCCAGTATATTCAATTTTAGGTTGGCCAGTAATAATAAATAATTAAATAAATACAGTGGATCACCATAAGCTTTTAATAATAACAAAGAAAGAAAACACAATCCTAAGGCCCAGCCATTTCAACAATAAATTCCAGAAAGGTTAGACTATTGTTCAAAGGCATAGGTAAATAAGAAGATTTTAATGCGGTTGTATCATAGAGGCAGAAAAAGCTTAGCGAGGTATATAACACTGAAAGCCGACTTCAAAGTTTTACATGTATTTTTTATAAGCTATTCTCGACCTCATTAACCCAATTACTGGCGATCTCGTTATCTGCCAGTATATCGATCGTGATAAGGTAAAAAACTGGTGATTAAAAATATCTCTTGTAATTTAAAAAAATAACAATGTCATCCCAGGCTGTTAGTTCTATAATTAAAGATAGTTGAGCGTGGGTATCGCAGGAACTCTTGAACAATTTGTGATGTTATTGGAATCTGCGTCGCGAACAACATACGCGACAATTTACACATTGAAACTTTCTAGGATATCTACTACATACCTACGAAGTAAAGCCTCTATACATTGCCCTCATTCAAGTTAAGCCTTAATAAATGACTCGTTTAAAAGCGCCCCTCGTAAGTACCTGTCTTTGTGTGATCGCCACAATTTCAAGCCCTCATCACTCACAGACTAAAAGTTATTAACGCTAATGACAACAATCACAAACTTAGACGTTTACGTTAAGAGAAGTAAGCACACGGACTACGGGGCCTAAGGAAAACTTACTACTTAATAATAACTTACTTTGTGCGACACAGTTTTCTATTCCCGACTACTGTGCCACGAGTCGAATAAAATTCCACCACACGGTAAAATTGATTTTCAACTTTGTTGGAAACAATAGGAACAAAATATACGTACGTTATAAAGTCTGATAGGGTCACGCGTCACAAATAGTTTGGTTTGTGAATATCGTTTTAGGTTTGACCTTTGAAAACTGATTTGGTATTTATATTCCCAGTAAAATACGTAAGTTTATTGGATCTATTCCGAATAAACAGCCTATGTTTGTCGAAGGTCGCCAAAAACATGTGTACGATTTTCTTCGCGAACTTTCCTATAAGTGTCCACGCAAAATGCTGTAGGAACCATTCTTAAGAATCAAAAGACAAACTGTTGTTAGATACAAAACTGCTATCCTTTTTTACCGCCTTTAAAAATAAGAAGGTAATCAATTCGACACGTATGTATGTAATATTGATGGAACTGCACAATATTCACATATGTTATTCTATGTGAGCTTCTACACACGTGTGCCAAATTGTGCCAATTCATAAGTGTAAACTACTTATCGGATCGTGATCATTCTGATATCTATGAACTTCGGGAATAGTGTAGTGCAAATTTCATTAAAATCGGTCCATCAGTTTTCAAGATATGGAGCATACAACCGAATTCCTTAGCGAGAAACAGCACAAATGTGTAAATTAAGTAATTATGGGTATTTTGTCAACGCATGTTACTAAAAGAGTTATGAATATAAATGTGGATGGGTGGAGAAGAGAGGGGACGGCCAAAGAAAAGATGGAAGGACTGTGTGAGGTGTGATATGAAAGAAAAGGAGTCAGTGATGGGAGATGGAAGAAGAAAACGTGTTGCTACTTTGTTACGCATCAATTCAAAGTAAGCCTGTATAAGTGAAAAAACTCTGTATGAAAAGTACCGTAGAGCATATAAATGATGGAAGACATAAATTAACTTCAGTGAAGTCCAGTAACATTTCTCCATCACTGTCAGCCGTAAACAAGGTACGTCACAATAACGAACAATACCGCAAGTCTAGCTTTTACATTAATTGTAACTTCAAAACACGTATCTCATACCAGAAGGAAAACTTTCGCGGCTGAAGAAAACTTTTTTTATGTAGGTATAGTTTTCTTTAGCGAACTGTACTAATATAATTCTGTGAAACCTGATACTTACCAGTATATCATTATGACTTTTTCTATTAAGTATGTTAATAGAAAACTCTTTTCTTTAAGAAAACTTATTTTCTATTAAGACTATCGACAAGTTCGATTCATAACCCGTCATTAGCCCTTTTTTATTACAAGTATTCTTACCACACACTTTTCTAATAAGTAAGTTGTAGTTATCTAGCATTTATATAGGTACATATAATATTATTTAGATGAGAAGTTACAACTTTTCATTTCAACGGTGCTGCATGTGGCGAGTTGTACTATACTTCATAAAAGACAGCTTGATCTCTGTGACATATGTCAAACTGACGTATACGTTATTGTTAGCCTGTCAAGCGCTATTGTTACTGTATTGATACTGACAGCTGTCGCAGAGATCAAGCTATCTTTTATGAAGTATAGGATATTGCTCGCATGTAAACTTTTCACAGAAAAAGCGTGCAGCTTTTGTTGGAGTGACGTAAAACCAACATACTGTATATTAATACTTGTTGCTTTGTTTCCCACTTAAGGGAAAAGCCTGTACGAAATATACATCTTTTTACCCGTTTTAAGCATAATGTAACGTTTGAAGTGAGTTTTCAGAATTATATTTGGGGCATACCTCCTCGCCTTTTACTTGGAAACAATGAAATTATAAATATCCTTGCTTTAGACAGGTACAAGAATTTGATATATTCAACCGTTACTGGGGTTCGGAATAAGGTACTAAGAATAAAACTAAAAGCTGAAGGACCAGTGTTTTGCTAGTCCTTACCGACAATAGCTTTTTCCTAGTCTAATTTATGTCCCGCTGATGCACAAGCTCTCTGTCTTTCTCCTTCCAAACCTTTTAATCGTATCTGAGGTCCTCCCTCACGTCACGACGGAGGGAGGAAGCCTGGGACCCAGTGAATACATTGTCAGTTGTATAGCATAATGCATGCATATTTTGAAGTACTAGAGTTAAAATGCATTTACAAACAAACTAGGTAATTACAAAGCTTTTGTTTTGTGATTATTACTTGGTGAGGATCCCATTCATACCTACAATAGTACGTATTGTATTTTCATTGGTTTGAATTCAGTTACCTTCGCACAATACAGTTGGTTCATGGAATACTAACGTTTCTGTTTCTGAATGCGAAGTAATTAAGACTTCACTTCATTGTCAATACATAATTATTTTATCCGATTTCGAAGAACATTTCAATGCAGAAATGAATTGTGGTGTTGTGTATTTCTAGAAGCAAAATTAATATCGAAGTTTATATCTACTTATAAAATACCCTTGAGTATGATTATATCTATATGGTATTGGTATTGAGTATTGAGACTTGATTTCATATCGAGGAAAGCCGGGATTCATCAAAGCCCAAAACCAGTTATTTGTTACGATGAATGAGAATTTCTTGCGATCAAAGGTAATAAAATTCTCTCTTCATTCATTTCATAATATTCCAGAGAAGATGAGTTGACAACATCGAGCCTAGATGTAATATAGTCCCGTTTATATGAAACTCATTAATTTTATTAAGAAAATTCGGGTTATTTTTAAAAACAAAACAAAAATAGAAGAAGGTTGTTATAAATAGGTTCTTTTTATGTTATAAATCTCAAATAGCTTTTTCGTTGGTATTTTGTGCCTGTGTTAATTAAGTTCCGTTTTAATTAAAAGGGATTTAAAAGTTATTTTAAAGAGTTCAGTGATTTAAAAATTATGATAAAGGTTTTTTTTATTTATTGGGCATTTGATTATAGTCCCTACCTTCGATTTACGTAAATATTTATATAGGCTTAAACAGTAGACTAGTTAAATTATACAAAGGTTTTATCTCGGTGAAAGGACTGCACTGACTAGGCTAGCAATGGCAGAGGTCAGATGTGTGTGGAAAAGAGAGACAGGCCTATGCCCAACAGTGTGATGTAACGAGCTAGTTAGATTAGATGAGAATATTTTTCTGTTAAAGATGAAAAACACACGCGAGGAGAGCTGAAGATACTGCTAGTAATTACTAGCGTAATACGCGTATATTCAATGATACCAATTCGTGTCTTTAGTTTATAGCGTCGCCATAAAAATATGATAGATTAGATGAGAATATTTTTCTGTTAAAGATGAAAAACACACGCGAGGAGAGCTGCAGATACTGCTTGTATTTACTAGCGTAATACGCGTATATTCAATGATGCCAATTCGTGTCTTGAGTTTATAGCGTCGTCATTAAAAAAAATATAGATTAGATGAGATTATTTTGATGTTACAGATAAAAAACACACGCGAGAGGAGCTGAAGACACTGCTAGTAATTACTAGCGTAATACGAGTATGTTCAATGATGCCAATTCGTGTCTTTAGTTTATAGCGTCGTCATAAAAACATGATAGGATAAGTTCCTCGAATCAAGCTTCAATATTCACCAGCTTCCAAGTGATAGTATTGATTGACATAGCAAAGCCGAGCTTTATTGGAGATACCTTTTGAAATTTGACCGCGCACCAGTGTAAAAGGGGTTTTTTTTTCCGGGAAGCCCGAAAAATGGCGCTAAACTTTTAAAACATGATTTTCTAAAAATGTCACCCACGCACCGTCCTTGTTGTCCAAAAGGAGGTGCTTATTTTCTTTATAATTATGGATGAAATTTGCTGTAAAAATACCAATGAATTAAACGTGCCAAGAATTTACGGGACGCTTTTGGGTACCTCACTGATTGTATCTTCTTCTAAGCGAACCGATGGAGAATAAATCATAATTAAGCTACTAGTTCGGTGCCATCGGTAGCGACCAGCAGCTGGGCGAGTACGGCCTCTGTTTTAGGCTTGAGTCACGCATTTCATCACAGTTTTTGCTCCCAAACTGTGATAAAAATGTGTGACTCAAGCCTGTCACAGTAGGCTATGCTCACCCGGCAGTACTTGTAACATCAGGGCTATCAGACGTCTCATTGTTTGTGGAACAGCACCATTTTAAAAGTCCACTCTGGCTTCGCCTAGGCATAAATCTAGGCAATCTAGGTCTAGGCATAACCTGAGCAATTTATCTTCACTCGATCAACCTGTTTAAAAAAAAGACGGCATTCATAAATAGGAAATGCCGGGAATTCATAAAATGTGCTAATATCTACGTACAGCCCGACCAACTTATCTGTGAAACGGACGTTTTTGGACCTTATATTTTGAATGGGACATAAGATCGGTTTTTGTTTATTTTTTGGTGAAATGGTGACGAACAGCGCCACTCATAATTGCACAGTTAAGTTGGTCGGGCTGTACCTGAAACATGACTTATAAATCAGAGGTTTTTTTTTAAACGAAATATACAGGTCTTGATATTCTGAGGTTCTATTCTATTATAAATCATTAACTTTATAGTAGAAATACCTTTTAATGATAATTACCTCTTGAGCTGAGTCCGTGTAAGGGTACCTCTTTGCCTACTTTAAGTAGGTATTCGAACCAAATAATAACTGAATAATCATTGGCGATTGGCATATTTGCAAACAGTCTGTTCAAGAGCGATAACAATACTCGTATAAACTTTGAAATTTTATGATAGTCTTTATACATGGATTAGCCCAGTAGAAATCGATATTGAAATCGCAAAGCTTGAAGTAGTTCTGGATTTTTAGTATGTGGTAAGAGCCAGTTAGGGTAGTGTTAATACAATTTTGAAACTTTTGGGACTTTTTTTAACAAGGTGTTCTAAAAGTCATAAACTATGCATTTTTGACAACTAAAATACCGTACATTTTAAAGTTCATTAAATTTGCAACAGTTTAGGCCCAACCGCAGATCTATAATTCCTACAGGGGTCAAGCTTTGTCCTTATCAAAATCAAAACCTGCAAAAATAAGACGGGATGCAGCTGATAAGAATTTTTATATGATTTTACGCCTTTCTCTTTGGTACTATGCACACTTCAAATTCTCAGTCTCATTTCTTCAAACACAACTTTTACCTTTTTGTTTGTTGTCATTGCATTTTGTTTGCTGAGTTTCGTTTATTAATTTGTTCCTGTATAATTCGTGTCAAGACGAGAGAAGAATATGAAAAGGCACGGTCACATTTTTCATCCTCCGTTGTATAAATCGCTGCGACTATTAAATATTTGAAATTGATACTATAATTCAAAGTTAGTTCAAACTAGCCAGCTGTGAGAATTTCTCTTCATAACGTCTGAATTTGTCGGCGGTAATTTGATTTTCTCGGGTGAATATTTTGAAGTAATAGCCTCAGTAGATTTTCACAGCCTCATAAAATTTTCGCAGTTGAAAATATAACAAAGTTTTAACTTTTTTGAAGATGTATTACAATTTATGTTTTTATTTGTATAAAAACTTTTTCACTAGGCATACTCATTAGATTCTATAAATTAAGAAGTTTAGGTTTATTATGGTTTGTATTTCAAATATATTCTTTTACAAGGGCCTTTGAATATTTCTTATTTAATTGGATAGTTGGATTGTACAAGATACAAAATGTTAAGCAAGACAATGTTTAAAACTCTGTCCTTCTTTTCTTAATTCGAATTTTCTATAGAGAATTAGAATTTAGAATCTGCTAGTCAGTATTTCAACTTATTGTTTGGTAAAAAAGATTTTATACGTATCTAATGTACAAGGTTTTAGTTTTGAAAAGTTTCTTTAATTGTCTCTTTCTCCCAAACTAAGTTAATAACAGTACCAAACTAAAAGAGGCGTGTTTAATAATAGAGGCAATGTTCGTTTGTAGCGTGGAAGTGAGTCGGGTATCGAACCGAATTACAAATGCTACCCACAACTAAATGAAGCTGATTATTTTAACAATCTATGGTATGGTATTACTTCTTTTAGTCCAAAAAATAAACGTTGGATTCAGCTTAAATTAGTGTTAAACATGCAATGTTTCAACTTTAATTAAATGCAATGTTTCAACTTTAATTAAATATTAATTTTTTGTCATCTTCATAGAGTGGTATAATTTAAGTTAAGCTTCGTCCGAGTCTTTACAAAAGTTGCCTTTAATTTTTTTCCGTTATGAATGGAACTTAAAAAAATCCAAACTTTTTTGCAGAATGCAATCGTGCAAATAAGTGGCAAAGTCTTTTCGTGGAAGCACTTCAGTAATTAACTTAATTGTGGAAAGTCATAAATATTGTTGGTTGTTGGTTGGTATCAGAAAGGCGCGCGTGGTATTCCCGACCCGAGCGGTCGGTGCCCCGTACGACCGTTAACCTCTCAAATGCGACTGCATTTAAGGGTTTACCTGCAACATCTAACCCTATTATATATTTTCCGGAAGAGCCGACGCCGTGCTATTTTCGTCTTTATACCTTAAGACACCGTCTCTTCAAATATAGGTCGTGAATAATAGAATGTGAGGACTGAACTATCTCAGTAGGGCATGTCACCTTCTCCCTTTTTGGGATATAATGGTGAACTGTCGCTGTTGTAAAGTATTATTTTTATTGCTCTGGTTCTTTTCATATCTTGTTTTCAGATCTTGTTGTTGTCTTGTTGTAGGTAGTATATGATATTATTGTTTAATTTATTTCTCGTCTTCACTAACTTAATTTAAGTACTACTAATACTATTGTTAAGGATCTAAACCCTTAACAATAGTATTAGTAGCATGTACTTATCTATATTTATTATTACTATCTATATTATATGTATGTCATTCTGTGACAAATAAACACTATTTCTTTCCCTCTTCTTTCTTTGATACGCGATGAATATATCTTACAGATTAAGGAGGATGGTAAAGTTGTTAAAAAAAAGTCCTAATTCCACAAAAGTTTTCGTATTATTTATGTATGTTTTACCCGAGTATTGCTGCCATCAATTAGAACTTTAATACTCGTATTAAAGACGAATAGTTACTCGTATTATATTATTAGGTATTTCGTAGAAAACAACAACGTAGGGAATATCGGTTTCTTTACCAATTACTTGGAGCTAAGTGCTTTTGTAATATGGTATCATGGAGTTTATGTCTTAGTTATTGAATTAGTCGATTGAGTGTGTTGGAGGTGTAACGTTGTGTTAGAAAACCTTTTTCCTTGATTGTAAGCCTGTTTTAGTCCCGGAGAATTGGACGATTACGAGCTTATAAGTTTGGCGGTAAGAGTAATGATTTTTTATCAATTGTAACAACGGCAACGTTAAAATGTGGAATACAATGTGCAAATATTTAAATATTTATGTATACATACAACTTGTATAAGCCTTGGGTCTATCTGTAAAGTCTTCAGAAATCTGAAAAAAAAAAATATCTGAAGTTATTTTCATTAACAATAAGTAAGGTCCTTGTTATTGATAAAACTTTTCTTAATCTTTATCAGAGGGATCATCTAAAAACTTTACAAAGTGAAAACGTATTTTAACGTCAGCATGAGTAGGTCTTAACATGTATCTTACTTTTACTTACCTTTCTATCCCAAGTGCTATATCCCTAAAATCCAAACTAATATTATAAAAGCGAAAGTAACTCTCGTCTGTCTGTTACTTTCTCACGCTTAAACGGGTGAAACGATTTAGGAGATAGTTTGAGACTGGGAAGGACATAGGATATTAATGGCGTTAGTGTGTTCCCTTGGGATGACAAATCTTTTTTTACGCGGACGAAGCCGCGGGTAGAAGCTACCAAAAAACAAATTTTTTTTAAATCAAAAATCTATCCTCTAGATTTTATTTCGAACTTTTCAATTGAGAACTCTAAAACTCTAACTCTAAAAATAAAAATAAAGTAGAACGTAAATCTCTGTGTTATTTTTATCCTCTGAAGGCTTAGTTACATTTTAAGCTGCACTAAAATCGAGTCTGCTGGGCTTGGAGCTAAATGTAACACGATTGGCAATAGGGAATATAATGCAGTTAAGCCGTGGTGGTGTGGGTGTTATCTATTTCAGGGATGACCTCTTGGTATATTTCAGAAATAATCTAACGAAGTGAATTGCTGAAATGGACCTTTTTGGCGCAGTCGTGAAATCGTGAGGCGCTCATAATAGCCTAGGAACACTTCCTGCGATAAAATCCTAGTTAGGTACTTTCACCGCAGTTATTTATTTATTTGGCCAACCAACAATTGTATATACTGATACATTAAAATTGCATATTTGTTTATTTCTAAGGTTAGTATTACAATCTCTTAAAGGTTAGCACCGCATGCCCCATAAAATAATAGAGTTACAAATCAAATTAAAATCCAAAGAAAATTTATCTCAGCTCGAAAACAAAATTTAAATCAAATAAGCTTCAAAAGCAAACCACAATCAATATTAAAATCCAAGTCAAAATTAGATAAAATTGAACCTGAAACCTCCCGAAAATGCGCACGTTGATTGTGTGTATATAGTCTGTGGTTTTTAGTCTGACCGTTTCTAATAAATTGTTATTGCAAAATAATTTGCATTTAATTAAGAAAGCTCTTCAGGTAGTGCAAACATAATCATTCGTGTCTCGCATAAAAAGGCTTTGTTTTAAAACTCGCAAGTATTCCATCGGCCTTATTGGCTACATCGCTCGTGTTTAAATCTCGACTTTTTATGCTCGACACGAATTAAGATAAACATTTTTTTTTGTATATTTGAACGATTTCAATAATCTAACGAAGTGAATTGCTGAAATGGACCTTTTTGGCGCAGTCGTGAAATCGTGAGGCGCTCATAATTTTTTTTTTTTTTTTTTTTTTTTGCCTTTTCTAGGGTTCATCAATAGGATGGACCCTACTCTTATTACAATCTAGCCTTATAAATAGACTAATAAGTAATTTAATTATAACCTAAACTATTACATTGTCTTTACTAAGAATGTGTCCAATAGCACTTTCTTATTGTCTCTATTAAGGCGAATACACTTCGTTCTTGTGTTTATTTGGTAGCACTTTCGTACGTTACACTATTCACTAACACTAAACACTAACTCGAACGGTTTTGTTCTTTTTAGTCTTCTAACTATGTTTGTGTGGTCGAGAAGCTGGATTGCCTCGACGTTCACATGCTGATGAAGTCTCTTTTCGTGAGCTTCTGCAAATTTCTGGATCACTTTATCGATGAACTCAACTTTTAGGTCCCGATGGAGGTCATCATTTCGTATGTACCACGGTGCATTTACAATTGCCCTTAGCACTTTGTTCTGGAATCGTTGTATAATTAATATATTGCTCTGTTTGGTGCAGCCCCATAGCTGAATACCATAAGTCCAAACTGGCATCAGGACTTGTTTGTATAGCAGTAATTTGTTTTGCACAGACAGCATGGAGTTTCTTCCAAGCAGCCAATACATTCTTTTATATCGGAAGTCGAGTTCTTCTTTTTTCTTCTTGACGTGGGCTTTCCAGCGTAACTTTGCGTCAAGGGTCATACCGAGATATTTGGCTGTATTCTCGTATGGGACTTGTTTATTATTAATATAAACTGGAGAATACTGGTGTTTTTTGTTGGTAAAATCTATGTGAACAGATTTAGATTCATTTAGTTTAATCCTCCATTTTTTGGTCCAGTCATAAACTAGATTAACAGCCATTTGAACCTTTTCTACTGCTTCTACGTGGCTGTTTCCTACAGCCATTATGGCCGTATCATCAGCAAAGGTCCCAATCGTGTTTTGCTCTAATTTAGGAATATCACAAGTGTATAGTAGGTACAGGACCGGACCTAACACACTTCCTTGCGGTACACCAGCTTTTATTTGTTTCAGTTCAGAGTAGGCGTCTTCTTGTCTTATTCTAAAGACTCTGTTTAGAACATAGGACTCTAATATATCTGAAAATTGCTTCGGTAATAAGCTCTTCAATTTATGTATAAGGCCTTCATGCCATACTTTGTCAAACGCTTGCGCCACGTCTAGGAATACAGTAGAACATACTTTCTTATCTTCAAGGGCGTTTTCTATAACGTTTGTGATCCGATGTACTTGATCAATAGTAGAGTGTTTTTCTCGAAAACCAAACTGGTGCTCTGGTATTATGTTCTTGCTATCTATTATAGGTTTAAGTCGTCTGAGTAACAGCTTTTCAAATAGCTTGGACATTATTGGTAGCAAGGAAATAGGCCTATAGGATGATGTTTCGTGAGCCGGTTTACCTGGCTTAGCTATCATTATTACTTCAGCCACCTTCCATAAGTCTGGTACATATTTAAGCCTTAATGCGGCATTGATAAGGGTCGTTAATTTAACCAGACCCTTTCTCGGTAGGTTATGAAGTACTTCTCCTGTTATTAAATCGTACCCTGGTGATTTTCTTGTACTTATATTGTGTTTTATTTCTCGTGCGACTTCTCTCGGTGTTACTAATTTTATGGTAACTTCATTTTCCGATGTCACCATATTAAGCAAAGTGTGATTTTCAATGATTTCCCCGTCGTTTGGTTGAAAGATATTTTCTAGGTGCTCTGCAAACCTTTTCGCTTTTTGCTCGTTAGTTACTGCCCATTGCCCGTTTTCACATTTGATAGGTGGTATTTGGGTAATCGGTCTTTTTAAGTGCTTAGTAGCCTTCCAAAGAGAGTAGTCTGTCTTTTGGTCGTTACTTAGGCTCTGAAGATAGGTTTTGGTTGACTCGTCTTTAAAGTCTTGGATTAGTCTTCTTACTTTTTTTGTAAGACAATTCAATTTTCGTTTGTCTTCAGGGCACCTAGATTGATGCCACGTTTTCCTCTGTTTTCTTTTCTCCATAATGAGATGCTTGATTCTGAGCGGGTAAGTATTTCCTTTCGTCCTCTTGTTGAAGTCAGGTGTATTTTCCCACGCTGCCTGCTGGATATGCATTATGAACTTTTCCACTTCGACGTTTAGATGTTCGGGTGTTTTTAGTGGAATTTTAAGATCTATTTGATCATTCAATCTGGTCTTGAAGCTCACCCAGTCTGTACACTTATTAACAAGAGTGGGCCTGTTTTCTTTACACAAAATGGTTTCGCTAATTTCAAGATATATTGCAGAGTGATCTGAGTTCATGTCATAACTTTGTTCCGATTTTATATAACTAGTTGATAGATCCTTGGTTATAAAAAAGTCTATTAAGTCCGGAATTTTATTTTGATCTGTTGGCCAATAGGTGGGCTTTCCTGTTGATATGACATAACATTTCAGCTCTTTTATGGCATTTAGTAGTTCTTTGCCTTTAGTAGTTGTTAGTCTTGAGCCCCAATACGTATTTTTAGCATTGAAGTCACCTCCTAAGATAAATCGAGTTCTAAAGCGAGTTAGAAAGTTCATATAGTGGTCCTTTTTTATCATATACCGTGGTGGACTGTATATGGCAGATACTGTTAGAGGATATTTTTTGGTTTGTAGACAAATTGCCACTGCTTGGATGTCCCTCTCTTCGTATTTAAACTCTTCAAAGTGCTGTAGGTTTTCTTTTACTATAATGGCACTACCACCTCTTGCGGAATTGTCTGGGTGAAGTGCATGGTATACTTTGTACCCTTTAAACTTAATGTGAGATTGCTTTGTGAAGTGAGTTTCTGATATCAGGCAAACATCAATCTTTTCTATATCTAATACTACTTGTAACTCGTTCTGATGTTTTTGTAACCCATTTGAGTTCCACGCCATAATTCTTAGTGTAGTATTCATTTTTGTGGCTTAGTAGTAGCAGCTTTGTTGCTATTTTCAATTTTTTTCAATCTCTCGTCGAATGATGACATTAACTTTAAGATTTCATCTAACTTTTTGTCACTGTTCATATCAACCACAGGCGCCTTGGCTATGCCTCTTGTAGCTACTTGGGCATAAGATACGTTTTTAATTGTAGTGCTTTGCCTTCGTTTGTACTGGGTGGGGACTTCGGCTCTTCCACTAGGTGTATTTTGTTGAGGGGCAGTATTATTGCCTTTCGATTTTTTGTTTCTCATCTGCTGGATTTCTTTAGCTACGATACAACCTCTGTAGTTAGCTGGATGTGGCGCTCCACAGTGAACGCACTTTGGCTTCTCCTCTTTTGATTTTCTGCAATCCTTCGTGAGATGTTTGCCTGTGCACTTTACGCACCTCGGTTCTTTGGAGCAGTACTTTTGCGTATGGCCGTAAGCCTGGCATCGTTTGCACTGAGGCACCAGTTTTGTGGATTTTACCGGTTGTATTTCCACATTACATCCCAATACAGTTTTGATGTTAAAAATTGTGCTAGTTTCTTCATCGTTTGAGAATGTTAGCATGAACATATTGAGTGGCTCTTTGGTTTTCCAACTCAATTTGTTGACTGCTTCTAGGATTTTGTAGCCTTTGCCACGCAAATCTTCAACAATTCTCTCCGGAATGCATGTGAAATGCAATTTTTTTGCCATCACTCTAATTGGTCTCTCTTGCTTGTTCTCATACGAGTGCCAAAGGCAATTGTTGAGAGAGAGGGCCTTTGTAATTGCTCTGTATGAATCATCGTTTTTGGCATTTACTTTGATTGTATCGCCGTTCATCATTTTGATGCTGAACGCGTCAGCTGGTTGGCTCTCAGACAAAAAATCAAAGAATTTCTGGTAATCCTGGATACCATCTACTACGATAGGTGGTGGCAAAGGAGTTTTAATGGATTTTTCCTTATTTCAATAATCTAACGAAGTGAATTGCTGAAATGGACCTTTTTGGCGCAGTCGTGAAATCGTGAGGCGCTCATAATAGCCTAGGAACACTTCCTGCGATAAAAGCCTAGTTAGGTACTTTCACCGCAGTTATTTATTTATTTATTTATTTGGCCAACCAACAATTGTATATACTGATACATTAAAATTGCATATTTGTTTATTTCTAAGGTTAGTATTACAATCTCTTATAGGTTAGCACCGCACGCCCCATAAAATAATAGAGTTACAAATCAAATTAAAATCTAAAGAAAATTTATCTCAGCTCGAAAACAAAATTTAAATCAAATAAGCTTCAAAAGCAAACCACAATCAATATTAAAATCCAAGTCAAAATTAGATAAAATTAAGAAACAAAAATAAAATGAAATAAAATCAATAAAATTAAAATTACAATTAAAAAAGAAAATTAAATTAAAATTACAATTAAAATATAAAATTAAATAAAATTAAAATTACAATTAAAATAGAAAATTAAATTAAATTAAAATTAAAATAGAAAATTAAATTAAATTAACTGTCAAAATAATACAAAACCGTTTAGGACCGTTTCCTCCTGGTGATTCCGCTGGCATACGCTAGATGCCATACGAATCTCTTCTGTATCCATTCTAATCTCAGGTTGTGGGTAGCATAGTGAGGTCTCCAGACAATGCTGCAGTATTCCAAGATACTTCGAACAATACTGTTGTACAGCAAAATCTTGGTCCCACTACGCCTGAAACCGGTAACATTCCTAACAACGAAGCCCAGCATTCTATTTGCCTTTTTAACAATATTTTCGATATGGGGTACGAATGTCAGTTCATTATCAAAAATAACACCTAGGTCCCTGATCTGATTTACCTCTTGGATTACATTAGAGCCCACATGATATACACTAGCTGTTATATTTTTTTTCCGGGTGTACTTCACATGGTAACATTTTTTGACGTTTAATGTCATTTCGTTCTCGCCATACCATTGACTTAACGAGTCGACATCGCTCTGCAGTAGTTCAGCATCACCGCTAGACTCAACTATCCTGGCGAATTTGAGATTGTCTGCATACATATAACATTCTGAGAATTTTAGGCAATGTAGGATGTCGTTGGCGAATATATTAAAAAGAATCAGACCGATATGCGAGCCCTGAGGCACTCCCGAAGTGGTCTCATAAGTTTCAGACTGGAAACCATTGACCGCGACATAGAAGAATCGATTTTCTAGATATGATTTTAACCAGGTATAGAGTGAGCCAGTACAGATACTAGATACTAGTGAGCCATACGCAGAGAGCTTTGACAGAAGTATATGGTGAGGAACGCGGTCAAAGGCTTTACTGAAGTCTGTGTAAATTACGTCGACTTGCTTGCCGCAGTCAATGGCATCCGTTAACATTTCTGAGAAATTCGCCAGGTTTGTGCTAGTTGACCTAGAAGCCACGAAACCATGTTGGGAGTCACTCAAATAGAGTTTAAAGTGTGACTGGAGATAGGGATAAATTTGGGTCTCGAATACCTTAGCTAGAGTTGATAAAATAGAGATGGGCCTGTAGTTTCCGATATTGTCCTTCTCATCACTTTTATAAATCGGCACAACTTTCTCTTTCTTTTTTCCAGTAGTCTGGAAATAGACCTGAGCTGAGAGACTTATTAAAAATCGTTAATAATGGAAAAACCAAATGGGTGGCGCATTTCGAAATAAAAATTGGCGGAATACCATCATGCCCAGCGCCTTTACGAATATCCAATCCCTTAAGTTTGTTTAATACGCTATCATGATCAATCGTAGGTGCCGTTAGTGGCAGGCTATTATTTTTCATATTATGAAGAAAATCAGAGACTGGTTCACTTTGGGTCACTTTTGTACGGCTGAAAGCCGATGAAAAATGTGAAGCAAACATTTCACATATTTTTAAACCGTCTGATGTTGCCACGGTTCCGTTAGTCATTGTGGCGGGGAAAGAACTAGAGCCTCCTCTTTTAGCCTTTATGTAAGACCAGAAGCGATTTGGATTTTTAGGGATTTCATCTTCCACAGCTTTAATATAATTATTATATGAGCTTGTTGCTAATTTGGAACATCTTTTGCCCAGTAATTTGAGTTCAATTTCGTCCCTGGGGTTTTTATAAATTTTGTAGCGGCATCTTATTTTCTCTTTCTCCTTTATGGCTCTTATTAAATTTTTGTCAAACCAAGGAGGGTATTTTTTTACATTTAACATTGGGCTTGGAAGGTACATGCATTTGTATGATATTCCGAATTCTTTCGTAAAAGACTTGGAGCATGTCGTTGACATCAGTAGAATCCTCAAACGCAATATCCCAGTCCACCCTATCAAGATCATCGCAAATTGCTGCGTAATCAAGTTTAAAATAATTAGGCCTTATATTTTGTGAGTTGTATGGAAGTTATGTTCAATATGTATATGTGTATGTATACTTACTAGTAATATTGCCTGAAACTCCATAAAAATAACTTAATAGCAAAAAAGATGAAGATATCTGCGATGAAGAATATACCGAAGATATAGATGGTGATCTATCTATCGCCGTGGAACGGAAAAAAATTATCTGGCTCCTCACTTTCAATACATTTGCGCCAACCACAACAAAAATCTTCGCTCTTCTCATAACCGTCTTCTTCAATGTCCCACTCACCGCACTGACTTCATTCACTGTTCTTTCTTCGTTCAGTCTATTTCTCTGTGGAATGCGCTCCCTCAAGAAATCAGGATGGCAACCAACCGATTGGCATTCAAGGTGAAAGCTCGCGAGCATGTTCGTAAGAAGTTGGCAGTAGTATCGTCACAGCGATAATTTTCTCCAATTATCTGCTAACACGAATTTTTTAAGTATTTTTTATTTATTTATTTTATATGTTTGAGTATTTATTGTATGTATTTATAGTATGTATGTATAGCGTTGTATTTGAATGAACCTACCTTAGGTATCATGTTTACTTTAAATATTGCACCTACCACTATTTGTCTCTGCATCACCCAAAGGTCGACTGGTAGAAAATGCCTAAGGCATTAAGTCCGACTCTGTACGTTTGTGTGCATGAAGTATTAAATAAATAAATGATCAGTATAATCAGACGAAAAACGCTAGTTACGGCGGCATGGCTTCTTTGTATGGGATGAGACATCTTTATGCTAGTATTATATTATCTGTGCCTGGAAGTAAATCACGATATCTATCAATAATTCACTTCCTCGTCTAAGAATCGATGCATGTAATCTCTCACGAGCCGACTACAGTTGTAATTGCCAGAGTGAAATAAACTAGCCATGGCGGCAGTTGAAAGTTATTATTATTATTATATATGTCGCCGCGTAGGCGTGAATTTGCTAATTTATTTATTTATTTATTTAATAATTCATGTACACACACAGTATAATACATAAAGACAACACATCAAGACAAAAGAGAATTTGTTATTCATTCATTTTAAGTGTCAATGTCTATTTAAGTTGGGTTTTGAGTTCAGCGCCATCTATTGGCTCACTGTGGAATCAATTATTAATCTGTTCGAATGAGGAGCATTTGTTATGCTAATTTCAATGTTTAATTAATACGAGATGTTTAAATAAAACAGGAACACTTATTGTAGGACTTTTGGATTTGTTCTCATTTTAACTATATTGCACATTTGACGAAGTAAATGTGTTTGATTATGTTATTCTTATTAAGTTGTCAAACAATGGCGGATGTTATAATTTCTATGACCAATAACCAGATTTAATAATTAAATACGATAACTAAACAAATTTGAGTAAATGATTAAATACTAAAAAGTCATAAGACTATTTTACACAGCTATGTAATAATGAGAAACCTTCTAATTAGTAAGATTGTTAGATCACCGGAAACTTGGGTAGTTTTGTTATTAGATGACTATTTTCAATAATAATCTACAAACCACTTTGTATTTGTGAGTATTGGGGTTGTTTAATGTTAAAATAATTAACTGAGCAGTATTTAAGTATTGTTTGCTAGCTTTATTCAACTATCCAAGTAATTAGTGTCTAAACAAAAACAATATGGAAGTCCCGCCCACTTAGAACGCGCATCGCGCGGACTGTGTGTAAAAAATACTACTGATGAATAAATGTAATTGAATAGATGTTTGAAAACCTAATAAACATGTAACGTTAATTGTCATAAAGTGATTGTGTAATCTATAAAAACATTTAAAAAGAGTATCAATAAACACTCTGAGTTTCAATCCAGTGTTGTGTGTTATTGAAGTTTATCCGCTCCAGTCAAGAATAAAGGAATTGCCTCTAGACATTGGGGTTAATGATGGCGGTCCTATGATTCATTGGTACTTCGACTTGACATATACTTTATTGTACACCACTTAAATAATTACAGGACTAAACATTTATAACGATAAGTGTACAATGGGCGGTCTTATCGCACAGGGCAATCTCTTACAGACAACCTTTGGATGGACTGTATGAGACGAGATAGACATAGGGCTGTCAGTGTACAAAACTATATTAGATAATATTACTTAGATATAACATAAAATACATACATACAAATAAAATAATATACTAATAAATATCAAATATAGAACAGAGAAAGGAGAAGAATAGTTACAGAGAAAGGAATTGCTCCTTCACCATTTTTTTAAATAAAGGTAATGTTTGCGCACGCCTTACCTCAATAGGTAATGCATTCCACAAGCGAGCTGCTTGAACCGAGAAAGATTTCTCGAAAAAGGATGTGGAATGCATACGAATGCTTAATTTTAGGTTTTCCGATGATCTCAAGGACCGAGAATGTGTGTCACAGAGGAACTGAAAGCGTTCTTTAAGATAAAAAGGACTAGAAGGATTAAAGAACACATTGTATAGCAATGAAAGTATGTGGGCATTCCGGCGAAGGCGAATAGGAAGCCATTTGAGCTTGGTTCGAAATTCAGAAACATGGTCATACTTGCGCAAGCCAAATATGAACCTTATACAGAGATTTTGAAGTCGCTCAAGCTTGTCCAATTGGTCTTGGGTGAGATCAAGATAGCTGGCATCGGCATAGTCCAGGATAGGGAGAAGAAGAGATTGTGCTATCGCAATTTTAGTGGTGATGGGAAGAAAGTTACGAAGGCGTCTCAGGGAGCCCGCAGACGCAAACAGTTTACGACTGACCTCCTGCAGTTGTTTAGTCCAGGAAAGGATGCAGTCGATGTAAATCCCCCGGTTTTTCACAGTTTGAGCTATAGGAACAATGGTGTTGTTGAAAGAAACCTGGGGAAGTGTCGCCCAATCAATCCTAGAGACCGTTCGGGAACTTCCCACAACTGCCACTTGAGTTTTCGTCGGATTGATCTTCAGCCCAAACGCAGTGCTCCAGTCACCAATTCGAGCCAGGTCCGTATTAATAGTCTCAAAACAAGTCAAGTTATCAGTTTCGTTACATAATTATGTTAATTAATTAATGCATTGTGGTTACGACCTCGACTACTCGTAAGTCGGGGCTGTAACCACCACGCATTATTTAAATAGGTCGCAGGTTCGAACTCAGGAAGGCACACTATTTTGTGTGATTTATTTCATTACCACTGCGCTAAAACTGTAAAGGTAAATATCGTGAAGAAACCGACATGTCCTAGAACTAAAAAGTTCGAAGGTGCATGGTGGATTACAGAACACCCCTCAAAAAGAGTAGGCTGTGCCTCAACAGGAGAGATCATTTTAAGCTGACAACGCTTAAATACTTACTGATATCATATTCCATTGGTAATTACCTTTCAAACCCCCACTTACGGTCGTACGTATGTAATCTAATATAAATAATTACAATGCGATGTCTCTTGTAATATGACAGGTGAAGTACCTCCATCAAAATCAATTAGTGGTGACAAGACGCCTTGGCGTTAATAGACAACGGTTATTTTGAATAAATTATGAACCTAGTAGAAATAGGTGATTTAGTGTTTAGTTATTAATAATGAAGGCCGGCGGCGGTGTAATCCTTCATAGGCCTGATTGTCGGTTTTTTATCGGTAACGTTCGGGGAGTAGGCGGTAGCATTGCACAATTTAATTCCGCCTAGCCCGTTCCATCATCGGGCTATGAGACGGACGGTGATGCGCTACTGCTACTTGGTGGGTTACTTGGTGGACCCACTAAACGTTTTGGGAATACTTTCATTGTGCGTACAGCTAAGTAGTGTAATTCTCTGATGAAGTCTGTATTTCCTGATACATCTTGGAGGTCTTTATGTCAATAGTGAATAGGTTATTTCTAGGCAAGCGTGCTTCGTCATCGATGTGGTCTATCGCTTATCATGAAGTGAGATACTGGTCAAACGCGAGCCCATCAACAATAAAAAAATACTAGCGATAATTCCTTTTTCCACTACCTTTTCTATTATGTAACACATTGACTAAAAAATTCGTTTCGAAATATGAAGATTTAGACACAAGATTATAAAATTAAAATTAAAAAATTTCATTATAGCAGTTATGAAATGACTTTTGTATGGATCATTATGTAACTGGCAGAATGATACTGAACCTGTAACTTATCGAAAATGCGTGCGTTGACTGTGTGTATATAGTCTGTGATTTTTAGTTTGACCGTTTCTAATAAATTGTTGTTGGAAATAATTTGCGTTTAATTAAGTAAGCTCATCAGGTAGTGGAAAAAGAATAATTCGTGTCTCGCATGAAAAGGCTTTATTTTAAAACTCGCAAGTATTCCATCGGCCATATTGACTACATCGCTCGTGTTAAAATCTCGACTTTTTATGCTCGACACGAATTGTACTATTTTTGAATATTTGAACGATGTATTTCAATTTATTTTCACTATATCTCGTAATCATAGAAAATGCCGTGAATATGTCGAATGTCATGATTTCACAGCGATGACGGGCATTCGATTAAATATTTTTGTGTACTCTGCAAGCAAAAACAAACTCCAAATATTTGCATTTGAGGTACCATGATACCAACATACATGGTCGTGACGTTTCACTCAGCGTTCAACTTTTAAAAAGCTCGATTTTTCTACGAAAATATGGCGGTTGAAATGCTTTACCTATAGGCAGGTCGACAGATAGGCCTTTTATTTTATAAATTGCTTGTGCCTGTCCCAGGTGTAAATTCTCTTAAAGTAATGAAGTTTGTGTCAGAGGTTAACGATAATCCGATCGTTGGAAACGACAAGGTGCGAAAATATGAGCATATTGGCTCAAAGAAAATTTATTTGGGTTGAATAACAAATTTCTACCTGAGTCATTGTTTGACCGCGGGCTTACAAACTTGATGACAATGATTTTATTTTTGAAACCTAGATTTATAGTTAATGTAAGTCTGAAATCGCCAACCCGCATTGAGCAAACGTGGTGATCAATGCTCGTGTCTTCTCTGTGTGAGAAGAGGCCTTTTCCCTGCAGTGGGATAGTTACAGGCTGGTATTATTATTATTTTCTTGTTTGTAAAATGGTTTGTTGCTGATCCGGCCACGAAAACTCTTTTACTTACCGAGTGCTACAGGTAACGTTTTCTACCACCCAAAAATAACTCGGTTTCTGTGGTTTAACCTTTCAGCCAGTTAGGAATAAAGCCACTGGCAAAAGCAGTTGTTACTATACTATTTTACCTATACATATAATGCCAGTAAAAAAATAGGTATTTAAAAAGAAATGTTATTTGTTCAATCAAGTTTAGGTACAACAGAATTTCACAGCAATTTTTTTTCTTAGCTATGAATAAAGAGGGTTCTTTCGTCAAATACCTATGTAAAAAAACGCACAAAGGATTAATTTATTCGTAAGTACCTACAAAAGCTTTGGGATATGTGGACCAAACATTTCAATAGACGACTAATCCGAGCCTAATATTCGACGTATCTTCAGTTATTGGTTATTCAGATGTAGGGTCAGGCAATCAAGTTTAATAACTCTGCAATCCGATCTGCGATTTGACCTTTTGTGGATTATAGGTGCTTTTTAGCCTGGTTAGGTCAAATAAACCAAGTTTTTTTTTGAAAACTGTCTAGTCTATGAAAGTCTTATATGAATGTTTAAATGGATTGTGTACCATTGTTGGAAATTATTTTGTTGTTTGTTTTATTAACTTGGTTAACAAGATGTATAAACCCTATTAGAATTGAATTGCAAAGTGTAAAAAGAAATAATACATAATATCACTTTTAATCAATAGAAAAGTAAACAAATCTTGCCTTGAAAGAAACAAAACATAATATCACTACTGAATTGCATGATGCGTTAGGCAGAGGAGTATCTTTGACGCACTCCCAACAAAATATAATATCACTCCTACATTTCCTGAAGGTTATAGATACTCCACTGTCTAACAGTGGAGTATAAATATCTATAACACACTTACTTTTAATCAATAGAAAAGGCAACAACTCCTGCCTTGAAAGAAACCAAACATAATATCGCTACTGAATTGCATGATGCGTTAGGCAGAGGAGTATCTATGACACACTTGTGAGTGTAAAATATAATATCACTCTTAAATTTTCTGAAATATACTCCACTGTCTAGCATCGGAGTATACTACGTAAAGCACGCTTTGTAAACAAGCATATTACAAATTAGAGGATTATATTCGAGATAAGAATGCTTGGAAACATGCTGGCCCTGCTCCATATCTTTAGTGTGGACAATATCAAATTTGTTAATTTATAAATTATAGTTATTGCATTCATTTTATTTTTAATTGACTCACACACTGTTCCGTTGTTGTCGAATTAGGTATTTTACCTATGTTTGTAATATTTGTAAGTATGTGAGAACCATGTTCCTATTGATCAAATTAATGAATTTACCTGCAAATGCTTTTAATACTTTATTCCTGTACGTAGTATAGTATGTAGTGCTATTCTGGGTGCATAGTCCTCACATATATGAATTTATTAATGTATATACTTATGTGAATATTGTCAAACACCTATTTTTTGTAGGATACCTACTACATACCTACGTAGTAAAGCCTCCATACATTGCCTTCATTCAAGTTAAGCCTTAATAAATGACTCGTTTAAAGATATAATATAAATATGTATAAGAAATATATATAAATATGTATGTACATATTTCTCTGAAACTACTTATTGGATCGTGATCATTCTGTGTGATATTGTATTGGATTGAATATTTATCAACTTGGGGAATAGTGCAAATTTCTTTTAGGTCCAGCAGTTTTCAAGATATGGAGCATACAACCGAACTACTTAGCGAAAAACAGCACGAATGTGTAAGTTAAGTTATTATGGGTATTTTGTCAACGCATTATGTTACTAAAAGAGTTATGGATATAAATGTGGATGGATAGAGAGGGAGGGGACGGTCAAAGAGAAGATGGATGGACTGTGTGAGGAGTGATATGAAAGAAAAGGGAGTCAGCGATGGCGTGATGACAGGACGGTATGGAAGAAGAAAACGTGTTGCGCCGACCCCAAGTAACATGGGACATGGGCAGGAAGATGATGATGGGTATTTTGTCAATCCTTTAGGTGCCGTACTGTAGTGATGGTGTACTATAACTAAAAAGAGAGAAAAATAACCTTTTCACAAAAAAATATCAACCGAATTCAAAAGCAAAACACTAAAAACTGCTAAATATTTTTCGTTGCGAAAGTTTTTTTTATGTCGAAAAATGATAAGAACCAAAGATGTTTTGCTTTTTGCTCTTTTGTTGCGCATCAATTCAAAGTAAGCTTGTATAAGTGAAAAACTTTGTACGAAAAGTACTGAAGAACACATAAATGATGGAAGACATAAATTAACTTCAGTGAAGTCCAGTAACATTTCTCCATCACTGTCAGCCGTAAACAAGGTGCTACGTCACAATTACGAATAATACCGCAAATCTAGCTTTTATATTAATTGTAACTTAAAAACACGTAGGTATCTCATACCAGAAGGAAAACTTTCGCGGTAGAACAAAACTTTTCTTAAGTATAGTATTTTCTTTAGCGAACTATACTAATATAATTCTGTGAAAACTTATACTTACCAGTATATCATTATGACTTTTCCTATTAAGTAATAGAAAGATTAGATTTTATGTCTATCGGTACTATCGAGAAGTTTGATTCATGACCCGTCATAAGCGTATTTTACTACAAATATTCTTACTACACACTTTTATAGTAAGTTCTACCACTACATACCTACGTATTCAGCATTTATATAGGCAGCATTTAGACTAGCTGAACCGGCAAACATTGTTTTGCCATTAAAACACCATAACATTCATCTACCCTACCTACCCTACCCTACCTATCCTACCCTACCTTACCTACCCTACCTTACCTACCCTACCTTACCTACCCTAACTACCCTACCCTACCCTACCTACCCTACCCTACCTACCCTACCCTACCCCACCTAGCCTGTACTACCATAACTACCTACCCTACCTTACCCTACCCTACCTATTAAAAAATAGATAGTAGCCGATTCTCAGACCTACTGAATATGCATTTCAAATTTCATAAAAATCGGTCAAGCCGTATAGAAGGAGTATGGTAACCAACATTGTGACACGAGAATTTTATATACAAGATATTAGTCAAATGAGAAGTTACAACTTTTCATTTCAACGGTGCTGCATTTGGTGAGTTGCACTAGGTAGATATATTGCTCGTATATTATAAACTTTTCACAGGAGAACCGAGTAGCTTTTGTTGGAGTGACGTAAAACCAACATACTGTATATTTATACTGTTTATACTTGTTGCTTTGTTTCCCACTTAAGGGAAAAGCCTGTACGAAATACACATATTTTTACCCGTTTTAAGCATAATGTAACTTTTGAAGTGTGTTTTCAGAATTATATTTGGGGCATACCTCCTCGCCTTTTACTTGGAAACAATGCAATTATAAATATCCATGCTTTAGAAAGGTTCACGAATTTGATATTTTCAAACGTTACTGGGGTTTAGAATAAGGTACTAAGAATAAAACTAAAAGCTGAAGGACCAGTGTTTTGCTAGTCCTTACCGACAAAAGCTTTTTCCTAGTCTAATTTATGTCCCGCTGCTGCACAAGTTCTCATTCTTTCTCCTTCCAAACCTTTCAATCGTATCTGAGGTCCTCCCTCACGTCACGACGGAGGGACCCAGTGAATACATTGTCAGTGATATAGCATAATGCATGCATATTTTGAAGTCCTAGAGTTAAAATGCATTTACAAACAAACTAGGTAATCACAAAGCTTTTGTTTTGTGATTATTACTTGGTGAGGATCCCATTTATACCTACAATACGTACATTTTAATTGGTTTGAATTGAATTGCCTTCGCACAATACAGTTGGTTCATGGAATACTAACGTTTTTAAGCGAAGCAATTAAGGCTTAGCTTTATTTAGTGTCACTACATAATCGTTTTATCCGATTTCGAAGAACATTTCAATGCAGAAGTAAATTGTGGTGTTGTGTATTTATAGCAGTAAAATTAATATCGAAGCTCTTACCTATTTATAAAATACCAAAGAGTTTAATATCTATGTGGTATTGAGACTTGATTTCATCTCGAGGAAATTGTGTATTCAACAAATCCCGAAACCAGTTATTTGTTACGATGAATGGGAGTTTCTTGCGATCAAAGGTAAGAAAATTCCCTCCTCATTCATTTCATAAATTCCAGAGAAGATGAGTTGACAACATCTAGCCTAGATGTAATATATTCCCGTTAATATGAAACTCATTAATTTTATTAAGAAAATTCGGGTTATTTTTAATAACAAAAATAGGTGAAGGTTGTTATAAATAGGTTCTTTTTATGTTATAAAGCTTCAAATAACTTTTTCGTTGGTATTTTGTGCCTGTGTTAATTAAGTTCCGTTTTAATTAAAGGGGATTTAAAAGTTATTTTAAAGAGTTCAGTGATAAAAAAATTGTGATAAAGGTTTTTAATTTATTGGGCATTTGATTATAGTCCCTACCTTCGATTTAGGTAAGTATTTATCTAGGCTTAAACTGTAGACTACATAAATTATACAACGGTTTTATTTTGGTGGAAGGACTGACCAGCAATGACAGAGGTCAGATATGTGTGGAAAAGAGAGACAGGTCTTTGCCCAGCAGTGGGCCTTTACGAGCTAGTTAGATTAGATTATTTTGATGTTAACATTGAAAAACCGGCCAAATGCGAGTCGGACTCGCGCACGAAGGGTTCAGTACCATTATCTCAAAAAACGTTTGTTGTACGGGAGCCCCACTTAAATATTTATTTTATTTTTACTATTTGTTTTTATAGCGGCAACAGAAATACCATACCATAATCATCTGCGAAAATTTCAACTATCTAGCTGACTGACAGACAGACGGACCGCGGAGTCTTAGAAATAGGGTCCCGTTTTTACCCTTTGGGTACGGATCCCTAAAAACTCACGCGAGGAGAGCTGAAGACAATGGTATTACCTAATACAAGTATATTCAGTTATGTCAATTCGTGTCTTTAGTTTATAGCGTCGTCATAAAACCATGATAGGATAAGTTCCACGGATCAAGCTTCAGTATTCACCAGCCTCCAAGTGATAGTATTGATTGACATACCAAAGCCGAGCTTTGAAAGAGAAGCCATAAAATTTGCTAACATTATTAACATCCATTATTGGAGATACCTTTTGAAATTTGACCGCGCACCAGTGTAGAAGGGATTTTTTTTCGGGAAGCCCGGAAAATGGCGCTAAACTTTTAAAACATGATTTTCTAAAAATGTCACCCACGTACCGTCCTTGTTGTCCGAAAAGAGGTGCTTATTTTGTTTATAATTATGGATTAAATTTGGTGTAAAATACCAATGAATTAAACGTGCCAAGAATTTACGGAACTCTTTTGGGTACCTCACTGATTGTATCTTCTTCTAAGCGAACCGATGGAGAATAAACTCATAATTTAGCTACGAGTTCGGTGCTATCGGTAGTGACCAGCAGCCGGGCGAGCACGGCCTCTGTGATAGGCTTGAGTCACGCATTTCATCACAGTTTTTGCTCCCAAACTGTGATAACTGTGTGACTCAAGCCTGTCACAGTAGGCCGTGCTCGCCCGGCAGTACTTATAACATCAGGTCTATCAGACATCTCATTGTTTGTGGAACAGCACCATATCAGATGTCCAGTCTGGCTTCGCCTAGGTATAAAACTAGGCAATCTAGGTCTAGGTTTAACCTGAGCAATTTTTCTTCACCCGATCAACCTGTTTAAAAAAAAGACGGCATTCATAAATAGGAAATGCCGGGAATTCATAAAATGTGCTAATATCTACGTACAGCCCGACCAACTTATCTGTGAAACGGACGTTTTTGGAACTTATATTTTGAATGGGACATAAGATCGGTTTTTGTTTATTTTTTGGTGAAATGGTGACGAACAGCGCCACTCATAATTGCACAGTTAAGTTGGTCGGGCTGTACCTGAAACATGACTTATAAATCAGAGGTTTTTTTTTAAACGAAATATACAGGTCTTGATATTCTGAGGTTCTATTCTATTATAAATCATTAACTTTATAGTAGAAATACCTTTTAATGATAATTACCTCTTGAGCTGAGTCCGTGTAAGGGTACCTCTTTGCCTACTATAAGTAGGTATTCGAACCAAATAATAACTGAATAATCATTGGCGATTGGAATATTTGCAAGCAGTCTGTTCAAGAGCGATAACAATACTCGTATAAACTTTGAAATTTTATGATAGTCTTTATAGATGGATTAGCCCAGTAGAAATCGATATTGAAATCGCAAAGCTTGAAGTAGTTCTGGATTTTTAGTATGTGGTAAGAGCCAGTTAGGGTAGTGTTAATACAATTTTGAAACTTTTGGGACTTTTTTTAACAATGTGTTCTAAAAGTCATAAACTATGCATTTTTGACAACTAAAATACCGTACATTTTAAAGTTCATTAAATTTACAACGGTTTAGGTTCCTCCATAGTTCTATAATTCCTACAGGGGTCAAGTTTTATCCTTATCAAAATCAAAACCTGCAAATATAAGACGGGACGCAGCTGAAAAGCCTTTTTATATGATTTTGCGCCTTTTTCTTTGGTACTATGCACACTTCAAATTCTCAGTCTCATTTCTTCAAAAACAACTTTTACCTTTTTGTTTGTTGTCATTGCATTTTGTTTGCCGAGTTTCGTTTATTAATTTGTTCCTGTATAATTCGTGTCAAGACGAGAGAAGAATATGAAAAGGCCCGGTCACATTTTTCATCCTCCGTTGTATAAATCGCTGCGACTATTAAATATTTGACATTGATACTATAATTCAACGTTAGTTCAAACTAGCCAGCTGTGAGAATTTCTCTTCATAACGTCTGAATTTGTCGGCGGTAATTTGATTTTCTCGGGTGAATATTTTGAAGTAATAGCCTCAGTAGATTTTCACAGACTCTAAAATTTTCGCAGTTGAAAATATAACAAAGTTTTAACTTTTTTGAAGATGTATTACAATTTATGTTTTTATTTGTATAAAAACTTTTTCACTATGCATACTCATTAGATTCTGTAAATTACAAAGTTTAGGTTTATTATGGTTTGTATTTCAAATATATTCTTTTACAAGGGCCTTTGAATATTTTTATTTAATTGCATAGTTGGATTGTACAAGATACAAAACAATGCAATGATAAGCAAGACAATGTTTAAAACTCTGTTAGGTACTCTTGTTTCTTCTCGGATATCAACAGACTTATTAAAAAACTTTTTTTTTGTTGATTCTTAATTCGAATTTTCTATAGAGAATTAGAATTTAGAATCTGCTAGTCAGTATTTCTTATTGTTTGGTAAAAAAGATTTTATACGTATCTAATGTACAAGGTTTTAGTTTCGAAAAGTTTCTTTAATTGTCTCTTTCCCCCAAACTAAGTTAATAAACAGTAAGTTAATAACAGTACCAAACTAAAAGGGGCGTGTTTAATAATAGAGGAAATGTTCGTTTGTAGCGTGGAAGTGGGTCGGGTATCGAACCGAATTACAAATGCTACCCACAGCTAAATGAAGCTGATTATTTTAACAATCTATGGTACGGTATTACTTCTATTAGTCCAAAAAATAAACGTTGGATTCAGCTTAAATTAGTGTTGAACATGCAATGTTTCAACTTTAATTAAATATTTTTTGTTTTTCATCTTCATAGAGTGGTATAATTTAAGTTAAGCTTCGTCCGAGTCTTTTCAAAAGTTGCCTTCAATTTTTTTCCGTTATGAATGGAACTTAAAAAATGCCGAACTTTTTGCAGACTGCAATCGTGCAATTAAGTGGCAAAGTCTTTTCGTAGAAGCACTTCAGTAATTAACTTAATTGTGGAAAGTCATAAATATTGTTTGCTGTTGGTTGGTATCACGAAGGCGCGCGTGGTATTCCCGACCCGAGCGGTCGGTGCCCCGTACGATCGTTAACCTCTCAAATGCGACTGCATTTAAGGGTTTACCTGCAACATCTAACCCTATTATATATTTTCCGGAAGAGCCGACGCCGTGCTATTTTCGTCTTTATGCCTTAAGACTCCGTCTCTTCAAATATAGGTCGTGAATAATAGAATGGGAGGACTGAACTATCTTAGTAAGGCGTGTCGCCTACTCCCTTTTTGGGATATAATGGTGAACTGTCACTGTTGTAAAGTATTATTTTTATTGCTCTGGTCCTTTTCATTTATTGTTGTTGTCTTGTTGTAGGTAGTATATGATATTATTGTTTAATTTATTTCTCGTCTTCACTAACTTAATTTAAGTACTACTATTACTATTGTTAAGGGTCTAAATCCTTAACAATAGTATTAGTAGCATGTACTTTTCTATATTTATTATTATTATCTATATTATATGTATGTCATTCTGTGACAAATAAACACTATTTCTTTCCCTCTTCTTTCTTTGATACGCAATGAATATATCTTACAGATTAAGGAGGATGGTAAAGTTGTTAAAAAAAGTCCTAATTCCACAAAAGTTTTCGTATTATTTATGTATGTTTTACCCGAGTATTGCTGCCATCAATTAGAACTTTAATACTCGTATTAAATACGAGTAGTTACTCGTATTAAATTATTAGGTATTTCGTAGAAAACAACAACCTAGGGAATATCGGTTTCTTTACCAATTACTTGGAGCTAAGTGCTTTTGTAATATGGTATCATGGAGTTTATGTCTTAGTTATTGAATTAGTCGATTGAGTGTGGTGGAGGTGTAGCGTTGTGTTAGAAAACCTTTTTCCTTGATTGTAAGCCTGTTTTAGTCCCGGAGAATTGGACGATTACGAGCTTATAAGTTTGGCGGTAAGAGTAATGATTTTTTATCAATTGTAACAACGGCATCGTTAAAATGTTTATTTATAGAATACAATGTGCAAATATTTAAATATTTATGTATACATACAACTTGTTTAAGCCTTGGATCTATCTGTAAAGTCTTAAGAAATCTGAAAAGAAAAATATATCTGAAGTTATTTTCATTAACAATAACTAAGGTCCTTGTTATTGATAAAACTTTTCTTGATCTTTATCAGACGGATCATCAAAAAACTTTACAAAGTGAAAACGTATTTTAGCGTCAGCATGGTCTTAACATGTATCTTACTTTTACTTACCTTTCTATTTCAAGTGCTATATGCCTAAAATCCAAACTAATATAAAAGCGAAAGTAACTCTCGTCTGTCTGTTACGTTCACACGCTTAAACGGGTGAAACGATTTAGGAGATAGTTTGAGACTGGGCAGGGGCTGGATATTAATGGCGTTAGTGTGTTCTCTTGGGATGACAAATCTTTTTTTACGAGGACGAAGCCGCGGGTAGAAGCTACCAAAAAACAAAATTTATTTTTATCAATTTATACTTTTTTTTTGCTTTAAATATCTATCCTTTAGATTTTTTTTCGCTCTTTTCAATTGAGAAATATATAAAAAATAAAAATAAAGTAGAACGTAAATCTCTGTGTTATTTTTATCCCCTGAAGGCTTAGTTACATTTTAAGCTGCACTAATATCGAGTCTGCTGGGCTCGGAGCTAAATGTAACACGATTGGCTATAGGGAATATAATGCAGTTAAGCCGTGGTGGTGTGGGTGTTATCTTTTTCAGGGATGACCTCTTGGTATATTTCAGAAATCGTGAGGCACTCATAATAGCCTAGGAACACTTCCTGCGATAAAATCCTAGTTAGGTACTTTCACCGCAGTTATGTTCAATATGTATATGTGCATGTATACTTACTAGTAATATTGCCTGAATCTCCATAAAAATAACTTAATAGCAAAAAAGATGAAGATATCTGCGATGAAGAATACACCGAAGATATAGATGGTGATCTATCTATCGCCGTGGAACGGAAAAAATGATCAGTATAATCAGACGAAAAGCGCTAGTTACGGCAGCATGGCTTCTTTGTATGGGATGAGACATCTTTATGATAGTATTATATAATCTGTGCCTGGAAGTAAAGCACGATATCTATCAATAATTCACCGCCTCGTCTAGGAATCGATGCATGTAATCTCTCACGAGCCGACTACAGTTGTAATTGCCAGAGTGAAATAAACTAGCCATGGCGGAAGTTGAAAGTTATCAGTTTCGTTACATAATTATGTTAATTAATTAATGCATTGTGGTTACGACCTCGACAACTCGTAAGTCGGGGCTGTAACCACCATGCATTATTTAAATAGGTCGCGGGTTCGAACTCAGGAAGGCACACTATTTTGTGTGATTTATTTCATTACCACTGCGCTAACACTGTAAAGGTAAATATCGTGAAGAAACCGGCATGTCCTCGAACTAAAAAGTCCTAATGCGCGTGGTGGATTACACAACTCCCCTCAAAGACAGTAGGCTGTACTTAGCAGGAGGGATCATTTTAAGCTGATAGCGCTTAAATACTTACTGATATCATATTCCATTGGTAATTAAAACATACCTTTCGAACGTCCCAATTATGTCGTACGTATGTAATCTAATATAAATTTCTATAATGCGATATCTCTTGTAATATGACAGGTGAAGTACTTCCATCAAAATCAATTAGTGGTGACAAGACGGCTTGGCGTTAATAGGCAACGGTTATTTTGAATAAATTATGAACCTAGTAGAAATAGGTGATATAAACTAGTGTTTAGTTATTAATAATGAAGGCCGGCGGCGGCGTAAACCTTGATAGGTCTGCTTGTCGGTTTTTAACCGACTTTCCAAAAAGGAGGAGGTTCTTTTTTTTTTTTTTTTTTGTGTATCTTCATCGATATATCCGTCAATTGTAAACCGTTTTTAAAATTCTTTTTTTGTTTGAAAGAGTATGTTTCGAAATTGGTCCCATTTTAATTTGGTGAAGGTCTGATGAAGAACTTCGGAGATATACAACAGAACTCCTTAATAAATAACGACAAAACTCTCGGGATTGCTGCAATCGCATGTCTGTTTATTGTTTATACCATTTCATAACATAACATCACGCCAGTACGCTCTCAAGGGGTACACAGATCTCTCATCAAAAAGTGAAAAATAAAAACTTTTTTGCAAAAAAATACTACCGACTTCCAAATGAAAAACTACAAAGTCAAAAATAACTTAATTTTTTAAGTCAGTGTCCATATCCCAAAAAAATGGTACCTACGAAAGACACCGACTTAAAAAATTAAGTTATTTTTCACTTTGTAGTTTTTCATTTGGAAGTCGGTAGATTTTTTTTGCAAAAAAGTTTTTAGTATCGGTAACGTTCGGGCAGTAAGCGGTGGAATTGCACAATTTAATTCCATCTAGCCTTTTACATCAATAGACTATGAGACGAACAGTGATGCGCTACTGTTACTTGATGGTTTGTTTGGTCTTTGGTGGAAGCTTTTAACCTTTTTCAGAATACTTTCATTCATTAAAATACATTCACATGTACAGTTAAGTAGTGTAATTCTCTGATGAAGTCTGTATTTCCTGATACATCTTGGAGGTCTTTATGTCAATAGTGAATAGGCCATTTCTAGGCAAGCGTGCTTGGTCATGGATGTGTTCTATCGCTTATCTGATATCTATATATCTATGAAGTGAGGTACTGGTTAAACGCGAGCTCATCAACAATAAAAAAAATACGGGCGATAATTTTTTTCCACCACCTTTTCTAATCAATACACATTGACTAAGAAATTCGTTTCATAAATATGAAGATTTAGACACAAGAATATAAAGTACTAGCTGACCCCCGCGGATTCGCTCCCGTCAAAATTATAGCCTATGTTATTTGGGAATAATGTAGCTTTCCATAGGTGAAAGTATTTTCAAAATCAGTCCAGTAGTTTTGGAGCCTATAAGGTACAAACAAACAAACAAAAAAATATTGCCTCTTTATAATATTGGTATAAAAAAAAATTACAAAATTACGTAGTTACATTAGTTACGAAATGATTTTTGTATAGATCATTATGTAACTGGCAGAATAATACTGAACCTGAAACCTCCCGAAAATGCGCACGTTGATTGTGTGTATATAGTCTGTGGTTTTTAGTCTGACCGTTTCTACTAAATTGTTATTGCAAAATAATTTGCATTTTATTAAGAAAGCTCTTCAGGTAGTGCAAAAATAATCATTCGTATCACGCATGAAAAGGCTTTATTTTAAAACTCGCTAGTATCCCATCGGCCATATTGGCTACATCGCTCGTGTTAAAATCTCGACTTTTTATGCTCGACACGAATTGTACTATTTTTGAATATTTGAACGATGTATTTCAATTTATTTTTCCCATGTCTCGTAATCATAGCAAATGCCGTGAATATATCGAATGTCATGATTTCAGAGCGATGACGGGCATTCGATTAAATATTTTTGTGTACTCTGCAAGCAAAAACAAACTCCAAAATATTTGCTTTTGAGGTACCATGATACCAACATACATGGTCGTGACGTTTCACTCAGCCTTCAACTTTTAAAAAGCTTGATTTTTCTACGAAAATATGGCGGTTGAAATGCTTTACCTATAGGCAGGTCGACAGATAGGCCTTTTATTTTATAAATTGCTGGTGCCTGTCCCAGGTGTAAATTCTCTTAAAGTAATGAAGTTTGTGTCAGAGGTTGACGATAAACCGATCGTTGGAAACGACAAGGTGCGAAAATATGAGCATATTGGCTCAAAGAAAATGTATTTGGGTTGAATAACAAATTTCTACCTGATTCATTGTTTGACCGCGGGCTTACAAACTTTGCTATTAACATTGTCAGGGAATTAGGAGTTGTTTCGGGTTTAAAAACGAAGTTAATGACAGCGGGAAATATTCACAGAAGGGAAGGGTTGGACCAAAAGTTTGAGAGATTTGATGTTTATAACTCAGTTGATGTTTACAAGCGACAAACAATTAGTAGACAAACCCCTTTTTTAATAAAACAAATAATCAAGTTACGCCAAAAGCAACATAAGTCTAACCATAGATACAGTTTTTAAGATACTTAAAGGCCACAGAGAGGATGCCTGGGTCCCAGCAGTTGGAACATTATGATGATGATGATAGCTAAACGATTGTAATATAAGGTATAATAAAAGGTAAAATGATTTTATTTTTGAAACCTAGATTTATAGTTAATGTAAATCTGAAATCGCCAACCCGCATTGAGCAAACGTGGTGATCAATGATCGTGCCTTCGCTGTGAGAGAAGAGGCCTTTTCCCTGTAGTGGGATAGTTACAAGTTGGTATTATTATTATTTTCTTGTTTGTAAAATGGTTTGTTGCTGATCCGGCCACGAAAACTCTTTCACTCACCGAGTGCTACAGGTAACGTTTTCTACCACCCAAAAATAACTCGGTTTCTGTGGGTTAACCTGTCAGCCAGTTAGCAGTAAAGTCACGGGAAAAAGCAGTTGTTTCTATACTATTTTACCTATACATAGAATTCCAGAAAAATTTATTGAACAAAAATTGATGATATTTGTTTAGGTACAACCTAACATTCTCAATCCCACACCAATTTTTCTCTCAGCTATGAAAAAAGAGGGTTCTCTTTTCAAATACCTATGTAAAAAAACGCACAAAGGATTAATTTATTCATAAGTACCTACAAAAGCTTTGGGAAATGTGGACCAAACATTTCCATAGACGACCAATCCGAGCCTAATATTCGACGTATCTTCAGTTATTGGTTATTCAGATGTAGGGTCAGGCAATCAAGTTTAATAACTCTGCAATCCGATCTGCGATTTGACCTTTTATGAATTCTAGGTGCTTTTTTAGCTTCATCATCAGCCTATTAATGTTCCCACTGCTGGGACACAGAGAGGGAATGGGCCGTTATCCACCACGCGGGCCCAGTGCGGGTTGGTGGATGTCACATGTCTTCGATTTTTTGGTTCTAGGACATGCCAGTTTCCTCACGATGTTTTCCTTCACCGTTTTAAGAGCAGTGGTGAAGAAATAATTTACACAAAGTAAAGCGCCTGTCTGGGCTCGAACCCACGATCTACAACTTGTAAGTCGCGGCCGATACCACTGGGCCACCACTGCTCTTTTTTAGGTTGGTTAGGTTGACCTAACCAACCTAAAAAAGAGAGAAGAGAGAGATTAACCAAGATTTTATTTTGAAAACTTACTTATCTATGAAAGTCTTATATTAATGTATAAATGGATTATGTAACATTGTTGGAAATTATTTTGTTGTTTGTTTTATCAACTTGGTTAACAAAAGGTATGAACCCTATTAGAATTGAATTGCAAAATGTAAAAAGAAATAACACATAATATCACTTTTAATCAACAGAAAAGTAAACAAATCTTGCCTTGAAACAAACAAAACATAATATCACTCCTGAATTGCCTAAAGAGTTAAGCAGAGAAGTTATAGATACTCCACTGTCTAACAGTGGAGTATCTATAACACACTTATATATTATATAACACACTGATTTGAACTTTATATTCCCTGTAAAATACGTAAGTTTATTGGATCTTTTCTGAATAAACAGCCTATGTTTGTCGAAGGTCGCCGGAAACATGTCTACGATTATCTTCGCAAACTTTCCTATAAGTATCCACGCAAAATGCTGTAGGAACCATTCTAAAGTATCAAAAGACAAACTGCTGTTAGATACAAAACAACTATCCTTTTTTACCGCCTTTAAAAATAAGAAGGTAATCAATTCGACACGTATGTATGTAATATTGATGGAACTGCACAATATTCACATATGTTATTCTATGTGAGCTTCTACACACGTGTGCCAAATTGTGCCAATTCATAAGTGTAACTACTTATCGGATCGTGATCATTCTGTGTGATATTGTATTGAATTGGATATCTATCAACTTAGGGAATAGTGCACTGAAAAAAATAAGCGGTAAAAACAATCGAAAAAACATTGAACTGTACTGCTTTAAACAGTAAAATATGAGCCTAACGTTCAAAGCAGTAACTTTTAATGAGCCGAAAACAGTAAAAGCTTGACAATAAATTTTAATGTTTCAAACATTAAAAAAAAATTAATGTTTAAGACAGTATTTTTTTTTAATGTTTTGAAACATTAAAAAAAACTAATGTTTTAAACATTAAAAAAAAATTAATGTTTAAGACAGTAATTTTTTTTAATGTTTGAAACATTTAAAAAAAATAATGTTTTAAACATTAAAAAAACTTTAATGTTTTAATACTCTTTAAAACAGTAAAAAATAATGTGCGTACACAGTAGCGGGTACTGTAAGTGCACAGTTACAGGTAACGTTTAGGATAGTACTTTTTAATGTGCGTGCACAGTAGCGAGTAATGAATTTCACAGTTGCATTTAACGAGAAGGATAGTACTTTCTAATGTGCATGCACAATAGCTGGTAATGAGCTTCACAGTTACATTTAACGAAAGGGTAGTACTTTTTAATGTGCATGCACAGTAGCGGGTAATGCATTTCACAGTTGAAGGTAACGGAAAGGGTAGTACTTTTTAATGTGCGTGCACAGTAGCGGGTAATGAGTTTCATAGTTGCACCTAACGAGAAGGATAGTACTTTCTAATGTGCATGCACAATAGCTGATAATGAGCTTCACAGATACATTTAACGAGAAGGGTAGTACTTTTTAATGTGCATGCTCAGTAGCGGGTAATGAGTTTCACAGTTGCATTTAATAAGAAGGATAGTACTTTCTAATGTGCATGCACAATAGCTGGTAATGAGCTTCACAGATACATTTAACGAGAAGGGTAGTACTTTTTAATGTGCGTGCACAGTAGCGGATAATGAGTTTCACAGTTTCATTTAACGAGAATGATAGTACTTTTTAATGCGCATGCACAGTAGCTGGTAATGAGTTTCAAAATTGCACCTAACGAGAAGGATAGTACTTTTTAATGTGCATTCACAGTAGCGGGTAATGAATTGCACAGTTAAAAGTAACGAGAAGGATAGTACTTTTTAATGTGCATGCACAGTAGCGGGTAATGAGTTATACAGTTACAGGTAACGTGAAGGATAGTACTTTTTAATATGCATGCACATTAAAAAGTACTATTATTCACGTTACTTGTAACTGGGCACTAACCGTACCCGCAACTGCATACACATAAAAATATTATCCTTCACATTACCTGTAACTGAGCAAGTACAGTAGCGAGTACTGCACGTGTACAGTAGCAGGTATCGTGAAATAAAAAAAAATGTTCTTTAGGACATTTATTTTAAAATAATCACACGTATTAAAGTAGTAAAATTCTTATATTTACTACAAAATAAATGGAAAACCAACCAACATATTTACACTTAGATAATTTAAAGATAATTATTATTAAAGGTCTATCTATTCATGATACACAAAATCTCTTAAGGGGTCATTGTACTCATCATTATGAACAGCTTTTATTACTATGGGACAAAACCCTGAATCGCGAAAAAAAAAACTGCTTTTCCATACATTTTGACGAGTTATTGCGAACATTATTGTAGAGAACAGCTGATTTTTTTTTTCGTGATTCAGGGTTTGGTCTTGTAGTAAAAGTTGTTCGTAACGATGAGTACAATGACCTATTAAGAGATTTCGTGTATGAACAGATAGACCTTATATGTACATAGTCATTTCAGTCCAAAATGTAAGTACAATATTTATAATTAAGTAAAATACCAAAACAATATTATATCGAATATATTTAGAATTAAGTAAATTGAAACAAGGTTCTATAGTCTTAAGGGTAATTGCTACTGAACTTAGTCTGAAAATAATCATACATATTAAACTTGTAAAATTCTTATATTTACCACAAAATAAATGGAAAACAAACCCAAATATTTACACATAAATAACTTAAACATAATATGTTATATACACATCGTCAATTGTCAACGAGTGTTGTTGTGTTTTTAATACGTTGATCTTTATACCTAAAATTTAATTTAAAACTTGTTATAATCACAATAGTCCAAAATTTAAGTACAAATATTATAATTAAGTAAAATACCCAAACAATATAATATCCAAAATATTTAGAATTAAGTAAATTATAACAAGGTTCGAGTCAAGGGTAACTGCTACTAAACTTAGTCTGAAAAAAATCTTATATTTACCACAGAATAAATGGAAAACAAGCCAAAATATTTACACTTAGATAATTTAAAGATACATAAATTATATAAGGTCTATCTATTCATACACTCATTGTACTTACTCATCATTAAGAACAACTTTTACTATTGGACCAAACCCAGAATCGCGATAAAAAAAATTAGGTGTTACAATATTATGTTCGCATTAACTCGTCAAAATGTATGGAACAGCTGATTTGATGATGATTTTTCGCCATTCAGGGTTTGGTCCCATAGTAAAAGTTGTTCGTAATGATGAGTACAATGATCCCTTAAGAAATTTCGTGTATGAACAGATAGACCTTATACAGGGTGGCCGGAACATTGACGTCCAAAAATTAAATTTCGGTCCCTCGTATTGTGGGGTATGGAATTAAAGAGGTGATACGACCGGAAACAATTGCCTTCTACGCAGTGATATTGTTCAAACCTGTGGTGCTGATGAAAAACTTGGAAATGCACTTTTAACGCTCGTACGTTTATGACAACAGTATTACAAATAAAACAGGTAACCATTTTTACTCAGCAGACATACTACAATCACTCAATAAACTTAGGACAGACGATGAAACTCTGTTTTTTGAAATAACATTTGCAGAAAACTTGTAAATGGCCCTTTCTAAGAATTGCAAGATCGGTAAACATTCACTAGGATACTCTAAATTAAGAGCCCATATAATTTTAAAACATGTATCCACTGTTTTGCAGATGTTTGGCAATTCGTAGAGAATATCATCAACAACAACGTAACGTGCTATTATATTTTTCAATGGACCTGCAACTATCATATAAGGTTGGATGGTCAATCCCAAAGACTTGTACCTGTCGTGTCGCTTCAATCGCTCTTCCAAGACTTGTCTTTGCTCTTCAACATGCAATATAAAGCTTTGACGCACTTCTGCAGCGGAGATTCTCTTCTTTTTTAAGTGAACAGGTCCAATTATGTGGGGAATAAGGAGTAATACAGCGAGAACGCTCGTTTCAGGAGCTTGATCTGTCAAGCAACAAGAACAAAAATTAGTTACTGTTATTTTTAATAATCATTTTTAGTAATCCATGAATTTCACTGATATTTTTAAGTGTCTGGAAATGAATGTTAAATCTACCTACATTACACTATAACATCTACTGTAAACCCATGAAAATCAATAAATATATTGAATTGAATTGATTATTTTGACTTTGAAATTGGCAGGGCTCCGACCAACCAAAATTTTATCTAGACTAGAATGATTCATTTAATTGAAGCATGGTATTGAAAGAGGTGTATATAACTCTTTTGGGTGGCTAGGCAGTTAGTTATACGACGGTATTTATTAAGCGGCTAGAAATAGTCCAGCCAAATAAATGATTGACACGTTACTTTATTTGGTGGAACTATACTACGAGTATCGCAAACTCACCTTGCACTAGTTTCTTAAGTTCCTCTTCAAATGGTGATCGTCTTGATAAGGTTTTAGATATATTGAGTAATTTGCTCTTTAGTAACGGTAGTTTATCATCTAATGAATGTTCATTTTCAGGATACCAGTGATTGAAGTCAGCAGTGAGCTGAAATAAATTGATGTAGTTTGAGAAACCTTAAAAGTTTACGACTAAAGTAATACATTAAGAACTCATAGTAGGTAGTGAAAAAATTTACCAATTCATGTCCCCAAGAGCGCTTCAAACATGGGAATTCTTGGATATAAGACTCTTTTTCATTTGAGAGAACACGTTGCTTCCGATACAGGTTGGTGCTTTGCCACTTTTCTGCACACAAGGCATAATTATCAGAAGAGCAACGTAACCACTCCAGGCACTCCTCTTCCTCTTGCGTGATGGATATTTTATTACTATGTAAACTAACACTGTTACATGTAGATGTAGACGGTTCTGGAGTTAACGTCTTCTCTAGAGAGCGTCGTGCTCGCGGTTGATACACTTTTTGTCTTCGGTACTTGGCTTTTAAATTTACCACTGCGTCGTAGAGCCGGCCGTGAGCTCGTTGTATTCCAGCTTTTGGTTTGGTGTAATAACAATGTAGATTTTCTGAAGGAAATAACCGTTCTGAAAAGAAAAACAACAACAAAATATAAAAACATAAGCCACCAAAAGAAGTATAATCCATTAAAAGTGAAAGTGAAGCTTACTTACTTATCTCGCTAAGCCAACTTAAATATATATCAGCAGTTACATTTGACCTGGGGTCATGTCTAAGAATTTCCTTTGAAATTACTCGTACTAATATTTTTCTAAATTGTTCTCCCAATGACTTTTCTTGATCATGTTGAAGTAGCAGTTGACCACCTGGAGTAGTTGCCAAGAGCAAAGCAAGATCCTAAAAATAAAAACATGTCACCAATCGTCTTATATAGTTTTATACAGGATGTTTAGAAGCTAGGTATAACGCTCATAATGCTCCAAATGGTGTCAACTATCACACCTGGCTTTGCATCCAGCTTCCAAACATCCTGTATTATTGTATAAGCATAAATTAACTAAAAAGTTTAGTGTGTATCTTCAAATTCTACCTAACTTAGAAAAAAATTAGATACTGAAAAGATGTGTTACTCAAAAATGCACAGTGTATAAGTAATAGAAATCTATTTTCGTTTGTGTACATTATCCAGGATCTCAATGTATTACACTTTTTTTTTATACTTACAAGTCGAATAGCTAATCTCCTTTTTTGGAGTTGGTTAAAAATAGGGGATAGGGGATGGTGAGTTGATATTACCATGTGTACCGACCAGGCGACTGGTTGTGGTGATTTTGCAGTACAAATAAAACTACTTACAAAATTGGCATGTGAAGACACAGAAGATCGTGATGAGATGCTAGGTGACGCTGGAAGGGATTTGATTAGACTCGTGCCTTAATGCCCTCACTTGCGCATCATCTAATAATTTTAAAGCTAACGCGTCTACTTCGTTTTCTGAAAACAGTAAGATAAAAAACTTACAACAATACACATTCTTTATACTCCTTAACACATACACCCTTAAATCATTTAAGTGTGTCAATAGTAGCATGCTTTTGTACTGGAGGTTTAAATTGAATGTATTTTTTAATGATGTATTATTATGACTGAACGTTCTATGTGCATGCATAGCTTAACTCCGCCCCTAATGCCGGGAATATACGTCAGTTTTTTTCATCACAGTCTGATCTGGCCTCATCTGGCCATTCGGAAACAAAATCTGACGTGTATTTCCAGCCCATTTTGAACTGTCTGACCTTGATTTACAGTATTTTTAAGCACAAACAGAAACATTCTAAGCAAAGACACCATAACCACAACACAATGATCACTACTTATTAGAAAACTAAGTCCTCCGCCGCGTCTGTCTGTCTTTTCGCGATAAACCAAGAATAATAAACGATTTTCATGCTGTATTCACCAACGGATAGAGTGATTCTCGAGGAAGGTTTTAGTATATAATGTGAAGCGGGCGGGCGGGCCCCGGGCATCAGCTAGTATTGAATAAAGTACCTCCTGTTTTACACTCCGTCGATAAAACGCCACAGTTTTGCACTAATTGGTTTCGCATCAAGTCACACTAGTCATGAAAAAGAAATTCAATTCAAATTATTACATAATGAAGGGTGAACAGTTTTTTAACGATACCTACCTAGTACGCGGAAAGCGCCGTAACCTTCGGGTAACTTCGTATTCTCAACGGCGAGCGGTCGAGCGCGAGCGTTAGAGTCCGTCCAACGAAAGAAGTCGCATAAGCCGCATCGCGAAGGCGCTAGTTTCTATGCGACCTCTAACAAATCTTGTTAGTTCCATGTATTTCCGCGGGACTTTTTTCGTTGAACGCATTCTATGAACTACTGGGCCGCCGCACCCGCCGCACTGGGTATGACGTCATACCCGATGTAAATACGATTTAAGTTCGGCGCGTAGCTCGACATTATTATACCTATCGGGTACGGACCGGGTCTCAGCTGTACATACGCGGTCTGCGTACTGGTAAATTCATACTGGGTTTTTATACCTGTACCAGTAAATACGCATCATCCCTAGCCAAAACCTTGCTAAGTTACGTTCCGATAACTATAATGAATGTCACATTTATATTTAACGAGAAGGCTAGTACATTTTAATGTCATTTTTTTCAAGATGGCTACGATTACACAATAATTATGTAGTACCTACAATCATGATTTATCTCAATATTAAACACATATTACATCTGTCATTAGCAATGCCACACAAACTAACAATATAGAGGTAAACTATTTAATTAACCAAAACCGTTTTTCCTTAAAATTTTCAAATGGAACTTCTTTGAATGTTCAAGTTTTTGTGTGGCTAGGTTTATTATAGAATATACCTAGCCACACAAAAACTTGAACAAATCATTCAAAATTACTTATATGAATAGTCATATATAATAATTTAGAATGAGCTGTCCTTTCGTAAGTATTTCCATTTCAGTAACATAACGGTCTTATTTATGAAATGATTTAAGCATTCCTAGATAAACCTATTTAAGTAGGTAACATAGTTCATAAAATGGCTTACCTCTAAATACATCAATGTATTTTTGAAATCCCCATTCCCTGAGGAGCTTCGCTGTGGTCTCAATCTCGTCACCCATGATAGATTCTTCAATTTAATCAAATAGACGATTACACTGCAGCCACAACCATTTTTTTTTCTGTGCACGTATGTACGCGTAGCTGTCACAAGATTCAAATGAAAGAAATAAATATATTGGCGCCGGCGGCCGGCGGGGAACGTTAACGGTGTTGCCAACAGTTAGGGCGTTTGTGCACTACAAGGAATTTTACTGTCCGGCAGTCCGATTATTTACGATCGATCGATTTATTTTCTCATCATCCTTGTACTGTACTCAAAATTGGTATTTTATTTTAACTTCCTTTACTAACATAATTTAAGTACTTACTAATACTACCGATGGGTTTAATTTAAGGAAAAATCGAAAAATTGTATGTCGTTTTTGTGGCGAATAAACACTTTTTCTTTCTTTCTTTCTTCTTTCTTATTAAAGAATGCATTTTTTAAAGTACTGACATCCGTATACGGGGCAGTACCAATCGATAAACAGGTAAATCTGTTCATAGTGTCCATGATGTCTTCGAATTCGTCGGACGATGAGTTTTTTCTCCTCGAAAGGGTTCATTAAAAAAAAAGGACAATAAACAAAGACATAAAAATAAAACATCTAAAGACACAGATTACACATACATACAAAGTTCAACACACACACAACACATACACACAAAGAAAACACAAACATAAAAAGTTCGATGAATCCATGATAATATAGTTATTATATAATATTAATTACTAATCTCCTCCCAATATTTGTCAATCATATTTTTGTTGCTGTATAATTTGTGTCTTTTGTCCCACAATGGTGGCTTAGCAAAAACCAATGCTATTAAAACTTCGCAATCCAAATCACCAAACACCACCAGAAAACCACTAACGAAAAACTGCCCTACTCTCATAGTTGCAAAATTTACCACTAAACAATTTTTAGTTATTATGAAAAAAAACAATAAGTAGAAATAATCATTGGTTTCTTTTATGATTACGTAATACTAACAATCAATAAATCAATATTATTATTTTAACTACTAAAACCCCGGATCGAAACCACCAGTTTTAGTGGAAAATCCACTAGGTTGGCAACACAAATTGCCGAAACAGACGTGATCACGTGACGTTTACCCAAGAAAGAAGCGAGTTTCGACTTGTTCTATTTTGGTCATTGAGATAGGAAATATATGGAGGCGCCGCGATGTTCTATACATACATTAGCTTATACAAATATGAGTGAAATACGATACAGAATGTGAAACATCGTTTTGTTTCATTCTTTCTAATGTAGTAAACGTATTTGATGAAAGAGACAACAATATTTCAGTTGTTGCTCATTATGGCAACATTTTGTTATGACTTTTAGTGACGGTTGTAGGTACGTGCCATATTCGCCATTTTATGAGACGAATTTTGTGGTTGTGTTCGTGGTAGTCCTGCTGTCAAATGGTTGTTTACATATTGTATTATTGAGATTTGTAAGTGTGTGTGTGTTGCTTGATTGACACAACCTTAGAATCGGCGGCTATTTTATGAGACATTTTGAGGTTTAGGTAGGCACGTTTTTTTCGTAGGTATTTCCAGTCCATATTATTTAGTATGTCTATGATTTTGGTTCAATCAAGCAGTTCTTTTTAATGTCAAGACAGTAATTTTAATCGTTTGAAATTCATCGTTAGGTATAAACAATCAGTTTTCAATTTACATATTTAACTCGTTGCAAACAAATCGAAGTTAGGTTCAAATTCAATCTATTTAACTCGTTGCCAACAAATCGAAGTTAGGTTCAAATTCAATCAGTTCAGTCGCATTATCATCTCAGCGACAATCAATGTCAAAAATGTATGACAATTGATTGTATTTAAGTACTTACCTACTTAGTCGGTAACGAAAGTGAAAGGAGTCTTTTTTTAGGGTTCCGTAGCCAAATGGTTACTATGGAATCTTTATAGATCCGTCCATGATCAGTTAGTTTTATTTTGTTATCTTTTATCTCTTATTACAGAGATAGATACGATTAATGCGTTATCCTTTGCAAAGTTTTGTTAAATGCCTACAGTTACTTTCACTACACTCCGATATATATTCGATCTGGTTTTAAATCCCTATGTACTTTATAATTGCTGTAAATCCTAAAATAATATTAATGTGGACACTCTACAAGGAATTCATTCAGGCTTATTATTGCAAAGAAAGTGAAACTTATTACGAGATTTTAAAAATTAAGAAATAATGAAAACTGGGGATAATGCGATTTCTTTTGATGCTTGATTCACCTTACTTCGATTCATGATATTCATAAATAACTTTGATAGCCAGAAGCAGATATAAATGACACACGAAAAAACTACCTAAGTAGGCATAGGTGTAAATTAATTAACCGTTAATAACTAACACCATTGGCCATAGGTTTAACAGTACGGAATAAAATACTTTCTCACATAACATTGATTACTGATAACCTTGACCTTACACTGCACACATTCTCCATACAAGCAAGAGGTCAACTCTAAGTGGTTGACACGTTAGGCGCAGGTCACACTGTGAGCTTAGCTAACTTTGCAAAGCCTAGCTTATTTTAGAGTCAGCCAGGAGCTAACATAACAACATGTGAAATGCCAACAGTGATGTTAACTTACGAGTTCCAATTAATTTTGTTTTGGTCTTGGTTATCAAAACAAAACTGTCTAGCCTCTTTACACGCAGGTCGGGAAGAGGAGCTTCATTAGAATTCAATGTTGGAAACTAGAGTTTACTATGTTATACTACTTGTAGGTTGACCTGCGGGGCGAGCATGGCCTACTGTACCATGCTTGAGTCACACATTTTTATCACAGTTTGGGAGCAAAAACCGTGACAAAATGCGTGTCTCCAGCCTATCACAGAGGTCGTGCTCGACCGCGATGTGAAGGTTGCGGGGCTCCGCTGGATGCGGGACTGGTCAATGCTTGGTGGAGGTCCATGTCCAGCAGTGAACGTCTTTCGGCTAATATGATGATGACGATTAGTTTTAACGATCAAACCATTACAATTTTCTGCCACATCACGTTAACTTTTTGTCAAACCATGATCAGTTAGTTTTAATGTGCTATCTGTTAAATGAAATGTTTTATTTGATTAGTTTTAACGATCAAACCATTACAATTTACTGCCACATCACGTTAACTTTTTGTCGAACCATGATCAGTTAGTTTTAATGTGCTATCTGTTAAATGAAATGTTTTATTCGATTAGTTTTAACGATCAAACCATTACAATTTACTGCCACATAACGTTAACTTTTGTCGAACCATGATCAGTTAGTTTTAATGTGCTATCTGTTAAATGAAATGTTTTATTTGATTAGTTTTAACGATCAAACCATTACAATTTACTGCCACATCACGTTAACTTTTCGTCGAACCATGATCAGTTAGTTTTAATGTGCTATCTGTTAAATGAAATGTTTTATTCGATTATTTTTAACGATCAAACCATTACAATTTACTGCCACATAACGTTAACTTTTGTCGAACCATGATCAGTTAGTTTTAATGTGCTATCTGTTAAATGAAATGTTTTATTTGATTAGTTTTAACGATCAAACCATTACAATTTACTGCCACATCACGTTAACTTTTTGTCGAACCATGATCAGTTAGTTTTAATGTGCTATCTGTTAAATGAAATGTTTTATTCAATTAGTTTTAACGATCAAACCATTACAATTTACTGCCACATAACGTTAACTTTTGTCGAACCATGATCAGTTAGTTTTAATGCGCTATCTGTTAAATTAAATGTTTTATTCGATTAGTTTCAACGATCAAACCATTAAAATTCGCTGCCACATAACGTTAACTGTTTTTCGAATCATGATCAGTCAGTTTTAACGTTCAATCATTAAACGTTACTGTTTTGCTTTTTAATGTTTTACAAACATTCATTTTTACTGTAAAAAGTCAGTAAATCTTAATGTTATAGCTTTAATGTGCGGTAGTAACATTTTATTTTTTTCAGTGTGCAAATTTCATTAAAATCGGTCCATCAGTTTTCAAGATATGGAGCATACAACCGAACTCCTTAGCGAAAAACAGCACGAATGTCAATATTAGGTTATTATGGGTATTCGCATTATGTTACTAAAAGAGTTATGAATATAAATGTGGATGGATGGAGAGGGAGGGGACCGCCAAAGAGAAGATGGATGGACTGTGTGAGGAGTGATATGATAGAAAAGGGAGTCAGTGATGGCGTGATGGGGAACAGGACGGTGTGGAAGAAGAAAATGTGTTGCGCCGACCACAAGGAACATGTCGAAAAATAATAAAAACCAAAGACACCGACTTCCGTAACGAAAATTATTTGGCACTTTTTAGTGTTTTGCTTTTTGCTACTTTGTTGCCCATCAATTGAAAGTAAGCTTGTTTACGCGAAAATATTTTTTTTGGAAAATACTGTAGAACATATAAATGATGGAAGACATAAATTTACTTCAGTGAAGTCCAGTAACATTTCTCCATCACTGTCAGCCGTAAACAAGGTGTTACGTCACAATAACGAACAATACCGCAAGTCTAGCTTTTACATTAATTGTAACTTCAAAACACGTATCTCATACCAGAAGGAAAACTTTTGCGGTAGAACAAAAATTTTCTTAGGTATAGTTTTTCTTTAGCGAACTGTACTAATATAATTCTGTGAAGCCTGATACTTACAAGTATATCATTATGACTTTTCCTATTTAGTATGTTAATAGAAAATTCATCATTTTCTATTAAGATACCAACTATCTACTATCTAGATTTTATATCTATCGGTACTATCGACAAGTTTGACTCTTATGTCATACTCGTAAGCGTATTTTAATACAAATATTCTTACCACACGCTTTTCTAATAAGTTGTAGGTATCTAGCATTTATCTAAGTACATATTATATAATTGAGAAGTTACAACAATTTATTTCAACGGTGCTGCATTTGGCGAATTGTACTAGGTAGATATATTGCTCGAATATAAACTTTTCACAGAAAAACCGAGTAGCTTTTGTTGAAGTGACGTAAAACCAACATACTGTATATTTATACTTGTTGCTTTGTTTCCCACTTAAGGGAAAAGCCTGTACGAAATACACATCTTTTTACCCGTTTTAAGCATAATGTAACGTTTGAAGTGTGTTTTCAGAATTATATTTGGGGCATACCTCCTCGCCTTTTACTTGGAAACAATGAAATTATAAATATCCTTGCTTTAGACAGGTACACGAATTTCATATTTTCAAACGTTGCTGGGGTTTCGAATAAGGTACTAAGAATAAAACTAAAAGCTGAAGGACCAGTGTTTTGCTACACTGAAAAAAATAAGCGGTAAAAACAATCGAAAAAACATTGAACTGTACTGCTTTAAACAGTAAAATATGAGCCTAACGTTCAAAGCAGTAACTTTTAATGAGCCGAAAACAGTAAAAGCTTGACAATAAATTTTAATGTTTCAAACATTAAAAAAAAATTAATGTTTAAGACAGTATTTTTTTTTAATGTTTTGAAACATTAAAAAAAACTAATGTTTTAAACATTAAAAAAAAATTAATGTTTAAGACAGTAATTTTTTTTAATGTTTGAAACATTTAAAAAAAATAATGTTTTAAACATTAAAAAAACTTTAATGTTTTAATACTCTTTAAAACAGTAAAAAATAATGTGCGTACACAGTAGCGGGTACTGTAAGTGCACAGTTACAGGTAACGTTTAGGATAGTACTTTTTAATGTGCGTGCACAGTAGCGAGTAATGAATTTCACAGTTGCATTTAACGAGAAGGATAGTACTTTCTAATGTGCATGCACAATAGCTGGTAATGAGCTTCACAGTTACATTTAACGAAAGGGTAGTACTTTTTAATGTGCATGCACAGTAGCGGGTAATGCATTTCACAGTTGAAGGTAACGGAAAGGGTAGTACTTTTTAATGTGCGTGCACAGTAGCGGGTAATGAGTTTCATAGTTGCACCTAACGAGAAGGATAGTACTTTCTAATGTGCATGCACAATAGCTGATAATGAGCTTCACAGATACATTTAACGAGAAGGGTAGTACTTTTTAATGTGCATGCTCAGTAGCGGGTAATGAGTTTCACAGTTGCATTTAATAAGAAGGATAGTACTTTCTAATGTGCATGCACAATAGCTGGTAATGAGCTTCACAGATACATTTAACGAGAAGGGTAGTACTTTTTAATGTGCGTGCACAGTAGCGGATAATGAGTTTCACAGTTTCATTTAACGAGAATGATAGTACTTTTTAATGCGCATGCACAGTAGCTGGTAATGAGTTTCAAAATTGCACCTAACGAGAAGGATAGTACTTTTTAATGTGCATTCACAGTAGCGGGTAATGAATTGCACAGTTAAAAGTAACGAGAAGGATAGTACTTTTTAATGTGCATGCACAGTAGCGGGTAATGAGTTATACAGTTACAGGTAACGTGAAGGATAGTACTTTTTAATATGCATGCACATTAAAAAGTACTATTATTCACGTTACTTGTAACTGGGCACTAACCGTACCCGCAACTGCATACACATAAAAATATTATCCTTCACATTACCTGTAACTGAGCAAGTACAGTAGCGAGTACTGCACGTGTACAGTAGCAGGTATCGTGAAATAAAAAAAAATGTTCTTTAGGACATTTATTTTAAAATAATCACACGTATTAAAGTAGTAAAATTCTTATATTTACTACAAAATAAATGGAAAACCAACCAACATATTTACACTTAGATAATTTAAAGATAATTATTATTAAAGGTCTATCTATTCATGATACACAAAATCTCTTAAGGGGTCATTGTACTCATCATTATGAACAGCTTTTATTACTATGGGACAAAACCCTGAATCGCGAAAAAAAAAACTGCTTTTCCATACATTTTGACGAGTTATTGCGAACATTATTGTAGAGAACAGCTGATTTTTTTTTTCGTGATTCAGGGTTTGGTCTTGTAGTAAAAGTTGTTCGTAACGATGAGTACAATGACCTATTAAGAGATTTCGTGTATGAACAGATAGACCTTATATGTACATAGTCATTTCAGTCCAAAATGTAAGTACAATATTTATAATTAAGTAAAATACCAAAACAATATTATATCGAATATATTTAGAATTAAGTAAATTGAAACAAGGTTCTATAGTCTTAAGGGTAATTGCTACTGAACTTAGTCTGAAAATAATCATACATATTAAACTTGTAAAATTCTTATATTTACCACAAAATAAATGGAAAACAAACCCAAATATTTACACATAAATAACTTAAACATAATATGTTATATACACATCGTCAATTGTCAACGAGTGTTGTTGTGTTTTTAATACGTTGATCTTTATACCTAAAATTTAATTTAAAACTTGTTATAATCACAATAGTCCAAAATTTAAGTACAAATATTATAATTAAGTAAAATACCCAAACAATATAATATCCAAAATATTTAGAATTAAGTAAATTATAACAAGGTTCGAGTCAAGGGTAACTGCTACTAAACTTAGTCTGAAAAAAATCTTATATTTACCACAGAATAAATGGAAAACAAGCCAAAATATTTACACTTAGATAATTTAAAGATACATAAATTATATAAGGTCTATCTATTCATACACTCATTGTACTTACTCATCATTAAGAACAACTTTTACTATTGGACCAAACCCAGAATCGCGATAAAAAAAATTAGGTGTTACAATATTATGTTCGCATTAACTCGTCAAAATGTATGGAACAGCTGATTTGATGATGATTTTTCGCCATTCAGGGTTTGGTCCCATAGTAAAAGTTGTTCGTAATGATGAGTACAATGATCCCTTAAGAAATTTCGTGTATGAACAGATAGACCTTATACAGGGTGGCCGGAACATTGACGTCCAAAAATTAAATTTCGGTCCCTCGTATTGTGGGGTATGGAATTAAAGAGGTGATACGACCGGAAACAATTGCCTTCTACGCAGTGATATTGTTCAAACCTGTGGTGCTGATGAAAAACTTGGAAATGCACTTTTAACGCTCGTACGTTTATGACAACAGTATTACAAATAAAACAGGTAACCATTTTTACTCAGCAGACATACTACAATCACTCAATAAACTTAGGACAGACGATGAAACTCTGTTTTTTGAAATAACATTTGCAGAAAACTTGTAAATGGCCCTTTCTAAGAATTGCAAGATCGGTAAACATTCACTAGGATACTCTAAATTAAGAGCCCATATAATTTTAAAACATGTATCCACTGTTTTGCAGATGTTTGGCAATTCGTAGAGAATATCATCAACAACAACGTAACGTGCTATTATATTTTTCAATGGACCTGCAACTATCATATAAGGTTGGATGGTCAATCCCAAAGACTTGTACCTGTCGTGTCGCTTCAATCGCTCTTCCAAGACTTGTCTTTGCTCTTCAACATGCAATATAAAGCTTTGACGCACTTCTGCAGCGGAGATTCTCTTCTTTTTTAAGTGAACAGGTCCAATTATGTGGGGAATAAGGAGTAATACAGCGAGAACGCTCGTTTCAGGAGCTTGATCTGTCAAGCAACAAGAACAAAAATTAGTTACTGTTATTTTTAATAATCATTTTTAGTAATCCATGAATTTCACTGATATTTTTAAGTGTCTGGAAATGAATGTTAAATCTACCTACATTACACTATAACATCTACTGTAAACCCATGAAAATCAATAAATATATTGAATTGAATTGATTATTTTGACTTTGAAATTGGCAGGGCTCCGACCAACCAAAATTTTATCTAGACTAGAATGATTCATTTAATTGAAGCATGGTATTGAAAGAGGTGTATATAACTCTTTTGGGTGGCTAGGCAGTTAGTTATACGACGGTATTTATTAAGCGGCTAGAAATAGTCCAGCCAAATAAATGATTGACACGTTACTTTATTTGGTGGAACTATACTACGAGTATCGCAAACTCACCTTGCACTAGTTTCTTAAGTTCCTCTTCAAATGGTGATCGTCTTGATAAGGTTTTAGATATATTGAGTAATTTGCTCTTTAGTAACGGTAGTTTATCATCTAATGAATGTTCATTTTCAGGATACCAGTGATTGAAGTCAGCAGTGAGCTGAAATAAATTGATGTAGTTTGAGAAACCTTAAAAGTTTACGACTAAAGTAATACATTAAGAACTCATAGTAGGTAGTGAAAAAATTTACCAATTCATGTCCCCAAGAGCGCTTCAAACATGGGAATTCTTGGATATAAGACTCTTTTTCATTTGAGAGAACACGTTGCTTCCGATACAGGTTGGTGCTTTGCCACTTTTCTGCACACAAGGCATAATTATCAGAAGAGCAACGTAACCACTCCAGGCACTCCTCTTCCTCTTGCGTGATGGATATTTTATTACTATGTAAACTAACACTGTTACATGTAGATGTAGACGGTTCTGGAGTTAACGTCTTCTCTAGAGAGCGTCGTGCTCGCGGTTGATACACTTTTTGTCTTCGGTACTTGGCTTTTAAATTTACCACTGCGTCGTAGAGCCGGCCGTGAGCTCGTTGTATTCCAGCTTTTGGTTTGGTGTAATAACAATGTAGATTTTCTGAAGGAAATAACCGTTCTGAAAAGAAAAACAACAACAAAATATAAAAACATAAGCCACCAAAAGAAGTATAATCCATTAAAAGTGAAAGTGAAGCTTACTTACTTATCTCGCTAAGCCAACTTAAATATATATCAGCAGTTACATTTGACCTGGGGTCATGTCTAAGAATTTCCTTTGAAATTACTCGTACTAATATTTTTCTAAATTGTTCTCCCAATGACTTTTCTTGATCATGTTGAAGTAGCAGTTGACCACCTGGAGTAGTTGCCAAGAGCAAAGCAAGATCCTAAAAATAAAAACATGTCACCAATCGTCTTATATAGTTTTATACAGGATGTTTAGAAGCTAGGTATAACGCTCATAATGCTCCAAATGGTGTCAACTATCACACCTGGCTTTGCATCCAGCTTCCAAACATCCTGTATTATTGTATAAGCATAAATTAACTAAAAAGTTTAGTGTGTATCTTCAAATTCTACCTAACTTAGAAAAAAATTAGATACTGAAAAGATGTGTTACTCAAAAATGCACAGTGTATAAGTAATAGAAATCTATTTTCGTTTGTGTACATTATCCAGGATCTCAATGTATTACACTTTTTTTTTATACTTACAAGTCGAATAGCTAATCTCCTTTTTTGGAGTTGGTTAAAAATAGGGGATAGGGGATGGTGAGTTGATATTACCATGTGTACCGACCAGGCGACTGGTTGTGGTGATTTTGCAGTACAAATAAAACTACTTACAAAATTGGCATGTGAAGACACAGAAGATCGTGATGAGATGCTAGGTGACGCTGGAAGGGATTTGATTAGACTCGTGCCTTAATGCCCTCACTTGCGCATCATCTAATAATTTTAAAGCTAACGCGTCTACTTCGTTTTCTGAAAACAGTAAGATAAAAAACTTACAACAATACACATTCTTTATACTCCTTAACACATACACCCTTAAATCATTTAAGTGTGTCAATAGTAGCATGCTTTTGTACTGGAGGTTTAAATTGAATGTATTTTTTAATGATGTATTATTATGACTGAACGTTCTATGTGCATGCATAGCTTAACTCCGCCCCTAATGCCGGGAATATACGTCAGTTTTTTTCATCACAGTCTGATCTGGCCTCATCTGGCCATTCGGAAACAAAATCTGACGTGTATTTCCAGCCCATTTTGAACTGTCTGACCTTGATTTACAGTATTTTTAAGCACAAACAGAAACATTCTAAGCAAAGACACCATAACCACAACACAATGATCACTACTTATTAGAAAACTAAGTCCTCCGCCGCGTCTGTCTGTCTTTTCGCGATAAACCAAGAATAATAAACGATTTTCATGCTGTATTCACCAACGGATAGAGTGATTCTCGAGGAAGGTTTTAGTATATAATGTGAAGCGGGCGGGCGGGCCCCGGGCATCAGCTAGTATTGAATAAAGTACCTCCTGTTTTACACTCCGTCGATAAAACGCCACAGTTTTGCACTAATTGGTTTCGCATCAAGTCACACTAGTCATGAAAAAGAAATTCAATTCAAATTATTACATAATGAAGGGTGAACAGTTTTTTAACGATACCTACCTAGTACGCGGAAAGCGCCGTAACCTTCGGGTAACTTCGTATTCTCAACGGCGAGCGGTCGAGCGCGAGCGTTAGAGTCCGTCCAACGAAAGAAGTCGCATAAGCCGCATCGCGAAGGCGCTAGTTTCTATGCGACCTCTAACAAATCTTGTTAGTTCCATGTATTTCCGCGGGACTTTTTTCGTTGAACGCATTCTATGAACTACTGGGCCGCCGCACCCGCCGCACTGGGTATGACGTCATACCCGATGTAAATACGATTTAAGTTCGGCGCGTAGCTCGACATTATTATACCTATCGGGTACGGACCGGGTCTCAGCTGTACATACGCGGTCTGCGTACTGGTAAATTCATACTGGGTTTTTATACCTGTACCAGTAAATACGCATCATCCCTAGCCAAAACCTTGCTAAGTTACGTTCCGATAACTATAATGAATGTCACATTTATATTTAACGAGAAGGCTAGTACATTTTAATGTCATTTTTTTCAAGATGGCTACGATTACACAATAATTATGTAGTACCTACAATCATGATTTATCTCAATATTAAACACATATTACATCTGTCATTAGCAATGCCACACAAACTAACAATATAGAGGTAAACTATTTAATTAACCAAAACCGTTTTTCCTTAAAATTTTCAAATGGAACTTCTTTGAATGTTCAAGTTTTTGTGTGGCTAGGTTTATTATAGAATATACCTAGCCACACAAAAACTTGAACAAATCATTCAAAATTACTTATATGAATAGTCATATATAATAATTTAGAATGAGCTGTCCTTTCGTAAGTATTTCCATTTCAGTAACATAACGGTCTTATTTATGAAATGATTTAAGCATTCCTAGATAAACCTATTTAAGTAGGTAACATAGTTCATAAAATGGCTTACCTCTAAATACATCAATGTATTTTTGAAATCCCCATTCCCTGAGGAGCTTCGCTGTGGTCTCAATCTCGTCACCCATGATAGATTCTTCAATTTAATCAAATAGACGATTACACTGCAGCCACAACCATTTTTTTTTCTGTGCACGTATGTACGCGTAGCTGTCACAAGATTCAAATGAAAGAAATAAATATATTGGCGCCGGCGGCCGGCGGGGAACGTTAACGGTGTTGCCAACAGTTAGGGCGTTTGTGCACTACAAGGAATTTTACTGTCCGGCAGTCCGATTATTTACGATCGATCGATTTATTTTCTCATCATCCTTGTACTGTACTCAAAATTGGTATTTTATTTTAACTTCCTTTACTAACATAATTTAAGTACTTACTAATACTACCGATGGGTTTAATTTAAGGAAAAATCGAAAAATTGTATGTCGTTTTTGTGGCGAATAAACACTTTTTCTTTCTTTCTTTCTTCTTTCTTATTAAAGAATGCATTTTTTAAAGTACTGACATCCGTATACGGGGCAGTACCAATCGATAAACAGGTAAATCTGTTCATAGTGTCCATGATGTCTTCGAATTCGTCGGACGATGAGTTTTTTCTCCTCGAAAGGGTTCATTAAAAAAAAAGGACAATAAACAAAGACATAAAAATAAAACATCTAAAGACACAGATTACACATACATACAAAGTTCAACACACACACAACACATACACACAAAGAAAACACAAACATAAAAAGTTCGATGAATCCATGATAATATAGTTATTATATAATATTAATTACTAATCTCCTCCCAATATTTGTCAATCATATTTTTGTTGCTGTATAATTTGTGTCTTTTGTCCCACAATGGTGGCTTAGCAAAAACCAATGCTATTAAAACTTCGCAATCCAAATCACCAAACACCACCAGAAAACCACTAACGAAAAACTGCCCTACTCTCATAGTTGCAAAATTTACCACTAAACAATTTTTAGTTATTATGAAAAAAAACAATAAGTAGAAATAATCATTGGTTTCTTTTATGATTACGTAATACTAACAATCAATAAATCAATATTATTATTTTAACTACTAAAACCCCGGATCGAAACCACCAGTTTTAGTGGAAAATCCACTAGGTTGGCAACACAAATTGCCGAAACAGACGTGATCACGTGACGTTTACCCAAGAAAGAAGCGAGTTTCGACTTGTTCTATTTTGGTCATTGAGATAGGAAATATATGGAGGCGCCGCGATGTTCTATACATACATTAGCTTATACAAATATGAGTGAAATACGATACAGAATGTGAAACATCGTTTTGTTTCATTCTTTCTAATGTAGTAAACGTATTTGATGAAAGAGACAACAATATTTCAGTTGTTGCTCATTATGGCAACATTTTGTTATGACTTTTAGTGACGGTTGTAGGTACGTGCCATATTCGCCATTTTATGAGACGAATTTTGTGGTTGTGTTCGTGGTAGTCCTGCTGTCAAATGGTTGTTTACATATTGTATTATTGAGATTTGTAAGTGTGTGTGTGTTGCTTGATTGACACAACCTTAGAATCGGCGGCTATTTTATGAGACATTTTGAGGTTTAGGTAGGCACGTTTTTTTCGTAGGTATTTCCAGTCCATATTATTTAGTATGTCTATGATTTTGGTTCAATCAAGCAGTTCTTTTTAATGTCAAGACAGTAATTTTAATCGTTTGAAATTCATCGTTAGGTATAAACAATCAGTTTTCAATTTACATATTTAACTCGTTGCAAACAAATCGAAGTTAGGTTCAAATTCAATCTATTTAACTCGTTGCCAACAAATCGAAGTTAGGTTCAAATTCAATCAGTTCAGTCGCATTATCATCTCAGCGACAATCAATGTCAAAAATGTATGACAATTGATTGTATTTAAGTACTTACCTACTTAGTCGGTAACGAAAGTGAAAGGAGTCTTTTTTTAGGGTTCCGTAGCCAAATGGTTACTATGGAATCTTTATAGATCCGTCCATGATCAGTTAGTTTTATTTTGTTATCTTTTATCTCTTATTACAGAGATAGATACGATTAATGCGTTATCCTTTGCAAAGTTTTGTTAAATGCCTACAGTTACTTTCACTACACTCCGATATATATTCGATCTGGTTTTAAATCCCTATGTACTTTATAATTGCTGTAAATCCTAAAATAATATTAATGTGGACACTCTACAAGGAATTCATTCAGGCTTATTATTGCAAAGAAAGTGAAACTTATTACGAGATTTTAAAAATTAAGAAATAATGAAAACTGGGGATAATGCGATTTCTTTTGATGCTTGATTCACCTTACTTCGATTCATGATATTCATAAATAACTTTGATAGCCAGAAGCAGATATAAATGACACACGAAAAAACTACCTAAGTAGGCATAGGTGTAAATTAATTAACCGTTAATAACTAACACCATTGGCCATAGGTTTAACAGTACGGAATAAAATACTTTCTCACATAACATTGATTACTGATAACCTTGACCTTACACTGCACACATTCTCCATACAAGCAAGAGGTCAACTCTAAGTGGTTGACACGTTAGGCGCAGGTCACACTGTGAGCTTAGCTAACTTTGCAAAGCCTAGCTTATTTTAGAGTCAGCCAGGAGCTAACATAACAACATGTGAAATGCCAACAGTGATGTTAACTTACGAGTTCCAATTAATTTTGTTTTGGTCTTGGTTATCAAAACAAAACTGTCTAGCCTCTTTACACGCAGGTCGGGAAGAGGAGCTTCATTAGAATTCAATGTTGGAAACTAGAGTTTACTATGTTATACTACTTGTAGGTTGACCTGCGGGGCGAGCATGGCCTACTGTACCATGCTTGAGTCACACATTTTTATCACAGTTTGGGAGCAAAAACCGTGACAAAATGCGTGTCTCCAGCCTATCACAGAGGTCGTGCTCGACCGCGATGTGAAGGTTGCGGGGCTCCGCTGGATGCGGGACTGGTCAATGCTTGGTGGAGGTCCATGTCCAGCAGTGAACGTCTTTCGGCTAATATGATGATGACGATTAGTTTTAACGATCAAACCATTACAATTTTCTGCCACATCACGTTAACTTTTTGTCAAACCATGATCAGTTAGTTTTAATGTGCTATCTGTTAAATGAAATGTTTTATTTGATTAGTTTTAACGATCAAACCATTACAATTTACTGCCACATCACGTTAACTTTTTGTCGAACCATGATCAGTTAGTTTTAATGTGCTATCTGTTAAATGAAATGTTTTATTCGATTAGTTTTAACGATCAAACCATTACAATTTACTGCCACATAACGTTAACTTTTGTCGAACCATGATCAGTTAGTTTTAATGTGCTATCTGTTAAATGAAATGTTTTATTTGATTAGTTTTAACGATCAAACCATTACAATTTACTGCCACATCACGTTAACTTTTCGTCGAACCATGATCAGTTAGTTTTAATGTGCTATCTGTTAAATGAAATGTTTTATTCGATTATTTTTAACGATCAAACCATTACAATTTACTGCCACATAACGTTAACTTTTGTCGAACCATGATCAGTTAGTTTTAATGTGCTATCTGTTAAATGAAATGTTTTATTTGATTAGTTTTAACGATCAAACCATTACAATTTACTGCCACATCACGTTAACTTTTTGTCGAACCATGATCAGTTAGTTTTAATGTGCTATCTGTTAAATGAAATGTTTTATTCAATTAGTTTTAACGATCAAACCATTACAATTTACTGCCACATAACGTTAACTTTTGTCGAACCATGATCAGTTAGTTTTAATGCGCTATCTGTTAAATTAAATGTTTTATTCGATTAGTTTCAACGATCAAACCATTAAAATTCGCTGCCACATAACGTTAACTGTTTTTCGAATCATGATCAGTCAGTTTTAACGTTCAATCATTAAACGTTACTGTTTTGCTTTTTAATGTTTTACAAACATTCATTTTTACTGTAAAAAGTCAGTAAATCTTAATGTTATAGCTTTAATGTGCGGTAGTAACATTTTATTTTTTTCAGTGTAGTCCTTAATGACAATAGTTTTTTTCCTAGTCTAATTTATGTCCCGCTGCTGCACAAGTTCTCATTCTTTCTCCTTTCAATCGTATCTGAGGTACTCCCTCACGTCACGATAGAGGGAGTAAGCCTGGGACCCAGTGAATACATTGTCAGTTGTATAGCATAGTGCATGCATTTTTTGAAGTCCTGGTGTTAAAAAGCATTTACTAACAAAATAGGTATTCACAAAGGTTTTGTTTTTTGATTACTACTTCGTGAGGATCCCATTCATACCTACAATAGTACGTATTGTATTTGCATTGGTTTGAATTCAGTTACCTTTGTACAATACAGTTGGTTCATGGAATACTTACGTTTCTGTTCCTGAAAGCGAAGTAATTAAGACTTCACTTCATTGTCAATACATAATTATTTTATCTGATTTCGAAGAACATTTCAATGCAGAAATGAATTGTGGTGTTGTGTATTTCTAGAAGCAAAATTAATATCGAAGTTTATATCTACTTATAAAATACCCTTGAGTATGATTAATATCTATATGGTATTGAGTATTGAGACTTGATTTCATCTCGAGGAAATCGTGTATTCATCAAATCCCGAAACCAGTTATTTGTTACGATGAATGAGAGTTTCTTGCGATCAAAGGTAAGAAAATTCCCTCCTCATCCATTTCATAATATTCCAGAGAAGATGAGTTGACAACATCGAGCCTAGATTCAATATATTCCCGTTTATATGAAACTCATTATTTTTATTAAGAAAATTCGGGTTATTTTTAATAACGAAAATCGGTGAAGGTTGTTATAAATAGGTTCTTTTTTATGTTATAAACCTTCAAATAGCTTTTACGTTGGTATTTTGTGCCTGCGTTAATTAAGTTCCGTTTTAATTAAAGGGGATTTAAAAGTTATTTTTAAAGAGTTCAGTGATTAAAAAATTGTGATAAAGGTTTTTAAGTTTTTGGGCATTTGATGATAGTCCATACCTTCGATTTAAATAAGTATTTATCTAGGCTTAAACTGTAGTCTAAATTATACATAGCTTTTATTTTGGTGGAAGGACTGACCAGCAATGACAGAGGTCAGATATGTGTGGAAAAGAGAGACAGGTCTTTGCCCAGCATTGGGCCTTTACGAGCTAGTTAGATTAAAATTAGATTATTTTGATGTTAACATTGAAAAACCGGCCAAGTGCGAGTCGGACTCGCGCACGAAGGGTTCCGTACCATTATCTCAAAAAACGTTTTTTGTACGGGAGCCCCACTTAAATATTTATTTTATTCTGTTATTATGTATTTGTTTTTATAGCGGCAACAGAAATACCATACCATAATCATCTGCGAAAATTTCAACTATCTAGCTGACTGACAGACAGACGGACCGCGGAGTCTTAGAAATAGGGTCCCGTTTTTACCCTTTGGGTATGGATCCCTAAAAACTCACGCGAGGAGAGCTGAAGACAATGGTATTACCTAATACAAGTATATTCAGTTATGTCAATTCGTGTCTTTAGTTTATAGCGTCGTCATAAAAACATGATAGGATCCGTTCCTCGGATCAAGCTTCAGTATTCACCAGCCTCCAAGTGATAGTATTGATTGGCATACCAAAGCCGAGCTTTGAAAGAGAGGCCATAAAATTTGTTAACTTTATTAACATCCATTATTGGAGATACCTTTTGAAATTTGACCGCGCACCAGTGTAAAAGGGATTTTTTTTCGGGAAGCCCGAAAAATGGCGCTAAATTTTTAAAACATGATTTTCTAAAAATGTCACCCACGTACCGTCCTTGTTGTCCGAAAAGAGGTGCTTATTTTGTTTATAATTATGGATGAAATTTGCTGTAAAAATACCAATGAATTAAACGTGCCAAGAATTTACGGGACTCTTTTGGGTAACTCACTGATTGTATCTTCTTCTAAGCGAACCGATGGAGAATAAATCATAATTTAGCTACGAGTTCGGTGCCATCGGTAGCGATCAGCAGCCGGGCGAGCACGGCCTCTGTGATAGGTTTAAGTCACGCATTTCATCACAGTTTTTGCTGCCAAACTGTGATAAAAATGTGTGACTCAAGCCTGTCACAGTAGGCTATGCTCACCCGGCAGTACTTGTAACATCAGGGCTATTAGACGTCTCATTGTTTGTGGAACAGCACCATATCAAAAGTCCACTCTGGCTTCGCCTAGGTATAAATCTAGGCAATCTAGGTCTAGGTATAACCTGAGCAATTTTTCTTCACTCGATCAATCTGTTTAAAAAAAAGACATCATTCATAAATAGGAAATGCCGCGAATTCATAAAATGTGCTAATATCTACGTACAGCCCGACCAACTTATCTGTGAAACGGACGTTTTTGTAACTTACATTTTGAATGGGACATAAGGTCGGTTTTTGTTTATTTTTTGGTGAAATGGTGAAGAACAGCGCCACTCATAATTGCACAGTTAAGAGCGGTCAATTCGACATAATTTTCATACAAACGCTCGTACGTGATTATGCCGTTGTAACACATCTATCTTTGATTTTTTTGAACTAATAGGTATCTTGTGCACTATATCTAGGTTTCTAACAAAGCAGAAAATAAAAATTTGGAGAAACCAATTCAGTATCAGCCTCCAAAAATCTGCTTTTTTGCACAAATTTTACCTGAACTTTGACCGTTCATTATGTACTCGTATATTGTAAAAGTAAAGAAATCATCACGATAGAAACCTTCCAAATGTAATAGAGATTCTAAATGACCAATAATTATTTCATAAACTTGTAAGACTTATTCAGAAACACGTATTTCCTGGAACAAGTTTTATGAAATTTTCAAACACAATTTTTCGTTCAATGCTATCGCGTTCTCACTTGTTTGTCAGTCAACAATACGGTATGCGGGGCGCGGGGTGACGAGTCGTGCGGGGTCGGGACGGGGGGAGCCGGGCGAGTTCAATGAAGATCGGCGCTCGCTCGCTCGGCTAGTAGGTAATGAACTAATGAATGAATTTGTTGAGTACTGCGCGTACGTGAGTGAGTGTGCATCGTATCTATTTCATTTATTTAGAGAATTCTGTTTTACCTTTTACAACGATTTTGCTTTCAAAAAGATTTGGTAGTTTTATAAGAAATGAACCTAGCATTAGTGAATACGGACACCGAATTTATTTTGATGGTAGGTTTTGAAGGTAGGGTAGGTAAGTAGGTAGGTAGGTTAGGTACCTAGGTTGGGTAGGTAGGTTAGGTACCTAGGTTGGGTAGCTAGGTAAGGAGTAAGGTAGTTAGGGTAGGTAAGTAGATAGGGTGGGTAGGTCCTACCTACCTACTCACTCTACCTAGGTAGCTACGGTAGATAGGGTGAGTAGGTAGGTAGGTCGTGTAGGTAAGGTAAGAAGGGCAGGTAGGTAGGTATGTACCTAGGAAGAGACCCTCGAAACACCCGCCAGAAGCTCGCAATACTTCCTTGAGTATAGGTATAAAATTATTGATATTTTTATCGCTACTCAGTACTGATTACTAGGTAAGTATATCAGGCTGCAACGCAACGTTGCGAGATCGCACATCACCGGCGCGGGCGAACGGCGCGCAAATTTGGCGTGTGACGGAACGGCAACAGTGTGCGGCGTATATTTGATCAATCAAAAGAAAGCATCGCATTCGCAAGTTTCTTGCTACGTGCGTTGAAGTTCCGCGTGACGTCACGTAAAGTGTCATCTCGATCCCATCCTAAGCTTTGACGAGCTTTATCTTTATCAATTTTTAATGATTTAATAAATAAAAAAATACGTGTCCAATATTTTTCGATAATCTAACTGACGGACTAATTAGAATTATTATTTATATCTGACTACACCGAGTTACAGACAAATGGTTATGTTTTGTAAGTACCTATCTACAAAACACAACCATTTTCATTTAAAAAATACGCGATTACACTCGATTTAGACGAAGTTAATTACTTTACATTTTTGCTTTTTTTAACCCCCGCGGCCCCGCCGGAAAAAGAGGGGTATTATAAGTTTCATTTGTGTTGCTGTGTATCTGTGTGTCTGTCTGTGGCATCATAGCGCCTAAACGGATGAACCGATTTCGATTTAGTTTTTTTTGTTTGAAAGGTAATTTTGTCGAGAGTGTTCTTAGCTATGTTTGAATAAAATCAGTTCAGCCGTTCAAAAGTTATGGGGATTTTACTGTTTGAATCGGGGTGTTTTCGCAAGATAAATGTGTCGGGGGTTTTTAAATTGTGAAATTTTACTTGTTATTTTATGTTACTGTTTTGTTATATCTCTATTTCTGATAGGTAACTGCCTACTACCTAACTAATAATATTCATAAAAAAACAAACAGAAACAAATGAAAAAAAACCTTTTTAGGTAAAATACAAACAGCCATCTTGATACACCAATCACTACAAACCAAAATTCACGTAGGTACGTACCACACGGCACACGCACCAGACACGGATGAAGTCCCTGGCCAAGCGTGAGTTCTGGCTATGGCTCTCCTCTGGTTGTGGGGTTCTGCAGGGGTCGGTTTTACAAAATCTCTTGTGGGATCTCGCATACGATGTGGTCCTGCGTGTTGACCTCCCCGTCGTCAAGGACTGGTTCAAGCGCTTCACCATAGTCTCACGAAAAGAACGGATCTCGCCCTAGTAGCCCTTGCGTTGGACAAGTACCTCTATGCAACTGTGCTGTCGTCTGCATACTCAAATTGACGATTTTAGCACTTTTCGCTTTTATACTGCAATTATACTGTTGCTGACCCATGGTCGACCAAGGACACAATCCGAGCCTGGTGCATGTGATTACAAATATAGAGAGAGAGGGGACGGCAACAGAAAAGATGGATGGACTGTATGAGGAGTGATATGAAAGAAAAGGGAGTTAGTGATAGAGTGACAGAAGACGGGGAGTATGGAAGAAGATAACTTGTTACGCCAACCCGAAGTAACCAGACCAAAAAGTAACTATGGCCAATAACTGGCCGGGGAGCGAGGGAGCGTGACTAAAAGCGCAAGCACTCCAGCGCCCCGGCCGAAGGTACCTGCAAAATACCGTGTGGTTTTATTCAGTTAGACTCTGACAGACCCCTTCGCTTGCCCCAGGGCGAAGGACATCCATGGGGACTTCCAAAGGAATAAAAAAATAAGTTTTGGTAGCCATTTGTCCTAATATATAAAACACAAAAATTGTTTGTTCCTACGTCCGTTACAGAGCTTGAAACCATCCAACCGTTGTGACCTAAACCCAAATATATATGTCAATGCTCAAACCGGTTTCATTATGACAATAAAGCACAGATGGTTTTAGACCACTTAAACAAACAAAAAATAAACAGAATTTATTTATTTACCGACTTCAAAAATAAAGAGATAATCAATTTGACACGTATGGATGTAATATTATTGGAACTGCACAATATTCACATAATATGTTACGCTATCTGGGCTTCTAAATACGTGTGCAAAATATCATAAGTGTATGTATGTGGTATGTATGTTTGTATGTATGTATGTTCGTCCACGCATTTCTCCGAAACTACTTATCGGATCGTGATCATTCTTTTTGTGTTGGATTGAGTATTTCTCAACTTAGGGATTAGTGCAAGTTTATTCAAAATCGGTCCATCATTTTTCAAAATATGGAGCATAAAACCGAACTCCATAGCAACAAACAGCACGAATGTGTACATTTAGTTATTATAGGTATTTTGTCAATGACACCCAGATCCGGAACTATTATCTCTATGCCATACAAATATTTTTTCCGTGCGGGAATAGAACCCGCGACACGCAGAGTAGCAGCCGATCGTTCAACCACAACGCCAACTAACAAAACAACCATGTGTGTCGTAATTTATGTGGGAAAACTACATAAAGTACGAAAAAGTATAGGTACCTGAATATTTTATTCTGCTTATGGAACACATTATTATTTGTCTATCTCAGTCGGTATTGACACAGGTATTGAGGAAGCTAAAATTTATAGGTACTACTAATACTACTACTAATTACTGACGACTTCCGAAACTAAAGTTTTTTTGTACTTTTTAGTGTTTTTTCTTTCGAAGTCGATTTTTTATTTTGTGAAAATGTTTTTATTTCGCTCTTTATAGTTTTAGTACACCATCACTAAAATGAGTAAGTTCTATAGTTAGGTACCTAAAGGATTGATAAAAAACCTATAACTCAATTTACAAATTCGTGCTGTTTGTCGCTAAGGAGTACGGTTGTATGCTCACTTTTCCCTAATTTGAGAGATACTTAGCATAAAAGAATGATCTGACAATTAGTTTCGGAGAAATGCGTGGACAAACATACATACATACAAATATGCAATGAAAATTGGCACACATTTTTAGAAGAATATATAATTATGCTATGTGAATATTGTGCAGTTCCAATAATATTACATAAATACGTGTCGAATTGACGACACGGTTGGCGTAGTGGTTGAGCGATCGACTGCTGTGCTGCGTGTCGCGGGTTCGATTACCGCAAGGAACTAATATGAGATGTTCCGGGTCTGGGTGTCTTGTGTAGTTGTGTATGTGAGATGTTTGTAAACGCACCCACGATACAGGAAGAACTACATAGAGTGCGACATCGATTAAAAAAAAACCCTTCGTTTGCCTCAGGGTGAAAGACATCCATAAGGACTTCAAAAAATAAAAAAATAAATGATATTTGAAAGTCTGTTTTCGGAAATCGGAGTCTTCTCGATTTGGTTATGAATTTTTCGATAAGTATAATAAATAAAAATGCCAAACTGTAATCAGACTACTGTATTTGATCAACCACCTGTACGTCGTAGGTACCTACGTACATTGTAATTGTACCTACTAATGTTAGCTGCCTCAATAATGCCTGGTTAGATGAAATAATAATAATGTGTTCTGCTTGTGCTATTCCATAAGCAGAATAAATGATTTAGGTACCTTTACTTTTTCGTACTTTATGTAGATATCCTACATAAATTACGACAAAACTAATATATTTTAAATAATTCACATGCAGTAAAAAATTGCGCACGTACGGTACCTAGATTGGTAAAAATACAAACACGCATCCCCGGGGCCAACGCAAGGGCTACGTCCGTACTAAATGTAGCGCGCGATGCGATATTATTATCATGAATGAACTCACTCGAGCACTCACACGAGCGGCCGGCCGACCGGCGGCGGCGGCGAGCGCCCGCGACTGAGCGGCGGAAGTTACCGAATGACAACCGAGCGTTCAGGCGCTATCTCTCTCTTTTCGCTTTGCCTCTTTTTCAAGCATTGCGCTGGATGAAACAACAAGCTTTAGGATCGTGCTAGCGTTGGCGATAGACGGCCCGGCTAGGCTGCTCTTAAGTTGGTCGGGCTGTATCTGAAACATGACTTATAAATCAGAGGTTTTTTTTAAAACTAAATATACAGGTCTTGATATTCTGAGGTTCTATTCTATTAAATCATTAACTTTATAGTAGAAATACCTTTTAATTATAATTACCTCTTGAGTAACTTGGTATTCGAACCTAATAATAACTGAATAATCATTGGCGATTGGAATATTTGCAAGCAGTCTGTTCAAGAGCGATAACAATACTCGTATAAACTTTGAAATTTTATGATAGTCTTTATAGATGTTAAAATTATAGAAATCGATATTGAAATCGCAAAGCTTGAAGTAGTTCTGGATTTTTAGTATGTGGTAAGGGCCAGTTATGGTAGTGTTAATACACATTTAAAACTTTTGGGACTTTTTTAACAATGTGTTATAAAAGTCATCAACTATGCATTTTTGACAACTAAAACACCGTCCATTTTAAAGTTCATTAAATTTGCAACGGTTTAGGCCCAACCGCAGATCTATAATTCCTACAGGGGGCAAGCTTTATCCTTATCAAAATCAAAACCTGCAAATATAAGTCGGAACGCAGCTGAAAAGCCTTTTTATATGATTTTACGCCTTTTTCTTTGGTACTATGCACACTTCAAATTCTCAGTCTCATTTCTTCAAAAACAACTTTTAGCTTTATGTTTGTTGGCATTGCATTTTGTTTGCCGAGTTTCGTTTATTAATTTGTTCCTGTATAATTCGTGTCAAGACGAGAGAAGAATATGAAAAGGCACGGTCACATTTTTCATCCTCCGTTGTATAAATCGCAGCGACTATTAAATATTTGACATTGATACTATAATTCAAAGTTAGTTCAAACTAGCCAGCTGTGAGAATTTCTCTTCATAACGTCTGAATTTGTCGGCGGTAATTTGATTTTCTCGGGTGAATATTTTGAAGTAATAGCCTCAGTAGATTTTCACAGACTCATAAAATTTTCGCAGTTGAAAATATAACAAAGTTTTAACTTTTTTGAAGATGTATAACAATTTATGTTTTTATTTGTATAAAAACTTTTTCACTATGCATACTCATTAGATTCTATAAATTAAAAAGTTTAGGTTTATTATGGTTTGTATTTCAAATATATTCTTTTACAAGGGCCTTTGAATATTTCTTATTTAATTGGATAGTTGGATTGTACAAGATACAAAATGTTAAGCAAGACAATGTTTAAAACTCTGTCCTTCTTTTCTTAATTCGAATTTTCTATAGAGAATTAGAATTTAGAATCTGCTAGTCAGTATTTCAACTTATTGTTTAGTAAAAAAGATTTTATACGTATCTAATGGACAAGGTTTTAGTTTTGAAAAGTTTCTTTAATTGTCTCTTTCTCCCAAACTAAGTTAATAACAGTACCAAACTAAAAGGGGCGTGTTTAATAATAGAGGAAATGTTCGTTTGTAGCGTGGAAGTGGGTCGGGTATCGAACCGAATTACAAATGCTACCCACAACTAAATGAAGCTGATTATTTTAACAATCTATGGTATGGTATTACTTCTTTTAGTCCAAAAAATAAACGTTGGATTCAGCTTAAATTAGTGTTGAACATGCAATGTTTCAACTTTAATTAAATATTCACTTTTTTTCATCTTCATAGTAGTAGTGGTATAATTTAAGTTAAGCTTCGTCCGAGTCTTTACAAAAGTTGACTTCAATTTTTTTTCCGTTATGAATGGAACTTAAAAATTCCAAACTTTTTTGCAGACTGCAATCGTGCAATTAAGTGGCGAAGTCTTTTCGTGGAAGCACTTCAGTAATTAACTTAATTGTGGAAAGTCATAAATATTGTTGGCTGTTGGTTGGTATCACGAAGGCGCGCGTGGTATTCCCGACCCGAGCGGTCGGTGCCCCGTACGACCGTTAACCTCTTAAATGCGACTGCATTCAAGGGTTTACCTGCAACATCTAACCCTATTATGTATTTTCCGGAGAGCTCGACGCCGTGCTATTTTCGTCTTTATGCCTTAAGACACCGTCTCTTCAAATATAGGTCGTGAATAATAGAATGTGAGGACTGAACTATCTCAGTAGGGCATGTCACCTTCTCCGTTTTTGGGATATAATGGTGAACTGTCGCTGTTGTAAAGTATTATTTTTATTGCTCTGGTTCTTTTCATATCTTGTTTTCAGATCTTGTTGTTGTCTTGTTGTAGGTAGTATATGATATTATTGTTTAATTTATTTCTCGTCTTCACTAACTTAATTTAAGTACTACTATTACTATTGTTAAGGTTCTAAACCCTTAACAATAGTATTAGTAGCATGTACTTATCTATATTTATTATTATTATCTATATTATATGTATGTCATTCTGTGACAAATAAACACTATTTCTTTCTCTCTTCTTTCTTTGATACGCGATGAATATATCTTACAGATTAAGGAGGATGGTAAAGTTGTTAAAAAAAGTCCTAATTCCACAAAAGTTTTCGTATTATTTATGTATGTTTTACCCGAGTATTGCTGCCATCAATTAGTACTTTAATACTCGTATTAAATACGAGTAGTTATTCGTGTTAAATTATTAGGTATTCGTATTAAATTATTAGGTATTTCGTAGAAAACAACAACGTAGGGAATATCGGTTTCTTTACCAATTACTTGGAGCTAAGTGCTTTTGTAATATGGTATCATGGAGTTTATGTCTTAGTTATTGAATTAGTCGATTGAGTGTGGTGGAGGTGTAACGTTGTGTTAGAAAACCTTTTTCCTTGATTGTAAGCCTGTTTTAGTCCCGGAGAATTGGACGATTACGAGCTTATAAGTTTGGCGGTAAGAGTAATGATTTTTTATCAATTGTAACAACGGCAACGTTAAAATGTTTATGTATGGAATACAATGTGCAAATATTTAAATATTTATGTATACATACAACTTGTATAAGCCTTGGGTCTATCTGTAAAGTCTTAAGAAATCTGAAAAGAAAAATATATCTGAAGTTGTTTTCATTAACAATAAGTAAGGTCCTTGTTATTGATAAAACTTTTCTTGATCTTTATCAGAGGGATCATCTAAAAACATTACAAAGTGAAAACGTATTTTAGCGTCAGCATGAGTAGGTCTTAACATGTATCTTACTTTTACTTACCTTTCTATCCCAAGTGCTTTATGCCTAAAATCCAAACTAATATTATAAAAGCGAAAGTAACTCTCGTCTGTCTGTTACTTACTCACGCTTAAACGGGTGAAACGATTTAGGAGATAGTTTGAGAATGGGAAGGACATAGGATATTAATCGCGTTAGTGTGTTCTCTTGGGATAACAAATCTTTTTTTACGCGGACGAAGCCGCGGGTAAAAGCTACCAAAAAACAAAATTTATTTTTATCAATTTATACTTTTTTTTTTGCTTTAAATATTATCCTCTAGATTTTTTTTCGAACTTTTCAATTGAGAACTCTATAAAAAATAAAAATAAAGTAGAACGTAAATCTCTGTGTTATTTTTATCCCCTGAAGGCTTAGTTACATTTTAAGCTGCACTAATATCGAGTCTGCTGGGCTCGGAGCTAAATGTAACACGATTGGCTATAGGGAATATAATGCAGTTAAGCCGTGGTGGTGTGGGTGTTATCTATTTCAGGGATGACCTCTTGGTATATTTCAGAAATAATCTAACGAAGTGAATTGCTGAAATGGACCTTTTTGGCGCAGTCGTGAGGCACTCATAATAGCCTAGGAACACTTGCTGCGATAAAATCAATATGTATATGTGTATGTATACTTACTAGTAATATTGCCTGAAACTCCATAAAAATAACTTAATAGCAAAAAAGATGAAGATATCTGCGATGAAGAATACATCGAAAATATAGATGGTGATCTTTCTATCGCCGTGGAACGGAAAAAAATATCAGTATAATCAGACGAAAAACGCTAGTTACGGCGGCATGGCTTCTTTGTATGGGATGAGACATCTTTATGCTAGTATTATATAATCTGTGCCTGGAAGTAAATCACGATATCTATCAATAATTCACCGCCTCGTCTAGGAATCGAGGCATGTAATCTCTCACGAGCCGACTACAGTTGTAATTGCCAGAGTTAAATAAACTAGCCATGGCAGAAGTTGAAAGTTATCAGTTTCGTTACATAATTATGTTAATTAATTAATGCATTGTGGTTACGACCTCGACTACTCGTAAGTCGGGGCTGTAACCACCATGCATTATTTAAATAGGTCGCGGGTTCGAACTCAGGAAGGCACACTATTTTGTGTGATTTATTTCATTACCTCTGCGCTAAAACTGTAATGGTAAATATCGTGATGAAACCGACATGTCCTAGAACTAAAAAGTCCTAATGGGCATGGTGGATTACACAACTCCCCTCAAAGACAGTAGGCTGTACTTCAGCAGGAGGGATCATTTTAAGCTGACAACGCTTAAATACTTACTGATATCATATTCCATTGGTAATTAAAACTTACCTTTCGAACGTCCCAATTATGTCGTACGTATATAATCTAATATAAATTTCTATAATGCGATATCTCTTGTAATATGACAGGTGAAGTACTTCCATCAAAATCAATTAGTGGTGACAAGACGGCTTGGCGTTAAAAGGCAACGGTTATTTTGAATAAATTATGAAACAAGTAGAAATAGGTGATACAAGCTAGTGTTTAGTTATTAATAATGAAGGCCGGCGGCGGCGTAAACCTTGATAGGTCTGCTTGTCGGTTTTTTTTTTGGTTCCGATGTGGTCTATCGCTTATCATAAAGTGAGATACTAGTCAAACGCGAGCCAATCAACAATAAAAAAAATACTAGCGATAATTCCTTTTTCCACCACCTTTTCTATTATGTAACACATTGACTAAGAAATTCGTTTCGAAATATGAACATTTAGACACAAGATTATAAAATTAAAATAAAAAAATACAAAATTACATAATAACAGTTACGACTTTTGTATGGATCATTTTGTAACTGGCAGAATGATACTGAACCTGTAACCTCTCGAAAAAGCACGCGTTGATTGTGTGTATATAGTCTGTGGTTTTTAGTCTGACCGTTTCTAATAAATTGTTGTTGGAAATTATTTGCATTAAATTAAGTAAGCTCATCAGGCAGTAGAAAGAGAATCATTCGTGTCTCGCATAAAAAGGCTTTATTTTAAAACTCGCAATTATCCCATCGGCCATATTGGCTACATCGCTCGTGTTAAAATCTCGACTTTTATGCTCAACACGAATTGTACTATTTTTGAATATTTGAACAAAGTATTTCAATTTATTTTTCCCATATCTCGTAATCATAGCAAATGCCGTGAATATATCGAATGTCATGATTTCACAGCGATGACGGGCATTCGATTAAATATTGTTGTGTACTCTGCAAGCAAAAACAAACTCCAAAATATTTTCTTTCGAGGTACCATGATACCAACATACATGTTCGTGACGTTTGAACTCTCACTCATCCATCAACTTTTAAAAAGCTCGTTTTGTCTACGAAAACATGGCGGTTGAAATGCTTTACTTATAGGCAGGTCGACACATAGGCCTTTTATTTTATAAATTGCTGGTGCCTGTCCCAGGTGTAAATTCTCTTAAAGTAATGAAGTTTGTGTCAGAGGTTAACGATAAACCGATCGTTGGAAACGACAAGGTGCGAAAATATGAGCATATTGGCTCAAAGAAAATTTATTTGGGTTGAATAACAAATTTGTACCTGAGTCATTGTTTGACCGCGGGCTTACAAACTTTGCTATTAACATTGTCAGGGAATTAGGAGTTGTTTCGGGTTTAAAAACGAAGTTAATGACAGCGGGAAATATTCACAGAAGGGAAGGGTTGGACCAAAAGTTTGAGAGATTTGATGTTTATAACTCAGTTGATGTTTACAAGCGACAAACAATTAGTAGACAAACCCCTTTTTTAACAAAACAGATAATCAAGTTACGCCAAAAGCAACATAAGTCTAACCATAGATACAGTTTTTAAGATACTTAAAGGCCTATTACCTCTCTCACAGAGAGAATGCCTGGGTCCCAGCAGTGGGAACATTATAAGGCTGATGATGATTATAGCTAAACTATTGTAAAATAAGGTATAATAAATAGGTAAAATGATTTTATTGTTGAAACCTAGATTTATAGTTAATGTAAGTCTGAAATCGCCAACCCGCATTGAGCAAACGTGGTGATCAATGCTCGTGTCTTCTCTGTGTGAGAAGAGGCCTTTTCCTTGCAGTGGGATAGTTACAGGCTGGTATTATTATTATTTTCTTATTTGTAAAATGGTTTGTTGCTGATCCGGCAACGAAAACTCTTTTACTTACCGAGTAACGTTTTCTACCACCCAAAAAGAATTCGGTTTCTGTGGTTTAACCTGTCAGCCAGTTAGGAGTAATGCCACGGGAAAAAGCAGTCGTTTCTATACTATTTTACCTATACATATAATTCCAGTAAAAAATTGTTGAAAATAAAAATGTTATTTGTTCAATCAAGTTTAGGTACAACAGAATTTCACAGCAATTTTTTTCTTAGCTATGAATAAAGAGGGTTCTCTCGTCAAATACCTATGTAAAAAAACGCACAAAGGATTAATTTATTCATAAGTACCTACAAAAGCTTTGGGAAATGTGGACCAAACATTTCAATAGACGACCAATCCGAGCCTAATATTCGACATATCTTCAGTTATTGGTTATTCAGATGTAGGGTCAGGCAATCAAGTTTAATAACTCTGCAATCCGATCTGCTATTTGACCTTTTGTGAATTCTAGGTGCTTTTTTAGCTTCATCATCAGCCTATTAATGTTCCCACTGCTGGGACACAGAGAGGAAATGGGCCGTAATCCACCACGCGGGCCCAGTGCGGGTTGGTGGATGTCACGTCTTCGAATTTTTGGTTCCAGGACATGCCGGTTTCCTCACGATGTTTTCCTTCACCGTTTTAAGAGCAGTGGTGAAGAAATAATTTACACAAAGTAAAGCACCTGCCTGGGCTCGAACCCACGATCTACAACTTGTAAGTCGCGGCCGATACCACTGGGCCACTACTGCTCTTTTTTAGGTTGGTTAGGTCAAATTAACCAAGATTTTTTTTTGAAAACTTACTTATCTATGAATGTCTTATATTAATGTTTAAATGGATTATGTAACATTGTTGGAAATTATTTTGTTGTTTGTTTTATCAACTTGGTTAACAAGAGGTATGAACCCTATTAGAATTGAATTGCAAAGTGTAAAAAGAAATAACACATAATATCACTTTTAATCAACAGAAAAGTAAACAAATCTTGCGTTGAAAGAAACAAAACATAATATCATTCCTGAATTGCCTAAAGAGTTAAGCAGAGGAGTATCTTTGACGCACTCACAACCAAAATATTATATCATTACATACATATTATGTCTAACAGTGGAGTATCTTACACACTTACTTTTAATCAATAGAAAAGGCAACAACTCCTGCCTTGAGAGAAACCAAACATAATATCGCTACTGAACTGCATGATGGGTTAGGCAGAGGAGTATCTATGACAAACTTGTGAGTGTAAAGTATAATATCACTCCTAAATTTTCTGAAGGGTCATATACGCCACTGTCTAGCATTGGAGTATACTATGTAAAGCACGCTTATGTAAACAAGCATATTACAAAATAGGATTATATTCATGATAAGAATGCTTGGAAACATGCTGGCCCTGCTCCATAGGGCAATCTTTAGTGTAGATAATATCAAATTTGTTAATTTATATTCATAGTTATTGCATTCTTTTTTTTTATTGACTCACACACTATTCCGTTGTTGTTGAATTAGGTATTTTACCTATGTTTGTAATATTTGTAAGTATGTGAGAACCTACCTACCTAAACCTATAGAACCTATTTATCAAATTAATGTATATTGTCAAACACCTATTTTTTTTAGGATACCTATTACATACTTACGTAGTAAAGCCTCCATACATTGCCGTCATTCAAGTCAAGCCTTATTATATGACTCGTTTAAAAGCACCCCTCGTAAGTACCTGTCTTTATGTGATCGCCACAATTTCAAGCCCTCATCACTCACAGACTAAAAGTTATTAACGCTAATGACAACAATCACAAACTTAGACGTTTACGTTGAGAGAAATAACCACACGGACTACGGGGCCTAAGGAAAACTTCTGTAATAATAACTTTCTTTGTGCGACACAGTTTTCTATTCCCGACTACTGTTCACATGAGTCGAATAAAATTCCACCACATGGTAAAATTGATTTTCAACTTTGTTGGAAACAATAGGAACAAAATATACGTACGTCATAAAGTCTGATAGGGTCACGCGTCACAAGTAGTTTGGTTTGTGAATATCGTTTTAGGTTTTAACATTAGAAAACTGATTTGAACTTTATATTCCCAGTAAAATACGTAAGTTTATTGGATCTTTTTTTGAATAAACAGCCTATGTTTGTCGAAGGTCGCCGAAAACATGTCTACGATTTTCTTCGCAAACTTGCCTATAAGTATCCACGCAAAATGCTGTAGGAATCATTCTAAAGTATCAAAAGATAAACTGCTATTAGATACAAAACTACTATCCTTTTTTACCGCCTTTAAATTAAGAAGGTAATCAATTCGACACGTATGTATGTAATATTGCTGGAACTGCACAATATTCACATATGTTATTATATGTGAGCTTACACACGTGTGCCAAATTGTGCAAATTCATAAGTGTATGTATGTTTGTTTGTATGTATGTAAGTATGCAGTGCAGTGCAGAGCAGTGGTGGCCCAGTGGTATCAGCCGCGACTTACAAGTTGTAGGTCGTGGGTTCGAGCGCAGGCAGGCGCTTTACTTTGTGTAAATTATTTCTTCACCACTGCTCTCAAAACGGTGAAGGAAAACATCGTGAGGAAACCGGCATGTCCTAGAACCAAAAATTCGAAGACATGTGACATCCACCAACCCGCACTGGGCCCGAGTGGTGGATTACGGCCCATTCCCTCTCACATAGAGGAGGCCTGTGTCCCAGCAGTGGGAAAATTAATAGGCTGATGATGTGATGATGATGATGTGATGTAAGTATGTAAGTTTTTCCACGTATTTCTCAGAAACTACTTATCTGATCGTGATCATTATTTTTGTGTTGGATTGAGTATCTCTCAACTTAGGGAATTAAGTTATCATGAGTATTTTGTCAATCCTTCAGGTACCGTACTATAGTGATGGTGTACTAAAAATAAATAGAGATAAATAAAAACTTTTGCCAAAAAAATTAACTGACTTCAAAAGCAAAATACTAAAAGTGCAAAAGAAGTCCGTGTCGAAAAATTATAAAAACCAAAGACTTCCGAAACGAAAATTATTTTGCATTTTTATTGATTTGCTTTTTGTTACTTTATTGCCCATCAATTCAAAGTAAGCTTGTATAAGCGAAAATACTTGATATGAAAAGTACTGTAGAACATATGGTTGAAATAAATTAACTTCAGTGAAGTCCAGTAACATTTCTCTATCACTGTCAGTCGTAAACAAGGTGCTACGTCACAATAACGAACAATACCGCAAATCTAACTTTTACATTAATTGTAACTTCAAAACACGTATCTCATACCAGAAGGAAAACTTTCGTGGTAGAACAAAACTTTTCTTAGGTATAGTTTTTCTTTAGCCGACTATACTAATATAATTCTGTGAAGCCTTTTATTTACCAGTGTATAATTATGACTTTTCCTATTTAGTATGTTAATAGAAAACTCATAATTTTCTATTAAGATACCAACTATCTACTATCTAGATTTTATATCTATCGGTACTATCGACAAGTTTGACTCTTATGTCATACTCGTAAGCGTATTTTAATACAAATATTCTTACCACACGCTTTTCTAATAAGTTGTAGGTATCTAGCATTTATGTAAGTACTTATTATATAGATGAGAAGTTACAACTTTTCATTTCAACGGTGCTGCATTTGGCGAATTGTACTAGGTAGATATATTGCTCGAATATAAACTTTTCACAGAAAAAGCGAGTAGCTTTTGTTGGAGTGACGTAAAACCAACATACTGTATATTTATACTTGTTGCTTTGTTTCCCACTTAAGGGAAAAGCCTGTACGAAATACACATCTTTTTACCCGTTTTAAGCATAATGTAACGTTTGAAGTGTGTTTTCAGAATTATATTTGGGGCATACCTCCTCGCCTTTTACTTGGAAACAATGAAATTATAAATATCCTTGCTTTAGACAGGTACACGAATTTCATATTTTCAAACGTTGCTGGGGTTTCGAATAAGGTACTAAGAATAAAACTAAAAGCTGAAGGACCAGTGTTTTGCTAGTCCTTAATGACAATAGTTTTTTTCCTAGTCTAATTTATGTCCCGCTGCTGCACAAGTTCTCATTCTTTCTCCTTTCAATCGTATCTGAGGTACTCCCTCACGTCACGATAGAGGGAGTAAGCCTGGGACCCAGTGAATACATTGTCAGTTGTATAGCATAGTGCATGCATTTTTTGAAGTCCTGGTGTTAAAAAGCATTTACTAACAAAATAGGTATTCACAAAGGTTTTGTTTTTTGATTACTACTTCGTGAGGATCCCATTCATACCTACAATAGTACGTATTGTATTTGCATTGGTTTGAATTCAGTTACCTTTGTACAATACAGTTGGTTCATGGAATACTTACGTTTCTGTTCCTGAAAGCGAAGTAATTAAGACTTCACTTCATTGTCAATACATAATTATTTTATCTGATTTCGAAGAACATTTCAATGCAGAAATGAATTGTGGTGTTGTGTATTTCTAGAAGCAAAATTAATATCGAAGTTTATATCTACTTATAAAATACCCTTGAGTATGATTAATATCTATATGGTATTGAGTATTGAGACTTGATTTCATCTCGAGGAAATCGTGTATTCATCAAATCCCGAAACCAGTTATTTGTTACGATGAATGAGAGTTTCTTGCGATCAAAGGTAAGAAAATTCCCTCCTCATCCATTTCATAATATTCCAGAGAAGATGAGTTGACAACATCGAGCCTAGATTCAATATATTCCCGTTTATATGAAACTCATTATTTTTATTAAGAAAATTCGGGTTATTTTTAATAACGAAAATCGGTGAAGGTTGTTATAAATAGGTTCTTTTTTATGTTATAAACCTTCAAATAGCTTTTACGTTGGTATTTTGTGCCTGCGTTAATTAAGTTCCGTTTTAATTAAAGGGGATTTAAAAGTTATTTTTAAAGAGTTCAGTGATTAAAAAATTGTGATAAAGGTTTTTAAGTTTTTGGGCATTTGATGATAGTCCATACCTTCGATTTAAATAAGTATTTATCTAGGCTTAAACTGTAGTCTAAATTATACATAGCTTTTATTTTGGTGGAAGGACTGACCAGCAATGACAGAGGTCAGATATGTGTGGAAAAGAGAGACAGGTCTTTGCCCAGCATTGGGCCTTTACGAGCTAGTTAGATTAAAATTAGATTATTTTGATGTTAACATTGAAAAACCGGCCAAGTGCGAGTCGGACTCGCGCACGAAGGGTTCCGTACCATTATCTCAAAAAACGTTTTTTGTACGGGAGCCCCACTTAAATATTTATTTTATTCTGTTATTATGTATTTGTTTTTATAGCGGCAACAGAAATACCATACCATAATCATCTGCGAAAATTTCAACTATCTAGCTGACTGACAGACAGACGGACCGCGGAGTCTTAGAAATAGGGTCCCGTTTTTACCCTTTGGGTATGGATCCCTAAAAACTCACGCGAGGAGAGCTGAAGACAATGGTATTACCTAATACAAGTATATTCAGTTATGTCAATTCGTGTCTTTAGTTTATAGCGTCGTCATAAAAACATGATAGGATCCGTTCCTCGGATCAAGCTTCAGTATTCACCAGCCTCCAAGTGATAGTATTGATTGGCATACCAAAGCCGAGCTTTGAAAGAGAGGCCATAAAATTTGTTAACTTTATTAACATCCATTATTGGAGATACCTTTTGAAATTTGACCGCGCACCAGTGTAAAAGGGATTTTTTTTCGGGAAGCCCGAAAAATGGCGCTAAATTTTTAAAACATGATTTTCTAAAAATGTCACCCACGTACCGTCCTTGTTGTCCGAAAAGAGGTGCTTATTTTGTTTATAATTATGGATGAAATTTGCTGTAAAAATACCAATGAATTAAACGTGCCAAGAATTTACGGGACTCTTTTGGGTAACTCACTGATTGTATCTTCTTCTAAGCGAACCGATGGAGAATAAATCATAATTTAGCTACGAGTTCGGTGCCATCGGTAGCGATCAGCAGCCGGGCGAGCACGGCCTCTGTGATAGGTTTAAGTCACGCATTTCATCACAGTTTTTGCTGCCAAACTGTGATAAAAATGTGTGACTCAAGCCTGTCACAGTAGGCTATGCTCACCCGGCAGTACTTGTAACATCAGGGCTATTAGACGTCTCATTGTTTGTGGAACAGCACCATATCAAAAGTCCACTCTGGCTTCGCCTAGGTATAAATCTAGGCAATCTAGGTCTAGGTATAACCTGAGCAATTTTTCTTCACTCGATCAATCTGTTTAAAAAAAAGACATCATTCATAAATAGGAAATGCCGCGAATTCATAAAATGTGCTAATATCTACGTACAGCCCGACCAACTTATCTGTGAAACGGACGTTTTTGTAACTTACATTTTGAATGGGACATAAGGTCGGTTTTTGTTTATTTTTTGGTGAAATGGTGAAGAACAGCGCCACTCATAATTGCACAGTTAAGAGCGGTCAATTCGACATAATTTTCATACAAACGCTCGTACGTGATTATGCCGTTGTAACACATCTATCTTTGATTTTTTTGAACTAATAGGTATCTTGTGCACTATATCTAGGTTTCTAACAAAGCAGAAAATAAAAATTTGGAGAAACCAATTCAGTATCAGCCTCCAAAAATCTGCTTTTTTGCACAAATTTTACCTGAACTTTGACCGTTCATTATGTACTCGTATATTGTAAAAGTAAAGAAATCATCACGATAGAAACCTTCCAAATGTAATAGAGATTCTAAATGACCAATAATTATTTCATAAACTTGTAAGACTTATTCAGAAACACGTATTTCCTGGAACAAGTTTTATGAAATTTTCAAACACAATTTTTCGTTCAATGCTATCGCGTTCTCACTTGTTTGTCAGTCAACAATACGGTATGCGGGGCGCGGGGTGACGAGTCGTGCGGGGTCGGGACGGGGGGAGCCGGGCGAGTTCAATGAAGATCGGCGCTCGCTCGCTCGGCTAGTAGGTAATGAACTAATGAATGAATTTGTTGAGTACTGCGCGTACGTGAGTGAGTGTGCATCGTATCTATTTCATTTATTTAGAGAATTCTGTTTTACCTTTTACAACGATTTTGCTTTCAAAAAGATTTGGTAGTTTTATAAGAAATGAACCTAGCATTAGTGAATACGGACACCGAATTTATTTTGATGGTAGGTTTTGAAGGTAGGGTAGGTAAGTAGGTAGGTAGGTTAGGTACCTAGGTTGGGTAGGTAGGTTAGGTACCTAGGTTGGGTAGCTAGGTAAGGAGTAAGGTAGTTAGGGTAGGTAAGTAGATAGGGTGGGTAGGTCCTACCTACCTACTCACTCTACCTAGGTAGCTACGGTAGATAGGGTGAGTAGGTAGGTAGGTCGTGTAGGTAAGGTAAGAAGGGCAGGTAGGTAGGTATGTACCTAGGAAGAGACCCTCGAAACACCCGCCAGAAGCTCGCAATACTTCCTTGAGTATAGGTATAAAATTATTGATATTTTTATCGCTACTCAGTACTGATTACTAGGTAAGTATATCAGGCTGCAACGCAACGTTGCGAGATCGCACATCACCGGCGCGGGCGAACGGCGCGCAAATTTGGCGTGTGACGGAACGGCAACAGTGTGCGGCGTATATTTGATCAATCAAAAGAAAGCATCGCATTCGCAAGTTTCTTGCTACGTGCGTTGAAGTTCCGCGTGACGTCACGTAAAGTGTCATCTCGATCCCATCCTAAGCTTTGACGAGCTTTATCTTTATCAATTTTTAATGATTTAATAAATAAAAAAATACGTGTCCAATATTTTTCGATAATCTAACTGACGGACTAATTAGAATTATTATTTATATCTGACTACACCGAGTTACAGACAAATGGTTATGTTTTGTAAGTACCTATCTACAAAACACAACCATTTTCATTTAAAAAATACGCGATTACACTCGATTTAGACGAAGTTAATTACTTTACATTTTTGCTTTTTTTAACCCCCGCGGCCCCGCCGGAAAAAGAGGGGTATTATAAGTTTCATTTGTGTTGCTGTGTATCTGTGTGTCTGTCTGTGGCATCATAGCGCCTAAACGGATGAACCGATTTCGATTTAGTTTTTTTTGTTTGAAAGGTAATTTTGTCGAGAGTGTTCTTAGCTATGTTTGAATAAAATCAGTTCAGCCGTTCAAAAGTTATGGGGATTTTACTGTTTGAATCGGGGTGTTTTCGCAAGATAAATGTGTCGGGGGTTTTTAAATTGTGAAATTTTACTTGTTATTTTATGTTACTGTTTTGTTATATCTCTATTTCTGATAGGTAACTGCCTACTACCTAACTAATAATATTCATAAAAAAACAAACAGAAACAAATGAAAAAAAACCTTTTTAGGTAAAATACAAACAGCCATCTTGATACACCAATCACTACAAACCAAAATTCACGTAGGTACGTACCACACGGCACACGCACCAGACACGGATGAAGTCCCTGGCCAAGCGTGAGTTCTGGCTATGGCTCTCCTCTGGTTGTGGGGTTCTGCAGGGGTCGGTTTTACAAAATCTCTTGTGGGATCTCGCATACGATGTGGTCCTGCGTGTTGACCTCCCCGTCGTCAAGGACTGGTTCAAGCGCTTCACCATAGTCTCACGAAAAGAACGGATCTCGCCCTAGTAGCCCTTGCGTTGGACAAGTACCTCTATGCAACTGTGCTGTCGTCTGCATACTCAAATTGACGATTTTAGCACTTTTCGCTTTTATACTGCAATTATACTGTTGCTGACCCATGGTCGACCAAGGACACAATCCGAGCCTGGTGCATGTGATTACAAATATAGAGAGAGAGGGGACGGCAACAGAAAAGATGGATGGACTGTATGAGGAGTGATATGAAAGAAAAGGGAGTTAGTGATAGAGTGACAGAAGACGGGGAGTATGGAAGAAGATAACTTGTTACGCCAACCCGAAGTAACCAGACCAAAAAGTAACTATGGCCAATAACTGGCCGGGGAGCGAGGGAGCGTGACTAAAAGCGCAAGCACTCCAGCGCCCCGGCCGAAGGTACCTGCAAAATACCGTGTGGTTTTATTCAGTTAGACTCTGACAGACCCCTTCGCTTGCCCCAGGGCGAAGGACATCCATGGGGACTTCCAAAGGAATAAAAAAATAAGTTTTGGTAGCCATTTGTCCTAATATATAAAACACAAAAATTGTTTGTTCCTACGTCCGTTACAGAGCTTGAAACCATCCAACCGTTGTGACCTAAACCCAAATATATATGTCAATGCTCAAACCGGTTTCATTATGACAATAAAGCACAGATGGTTTTAGACCACTTAAACAAACAAAAAATAAACAGAATTTATTTATTTACCGACTTCAAAAATAAAGAGATAATCAATTTGACACGTATGGATGTAATATTATTGGAACTGCACAATATTCACATAATATGTTACGCTATCTGGGCTTCTAAATACGTGTGCAAAATATCATAAGTGTATGTATGTGGTATGTATGTTTGTATGTATGTATGTTCGTCCACGCATTTCTCCGAAACTACTTATCGGATCGTGATCATTCTTTTTGTGTTGGATTGAGTATTTCTCAACTTAGGGATTAGTGCAAGTTTATTCAAAATCGGTCCATCATTTTTCAAAATATGGAGCATAAAACCGAACTCCATAGCAACAAACAGCACGAATGTGTACATTTAGTTATTATAGGTATTTTGTCAATGACACCCAGATCCGGAACTATTATCTCTATGCCATACAAATATTTTTTCCGTGCGGGAATAGAACCCGCGACACGCAGAGTAGCAGCCGATCGTTCAACCACAACGCCAACTAACAAAACAACCATGTGTGTCGTAATTTATGTGGGAAAACTACATAAAGTACGAAAAAGTATAGGTACCTGAATATTTTATTCTGCTTATGGAACACATTATTATTTGTCTATCTCAGTCGGTATTGACACAGGTATTGAGGAAGCTAAAATTTATAGGTACTACTAATACTACTACTAATTACTGACGACTTCCGAAACTAAAGTTTTTTTGTACTTTTTAGTGTTTTTTCTTTCGAAGTCGATTTTTTATTTTGTGAAAATGTTTTTATTTCGCTCTTTATAGTTTTAGTACACCATCACTAAAATGAGTAAGTTCTATAGTTAGGTACCTAAAGGATTGATAAAAAACCTATAACTCAATTTACAAATTCGTGCTGTTTGTCGCTAAGGAGTACGGTTGTATGCTCACTTTTCCCTAATTTGAGAGATACTTAGCATAAAAGAATGATCTGACAATTAGTTTCGGAGAAATGCGTGGACAAACATACATACATACAAATATGCAATGAAAATTGGCACACATTTTTAGAAGAATATATAATTATGCTATGTGAATATTGTGCAGTTCCAATAATATTACATAAATACGTGTCGAATTGACGACACGGTTGGCGTAGTGGTTGAGCGATCGACTGCTGTGCTGCGTGTCGCGGGTTCGATTACCGCAAGGAACTAATATGAGATGTTCCGGGTCTGGGTGTCTTGTGTAGTTGTGTATGTGAGATGTTTGTAAACGCACCCACGATACAGGAAGAACTACATAGAGTGCGACATCGATTAAAAAAAAACCCTTCGTTTGCCTCAGGGTGAAAGACATCCATAAGGACTTCAAAAAATAAAAAAATAAATGATATTTGAAAGTCTGTTTTCGGAAATCGGAGTCTTCTCGATTTGGTTATGAATTTTTCGATAAGTATAATAAATAAAAATGCCAAACTGTAATCAGACTACTGTATTTGATCAACCACCTGTACGTCGTAGGTACCTACGTACATTGTAATTGTACCTACTAATGTTAGCTGCCTCAATAATGCCTGGTTAGATGAAATAATAATAATGTGTTCTGCTTGTGCTATTCCATAAGCAGAATAAATGATTTAGGTACCTTTACTTTTTCGTACTTTATGTAGATATCCTACATAAATTACGACAAAACTAATATATTTTAAATAATTCACATGCAGTAAAAAATTGCGCACGTACGGTACCTAGATTGGTAAAAATACAAACACGCATCCCCGGGGCCAACGCAAGGGCTACGTCCGTACTAAATGTAGCGCGCGATGCGATATTATTATCATGAATGAACTCACTCGAGCACTCACACGAGCGGCCGGCCGACCGGCGGCGGCGGCGAGCGCCCGCGACTGAGCGGCGGAAGTTACCGAATGACAACCGAGCGTTCAGGCGCTATCTCTCTCTTTTCGCTTTGCCTCTTTTTCAAGCATTGCGCTGGATGAAACAACAAGCTTTAGGATCGTGCTAGCGTTGGCGATAGACGGCCCGGCTAGGCTGCTCTTAAGTTGGTCGGGCTGTATCTGAAACATGACTTATAAATCAGAGGTTTTTTTTAAAACTAAATATACAGGTCTTGATATTCTGAGGTTCTATTCTATTAAATCATTAACTTTATAGTAGAAATACCTTTTAATTATAATTACCTCTTGAGTAACTTGGTATTCGAACCTAATAATAACTGAATAATCATTGGCGATTGGAATATTTGCAAGCAGTCTGTTCAAGAGCGATAACAATACTCGTATAAACTTTGAAATTTTATGATAGTCTTTATAGATGTTAAAATTATAGAAATCGATATTGAAATCGCAAAGCTTGAAGTAGTTCTGGATTTTTAGTATGTGGTAAGGGCCAGTTATGGTAGTGTTAATACACATTTAAAACTTTTGGGACTTTTTTAACAATGTGTTATAAAAGTCATCAACTATGCATTTTTGACAACTAAAACACCGTCCATTTTAAAGTTCATTAAATTTGCAACGGTTTAGGCCCAACCGCAGATCTATAATTCCTACAGGGGGCAAGCTTTATCCTTATCAAAATCAAAACCTGCAAATATAAGTCGGAACGCAGCTGAAAAGCCTTTTTATATGATTTTACGCCTTTTTCTTTGGTACTATGCACACTTCAAATTCTCAGTCTCATTTCTTCAAAAACAACTTTTAGCTTTATGTTTGTTGGCATTGCATTTTGTTTGCCGAGTTTCGTTTATTAATTTGTTCCTGTATAATTCGTGTCAAGACGAGAGAAGAATATGAAAAGGCACGGTCACATTTTTCATCCTCCGTTGTATAAATCGCAGCGACTATTAAATATTTGACATTGATACTATAATTCAAAGTTAGTTCAAACTAGCCAGCTGTGAGAATTTCTCTTCATAACGTCTGAATTTGTCGGCGGTAATTTGATTTTCTCGGGTGAATATTTTGAAGTAATAGCCTCAGTAGATTTTCACAGACTCATAAAATTTTCGCAGTTGAAAATATAACAAAGTTTTAACTTTTTTGAAGATGTATAACAATTTATGTTTTTATTTGTATAAAAACTTTTTCACTATGCATACTCATTAGATTCTATAAATTAAAAAGTTTAGGTTTATTATGGTTTGTATTTCAAATATATTCTTTTACAAGGGCCTTTGAATATTTCTTATTTAATTGGATAGTTGGATTGTACAAGATACAAAATGTTAAGCAAGACAATGTTTAAAACTCTGTCCTTCTTTTCTTAATTCGAATTTTCTATAGAGAATTAGAATTTAGAATCTGCTAGTCAGTATTTCAACTTATTGTTTAGTAAAAAAGATTTTATACGTATCTAATGGACAAGGTTTTAGTTTTGAAAAGTTTCTTTAATTGTCTCTTTCTCCCAAACTAAGTTAATAACAGTACCAAACTAAAAGGGGCGTGTTTAATAATAGAGGAAATGTTCGTTTGTAGCGTGGAAGTGGGTCGGGTATCGAACCGAATTACAAATGCTACCCACAACTAAATGAAGCTGATTATTTTAACAATCTATGGTATGGTATTACTTCTTTTAGTCCAAAAAATAAACGTTGGATTCAGCTTAAATTAGTGTTGAACATGCAATGTTTCAACTTTAATTAAATATTCACTTTTTTTCATCTTCATAGTAGTAGTGGTATAATTTAAGTTAAGCTTCGTCCGAGTCTTTACAAAAGTTGACTTCAATTTTTTTTCCGTTATGAATGGAACTTAAAAATTCCAAACTTTTTTGCAGACTGCAATCGTGCAATTAAGTGGCGAAGTCTTTTCGTGGAAGCACTTCAGTAATTAACTTAATTGTGGAAAGTCATAAATATTGTTGGCTGTTGGTTGGTATCACGAAGGCGCGCGTGGTATTCCCGACCCGAGCGGTCGGTGCCCCGTACGACCGTTAACCTCTTAAATGCGACTGCATTCAAGGGTTTACCTGCAACATCTAACCCTATTATGTATTTTCCGGAGAGCTCGACGCCGTGCTATTTTCGTCTTTATGCCTTAAGACACCGTCTCTTCAAATATAGGTCGTGAATAATAGAATGTGAGGACTGAACTATCTCAGTAGGGCATGTCACCTTCTCCGTTTTTGGGATATAATGGTGAACTGTCGCTGTTGTAAAGTATTATTTTTATTGCTCTGGTTCTTTTCATATCTTGTTTTCAGATCTTGTTGTTGTCTTGTTGTAGGTAGTATATGATATTATTGTTTAATTTATTTCTCGTCTTCACTAACTTAATTTAAGTACTACTATTACTATTGTTAAGGTTCTAAACCCTTAACAATAGTATTAGTAGCATGTACTTATCTATATTTATTATTATTATCTATATTATATGTATGTCATTCTGTGACAAATAAACACTATTTCTTTCTCTCTTCTTTCTTTGATACGCGATGAATATATCTTACAGATTAAGGAGGATGGTAAAGTTGTTAAAAAAAGTCCTAATTCCACAAAAGTTTTCGTATTATTTATGTATGTTTTACCCGAGTATTGCTGCCATCAATTAGTACTTTAATACTCGTATTAAATACGAGTAGTTATTCGTGTTAAATTATTAGGTATTCGTATTAAATTATTAGGTATTTCGTAGAAAACAACAACGTAGGGAATATCGGTTTCTTTACCAATTACTTGGAGCTAAGTGCTTTTGTAATATGGTATCATGGAGTTTATGTCTTAGTTATTGAATTAGTCGATTGAGTGTGGTGGAGGTGTAACGTTGTGTTAGAAAACCTTTTTCCTTGATTGTAAGCCTGTTTTAGTCCCGGAGAATTGGACGATTACGAGCTTATAAGTTTGGCGGTAAGAGTAATGATTTTTTATCAATTGTAACAACGGCAACGTTAAAATGTTTATGTATGGAATACAATGTGCAAATATTTAAATATTTATGTATACATACAACTTGTATAAGCCTTGGGTCTATCTGTAAAGTCTTAAGAAATCTGAAAAGAAAAATATATCTGAAGTTGTTTTCATTAACAATAAGTAAGGTCCTTGTTATTGATAAAACTTTTCTTGATCTTTATCAGAGGGATCATCTAAAAACATTACAAAGTGAAAACGTATTTTAGCGTCAGCATGAGTAGGTCTTAACATGTATCTTACTTTTACTTACCTTTCTATCCCAAGTGCTTTATGCCTAAAATCCAAACTAATATTATAAAAGCGAAAGTAACTCTCGTCTGTCTGTTACTTACTCACGCTTAAACGGGTGAAACGATTTAGGAGATAGTTTGAGAATGGGAAGGACATAGGATATTAATCGCGTTAGTGTGTTCTCTTGGGATAACAAATCTTTTTTTACGCGGACGAAGCCGCGGGTAAAAGCTACCAAAAAACAAAATTTATTTTTATCAATTTATACTTTTTTTTTTGCTTTAAATATTATCCTCTAGATTTTTTTTCGAACTTTTCAATTGAGAACTCTATAAAAAATAAAAATAAAGTAGAACGTAAATCTCTGTGTTATTTTTATCCCCTGAAGGCTTAGTTACATTTTAAGCTGCACTAATATCGAGTCTGCTGGGCTCGGAGCTAAATGTAACACGATTGGCTATAGGGAATATAATGCAGTTAAGCCGTGGTGGTGTGGGTGTTATCTATTTCAGGGATGACCTCTTGGTATATTTCAGAAATAATCTAACGAAGTGAATTGCTGAAATGGACCTTTTTGGCGCAGTCGTGAGGCACTCATAATAGCCTAGGAACACTTGCTGCGATAAAATCAATATGTATATGTGTATGTATACTTACTAGTAATATTGCCTGAAACTCCATAAAAATAACTTAATAGCAAAAAAGATGAAGATATCTGCGATGAAGAATACATCGAAAATATAGATGGTGATCTTTCTATCGCCGTGGAACGGAAAAAAATATCAGTATAATCAGACGAAAAACGCTAGTTACGGCGGCATGGCTTCTTTGTATGGGATGAGACATCTTTATGCTAGTATTATATAATCTGTGCCTGGAAGTAAATCACGATATCTATCAATAATTCACCGCCTCGTCTAGGAATCGAGGCATGTAATCTCTCACGAGCCGACTACAGTTGTAATTGCCAGAGTTAAATAAACTAGCCATGGCAGAAGTTGAAAGTTATCAGTTTCGTTACATAATTATGTTAATTAATTAATGCATTGTGGTTACGACCTCGACTACTCGTAAGTCGGGGCTGTAACCACCATGCATTATTTAAATAGGTCGCGGGTTCGAACTCAGGAAGGCACACTATTTTGTGTGATTTATTTCATTACCTCTGCGCTAAAACTGTAATGGTAAATATCGTGATGAAACCGACATGTCCTAGAACTAAAAAGTCCTAATGGGCATGGTGGATTACACAACTCCCCTCAAAGACAGTAGGCTGTACTTCAGCAGGAGGGATCATTTTAAGCTGACAACGCTTAAATACTTACTGATATCATATTCCATTGGTAATTAAAACTTACCTTTCGAACGTCCCAATTATGTCGTACGTATATAATCTAATATAAATTTCTATAATGCGATATCTCTTGTAATATGACAGGTGAAGTACTTCCATCAAAATCAATTAGTGGTGACAAGACGGCTTGGCGTTAAAAGGCAACGGTTATTTTGAATAAATTATGAAACAAGTAGAAATAGGTGATACAAGCTAGTGTTTAGTTATTAATAATGAAGGCCGGCGGCGGCGTAAACCTTGATAGGTCTGCTTGTCGGTTTTTTTTTTGGTTCCGATGTGGTCTATCGCTTATCATAAAGTGAGATACTAGTCAAACGCGAGCCAATCAACAATAAAAAAAATACTAGCGATAATTCCTTTTTCCACCACCTTTTCTATTATGTAACACATTGACTAAGAAATTCGTTTCGAAATATGAACATTTAGACACAAGATTATAAAATTAAAATAAAAAAATACAAAATTACATAATAACAGTTACGACTTTTGTATGGATCATTTTGTAACTGGCAGAATGATACTGAACCTGTAACCTCTCGAAAAAGCACGCGTTGATTGTGTGTATATAGTCTGTGGTTTTTAGTCTGACCGTTTCTAATAAATTGTTGTTGGAAATTATTTGCATTAAATTAAGTAAGCTCATCAGGCAGTAGAAAGAGAATCATTCGTGTCTCGCATAAAAAGGCTTTATTTTAAAACTCGCAATTATCCCATCGGCCATATTGGCTACATCGCTCGTGTTAAAATCTCGACTTTTATGCTCAACACGAATTGTACCATTTTTGAATATTTGAACAAAGTATTTCAATTTATTTTTCCCATATCTCGTAATCATAGCAAATGCCGTGAATATATCGAATGTCATGATTTCACAGCGATGACGGGCATTCGATTAAATATTGTTGTGTACTCTGCAAGCAAAAACAAACTCCAAAATATTTTCTTTCGAGGTACCATGATACCAACATACATGTTCGTGACGTTTGAACTCTCACTCATCCATCAACTTTTAAAAAGCTCGTTTTGTCTACGAAAACATGGCGGTTGAAATGCTTTACTTATAGGCAGGTCGACACATAGGCCTTTTATTTTATAAATTGCTGGTGCCTGTCCCAGGTGTAAATTCTCTTAAAGTAATGAAGTTTGTGTCAGAGGTTAACGATAAACCGATCGTTGGAAACGACAAGGTGCGAAAATATGAGCATATTGGCTCAAAGAAAATTTATTTGGGTTGAATAACAAATTTGTACCTGAGTCATTGTTTGACCGCGGGCTTACAAACTTTGCTATTAACATTGTCAGGGAATTAGGAGTTGTTTCGGGTTTAAAAACGAAGTTAATGACAGCGGGAAATATTCACAGAAGGGAAGGGTTGGACCAAAAGTTTGAGAGATTTGATGTTTATAACTCAGTTGATGTTTACAAGCGACAAACAATTAGTAGACAAACCCCTTTTTTAACAAAACAGATAATCAAGTTACGCCAAAAGCAACATAAGTCTAACCATAGATACAGTTTTTAAGATACTTAAAGGCCTATTACCTCTCTCACAGAGAGAATGCCTGGGTCCCAGCAGTGGGAACATTATAAGGCTGATGATGATTATAGCTAAACTATTGTAAAATAAGGTATAATAAATAGGTAAAATGATTTTATTGTTGAAACCTAGATTTATAGTTAATGTAAGTCTGAAATCGCCAACCCGCATTGAGCAAACGTGGTGATCAATGCTCGTGTCTTCTCTGTGTGAGAAGAGGCCTTTTCCTTGCAGTGGGATAGTTACAGGCTGGTATTATTATTATTTTCTTATTTGTAAAATGGTTTGTTGCTGATCCGGCAACGAAAACTCTTTTACTTACCGAGTAACGTTTTCTACCACCCAAAAAGAATTCGGTTTCTGTGGTTTAACCTGTCAGCCAGTTAGGAGTAATGCCACGGGAAAAAGCAGTCGTTTCTATACTATTTTACCTATACATATAATTCCAGTAAAAAATTGTTGAAAATAAAAATGTTATTTGTTCAATCAAGTTTAGGTACAACAGAATTTCACAGCAATTTTTTTCTTAGCTATGAATAAAGAGGGTTCTCTCGTCAAATACCTATGTAAAAAAACGCACAAAGGATTAATTTATTCATAAGTACCTACAAAAGCTTTGGGAAATGTGGACCAAACATTTCAATAGACGACCAATCCGAGCCTAATATTCGACATATCTTCAGTTATTGGTTATTCAGATGTAGGGTCAGGCAATCAAGTTTAATAACTCTGCAATCCGATCTGCTATTTGACCTTTTGTGAATTCTAGGTGCTTTTTTAGCTTCATCATCAGCCTATTAATGTTCCCACTGCTGGGACACAGAGAGGAAATGGGCCGTAATCCACCACGCGGGCCCAGTGCGGGTTGGTGGATGTCACGTCTTCGAATTTTTGGTTCCAGGACATGCCGGTTTCCTCACGATGTTTTCCTTCACCGTTTTAAGAGCAGTGGTGAAGAAATAATTTACACAAAGTAAAGCACCTGCCTGGGCTCGAACCCACGATCTACAACTTGTAAGTCGCGGCCGATACCACTGGGCCACTACTGCTCTTTTTTAGGTTGGTTAGGTCAAATTAACCAAGATTTTTTTTTGAAAACTTACTTATCTATGAATGTCTTATATTAATGTTTAAATGGATTATGTAACATTGTTGGAAATTATTTTGTTGTTTGTTTTATCAACTTGGTTAACAAGAGGTATGAACCCTATTAGAATTGAATTGCAAAGTGTAAAAAGAAATAACACATAATATCACTTTTAATCAACAGAAAAGTAAACAAATCTTGCGTTGAAAGAAACAAAACATAATATCATTCCTGAATTGCCTAAAGAGTTAAGCAGAGGAGTATCTTTGACGCACTCACAACCAAAATATTATATCATTACATACATATTATGTCTAACAGTGGAGTATCTTACACACTTACTTTTAATCAATAGAAAAGGCAACAACTCCTGCCTTGAGAGAAACCAAACATAATATCGCTACTGAACTGCATGATGGGTTAGGCAGAGGAGTATCTATGACAAACTTGTGAGTGTAAAGTATAATATCACTCCTAAATTTTCTGAAGGGTCATATACGCCACTGTCTAGCATTGGAGTATACTATGTAAAGCACGCTTATGTAAACAAGCATATTACAAAATAGGATTATATTCATGATAAGAATGCTTGGAAACATGCTGGCCCTGCTCCATAGGGCAATCTTTAGTGTAGATAATATCAAATTTGTTAATTTATATTCATAGTTATTGCATTCTTTTTTTTTATTGACTCACACACTATTCCGTTGTTGTTGAATTAGGTATTTTACCTATGTTTGTAATATTTGTAAGTATGTGAGAACCTACCTACCTAAACCTATAGAACCTATTTATCAAATTAATGTATATTGTCAAACACCTATTTTTTTTAGGATACCTATTACATACTTACGTAGTAAAGCCTCCATACATTGCCGTCATTCAAGTCAAGCCTTATTATATGACTCGTTTAAAAGCACCCCTCGTAAGTACCTGTCTTTATGTGATCGCCACAATTTCAAGCCCTCATCACTCACAGACTAAAAGTTATTAACGCTAATGACAACAATCACAAACTTAGACGTTTACGTTGAGAGAAATAACCACACGGACTACGGGGCCTAAGGAAAACTTCTGTAATAATAACTTTCTTTGTGCGACACAGTTTTCTATTCCCGACTACTGTTCACATGAGTCGAATAAAATTCCACCACATGGTAAAATTGATTTTCAACTTTGTTGGAAACAATAGGAACAAAATATACGTACGTCATAAAGTCTGATAGGGTCACGCGTCACAAGTAGTTTGGTTTGTGAATATCGTTTTAGGTTTTAACATTAGAAAACTGATTTGAACTTTATATTCCCAGTAAAATACGTAAGTTTATTGGATCTTTTTTTGAATAAACAGCCTATGTTTGTCGAAGGTCGCCGAAAACATGTCTACGATTTTCTTCGCAAACTTGCCTATAAGTATCCACGCAAAATGCTGTAGGAATCATTCTAAAGTATCAAAAGATAAACTGCTATTAGATACAAAACTACTATCCTTTTTTACCGCCTTTAAATTAAGAAGGTAATCAATTCGACACGTATGTATGTAATATTGCTGGAACTGCACAATATTCACATATGTTATTATATGTGAGCTTACACACGTGTGCCAAATTGTGCAAATTCATAAGTGTATGTATGTTTGTTTGTATGTATGTAAGTATGCAGTGCAGTGCAGAGCAGTGGTGGCCCAGTGGTATCAGCCGCGACTTACAAGTTGTAGGTCGTGGGTTCGAGCGCAGGCAGGCGCTTTACTTTGTGTAAATTATTTCTTCACCACTGCTCTCAAAACGGTGAAGGAAAACATCGTGAGGAAACCGGCATGTCCTAGAACCAAAAATTCGAAGACATGTGACATCAACCAACCCGCACTGGGCCCGAGTGGTGGATTACGGCCCATTCCCTCTCACATAGAGGAGGCCTGTGTCCCAGCAGTGGGAAAATTAATAGGCTGATGATGTGATGATGATGATGTGATGTAAGTATGTAAGTTTTTCCACGTATTTCTCAGAAACTACTTATCTGATCGTGATCATTATTTTTGTGTTGGATTGAGTATCTCTCAACTTAGGGAATTAAGTTATCATGAGTATTTTGTCAATCCTTCAGGTACCGTACTATAGTGATGGTGTACTAAAAATAAATAGAGATAAATAAAAACTTTTGCCAAAAAAATTAACTGACTTCAAAAGCAAAATACTAAAAGTGCAAAAGAAGTCCGTGTCGAAAAATTATAAAAACCAAAGACTTCCGAAACGAAAATTATTTTGCATTTTTATTGATTTGCTTTTTGTTACTTTATTGCCCATCAATTCAAAGTAAGCTTGTATAAGCGAAAATACTTGATATGAAAAGTACTGTAGAACATATGGTTGAAATAAATTAACTTCAGTGAAGTCCAGTAACATTTCTCTATCACTGTCAGTCGTAAACAAGGTGCTACGTCACAATAACGAACAATACCGCAAATCTAACTTTTACATTAATTGTAACTTCAAAACACGTATCTCATACCAGAAGGAAAACTTTCGTGGTAGAACAAAACTTTTCTTAGGTATAGTTTTTCTTTAGCCGACTATACTAATATAATTCTGTGAAGCCTTTTATTTACCAGTGTATAATTATGACTTTTCCTATTTAGTATGTTAATAGAAAACTCATAATTTTCTATTAAGATACCAACTATCTACTATCTAGATTTTATATCTATCGGTACTATCGACAAGTTTGACTCTTATGTCATACTCGTAAGCGTATTTTAATACAAATATTCTTACCACACGCTTTTCTAATAAGTTGTAGGTATCTAGCATTTATGTAAGTACTTATTATATAGATGAGAAGTTACAACTTTTCATTTCAACGGTGCTGCATTTGGCGAATTGTACTAGGTAGATATATTGCTCGAATATAAACTTTTCACAGAAAAAGCGAGTAGCTTTTGTTGGAGTGACGTAAAACCAACATACTGTATATTTATACTTGTTGCTTTGTTTCCCACTTAAGGGAAAAGCCTGTACGAAATACACATCTTTTTACCCGTTTTAAGCATAATGTAACGTTTGAAGTGTGTTTTCAGAATTATATTTGGGGCATACCTCCTCGCCTTTTACTTGGAAACAATGAAATTATAAATACCCGTGCTTCAAACAGGTACACAAATTTTATATTTTTAAAAGTTGCTGGGGTTTCGAATAAGGTACTAAGAATAAAACTAAAAGCTGAAGAACCAGTGTTTTACTAGTCCTTACCGACAATAGCTTTTTTCCTAGTCTAATTTATGTCCCGCTGATGCACAAGCTCTCTGTCTTTCTCCTTCCAAACCTTTCAATCGTATCTGAGGTCCTCCCTCACGTCACGACGAATGGAGGAAGTCTGGGACCCAGTGAATACATTGTCAGTTGTATAGCATAATGCATGCATATTTTGAAGTCCTAGAGTTAAAATGCATTTACAAACAAACTAGTTAATCACAAAGCTTTTGTTTTGTGATTATTACTTGGTGAGGATCCCATTCATACCTACAATAGTACGTATTGTATTTGCATTGGTTTGAATTCAGTTACCTTTGCACAATACAGTTGGTTCATGGAATACTAACGTTTCTGTTCCTGAAAGCGAAGTAATTAAGACTTCACTTCATTGTCAATACATAATTATTTTATCTGATTTCGAAGAACATTTCAATGCAGAAATGAATTGTGGTGTTGTGTATTTCTAGAAGCAAAATTAATATCGAAGTTTATATCTACTTATAAAATACCCTTGAGTATGATTAATATCTATATGGTATTGAGTATTGAGACTTGATTTCATCTCGAGGAAATCGTGTATTCATCAAATCCCGAAACCAGTTATTTGTTACGATGAATGAGAGTTTCTTGCGATCAAAGGTAAGAAAATTCCCTCCTCATCCATTTCATAATATTCCAGAGAAGATGAGTTGACAACATCGAGCCTAGATTCAATATATTCCCGTTTATATGAAACTCATTATTTTTATTAAGAAAATTCGGGTTATTTTTAATAACGAAAATCGGTGAAGGTTGTTATAAATAGGTTCTTTTTTATGTTATAAACCTTCAAATAGCTTTTACGTTGGTATTTTGTGCCTGTGTTAATTAAGTTCCGTTTTAATTAAAGGGGATTTAAAAGTTATTTTTAAAGAGTTCAGTGATTAAAAAATTGTGATAAAGGTTTTTAAGTTTTTGGGCATTTGATGATAGTCCATACCTTCGATTTAAATAAGTATTTATCTAGGCTTAAACTGTAGTCTAAATTATACATAGCTTTTATTTTGGTGGAAGGACTGACCAGCAATGACAGAGGTCAGATATGTGTGGAAAAGAGAGACAGGTCTTTGCCCAGCAGTGGGCCTTTACGAGCTAGTTAGATTAAAATTAGATTATTTTGATGTTAACATTGAAAAACCGGCCAAGTGCGAGTCGGACTCGCGCACGAAGGGTTCCGTACCATTATCTCAAAAAACGTTTGTTGTACGGGAGCCCTTAATACGGCCACTTAAATATTTATTTTATTCTGTTTTTACTAATTGTTGTTATAGCGGCAACAGAAATACCATACCATAATCATCTGCGAAAATTTCAACTATCTAGCTATCACGGTTCATGAGATACAGCCTGGTGACAGACTGACAGACAGACGGACCGCGGAGTCTTAGAAATAGGGTCCCGTTTTTACCCTTTGGGTACGGATCCCTAAAAACTCACGCGAGGAGAGCTGAAGACAATGGTATTACCTAATACAAGTATATTCAGTTATGTCAATTCGTGTCTTTAGTTTATAGCGTCGTCATAAAAAACATGATAGGATAAGTTCCTCGGATCAAGCTTCAGTATTCACCAGCCTCCAAGTGATAGTATTGATTGACATACCAAAGCTGAGCTTTGAAAGAGAAGCCATAAAATTTGTTAACTTTATTAACATCCATTATTGGAGATACCTTTTGAAATTTGACCGCGCACCAGTGTAAAAGGGATTTTTTTTCGGGAAGCCCGAAAAATGGCGCTAAACTTTTAAAACATGATTTTCTAAAAATGTCACCCACGTACCGTCCTTGTTGTCCGAAAAGAGGTGCTTATTTTGTTTATAATTATGGATGAAATTTGCTGTAAAAATACCAATTAATTAAACGTGCCAAGAATTTACGGGACGCTTTTGGGTACCTCAGTGATTGTATCTTCTCCTAAGCGAACCGATGGAGAATAAACTCATAATTTAGCTACGAGTTCGGTGCCATCGGTAGCAACCAGCAGCTGGGAGAGTACGGCCTCTATGTTAGGCTTGAGTCACGCATTTCATCACAGTTTTTGCTCCCAAACTGTGATAAAAATGTGTGACTCAAGCCTGTCACAGTAGGCTATGCTCACCCGGCAGTACTTGTAACATCAGGCTATTAGACGTCTCATTGTTTTTGGAACAGCACCATATCAAAAGTCCACTCTGGCTTCGCCTAGGTATAAATCTAGGCAATCTAGGTCTAGGTATAACCTGGGCAATTTTTCTTCACTCGATCAACCTGTTTAACAAAAGCGAACTAAAAAGTCGTAAACAAGGAAAAAATCATGCTGTGCAGTCGGAGGATACATATTCGCGGGTTGGCTGACCAAAATCTCGTGCATCCTCCGCCTGCACAGCATGATTTTTTCCTTGTTTACGACTTTTTAGTTCTTTTTTGAAGCAGTCGGGTTTTTTGATTTTTTGAATTAAATTTTTCTATTTATAACTTTTTAGTTAGTTTTTACGAATTAGATACATTTAAACATATAAGTGTTATAAATTTTTTAAATCAACTCTTAAAACCCTTTATTTTGATAACCCACACGATGGGTTTGGAAGAAAAAAAAAATTTGGGCCCCCACAATATGGCACCCAAAATCCGCCATTTTTCTATTATCCAATTTTAATGTAGCCTATGACACTCGCAGGGTTAAGACGCATCGATTGACGTATCTAATCATCAAAATCAGCCAACGCGTTTGGTCTCTGGAACGCCATATAGGAACAAACATACAAACATACTTACATACATACATACATAGACTAATAAACACATTACCCTCCTTCGGCAGTCGGGTAAAAAAAGACGGCACTCATAAATAGGAAAATGTGCTAAAATGTGCTAATATCTACGTACAGCACGACCAACTTATCTGTGAAACGGACGTTTTTGGAACTTACATTTTGAATGGGACATAAGATCGGTTTTGTTTATTTTTTGGTGAAATAGTGACGAACAGCGCCACTCATAATTGCACAGTTAAGTTGGTCGGGCTGTACCTGAAGCATGACTTATAAATCAGAGGTTTTTTTTAAACTAAATATACAGGTCTTGATATTCTGAGGTTCTATTCTATTAAATCATTAACTTTATAGTAGAAATACCTTTTAATTCGGGTAGTTGCGCGGTGTCTTCTCGTCCAACTTACCACAGTGTCTCAAGACAAAAGTCTATGACCAGTGTGTGTTGCCAGTGATGACATATGGCTCTGAGACGTGGTCGCTTACAATGGGCCTCATCAGAAAGCTTACAGCCACTCAAAGAGCAATGGAGAGGGCTATGCTCGGCATTTCCTTGCGTGATCGAATCAGAAATATAGAGATCCGTAAGAGAACCAAGGTTACCGACATAGCTCGAAGAATTGCCAAACTTAAGTGGCAGTGGGCAGGGCACATTGCTCGCAGAACGGATGGCCGATGGGGCAGAAAGGTTCTGGAGTGGCGACCGCGAACCGGAAGACGTTCCGTTGGAAGGCCTCCTGCCAGGTGGACCGATGACCTAGTGAAGGTTGCGGGGATCCGCTGGTTACGAGACCCACGGGACCGGTCAATGTGGCGACGCTTGGAGGAGGCCTATGTCCAGCAGTGGACGTCTTTCGGCTGATATGATATGATGACCTTTTAATTATAATTACCTCTTGAGCTGAGTCCGTGTAAGGGTACCTCTTTGCCTACTTTAAGTAGGTATTCGAACCAAATAATAACTGAATAATCATTGGCGATCGGAATATTTGCAAGCAGTCTGTTCAAGAGCGATAACAATACTCGTATAAACTTTGAAATTTTATGATAAGTCTTTATAGATGGATTAGCCCAGTAGAAATCGATATTGAAACCGCAAAGCTTGAAGTAGTTCTGGATCTTTAGTATGTGGTAAGGGCCAGTTAGGGTAGTGTTAATCCAAATTTGCAACGTTTAGGACTTTTTTTCACAGTGTGTTCTACAAATCATAAACTATGCATTTTTTGACAACTAAAATACCCTACATTTTAATGTTTATTAAATTTGCAACAATTTGAGCCCAACCGCAGCTCCATAATCCCTATTGGGACCGAGCTTTATCCTTTTAAAAATCAAAATGTACAAATTTATGACGGGATGCAGGAGGGCGTGTACTTGGCTAAGAGCTGGGCTGTGATGCTTTTTATATAATTGTATGCCTTTTCCTTTGGGTACTATGCTACACTTCAAATTCTCAAATACTAAGTAACATTTCTTTAAAAAAAACCATACCTTTCTGTTTGTTGTCATTTCATTATGTTTGCAGAGTTTCGCTACTTAATTTTTCCCTGTATATTTAGTGCCAAGATGAAAGAAGAATGTATGAAGGCACAGTCAAATTTTTTCCTCCGTTGTACAAATCGCTGTGACTATTAAATATTTGACATTGATACTATAATTCAATGTTAGTTCAAACTAGCCAGCTGTGAGAATTTCTCTTCATAACGTCTGAATTTGTCGGCGGTAATTTGATTTTCTCGGGCGAATATTTTGAAGTAATAGCCTCAGTAGATTTTCACAGACTCATAAAATTTTCGCAGTTGAAAATATAACAAAGTTTTAATTTTTTTGAAGATGTTTTACAATTTGTGTTTTTATTTGTATAAAAACTTTTTCACTATGGATACTCATTAAGTTTTGTGAATTACAAAGTTTTTATTTATTATGGTTAGATAGATAGATAGATAAACCATTTATTCAAACCATAACCATTTTTTGGTTTGTATTTCAAATATATTCTTTTACAAGGGCCTTTGAATATTTTTTATTTAATTGGATAGTTGGATTGTACAAGATACAAAATGTTAAGTTAGACAATGTTTAAAACTCTGACGTTCTCGGTTATTAACAGACTTATTAAAAATATTTTTTTAGTAGATTCTTAATTCGAATTTTCTATGGATAATCTAGAATCTCTCTATGGACGAAAACATCGAGCATGAATGGAATAAGAGCAGAAGATGGGTGCTTACTGAGTGAAGAATGTAAGGTCTTGGAACGCTGGAAGGGATATTTTGAAAGTTTATTTAGTTGTCAGGATAGTGTGCAAGGAGTGGGTAACTGGGCAGAGGCCAGTTGTCAAGACCCAAATTCGGACGAAGAGCAAAAGAATGAAATAGGAATGGATGAGATTATAAAAGCACTGAGTGGGATGAAGATTGGTAAAGCTGCAGGGTATGACCGAGTATCTGTTGAAATGCTGAAGGGCGGTGACGGGGTGGTAGCAAGCCTGTTGTGCCGGATCTTTAATATGTGTTGGAGATATTGCCGCGTGCCGGATGACTGGTGCAAGGCTGTAATCGTACCACTATATAAGGAAAAAGGCTCACAGCAGGAGTGTAAAAACTACCGCGGCATTAGTCTTTTGAGTGTTGTCGGCAAATTATATGCGAAAGTTTTAATAAATAGAGTGGTAAAAGTGACGGATGAACAATTATGGGACGTGCACGCAGGATTTAGAGAGGGAATGGGCTGTATGGATCAGATCTTCCCCTTGAGAAGCATAGCTGAAAAACATCTGGCAAAGCACAAAAAAGTCTACTGTGCTTTCGTGGACTTGGAGAAGGCCTATGACAGTGTGTGGAGGGATGAACTGTGGTCGACGCTATCCGGGTACGGCGTGGACTGGCACTTGGTATGGGCACTGAAATGTCTATATAGGGATTCCAGTGCTTGTGTTAGGATTAATGGGGCGTATCCGAACTGGTTTACCATCTCAAGGGGTGTTAGACAGGGCTGTGTTGCGTCACCGTGGCTGTTCAACTTGTTCATGGATAGTTGTCTGATAGGTTTGAAAGAGCATGAGTGCGGATTGAGGATGAATGAGTTGCCTGTGAAATGCCTTCTCTATGCAGATGATCAAGTTCTACTTGCATCGTCAGCAGAACAGTTGCACGACATGGTGACTGTGATGAATGAAGTTTTTAAGTTAAAAGGGATGGAAAGATTGAAGAGGATGTGGAAAGGAGAGTGAATGCAAGGAATAAAGTGAATGGTGCTATACATGCAGTTGTGACCGGCAAGTCGATGTCTCCGGAAGCTCGACTCGCCGTTCACAACAGCGTGCTGGTGCCTACACTTATGTATGGAAGTGAAGGTTGGGTATGGCTAAAAAGACATGAAAGTAGGATTAATGCAGTAGAAATGCGCTCCTTGCGGAGTATGTGTGGTGTAACTTTAAATGATAGATTGAAGAATGAGGTAATAAGACTACGTTGTGGTTTAAAAGAAGATATAGTGACTAAAATTGAAAAGAGTATGTTAAGATGGTTTGGCCATGTTGAGAGGATGAATGAAAGGCGACTAACGAAAGGTATTTACAAGGCAGACGTGAATGGAAACGCCGGGAGGGGACGCCCTAGAAAGACATATATAGACCTTATAGGTGATGTTCTTCAGAAAGGCCAAGTGCGCAGTACCCATAACCGGCGTGTGTGTATGACTAGATGTATGAATGTGTGTGAAGCAAAAGAAGTATGTAAGGATCGTAGCAGATGGCGTTCTGTAGTTTCTGCCTACCCCCATGGGAAAAAGGCGTGAGTTTATGTATGTATGTATGTAATTAGAATTTAGAATCTGCTAGTCAGTATTTCAACTTATTGTTTGGTAAAAAAGATTTTATACTAAATGTACAAGGTTTTAGTTTCGAAAAGTTTCTTTAATTTTCTCTTTCCCCCAAACTAAGTTAATAAACAGTAAGTTAATAACAGTACCAAACTAAAAGGGGCGTGTTTAATAATAGAGGAAATGTTCGTTTGTAGCGTGGAAGTGGGTCGGGTATCGAACCGAATTACAAATGCTACCCACAACTAAATGAAGCTGATTATTTTAACAATCTATGGTATGGTATTACTTCTATTAGTCCAAAAAATAAACGTTGGATTCAGCTTAAATTAGTGTTGAACATGCAATGTTTCAACTTTAATTAAATGCAATGTTTCAACTTTAATTAAATATTCATTTTTTTTCATCTTCATAGAGTGGTATAATTTAAGTTAAGCTTCGTCCGAGTCTTTACAAAAGTTGCCTTCAATTTTTTTTCCGTTATGAATGGAACTTAAAAATTCCAAACTTTTTTGCAGACTGCAATCGTGCAATTAAGTGGCGAAGTCTTTTTGTGGAAGCACTTCAGTAATTAACTTAATTGTGGAAAGTCATAAATATTGTTGGCTGTTGGTTGGTATCACGAAGGCACGCGTGGTATTCCCGACCCGAGCGGTCGGTGCCCCGTACGACCGTTAACCTCTTAAATGCGACTGCATTCAAGGGTTTACCTGCAACATCTAACCCTATTATATATTTTCCGGAAGAGCCGACGCCGTGCTATTTTCGTCTTTATGCCTTAAGACTCCGTCTCTTCAAATATAGGTCGTGAATAATAGAATGGGAGGACTGAACTATCTTAGTAAGGCGTGTCGCCTACTCCCTTTTTGGGATATAATGGTGAACTGTCACTGTTGTAAAGTATTATTTTTATTGCTCTGGTCCTTTTCATTTATTGTTGTTGTCTTGTTGTAGGTAGTATATGATATTATTGTTTAATTTATTTCTCGTCTTCACTAACTTAATTTAAGTACTACTATTACTATTGTTAAGGGTCTAAACCCTTAACAATAGTATTAGTAGCATGTACTTTTCTATATTTATTATTATTATCTATATTATATGTATGTCATTCTGTGACAAATAAACACTATTTCTTTCTCTCTTCTTTCTTTGATACGCAATGAATATATCTTACAGATTAAGGAGGATGGTAAAGTTGTTAAAAAAAGTCCTAATTCCACAAAAGTTTTCGTATTATTTATGTATGTTTTACCCGAGTATTGCTGCCATCAATTAGAACTTTAATACTCGTATTAAATACGAGTAGTTATTCGTATTAAATTATTAGGTATTCGTATTAAATTATTAGGTATTTCGTAGAAAACAACAACGTAGGGAATATCGGTTTCTTTACCAATTACTTGGAGCTAAGTGCTTTTGTAATATGGTATCATGGAGTTTATGTCTTAGTTATTGAATTAGTCGATTGAGTGTGGTGGAGGTGTAACGTTGTGTTAGAAAACCTTTTTTCTTGATTGTAAGCCTGTTTTAGTCCCGGAGAATTGGACGATTACGAGCTTATAAGTTTGGCGGTAAGAGTAATGATTTTTTATCAATTGTAACAACGGCAACGTTAAAATGTTTATGTATGGAATACAATGTGCAAATATTTAAATATTTATGTATACATACAAATTGTATAAGCCTTGGGTCTATCTGTAAAGTCTTAAGAAATCTGAAAAAATAAAATATCTGAAGTTATTTTCATTAACAATAAGTAGGGCCCTTGTTATTGATAAAACTTTTCTTGATCTTTATCAGAGGGATCATCTAAAAACATTACAAAGTGAAAACGTATTTTAGCGTCAGCATGAGTAGGTCTTAACATGTATCTTACTTTTACTTACCTTTCTATCCCAAGTGCTATATATGCCTAAAATTCAAACTAATATTATAAAAGCGAAAGTAACTCTCGTCTGTCTGTTACTTTCTCACGCTTAAACGGGTGAACCGATTTAGGAGATAGTTTGAGACTGGGAAGGACATAGGATATTAATGGCGTTAGTGTGTTCCCTTGGGATGACAAATCTTTTTTTACGCGGGCGAAGTCGCGGGTAGAAGCTACCAAAAAACAATAGTATATTATGCAACTAGTGAATAAAGAACGGTTTTAAAGCGAGGGCCATAGATGAATCACGAGCAAGTGAAGGATTCTAACGATTGAATCACGACCGTAGGGAGTGATTCATGATGATTGAATCACGAGCATAGCGAGTGATTCAAGTGTTAGAATCATGAGCGACGCGAGTGATTCATGGCCCTCGATATAAATCCGTTTTATTCAAGAGTTGCATACTATATTTTATACCATGACTTCGAGAAAAAGAAAGATTAAGCGAAAGGCACAAGGAATATTACGAGTAATAAAGATAAATGGTTTATATTCTTTACAATGTACAAAAAATGTAAAATCCGGACCCCTGAGCTAGGTAACAGCACCTGTGTTTCAGGGGCCAGTGACCATCTCCGTTACGTTACATAATATAATTAATTAAACACCATTGCAATTAATATTAGAATTACAATCCAAATAAGTATTCAATAAATGTCCTAGACTTAAATCAAAATCATTATTAAAATCATAAATATAAACAAACTCAAAATTAAAATCGAAGAAGGAGTTTGAAAGTCGAATATTCTCTGCTCAAGAAGTTTGTATCGAGTATTTTTTACGCAAGGAGGTTATATAGCATTGAGATGGAGGTCTAATACATTGGTGTGTTCCAAATTCAAGCACCAAAACAGTGATTAAAAGTGCTTTTTATTCACTGTTTTCAGTGAATAAAATAAGCTTTTTAGAGGGGGAATGGTATAAAATTTATTTTTATCAATTTATACTTTTTTTTTGCTTTAAATATCTATCCTCTAGATTTTTTTTCGAACTTTTCAATTGAGAACTCTTTAAAAAATAAAAATAAAGTAGAACGTAAATCTCTGTGTTATTTTTATCCCCTGAAGGCTTAGTTACATTTTAAGCTGCACTAATATCGAGTCTGCTGGGCTCGGAGCTAAATGTAACACGATTGGCTATAGGGAATATAATGCAGTTAAGCCGTGGTGGTGTGGGTGTTATCTATTTCAGGGATGACTCTTGGTATATTTCAGAAATAATCTAACGAAGTGAATTGCTGAAATGGATCTTTTTGGCGCAGTCGTGAAATCGTGAGGCACTCATAATAGCCTAGGAACACTTGCTGCGATAAAATCCTAGTTAGGTACTTTCACCGCAGTTATGTTCAATATGTATATGTGTATGTATACTTACTAGTAATATTGCCTGAAACTCCATAAAAATAACTTAATAGCAAAAAAGATGAAGATATCTGCGATGAAGAATACAACGAAGATATAGATGGTGATCTATCTATCGCCGTGGAACGAAAAAAATTATCTGGCTCCTCACTTTCAATACATTTGCGCCAACCACAACAAAAATCTTCGCTCTTCTCATAACCGTCTTCTTCAATGTCCCACTCACCGCACTGACTTCATTCACTGTTCTTTCTTCGTTCAGTCTATTTCTCTGTGGAATGCGCTCTCTCAAGAAATCAGGATGGCAACCAACCGATTGGCATTCAAGGTGAAAGCTCGCGAGCATGTTCGTAAGAAGTTGGCAGTAGTATCGTCACAGCGATAATTTTCTCCAATTATCTACAAACACGAATTTTTTAAATATTTTTTATTTATTTTATATGTTTGAGTATTTATTGTATGTATTTATAGTATGTATGTATAGCGTTGTATTTGAATGAACCTACCTTAGGTATCATGTTTACTTTAAATATTGCACCTACCACTATTTGTCTCTGCATCACCCAAAGGTCGACTGGTAGAAAACGCCTAAGGCATTAAGTCCGACTCTGTACGTTTGTGTGCATGAAGTATTAAATAAATAAATGATCAGTATAATCAGACGAAAAACGCTAGTTACGGCGGCATGGCTTCTTTGTATGGGATGAGACATCTTTATGCTAGTATTATATTATCTGTGCCTGGATGTAAATCACGATATCTATCAATAATTCACCGCCACGTCTAAGAATCGATGCATGTAATCTCTCACGAGCCGACTACAGTTGTAATTGCAGGAGTAAAATAAACTAGCCATGACAGAAGTTAAAAGTTATCAGTTTCGTTTCATAATTATGGTAATTAAATAATACATGGTGGTTACGGCCTCGACTACTCGTAAGTCGGGGCTGTAACCACCACGCATTATTTAAATAGGTCGCGGGTTCGAACTCAGGAAGGCACACTATTTTGTATGATTTATTTCATTACCACTGCGCTAAACCTGTAAAGGTAAATATCGTGAAGAAACCGACATGTCCTAGAACTAAAAAGTCCTAATGCGCAAGGTGGATTACACAACTCCCCTCAAAGAGAGTAGGCTGTACCTCAGCAGGAGGGATCATTTTAAGCTGACAACGCTTAAATACTTACTGATATCATATTCCATTGGTAATTAAAACTTACCTTTCAACCGTCCCAATTATGTCGTACGTATGTAATCTAATATAAATTTCTATAATGCAATATCTCTTGTAATATGACAGGTGAAGTACTTCCATTAAAATCAATTAGTGGTGACAAGACGGCTTGGCGTTAAAAGGCAACGGTTATTTTGAATAAATTATGAACCTTGTAGAAATAGGTGATATAAACTAGTGTTTAGTTATTAATAATGAAGGCCGGCGGCGGTGTAATCCTTCATAGGCCTGCTTGTCGGTTTTTTATCGGTGACGTTCGGGGAGTGTGCGGTAGATTTGCACAATTTAATTCCGCCTAGCCCGTTCCATCATCGGGCTATGAGACGGACGGTGATGCGCTACTGCTACTTGGTGGGTTACTTGGTTGACCCACTAAACGTTTTGGGAATACTTTCATTGTGCGTACAGCTAAGTAGTGTAATGCTCTGATGAAGTCTGTATTTCCTGATACATCTTGGAGGTCTTTATGTCAATAGTGAATAGGTTATTTCTAGGCAAGCGTGCTTCGTCATTGATGTGGTCTATCGCTTATCATGAAGTGAGATACTGGTCAAACGCGAGCCCATCAACAATAAAAAAATACTAGCGATAATTCCTTTTTTCACTACCTTTTCTATTATGTAACACATTGACTAAAAAATTCGTTTCGAAATATGAAGATTTAGACACAAGCTTATAAAATTAAAATTAAAAAAATTCATTATAGCAGTTATGAAATGACTTTTGTATGGATCATTATGTAACTGGCAGAATGATACTGAACCTGTAACTTCTCGAAAATGCGTGCGTTGACTGTGTGTATATAGTCTGTGATTTTTAGTTTGACCGTTTCTAATAAATTGTTGTTGGAAATAATTTGCGTTTAATTAAGTAAGCTCATCAGGTAGTGGAAAAAGAATCATTCGTGTCTCGCATGAAAAGGCTTTATTTTAAAACTCGCAAGTATTCCATCGGCCATATTGACTACATCGCTCGTGTTAAAATCTCGACTTTTTATGCTCGACACGAATTGTACTATTTTTGAATATTTGAACGATGTATTTCAATTTATTTTCACTATATCTCGTAATCATAGAAAATGCCGTGAATATGTCGAATGTCATGATTTCACAGCGATGACGGGCATTCGATTAAATATTTTTGTGTACTCTGCAAGCAAAAACAAACTCCAAATATTTGCATTTGAGGTACCATGATACCAACATACATGGTCGTGACGTTTCACTCAGCGTTCAACTTTTAAAAAGCTCGATTTTTCTACGAAAATATGGCGGTTGAAATGCTTTACCTATAGGCAGGTCGACAGATAGGCCTTTTATTTTATAAATTGCTGGTGCCTGTCCCAGGTGTAAATTCTCTTAAAGTAATGAAGTTTGTGTCAGAGGTTGACGATAAACCGATCGTTGGAAACGACAAGGTGCGAAAATATGAGCATATTGGCTCAAAGAAAATTTATTTGGGTTGAATAACAAATTTCTACCTGAGTCATTGTTTGACCGCGGGCTTACAAACTTTGCTATTAACATTGTCAGGGAATTAGGAGTTGTTTCGGGTTTAAAAACGAAGTTAATGACAGCGGGAAATATTCACAGAAGGCAAGGGTTGGACCAAAAGTTTTAGAGATTTGATGTTTATAACTCAGTTGATGTTTACAAGCGACAAACAATTAGTAGACAAACCCCTTTTTAGGGTTCCGTAGCAAAATGGCAAAATACGGAACCCTTATAGATTTGTCATGTCTGTCTGTCTGTCTGTTTGTCTGTCCGTCCGTATTTCACAGCCACTTTTTTCCGAAACTATAAGAACTATGCTGTTGAAACTTGGTAAGTAGATGTATTCTGTGAACCGCAATAAGATTTTAACACAAAAATAGAAAAAAAAACAATAAATTTTGGGGGTTCCCATACTGGAAACTGAACAAAAGAAAAAAAAATGTATCAAACCCATACGTGTGGGGTATCTATGAGTAGGTCTTCAAAAATGATATTGAGGTTTCTCATATCATTTTTTTCTATACTGAATAGTTTGCGCGAGAGACACTTCCAAAGTGGTAAAATGTGTGTCCCCCTCCTGTAACTTCTAAAATAAGAGAATATTAAAACTAAAAAAAAATATTATGTACATTACCATGTAAACTTCCAACGAAAAATGTTTTGAACGAGATCTAGTAAGTAGTTTTTTTTGGATAATATTTTTGTGTTCACCAATAATCTAAAGGTACATCTAAATAAAATACTGATCGTGCACCAAATATTAGTTGATCTACGAATAAATTATGGTCAAAGAATCAGTCCAAGAGCGAGCGAAGCGAGCTCGGGAACTTAGGGCACCCCGACACGGACAGGCTAGGTTCGTGTTCGTTCGTTCGTTCGTTCGTGTAAGGTTACTTTTGACCCTGCAGACAGAAATAGGAGCCCCGCGCAGCGGGGCTACGTCGACTTATATGAACATATTTTGGTGCACATTCAGTATATTTGGTGGAACACAGGCAAAATTAGGTAAATTAAATGGGAATAAATTGAAGTACTTTTAAATACCATCCGTTTTTTTTTAATACGTCATGAATCGTTAACCGCAATTTACCAAGTACGGAACCCTTCGTGCGCGAGTCCAACTCGCACTTGGCCGGTTTTTAATAAAACAGATAATCAAGTTACGCCAAAAGCAACATAAGTCTAACTATAGATACAATTTTTAAGATACTTAAAAGCCTAAGCTCTCTCACAGAGAGGATGCCTGGGTCCCAGCAGTGGGAACATTATAAGGCTGATGATGATGATAGCTAAACTATTGTAATATAAGGTATAATAAATAGGTAAAATGGTTTTATTGTTGAAACCTAGATTAGTTAATGTAAGTCTTAAATCACCAACCCGCATTGAGCAAACGTGGTGATCAATGCTCGTGTCTTCTCTGTGTGAGAAGAGGCCTTTTCCTTGCAGTGGGATAGTTACAGGCTGGTATTATTATTATTTTCTTGTTTGTAAAATGGTTTGTTGCTGATCCGGCCACGAAAACTCTTTTAATCACCGAGTGCTACAGGTAACGTTTTCTACCACCCAAAAAGAACTCGGTTTCTGTGGGTTAACCTTTCAGCCAGTTAGCGGTAAAGCCACGGGAAAAAGCAGTTGTTCCTATACTATTTTACCTATACATAGAATTCCAGAAAAATTTTTTGAACAAAAATTCATGTTATTTGTTCAATCAAGTTTAGGTACAACCTAACAATCTCAATCCCACACCATTTTTTTCTCTTATCTTTGAAAAAAGAGGATTCTCTCGTCAAATACCTATGTAAAAAATCGCACAAAGGATTCATTTATTCATGAGTACCTACAAAAGCTTTGGGAAATGTGGACCAAACATTTCAATAGACGACCAATCCGAGCCTAATATTCGACATATCTTCAGTTATTGGTTATTCAGATGTAGGGTCAGGCAATCAAGTTTAATAACTCTGCAATCCGATCTGCGATTTGACCTTTTGTGGATTCTAGGTGCTTTTTTAGCCTGGTTAGGTCAAAGTAACCAAGAACTTGTTTTGAAAACTTACTATGAAAGTCTTATATGAATGTTTAAATAGATTATATAACATTTTTGGACATTATTTCCATATATTTATCAAGAGGTATGAACCCTATTAGAATTGAGTTGCAAAGTCTGAAAAGAAATAAAACATAATATTACTCCTGAATTTTCTGCAGAGTTAGGCAGAGGAGTATAGACACACTTACACCAAAACATAATATCACTCCTGAATTTCCTGAAGGTCATAGCTAATCCACTGCCTAATTAGTATCTATGACACACTCACTTTTCATCGATAGAAAAGAAAACAAATCCTGCCTTGAAAGAAACAAAACATAATATCACTCCTAAATTTCCTGAAGGTCATAAATACTCGCCAGCCTAACAGTGGAGTGTATGAATGATAATGGAAAAGGAAACAAGTCCTGGCATAACAGTTTTCCAGTCTATTTCCTACTACTATTAAAAACGCGAAAGTTTGTAAAGATGGATGGATGGATGTTTGTTACTCTTTCACGCAAAAACTACTGAACGGATCTGGATGAAATTTAGCACAAACATAGATAACAGTCTGGAATTGCACATAGGATACTTTTCAACCCTGTCTAATGTTCCCGTGGGATAAGAACACACTTCCCACGCGGGCGAATCCGCAGGCGAAGCTAGTTAGTCCATAATATCTCAATGTTTGGCGAAGGCTTTTTCCTTGATTACTAAGACCTATTTCTTTAGCGTTTTAATTAAATGTTAATAACAGCCTGGAATTTATTCTCCATACATATTTGTTCAGAAAATTGCGTGTGAAAATTATAATTACGATTTTGATTGATTGCAAACTTCATATAACTTAATATACTCAGTGTGATTGATAGGAAAGATTTTATGACGCATTAAATATTAACGATTGCAACATTTTGTTTGAAATAATTACTTTTTTGTGTGGTTAGTTTCACATTAATGTAATCAGCAATATCTTTATAATGATGTTTTTTGTTTCAGATTCTCATCACAGACGCAATTACAGAACATAATTGCAATGAGAGAATTACAAAAACTCCAGTGATTTTAAGTGTATTATGATATTGAATTGAGTCAGTGAAGTTTAGTCAACGTAGCTGAAAACAGCCTCTTTTGTGAATCTTTTCGTGTCTCTGGAACGTGTCACAGTGATTTAAATATTAAATAATAACGGAAGTGCAGTGTAGTGACGTATCTAACTTGGAAAAGTGACTGAGAAAATCATTCTCATTGGTGAAAAATTAATCTAGTGTTCGTAGCTGTAAAAATTTGACAGGTGCCAAAACTACACCGTGGTGTGGTGAAAATTTCTAGTGAACAAAAATAGTGATGTCTGCGTGTGTGGTGGAAGAAGGCAGGGAGGAGGGCGGTGGCGCATGCGCGGAGGCGGGGCCGAGTGTGGATCGCGATGAGATGCCCGAGCGCCCGCGCAGGGAGGTGTTACTCAGTGCCCGTGGGAGACGCGCCTGCTCCGAACAGGGACCACATCCTAGCTTGAATTTTCGTAAGTGTCATTGACTTTGACGTAGTGTAGTTATAGACAGTGCCCTGCTTTTTTTCTTCTAATATTTATTGTTGCAACATTGACGTAGTGTTGTGTTAGTGTCCCGTGTTTTTTTCTTCTAATTTTTTTATAGTTTCTACTGGCCATTAGCACATCAAAGCCTGATTTTTCGTAAGTGACATTGACATAGACGTAGTGTAGTTTAAAAAAGTGCCTTAATTATTTTTTTGCGTTCTTTAATTTCATTGCGTCTTGCTATTACAACATCAAAGCTTAAATTTACGTAAATGTCGTTGACGTGAATGATAGTTGGACGTAGTGTATTTTTGAAAACTGTTATGTTTTTTTTTTATTTGCCTCTAATGTTTTATGTTGTGACTGCGTAAGTTTATGCCGTGTTTTATTATTTTCCCTCTATTTTTTTTTTGCTGTTGCGACTTGCTTAATGTTGCTTGTATTATCGTCTGCATGGAAAGTGGTTCGGATCCAAGTGATTTTTAACACACTTACTCCTTTAATCAGACTACAGTTTATCATCAGTTATATTGTTTGGTCTATGACCAGACTTATATGAAAGTATGTGAAAAAAGGGAGTAAGTATATAATATTGATTTTAGCTCGTGGCGTTTTGTAGTTAGCCTAGCCCCATGGCAAAAAGATCTGAGTTTATGTACGGTTGCATTTCTTGGTACATTTTTCGTAGTAAACGCTTTGTTTAAAAACGGTAGGTAACACAACATGTTTTGGTTTTATTTACCTGCTCTATTAACAATATTTACAAGTTTAGTTTTGACATCATTTCGCAAGTTTTGCACGTGCTGAAAATACCTACCTACTAACAAATCCTGACATAATAAATAACAACAAGAGCACTAAAATAGAATTACAATTGTTGAAGGAAAACCAAAAGTTTTCCTTTGAATTACAAATAGTTAAAATTATTTACACTACTACAATAACAGATCAATTTCCTCCAATAGTGGGAATAAGACAATTTGTTTGATTGCGTCTATATTAAGTAAAAGTAGTAATGATTAAGTTCATTAGTAAGTAGTTTTATGACATGTTTGTTAACTCTAATCAAATGAGTGGTAGTGATGTCACTTGATATTGGACATATTGGTGTTCGACACCAATATGTCCAATATCAAGTGACATCACATGTATGATCTATATTATTTTTAACCGACTTCGCAAAAAGGAGGAGGTTATTAATTCGACTGTATTTTTTTATTTGAACTCTGGTGCTTGTCATGTGGTCGCATTTAATTTTCATCAAGATCTGATGAAGAACTTCGAAGATATAAATCAGAACTCTTCAATAAATGACAGCAAATCACTCGGGATAGCTGCAATCGCATGTCTGTTTATTGTTTACATCATTTCATAATATAACATCACACTGGTACGCTCTTAAGGGGTACGTAGATGTGAACAGTTCACCCTGGTATACTCTCATTTCACCGGTTTTGTGTAAGTTTCATGTTATTTGGTTAATCTATTCTGGCTTCACTTTGGGCATTATAGATAGCTAACAAAGTGAAAAATAACTTCAATTTCGGAAGTCGGTGTCAAAAAACGAAGAAACGAAGACAGGAACACCGACTTCCGAAATTAAAGTTATTTTTCACTTTGTAGTATTTTTGTTAGAAGTCGGTTCAAATTTTTGTAAAAAAGTTTTTACCCGACTGCCGAAGGAGGGTAATGTGTTTATCAGTCTATGTATGTTTGTTCCTATATGGCGTTCCAGAGACCAAACGCGTTGGCCGATTTTGATGATTCATACGTTAATCGATGCGTCTTAACCCTGCGAGTGTCATAGGCTACATTAAAATTGGACAATAGAAAAATGGCGGATTTTGGGTGCCATATTGTGGGGGCCCTAAATTTTTTTTTCTTCCAAACCCATCGTGTGGGGTATCAAAATAAAGAGTTTTAAGAGGTGATTTCAAAACTAAAAAGTTATAAATAAAAAAACTTAATTCAAAAAATCAAAAAACCCGACTGCTTCAAAAGCAAACTAAAAGGTCGTAAACAAGGAAAAAATCATGCTGTGCAGGCGGAGGATACACTAGATTTTGGTCAGCCAGCCCGCGAATATGTATCCTCCGACTGCACAGCATGATTTTTTCCTTGTTTACGACCTTTTAGTTTGCTTTTGAAGCAGTCGGGTTTTTTGATTTTTTGAATTTAGTTTTTTTTTTTTTATATTATCATGTTGGTATATAGTAGCATCGCAAAGAGTTGCCATGGGGACTATGTACAAAAGTATGACTAAAGTATGAGGAACAAACAAAAAATAAAAATTGTAAACAAAAAACACGGACCTATGAAAAGTTATGGAAGGGAGTAATACAATATAATGACGGCTGACAGAGATGTAAGCCATGGAACAAAATAGCATTCATACATACTGCGCTGACCCCAAAGAATTGGGGTAAGGTCGGGATAATGATGCTATGGTATACCTCCTCATATTATGTACATTACTACACCAAATATGAGAAAAATAAAACAGAAATACCTCTCACGGAACAATTCAAGTTTGGCGTTTGATTTTGGAACTCCATTTCAGTGATCGAGAATTTCTGCAGTAAGAAAATTCATCTGTACAATTTTGTATTTAGAATCTGCTCACATCTAGGTTGTCTCACTCTTTAGACCCATATTGAAAAGTGATGCAATATGTCGAAGCAACTAGCCAAAAACGTTTATTACGAACTAGCTTTTGCCCGCGGCTTCACCCGATTTAAAAGTGTTTTATCATCCCAAGACAACGCAAAACCGGAATAAAAAACTATCCTATTTCCTTGCCAGGGTCTCTAACTATCTCTGTACCAAATTTCATCTCAATCGGTTCAGCGGTTTAAGCATGAAAAGGTAACAGACAGAGTTACTTTCGCATTTGTAATATTATGCTATTTCTGAAACTTCCTACTCACACGTACATGTTAATTTTCTTCATGTTGTAATGTGTTTGGTACTTAAATTATCGCGTCAGTCAATATTGGTTGGTGACAAACGAGTGTAGTGTTCGGTAGAAAACTGTTAAAAGTAATAGGAATTCAGTAGTAGACTACCTATCATGTGACCGGATTTTCATTCATTTGTCGCTTTCCGCTTGAGAGCACAGCGTAGTTTTTGTTGAAAACCATTTTGAAAATGGAAGCGCTAAAGCTGAAGTTAGTTCGTTGGCAAAAGGCCGTATTTATATATTTTTTCTAATACTTAATTTAAATTCTCCATAGAAAATTTAAATTTGGAATCTGATTGTAGCTAAACAGTTCGGAAATTTTATAAATAAGGATATATATCATTTTACTAAGACGTAGTTCATTTGGTTCTATTTGCTTTTTGAAAAAAGAAGTGCAGTGTGTATGTTTAGTGACCAGTCATTTTAAGAGTTTTAGTGATGTTCAAGTGACGATTTATTTACACTGAGAATAGTGTTTACGTAACCTTGCCATTGTTTACCTTCACCTATATTGGATAGGTAAGTAAGTTTTCCTTATTTCATATCTCAGTCTGTCACAATTTCGGTTGACTGCTCTTCAATTCTTGTTAAAAATTATCGTCAGCCATCAACATAATCTTCAATTTGGGCAGTGGAGTTAGAAAGCGAGAAATTTGAGAAATATTATTAATTGATTGTTGCCCGGGCAACGGGTAATGAATTCCTGACGAGTTGCGAATGACGAGTATTTTTCATTAGGCAAATGTTTATATTGAAATAAAATATGGAACGCAACAACTATATTGCTCTCAGGAGATTTGGGATCGTTTATTTCATACGTGAGTTTTGAAGAAATCGCGTCGGGCGCGGACATGGTAGGGGCGGCTTCCTATTCCATTCAAATTTCATACAAAATGCATGGAATTAAAGCGCAATTTGATCAGGCGCGGGCGCTGAAATGGCGCGTCATAACATCCGAGCAACGACATACCGTATTTCCTAAATTGCGTTTTATTCCCATGCATTTTGTATGGAAAAGGAAGCCGCCCTTGCCATGTCTGCGCCCGACGCCATTTCTATGTGGCCTGCGCCTTAGAGGTTATTTTTAAAATAAATGATTTACGATTATTTTTCATTAGGCAAATATTTATATTGAAACAAAATATGGAACGCAGCAAATTATTGCTCTTAGGAGATTTGGAATCGTTTACTTTATACGCGAGTTTCAAACAAATTTGCTTCAGAAAGTTTTAAGTTATAACTCTTAATTAAATCTGTAAATACACTGGCCTTCAAAATATAGTACTACACTTATGAAATTGTCTCTTGACTATATATAATATATTGTTATTGACTTTTGTTGTGTCTGATTGGAATAGGTTCGTTGTAAACCAAACTCTTCATGTGTCCCCACATAAAAATCCATGGTGGTCACGTCTGGACTTCTAGCTCTTCCGATCCACTTATTAGGATAATAAGTGCCTAGCGATTCACATCTGTTGATGTTTGGAGACAGATAATAATCGATACGGCAATTGAAATAAGATAGGATTTAACAACTGGTACAGTAAAAAGTGGAATAAGATGCAGAATGAGAGTATGCGTGCGAAACAGAGACGGACACGTGGAACATGAATTGCAATCGTAGACTTTCTGTAAAAATAGCAATAAACGTCATGGCCTGGAAACCTTACATCAAAGTTTTTTTCTAAGAATTCTGATGATATACAGCTGGTTATAACTGGTTGGATAGATAATTAAACTAAGATATTTTTAAGCATCTGCGGCACGACTGTCATTGAAATTATATAATAAGAAAATATTTTTTACGAATTTATTTCATTTTATAACTATCAATCGTCTACTACGACCCAGTTAGTTTAATTATGCAACTTAAAGCAACTTATCTACTACACAAAAATCGCAAACACAAATAAATTAAAGGCAAAATCCCAAACGAAAAGCCAATAGAAAAAAATTGGCAATTTAAAAAAAAACTTCGAATACCAATATCTTGATAACGGTTAAGTTTGGGGTACAGTTTTTCATAGGTAAATCAGTCAGGAATGATGGATACTACAAACCCTTAAATGATCTAGGCCGACTTAACCGGTAGCCCAGTATTTTAGTAACGTTTTTATATAAAAAAAAGATACAAATAAAAAAATAACAATTTTAAATTACTGGCAAAAACTAAAATCAATTTTTTATGTATATTTTACGCTATTACATTATTCTTCATATTTCTCTCAGCAACCTCTATTATTTGTTACCTACATAGATTTTAGTTTTTGGTTTCTATCGTTTTTATGTTGAAAACGTTACTACACTATTTGCGCTGTAGCATGGTGCGGGTGACAGTTTCAATAACGTTTTCGCGCATATACGTATACACATTTTTTGTAGTTTAACGTCATACCATAGTTATACCATTTACCATAGTTGCCTGTATGACGTTAAACTACGAAAAATGCGTATACGTATTTGCTTAAAAAATGTTATTGAAACTGTCACCCGCAACATGCTACAGCGCAAAGAGTATAATGATAATAAACTATAATTTCAAAGGGAGTTGATGATATTTTTTCTTAAATGTTTTTTATTATTTCAAAACTCTGCCTATTTTTTAAGAGAAATTGCAAATTTAAAAGTGTGGTACTAAGTTTTGGAGGCCAGTGTAACTTTTGCTTTAATGGTACGTACTAGAAAATACTTTTGTTTAAGTAGTATCAGCAGTATAATGCAACAGAAATAACATTTTTGTTTATTATTAATCGGTTACGATTTGTTTTTTCTGCTAATAAATATATCCTTTGTATTTGCCTTTGTATCTGATGTATATAAGCTCGTAAGTATATCAATGTATAAGGTAGCAATAAAACAAAAACCTACTCGCGGTTTTTACTGGCCATAATTATGACAAGAAAAGTGAGCGTTCAAAATATGCCCTCTATGCTCCCTTTTATAGCCAAACAATATGCTCGGATTGTTCCAGTGTTTCAAATGTGGACAGTTGGCTAATTTGCATGTCAAAAGCGATGAAAAGCTTGGCGTGCAGATCAATACGTCGTAAACAGGCCACGACTTGATTATACTGTGCTGGCGTAAACCTTTTGCGCCACTCTTTTGCATTCAGTGACGTCACCATAAGGACTTGACACTGTTAAATCTGTAAACGCTATATTGTGTGTTGTGATTTGTTGAGAGAAACACTTCAAAGTTCTTGAACTGAAAGAAAACTTTGACTCCAATCTTATACAGGTAAAATTGTTTGTTTCTTAATATGTTTGATAGAGTTAACCTCTGGCCGTATTTATTCGATTCTGAATTTTTCACTGATGTAAAGATTCATTGGCTAAGACCTCCCCTCTCGTGCTCAAGGTCGTGGTTTCATATCCAGGCAAGTACCAATGTGTCTTTGTCAATCCATAATGTACTTTCTAAGTATATCTTGACAACGGTAAAGGAAAACATCGTGAGGAAACCTGTAGGCTTATGCCGAGTTTTTACGCATACTCGATCGCGTCAAAGTGAACAATCTCTTATGTCAATTTGTATACAAAAAAGAGGTTTCTCCTTACTGTCACCAGACGGCGCTTATCCAATTTCAATACAATTTGACGTTTACGTTAACGCTATCCAGAGTGAGACAAAACTCGCACTAAGCCCACTGCACCCTAAATGTGTGAGTTCAAAGAGTAGGGTACGGATTTTCCCTTGCATTAATTGCTTCATAATTATGTTCAAAAATCCGTCTACTTGAAAGCGCAAACACGCAATGAATATTGTTGAGTTACCAAAATGAAAGGGAAAGAGTGTGCTTGTAAAACATATACGCAGTTAGGGTGCTGGATATTATCCATACTAATATTATAAATGTGAAAGTAACGCTGTCTGTCTGTCTGTTACCTTTTCACGCTTAAACCGCTGCACCGATTTAGATGAAAGTTGGTATGAAGATAGTTTGAGACCTGGGAAAGGACATAGGCTATATAGGTAGGGTAGGGTAGGGTAGGGTATGGTAGTGTAGGGTAGAGTATTGTAGGGTAGTGTAGGGTCGGGTATGTTAGGGTAGGGTAGGGTAGTGTAGGGTAGTGTAGGTTAGGGTAGGGTAGGGTAGGGTAGGGTAGATAAATGTTTGGTCTTTTTAGGGCAAAACAAAGTTTGCCGGGTCAGCTAGTAGTTAATATAAGTTTGAGCAAGCGTGCCTTCTCTGTATGAGAAGAGGCCTTTGCCCTACAGTGGGACAGGCTGGTAGTATTAATACCTAGAAAGCTATACTATCGTGGCCTAACATACCTGAGGCCGTAGACAAGTGACTTTCTATCATCGAAAACGTGGCGATAGCAATTGTCAAAAAGGCAAAATTGTATGGGATTGACAAGTGATATCGAAAAATCACGTGATCAATCCTTTAAATTTTGACTATCATCTTCGTTGACATCGAATCCACTTTTTAGAGCCTTAAGGCTATTTTCATCCCAAAAGAAATCTCTTGTACGGTTCGTACACTTGCAGAGTTGTTGTTGTTGAAGTTGAAGCACGAAGAGAAAAGATCACTAAGTTCCCGTTAGGTTTATTACTTATTTAATGTGTTTACAAATAATGCTGTTGACGATTCCTTTCTCTAATGATAGTCACCGCGTAACAGTTATCACACTCTTCGATTTATTGTGTTACATGTGTTTTTATAATATTGAAATAACGCACGTATGGTGCATGGCACCGCGTCAGCAAAATATGAAGAGTTTTAGACTGTACACTCTTTACCTATTAAATAAGCTTCTGTAGCAAACCCGCGATAAAAAGTTAGTAAATAACAAATTGTTTGATACAATAACTAGGTGTAAACAAACTCACAAACAACACAAAACTTTGCAGACAACACAAACTTTTTGTTAGTCGATAACAATGACAGAGATACAATCGTGGAACCTAATTGAAAAGAGTATTGTACTCTAGCACGAATTATAAGGCAAATAGAAGTCACAGCTATCGTGTTGTCATTGATAAATTTTGTGTAGATAGACATACATAGTACTTGGAATCATAAATAAAATCTACACAATCGATGACTTGTTTCTGTAATTTTACCAAATTCTAGACAAATTGTGTGTGATTGAAGCACTGTCAAAACTCACGATAGTACTGGGGTAATACCCAGTACTATCATGTGCTTCAATCAATACAGTCACGGAGTCACCCCAACTAAGAAAATTTAGTTCAAATAAATATCACTAGATGGCGCGATATGCATCGATTCGTTATTGAATCGAGTGTAAAATTAATATTTTATTGAATTTATCATAGAAATTGTATGTTCTTTTTTAATCAACTCTTCTAAGCACAAAATTATGGAATATTGGGCTCCTAATTTACATTTCAAAGATTATTGGGCAAGAATGGATCATATACAATAAATGGCGCGGTTTTAAATTTCTGAGGCAAGACACTCGATTTTTTTAAATTGTTTTGTTACACATTTTGTCACAATGAAACTATAAAACTTGCAAAAAATACTAAAAAAAAACCGTCACTGTATTTAAAGAAAAAAAAAATGTCACGAACTGAGAAAACCCTCTTAATTGCAAGTCGCTGCTAACACCATATAGCCGTGGAACGGAACCGAACACGATCGAAGTACTTATAAAAATAATCATCTTAATCAGCCGAAAAATGCTAGTTAAGTCGGCATGATTTCTTTGTATGGAATGAGGCATCTCTATGCTAGTATTATATTATCTGTGCTACAGTCCTATTTATTCTGCCAAGCAGCATTAAAGGAAGCGAGTATCTGTGTGCCCATAACTTAAAAAAGACCGCATGTTAGGCAGAGGTGCACCTTTTTTATTATAGTTAGGCTCGTGCTTGAGCATTTTCTCGCCCGATGGTAAGCGATGATGTGGTCTACGGTGAAGCTCGCTTGCCTAGAAGTAACCTATTCACTCTTGACTTAACGACCCCTGGGTTAGCTATCAGAAACAGACTCCGGTAGAGAATTCCACTCCTTAGCTGTACGCATAATGAAAGTATTTCCAAAACGTGCGTATGGGTGGGATGCCCACGATGTACCGATGGCGCATCGCCGTACGTTTTGTACTCCGATTATGACACGGGCTAGGCTGTATAAGGTTATGCAATTCTATCGCACACCCCCCACACCTATAGTAGAGCCACCTTTCGCCAGTTATGTTTAAACTCATATATATAGCAAAACATTTTCATGTAAAATGTTGCCAAGATGAGACCATATGGCTCGCACACACACTGTCAAAATGTTATCAGATCTCATATAAAACAAAGCTTCTAAGTCTACACGCCCTAACTTCACAAACTCTATACCTTAGTCAAAATATGTGGCTTGGCAGTTTGGCTACCGACACATGCATCGTCGCCACTTATAGATCTCACGTTATTCGTATGCGCAACTCCTCGTCACACATGTTTTGTTACTACAAGAACTATTGTATAACAGAAAAGTAATCTTCTTCTTCTTCCTTCCATTGTCGTATTATTTAGGGTCCGGTCTACTCATTTGCCCGCGCCAAGTTGTTCTGTTTTGGGTTGTCTGTTCAGGCAATTAAGATTTCGTTTTATTTCTTTTGAAGGTGACTTTATCGCGAATGTTTTAGCTAAGTTTGATGAAAATCGGTTTAGCCGTTCAAAAGTTATGGGCGTTTTACTGTTTGAATCGGTGTGTTTTCCTTGCGAAAACCTTATCGTGTCATAATTAAGTGTTCAATAGATTGTCGATCGAAGTGTGTCTATATTACTACATAAATTATTGTAGCATGTAATTTTTTTATTATTCCTGGTACTTATATTGCAGTTTTTTATAGGTGGTGGTAACCAGATGCAATTAGGTAGACCAACAGTTTATTGTCTGCTTAAAACTACAAAATAAGATGAAAATATAAGGAGAAGCACTAATTTTTATTACTTAACTTGACACCAAGAACGATTGGCATTTAAAAACATTAATTGTATTTTACAGTTTTGTTAAATACTTTATTGACCAAATTGAACGATAGATACCTATATTTACCGCCTTTTATTATCGTTATACCATCAGCTTTAACAAAGGGCATATCTCAGTCCCCAGATGAAATGCTCAGATTGCCAGGCTTCCATTTATTTGGTTAGTGAATGTTCAATCAAACGCTGATACTGTCGGGTTTGGTAAAGGTTTCTTATGCTTGTCTGAGGTTCTAGACAGCAATCAGAAAAAGGCTATAGTCGAAATGTCAAAATTTATTTCTTCTCTTTAATTGTTATTCTTCTATGTAATTGTCAAAAAGGCAAAATTGTATTGGATTGACTAGCGATATCGAAATATCACGTGACCAATCCCTTACATTTTGACATTTCGACTATCGCCTTCGCTGACGTCGAATGCCACTTGTCTAGAGCCTACTAGACAAGTGACATTTTATCATCGAAAGCATGCGGTGTGCGGTGATAGCGATTGTCAAAGAGGCAAAATTGTATGGAATTGACAGGCGATATCGAAAAATCACGTGATCAATCCCTTACATTTTGACTATCGCCTTTGCCACGCTTTCGATGATAAAATATCACTTTTATCATCGAAAGCGTGACGATAGCGATTGTCAAAAAGGCAAAATTGTATGGAATTGACAAGCGATATCGAAAAATCACGTGATCAATCCCTTACATTTTGACTATCGCCTTTGCCACGCTTTCGATGATAAAATATCACTTTTATCATCGAAAGCGTGACGATAGAGATTTTCAAAAAGGCAACATTGTATGGAATTGACAAGCGATATCGAAAAATCACGTGATCAATCCCATACATTTTGACATTTCGACTATCGCCTTCGCTGACATCGAATGCAACTTGTCATTTCATGTCATTCGATGTCCGGTTACCTTTACTATAATTGATTTTAGCGCCTGAAAGACGTCCTGAATCTTAAATTAGAAGTAAGTTAAATTAGTGTGCTATTAAAAATATGAATGATGTGCTTTAAAAAATAAATATAAATGCTAGAAAATGTTCAGAACAACAAAATCGTAATGAGGTAGGAACATAAACTCACAGTTTTACCATGGTGGTTGGGAGAACACGAGACAACTGAATCTCACCTGATTAAAATGAGATCATGAGGTGGCTATAAATCACATAACATAACGATTATATTTTACCAATATAAATATATATTGAACATCATACCAATCTTTATTAGATTACATTTACCTTTAACATTGCTATCAATCAATAAGTGGGTAGAGACAACAACTGTAGAGAAGTAGATTAGTATCCAATTCACGGTTTGTATTTATGTTTTCCATAGATTTAAATATTATTTAAAGATACGGCCTTCCGAATGTTTACTTATACGCGTTCACCATACAAGATCACGGCATTTGAATGTCTCGTTCACACAATCACTACGCCACAATATAACCAAATTGTGACGTCACGAAGACGCGCGATCTAACCTGACCTTACTTAAATAAGTCAATGAACTTGTCCCTTAATTTGATCAAAGTTTAGGTCTCTGTTTCTAATTCCAACAGGAAGTCTGAACCTGTATTAAGTTAAGGCCCTCAATCAGTTGTGGTTGAAGTAGCTACGTAATTACAACTGGACGTCGAAAAGCGTCGCGGTTCTTATGAGTTTGTCAAGTATGGTACAGATTAATCGTAGGTCATATAGAATTGTCGATCATAAAATATGAGTTGGTGGTGCTAGTAACTACTCATAAAATATGAGTTGGTGGTGCTAGTAACTCCTCATTTATTGAAAGAAAGAGCTGCTAGTAACTACTAATTTGTTGAAAGAAAGAGATACAATCATTAATTTTGCAATAGTTCATTTAAAACACACGAACATTATATATTTCGGACCGCACTTTTTTTTTTTTAAATGTACTCTCCGTGTTTTAAGCATTTTAATAATAGAAATTTCTTTATAACAGTCCGGATCTGGGTTTTTTTTATCAATAGTCTCGCGCTTGACCACTATCTCACCTATTTTGTCCTAATAAGGCTTGAATTACATGAAACTTTTAATATACTGGCTGACCCGGCAAACTTTGTTTTGCCATAAAAAGACCAAACATTTATCTACCCTACCCTACCCTACCCTACCCTTCCCTACCCTACCCTACCCTACCCTGCACTACCCTACCCTACCCTACGTACCCTACCCTACCCTACCCTACCCTACCCATTAGTAAAAAAAAAAATAGATGTTGACCTATTCTCAGACCTACTGAATATACATATAAAATTTCATCAAAATCGGTCAAGCCGTTTCGGAGGAGTTTGGCAACGAAAACTGTGACACGAGAATTTTATTTATTAGATAATAATTATATAACTAGTGAAATGCGGGATGGAGGTACTTTACCATTGACTACTCCTTTTTATCATGGAGAAATGCTCATGAATACTGCGCTACCACGGGAAAATAGCGCAGTTATGTGGGACTCAAACCCACTAAAACTCCAAGGTGTCCTCCTGTGCCGCTTATGGTGGGAACACGCGCACGTGTTAGCACTCACCGCGAATCCACCGCGGCTGTCCGTCACCGGACCCTCCTCTGAGGTGTACCCTCCATCACCGGCGCACCAGAACACATTGTACGCCATTACCGCCTCAGGGACCAAAACAGCACATGGGTGCCTGACGACCCCGTGTATGGCACCTATGACCCTGACCTGACCCTACTTAACCCTGACCTACCACTTTTCGGCCTCAGGAGATAGGGACCTTCCCTGCGACCCTCCGCATCCGCGATCAGCCAGTGGCGACCCCGTCCAGTCCACGGAAAGTAGGGAGAGCGGCGAACCGTAATACCGGCACTCCTCTTTCGCCACGGCCTCCAACCCTCAGCCACGATATCGTATGGGACCTGGGAAGCTCCATACGACATCGCGGCCCGGACGAGCGGCCCCTCCTCGAGTTCCTCTTCACTTCAGCGTGGGTGACCCAGCCAAGGCTAATGAGCCCCCCGCCTCGACAATGCGGGAACCCACCGGGGTGTACCATTGAATACTCCTGCAGGGCATGCAGGCATGATTTTATGTTTATGCATGTATTATATATAATCACTAAATCAGTCCCTATTTTAGTAAGTTTTGACATTATTAGCGGTAAGCTACAACACCATTTCACCTAAGACGGTATTCAGTTCCATTTACCGAGAGACAAACTTAATGCTATTCCCGGACATAGTTTCCAACTCCGGGCTGTTTCTGAGAACTAATAACACTCCAACGGCAGTCTAGTTAAATACTAACTAAACCTTGAAAAAACTTTAAATTAAATTCCCTTTGTAATCTTTATTGATTTTGCCCGAAGATAAGAGAATAATGAAATACGAGTAATAGTACCTTTTCTTGTTGCAATTACTATAATAAAACTTATTTAAAATTAATATTGTTTGAATAAGAAAGAAACGGTAGTAAGAGCTATCAACATTGAACTATTAACCCAGGAAATAAAGACATTAGCTGCGAAAATAATCATAGTTAAGTAATTTGAACGGAATTATGTTATTGGAAATGTTGCCTGAAAAGTTCATAAAAATCCCATAAGAGCAAAAATAAATAAGGGCTGTAAAAACATAATTGAGCATTGAACATTATTAATTTATTAATGTATGTACTTATGTAAATATTGTAAAAAACATTTTTTTTTTAAAGAGTATGTATGTAGTTTCTTTTGCGATCTTCTCCATAACAATCTACTTTCCGAATGCACGGTAGAATCAATATATATTATTTGTAAATTTTAATTTATTTGACGTTCAAAGTGCCGTTTATTGGCCTAGTTGAATAAATATATTTGACTTTGACTTAGAGCATAAAAACATAATTTGACTAGACTCCTTTATGAAAAGATTAAAAAAAAAGCAGTATTAAAATTTTCTCTTGACTTATATATTTCGAAAACCAATGAGCATTAGCGAATCTAATGTACGGCGTTTTTGTGCACAATTTAATAAGGATAAATCTTGCCCTAACACAAATTGCAGTAATAACAAAACTTTATAATAATTAAGCAAAAAATAGAGTTTTAGGCCTTTTGACACCCCATTTTTTTGTTCCGATGGGATTTATGGACTTTTTAGGCAACTACTGCTTTAACGAACTTAATTACAGCGAGAGTACTTAAAAAGGACTTTTTTCGCAGATAACCCTCTAATTGCAGTTATATTCCTGACTATATTCCATACAAACTCAGATATACTTGTCACTTCCAACTTATCTGTCGACTTACAAGTTAAAATTCGAACGTTTTATTTTTATTAAACGCATCACCGTCATTTTCTTGCACTAACTGCATGTAAAGCACATCAAAACTGTTATATTAGTAAAGGCGTATCATAAATTTCAGGGCCAGGGTTCCGTCAGTGTTGTGTGTTCGTAGAGCATGTAAAATTTTTTTTCCTGTCCCTGGCGTAACACTGGCGGTATTCAGACCCAATAATGTGGTGAACAAGGGAATTGCCATATATTGGTTCGAAACTCAAAGCTTTCGGAAATCGAACGAGATGTTTAAACTTTGGATGTGAATACAACCAATAGCCATTGCCATTATAAATGAACTAACCTTATTCTATTTACAGAGCACGGCACATCGCACCTGTGGGGCGCGAACAACAGTCGTCGCGGGTGGAGTCGCAAGCGCACGTCTGCGCCACAGATGAGCAACGTACACGGGTCTATGCCGCGGGTGGCGCTGGTGCTGCGCTCCCGGCGGAGCTGGCCGGTGGCACCGCAGTCCTGTAGAAGGTAGGCAGTGTTAACTTACTTGTCATGGAAGCAGATAGCATAAACACAGTTTAATAATCATAATACAGTACGTAATGCAGTGTACCATAACCACAAAATAGTAAGTATACAGAAGGGCCACTCCCGCCGTTTAGAAAATTGACAGCTAAACTTGACAGATTCACTAGGGTTGCTACTATATTGATTCCGAATTAAAAAAAAGAGTAGGTTGCCCAAGTCACAAACATAAATACATAGATTCGTCTAAACATACATCATATCATGCTTACATGCCTTAGAGGGTAGACAGGGCATCAAATATCCATTTAATATCACGAAACATTTAATATTACGCCACATACGATGAATATTGGAGAGTAAAAAGACGTAGTAATAGTGTAATAATGATTCCACTTAAAAAAATAAATTGTAAAAAGCTCCAAGCTCGACAAAAATATAAATGTGAAAAACAGGTACCTAATAAAATCAAAAAACCAAAGATGATCTTAAACAAGAAGAAAATTATGCTGTGCAGTCGGAGGAAATATATTTGTAAGCTGTATGACTTGAACCTTATTATTATGACAAGTTCCCAATTTCATCTATGGGCTTAAAATAATTTATTATAATCCTAGATAATGAATTTCTAATTTGTCATCTTGAAAGATTAATGACCTTTATAACATAAAAATAATTGAAATAAAGAATTAAAAACAAAAAAGTAAATTCGGTCTGTAACAAATAATAAAGGTAACCCATCCAATGCAACCAACCTCGTTACAGTACTTAATGTATGAATGACGTGACAAAGCAATCATGACAGCCGCGACTGAGCTCGGTCCAATATTGCCCAATATTCCCTGTAAAACCGAAATGTCAAAGTGAGAGTGGCCCCTCTGTCTGCGGCGCGCCGCCGCTTACGTACTTTGTGCCATAACCGTTCGCATTGTTTAGGCCGGGGGTCTAACTCCCTGCAATGCGAACGTTATAGGTTTATAAAGAGGGCTCTGTCAGAGAGTTTCTTAATTGATAGGCTCTATTTTGATAGGCGGCAGAACCCGTTATCCACTACGCTGGCCCAGATGCCATTGTTGTCTTCGATTTTTTGGGTCTATGGCATACTGATTTCCTCACGATGTTTTCTCCTCACTGTTTTAAGAGCACTGGTGATGCAGTTAATTGCACAAAGCACGCGTCTGGGTTCGAACATAGGAGCTGCTGTCGTATCACCTCATTCTGCGAAACAGTAATGCTCGCGAAGGAGGAGGCGGAACGCGTGAGGGAGACGCAACGGAGACGCCCTCACGCCCCTAGCCGCCGCAGGAGGCGCCCTGAGCGTCAGGAGTCGCAAGCCGTTTCTCGGCCTCCATAGGCGGGGGCTTGCGTACGGCAAGTAATGGGTAGCTCGCCGTCCGATAAGGACCTGGCCCGAGTCGATGGCGCGTAGTGTTCCACGCACGCCTCAAAGGAATGTCAGCAAAAACTGACGGGATCCGCTAAGGCCGATGCCTGTTCGGGTCCAAAAGAGAGTTACCGCGGCCCTGGCACAAGCAACTGAAGGAACACGGGTGGGTTTTAGTCAGTAAAAGTCTGACATGCCCTTCTGCTTTACCCAGAGCGAAAGTCATTGGATGATCTCCCACCCCAAAAAAAAGGACCTGCTGTCGTGTAGGATGTGTATAGCCGGGGCTGTTACCACTAACCCACCTCTTAGTAGATGATAAGTTGTTGGTCTGAAAATGGTGCCCGTTAGCGACGACGCGATGCAATTTTCTACATAAATTGCCGATTGAACATAAATTGTATTCTTGCCGATATTTTTGCTTTTTGCATGGACATCTCCTATAATTCGCCCTTGGCCTGAGATGCACTCCTAAAGCGCAGTCCACTAAATACATACTATTAATTAATAAAATAAATTAATAATATTATTGGCACATAAATGGGATTGGCTTACGTGCTAATTGCTTTGCGGAAAGATACATAATTTCTATATTTATGCAACGCGTTGCGTAGCGTAATGTTGTGGTTACATGGTATAATTATATTATACAACCTAAATGTAGGTTATTGTATCGATGTTTTACCTAAGTGATTTTTATTATTATGACTAGTAGATTAAGTGCCCTATAAATCACGTTATTAATATCTTTTGAATGTTTTATTTGCGATAAATGTTGCGTGGGATTTTCTAGGATTGAGAATTTATGATCTGATACAAAATTTGATTTTTCTTTTTGCCGACGATACGTGGAATATAAAACTAAATTAAATTATATTTGACTTTTAACAGTCTGAGACGTTCAAGGTATTGCCCTCCAGACACCTTGCTAGACATCGAATTATATTCGAATGAAAGTTTTCTTCGTAACTTTTCTGTAATAATATACCAGGCCCCTCAGAAAGTATTGCGAAAAAAAGTTTTTATATATGGGAGACTGGCCAGTTATAATGTTTTTCGAAAATATGATTATTTATAAGTAAAAATAAGTAAGTTCCAATTTCAAAATTTCCCTCCACATTTTTTGCGAGTTAATTCAAAGTATTGTGTCTCACTGAAATATGGATCTGCGCCGGGAACATTTTAGAGCTATGATTTTATACGATTTCAAGTGTCGCCTGAAACCGGATGAATCGTACGATAGACTTCAAATGGCATTCATGGATGAAGGCCCTTCCAAGGCAACCGTGTATCGTTGGTATAACGAATTCAAGCGCGGTCGACCAACTTTGGGGGATGACGAAAGAAGCGGTCGCCCTTTGACGGCTGTTACCGAAGAAAACGTGCTAGCAGTGAAAAATTTAATCCAAGACAATAGGCGAATTACATATCAGGAGATTCAACACATATTGAAGATTGGATCGGGAAGCGTTCACGAGATTCTACACAGCCATCTTCGCGTGAGGAGGATAGTATCACGCTGGGTGCCGCACAACCTCACCGATGCTCAGAAGCAGGCCCGGGTGGAATGGTGCCGTGATATGCTTAACAAATTTGAAGCAGGCTCGTCTCGGCGTGTTTACGACATCGTTACAGGTGATGAGTCCTGGATTTATCAATACGACCCAGAAACCAAGCGCCAGTCGACTGTTTGGGTGTTTCAAAATGAGCCAACGCCTACCAAAGTGAAGCGATCTAGAAGCGGGGGTAAGATTTTGATCGCTAGCTTTTTTAATTTGACTGGCCACTTGGTATCAATTCCCTTACGGGATCAAAGAAGCATTAATGCCGAATGGTATACTACCAAATGTTTGCCAGAAGTTTTCTCTGTTATAAGCAACAAGCGACCAAACACAGGGCTCCGCGGGCTACTGCTCCACCACGACAATGCACCTGCGCACACCGCACTCAAAACGAGGGACTTCCTGGACAGCACGCCAGTCAAACTCCTGGGTCACCCTCCTTACAGCCCTGATCTAGCACCGTGTGACTTCTTTTTATTCCCAAAAATAAAAAATCAGCTCAAAGGGATACAATTTTCGTCGCCGGAAGATGCGCTGGCTGCGTTCGAGCAGGCTGTAAACGAGGTGTCTGCGGCGGACTGGAAAAAGTGTTTTGAAAACTGGTTTAGGCGCATGAATCTTTGTATAGAGGCTGGTGGAAAGTACTTTGAAAAGATTTAATAAAAATATATGTACGTATAGAACAATTTTTTTTAGTTTCGCAAAACTTTCTGAGTGTCCCACGTATGTGGTGAGTTTTATATGGATTTATTTTCGACTAGATGTGGCCGGCGAACCCGTTTGCGTTTTTTAAGTGGAACCTTACGGCCAAGTTACAACTTTATATCATTAGCTATCTAGCAGCGAAAGTTTCATCAAAATCAGTCCAGCCGTTTCGGAGATAAGCTTGTACAATCAGGCAGAATGACGAAAACAAAATTGCTATAAGTACCGTGTAAACATTAATATGCATTTAGCCATAAGCTGACACTTCAACTTTATTTGTAAGAGTGTACGAGTATAAAGATGTATACATATTATGAATGTTCGTGATCAAAAGCGTTCGTCAGCGTCGTGCTAGTGTACAATAATAGCATCAACTTAACCTTACTTAAAAGTCAAGGAGCTCGGAGGCGTTGCCAAGAAAGCTGACTGCATTTCCTATAGCGCGTCCCGGGTTAGTAAGCGACTAAGCGCTAAGTTAACACTTAGCAAACTAAGATGTTTCGTCGGCATTTTAGGTTTGAATTTCGAATTTTCTTCACGTGTGAACATTAGTTTGTTAGCTCATCTTTATCGGTGACTTAAAACGTATGGAACCTACTGATTTTGCAGTTTTCGAACTCTTCGCGATACTTCGGAGGAATTCGTGGAACTTTTGGAAGATTCTGTCGCGAAACGGTATTGTTCTACTGTACCAAGTATGATGGTATATTTTTATCAGAAATAGCGACACATTCATAATGTACATTGCACATGCGATAATTTGCTTTTTAAATTAAAAGATGAAACAACCTGTCAAACCCTCCGGAAATACAGTAGTCATGTTATAATGGTTTGCTTTTGCGATAAAGATAGAGATAGATTCACTTGAGATATCATGATGATGATGCCCAGTGGCTAAGACCTCGCCTCTCATGCTTGAGGGTTCAAAGCCGGGCAAGTGCTAATGTGGTCGCTAACAATGGGCCTTATCAAAAAGCTTAAAGTCGTCCAAAGGGTAATGGAGAGAGCTATGCTCGGCGTTACATTGCGTGATCGCATCAGAAATGAGGATACCCGCAGGAGAAACAAAGTTACCGACATAGCCAGGTGAATTGCGAAACGTAGGGGCAATGGGCAGGGCACATTGCTTGCAGAACGAATGGCCGATGAGGCTGAAAAGTTCTGGAATGGCGACCGAGAGACGGTCAGACCGGTAGACGATTCGTTGGAAGGCTTCCCACTAGGTGGACCGATGACCTGGTTAAGGTAGCGGGAATGTGTTGGGTGCGAGATGAACGGGATCAGTCAATGTGGCAACGCCTGGGGGAGGCCTATGACCAGCAGTGGACGTCTTTTGGCTGAAATGATGGCTAATGTGACTTTTTCAATTTAAATGTAGGTACTTTCTAAGTATAACTTGGACATTGCTGGCAACGGTGAAGTAAAAAATCGTGAAGAAACCTGGCCTTTATATTTAGTTTATCATAATTTTGTGTTCCATTGGTGTAATTGCTGCAAGGCTTTCCAGTGCGAGGGTAAACGAATAAATAAATGAAGGATATTATATTACGGCTCTAAAGTGATACATGGATGAAACAACCCTGGTTTCCTTTGATCTTAATGTTGGTACGTTAACGTTTGGAAACACGACACGTACAAATATTGTAAGAGGTAATAGATTAAATACTGTTGGATTTATTTTCTTTATTTTATTTAATATCTTGATGCAAATTTATGAAAATTCTGTATCAGTTGCTTTGTACCTAGTTGAACATATAATGTTCTAACACACGTCCAATTATTTTCGTATTTCAACGAAATATCTAGGTAAGACAGACACAAGTCTGTCTGTTGCTTGTTATAGACATATACAACAAAAATACATTCAAACGAGCTTGATAAAGTCGAAAAAATATTGCAGACAACTGAAAATGACGGGAGGTACACATGTGTGTTACCAAAGTTATTGTTACTTATTCCATTACAGCTCTTTTGGGAAACAGACCAATGAACCATATTTTAAAATCTGCTAGTAAAATAATTATTAAATTCACCTGAGGGACGTACTTTGCAAATTATATTGTCGTATACCAGCGCCTTTATTTCCCGAAGGGGTGGGCAGAAGTGTTCATTACACCTGTTTTGCCATTTAAGGCCGTGACACGATCTAAAACGTGTTTCGGAAACAACCAAAGTTTTAGAATCATTTTCAACATTAACATGCTTATATTTCGCAGCCGCAAACTAAATAGATTTTCAAGCAAACAAGCTCAAGCAAGTTTTAAGAGGTGATTTCAAAAATATGTAACACTTATGTTTAAATTAACCTTATTCTAAAAAAATGTAAACTAATAAGTTATAAATAAAGTTAATTCATAAAATCAAAAAACCCGACTGCTTCGCTTCAGAAGTCGGGTTTTTTAATCTTTTGTATTAACGTTTTTTTTTTAATTTCGGTCTCGTATTACGTCTTCAATAATTTTTGTTTCGTTAAGTTATATGTTGCCTAATGTTTTTATCTATGATGCACAAATTGGACTCTGGCGCTACTATCAAGAATTTCCAAAAAAAAAACTCACTCAGTTTTACCGAATTGGGGAACGTACCTTAACTGGGTACACACGCTTACAAAAAAGCACCACAAATTAGGTACAAGTAGCTACCGAACCAATCCTCAAGAGTAAAACTTCCGTTAAGTAACACACTAAACGCAATTTAAACCGTGTTTAACTCAACTAACCGTGTTTATCTATGTAATTAATTACCGTCTAAGTCACTTGCTGGTTCATCGATTAAGTTCGCTAGTCCGTTTGAACCTTCGCTGAAGATCAATATTGTCGGCCGTCAACCTTTGCCTCTAGAGACAGTTTCCGATAATCTGAAAAAGTTAAGTGCCTACGTTTAATTAAGCAATAAATTTAGGATAATCAAGCCGTTAATAATGTTTTCCTCGTTATTATGGCAACCAACTTAATCGTATATATATACACTTGTTTTTCTCGTGTCGAAACAGTATATTAACAGAGTTAACAGACTAAACAGCATTATTAATAACTCAGTCTTACTAATATTATAAATGTGAAAGTTTGGATGAATGTATGTTTGTTACCCAATCACGCCAGAACGGCTGAACGCATCTGGATGAAATTTAGCACAGAGATCGATTATAATCTGGGATAGCACATAAATCCTATAATGTTCCCGTGGGATGATGAAACACTTTTCACGCGGGCGAAACCGCTGGCAGAAGCTAGTTATATCTAATAATGACATCGTGAATTTTTATGTATTTTAACATCACGAAAGAAAGAAAGAAAGAAAACCAGTTTATTTGGCACACACAGATACACACAATGTACAAACAAAAGGAATCGTAATTAAAAAAAGGTCCATTTCAGCAAAATGCCAGACAGTATGACTGTATGTGTGTGTGAGAGAGGTTTATCTATAGTGCACCCAAATTTTGCCAATTTAATTTAAGTTCCATGTATGTGCGAGTCTTTTGCCGTAAATCAGGTACAAATGCAGACAAATCTATTTTATTATTTATTTACACAAAAACTTAGACTACCCTAAAATTTACTTGAAAATACTTTTCCAGGTTAGGTTGGTATCTCTTACCTCAATTATTGAGTGTCTCAGTTAAAGATTGATTCTCTCTTCTTCTCTTCTCTCTGATCTTATTAAAAAAGTTATAATGTAAGTCTGAATTTCAAAGTTAACTTTCCTATTACAGATAACAATAATAAAGGAAATTGGAATACGAATATTAAATTGGTTTTGAGACCGATTCTCACCTTCATTGAGTCGGCTTTTCAAAAGGTTCTCTAAGATCCGTAATAAATTGCGGTGAAAAGGTTTGAATAATGATTTGTCACCCAAAAAAGATTTTAGTAGAAAGATGAAGGTTGAAGATATAACTGGCTTAAATGGAAGGAATGTCTCATATCTTTGCAGCCCAAGGCGATAAGTAGAATCTTTCACCTTTGATGTTCTAATGGGGCGGAGCCTATCGCTATAACCGAGCTTAAGGTTCCCCTAATCGACGGCACGAACTATTTTGTGCGCGGGGTTAAAATGCATGCTATCTCATCCGACAACACGTGCGAAAGAGAAAGATGCTGTGATGAGCAATATGAAGCTAGTTCGTGTACGAATTAGAACTTTTGCAAGTTTGTAGCAAAATTGATGATGATTTAGGACGAAAACGAGCGCGCGAAATTTTAAAAACAGACCTTTGCGAGTCTTGATATCATGAAAAAACGACTAAATCTATATTTTCAAAATAAAATTATTTGCATTTTTGAACAACTAATCTATCCCTGTATGGTGGCTGATTTGCAATTTTCCTTTTTCTTATGGTATTTATTTCTGCCAAAAGATGCGATAAAATTAGTGTTGAAAATGGAACTTTTGACACTCATAACTTCCTTTTTTTTGATTTTTGTTTCCATACAGGGCTAGATAGTGATGAGAAAAATTGATATAATTTTTTATTTTGAACGTACATAGTCAAACAGTAGACTAGTGTAACCTTAAATAACCCCAGGGTCTGCTGACGAATCATATTTTCTTTGACCTTCATTGCGGTACTAAGCATTCCCCACTGTTATTGTTAGAGCCAGAATCCCAACCACTGCGTAATTTCTAAAACTCAATTTATTTTAACCCTTCATATAGTTTCGTGAATATAAACCAAAATAAACTGAACAATTTAATGAATTCAAAATGTTACCTCACTAAATAAACGTACTAAGGACTGCCAACCGATACGAACCTGTAATTTGCAATCTCTGCGTTGTAACAGGGACATCACTATACAGTGTCATACATAGACGTAGATACATGGTTCTTGATTGCCACATGCCATAAAACAATTACTGGGGGCAATGTGGTGGTTTACAAGGGGGTGGGGTCTCCCTCGTTACCCTACCGTCTCATGTCACGTTCGGAATTTAAATAAGACATTATCTTCTTGAAACAACACAGCTTTGCGTATTTGTAAAACTAAACAATCAGATTGCGTTCCCTAATATTAGCTTTTCACGTTCCGTTTCGTACGTTTAAAATTTGTTTTGTGTTTCAGTTAGTTAGGTATATACAGGGTGATTAAGAATATGGGGGTGAATTGGAACAAAATTTTAGGAATTTTTACTTTATATAAACTATTTTTTTTTTAATTAATTGACAAAAAAACGATGCTTTGTTAGCAATTATATTATATGGTTGCAATAATATGGTATTCAAGTGAAAAGCCCTATCAAAGTTTTGTTTCAATTCACCCCTGTATGATCATTCACCCCATTTTACTGTAGTTGTTTTGTTATAAAACTTTTATGTTTGAATATCATACTCAAATTTCAATTTTGTCGATATTCGTGCTTCTATTGAAATTTCCCTGTAGTATTCGCTATCTTAAATTCATGCCGACCCAGGTTTTATATTAGATACTTTTATCCTTGTTCATTGTAAATTAAAATATGTTTATCACTGAACAAAAATGTTAAAATTTAATTAATTTTTTACGAATAAATTTTGTAACTTTAAATCTAATCAAACTTTATTTATTTAAATAATTTTTATTAATTATTAGAAAATATGTATGTGTGTCTTTTTGACAATTAAATACTTTTTCTTTCAAACTAATTAGCAAATAGCAAAACTCTGTTTTGTTACTAGTACGAGAAAGTTTGCAAGACCCAATTTTTCCTATTGAAATTAATTGCTATTCCAAACAAAAAAATATTAGAACGTACCTGTAAAATCTGTCTACACACAATACTCCTAAATCATTGTTTAATTCAGTACTATTTATTCCGTATAACAAACAAATATGGAATAGTAGCACAATTCCGCCAAAGCTATCAGCTTTTGTACCTATTTTTAATACGTATAGCGAATCATCTGCTAAGCCTTTAGTCACGGTAAAGATATATACAGTATTCTATCTTCATACAAACGGTTGGAACGCGAGTCATGCCTACGTGACTCGAGCTCAGCCCACACTCGAAATACTACCAGTCGCGGACGCACCGCAGTGACGAACGAACGGTGTGATGGTTTTGTAAGCAGTAAGCGTGCGATTTGTAAATATTTTATTTACATACGTACAAGTACTTACTTAATTAATATGTCAGAGAGCAATTATAGCCTATATTGTGCTGTTTTTGGTTGCTTGAATTCTTCTATAACGCACCCAGAGAAATCATTTTTAAATTACCTGTCGGAGGCGACAGGCAAGACAATAAAAAAAAATACCTAACCTAATAGTACGTAATTTGTTTATTTTTTTAAGAAATAGTTATTTCGCTTTTTCCACCGAGTAAAATACCTGGATTAATAAATATAAATAAATGGATAGGATTATAATTATTCACACACGAGGCACCTACCTGTGCTCGGGCACAGGCTCGGTTTAAAAAAAAACTAGTAGGTATTTTCCTATGCTAGGCTATCTTCTTACTTCTTACATATATTATTTAATTAGACAAAATATCATTATGAAATGATTAGGTACTTATGAGATTAATAAATGGTAGGTACCTCCTAGTAAGATTTAAAATAAGTTTAATAAAAAAATATAATATTTACCTCAGATCAGAGAAGAGAATCTGAGATATTTACAATCACAAAACTAGAAAGAAAATCAAGTAGGTAGAGGCGGGCGGCCCTAACGCGTGTTTAGTTGATACGCACTTGTAGGCACTTATTTCAAGGTCAGGGCCGACTCACAATACTGTTAGATATCTTACCCGTGCTTTAAAGCATATCTGTAGGTGACAGATGTAATAAGTAAAATGGCGTCATATGTGGGTCACCTTTTATTAAAATGAGCCATGTAGTCTGTAATGCTGGGTATTTATATTAATAGATATCGCATTTCAAAGTAAAAACCCGACTGAATAACAGCGAAATAAAACGATGAAAAAAGTTACCGTAGAAATAAAACTAAGTTAATATAAATGAAGTCGGAGGTTTTGGTTAGTTTGTAAAAAATCTGAATTCGTGGGTTCTGATTGCATGCATTTATTTAAATCCGTGCCGTTAGGATACTACAAGAGTGTAGTCTCCGATATACAGAGATAGATACGTGTAAAAAACATAACCCTATCATTGCTGCCACGCAGTCGGGTAAAACGCCGTGATTTTATGGTTTTCCAATTCCTTTCGATAATTTCGAACGGTTCCAGTCAGTTTCACGCTACGATTGAATGTCTCTCGAATCTTCAGATCGATTTTTCACCTATTTCCTGTAATCTGATAGAGTTGGAATTTAGGACACCCAATTTTGAGGACGGGTAGGGTGCCATAAGGATGGTCCAGTGATGAATAGGAAATAAAAATCACTCCATTTACAATGTGGTTTATAATATATCCAAACTAATATTATAAAGAGGTAGCTATAGTTGTTCATTTGTTTATTAATAGGTTTGTACAGGCTCTCTGGAAATACTCTGATAGTTTTTTTATAACGAAAATTCTTACAGTGATAAGAAGCTATACTATTCCTGAGTGTCCTGAAAAAAATGGTTCCTGCGGGCAAGCCCATGAGAGCAAAAGCTAGTTTTAATTATATTTCTATACTAATATTATAAAGAGAAAAGATTTGTATTTTTGTATGTAACGAATAAACTTAAAAACTACTGGACCGATTTTAAAATTCTTTCACCGTTGGGAAGCTACACTATCCCCGGGTGACATAGGCTACTATTTATACCTATATTCCTACGGGAACGGGAACCAAGCGGGTGAAACCGCGAGGTGTCGGCTAGTTGATTATAAAAGTGAGTTAATGACTGACTAACAAAAATATCACAACGGGATCGGGAACAACTTTGCCTAATGTTGTAAAGGGAACATCATAGGTGGTTAATGATATCAAGGCAGGTACATTAGAATTTCTTATATTTCCAGTATTGCTTGTAGAAATATTTGTAACATCTACAGGTGATGCAAAGAATGCAGAAAATGGAGCACCGTTTCCTTTTGTTGATTTTCCAGCTTGCGTTGAAAAATATTCTGAAATGCATTTTACATTTATATTTCAAAGATGGATACGAGCAGATAAACATAATTAAACAAGGATATCAGTGGAGAACAGACAACCAAAAAGAGCTGAAAGATCTGTAAAATCATACACTTAAAAAACTTCTACACCTTATGAAAAATTAATTATACTCTTCAGAAAGGAAAAAAAATATTAATATAGGAGTGAGTTAGAACTCATAAAAATGAAATGTCAATCAGGGCTGTCCCCTACAAAGTGTAAGCATTTTTCTTTTATTCCACATTTAGGAAGTAAAAACTGGTTGGTAAAAACTGCTTCAGTTGCATGATGAAAGTATGTGGGTCTCGTTGCACCTTACATTTTGTATTTGTTTTCAGTTCATTAAATAATAAGTTGCATAGATAGATATACCTACAAGAACAAACTTAAGAAGGTTCTAATGATATAATATTGTTACACTAATCCAATATCTCAGAGGAGTTTTAAAACATGCCTCATCTTGATAGCATTTTACGAGACACGTAGAGACATAAATTCTGTCGCCATTATTATATTTCCTTTATCTTCGTGTCTTCAAAGAATTACGTTAAAACAACGCGCCATGGAAAAAGGTTATTAACGCTCCATAACTTGTTGAAAATGGGAAAAGACCCCTCAGACCCCTCGGCTTAGAGTTGTCCCTGTAATTTGGGCTTTCAAGTGGTTGATCTTTCGCTTTTGCATTCTATAATTTTAATTGATTTCTTCTAAACGTTTAAGTTATTGCTGCTGCCCACAGATTCACTCGCAAAATAACATTCAAACAAACAAAGGGATCTAATCTGTAAGTACCCATATATATTAATGTCTAACTAATCACCTGAAAATATCTATGGCGTAAAATAAAGCATAGCTTCAGGCTCAGATTGGTACTACACGTACCTCAATCTAGAAAATGTCTAATAAAAATCTTTGTTAATAGAATAAAAATTTGCATAGCTAATATTTTTCTTCGATTGTATTATTGTAAAGTTAACGAAGTTTCTACTCTGATCCGAATTAATAGGGTTGAAAATTGCTCGGCAGAGTCGGAAAAGCAATAGCTGGTGGCATTAAAAGTTCTATACCTAGTCATGTATAAATAGGAAGTTACGATAGCATGTCCCCGTTCTCCAATTCTATACATCGCTTTAGCAATATAACCATTTACGTATGCATGTATATGATGGCTAATCAAATCTACCCTTTTGACGAATATAACAAAGTGCGGTTCGAAAACAACTCTGGGGTCTCTCTTACGATGAATGAATTGAATGATATGATTGATGACCTTTGGAAACCCGTCTAAATCACTCCAGATTATAATATTTTAAGGAGGTAGTTATACAAATATATGAGAGATGATGGCGAACGCTTTAAGTGAAATATGAAATACTGATTTATTTGAAAGTAAATTGGCAGCTATAAAGTACAATAACACATTTTGAATAAAATTTAATAGCTTCGCGTTGGACAGTTCACCCATAAATATTTTAATGATATAAATCTCATAGCATCTTCAATTTTCCATTTTATAGTATGAGTAATATTATAAAAAGATTTTCTATAATGAACGTAGTTAGGTTTAGAAGTTAGTGAATATACATATACTGTTATATATTTTAAGCAAGTAAAGACCATTAAAGATAATGATTTTGAGTTTATGTACCTATTAAAAGTTATCATAAGACTAGGTTTTTTTGGAACTGAATTTAGCTCAGTTAGTGTTAGGTAAAATAAGAAATGGTTTTAATTAAACTTTTCACGCTAATCTCAAATTTTACGTTACAAAACTACATTTTCGTTGAACAAGTTTTGAAGATTTCAGTAGTTACTTATTAATGTGAGAAGAATATTTTTTAAGGAATTAACCTTTTTATTATTTTTTGTCTGATCAAAAAAGGAAAATACTCAAATCTAAAACATGAGACCGATACGGCTAAAACGTGTTGTCCAGGTTCCATACCAATCACAATATACGCCGTAGAAAATACTTCACCAAACTCATAACTGGCTTCGTTTGTCATTCTTTGACTCCATAAGGGTCGCCCTTCTCTGCTTTGGGGTTACGAAACCTGGTATGTATTTAAAGGTATGTATACATATATGTGATGGGTTGGATATGTAGCAAGGTTTAGATGTATAATATCCCGTATGTTTTACGAGGTGACTAGGATATCCTACAGTTTATGACATGTCATCTTTACATTTTTTTTGTAGACAAAATGTTTAATGATCGAGATGATCGCTTGATTGATTTATTTCCTGCCAGTGTTATTTTATCAACCTTCAATCGATATTTTTGCATTTTTTTTTTTTTGTACATTTTCTAATTTTTCTTTAAAGTGTTTTGGGTTCCGTAGTCAACAAAGAAGGAAAATAACAAACAAACACTACGTGTTCAAGGGGAAGGCAATTTTTTTTTCCTGATCCTCCTGTACACGTAAAGTTTGTTTTCTCTGTTGTTTCTTTTCTCGTCTATCACATGGTGCGGGGTATCCCTGGATACAAGATTCAAAAATATTACGGGCCTGTGAAAACCATTTTTCGATTCAGGGATCCGTTTGCGTATAATTAAGCGTTAAATTGCTAATATTTGTTAGAGTTCCTCCTGTCAGCTAAATTGTTGCTTTTGGATATATTATGTGAAAAAATTCACGGCAGTAGTAGATTAAACGATTAAACAAGATAAACCAGCCAAGTACGTGTCGGACTACGCCCATTTAGAGTTCCGTACCAAACCGCAAATTCAAGTTGATTGTAATAGGAAAAAAGTTGGATTTTAATAAAAAGGATAAATTTATCAAAATATTGGTATTTAGTAGTAAAATATAGCTACAATCTACGGATCTTGTAAGTCAAGCGTGAATAAGTTTTTCCCCTTGCAAACGTGTTTCACCGTCAACAACATCATCGCTTACCATCAGGTGAGATATTGGTAAAAAAATCTTCACTAAAACATGAGACAAAGTAAAAGAACAAGAAGAGCAGAGAAAGTAGGTAACTGACAGATGATAAAAGGCTCAAGGACCTTGATAGGGTGTGGATACACATCAGTAAGTCTGCTGACTTGCGCCAGTTAATTTAACTTTAACCTCAATAAACTTACTTTAGACACAACTAAGGCAAACAAACAAGGTTAAAAGCGCTTCAAATTAGTACTAAATGTGTTAGTTTAAAAACATTTACGAACCAATATTGTAGTTTACGGTCCGACCTCACTGCTGTGTTGGTAACAACACCCTTACCCGTATTTGATTTTAGTGTTTGTGAGCTAACAAGTTTCTCCAGATTTTTTAAATTTCGTGTCAAATCAGGGAGGATTGTTTAGCATTTTTGAAAGCTTTTGCCAGAAAAATTTCAACTTTGACTCTATCTAACTTTCAAATAGATAAATAGACCTTGTGACGTCTAAGTGGTATCCACACTTAGGACGAAAATTCACATGCCTGTAACTTACGTAATAGTGTACAAATACACTTACACCATGGATTCAGCAAATTCTATTGGAAAAATCGAATTAAAAATACAACGGTAGAGCGCCCAGAATCATGTACTGAATCCATGGTAGGTACTCTCCTTTTCGTGTTGGTATCAAAGACTCCCGTTATAGTAGCTAGTATATTATACCTACGGTGAACTTTGTCTAGAGAAGCAGCGATAAATACTTCTGTTGATACTAAAATATCTACCGTATCTAATTTACTTATGAACACCAGCAACATATTGGGCTTACATAATTAAGTACGTGCTGTCAATACGTTAGAGAAACAGTTGACCAATATCTGCTTCTTTATAAGTTCATACTCCACTTATATATATATTAAATTATTGCTACGTGTAATAAAAGTAGTATTCTACTAAATCTTTCCTTATTAATATTGGAAAACGTTATTCCCAGATATAATAAAACGTTTTTCCTGTAAACTTTTTCACCATTGTTAATAAATCACCTCACTCATTTCAGCTTTTAGAATTACATTAACAACCTTTTAGCGCTACGTCGCCGTCGTGGTGGGTTACTTAATTCATTTTACTGTTGTTACGTACTTACCTACGTGTGGTGTGACTTTGGTGCATAGTACCTCGCTGCTCCATCACCCCCTTTATTCGTATTCCTCGGTCATTACTCACAGGTCGTTACGAGCCACGCGTAAACCTACCTTCTAAGAGGCTTTCCACACCAACTTTATGCACCGTTTTGTGAAAACCGTAAACATCACAACGAAATGGGAGAACATTGGTCGAGTTACGTAATGCCATTGTATTGAAGTCATTGTTGTCGAAATAAAACAGAATCGTGCCTTTGCTTCTCTGTGGGAGTTTGTAGATAGCATCAATTTCGTGGAAGCAAAGCGACGCCGACGCGACTTTGACGCGTTTCACATTTGCAACCGAAAACTCGCCAACGTTGTAATTGTCATGTGTAACGATCTTAACGTCTTTGCATTTCCACTCTATGTAAGGTTCATTTTATTTTACTGCCACATCAGTTCATTGTTACGTTTCACGTGTCTCGACACTTCCTCAAAGAAGCGCTCGGGGTCTTAAAATGTTATTAGGCAGATGGATACACTATCTTTTGGAGAGCCCAACTGAATGTAATCAAGCTCAGTAGCGACAATTTTACGAGTCGCTTTACTGCTAGAGACTTTGTTGATCACCAATAAGAAAGCCGGTAAAGACGGTACCCTGACCAAAAAATCGGCATGAGATATGAGCGTTCCTATTGGTCTAGCGGCACTGGTGGCTCATGAATTACAGTAGTGAATACGCCCAGATTTTAGAATAAAATCTTTATAAAATCGAATTTTGGTCCTTTGAAAAAAATTATTCTACAAAAATGTTCGTTATTAAATTGTCTATCCATTAGTGTTAGTACAAAAAATAATCAATGAACACTTTACGAGGAGATGCATAATATCAATAATTATTTCTCATTTTTATGTTTTTTTGGAAGTAGATTAGTGAAATATATACAACATTTAAAAAAAAACTAAATCTACCATTTTAGAATCAATATTATGTAGAAATTTAATGTATTTTTATTAATTGATATTTCTTTTTAAATAACGAGTAGATAGCTCCTAAAAACAGCACAAAAAACGGCTTGCGCGGCGTTTTGCTCGGGGTACCGCCTTAAACAGAAACCTGAGCTCACTAAAAATATCTCAATTTTTTTTTTTTTGTGTAACCCTCGGGTTATAAAATAAAAGATTTTTTGTTTAGTTAGATTTCATAGAGTTAAATATTTTCTGAAATCAATCTGCAATGTGTCTATCAAAAATTCTTGATATTTTTCCAGATTTTGCAAAATTGAAAGAGCTTCGCATTTCAAATCCTTTAATATTCAATGGATGCGAAATTTAATTTGATATTGGCAGTTTTTTTTTTATAGAAGGATTATTTCTCAAATATTTGTTTTATTAACTTGTTTTTTATTGAAAGTTGAAATAATAAACTAAATATTTACTGTAAGACAATCACTTTAACAATTTTACAGGCTTTCAGCGATTTCTAAAACTAAAGTTGAATCTACGCCATCTACGAGTATTTGCAGAAAGTTTATCTCACAAACAAAGTTTATGTGGTCAACCTAAGCGGGGTCAAATTAGCGTTTACTCAATATACTTAATTATTGTACGTATATAAATCGCTATTTCATTGAATTTGGGCCAGGACAGCTCACAGATTATAAGGGTCAAATGTTATTTTGTTTTGCGCGTAATCTGTATGCCTATGTGATGAATTTTGGACCCAACGGCAAATCTTTTTTCAATGAGAAGGGCAAGTGTAAAAGGGGTTTAATAAAATGCATATTTTATTTTGCAAAAGAGTCTAATGTCTATTTAATTACTCTGTCACGTGCGGACATCAGGTATTTAGATAGGAATATTATACTTTTTTGTTTTATAGGTAACTACTTCTGTTGTCGGCTAATTGCACTTAGAAACATAGTCATACTTTTATTAACTTTTGCAAGCTGGTCGTGATAAGTGAGATAGAAAACAATAACTTTTTTCCATCTTGAGTTTCTCAACCTACTTTGATTTACTCTATCGTAGTTTTGAATTAGGTAAAGCTAGTTATAAAATGAGAGGGAAAAACTTCAGGATAAAAATCTGCTCGTTATTTGTAAATATATCAGGTAAGAAACTTACTGTTACAGCCTTATTCATTGAGGTACATACTCGTACAAAGACATTTGAATGTATGTATAAATTAACTTATTAATTGTAATAATTGGATCATCCAATAAGTGAAAAGAGCCCGAGGATAATGTTAATGCTCCAGCCATGTATCCGTCCTCAAAATTGTGTGTCCAAAATTACAATTCTATCAGATTAAAGGAAATAGGTGAAAATCGATCTAAATATTCGTGAGATATTCAATAGTAGCGTGAAACTGACTGGAACCGTTCGAAATGATCCTTCAATGGACACAATTCGAAAGAAATTGGAAAACCATAAAATCACGGCTTATTACCCGACTGCGTGGCATTTTTTACACGTATCTATTTCTGTGTCCACGATGTCATTATTCGATAAAACTAGCTTCTGCCAGCGGCTTCGCCCGCGTGAAAAGTGTTATCATCCCAAGGGAATATGTGTTATGTGTTATTCCAGACTATAATCTATCTCTTTGCCAAATTTCATCCAGATCCGTTTAGCCGTTCTGGCGTGATTGAGTTACAAACATGGATGTATGTTTGTTACTTAATCACGCCATCCATCCAAACTTTCAAATTTATAATAATTGCAAGATTGAGTTATTAATAATGCTGTTTAGTCTGTAAACAATGTTATTAACTGTTTCGACACGAGAAAAACAAGTTTATATATGCACTAGCTTCTACCAGCGGCTTCGCCCGCTTGAATATCAACAATTATCCCAGGGAAACATATTCCCGGGATAAAACTATCCTATGTGCTATTCCAGACTATAATCTATCTCTGTGCCAAATTTCATCCAGATACGTTCAGTAGTTTTTGCGTGTAAGCGTAACAAACATACATACATCCATGCATCCTCACAAACTTTCGCATTTATAATATTAGTAGGATACGATTAAGTTGGTTGCCATGGTATCGAGGAAAACATTATTAACGGCTTGATTATCCTCAATTTATTGCTTAATTAAACGTAGGCACTTAACTTTTTAAGATTATCGGAAACTGTCTCTTGAGGCAAAGGTTGACGGCCGACAATATTGGTCTTCAGCGAAGGTTCAAATGGACTAGCGAAGTTAATCGATGAACTGGCAAGTGACTTAGACGGTAATTAATTACATAGATAAACATGCTTAGTTGAGTTAATCACGGTTTAAATTGCGTTTAGCGTGTTACTTAACGTAAGTTTTACTCTTGAGGATTGGTTCGGTATCTACTTGTTCCTAATTTGTGGTGCTTTTTTGTAAGCGTGTGTACCCAGTTAAGGTACGGTCCCCAATTCAGTAAAATTGAGTTTTTTTTAGAAATTCGTAAAAGTAGCTATACCAATATTATAAAGAGGAAAGAGATTTTTGTTTGTTTGTTTGTACCGAATAGGCTCCGAAACTACTGGACCGATTTTAAAAATTCTTTCACCTATGGAAAGCTACATTATTCCCGAGTAACATAGGTTATAATTTTGACGGGAGCGAAGCCGCGGGGGTCAGCACGGATAGGTTAGGTTCGAAGAGCTGAGTTCGCTCGCTTTGCTCGCTCACTTCAGCGCCCGTCATCTCCTTCATAGATAAAAACATTAGACACGAAACAGCACTTATTTAAGACGAAAGATGACACCAAAATTCAAAAATAGCTTGTTTGGTTGGTAATCTATTTATTTTGCGGCTGCGAAATAAATTTATTTTAATCTTGAATATGATTCTAAAATTTTGGTTGTTTCTGAAGCACGCTTTAGATGGTGTCACGGCCTTAAAAGGTGAAACAGCTGTAATATACACTTATTCCCACTCCTTCGGGAAATAAATGTGGTGGTATACGATAGTATAATTTGCAAAGTACGTCCCTCAGGTGAATTTAACACATATTTTATTATTAAATGCAATTCCTGCGTTGTAACAGGGACATCACTATACAGTGTCATACTTAGACGTAGATACATGGTTCTTGATTGCCACATGCCATAAAACAATTACTGGGGACAATGTGGCGGTTTACAAGGGGGTGGGGTATCCCTCGTTACCCCACCGTCTCATGTCACGTTCGGAATTTAAATAAGACATTATCTTCTTGAAACAACACAGCTTAGTGTATTTGTAAAAATAAACAATCAGATTGCATACCCTAAAATTAGTTTTTCACGTTCGGAATTTAAATAAGACATTATCTTCTTGAAACAACGCAGCTTAGTGTATTTGTAAAAATAAACAATCAGATTGCATACCCTAAAATTAGTTTTTTACGTTCCGTTCCGTACGTTTAAACTTTGTTTTGCGTTTTAGTTAGTTAGCTATATACAGGGTGTATAAGGATATAGGGGTGAATTGGAACAAAACTTTTTAAGGAATTTTACTTTATAATAACTCCATTTTTTATGTATTGACATATAAACGATGCTTTGTTAGAAATTATATTATATGGTTGCAATTATATGATATTCAAATGGAAGCCTTATCAAAGTTTTGTTTCAATTCACCGCTGTATTCCCATTCACTCCGTTTTACTGTAGTTGTTTTGTTATAAAACTTTTATGTTTGTTTGTTATACATTATAGGTATTCAAATATCAAATTTTTCGATATTCATGCGTCCATTAAAACTTCCCTGTAGTATATGCTATCTAAAATTCATGTCTATGTTGCACTCAGATTTTATAAGAAACTGTTTTTCTTTTTCATTGTAAATTAAATATTTTAATGCAATATAAAAAAAGAAAGTAACAAAACCTTTGGTTATTTCTTTAACCGAATAAATTTTGTAACTTTTTTTTTTTTTTTGTTTGTTTATGTAGGTATCTCTTTGTGTGTTAATTAAACATTTTTTTTTTTCATACCAAATAGGTGGATAGGCAGTCGCTCCATGTAAAAGGTACTTGGCTGAATCCGATAAGACTGGAAGCCGACCCAAATATAGTTGGGAAAACGCTAGGCAAATTGATTGACTAACTATCTATCAAATAGCAAAACTCTGTATTGTTGCTAGTAAGACCAAAGTTTGCAAATTCCATTTTTTTTGTCTATGGAAATACATTGCTAAACCAAACAAAAATATAAATAAAAAAAAAAAAAAAACTATACACAATACTCGGAAATCAATGTTTACTTCAATATTTACTATTCCATATAACAATCAGCACGTGCTCCAATATGGAATAGTAGCACAAATCCACCAGAGCTATCAGCTTTTGTACCTATTGTTAATACGTGAATACGTATAGCGAATCATCTGCTAAGCTTTTAGTGCAGCCTCACGTTGACACAAACATATCTGTAGGTGACAGATGTAATAAGCAAAATGGCGTCATATGTGGGTGACCTTATTTTAAAATGAGCAATGTAGTCTGTAATGCTGGGTATTTATATTAATAGATATCGCATTCAAATTCAAAGGAATTCTAAGTAAAAACCCGACTGCATAAAAGCGACCAAAAAGATAATGAAAAAAGTGCCCGTTAAAAATAAAGTAAGTTAATAAAAAATTAAAAGATGTTAACGATACGTTAAAATGCAGTGCCATGCATTCATAGGTTCCGATTGCATGCATTTATTGAAATACATCCAGCCTTTAGGATGCTACAACAGTGTAGTATCTAATATACAGAGATACATACTCGTAAGTGTAAAAACATAACCCCATCATTGCTACCACGCAGTCGGGTGAAAAGCCGTGGTTTCATGGTTTTTCAATTCCTTTCGAATCGGTTCCAGTCAGTTTCACGCTACGATTGAATGTTTCTCGAATGTTTAGATCGATTTTTCACCTATTTCCTGTAATCTGATAGAGTTGGAATTTAGGACACCCGATTTTGAGGACGGATAGGATGGTCCAGTGATGAATAGGAAATGAATATCGCTCCATTTACATTGTGGTTTATAATATATCCAAACTAATATTATAAAGAGGTAAGTATATTTGTTCATTTCTTTAGTAATAGTTTTGTTCAGTGAAAACTCTGGCAATACTCTGATAGTTCGGTTACGAACATTCTTACAGTGATATGAAGCTATACTGTCGCTGAGTGTCCTGCATTAAAATATGGGAGCAAAAGCTAGTTTTAATTATATTTAGATTATAAATGTGAGCTAATGACTAACTAACCAACTATGAATGATCTTTAGAGAAATATAAATGTGCAAACAGAACAAAAAGTTTATAACGGAATCGAAAACATCGTTGCCTAATGTAGTGAAGGAAACTTCAATGTAGGTAGGTAATCATATCAAGGCAGGTTCATTAATATTTGTTATATTTCCAGTATTGCTTGTAGAAATGTTTGTAACATCGACAGGTGATAATGCGATCCGCATTTGCTTCATATTTCAAGGAAATGGAGCGTTTCCTTTTGTTTACTTTCCAGCTTGCGCTGAAAGATATTCCAAAATACATTACACATTTATTATACGTTATATTTCAAAGATGGATACGAGCAGATTAACATAATATAAACAAGGATATCAGTGGAGAACAGGTAACCAAGAAGACCTGAAAGATCTGTAAAATCACACACTTAAAAAACTTCTACACCTTGTGAAAAAATAAATGATTCTCTTCAGAAAGGAAAAAAAATGATTTATAGGAGTGAGTTAGAACTCATAAAAATGAAATGTCAATCAGGGCTGTCCCTTACAAAGTGTAATAGTTTTTATTGTATCCAGATTTAGGTAGTAAAAACTGGTTGGTAAAAACTGCTTCAGTTTCATGATTAAAGTATGTGGGTCTCGTTGCACCTTACATTTTGTATTTGTTTTCAGTTCATTAAATAATAAGTTACATAGATAGATATGCCTACAAGAGCAAACTTAAGAAGGTTCTAATGACATAATATTGTTACACTAATCCAATATCTCAGAGGAGTTTTAAAACATGCTTCATCTTGATAGCATTTTACGAGACACGTAGAGACATAAATTCTATCGCCATTATTATATTTCCTTTATCTTCGTGTCTTCAAAGAATTACTTTAAAACAACGCGCTATGGAAAAAAGTTATTAACGCTCCATAACTTGTTGAAAATGGGAAAAGACCCCTCAGACCCCTCGGCTTAGAGTTGTACCTGTAATTTGGTGTTTCAAGTGGTTGACCTTGGCTTTTGGATTCTATGATTTTAATTGATTTCTTTTTAAAGTTGTATTCACAGTTTCACTCGCAAAATAACATTCAAACAAACAAAGGGATCTAATCTGGAGGACCTCTATATTTTAATGTCTCACTTATCACCTGAAAGTATCGTAAAATAAAGCATAGTTTCAGGCTCAGATTGGACCTACCTCAATCTTAAACATATCTAACTCAAATACATTTGCACAGCTAATATATTTCTTCGATTTAATTTTTTGAAGAGTACGAAGTTTCTACTTTGATCAGAAAAAATTGGGTTGAAAATTGCTCGGCAGAGTCGGAAAAGCAATAGCTGGTGGCATTAAAAGTTCTATACCTAGTCATGTGTAAATAGGAAGGTACGATAGCATGTCCCCGTTCTCCAATTCTATACATCGCTTTAGCAATACAACCATCTACGTATGCATGTATATGATAGCTAATCAAATCTACCCTTTTGACGAATATATCAAAGTGCGGTTCGATGACAACTCTGGGGTCTCTCTAGCGATGAATGAATTGAATGATATGATTGATGACCTTTGGGCATCCGTCTAAATCACTCCAGATTATAATATTTTAAGGAGGTAGTTATACAAATATATGACAGATGATGGCGAACGCTTTAAGTAAACAGATTTACTGATTTATTTAAAAGTAAATTGGCAGCTATAAAGTACAATAACACATTTTGAATAAAATTTAATAGCCTCGCGTTGGACAGTTCACCCATAAATATTTTAATGATATAAATCTCATAGCATCTTCAATTTTCCATTTTATAGTATGAGTAATATTATAAAAAGATTTTCTATAATGTACGTAGTTAGGTTCAGAAGTTAGTGAATATACATATACTGTTACATATTTTAAGCAAGTAAAGACCATTAAAGATAATGATTTTGAGTTTATGTACCTTTTAAAAGTTATCATAAGACTAGGTTTTTTTGGAACTGAATTTAGCTCAGTTAGTGTTAGGTAAAATAAGAAATGGTTTTAATTAAACATTTCACGCTAATCTCAAATTTTACGTTAAAACACTACATTTTCGTTGAACAAGTTTTGAAGATTTCAGTAGTTACTTCTATATATTAATATGAGAAGAATAATTTTTCAAGGAATTAACCTTTTTATTATTTTTTGTCTGATCAAAAAAGGAAAATACTCAAATCTAAAACATGAGACCGATACGGCTAAAACGTGTTGTCCAGGTGCCATACCAATCACAATATACGCCGTAGAAAATACTTCACTAAACTCATAACTGGCTTCGTTTATCATTCTTTGACTCCATAAGGGTCGCCCTTCTCTGCTTTGGGGTTACGAAACCTGGTATGTATTTAAAGGTATGTATACATATATGTAATGGGTTGGATATGTAGCAAGGTTTAGATGTATAATATCCCGTATGTTATACGAGGTGACTAGGATATCCTACAGTTTATGACATGTCATCTTTACATTTTTTTTGTAGACAAAATGTTTAATGTTTGAGATGATCGCTTGATTGCTTTATTTCCTGCCAGAGTTATTTTATCAACCTTCAATCGATATTTTTGCAATTTTAAAGTTTTTTGGTACATGTTCTAATTTTTCTTTAAAGTGTTTTTCAAAATCAAAATCAAAATATTTTTTTTTATTTCATATAGGCCTACATGGGCACTTATAAAACGTTGACAATGTGCACGGTTCGGGTTGGTCGTTTCCAATGGAGAAGAACCGGCAAGAAACTCCATGGTTACTCTTTTAAAAAAATGGTTTGGTTTTACAATATGTCCTTGTTACAGCATTAGTACTTAGATATGTGGGGACAACGTAGGCCCGACAATAAGTCGTAAGAAAACAAAAAAAAAAGATTACATATTATTTAAACAAAAGAAAATAAAACGAGTTAAAAAGTTAACAAGCATCTAGAAGGCCTACAATGTTCACACATTTACAAAATAATCGGTAAAGGAATCTATACAAAAGTAAAATAAAAAAAAGACTAAATCTAACATGTGGCACAAATATTGTTATCAGTGCTGTAACTATTCTTAGCAAAGGGCTATGAAGATGATTGAAAACCATTGTAAAAAGAATAATCAAAAGAAGGAAAAAAAACAAAGAATTAATGAGATTGAGAATAGTTAGAGACAACCACATATTTGTGCCGTTTATGAGTTACCAGGGAAGCCGCATGCGCAGAAGGAGCTAAAGCCAAAATTTTTATCTTCAACGTAGTCCTTGATTTTATAATATGCTTTTTTAACAAGGACACGTTTGATGTAGTTTTTGAACTTTCCATCGGTCACGTTCTATAACTGACTTTGGCAACTTGTTATAAAAGCGTATACTGTTTATATAAAAAGACTTGCTAGTTTTTGTTAATCTGAATTTGGGTATTACAATTTCGTGCTTACTGCGTGTATTTAAATTATGTAAGTCGCTTCTAGTTTTGAAAAGCCCTCGATTTTTGCGGACATACAAAATACATTCCAAAATATAGAGTGAAGGTAGAGTCAGTATATCGATTTCTTTAAATTTTTCTCTAAGGGACTCGCGAGGACCCATTTTATAGATCGCGCGGATTGCCCTCTTTTGTAAGATGAAAATTGAGTCAACATCTGCTGCTGATCCCCACAGCAGAATGCCATAAGACATAATACTGTGGAAATAAGCATAATATACTAACCTAGCTGTGGCTACATCGGTTAACTGCCTTATTTTCCTTACTGCATATGCAGCTGAACTTAACCTACCCGAAAGAGTTCTAATGTGCGCGCCCCACTGCAGTTTTGAATCGATAGTAATCCCTAAGAATACAGTTTCAGCTATAACTTCAAGACTTTTGCCGTCAAGATTCAAATTTAGGTCTCGTTGTGGTACATTTGGTAAAGAGAACTTAAGACATTGCATTCAGTAAAAGATTGTTAGCTGCGAACCATTTTGTGAGAATAATAAGACTTTCGTTGACATGTAAGACATCCGTATCTTTCCTATCTATTTTAAAAATTAGCGAAGTATCATCAGCAAATAGAATTATATCCGATAATTTGGCCATCATAAAAGGGAGATCATTAATGTAAACAAGAAAAAGGAAAGGGCCGAGAATTGAACCTTGGGGCACGCCCATCTTGACTAGAGACCCGGAGGACGTCACCCCATTAACATTCACTTTTTGCTGTCTGTTTGATAAATATGAAAGCACAAGATCAGCAGCTTGTCCTCGAATTCCGTAGTGGTGTAATTTACAGATCAGTGTGTTGTGGTCGACGCAGTCGAACGCTTTGGAGAGATCACAGAAAATGCCAATGGCATCCTGGGACTTCGCCCAAGATTCCAAAATGTGACTGATGAGTTTTACTCCCGCGTCCGTAGTCGACCTACCTTTCGTGAAACCAAACTGCTGACTATGCAGGATCCCATTTGAATTGAAGTGAGACAACATCTGATCCAGCATGATTTTTTCATAGATTTTACTCAATGCTGGAAGCACGGATATAGGTCTATAATTAGAGGGATCACTCTTACAACCTGATTTGAAAATTGGAACTACTTTGCTGTGTTTCATTAAGTCAGGAAACGTGCCGCTGTCCAAACATTGATTGAATATGCCTGTTAGGACAGGAGCAATTGAGTCAATAATATCTTCAAGAACCCTAACGGATATCCCCCATAAGTCTTCAGTATTTTTTATATTGAGACTTTTGAACACGTTTTTAATTGTATCAATACATATTGGTTTAAATTTAAAGGTCGGTATGTCTTTGGTAAAGTTTTCTTTAAGAAGAGCTTCAGCTAATTTAGATGAGGAGGGAAGAGACTTCGTAACCTCTAACGGAATGTTGGTAAAGAACTTTTCTAATGTCTCAGCGACTTCTTGCTTATCAGAAATGGTTTGATTATTTATTTTCAAAGACAACTCATTCTGATCGCGTTGTTGTGTCTTTCCAGTTTCTCTATTTATTAATTGCCACACAGTTTTTATTTTATTATTTGAAACACCAATTTTGTTAATTATTAATTGAGATTTTGCTTGAGCGCAGACTCTTTTAAATATTTTGGAATAGTTTCTAACATAAGTGTGAAAAACTTTATCGGAAGTCAAAGATTTTTCGTAATATAAATTATATAAGATATCTCGGCTTTTTCTTATGCCCACAGTGGCCCATTCACTAAATTTTGATTTGGAATTGTTGACTTTAACTGTTTTTACAGGACACGTTTTATTGAATTCATGGCAAATTGTAGAAAACAACGTGCCGTAATTTATATTGGGGTCTTTTGAATCAAAACTGGCGTTACAAAGGTTACTAAAAACGTTATTATTAAAATAATTTAATTTATTTTTAGTAAGAGGTCTTAATCGAATTGATTTAACTAGGTTTAATTTTATATCCGACTCAAAAGATACTAGTTGACCAGTATGGTCTGACCTAACGCCACTAATTACAAACGAATCTTTTACTTTACAATTAGTGAATACATTGTCTATGCACGAAGCTGAAGTGGCTGTTATTCTTGTTGGTTCATTAAATAAATATTTTAAGTTGAATGATTTGAACAATGAAATGAGCTTACATTTTTCAGGTGAATTGACTAACAGATCTATATTTAAATCACCACAAACAAAGACTAATTTATTATCTCTGAAAAGTTTACATAATAGTTCTTCCATTGAAATCAAAAACAATGACAAGTTTGATGCGGGTGGTCTGTAAACACACAAGATAGTATGCCCCTCGACCTCTGCACATGCTACCTCACATAAGCGATCAACAGAGTAAGCAGTGATATCCTTCCTTTCCTTATATTTGAGATGACTGTTACAAAGTATCAAGGTACCACCACCCACTGTGGATCTGTTGTACGCGCTGGCAACTGCAAAATTATTTACATTAAACAACATCCTATCTGGTTTTAACCAAGTTTCACAAAAACATAGGATATCCATGTGGTATTTATCTACTAACAATTCCACGTCTAAAATTTTGCCGGAGAAGCGATTTATATTTTGATGATATAGTAAAATATTACTATTCGTCTTCTCTTTTGTCGGCTCTAATAGTTTAAAGGGTCTACAGTAGTATTATCAGAAAAACTGGATAATACTGTTAAATCACTAAACCTAGTTTCAGTTAAATTATCAATAACTGCGTGTATATTAAATGCTAACAATGTAGCTAATAAATGTCAGCTATTTTTGGGAAGAAACATATGTACCCGAATCAAAACAAAATCACTAACAAAATTGTTGGTGTCAAAAAACAATAAACGGTCACTATGACGACAAGATAAAATATGCATCAAGTTATTTAAACTAGATATGTATTCATTTTCCTGAACAAGTAATTTGTCAGAATAGGGCAATGCACATAGTATCAATTTGCCTAATCTTAACTTAAGTAGGGTATCAATACCATTAACTATGTCCCTTTTTGTTACACTAAGGCTATTTCCAAAAATAAGAACTACAGTAGTTTGCTCATTCAATTGTGTCTGTTGAATTTTGGGTTTCGTAGTCAACAAAGAACCCATAGTTTCACCATGTCCGTCTGCCCGTCTGTCCTCAGTTTAGCTCAGAGACTCTTAGTACTAGAAATCTATAATTTGGCATGGATATATATATTTATCACGCCGACAGTGGGGATGTTTCTTTTCTCGTCTATCACATGGTGCGGGGTATCCCTGGATAGGAGATTCAAAAATATTACGGGTCTGTGAAAACCATTTTTCGATTCAGGGATCCGTTTGCATATAATTAAGCGTTAAATTGCAAATATTTGTTAGAGTTCCTCCTGTCAGCTAAATGGTTGCTTTTGGATATGTGAAAAAATTCACGGCAGTAGTAGATTTAACAAAAAAAACTGGCCGAGTGCGTGTCGGACTTCGCCCATTTAGGGTTCCGTACCAAACCGCAAAATCAAGTTGGTTGTAATAGGAAAAATTTAGGACTTTAAAGAAAAAAATAAATTTATCAAAATATTGTTATTTAGTAGTAAAATATAGCTACAATCTGCGGATCTTTAAGTCAAGAGTAAATTGGTTTTTTCTCTTGCAAACGTGCTTCACCGTCGACAACATCATCGAATACCATCAGGTGAGATAGTGATCAAAAAATCTTCACTAAAACATGAGACAAAGTAAAAGAACAAGAAGAGAACAGAAAATAGGTAACTAGCGGTAGTTTAAAAACATTTAGGAACCAATATTGTAGTTTACGGTCCGACCTCATTGCTGTGTGGTTAACAACACCCTTGCCCGTATTTGACTTTAGTGATTGTGAGCTAACAAGTTTGACCAGATTTTTTAAATTTCGTGACAAATCAGGTAGGATTGTTTAGCATTTTTGAAAGCTTTTGGCAGTAAAATTTCAACTTTGACTCCATCTAACTTTCAAATAGATAAATAGATTTTGTGACGTCTAAGTGGTATCCACACTTAGGACGAAAATTCACATGCCTGTAACTTACGAAATAGTGTACAAGTACACTTACACCATGGATTCAGCAAATTCTATTGGAAAAATCGAATTAAAAATACAACGGTAGAGGGCCCAGAATCATGTACTGAATCCATGGTATGTACTCTCCTTTTCGTGTTGGTATCAAATACTCCCGTTATAGTAACTAGTATATTATACCTACGGTGAACTTTGTCTAGAGAAGCAGCGATAAATACTTCTGTAGGTACTAAAATATCTACCGTATCTAAGTTACTTATGAACACCAGCAACATATTGGGCTTACATAATTAAGCACGTGCTGTCGATACGATAGAGAAACAGTTGACCAATATCTGCTTTTTGATAAGTTCATACTCCACTTACATAGATATTAAATTATTGCTACGTGTAATAAAAGCAGTATTCTACTAAATCTCTCCTTATTAATATTGGAAAACATTATTTCCAGATATAATAAAACGTTTTTCCTGTAAACTTTTTCACCATTGTTAATAAATCACCTCACTCGTTTCAGCTTTTAGAATTATATTTACAACCTTTTAGCGCTACGTCGCCGTCGTGGTGGGTTACTATATTCATTTTACTGTTGTTAGGTACTTACCTACGTGTGGTGTTACTTTGGTACATAGTACCTCGCTGCTCCATCACCCCCTTTATTCGTATTCCTTGGTAATTACTCACAGGTCGTTACGAGCCACGCGTAAACCTACCTTCTAAGAGGCTTGCCACACCAACTTTATGCACCGTTTTGTGAAAACCGTAAACATCACAACGAAATGGGAGAACATTGGTCGAGTTACGTAATGCCATTGTATTGAAGTCATTGTTGTCGAAATAAAACAGAATCGTGCCTTTGCTTCTCTGTGGGAGTTTGTAGATAGCATCAATTTCATGGAAGCAAAGCGACGCCGACGCGACTTTGACGCGTTTCACATTCGCAACCGAAAACTCGCCAACGTTGTAACTGTCATGTGTAACGATCTTAACGTCTTTTCATTTCCACTCTATGTAAGGTTCATTTTATTTTACTGCCACATCAGTTCATTGTCACGTTTCACGTGTCTCGACACTTCCTCAAAGAGGCGCTCGGGGTCTTAAAATGTTATTAGGCAGATGGATACACTATCTTTTGGAGAGCCCAACTGAATGTAATCAAGCTCAGTAGCGACAAGTTTACGAGTCGCTTTGCTGCTTTGCTGTAGATCACCAATAAGAAAGCACTAAACTGAGACAACCTCAGCTCACTAAAAATATCTCAACTAAATTTTTTTTTTGTGTAACCCTCGGGTCACAAAGTAAAAGATTTTTTGTTCAGTCAGATTTTATAGAGTTGAATATTTTCTGAAATCAATCTGCAATGTGTCTATCAAAAAATCTTGTTATTTTTCCAGATTTTGCAAAATTGAAAGAGCTTCGCATTTCAAATCCTTTAATATTCAATGGATGCGAAATTTAATTTGATATTGGCAGTTTTTTTTTTATAGAAGGATTATTTCTCAAATATTTGTTTTATTAACTTGTTTTTTATTGAAAGTTGAAATCATAAACTAAATATTTACTGTAAAACAATCGCTTTAACAATTTAACAGGCTTTCAGCGATTTCTAAAACTAAAGTAGAATCTATGCCATCTACGAGTATTTGCAGAAAGTTTATCTCACAAACAAAGTATATGTGGTCAACCTAAGCGGGGTCAAATTAGCGTTAACTCTATATAGCGATATACTTAAGTATTGTACGTATATAAATCGCTCTTTCATTGAATTTGGGCCAGGACAGCTCACAGATTATAAGGGTCAAACGTTATTTTGTTTTGCGCATAATCTGTATGCTTATGTGATGAATTTTGGACCTAACGGCAAATCTTTTTTCAATGAGAAGGGCATGTGTAAAAGGGGTTTTATAAAATGCATATTTCACTTCGCAAAAAGTCTAATGTCTATTTAATTACTCTTTGTCACGTGCGGATATTAGGTATTTATATAGGAATATTATACTTTTTTGTTTTATAGGTAACTACTTCTGTTATCAGCTAATTGCACTTAAAAACATAGTAATAATTTTATTAACTTTTGCAAGCTGGTCGGGAAAAGTAAGAGAGAAACAATAACTTTTTTCTATCTTGATTTTCTCAACTTACTCTGATTTACTCTATCGTAGTTTTGAATTAGGTAAAGCTTTTATGAAAATGGGAGAGAAAGATTTCCAGGATAAAAATCTTCTCGTTATTTTTCATATGTAAATATAATAGGTAAGAAACTTACTGTTACAGCCTTATTAATTGAGGTACATACTCGTACAAAGACATTTGAATGTATGTGTGAATTAACTTTTTAATTGAAATAATTGGATCATCCAATAAGTGAAAAGAGCCCGAGGATAATGTCAAAAGGTCGTTCAGCGTTTTAATCAAGTTAAATTATACTCTTAATAATGTGGCTCTTAAACTAAGGACCCGGTGAGAATTGGCTGAGATAAATGAGGTACATTTAAATGAGATGCAACAAAAAAATCACACACATTTTTTTTTTTTTGTTTTTATGGATGTACGCTAGTATTATTCATATTTTCTTTGGTCGATGTGAGCAGATCGCAAACGATCTAAATAATAATGGGAAATGCCTCATTTATCCCAGCTATTCGAACCAATCTAACTCATATTAGCTGCCTCATCATCGTCATATCAGCTGAAAGACATACACTGCTTAGCCTCATTGACCAGTTCCGTGCGTCTCGCATCCAGTGGATCCCCGCAACCTTCTCCAGGTCATCGGTCCACTTAGTGGGAGGTCTTTCAACGCAACGTATTCCGGTTTGCGGTCACCATTCCAGAACTTTTCGCCCCATCGGCATTACGTTCTGCGAGTAATGTGCCCTGCCCACTGCCACTTAAGTTTGGCGATTCTTCGGGCTATGTCGGTAACCCTGGTTCTCTTGCGGATCTCTACATTTCTGATTCGATAACGCATTGCCATTTGGGTAAGCTTTCTGATAATGCCCATTGTGAGTGACCACGTCTCAGAGCCATAGTTCTGCAGAAAATGTGGTATGTTGGACGAGAAGATACCGTGCAACTTCCCAAACGTTGCTCAGCCGAGTCGCATTCGACGGTTGACCTTTTTTTCGAAGTTAGACATAGTCGTCCACAACTTCGAGTGTAGTCTCCGACCTTGATAGAAGTGGTTGTAACATGGGCATTCAACATCACCTTGGTTTTGTCCATTGTTATCCAAAGACCCATTATTTCGGAAGCTCTACTGAGGTCATCGAGCATAGAGGTCCTCCATGGTCTCAGTCATGAAACTATATCGTCGGCAAACCGAAGGTAAGTATAGTTATACCATAGTTGCCTGTATGACGTTAAACTAAAAAAAATGCGTACACGTATATGCGTAAACAATGTTATTGAAACTGTCACCCGCACCATGCTACAGCGCAAAAAGTATAGTTGTCTAGATTTCAAAATCGTGAGCAAACTTTATAGGTGCGTGGTAAAGTATCAGACTTCATTTCATTTTTATGTGGCTTCAGCCCATCAGTTAGTTATCCATAACATGGAACTATTTCATTCAATGTTACGAGTAAATACTTACAAAAAACGTATTTATACGGACGAAATTATTATCATGGAATCATTTTCCGAATGTATTTTTCCACTGATATCCATCTTCAACCTTCTAGCAATAAATATAATATGTTTTATCCAGACATATTTCTATTGTGCGGTTATCACTCTATGAAATCAGGGTCTCATAAATACTTTGACAAAGGAAAACATTTCGTATTTCACGAGGGCACGACCTGACAAATGTTGAGTTCAAATACACAGGATATTGGTACCGCTGAATAATTAAACTCTGTGAAAACAACTTGGAGTTACGGCGTCATAACTGGTTTCATTGCCACGAAGTGCGAAATGGGAGCATTTTATAAATAAGAAGATGAAATAGAAGTAGCTTTGTGTTTAGAGTCACAACTGGTGGGAAATGTACAACAACGTACACTGCTTGTGGACGGTGCACGCACCTACATGTTTTTTTTTTAAATTGTTTAGCTATGTATTGTGTTGTCTCATAAGTAGGCTCGCATATTTGCAGTTTGATCGCGAACTACATGTGAGTACCTATGTCAATCATACAGAAGAGCATAGATGACATTTTATACATAAGTTTCACTTGCAGTTTTCCTCCACCGATTAAGATGATACACGTTTAGTTTGGATGACAATGCATGTGTAGCTAAATAACGTCATTATAAATCCAATATGGCGGACGGTCCAAGATGTTGGACTACCATGATATGGGTATCAAATGAAAGGGTTTCCTGTGAAGAAAACGAAAAAAGCTTGCTCCAAAAAAGATTTTTGATGAATAATTTTTTATAAGTTATATATTATGAAAAACTTTTTAATCATACTTAAGTAAGTTCCTGCATACATTACATTGACAATCCTTAATGTTCAGATGCATCCTGCATTTGCACCTTACAGCTCTCACGAACCCATCTTCTTCTTGCTCAAACACGTAAATCACGCAATGGATACTGAAGTTTGCGGTTTCACCAAGTAATCCTCCATACCATTTTCATAGGCATCTAAAATACTTTCAAATGAAATAGGCGCAGGCTTTGTGTTTAGAGTCACAGCTGGTCGGAAATGTACAACAAAGTACACTGCTCATTACGAACCTGTCGTATTCTTTCTCAAACATATAAATCACGCAAGGGATATTGCCGTTTGCGGTTTCGTCCAGTATTCCCCAGATGTGCCGACTAAAAATACGTTCAAAGCCCACAGTCATTACTCCGTGGTTCTGTGTGTTTATTACTGCAGTCAGCGCATGATGGATCGATGGCTTTATGATTCACTGTTTACTTTATGATAAACATATTTTCAAAAATTGTATAAACATTTTAATGTAAAACAGAGCTGTTTTTGTCTGATTTTAGAATGTAATAACGTAATCTAGGAAGGTTTCGAGGTGTTTAATGTTTATTTTTGTGGGTGCGTGTTATGAAACATGTTTCTGTTTGTGTGGTTACGTTGATGGAGATTTGAGTTTTAATCAAGGGACTGAGGGGAAGACAGGTAAACAATATTCTTATTAGCCTCATCAGAAGACATCATCATCATCATATCAGCCGAAAGACGTCCACTGCTGGACATAGGCCTCCCCCAAGCGTCGCCACATTGACCGGTCCCGTGCATATCGTAACCAGTGGATCCCCGCAACCTTCACCAGGTCATCGGTCCACCTGGTGGGAGGCCTTCCAACGCAACGTCTTCCGGTTCGCGGTCGTCATTCCAGAAACTTTCTGCCCCATCGGCATTCCGTTCTGCGAGCAATGTGCCCTGCCCACTGCCACTTAAGTTTGGCAATTCTTCGGGCTATGTCGGTAACCCTAGTTTTCTTGCGGATCTCTACATTTCTGATTCGATCACGCAAGGAAACTCCGAGCATAGCCCTCTCCATTGCCCTTTGAGTGACTGTAAGCTTTCTGATAAGGCCCATTGTAAGCGACCACGTCTCAGAGCCATGACATCACTGGCAACACACACTGGTCATAGACTTTCGTCTTGAGACACTGCGGTAAGTTGGACGAGAAGATACCGCGCAACTTCCCAAACGCTGCCCAGCCGAGTCGGATTCGACGGTTAACCTCTTTCTCGAAGTTGGCCCTACCCAATTGGATCGTTTGTCTCAGGTAGACATAGTCGCCCACAACTTCGAGTGTAGAGTCTCCAATCTTGATAGGAGTGGATGTAACATGGGCATTCAACATCAACTTGGTTTTGTCCATGTTCATCCTAAGACCCACTCTTTCGGAAGCCCTACTGAGATCATCGAGCATTGTACTGAGGTCCTCCATGGTCTCAGCCATAACTACTATATCATCGGCAAACCGAAGGTGAGTGATGTACTCGCCATTGACGTTGATGCCTAGCCCTCTCCAGTCCAGAACCTTGAAAACATCCTCCAGTGCAGTGGTGGAGCTTCGGAGATATGACGTCTCCCTGTCTCACACCTCGCTGCAGAAGGACATAGCAGTGGACTGTTGAATATAGGCGTGCGTCTCGCAACCAGATGATTCCCACAACCTTAATAAGGTCATCGATCCACCTAGTTGGAGGCCTACTAAAGCAACGTCTTCCAGTACGCGGTCGCCACTCCAGAACTTTTCGTCTCCATCAACCATCCGTTCCCCGAGCAATGTGCCGACAGTGACTTAAGTTTTGCAATTCTACGGGCTATGTCGGCAACTTAGATTTTCCTGTGAATATTTTCATTGCTGATACGATGACGCAAGGAAACCAACGCTTAGCTCTCTCTGCCACGTTTCAGTTCCAATATCATGTTATCTAATACATATTAGTAGATACTGAATCGATTTTCAGCAGTCAAATAAGAAAAAGCTTTCTTATTTACGGGCCATCTGTACTCAATAAGGCTGGATGTCTTCCAAAAAAGGGAACATAATACATATTTTTTTCCCAATTAAACTCTGTTGTTATTCAGCATCAGTATTTCGGTATTTCGGATCTTTTTTCGTTACATTCTTCATTTCTATTCCGGGCCCATCGCTTCGAGACATTCGTTCTCGTAAATCATCGAAGTTATTTAGAATTCTTATCACTGTCGCGCTATTGCTTTTTTTTGTCACAATCCGGAAATCTTAATTTTATTGTTTGACGATTTTGAATTAACTTTTGCATGGCTTTTTTTATAAGCTCCACCTCAGCCAAAATCTTAACTTAGGTATAATTGCTTACACGAGGTAAAATAAAAAATACCTTATGTCATACATAATTAGCCGTATTAGCTACTAAGTCAGAGTTAATAAGATAATCAAGGAGGGCGCAAGCGGGCCTTTATGCGTTTATCTAATTAGTAATTGCATTACAAATAACATATTAATAGCTATATAAATTACCATAAGCATAGTCTGCCTACAATGTTCCCACTGTTGGGACACAGGCCTCCCCTCTGTCTGATGGACTAGGCTATAATCCACCACGCGGTCCCAGTGCGGATTGGTAGGGGATGGTTTATTTTTCTGATTCGGATTGGTAGGGGTTGGTTTACTTTACGTAGGTAACCTAATAGAAATTTCTTCCCGCAGCCTTGCGACAGGAAAGGCTCCTGTCGCAAGGCTGCTGGAGTAAATTACTAATGAAATAAGCAGTACTTTAGTTCTCTTCAATCTGCATTCTTTCTTGTCTCTATAAATAAAGAGGTAAAATTGTTTATTTCTGTGTTTGTAAGGGGTGATCTGTAAAAGGTCTAACTAAAATACAAACATTCGCTGGTAGAAAGCTACACTATATTTGAGGCTATTTTTATATTACGAAAAATGCATGATTCCTATGGGATTGGGAACGAAGCTGCGGGAAAAGCTGGTTTGTAATATTTTTTGTTGTTGCTTTATTGATCTACAGGGTAAAACCAGGATAGTTGCCCCCGTGGTACAGTTGCCCCGATTGTAATTACTCTATTTTCACGGATGCATCGCATGCTATTTTATTATTCTATCAAAAGATTCTCCAACTACCACTAAGTTGACCGTATCTCATGTCTCTGTGCGATTGCATGGAAAGGCCAAATTCGATCAAAGTTTTTGCGGGACAGGTGTCCTTCTTCGGTCTATCCTAAATATCTATCCTAAACGTAATTTAAATGCATTAGGCATGTGAAAGAAATGTCCCAATATATTGAGGTCCGCAAAAATCACTAATACTCTGAAAATATTAAAGATACGGTTTTTTACTTTTCATAAATTTATAGATACAAACTAGAGTACTGGCCAGTTTTACAAATAAAGTGTTTTGTTTTTTGTTCTGTAAAATAGTGATTTCCAAAAAAGTGTGGCAACTGGTTTTTACCATATTCACTCTTTGTTTTATTCGGTTTACTGCAGATTGGCGACTGGATTTACTTTATTAAAGGACTGATTCCTTTGCTTTCGGAAGCGCAGTGTAGTGTTTCCAATTCCATTCGCTAGTTTGTAACCTAATACGTTGCGCTTTTTGGTTTGCTGCAAATATTGGGTCCGCGAATTTTCCGACCATGCTATATGCGAAAGTAATCTATGTGTATGTTACCTTCTCAAGTTTTAACAGCTGAACGTATTTGGATGAAACTTGGCATACAGCTGTGTAGAACATATTCTAGATTAGGACATAGGATATTACATATTACGGTAGTATGATCAATACAATACCATGCTGTTACTGTGCCTATGCACTGCAAAGGCAGAAGGCACTTCTCATACAGATGAAGTATGATCACTTAAGACATTCTTCACGCGGGTGAATCCACTGGCAGAAACTAGTCTTCTATAAGTATCTTCGAAGTTTGAGAGTACATTCTAAATAAGCTTTACCTAAGACATACTGATCCAATCCAACCCTACCTAATTCTATTATTTACCAGGCGTTCGTGATTCTCCTCTGGACTCGAAATTCAATCAATCACCTGAGGCTAGGCTCACTGAAGTTTACCCTAGCAGGTTTACGTTTTGAGAAAAGAAATACGGGTACCTACTAAAATATCAATCTGGTTAAAACTCACATAAAAACCAAAACACATATAACGGAATACGGTTAATATATCACAAGTCATCTACTATCGGACAAGGATGGCAAAAACAGCGTAAAAATTATGATACAGGATAATATGAATCCCGAAAAAAAATTACAATACACAAAGAATAAATCACACAACTTATTTATTAACTGAAGTAGCAGTTTTATGGTCATATCAATCATCAGGTCCACTGTTGGGTATAAACCTGCTGCCCTTTATGATTGTCATATTTATAAAACTGATTAGTAAGTTTTATAACTATGACCAGCTGGCCAAATAACAAATTCGCTAAAGTAAACACTCACCAGGCCAGAACAATTTAATTCGAACATTATTTGGCACTGGTTTGACACAATGACGAGCACAGGAATGGATAGAATGCTTTTGTAACAAATCAAATTAGAATTGACTTTTGTGACACGGGAAGACTATAAAGAAAGAAAAAAAAAAGAAAGTAAAATATTCGCAAGTAAAGTGATCGCAATGGAGACACGATATAAGAAAAAACAAAAAAAAAACACGTGTTAAGCCCAAAAGGCATGTGCATCTCAGTATGTGCAGCGATATTCAAAAGAAAATAACGCTGAACTGATATTGTGATAAGGCCCACTAGTAACGGACACATTCGCGAAAACGGAACATACAATATTTATAAAATAAAATAAATAATAACAAAATAGTATAAACACAGAGTCAAAGTCAACACAACTTTTAAATCATTGTTAATATTTCAGGGGCTGAAAGTACTGAAAATACTCATGAATATGAACAACTTGTACTAGACACTAGACTGAAAGCAAGAGATGGGCCAAATTTTTTTTTTGTATAATTATTATTCATAGCAATTTTCTCGAATGATGTGAACATTAATGTATCTCACAGATGATTTCTATTTCTGATGAGCCTAGACTGGGCAATTAATTAAAAGTTACTGTAGAGACTCGACAACAAGTCTGAGATGGTCGTCGTTAGAAAACAACAATAATCACTGCTTCTTAAAATTCCTGTTGTTTATTGGGAGAGTCACTTACATGAGCTTATAAGTTGGTAAAGATTATCCAAAGTATGCAATTTTTCCCAGTGAATATGATTGACATAGATTATCCAGTAAATTCTAATTCATTCAACTCATTTTTGAAGCATGTTGCACAAACTTGTTGATAGGTTATATCGTTCTTAGAAGATTAGGTTTTTGATAACATGATCAAAATGACTGTGCATAACTGCACAGCGAAGCCAATTTTATGTTCACGGTGTTTTTTTTAAAAAAATACCTAATCTCTTTAGTTGCAAACGAAATTGAGTTACTCGCCGTTCAGCAACTAAACTAATAGTTTTAATATTGATTTCATGGCTTCCTTAATTAATAATGTCCTGTGGGAGTACATAGTAGCAGTTTTCTTTTATTTATCTTCAATACTTACCATTAATTGTGAGGCATTAACGCCTGGCAATCATGGGGAGATTTTGATCAGCAGAGGTCCCAATGACCTCTTCTTTTTGACGAGTACTATAAAAATATCTCAACAAGTATGAATCACACTTGTGTGGGTGTTTGTATTTTCTCCAAAAAACAAAACATTATTGTCACATTATCAAGGGCCGGGCAATCTTCTCACAGCGAAGTAAATGCGAACAAAAACCGGCGTCTAAAGTTTCGCGCTAGGGGAGTTGAAAATAGTACTATAATGTGAAAAGGGTAAAATGTTTCGTTGATTCATCACTTTTGTGCCGTCAAACTTTTTCTGCTGCGTTTTTCACACATGTGGTTTGGCCTATTTATAGAAATGTGGTTTCAGCGTTACTAACCCATTTGTTATTAATAGAGGAAATTCATATCTTAAATCTTCCCATGGACTAAGCAAAAAAGAAAGGCCTTTAGAAGGAGCGGGCCAATTTTAGTCGCCGATTTTCAATATATCTGCAAAGCTTTTCATTCTTTTATGATTACTTACTTCTGTCCTTTCATTCTTTCAGGCCGCAAGTATACAACTTAATGCAATCATCATCATCATCATCAGCCTTTTTTAGAGTCAAGTCAACAAGGAAAACCCTTATAATTTCGCCATGTCCGTTTGTCCGTCCGCAGCTTAGCTCAGAGACTCTTAGTACTAAAAAGCTATAATTTTGCATATATATACATATTAATCACGCCGACAAAGTAGTAAAATGAAAAAAAAAAAAAAAAGGTTTTAGCCCTACCTCCTGTACGCGTAAAGTGGGTATGCTTTGTTTTTCTCGCCTATCCCATGGTGTGGGGTATCGTTAGATAGGCCATTCAAAATATTACTAGTCTGTAATAAATATTTTTTAATTCAGGGATCCATTTGCGTAAAATTAAGCTTTAAATGGCAATTTTTTGTTAAAGTCAAGTGCGCCCTTTCCCTGCCAGCTAAATGGTTGCTTTTGGATACGTGAAAAAATTCACGGCAGTAGTATATATAACGAAATTATAAGGAAAAAGTAGGCTTTACAATTTTACGAGTAAAAGTAAACCAACTTATAAAATCTACTTGGAAAAGCAAAATATTTGTTTATTTAGTCCAATGTTCTGTGCTTTCATTTTATATGAACGTTAGTAATGTTACCTATTTATTTTGGTGAATGTTTCTGTTTATACGGAACCACAGTCTGTTTGCACGAGTGCTGGGACACAGGCCTCTCTGTGAGAGAGGGAATAGGCCTTAATACACCACGTGGGTGCAGTGCGGTTTGGCGGATGTCACATATCTTCGATTTGTTGGTTCTAGGAACGCCGGTTTACTCACGATGTTTTTCCTTCACTGTTTTTAGAGCAGTGGTGATGAAATAATTTACACAAAATAAAGCGCCTGCCTGGGTTCGAACCCAGGACCATTTTGTTTGGTCGTCACCTATTTCGGGGCCGTTACCAATGGGGCCACCACTGCTCTGCCTCTAGAAATGCAATGCCAATTTTAATTTTGTTGCTACAAATTATATGATTTGTCTAAGATGCGTAGTAAAACCCAAACGGGCTGGTTTGGGTTTAGCCAAGTCACAAACGTTTCGTATCGTATCTCATTCTACAATCGTTAACGCCATCTATTTGTATGGCCTTCTATTTGTATGGCCTGACCACGTGACTTAACGTTCAGATGTGTCATTCCCATACATTGATTCGTTTTCTACTAGCGTTATCGATTGTAGATTGTCAACCTGGCTACAGGTGCTGACGTTTAAGATAGTCAATCTGCAGGCAATTGCCCAGTTTTCGGCGCAGAAGCACTTATATAGTATATCATGTGCCTATCCAAACAATACGAACGAATTTGATGAGTAAGCTACCACAAAATACAGAGCGTGAGTCGTGTCATTTAAACTGTCGGTGTACCTGAAAGTGAAAAGCAACCCTAGGTACAATTTATTACCGTAAGTTGTATGAGACCGTTTACAAACCAGAATATTCCACTCCTACGGTTTTTGTTTAACAAAAGAAAACAAAGAAGAGGTTAATGAAAGAAAACAGGACTTCATAATTTAAATGTAGTATTGTTTTTCATTCATTTACACAGGTTGAAGAACACGTTATAATTACGATTCAGAACATTACAATTTTTAGGGTTACGTACCCAAAGGGTAAAAATGGGACCCTTTTACTAAGAATCCTGCACTGTCCGTCTGTCTGTCTGTCTGTGTGATAGCTAGACAGTTAATCTAGCTATCACACAGACAGACAAGAAGAAGAATTTTCACAGATGATATATTTCTGTTGCCGCTATAACAAAATATACTAAAAACAGAATAAAATATATAATTAAGTGGGGCTCCCATACAACAAACGTGATTGTTTTGCAGTTTTTGGGATAATGGTATGGAACCCTTCGTGCGCGAGTCCGACTCGCACTTGGCCGGTTTTTGTATTTGGAATTAAGAATGTCAATCGTGTAGGTGTCTCAATGACCACTATTACCATGCATCAACTACAGTTGTAGTCCCTAAAAACTAAACTGTCATCGTCTCTTTCTCACTAGGCCTGATAAAGTCGTCACAATCTAAGAAGTCCGTTGACGTTTCTCATTTTACATGCTGCGATAACTTTTTAGACGTACGAAATTGAAAAATCAAATTAATATACCTAATTAATTACTATGTTACCCATACTATAACGAGTATCATTCGCAAGCATCAAGTTTAATTATTATTATGTATTTTTATAGCTGTCAAAACGGCCTTTTATTTTTTGCTTACTTTAGTTACAGATGGCACTATTACTACCTACACAACAAGTAAAATTACAAAATTGAAAAAACCCCCGACACAGTTATCTTGCGAAAACACACCAATTCAAACAGTAAAACACCCATAACTTTTGAACGGCTGAACCGATTTAATTCAAACATAGCTAAGAACATTCTCGACAAAATCAACTTTCAAACAAAAAAAACTACATCAAAATCGGTTCACCCGTTTGGACGCTATGATGCCACAGACAGACACTCAGATACACAGATACACAGCAACACACGTGAAACTTATAACACCTCTCTTTTTCCGGCGGGGGTTAAAAACACACCAATTCAAACAGTAAAACGCCCATAACTTTTGAACGGCTGAACCGATTTAATTCAAACATAGCTAAGAACACTCTCGACAAAATCAACTTTCAAACAAAAAAAAACTACATCAAAATCGGTTCACCCGTTTGGACGCTATGATGCCACAGACAGACACTCAGATACACAGATACACAGCAACACACGTGAAACTTATAACACCCCTCTTTTTCCGGCGGGGGTTAAAAACACACCAATTCAAACAGTAAAACACCCATAACTTTTGAACGGCTGAACCGATTTAATTCAAACATAGCTAAGAACACTCTTGACAAAATCAACTTTCAAACAAAAAAAAACTACATCAAAATCGGTTAACCCGTTTGGACGCTATGATGCCTCAGACAGACACACATATACACAGACACACAGATACACAGATACACAGCAACACACGTGAAACTTATATGATGCCACAGACAGACACACAGATACACAGACACACAGATACACAGCAACACACGTGAAACATATAACACCCCTCTTTTTCCGGCGGGGGTTAAAAAGGTAGAAGCTCAATCATCTTGACGTTGCATGTCACGGTGAAATTACCATCGTTGAAATTCTGTCTGAGCCTACGAGTAGGAAGTTTCTCGCTAAATGCTTTCAAATTCAAAGTAAATGTAGGGGAGACAAAATTTTGCCAGAGCGGGAAAAGTTTTATGCAAGTGGTTTTCGTTCACGAGTAAATCCACCTGACGATGACTCGGTACTTAAGTGAAAATCACACAGGTAGAATGCGCTGTGGTTAAACTAAGGCAACTTCAAGACGTATCTAAGTTGAGTTGAAAGAGAAGAATGCTAAATTAATTAAAAATAAGGCCCAAGACTGTTTGGTATGAGCAAAAGTATCTTGATGCTATTTTTCCATTCTTATGCAGTAAACAACACCATACTTCGTGATAGTTCATTCATTATGTAGTAAATAGTTTGTGCGTCTTAATTATGCGCTTTCTACTGCGACGCACACATCCTGAAACACAGATATCTGATGAAGTCGTGTCAAATCATGTCTGTCCCTGTAGTGTGTAAAGGTCATTGCATACGTAGTGTTTTTTTTTCAGCACAAATCGGGACCATAATTTGGTTTCATACAAAATATCAAGGCACTTATCATCCCGTTCCGTCCGGAATAAAACACGTTACGTTTGCAGTGGCCTTCATTTCAGTCGAAAGACGTCCACAACTGGACATAGGCCTCCCCCAGGCGTCGCCACATTGACCGATCCCGGGCTTCTCGAATCCAGCCGATTCCCGCAACCTTAACGTCATCGCTCCACCTAGTGGGCGGCCTTCCAACGCATCGTCAACTTTTCGACCCCATCAGCCATTCGTTCTGCGAGCAATGTGCCCTGTCCACTGCCACTTTAGTTTTCACACATATCTTCGGGCAACATCCGGTAACTTTGGCGCTCCTGCGGATATCCTCATTACTGATGCGATCACTCCAGGAAACTCCCAGCATAGCCCTGTAGCGACCTTAAATCGTGCCTATTTTCGTTAATTTAATTTCAAAATGAATACACTTCAAGTAGTCACAAGTTAACAATGCCTTCTTTGTAGACCATTAAGGCTTAATTCCTGTAAAGCCTTGGTTACAGACCATTGTTATAACTCAAGGCTTATCGGGCGATATTGTTTAGTAACTGAAGTCCTTTACTTACTTAATACTTTATTGTTGGAATTTCTTCTGGTTTAATCCGAGATCGCTGTAGAAATAATATCGAGAAAATGTAAAAAAAATATTGGTGAGTAGTTTCTAGGGTTCCGTACGCAAACACGTATATAAAACTATGTTTTCTTTTAGTCTACAATGTTCGTCTTACAGCTCTATCTTAATAATCCGTAAGAGGTAAGCGGGTCATCAGTAAAAACCTAATGGTTGAAATATGCTGTTTTTAAGGTTCCGTACCTCATAAGGTAAAAAGGAACCCTTCTATGATCACTCTCTTGTCTGTCTGTCCGTGTGTCACCACCGATTTTCTCAGGAACGGGTGGACCTAGCAAGTTGCAATTCATACCAGATACTGAAGTCCCTATTAGTTGTATAAAAATCAAGGTCCTGAGACAACACGATAAAAAGATATGGGTAGATTTTCGCGAAAACTTGTTTTATTTTTCGGAATTATACCTTTACTTGTGCTGTAAGATAAAATTTGATATTTCTAGGTCAAACGGAATAACCCCGGTACCCCGGTTTTGGGCCGATTACCTATATGGTAGTTCTCGTTGTCCTAGAATAACGAAATTTGGCAAAACGTAAGATCTTACCGCAAAAATAAAGGAAAAATTACAAAAATTTAAAAAACTCGCACTTGGCCGGTTTTTTACTAATGATGATGTTTTTTTTGTTAAAACCTTTATCTAGTACAGAACCTTCAGTGTGAAAGTAAGTAGGTATGATTAAGACTTGGTCGGTTTTAATAATAAACATGAAATTTTACTGTTAACCATAATTCACGCTTGCCTTGATTTAATTTAATACCACTATAGTCTGCGAAGTTTTTGTAATACTTAGATATGAATTTATACAAAGTGTGGGTCCGGTCGTCACTCGCCTATCTGTGATCTTTTTGACGCGGGCCGCCGCCATCAGCAAATGTCTACATAGAACAGTATTTGACGAAATCGAATTCCTGTACTATGGAACCAAGGCCGGATTGCCTCTAAGTAATGTAATAGTTTATTTGGATGGCTTTTATCCTCTTCGTATGTGGTTTCTGGAGCGATTCGGTAAAGTGAACAGATTGTGTGAATAAAAGAATTATAGTATCAACAATTGTTGTGTAACTGTGATAAAAGCATATTGTCTAAAATAAAAAAAAAAGAAACGAAACTTGAAGGATTTAAAGAAATTGATATCTCCTGATGCTACGCCGTAGCAAAAATAAATTTTGATATGAATGCTACGCCACTTCAGCTACGCGTCGTAGCAGATAACCGATGCGCTACGCGTTGAGTTATTTAATTTTATTATTGCACTTATGGGGGCATTGGTGGTCGCAGATGTTTATTTGAATAAATTGCGGTGGTTTTTTAATATTCAACGTATCATTCAACTAGATATCGTTACAAACAAACGTAACAATAGATACGGTTAAATCTACGTAATTACAAAGGTATAAGGTTATCCTGCTTATAAATGAACATAAAGACTTTCTACTGCATAAACCATGTAAGTTTCCTTTCATCTTACAATATAGGGTAGACGTCACACACACTTAACTATTACAGAGCACCCTTTATAATATAATGAAACAGACACATTGGTAATTAACTAAGGTTTACAAGCTTTTGTCAGTGGTTTTGTTCGCGTGAAAGTCGAAAATTATCACATGGAATACGGAGGCTGGGGTACTAATTGCGTATGTGAATTTGGCAAGGCTTAAAGGTTTTTACTCCATCAATCGTCCAATCATATAGACGGAAATCCACATGTGATTAGTCGATTGATGGGGTTAAAAACCTTTATAGTATCGTATTTATATTTCGGCGTATTTATAGCCCACTGCTGGACATAGGCCTCCCCCAAGCGTCGCCACACTGATCGGTGCTGCGTTTCGCATCCACCTGCATTTTGCATCCACCGGACGCCCGCAGCCTTGACCAGGTCATCGCTCCACCTAGTGGAAGTCGTTCCAACGCTGCGTCTTCCGCAGTCGCCAGTCAAGAACTTTTCAGTCCCAACGGCCATTCGTTGGTGACTGAGGTCTATGTCCAGCCGTGGACGTCTTTAGGCTTAAATGATGATGATGATGATGTATTTATAGTACGAAATGTTTTGATCCAGGCCATACATTACCTGTGTTGAGTCTATCGAATGATATACGGACTTTAATATTCATAATGTACCTACTGGTTTTTCCCTTAACCTAAATCAATCTGCCTAGCCTTTTCCCAACTGTATTGGGGTCGGCTTCCAGCAAAGGTTTCAAGGTTCATAGTTTTTATTAGTGAAGAAACATTTCAGAATCGTACCAGTACCTACTTTCATCTAAGTTCTGCTAGCTCATGGAATTATTATGTACTTCTGTCTTTATAAATTATAGCCATAGGCTATGTTATTCTTATGTATAAGTTATATTACTGTGAAGTTTCATGAAAATCTGTGCAGTAGTTTTAGCGTGGGAGAGTAACAAACATCCATCCATCCATCCATCCATCCTCACATACTTTCGCTTTTATAATAATAGTAGTAATAGATGATATACTATACAGATTATAAAGTTTCTTGGCCTTCCTTTCGTGGCAGAACCACAGTTCTAGTCAGTTCAAGGACTACTAAAAATAAACCTGAAGAATACGGCATTGTACTCAATGCTGTGTATTGTATATACATTCTCATGCATGTATATACATTCTCATGCTGGTCCTGCTCCATAGGGCAATCTTTGGTGTAGACAAAATCAAATTTGTTAATTTATATTCCCATTCATAGTTATTGTATTCATTGTTTTTTTTTTTATTTTTTATTTTTTTTTAGGAATTGATTCACACACTGTTCCGTTGTTGTTGAATTAGGTATTTTACCTATGTTTGTAATATTTGTAAGTATGTGAGAACCATGTTTCTACTTATCAAATTAATTAATTTTCCTGTTAATGCTTTTTAATACTTTATACCTGTGTGTAGAGCTATTCTGGGTGCATCGTCCTCACATATATTAATGTATGTACGTATGTTAATATTGTAAAACACCAGTTTTTTTTTTTTTTTTTAAAGAGTGAGTATGGAGTTTCTTGTGCGTTCTTCTCCATAACAATCTACTTTCCGAATGCACGGTAGATTTTTTTTTTGTCTCGTTTTTTTGTTTTTTTATTACTCTTAAATATTTTTTTTAATACTTTTAATTTTTAATTTTAATTTATGTGACGTTCAAAAGTGCCGTTTATTGGCCTAATTGAATAAATATATTTGACTTTGACTTTGACTTCATGTAAAAGATACAAAGTCTTCTTCTTGTTATTTGAAAGACATTGTCTGTTTTTATGGAGTCAAGTTTGCTGTTACAGTTGCTTGTTTTATCTTTATTATGTATGTACATGAAATCATAATAAATAAATAATAATCATACAACATGCACTTCAAGAAAATATCAATGGTGCCAGAAAGAAATAGCATCCTTTGTTAATAGTTACTAAACGACCCGACAAATGTTGGTCTGTACTAACTGAGTTTATACAAAAACCGGCCAAGTGCGAGTTGGACTCGCGCACGAAGGGTTCCGTACCATTAACGCCAAAAACGGCAAAAACATCACGTTTGTTGTATGGGAGCCCCATTAAAATATTTATTTTATTCTGTTTTTAGTCTTTGTTTTATAGCGGCAACACAAATACAGCATCTGTGAAAATTTCAACTGTCTAGCTATCACGGTTCATGAGATACAGCCTGGTGACAGACGGACGGACCGCGGAGTCTTAGTAATCGGGTCCCGTTTTTACCCTTTGGGTACGGAACCCTAAAAAACACTTCCAGTTTTTCCGTGCAACTTTACCAACTTCGCTTATAATCAGAACAAAAAAAAACATTCTCCACAAATGCGTTTACCAACGGACAGCATTTATTTTTTATGTATAAGATGGAACAGTGTGCTTGGTTTCAATCTTATTCATTTGTTTTTTAATTCAAATATATTCCTCAAGTTGAGGACATTTTTGACAACTTCAATTTGAATTGACCCGGACGTTGAGTGGACCCGGAAAAGACAGAAAAATATCAGGATACGGGTACCTCATATACCCTTATCATTTTTGTGTCAAAAATATCTCACGAAAGTGATAATCTTTATTAAAGAACTTTTCTCAAAATAATACTGCTAGCGTGATAAGTAATAGAGTCGCAAGCATTTTAAACTAGTTTATATATGGGGCATTTTTGTTGAGATTGGAAATCTTCTAATATCCTCTCCAGTCTGAGTGGAAGGCGGGCCTAGAAAAAAAAAAAATATATATTTTTCAAATTTATCCGCGACCCTTACATATGAGGCCTAGGTCTTCACTTAATACTCATTCAGTCTTATTACAAAAAACTCAATAAACCTTGGTTTAAACCTGGCCTATCAAGTCCAGGCTTATCTGCAAAACCATGGTCTAAATTTGTCCGTATTACAAAACTTAAAAAAACCCTGGTCTTCTTAGTACCGTCATTTGAACCATTGTCAATATATCAACCACAGAATAAAACAAATATCATTCGTTCACCATAATATCGTTCAATTGCAACGTTCCGTATCCCAGAAAAGAAAACTTTTTAATAATGCGATAAGAATTAAATGATGTTTAGGAGTGTTAAAATATTGACATTTTGTTATTTTGCATGTATATAAACATTAGTTAATTTATCGATTGCAGTTTTGTTTAGGTTTAAGCACATTACTTAAATTCGTATTAATTACTAATAATACATCTACGTACGTGTAACGAAACGTAACATTCTCGTGCGTTACATGAAACCATAACAATAAACAAAACCATCGCTCGTTGAACAAATTTCATTAGGCTTTGGATTTTTAAGTTCTCCAAGTCTATATTATAACAATTGCCTCTTTGTTAATAATGTTTTAATTTAATATGTGTTGTGATGGACCAACATAAAAAAACATCTGAGAATTGGAGTACCGAGGAAAAAGTAATATCCTCAATATCAATTCAATCCACCATGTTAATATCCATTTTCGGGTAAAAACAACACAACACAATGAAAAAGATTCTATAACCTAAAATAAAAACTTTGACAGATATGACTTAGACGGTTAGACCATCGCTAAACTAGGGGCCGCCGAGGTTTAGCGTTAGACCATGATATGGTCCATGATTTATCGCTAAACCATTATTTGTAATATCATTTTTATTTAAACCGTGGTTTATAGAGATTTAAACCTGGGTTTTTAGTTAAACCGCTTTTTGTAATAAGACTGATTAAGTTTTACTTGTGCATAAAATAATTAAGAAATAATATAAATTAACAGTTCTAATTCATTTGCGTAACGCAACGAGCAGGTTACAATCCCTGTTTTCTAATAATAGAGTTTTACATTAATAGTAATAATGTTCAGGAAATTTATAATTTACATTTTTCTCCCACGGATTCGCTTTTCTTCGTTTAATTAAGGTATCTTCATCATTATTTTACCGAAAGGTGTCATCTGCTGGGCAGCCCAGCCCGTATTCACCGGATTCGAACCAGTTCCACCAAGGTGTTGAAAATGGTCTCACTCAAACCAAAAATAGCTTTTTTAGTGTTTCCTGCTTTTAACTGGGCAAAGGCCTCTCCGAAGCCCTTTCACTCTTTTCATGCACCGTCTTGTACCAGTAGTAAAAGAAAATGCGAGTATATAGATAAATTAGGATGTTTATTAATGAATCTCTTCGTTTAATTAATGCGTCGAACTTTGTATTGCGTCCTTTCAAAAGTAAGTTAACCATAGTCATAAAATTAGTTTAAACTTCGCCTCCCTAACGCCATCTACCAGAACACTTACAATACACTAGCACGCTTTTCAGAAGCTGAAACCCTGAACGTCAGAGTTTCCATCCAATTATTGAAAATTCTGGTAGATGGCGCTGTTACAAATTCACAGCTCTGAAATCTTGCTGTACAAGCTTTAGAGATTCTTATAATAGAGGATAGGTGTCGCTCAAGTTTCTGTGTACCAAAATAGTCTCTGATCCAGTTCTTTTTTTTGAAGAATTCGGTTATTTAGAGTCTTCTGTCAATTCTTTTAGCAATTCTGTTTTTACAGCCTGCTAAGTCTTGAAATGTACTTTTTTCCAATTTATTTTCATTTAATAATTTAATTTAATCGAGAAATTTACGGAGCCCATTATGACGCAGGTGTGGTGCTTGATGTACGATTTCAAAATTAATTTTCTGTAGGGGTTCTTATTATTAATTGATTTTCTTTATTAAAATTAACTGAACACACATCTCTGTAATTTCCACGGGTTTCAATATTCTGTCTCATGCTTATTTGGCTAAATAGGTAGCTATTTAAACAAGATGGTGGGAATTAATAATTTTCAATTTAGTGTCTGTACTAGGTGTTAAAGCTTATCTGGCTAAAACTTATTAATTCAAGGCAAAGAAACGCTCAAAGCAGTTATAATAGATAGACGCACATTTTAGCCGTCCATTAATCTTTCAACCTACTACATTTGCTATTCAGCCATTATTTTAGATAATTTTATTTCATGTCAGACATTATAATAAGCTACTGAAGATGCTGTATCTAGACTGCGATGAATTTTTAATGGTCGTTTCATTTGTAACATTATTATTTCGTATCTACGCGTAGGTACTCTATTTTATTATCCTACCAGAGTAATTCATGTCTGCGTAAGATATTGACGTGGTACTTACCTACATATTTTTTTAGGGATTCGTACCCAAAGGGTAAAAACGGGACCCTATTACTAAGACGCCACTGTCTGTCTGTCTGTCGGTCACTAGGCTGTATCTCATGAACCGTGATAGCTAGACAGTTGAAATTTTCACAGATGATATATTTCTGTTGCCGCTATAACAACAAATATCAAAAACAGAATAAAATAAATATTTAAGTGGGGCTCCCATACAACAAAAGTGATTTTTTTGCCGTTTAATGCGATAATGGTAAGGAAACCAGCGTGGGCGAGCCCAACACGCACTTGGCCGGTTTTAGTCTGATATTTTCAATATTTCACAAATATTATGAAACATTGCAAGCACAGGATGTATCTAAAGAATCTCACGTAGTCTTAAGAACTCGCCGGAGAAGATCATTATCTTGTTGAAAAGTTTTGTATGAAGTTTCACGTTCCCGCAAAACATGCTTTGTATGTAATACCTCACTGAAGTGTACATGAAATTGGCCTAGATTTTAATTAAAGTTCAAAACTACTTACAGTTGATACTCCAGGTCAAAGTGAGGCAAGAATTGTATATTATACAAATGTAATTTGTATTAATATGTGCCTCATCATGAACTAGGTGGTATCTTCTCATTTGTAGTTTCATCTAATTGCCCTAAAGTTACTTATTTATAGTTGTGGGTCTATATCTAATCACCCCAGCTGATACTGCACACTCAGGCTTTGCTCACTAACAGGTACTGTATTTGAACATTAACTTAGGCTTTCTGAAAGGTAGCATCTCCTAAGTAAACAGTAATTGCCATAAAACGAACTTTATAACCTTACAGCTCTATCTAACATACTGTTAGCAGTAGAATCCTTCTGGACCCTTAATGATGTATAAATAAAACCGAGTGCAAACGTAAAAAGGGATTCATCCCTCGTATTAAATGTTCTCTGTGTTGAATTACTTATGCTCAGTGTCCTGTGACAGGCTAATGTTTGAAATATCGACATTGCACGCCTCTATTTTAAGCACGTGAAAAGTGGAAGGGGCGTTAAGGTCTTGGGGTGTTTAGGGTGGCGAAGGGGGTCGTCGGCATTCAACAGGCGGCGGCGGTCGATACGGCCGGCGCCGCGGCGCAGCGACTACGTTTACCTACCCTACATCTACTCGCCTCAGAGTAACACCACCTCACATATTTTTACAAAAATCTTAACTCATTACATGGTGTCTTCGTCTTCATTTTTCTTGTCACATTTCTGGAGCGCACGTAACCTTTGAGAACCAGACTTTTTGAGATATAATAGGATAGACAAAAGAATTAATATGACTTCTTCTTTTTAAAAACCAATTCACTAAAATCAACCTTTTAAAATGGTAATAAGGTAGGAATTTAGAATTAAATGAATCCACTATAAAGCTAGCTTTTCTGTTACAAAGAATTGCCTCACAATCGGAGTGGGTTTCCGCTCAGAATAAAGCGTCTATTTTATTTTATCCAGCACCTGGTAACGGCTGTTATTAGCTGTGCCCGTGCCGGTCCACAGATTAAAAGAACTTTAATTGAATCATTGCAATGGGTTTATGGTTTCTGATTTTATCAACACGTAAATAACAGCGAGTGTTTGAAAATTGTATGAAGGTAAATTCAGTGAAATGTTTTGTTAGCAAATTAACACATTTGGTACGTAACCTAGTTTTATAGCCATTTTATACGACTAACAGAATTATAGTCGTGATTTGAACATTAGAACAATTCAAGTTGTTGGTCAATTTGCTAAACAAGCATTTTCCGTAATACGAAACCGAAGGTACGTTTTTAAATCAACAAAGATGTAATTTGAAAATGGAAAGGTAGCAAGACGTTGGCGGTAGCAATATTTAAGATGAAGGCGGTGCACTATACCGTAATCTGGCTCGTCTGCTAGATTTGAGACTCAGATTGCAACGAGTCTCCTCAAGCCAAGTCCCTTATCTCGCTCGGCTGCCGTCTTTCTGAACAATGAGTTGTACATTGGACGCGTAAATTGCTCCGCTAATATAAATGCTCTTATTTATTGCTCGAGTTTCACTAGCGACACATTATGTAATACCTTTTGTCCTTGTGTCACTATATCATGCTCAACGAGCTATGTTAATATTTTCACTGAAGCTTTTTGTTACTCGCTTTTTTGTTCAGAGCTAGTTTGCGGCTTTTTTAGTTTAGTTTTCGCTGATAACGTATGATTTATGCCGTGAAAAATGTTGGTGGAAATTAACTAGGCATGTTTTAAGTGTTCCGTGCCAATATGGTGAAAAAACTGGCCAAGTGTACCATAATCGCAAAAAGCGAAAAAAAAATCACGTTTGTTGTATGGGAGGCCACTTAAATATTTATTTTATTCTGTTTTTAGTATTTGTTGTTATGGCGGAAATACATCATCTGTGAAAATTTCAACTGTCTAGCTATCACGGTTCATGAGATACAGCCTGGTGACAGACAGACAGAAAGACGGACTATGGAGTCTTAGTAATAGGGTACCGTTTTTACCCTTTATGTACGGAACCCTAAAATGGACGTGACTATATGGTGCGACTTCGTTTGTCTGTCATAGCCAGATATTTCAAGAAACACTAATGCAAGTCTACGTGAAATTCGGAAAAGTGTATAAATGATTGAATAGCTAATAAAAAATATACATTTTCATTTGATTAAAATCGATATAAGCATTCTTTTGCGGATGCAAATTCAAATATAACTTTAAAAACCGGGCAAGTGCGAGTCGGACTCGCGCAAGAAGGGTTCCGCACCATTATCGCAAAAAACGGCAAAAAAAACACGTTTGTTGTATGGGAGCCCCCCTTAAATATTAATTTAATTGTGTTTTTAGTATTTGTTGTTATAGCGGCAACAACAATACATCATCTGTGAAAATTTCAACTGTCTAGCTATCACGGTTTATGTGATACAGCCTGGTGACAGACAGACAGACAGACAGACAGACAGACAGACGGACCGCGGAGTCTTAGTAATAGGGTCCCGTTTTTACCCTTTGGGTACGGAACCCTAAAAACGGACAATTTATATTCCTACCAAAGTACGGAACCGGTGGACGAGTCCGAGTTGCTCTTTACCGATTTTTTATTATGCTTTTAGTGAGGTGAGTGTATTGTCATAAAAATGGAATCGTGGAAGACCAAGTTGTATTATGTTTTTTCACGAAACTAGTGTGTTGATTGCCGCGTTTAACGGTTATTGAGAGTACTTGTACGAGAATAGTCGTCGAGACATATGGCCGGGTTCCTCTGGTTCCGGCGCCTCGTCGTAAACTTGGTACTTACCTACATGTATTAGTATGAATGTACTGGAACAGATATCTACTCGTTCGTATGTACCTACTGCCAACAGATGTTTCCGTTTCAAAAGGTTACGATCGATACTGGCTGCATATTTATTCGCACTTTGCATTTACGTATTTTAAAATCAATAGAAATGGTTCAAAGGGCTATAAAGATACCGCTTTTTCGTAGAATTAGTACTATTTATTTGTTATATGGAGAGCCTCAGTAAAATGCTCGATGACCTTAGTAGAGCTTCCGAAAGAGTGGGTCTTAAAATGAACATGGACAAAACCAAGGTCATGGTGAACGCCCATGTAACACCCACTCCTATCAAGATCGGAGACTCTACACTCGAAGTTGTAGACGATTATGTTTACTTGGGACAAACGGTCCAGTTGGGTAGGTCCAACTTCGAGAAACAGGTCAACCGTCGAATCCGACTCGGCTGGGCGGCGTTCGGGAAGTTGCGTGGTATCTTCTCGTCCAATTTACCGCTGTGTCTCAAGACAAAAGTCTATGACCAGTGTGTGTTGCCAGTGATCACCTATGGGACCGAGACGTGGTCGCTCACAATGGGCCTTATCAGAAAGCTTAAAGTCACCCAAAGGGCAATGGAGAGGGCTATGCTCGGAATTTTCTTGCGTGATCACATCAGAAATGATGATATTCGCAGGAGAACCAAAGTTACCGACATAGCCCGAAGAATTGCCAAACTTAAGTGGCAGTGGGCAGGGCACATTGCTCGCAGAACGGATGGCCGATGGGGCCAAAAATTCTGGAATGGCGACCGCGAACCGGAAGACGATACGTTGGAAGGCCTCCCACTAGGTGGACCGATGACCTGGTTAAGGTTGCGGGAAGGCGCTGGATGCGAGACGCACGGGATCGGTCAATGTGGCGACGCCTGGGGGAGGCCTATGTCCAGCAGTGGACGTCTTTTGGCTGAAATGATGATGATGATTTGTTATATGAATATGAGATACTCGTATCTTTTTTATTTTTATAATCGATAGGCTCTCGTTTGACCACTATCTCGCCTGATGGTTAGCGATGATGTGGTCTACGGTGAAGCATGCTTGCCTAGAAGTAACCTATTCACTCTTGACTTAAAGACTCCAAGGTTGTAGCAATTGTACTGTATTTTTGTTGTATTAGGGAACAAAGACTGCGGCAGGGAATTCCACTCCTTAGCTGTGCGCATTTAGGGTGGGTTGTCAACCATGTACTGCTTGTGCATGGCCGTACGTCTTGTAGTCCGATGATGGAAATGGCTAGGCGTAATCAAATTGTGCAGTTCCGTCCCACACTCCCCGAAATGTAACCGATAAAAAACCGACAGGTTTGTTTTTCTATCACGCTCTACCCCTAGGGGTTTCTATGGATATGGACGCACAGTTAGATTAAAAGATATAATTAGCGAAATTTAATTATAATTATCAAATTTCAGAGCAGTATTATGTCCAAGGTATATTTCGTTGAAATAGAGATCTGCCGAACAAGTGCATATCGAAGAAGGGTTCTGTCAAAGTAGTGTTTTGCGAAGGTGTGTGTTGTTGAAGTATGTTCTATCGGACTAATGCTAGTCGAATATGTGTTCTGTAGAAGCAGTCAGTAGTCGAACTATTGTTTTTTTTTTCTTTTTTTTTAATAACCTATAGGCTCGCGCTTGACCATAATCTTACCTGATGGTAAGCGATGATGTGGTCGGTGTAACGGTGAAACACGCTTGCCTAGAAATAACCTATTCACTCTTGACTTAAAGACCCCTAGATTGTAGGTACCGGGAAACACAGACTCCGGCAGGGAATTCCACTCCTAATTCGAAATTAAAAAGAAAATAGACCGTGTCAAAATAATAAACTGTCGAAATTCAGAATGACGCTCATAATTTTGATCTACGTACGTTATGAAGTTTCCTTAATATCCAAGTAAAACTGCAGCCACCAGCCAGTTATAAGTACAGTAAATCTTAACAAACAATTTTGGCTGTTTCCGTCTAACCACTACTGGAAGTCTTGGAGTGTAATCAATTTAGTAATTCAAATATTGTTCGACAAACTTCCCCAATAACAAATCAGTTTGACTGTGTACTCTGCCAATAATTGCTGTCCGACTCCATTTAAGGCTTTATAACTGTAATTACCGATCAGCCCTCGATTCAGAAAGTCATGCTTTTAATTTGGTGTTCGATTTGCTTAGATACTTATAGTTGACAACCTGGAAGTCTTTAAGTCAAGAGTGAATAGGTTACTTCCAGACAAGCGTGCCCCATCGTCGATCACATCATCGCTTACCATCAGAGGAAATAGTGATCAAACGACAGCCAATCAATTATAAAAAATAAAAACACCTGCCAAGTGCGAGTCGGACTTCGCGCTCGAAAGGGTTCCGTACTTGGTAAATTGCGGTTTACGATTTATGGCGTAATAAAAAAACACTACTTACTAGATCTAGCACAAACTAATTTTCGGTGGAAGTTTACATGGTAATGTACATCATATATTTTTTTAGTTTTATCATTCTCTTATTTTAGAAGTTACAAGGGGGGGGGACACACATTCTACCACTTTGGGAGTGTCTCTCGCGCAAACTATTCAGTTTAGAAAAAAAAAATTAGAAACCTCATTAGCATTTTTGAAGACCTATCTATACCCCACACGTATGGGTCTGATCAAAAAAAAAATGTTTAGTTTCAGTTTCAAGAATGGGAACCTCCAAAATTTATTGGTTTTTCTCTATTTTTGTGTCAAAATCTTAATGCGGTTCACAGAATACATCTACTTACCAAGTTTCAAAAGCATAGTTCTTATAGTTTCGGAAAAAAGTGGCTGTGACATACGGACGGACAGACAGACAGACATGACGAATCTATAACGGTTCCGTTTTTTGCCATTTGGCTACGGAACCCTAAAAAGCTTTTGATCGCTGTTATTTTACCAAAAAGTCCAATGTTTTAAGGTTAACCCACTTTACCACCATTAAATAATCTATAAGTATTTGCTTCCTACTGCCTCATTAGTATGGGGGAGTAGGGAGTAAATAGCTATACAAAGTAACGAGAAACTACTGAATGTTTCAGTGAAGTCCTTGTCTATTCATGAACGCCGTGGTGTCTCTTAACCTAATTACTGGAACTTGCAGTCGTGAACTTTAATTGAAACTAATGGGATAGTATCGTACTTGATGGTTTTGTTAGGAGTTTAGAAAGTTATGTCCAATAGACGCACGGGACCGGTCAATGTGGCGACGCCTGGGGGAGGCCTATGTCCAGCAGTGGACGTCTTTCGGCTAAAATGATGATGATGATGATGTCCAATGGTGTTAGGAGTACCTAACTATAAGTTGAGATCTTTCCAAACGATTTCTTGTCAGTTTCCAAATTTTTTTACAGGCTTTTCCAGGCAATCAAAATATTTATGTTAAAATTAAGAAATTGATAGTTACCTAATAAATGTTGACGAAATCAGCCAACATTTACAAAGAAATTATTTTGTAAAGTTTGTAAAAATATAATTAATAATGCTTCATTACTAGTAAATATAGGTACCGAAATATAATCTTCTTTTAACTCATGTTTCATGAAAATTAATTAACGGTTATGGCTTCTCGTCTAATTAAAAGCCTTGTGCCTATACCTTTTAGTTATTAAAAATGGAAGAGTATTGCAGTTCTTAATGAGAAACAAATGGATTAAATAACATTAATAAAAGTCAGCAAACTTACCAACAATAGTTGGGACAGCAAAATTAGTACAGGACATTTCGGCAAACGAGCATTTAATGGTGTCCTTACGCCAAGACTCTACCCAACAAGGAAGGACCCTCAATAGTGCCCTCTCTCACGTTTTACTGTCCCATCGTGTCACGTGGCAACCCCATTGCCATTTACGGCCACAGTTTTATTGCACCACCTGAATAATTTCTTTTGGACGCCGTCCAGGAAACACGCAGTTAGGCGCATTACGCGTTGGTTTTATTCGACAAATCCTGTTTGTTTAAAACATCCCGATCCCGTTACGGGAAGGCCACTGGACTCACATGTTATCTTGCGGAAAATTTTGCTTCCTTCAATATGTTTGGAGAGATCTGATTTCAAAGAAAGAAAACATGTTTTTTTTCGGTTGAGTCGTTCAAAATGGCAACCCACGCGAATTTATTTGACAGCCATTTAGGGTGAGGCCCAATTCGCGTTTGAATAAAGCAAATTTTTGTAGGTACTTTGATTGCCTTCACCCAAAATAAAATGTATACTTCCATCAAATAATATTCTTGCTTTATTCCCTACTAACACGTTTCTCTAAATACCAGACTACATAAATGAAACACTTAAGTTCAGTGACAAATATTTGGTAGTGGCAGCGGGGACGCCACGGGTTACCGGGACACGGAGGCACCTGGTAATAACATAGTGCGACATATATAACACCTATACACATAACTACTTGTGATATAGTGAGAATCGTAGATCGCGGATGTAGAGTAGACCTTGCAATGCCGCGAATAAGGAAAATAAACGGAAAACAGGAAAAAGCAGAAAAAACTAAATTAAAGAGGACAGATTTGTTGACGATCCCGGCTTTTAGTCATTAAAGCTGGGATCGTCAACTTGGACCTTCGCAATACGATACAAATAATGATAATAATGTAGTAATGATACACGCTTGGATGTGTGTGGACCTTTGTCAATTTATTTTCTTGAGAAGCTTTATACAGATTGGAAAGACTTGTTGACGTACCCGGCTTTTAGTAATGAAAGCTGGGATCGTCAACTTGGACCTTCGCAATATGATACGAATAATGATAATAATGTAGTAAGATTCATTCAGTTGTAAGAGGAAAATAATATGTATATAAAATAATATTTCTTATGATGCTTTACCTTAGCATTAAAGCAGTTGAAAATATAACTTTCTTGCTTGAACTTTGAAGGCTAAACTTGAGCATGGCATGTCGTCCCTATATCGACGAGTTATTTGATCTATAGACAAAGTCACATTTTGTCAGCTATAACGATAGTTAAGAAGTGCCTACCGGAACAAAAAAGAAGTAGAGGCCGCTCGCCATTGACCTGGTGTTCCACTATGGAAAGAGACCTTAAGCATATTTCCAAAACAGACAACCCAAGACAGAACAACGTGGCGCAGGAAAGTGAGGTCACCCGACCCTAAATAATAGGACAATGAAAGGAAGAAGAACGATAGTCAAGAAGTCAACATTCGTAGCATTTACATGCGCTTCTATGATGTTGTGGTCAAATCCTCAAAATTTGGGTAATTATAAAATCACTATTAAGGTGACACTTTTTTGGGCCCTCTGATCAAGCTTGCAAGGTTCAGCGCTATTTGCTTGATATAGTTATTCTTTCAACGTTCAAGCTACAAGAAAGTTATAAAATAAGTAGATACTTAAATGTTAAGCTTCTCAAGTAATACGAAGACGTCCCCAAGCACGTATTAGGTATTAAAGTCCAAGTTGACGGTCCCAACTTTCAGTCACACCACAAGTCAGTATATTCTGGACTTATTCTTTAATTTTGTGAAATAAAACATCTTCTAAGGAATTTTCTAGTAATTGTTTACTCAAATATTGAGCACTACATGATCTTTTCCAGCCTTTCTTTGGTCTCCAACCTACGTGATGTCCATTAAAAGAATCCAGTTTTAGGGATAATATTAAAATAACTGGATAAAAATAACACGAAAAGGGCAAAAAGATTGGAAAGGTTGCGTCATAAAGGTGCTGGTATTCATCCCCGAGGAATATTTCAGCGGGTAGAAGACATTATATTTTAAGAATCATTGATACTATCTAATATACTTCTATATTAAAATGTCTGCTGAGAAGACAAAATAACAAATACGGAGGTATCTCGGTGTGATCTTATTTTGCGATTTTCTGATATTATTATAACGTTCCGAACACGCTAAAAAGAAATACCGTGCATATTTTTCCCGAGATTAGTCGAATTTTCTCGTATCTGGGTCTCACTGAACCTAATGGGATTATTTTCTGCTTTAAGAAATGTATCTGTTTTATCATTTCTGACGGCTTTTAGTCGATATGAAACAAAATTATTCATAAAAATTGTCTCTGTTTGGTAGCTCGTTTCTCTCCTTCAAAGTTTTGCGACAAGATGACATCCGATTTGTTTCGTAAACTATAACAAAACTATTGTTAGGGAATATAATAACGCATTAAATATAAGTATAAAAATACACATAACACATTTTCGCTGTACAAGTAAAATATAAGTACATCATTACACTAATGAATGCCAGTATTTACTCCACCAATACTTGAACGCTATTCAAATTGTCCCGGTGAGGGGGTAGGGTGTAAAAGTTTACGAGTTCACTGAATCCCGAGGGCCGGGTGTACCGATGTTGGTATATCGGCTTCACACCGCATCTACAGAATCCTTTTAGATCTTCGGAAGTATATATATTTTTACATAACCCTTCATATTAGCGGCATTATGGAGTAGCGAATGTGTGTAAGGGATTGTTTCAAGATGTTTGAATAGCCATAGTGTAGTGTGTAGTGGCTATTCGAACATCGTGAAACAATCCCTGTACTGAATAAATTCAAAAATGAAACAGAATTGGTATGAAATTATCTTTAGTAAGTTAACGGGAACTTAATCACTTTAATGTTTTTCTTACATTAGTGGGTACCTACCTGCAAGAGAAAGACTACTTACGTCAATATTTTAAAATAACCAGTTTTTCTCACATCTTCCCAGGTAAAGAAATATAAAATACAGAAAGATCAATTTAATTTGAAAATTAATATGAAATCTGTTTCTCTTAAAGAATGATAAAATAAAAGCAATATAATTTAACTAGTTTCTATTCTAGGGAGACACACAACAATTTTCTTTTATATTGGTTCAATTTTGGAGTCTCTATTACTCAATCTCAACACTGATATTGTTTCGTTCAAAACAATACAAAACTAACGGGATTACAAATAATACGGTGTACACAAATAGATTTGTGAAATACAAAGAGGATTTCCTTCGCTGGAGTCTAGTTCTAATTAGTTTTTTGTTTGAGTTTCTGATTGATAGCTTTGGTCTATGATATTACTCAATTATACTTTTAAGGAGTCATAAAGTCTGTAGACAAAATTAGTCTAAATTATTACAATTTAGATTTTTGTTTTTCGTATTTAAATTAAGGCTATTCGGTAAATGTTGTCTAGACGAAAGATAGTTAACAAAGAAAACAATTAATTTGAATAGTTAGCCTTAATATTTACACTAGTGTGATTCTGGGCACTAATTTTCTACATTACAATTGACATGAAGTACATCATTTACAGCTTTACAGTATTTATTCTTCACGATACAATGTAAAAGTAAATCCGGACCAGTTAGATCAATATGAAATTAAAAAGAAAATAACAAAGGGAAAGATAATACCTGTATCAAAGCCACAATAGCCAGGACTGGATTAGATAACAAAATAATATTGCTACAGAGTTGGCAAGGAATACGAGTAGTAAGGATAAGCGCAGAGTTGAGACAAGAATTTCTTAAGAAGACTTGATGAAACCAAAACGCACATTCTTAGCACACCAGCACCTTGCATAATACAAAAAAAAACAGTTCCAGAGTTCCTAATTCATTGCTATAAATTATGTTTAAAAATCCTTCTACTCGACAGCGTAAAATACGCGATGAATAAAGTTGAATTTTCAAAATGAAAGAGTTTATTATTGATACTATGAATTTGTATGGTACATAATTAGGTTGCTGTGATGTGTAGGTGATTTACATAGTCACTGATGGCTGTGCGTAAACCTAGGTATAGACTGTCTCATAATCTTTCTCGGTCTTGTACCTATTAGGGGTCGGTACAACATACGACTATCTTCTTCTTCCATACTTCTCTTGTCTTCATCTTAATAATCAACCTCTTTCTAGACAAATATATTTCATGCTGGCCATCCATCAAATCTTTGGTCTTCCCTCCTTTTATAGCTATCCACATTCATACTCAAAACTTTCCTCACGATATTTATCGCAATCCTCCATGTAACGTGCCCTTTTAATGTATTATCCATGACAACCGATTTCCTCACAACTTTTCAGTAACCGGTGCCGTCTACCCTCTTTAAAACATGATGGTGCAAATTACCATTTTTAAACGGCTGTTCTTTTCACTATAGTGAAAACTCTTTGGTTTACGCTATATGCTAACCTGAGCTAAACATGTCTTTGGACAGAATATATACTGCTATATGAAATCAAGGATGGCTTTGCGATATTAACTGGTCCTATTTAAAAGCCAGTATGTTCTGTTAAGATGTAAAGGACCTCGTGGCTAAATAATATCAGCCGCACTGGTCGATCATCAAGGTTAAGCAACACTTGACGAGATTGGTCCATGGATTGGCGACCATTTCAACATACCGAGTTTCCTCCGTGCCTCGGAAAGCACGTTAAGCCGTTGGTCCCGGCTGTCATTTGAAAACAGTCGTTAGTCAGAAGCTTGAGATCTGACACCAGTCTTGTCAAGGGGTACCGTGTTACCCAGTGGGTTGTGGAGGTCAGATAGGCAGTCGCTCCATGTAAAACACAGGTACTCAGCTGAATCCAGTAAGACTGGAAGCCAACACCAATATAGTTGGGAAAAGGCTAGGCAGATTGATCTGTTCTGTTAAGATGTCACCGTAATAACTTAGGTGAAGTAAGCAATAAGTAAACTGTCATTCCTACTAAAATTAGGGATCACTTGAAGCTATTTTCACCCACGTTTCCATGGTGACATTTTTTATTACAGAACAGCAAAGCTGTTTTCTTTTTCAAGTTCGACAGAAGAAACTGTTTTGCCTCCATTGTGCGCTCCGTCTTAGAAGGGACTTGGGAGACGGGCGGCAGTTAGCAGATGGCGGGCGAAATAGGATCGATACCTTCCCCATGAATAATTAAGATGGATGTACTGCTTTTTAGGCTTTCGTAGTGTGAAAATTATCATTTTGATACACCAACTGGCTGGAAAATGTGATCAGATTTTTTATACGGCGTTGGAGATCGATTGTAAAATTTTCTTCGAAAAATTAATTTATCAACTTATGGGTAAAATTATGTTTTTGTTGGTATCATATTAGGGGTAAAATTATGTTTTTGTTGGTATCTTTCTTTTTTGTAAAAGGTAATATATAGTCAGAAAAAACATGGGCTTAATTTACTAAGGTATTGGGAGAAGTACAAGTCGCGGAGGTAGACCCGCGGGCAGCAACTTGTATTTACCTACCTATATGTATATGTACCCATGGAGAGTGCTGTTATTGTAAATTCAAATTACAACATATATGGAATACCAACAAGAAATTTAATGTAATAATTATCTTAACTCTTAACGCATTACTGAATATTCACCAGTCAAAGCAAGGCCATGTAAAATATTAACATTTATAACAGAAAAAGATCTTCATTTAATAATGAGGTCTTACCTTTTTTGAATAAATTATTTCTTCGCTACGTTAGGAGATACCTATAAATTGCGATATTTATAAGTCTCACAGCTTTCGTTCTCTCTAAGGAATCCAACCCGTCCCAATTTTTCACATTAATAATAATGTGACTTGTCCTGAAAATACCCGTGAAAATATAGTACATTAGATACTCACAAGGTACTGGTGTTTCTACAAAATTTTATGATTAAATTTTATGAGACCGTAAATTTTTATTAAAATATTGACTTACCGATAAAAATTGAATTTATCATTCATCGATTTTCTATAGAGATTTCTATTAATGGAAGAATTTTCTTAATGAGATCGGTACATAATATATATCAAAAGTTTCACTAAAATCCGGTTCGTTATTTTTGCGTGAAATACTAACAAATATCCATCCATCATCACAAACTTTCGCGTTTGTATATATGGCAATTAATATTTATGAAATTTTCTACAAAAATTCTGAACACCTTAGTTTCGTTAGCACCATACCTTCCATAAAACGCCCTAAAGGGTAAAGAAAATGCTACACGAACATTTAAAAATGTATCGGATGAAGTATCCTGCGAAAGGTCTGAACCAATCATGAAGTCGGTTCAGGCACGAACTATCAAGTTTCAAGCTTATCTTCATCTTGTGTACTTTACTCGGGAGCTAGCTGCTGTTGATCTACTCATCCAGAATGAATATTAAATGTAGAAAATCCAACTGAAAGGGAAATAATTGAAACACTGCTGCGTCTTTATCGATTTAGTTACCCAGTTATTGAGTGGTACTCAGCTGCATTCGGCTTCGCTAGGCAGATTGGTTAATAGTGATGTTTCCTGGGAAGAAAAATTGTAATTCTATTTAGTACGTCAGAGAGATTATCAAATAATATTCGAAACATATTTTTTTGCTTTACCAAATCAATAAAAAATTACAAAGTTAAAGCGCATCATAGTTCAGGAGTGGGGGCTTGTGACGTCAGACGCAGTATAAAGTGTACTAACGGCGTGACGTCACACGATATTTCAACGCATTATATCGTCATCACTTTATGTTTACGTGTCAAAAGAAAATACATGTGGAATATTTTTTACTAATCTATCTGACGGACAAAAAACTAATATTCAGTAAACTACACTATTGTTATTAAAATGGTAATCAATGAAAAAATCAATAATCCAAGAGAATTAAACCAAGATATTTTAAAGTTAACAAAATGTCAAGCTCAGAAGAACTCAAGTTCGTAAAGTACTAAGAGAATAAATACAGGGTTGAATTTAATATTCTGGGTGAAGCTGTATCTACACTAACAGTTTTAATAAAAGTGAGATCAGTAGTTTATGTGTCCTAAGCCTAACCCGTCTCATTATGTAACGAGTCGAATTGTTAAGGTACCAACGGTCGCAGATGGTAGGACGAAATTAAACTTAACTTGAATTTGCATTTTCAAATCACATGTTACTCTCAAAGGGTGATGCTCAAAGAATATAAAGGCTTTACACAAAGTTTTTAATTTGTGAGACATGTTAATAAATTGGTAATCTTTGTGGCCTTGTTAGGTAATTACAATTTACGTGCAAAGATAGTTAATAAAAAAAAATTACAACAAAATGAAACAATCATAACTTTCTCTTCCGAAGTCGATGTTTTCGGTACCTATTGTTTGCCGTGTTTCGACACCGACTTCGGAAAAGAAAGTAATTTTTCGCTGTGTAGTGTTTTGTTTTGGAAGTCGGTTTGTTGTTTTTTTTGTAAAAAAGTGTTTTATTTATCCCTTTTTAATTTTGGTAGATACCTCCAAATACCAAGAACATCATTTTTAGCCAAAGTAAATCTCATGACGATTCCAATAAGCTCAAACACGACTTTAGGATATTTCGGAGTTCCAGTGCCCACCTTCATCTTCACCGGCTTCATCCATTTTCATCAGGGGGCAAATTAAATAATATTATAGACGGTGGAAAAAGTATGAATTTTAAATACAGTCAAAAGCACATGAAGCTTTACCCTGGTGTGAGTCTTATCCTAACAGCGATTGTGATAAAGACGGCACAAAATCCAATGTATAAAGCTCCACGAGTTCTTGACTGTACAATATATAAAACTTGTAAACACAGTTATTATATATATTAGAATAAATAGAATTTGGGACGAAATATAAGATAAAAGAATTTGTGAGGCAATCAAATGGTCTCTGACATTTATAAGATTATAATAATATAGACGAAAGACGAAATGTTTTTTTTTATTAAGTTTATTAAACAATCTTCGGGGTTTTTTGGCAATTTCTCGACCAGTTTAATAATAAAATCTTATAATTTTCCGTGCATGCTCATCATGGGCAGACAATTAAGGTGATTTTCCTCCATAGTGCTTCTTAACCCGGCTTTTAGTCTCATGAGGCAGATAAACGTTCCCTCTACCATAAACGTTTTGCACGGAAGAGCAATCTTTTTTTTTTTTTCTGTGGTAACTGCCCTCCCTGCCCCCCCCCCTCTACTTGGCGACGCCCATGTCAGACAGGTCGCTGAAACATTCAAATTGTCTGACAAGCTACCTGCCTGTGCTGATTTAATTGGCTGCAACATAATCTTACTGACAGGGTTAATTTAATAACCAAACAGGTCACGTTAGTCATGTTCCAGGGAACTTAATCCTAGGCAAGTTATGCTTAGGTATTCGCTCTGTCCTCTAACCTATAATAATATTTAGCAAAATTATACGTATTTAAAATCAAGCCACTAAACTTCATCATAAAAAGAAATAAATATGTAGAATCATACAATATTATCAGTTTTTGAATTTGAACCAAGCGAGTTTCCAAAAATGTTTAGATACTAAATTGCCGACTCAAACAGTACAGATTGCCTCTACATCCTCATTTATAGTAACAACAATTCCTATTAAAAAGAACAAAGTATTCCTTTGACATATTACAGCCGAACTAATGGCATTTTTTGTAAAAATAGAAAAATGGCTGCATATTACACTTTATCAGTTTCAGAAAATTCTGGGCACATGCTAACAATGCCACGAAAATTTTAGAGTTTAAAAAGCCGGCATTATAATTCACAAATTCCCTACCCAAGCGTGGATAGTTTCACTCACGAGTTTAAATTCCTACATCAGAAGAGGTTTTACGACAAAATCGATCGATTCGTTAGTTCCAATTTGTCTAAAAATAAAGTTTGCGGGACAGACTCGTTTATGTGTGTGTGTATGTGGAGGTCATCTCGAAAAAGGGTGAACTAATTCCCATAACCTCTTTGCTGTCAGGAAACATTTTTAGATTATGTTATGAAAAAATTCATATTCTAGTGGTTATTCAGACGGTTGAGCGGTGTTCGTGAAAGTTGGAAATGTCAGATCGATGAAACTGAAAATACTGTCTGGATTTTATTATCATAGTGCCAATTTTCGGCGGATATTGAGGAACAGGTTCTAGGTACTAAAAGTTACGAGTATATTCCTCAAAGTAGCTGCCAGCAGTTTTAAATCTAAAAGCTTTCCTATTGTAAGGATAGTGTCTTGTAACAAAGAGAATATTCAATAAGGAGTTCTTAGTATTTATAGGTATGAACGAACAACGGAGTAAATTTAATCATTTTGTTATATTTTAAGGCATTTCCTCAATCAATTTAGCTCCAGGAAAACCCTTCTCATCTTACATTGAGTTAAAGATAGATTTTCTTCTGTGAACATTTTAAATATCAAGATTTTCATCATTTGATTTTTGAAATATCTCACCGCCAATGAAATAGGAACGTCGGTAATATTTCCCCTTCAACGACGGAGGAGACTAGAGATGGGCAGACTATTAACTTTTCCGACTAGCGGTTTAGACAACTAGTCGGCTTTTCCGGCTAGTCTGCTACTACTCGGTCAATCTATATTCATTGTTTTAGTTTGTTAGGACTGTTACGCATATTTCATTTAAGCCTGATATTATTCTTTAAAGTATAAAAAGTCAAGTAAGAAGTACTGGCGATTATTTTACCTGAATTTTTTATCGCATTAAGTGGCGATTAATCGGCAACTTTTGTCGACTACAAATCTGGGTCCATCTGTAATTTCAACTCTAGTTTCACCGCATTCGATTAAGACGGTACCCTGACCAAAAAATCGGCATGCGATAAGAGCGTTCCTATTGGTCTAGCGGCACTGGTGGCGCATGAATTACAGTAGTGAATACGCCCAGATTTTAGAATAAAATCTTTATAAAATCGAATTTTGGTCTTTTGAAAAAAATAATTCTACAAAAATGTTCGTTATTAAATTGTCTATCCATTAGTGTTAGAACACTTTACGAGGAGATGCATAATATCAATAATTATTTCTTATTTTTATGTTTTTTTGGAAGTAGATTAGTGAAATATATACAACATTTAAAAAAAAACTAAATCTACCATTTTAGAATCAATATTATGTAGAAATTTAATGTATTTTTATTAATTGATATTTCTTTTTAAATAACGAGTAGATAGCTCCTAAAAACAGCACAAAAACGGCTTGCGCGGCGTTTTGCTCGGGGTACCGCCTTAAGGGTAAAGTCGGGTTTCAAACATTACTGGTAAGATAAATAAAAATTCAAAGCTTTTGAACTTTTTCAATTTACCGATCATTGATGAAAGTTCGTGGCAAGGATTTTCTTTCGAAGCTTAACGTTTTCAACGGATGGCACTTTATTTTAAATTCATAAATTCTTGGATCAGAATTAAATCCTTTTTAAAGGCAAATATGCTGTGAAATACGCAATAATAGTAGATGGGGATTTCTGTCAAACGAGTTTCTTCAGTTAGAACTATGTTTTTAAATATTGTTACTTACACCTATTGTTTAGAATTTCTGCTAGAAAGATATTACACCACGATACAGGAATAAATTCCTAGTGTAAAACGAGCAACGTTTTTAATATAAAAAAAAACTAGCGGACGCTTTACGGTTTCACTCGCGTACTTCCCGTTCCCGTGGGAATACAGGGATAAAAAATAGCCTATGTCACCCGGGGGTAGTCTACCTTTCGGTTTTGAAATCGGTCTAGTAGTTTTTAAGTTACATACAAAAATACAAACACAAAAATACAAATCTTTCCTTTTTATTATAATATTAGTATAGATTTTACACTTCTTTGATTTTTGGGATTTTTAATTGTCTTAAGTTAACTTGTCTTTAGATAAAACATGAAGTTTAAATAAGAATGAAATAAATTTTGAAAGAAATCTAGTTATTTATGTGACTCGGACGTTTCAATAAAGTGGATTTGTCGCGGCCAACAGCGACGTGTGAGGCGACTTCACAAGTTTCTTCCTCCATACTGATGTCCTTTTCTTTAACTTTCCTTTCAATATTGTACCCCATGTCAGCCTAGAAACTTCTGTAGAACTGTACAGGAATACTTTAAAATAGTTGTGAAGTATATTTTTCAGTTCTTTTTCTTGCAAAATTGGTAAGGATACAGGTTTTAGCACTTAGTGAACTCCGAGAAACAACAGCGTACATATGACCATAAGCACAATGCTTATTGTGGATAAGTGAAAGGGTGGAGTCCTAGCTAAATTGTGGCTTCCGAAGACACCGTTCTGGTTTAAGGTGACCTCTTCATTCTGCACTTTTGATTGACACATGATGATATTCTTTCAAATGGGTTTTCAACTCGATAACCCTCACTCTGAGAGCAGTTTAGTAACTACATGATTAAGAAATGTCCGCAAGTGGCAGGGTCGCTATTTAAGGACGGGACTTTAACGGGAAATGAAACATATAAAACGCTGAGTAAGCACTGAGTATATTTGGTGCATTGATACATGTTATATGCACTCACACTAGCATGATATAGTGTACTTACATACTACGTCACAACTTTTTCCAGATTCACTTCCGTGAGCCAACAGAAGCCATTTTTCGGGATGAAAAGATGCCTATAACATAACGATATTAAGCGCAGTATTTAATCAGTGAAACGTTTTCGTAATCGGTTCAGTAATTCTAGGGATTACCATTTACAAACATTAATAAATAATAATAAAATAATAAATAAATTTTATTGTTTCAAGAATTACAGATATATAACCATTACGTAGAGGTATTACAGAGTAATCTTATAAACAATTGGTGAATTGGTAGGGCTTGCGTAGGTTGGTAAAATCTGTATACAAAACTGATAAACCCTGCCTCTTAAACTAGGGTATCCTGTATCTTAAGAGATAAAATGACATTATAACAAACAATTTTATCTCTCTTTAATATATATCATTTTAACATTGTCATTGGCAAAATCGAGGATAAACGGCCTTGAGACATAAATCCTATACGCTGCTCAGACCAAATCCGAACTTCGTTGAACATCAAAACCTCAGAAGCCGTGCATGTTGCTGGCAAACTATGATGTGGTCACGACCCAGAGCATTGAGGAATCGACGCAAAGAGGAGGTGTATTATATTATTTTAATCCCTTGAGTGTCCGAATCGTGGAACCACGCGGAAAAAAAAGCTTTTTAATTGTTTGCATTCAACCGGTTAAACTAACAATGGAAATTTTACTTTGAAAATTGGCGGTGATAGTGCTTTTATCACGTATGTTTGCACTTCTTCTAAAAGCCTTTCTTCGTATGAGAATCCGATTTTTTCCATTGATCCATTGACAGTCAACAAGCCTGCGGTGGGGTTCCAGTGACTTCTGACAAGGTTATAGAAAACCGGAGTTGAAAAAGGTCAAGCTTATTGGTTTATTTAGTAGCCCCACCCGAAGGCTGGCTACTTACTGTCAAGGGGGATTTATTTATGACCACTGCTTTATATTGCTGCTAACAATTTGCTAACCCATGGGGAGCGACACTTTGCTTTGCGAATAGATGGTACATGTATAGCTATTATATGAGAATTTCTCCCATATTTCAAGTCACGTCCCCTCCTACTCGATTAAATCATTAAATTGTCAGATAAAGATTTTTATTCATTGACTTTTTTAACCCCCTAATTTAAATATTTTTTTAAGCCCTTAATTAACCCACTGCTAGGCAAAGAAATAGTTAACTTTTTCTCCGGCCTTTTTCGGCTAATCTGTCAAAAACTTATCTTATCTCTATATGATGTGAATAATTTCAAAGAAAAAAAAAAAAAAAAAAAAACGTACAAGAAGTCGAACATAGAACCTCCTCTTTTTTGGTAAGTCGGTTAAAAATAGTGTACATGTGAAATGAATGATGCGATCTGGATTTCCGTCTATTTAATTGGTCGATTTTTCATATTCTTTTCTCTTTGCCTTGTCGAATTCATTACGCAATAAGTCTGCAGGACTCAAAGTTAATAGTCACGCTTACTAAGCCATGGAGTCTGTAAAAAGATAAAATCAAAACACTATTTTCATTTGAAATTATTAACAGCATATAACGAAAGTGACGTTACAAAGTTGAAAAACCTCTTATATTTTCATTGATTGCTCTACGGATTACTTCGTAAATTCGCAAGTGATAAGCCATGGAACCCGGCTAATACTTCTAAGCCTTATTTTATGTGACTTTGCACGTCTAACCAAATCCTCAATATCGTGATATGGGTAGAACGAAAGCGATTTTGTATGCGTCCGGTTATTTCAAGCATTTTTTTCGCCACGTATCTAATAAGGATCTCAATAATGTTAGGAGTCTTGTATATGGAAATATGTATATAGTTATCAATTTATATAAAATATAGGGAGAGATAAAAACATGTAGCGTAATTTAGAGCGCACGGCTAACCCTGGACCAAGCCTTGTTTCGATCTTTTCTGGCCGACAATTTTTTTTTAGGATTTGTGCCGAAACGGGTTTGGAAAATGAATAAAACGTAAAAATTATAAATATAGGCTCACATTTGACTTCTAGGTAAGTTTACCTAGAATTTTTTTGCAATATATATTCACCACAGTAACCAGTCACCAGAAAAAATCTTACACCACACAATTTCTCAAAATTACCCAATTTTACACAAAGAGTTTATCACTTAATTAGATGGAAAACATGTTTTTTCGTTGTAAGAACATACCCGACCCAAATCTCGACAAATAGCAGCAAATAACAAGCAACGAAATCACCAACAAACCTTGTATGAAGCCATTCAATATAAGTGTAACACATAATAAGAACAGCGTTATGAGGTCAATTGCTATCGCCAGTTGCAAAATTGTCTCAATCAGTTCTATCCACGACAATTAAAGCAATTGCTACGTCATTATTCTTTATTACTGACGACAGTCGTTATTTTTGCTGAATCCTTTGTAGAACTTGTGTATTTTGTAATGATCTTGTATGATTGTAAGCGGTTCTGTGTTTATATGGAATAATAGATGTAGGTCCAGGCGCCTTTTGAAGATTTTCCCCAGGCAAAGTAAAATAAAAAATTGAAAATTTTCACACGAACGATCCTTTTTCCACTACCTGATGAGCTTACTTAATTAAATGCAAATAAGTTCCAACAACAATTTATTAGAAACGTTCAGACTAAAAACCACAGACTATATACACACAATCAGCGCACGCTTTCTCGAGAGGTAACAGGTTCAGTATCATTCAGCCGGATGGGGCGGTGGAAAAAGCGCGGGCGTAGCGGCAGAATGCGTCTACCAACAGCCTATAATATTCAGTAACGTACTTTTATTTCTTTAAATTGCTAATTGTTTCACTCTTACTAGACCGCAAAAAAAAAATACGTTGTAGTTACATAATGATATCAAAACTCCATACAAAAGTCATTTCGTAACTGTTATTACGTAATTTTGTTCTTTTTTTTTATTTTTATTTCGTAATCTTGTGTCTAAATGTTCATATTTTTAAACGAATTTCTTAGGCAATGTGTTACATAATAGACAAGATAGTGGAAAAAGGTTTATATGTAAGTGTAGTTGCCTCTTAAGTTAAAGGGCAAAATCTACAAGTCCATGATGAGACCTGTCGTACAGTATGGAACAGAATGTTGTGCATTGAAAAAGATGGATGAAAAGAAAATGCATGTAGCAGAGATGAGAATGTTGAGATGGATGAATGTGCGAAGTGACAAGAATGGATAAAGTGAGAAATTAGAATATTAGAGAAAGTTTGAAAATGGCACCAGTGACAGAAAAGTTTTTGTCCTGGTATGGTCATGTGATGAAGGAAGAAACGTTTTACTAACAGATTTAAGAATATAAATGTGGATGGATGGAGAGGGCGGGAAGGCCAAAGAAAAGATGGATGGACTGTGTGCGGACTGACATGAAAGAAAAAGGATTCAGTGATAGCATGACGGGGGACAGGTTGGTATAGAGGAGGAAAGCGTGTTGCGCCGACTCCAAGTAACATGGGTTAAGGGCAAGAAGAAGAAATAAGGTACCTACGATATAGTGACAGGAGTGTATCATGTTATCCTTTCGAACACGTCGCTTTATATCGTGTTTAAACCTTTCACTGTAATATAACTCAATTGAAATACAAGTATATAACAAAATTGTGTTTTATTGTTCTGGATAAGTGACAGTGAATCAATAACTGCACCGCTATAGCGATTTGAAAAACGTGAAAATTTTATGTCATTGGAATTTCTGCCATTGCCGATAGAATGGCACTTTGTCTTGAGCTTGTGGGAAGAATTTGTCGTAAAAGGTCATTGGGCATAATCTGACCCACTTTGCGAAGAGAGGTGGACATTCACCAAAATAGTTTCAAACCAAATTAGTTTTACGTTCCTTAAGTTTGCCGTGTGTCTTTCATCTCGTTCGTCTTTCCAGAATTTGATCCCTATTAGCGACACTAGCGGATCATGTAATAATCAGCGTGCTTATTTTTTTCAAAATCACGGGTTCGATTCCTGGCTAAGAATATTGTGCGTAATCAAAAACCCCATAATGCAGTTTTAGTTTTCGTTAAAACGGTCTCGAGTTTCCTTTCAGTGTTTTTTGCCTCATAGTTTTGGCTTTGGCCTACTTGACTCACTCTGTATACGATGTTTTTTTTATTCGACATTCCCGTGATTAATGCAGTAGTAAATTAGAGCCATGGTCTGGTATGGCACATGTGCCTGACGTGGCTGCCATAGGATCAATGCCCTGACTCTGGACTGGCCAATTAATGATTTGTCCATCCTCATTTATTGTTATGTAGCTATTGTAAGTACGGCTATGAAAAGAAAACTTCAAGAACACACAAAGATCAAGATCATGGCGAAATCATCCTTCCAATGTTTCCCTAATATTTAAACCGAACACGTAACCAATACTCGTGGTTTAACTTAAGTACATAGGTACAGTGAAGGGAACAAAGTGTGTGGTTTGGGAGATTTACGCCTATAATACAGGCATTCAAGGCACACGATGTATTTAATCGCGATGGATCAGGCTGTGTAATCCGTCTCGAGGTGTAAAGTCAGAAGTGATGGCTGCGCTGAATTACATAGAAGCTAGTGATCTGATGATCCTTGCCCTCTTTCTAATACTCGTAAACACGGAATAAAGCTATACCAGGTATAACAAAGGAATAACCATACATTTTCATAGGTTTATATCTGGTGTAACTTTATTCTGCGTTTATAAGTAAGAGGTTAAATGTTTAATAATGAAGACGGTTTTATTTACATCTATGTATATAAAAATCAAATACTGTTCGTTAGTCTCGCTAAAACTCAAAAACGGCTGGACCGATTTGGATAATTCTTTTTTTTGTTATGTTTGACAGAATACAGGGAAGGTTTAAAAACAAAAAAAAAGTAGGTAGGTAGTTTGGTAGGTAGATAGGGTAAAAAAAAAAAAAAAAGGTAGGTAGGGTAGGGTAGGGTAGGTAGGTATAGTAGTGTAGTGTAGGTATGTAGGTAGGTATAATTTATATTATCTCATGCTATAATTTATCTAGTAGTAGATACCTAGACACGCTTCCATCGACAATCTATTGAACACCTAATTATGGTAGGATATCTTGCGTAAACCGCCCGATTTAAACAGTAAAACGCCCATGACTGTTGAACGGCTGAACCGATTTATATCAAACGTAGCTAAGGACATTCACGATAAAATCACCATTCAAGTTTTAGAGTATTTGGCGGTTATTTTTTTAAACAACTAGCTTCTGCCAGCGGCTTCGCCCGCGTGAAAGTCGAAATGTATCTCGAGGGAACGTAAAAAAAGAGGGTAGTCAAAGTTCAAAAAAAAAAGAGGGTAGTCCCAAGTACAACACACATTTTTTGAGCTCTTGTATATTAAATTTTATTTAAATATTTAATAGTTGATTTTAAATGAACAAATTATATTGAAGTTGTACGTGAACCTCTGCTGCACTCCAGTCAATTTATCAACTCTCCTTCATCATATACTTGTTTACACTACCGACACTGCACTCACTGTAATGGATCTGTACACCAAACTGTCAACCTGTGTTGAGGAACTTTCGCTCACATTTTCATCAAGAATGTCTCAATACGAAGAAGACTTGAAGAATGCAACCAGTGAGGCTACACACAAAACTATTGCCAGCCTATCAAAGGACTTCACCGATTTCAAGGACCTAGTCTGGAAAACCATGAGTACGCTGAAATCCCAGATGGAGTTGCTTGTGGTTGGGCTAGATAGGCACGAGATGGCATCCCGTGCCAAGGTTCTCCTACTACATGGCATATCTGAGGAGAAGGATGCAGATCCTAGCACTGGTTTCCTCAAAATTGTGTCGGAGCGGCTGGAAATAAAAAGCATCACCCGAAAAGACATAACAGCTTGTCACCGTCTCGGAAGCAACACCAGCAAGCCTCGTCCTCTCCTGGTTCACTTTGAAAGCCGCATCGTACGGAACGAGGTGTGGCGGAATAAAGCTAAACTAAAGGGGTCTGGTCTGACGTTTTCCGAATTTCTCACTAAGCCCAGACATGACATTTTTATGAATGCTCGGAAGTTGTACGGGATAAATAGATGTTGGACGTCTGAGGGAAGAATTGTGGTTCAGGTCTCCGATAAATTGCGACGGAAAATTGAGTCTACAGTGGAATATCGAGAACTTGTGGCCCAATTCCCTGTTGCAGAGTCCTCAGTTGTGACGTCGAAGCCAGTGCCTGAGAAGCGAACTCGCAAGCCAGCAAAATGATGGTACGTCGTCACGGTTTTTCCATTTCTCGGTGTATGATAATAATAGTTTTTTTTTTTTTACTTTGTAAGTCGGTCACTCGATTTTTTATGTTGTTTAATTACGTTTTAAGCATTCTTGTTTTGACTTTTGATACCATTAAAATTGTCACTGTCAACTGTCACTTGACATTAGTTGTGTTATCTTGTTTCGGAAACTTACGTTCGGAAATACACTTTCTTTCTGTTTTGTTTGGCCTATTGGCTTTCTAGCATTTTATTTTAATTTATATTAATGTGACCGGCGAGTGCATCGAGGTTTGAGTACTAAGATTGATTTTGTTTGTTTTTAGACATAATTTATTATTTATTAGACATTAGTCTAGTAATTTATTTTGTGTAATATTTATATTTTATTATGTCAGATGATGTTGTTTATGACAATTACGTTTCATGCTCATCCTCTTGTTCGTCGGAGGAGGGCTTTGCTGGGGATCTTAGTGATGATAATTCGCTTAATCTTCGAGACCACCTTTCTTCTAAATTTTCTTATGGTAACAAATTCTTCAACGCTGTTCACATAAATGCTCAAAGCATCCCTGCTCACTACTCAGATCTGCTGTCGTCCTTCGACTCGGATCTTATTCACGCTGTCCTTGTATCCGAAACCTTTCTCAAACCTGCACTTCCTTCCACGCAGTATTCTCTGCCTGGATACAAGATTGTCCGCAACGACAGAACAGGCAAGGGATGTGGGGGGGTTGCCATTTACCTCCGTGGGGATATCAGTTACAGCATAGTTGACCAGTCTCCGAGTATCTACTCAAAGTTTGCTGAACACCTATTCATTGAAATAGACTTTCAACACACAAAAGTACTTTTAGGTGTCTATTATAGTCCTAATTACCAAATCGATTACTTTTCCTCCTTTGAAACAAAATTAGAAAATCTATCCCCACTCTATGAGCATACGCTTATCTTCGGAGACTTCAACACCTGTCTGATCAAGGGAGATGTGCGCAGCCGTAAACTCCAATCACTTGTCTCTTCAGTCAATATGCACCTACTTCCGCTTAATGCTACTCACAGGGCTCCTCACTGCACTCCTTCTCTTTTAGATCTAATTCTAGTTTCTGACCCTAATAAAGTAGCCACACATGGACAGCTTCCTGCTCCCTTTTCCTATCATGACCTCATTTATCTTTCCTACAAGATTCGACCCCCTAAACGCAAGGCCAAATTTCTTTTTCTTCGCAGTTTTAAAAACGTTGATTTGGAGCGTTTGAGGGCTGATGCGGGTGGGATTGACTGGTCTCCTGTATTCACCTGCGATAATATAGACTCCATGGTGTCGGTCTTCAGCAGGATTATGCTGGAACTATATGAGGTACATGCTCCTCTTAAAAAAGTGAGAGTAAAACACCTGCCTGCGCCATGGCTATCCACAGCAATTAAAAATCAGATGGCTAAGCGTGACAAGGCTAAGCGCTTGTATAGAAAACAGCCCACTGAAGATAACTGGAAAATTTACAAGAAGATGCGGAATCGCTGCGGTCGTCTGTGTAGGAATGCAAAAAGGCGCCACATTCATAACTCCATTGATAACTTCAACCCAACACAAGTATGGCAATTTTTGAAAACTCTTGGTATTGGCAAAGCCTCAAGCAAGAGTTTGCCCGATAAGATGGACCTCAATGCACTTAATGCGTACTTTTCTAAATCACCAATCACCCTAGACAACCATGTTAAATCCTCCACTCTCAAAGAACTCTCTAATCTTCCTTTGCCAGCAAATACTTCTTTCTCGTTCCACCCAATTACTGAACTAGACATTAAGAAATGTTTCCTGTCCATCTCCACTAAGGCGGTAGGAGACGATGGCCTTCAACTCCAAATGTTCTTGCCTATTTTAACTGAAATAGTTCCTGTCGTTACTCACATTGTAAATTTTTCACTTTTCAAAAACTCTTTTCCTACATCCTGGAAGAAGGCTCACGTCCTACCGCTTCCTAAAGTTTCAAATCCCACCTTACCATCCCAGTTCCGTCCTATATCCATACTCCCAATCCTCTCCAAGGTCCTCGAGAGTATTGTCCAGAAGCAACTGTCTTGTTATTTGTCCTCTAATGGCCTGCTGAGTCCTTACCAATCTGGTTTTAGACCTGGCCATAGTACTGTAACAACTCTTGTCAAAGTAACTGACGACATAAGACTGGCTATGGAGAATAAATCTCTGACTGTATTGGTTTTACTGGACTTCAGCAGTGCCTTCAACTCAGTTGACTTTGACATCCTTTTGGGAATCCTTTCCTCTCTTAATGTCTCTGCTCCGGTAATTGAGTGGTTCAAATCTTATCTTCGGGGCCGTTCCCAGTCTGTCCAAGCCGATGAGTGTTCCTCTGAATGGTGTGACTTGACTGCGGGCGTTCCTCAGGGTGGCGTCCTCTCTCCTCTTCTCTTCTCAATTTTTATAAATGCTATCACTAAGGTCCTAATTTCTAACTATCATCTCTATGCAGACGACTTGCAGTTATATCGTCATTTTAAAGTAGATGAACTCGTTGGGGCTGTGTCTGCCATCAACGATGACCTTGAAAATATTAGTAAATGGGCTAAATCCTATGGGCTCTTACTGAACCCAACCAAATCGCAAGCACTCATTGTTGGTGGTAGATACATGCTCAACCTATTGGCTCACCAGTCTCTTCCGCCGGTAGTGTATGATTCAGTGCCCATAAATTACTCCAAGAGCGCAAAAAATCTAGGCGTTCTCATGGATACAAACCTCTCTTGGGAGGTTCATATTGCTGATGTGAGTAAGAAGGTCTTTTACTCTTTTCAGTCCCTTAAACGTCTCCAAAAATTCTTACCATTTCGCACTAAGGTTACTCTTGCGCAATCCCTTCTTCTACCGCTCATAGACTATGCGGATGTCTGTTTTTTAGATGCAACGGAGGTACTCCTTAATAAACTCGAGCGACTGCAGAACTTGTGCATCCGCTTCATTTTTGGCCTCCGCAAGTACGGCCATGTATCGGAATTTCGGACCAGATTGAGGTGGCTGCCGATTCGGCGTCGTCGAGATACCCATATCCTATCCCTTCTCTATACCATCCTGCACAATCCTAATTCTCCTCAATACCTACGTGAACGCTTTGAGTACCTTGTCCCGAGAGGTAAACCCTGTCGCACTGCCACTTCTCTTCTCCTTCGCCCTCCACGACACACTTCCAGCCGCTATGATGGCTCTTTCTCTGCTACTGCAGTGCGTCTCTGGAACTCTCTCCCACACTCCCTACGCGACAGCCCTTCTCTGGAGGTCTTCAAGAGGAAGATTAAAGATCATTTCCTAGCGCAATGACATAATAATTAGTATCTATATAAAAATATGTATTTATTTAAGTTTTTTTTTTTAATTCATCATAAGTTATTTTAAAATTGTACACTGGATCCTCCCCTCTATGATGTCATCTTTCTCTGTCTCCCTAGGGTTTGCTGTAAGAGAACTCAACATTGAGTTAAGCTCGCCTTTGTACATGTACTTTATTATCCACTGTATGTAATGTTGTTTTTGGTGTACAATAAAGAATTAAGAATTAAGAACGTATTCCCGGGATAAAACTATCCTATGTGCTATTCTTGACGATAATATATTTCTGTGCCAAATTTCATCCAGATCCGCCGTTTGAACGAGAAGAAGTAACAAACATACAAACACACACACACACACACACACTCACACAATCACAAATTTTCACCTTTATAATATTAGTGTGATAGTGTGATTAGAAAACGATTGTATAGAGTAACTAGCTGACCCGGCAAACTTTGTTTTGCCATAAAAACACCAAACATGTATCTACCCTACCTACCCTACCTTACACTACCTACCCTACCCTACACTACCCTACCCGACCCTACACTACCCTACCCTACACTACACTACCTTCCCTACCCTACCCTACCCTACCCTACGCTATACTACCCTACCCTACACTACCCTACCCTACCCTACACTACACTACACTACCCTACCCTACCCTAAGTATTTTTATATATATTTTTTATATAGGTGCTCGTGGCTAAATAATAACAGCCACACTGGTCGATCATCAAGGTTAAGCAAAGCTTGACGAGGTCGGTCCGTGGATGGGTGACCATTTCAACATACCGAGTTTCCTCCGTGCCTCGGAAAGCACGTTAAGCCGTTGGTCCCGGCTGTCATTTGAAGATCTTTGACAGTCGTTACGAGTAGTCAGAAGCTTGAGATCTGACACCAGTCTAGCCAAGGGGTATGGTGTTATCCAGTTACTGGGTTGTGGAGGTCAGATAGGCAGTCGCTCCATGTAAAACACTAGTACTCAGCTGAATCCGGTAAGACTGGAAGCCGACCCCAACAACAATTGGGAAAAGGCTAGGCAGATGATAGGTGAGCCCGTTCTTGAGTTATAAAAAAACAATGAAAAGTGGCATTGATTTTTATATAATAATATATAGATTCCAACTTGTATGATATAAAGCGTTTGATCAGGCGATGTTTGCTGATTGCTGTTTCTTATGTAATAAGCCTGCCGTACATTTCAACAATCTCGATCTCTTCAAATCAGGCTCTGGCCTTAAAATAACTGAGCTAATTAAACATAATTGGACTTTTGCATTAGATTAGAACACTCTCACAAAATTTTCTGTGAATTATCATGGTAAATAACTACATTTAAACTACATGGAATCGCACACATCTCTTCTTAGACAAAAGCCTTCTCTCCCAGGAGTGGTTTAAAGGAGATAACGTCCAAAGTAATTATTTACATATTCCATAACACTTTTGATGGTGCTCTCTCTTTGGAGGCACGTATTAGGCGGGTGTTGATGAAACATTTATAAAATTACTGAAAAAATGATGAGGTTTACGTTGAAGCTAATTTAGTGTGCCACCATTAGCTTATTCGATTTGGAAGGTTGTCTGGAGTGTAGACGGTATACGGTATATACTTCAATAAAGGTTTAAATTCAGAAGCCATTAAAAGGGTATCTTTTCTGACAAACTTTTGCTCTTAAGGATCCACAGACAGGCTCGAAGCAATAGTATTACAATGATGCGGCAATCTTATTTCAATAAATTGTTCCACCGATATCACACCAACACACCGTACAAGAATTTAAAGCTTTAATGTTGTCTGATCATTCCATTCTTCTTTTAAAACTTCAGAATTCTGATTTCAATAGTTATTTAAGCTACAAGTGCGGAAGGTAGGTGATTCCCGATAGATGAGTCGGAAATCATCTTACATATGTGTATCATACAACATTTATTTACTATGCATTGTGCGAGGAAATAAAAAAATATATCTAACCAAGCAAGAAATTAATAAAATGGTGGGCTTATTCAAACGCTCAACTTATCCACAGATTATCTAGTAGTTCCTAGGGCATATCTACTGGGTCGCGGATAAATTTGAAAGAGAGAGTTACCGCGGCCCTGACGCAAGCAACTGAAGGAACACGGGTGGGTTTTAGTCAGTAAAAGTCTGACACGCCCTCCCGCTTCACCCAGAGAGGGAGAAGTCATTGGATGATTTCCCACCCAAAAAAAAAAAAAAAAAAAAAAAAGGGCATATCTACTGCGCATGTGCAAATAGCTATCACGTCGTAACGAAAAAAGGCACTAGCAAAATATACGTTCAACCAAACATATTTAGTGAATATTTAAAATTAATTTACTGATCAAAATCTAAATCTAGAGTAATTAAAAACGCCTAAAATGAAGTATTAGTTTTATTCTACTTTTTATATGAATGATAATCTGTACATAACGAATTTTTAAAACTTGTCTCAAATAATAAAAACTCTATGCGTCGGGCTGACGACGGAGTTAAAAATTAAAAAAATACAGAAAAGTAAAAAGCACTAGTGAAAAAAAGACCACTTTCCGCACAGTTTGACTGTTTGGCAAACGCTCTTTTCGAGGACATGCATTGTAAAATGTGTTTTGCATATTTTAACCTGTGAAAGGATTCAGATGCACCGTGAATCAGTTAAGCCTGTGTTAATCCGGAGGGTAGCGAGCGAATGAAAACATAATACCTAAACCTTAACATTTCAGTGCTTCGTACGGTGCCACAGAAATCGCTAAATCCTCGGCCTAAGCGTAAATTAATTTCAACCAACGAACTGGTTACTCTGTGAGGAGTTCAGCAACGTTTTAATACAGCTAGTTTGCCGTCTGCAGTTTCGTTTGAGAGGACTTTCATATTCGGACTTTAAGTTGAAGGGGATCTGAAATTACTTTGTAGGAAAGGATTAATTTAATCATCAATACATACATCATATAATAAATCTGTAGAAAAGTCGTTTTTGACATCCTAAATATTTCCAAAAAAATTGCCAGGATGTTAAAGGATAACCTACGGATTAATTGCCAGCATTTTTGGAATTTTTGTCTGTTTGTCTATTTATCTGTTTGTCTGTTTAGTTGTGCACGCATCTCGTAAAATGTACAAAATCAACGTATATACCTTTTATACACAAAAGTTTGCGTAACTTGAAGTATTACTTAGTTTTGGTTTAATCTTAATCGGTTCACTCTATCAAAAGTAAATGAACTTAAAGTATTCAAGAAGTAATCGTAGTAGCGTGTGTTGCAATAAGTATCACAACACACGCAATTCAGATATTCATACAGTTGAATTCCATATTCGAGAGATGGATTTGTGCATTTGACGTCATTTTCTGAATGGTGGTGTTAAGATTCTCCGCGGAAGAATGACCCAAAAAAAAATCGGTAGGTAGATAGGGTAGGTAGCAAGGTAAGTTGAAGGGTAGGTGGGAGGTAGTTGACGGGAGCAAAGCCGGGGGCACAGCTAGTAGTAAATATTTTCTGCGAAAAATCTTGAAAGACCTAGTCTTTCAAGATTTTTTAAATTATTTTTCTCCATATTATAATCAGATCAATTCAATTCCAAATCTTGCTTAGATCTTCTCTAGCTTCTGTAAGGGTATCTATAAAAATCTGTAAAACCTGTTAAACTTTGGCATTAAAGTAGGTTTTGACATAATGTTCTTATCTATATCAATATTATTTATTTATTTTAGTACATAGAGGACTTACAGCTAATAAATACAGGTAAACAAGGAAACCATAGTAAACAGAAAGCCAATTACAAATCCTCACGTATAGTCTTATAATAGTAATTTATGGTGTGAGCACAAAAACAAAAAAACTTACCGCTTTCATTAAAATAACAAACAAATACTTAGTTAACAATTATATGACTAAAAACAGAAACAAACAATTTAACCTAATGCTACTTGAAACATTTGAGGCTTAAGCAACTTCTGGCCGAATTCACACTGATTGTGAATGGATCTAAATCATATTCCTTGCATACATCATTGAAGTTTCTGCTTGCGCGCACAATATAACTGTTCTGCCTATAATTCGAAGAAGTATGAGGTACACGTATGGGTGGATTAAACCGAAATGTTTTACATGACACATTGAAATAAAATTTTGACAATAACTCGGGGTTATCAATCTTATTATTGAGAATTTACAGCAAGAATAAACAGTCAGCGATCTTACGTCGATCTACAAGTGGTAGCAGATGATACTTCTTACAGAGTCCAAGATAATTGGTTGACTGATATGGAATCTTTTGATGAAAGCAGAGATATTTTATGAAACGTCTTTGGATGTTTTCAATGCGGTCAGTGTATTTATGATAACGTGGATTCCATATCTGAGACGCATACTCCACCTGACTTCTTACAAAAGTGAGTTATGAAGAGGAATGATTTTTTTGTTTGTTTGTTTGTACCGAATAGGCTCCGAAAATATTGGACCGATTTAAAAAATCTTTCACCTATGGAAAGCTACATTATTCCCGAGTAACATATGCTATAATTTTGACGGGAGCGAACCCACGCGGGTCAGCTAGTAGTAGATACAGTAAAGAATAATAATTTTAAAATTCTTCATTAAATAAACTAAAAAAGACAAAAATTGCCTGCTGCCGTCGCGCGTCGGCAATAAAGATTAAGATTTAAAGTGTCGGCCATTTTGGTCGTATAATATTGAAATAAGTTTAAGAAGCTTGAAAAGTAGTCCTTGGCAGCATGCCGGAATGTTTTATCGGAAGCCGAAGACAAAAAAAATATAACTTCCTGAAAGTAAGAGACGTTTAAATAATTAAAGACGTTAGATTTTTTATTAAAATTTTAGGTACTCGTAAGACAGTAAAAATACCTTATTGGAAAATAGTATTTTCTTTAGTACTTAGATTTAATACTTTTAAATTATTCAATTAATTTGCGATCGTGTAAATTAATTGAACTAGCTGGCTTACAGACATATTGTTTGTCGGTACTTAATTGATTTTTAAAACTAAAGAACATGGTGACTGAGTCGTGTGGAAGTCTATCAAACTGACCTAAGCCCATAGATTCCTCATTATTATTATTAGCCTGTAATGTCACAGGGCAAGTCAAAGCAGCAAAGTCTTCCGTCTTGCTGGTTTTTCCTATCTCATGCTACATCTTTCCAATACTGAATTCCTTAGTTTTATAATAATACTAGCGTCTGACAGCGGCTTCACCCGCGTGATAAGTGTTTTCTTATCCCAAAGGAACATTATAACGGTACGCAAGGTAGCCATTGAGCTATTCCAGACTATTATCTAACTCTGTGCAAAATTTAATCCAGATGCGTTCAGCCGTTCTGGCGTGATTGAGTAACAAACATACATCCAGACACACTTAAAGATATGTGTCTGGATGTATCCATCTAAACTTTCACATTTAAAAAATATTATAAAACTAAAGAACTCAGGCTTATATTCCAAGGCATGACAGCGAAAAGTGCCCTCGATGTATGACAATAAATAGCAATCTATAATTCATACTCCAAATCTCATTTTGGAGGTGAAGTGGAGTTGGAGGACATGATTTCGAATATAGGGGTAAGCTACAGATGACAATTACAATTAAATTCTTCCAAAAAGTTCATTTCATTCTGTTAGTCTAGCGTGCCTGATTCCATTGTGTAAGAGGAAACAATAGAAGCATTCAATATATCATGGGGTACTGAGTTAAATTCTATAATAAAATACCTTGTGATATATTAAAACTAAATGAAAGACAATTTAAAACTTTTGTTAAAAGCACACTATGTAAACAAGTATATTACAAATTAGATGATTATATTCAAGATAAAAATGCTTGGAAATATACTGGTCCAGCTCCATAGGGCAATCTTTAGTATTGCTTCTTTTGTTTTTTCTTCTCTTTTTGTTTAGGAAATTGACTCACACACTATTCCGTTGTTGTTGAATTAGGTCATTTACCATGTTTGCAAAATTTGTAAGTATGTGAGAACCATGTTCCTGTTTATCGAATGAATGAATTACCTGTTAGAGCTTGTAATACTTTATACCTATACATAGTATAGTAGTGTTAGTCTGAGTGATTCGTTCTCACTTATACGAATTAATGTATGTATGCAAATCTTGTAAAACACTTTTTTTGTAAAGAGTAAGGATGGAGTTTCTTGTCCTTTCTTCTCCATAACAAGCCTTTTCCGAAGGGACGGTGGAATCAATTATTATTACTTCTAATTTTAAATTTTTGACGTTCAAAAGTGTTGCTTAGTGGCTAAAAAACTTAAAAGGTTCCTAAATTATTTGACAATAATCAACAGATTTTTACTGCTTTACTTAAATCACTTGTTCGAAAAATTCGTCCCTCATATTATTCGACGACGCAGCGTTAATAACGCAATTAATGTTTTTGAATTGAAGTTTGTCCCGCAGAATAAATTGGGACTTCATTCCTCTTACAGGGAGTTTTGTACGTTATTAGGAGAGTGCGCTATATTATTTTAGGCTAAAAATGTAAGGGTATGGATGGGCAACTTTCTTATAGGTGAGTGTCAAAATGTCACTAGTAAAGGTTGTGTGTTTGGACAGCTGCGTCAACTGTAGTGTTATTTTCTAAAATTCACTTAGGACCTCAATAAAGTGGCTGCCCAGTGCACACAACTTAATAAGGAACTCATTAGTTTATTATAAACTAGCTACCCGCTCGGCTACGCACGGCTGTACTAATGAAGAAATTTAAACTTTTTTAATTACTTCTTTTTTAATTGTTCCGTACCCAAAGGGTAAACAATAACCTATTTCTAAGACTGCACGATCCGTCTGTCTGTCTGTCTGCCTGTCATTAGGCTGTATCTCATGAACCGTGATAGCTAGACACTTAAAATTTTCACAGATGATGTATTTCTGTTGCCGCTATAACATCAAATACTAAAAACATAATAAAATAAATATTTACGTGGGGCTTCCATACAACAAACGGTACGGAACCTTTAGTGCGCGAGTCCGACTCGCATTCGGCCGGTTTTTTTCATATAATCCTTCTCCTGGCAAGTACAAACACAATAAAAAGAATTTGCCAGGTGCATCCGTTCTAAAGTGATACGCTTACATTATATTAGGCAAATGATTTCTATTTATTTAATATACTAGTATGTATAAAGGGTCAAAGCGGCTCATAACTCTTCATGAAATGGTAAGCTAACTAAAGGGCAAGGTCGATTAAGAAGTCTAGAAATTTTAAATTAAATCATATTGTTTGAGTGTGTGTTATATCCGTCATGCCTTGTCATATCCGAAATAGCCTTTTGGAAAAGAGGCATACATATTTGAGTGGGAACGTATGAATCAATCATAGCTTAGGGATCTCAACAGGCCTGCCAACATTACCGCCATAATACATATCACTTTATAGCGAGGCACCCATAAACAGATAGATATGGGTAAATAGCCCACAAATTCATAAATAATAATATTAAACACCAGCTTTTCCCCGCGGCTTCGTTTCTGTGGTTCACCCCGCAGGACCTGTTTTCGGGATAAAAAATTTGCTATGTTACTCAGGTAGAATGTAGCTTTCTAGGGGTGAAAATTTTCAAAATCGGTAAAGTAGTTTTTAAGTTTATTCCCAAAGGTTAGTCAGAGATGTACGTATTGTACACCCACATTTCAGCAGTTATTTTTAACCGGCTGAATGCCGTAGTTAGGTACCTACCGAAACAATTAAAAACCCATTGTGTCTCGCGCACATCACACGTACACGTTTTAGGCTCAAGGGCTTAAATCTCATATAATATGGGGCGAATCTATTGCCATCAATCGCCAAAAGTTCACATTCTGTGTTGCTATTGAAAAATTCCAGATGGAAAATCCCAATAACATTGCACGAACTGGCAATCGAACACAGGACTACAAGGTCACCAGTAGTACTTGGGACCACTAGACCAATGAAGCATACATTTAAATGTGTCCCAAAACGTACGGTCTATTTAATAAATTATACGAAGTCGATAGCAATATAAAGGTAATGGCCGCCGATGAATATTCGCGTCGGTAACTCGTTATTGATAATATGTTGGTATCCATTATTGTTCGCGTATTAATGAATATCGATGTTTCGGACACTTTATTTATATAGCCTTTTATTGGTTCTTTGGGTTTCTTTTATATGCCGAGCTTTTCGCTTTATTCTGAAAACATACCAGTTCACTATAATCTCTCAAAAGCATTCGCAGCCGCAGGTTAAATTGGTATGAGTTTCATTCAAAGAACTTAATTTATTGTTGTGTAGTTGACTTTTTAGGGTTCCGTACCCAAAGGGTAAAAACGGGACCCTATAACTAAGATTTCACGATACGTCTGTCTGTCTGTATGTCCGTCTGTCACCAGGCTGTATCTCATGAATCGTGATATCTAGACAGTTGAAAATTTCACAGATGATGTATTTCTATTGTCGCTATAACAAAAAACACTAAAAACAGAATAAAATAAACATTTAAGTGGGGCTCCCATACAACAAACGTGATTTTTTTGCCGTTTTTTGCGATAATGGTACAGAACCCTTCGTGCGCGAGTCCGACTCGCACTTGCCCGGTTCTTTTTGTCGATACTCTAAAAATCATGCTGTGGCCTCCTATAAATGAGGGAGTGCACTTTTCATTACTTCATATTGATGATTCATTGTGTTTTTTTGTGTACATCTTTATTGGAGGGCCTGAATAAATAAATAAAAAGCTTTTCAGGCTACGTTATTCCAATCGCCATAGTTTCGTGGAAAAATATTTAAAATCCGCTTTTGGACGAATATTTAAATAAGATTAAACTCTACCAGTATGGCACCATATTTCACAATGATTGATAAAAAAGTAAAGTTTATTTCATCGTAATATCATTTGAGAGAAAACTTCGAGTTTTTACGATGTTAATGTTTCAAGTTTTGTTTTTGGATGAGAAATAATCCCGAAAACTTTGGATCATACTGTATAATTTAAATTAATCAATTTCCGATAAGAAATTCGCTTCAGTCAATATTTTTCTTTGCTAAACTGTTTTGTATAAAATCTAATATTTCTTGTAGAAAGGGATTTAATTAACAACTTTAAATCCGGTGTTCTAAGTATAACTCACTGAAGGTTCATTAATTTATTTTAATTACATCATCACCATCATTTCTACCGCTGAAAATAGGCATCTTAAATTACGTATTAAATTATAACAGTATAATACACTAAACAATCCTCAAATACATTTCATAGCCAAGAATGGATTTCTTAGCCAGCGTCTGTGTTTCTTACTGCCTATAAATTTATCAGCCTTCTAAGGAGGAGTGAACAGGCATCTTCTGGGCATGCCATTTATATGGTAGACCTTATCCATCGTTTTCCATCAATATTGAGGAAGTGTTCATTTCCAATTTTTATTTTTATGTCGTTAAAGGCACGCAACGCATTTGCAACATCTCTAGAACTATGTCCATCGGTGGTGACTACTTACTTGGTGGGGGCTCTTACTTGCTTGCGTCCTGATAACATAAGGAACCCTAATATTGTACATCATACTCTCCACAGAAATTCTTCAAATCACATTAAATTCCTGCTGTACCTAACAACATGAAGTTTATTCCATTACCTACAGATTAATTTGATAACGTGAACTTGGCCCGTGGGACACCAGACACGACTAACTTACTTACCAAGGTACCTAATATTGTCCTCCTTCTTGGGACTTATTAAAAGTCTGGCACTAATGTTCATAAAAATAAGGAAACAATGTTGCTGGTAAATAGAATGAGTCGGCTGAAACACAAACAGAAAAGTAAGAAAATATTCAAATCGTGTTATGTTTTTTAAATGATTAGTTTATTACTTAAAAAAATATTTTCGTGTCGACTGTACATTTTATAAAACTGTTGGGCCAAATAAGTGGCCACATTTATTCAAGTAATTTAGAGTGCAAGTTTTTAGAGTGCATTTCGGACACTCAAGTTAATAAATGGGACATAGTCTGTAGGTAAAGCAGCACTCCTAGAACTGAAATAGTAGTTTATGCAACGGTCATGTACTAAGGATTATTAGAAAATACAATTGTGGGTTTATAGTATCACACGAGTGTTTTAATAACTAATAATATGCCGTTGCGTATGCAATTTTATTTTTACTCATATAGTTGAAATAAAACGAAACTGGAAACGGAAAAATATGTGGTATGACGGGCAATTTAGATTCTCATTGTGCATGACTGCGCAGTGCACGCATCCATAGACAATGACACAATTTTTCTACATTAAGGCGCAGATACCCCTCAGTAACTTTTTTTAAAATGAAAATCACGACAATTTTTTTTGGAAAATATATACTATATAACATATTAGACCATTATATATTACATCAGACTAATATATTAATTACTATATAACATTAGACTAATATATATTACATAAGACCATTTTCTTAATAATTTGATTTAAGAAAATTTTGAGTTTATTCGTTTAACATAGTTTTGTCTAACACGGACAAAAACAGGACAATCGCACCAAAACCGCCGGGCGTATTTGAATAAAATGGTCACCATCTCAAAGACAATTTAATTATCTTCATTTTAATCTGAGGCTTTTTTTTTGTTAAAGTCATAGACTAATAAGAAAAGTCGTTGAGGATTTTTTTTAATTTTATCTGTCCAAAAAAACTTTACGTGTATATACCATATTTTTTGAATTCATATTTGGAACATTAAGTTGTGAGTGTAGTCACAAAATAGTAAGTATACAGAAAGGCCACTCCCGCCGTTTAGAAAATTGACACCTAAACTTGACAGATTCACTAGGGTTGCTACTATATTGATTCCGAATTTAAAAAAAAGTAGGTTGTATAAGTTACAATAGTGGTGTTAGTTAGTTATATATCGATTCGTCTAAACATACATCATATCATGCTTACATGTATGCCTTAGAGGGTAGACAGGGCATCAAATATCCATTTAATATCACGAAAAATTTAATATTACGCCACATACGACGAAGATTGGAGAGTAACAAGACGTAGTCATAATGTAATAATGATCCCACTTAAAACATTAAATTGTGAAAAGCACCAAGCTCGACAAAAATATTAATGTAAAAAAACAGGTACCTAATGAAATCAAAAAACCAAAGATGATCTTAAACAAGAAGACAATTATGCTGTGCAGGAGGAAACATATTTGTAAGCTGTATGACTTGAACCTTATTATTATGACAAGTTCACAATATCGTATAAAGACTTAAAAGAATTTATTATAATCCTAGATAATGAATTCCAAATATGTCATCTTGAAAGATTTAATGACCTTTATAACTTAAAAAAATATTGAAAGAAAGAATTAAAAACAAAAAGTAAATTCGGTCTGAAACAAATAATAAAGGGAACCCATCCAATGCAACCAACCTCGTTACAGAACTTAATGTATGAATGACGTGACAAACGCACTCATGACAGCCGCGACTGAGCTCGGTCCAATATTGCCCAATATTCCCTGTAAAATCGCAATGTCAAAGTGCGTGTTCAAAATGACACTTTGTTCGTAGTGGCCCACAGATTACCTCCTAATCTGTGTAGTGGCCCCTCTGTCTGCGGCGCGCCGCCGCTTACGTACTTTGTGGTGTATTTAAACATGTTTAAAACTTATCTCATTATTATGTCTATGTATCTTTAAAGATATTTGTTTATTAGCGGGTAAAAAAAACCGTACAAGGGCGGCTCTTTTCGAAATCATTCAAACCTTTTTAATTTCTATGCGACCCTAATGGCCGGTCTTTCATCAGACTAAATAATATTCTAAACTCCTGCAACATATCTTTACTAAAACAGAACCAGACTCTATTTATATAACGATGCGATCCCGAGATAAGAATTTGTGTACCTCCTAAAGGAGACGGGAGGCTGTCGACACCCTCTACCTTCTTACATACACGCTTGTCATAGATATAGTGTAATTCAAAAGGGGCTAATGAAATATAAGAGTCATTTTTATTACAAAATAGACTCTGTTTCTCTGCTAGGTGGTGTTACATTTGTGTTTGTCAAATTATGGACTTGTACAGTGGGTGGCCTTTATTTTGGTGCATATTGCTGCGCCTGTTATATTTCGGTAGAATGCAATGTTAAGAATGTTGGCTGAAATGGAATAATAAACAAACGGTGTTATTTAATCAAAGGTTAAAATTTTAATTAAAACCTTATTCATTAGCAACTAACCTTTGCTATCCCAATTTATAGGTATAATTAATTGGTTGAAGGTAGGTTTCAGACGAAACCTAACGCTCTCTTAATGATTTGAAAATTGAAAACATATTTTTATTTTTTTCACAATAAACTCTTATCAACGGGTTGTGTATTCATTCTAATTGAAAGGTTCTACACAATCTAATATTCACTAAAAGTAAAAATACCTGTAGTTTCCGGTTTCTAATGAAAACATGATGAATATGTGGTAGTACCTAACGGAAATAAAGGAGTGCTTTCAAAGCCAGAAACACACTTGTAGCGCACCGCGCGAATTTCACGATCTTATCTGGCATTGAGACACGGTCGCTGAGTGAATATCGCGTTTTAAGACGTTTGTGTTCGCGCGGTACGCCTAGTGTGTTACTAATGTGTTCTTGGCACAATTTTCGGGGGTTATAATATTCCTCACTTTCTTCATTACATATTACAAACAAACGAGGGTAATTGTGCGTAGGCAGCTAATTTACGTGGGGTAGCATTATTAAGACATAATTCATCCGCGAACGTTATTGCGACTTTAGCCACCTCATTTTGTTACTTACACTTACATTGTTCCATTACCGACGGAACCCTCTGAATTTGGGTTGTTTTGCCCTTTAATCTTGAGTGTACAAACGAAACAATTTGTTTGTGAACTAATTTGATTAGGCCTGCTAGCACGAAAGAGTTAGAATTAAGAGACGGAAAAAAAGAAAAATCACTTTACCCTTCTTTGGCAGTCAGGTAAAAAGCATGAAGAAATTAGCATAACATCACGTCTGTAATCCCCGATGGTTAAGCAGAGGTGGACCTATAGTACACCCATACGGTTTAAAGAAACTTTAAAAAGTGCAAGACTTGCCAGTACACTCAGTGCAATAAGCCATAGAACGGCTGTGTTTGAGAAGAGTGCTTTTTGTATGGGCCCTAGAATATATAATAAACTGCCTACGTACATAAAAGAAGCCAATAATTTCAATTTATTTAAAATCAAATAAAAAGTATTTATTTATTAAAACTTCATGCAACATAAAAGTACATAGGTGGGTTTTTTTGCCTTATCTACCAGTCAACCAAGAGTAGAATATACAATTCAAAAGCCTTATTCTGTTAATAATTTTTTAAATGAGAAAATAATAGTAATGTTGAGTAATTGTCCAATAATAGAATAATATAATGTATAGATGATGCAATTGTTAGTTAATAATGTAATATTTTATTCATTTAATCGTAATTGTTTGACCACCTGGCATGGTTTAAATAACTTTAATAAAAATGTCACCCTGAAAATTAATAAATGATTTGATTTGAACGTACCCATAAAATACGTTTCCCCAATTTATGAATCCTATTGAACTCGTGTAAGTAATTATCGTTTCCAAGAAGCAAATCAATCAAATCTGCTACAGTGACTTATTCAGTGCACGACACAGAAACCCAGAGTTAATGTTTCGAATGTAGTAATTAAGTCTGAGCTCTAATCCCAGATTGCAGCGTAGAATAATAGCACGGTAATTAACATAGAGGATGCAAGTAATAGTTGCGGCTGTAAGCAATCGCGACACAGAATTGTACTATTATATCAGTTCAAAGAGCGTAGCAGCTACGGTTTAATTTGTTGTACAGAACTAGGTGTATTAATAAAGCAAGCTCTTCTTTCTCTCTTCATTTTCTGTGAAAAATTCACCGTTAAAACTAGTGGTAGTGCCATCTCTTGTAAATGTCATAAATCAATGACCAAATACATAGACAAACGCATTTAAGATTTCGCGGGCGATCGATATCCTAATTATCTCGTTCCTTCCTCATTCCTTTTCCCTTTATGTACGCCTTGATGACGGGTCGCCAGAACGAACCGAAACTTCAACGTGAACGGGCCTCGTGTCTCAACCACCAGCTTTCCAAGCCATCACGTGGCTGGAGACTGATGCATCTAATTAGTTAGATTGCAGAGAATCTTGTGAACCGTGTCTATTAACCCGCCTCGCGGATATAAAAACAATTGTGTGAAGTGTGTGGATCCTGAATGATCAGAAAGTCGTCGTCGCCATTTTGCAGTTGAAGTACACCAGCTCGACGCCACACGTGGGCTAGCATCGACCACCACAAGGTAAGGCGTACTACTTCCCTCATTCGCATACTAGATCGCCCGAATTGATACGTGAATATTTGCCCGCTTATTTTCAACGCACTATTGCCAGAACCCTTCAAATACAGTCCACTTTTTATATTAAACACAAGGATGAAGAGGTTTCTCAAACAGCTATAACAACTAGAGTGAAGTGAGCCGTCAATCTATAGCTTCTGTCGGTCGATTCTGTCAAAAAACTCACCGTGAAAACTTATGGCGCAGATTACCCTTCAGTAGCTCATTTTAAAATGAGAATCACGTCTAAATGGCTAGACCAACGAAAATAGAGAAACGTTTTCTAAAAATAAAACCTAGCTAGACCAATTTATTTCCCCTGAAACCCCCTGCATACTAAATTTCATGAAAATCGTTCGAGCCGTTTCCGAGATTCAGATTATATATAGATAAGTACTATATACAAGAATTGCTCGTTTGAAGGTATTAAATAGATTAGATTTGGCATTTCTGCCTAGTGGTGCTAGTATATCATGAGATACTGAAAGGATGTGGCTGTAAAAAATTGCAGGCCAGTTGCAACAGTCTTCTTCACGAACTTCCACTATAAAAAGTTTTTTAGCTACTAAAAGTACAGTGTAGAGTATTCCGCTGAAAGCATGAGCTGTCAACACAAGTTTGCACATAAATCTACCCAGTAGTTGAACTTTTTAGTGGTAAAACTGTCACAAGTCGCGATGGATAACGTCCTGATGAAAATATTGATGGTGAAAAATGATTTTATGGAAAATGAAACTTCAAACTGCACGTTCATAGTATTTTTTATACTATTCAACAAAAATAGCCAAGTCAGAGGCATGTGGTGTTCCCAGAGGCGGCTTAATTCACTTTGACCAGGGCTAGCCACATCCTCAAAAAAAAGAAGATTATTAAACACTGCCATTACCATCCCATAGTCTTCTAGGAACTTCCGTGTCGAGTGATAAACGATCAGGGGGGTAACCACAAGCTCTTAGAGTAAGGTTATTTTGAGATCGAGTAAGGGACAGATGTATCTGACTTGTATACATCTGTCACTTACTCGATCTCAAAATAACCTTACTCTAAGAGCTTGTGGTTACCCCCCAGGTCGTCTCGCTACCTCTTGCCAGGCTGGCTTATGTTTCATATCATTCAAATATTTTCTTTTGTTTTAAATTAGTTTTCTTTACCCACAGCACCTGAAAATCTAGAACCTTGTTGAATTCATACTCTGAGGCAGCAATTACAACACAACTACACTACTACAATTTAAATCGTCGCATGCAACGCTTTGCACGGCCCAGTTGATAAACCCATAGAGATGCAACCGAGCGTGACTAAAAGATAATGCGATTTTGCATGTTACTGTATGATTCCCAGTTCGTAGCAACGAATAGATTTACCTACTTACTGCTCACTCATAAATCTTTTCCTGAAATTCGCAAAAACTGTTACCTAATATTATTTCAAGATATAGGACGTTAAGTATTCTCTTTTGCCGAAATACATTTGATCGTGAATTCTTAGAAAAACGACCCAATAAACAACTAAGGGCCGATTTCACCAATGAAACTAATCGCGATTAGTTCAACTAAACTTATGTAAATACAGCGTTCTGATTGGTTGAGACCGCTGAGAAACTACCAATCAGAACGCTGTATTTGCATAAACTGAGTTTAGTTGAACTTATCGCGATTAGTTTCATTGGTTAAATCGACCCTATGAAGCCAATTTTCAGAAGAATTTTGTGGGTCCATAAACAAATAAAACTATTTCGAAAACGTTTTCTACAGAAATGTCCGGCGAGCTCAAGTTGCGGTGCTCTAGATGCTGTGAAAGGCGATAAGTAAACTAACAATGTCACCAAGAATGCTCAAGACTGAGCAAAGTGGAAGGGATTGTGTTCAAACGCTAACATTTTCTGTAAGGCGGGCTAACTCTAGAGAGGATAAGTTAAGTACCGCCGATGTTTTATTGTTAGACAGATCTTAGTAGTAATGTCAAAATGTAATGTATACTTTTCCTTGAGTTTTTGTAGCAGATTATTCTAGACGGGACAAGATCCGGAAGATTGTGAAAAGTCACATTGTTCTATTTACTTAATTATTTACTAAAGTTTATCTACCAATAGCAATTCTGTATAAAGCGTTGCTTGGGTATACTTAACAAAATAGCCTTACTTACTGCATACAAAAATAGTTTATAACATAAAAAAATAGTTAAAATGCATCTTAAAACATATAAAAAAATTGAAAAAGAATCTTACTAATATTATAAATGTGAAGTTTGGATGGATGTGTGTGTGGATATGTGGATGTATGTTTATTACTCAATCACGCCAGAACAGAAACACGGTTCTGGATGAAATTTGGCACAGAGATAGATTACAGTCTGAAATAGCACATATACATATTTTCATCCCGGAATAATGTTCTCTTGGGATAAAAACACCTTTCACGCGGGCGAAGCCGCTGGCAGAAGCTAGTTAGATTATACAATTACAAAAGTAAATTAAACATAAAAAGAACATTATAATAGCCCTTATCGATGAGAAGAAAAGTTTCCTAAAGCAGAAGTTACACGTTAAAGCTAAAAGATTAGCCAAGTTTCCCGTAATCCGGTGTCAGAAACAGCCAATTTCGAAACTGAAAGCAAACCAATTCATACTAAGCCGGGCTAACATGAGGAAACATTGCCATAACAGTTCGTTCACTCTAGTTATCTCCACCTATACATTTCTACCGGTAGCGAGTTATTTCGGATCGCAGCCGAGCGTTCGGTTAATTCGGACGAGCTTCATCGTCGTAATCCACTTAACCACACTGCCGAACACCAACTGACGTTACTCTCGCATTCACACCAGTGTTGTATGGATAAGAATTCCACAAATCCTGAACTTGATTGCATTCTTGAAGTATTGGTTGGAGAATTCCCACATTGCAAACGATATTAATTTGATTGGTGCAGTTTGGTTGCAAACGCTACTGCTGCTACTGGGGTTTTTTAATCATCCAATGAATTCTTCCGCTTTGGGTAAAACGGGAGGGCTTGTCAGACTTTTAATGACTAAAACCCGTGTTCCTTAAGTTGCTTTTTTATTTGTATTTGGAATGGGTTTGCTTTTGACTCTAGTCAAGGTGACAGAGCCAGAGTCAACGATGGAGTTAGCGTACCCAGAAAAAGCCTTTTCACTCTAACTTTAAAAAGAGCCAGGGCCGCGGTAACTTTTTAAAATTTATCCGCGGCCCTGCTGCTGGGGTCCTGAAGCCGTAGACAAGTGACATTCCACCATCGAAAGCGTGGCGATAGCGATTGTAAAAAGGCAAAATTGTATGGGATTGACAAGCGATATCGAAAACACTTTTTAGCAAAAAATCAAACCGACTTCCAGAACAAAAAAAATACAAAGTATAAAATAAATTTATTTTCCGAAGTCGGTGTCTATTGTACCCATTGTTTTCCGTTTTTCGACACCGACTTCGGAAAAGAAATTTATTTTTTGCTTTGTAATTTTTGTTCTGGAAGTAGGTTTGAGTTTTTTTTTTTTTTTTTTTTTTTTTTTTTTTATTAAATCTTATATCTTGCAATCAGTCCTTCTGACTATGAGCAGATGTGTTGAACCGCTATTATTCATGAGGAGATGTACCCCACTGGGAACATCCTCCATATTAGTATAATGGCTTAGTCAATGCCGCCGAGATCCAAGGTTCTGCGTCGTTTGAGGCGATTTAGACAGTCAGGTAATGTAAGCTGGACAGCGAGCTAGTTAGGATGGTTGTCCAGTCTTGTTTTGTATTTGCCTGCGAATGTCTTTATCTCATCCTTCACTGTTGGCATGTTCAGGTATTTGTGTACTTCACTGTTTCTAATGAACCAGGGTGCATTGCTAATTTGTTTAAGGATGTAGTTCTGAGCTCTTTGAATAATACTTATGTTGGAATCACAGCAGGCTCCCCATAACTGAATCCCGTATGTCCAGACTGGTTTTATGACAGTCTTGTAAATTAGGAGCTTGTTGTCCAGTGACAGTTTTGAGTTTCTACCCAGGAGCCAGTAGAGACCTTTGTATTTGAGATTGACCTGTTTACGTTTTGTTTCAATGTGTTTCCGCCATGTCAACCTGCGGTCCAGGTGTAGTCCGAGGTACTTAGCTGTGTCACTCTGAGTCAACTCCTTCCTACTAAGGTTAACAGGGGGACAAGTTTTTCTTCGCAGTGTGAAGGTGACCTGCACTGACTTATTAGCACTCACTTTTATACGCCATCTATCAAACCAGTTGCTCATTTCATCAAGGCTTTGTTGAAGTTTCGCAGTGGCTTCTGCGGGGTCTTTACTAGAAGCTAATATTGCTGTATCATCTGCATAAGTAGCAATAGTAACTCCAGGTGTTAGTGGAAGATCTGATGTATATATGGTGTACAAAACCGGGCCGAGAACGGAACCTTGTGGCACACCAGCAAGTATCTCGTGAAAACCCGACGAGCAGTCATCTTCTTTTACTTGGAATATTCTATTGTTGAGATATGATTCTAGTATATGATAGAAACTGTGAGGCAGCAGTAACTTAATTTTATAGAGCAATCCCTTATGCCATACCCGGTCAAAGGCCTGCTGAACGTCAAGGAAGGCCGAAGAGCAATATTCCTTCTTCTCAAGACTGTCACTGATATGTCTGCACACTCTGTGTACTTGTTCAATGGTGCTGTGCTCTGGCCTGAACCCAAATTGGTGGTCTGGAGTTACGGAGTTTTCGTACATGGCACATGAGAGTCGTCGTAGTAGTATCTTCTCTAGAACCTTAGATATTATAGGCAATAAACTAATTGGCCTGTAAGATGATAATTCATGTGCTGGCTTGCCAGGTTTATAGACCATGATCACTTGTGAGACCTTCCATAGAGCAGGAAAATAAGATGTTCTTAAGATACAATTGAATAACGTAGTCAGATATACTATTGCTTTTCGTGGCAATTTCGACAGGATCTTTTTGTCTATAAGGTCAAATCCTGGCGCTTTTTTATTGTCTAGTTGACGGATGGTTCTTGTCACTTCTCCTGGTGTCACTACTTTTAGAGGCAAATCAAGTTGGTGGTCTTGTTGGAGAACGTCATCTATGTCAGCTTCATTAGAGCCAGGACTGGCCTCGTTGGGAACAAATACTTTTGCAAGGTGATCAGCGAAAGCATTCAACATGGGCCAGAACAAAACAGGACAACTGTTTTGTTCTGGCCCATTTGTTTCTTTCTAGTCGTAGAGGTGGCTTTGGGTTTATTGGCTGGTTCATACGTTTACATGCCTTCCAGAGGGAGTAGTCAGAGTTTGCAGTAGCAGTAAGCGATAATAGTTTTGCCTCAACTGTGGCATTTTCTGCTTCTTTTATAGTTTGTTTCAGCACTTTACTGTAATTGTTTAACACCCTTTTATCATGGGGATGCCGGCTTGAGTGCCAGACTCTGCGTAGTCTCCTTTTCTCCAGAATCATTTCTTTGATTTCTTGTGGTACATAAGCCTGCCTTACACTCTTACGATTTACCTCTTCTGTGCTATTCCAGCAAGCTTTTTGGACCGCGACTGTGAACGCTAAGACTGCATCATCAATTTCGTCCTCACTCTTTAAGGAAACTCGTAACCGTAAGGATTCCTCAACAAGACAACGAAAGAGTTTCCAGTTAGTCTGATTATTATACAGTCTAGGTTTTCTTTGGTTCTTCAAGACATTGGCGCTGATTGTTAGTATAACAGGGATGTGGTTTGAAGTTCCATCTAGGCAAGAGTCAATTTGGTAAAAGAGTCTAGATAGTCCCTTCATTAAGAAGAAGTCCAAGACATCAGGCAGTTTATTTGGGTCAGTCGGCCAGTGGGTAGGCTCAGGTGTAGCAATTGTTGTAAGGTGGTTTTTATCAACACATTTTTTAAGTTCCCTGCCTCGCGTGGTAATAAGTCTCGAGCCCCAGTGCAGATGCTTAGAGTTCCAGTCTCCTCCCGCCACGAAGCGGGGTCCTAGGCTTTTGATATATGCAGTGAACTGTTCCTCTGTTATTCTGTGCTTTGGGGGACAATATACTGATGAGATATTGAAGTGTCCGTTTCTATCTCGGATATTTACCGTGGCAGCTTGGATATGGTCTGTTTGGAACTGAGCAAGCTCATGGTGTTCTATTGAGGATCGAATAATGATCCCTGCTCCTCCGTGTGCAGTTCCATCAGGATGGTTTGTTGTGTAAATGTTGTAATTTCTTATATTTATTTGACTATTGTTAGTGAAATGGGTCTCAGATATAAGTAATATATCTAGGTCATGCATTTTTAACAACATTTCAACCTCAATTTTGTTGGGAGTTAGACCATTTGCGTTCCAAGTGGCTATTTTTAGTTTGTTTAGCACTTGGACAGTTTATTGACCAGTGTTGTCAAGAGCCCTAACATGGTGCTCATTTGTTGTAAGATTATATCTATTTTTTGAGATTGTTTGATAAATATTTCCTCTATTCTTGTATATGATAGTTGTTGATAAGTTTCTTGCTCGTTTTGAGGGTTGGAAGATTGATCTGTTTGTTTGTTTTTGAGGACTTCGCTATACTTTTTTGATGTTTGAGTATCGTTGGGGCTATGGGTTGAGTTCACTTCTGTTCCTTTGTTGAGTACAATGGTGGGAAATTCAGATGGATTTCTTTTCCTTCTTGAGTATGTACGCTTCTGTGTTTTTCTGGCCAGTATCTCTTTAAAGACCTCACATCCTTTATAATTTGAAGGATGAGGACCGTGGCAAAGAGCACATGTAGCTGGTGTAGAGCGGTCAACCTTGGGGCAGTTTTTGGTCAGATGTGATTCTGAACATTTAAGACAACGGGCCGGTCTCATACAGTAATTTTTGGTGTGACCATACTGTTGACACCTTTGACATTGGACAATGGTGTTCTTTTTTTTTGGATCTTCCACGATAACAGCTTGGTGATAAATGTATCTTATTTGCTTGGCAGATTTGTTATTAGGTCCTGATTGGAGATTTACAAAGAAAGTTGAAGTAGGCTTTTTATCCGGCCCAAATCTGGCATTGATGATTTCCCCAAGTACAACATTTCCGGTATCTTCAAAGGCGTCTTTTATGTCTTGATGAGGAGTTGTATGGTGTAAATTCTTAACAACCAGCCTGCAGTTTCTTTCTTCTTTACTATTAAAAGTATGGCCAATAAGTCCTTTCTCTCTAATAGCTGATATAAGCTTTTTGTAGACATCTGTATCTTCACTTAAGATTCTCATTTGGTTTTTGTTTACAATCTTGTATTTAAATGTTTCCCTAGCAGCTACTGTCACTAAGAACAAAAGGTTTGAGTTTTTGTTAAAAAGTTTTTATTTGTTTTGGTAGGTACTCGAGGTATTTTAACATGATTATCATTTATAGTCAAAGTACATCTCATGGTGCTTCCAATAAGCCCAAACACGACTAGGATACATACTACATTGTTTTATTTTAGAGTTCCAGTGCCTACCTTCCGGCTTCATCATCAGATCAGTTCGATGGTGCCGTTTTCATCAGTACAGTTTACAGTTTTTGCTTCATTATAGTCGGTTAACTATTCGAGATATCTTATGCCCGTGACATAGGTACTTAGCATTTAGGAGTTCTAGTGGCCACCTGTGGTCTTCTTCATCAGTTCCACTTCAACAAATTATACTTTCTGAGTGCAAATGATTGCATTGTTGATGAAAATACCAAAATCGATATATGTTTGCCTATAATATTTGAGGAGTTCCCTCGATTTCTCTAGGATTCCATAATCATAGCCTGACCTGATGACTATGGGACCAACTAGGAAGTATATCCTTTCAAATAAAAGAAGAATTTTTGAAATCGGTTCAGGCCTCTTGGAGTAATCGGTGAACATGCATAAAAAAAAAAGAATCCGACGAATTGAGAACCTCCTCCTTTTTTCTAAAGGGGACTATATTTCTTGTCACCACAATTTTTATTTGTCATCAAGTTTTATCACCTAATAAATAGATCTGTGAATATAAACTTCATTCTTATAATAATAGTATTATTACTTAAATAATAGCTTTGTGCTCAGAATGGTAGATCTGTCACCAAATAAATCGAATATCGATCCCTGACTGCGACTCCTTTCTTCAGTTATTAAAATAATAGTATTCGTTATTTAATAAATCAATTTATAATTTTAATGAAAATATGTTCATCGTATCAAAAGGCGGAAACAAATTGCGCTTTTAAAAATTGACCAATCCGGTTGAGGCCGTATCGATTTTTAAAAGCGCGATGGGTCGTAGGGGGATGATAGATGGGATGCACCTATTCTATATTAAAACGAATGTCAACATTAAAATAACAAATTATGGTCAATGAAGCGGTCCAAGAGCGAGCGAAGCGAGCTCGGGAGCTTAGGGCACCCCGTCACGGACAGGTTGGTTCGAAGGAGATCTCGTTCTAGATCTCCTTCGTGTTAGGTTACTTTAGACCCTGCATTCAGAAATAGGAGTGCCGTCGACTCTGTTGCATATACACTAATCTAACTTGCACCTATTCTATATTTTTTTATATCGAAATTTTCTAGTGACATAATATATGATTTATTGGTGATCTCTTTAAATTAGTTTGCTTAAGACGGTACCCTGACCAAACAATCGGCATGAGATATCAGCATTCCTATTGGTCTAGCGGCACTGGTGGCGCATGAATTACAGTAGTGAATACGCCCAGATTTTAGAATAAAATCTTTATAAAATCGAAATTAGGTCTTTTGATGAAAAAAATTTACAAAAATGTTCGTTATTAAATTGTCTATCCATTAGTGTTAGTACAAAAAATAATTAATAAACACTTTACGAGGAGATGCATAATATCAATAATTATTTCTAATTTTTATGTTTTTTTGTAAGGAGATTTGTGAAATATATACAACATTTAAAAAAAAACTAAATCAACCGTTTTAGAATCAATATTATGTAGAAATTTAATGTATTTTTATTAATTGATATTTCTTTTTAAATAACGAGTAGATAGCTCCTAAAAACAGCACAAAAAATGGCTTACGCGGCGTTTTGCTCGGGGTACCGCCTTAAATACTCATCATGACAAACCTATTATAATACAAACAAAAACATTTATTTGGTACAAGACCCTGATATCTCCATGATTTCAGGTGATTTATTGCTGAATTGATTTTATATTGTTTGGTGACTACATTTTGGTGACAAATCTACTATTTTGCGGGCAAAACCTATTATTTAGGAAACACAAAACTAATTAAATTGGCGATAGCTTAAATTATACCCATTTCTAAATAGCGGCCGGAGTCCAGACTGAACTTCTGCCCGGTTGAGGGCAATAGGCTCGCAATAGGCTATTAAGACGACGACTAACGCCAACGACCTTGAGGGAACAAAACGCGCCCTCGTTTCTCACCCGCGCGACCCGAAATTTTGTATTTATTTTGTATTCTCAAGGGAATCCCTTGAGTAGCTGATTTTAAAATGAGAATCACGTCTAAACGGCTAGTCGTAATTTATTGGAAAAATATATGTTATTTTAGACCATTTTTAGGGTTCCGTAGCCAAATGGCAAAAAACGGAACCCTTATAGATTCGTCATGTCTGTCTGTCTGTCTGTCTGTCTGTCTGTCTGTCTGTCCGTCCGTATGTCACAGCCACTTTATGCCGAAACTATAAGAACTATGCTGTTGAAACTTGGTAAGTAAATGTATTCTGTGAACCGCATTAAGATTTTCACACAAAAATAAAAATAAAACAATAAATTTTGGGGGTTCCCATACTTGAAACTAAAACTAAAAATATTTTTTTTCATCAGACCCATACGTGTGGGGTATCTATGGATAGGTCTTCAAAAATGATATTGAGGTTTCTAATATCATTTTTTTCTAAACTGAATAGTTTGCGCTAGAGACTCTGTCAAAGTGGTAAAATGTGTGTCCCCCCCCCTGTAACTTCTAAAATAAGAGAACGATAAAACTTAAAAAAATATATGATGTACATTACTATGTAAACTACCAGCGAAAATTGGTTTGAACGAGATCTAGTAAGGAGTTTTTTTTTAATACGTCATAAATAGTTAACCGCAATTTACCAAGTACGGAACCCTTCGTGCGCGAGTCCGACTCGAACTTGGCCGGTTTTTTTAATAATTTCATCTGAGCAAAATTTGAGTTTTATTCGTATAACATAGTGTAATTAATTTGTAAAGTTATGTCTAAAACGGACAAAAACACGACAATCACAACAAAACCGCTGGGCGTATTTTAATGAAATCGATACCATATCAAAGACAATTTAATTATCTACATTTTGATCTGAAGTTTTTTTTTAAAGTCTTAGAATAATAAGGAAAGTACAAAAAACTACTTAATTTTGGGTCGCGCGGGTGTGAAACAAGGGCGCGTTTTGTTCCCTCAAGGTCGATGGCGTTAGTCGTCGTCTTAAATGGGACTTAACTTAACTGGAAAAAAGTGGGAGTGCTAGGTGTACTTCTGCCTAGCCCTAGCTCTTCGTGATTCTCGATTTGAACTGCATCTTTTTAACCCCAAAAGGAAGAGGTTATCAATTCAACTGTATTTTTTTATGTGTGTTACCTCAGAAATTTTTATTAAGTGAACTGATTTTGATGATTCTTTTTATTTGAAAGCTGGTGCCTGTCATGTGGTCCCATTTAAACTTTTTTCAAGATCTGATAAAGGACTTGGGAGATATACAAGAGAAATCTTCAATAAATGAAGGCAAATCACTCGGGTAAATAAGAAGGGTAAATGTTCGTTTGGTAGGCGTGTAGGCATTTTGATATCAACAAAAAAATGTCAGCAAACATTGCATTTTATTAACGTAAGAAGTATAGGCCTATACCTAAATATCTTATTTGGTGTCAATACTAATTATGTCTTTTGAACATGAATTTGATAACACAACGAACAACAAACCCGTCATGTCTGATGTCACGTGTTCCCATAAGTTAGCTCTAGCACAACATGTTTCTGTTCGACGATTAATCATGCTATTCAGTGCGTTAAACCCCTTTGATGTGTCAGGTCTGCCACCCGATTTGTCTTCCTACGCCTACTAACAGCATCTTGCAATGCAAACATGTGGTTACAAATAATTTAGTCGTAGTAAAACTAGTCTATTTTTTTGGTGCAGACGTTAACGGATCAGAATCGAATGGTCAGAGCCGCTCAGAGGACAATTTCCGAATATGAAGCCTTTTTTGTTTACATGGGAAAATCTTCAAAAAGTTCCTGGACTTTTGAGGAACAGACTAGGAAGTTTGGGGGACCTCTTAAGGCCAAATCAGAACACGCTCTATGCTGCACCCGATAGGAAACATCCAAGGGAGACTGAAAAAGCGTATCCTCATTTAATTTCCGTATGTTGAAAAAAAGTACGGTCAACATAAAATTATAGCAATTTTTCACACAAAAGTAGCAGCTTTCATAAACAAAATAAAAGCTGCATTGATAAGCGTACCCTTTTGCCATAAAACAAAAACGGCAGCACGCTTGCACTATCCAGTTGACTAAAAAATCCGTCGCCAGTAATCCACTAATAAATGTTGCCTATAGGAAAATGTTGCGACAACGACGTAAATGCAATTACTGCCACTTGTTGCATCGCTTCGTGGCTTAAATTGCGTTTTGTTCTCGCTGCGATGGAGTTAAGTGTTAAAAAAAAACAAAAACAATGCTTAAAAGTGACACGCGGTCATGAAGATTGACAGTACCTATCAAAAGAATTGCCTTTACCGTTGTAAACTGGATTGAGCTTTTTGTATGCAGCAACAGGAGATTATACCAATTTTACGGGCTGCCCCGATTTATTTTTTTGGCCTGCGGCTGAAGTGTAAATGGAGTTTTAGTTGAAGTTTTGGTTTCGGATGGTGGTGATTGGATCGCTTTTATATTACCGCTATCGACATTTGATTGCTCAAGGAAAAATTAAATTAAAATTTCCCAGAAGCTAAGTAAGTAAGAGATTCACCGAGTTTCATGCAGGTCTAGATCAGAAGAACTTTCCCTCATAACTCAAATACCCTGAAAATGGGTTTGACTTACACGATGAATCAGTTTACTTTATCTTTCCTTGAAGTCTTACCTGAACTCAAAACAAAATTTCCCAAAAGTTATGAATGAGACCTTGATATTATTTCAACGAAAGAAGAGTGACACAAACCAACAAAGCTTTCAAATTCGATACTTTGACAAATACTTGAGTTCTCACGACCGCCTTCAGCCGTTTATTTTACTTTCCGTTACGTTTCGAATTACAAAAGAATATCTCCAATAGATTGTTTACTGTGTTAACAGAAATAGCCTTGGTACAAACATTTCCTCAGCTCGATATATTTAGAGAGAACAGTTTTATTTTATTTTATTTGTTATAGGCTCGCGTTTGACCACTATCTACTCCTGAGAGATCTTCTCATGTAAGGGACGAGATGTTGCTTTATGAAAAGGTTACCTACGTGAGGATTAGAAGATATGATAGGTACAGGGTGCCTAGCTAAACGAGGGTCATATTGAAGGACTTATTAGTATTCAGTTCTCGTTCTATATTTTGTATGACCTACATAAACATACATAAACTCACGCCTTTTTCCCATGGGAGTAGGCAGAAACTACAGAACGCCACCTGCTACGATCCTTACATACTTCTTTTGCTTCACACACATTCATACATCTAGTCATACACACACGCCGGTTATGGGTACTGCGCACTTGGCCTTTCTGAAGAACATCACCTATAAGGTCTATGTATGTCTTTCTAGGGCGTCCCCTCCCGGCGTTTCCATTCACGTCTGCCTTTTCTTACGTTGTATGACCTATTCATTTATAATACGGAACGAGAATCGAATACCTTATTACTTGACTAAATAGCTCTATGAAATATTGTCATGCTAATCCCATGTTGGTTACCTTTTTTTGCATGGTGATATTTAGTAATGCATGGAATAAAGCATACTGCGCTACCACGGGGAGATAACGCAGTTGTGTGGGACTTCAACCCACTAAAACTCCACAGTGTCCTCCTGTGTGAGGGAACACGGGCATGCGTTAGTACTCACCGCGATCCCGCCGCGGCTGTCCGTTACCGGACCCTCCTTTGGGATGTACCCCCATCACCGGCGCACCATAGCACATTGCACGCCGTGACCACCCCAGTGACCAAACCTGCACATGGGCGCCAGGCGACGCCGTGTATGGCGCCCTTGGTCCCACTGTGACGGGTCAGGTCAGCGGCCCCGCCAACTACCACTTTTCGGCGGCAGGTGATAGGTCCCTTGCCAGCAGTCCCACCGCGTCCGCCAGCACACGGTGGCGACCCTGTCCAGGCCGCGGAAGGTAGGGAGAGTGGCGCACCGCAATACTCCTCAACCACAGTGACCTCCAACCCACAGCCGCTCTATACGATATCGTGGCCCGTCTCATTTGGGATGTCGTCTGTTACCACGAGGCATCACAAACTACTTGTTGGCTGATACTTCGGGGGCTTAATCGTCAAAAGCCCTGACAAGTGCCCCGTCATTGGGTTCCTCTTCGCTCCGAGCCTCGTCAATGGGGGAACCCACCGGGGTTCCAAGTGACCTAAAAGCGGTTCTTTTGGTATGTCCTTACAATCTCTTGAACCACGCAAATGTATAAGTCTTTGGAGCCCAACGTGGGGCCAGTTAGACACCTTTGCCGTGTGGTTTAACTGGACTTTTGAAATATGAAGAGAAACACATCGTATTACTTCTTGTGATATTAGCTACTCAATCAAATGACAGTCAGGTTGCTCCTACACTGGGCCTCTATGTGACAGCATGGCATGCAACGTGGGCCGGTGTGCCACCTTTTAGAATTCACTAGTCTCTTGTGGAATTATTAAGGGAGCAGATACATACCTTACTGCTTTAATCAAAGATCAGTTACCAGTTATAACCACAAATATTTTATATTTTATTTTCTTAGCGTTTTACCTAGAAATACATATTTACGGTGCCTTTATGTCCCTCGTTTAACCAGTCAAACTGTGTAAATACTTAGTTAAGTCTAAATTGCCTAGCGTGCGGTTGTCTTCATTTAATTACTTCTATCATTAATCTACCCAACATCGGCTGCTACTGGAAACTACAGACCCCCAAGAGAGCCCTCCGTAATTTCCATTTTATTGTGAAGCTTTAAAATTAATTAAAGCAGATGTATTATAACAGTGAAATCTTTTTTGTATTCAATAACGGTGGTTTTATTAAGCCGTTAAAATTCCTACACAATCATATACAAGTATGTTAAAAAAAGAAAAAATAAAATAAAGTGAAACTGAGAAAATACAATGTTTGTTGTCCATAAAGCTACTTTTTGTGTCAAAGAGGATTTAGTGTTACAATATTTTAAGAATACAGTTAACACAGAAAAACTGTAAGAGTAATACGTCTGCTCTTCATTTACTACTTGAAGTACTTAGTCAATGAAACAGTAAAGTGTGTCTTTTTTAATCTGAAATACCATTACCAATAATTATCTCGGTGATTTATGTATTAAGTTGAATTCGCAAGGAGCCTGAAGATGTCTTTTGTGAAATAAATATCTCTAAAATCACTTCGTTTTCACTTCACTATAAACTTTTAAATAACAGTGTACAACAATGTATACCTCTTGATCGAAATGATTGATTGAGGTGGGCTAAATAAAATACTGGAAATTTTATTTACAAAAGCTCTCTAAAATATAGGTGGAGTTGTCAAAACTGCCAACCTCTAGAAGAATAAAAACAAACGACGGTTGACCTCCGTGAGCTACAAACAAAAACTAATAAAACCTCCGCTGAGCTTGACATACCTAACGAGTTTGTGCAGTATCTTAAAATGTACTGTACAAACTCTGTCAACTTTAATACAGCAAAATGGAACCGACTTAAATGTTTAATAAGATGTCTTGATAATTGCAGAAACTTTGTAAGCTTGGATTGTGGTTTCTTATTAGAATTAAGTGTTTCTCGCTGGGGGCTTGATACATTTTAAATATAGGTACTTGCAAAATCTCGAGTCAGACTTGTGAGCTTTGAATAATTTCCACGCATTAATTTGCAAAATTGGGTGAGATTGTGACGAAAGAAAATGTCCTGTTGTGACAACGATAAACCCGGTTTAGATGAGTTGATTCCTTGCTAATATAAAATATGTTTTTTTTTGTTTCAGGTAAGACAATGGATTTCACCTAAAATAACTACAGTAAGTATGACTATAGTGTATATTAAATATACAAAATTTTAATCAAAAGATTCATTGTGTGATGAACAAAGTGCTACAAAAAAAAACTATACGAACGTAAATAGCGTAAAAGTAAAGGGAAGAGAAGAATTTTAAGTGCTCCAAACATCCTCATCTTTTCTCATTAAATGCATTGAGTATTATTCAATTTGGATTCTTTCATGGCTATCACAATAACGCATAGAACTGTAAATAACGTAAGAGCACTCAAAGTGAAAATTTCGAGCGACATTGTTTTTTTAAAGCTTCATCTATCTACTTTATACGAGTTTCAGTTCAGATTGGATGGCAGGCATTGCTGAAGTTATTTGTTGATATGAAGCTGAAGTTGTTTGTTGGTTTTTCGTTGAATATAATTTTATTGCAGCTGAATTTATAATCATAATTATTGCGTTGCTAAAAGTATCATCAGTTTTGAGTATCATTTAAGCTTTTGACAAAAATATAGTGCTGCAGGGGTTGTAATCGCGCGATATTGCAAAACTTTGTCATATACTAGCTTTTGCCCACGGCTTCTCCCGCCTTAAAAGTATTTTAGTATCTTACGGGATCAAATATACAGAGTTTTTCGGAACACATAAATAATGTGCTATTCCAAACTATAATCTCTCTCACGTGATTGAGCAACAAACATCCATCCATCCAAACTTTCTCATTTATAATATTAGTAGGAAGTAGCATTGCGGAGATGGCAGAAATCTTTTGCATCGTTACAGCCGATACGAGTCGTGGGACGTTTGTATCCCCGTGAATATACAGCTTCAACCGTGACATTCGGTATTTCATTATGTCAAAACATTGGTAATGTGGAACAAATTAGAATTTCGTTTGATATACCTTCCTACCTAGATTGTAGAACGAGTGACATCTCGATACACAAGTTAATTAAGCGGAGAGGAACGGCTCAACAAGCGTCGGATCGATCATAAACGTCTGAAGTGCTAATACCGTGTACCAACCGTATTATTTGGATGTGTGATTTCGGAGAAAATAGATTAACGAGCTTGTAGAGAAGGAATAGCATGACAGAAGGCTAAGAAAATAGAGGAGTTTTCATTAAATATTTTACTCGTGACATGTACGAGCATCGCCACATGATATGTATTGTTTTAGTTTTGATCTGAACAAGCATTTGCTAATACGCCGATTACTTGTGTACATTCGCTGACTAGGCTATCGCACCGACCACTAGTAACCTACTTGATGTATTATATATTTGCTTATGCCCGTTCATTTTTGTTCCGGCTCGAAGGACCAAAAATGTACGGGTATTAGCTCCGTACACTGATATGTAGTATTTAGGTGGACGAATCCCACGGGACGTGTACAGGAAATAAAATCAATGTAATGTGTCAGTAAATGATTGACAGTTTATTAGTAAAAAGAAATAAATATGTAATACATAACAGTGATTTTATTTCCGGTATACATACGAAGTTCATACGCATAAAGACACAATAACAACATACATTTTAGTAGCCATTTAGCGGCAAAACATTCATTATACGATTACCTACCGAAGCTTCCATTATTAGGTACCTACCTCATTTTCCACTGTTAAACTAATGCTCACATTTATCACTTGTGACCTTTTGTCCGGTCAGCGCACGATCATAATGCCGGTCACAATAGAATAGATTCTGTTTTGGTCACATTTAATGGCGATTCTATGTCTGACGGCCTAACACAGTATGGGAGGTCTGTTTCAATTTATAGAATTTTAAGGCTGTGTTCATATGGCGTACTATATTTTTAACACTAGATGTGCAATGTGATATATAAGTTGGGATCAAACGACAACTGCTCACTTTTTATAGGTTAATAACAAATCCTGTTATATACTACTGTCTAGTATAAATGTGGGAGCCTGTATGTTGCCTGTGTATTGGCTGAATGGATTTGGATAAGGAGACGGTGTCCTGGACTTAGACGTAGGCACATTATTCTGGAAGCATCCTTCTCCATCTCCTTGGTATATCTTCTGAATATCACGCGAGCAAAGCTGCAGGCAGAAGCTACATACTGCTGTATAAAACGTTCCGTGAAATACTGTGAGATCCCAACATTATACTGTAAAATAAATTGCAGTACAAATCTAAAACGCCCCGTGAGTTTTGCCTTACGGATTAGAATGTGAAGACTTTAACGGATAAGAATCGATAAAGTCACATGGAGCAAGGTGGTATGGTTTTGAATGGACATATTGACAATAGGTATTTAGTAGTCATTACAGTATACGTGTACCTATGTAATGGTGCGTAGGGGTTATTTACGTCGTTGGCTTGCGGTGAGCATTGCTTAGACCAATGGATATTAAGCCGTGTGGTGTAGCTAATAGAATATCAATGTACAATAGTAATATTTAGTATGATTAGTTTTACAATAAAAGTTAAAGGGAAAAATCTTGATTAATAATTATAACATACAATTTTGAGTCGAGTGGACAAAACTGAATATAGAGTATATTTTCCTGTTAATTCCACTGTGAGAAATCGGCTATGGGAAAGGTGAGAGTGGAAAGTTAGAACCATCCTAAAAATTCGGCACGGGAAAATCGGGTGGCTGCTTCCTACCCCACATGGTTCACTTTATTATCTAATAGTGTTGATTTCTTTGAACTGACATATAAATCGAATCCACAAATAAATTCACTGAACATTATCTCTATTCAGAGCTCTATGGATTGGAATTGGTATAATGAAAAAACCCGGTAAAGTGACGATTCCGTTTCAGAAAAAAACGATTCAACGCAAGTCCAGTAATGGATTTATTACGAGAAAAAGGAAGATTTTCTATCGGTCACAAGGATTAAATTACTTTGAGGGTATCGGATCAAACGCGGTTTCACTGTGAATGCATATGAGCGATTCCCCTATTAAATTATGCGTGTTTCAAAATCAAAATTAAAATCATTTTTTTTATTTCATATAGGCCTACATGGGCACTTATAAAACGTCGACAATAGGTGCACGGTTCGGGTTGGTCGTTTCCTATGGAGAAGAACCGGCAAGAAACTCCATGGTTACTCTTTTAAAAAAATGGTTTGGTTTTACAATACTTCCTTGTTACAGCATTAGTACTTAGATATGTGGGGACAACGTAGGCCCGACAATAAGTCGTAAGAAAAAAAAATAAAAAAATATTACTTTATATAAACAAAAGAAAATAAAACGAGTTAAAAAGTTAACAAATGTTAACAAGCATCTAGAAGGCCTACAATGTTTACACATTTACAAAACAATCGGTAATGGAATCTATACAAAAGTAAAATAAAAAAAAAGACTAAATCTAACATGTGGCACAAATATTGTTATCAGTGCTGTAACTATTCTTAGCAAAGGGCTATGAAGATGATTGAAAACCATTGTAAAAAGACTAATTAAAAGAAGGAAAAAAAACAAAGAATTAATGAGATTGAGAATAGTTAGAGACAGCCACATATTTGAATCCCTTCTTCCCTGGAGAGGTTACGGGGTCCCAATCATATATTTTCTTTGCTACGGAACCCAAAATGTACGAAGTCCGACACGCACTTTGCCAGTTTTTATTTGCTTTTCATGATTTGCGTTCTTTCTGGTACACCTTGTATGTCTGTACATCCTACCTAAATAATCTTGTGTGAATAAACATATCTTATTTCACAGCTTGTGCAGTTGAGTTAGCTCATGAAACTTTCGCGATGTCGTTTATGGCTCGGATAAGTTTTGCTAAAATGATGGAAGTTAAGCTAGAATTGTGTACGACAATCGTCTAACTCTGAGCTTCTTAGTATTAAGCTTTATTCTTTTGAAGTGCATATAGTACTTATTTACAGACTGGGTATAAGTAGCTGCATATTTTAATTAAATATTTTAGTAGTTTCCAGAATTTCAAAGTAATTGGAGACAAAAAATCATGTTATTTGATAAACACTAACAACCAATACAGAATTCGATGCCCATTTCTACGTAAAACATACCTTTCAATAATTTTGTCTGGTGTTGTTAAATATCAATCATTGTGCCCTATTAAGAATAATTGAACGAGTTATGAACTAAAATAAAGCTTACAGCCTTGTATAAGATTCGATAACCATTTGTGATGACTATCATTTTAGAGGCAGAATGCAAACATAACTAACCTTGTTTAGCCCAGGAAATAAAGACATTTTCTGCGAAAAAAATCCTAGTTAAGTACTTTTACCTGTATTATGCTCATTATGGTAGTACTATTGTTGCCTGACAAGTACATAAAACGCCCAGTGGAGCAAACAAAATGGGCTGTCAAAGGGCCCAAACTCAGTTTTTTATTAACGTCAAGTTTTGATTTTACTGCAATTTGTGCGTATGGCAAGTTTATTCCTTTTTAAGGTTCCGTAGCCAAATGGCAAAAAACGGAACCCTTATAGATTCGTCATGTTTGTCTGTCTGTCTGTCTGTCTTTGTGTCTGTCCGTCCGTATGTCACAGCCACTTTTTTTCGAAACTATAGGAACTATGCTGCTGAAACTTGGTAAGTAGATGTATTCTGTGAACCGCATTAAGATTTTTACACAAAAATGGAAGAAAAGCTCTAAATTTTGGGGGTCCCCATACTTGAAACTGAAACTAAAAAAAAAAATTTCATCAAACCAATACGTGTTGGGTATCTATGGATAGGTCTTCAAAAATGATATTGAGGTTTTTAATATATTTATTTTCTAAACTGAATAGTTTGCGCGAGAGACAATTTCAAAGTGGTAAAATGTGTGCCAGGGGGGGGCCTGTAACTTCTAAAATAAGAGAATGATAAAACTAAAAAAGATATATGATGTACATTACCATGTAAACTTCCACCGAAAATTGATAATCTCTGAAACTCTTGATCCGGTTACATAAAATCTTACACTGACGGCTTCAATATCGTTAAGTATTAATTGCATTGGATATGCTTTTCTAACCGACTTCAAAAAAATTAGGAGGTTCTCAATACGTCGGAATCTTCAGTCCCCGATTACTCAAAATCGACTGGAACGATTTGAAAAACTCTTCTTTTGTTTTAAAGGGTATTATACTTCATAGGTGGTTCCATAGTCATCAGGTCAGGATCTGATGATGAGATCCTAGAGAAATCGAGGGAACTCCTCAAATATTATAGGCATACATTTAGCGATTTTAGTATTTTCATCAACAATGCAATCGTTTGCACTCAGAAAGTATTATTTGATGAAGTGAAACTGATGATGAAGAAGACCACAGATGGTCACTGGAACTAATTAATGCCAAGTATGTCACGGGTATAAGATGAATAGTTAACCGACTATGATGAAGCAAACACTTATATCAGTTGTGTTGTGCCTGTGTCGAATAAATATATTTCTATTCTATTCTTATAAATAAAACTAACTGATAACAACTGATCTGATGATGAAGCCGGAAGGTAGTCACTGGAACTCCGAAATATAACAACGTATCCTAGTCGTGTTTGGGATTATTGGAATCGACATGAGATTTACGAGTGCTGACTCGTAGTCACACCAGATTATCACACCAGTATGACAAACAGGAATATTTTTCTCGTTTGTCACACCACTGATTTTTCCACACCATTTATTCCTAACTAGTGCTGTCCTAGTTATACTAAAGGGTTTTTCAACCTTACCGATTATCACACCAGTATGACACATTGGATTGTTTTTCTTGTTTCGTTTTTTTTTTCAATACTTATGGGCGGTTAGATGTTGAAATGAAATAAAATAAGCTGTGTGTAAGGTATTAACAAAATTCTTTTTTATATGAAAGGCTTACTTGTGCCATTAAGTGTGGAATATGATATGACATCGTTCAAATGCCCGCCTCGGCTATTTACAGTGGCACGGATCCGAGTGGTCCAGTTTGAATTGAATAATTATTTAATATTATTATTTAAATATTATTTTAACTGAATAATAAATTATTAACAGTATTATTCAATCAAAAGGAAATTGATATCGAAAACAACAAGGGTTGACCAAGTTTTTTAATTCGCCCATGTCCCCCAAAAATCTACCCGCGCCAATTGAAAAACCCTTTACTTAGTTATAAAAAATGGTTTTTGGTTTGGTTTTTCAAATGGCGCGGATAGATTTTTGGGGGGCGCGGGCGAATTAAAAACCTTCAAATTTCGTTTTTAACGCAATGTTTCAAGGAATGTTCCAATGATATTTCACCATTTAAAACTTTTTAATTGACAGAAAATGATAAAATTATCTTTATCATTTTGGTCGACCCTTCTTTGTTTTTCGATTTCAATTTCCGTTTGATTGAATAATATTTAAGTACAAAAAAATATTAATTATTATACATACACCACTCACACACACGGATACACACATACATGCACACTCACACACATACGCACTATCCACACACACCATCACTCATTCGTATTAGTTGGTTCTGTGTACTCATTCGTATAACGTCTATTTAAATCGATGTAATGGGGGGGCCTGGAGTTCTGAAATACAGGCCTAGGCTTAGTTTAGACTCCAGATGCCACAAATTTCAACTTTTTTTTAAATATCTAACAACGTAAATAGTTATGATATAGATGTAATTTGTGGTGATGAATAATCGTTTTTTTTATTATTATTACTTACCACAAAATATGATGTATAATTCCATTTGTATTAGTTTTATTTGGTTTTTCCAAAGAAATGAAAACACTTTGTACCTTATATGAATAAGTTGGCAGAAATATAACTAAAAGTAGAAAAAAAAAAAAAAGAAAAACGCCGATCAGTAGATCGACTTTATTAGAATGTATAGGTACTGCACTAGCAATTATCGTATACATGGTGTGGAAAAATCAGTGGTGTGACAAACGAGAAAAACATTCCTGTTTGTCATACTGGTGTGATAATCTGGTGTGACTACGAGTCAGCACTCAATTTTTCAACTCGCCATGTTCAGGAACTTTACGATGAGAGTTGCAGACAGACAAACAAACGAAACTAGTTAGTTTTCTCTACAAAACTACTAGCCTAGTTGTGAAGTTTTCTGCCCTAACAGATGTGTTTGGGCATAATTCACACTGGCGTTCAAAACAAAAGTACCACACTTTTGAAACTGCAATTCCTTCTAAACTATAGAAGTCAGAGTTTTGAAACGAAAAACGTTTTATAGAAAATTTAATTTACTTCCTTTGAAATTTTATTTTATTATACATTATTAACGTTTTTAACTTGAAAAAATAAAAAATAACCATTCATTCATCACCAGCACTCAGATTTACTTTAGCTATAAATGATTTTCATGTTAATTGGAGGTATCTAACAAAACAATTTTTTTTGTAACAAAAATCAAACCATGATTTTTTGTATAAAAGTTTTTATCCTAGAAAATGTTCGGTCACTGTGGGTAGGTTAAAATAGTGAATACGCAGTAAAAAGCTAGTAACGATATGAATCACATAGTGTTACTATAAGTTAAAATTTTTGTTATTCAAAAGTGTTCGCTTAATGGCATAATAGAAATAAAGAATTTTGTCTTTGAATTTTAATTCAGGCATAATATCACATAATTCTGAATGCCACCTATTTGAATTACCTCTTCCTTACAAATAATATCTATGAGTTCTCCATATTTGCGTTGCGCTCATATTTGAACGACAAATATCTTTGCGTTCTCATTTAGAGCTGTTTCATATTATAATTTATATGCCAAAGCTTTGAATGAATTATTTGCTGTCCTCATACAATTTATTGTGGCGTAAATGAGATTTATTTTGTTTAGGGTAGAGTGGTAGCCAATGAACCGCGTGTACCGTATGAACCATACTACCTACAGGCAATACGCGATGTTGCTAGCTCGTGCAAAAAACGTATAACGACTTGCTTGCCTTGCCATGCAGTTTGATCTAGTCGCCGGCAACCAGACGCCACAAACGCATATGTGCGCCTCGTCCTTGTGTTTTGTTTATCAAAAAGGACGAAAAAATCGTTAGTTTATTTTTGTAATTACTTTATTATTTTAACTCTTATTAAACTATGAGTGAATTGTATGTGTAATGTGGGTCCTTGCGCTTGTATGAGACTACTTTTTGGAATTACTTCTCAACAGTTATTGTGTAAAACATTACCTGAAATTTCCTAAGAGGGGATGGGTACGCAGTGAGTCACTTAGATTGGGTGAGCAATGAACCACGGTTCATTGTGTACTACATCTAATTGCTTTACCTTATGCTATTATGTAGTTATGGATTTTTCACATAGAAACAGGTGGGGAGTATTATTCCAGTCAACCTCTGATTGTTGATGTGAGTATCATTAAGTACTACTTCTTTATTTCAGCATGGGCCGAAACACATTAGGGCAAACCCGTAAAAAGGTTTATCACACAGCAGCAGCTATTCAAATAGGAATAGACAAACATTTGTCGGGGCTGATGAAGCAGCCAATCTCCCTATCCAACACTGCGAAGATACATTAAAAAATACCGAAAAAATCCGTCATGGAGCCCGTAATGCGGCAATTTGATCGAACAAACTTTAATGATGGACAAGAAGACTGCATCAAGAAGTTTTTATTTGATTGTGCACATACATTCTATGACCTAACTTCTAAAGACTGTCGCAGAATTACCTACCAAATGGCAGTTATTAATAAAATTTAAAAGCCGCCATCGTGGAAAGTCCATGACATGGCAGGCCGAGATTGGATGAGGGGATTTAGGCCAAGACAATCTGAATTGTCATTGAAAAAACTGGAGGCTTGTAGTATGGCAAAAGCTACAGCATTTAATCAAAAGAACGTAGAAACAATTTACGACAACCTGAAAGAAGTTTTAAGTCGCTTTCCATCTTTTGCTAGAAGTCGAATACATAATCTTGACGAAACCTCTACCACAACTGTGCAACGACCCCATAAAGTTCTGGCAGCTAAAGGACGCAGTGTCTGTAACCAAGATTCCACGTTCCCCACATGTGACTACATGTGGGGAACGTGGAATCTTGGTTACAACTTGCTGTATTCTAAATGCGATTGGCCAGGCATTACCACCAGCTATGATGTTTCCAAGAAAACTATAAGGCACACCAGGGACACTTGGGTTAGCCGCACCTAGCGGTTGGATGATCACAGTATCATTTGTTATTTAAAATCAACTTAAAACAAACATTAATCGGTTTATCTATTACTTTGATTCATTGTGTACCACCTGGTTCATTTAGTCCCACCCCCCCGGTTCATCGTGTACCCTTGCTGGTACACTATGAACCATTTACCTTGTTTTAAAAAAACCTGTATTAATCAGGCAATAGGAAATATTTTCCAAAATTTTGAATGCAATATGGTAGCGTATTAAATTACCTACGTGGTGAGATAAAAATATTTTCTTTGACTGCAATAACCACTGAGCTAGAGCTCTTCAAATTTTTGGTGGTTCATTGGCTACCACTCTACCCTATATCTTCGTATAAGGAAATGAGTTTCCAAATACTCGAGTCGTTTATACGGGAAATTATTTTCTGTACTGAAAAGTCATGAATATAAACGGGAATATTAATTTTGAATTAAATTATACTTAGATAGAAGAAGTGGCAATCATACCACCATTTTATACTTTTGATTGGGTAGGAACAGAACTATTTTTACCCGACTGCCGACGGAGAGTAATGTGTTTATCAGTATATGTATGTTTGTTTCTATGTGGCTTTCTAGAGAAACGTATTGACGACTGATTTTGATGATTCTTACGTCAATCGATTCGTTTTTACCTTGCAAATGTCACTGTTTCACAATAGGAAAATAGAAAAATATTGGATTTTGGGCGCCATATTGTGGCGGCCCAAATTTTTTTCTTCCAGACCCATCGTGTATCAAATATATCAAAATAAAGAGTTTCAGGAGGTGATTTTAGAAATATGTAACACTTATATGTTTAAATGTATCTAATTCGAAAAAGAAAATGTTATAAATAAAAAAAGTTAATTCCATAAACCCGACTGCTTAAGGAGTGATTTAAACAGACGATAACAAGAAGAAAATCATTATGTATTCTCCGACTTCAGAGCATGATTTTCTTCTTGTTTACGTCTTTTTAATTCGCTTCTTAAGCAGTCGGGTTTTTAGATTTTTCGAATTACCTTTTTCGAAGCAGCAAGTTCTAAACAGGTAGGTTTTTTAACTTGATGTACCTACAATAAAGCATTTAAATAAAAATAAATAAATAAAAATAAGTGGGTATTAGAGATTAGATTAAAAATCAAGCTGATAAGAATTTATCATAATGACCTATTCCTACTCGTTGAACGTTTAGTAAAAAAATCTAAAAGCTTCTTTACCTGCAACCCTTTTACTATCTCATATAACTATAGTTACGCAATACGTGGCTTCGGTGAGAAAAATTAGATCTGAGCCTGTTCTTAAGGTCAAGATCGTAATGTCAGACAATTTTAAACATTCCAGGATGTTTAGGAGACCTAAATGTCAGTCAATTTTAAACTTCAAGCAATTTTAGACTTTATTAGCTACGTACGTAACAGGTCGTGCCTCGTAAACAACGGTTGGTAACGTGTTCGCAGATCAATCAATTGATCTACACCGCAATAATTTAGATACAAGCCCCTGAATGAGGTCAATGAACTACGATATATTGATCCGAATCGAATAAGTATTATTTGTAGAACATTTGTTCGTTGGAAACCCGTTGAAAAGAGTTTTTATTAATTACGATAAAAATATCTCTCAACTTGTCGAGAACCCACTTCACAGTGGGTAGTTGAAAATGCTTGAACATTCAGTTTATTCTCAGAGAAGACTTCATTACTTGTAAAACTTTTGAGACTGAACGATATAGTTTTAACGGCACGTTTTTATTGAAGTTTCTAAAGTGGTTTAATATTACAAAACATTTTATTAGCAGGTACGACGACATCCAATTTTTTTCTGTGAACAGTAGACGAGTAGGAGATAATTGAAAGTGTTAATTTTTTTAAAGTTGCATCAAACGTATCGTCAAAAAAAAATAACAACAAATCAAACCGACTTCCAAAACAACAAACTACAAAGCGAAAAATAACTTTCTTTTCCGAAGTCGGTGTCTTTTGTACACATTTTTTTCCGTTATTCGACACCGACTTCGAAAAAGAAGGTTATTTTTCGCTTTGTAGTGATTGTTTTGGAAGTCGGTTTGATTTTTAATTAAAAGGTTTTTTTATTTCTCTCTTTTTAGTTTTGGTAGGTACCTCCAATTAACATGAAAATCATTTATAGCCAAAGAACATCTAGGATATATTGTTTTATTTCGTCTTCATCAGTTCCACTTCACCAAATGATAATTTCTGAATGCAATTATATATGCTTATAATATTTGAGGAGTTCCTTCGATTTCTCTAGGATCCCACCATCAGATCCTGGTTTCCTTATCATGGTACCACCCTTGGGATATCTTCTTACCAACAAAAAAATAATCATCAAAATCGGTTCATAAACGACTAAGTTATCCGCGGACACACATAAAAAATATAAATATATATACGCTCGAATTGAGAATCCTCCTCCTTTTAGGTAAGTCGGTTAAACATGAATTCAAAGTTGATGTTTTTAACAAACATTTATTTTGTAACGAAACAGGGGTGGCTGTCGCAGTAGACCCACACGTATTATGCAGGTATATTGTTATGTACCCCAGCCGTGTTTGTGCATTAAATATCTTTTTAAATATTCAGTATTATGCCTCTGCCGCATTGTCTGTTTATTTTGTATAATTTGGTCATAATATTATCTGCATTCGTTCACTTTAGCTGTTGTTGCTATTTTTACAGAACCACACTTTGTTTTCATAGCCCATGGACCAGAATTAGTACAATATCTAAGTAGAAAATTGTATTTATTGAAATTAGATACAAGTAAGTCATACCTACACATATAATTATATGTCAGGGCACTATGTATAATGCCCGTGCATTATGAATCTAGTCAAGTCAAATCGGGCAATGTAATGAATACTGATTTATGAATATTGCTACGTAACGGTTGAGCAATTTGATAATAATATTATGGTCAATGACTTAGTTCAAGAGCGAACAAAGCAAGCTCGGGAGCTTTGGGCTCCCCAACACCGATAGGTAAGGTTCGAAGGAGATTCACTCCACTCACCTTCATTTTAGGTTACTTTAGACCCTGCAGACAGAAATAGGTCGACTTTGTGGCTTATATAGTAATCGTATTTGCCTATTCTATATTAAAACAATTGTCAACATTAAATTAATAAAAAATAACACATCTTTTTATTACCCGGCCCAATAATTAATGGCCAGAAAGCCTGGTCAATTTAATTATTTCAATAGTTTTTATTGCTAATGTTGCTAATGGCCATTTTTCAAATTGCCCGGACATTATGAATAATGCCGTATGAATCACTCGATCCATAACAAATAGGTACATAGTGTCCATTTTTAGGGTTCCGTACCCAAAGGGTATAAACGGGACCCTATTACTGAGACTCTACGATCCGTCTATCTGTCTGCCACCAGACTGTGTCTCATAAACCGTGATAGCAAGGCAGTTGATATTTTCACAGATGAAGTATTTCTGTTGCCGCTATAACAGCAAATACTAAAAACAGAATAAAAAAATATTTAAGTGGTGGCTCCCATACAACAAACGTGATTTTTTTGCCGTTGTTTGCGATACTTGTACGGAACCCTTCGTGCACGATTCGGACTCGCACTTGGCCGTTTTATATATTACAAGCGCAGATGGATCTCTGAACTAGGCCAACCTGGATTTTCCATCATCCACCCTTTCACTTATGTCATTAGCGCATAAGCGGATTTGGGGCCACGTTGCATTTTGGTTTATTTCGTACAAACAACAGCTTAGCGTCGAAAAACCCATTAGGTGTTAGCCAAAAAGCCAATACTTATAGGCAACTACGTAGTAAGCTTCCTATAGGATACAAAACGAATTAAGATCGGGAATGAAAGTACGGCACGTTCTACCACCACCAAACAATACATTTTATAAGCTTATTCTTTACACAGTTTCTCGTCACGTACTTAACTTTTCATGTAAACAAATGGTGCGTGATCCGATTTTTTTCCGTTAGCCCGTTTATTTGTATTTGCGAGAGTGTTGTTTCACGATTACAATTGAACACCGTGAAAAACGTTGGGCAAAAAATTTGGGCGTCGACCCCATTTACATCATTCAGAAAGATGATCGTCTCGCCTCGTGTTACCAAGGGTGGGGTTATGGTAAGGTAAGTTGCCACAACCAAACAAATAAAAACAAGTTCCTATCTATTTTGAAAATCAGGAAATAATGGAGGAATAAGGAGACTGAGAAAACTATTTTGACAACATTAAAAAGTTGTCCCATTATTAAAGTATTTTTCAGAGATCAACGCATTCTCGTTTGTTTGAATGATGCAAGAAAACCAATGAGGAATAAGAAAAGATTATGATAGTGATGATTTTTTGTTAGATCTAGTTATGATTAAACTGGGAGGCAGTCATAACATAAAATTATATGATTTGTTAATCAAAATTCAAAATCGTCCGAACATTTGTAACAACCAATAAAAAACTTTTTTGCAAAAAAATACTACCGACTTCCAAATGAAAAATAACTTAACTCTTGGAAGTCGGTGTCTTACGTAGGTACCATTTTTTTTCGATATGGACACCGACTTCCAAGAGTTAAGTTATTTTTCACTTTGTAGTTTTTCATTTGGAAGTCGGTAGTATTTTTTTGCAAAAAAGTTTTTTATTTTTCCCTTTTTAGTTTTGCCTACCTAGATACGCAAGTTGTTTCCTAAGGTCCCTATAACGCCGAATAGATTACCCGAATAACATGAAACTTGAACATAACCGGTGAAATGAGAGATCTGCGTACCCCTTTAGAGCGTACTGGCGTGATGTTATGTTATGAAATGGTATAAACAATAAACAGACATGCGATTGCAGCAATCCCGAGAGTGTTGCCGTTATTTATTGAAGAGTTCTGTTGTATATCTCCGAAGTTCTTGATCAGACCTTCACCAAATTAAAATGGGACCAATTTCAAAACATACTCTTCCAAAAAAAAAAAAAATTTTCAAAATCGGTCCACAATTGACGGTGTAGAAAAAAAAAAAAAAACAAACATAAAGTCGAACATAGAACCTCCTCCTTTTTGGAAAGTCGGTTAAATAACCAAAAACCTATGTAGGTTACAAATGATAGAGTTTACTGAGAGAAATAAGAAAAAAATTAAAGTTGTTTCAAGAAGTTTTTCAACAGGGCCCGAGGAGGCAATACCAGTTATTAAGACGGTACCCTGACCAAAAAATCGGCATGAGATATGAGCATTACTATTGGTCTAGCGGTACTGGTGGCGCATGAATTACAGTAGTGAATACGCCCAGATTTTAGAATAAAATCTTTATAAAATCGAATTTTTGTCTTTTGAAAAAAAAAATACTACAAAAATGTTCGTTATTAAATTGTCTATCCATTATTGTTAGTACAAAATATAATTAATAAACACTTTACGAGGAAATGCACGCTATCAATAATTATTTCTCATTTTTATGTTTTTTTTGGAAGGAAATTAGTGTAATATATACAACATTTAAAATAAACGAAATCCACCATTTTAGAATCAATATTATGTCGAAATTTAATGTATTTTTATTAATTGATATTTATTTTTAAATAACGAGTAGATAGAATAAAATGTTGTTCGCGTTTTTGCCAGTAAGTTAAAAATGGTTATTTTTAGTTTCTTTATTTTTTCAAGTTAAAAACGTTAATAATGTATAATAAAATAAAATTTCAAAGGAAGTAAATTAAATTTTCTATAAAACGTTTTTCGTTTCAAAACTCAGACTTCTATAGTTTAGAAGGAATTGCAATTTAAAAAGTGTGGTACTTTGTTTTGAAGGCCAGTGTGCATTATACTCAAACACATCTGTTAGGGCAGGAAACTTCACAACTAGGCTAGTAGTTTTGTAGAGAAAACTAACTAGTTTCGTTTGTTTGTCTGTCTGCAACTCTCATCGTAAAGTTCCTGAACATGGCGAGTTGAAAAATTCTCGAGGTATTTAGTTTATAGAACTGTTGATACGGGCTATAAGATCCCTACATTCTGTGAAATGTGTTTGTTTAGTTACAGTAAAACTATGTAATACTCATTGAAATTGATATAATTTATTTAAAAATCGGAGGAAAGCTGCTAAAGCCGATGATTGCCGAGGGATATTAAGAAAACAGTTGTACTGTAGTTCATTGATGGCATGTGGGAATGTTCGTATGATTGTGTCACAGATAATATAATACTAGCATAATTGTTTTGTTTTGTGGAAGTGGTCGATCCAGAATATTAATATAATTGGTCTGTAACTCTCCCACTGCTGGCAAACGCCTCTTCTCACACAAAGAAAGGATGAGCATCTTTCACCACGCTTGCTCAATTCCAGTTGGTGATTTTAGATAGATAGATGGATAAAACATTTATTTAGTGCACACATAAGACACAGCACAACAAACAAAATCACGATCAAGTTTCAATTTACATGTGGTATATAAAAACAAGGTAACTTTTACCTTTGGTAACTGCAAACAAACCTTCGCCTGGGAGAATGTCGAAAATCATCCCATAGGAACATATTCCCGGGATAAAAAGTATCCTATGTGCTATTCTAGACTACAATCTATCTCTGTACCAAATTGCATCCATATCCATCCAGTCGTTTGAGTGTTAAGAAGTAACAAACATACAAACACACACACACACTCACAATCTTTCACCTTTATAATATTACTTTAGTGAGTCTAGGTTTCCTCAATTGGAGGAGCTCGTGGCTAACTAATAACAGCCGCACTGGTCGATCATCAAGGTTAAGCAACGCTTGACGAGGTCGGTCCGTGTGTAATGTTGGGGTTTCACAAAGCAGACAACCAGTAGGTCTAAGTAGGATTTATTGAATGTCTCATTAAAACATACAGTACAGTTACAATAATGCGCGTTACGTAAAGTACATATTAAGCATTAATATGATACCGTTTTGTTAAGGGTAATACTAAGTAGATTTACTTAAGGCTAATACACTTCACCTCCCGCGAAAGTGAACACTTCACCTCCCGCGAAAGTGAAAAAAATAAAAAAAAACATACATAGTTTTTTTTTTTTTTTTTTCCGTTTACTAACAATATACCATAAACCGAAGTTAACATCTTAAGTAAAATAATAACTATTTCTAATCTAGCTCTCAAATTTCTCATTTAGTTACAGTTCAGTTTTTTTTTTTTTTTTTTTTTTTTTATTTTTTTTTTTTTTTTTTTTTTTTTATTCATAATAGGGTCTAGTCCTATTCTTATGCACTAATTCTATTTTATTATTCTTACTTATTCTAACATTACAACCTAAATCTTCTATTACTATATAAGGACCTTCTAATATCGCATCTAATTTCCGACCTGTCTCATTTTTCAACAAAATTAAATCATCTTTGTCATATATGAATGGATTCATGGATTTGTCATACAAACATTTTCTTCTTAATTTACTATTAAACAAATTTTTCTTTGCATCGGCATGAGCTAACTGTAATCTATACTTTAACTGTAAAGGATAGTTGTCAATATTGTACAATGGTTCTAACGTATCAGTAATTCTACTGGGTATTCTACAAAGTTTGCCAAAAACAAGCTCATGTGGAGTGTAATTTGTTTCGCTATGGACTGTGTTGTTGAAACTAAAACACCAGAACGGTAACCAATAACTCCAACCGTCTGTGTGGTTTTCACACTGAATCCTTAAAAATGAACCCAGGGTTTTGTGCGCATTTTCAAGAGCTCCAATGGACTGGTGATGGTAAGCTGTTGAGGATAACTTTTCAATATTAAGAAGTTTACATACCTGTTCCATAGTTGCTGATATGAACTCTGCTCCACGGTCAGTCGCTATGATCTCAGGAATGCCAAAAATTAAAATAAAATATCTTACAAATGCATCTGCAATGGACACAGTTTCCTTATTTTTTATGGGAACAGCTTGCACATATTTAGTTAATTCACATTGCATAGTTAATATATAGCAATTACCGTCAATGTCTCTATCCAAAGGTCCCACGAAATCTAAATAAATTTTCTGAAATGCCGAGGAAGCCGTTGTGGTTAGTTCCATCGGCTGTTTAATATATCGAAAATATTTCGATTTCTGACATTTCGTGCATTTTTTGACATAATTCTGGACGTCCTTATCGATACTTGGCCAGTAGTATCGTTTTTTAATCGTATTTACCATTCTACGGACTCCAGCATGACCACTGGATGGTAGCAAATGGAAATCGTTCATAATAATTGTCTTTTCCTTGTCGTCATTTATTTTCTTAACTCCTCGCAATATACATACTCGTGGTCCGGACCAATGCATGAGTGAAGATATCTCATCGCATATACTCTTTATAAAATCAATATTCTCTTCGTTTTTAATTATACAAACTTCATCGATACGTATCTTTTTACAAATATCATTTAATTTCTGTACAAATTCGGCTCGCGAGAAATGTACCTTGAAATCAAGATTTATAAACAATTCCTTTTTATTTGCAATAAACGCAAAACATTCAATTTCCTCTGATATCTGGTTTTTTACTCTCAGCTTTTTTAATTCATTACCTTTAATTAAGCACATTTCTACGGAGTCTATCGGTTTTCTTAATATATCCACAACTCTTGGTTGATCAGACCTATTGTTAGTGAATTTACTAGGATCCGTTGCCCCAGTTTCATCCTTATTATCATCACACAGATCGTTCATTCTCTTCTTCTGAGCTCTAGTCATCACAGCTACAACTTGTTCATGCATACTCTTTAGTTCATCTGATGTCATATACATTCTAGACAAAGCATCCGCTATTACGTTATTTTTTCCTTTTACATAAACTATTTTAAAATTATATTCTTCCATAGTTAATCGAAATTTGAGTAATCTACTAGAAGGATCTTTCAAACTAAAAAGGTAAACCAAAGGTTTGTGATCCGTCATTATGGTAAATTTTCTTGCATATAAATACGGCCTAAAATACTTTAAGGACCATACTATCGCTAGAAGCTCTTTTTGAATAGTAGGATAATTCTTTTCTGCTTTATTTAGCGGTCTACTTGCATAAGCAACTGGTCGAAGATCTTTATTACACAGCACTGCACCAATACCTGTGCCTGATGCATCTGTTTGTAGCACAAATTCATTGTTATCAGAAAAATCTGGATATTGCAAAATAGGTGAAGAGATTAACGCATTTCTCAAAAACTCAAAAGCACTTTGACACTCATTACTCCAAACGAATGGTACATTTTTCCTACATAATTTATTCAATGGCATTGTTATATCTGAAAATGACCTTATAAATTTCCGATAATAGTTACAAAAAGCTACAAAGCGTTTAACTTCGTCTGAACTTTTAGGTGTTGGATAATTAACTAATACTTTAGTTTTGTCTGGATCAGGCAAAACTCCTTTTTCAGATACAACATGGCCTAAATACAAAATCTCTTTCTTTAAAAATTGACACTTTTGAGGATTCAATTTTAAATTGACTTTTCTTAATCTCTCCATGACATTAACTAAATTTTGATTGTGATTATATAGATTTCTTCCAAATATTATCAAATCGTCTTGATAAACTAAACATTTCTCATTGGTTAGACCAGACATTGCTACAGACATCATACGGCTGAAAGCACTAGGGCTTATCTTAAGGCCCATAGGTAGGCGTTTCATCTGATATTGACCTGAATTCGTAGTAAATGCTGTAATTTTACGACTCTCGGGTTCCAAGGTCACTTGATAATAACCTTGGTGAAGGTCAAGATGACTGAAGTAAATAGCACCAGATAGGGAATCTAAAATTTCTGTTATATTGGGTAACGGGAATTTATCATCACAAATAGTTTCATTTAATTTTCTGTAATCTATCACTAACCTCCATTTCTTTTCACTTCCTTCGCTACTTCTTTTTGGTACTAATAAAATTGGACTTGACCATTCACTATTCGACTCTTCTATAATATCATTTTCTATCATTTTACTTATTTGCTTATCTATTTCTGGTTTCAATGCATGTGGCAACCTATAAGGTTTAACATAAACAGGTGTTGAATTTGGCTTTAAAATTATAGATTGTTCATAAATGTTTGTTGTAGTTAATTTATCTCCATTTACATAGAATTCATCCGCATATTTCGTACATATCGCCTCTATAGATTCTTTTTCTTCTCCATTTAAATGACTTAAATTCAATTCCGATAATAACGATTGAACTCTAGGAACATTAATGTTGTTATGACTAAATTCACAAACGTCATACTCACTCAAAGATTTTAAATCAGGAGTAAAGAATGGTAAGGTAATGTCTTCCTCACATACGTTTAGTATTTTAACAGGCATTCTATTATTTATTACTTTTGCTATCGTATTTGCTAAAAATACATTGTTCGTTAACTCTCTTCCGCAAACAATCACATCTTCATTCATAATCTGATCCACAAAAATAAAATGTATTGACTCTGACCTAGCTGGTATAGTTAAAGTATTCCTTATCCTATCACTTTCATCCACTAAACTAAAATGATATAATTTCTCATTCTTAACCAATGATAAAATATTCGAATTTAAATTAATATTTGCTTGAAACTTTTTTAGAAAATCTAATCCTATGATTCCATCAGCTTTTAATGGTAAGGAATCAAAAATAAAAAAATTGTGTGAAAACGTTTCGTTGCCATTTCTCAGAATTAAATCTACTGAACCTTTAGATCTACGCTGTCCTCCTATTCCATTTATTAAAGTGTTGTCTCCATGAGTAATACAATTTTTCGGTACTGTTTCATATTTTATAATAGACAATGTAGCGCCAGTATCTATTAGCCAATAATATTTAACATTTTTAATATTAAACGCTACGTATTTAGCATTGCCATTACAAGATAGAATTAAATTTTTATAATCGAAAAAACTGATTTGGATTTTCTAAATCTGGCTTGGGTTTATTATCACCTTGTGATTGTGCCTGTGGTATATTATTGTCAATATGAACACGTTGGCGTTCAGGGTCATGTTCAACAGAATATACACTTGGACCTTGTCTTTGATTTCTAAAATATCTTGGACCTCTATTACTTCTTTGACCGTTTGGTGACCCACGGTAGTAACCTCTAAAATTACCACGAAATGCTTGTGGGTAAGCACCACTATATTGGTGACGAGAACCACGGTTATAATAGCTATATTGACCACGCATTCTACCTCTTTGATTTGGGTTACGGGAACCATGACCTTGACCATTTGGTCGTCTAATATTTTGAATAATATTTATTAGTCTATTGTTTTAGAAATTATTTATGTATTTTATTAGTTAGATAGTTTATTATCCAATTTTAATTATTGTTCATTTTTTATTTTTATTTTGGACTCCTACCACTGTTGTGTTCTTTTTAACCCAAAGGTTGACTGGTAGAGAATGCCTTGCTGCATTAAGTCCGCCTATGTATCACCATTGTACATGAAGTTTAAATAAATAAATAAATAAATAACCATGTCCATTTTTAAACACATGCATGACGTTACCTGATGAAGACTGGCAGGATGTAGCCTCCTCATCTTTTGCAGCTTGGATGGCGTCTTTCAGGCTAGTGTAGTTTCGGGCGGAGATAATTGTGCCTAATTTGGAACTTCGCAGACCACCTGAAAAACGTTGTAGGGCAAGTTTTTCATTCAATGGCTTTAAAACTTTGAACGTTTCCGAATTTCCGTCTGCTTGGGAAATTGTTAATTCGGTGAATAATTTTTCCACTTCGGAGCCATATACTTCAACAGACCTTGAACCTTGTTGCACATTCTGCAATTGAGTCTGTACGGCAACAAAAGATTTTTTGGGCAATAGATGTTGTCTCAAATCGGTAATTAATTCTTTAACAGATGTATATGATGTAGAAATTCTCAATTTAGCACTTTCAGAGAGTCTATTTTTTAAAACAAATATAATTAATAAAACCTCACCTGATTTATCCAGCATGTCCGCGTACATCTCTACTGAGTCTATCAACCGTTTAGTGGTGTCCTCAACACCGTCCATAACTGGAATTAAACTACAAGCCACTCTTAGGTCAAACTCCATTTTTTCTAAATTTACCTGAATAGGGATAACACACAATTTATTTATCTCTTCATATAATTTCTTAATATCGTTAAAAATCTCTACTGCCGATGACAACTTATCATTCTTACTACTCTTTAACAATAAAATTATTTGAGTACTTTTATCGAAAATATTTTTAGCTTCCGTTAACTTTATCTCAATTACGTTACCTTTATACCTACTTTGTCCCTTTTTAATCAAATATTTCCGAATAGTTAACAATGTTTGACAATTATTTATTAAACTATCAGTCATATTCTAAAAATAGCATATCTACGTAAGTAGTTACACACGTAAGTCACAAACAAGGAATCAAGTTCAACATTATAAGGAAACGACACACAGGTTATCACTACGTTGCAGTTTTGCGCGCGGAGTATCAAGTTCACGTATAATCACTGCACTATCGAAGCTCGTTTAAGTTATTGCGTTATGAAATGTGACACTTGTCTATAAAATAATGAAACGCTTTCTTTATCTCACGATGACGCTGAAATGTGATGTGGGCGGGCCAATTTCAATTGGCTGGTGATGATTCGTTGACTCGTCCTCGTATGGATGCCCTAATCCTCTGCATCGTGCTGAGCCCAATTTCCTCCTGCATCCATCTGCGATGGCACTTCTTGTACACACGTATCCAGATGTAGATGGCCAGTACCAGTATACCAGCAAGAATGATGTAGGTCACGATGCTTAAGTGCTCAAGGTTGCTTCCCATGGTCTTCAATGTACCGTCATTTTGTCCTCCAGCAGCATTCTGGTTAAGGAAAACCTCTTCTTTCTCCACATTTGATCGACACATCGTAAAAATTTACTTGAGAAGAACTGTCCGAAAATAACGCCGAAAACTTTTAAATGAAAACGCGACAGTCTAAAAAATTTAGAGCCCCTTGGCAGGCCATCCTGGCAGGGTCGCCATGTAATGTTGGGGTTTCACAAAGCAGACAACCAGTAGGTCTAAGTAGGATTTATTGAATGTCTCATTAAAACATACAGTACAGTTACAATAATGCGCGTTACGTAAAGTACATATTAAGCATTAATATGATACCGTTTTGTTAAGGGTAATACTAAGTAGATTTACTTAAGGCTAATACACTTCACGTGGATGGGTGACCGTATTCAACATACCGAGTTTCCTCCGTGCCTCGGAAAGCACGTTAAGGCGGTAAGCCGTTTTTCGTGCTGTTTTTAGGAGCTATCTACTCGTTATTTAAAAAGAAATATCAATTAATAAAAATACATTAAATTTCTACATATTATTGATTCTAAAATGGTAGATTTAGTTTTTTTTCTCCACTCTCACCAGCAAATGTACGGGACGGACGTGATCGTCCAAGACCGACAGGCAATCAGGAGGTAGTAAGGCTCCTGCTTGAACGCGTTGACGCCCCTTGCACCTATTGTTCAGTTGTCATCTGGTAACTATGGACCTTGGAGACACTTGAAGGCTGCCAAGTAGGTTGAGGTGAAAACGTGATGTCCAGGTTAAATAAAAAACTATTGTTCATGGCCAGAAACGACGTTCCTTCATGGTCCTCGATGTCTCCTTCCAAAAAAAACATTTAAATGAGAAATAATTATTGATAGCATGTATCTCCTCGTAAAGTGTTCATTTATTATTTTTTGTACTAACACTAATGGATAGACAATTTAATAACGAACATTTTTGTAGTAAAATATTTTTCAAAAGACCAAAGTTCGATTTTTTAAAGATTTTATTCTAAAATCTGGGCGTATTCACTACTGTAATTCATGCGCCACCAGTGCCGCTAGACCAATAGGTATGCTCATATCTCATGCCGATTTTTTGGTCAGGGTACCGTCTTAAGCCGTTGGTCCCGGTTGTCATTTGAAGATCTTTGACAGTCGTTACGGGTAGTCAGAAGCTTGAGATCTGACACCAGTCTAGCCAAGGGGTACCGTGTTACCCAGTTACTGGGTTGTGGAGGTCAGATAGGCAGTCGCTCCATGTAATACACTGGTACTCAGCTGAATCCGATAAGACTGGAAACCGACCCCAATATAGTTGGGAAAAAGACAAGGCAGATTGATTGGATCAATTAGGTTTCCTCACGATGTTTTCCTTCACCGCTGTCAGCGATGATAAACTTAGAAAGTACATATATATAAATTGCAAAAGTCACATTGGTCGGATTTGAACCCACGGCCACGAGAGGCGAGGTCTCATTAGGCCACCACGAGATCCGTCTAATCTTCAGATATAAATTAGGTAAGTAAGTACCTATTTTCGTGGGACTTGGTTGGGTTACGGATATTAAACTTGAAAATTATGTAAATCACTTATTTAAACATTATAAACATCGATACGGCTTTTATAGGAAAATTATGCGGGATTGTCCTTATACTAAATCCCTATTATATTTGACCTAACTTCCAAATAAACTGAAACTTTAAGCAAAATCGCTGTCATTATACTTTTACGAGTTTTCTTTTATAGTTCAAGACTTTAAGTTTGAGAGCACTTAGGTTTTTCATGTGACTTTGCTCTCGTGGCCACAGGAACAATGTCAGGGAAAATAAAGTCAAACCGTCTCTATACTTACCCAAATTCACCGAAATTCGTTCAGCGGTTATGGCTTGAAAACTGAAAACTTAACAAACAGACAGACTTAAAGAACTTTTGAATTTATAATATCACTAAGTTCCACCCGCGCCTTTGCCCGATTGTAAAGTATTTTATTATCTTAAGAGAACATTCTACCAGGATGAAAAGCATAATTTGTGTTAATCCAAGGTATGAAAAATCTGTGTGCATAATTTCATCCGAATTCGTTCGGCCGTTTTTAGTGAAACACAAACTTTTTTATTATGAGTAGAATTACAGTATGGATGTTAGATAAAATTATTCAGCAAGAGCTCGTGGCTAATAATAACAACCACATTGGACGATCATCAAGGTTAAGCAACGCTTGACGAGTTCGGTCCGTGGATGGGTGACCATTTCAACATACCGAGTTTCCTCCTTGCCTCGGAAAGCACGTTAAGCCGTTGGTCCCGGCTGTCATTTGAAGATCTTTGAAAGTCGTTATGGGTAGTCAGAAGCTTGAGATCTGACACCAGTCTTGCCAAGGGATACCGTGTTACCCAGTTACTGGGTTGTGGAGGTCAGATAGGCAGTCGCTCCATGTAAAACACTGTTACATAGCTAAATCTGGTAGGACGGGAAGCTGACCCCAATATAGTTGGGAAAAGGCTAGGCAGATTGATTGGTGTTAGATAAAATTCCATAGATCATATTACATAGTCCAGAAAGCTAAAAGCATTATAACATAGCCTCAGTAAAGAGAAGACACTTAGCCGACAAAGGCTCTTGAGTTATCGATTAACACCTAAAAGGATCAGGAGTAATTGACCGGCATTCGGCGAGTTATCTCACGCGATGTAGCAGAGAAGCCCTGGCTGCTTGGCTGCTCGAGCCTCTCTAATCAGCAACAACTCATCCGATTTGTTTCAGGGGCTGCTGACTATCTTAATTGGAGTCTTGAAAGTATTCGTGGGTTTAATGAAATTAGACATGTGAAAATATTGCAAGTGCAATTGATTTAAGATTTTTCTGCATTAGTAGTTCATTACTTTTGGCATTTTTGTTGCAACTAACGCCTAAAAGGATCAGTGGTATTTGGCGAGTGATCTCACGCCGTCGGTGCTCCATAGACCAATTGAAATTTGACCAATTGGTCTATGGGGAAAATTACATGTTTCCATCGTCCAATTATCAACTGGGGGGTAACCACAAGCTCTTAGAGTAAGGTTATTTTGAGATCGAGTAAGTGACAGATGTATACAAGTCAGATACATCTGTCCCTTACTCGATCTCAAAATAACCTTACTCTAAGAGCTTGTGGTTACCCCCCTGGTCTATGGAGAATTGAGAAATGTTCCACTGCCCAGTCACGCGAAATAGCAGAGAGGCCCGGCTGCTTGAGCCTCTCTTATCGGCAACAACTCATCCGATCTGTTGCAAACCTGCTGAGTATCTTAATCAGAGTGATGAAAGTATTTGTAGGCACAATGGAATAAAACATATGGTAATATTGGTACTGATTTAAGAATTTTGATGGGTTATTTTTTCTACCTAATATTGCTTTTTTAAAGTCATTATTTTCAGCCTCATTTTTATTTTATTCTTGTTATCTTTGTCTTTTGGCGTACATAATACGTAGTTTATAATTAAAACTTAAAACAACTGTGATTATTTTGGACAAAAAACAATTGCTCAAAAAATAAAAACAATTGAATACAAAATAGATTTTGTGTTAGTATTCTGGTTAGTTTGTTTACTTTAAATCAGCAAATTTTTTCATTACTCAAACAAATCCATTACATCAAAAAAAAAAAACAAAAAGCGAACAAATATAAATCAGATCTCTATTTCTATTCATGTAACAAATCATCCGACCAATAATGTACAACAACCTTTCTACCCACTGTCATTGCTACACAATATTACATCGAAAACTGTCCAATAAACCGGCGAACACGAGAAAACGCAAGAAACAATAAGAAAAATAATGTCCGACCGAAAAAATAGTAAATAGTGATATACGGGACCCGCAGTCCTGCCATATTGTAGCGTAAGAGAACCATTTGTTAGGCCTACTGTCTGTTGTTGACCGCATTTGGCCTTCGTAGTTGTGTCCCGTAAATCATTTTGATAGAATGTTGTTGGATGCAGCTTGTGGCTAAATAATAACAGCATCACGGGTCGATCTTCAAAGTTAAGCAAGGCTTGCTGATTTCGGTCCGTGGATCGGTATCTTTACATAGCGAATTTCCTCTGTGCCTCGGCAAGAACGTTAAGCCGTTGGTCCCGGCTGTCGTTTGAAGATCTTTGACAGTCGTTACGGGTAGTCATAGGCCTAAAATCTGACATCAAAATACTGTTAAAGTAGTCACAGCTTATCTTTGTGTCAAGAGCAGTGGTGGCCCAGTGGCCCGACTTACGTGTCGTAGGTCGAACCTAGGCGCATTACATTGTAGAGAATAAAAAATAAAAAAACATAACCACTGCTCTAAAAACAGTGAAGGAAAACGGCATGTTCTACAATCAAAAAAATCGAGGACATGTGACACATCCAACAACCCGCACTAGGCCCGCATGGTGGATTATGGTGTATTACCTCTCTCACAGAGGGGGTGACTGTGTCCCATCACTGGGAACATTATAAGGCTGATGATATCTTTGTGGCTGTGAAGTTGGCTGCATGACACTGCGCAGTTGCTATTTTTGTGTCAATGTTGAAGTAGAAGGTAGCATTGTGTTTTGGTATCTGTATGATAATTATAAGTTGCGGGTAAGCCACTATTAAACAGTTGGTTCGTGGACTTGATGTTTCATTGAGTGCGCTCCTGAAAATATTATTTTAAACACTACAAACTGCCTCTTTCACTCGCTTTCGTTTGCCGCAACGCCCTTTCTCGCTTACTGTTTGCAGTATACTCTATGACAAACTTTTCTTGCGCAATGGTGCGCAGAGCCAACTTTAGAGACACAAAGATCCGCTGTAACTACTATACTCAACTGAATCCGGTTAGACTGGAAGGTGACCCCATCATTGTTGGGCAGAGGCTAGGCTAGTTGTTGGATGCAAGTCAAATTATAGTCTTAAATTATTTTTGTTCATTGTTTTATGAAGATACTGTACTGTACAGCATTTATCTTTTTACAATAGTAGAAATCATCAAAAGATACCTTCGTCCGGTTTCTGTGACAAGTTCAAGTGACAGTTTCAACAAAGCGATTGGCTTTTGATAATAATTAAATCTAATCACATTTATGTGATATTTTTCGTCCAATAAACTGAGAGTTTATCGATCTGCCAGCCTCCTGAGTGAAAATCAGTAAAAATAACTGTAAAGATTCGTACTAGTTTTTTTCGGATTCCGAACCCAAAAGTTCTCGAAACGGGAAAACCTTTCATAGCGGTGCGAGTAGCGGTCAAAAGAAGTGAGAATTAAATCCAACTGGATCCGATTGGTTTTCAACAAGCCGTTTTTTGCCGCGTGCAGACAGCGACCTCACCAGTCACACGAAAACAAAGCTTAATTTAATTACAATTTAGGATCAAAACCATGACAATTGGCATTAATTCGTCAAACTGCCCCAAAATTATTAAATATCACGAGATTCGAGCTCTTTTCAAGGGTGATTTAATACATAATTTCAGCAGTGATTGTAACTCTACTTATGCGACTATTGTTTATAATATGCATGGTTAATGATTGGCCATTGTTCACGCTATGTAACTAGCTAACCCAAGGATTGCGGCAGTAAGCAGTTTAATAACTAAACATGTAAATACGTGTTTTGTTTTTGCAAATGGGTTTGTCTTGAAATTAGTTTAGGAGTCTTAACATCTAGTGTTATAATGTTTAATCGCGTAGCTTTTTGCTTTACTTATGTTTGGCTTGTTAAATATTGACTTGCTACGAGTATATATTACGGAGCAAATATCTCGTTTTAATATTCCGTCTATATTTCATTGAGTCAAGATCGTGCAATTTATTAAAAGCTTTGTTTCCAAATCCCGTAAAACCCGTTTCAAATGAGCTCTGTTTTCCATCTCAGGGTATTTTATTTGAGTCAGTCGTATGGTACTTTAATGCAAGAAACATTACTCTTCAAGAGTGTCGCAACACTTGTTGAGTGAGGAAGCTTTCAGCTTATCAGACGACGGCAGGTTCGCTCCCTTAACAGAAACGGGCTAGACATACTGAGAGCACTGATCGCAGATTGATATCGCTACTTTAAGTGATTTCCTGGTTAAGGAGAAAAGAAATGGTTTTGAGGTTATAATAAGTTTTGAAACGTTCAAGAGGCAAAGAGATTCTTTAGCACCTATTTTTTAAGTAACGACGAGTAGAATACAAATATTTTTAGGGGGACTCAGCGTTAAATGCAGAGTGTACCTATATGTATAAGTTTCTTTCTGAAAGAAAACTCATTGGCTGGAAGCTGAAGCCAACATATTTTTAATCGAGAGTTTGAGAACACGTCTCTTAGCTGCACGAACATTAGTAATACACCATTAAGCAACGATATACTAGACGAGAGTCGTTGCTTGAAAAATCGCATGTGCGCTAAACTTAGAAAAAATTAAGCGAAGAACTTTAGCGGATGAGTAAAGTTACTTTTCTTTTGGACTCTGTTATCTACAGCAGGTTTTTGTAGATAATCGCAGATATAAACCCCCGGCAAGAAAGTCGTTAGATGCGTAGAAGTCTTTTGTCGTGTCGTCTTTCTTAAGAAGGTATCTTTGGTAGTGAAGCGGGGCGCGGGGAACGTTTAGAACCGTTCCGAGCGCGCGATTGGTTCGTCAGTTGACACAAGGATCTACTAACCAATCGTGTCGCGTCCACGTTCCGTTTGCTCTATATGGTGGTTGTTCAGATATCAGTTCGCGGCATATGTGCGAACTGATATCTCCACTACGCCAAAACCTTGCCAACTTACGTGCAGGGTGTGTACTATACATAGCGAAACGTTCTCAAGTATTGTTATGTTTTCACACTATTATATTCTGTAGTTTTTTTACTTAGTAGGTACTTTAACTCTTGTAAAATGGAATGCCTTATCCCTTAGGATAAGGCAACGTTTGTTGAAACAATAAAGGACTAAAACTAACCAAAATATCTGTATAATAACAAGCGAAATATGACGAAGAATGGCTTCTTTCAATAAATTAGTTATTCTAGAATTAGGTATCATGAAATTCAAATTGTTAAATTACTTAACGAAAGCCGAGGTACTAATTGGTATCGCCTCAATTTAATAGTTTTCCGATAGATATCCTATTCTTGTTTTATTAATTTACTTTGAAAGGTAATGAAATGTTCAATTTAATGGTAACGGGATAGGATGGGTCGAATTCTTTTCAGGCCCGACAAAGCAGTTAAACTAGATCCCGATCTGTGAAAAACTCATTTCAAGGGTCATTTAACGGGCTTAATAAAGCGAGTCTCGGTTTGCAGGTAGTTTTTATAACCTACTTGTATAAAGAACGAATTGAGGTGTATTTTGTAAATGGTTTAAGAACTACAAAAAACTTTTGAAACGACTTCAAACATTAAAAAGTGAAAAATAACTTTGTTTTCCGAAGTCGTTGAATTTGATACCTATTGTTTTTCGTTTTTCGACGTAGTCGCTTAACTATTATAGATATCTTATACCCATGGCATACTTCCTAAGAAGTTCCAGTGGCCATCTGTGGTATTCTTCATCAGTTCCACTTTTCTAAATGATACTTTCTGAGTGCAAATGCTTGCCATGTTATTAAAAATAGCAATATGTAATAGGGAATTCCATCTTCAGATTATGATTTGGTGACAGTAGAACTACCTCGAGAGCATCGGCATCGCGACAACCACTTACGGGTCTCGTCGATGCGTATGTTTGGGCGAGTGTGCCGTTTCGAGCGTTTGTAGGTTGTTTCCGTACAGTTCGTCCATATTTGTACTGTGACAGCAGTTAGTCTTTGGTTTGATTGACATTATAATAATTCTATACCGTTTTTTTTAGCGTGGAGACATGCTCATGCATCCTGCGCCACCACGGGGAGATAGCGCAGTTATGTGGGACTCCAACCCAATAAAACACCACGGTGTCCTCCTGTGCCGCTTATAGCGGGAACACGGGCACGCGTTAGCACTCACCGCGATCCCGCCGCGGCTGTCCGTCACCGGATCCTCCTCTGGGGGTACCCCCATCACCGGCGCACCAGAACACACTGTACGCGGGTTCCTCTTCGCTTGACCGTGGGTGACCAAGCTAGCGGCTACTGAGCCCCTCCCACCTCGCCAATGCGGAAACCTACCGGGGCGGATGATTCTGTCACAATAATTCTTTATTATTCTCTGGCCATTATCCTAATTTATTTGGGTCGACGCAATGATTGTTTTTCTTTCATGGTTCTTTAGTAGTTTTCGTCATAGTTTAATTCCTATCACCTGTTCAGTTTTACACAGTTACCTAGCATACAATAGAAATTGCGATATTTTATTATATTTTTTTTTGCATTCGCTCATGAATTGGACCACCACCAATAGATTTGAGATTCCTTTGGTTGTCTTCCTCGAACGATTTGAACCAAAATTAAGAAAGCGAATGAAATTCTTTTGGGTTGTTATAAATAGACTGTTGAAAGAATGGCAACAGGCTTTTCTGAAGGTATCTCATGTTCCCCTTTATTTTCTTTATTTAAATTTGTTATCTATGACTCGGTATCAGAGGTTAAAGCAAGAGTTTCGGTAGGATGCGTTTATTTTAAGATTCATGACGGTATTGCTTGCACTGGTACTAAAATTTCACCAGCAGTTGTATGAAGGTCGATACATTGTATTTAACATCTACCTAGTTTATAAAATGACGTATTTGCCCAATGGCCAATACCTAAAGCAGATATAGAATGCATCCTTACTTAAAGATATAATACAGTCGATCATAGAACCTCGTTCTTATTTATTTATTTATTATATGCTTTATTGTACACCTTAAAATACAAATATAACAAAAAACTTAAAATTAATACAAATATAATGGGCAGTTGGTTAAAAAGTATTATTTAGACTCGTTTTTTTCTCCCTTTACTTTCATTTGGTTTTACACACACAATTTGCTACTATTTAATGTAAATTCAGTATTTTATTTAAAACTGGGCACTTATATTTCTACTAAACTACTCGTATTTCAGAGAGGTCTCAGCCTACCTTTTGTACCTACAAAGAAGGAAGATATTTTCTTTAGCGTTCATAGAGGTGGGAATTATCGATCATACTCTGAGTGGGTCAAAGGGAAAATTCGGTATCCGCAAAGGTAATTGAAAATAAAATTGAAACAATGCGTAAATACAGCTCAGCCTTATTTAATGCGTTTGGGTAAATACGCCTATCGTGCTGTAATTCTACGTGTGGTTTTGTTTCGTGTCGCGTTACAGATTCGTGGTGACAGCCTGATTGTGGAGATAATTGCGTGGAGCAAATGTAATTTGTATTGTTTTTTTTGTTTTTATCTTCTTATATTTAGGGAGATTTAGTCACAGAATAAGAACACAAAGACAGAAATAAGAAGAAGAAGAATAAGAATAAGTCATAATAGCTCACAGACTCCGGTCTGTGAGCTATTATGACTTATTCAATTGCTTATGAATTATTTATTATATTTGTGTATACGTAATTAAGAACATTATAATTCCCTTTCGCATAGCTTAGAAAATAGAGACTAAATTGTTAGTAAGTTTGTGTAGGAGGATTAAAATTTTATGAGGTTTGTCTATTTAGGCAAAACTGTATTTTCTACTTCATCATCTTCCTGCCCTCGTCCCAGGTTACTTGGGGTCGGCGCAACACGTTTTCTTCTTCCATACCGTCCTGTCCCCCGTCACTCCATCACTGACTCCCTTTTCTTTCATATCACTCCTCACACAGTCCATCCATCTTTTCTTTGGCCGTCCCCTCCCTCTACATCTATCCACATTTATATTCATAACTCTTTTAGTAACATGCGTTTCATCCCTCCTCATCAGATGACAATACCAGGACAAACGGTTTCCTTTCAACTTTTCTGTCACTGGCGCCACTTTCAAACTGCCTCTAATATACTCATTTCTCACTTTATCCATTCTCGTCACTCTGCATATCCATCTCAACATTCTCATCTCTGCTACATGAAATTTTTTCCGTCCATCTTTTTCACAGCCCAACATTCTGATAACTTAACCATAATTATTGCGCGCACATTGCAAAGATGTGTTTAATTTTCGTTGAGTTTCTTTTGTTATACCTTTATAGCTAGTTAGCTAGCGGCACTGATGTCCCGCTAATGCTCCGTACGTCATTGGATTGCAACCTTTTTGTTACGTCGCATTAATAGCAAATGACATGCTATTTTGCAATAACAATTATGAATGAATGATGTGTTTATGTCACAGTAATCCAATCGCGTCGTTCGTAGTTTTATAAAACAGTCACGATTCGACCTTCTTGCTTCGAAATCTGAAAAGTTCAAAAGGGCATTTAATATTTCATGAAACAGTTTTTATATGTATTTTTAAAGCCCACTTTTTCATCAATGTACCGCTCATGCTCTAAGCTTGTTTGTTCGATAAACAGAATGTAACAAAACCAAAATGAATGCGGATTATAATTCGCAAATGTTAATTACACAATTGAATTAATAAAGCTTATTTATACGCGGAAAGGACAATTAGATTGTGAGAACCGGACAACGTTTCACGCTGCTGCAGCCCATAATTTGAGGATTATAAATTCTCTTTCGTGGGACGAAACACGAGTATGAATTGGATACCAGAAAATAATTATACTTACATTTTCCATGGAAACTAGGGGAACGCGGGGCTAAGCGTGCTGGGAGTAAGTTGTTCCGATGAGAATAGAAATGCAACTAAAAAACGGAGCAAATCGTATGATGTTTGTCGCAAAATGTTATGGCACTATGACATTGCAGGAGTCGTTTTAGTTGTTTCCATTATGCTAGAATAGTAATAGGGATGTTTCTTGGGTAGAAAAATGATAATTCTATTTAATCCGTCCGTAAGATTATCAAATAATATTGGAACCGTATTTTTTGCTTTACCAAATCAATTAAAATTTACAAAGTTAAAGCGCATCAAAGTTCAGGAGTGGGGGCTTGTGACGTCATTAAGGCAGTATAAAGTGTACTAGCGGCGTGACATCACACAATATTTCAACGCATTATATCGTATATTTACGTATCAAAAGAAAAGATACGTGTCCAATATTTTTTATTAATCTAACTGACGGACAAAAAACAAATTTTCAGTAAACTACCCTATTATGGAAAAACAAACCAAAATCTTCGGAACAACAAACCCCACAAAGTAATATATTTTTTCCTTTGATATTAACTGTTGATAGTACACAAAAAATAATCACATATTTTGACGAACTTCAAAAATAAATCTCAGTTTACACACGCTAAAAGAGTGCTTTTAGCGTGTGTAAACTGAGATTTATTTTTTGAAGAATAAGTTTTTATTTGAAACGACGGAACAACCAGCCCCATAGCGGCGTTTACGTTCTGTTCCGATCGATCTTATAAAAAGTGTTTTGGTAAGAAAACTGCTTAACGATGCACAAAACAATATCATTATTCAGAACCGCCAATAATCATTCTTCAAATATATATTATACACTATTTTCATAGCACAATTTTGTATTTTAAGACAATTGGCACGTTCAGCCCCACTCTGCCCTACCGTACGATGTAACATTTTCATGTCTGTCAACAGAAAGGCAGTCAACTCTTTTGGTTCATATCAAATCTCAACATATAACACATGGAATGTTTCCATCATAAATATAATGAGTACAAGGCAGGTAAACTATAAATAAGACAACAAATCAATGTCCGGACTTACAAGTAATGTTAGTAGTTCAATATTAACGGTGGAAGGACGCAGGTGTCACATAAACCCGCCAGAAGATGTAAACATATTGTTTATAACTGGTAGGAATCTTAATTTGTTGGCAAACACTCCACTATATCATATTGATGGTAGAGTAGAGTGTACATACGACAAGTTATTTTAGTGATTTCTAAGAATATGTGGTATTATTCTTAGATATTGATACAATGTATCCAGTGTTTGTCTAAGTAAGCGAAGGCAAGAGCTTTGCTCTGCTGCGACTGACTGTGATTGAGGAAGCAAACAGTTCACATACTTGTTCTAAACGTTTTATGTATTAAGAAACACGTAAAATATGACGGATCGTCGTAAAATTAACGATCTTATAGCTTTACGGATAGTTAAATTAATGAACGGTGCGCCTTATCTGCTAGCTTCGTTAATAAATTCTCTACTATTGTATAGGACAGGTAGCTTCAATCTGTCTGTGATTAAAATCGTAACTGGCCACAAGCGTCCACTTCCGAGCATAGGCCTCCCGAGGGATCGGTGGAATGAACGATCCAGGGCTCGCTTCCGTAATCTCCACGCTTGGAGGCGAATCTGTGTTGCTACATTCTCCGATGTTGTTGTCAATTCTTGAATAATAGTTAGACATACTGGCACTTTTAGCACACACAAAATTTATGAGTAGCATGCTTGAAATTGCCAGACCATCCGAAATTGTACCAGTCAGGTAAAGCTGATATCTTGCAGAAAATGAAGTCTAGTTGTATTAATATGTCAGTAAAACAATCTTCAGTTTCATTTTCTATAGCTAGGTAGACCGGGCCATGAAAAGATCTAAGTCTAAGTCTACATACGCTCAAGGCTTCACTTGCGCGGAAAATCTTTAGTTTTCTGCAAATTACAGCTTGCGACATAATGAGTCGGGTGAAAATTTTGTGTGGCGAAAAGTGTTTCCTCGATGGGCACACAGGGAAATTACATCGCTGGATACTGAGAATTTTCTGCAGCCGTGAATAACTAGTTCTTTCTTTTTGCAGGCCTATTCTAATAAAGACGAACATTAAAATGAATTATAGTTTTGTATAACGTGAGATATGCGTAAAAATACGTCTAGCCATTACTCTTTTTTTTTAGTGAACCGTCCTCCACTGTATCCCCTTTGATTCGCAACACCGTTCACGTAACAACCTAACCCAGAAAAATCAATTTATGATGATCCAATCTAACCCAAATTTTCCAGGTGTGTGTGGGATTATATTATTTACAACTTGTCGCTGTGGCTGTCTCGATAAAATTTACTGTTTTATATTATAAGCTTGTATGTCGACCTTGGTGTTTCGTGCACGATTTCTGTATCTGTAATCTGCTAATGTCGCAGAATATGAAAATAGACATCCTCATACAATATTGAGATGTGTTTCGCTTCGCTCGCTCTTTGATGGCGAATAGCTTTGTGGTTGCTGACAGTGTGTTCTCTACGTGATTACCGCAATTGTGATTTGATTAGTTTAGGTCGTGACGCAAAGGGTTTATTTAGGTCTTGATTTTAGCTCTGTTTGTCAACTGGGATTAATTTAGTAAATTTAGCGTAGGTAGGTATTGCTTGATATAACATTGATTAAGGAATTAACAGTGAGTGTCGTGTACCACTGTATACTGTGTAGTGTATTTTGGTCGTGAATGATTGATTAAAAACTATGATAGCATATTATTTGTTATAATCAATCAGAAGAAAGTTTAATGCTGAAAATGGGGTATTCACAGCCTACCTCTACCTACTAGTTCATGCCCAGGAGAATTTACTAGGTTACAGCTAGATAAATATCGCTTGAAAATACAAGTGCCTGTAGGAATGCTAAACAATTGATGATACCCAACTGTTAAATTACATTTACCTCTAATGGTAGGTACTCGGTCACCAGTCAGACCATTACAAGATCATAGATTATCCAGCACGTGAACAGTATTGCGTGCAAAAGCCGGTTTATACCAGAATTGTTACTGGGATACAGCGACAATCATTTATCTTATCCGCACCGTAGATCTATGAACAAATTATTCACGAGTTTCAAAGCTGTCATTTGCTCCTCACTATGATAAATAGTCCGCTGTTTTGTTTAGATCAGAAAATGGTTACGTAAAAATATTAAAACTGTCCTTGTAATGCTGATAAATGGAAAACATTAGCAAGGATGGTGAATTCCCTAAGGTGATAAATATTTTCAAGTAATGATAGCCCCACTCCAGTTTTTGTGGAATCAAACATTTGTTATGATGAACAAAAACAACGACTGACTTTGGGACTCGACACTGCACCACGCAAATGAACTGTCCAATAAATTATGCATCGTCATCAATCATCATCATTTATTTAGCCTTATGACGTCATCTGCAGTACTCCCGAACACAAGCTTACTCAACAGATTCATACATGACACGATGCCTAACTTTTTACAACATAACGACGCATCGGGGTAAAACAACAAGCAAATTGCAGTCGCCTTTGAAAAAATCGACAAAGACTAGTTGACTCTTGGTAGTGGGTGTACGTCTCGAATTTTCCTTGTAGTATTCTCTGTCGAGCTTTGGAATTTTCATGCTACGATACCAAAGGATTTGACATACCATCTCTGTGCCTCGAAAAACAATATATCTAGGCTATCTTCTCGGCACCCGCCCGAGGGTGTTGTTAAAGATAGCTAAGAGATAAGCGAATATAATATATACCGTACTTCTGACTAAAATATTAACAAACTATGATTGTCAATTCGTCTGTCCAGCTGACTGTGTTGTGGTCATTGGAACACCCAATTTGGAAGTCGGTTGTATTATTTTGTAAAAATGATTTTTATTTTTCACTTTTTAGCTGTGGTACAAAATGCCCAAAGTGATGCCAGAATAAATTAACCCAATAACATGAAACTAAAACAAAACCAGTCGAATGAAAGTATACCAGGGTGAACTGTTTTCACCTGCGTACCCCTTTAGAGTGTACCTGCGTGATGCTACGTTACGGAATATTGTAAACAATAAACAGACATGCGATTGCAGCAATCCCGAGAGATTTTCCGTCATTTATTGAAGATTTCTGTTGTAAATATCCGAAGTTCTTCATCAACATGCATTTGGAAGTCAGTTGTATTTTTTTTTTAAGTTTTTTACTATTATCTACATAAATTCTCTCATTTAGTACGCCGCACCTGCACCTGGGCCGAAGTATTTCCTTTTTACTGAAACAACAATAACTCGTCCATACAATACTCAGCCTATTCAGAGACTATCGCAATCGTACCCACTACACAATGCGTTGTAGTTTATTGCCATTCCGATGTGGAAATGTAAGAAATACGCTGTCAGTTGCTGGAACTTTATTGAATAGTATTTTACAATGTCTATCCTATTTTGCATGTCTATTGATTGTTTACATTGTTTTGTTTTGCATATTATTAAACCATACTACCTACAGTACATACTTGTCTAAATTTTTATATTGCATATGTTATGGACCAAATGATAATACGGCTTTATTCATAATGCCCGAGCAATTTGAAAAATGTCCAATATGAGTAGGCATAAAAACTATTGAAATAAATAAATTGACCGGGATTTCTGAATAATGCCCATCACTCATTGGGCAGGGTAATAAAATATGTGTTTTTATAAATTATTTTAATGTTGATATTGGTTTTAATATAGAACTAGTTGTTCCCCGCGGCTTCGCTCCCGTGGACCACCCCACAAGATCCGTTTTCGGGACTAAAAATAGCCTATGTCACTTAGGAATAATATAGCTTTCTATTGGTGAAATAATTTTTTAAATCGGTCCAGTAGTTTCGGAGCTTATTCAGTACAAACAAACACACAAAAAAATCTTACCTCTTTATAATATTGGTATAGGTAGGTAAGTACAACAAAGTCGACGAAGCCCGGGGCTTCTATTTCTGTCTGCACGATCTAAAGTAATCTATCCGTGCCGGGGTGCCTTAAGCGCTAAGCTCGCTTCGCTCGCTCTTGGACTAATTCATTGACCATAATTATCAAAATGTCCAACCGTTACGAAGTAATATTCATAATGACTAGACAATGTGATAAATATAGAAGTTTAAATCAGTATTCATTACATTGCCCGATTTGACTTGACTAGCTTCATAATGCCCGGGCATTATACATAGTGCCCTAATTAACCACTTGGTCCATGACATATACATTTTTTGAGCCTAAGCGTAAGAGCTGAAACCGAAGCCGAAGAAGCCTTCTCCAGAATACATATTTAAATAAAGGCAAGGCAAAATAGAGGTGAGGCAACCAAATAATACTTTTTCAATCTAATGATTTGGTCAAATACTAAACTTGTTTAAAATAGAATCTTAAAGTTAGTATTCTACATCGATTATGCTGACTTATTCAAAGGCAACTCGACAGTTTGCGAAACCCGTTTATGCAAGTTCTAGGGGTCAAAACGTAGAAACTGAACTACTGAAGAGAATTCCGGTGACTATCTGATAAATTAACTCTCTGACTTAGGTCGCATTTTGCGAACAAGTTATATTTGATATATTGATACCGAAATGGTTTCACGGAAATACGATTAAATTACCAATTGAAGTGCACAGGCAAAAAACAGAGAATGTCCTAAAAAAAAGATTTTGAGAAAAACGCAGTTAAAAGTTTAGAAGCAAGTATGTAATTTTTATCCTCTTCTTTACCGGTATGTACCGGTATGTCATGGACAGTCCCGGTTCTTTTCGCTTCGGCCATAAACAAAATTGTCTTTTTAACGCCTTACGTTTACTTTTTTTTAAAGTTAGTGATTGAGAATAAAACTACCATAGATAAAGATTTGCTTGCCAATAAAAAATAGAAAAACGAAAACTTGTGACATTCCCTGTTCTTTGCCTGTACCCTTAAATTTTGAGCGATATATAAATATACATAATGTGACAATTCTAGAATATTACTAATATTATAACAATCACACCATAATCACATTAGCACACTTCATACTAATATTATAAAGGCGAAATTTGTGTGTTTGTATGTTTGTTGCTTCTTCACGGTCAAACGGCTGGACGGGTCTGGATGAAATTTGGCAGAGAGATAGATTATAGTCAGGAATAGAACATAGAATACTTTTTATCCCGGGAATATATTCCCTCGGGATAATATTCGACTATCACGTGGGCGAAGACGCTGACAGAAACTAGTCATAACATAAAAGAAATTTCGATCAAAAGATATTATGCAATGCTCTTGACCTCTTCCCATGTGGAATGAACGTGAGTAATGTTCCTATAACACTAAAACCTAGCTCTAGCATCCTAGATAAAGCTCAGTCTAGACGCAGACGTTATTTGCCGTAAATATGTGAAAGTAATGGTTGGCTAACGTGTGCTCCGGACTTAAGGTCTCCGTCTGAGGACGCGATGACGAAATGGGAACAATTAGTGAGAAGTTCGGAACAAAGTTTCGAAGTTATTGTTCTCTCTCTCTGATATAACATTAGTTCATGCAACTAATAGTTTTCTGCACAGAACGATCAGATTCTTATAAACACCACAATGGGTGGATAGAGCGAGCGAAGTTTTAAGAAAGTATGATACATTTTTACCCGGCTTCAAGGAAAGGGTTACGTTTTTCGCGCGTATATTGTATGTATGTATTTATATAATATTCTTTATTACCACATATCTTTGAAACTGCTAAACGGATTTTTAAAATTAAGACATCGTTAGATAGGTCTTGACCGCCTAAGTGTTCTTAGATAAGTGACATAAAAAAAAAAAAGAAACATGGTGGATTTTGGGCGCCATATTGTGAGATATCCAATTTATTTTGGATTTTGGAACTTGTACCTTTAAAAATACTATCAAGTGCGGTATAAAAAAATAAAGAGTTTTAAATATACCACTTACATGTTTAAAAGTCGGTTGAAATAAGAAATATAACTATAGTCGTCACAATCTAAGAAGTCCGTTGACGTTTCTCATTTTACATGCCGCGATAACTTTCTACGTAAGAAGTTGAAAAATCAAATACATAATCCTAATCAATTATTATGTTACCAACTATATTACAACGAGTATCATTCCCAAGCATCAATTTTAATTATTATTAAGTATTTATACAGCTGTCAAAACAGGCCTTTTATTTTTGACAGCTTCACGAAGTTGTAAATAAAAAAAGTTAATAAAATCAAAAAACCCGACAGCTTAAGCGAACTAAAAAGACGTAAACATGAAGAAAATCATTCTGTGTTGTCGGAGGATATTTATAGTTTTGGTCAGCCAGCTTGCGAATACGTATCCTCCGGCTGCACAGCATGATTTTCTTCTTGTATTTATTTAGGATTTTGTTAGAGACTTGGGTAAAAATAATGAAGGAAGAAAACGCGTTACACCTACCCCAACTTATTATGTCTAATAAGACAAGGGCAAAAAGATAATTATGATGACAACACAGCACAGCAGTATTCAGTAATGAATATCTTCGTGACCCGAAAAATGCTGACCAGTAAATATCCCGGCAGAATTTTGATATGTAAAGCCTCACTAATATAATTATAATAATTCCCTCAAAGGAAGAAAACAAAAGTCACCTCGCTATATGCACGTGATAAAACCGTATCTTATATACCTATCCGTAAAATGAAAGTCACATATAAAAGCTGTTATTATAATATAAAAACATACTCCATTATATAGGTAGTTTTACTACGTATACAAAACATGAGTTGAAGTATATTTTGCTTTCTACCTTTGAGAGTCTTGTTATGACTAAGCTTGTTGTTTGTTCTTAAGTAAACATACATATTATATATGTTTCACATATTATCTATGATAGGTAGGTAAGTAGTTACATATTACTTATATAAAATAAGCGAGTTCAGATTTATAAGAAATATTTCGCTTTATTCCCTAACACTCCTTATTTATAAAAGTCTCTGAACTGTTTAGCAACTAATAAATTCCTAATTCAACAAAGAGATTTTTTGACAGTTCAGAGATTTTAATAATAAGGCCATTCTTGTTTACTTTTTTAGGGTTCCGTACCCAAAGGGTAAAAACGGGACCCTATCACTGAGACTCCGCGGTCCGTCTGTCTGTCTGTCTGTCTGTCTGTCTGTCACCAGGCAGTATCTCATGAACCGTGATAGCTAGACAGTTGAAATTTTCACAGGTGATTTATATCTGTTGCCGCTACAACAAAAAATACTAAAAACAAAATAAAATAAATATTTAAGGGGGCTCCCATACAACAAACGTGATTTTTTTGCCGTTTTTACGAAAATGGTACGGAACCCTTCGTGCTCGAGTCCGAATCGCACTTGGCCGCTTTTCTTTCCATTCAAAACACAGCAACAGAAAGTTACCAAATAGCAGAATTTTTACTACCAAATTCGAGAATGGTTTATCAAAACCCTTTGAACTCCAGCAGTTTCGATTCCAATAAATCAAAACACAATTGTAATATCGAATATCACAAACAAAAGTTTTAAAAAAACATGCAGATATAAATCGGACGTTCACTTTTCCAGGTTGAAAAACAACGATATTTTCAGTGAGGCATGTTATTTAAAAAGTATTAAAAGGGATCGCCCTGTTTCCATATCGTCGCCATAATGTCCTTTGATGATATTATTTGGATATTCATTAATCACAGGAGCGAAAAACGCGAACAGATGTAAACAGATTTGGTTATGTCGGGGTAATGAATACCTCCGTTATTTACCTTTGTGTGAACGCTTTTGACGCTTGCCTGTAAACAAATACGATACGGAAAATTTTCCTGACAACGACGGGTCTGAGAAATATCAACACATTTGAAAAGCGTAAGTATATATAAGTTTTTAAACTGTCATGGTCACTACTGTTTATCCGTGATCATGGTGCTTGCAACAGCACCGAAATATCGGAAACTTGCAACAAACAGTAAACATGTTAAATATCCCGTTTCAAATGTTAATGTTAGCGTAAGTATATATGGCTCTGAGACGTGGTCGCTTACAATGGGCCTTATCAGAAAGCTTACAGTCACTCAAAGGGCAATGGAGAGGGCTATGCTCGGAGTTTCCTTGCGTGATCGAATCAGAAACGTAGAGAGCCGCAAGAGAACCAGGGTTACCGACATAGCCCGAAGAATTGCCAAACTTAAGTGGCAGTGGGCAGGGCACATTGCTCGCAGAACGGATGGCTGATGGGGCAGAAAGGTTCTGGAATGGCGACCGCGAACCGGAAGACGTTGCGTTGGAAGGCCTCCCACCAGGTGGACCGATGACCTGGTGAAGGTTGCGGGGATCCGCTGGTTACGAGATGCACGGGACCGGTCAATGTGGCGACGCTTGGGGGAGGCCTATGTCCAGCAGTGGACGTCTTTCGGCTGATATGATGATGATGATGTTGAAGTATATATTTAGTGCTTATTTACATCAGTCAGGCGACCAGACTTCAACTTTAGGTCAGAAACTAACCTCACTCAAAAAAGTTTACATGATTTACAAGCCTAAAAATAAACGTAAATAAAAAAACATACAACACATTTTTCATCGAGTAATTATACCGTCTAAAACCCACTGAAAGGCCGCATACATGTGGCTGCTTTCAGCCTTATTGCGAGTAAACACGGGCCTACATACAGATACAACGTTCACGTCAATCTGAATCTACTCTTTGATTTATTATTCCATGAATCATCGCAGCGTATCTACAGACTAATAATACTGAATTACCTTTGCCTACATATCATTCATCTCGTAAAAAGAGCGTAGTTTGGCCGTGTTCGATCTTGGTTATAAATAGTGATCGAAATGGCGGGCAAATTGACAATACGCCGACTAGTGATGCGCAATGGTGAGTCCGAATAGTTTGGCGGACCAACGCAAACTTCTTATAGGGGTGACAGCTCGATTTTATCAATCACTGGGTTCATTCGACTGAACTTTTCTCTTGTGATCTGAGTTTTCTCGTGTTGATATATGATAAAAAACTTTTTTGCAAAAAAATACTACCGACTTCCAAATGAAAAACTACAAAGTGAAAAATAACTTTATTTTTGGAAGTCGGTGTCTTTCGTAGATACCAATTATTGGCGATATGGACACCGACTTCCAAAAATAAAGTTATTTTTCACTTTGTAGTTTTTCATTTGGAAGTCGGTAGTATTTTTTTGCAAAAAAGTTTTTTATTTTTCTCTTTTTAGTTTTACCTACCTAATAGGCAAGTTGTTTAGTAAGTACCTATTACGCCAGAACAGATTACCTGAAAACATGAAACTTGAACATAACCGGTGAAATTAGAGTTCTGCGTACCCCTTCCAGTATACTGGCGTGATGTTATGTTATGAAATGGTATAAACAATAAACAGACTTGCGATTGAAGCAATCCCGAATGATTTGCCGTTATTTATTGAAGAGTTCTGTTGTATATCTCCGAAGTTCTTCATCAGATCTTTAACAAATTAAAATGGGACCAATTTCGGAACATGTTTTTTCAAACAAAAAAAGAATTTTCAAAATCGGTCCACAATTGGCGGAGATATCGGTGAACATACATAAAAAAAAAAAAAAAAAAAAAAAAAAAAAAAAAAACATACAAGAAGTCGAACATATAACCTCCTCCTTTTTGGTAAGTCGGTTAAAAATGGTATTAACGTTCATTCGTCTTCTTCTTATTCATCTTAATTTTGTTCTCAATAAAATAATGTCGTTTCAGATAGGTATTTTAAGGAATATGACTCGTATCTTGTTTATGGGCAAGTTTTCTTACCATTGCGCTTCAAACGGCAGTAAAACGGAATAACAGTGGTGTGCCATAAACTCTGACAGTTAAAACTGTATCATATCGCTTTAAATTATAAATAGTTTAGTCGTGTTGCATATAAACCTTTTTATCCTTACAATTATTATCAATCCGTAAATATCCACGGAGAGTTAGTCTTCCTCATTGGAGGATACACGCGTGTTGACCGATAATAGTATTGTTATAATATTCAGTACGTTTCCCTAAACATGCTACGGTAGATTAATAGACTGTTGTTATCATAATTTACACTCGAAGATGACTAACTGCTGTCTACATTACATAACTTAAAAATAACAAACGGGAAAATACCTTAATCACATTAATGTACCTACTTTGTATTTGAAAGCAGATCGTTGACCACATTTGGTTGATTTGCACTGGAGGACTGTCCTACCCTTGCTTTTAACAGTATCCTTAGGGATAAGAGATAGGAAGATGGAGACAGACCTAGACATACATATAACACACATAATATAATACTAGCATACAGATGACACATCCCATACAAGGTAACCGTGCCGACGTAACAAGCATTTTTCGACTGATTAAGATGATTATTTTTGTAAGCACTTCGATCGTGTTCGGTTCCGTTCCACGGCTATAGATGGTATTAGCAAGTGACTTGCAAGTAAACTGGTTTTCTCGGTTCACAACAATTTTTTCTTTTACTACAGTGACGATTTGTTATAGAGTATATGTTTGCAAGTTTTTACAGTTCCATTGTACCAAAATGTGTTACAATACGAATTTTAAAAAAATTAAAAAATCAAGTGGCATGCCTCAGAAGTTTAAAACCGCGCCATCTATTGGAATCAATTTTAAATGAACAATGCAAATAAACTGCAAAATGTGAATAAGTTTGTACTTAGGAGAGTTGATTAAAAAATAAATACAATTTTCATTATTAATTCTAGAAAATGTTAATTTTACACATAATTCAATAACAAATCGATGAATGTCGCGCCATCTAATGACATTTATTTGAACCAAATTTTCTTTCTTAGCGCTGGAACCCCGTGCCTGTACCACCTGCGTGCCTGAATATAAATCGTTGCGACCCTACGAAACGGGTTCTCATTACATTAGAGCACACATTATGGTCACTAGGCAAATATAGATTTGTACAGTTAGCCGACAGTCCTCCTGGTACAATTAGCCTTTCATACGACACCCACAGGATGTCAGGAGGAGGTCAATTAGTTGCCAAGACTGCTCGGAAAATTACTAGTACAACACATGCCAGTAAATAGATATACTTCAGAGGAAATCCGCTTCTTGTTACAACTGATATTGTTATGGCATTCGAAAGTAATCTTAGGATGATTGACTAGCTTAGGTCGAATGTTGATTTCATTTGTCTTGACGGAGTTGTTTATTTATTTATTTAAACTTTATGTACAATGGAGTACATGAAGGACACATAGGCGGACTTAATGCAGTTGTCGGACTTAGTGTGTTGTTGTGCAGTGTTGTTGTTGTTTTTGCGTTAAAATAAGTTATCTCTGTTCTAGATTGATTTTTAGGTTCATAGGCTAGATTTAAAATGACTCAATTAAGCAAAGCATTTATCTCTATTTTAACAAGTCCAGTGAATGCAAATCCGGACCAGTACCAATGTAACATTTCAAATTCATATGTGCTTTTTAAGTTTATCATGGACGTCACTGACAACGGTGAAGGAAAAACTTTTTGAGGAAACCTGAAATGATGTCAGTATGAAATCGCCAAACCGCAATAAGCAAGCGTGGTGATTAATGCTCGTGTTTTCTCTGTATGAGAAGAAAGCCTTTGCCCTGCAGTGGGACAGTTACAGACTGACATAACTATTAACAACACCAGTATTCAAAGTCCCTGTACCAAATTTAAGTTGAACAATCGATAAAACCGTGTATCTCGATAATAATCTCACTGTAGCCCATCACTAAGGCTGATTGCCCTGTTTAGATGGTGCGCGCACGATGCGGGGCCATCATTGCTACACGCGCCCAGTGTGAATTAGTACACGTAATATCTACGTCCACATCTACATACGTTTTACGACTCATTTTGTTAGCGCTGAACCAAAAAAACTCGAGTAATATTTCGTTGTGTGACGTTGAAAGTCTTTGCCTTTAGTAGCACGGTTACGAAATATTACCAACTGTAACTGAAATTAATAGGAAAAGTTTGTATCACTTCAAAATCTGTAGGTAAATGTGCCGAATTTATTTTGTTTTCTTGTCAATACAAATAAAATATCAGTCTATTTATAAGTTCTACTTAAACAACAAACTGCCAACGAAGAAGCAAACATCGACGTCTTGGTGACGACGAAAATTCGATTCTCTATTTACATTTTCAGAGAAATACAAACATTTTCATAGTCGCGAGATTACAGGATCAATCTCATCCAGTATTCAGGCAAGTTTACTGGAAGCCGTATAAGAGCCGGTGGCGTTGTCTGCTGTAAAATCTCTAAAAGCAATCTTAGCAACGCGTTTTATGCATTGAACTTTGCTCTTCCTCTTTGAAGATTCTCTCAAAGTCGATTAGTTCGATTCGCTCCGTCCCCGATTGTTTATTGTTTTTGCTAGAGGAGCCGAAATAAAAAGATATTGCTATTTGGCCTATATTGCGGCTGGCTTCATACATATTTGATAGAGGTCAGGGCAGCCGGTTTTAATACCTACATTTGCAGAAAATTGGGACTTTAGATCAAATAGGTTACACTTAGCTTGAGCCCCTGTTCAATGATACGAGATACGACATGAGACTCGTGCTCGTGTGATCGATTACTAACGCTTTGATATTCGAGATAATCAGACATAATTACACGGTCCAAGGAATTCAATCGGAGTTTACGCTCACGCACTTAGCCCAATTTCAGGCAAATGATATCTTCGTGTTCAAATAGATTTTCACTGAAAATACATTTTTAAAACGGTCTCAATGAAGCAAGAGGTTCTTCTGGTTCGACAAAATAATGAAACGAAAATTGTAAGAAAGGCGAAACCGGCTCTAATTCCTGGCCAATATTAATACAATTTAATTTTCATTATTGCGTCTTCGCGCTTTATTAGAATGGTCCCTGTAGTGACAGGATTTTAATTCATACACTGATGAAAGTGAGACGGGAGAACGCTCAGCATTTCCTAATGAAATTGTTGGTTAAAACAATGATATTTATTATGTACGCAGCCCTTTTTGTGTAGAGCCTGTCACAAGAAACTAAATTAATAAGGAAAGTGCAGTAGGTAGCCCATTGTTCCAGCTGACTTATGTAGACAAAAATATAATCATCGATATTCTGTGGTTAAATCGATATTCGTCTCTCTATATCGATAAATTTAGGCATTTTTATGATCATCATAACACTACCATTAAACGTTTACGTAGATTAGAATATAAATTAAACAGTATTTAGTATGTTAAAGCTGAAATAGATAGTCTGTACAGTGCGTCACGAATGTCCCTCAGGGGCTATAAATCATAATGGTCCAAATGAGTGCACGGCTAAAATACGTTCACGGCCAAACAACAAGGCACAAGCACGTTCAATAGTGACATAACATCGAAACGACCCGTAGCATAGGAAAGGCCACGCAGCATCTCTATCTCTAGCGTCTACGTATTCACGGGATCGCCTCGCGGGGTGAAAACCCTTTTGCGGTCGCACAAAAACTTAAGAGACGCGGCGTGAACAAGGTAAATAGGAATTAAGAGAGAAGGTTCAAGGGCTAGAATCGCGAGTACCGCGCGCGAGCGGGCAGTATGTTCGTCCTGCTCGCTCGCGCCCTAGGCTGCGACGCGCAGTGACGCTCCAGTCGCGGTCTGCCGGCCGTCGCGACGCTCGGGGCCGCTCCGCCGCGCCTGCCGCTCGCCGCCGCCGCGTGTGGCGACGTGATGCACTGCTAGCACCAGCTCGCTGCCGCTACCAGCCGGTGTCTGCCCGGTGCCGTGTGCCGTGCGACCGGCCCGCGGCCCTCTCGCGAGTGTCCTCTCTCATAGTGCAGTGTGCCACTGGGGCATTGTTTCATGTTTGTATATTTTGAATATACGGCTCATCTGTGACAAAATTTGATCCACTCTTGATTCAGTTTTCACTATCTGAAGAGGTGAAAACCGCACGCGATTTCGGTATGCTATCGGAACACTCACGAGACCCTTATCCCTGTTTAGGTTTAGGAGTTTATTATATTCGCTCGTCGCGATTATTGTAACGAGTTACGACACATAAAAGATAACAGTTTAATCCGAATATCACGCAGTAAAAAACATGCATTAGCGCTTTGCGCAGCGTTGCTTACGAGTACTCCAATGTGTAAAATATAATTCCGTTAAAGTGTCAAGGTTCTTTGGAACACGCAATGTTTTTATGAATAACGTCAATTCTGTAATATGATCGCAGTAAAAAACTACTTATCTACAACAACATCTTTGGTAAAGGTTATCTAATACTTGCCTTTCGCAAAATTAATAAACACAATGTTTTAACTCTATCCGCCATGTAAAGCACACAACAGTCATGGTAGGCTCTCCTAAAAACAGTCACAGACTGAAAACAGCAAGATTTCTTACACATAAGGCACATTGAAGATATTGATTTTGTGAACAACTTGTTGCATGTTTGTTGGTCCACTGCGAAATAATATTTTTAACGACACTATCCTCAACAAAATTAAATTTAAGCAACGCTCTTAGGAAAATTCATGAACATTCCGTTTCTGTATTTAGATAATGTTTAATATACAATAAACTATCTCAAGCAGCTATAAGCAGGCAAACATTATTTTACGACATCTGCACACTTGCCGGGCTATCGCTCTGATAATTAATCTTGGTAATTTAAGAAAGTAGGTAAATTATTGGAGACATATGCATGATCTACGTCTTATCATAATCTCAAAATATATTATTTTTATCGCTTCCTGTCATCAACTCTTTCTAACATCGTGGTTGCTTGATGTATTTTTAGGCAAATGTCGTATTAGTAACACGTTCCGTGGTTATTTAATTTGTTTAAACGTTAAAATGTAACAAATTGGCCGTGAAGCTGAACGCATCAATGTCAAATATATAAATATCGTCATGTCACTAATGAATACTAGATGTCACACTTTTCAGCACATTCATGAAAAAACGATTTTTCGCAAACTTTAAATGGACATTAAAAATCCTTTCATTGAGCAGTATCACACGAGTTACATGGTAATAGCAGTCAGTAAAACAACTGAGTTTTCGCGTAACTACGGCATGATAATAAGATTAGATCGTGATAAAGTTAATGCAGCAATTAGATTGTACGAGTATGTATGACGATGTAAATACAAATAAAAGGTTTTTTAGAGGCTGCTACGATAACAGTAATTCAATTTAACAAATGCATTGCACGTTTTACGTTTCATCGTACATAAAAGTTCCAGGATTCCTGCCAAGTTTTGTTTTTCTAAATCTGTGGTTTGCAAGTTCACTCGCGTGGATTTGTGTTTACACGAGGCAGAGTCGACGTCGTAACGAAGTTCTAATGAATGGTATGAGGCATCTAATTAGCATCGTATAAATCTTGAAAGCGAATTTAGCGATTGAACAACGCGAAGAGCAACAGCCCGTCTCCGTTTAGTCGCTGATGACGTACGAATAGCTACACAATTGAAACCAGCGACCGCTCAACGAGTGGTAATTGTTTCTGCCGATCGCTATTGGCCCGGCAATTCCTTATACAGGTCATAATAATATCATTGAATAAATGAAACTGTCTCTGATCAATGTGTTGTCTGACAATAGCAACAAGGAAGTACTGTGACGTGTTATTTGGCACCGTCACAATGTTCCGACTGATTATTTCTATGTACAGCGACCTTGATCGGCGATATAACTATTAAAATTGATTGCTTTTAAAAACTTCCAATAACATAATGTATTTTATTATTAGGTTTTTGTGTTGTTTCATCGATTCTAATGAAATGAGTGAATTTACAATTAATAAAGGTCACAGCCATTATTATCGATTGTTAGGTAACAAAAGCTTTGTGGAAATGTAGAGCGGTGAAAGTCTTTAACATTGAATAAAATGGAAGGTAAAAGGTTATACTATTAAACATATATTGACTTGTTTGTCTAGACTTTGAAGCTCAAATATACAGAACAGTTTTCGTCACGTTCAAAGGTATCATCGGTATTACAGAAGAGACTATTATGAAAATTCCTTTTTCATTTGTAATCCCTCTTTCAATTCTATAAATGTTGTATATTTTATAGCTATTAGAGTCAAATTTATCCCTAAAGCACAGACAATATAATACTAGCATACAGATGCCTCATCCCATACAAAGATACCGTGCCGACGTAACTAGCGTTTTTCATATGATTATACCTATTATTTTTTGTAAATCGATCTCGTTCGGTTCCGTTCCACGGCGATAGATAGATCACCATCTATATCCGTGGAACGGAACGGAACGGAACCGATCGCAATCGATGTCCAAGTATCAATAATCAGTATAATTTTATTTTATTAGTATAATTATTACATAACGTCGGCACGGTTTCTTTGTATGGGATGAGACACCACTGCCTAAAGTTACGTCGATACGTTGAAGCTTATATTTTGGTTATTCCGATTGCTACAGTAAGGTATTAACTGATGACAGAAGAGTAAACAAATAATTGCATACAAATTAATTCGGTATATTTGAGCGTGTTATATCAAAACCAATTACTATAATTACCTCGGATCAGAAATTGATTGATAGGAATTAATTAACGGCCTAAGCTAATTAAATAAAACCTTTATTAACTGGAGCTCAAATGATTAAAACATAATATTTTTGTGTGTACTTAATGCACTTATTCATATTAGTCGTAATCCTATCCACGTGGATATATTATAAAATTAATTGTAATACATAATTTGACCAACTTTCCTTGTATTAATAATCATGTCCATAAATTATTTCTGAGTTTATCTTGTTATCTACAGCTGAATTAAGATTGGAATATAAATTCAATTTATCTGACGATATTTTTTTGTGAAAAATTGTAAATATGTGCCTAGGCAAAAAAAAAAAATTACGAGAGTTATCATAGAAATCCGTATCTATGATAGTCCATTTTTGTATCTCCTCCCAGTCATTACATTTTCATTCAAGTACAGATACTGAAAAACTATTCAACTTAAGGAAAACTTGCGTAATTTCCTTATTTGCTTATCTTATTATCGATGTTATTGATAATAATGGATATGTTTACTTGTTTATATTATTTATTACAAATAACGACGTGCCTCGAAAGAATTTCAAATCGTTCTATTTCTTCTTTTTCTCAATTGAAAAAAGTCGATATCGTCTATTCTGCCAGCGTTAATTTTCTGAGTTAGTGATGAAAATGCAAAAACTTTTTGTAATCTATTAAACTAGTGTCTCTTTGAGCTGAAGACCTCGCGAGTCTATCTTTTAGAGATTTTGGAAATTTCAAAACTACTCCGTCTATTTAAAAAAATTCAGACAAAAACACATTTAATTATCGAACCTGCTCACAAAATTTCACGAGAATCAGTTGTAGAGGAGAACAGCCGGACATCCGGCAATACTAAAACATTTTTGTCCTAGCTGAAATGGAGATGCTTCGCGCTCGCTCTGTCAAATACGGAAAGTGTTATTCTGCTACGTACGTCAAAATAGTGATAATAATTATGCCGGTCAAATTTATAACAGAAGATGCAAGAAATGAAAACCATTTCACTAATAATGCAATAAAATGAAGACGTCTAATTATTTTGAACTCAGAGGCTCCACAGAAAGACATCAGTGATAGCAATCTTATTGAAATGCCTAAACATAACGGATTATGTGTGAAATTTCGGTAGCGCATGTCAATGTCATAAATTTTTGACGTTTACAAAATTGCTATCGCTAATAGACTGTCACTTTTGTAGAGCCTCAGGCTGCAATACCCAGCAAGTTAATTTAATACGCCAGAGGGACAACTGAAATAGGTAAACGTCAAATCAGTATTCCTCTTTAGCATAAAACATGGTCCGAATTCAATCGCTGGGAAATGTTCTTCAAACATACGAATTGATTTATCCAAGTAAGGCCTTTTGATGAATAAAAAAATCTTTTGAAAGAACCAGCTAGGTCTAAAGTGAATTTGTTGCCATATTCATTCAGGGAGACTCGGGATAGTAGCTAACGACATTATATTCAGCCTACCTACCGATCCTCGAGATCTCACGTGTGAATTATTTGATTGTGTCTATTGAAAGGTTTAAAGAACGATTTCATTTGTCTTTCTTTCACGCTCCCTTTTTCGATATTCGTGACGGTGACTTTACGCGATCGGCAGGCTTATTACGTATCTTGCAAGGGCTAAACGATACTGATTTTTGCGCAATAATTGCTCTACAATACAGAAGTTTTAAAGTTTTTAGCGGTTTTTTTAGAAATATTAAATAACTGCATTTGACTAACAGCGAGCGATTAGCAAACGATTGTGTAGGACCTAACTATTCCTACACTGTAGGTAATTTTATGACATAAAGTATCTGATCGCACGATGATTGCTGATTGCTGTTTCTTACGTAATAAGCCTGCGAATTTATTACGACCTTAATATATCCATTCGGCTTATTTTATACTTTGGTAGCTTGTGGCGGAAAGTTTTATCATTAAACCAATCTAAAATAAGAAACTTTTATCAAAATTTCGGCCACATCATCCCATCAGCATCGGTTCAGTGGTTTACGAGATAACTCTGACTCTAACTTTACATTATGGTGCGGTATTAGGTTTTTGAGGGTTCGTCATAATGTCCTTTTCCTTTTATAAAATTCAAGTTTAGTGTGCAAGTTGTTACTTATTCATGATAATAAATTGAGGACCTTATTTCTGGGCAAAAGCACGTATATTTCGGAACCCAGCTGTTTATTTCGTGTCGCCGAACAGACGGTATCGACGCGCGGTTTCTTATTGCTTATTTTAATATTTCAATACGGCTGGAGGTGAATTAGGTATGCACAAAGTGATAGCCTGTGAAGAACTCTGCGACTCTGCTTGGCAGTTGTCCAATACGTACATAAAGCGAAACGGTACTTTGCTATACGTTTTCATGTACGCCTGTATTCCCATCGCCATGAAACTTCAACATGACTGTTTGTATGATTTCAACATTGTAGCATGTAGATGCTCTAATGTGTGCGTTGACATATTTATTTATATTTTATTCGAAATGTTCAACCGTACGTCTGGATCTAGGGCATGTGAGTGATTCAATAGCATGTGATTCGATGTTTCAATGTAATACATAATTATGTTTCTTGTAGGAAATTATAATAAATCACTCAGCAATGGGTTAAAGTGAATTTATCATATTTGTATACGTAAAGTTTACGATGATGCCGAGATAGTAAGTCCGATGTAAAAGACAGAAAACGAACATAATTACTGGACATATTTGTTTTCCCTTCGCCCCTTCCCTTCCTTCTATCAAAGTTTTCCTCTTGAGACTCCCGATAATAAGCGTTCATATAAGTCGACTGACATATCGATACCTTAACTTATCTTAACTTCTAAGCCAACTTCGAAGACTGAACTTAGATCTTTCTAACAAATTCTTATTATAAAGTGCCAAAAAAACGTAGAAGATAAAGGAGTTGATTGGTGACGTGTCGGCGAGGCGATATAATCAGTGCAGTGACGTATGGTGATAAGGTGTGCGTGCGCATGTGAGTGTGTGTTAGTGTGTGCGGCGCGCTCACGGCGTCACGGTGGTGGGAGGCGGGGTGTTCCGTTGCTGCGTGCCCTGGTGCGGGGCGCGCGCGGCGGCGCCTGCCGACGACGCCGACTATGCGTTGCGGGAGGGCAGCCCGCAACTGTTACACGACGATTATGGTAAGTCTTCTTTTATTTATTTTAACTGACTATTGATATGCCTTTTCCGGCTTTATTGGGTGATTTCATATTTTTAGACATCGTGAATTGCGAGAAAAAGCGTTTATTCTGTCATGCGGATTTGTTTCGCCCCTTAGCAGATTCTAATATTTTGCCAATTATTTAAATAAGAAGAAAATATAGAAACTCGGATATAGGAGCTCGTGGCTAAACCATAACAGCCGCACGGCTCGATCTTCAAGGTTAAGCAACGCTTGCAGAGGTCGGTCCGTGGATGGGTGAACATCTCAACATACCGAGTTTCCTCCATGCCTCGGAAAGCACGTTAAGCCGTTGGTCCCGGCTGTCATTTGAAGATCTTTGACAGTCGTTACGGGTAGTCAGAAGCCTGAGATCTGACACCAGTCTTGCCAAGAGGTATCGTGTTACCCAGTTACTGGGTTGTGGATGTCAGATAGGCAGTCGCTCCATGTAAAACACTGTTACTCAGCTGAATCCGGTAAGACTGGAAGCCGACCCCAAAAATAATTGGGAAAAACGCTAGTTAGATGATGATGTGAATTGCGAGAAAGAGCGTTTATTCTGTCATGCGGATTTGTTTCGCCCCTTAGTAAATTCTAATATTTTACCAATTATTTAAATAAGAAGAAAATTTAGAAAATCATGTATGCATGCAGGACTACCCGTGTGCGGGCAAATCCGCATGACAGTAAAAATACCCGGAAGCGTGAATCTCCAAAGTTAGAATATTTATGAAATGAAAGCTAGCAAAGTGTCCAACGTCCCCAATATACCCGGAAAAGTCCACCCTGGCTCTATTTTGACAAACTCAAGCATATGCAATTGGGCTACGGGTACGGTCGAACCCACATTATTCAGAAATATTGCATGTGATTGCTTGGGTTCGAGTACCGATATCCCGAGACCATTAGGAATTTAGTTCCATGACGAAAGGTTTAGGCAAAAGAGGTCTCATTGTGTGATGGATTTCACAGATTTGAAGTAGGCTTTACTAGAGACAGCATAAGACCCATTATTGCGAAGTTAGAATACACATTTAGGTCTAAATGTTAAACCAATAGCAATGTTGTAGAAATAGCTTCATTGATTTGATTGTAGGAAGGCATACATGGAATATGACATCGACCAATATTAGTCATCAGTATTCACAATTGTTAGTCAGTGTCAATATTAGTATTTATGCACATTGTTTACTTTTTAAAGTGCACTGCAACACATAATCCATTACTTACATCTATTATTGTTGAGCAATTATCTAACAAGCAACTAAAAAAAAAAAAAAAAAAAAAAAAAAAAAAAAAATTGTTTATTGACACAAAAATTACAACAATGGTACCTACTTAAGTATGGACAGTCTTAGGATGTTTGTAACAATATATGTGTACTGATACTGAATCCCAAACTAGGCCAGGAGCCTGTATCTTGGGAGACAGTGTTCAGTCGCAGCAAAAGGTACACAAAACTGTTTGTACATAAGGTTGCTGATTATTAAGTTAATTACGCTATAAATTTTAAATAGACATACAGACAACCACACAACTAACAACTACAACAACAACAACAACAACAACAACAACAACTAACTATTGACATTCAGATTGCTGTTATGAACGGCTAAGGTTATTTAAATAATGTTTCATCGCAGTTGTCATAATTATTATATTTTGTTGCGATGCAGTATACAGCAGAATAAGTCCACCCACATGTGTGACTCGTTGACATTTTTATATGATTCGTTCAGCGTTTCTGAAGGAATAATATGAAAGGAAATGCATATGATCCAACAATGTGTTTCTATATAATGCAACATCTGGGTGTTCAGTTTCAGTGCCATATATTTGGGAGTAGAGCAGTGATGGCCCAGTTGTATCGGCTGCGACTTACAAGTTGTAGGTCGTGGTTTCGAGCCCAGGCAGGCGCTTTAATTTGTGTAAATAATTTCTTCACCACTGCTCTTAAAACGCTGCAAGAAAACGTCGTGAGGAAACCGGCATGCCCTAGAACCAAAAATTCGAAGACACGTGATATCCACCAACCCGCACTGGGCTCGCGTGGTGAGAGAGGAGGCCTGTGTCCCAGCAGTGGAGATATTAATAGGCTGGTGATGTGATGTGATGTGATGATATTTGGAAGAGCATTTTGCAATATCTGTGCACATTTGCAGACTTTAGGCTGCCATTGAGAATTACGAGAAAAATCCAATTTGCAAGTTGATGATATATATACTGGATACAGTTGACGTCAATAGGCAGCATATTACTATTTAATGGGGCTTTAACAAATTTTGACGAGTCTTAACTAAATAGAAAACAAAATATTGACTCAATCTCGAACCAACGTTATAATAAACAAACAGTGCTAATGAGCTCTTCGGCGAACATTTTACAGGAAGTCGAACCTTGTAGGGACAAGCTCTTGGCACCAGATGCTGCAGAAATTCCGTTACACCAACTTATCTCGTATGTTCTACACAATTTGCATTCGAACTCATTGCTTACTTTGAGTTTTCTTTGATCTTAAATGTAGAACATTTTCTTAAAAGATTATTGGTTTAAGGAAAGTCAGGTAGAGTCTGAAAATGGTTTTTCTCGGTCTTAAACGACAGACTGCTATTCAACCAAAAACCGAAATTGATAATTAATTTATAAAAGGTTTTTTTGATACAAGTAAAATAAATACAACACAGAGTCATTACTTTCCTGTATAAATCGAAATTCAAATATTCGTCTTTTCTCACAGATTTAGCAAGAAATGTACGTTTGCCGCATTTTCACAGTTATTGGTGCTTTAATTTATTGATATTTCTCAAACATGCTTGGGTATTTGAGCATTTTTTTGACAAACTTCTTCGAGATATATCGAAATTGCTGTACTGGCTAAATACATGCGAGCATCGGCCGGCAAAAAATGTATCAAAATACATATCTGTCGTGGTTTAGCGGCCAAATAAATTACATAGTAAACTCATATGATCATATCTGTCGTGTAATTTAAAAATGGAACGATCTTTTACTCCGTAACATGGCAACCAAGGACGTAACTTACCAAAGGTTCTTTTTAAATTTCGAACTGACTTGAAAATATGTAGAAAACTGTTTATTGACAAGTAAAATTTCACAATTTAAAAAACCCCCGACACATTTGTCTTGCAAAAACACCCCAATTCAAACAGGAAAATGCCCATAACTTTCGAAAGGCTGAACCGATTTTATTGAAACATAGCTAAGAACACTCTCGACAAAATTACCTTTCAAACAAAAAAAACTAAATTGAAATCGGTTCATCCGTTTAGGCGCTATGATGCCACAGACAGACACACAGATACACAGATACACAGCAACACACGTGAAACTTATAACACCCCTTTTTTTCCGGCGGGGGTTAAAACACCCCTTTTTTCCGGCGGGGGTTAATTAAAAAAAATAACAAATGAACACTTTTATGCGGAAAAATTATTGTTGTTCGTTGTTCGTCATTGATTTTGAAAAGTAATTATATTTGACACAAGTAAAATTTCGCAATTTAAAAACCCCCGACGCATTTATCTTGCGAAAACACCCCGATTCAAACAGTAAAATGCCCATAACTTTTGAACGGCTGAACCGATTTTATTCAAACATAGCTAAGAACACTCTCGACGAAATTACCTTTCAACCAAAAAAAACTAAATCGAAATCGGTTCATCCGTTTAGGCGCTATGATGCCACAGACAGACACACAGATACACAGCAACACACGTGAAACTTATAACACCCCTTCTTTTTCCGGCGGGGGTTAAAAATTAGTTATTGTTACTATTTAGTTTTAATTGCCGCGCATTATTTGTGAAAAGTACAATACAAGCCTTGCCCACAACTAGGCATTGATGGACTTTAAAAGTATGAATTTTCTGCAAATAATGAAATTGAGAATTCAGTCGCTAACAAAATTCGGTCGGACTCTCTCTTCAGGTACGCCTTCAGCATTTTTGTGTAATACTTTAAAATATTTTGTATAACTAAGAATATTATCAATCCATCACCGAAGGAACAATGAGCTAACACAAAAGATTGCTTCCCTTTATAACAGAAAGTCTCGAGGGAACTTTATTTATTCCCAACAACGATTCATCAATGGGTTTTCATTTCCTTTATTGGCGGTAAATAGAGTTAACAGTACAAAAGAAAACGCAGTGCAATTTCAATTCACGTTAAAGGTTCCAATAGTTATAAATCTGAAGTTAGTTTTGCCCGACTTGTTGGCACAGGAATCGAGTGTCGAAGTTTGCTGAACGACATTAAATTACTCGCCCAAGTTAAAGGTTACTCGGTAATTAACTAAGAACAAAAAGGTCTTGCCTATTTCAGCCTCGCCCTTAAACTTGATAACACAATTAACACAAGACTTAATACCGTACATCGTATTATTATGTAAGCTTAGTAAACTAATGATGTCTCTGAGGAAACTGATTTCATTTACTTTGATCGGATTTCACTCTCTGAAGGGTTCTATTTCGGTTTTATGAGCAACGGACTGGAATTCACTTCTCCGTAGTAAAATTTGAAATCGTTTCGTTGCTTCACCCATTCGGAAATGTTCGCTATTGATTTATTGAAAGTTAAGTCAATACCATTCAAGCTATCACTGTGTAAATATTCATATTCTATACATATACAATATGTCCAGAGTTGTAGTAATAATACTTTATGGCCCTAAAATATACTTAATTTTATCGATTAAAATTCCCCATTACACCCCTTATGGTGTAATCCCCAACCCCTCAAAGATAGAGCAATTTTAGTATCTGGCTTACTTACTTTGATATCTACATAGCCTAACAACCATAACTTTAGACCTAACTCTAATAGAAGCATACATTTAATGTTATTTTTGCAGCCATATCATAGAGAATCTTAAAATCTTTTAAATAATACACAAAAGGCAAGACATTTTTGTATTGAGCCACATAAGTCAATCTTTAAACATAATTTTACATGATTTTAATGCATTTCCTAAAATTCTGCAACATTTTCTGGAATTAACAAATTTCTTTTATGTATTTTTTTTGTTAATCTTTGAGTTGTTCTACACACTGCACATATAGCTCTTAACCAATTAGTTTTACGCTTTACTGTTATCTTAAAAGAACCACTGCGCATTTTTATCTTATAATATTAATTTAAAAAAAAATGCAATATAAACGTGTGAGGATTAAACCCCTTAAGTGGGGTGTTTCTATCGATACAATTGAATGTATATAGTCACCTTAAAGTTTTATTACTAAATACCCGGACACATTGTATATTACAACGACATATTCAAAGTAAAGTTGCGGAACTAATTAAAATAAGTTCACCCCATATTTCCCTGAAGTGAGTGTTTAATCGACTCACACTTTACGCCTACCAATTAGTTTACAAGTTTTATCGTCAATTAAATGGAGTTTACATTGCAAGTGATCCTGATGTTGCATGGGGCTATGGGGCTATGGGGTTATGCAAGTTAACATAATGATGGGCGGGAGTGGTCGCATTTAGCTACACAAACATTGGCGGGAGGCGGATCGATGGCAGACGCCGCCGCCACGACACCCTTCTGTTGATTTTAAATTAAGCCGAGTTTTCACCACTAAAAGTCACTTTATTTAATGTGTATCTCCGCCTAGTTCCAGAACAGTACCGGCTGTTTACACATGACGTAGATTTGCTTTTAATTAGCACCCAATTTTAAAGGTAAACTGCCGTTTAGTCAGAACAATGGCAGCGTCAGAACACGGCGCTACGTATTAATGTAGCATTTAAATCCGGTGGCCGTAATTATTTCGATAAAAAAAACTCACAAAGAATAATAACCTCTACCACCTCCCTTTTATAAATGGTTCCGTAGCAATATAATGACTTGGGCTATTATCGTAATGGCCATTATTTCATTATGATGCCCACAAGTTTCTACGCAGCAAAGCTCGTTAATCACAATCAACCCTTTACAATGTTACGTTTAGTTTCTCAATCCAATATTCTCCATTCTATTAGTCGGTTGACACAATCTGGTTAAACTCCCGTTAAAGCAATGCTATTAAACGATATCCCGTAGTTAACCGGAGAAGTCGGATTGATTAAATTTGGAAGCACCTACCTAGCTATTCAGTGAGATAGAAATCCCATTTGTGGCTAAAGCTGTCGACTGAGTTTAAACGTTGGTTGTGCTTAACTGGTCGCCTGGGTCACAAAGCAGGATTGTAAAACTATAGAGTATAACATACACATCCACACAACGGAGTATGTATTACAGGTCCCTAATATTGATTTTGCTTAAAATGTAGGTCAAAGTTCCGATAATGTTGTGGAGACTAAAAATATGATATTGGCTTCTTCTTTTCTCTGTAAAGGATCCAATAAACCATTCACTCCGTTGCTGTGTAACTTATTATAGAATTAGGGGCTCTTGTCGTTTATTCACATTTCAAAGTCCTCATGTTTTATCGGAAATCGATATTCAATATTCATGACTTACCGAGTATATTTAGGTAGTTGTTATTATACTGAAGACTTTGGTATTGTTACTGAGTTTTGAATTGACCAGGAAGTCGGGTTTTGGGCAATCGATTCATAAAGGCCTGGTCGTGAATAATTAAACGTTGTATCACTGGCCACAGCGATGCTCCGCTTAACCTCTAATTTCTCGGCCGATTAACTTGCCCCAATGTTACTTACACCACATCACATTAAACAACACCCGGCTTATCAAGCCGATGTAGGTACTCGCCAAATAAATTTGCCCCATAATAAGTTACCTTAGCAAACACCTATAGGCCTTTGATATTGGGTGTAAAATTCTGCTGAAGTCCGAAAGTAAATTGTTTTTCATATCCTTGGTAAGCTTTTTTAAATGTTTAACAGATCCTTTGTAGGGCTCTGACCTTATAAGAATTTAAAGATAAATAGGAACCTCGTTAGTTAGCCTTAAGCTATGAAAACTGCTATTGTTAGCTTCAAAATTGGTGGAAATATAAGATGTTGTAATATAAACAGTCGATATCTCATAAGTATCCGGTCATAACTTGTGTTCTTTGTACCACTTAAGTATATCAATAACCATGACAGGTTCTAGCATAATATTATTATGTCCAACTCCCACATAGAATGTCTGCGCGCATGTTTTCCAGTTCTAGTCAAAATTTGCATACTAAATTATGTTGATCGTCGTCCCTTGAGTTTTCTCCAAGAAATATTGATTTTCACAATCCAGGTGGCTTGGCCTCTTCATTTTATATAATCTTATTACAAAATCATTGATAATCAAGAAAAAATAATCTTATTTCATATTCTGATCAAACCCTGAACTCAATTTCTCAAGGGAGGTGGAAATTACTCGTTAAAACAGAGCCCCTTGAAGTTTTGGGAGCCCGTCGTCGGTGAAGATATGTATATCGGCGGCGGCTAGGAAGTCTAACAAAGCACGTAAGCGTGGCTCGGGGGCGAACAGCGCGTCACCTTCGCCCGGGCAGGCCGGCGAGGAGGCTGCGCCTGCGCCGCAGCCGGCGCTCGGCAGGATGCAGGCCGAGCAGGGTAGCATCGGTGAGTTGCAGAAGTACCACGGCAGATACCTCAAGAGCCGGCGTCACACCTTAGCTAACGTTCGGTGAGCCCAAAATTTATTATACTCATATTTTGTTTAATATTTTTATCGATAGGATTGTTCCGCCACTATATTGCCTAAGACAACGAGAAATGATTGGAAGAAAAAAAGCCTTGCCCTGCAGTGGGACAGAGCAGGCAAAACAAATTAAATGAAAACATATGTATCGATTTCCAGTAGGGTGTTGGATCCTGACCTACAGCCACTAAGTAGTTTGCATAATAAAACCATGTTTACAAATGTTAGAAGTAGTGATCCTACAATAGCTTAATGCTGCTCAATTGTTTATTAAACGTATGCTCATAAAATGAACTTTACGGCGTCACGAAGTACATTGGAGCCATTAACTACGATGCACGAGTATACATAATTATAATGGAGGGTGTCATAGAAAATGTATAGTTCTTAAGTGTTTTACGAACTAGACGTAAATGTTCTTCACTCCTCCCTAGGCACACCTATACTTCATTTTACAGCCCGTTCAACCGATTTTGACTTCTAGTGCGTTGGTGATATGACAAATGGCAGCTGTAGTAGGTGAAGCTAATTTTGGTAACAGGTTTGTGCTTTTTAAGCTATCCTTATATTTACGGGATAGAACTCAAAATCGGTTGAACGGACTGTAAAAAAGGGTTGTAGAAATTTCTAATGCTATTTCAAATGGAATATAGTTAATATTTAAAATATGTACCTATGTAATATTATTCAACTGTTTTGTTTAACTAATGTTTTCTTTCCTTTTTTTGCATGTGGTGTACACAGATTAAGGTAAGATTTGACTCTAAACTAGTTAAATAAAATTATACTAGTTTTACTCACTATTATAAGTTTTCTTTGATTAACGTGAAATATCATATTAGTTACTTTTACCTAAGACAAGAAATTGTTTCATTTGTTTCTTAACATTAAACACTTCTTTCAATTAATTAATTATTCATCATCTTGCAATAAACATATACTTATTCATTTTACATGTTTTTTTTCACTTAATTTTATTGAATCAACCAATATCTATCTATCCTTTCATTGTTCAGAATATATTGATTGAGCTATAAGCAGACATAGTCTTACTGAAAGGCATCCGTAGCCTCATAAAAAGCTCCAAGTATATGCGATACGTGAAACTCGTTTCCAGCCTACTGTAAAATCCTGCAAGGTATTTTTAGATTTTGACTTTATATGTACTTACTTATAATTATAACATTCTACAGGTGACATATTTTACGATGATATTGTACCTACTGAGTAGGCAGTAGTTACATACATCAAGAATTTCTGTTTACTGACATAGGAAATAAAAAAAAACCGGCCAAATGCGTGTCGGACTTCGTACATTTAGTTCGGCAAAATTAGTTGTAATAGGCAAAATGAGGGAATTTCAAATAGAACATCTGATTTATTAATATATTGGTATTTGTTAATAAGACATACGTAATAATTTTTTGATAATATGTATGGCTTTGGTTTAACAAGATACTTATTCTGTGAAAATTTGAAGACTGTAGCTCCAACTGTTTGGCTGTAAAATTTGTGTGACAGACAGATAGACAGTTGGACAGACAAACGGACAGACAGATAGATAGACAGACACACAGACGGGCAGGCAGACGGACAGATAGACGGACAGATAGACAGACAGACGGGCAGGCAGACGGACAGATAGACGGACAGACAGGCGGTTAGACAGACGGACAGACAGACGGACAGACAGACGGACAGACAGACAGACAGATAGACGGACAGACAGGCGGATAGACAGACGGACAGACAGACGGACAGACAGACGGACAGATAGACGGACAGACAGGCGGATAGACAGAAGGGCAGACAGACGGACAGACAGATGGACAGATAGACGGACAGACAGGCGGATAGACAGACGGGCAGACAGACGGACAGACAGACACGTGAGTGACAGCAATAGGGCTCTGTTTAGAACCTTCGGGTAAGGAACCCTACAAAAGTAAAGGTTATGCCTTGGACATATCGATATGACATTACTTTAACGTTTTCATCAAATAAAAAGCTTTTTTTTATAGTAACAACGGTCACTAAATGTTTAAGTTCAGTTTAAGTTACCAAGGCTACTCGTGACAAATTGTTATCGTTTTTCCTTCGACCTAAGTCACCACAAATGTCTTTAGCGTTAAGCTACCCGGGGGACACCGACGAGGAAATAATCACGGCTCACAAGCCCTGCGCTCTAAATTAAACAATTATTCTGTAATAAAGAACAACAACAACGACAACGTTGCTGTAATTATATACGTAGCTCATTTCAAATTAATTATAAAGAGTCATCTTATAATTGCAAGGGGATAATCAGTTAAGTATGTAGGAAAATCTCACGAGATTCATTGTGCCTAAGATTACGGAGATGAAAAAAGAAAATGTTTATAATACTCGTACCTACTTTTAAGTCCACAAGAACAATAAGTTCGTTCACGGTTAAGAATCTTGCTGAACTCGTATGTAAGTCATATAATATTAACATGTCACTTTCAGAGACTTACGAAGTCGGCCGGTACGTTTGTTTGTAAATCATTATTACTGCAAACATTAGCTGGGTCAGAGTACTCGTTTCTTGTTGTATACAGATGAAGGGAAGGAATGGAATAGCATCCAATGTACCGTCTTTTTACCCGGCTGCCGAAGGAGGGTAATGTGTTTATCAGTCTATAAATGTATGTAAGTATATATGTATGTATGTGTGTTTGTTTCTTTAAGGCGTTCTAGAGACCAAACGCGTTGGCCGATTTTGATGATTCTTACGTCAATCGATTCGTCTTAACCCTTCGAGTGACACTAGCTACATTGCGATTGCAAAATAGAAAAATGGCAGATTTTGGGCGCCGTATTGTGTGAATGAAGGGTTTCAAGAGGTGATTACAAAAATATATAATACTTATATGTTTCAATGTACCTAATTCTAAGAGAAATAATTAAAATGTTGTAAATAAAATAAATATTTAAAAATAACAAAAAACCCGACTGCTTTAAAAGCCAACTAAAAAGACGTAAACAAGAAGAAAATCATGCTGTGCAGTCGGAGGATACATCTGGTTTTGGTCAGCCAGCTCGCACATATCGCACACCTAGATAAAGAGTAGCACAACTCAAAATACCTTTTTTTTTTCTTTTTTTCTTTCTCTTTCCTTCTTTTTCGGCGCTGATTCCGATAATTGCAATAACTCAATTTTGGATTATTTTGAGTTGTGCTACCCTTCATCTAGGTGTGCGATATGTATCCTTGGCTATTAAAGCAGTCGGATTTTTTGTTATTTCTAAATATTTTTTTTTCGGTTTTTACCTAATATTTTATTATTGCCAAAAAATCTTCCGTGTGATTTCTATTTTTGCAGATTTACCTATATTTTTTCTTATTTTCCTGTTCTATAAATAAGTCACGTTTTTTCCAATCGAATATTCCCTATTTTCTCCCTCTCATAAAAATATAAAATTTACAGTAACCAACACCGATTATGGATTTCTCTTATTCGTAGGGTATTTCTTTAATAAAAATCGTGAAATATTTTTTTACTTTCTGCTGTAAGGTTTCCACGAAAATACTTTTCCCTTCGATATTTTCTTCATTATTGTGAAATTCTCGTTTAAAGTTCTGTTCACGTTCCCCGGGTATTATAAATAACAACTGCAAAAAAAAAACTGATTTTCTATTTGATAATTGAATGGCAACTTGAATATTCTTGTTCTTTCCCCAGCTTATTTTCAGGCAATATAGTCATATTGTTGCTTATTATTTTTATAGTGAAACTTAGGTCCGTGCCACATCGAGTTAGTTGAACAAGTATGAAAAATGCTCGTCTTATCGCGGACGACGCGACATCGAGAGAGGAAACTTCCTCATTTTTTTCTAACCATTGTTCCAACTCCACTGCTTAACATTGTTTACTTTTTATATTCTTTAAAAATACTGTAGGATTTTCTCGAAGTGAGATTATAAACTGGAAACTAGTAACAAACGTGAATTGTGTTCATCATCATCATCATATCAGCCGAAAGACGTCCACTGCTGGACATAGGCCTCCCCCAAGCGTCGCCACATTGATCGGTCCCGTGCGTCTCGCAACCAGCGGATCCCCGCAACCTTCACGAGGTCATCGGTCCACCTGGTGGGAGGCCTTCCAACGCAACGTCTTCCGGTTCGCGGTCGCCACTCCAGAACCTTTCTGCCCCATCGGCCATCCGTTCTGCGAGCAATGTGCCCTGCCCACTGCCACTTAAGTTTGGCAATTCTTCGAGCTATGTCGGTAACATTGGTTCTCTTACGGATCTCTACATTTCTGATTCGATCACGCAAGGAAATGCCGAGCATAGCCCTCTCCATTGCCCTTTGAGTGACTGTAAGCTTTCTGATAAGGCCCATTGTAAGCGACCACGTCTCAGAGCCATATGTCATCACTGGCAACACACACTGGTCATAGACTTTTGTCTTGAGACACTGTGGTAAGTTGGACGAGAAGATACCGCGCAACTTCCCGAACGCTGCCCAGCCGAGTCGGATTCGACGGTTTATCTCTCTCTCGAAGTTGGCCCTACCCAACTGGATCGTTTGTCCCAGGTAGACATAATCTTCCACAACTTCGAGTGTAGAGTCTCCAACCTTGATAGGAGTGGGTGTAACATGGGCATTCAACATCACCTTGGTTTTGTCCATGTTCATTTTAAGACCCACTCTTCCGGAAGCTCTACTGAGGTCATCGAGCATTGTATTGAGGCTCTCCATGGTCTCAGCCATGACCATAAGTAATTAACACGTAAAATTAAAACTGTATGCATTATACAACGTCCCTGATACTGCAATGTATTGTTTTAATAATTTCTGCATATGGATTTAAGTCTCCACATTTATCATACAATAAAATAAATAGTCCTTGGTGGGCTCAATATTAAAAGCTTATTTACATTCCATATTTTGTGCCACCGTTTCAGCCATTTTATTTATATCGAGAGCTCATAATAATGTTTGTTCGGGAATTGAATCAAAGCAAGCTCGAATAAATTGAATCCTACAATATTATGTTTATAAAATAACTTGCGTTAACGTTAAACGAGTTACCGATGTCGAAAAGTATCGAAAATTCGAAATTTTATTAGTGAATTTAGTTTACCTCCGGTTTTATTGGGAAGCGGCGCGGCTTGCGGCCGTCCCTTTCTAATCCATTATGCCATTAGTTTCGTATTGGAAAACAAGGTCCCATGATTCCGTTATTGGACAACACTTTGCTTTTTAAGTTCTGTTTTATTAATAGCCTGTCCCACAAACTCTGTATTTCCCAAAGGCTTTGCCAGGCGCGTTTCTAGGTTGTTCCAACACGTGTTGCCGGTAGCTATATTTAGTCCCAGAAGGAGTCAACCGTTTCTTAGTTACAATTCTAGACTGTAAGAGAGAATTTTCTTGTAGGAAAATAAACAAGATTTAAACTGGGAATTGATACCTACGACAATTACTTTTGCAAGCTGGAAGACAATTCCAGAATTACTTTAAATGGGATACCTAGGTACAACACTCATTTACCTCGAAGGGTAAGACAAAACTTTTGACCATAAAAATGTTTTGCCATTGCAAGTACGATAATAAGCTGGTCTTGGCACTACTGCCAACTCTACAAACAAAATACTATTTGCCTTCATATTATGCTAAATAGCACTTCTTTGTTCAAAAGCTAGAACTTTTACTGACTGACATTGACTTTATTCCAACCTTGTACAATTGTAGGGTGCTTTTTTTATGACTAGCGGACGCCTCGCAGTTTCACCCGCGTAGTTCCCGTTCCCGTGGGAATACAGGGATACAAAGTAGCCTATGTCACCCGGGTATAGTGTGGCTTCCCAACGGTGAAATATTTTTTGAAATTGGTCTGGTTCTTTTTAAGTTACATATAAAAATGCAAATCTATCCTCTTTATAATATTAGTATAGAAGTATAGATACTGTCAACTCCTAACACGAAGTAAGAACTAAATAAAAGATAGAATCGCCGAAAGTCCTAAGAAAAATGACCTGAACTTATGACCTTTTAGTATTTTACACAGACAGCTATCATTTCTCTCCTGTCTCCTCTTAATCTAATGAAACATTGAATAAGTCTGAAAAGGAGTGTATTAGCAGGTGGTTCCGTCAAGCCGTCACCGTGTTCGTATTTTCCCAAATGATTGATCGACACCGCTCGGTGATTGATTCTACGTATATGTCACCTGATACACGAACGTATGGCCCCATTTTATTCCAATACAATTCGAATACGCATTATATTTAGAGCATAAATCGAATGATATTTTTATGAAGTATCTTACGATACCACAAAAAGAGACTGGCTGGAAACATACCGAATTTTTGTTAGACAAAGGCTAATGGCGAAATGATGTCCATATTATTATATTCATGTTTATGACGAATCGCTTAAGAAATCAAAAAAAGTGATCGAAAGTCTCACACTGAAAATTCTAATACTGCGGCTAAACCCAAAAAGCCGGTACTTTTTAGGTGTAATTTTTTTTATACAAAATATCAAAATCTCGACTGCTAAAAAGCGAACTAAAAAGACGTAAATAAGAAGAAAAGCATGCTGTGCAGTCGGAGGATACATATTCGCGAGCTAGCTGACCTACACCAGATGTATCCTCCGACTGCACAGCATGCTTTTCTTCTTGTTTACGTCTTTTTAGTTCGCTTTTTAACTGTCCGCTCTCTGGTTTATTATATAGAAAATTTAACAGGTCTCTACCATCTATGCCATAATAAATTATACCTTACCATAGCAATACGGTAGTCTACTTGAAACGTCGGGCCCTCGGCTGGCGGGGAAAACCATTCAACTGGTTGAAGGATGCTCCTTTTTGATTAAGGATTTATATACCTAGTTACTCTATAAATAAGCATTTTTCATTTACTTTGAGTGGAACAAGCGATGCTACGCATTCCATCCAGTTTATAACAGCAGTTGATCGGTGTGGTGTTCACTAGTTCAACCAGATTTATCAGTAAGTAGACAGCACTGAATGGGACGTCCGAGTACCGCTGGTGCGATCTATGATCTAATAATGAATAGATGTAAACATTCAAAGGGCTGACCACATTTATTTACATTAATTTTACCGTATGTCTCAATCGGCATTCGACTTTTTGGTTGCCTGGATAAAATATTATTGAGGCATTTTGGTTCTGATTCAAAAAAAGAACAACTCTTTTTTTGAAGCAGAACCAAAATGCCTCAATAATATTTAAATATTTTTTATGGATGTGTGCAAAATTTTGTTCAGCTCGTTATTTTGCGTTCATTCTTATTGACTGATATGTTTTGTTAAGGTTGTTAAAATAACGATTCAAATGTAAACACAAAAATTCTACTAATTGATGTTCATTATTTTTCTTTTATTTCTTTTTTTTTTTAATGCGCCGTAATTATTGATATTGTCATTCTTATTTTATTTCTAATATTAGTTTCTTAATAATGTACTATTTAACACAAATAGTTTTAAGTTAAGAACACATTTATTTAATCATAATTAAGCAAAACAATATTATGGCATCGAATAACCGCGCGTAAAAAAACATCAAGTGTCTAGTGACAGATCGTAGTGACGGGCACGCGTCTTCGATTGAGTAGTGCTGTGTAGACTCGATTTTATCTCGCTAACAGTACCTCTATATATTTTATATTATGTATATTAAAATCAATGCCACTTTTCGTTGTTATTTTACAAGTCAAGAACGGGCTCACATAGACAAACCAAATTTTTAGGCTTTATTCGGACTATTTAGCAGATGACTTATGTGAAGAAAAAAAAAAAAAATAAACTTAGGGTAGGGTAAGGTAGTGTAGGGTAGGGTAGTGTAGGGTAGGGTAGTGTAGAGTAGGGTAGGGTAGGGTAGAGTAGGGAAGGTAGTGTAGGGTAGGGTAGTGTAGGGTAGGGTAGGGTAGTGTAGGGTAGTGTTGGGTCGGGTAGGGTAGGGTAGGGTAGGGTAGGGTAGGGTAGGGTAGGTAGTGTAAGGTAGGGTAGGTAGACTAGATAAATCGTTGGTGTTTTTATGGCAAAACAAAGTTTGCCGGGTCAGCTAGTATGAAAATAAATATTTAAACCCTGAAAAAAGTTAATTTTTAATTGATACGAAGAAACATTGGTTATTTAAGACATTCGAGAACGGCTCTTAGATCAAGTTAATTTTACCACTGTTTATTTTTATTAAAATTTACGATGTACCATGAATTTATTATAAACTCTCCTTGAGTATCTTAAATACATAATCACTCTGTAATATTAAGATGGCTGCGGACCAATGCTGCGTGGAGACTGTTGTGCAATAAAACTAGATGATCAAACCGTAAATTGAAAGTTATGACATATTTTATTTGCACTTTAATGGTTTTCAGAATAAACAAGTCGCCAGTGTGTCATAAAACAATTTAGAACAAGTTCCGTCTAGCTATGTTATTATTTCTTGCCGTAGAAGTTGCCTGATTACTGAGGGTCGTGACTCCTAATGTCTTTGATGAGTTATCTTTCTATTGATCTGATTCTAATGACAGAAGTCATTCATGATTGCACGTTTATGGGTTCCTGTATGATGGATGACAGGTGTCAGTAGCTGTACTATAATAATGCCGAAAATACTGTGTATGAGTTTTGTTTATGGACATGACGGATAATCAGATATCCACCCTCGGCCACGAGGAAAATGTTTACACGATAGTCGATAAGACCGTCTTGTACTTGATCTTTAACCGTGATTTGCCAGTTTCTAGTAATATACTATACTAGCTTCTGCAAGCGGCTTCACCCGCGTGTATTACATATAAACCTTCCTCGTAAATCACTCTATCTATTAAAAAAGATCGCATCAAAATCCGTTGCGTAGTTTTAAAGATCTAAGCATACATAGGGACAGACAGACAGCGGGAAGCGACTTTGTTTTATACTATGTAAGGATTAGGGACTGTGCTACTAGGTTATCCAGCATCATTTTGAACCACATCGTGGTTAAACGTTTTGTGAGATAACTAACAAAATCGTTCTGGCTAGAGTGTACCGACCCGAGTAGAGAAGCGCCGATGACTACATTTAAAATCGATTTTGTTTTCGAGGTCGTTTTAATGGCTGCATATTTCACCTTCTTTTTTGTAACGATGAAACTTAATTGGGGATTGCTCCTCTCAGGGCTCGGCAAATCGCAAGTTCGATTTTTAAACGAATTCCCTTTGACGAGAGATGAAAGATGAAATTGCTAATAGTCGCAGATTGAGTGTGCAGACGAGCGGGCTTGCGATAAAAGAACACTCTCTCATAATTTAAAAATATTTTCTATTTGTATTACAGAAATTTTACTTAAAATAAACATAACACAGCGTGGCTGTTCATCATGTTCTCTAATTCTCATCTTTTATATTTCACCCCTGGATTTTATAAAGTTTATTTTGTTGTGCATAATTTTAAATATTTCATGTTTAAACTTATTTATACATTCACAGTCGCTGCGCAAAACAAAACTTGTGTTCGAGAATTTGCTTCAAAGGGAAAAGCAAAACATCGTGAGTCGGTAACCGTTATGTTCCTCGACCGGCGAGCTATGAAAGCGACATGAAAGCCTTCCGCAATGCTCACACTCCTCCGCCCCAGGTTTCCGCTGCAGGCCACTGCTCAAAGCGCGCCTTGCATGCTGTATGAATGACCGGAGACATCCAACCCACCTCAAAGTCCTTAGAGACGCGTTTGAGGTCGCGATGTCACAGAAAATTGCTCGAAAAAGTATTATGTGCTATTATGAAACACTAGTGTTGAGTTGGTAGTAAGCTATTTGTAAACCTGCCTTAACATGGTGATCTATGGGTAAAAACTTACCAAATTGTCCATGGTTATATACCTGTCTCTTTCCCTCCAGCAGAGGCACTCCTGAGAGTGACGTTGACGGATGCATTAGCTGTCAACTTCATAGCGTTTGTAAATTTTTGCCGGTAAAGTCGGAAAATTTTCAAAGTTAAAAAAAGTGTGGAAATACGATTAATGATTGTATTAAATTAACACACGGTGTCGTTTTAGAACACGTGTCAGTGTTTTTCAGTTGTGTTTTAGCATTCTTTGATGATTACGGACAAAATTGTCCCGGTAAGTGTGGGTTCGAATAGATGTTATTAATATTCGAACAGGCGATCTGACTCCAGAGTCAGAACGGACTGACGAGTCCAGACGACATCTTCATCCCCAGAGGATGAGTGCATTGTATCGCCTCCGCCCGAAAAATACTAAATGCTTCACGTAAGTACAAGTCTTGTACAAGTATGAAGATTGACACTTTGTTCGGATTGTTCGGAACTGAGTGCGTAAAATGTATTCATCATTTCTAAATAGTGAGATTATATCATCTTATTTGATTGACTATTAATTAGTTAAGTGATTCGACTTCATACTTGTCGCATTTTTTGAAAAATACCTATGACACGTTTAGTGAACTTTCTTTGAGTACCTACTTATTTAGGTACCTACTTACAAAGTTATGAATAACCAACTAAATATTTCAATAATGGTAAATCACGATTTTAAGAAGTAAATTTGGTTCTCCTTTATTGGAAGGACAGTCTTTACAAGAAAACTTTGTATTAACTTGTATTTGTATAAACTTTCAAATCAAATAATTTATTTGCATATTACAAGTTTAGAAAGAAAGAGTCTTTAAGAAAGAGTTGTGATATTTTGGCAAAAACAAAGATTATTTTGGTTACCGCTGTATAGCAACTATCCAAGTCAACTGTACAAGACAACTGAGCTTATACTAATAAGTCTGTTTATGACAACTCAAATGAAATTAATGCTCGCATACATATGTCTTTCAAGGTTAAAAACCTTAGACTTCAATGCTAAATATATTGTGAGCAATAAATAGGCCGTCTGCGCAGGGTTATATTTGAAGAAATCAAAGACAGATAAGAAAATCTTCTCCACCAAGAACCTTGCAACCAAATACATCTTCTTTAGGTTGAATGGACCTTGAACATATTTATTTGTTGTTCTAAAACAATATATCAAGAAACTCTTAAGAATCAGGAAATTTTAGAGAAAGTTGTCCTTTTACAGGAAGAAAATAATGTTACTAATTTAAAATATTGAATAATTTGATTATTTTATATTTTATTAATAGAATTGGCTGCTTTCCATTCATAAAGATACCTGATTTTTAATATTCACACAACTATTTGTAAAAATATCAGGTACCTACTTAAGATAATAAAGAACAACTCACCATGTTCTTCACATTATCCTTCACCTACAACAGAAGAGAAATATAAGAGACCACTTAAATCCTCAATGCAGACCCTCTATAATGAATGTACTAAATAAAATATAACATGGAGATTGTACTATACCCCTTTTTGACCTCGGAGGTCTCAGGTTGTTTTTGTTAGTGAAACAATTTTACAAGCAGGTATGGAAAATATTTCTCTTTTGTAGGTATTTTATGATGATTTGAAATTAAAATGTAAGTGAAAATAAATCATCAGGCCTAGTTGGATTCAATAATTTCATGAGCCTACTGGAGATGCCTCCAGAGTGTTTTCAAATGCACAATTATAACTAACAGCTATTCTTAGAGGAAGCTTAATGTTCTAGCACCATCAACTTAATGATGTGAGACTGAAAAATTGGATTGCGGAAATCCTATAAGACCTATTTCCCTGGTTACGGAGATACTGAGAACATTGTTAACTTTGGATTAACATAAGATTATCATCACACCCTTTTTCTCTGAGAGAATAAGCAGGGATGTGCTTATAGTTGTAATTATGCCAGTTATGTTTAACTCTTTGATTCCTATGTGAGGACAAACCATTCGAGTTGCACATACATTATTACAAGTTTGTTCGGAAGACTGGTTTTTAGACACATGTTAAAATTATAACTGTTTCCAAAATATAGAGCAATGAAAACAGTGTCTCCGTATTAAGCTCAGAGCTTTTTAATAGATTTACATGTTAACTACTGTCACAGAAAACTAAACTTTTAAAGTTGTTCTATCAGAACAAAGAAAGAAATACTCCCTCTCTCCCTATTAAACAAGACCTCAAATAGCGATTAAAAGCTGTAGACTACAGTTCAACACTGGTAGTAAAGTATAAGTCGCTTCCTGACCATGGCTGTACCAGACTTAGAGTAATCCACCCTTGCACAATAAATAGTCCGTAACTATCTGAGAAATGGAAATTTAAATAAATTCTAAAGGAATGCGGACATGCAGTCATAAATAGTCAGCGGATGACTTCACTGCCACTCTAATTAAAATTAGTCAGGAAGTATATTGAAAAAATGGAGTTACTTATAGATTCGGAATCTTAATTATGATCTAACCTCATAAATAACTATGAGGAGCCCATATTTTATTTACAGTCCGACAACAGGACTTTTGTTACATAACTTAGAAACTGGAGGCGGGGGAGGGGGGGGGGAGGGTGCCATACCCTTCACTAATAAGGCCTACAAACGGGCTCCTAAGACTTGTAGAGCAGTTATACTTAGCACTCTTAGCCACATAAGTTCCGAGTAGTTTAATCGGAATCGGATTGCCTTTCAAGGAGTCGCAAGGTAGCTAATAAGTTCATTGTAGAATGTGGCAACTTTTGTCCCAGGCCGCGGAGGCTGTATTCAATTCAAAAAGGTGGGACTTCTGCCCCAGGCCGCGGAATCTTTGTTAAAAATGTCGGGCATAGTACATTACAGCATATGGCAACTTTTGTCCCAGGCCGCGGAGGCTGTATTCAATTCAAAATGTGGGACTTCTGCTCCAGGCCGCGGAGGCTATGTTCAAAATGTCGGGCGTCCCAGACGTAGATTCTTTCGCGTCAAAAAAGATGGCTGTCGTACCAAAGGATTCCAGTGATGGCTCTGCAATATTTTCAGCCTAAATTGGGACTATTAGCCGGGCTGGGCATTCTACCCACTCAGCTTAATACTAGCTCACTGGAACAGTGGCAAAAAGGAATATAGGTCCTAATAACATGGGCCATAGCAGAGCCAACACTAGTCCATTCGCTGGGCTGGGCATTCCACCCACTCAGCTTATTACAAACTCACTGGAACAGTGACAAAGAGGAATGTATATCCTAAAAACACCAATGTGGACCAGAAGTTTTCTGGTTGTCCAATCTGTGAGTCAGGGTCATAGCAGAGCTAACTCCGATAAAGAACATGCGAAAGGTTTTAGTAGCACAGGCTACATGCAACAGAATTCACCCTAGTCCACCTTTAGATAGTAATAAAAATAAAAAATAAAAAACAACTGAGAAGGGCTAACCAAATAGCTCACTGGACCAGACAGGAGTTGTTAAGAAGTAACTGGCGGACAGCTACTTTAACGACATAATATATATGTCTCAGGTTCCAATAAGAGACGTTTATTCTGGTGTGATTCCATTAAATTTACAACCCAAGACCATCTTAAGGCCAAGCAAGCTGCTAGATTATTTGGTACTTATAGAACTATTTTCTTGCAGACATATGCTGTTTTAACTACATCAGCAGTTTTAATTTCAAAACATTTTTTCCTTTCACTACCCAGTTTTTTAGCTAGTCATTCTGAGCATTTATTTATTTATTTGGCTTACTAAGTTAACAAAGAATTGAATAAATTCAAGTTCATTACTTGAAATCAGTAGTTGAACAATTATCTTTATTATTGTTGGCCTCATGTTTAAAATTTATAATCTTACTACTCTAGAAAAGAGCGATGAAAGTCTAATGTCTGTGGAAGATAAGATGGCTCTGTGGCCAAAGTTTTTATCAAAAGGCAGATATAAATAGACAGTCAGGAAGGTTGTTGCGGAAACACCTAGACCATTGTGTCTTTATGGTCAAACACATGTACTGTCACAAGTACATTTAATTGTCTGTCAGGGAATATTAAACCTGCTTCTAGTACTTCTAGTATATTGCAATTTGTGTGGGAATAGATTTTCAAAGATACTAACTTTGGTGACCCACCGGGCAGTACCTATTAGGTCAACTGTGGCCTCTAGAGTAGCCTAGAAGTATGTTTAGAAAGTAGATCTGAACAGGAAATTAACTGGAAAAGTACTAAATAAAACTTGTTAAGTATTGTATTCCAGTAAATAACTCAATATATTAACAGCTTGCATTCAACGTTGGCTGCACTTATATTGAAAAGCTTTTTTATATTTTTGTGGAAAACTATGAGAATGAATTCATTGACAGAATTATTCAGAATTAATTTTCTGATTTTCTGTAGTTTTTGCAGAAATGTATTATTATTTTAACTTGAATGGTTTATGTGTATAATAAAACTGATTATATTTCAGAACAGTTCAAGTTGTTCATCATAGCGTTTGTGTTTATCACCAGCAGATACCAAACAGGTCTACCAACTCAACACTAGTGTTTCATAATAGCACATAATATGACTGTTTTGCATTAAACAAAACAGGTATTATGTGTGGATGAAACACTAGTGTTGCAGCAATTTTCTTGCTGGTGAGTTGAAGACCCTATGAAGTTGACAGCTAATGCATCCGTCAACGTCACTCTCAGGAGTGCCTCTGCTGGAGGGAAAGAGACAGGTATATAACCATGGACAATTTGGTAAGTTTTTACCCATAGATCACCATGTTAAGGCAGGTTTACAAATAGCTTACTACCAACTCAACACTAGTGTTTCATCCACACATAATACCTGTTTTGTTTAATGCAAAACAGTCATATTATGTTGCATCAGACAGGCAATGTACCGACTATCTTTAAATGGCTACACATCTTCAAGTATATTTTTAATAGTTTCGCGTTCTAAAATGTACCACAAATATTATACATTCACGGGGAGCAACTCTTCTCGGAAAAGTAGGGTGTAATTTCCCTGAAGAGACGCCGCTGTAAAAATAACAGAGCACTTTCATTTGTGAATGGATAGTTCATTAGGTGTCGGAGGCGTGACTAATGATGTCACCCCCATACACTCCACTAGGAAATTGCCTTTTTGAAGGTTCCATTTGGAAAAGTGCTTATTAAAATTCATGTAAGATGTTGCTAGTGGCCTCTGTTTAGCAATAAAAGAAAAGATTTTTCTTTTCATTATACTCCCCGTGTGTCCCAGCTAATAAGTTAATGGAGTCTGCTATAAAAGAACGGTCGCGGTCGGAAACAAAACAAACGTACGTGCCTATTTTTTAATATTTCATGAAGCGAACGATGCTTTTTCTAGCGGTCTTTTGTTCGTTTTCTCGAAGTCACTCGCTTTTTAATGAAACGCACGTCATGAGCGAGGGAGCGGATGCGGCAGCATTTCAAAGGAATTGTGGGAGACTGCATAAATATATGTATCGGAGTGCTCTTAGCGTATCGAGTGGATGAATCTCCACAATATTTCCTCAAACCGACTTGGTTGGCTCACACTGCTCGCTCAAAACACGAGACAGAACAGTTTACGAGCGCTAACGTAACCAAAACATTACCGACTTACCGCAACAGACAAACGTTTGTAAACTTTTAGAATTAAAAATAGAGTGTTTTACGTTTTAAATGTATCTAGATTTATGTCTGGATTTCATGCTAAAATTAGGATGTACAGTCATGCACGTTGAATTGTTGTGTGTCAAAATAAAACCTTAGTCAATGATAAATACTTTGCTGTATTTTCCGTACAAAATGTACAGATTGGTTCTCTGTATCAATTTTTGCGTGTAATTCGTGTCTGTTACACATTGTTAATGTGGAGAGGACTCGGCAACAGCAGTAATTATTCGTGAATGGCTTGATCTATAATGGGACAGGATGATGCAAACGGTATTTACAAAATGTCAACATAAATCTAACTTTAACGAGTATCTCGAATTAAAAGTAGAATTAGTGCGAGGTGTTAAACTCCACCGCTTCAAACTAGTTCAGTTTTATGCGATTTTCCGAACTAGCGATAATCTTTTTTTAGGGTTCCGTGCCCAAAGGGTAAAAGCGGGACCCTATTACTAACTGACTCCGCGGTCCGTCTGTCAGTCTGTCTATCTGTTTGTCTGTCACTAGGCTGTATCTCATGAACCGTGACAGCTAGACAGTTCAAATTTTCACAGATGATGTATTTCTGTTGTCGCTATAAAAACAAATACTAAAAATATAATAAAATAAATATTTAAGTGCGGCTCCCATACAACAAACTAGATTTTTGGGCTTTTTTGCGATAATGGTACGGAACCAAACCAAACTTCGTGAGCAAATCCGACTCGCACTTGGCCGGTTTTTCCCTACTATTCCTGTACGTACGAAACATCACCGAAGTTTTACATGATTATTTATAAGTTTTTTTGCTACCTACTCAGAAATATTCGCACAATGTCAAAAAGGTAGGGCAACCAGCAAACTTGAGTTGGTTTGACAATACGGATTTTCGAGTAAGAGTACGCATAGATATATACCACCGACCCTACAAAAATAAACCTACATTTTCTTATGTTCAATATTCCTCGTGTCAAATCTCCCAAGGCAAACATTTTAAAATACAAATACATATCAAAGTTTAGATAAGCTTTATGTCATAACATAACCGCATCCCGAAGCGATGTGGAGCAAGAATATGATTTCAGATTTAGCTTTGCTGCCGCGGAGCACACGATACGAGATTTCTCGCCTGTCAACACTGAAATCGAGTGTGAGATGTATCTGTTCTGAAAATGGAAAACATGTACCTCGGCACTAATTATTTCACGTTTTAGTTATGCCAAGCAAATGAGAAAAATATGGAAATTAAGTGGAAATGAGCAAAAAGTTTACTTGTTTCTTATGTTGATTTCAGCAAAACACTTGTTTATTCTTACAAATAACCATGACAAAAACACGAATATAAAAATTCAATGAATAAGCTTTTCCTCATTATTGTTGATTCTCTAATGAAGCTTCCAGAATATTTTGTCGGTATTCATTTCATTAAATATTAAAATGAGAACAAGAACACGTAACGACCTTGACGCTTTCCAAATTGCTTACCGAAAAACAATAAATGAATCGCATATTTTGTTGCCTCCCTTTAATTTTTGTACATAAAGGTTCCAAGAATCACAGAAAGTCCCGTTTTTGTTATTCAATATTTCGCCAGTAACTGTGAAAACCATTTTGTAAAGCGGAACAAATAAATAAATATTAAACTCCACGATTTTTCTTTTTCGCTTTGTTCTTTAGATGTCGCCAAGCGACAATAAAAGAAACAAAAACATCGCCATATTGAGTGGGAAGTGAGGTTTGATGCTGAGCTTGAGGTTCCATTATCGTGCTGGGCAAAGAATAGTGTTTTCTGTTTGGAATTTTTTATCCCCCTGTTCCTCGTTGAAGAACTAATCCCGTACCAAAGTACTTTATAAAAGTACATATTAAGAGGACGACAGTCGCCAACGACCTGGAGGGAACAAAATCTGCACTTGTTTCACATCCGCACGACCCAAAATTCAGTAGTTTTATGTACTTTCCTTATTCTTCTTTAGACTTTTATAAAAAGCCTTAGATCAAAATATAGATACTTAATTTAATTGTCTTTGAGGGGGTGTTAGACATAACTTTACAAATTAATCACACTATGCTAGACGATGACTTAATCTCAAAATTTTCTGAGATCAAATCATTAAGAAAATGGTCTAATGTAACATATGTTTTTTCAAAAAATATACGACTAGCCGTTTAGACGTGATTCTCATTTTAAAATCAGCTACTGAAGGGTATCTGCGCCTTAAGTACGCGAGGCTCTTGCAATGGTTTTACGATCCGAATATATCAGACCGTTTTGGTTGACAGGACGGAATGCAAGAAGAAAACCGTGTTAGATCGACTCCAAGTAACATAGGACAAGGGCAGAAAGATGATGATGATGACTGATCATTATGCCAGACAGAAAAGTTTATTGCCATGCGTATTGTCAACAAAAGTTTGTTGCCATGCGTATTGTCAACAAAATATCTAAATGATCCTCAGCCTCTCTTTAAGGAAAACCATGTCTGATGTTTTTACGCCCTAAAAACTTTCAAAGCGGTTCGTTGACCTATTCAAATCATCATCATCTGCCTAGCCTTTTCCCAATTATGTTGGGGTCGGCTTCCAGTCTTACCGGATTCAGCTGAGTACCAGTGTTTTACATGGAGCGACTGCCTATCTGACCTCCACAATCATGTAAGATAATTCTGTAACACCTATTAATCTGTCATGACTGGCTGAAATTATAATCCCCATTCCCCTGTCAGTTTCCTCATTTGGGGATGGTTATCTAACATAAAAGATGTTAGATAACCATCCCCAAATGAGGAAACTGATAACTAATAAAAATTAAAGGGTAATTTAAGTAACTATTTAAATAACCTTTTTTGGTAATCTACAAAATAGTTGGACATAATTGATTAAATTAGCAAAAGGAGGCAACTACATAGGTAAGTGACACAAGTATAGGTTGTACCTACTTGCGTCACTCGTATATTTTTCGAATATATTGAATCATGAAGAATAGAAACCCTGCTTACACGACGAATCACTAAAACAATATTCTATCTCCGTCATCTTTAAACAATGGATAGAAACAGAATGATGTTCTTAAGAGGTACTTGTATTATTTTGTAGACCTGGCACTCTCAAGATTCTTTTTTAAAAGGCTAACAACCTTTAAAAAACCAAACTGATCAAGCTTGCTTAACTTGTATTTGTATCGAACATTGCTTCTCTTATTTGTTTTGCTAATATGAAACCAAACATTCATAAACTTTGCCCCATTCGCTAGTTGAAAAAGTTCTCCCGTATAAAAAACGAAGTACATAAATACTGTTGAGTTTGAAAACAAATTACGTACTTACTCTCTAGCGAGGATACAAAAGGTCTATTGGAGTATACGAGGGCTCTAGATATCTACAGTATGTGTGTATTTAATTGACTGTTGCTTACCTTTCCGTAAGAACTCACGTATATTCGTAGATAGGGCAAATCTTTTCTTCGATGGAACGGTTTCGGCACGGTTTATTGGATTATTTAGTGGCCAGGTTTTCCTGGAAAGGTTATGCCGATGTCTCATTTTAAATATGTTATTATACTGACCTGGTTTTGCTTTACGTATCTGATGATATTAAATACTCTTTGAGACTTTGGTATGATAGTTTTCTATAGGTTTAATTTAATACTTTCAACAGTATTTGTTCTCCAACAATGAGATCGCATCGCAGGGACACGTCATTGTCTTTGTCATGTTCAAATATGATTGATTACGTTCTGAGTCAGTGTTAAACTGACGAATACTAGACGAAAGCATTATTCACCGCCACGATCCAGATTACCCCGGCTTGCAGAATTGAAAGCGCGTGAAACTGATCGCGGAACATTCAATTATATTCTTATAACATTCCACTGAGTTCGGGTCCCACAAGTGAATTATGTAATGGGGACCCTCAAATTCCCGACATATCAGCCAGATAGCGAAAATACAATTTATGAGTTGGAGACTTGATAGATGGATATCAAAACCTAATTTAAAGTTAACATTTTGCTAACGTGGAAATTGTAGAAAAAGCCTATTCACGGTTCAGGCGAATGAAAATCTAGAGAGAAATATGTTTGAGAAGATTGAAGTGTCCGGTGGCTGGTTCTAAGTTATTTCTACGTCTGTATACAATGTTGGTGTAATTACTTGGAGGGCGACGTGAGCTGAATATCTTGCGTGCTTGGTGTTGCTTTGCAGGTGTTCAAATTGAATGATTATAAAATAAGTTTTGACAGAAATATGTAGGAAACAAGTACGTGACATGTATTTCAGTGGAAAATTGTTATTTGAAGCCGAAATAATGATATTATTTTTGATAAAACTTCGGCAAATCTTATCTCTTCTTGTTATACAAAGGAAAGTTCCATTTGATCTTCCATAGAATTTTAGAACACAGTCATAATATTTTGCTATTTTCACGTATTCACAGTAAACGTTTACTTGAACAATTTACATAGTTACAACGAATAAAAGTCAAAGTTTACAAAAACGTAAATTATTGTGCGAATGAAAACCTGTGAATGTGAACGAGAGATATAAAGAGTGTATCATAAATCGTACAACGTTTAATAGACGAGTTTTCAGGCTAATAGCCGTTCTTGGTATCCCTTGTTCGGCAGATTTACGATGTGCTAAACCGCAACCGTTCGAATTGGACGCCATTTTCTACCCACTGACAATAATATTAAAATATATTCCTATTTATCGGCTATCGAAGAATTTAAGCGTTATCGATGTTCAATTTAAAAGTATTCAAAGTAACATATTGATTTTGCTTATTTTTGTGTTTTAAAGTGCAAGTATTTTATAGTGTTTAATAGAAGTATCTGTCACCGGGAAGAGTTGCAACATTTAAGCCATACTTATCACCCGAAGGCCATCCAACAACCTTAAAAAACTGCAACACCTGGAAACTTATAAGATCTCCAAAACACTACAACAGGCCAAAGATTGGCACAAATGGAGGGAGATGGAATTTTAATCGGGCACATCATGACTCAGCAATGAGAAAATGACCAAAGATAGTGGATTTTAGTGTTCAAAGTTTCGTGCTTATTGAGAGGGGGAAGCCCTCTAAAAGGATCATATCAGATGCATTGTATATAGACACAATTTTTCCCTGTAATTGGTCCTTATGGACCTTAATAAGTTGTTGAAGTCAAATGAATTAATTTATCATGAGAAAAGTTAGTGAAAATTATTATTATTTATTTATTTTTAATCTCTTCTGTCGCACTGCAGGGCACAGGCACACTGTGTCGACACTGGCCATAGGTGAAAACCAGCGATAGGGCTCTGTATTACACGAGAATTTTAATTGCTTTTATTACAGAGAATGTTTTAATTTCTCAACAACAGGTGACATATAAGACAGTTTTAGTAGAGACAAAAAGGTACGCTTAGTAATAGTACCCTCTGTGGGTATGTCAGTAAAGTGCTCACAGTCCCTCACAGGACCTAACTGAATTGCTTGTACAGATATGTCAGAAAATATTGCTGGTTCATTTCGCTACGAATGAAATGAAGTGATAACGAAGAAGTAAAAGCTACCCTTTCTGTATATAGTAAAATCATCTACAGCCAGTGACTTCGCCCGAGTGAAAGTCGGCAATTATCCCTGAGTTCATATTTCCGGAATGGAAAATAGCCTATGGCCTATTTCAGGACATGGTCTACCCGTGGGCTAAGTTTATACAAAACAGATAAGACGTGAAAAGGTGACAAACTGACAGGCAGGCAGATAGGCTTTCTTTTTTTTTGAGTGTCTTCTCGCAGTTCTACCAAGTGTTGACTACTGCTTAACCGGACTTTCCCTGTGGAGACTAAATTAGAGCATCCAGCCAGGTACAAAAACTTAACCTAAGCGACCACCCTGAGGACTATCCCCTATGGGATACGAACCTCGGCTCAGGGCGTTGCTGGGGGGAAAACTAGGGCTGGATCTTGATTAAGTGATTCTACCATCCGTTCGGAAAATTCCTACGTGGAGAAGAAAGGACAAGAGACAGATAGGCAGAGTTACTTTTGTATTTATAATATTAGTATGAAGATTGGATACACATTTATTTCTTGTTACATAAATTTATCTATTCACTAAAGGATATAAAGTGTCTTAGACCCATTTTTATGTTGTAACATTTTTTGTAGAGTCATAAATCTTTGAGGAGTTTGATATTGAAAAACGATTTGGAAAGTAATTTTTCAAAGACCGTAGTTTGTGTTGTATTAACGAAACTACTTTCCTCAAACTTCGTATTAATTTTACATGAAATATCGTTAAAACTGAGTAAGTGCAGATCACCTCGCGTTAAGAATGAGATCTTATGATTAATTATTCTTTTGATACGAACCAGCCCGTACCTACTGTAAATTGTAAAAGATTGATTGGAAACGAAAGGTCAAGAAGAAATGCAGCTGTAAGTCTCGTACCATCTCGTGCCGGGAAAGGTCGAGAAACATGTTTCGATACTTCTTTTGTTCTATTCTTTTAATTATTTCTTTATTTTCTATCCCTGACTTTTGTTGGTACATTGGGTTTCGAATAGTGTGACGTGCGTCATTAAAATGGGAGTGGAGACAAGACTGTAAAACTAGTAAACATATGTTTATATCGGCCAACAAAGGATCAAATATTTTGTACAGAGTTCAAACCTAATCGAATTTTGTAACAACTTCGATTGCTCATAACCTACATGGATCCTGCAAAAATGGTTTAGTTATTGACTATAGAACCTCTGCGCTGATACAGAATGTCATTGGGGCTGACGTGAACCATTCGCACCAGAGACTACATAGTCGGTCACGGCGGTCTACATAGGTCTACCACATTTTGATGATTGGCGTCAATCGATTCGTCTTAACGCTGCCAGTGTCACTGGCTACATTAAAAATGGAAAATAAAAAAATGGCGGATTTTGGGCGCCATAATATGGAGCACTAAATTTATTTTTCTTCCAAACCCATCGTGTGGGTTATCAAAATAAAGGGTTTTAAGAGGTGATTTCAAAAATATATAACACTTAAAAACGTACCTAATTCTAAAAAAAATTACTTAAAGTTATAAATAAAAAAAGTAAATAAAAAAAAACAAAAGATCCGATTGCTTAAAAAGCGAACTAAAAAGACGTAAACAAGAATAAAATCATGCTGTGCAGTTGGAGGTCACATGTTCGCAAGCTGGCTGCCCAAAACCAGATGTATCCTCCGACTGCACAGCATGTTTTTCTTCTTGTTTACGTCTTTTTTGTTCACATTTTAAGCAGTCAGGTTATTTCTTTTTTTTATTAATTTGAATATCGCTGCACATGCTGAGATAGGAGCTTTTTGGTTTCGCACGGGTTTTTTATTTTTTATTATTGTTTAATTTTATGCTTATTTCTCGTCTCCCCTGTACGGGTCACAAATAAATATTTTTTCTTTATTTTCTTTCAGATAAATAAATAAAATAAATAAATATTAAACTCCACGATTTTTCTTTTTCGCTTTGTTCCTTAGATGTCGCCAAGCGACAATAAAAGAAACAAAAAAATCGCCATCTTGAGTGGAAAGTGAGGTTTGATGCTGAGCTTGAGGTTCCATTATCGTGCTGGACAAAGAATAGTGTTTTCTGTTTGGAATTTTTTATCCCCCTGTTTCTCATTAAAGAACTACACCCGTACCTAAGTACTTTATAAAAGTACATATTAAGAGGACGACAGTCGCCAACGACCTTAAGGGAACAAAATCTGCACTTGTTTCACATCCGCGCTACCCAAAATTCAGTAGTTTTATGTACTTTCCTTATTCTTCTTTAGACTTTTATAAAAAGCCTTAGATCAAAATGTAGATACTTAATTTAATTGTCTTTGAGGGGGTGTTAGACATAACTTTACAAATTAATCACACTATGCTAGACGACTAAATCTCAAAATTTTCTGAGATCAAATCATTAAGAAAATGGTCTAATGTAACATATGTTTTTTCAAAAAATAATCGACTAGCCGTTTAGACGTGATTCTCATTTTAAAATCAGCTACTGAAGGGTATCTGCGCCTTAAGTACGCGAGGCTCTTGCAATGGTTTTACGAGCCGAATATATCAGACCGTTTTGGTTGACAGGACGGAATGCAAGAAGAAAACCGTGTTGGATCGACTCCAAGTTACATAGGACAAGGGCAGAAAGATGATGATGACAGTCATTTTGCCAGACAGAAAAGTTTATTGCCATGTGTATTGTCAACATAAGTTTGTTGCCATGCGTATTGTCAACAAAATATCTAAATGATCCTCAGCCTCTCTATAAGAAACACCATGTCTCATGTTTTTACGCCCTAAAAACTTTCAAAGCGGTTCGTTGACCTATTCAAATCATGTAAGATAATTCTGTAACACCTATTAATCTGTCATGACTGGCTGAAATTATAATCCCCATTCCCCTGTCAGTTTCCTCATTTGCGTTATCTAACATAAGGGATGTTAGATAACCATCCCCAAATGAGGAAACTGATAACTAATAAAAATTAAAGGGTAATTTATGTAACTATTAAAATAAGCTTTGTTTGGTAATCTACAAAATAGTTGGACATAATTGATTAAATTAGCAAAAGGAGGTAACTACATAGGTAAGTGACACAAGTATAGGTTGTACCTACTTGCGTCACTCGTATATTTTTCGAATATATTGAATCATGAAGAATAGAAACCCTGCTTACACGACGAATCACTAAAACAATATTCTATCTCCGTCATCTTTAAACAATTGATAGAAACAGAATGATGTTCTTAAGAGGTACTTGTATTATTTTGTAGACCTGGCACTCTCAAGATTATTTTTTAAAAGGCTAACAACCTTTAAAAAACCAAACTGATCAAGCTTGCTTAACTCGTATTTGTATCGAAAAATGCTTCACTTATTTGTTTTGCTAATATGAAACCAAACATTCATAAACTTTGCCCCATTCGCTAGTTGAAAAAGTTCTCCCGTATAAAAAACGAAGTACATAAATACTGTTGAGTTTGAAAACAAATTACGTACTTACTCTCTAGCGAGGATACAAAAGGTCTATTGGAGTATACGAAGGCTCTAGATATCTACGGTATGTGTGTATTTAATTGACTGTTGCTTACCTTTTCGTATGAACTCACGTATATTCGTAGATAGGGCAAATCTTTTCTTCGATGGAACGGTTTCGCCACGGTTTATTGGATTCTTTAGTGGCCAGGTTTTCCTGGAAAGGTTATGCCGATGTCTCATTTTAAATATGGAATTATACTGACCTGGTTTTGCTTTACGTATCTGATGATATTAAATACTCTTTGAGACTTTCGTATGATAGTTTCTATAAGTTTAATTTAATACTTTGAACAGTATTTGTTCCCCAACAATGAGATCGCATCGAAGGGACACTGTTTGTCTTTGTCATGTTCAAATATGATTGATTATATTCCGAGTCAGTGTTAAACTGACGAATACTAGACGAAAGCATTATTCACCGCCACGATCCAGATTACCCCGGCTTGCAGAATTGAAAGCGCGTGAAACTGATCGCGGAACATTCAATTATATTCTTATAACATTCCACTGAGTTCGGGTCCCACAAGTGAATTATGTGATGGGGACCTTCAAATTCCCGACATATCAGCCAGATAGCGAAAATACAATTTATGAGTTGGAGACTTGATAGATTGATATCAAAACCTAATTTAAAGTTAACATTTTGCTAACGTAGAAATTGTAGAAAAAGCCTATTCACGGTTCAGGCGAATGAAAATCTAGACAGAAATATGTTTGAGAAGATTGAAGTGTCCTGGTGGCTGGTTCTAAGTTATTTCTACGTCTGTATACAATGTTGGAGTAATTACTTGGAGGGTGACGTGAGCTGAATATCTTGCGTGCTTGGTTTTGCTTTGCAGGTGTTCAAATTGAATGATTACAAAATAAGTTTTGACAGAAATATGTAGGAAACAAGTACGTGACATGTATTTCAGAGGAAAATTGTTATTTGAAGCCGAAATAATGATATTATTTTTGATAAAACTTCGGCAAATCTTATCTCTACTTGTTATACAAAGGAAAGTTCCATTTGATCTTCCATAGAATTTAAGAACACAGTCATAATATTTTGCTATTTTCACGTTTTCACAGTAAACGTTTACTTGAACAGATTACATAGTTATAACCAATGAAAGTCAAAGTTTACAAAAACGTAAATTATTGTGCGAATGAAAACCTGTGAATGTGAACGAGAGATATAAAGAGTGTATCATAAATCGTATAACGTTTAATAGACGAGTTTTCAGGCTAATAGCCGTTCTTGGTATCCCTTGTTCGGCAGATTTACGATGTGCTAAACCACAACCGTTCGAATTGGACGCCATTTTCTACCCACTGACAATAATATTAAAATATATTCCCATTTATCGGCTATCGAAGAATTTAAGCGTTATCGTTATTTAATTTAAAAGTATTCAAAGTTACATATTGATTTCGCTTATGTTTGTTTTAAAGTTCAACTATTTCATGGTGTTTTTTAGAAGTTTTTGTCTCCGTAAAGAGTTAGAAAATATCAACCGAAAGCCACCCAACAACCTTAAACAACTACAACACCTGGAAACTAAGATTTTCAACACACTACAACAGGCCAAAGAATGGCACAAATGGAGGGAGATCGAATTTTTGTCGGGCATATCACGACTCATCTATAAGCAAATTACAAAAGAATGGATTAATTAGGTTAGGTTAAGACGGGCTGGTGTCCGCAACTCCACTTCTAAGCGCGTATTTTGCGTATGGATTAATTATTAATGGATTGGATTTTAGTGTTCAAAGTTTCGAGCTTATTGGGAGGAGGACGCCCTTTAAAAGGATCATATCAGATACATGTTTCTGATTGGTCAGACGTTCATTTGTCTGTAACTAATAGCGAATAATGAATGCACTCAAATAAAATGTGTCTCAGACTCCAATCGAAATCGAATGCCATTCAATACAGAACAGTTCATTCTTCTGCTGAAATATTGATTTCACAATTATATAACTTTACTATTGTAAATAGATACTAAAAAAATATACCAGTAAGATACCCCGAAAACAGAATTTTTGCCTGTAATTGGAAAATTGGCGGGCACATCATTATGCTTGAGTTACTTATTAGAGAAAATTATTATTATTTATTTATTTTCAGTCTATTCTGTCCCACTGCAGGGCACAGGGACACTGAAAACACTTTGTCGACACTGGCCATCGCTGAAAACCGGCGCAATTTTTTTAATTACAGATAATGTTTTAATTTCTCAGCAACAGGTGACATATAAGACAGTTTTAGTAGAGACAAAAAGGTACGTTTAGTAATAGTACCCTCTGTGGGTATGTCAGTGCTCACAGTCCCTCACAGGACCTAACTGAATTGCTTGTACAGATATGTAAGAAAATATTGCTGGTTCATTTCGCTACGAATGAAATGAAGTGATAACGAAGAAGTAAAAGCTACCCTTTCTGTATATAGTAAAATCATCTACAGCCAGTGACTTCGCCCGAGTGAAAGTCGGCAATTATCCCTGAGTTCATATTTCCGGAATGGAAAATAGCCTATGGCCTATTTCAGGACATGGTCTACCCGTGGGCTAAGTTTATACAAAACAGATAAGACGTGAAAAGGTGACAAACTGACAGGCAGGCAGATAGGCTTTCTTTTTTTTTGAGTGTCTTCTCGCAGTTCTACCAAGTGTTGACTACTGCTTAACCGGACTTTCCCTGTGGAGACTAAATTAGAGCATCCAGCCAGGTACAAAAACTTAACCTAAGCGACCACCCTGAGGACTATCCCCTATGGGATACGAACCTCGGCTCAGGGCGTTGCTGGGGGGAAAACTAGGGCTGGATCTTGATTAAGTGATTCTACCATCCGTTCGGAAAATTCCTACGTGGAGAAGAAAGGACAAGAGACAGATAGGCAGAGTTACTTTTGTATTTATAATATTAGTATGAAGATTGGATACACATTTATTTCTTGTTACATAAATTTATCTATTCACTAAAGGATATAAAGTGTCTTAGACCCATTTTTATGTTGTAACATTTTTTGTAGAGTCATAAATCTTTGAGGAGTTTGATATTGAAAAACGATTTGGAAAGTAATTTTTCAAAGACCGTAGTTTGTGTTGTATTAACGAAACTACTTTCCTCAAACTTCGTATTAATTTTACATGAAATATCGTCAAAACTGAGTTAGTGCAGATCACCTCGCGTTAAGAATGAGATCTTATGATTAATTATTCTTTTGATACGAACCAGCCCGTACCTACTGTAAATTGTAAAAGATTGATTGGAAACGAAAGGTCAAGAAGTAATGCAGCTGTAAGTCTCGTACGCCGGGAAAGGTCGAGATACATGTTTCGATACTTTTTTTGTTCTATTCTTTTAATTATTTCTTTATTTTCTATTCCTGGCTTTTGTCGGTACATTGGGTTTCGAATAGTGTGACGTGCGTCATTAAAAATGGGTGTGGAGACAAGTTTGTAAAAATAGTAAACATATGTTTATTTCGACCAACAAATGATCAAATATTTTGTACAGACTTCAAACCCAATCGAATTTAGTAATAACTTCGATTGCTCATAACCTACATGGATCCTGCAAAAATGGTTTAGTTATTGACTATAGAACCTCTGCGCTGATACAGAATGTCATTGGGGCTGACGTGAGCCATTGGCACCAGAGACTACATAGTCGGTCACGTCGGTCTACATAGGTCTACCATATTTTGATGATTGGCGTCAATCGTTTCGTCTTAACGCTGCCAGTGTCACTAGCTTTATTAAAAATGGAAAATAAAAAAATGGCGGCTTTTGGGCGCCATATTGTGGAGAACCAAATTTTTTTGTCTTCCAAACCCATCGTGTGGGCTATCAAAATAAAGGGTTTTACGAGGAGACTTCAAAAATATATAACACGTATATGTATAAACGTACTAAATAAAAATAATATATATGTATACGTTATAAATAAAAAAGTTAATTAGAAAAAAACAAAAAACCCGACAACTTAAAAAGCGAACTAAAAAGACGTAAACAAGAATAAAATCATGCTGTGCAATCGGAGGATACATGTTCGCAAGCTGGCTGCCCAAAACCAGATGTATCCTCCGACTGCACATCATGTTTTTGTTTTTTTTATTCATTTGAATATCGCTGCACAAGCTGAGATAGGAGCCTTTTAGGTTTCGCGCGGGCTTTTTATTTTTTATTATTGTTTAATTTTATGCTTATTTCTCGTGTCTCCTGTGCGTGTCACAAATAAATATTATTTCTTTATTTTCTTTAAGAGACGAAACAATTAACTTTTGTTGTCAGAGTTCGAGTATCTTCGTGTTTTTTTAAACTCTGGAAAAATACCGAAGGTCACACCACTTGACCTATTAGTCATACTTATTGAATAGAATAGTACCTAAACGTCCAGAACATTAAGTAAAAGGTGTTAGAAAATTATCGTACCATATCTAAAGGAAACTCTTTTTAACAGACCATTGAGCACTCACAAACGATTTAGTCGCTTCTTAGAAACATGCTCATGATTATGGATGTTCTCGTATCTCGGGCAGTAACTGAAGCATGTTTTCTTTAGTATTAGAGTGTTTATAATCAGAATACTGACAAGCGTTTAATAGCAAAAAATAATATAAAAAGATTTTTTTTGCAAACGGTCGTCCGAAACTTCACCGATTTATTCTGCTACATTTTAACCGTCACATCTGTCAATCATTTCCACTTTGTTATGGCGGAAAATACATGTATATTGTACGCTAATACTAAAGAAAATATCCTTCAGTGATTGTCAAAGATATATAACTAAAACATGAGATAAGTATAGGCCTGTTTCACGATGTCCCATTAGTCACAACTTACTACGAATAAATTAAAAAATAAAACAGAATGTCTATGATATTATCTACTAAGAAAGTTAACAGGAACTTATATAGATATAGGCCCTAAATTTCGACGTGATATGTGTTTTTAAATAATAAATTACATAGGACAAAACGATGTTAATTGATCTAAACATAACCCAGTCGTAGTGGCGATAATTTCTCCATACAAAATCAATCTGCCTAGCCTTTTCCCAAATATGTTGGGGTCGGGTTCCAGGCTAACCGGTTTATTCTGAGTACCAGTGTTTTACAGGGAGCGACTGCCTATCTGACCTCCACAACCCAGTAACTGGGTTATGCGGTACCCTTTGGTTAGACTGGTGTCAGATCTAAAGTTTCTGACTACTCGTAACGACTGTCAAAGATCTTCAAATGACAACCGGAACCAACGGCATAACGTGCTTTTCGAGGCTCGGAGAAAACTAGATATGTTGAAATGGTCACCCATCCACTGACCGACCTCGTCAAGCATTGCTTAACCTCGAAGATCGACCCGTGCGGCTGTTATTATTGAGCCATGAGCTCCTCCAATGATTGCTCACAATTTCTTCATACAATGAAGTACAATTAAATAAATTGTTACTTATAAAAAAAAATTGCAAAACATGATTTACCCCAATTACAAATTTACAAATGACATTTAAAAAGATCTTATTATAGCAACAAAACAAACGAATTTCAGATGGACATTTTTAGCAAAACCCGTTTGAAGAGATTATCTGATAAAAAACGGGATTAACTACGGTATTTAAAAATAATAACGCTAAGATAAAGTCTAAATCTGTGCTAACTTTATCAAAAGTTATCTATCTATATAGCAGCAGAAAGACGTTGTTTAAGATAATCGGCGGAAGATTAGTTTTTAGTACCATGTAATGAAACAATAACACATGAAATGCAGCGTGATTTTGGCAAAGACTGTTGTTATTTTTCTATCTTTTAACATAAGCAAAGGATTATTATTTATTTATTTAAAACTTCATGCAAAATACAGATACATAGGCGGACTTAATGCCTGATGCCTTGTGCTTGATTATATCCCAAGGCAACCTACCAACCTACCTTTCTTTCTATCGGGATAAAAAAGTATCCATTGTCTGAATCCAATTCATAGTCTTCGTTTCCCAAGTATCATTCAAATCCAAAACCGTAACCGTCCGTTCCGTTTAGGCGGGATTAAATGACAATCAAATATCTAAAAATCCACTGTTTCATACATATATTTTCTTTATTTATTTGAACTTTCAAACGCCTTCTACCTATAACTGTTTACTTATTTATTTATTTTTTAACCGACTTACCAAAAAGGAGGAGGTTCTATGTTCGACTTCTTGTAGGTTTTTTTTTTTTTTTTATGTATGTTCACCGATATCTCCGTCAATTGTGGACCGATTTTGAAATTTTTTTTTTGTTTGAAAGAGTATGTTTCGAATTTGGTCCCATTTTAATTTGGTGAAGACCCGATGAAGATCTTCGGAGATATACAACAGAACTCTTCAATAAATGACGACAAATCATTCGGGATTGCTGCAATCGCATGTAGGTTTATTGTTTATACCATTTCATAACATAACATCACGCCAGTACGCTCGAAAGGGGTACGCAGATCTCTCATTTCACCGGTTATGTTCAAGTATCGTGTTATTCGGGTAATCTATTCTGGCGTTATAGGTACCTTACTAAACAACTTGCCTATTTTAGGTAGGTACAACTAAAAAGGGAAAAATAAAAAACATTTTTGTAAAAAAATACTACCGACTTACAAACAAAAAACTACAAAGTGAAAAATAACCTAATTTTGGAAGTCGGTGTCCATATCGCAAAAAAATGGGAAACAAGAAAGACACCGACTTCCAAAATTAGGTTATTTTTCACTTTGTAGTTTTTTGTTTGTAAGTCGGTAGTATTTTTTTACAAAAATGTTTTTTTTTATTATTCATAAATAAAACTGTTCGCTCCGTCACTTGCCCCTTGCACTTACTAAAGTTTTATTGGTTCGGAGTCATCCAGTCGACCCCGGCTATCGCTGAAAACCAGCGCTGTGGCTATGTTTTGCACACGAGTCCCAGCATTATGCTGAGCGATGACCGTTTTGCGTAGTTGTGACGCATACTTTGTAATGATTGTATTTAAGATTTTTTGTTATTTTTATGGTATGCGTCGTGCCTGGCGCAAATAAACAATTTTTCTTTCTTTCTTTTCTTTCTTATAATATAAGTAGACAGTAACATTAATTTGTTGGGCAAAATAAATCCTATATAATTAATAGTTGATATCGTATTATCAGTTGACAACAGGTCAACCGAAGTATGATAATACGCATATCTAAGTAATTGTATTATTTCAAATAGCTTGTATATTTTCTACGTTAACGATACAACGCAAAAACAATAAATTCACGCTAACCACATAAACTATTACCCTCACTTTAAAGCTAATATAACAGGATTCTCCCAACTTTATTTTCCACTTACAAAATGTCATAACATCCAAGTTAAATGATCTTTGTTACACCATTTTGCATTAACTAAGTTTACCCCCGAGTTTCGCTTACCTGGTGGCCTACTTATGTTCGAGATTTATAGTGCAAGATGAGAAAGATGCGCCGTCTAGTTGGAAACTACATTCGGGCATAGTTTACCAGCGTGGATTTATTCTGAGGTAGATTATGAAAGTACACGGAGGATTTTCAGGTTTGTAAAATATCAGAAAACTTTGTAGTGGCTTGATTTATTTATATTTAATTAGCATCGTGCAGACTAACCTGTTTGAGGGTTTACTGCCGGCCTGCTAAACGGAAGTTTCTTGATAAATTAAGGCCAGGGCAATTAATCTAAAAAACCGGCCAAATGCGAGTCGGACTCACGCACCGAGGGTTCCGTACAAACCTCAGCTTAAAAGTATTATAGACCTGAGTATTTAATATGAATTTCAATTTAATACCCTCTACGCGTTCATGAAGAAAGGGGTAGTAAGAATAAAATTATTAAAAAAAAAAAATTATATGATGTAACTAAAAATTTACGGTTTTTGCAATTATTCCTTTTTCTGTGCTATAAGACGTTGCTTCGTACTAAATTTCAAGATTCTGAGTTCACGGGAAGTACCCTGTAGGTTTCGATTCCCTGGCGAGTGTCGAAAATTTGCGGAAATTTGCGGCATAAACGGCTGTATCTTTTGATTTAATTGGCATAGAAATTTGATTTTCACAGCTTTAAGGGGCAGTAGATTTGAGTATTTGATATAAATTTCAGCTTCATACCTCCACGGGTTCCTAAGTAAAAGGTTCTTGACAGACAGACGGACGGACGGACGGACAACAAAGTGATCCTATAAGGTTCCCGTATTTTCCTTTCGAGTTACGGAGCCCTAAAAATAAGAGGGAACCTATATACATAATTATTAGGTATACTGCCAAACCTAGGCATAGCTAGGTAATCTAAGTGATCACAGACTAACTGATTAAACCTCATATAGAAGCTGGAACTCTCTGTCTTAACTTTAGAACGGTGATAAATGGCATCAATACTCGAACATTCTCTGTATGAGACGACACCTTGAATTGGGACAGTAACGTATAGTATTATTATGTAAACAGCACACCTGTATACCTAATGTATATGTTTTCAGAAGGCCAAGAAAAAGGTTTTCCTATTTACACTTTCGGTTCAATAAACACATTGTACGGTCCTTTGTAATTTGGGACGGACCTTTCGTTATTTACGGGACATTACAAATTTAAAGTTCGGCAGAATTTCTTTTGAGAAAAATCACATTGTTCAAGTTGAGAACTAAATTATTAAGCTTTTTCAGTCACGGTTTCTAGCTATTGTTCTAAAATAATAAAGTACCGGCAGGCTTATAACGTATCTTTTGCAAGAGCAAAACGACAGCGATTTTTGCGCAATAATTGCTCTTCAATACAAAAGTTTTGCGAATACTTTCATTGTACACACAGCTAAGGAGTGGAATTCCCTGCCGGAGTCTTAGTTTCCTGATAGTTACAACCTTGGGGTCTTTAAGTCAAGAGTGAATAGGTTACTTCTAGGCAAGCGTGCTACATCATCACTTACCATCAGGTGAGATAGTGGTCAAACGCGAGCCTATAGATAAAAAAAAAAAAGTTTTAGAGTCGTTGGCGGTTTTTTTTTAAATAACTGCATTTGACAATCAGCAAGCGATTAGCAAACGATTGTGTAGGACCTAACATACCTACACTGCAGGAAATGCCGACTTTTATGACATAAAGCGTTTGATCGCTATCGTTTTGCTCTTGCAAAAGATACGTAATAAGCCTGCGGGTTGACATAATCCGTTCTTTAAAAATTATGAGTAAACTAAGTCAATAATGAATTTATTTTTTACCCCATGATAATTAATATCAAAATCGGTAGGTTAATTTAGGTAGGTACTCGTAGAAGTCAAATAGTTACGCACTTATCTCGCTTTAGCAAATTAACTTTTTACTTGAAATCAATGTTTTATCTTTGTTATGACGGTAATAACTTTAAAACTATCAAAAAACTTGTAAACCGACTTTAATACTGCTCTTACACCTCCCATTAATATTTTATCTATTTGGGATGAAAATGGCCCATAAATGAAACCGTAGATATTTTACTATTTTCTTATTGATTAGGATAACATTAAAAATTAAACCTCAGATGCTTTCAGTACACGTTATATTGAAAGATTCCGGCTCTTTCAGCAATCCATTTGTAGGGACGCGAGTAAATTGCTTTATTGGGAGACATTTCATGTGCAACAGGGGCGTAGCTAATGTCGTGTCAAACTCATTAATAATGATCAGGACCCCGAGCCACAGGGCCCCGACATGTGGGAGGAAAAATTCTTAAAACATCTTACGAATTTCTCCTCCCAAAAAACCCTTATAGTTTCACAATGTCCGTCTATCCTTGCGTCCGTCCGTCCGACCGCATCTTAGTTCAGAGACTCTTCGCCTCCAGCCAAAGGCTCTACGTCGTGCGATCTATGGCCCTTTAGGAGGCACCAATGTGAGCGTGTTCCCTGAGGCGGCGACCAGCCCGCCGGTTAAACCCGTCCCAAAGGGTCATGGAAAACCGGCTGGTCCAGGGATACCGCACGGTCTCCGGTGAGGCGGTGAGCCTCCTTGCTGGATTGCCACCATTCGATCTGGCGGCAAAAGTCTGTGCGTGAGTCAGACTCGCACTTGGCTGGTTTTAATAGATGAGAGCTGTAATATATGGTATCAAATGTATGAAAAGGCTGTAATTGATGAATTAAGACGATAAAAGAAACTGTTTGAAGATGACAGTTTAATCTATGCGAGTGGGAATGCTCCGATTATCTAGTTTCCTTTGCTCACTCTAAAATTTGCCCGATATAATACATGATTTTCCTATTCATGAATAAAAAGACTTAGATAGCTTAAGCTTTCATTGTAAAAAAAAACTTTTTTTTCTAGTTTTGCTGTATTTGGGTAAGAAGGGCCCACAATAAACTCCGGTACAGGGCCCCGATTAAGGAATATCTACGCTACTGATGTGCAACATGGCAACGTGTTTGCAATCAGTGGTGTAATGCAACACTGTATTATGGCCGAGTGGCGAACAAAGAGTAGAATGAGTGAATGACAGTGCACAGTCAACAATAGGATCCGAAGTTTCGAACCGGGCTTTTCATTTGGAGCTTACATGATGTCGATTGTTTGAGTTTCAACTCGAACTGTTCGAGTTCTACATAATAAACTAGGTTTGAATGACAGTGAAATTTATAATCGTTTACTAACAAAATTGTCGATGTTTCTAAATTTATTTTGGTTGTTTTGATTCAATTTCAATGAAAATAACTCTAAGTACTATTTTGATAAAATATCAATTACATTACGGAAGTGTTTATTTTATGTTGGCCCGACTAGTTTCAGGTTTCAATGTAAACATAACTATTACATAATTTTATTGTTTTATAAACAACATTCGTGCGTAGAACATAACATAGCATTCGTATTAAACGTCATTAGGTATAATTATATTTTTGCAGTGCTATTTGTACATTATGGATGCAATAAAGATTTGAGATTAAAAAACCGGCCAAGTGCGAGTCGGTCTCGCACACGAAAACGGCAAAAAAATCACGTTTGTTGTATGGGAGCCCCACTTAAATATTGATTTTATTCTGTGTTTAGTGTTTGTTGTTATAGCGACAACAGAAATACATCATCTATGAAAATTTTAACTGTCCAGCTATCACGGTTCATGAGATATATATAGCCTGGTGACCGACAGACAGACAGACGGACCGCGGAGTCTTAGTAATAGGGTCCTGTTTTTACCCTTTGGGTACGGAACCCTAACAAGGCAGTCATGCTGACAGAAGTTTTAAGTTTTCACTAGTGCAACATGTCATTTTCATGTCGGTGGCGCGGTCACATTATCATGTCGGTGATGCGAATCTTGCCCCTACTAAAAACCACTCAACGAAGCTACAAAAGTTTTCATTAAAAAAATGGGATGGATTTTATTTTTATTTAAGTCGAAAAGAAAAGCGCAATACCGAATTTTAAAATGTAAAATTTAAGTATTTTGTTATGAAATTCATTAGGTAGGTAGAGTGCATGCTGCAGTTCGTGGCGTATGATAAATCCGTGTATAAGCTCAGATTTAGTAACTTTTACTCCACGTTAATGTTTCATAAACCTTTAATGCTTTTAGCATAAAATGTAATGTAATGAGCTTTTGTTGGAACACAGAAACTCAGGAAAATGTAAGTATAATCGCATTAAAAATTGTCTACGTTATGAACATTACGTACTCTATAATTAAGATGACTAACACAACCATCTTTTTTAGGGTTCCGTACCCAAAGGGTAAAAACGGGAACCTATTACTAAGACTCCGCGGTTCGTCTGTCTGTCTGTCATCAGGCTGTATCTCATGAACCGTGACAGCTACACAGTTGAAATTTTCACAGATGATGTATTTCTGTTGCCGATATAACAACAAATATCTACTAAAAACAGAGTAATATAAATATTTGAGTGGGGGATAATTGTACGGAACACGTCGTGCGCGAGTCCGACTCGACTTTGGCCGGTTTTTTTTTCTTGTTGATGATCCTACCTAATATACCTATTACCAGAGAAGGCTCCTTTTCGCAATCCACAGAAGAAAACATGGTGGCCAGTACCTACTATGGCCAAAGTAACGTACTGACGTAAATACGCTAGGTACTAACGTCGGTACTTACTTTACGTAATAACTAGGTATTCCACTGAAAATAAAAAAAACAACAATAAATTCAGCGCAAGATCCACGGGTTTGAACTTTTTAATAATACCGTAATTTTCTCTTCCGTCGGTCCCTCATTCCCGTATTTAACCGGCTCTCGTAAAAAGTTTATTGGCATTTTGACAACTTAGATCCACGAGCATCGAGACACTGGCCGTTTCTTTAATATTTCGTACGAATGAAAACAGTAAAAAAGTATTCCCGATAAATGTACTACGGATATGCAAAAATAGACGACTTTTAAAATTTTGATCTTTGGTATGTGCATCAAAACTCTTTTGAAAGCTACTCATTATCGTTATTTTATAAGAAAACTTATTATGCAAAATGATTTTTACTTTTTAAGAAATGGACTTTTCTCCAGTTTCATTGGTGCATTTGCATGGTTTTTTTTTATATGTATATCACATCTGCGTGATGTATTCATACGCGTGTTTGTTTGTACTTCATAAAAACATTCGTACGTACCTTGTGGCAATCTAACCCTGTGCCAATACCGTCGCCAAACAAAACAAATAAAATGTAATACTAGTTTATAGCTTTACATACTGTTGAAATACGAGCAGGTGCCTGCTAGGCATATATTATTATGTGTGTATAGCGTAATTCTTATTCACCTTTGAAAAAGACAAGACCCTCAGTGTGACCAACAGAAAATTCAAACAAATATTATAAATAGGAAATAAATCAGTCTGTTTCAGCTCCAACTGAATTTCCTTAATAAAAAGTTATAATTCGAGGTTTGGTTCTCGTCTATCTTCACCTCCAATATTGGACCAATAACAAAGACATTCCATAACATGAAAAATAAAGATATTTTTTTGCCCCTATGTTTTTCTTTTTTCATTTAAAGTTGTCAAATTTGTACACGAGGCCTCTGTTGACAGCGCAATTTTCCTTTTTTTTGGGTTCTAGTGCTTTTAAACGTAACGCAGCATTAAAAAGGAAAACATCGGGGCACAGTATATATCTTAATTTTTCAGTTTATGGAATATCTTTTAACAGCTAAACGGATTTGTGCAAAATTTGGCACACGAGTGGACTATGACCTGGATTAGAACTTTTAAGTTTTAACCCGGTAAAAAAGGGATACTAAACCCTTTTTTACGCGGGCAAAGCCGCAGTCAGAAGCTAGTGTTTCCTTATTCTTAGCGCCATGTGGTATAACTTGCAAGAAGTTTATAAGTAGTCGCGGGTTGTTTAGTTGCTCACTGCTTTCAAACTACATAATAATCCGATTTCAGCAGTTTACTCTCACAACCAACTTGTCAGGATGATAGGCACCAGCTTTATTTGGGGAAGAACACTTTTCGAAGACGTATCTATTGATTGGATTTCCTTTGATTTGTTGGTATTGGTACGAGATAATTTGTTATCCGAACTCGGTACCTAGAGTATACTTATAACTTTATTTTAGAGTTCCGTACCCAAAGGATAAAAACGGGACCCTATTACTAAGACTCCACGATCCGTCTGACTGTCTGTCTGTCTGTCCGTCTTTCACCAGGCTGTCGCATGAACCGTGATAGCTAAACAGTTGAAATTTACACAGATGATGTATTTCTGTTGCCGCTATAACAACAAATATAATAAAATAAATATTTAAGTGGTACCTCCCATACAAGTAATGCGTTTTTTTTGCCGTTTTTTGCGATAATGGTATGGAACCCTTCGGGCGCGAATCCAACTCGCACTTGTTAAAGCTTTTTGGTCAGTTATACTGTAGTAGCTTATGCCAGCGGCGTCACAGTGTTTTATTATCCTTATGGAATTTAATTCCAGTATGAAAAGTATCCCGTGTATGGACACCAGGCCACCAGCCAGGTGTCTGTCAAGTATTATCTAAATCCTTTTTGTTCGAAGTGTTAAACATAGTAGATAGAATAATTTCGCATTTATTTCTACTTTGTCCTCTGATTATATTACGTTGTATCAATTCAGGGTAGTCTGCTAGGAAACACCGGTCTCATTTAGTTAAATTGACAATAAATATTAAAGCGTACAGGTGTTATTTTTAACCAATTCAAATAATCAATATCAGTTGTAATATAAATATGGATCTGTCTCTAATTTCAATAAAAAAAACGTTTTTACAAAAAATAATACCGTTTATTATTTTTCACTTGGTAGTTTTTTTTTGGCAGTCGGTAGTATTTTTTTGGAAAAAAGTTTTATTATTTTTCACTTTTTAGTTGTACCTACCTAATAGAAAAGTTGTTTAGTACCTATAAAGTCAGAATAGATTACCCGAATATCATGAAACTTGAACATAGCCGGTGCAATGAGAGTGTACCAGGGTGAACTGTACACATCTGCGTACCCCTTTACAGCGTGATGTTATGTTATGAAATGGTATTAACAAAGATTTTCCGTTATTTATTGAAGAGTTCTGTTGTATATCTTCGAAGATTTTCATCAGATCTTCATCAGATTAAAATGGGACCAATTTCGGAACATACTCATTCAAAGTAAAAAATTATTTTCTAAACATACACAAAAAAAACAAAGTTGAACATAAAACCTCCTTCTTTTTGGAAAGTCGGTTAAAAAGAAATACCATTTAATACCTTTTTGCGGAACACCAAAAAAAACTCAACTCTTGTTTTACCTTTCAACGTTTATTACCAAGAGGATTATCTTTAGCTCCATCTTCATCCATTTAGTACGGTTAAGAGACAATCTCGGGAGCAGTGTCTAATACGCACAATTCTATTATACCTGTGGGAGAGACGGTCTCTTGATGACAGCTTTATTGCTGATAAGAGAAGGGAAATACTTCCTTCTCTTGCCTGTTTTAATAGTAAAAGCTGTGTTTTTCTTTGTTGCGTTTATTTGATTAACTTAAGTATTTACTGTTTGAGAAACAGCACATTTTTAATCAATAAAATTGGTTCGTTAACGTTGAAACTGCAGCATGAAGCACTTTTAAGGCGTACAAACAATTTGAGCTTTTTCGAAAATGGATGGGCTATATTTTTATTTATAAAAACGAATGCAGCATTTATCACTTTATGTCCTGTAAAAGAGAATTTATTTTAATCAACGTTATCCCATTTCATATTCGAACATTTAATTTTCTGTATAATAAATATCTTGTACAACAAATAGAACATTGAAACTGTGAACAATTAATGGCCGCAGAGTTATGTGATTCATACAGTTTGAAAATAAAATTAATTTATGAATAAATGTCAAGGTTACGTTGTAAGTATTACAGATATAATTTAAAACATTTTTCTCTAACAATATAATTAACGAAGTTGTTGACAGTGCCAGGGAGTAAATTGTGATTTGGGTAAGGGAGCTTACAGACATGCCTCTACCGACCGTTAATGTTGCGTGACATGTCGTCGACGTGCGTTGCACTATGGTTTTAGCATTTCATTAAAAAGACTGCGACAACAGACGTACATTTGTTTTTAAAACTGATCAGTTATTATTTTCAAGAACCGCAGTTTCATTTCATGACCTATCTCAGAGGAACCGTCCAACTTTTTTGGAATGAAAAGTAATATGTCTATTAGTGAAATAAGTTTTGTGGTTAAATCGATACTTTCAGGGACTACCCCTACCTTTTTTAAGACATAAGAAAGTTAAGATTTCTCGGAAGAAGTACCAAGATTCACACACCGCTAGCGACAGTCATCATTCTAGGCCACTGACGACAGGTGATGGCCATCGTTGTACGTTGCGGCTTGTCAGTAAGGGCCCTAATAATTAGGTGGTGCGCGGTGGTGTCGATGTTATGGACCAAGTGATTAATACGGCATTATTTATAATGCCTAGATAAATAGAAAAATGCCCAAATGCAAAAAATATTGAAATAATTAAATTCTCTTAGCTTTCTAAATAATACCCGTCACTTATTGGGCCGGGTAATAAAAATATGTGCTTATTTAAATTATTTTAATGTTGACATTGATTTTAATATAGAATAGGTAAGTATGATTACTATTTAAGCAACAAAGTCGATGGAGCCCCTTTGCGCGGGGCTCTAATATCTGGCTGCAGGGTCTAACCTAAGATGAAGGAGATGACGGGAGAAGAAATCCGTCATCTTCTTCGAACCTAACCTATCCGTGTCGGGGTGCCATAAACTCCCGAGCTCGTTACAGTCGCTCTTGGACTAATTCATTGGCCATAATTAATAATTGCCCAGCTGTTACGTAGCAATAGGTACTCATAATGACCAGACAATGTGATAAATATAGAACTTTAAATCAGCATTCATTACATTGCCCGATTTGTCTTGACTTGATTCATAATGCCCGGGCATTATACATAGTGTACTGATTTATCACTTGGTCTACGACATCGATACCCGCTGACGTGTATAGCGACATTGTAATGGCCATTTTGTTACCCGTTAGTTATGATTCTCATTGGAGTAATAAAAATTAATGGACTAGCGTTATATCAGCTACTGTTTTTTTATCATTCCGCCTTTTCTATTTTATTCTTTTGTTTTTCAACGGTATGAGATCGTTTACCAGATTTTTATTTTTACAAGCTTTTTATTAACTTCCAATGTGTGTATGTATGTATGTATGTTTGGATAAAATTTTGGAACTGAATTTTAGAGAAGTTAACCTCAACCGAATAAGATGAAATTTTGCATACACACTTTTGGATGACAATGCACGGTAAGCTAAAAATCTTGTATATTTTTTATTTTTTTATGTAAAGGTATTTTATATCTTTATAAATATAGGTATGCCACTTACTATTTTGTCGCTTTTAGTTATGGCCAGCATTTGATTTTGGTATATCTTTGGTGTAAATAAAAAGTGTGACCCGTAAGAGCCGAGCGTATCTTTTTAACACGCTTGTATGTATGTAACGGAATCTTTGAACGTGATTTACACGGATTTAATTGAAACTTTGCACACTTATGTAGGACCGATGACAATGCAATAATTTAAATAGTTAGCCAATTATCCTTACCAGGATCTTCAGAATTAGCGATTGAACTAAAAAGTAAAAATAAATAATAGTTAAAAAAAACACGCTTACATAGAAAAGAAGAAAAAAACCGGCCAAGTGCGAGTCAGAGTCGCGCACGATGGGTTCCGTACCATTATCGCAAAAATCAACACAAAAATCACGTTTGTTGTAAGGGCCCCCCTTAAATATTAATTTTATTCTATTTTTAGTATTTGTTGTTATAGCGGCTACAGTAATACATCATCTGTGAAATTTTTTCAACTGTCTAGCTATCACGGTTTATGAGATACAGCTTGGTGACAGACAGACAGACAGACAGACGGACCGCGGAGTCTTAGTAATAGGGTCCCGTTTTTACCCTTTGGGTACGGAACCCTAAAAAGCAAGTGGCATACCTATATCTATAAAAATAAAGGGCCTTTATCCAAAAATAAAATAAAATATATACAAGCTTTTTAGCTTACCGTGCATTGTCATCCAAACCAAGTGTGTATGCAAAATTTCATCTTATTCGGTTGAGGTTAACTGCTTTAAAATTTACACTTTGGCATTTCTACCATCGCCATCGCTGACAGAATGACACTGTCGAGGCCTCGCTTAAGACGACGACAGTCACCAACGACCTTGAATGAACAAAACGCGTCCAAGTTTCACACCCGCGCGACCCAAAATTCGATACTTGCCTTATTCCTTATCACTTTAAAAAAAAACTCAGATCAAAATGTAGATACTTAAAATGTCTTTGAGATGGTGAAAATATCAATAAAACACGCCCGGCGCGATTGTGTTTTTTTTCCCATGCTAGACATAACTTTACAAATTAATTACACTATGTTATACGAATAAAACTCAAAATGTTCATAGATTTAATTATTAAAAAAATGGTCTTATGTATCATATATTTATTCTAAAAAAATATGACAAGCCGTTTAGACGTGATTCTCTTTTTAAAATCAGCAATTGAAGGTTATCTGCGCCTAAAAGGGATGTTGACGCCCATCAGATCGAGCTATCGACTGAGGAGTCACTACACCCGCGGCGTCACTTAGTCTATAATGTATGTTTATAAAGTAAAGTAAAGTAAATATTTATTTCTTAGTATATGGTACATTGAGATCTTACATTTAAAATTGTTTCACACATACTACCATTGCGTGGTGTAGAAATATTAAATAATGATCTAGCTACATACAAATCAAAACTTACATTATAAGACCATTATATAAATCATATCAATAACCAAAAATAAATCATAATATCAATAAAAATAACCACAATGTCAAAAAAATTATCAAAAATGTCAAAAAATAAATCATCATGTCAAAATATCAATCATAGCGTCAAAAACAATTAATTAAAAAAAATCAAAATTACAATGTTAATGAATTCATAATAATGTCAAATTACGATGTACTAAGTTTTAATAAATAAATAAATACCAAAAATTCCGTACCGCAGCTATTTCAGAATGGTCTCAGTGATGACCGCTTCCACACGTCTATAGTAGAACCTCCAAAAGCTCATTAAAATGACCTTCCCTGAACTTGCAACAGAAATAGGTAATTTAAAGTTTAACTTATCGCTGCACAGTTATTCCTTACTACGTAGAATCAGCTAAGTTTCCTGAAACACACACGATAGCCTTTCTTTCGTAGAAAATAAATCAGCTATGTAGGTAATTGGTTAAAAAGAAATCCTAGTCATAATATTAATAGATACTGACCGAGGCTTCTTTCAAGTGGAATTAGTACTTCCCCAAATCCTAACTAATATTATAAATACGAAAGTATCTCTGTCTGTCTGTCTGTTACTTTTTCACGCCTAAACCGGTGAACCGATTTATATGAAATTTTGTTTGGAGATAGTTTGAGAACCTGGAATGGGCATAGGATAGTTTTAATCCCGGCATTCGTCCCTAAGGGGACGGGAACGGAGGTAGAAGTTTGTATGGTGAACTAATAATTTGTCTAGTAAATCGGCCCACACACCTACAATAAAGAAAAGGCTCTTCGAAGTATTATGCTATGCAAACGAAGTCACGGGCAACAGCTAGTTTCTTCATACATTAAAGCCTATGTGTCTGATGCAATCTAATACAGCATTTTTTATGGCAATCCTTTCACTTCTTTTTGCGTTTTGAAAGAGTAACAAACATCCATCCTCAAAATCTTTCACATTTATAATATTAGCAGGATAAACGTGAAACGGTCTGCAAAGTAAAATTATTTACCAACTAGACATTGTTCTGATATCCGAGTTGAGTGCAATTTGTAAAATAATTCCTTAGTTAGCGGAACGGGACCAACATGAACTCAACCAGGTGTAAAGTTAGGTAATTGCAGTTAACTTTCAGAGGTAATATGCGATCTGTTAGGGTTATCGTAATTGCTGAGAAAATTCTGCTTTATTACAGCACTTATTAAGGCTGTACCCTGACCAAAAAACCTTTGTGCATTCCTAATGCACTAGCGGCACACTGGTAGTGGCTGGTGCCGCTAGTGCATTAGGAATGCAATTAAAACAATACAATACAACAACAAACAATATAATTCAATACGCCCAGATTTTAGAATTAAATCTTTATAAAATCGAATTATGGTATTTTGAAGAAAAAAACTTACAAAATGTTTATTATTAAATTGTCTATCCATTAATGTTAGTACAAAAATTAATTAATGATCACTTTACGAGGAGATGCATGCTATCAAACATTATTTCTAATTTTTATGGTTTTGTTGGAAGTAGAAAAGTGAAACATATACTTCTTAAAAAAAAAGAATACTACCATTTTGCAATCAATATTATGTGGAAATTTAATGTATTTTTATTAATTGATATTTCTTTTTAAATAATGAATAGATAGCTCCTAAAAACTGCACAAAAACGGCTGAAATTTTGAGATAACTATATAAAAAAAAAAAACTATGTATATTTTCATTTAAGCGTAAAATCCGGAACTATTACTTGTCCTCTCTTACATAGCTCGGTCTTCGTCATATATATTATATGTAAATTTCTGTTTCGTTTAGAATATAGTATTTATTATAATATTTATTAGTCTATTGTTTTAGAAATTATTTATGTATTTTTTAGTATAGTTTAATAACCAATTTTAATAATTGTTCATTTTTTATTTTTATTTTGTACTCTTACCACTGTTGTGTTCTTTTTAACCCAAAGGTTGACTGGTAGAGAATGCCTTGCTGCATTAAGTCCGCCTATGTATCAAAATTGTACATGAAGTTTAAATAAATAAATAAATAAAGTTTATGATAATAATGCATAACTTCTTACAATCCTCGATTAATGCTTATAATAGCAAGATATAACTCAATTTTATTGAGTCGACGTCGAGGAAATGACTTAGTATATACGTAGGGGTTAATCTTAGTCACAGATAATATAAGACTACATCTTGGTGGACTTATACCAAGTTGTCACAAGGAAAACGCTATAATATCTTTTGGCGACCAGACTCAGCCATATTTCAACAAAAGGAAAATCAGGTCAAGACCACGCGAAAAAGACGCAGACGGTCTCGGCTATCATATAAAATTAGGTATCACTGTATCAATGGCCTTATCAGATGACTGTTGCTCAAATAAAATTGATATTCTGAAGCATTTGATTAAGTTTTATGTATGTCAATTAAGTCGATATTATTCAGTAAGAATGTGAACATAATAAGAGCTGTTTTACGACTTTAGAAACTACTAAAGGACACATTACATAGATAACTTTTTATAAGAAGTTAACCATAGCAAATTACAAAAACTTTTAAAAGTTTAATAGGTTGTAATAACGGTTTATCAAACTCATTTTTACAGGCAACCTTTAGGTGATCTATAAAGAGAAGGCCGAACTATAAATGGTAATTCATGAGGTAATTGCATACACTTAGTCAATCTCCATAGTCATTAAATGCAACGCACTTAAATGAATCTTCGTCGTGGGTAGTTTTTCGCTGTAACAGTAGCGCAGGCCAGGAGGAGGTGTACTTAATGCCATCCGCCCTTTACAATTTATATTCATTGTAAAGTTCACTTACAATGTTGCTTTAATTATTATTTAGAGAGCTTATCTTCTCTTGGGATTACTTTTAATGCTTTTACTATGAAGTTTCTACAAGGTTAATTATCTTTATGATTTATGCACGAATCTTTCTCAGAAAATCTATGTGTATACCAAATATTCTCACCATTAAAGTTAATTAAAAATGTTGTGTCCTAACTTCTATTTCAAGTCAAAAAGTAAAATCCTATCCCCTTGGTTTTCAAAATGCACATCAGCATGTCCTGGCAACACCCGCTACCTTAGCTTTTGTGGCTTATTTTTTCTTACATAATTATATATTCTAGGCAATCTTACTCCTTCTTCAACCACTAAATCATCTTTACCCCAACCAACTTGCGTGATCATATCAGAAATGAGGATATCCGCAGGAGAACCAAAGTTACCGACATAGCCCGACGAATTGCCAAACTTAAGTGGCAGTGGGCAGGGCACATTGCTCGCAGTACGGATGGCCGTTGGGGCCGAGAAGTGCTGGAATGTTGACCGCGAACGGGAAGACGATGCGATGGAAGGCCTCCCACTAGGTGGACCGATGACCTGGTTAAGGTTGCGGGAAGGCCTATGTCCAGCGGTGGACATCTTTCGGCTGAAATGATGGTGATGATGATGATCAACGATGAGGCTGTGTTCAAACATGACCCTATCAATGTTAGCTTACGTAACCTCGCTTAAGTTTGAATTTGGCTCACCACCGGGGTTAAATTAGGCAATATTAGAACACAAGGCCTTGCCGAATTCCCCATCAGTAGTTTATGTGTTACCGTCGGGCTATAAACGTTTCAAATTCTGCGTGATAAGTGGAGATATGTTAACCCCTTCCAAATTGGAACATAACTACATCCTTGCCTCAAATTGCCCCTGAGGCAGGAACTAGTTGGTTTGAGTTTATACTCGTATTAGTATGTGTTTGAAAAAGTAGTACTAATTGTGAAATGGAAATTGATCTACTATTTAGCATCCGATATGCGATATAATATATATACGAACCCAAGGACTATATTCTAAGTCCTTTTGAAGGAAGCCTTCTCCACTATAATCGAGTCAGTCTCCATGATAGCAAAACTTTTCGATCGCGTCGAATTGAGTAAATATCTTCGGCAGGTTACGATCAACGCTCAAATAGTGTGAAGTAGGTTTCGGCTACAATTCTTCTTCTTCGTCGCATCGATAATTACAAAATGAAAATGCTTCCTCATTATCAGCCTATTAATGTTCCCACTGCTGGGACACAGGCCTCTTCTCTATGAGGGGATGGGTCGTAAACCACCACGCAGGCGCAGTGCGGGTTCATAGATGTCACATGTCTACGAATTTATGGTTCTGGGGCATGCCGTTTCCTCACGATGTTTTCATTTAACGTTTGTGAGAGCAGTGGTGATGAAATAATTTACACAAAGTACATGCAGCTCCTGCCCGATAACCCTATCAGTTCGCATTATTACCTCTCAAAGTTAACTGCAATTACCTAACTTACTCCTGGTTTAGTTAGAAACGTTCCCGTTCCGCTTACGTCTTCTACTTCTTGTGGGTGATAGGCTCAAATTGATACTCCAAGTAATCACGATAAAACGGACAACTTGAAGAACATATAAACCTACATGCAAGTTGAGTTTTTTTTTTAATTTGTTTTGATGATGAATTATTCGATTAATCTGAATGGAGAGTCCAATCACACTTATGTTGAATGTTAAACTGCTCTCTTGAGCATAAATATTTGACTAGCCTAAATTACCACACGCACAGGTTTATTACAAAATTAGTTTATGACAAGTTTAGCACAAGAAAAATTATCTCAATAATTTTTTTTGTGCACAATTATACAAGGAATAAACTTGCCCTGAAAACAAATTGCAGTAAAATCAAAACTTTACGAGAATTAAGCAAAAAACTGATTTTTGAGCCCTTTAAATTATAATAATTCATTTATTTTCAGACACAGTGGTCCTTAATATTACATTCATAAGCATTACATACAAATTGATCCATTCAAAATTAAAATTAATTTTCATTCATTAGCATTGGATAAAAAAAACAGAAACGGTATTGTCAACAACACTAACATAATAATATTAAACATGAAAACGTCATAAAAGTATAAAAAAATTATAAAAAAGATAGAAATTAACAAAATAAAATTGTTAGCAAATGAAAATGTTAAGGCCTAAAAATAAACAAAAGTTCACCTGTCCCACGCTCGATACACGGGTGCATGTAAGGCCTGCCAGTGCGGCATTAATGGCCCGTCCAATTTGTAAGCAACTACGGCAAGGAGACTGTTGCCGCTGCCCCGATTTTTACTCGCTATCGAAGTCGCCCTCTTGCGCGTGCTTGCATAAAAACAGGCAACACAGACGCTCGCGAACATTCCCGATACGCTGCAGAAGCGAGGCAGCCACAGCAGCGCCCTCAGCGCGTTATTATATTGAACGTGGATCTGCGGGCAATCATCTTCGCCCTCACCGACAGCGCCCTCGTTTCTCGCTAAATATCAGCGTCGTACTTCATGTCGGACGTCACAATATGGCCCAGATACTACTGAACTGAATTATGAACCCGCTCCAAGGACACGCACAGTCGTAATGGTGGTACCTCCGCCGTACACTTGGAACCCGAATTGAAGACCATAAGCTCGCTCTTTTTACCCGGCTGCAAGGAAAGGTTTATGTTTTTCACGTTATATTTAAGGCCATGTATAGACATGGCCACGGCGAAACGTATGCTCATAGGATTGTACGTTTCGCAGATGCTTATGAGCTCCCTGAGGCCCTCTATAGACGCGCTCAGCAGCGCCATGTCATCAGTGTAGCTAATTTTGTTAAAGCAAACATCATCAACATGGTATCTAACATGGCGGCTGCTGAGCTCGACAACAAGCCCAACCGCCAAGCCCTTTGACAGTCAATTTTTTTCCCCATGGGGTTTTTATGGACTTTTCAGGCAACATTACTAATACCATCATCATCATCATCTGCCTAGTCTTTTCCCAACTATATTGGGGTCGGCTTCCAGTCTTACCAGATTCAGCTGAGTACCAGTGTTTTACATGGAGTGCCTATCTGACCTCCACAACCCAGTAACTGGGTAACACGATACCTCTTGGCAAGACTGGTGTCATAAAAGACCTTCAAATGACAGCCGGGACCAACGACTTAACGTGCTTTCCGAGGCACGGAGGAAACTCGGTATGTTGAAATGGTCACCCATCCATGGACCGACCTCGGCAAGCGTTGCTTAACCTTGAAGATCGACCCGTGCGGCTGTTATTATTTAGCCACGACCTCCTCAAGGCAAAGCTACATTACTAATACCATAATGAACATAATTCCAGTGAAAGTACTTAGAAGGATTTTTTCGCAGATTGGCCTCTTATTTGCCTGAGCTATTCGATAATCAATAGGTGTACTCGTACTCGTATTCTGATTGATTTCCTCTACTCGACTCAATTATATTGGCATAAGCTTGTTATTTATTGTCTTTAATTGAGGGTTTTCCCGTTATCTTGGCGAATTGATTGGAATTAAGCTAGTTTTCTTTTTACTGAACTTAACCTTTATGCATAAATTTTGACGTTTTTTAAATCAATCATCGATATTTTACTGTTTCTCGTTCAAGAATAGTAAAATATCTAATAAAAGCTATTTTTGCTTTGATTTGTTTTTAAGTACAAATAATCTTACGATTTAATTTGATCGCGTGAAGCGACGAAGCAAACAATTAAGCGCCTATCGCCTTTCTTACGAAATAAAATAGGACTCGTAGTCAACACAAATAGAATAATTACGTTTTAATACAATCTATTTATTTACAGCTTGGAAGAAGGAGCCGGGCTCGTAGTTAAAATAATACAGCCCAAATACAAACGCACGTCTTGATGTTCAAGGTAGTAACGCTTGCTGTGGTCGAGGATGGGATACTATCCATTACAAACCGAGACTTTTCTGTGCCTCGGAAAACCCGTTAAGTTGATGGTCCCGGCTGTCACGTGAAGATTTCTAACAGTAGTTACGGTAGACAGAATTAAGTCATCTTGAGCTTCTTGGCGTAACGTTGACATCGACACTAAATTTTGGCCCATGCATTGAGGCAAAGGCTCAACTGGCTGCCAAAAAGTTGGAGCTCCTTGCGAAGGTAAGACGGTACTTCACGCTAGAACAGTTGCTTAAGTTGTATCTAGTGCAAGTTCGATCTTGCATGCAGTACTGTTTTCATGTCTGGGACGAATCTGCCAAATATCAGCTTTATGCACTAGAGTCGATTGAAAAACGGGCCAAAGTGGTCATCGGCAATGAGGCACTGGTTGAGTCAAGGCTCCAGATTTGAGTCAAAGCAGTCGCCGAGTTTCCAGCTTGTCGGTTTTTTATCGGTTGCATTTCGGGGAGTGTGCGATGGAATTGAATGATCTAACTAATTCCTCCTAGCTCGTTTCATCATCGGACTACAAGACGGACGAGATGAGGCGAAATTCAAAACTTTTATAAAACGCACACTATGCAGGCAGGCATATTATAGGTTGGGGAATTACATCGCTAATAAAAATGCTTGGCTCAGCGCTAGTCCAGCTCCACAGTCACTAGGGCACAATAACAAGTTATAAGCAGAAAAGTTCTGAAGTATTGTTGTATAAACTCAATTATTTTTTATATTATATAACAGCACAGCACATATGTGAGTACTATGTACCAACTGTAAATCTACCATTTGCTATACCTTTGTGTCGTACGTTGACTTCAGTGTGCCCTGGCAGTTGATAGTGTGTCATGCTCTCTCTAATGTCTCTCTGATGGTGGCACATGTGTTGGATCATTCGGTTCCCTTCATGATGGTTGAGCTGAGTGGTGCCGATCAATGTGTCATGTTCGTGAACGGGCGCCATCAGTTGGGATTGGTCATAACTTAGCTGCCTCCGCCTGTTTTTAATTACCTAATAAAATTATTGTATTTTTAATTGTTTGTTTTACTGTAGAAGCTTTTAAGTACGTTACTTTTTTTTTGTTTTTTTTTTTACATCGTTCTCACATGTATGTATTTTTTTTTCCAACAAGATAATGTAACCAAATAGTTGTAAAACACATTTTTTGTAAAAGAGTATGTGTGGAGTTTCTTGTCCATTCTTCTCCACAACAAGCTACATTTCCGAATGGACGGTAGAATCAATTGCCCCCGGTTTCCCAGCTCGGAATTGTCGGGGGGTTGGTGTGGCGGGTTGTCTGGCGCGCGTTGTCGGCTGTGATTGGTTGAATGAATTTTCAACAGCCAATCGCAGCGGATGGCGCTTGCTTGGCAGTTTGTCGCATTGGTTCGCCGATTATTTTGGGCTGGGAAACTGGAGGTTAGTATTAGATTCAATTTTTTTTTTTTTTTTTGACGTTCGAATGTGCCGCTAATTGAATAAATAAATTTTGATTTTGATTTTGATTGACGGTGATGCGCAATCGGTACATGGTGGATATCCCACCCATTCGCACTAAACGTTTTGGAAATACTTTCATTATGCGTACAGATATGGATTCGAATTACCTGACGGAGTCTGAATAAAAAAATAAGCCAAAAAATCTGGACTGGTATCTTGTATTACCCTAAATTCTCGGGTCAGAAAGGCAGTCGCTCCATGTAAAATATTTAACCTATAGGTCAAATATTTTACATGGAGCGACTTATTGGTACCGACTTATTCAGAAAAAATTACAATATTTTCATGTTGTCGGACTTATACAAACCACTTGGTACTTAGTTGCATTTGGTTAGACTGAAAATCTCCAAAATATTTTGGTAATGTCAAGGCAGATTGATTGATATCTATTTTTGCCCGACTGCGCGACGCGAAGAAGGGTTATGTGTTGATCAGTCTATGTATATATGTTTGTTCCTATGTGGCGTTCTAGAGACCAAACGGGTTTGCCGATTTTGATTATTCTTACAACAATCGATTCGTCTTAACCATGCGAATATTACTAGTTAGGTACATTAAATTTTAAACAAAAGAAATATGGCGTATTTTGGGTGCTATTATTGTGAGAAGTCTATTTTTTTTAAACCATCGTTTGTCGTATCACAATAAAGGGTTTTAAGAGATGATTTAAAAATATATACTACTTATATGTTTAAAAGTAATCCTAAACAAATTTAACTAAAGAGCTACAATAAAAATATGAATTTCGTCGGCCAGCTCGCGAATATAATAATATTTTGAATCCTCCGACTGCACAGCATGATTTTCTTCTTGTTTACGTCTTTTTAGTTGAAGTTTTTTGATTTTGAATTAACTTTTTTTCAGCAAAATGTACAATAAACGTCTGACACATAAACCGCTTGGAATTTGCGATTGACAATACCCAGAAATGGTCGTGTGATTTTTCCAATACAACCGATACGGATCAAAGGAGCTGTCCTCGCTTTTCCTTTGCAAGTTGATTATTTTCGTATCCACTGGAATCTTCTTGTCTATAAACCTAGACACGAGAAAAAGTCAATAAAATACTTCTCCCATTCTCTTTGAATAGCCGGGTGATGTTTTTAGAAGTCTAAACATAATGTCACATTTTTGATAGGTCAAAGCTCTCGTGCGTCATATTAAAGAGGAGCCGCCATCTTATTTTTGTGGAGACAATTCAGTGATGAAAGTTTTTTAAACAACGAAGTATAGTGTACGTCTCATTAATAAAATTACTTTTTCTGGAGGTTTTTCTTAGGCATTTGCTCCAGTTATTTACCTACCTGAATTTAAATAACTTTCATTTTGTAAATTGCCAGCACTTTTTTCTGAAACTAAATATAATATCTTGTGCTCCACCTTTTTTAGGGTTACGTAGTCAACAAGGACCCCTCATAGTTAACAAGTTTACAAGTAATGTCGAACATCTAATATAGTGTACCTGGAAATGTAGAAAAATTATATATTGATGTATGGTGGCAACAGTTTTTGAACGGCAAAGTTAATTTTGTCCCTTCGTTAGACCAATGTTCGGTGCTTTAATTTTTTATGAACGTTAGTAATGTTACCTATTTATTTTGGTGAATGTAGCTGTTTATACGGAACCCACTGTGCGCGAGTCAGAATCGCACTTGGCCGGTTTTTACCTATTCAGAAGTCATTTATTTTAATTGGTCTATCATTATCATTTCAGGCGAAGGACTTTTATTTATTTGTGTAAGCAAAACTTACCCGAATACTGTCTCTCAAGATACAGGTGGCTCTAATTTGAGAGACAGGTTTCATTAACCAATGGTTACAATGTAATTCCTACAATGAAGCTGTAAACTTACGTGAACACTAATTGCAACCTTTTCTTTGTACCACATCACACATCACATCATCAGCCTATTAATGTTCCCACTGCTGGTACACAGGTCTCCTCTCTGTGAGAGGGAATGGGCCGTAATCCACCACGCGGGCTCAGTGCGGGATGGTGGATGTAACATGTCTTCGAATTTTTGGTTCTTAGACATGCCGGTTTCTTCACGATGTTTACCTTCACCGTTTTGAGAGGAGTGGTGAAGAAATAATTACTGAGCCACCACTGCTCTCTTCTTTGTACCAATAAACATATTATTATGTATTGTCTTATAATATTGTTTGGTTTGTTTTCTGTCTTAGGCTAATATTTTCGTGTATTGACAATAGATTTAGGCCGTAATTTGCCCTCTCGATGACTTGGCGACAATTGCTAGACATGATCTAATTAAAGATATCAATAACTTGAAGAAAACATATCGTGTATCGGTAATGTGTTTATCTATTAGCTGACTAATAAGCTGAGACAATACCTATTATAATACCTAATTACGTAACTATAATGAATAATGAAGATACGTAAGTATTCTATTAAAAACTTATATAACAGGATCCGAGCATGTTTTACCCGACTGCGGAAAGGTAATGTTTTCCGAGCGTATGTATGTATGTCCATTTCTATAGCACCCTCTACAGCCCAAATGGTTTGACGGATTATGACATATGAGGTGTCGTTGGATTCGTCTCAATTGTGGGAGTGAAATAGACTATATCATTCTAAATATGGTTCCCCCCTCCCCTCCTAAAAAAAAATAATCGATTTCGTAACAATATAGGTATCAAAACAAAGCTACTAAATCCAAAGATATAAATATCGTAACACTTCATAATATTTAACACCTCATAATATTTAATATGTATATAATAGAATAGAATATACTTTATACCTAGTAAGTATTTGTTTTTCTCTTTTCAGGTAATTATTTGCCTGGATACAAGTACCCTTTGACACAGCAATTCTATGAGTGCAAGAATTTTTGAATTTGGTTGAGTATATTTTAATAATTACTTTTGACATTGACAACTCTTTTTAGTAGTCTAAAGTATAAAATACGTCACTTAAAGGTGTCCAAAAAATATTTCAGGTAAATTAAGCACAAACACCAACCTGCCATTTTAGTAATTAATATTAAAATCTCAAAATAATCAACTTATTAAGCTGACGGTACGCCTTTTCAGCAAAAGTCGGCAACTTTTCCTTCGTAATAAGTTCTCGGCTTTATTAAGTGGCACGTACCTATTGAATGAACGAGTGAATGATTGATCGATGTTTTGAAGTTGATTGAGATGTTCGTCTGCAAATGCCGTAATGGCTTTAACGTAGCGAAATTAATATTGTCTAATGTTGCCGATTTTATGGGCGTTTGCATTTGTGGATCATCACTATTCTTTTTGAGGTTAACCTTATTTTTCTTTATATGTTTGCATCTTATAAAACAATGTCAGTGTATTTGGTGTCTGTCTTACTTATAAAGACACTGGGTGAAATGAAACTTGATGAAACTGCTCATTATTTTTTAAGACCGTGCTTGAATTGCTGACTTTATGTCCTACGCACATAAAGTCAGCAATTTTGATGCTTTTGGAGGATTTTATAAACAATTTACATTAATTAGGATACTCATTTTCTTTTTCAATGTTTTTAATAATTTCATACAGGTAATGTCTGTATTACAGTACGACCGATGACTTGTGGCCCGTCTGAAGATAGGTTTTGTACATGCGCGAATGTTCGCGCATGTACACTCATGAAGAAAACAGCAATTTGGTTCATAAAGTATATTCTGCGCAACTATTGGCGCTAACTTAAGACAAGCCACGACTTCGTCTTACAGTATGTACTACCTGTCACAGCTAGACTATAACAATTGGTATTGTTTTTTTGTATACATATTTAGAATGCAACCTAAAATACGTGAATCTTCATCACTCTTTTGGTCAAAACGGGCAGGTATATAAAATAGCTAAGCTTTATTCAGATTACTTTAGTAAAAAACCGCGGTTTATATTTCATCCAGTCTTCATTAGCATATCACTCACAGTTCTCTCCGAGTGGTATGTCAAGCTTCATTAGTACACCTTTTCGGTATAAGCGTGGGCATAACTTTAGTTGGTGTTTATTTAAATATATCTGAAGTGCCTTCCAATTAGTATCCCGCCGTAGCTCGGCAATTTAATGCTTAATTATTACGGTAAATAAGAGACTGAGCTTGTCTACTGTACAGTCGGTGTAATGTGGGTGTCGATAGATTTAGGACCTACCTGAGGCTATATACTCCATTTGAGATAACAAGATATTTAATTACACATTTAAATAAACCCATTCTACAGCCCGTTCAACCGATTTTGACTTCTATTGCGTTGGTGATATGACAAATGGCAGCTGTATATAAACAAAATCAAATTCAAAATTTCTTTATTCAATTAGGCCACTAAGCGGCACTTACGAACGTCAAAAAAAAAATAATTAAAAGTAATAATAATTGATTCTACCGTCCATTCGGAAATGTAGCTTGTTATGGAGAAGAACGGACAAGAAACTCCACATACACATACTCTTTAAAAAAAATGTGTTTAAAAGTATTTGGTTACATTATTCTTGTTGAAAAAAAATATATATGTGAGAACGATGTAAAAAAATAACGCACTTAAAAGCTTCTACAGTAAAACAAACAATTAAAAATACAATAAATAGGTAATTAAAAACAGTCGGAGGCAGCTAAGTTATGAGCAATCCCAACTGATGGCGCCCGTTCACGAACATGACACATGGATCGGCACCACTCAGTTCAACCATCATGAAGGGAACCGAATGATCCAACACATGTGCCACCCTCAGAGAGACATTAGAGAGAGCATGACACACTATCAACTGTCAACGGTAGATTTACAGTTGGTACATAGTACTCACATATTATTATGTGCTGTGCAAATTGACAAAATTGATATAATACAAAAATAAATTGAGTTTATACAACACAAATACATTCATAACATCTTCAGCAGGTCCAACAATACTTCAGAACTTTTCTGCTTATCACTTGTTTTTGTGCCCTAGTGGCTGTGGAGCTGGACTAGCGTTGAGCCAAGCATTTTTCAATATATTATAGGTTGGGGATTCCCCAACCTATAATATGCCTGCCTGCATAATGTGCGTTTTATAAAAGTTTTGAATTTCGCCTCATTCAGTTCTAGAATGTGGGGCGGTATTTTATTGTAACATTTTATACAGTACCCCATAAAAGATGACGCTACTTTAGCCAGCCTGAAACCTGTTTGATTTAATTGGTCACTATTTCCAGTAACATAACTATGTCTATCACTGTTTTTACTAAAATGCTGTAAATTCTTTCTCATGTACATGATGTTTTCGTAAATATATTGACCAGTTACCGTCATGATGTAAATGTCCTTAAACAGTTCCCTTAGAGAATCGCGCCGGCGAAGATTGTATATCGCTCTGATGGCTCGTTTTTGCAGAATAAAAATTGACTGAATGTCTGCAGCCCTTCCCCATAGTAATATACCGTAAGACATTATACTATGAAAGTAACTAAAATAGACCAGCTTCGCGGTATCTATCAGTAAATTGACGAATTTTTCTAACAGCATAAGCTGCCGAACTTAACCGCCCCGCCAGTGATATTATATGAGGACCACATTGTAACCTTGAGTCTAGCGTGATCCCCAGGAAAACCGTTTTGTCGACGAATTCTAGCTTCTCGTTGTTTAATATAATGTCACAATCATAACTTTTGACATTCGGCAAGGCAAATTTTACACACTTAGTTTTTTTAGCATTTAAAACTAAATTATTAGCAGTGAATCAATTCAGAACTTGCTGCAATGCATTATTTACGTCGGCAACGTTACTCGTACGTCTATTTAACTTAAAAATCAAAGAAGTGTCGTCAGCAAGTAACACCATGTTTAGTTTGTTTTTCAATAGATGGGGTTAATCGTTAATGTATACTAAAAATAAGAATGGACCTAAAATTGAGCCTTAGGGTACCCGTCAGTTTTGGTAACAGGCTTATGCTTTTTATGCTATACTTATATTTACGGGATGGAACTCAATATCGGTTGAACGGTATGTAAAAAAGGCTGTCATTTTTTCTAATGTTATTTCAAATGGGGTATAGAGAAGTGGCGATGTCAGCGAAGGCGATAAACGATAATCAAAATGTAAGGGATTGATCAAGTGATTTTTCGATATCGCTTGTCAATCCCATACAATTTTGCCTTTTTGACAATCGCTATCGCCACGCTTTCGATGATGGAATGTCACTTGTCTACGGCCTCTGATTATTTGACTGATCTAAATCATAATAACTTATGATAGATTTCATACCTAATTATTGAGTTCATAGTTATTCTAAAGTTACGGCGCGGACACGGACACATCACCACGGGTGTTAACGTTACAGAGTATTTTTAGTGTAAACTTTTTAAAGAGAGCATGGGCTTTACATCTAGGTTTACTACTACAGGTTTTCGCAGACCCGCGAGTCAGTGCGACAACGTTTTTGCAAAGAAACGATTTGGTAAAGCAATTTTAGAAAAATATCTGTGAAAGCCTTTACTTACGGTAAAACCGCAAGACACTGTGATTGGTCGATGACCGTTAACTAAGCAAATAATCGTAATTTTCTGAATCTGTACAAGGATTTAGATTTATTTCTCTACGTTTTGACTCGTATTTCCAAATCAGGCCTCTCTGTTTATTTAACGTTACTAGAGATTTGTACTTCAGAATACAAATCGTACTCGGGCTGTTTACTTTTCTAGATTGATAAATTGTTGCTTCGGCCTGGAGCTACAGCCTCTGATCTAATGAATGAATTAGAGATTCTTGACTTACTGAGAACGAAAGGTCACTACATACCGGAATTTAGGTATGTTCGATGTTCCAGATAGCATGATATAATTAATAAAAACAGTGCATTTTTTTACCTGACTGCTAAGGTGTTTTTCGCGCGCATCTTGTTTGTAATTTTTTTGACTACTTCGATCTTCCAAACGGCTTGATGGATTTTTACAGTTAAGGTATCATGGTGGATGTTTTTGGTGACACAAAATGGTGGAGTTTTGGCGACATTTTGTTTGGGTTTTGTTTTTTTTTCTGCCAAACCCATCAAGTGGGATATCATAATAAAGGGTTTATTAAAGTGATTACAAAAATATATACCACTTATAATATGTTTAAAAGTCATTCGAAAAAAAAATATGACGAAAAAGTTGTAAATAAAAAAGGTTTTAGTAGATTTTATTATTTTAAATCGAATCATTCTATACTTACCATTGAAAAATATGAAATTCAATTATGTAGGGGGGCAATCACCGTAATTTTTTATTTAATTGAGTTCTGGTTCTAGCTATGTATGTATAATACAAAAATAGAAGGTAGGTATCTATCTACTTACTTATTAACCACTTCTGTTTCTACTAATAAAGTACACTTACTAAGCTTAAATAGTTGAGCTCCAACGAACTGCAAATGACTCGCAGTTCTGAGAATTTATGTTCCACGTTTATTCCGTAAATTGTGCTTACCAAGACTATATCCACGACATGCGCTCCAAAAATGTGCAGCTCCTTAAGTATCATTGTCTGCGTCTTAAGAACGGAGATTATTCATCTTGCATTCCCAAGACGAGCGGTTTTATGCTAGAATATTTTGGTAAAGAATAGGTACTTCAAAAATTGCTGATTGTTAAAACGCACACAAATTTTCAGTCTGAAGCTGACCACTTGTAAAATTTTTGAATAGCAGTATTAGGTACAACGACTTTTTTATTTTCTGCTGCATCATGGTCATCAATGTCAAAAGGCTTTTGTGTACAATGTGAATGTACTCGAGTGTACACGTGTGGCTTGTTTCATAATTAAATGCGTTCATGCGGCTACGTGTTGCGTGGAGTAATTACCGCTCCCAAACCGTAAGCGTTCTATATTTGTTTTTCATTTACAACATCCGAACATAAAAAATTAAAAATACCTTCACTTTTGGAAATTGTTTTCGGGTTTCTTCAAAGAACAAAACAATGTAATAAGCACAGATTGAACGTGTGTTTACTAGAAATATGGAATGTTTGGTTTCGAAGATTAAAGAAGGTGGTTATTCAAAATAGTTAGTTGTATTTCATCCATTTTATTGGTTCGGAAGTAGGTTAACATTCCGAAAGGTGTAATGGTAGTAGGCGTAACTTGTTATTGGTCGAAACTGTTTTATTTTTGTTTTGTTTGTTATTCTACCGTTCCGTTATTGATCCTCTGCGTCGATTTGAGCTTCTAAAAAATATTGTTTATATTGGCGTGAATGATAAACAACTCAAATTATAATTCATAGAACGAAGTACAATTTAAGTTATTTACAGCACGGCGACGTAAATATTCTTCGAGGAAAATTAATTTTCACTTAAGCTTTTATGAAACTGTAAATGAAAAATTAGGATCATTTACTGTACAAGTGGATTGGGGTTTGAAAAATGGTGATTAAAAATAATTAATAAGATGAGATAGAATTTGTTTTCTCCAACTGAAGGTAAGGGGACTAGGAGGGTGTTTGTTTAATGCTGGAGATTATCTCGGCGCCAGGACGGCTTGGTACGTGCCTCAGATGAAACAATTATGTAAATATCTTCTACTAATTGCTCCACCATTCTACTTCATCCGTGATGAGTACTCCAGTAAAAATTTATCTTCCAAAAAAATGTGCACAATTGCTTAGACTATTTAATTTCCATTACTATGCTAATGTAAGTCTGTGGTATTATTATTTTGCGAAGAAAATTGAGTAAGGTTGCTTTGTTACCGCTTCTTGTATTTTATCAAAGGAAAACTGAAGTTGTATTTAAATTATTAGGGTTCCCGGTAATTTAGCCTTGACAGGCAGGTATGAGAATAGTTGGCTCTATCTGTTCACTAATACCTTGATACTGTGATCCTTAGGTAATCCTCCAGTCAAATGTTTTGATCCTCCCATGTTTATGAGATGTGTTCATAGAAGATTGTAATGTTGGTGCTCGTAAACTTCGTACAGGTATGTACGTGTACGATGTAGATTCTACAAAGATATCTACTCATTTTGAGTAAGTTTCAACGAGAATAGGTAAGTAGTTAAGGGCCTACATGCCCTTTAGTGCCGTATACTCCTTAATAACGGCTAGGTTAGGTTTGAAAAAAAATTTATTTATTATTGATTCATGTACATAATTTTGAACACAAGGTTTTTTCGTGTAACTAATAGTTTTGCTTTAAAATAATAATTAATAAGACGACATCTTTTCGCAACTTTTAGAAACACCTCCAAAACGACTTGGATGTTTAAAAATATATTTACACAGAAAAATTTATGGCTGGAATTTCGTCATATTTAACATAGCATATGTAAATCAAATAATATTTTGCAAACAAAACTGTTCAAAAGGAGGTTCAATATTGATATCTTGGCATCGAGCGGGCGCACGGCCAGTACTGCGTTAACATTGGGGCGTATATAGCGCTTTAATCTGAGTATATTCTTTTGTAGGAATTGAGTGTTATAAGGATAAAATATCTACAAAACACACGATGGCAATACATTTTATCAAAGTTTAATTTCATTATGATTCATCATCAACTGCAGAATAATTAAATAGAAATTGTATCAGTGAACTGAAATATTATTTATAAGTCATGGCCTGAACATTATAATTTAGTGCTTCGTTTGCATCGTAAATAAAAATGAGAGATACGGTGTATGCACAAATTCATTAAATTATCTACATACAAAGTTATTTAGGGCCTCAACAGGAGACAGAATTTCACTGAAAAGGGAAAAGGGCTGTGCTTGGAAAATCCCTGTATTATAGTAATAAAAAGATTCGCAGGATATCCAATGTAACCAAGATAGTCAGAATAATTACCAAACTTAGAGGCAATGGACACATTGATCACATCGAAAACGGATGACCGATGACGCCAAGGTTCTGGAGTGGCCACCGCGTTTGAAGCCTCCCACAAGATGGTACGCCGCTTAAGGCGCAGATACCCCTCAGTATCTAAATAAATAAATAAAATGTTTATTGTGCTTCAAATTATTGCAATTACATATAAAATCGAGGCAGCCCCAGTAATTAATTAACAATACTTGTGTTGGGCCTGACTCGCTCCTTCCCTTAATTATCTTTGCAACAATATCGTATAAAATGCGGTAGGTACAACTTTAGAAAAAGAGAAAAAAAATAAAAAATAAAAATAAGCGAACATAAATAACGAAACAGTATCTGATTTTAAAATGAAAATCACGTCTAAACGGTTAGTCGTATTTTTTTGGAAAAAATATATGTTACATTAGACCATTTTCTTAATAATTTGATCTGAGACAATTTTGCGTTTTATTAGTATAACATAGTGTAATTAATCTAACACGGAAAAAACACGACAATCGCACCAAAACCGCCGGGCGTATTTAAATGAAATCGACACCATCTCAAAGACAATTATCTTGATCTGAGGCTTAGTGTTTTGTAAGTCATATAATAAATAAGGAAAGTCCAAAAACTACTGAATTTTGGGTCGCGCGGGTGTGGAACAAAACCCGCACTGTTTTGTTCTCTCAAGGTCGTTGGCGACTGTCGTTGTCTTATTATAAACCAATACCTACACCTTAAACATGGCTTTCGATAAAAAAAAATTTTGGTTGTGAAGGCATTTTAATACATCACAATTTATTCAGCCTATTGAAACATTTAATGTGGCAAGCTGTCAGTCACACAGCCGAAAACGTTTTGTGTACAAAAATCGATGACAAACATAAATATTTGAAGGGACTGAGGAGACTATATACAACTCAAATACATACACCATGTCTCACATTGCCGCTCGTAGCTACACACACATAGCTATGTACCCACATCCTATGTCTTACAGAAAGTACAAGCGAGAAAAAAATCGGATACATTACGCTGGAGTGGATTTATTTGAAAGGAACACGAATTACAGAATCCTTAGTAAGCACTATTGAAGATATCTCTCTGTGGGCGTTCGTCAGCCCTACTAAAATTATATCGCCTGTACCTAACCTACTGAAAAGATGACGTCAGAACATTTTAATGGATGCCTATTTGTAAGTATTACCTACGATCAAGTTAACTTCTCTATTAAATGCCGACGACGCGGCGACGCCGACCGAAAATGATGTTACCTTTCATTAGCCTTGATGGGGGTCATTACATAATAAAACTGTATTCGACTGACTTTAATAGACTAGGAAATTTTAACCATATGCGTAAATGCGGCCGCAGACAGGTCCACCCCCGCAATACTATGAATGATGCGACGACAATTTCTTATTAAAAAAAATGTTCTAAAGGTTTATTGTGTCTAAGTCACAGATAATATAATACTAGCATACATATGCCTCATCCCATACAAAGAAACCGTGCCGACGTAACTAGCGTTTTTCATCTAGTTAAGGCGGTACCCCGAGCAAAACGCCGCGCGCCGCGCAAGCCGTTTTTCGTGCTGTTTTTAGGAGCTATCTACTCGTTATTCAAAAAGAAATATCAATTAATAAAAATACATTAAATTTCTACGAATTAATGATTCTAAAATGGTAGATTTAGTTTTTTTTAAATATTGTATATATTTCACTAATCTCCATCCACAAAAAACACAAAAATGAGAAATAATTATTGTTAGCATGCATCTCCTCGTAAAGTGTTCATTAATTATTTTTTGTACTAACACTAATGGATATACAATTTAATAACGAACATTTTGGTAGTAAAACTTTTTTCAAAAGATCAAAATTCGATTTTATAAAGATTTTATTCTAAAATCTGGGCGTATTCACTACTGTAACTCATGCGCCACCAGTGCCGCTAGACCAATAGGAATGCTCATATCGCATGCCGATTTTTTGGTCAGGGTACCGTCTTAAGCTGATTATTTATATAAGTACTCCGATTGCGTTCCGTTCCACGGCTGTGTTAGCAGCGACTCGCAAGAAAAAGGGTTTTTTTCGGTTCGTGACATAACAATTTTTTAAAAAAAAAAACAAACGTTTTTTTCTTTAAATACAGTAACGATTTGTATTATAGTATTTTTTGAACGTTTTTACAGTTTCATTGTCCCAAAATGTGTTACAGTACAAATTTAAACAATCGAGTGTAATGCCTTTGAAATTTAAAATCGCGCCATCTATTGGCATCAATTGTAAATTATCCGTTCAAATAATCTTTGAAATGCGTTGTAAGAGCCCAAAATTCCATACCGCTGGGCTGGGACTCCGTGGTATAAGTTGATCATGAAGCGATGATCAATTTTTTTGTCGCATCACATCTGTCTGCCGAAGCCTTATTGCTCCATCTGAGAGTATTATAGAATCATAAAGATACTGCTACAAAGGAATTATCATAATACGGTTTCATTAGAATATATTCGGGACGGGACGAGACGCAATTGAATTGTGAAAGTTTTTCCAATTCTTTGGAAATATTTCTAACATGTCAATGTAGGTATTACAGACACATATATTTGGTTCGTTGATTGTATTCGGTCGTCAGACACATGTTTCAGGATGAATATTATAAACTTCTTTATCCCTCAAATGTTCTTGAATGGTTTAGTATATATATATATATGTAATTGTTGCTCAACTGTATTTCTCATTGCATTAATGACATCATACGTCGGGCTCTTGTCACCGCCGGGGTGCCAGCTGTTTTAGAACCCAATGGTTTGGCACGCGACGATGGGAAGAGACCAGACGGGATGACCATAATGCCTTGGAAGGTGGGTAGGCCTTTGGTGTGGGATGCCACATGTGTCGACACCCTTGCGCCATCCCATCTTCTTAGCACGGCGGGCTGTGCTGGGGCGGCTGCTGCCGGTGCAGAAAACCTCAAACGGCGCAAATATAACAACCTTATTGGGAATTATATGTTTGAGCCGTTTGGGGTTGAAACATTAGGTCCATGGGGTCCGAGTGCGCATCGAGTTTTTCGAGAAATTAGTACAAAGCTCGTCGACTCTTCACGTGACCAGAGGGCTGGCCTTTTCTTCGGCCAGAGAATCAGCATTGCCATCCAACGTGGCAATGCTGCCAGCGTTCTGGGCACGTTTCCCATTGACATCGATGTGGACGAATTTTTTTATGCCCAATGAGGTCTTTTCCGTCTCCCTTTTGTATTTGTATACAGGTTTGTTTTTGTTTTTAGAATGTTCAATTGTATATATCGCTGCTTTAATAATAAACTGAAATAATTACAAAATTACGATTGTTGGGAAATCGAGTTTAAAATTTTGCAAATGCGATGCTGCTACATTTTTTCAAATTGAAATAAAGATGGAAACGATACAGTAATACTAGTAAAATTTTAGTATTACCAATAGAATAGGCTTTCAAATGGCATATAAAAATCATTATTATTATTTATTAATTAGAAAATACAAGGCTTTCAAAACATTCTACCGAATTAATTCGTTTTATGATTAAAATACGAGTTATTTTTTAAAATTATATGCGCACAGAATAAATTAATGCAGTTTATTATTAACAAAATATCTGAGAACAATTATACATTAAGGTATAATGCTCTTTTCATATATTAAAAAGATTACATTTTAGTCTTATTACTTAAAACGACTATTTAATATCAAAGGAATGAAGGATTTATAAAAGAAAGTTCATTTTATTATTACAAAACAGTTTATATCATAATAAATTGAGAGAAAACCTTTACAGTTTACACTATTATTAAATCTCACAAAGGAGCTTCGCTATTAACTAATATTAAATCAGTACAAATTAGGTATTTAGATTACCTGTATTCATTTTTTATTATTACCCTTGTATGCGTTCTTCTTATAATTACATAATATTATTATAGTAAAATGTAATTTTGAATCACAACATTTATAATCATAAAAAATGTAGTAAAACAAAACTCAAAAACAAACTCTTGCTTGTAATTATCATCAGTCATGTTAATACTTTCAGTACAAATCAACTTAAGCAAACCGAAAAATAAAACTAGGTACTTATTCTTATTTTTTTTTTCATTGGTATGAATGAGATCAAATTCTTCAATCAACGTAAGCGCCGATAAAGTAGGAACTAATAAAATAGGTACTAAAATGAGATGATATTAGATTACTACTTACTATGCACATTTATTTTCTACAACATCATGTTATAAAAATTCGCATAGTAAGCAGGAATTAAACCTTTTGTGAGGAGCTCTTTCAAATCTTTCTTCTTATTAGCGCTTAATTTTTGTTTTTCAGTATACGCTTGTTTAAGCACAATATCATTTTCATCCTTCATCTTCTTTCTCTTGTTTCTCACGTTCACCTCTTTGTATGCTTCATCCTCGTAAGAACTTTTGTAAGAAAATGTAAACAGATTTCCTTTAGTCATCTTTAAATGCTTTATATCATTCCAATTTACAGCTTGCCCGTTAGTGTTGATATTAAAGTTATACCCCCAGTCTTCTTGCAGTTCTTTAAAATCCATAAATGAATCGTAAGTCATTTCGTGAACATTAATAGCTGGACTAGTTTTTTTTGCAGATTTGATTAGGGTTATATATTGGTCGGGAGTATAAATTGGACCTGACTTTAGGTTCTTTTTTACCTCCTTTTCAATGAAGCTGTGCACACTATCTGCCTCATTCTGGGTGTGGCCTCTGATGAGGAACTTATGAGTTATACTATTTATATTTAATTGTTGAACAGCGTACATATATAATGTTGCGATAAACTTGTTTTTGTTCTGACCACAACAATTGTCAGAATAAAAAATTACATTCGTTCCTTCCGTCCCTTCTTCACCACTGATTTTCTTCAAATATTCCCACACACAAGACCCGATTTCTATTGCCCCACGTTTAGCATCCACCTCTGTCCAAAAATAGCAGTGAACATTATCGTATGCATTTTTGCTGTCTTTATTTTTAAGTTCTGTCAACGTTAGATTATAACTGTTTAGTTTCGACTTATAATAGAAAGCCGACGTTTCTCCTCTGGGACATTGCAAAACGGCTTCCAAATCATAAATTACGACTTTATTCATTTTATCTGCCTTCATTCTGTCTTTTAACTTTTCTACCCTACTTAGCCCTTTTTCTTTTAAGTGCACACGATATTTATCTTCTATGGCCAACTTTTGGTCACAGTTAGAGTTTTCATAGCTGACACACAGATCACACTGATCCTTTTTGGGGCGAAAGAAACTTAAATTATATTCCGTGGTAAAAATTTTGTAGTAGGTTATATAATTACCGGTTTCTTTACCATTTTCTGTTTGTAGATCCAAGAAATCTTTGTATAGGTCTTTAATCGTTTTACCACCATCTATATACTCTCTTGTGGTTTGTGCCCTAACATAGTGGGATTCCATCCGAGGGATAGAGTCAATGTGTTTTTTTATATCGGCCACCAATTCAGGATTATTTTTTTTATTATGTCCGTGTTTTCCACGCCTCTCTTCCATCAAAAAACCATGTTCGTTCGTATTTGTTCTTATAGTATGTATCATGCGGTCCGTTATATCCAAAGTACTTTTAAAAAAGGTTTTACAGACTCTTACCCTACTTCCGTTGACAGTAAAGAAAAAAGCCTTATTGGGGCGACGCGGTTTTTCTGCATTTGTGTATTTGTATTTTGGCTGAATGTCGACCATACACGAACTGATAAATGATCTTTGCTTGCTTAGATCTCCTAATTTCCAAAAGTTATTAAAAGTATCATATCTTGCTCCGTTGTCAACATTTTGAGTACAATTTAACTTACAATTTGTGCACGGAATTTTCAAACATCGAGCTGAGACTATTTTCTGAGTCTTAGACATAGATTTGTAGGATTCACCTTCGTTTCGCAATCTCTTAACTCGGTTTTGTCTCCATTTTGAAGGGGTTTTCACCCGCTTGCGGCCTTTTTTGATGTTCCGATTAGTAGACTCAGAATCAGAACTTGAATAATTCGAACTTGAAGGTAATAAAAAATTCATACTTCTGGGACCAGAAGCATTAGCGAATTTGTCTTCAAAGTTATAAGTTGGATCGCCTACGTCGTCGTCTAAGTCACTTTCATCGGTGTATCGAGGAGAAATTGTAATTAAACCATTCATAGCAAAGCCTCTTTGTTCTCTTACATTACTCACATACGGTGTCTGAAAGCAAAATAAATTAAAAATATATATTTTAACTTTCATCAGAACTAAAATATTAAAAGAAGTATATTATTACATCAGTTGTGTAGTCACTTTGTGCTGTGTTCTCCGTAGTATCTTGCAATTCAGGCGTATGCCTGTTTATAACGGCTAGGTCAGTTTGTAGTATGCCGCTTTCCTTAGCCTGTTTGTCAGTTTGCCCCGAAGAGGATGAGCTGTCGGCATTCGAAGACGATGAAGATGAGCTTGACGAAGATGAGCTTGAGGATAATCTTAGTGTAATGTTCGTGCCACCTGGTGCAAGTATATTTGTGTTTTCTTCATCATCTACGTTGGAAGGACTTTCGCTATCGTAGTCTGGTACAAGATTTATTTTTGTTTCTGAGACCGATAGTAAATTATTATCCGAATTCAGGGCACTATCACATTCAGTAATATCTTGACTGGCCTGAAATTTTGAATCATTAGGTAATTATATTAAACAGTGACAAGGTGTGGGTAAAAACATTAAGAAAATTAAACATCTTACGTCATCGTTTAACTTTGCATGGTCTTGTTCAAGCCAATCTTGAGCGAGGTTAGACAAAAGCAACTCAGTTATTGGCTCCTAAAAATTTAAAACACGAAGTTAACCAGGAGGTAAAATAAATATTTTAAAAATAAAACGTAATCTATCTGTAGAAACTTACTTCTGTATCGCATAGTTTGACATTTTCTACATTATCTTGTTGACTTATATGCAGACGCATTGGCTGTAATAAAAATAAAATTTATTTAGATAATAATTTTGAATTTGACAAACCTACAAAATATGACCCGTTTATTTTTACTTACAATTATGTCACCGGTATCTTGTTTTACGCATTTTGATACACGTCTTGCGTTTGTTTGCTTATTTTGGGACGGCTTGGATTTTAAAATCAAGCCCAAAATTCGTTGACTTCTCGTCGACGACGTCGTCATAACTTTTGAGTGCTGATACCTGGTTAATCCAAAAGAGAAATAACCTTGAAATATAAAACAGAATTTAACGTACAGATAAAAAATAAACGCAACAACTCATAATTTGAACTCTGATTTTAAAAACATTTAATAAAAAACAGAACTATCATCTTATATTTTACTAAACATTGTACAATTTTAATAATAAAACGTAACAAATATAAAAAGGCCTTTCAATGCATCGTAATGTTTAAACGTAAACCGAATTGAAACAAATTTTTGCCAAATTAGATAGCCATCTTTTAAAAGCAAAACGAAATAACTTAAAAAAGTTCATTTTGTATCCAAAATAATAGAAATGCAAGCAGTTACCTTTTTATAGCAAAACGAACTATTGAGTATTCGAACAGGCATATACACGTCTCACTGTTGTCACTGCTGGCGTAACACTAAATGGCACGTTTTGTGAATACTCATTGGTCCAATCCGTCAAACAAAAAGAGACGGCAGATCCTCTATTTCGCTTGTACTCGTTCGATTCAAGCGTCCGTTAGAATGTACGTACTCTTTATGTGCACTTAATTCGTTTTATGATTAAATGTCAAAATCTCTGTTTTTTTTTGTTATTTCGGTTTATTATTAAAGGTGCGATATGTTATGGTACCAATAAAATACTTCTCTGATAGTAGAAAAAAAAAAAAAAAAAAACTTGTATTTCTCATTAGTATTCGGTATTAACAACGTGTCAAATCCTACTTTAATACCAAATTTTGACAGGTTTTCAGACTAAAATAGATTTTGACAACTTCTCAATTTCAAATATTTAATTCAAATCTGTGTAATATAGAGATTAAATTTCAAGTCCATCTCTGGTACTTGTAATAGATTTTATTATGGCATGGCAGTAGCGGTCAATAAAGAAATTAATCAACATCTATCGAGATCATCAAATTTTAGTTTTACCAATAAGCGATGGATAGCTAACGATAGATCCTAAATAGACTTGAACACTATGTCACCTGATGGTAAGCGATGATTTATGATTTTTTATTGTTCGGGTTTCTACACCGAGATGTTACGGGCAAAAGCAATAACCACTAGTGATCCTTCGACGAAACAGACAGACATAGACAGTGAATTTAATCTAGGTACCCCTCGATCGCTCTGCATGTCAATCGGTGTGGTGACCAAGTGAGTGATTGACGCTCCAAAAACAGTTATTCTCGCTCAGCAAGTGTCGCCTAACACTAGTGGAAATAGATTCTAAAATGCCTACCCATTACCTTGTAGGTAAAAGAACACATGATTTGTCCAGGAACATCAAACAGTTTATGACCAGGTGTCGTGAACTGCAGTGGCCTTTATACAAAGCATGACAATCGTCTGGCGATCTACTGGGACCAAATTATACCAGAATGAATTATTCCAGACCAACGACTCGAAAATAAGAAGAATATAGAATTAAATCCGCCATTAAGTTCGCTTTTGTAAAGTGTTGTTTAATAGAAAAAAATGATGAACAAGGTACATTTTATAATGTGTAAATCTCTCTGTGAGATCGTTTACGTTTTATACACTTAAATGATTTTATTGGATCTGAAAACTCAACATAGCCGGTCACAGTTTATCATCCGATATCATAAAATATTATTCCTTGCTTAACCGACGATCCAATTTCATTTTCATACTAGTTTAACACGTTGGCTCTTGCACCCCTTAATAGCTTCACTATTTCCGACATTCCTTGCGTCCAATAAGCGACTACCTATCTTTTTTTGCGTAGCAATCTGAAGCAAGTGAACTTTCTCGTAGTAAATTCTTCAGCAATACAGAGCTATTTTTCAGTGACATTTGTATGGTTACTGCATTTGGTGCTGAGCTTTCTCACAAACGATAAGGGCCTTTCTGAGTTAAGTAAAATTAGGTTAGACACAGATAAGCAGATAATTCAAATTATCTACGTCAATTTAATTTAATCGAGTTTTTCGAAACATTAGCACAAAACTTGTCGCCTATTCAAGTGACCAGAGGGCTGGCCTTTTCTTCGGCCATCAGCATTGCCATCCAACGACGACGACAATTTTTTTATTCACAATGAGCCCTTGTCCCTCTTCCCTTTCTCTTTCCTTATATAGGCTTGTTTTTTTTAAGAATATTCAATTCTATATATGTTCATATATTTGTTATATTTAATTTTATAAGGAGAATTTGAATTTGGAATATAGAATCAGCTAATATAATAACTTTCAGCGAGTTTTTATAACTAAGGTTGAAAATGTGTTACTTTTTCGAATGTACGCTGATGAAAAATCTACAAAGCACAACACTCGAAAAGTTGAAACCAGTTGAAACAGACACTGATTCACCATTCACTTTTCAACCGGTCATTGAGAAATAAACCCAGAATAAAACATGCCGAATGTAAAGTTTATTACTAATTATCTCCTCGCGGTACGTCCATGCTACTTTACAGCCGTTTTATTTATTCTGTAAAAGTTTACGTAACTTTACGAACAAAGTTACGCTTCTATGTAAATATTATTTTAAGGCAATTCATTCCTCGTTTACACTAAACTAGCTTCTGCTAGCTGCTTCGACCGCGTGAAATTGAACTATCCCAAAGGAACATAGATACTGTAACGGCTAGGGCTCCGCAGGGTAGGCTGTGCAGGCCGCTAACTGATAGGTAGGTAGTTAGGTAGATGATAAGTGAAACAGCTGGACACGTATAAACTATCACACACAGTATACAGGTAGGAAGGGTACCGTCCTTCGTAGCACGTGGCAGACGCGGGGGCCTGTTCAGCACAGGCTCAGCAGTGGGCCGGACTGTAACGGCTAGGGCTGCGTAGGGTAGGCTGGGAAGGCCGCTACGTCCTTGGGTACCACGTGGCAGACGTGAGGGTAGGCCGCAGGTAGGCCGCAGGTAGGCAGGCCAAGACCTGGGCAGCGTGCACAGGTCCTGGGCAGCGTGCGTAGGTAGCGTGCAGACAACTAGCAGCGTGCAGCAATGTCCGAGGGGTCTTGCCCTCAGCCCGTACGGTGAACCGGGAGCTTACATAGTCCTGAGGGTCAGAGGATAGCTCGCGGGATTGAAATGACAGAATGTCAGTGTCCCCCGAAAACCAGTGTTGTACCGCGTTTTTAGTCATGTGGCTGGGTACTTACTAATAATAGTGACATTTTAGCATCATTCGACTATGACAGTGACTAAAAAGCTAAGTGCTATGTAGTGACTAAAATTGGTTTGGCCATGTTGAGAGGATGAATGAAAGTTGACTAACGAAAGGTATTTACAAGGCAGACGTGAATGGAAACGCCGGGAGGGGACGCCCTAGAAAGACATACATAGACCTTATAGGTGATGTTCTTCAGATAGGCCAAGTGCGCAGTACCCATAACCGGCGTGTGTGTATGACTAGATGTATGAATGTGTGTGAAGCAAAAAAAGTATGTAAGGATCGTAGCAGGTGGCGTTCTGTAGTTTCTGCCTACCCCCATGGGAAAAAGGCGTGAGTTTATGTATGTATGTATGTGTCGACTATGTACAGTTGAGATCCTCACAACGCTACAGTACTATTAGTACTATTATAAAAAGCATCCTATGACCTAATCCAGGTCCCATGTGCCAATTCTCATCTAAATGCGTTCAGCCGTTGAGACGTGAAAAGGTAATAAACAATGTGACAGAGTTACTTTCGCATATATAATATTAAATAGTATGGACTTATTTTAAATCCTTTGAGTCGTATCGTTACAAAGTTCAGATGCAGTAATTTCTTCAAAGGAATCGCATGCATTTATTATAGAACGAATTGTGCTAAAATTGTTTTGATCTTTCAGCTTTATTTATTTTGGTATGTGGTTTTCGTGTACCTAAATGAATCTCGCTGTTTGTGGATTCAGTGCAAGTACGGAGTCAGCAAAATTCTTTAGTAGCATTCATTTTATCAAGAATGTTTTGAGTATTCGCTATTTGAGTGAAATAAAAAGTGTTCTGTATTGTCACTTGGTCTACGTATTCACCTCCCCCCGGTGGGGGTTCCCGCATTGTTGAGGCGGGGTGGCTCAGTAGCCGTGGCCTGGTCATCCACGGTGAACCGAAGGGGCCAACCACGGTAAGGGGCCGCTCGTCAGGGCTTTTGCCGATAGACCGACGACGAAGCGGCCAACAGGTAGGTTGCGGTGCCGCCTGGACGACGTCGCAACTGAGGCGGGCCGCGATATCGTGTGGGGCCTCCCATACTCAAGCGGCCTTGACCCATCACAAGGGGACCAAGGGTGCCATACACAGGGCCGTCTGGCGCATGTGCTCGTTTGGTCCCTGGAGTGGTCACGGCGTACCGTGTGTTCAGGTGCGCCGTTGATAGGGGTTACTCCCCAAAGCAGGGTCCGGTTACGGACAACCGCAACGAGTTTGCAGTGAGTGCTAACGCGTGCCCGTGTTCCCGCCATAAGCGGCACAGGACACCGTGGACTTTAGTGAGTTGGAGTCCCACATTACTGCACTATCGCCCCATGGTATTCAATCCATCTTTTTTACCTATTATTTAAGACGTAATATTTATTCGCAATTGTGATGCGCACTATATGATGTAAGTAATTAGCTGGCAAGCCCTACTGTTATATGAAAGACAATTTAAATGATTGTACTCACATTTTATTTTATATTACAAATGCCAGCGATTCTGCTTCAAAGCTGCTAATATACAGAGATTATCTAGATAAAGGGCGAAACTCAACCTACAGCGATATAAAATATTTTTATATATAAAACACACATTCGGATTCTACAGAACATTTTATTTTGTACAACTAAATAAAATCGCTTTAATTTATAGTGACATAAAAAAAAGAATGTGGCGTCTCAATTCTTTCAATTTGACACCTGGCCACGCTTTATTAGTGGAAAACTTCTCATAACTAAGGCCTTGAGGAAATCTGAAATATAACAGCAATATGAAACGTCGTGTCCAACAAGTATTTATCCATCGTATTTATTTTCGTGTGATGATATATTGAGCTGATCTACTCTACAGGTGAATAAAAACGCGTCGCGACACGACCGGATTATAAGTATCTGACAGTGCCAAAGAAATTGTAACTAGCTATTTTCGGCCTACCCTTCAAAATGCTGATCTCCCGTGAGATTCGCCATTATGATGAATATTTTAGTACTTCACTCAAAAACAAAACTAATCAAACTACGAGTATAAACAAGTAAATGTCAAAGTCTGTTTGTTTAGTCAGTCAGTTATTACAAGAAATATGAAAATACAAACATTTCTTTGTGCTTCTAACTTCAGGCTTTGTAATAAACTTGGCTAGGAATTCAATATGACAGACCTCAAGGCTGAATTAAATATAAACTAGGCATCCAATTTTGTTTTTCATCCAACGAAATTAATAATTGAAGACATGGTCGGATCAGAAACATCGAAATGCGGCGACGGACCAAGGTCTATCACAAATAATAAAAAGGGTGACTGGAAAATAACCTGTTTTTTAACCGACTTTCCAAAAAAGAGGAGGTTATCAATTCGACTGTATTTTTTTATGTTTGTTACCTCAGAACTTTTTACTGGGTGAACCGATTTCGATGAATTCGATGAAGACGATTTCTTTTTTTATTTGAAAGCTGGTGCTTGTCATGTGGTCCCATTTAAATTTCATCAAGATCTGATGAAGAACTTTGGAGATATACATCAGAACTCTTCAATAAATGACTGCAAATCACTCAGGATAGCTGCAATCGCATGTCTGTTTATTGTTTTTACCATTACATAACATAAAATCACACTAGTACGCTCTAAAGAGGGTACGCAAGTGTGAACAGTTAAACCTGGTATACTCTCATTCTACCGGTTTTGTTTAAGTTTCATGTTATTGGGATAATCAATTCTGGCTTCACTTTGGGCATTATAGGTACCTAACCTATAGAACTGGTCCATTATGTACCACAACTAAAAAGTGAAAAATAAAAAAATCTTTTTTACAAAAAATACAACCGACTTCCAAATAAAAACACTACAAAGTGAAAAATAAATTCAATTTCGGAAGTCGGTGTCAAAAAACGATGAAATTAAAATAGGAACACCGACTTCCGAAATTGAATTTTTTCACTGCCAATTAATGATTCAATTGACACGTCACTAGAAGACCGGTTGGCAAACAGAGTAAGTAATTTTATTGAACGACCGAGACAAAATTGAAAGAAAACTCTTGCTTGCTACTAGATAACATCATATAAGTGGTAAATAGGTGAACTTGATTAAGGTTGTAGGAATACACTTAAAGAGAGACGTACAGGATCGGGTGAATTTATCGATATGGTGACAGTTAGGCTTATGTTCCGCAGTGGAGGTTGAAATGATGATGATTATGATGAAGTTGTTTCTGAAACTAGGGTGCACGAGAAAGACGTGGCTGGCAAAATAGACGGCATTCTCAGAAGTATTCTTCGTGTTATTTAGACCAATTTGAAATCTTAGAAGCATGTTTTAATAATAGACCTTCATAATGTTTCTACTAAACTGATCATAATATCTCAGTGGAGAGTATCATGAAGCTCCAATTGCTAGCACTGACACGAACTGATCGCTTCGTTGACAACGTTACAGCTGGCTAATGGTCTCAATTGATATGACTGGTCCAATAGGCAAACATGACATAATATATTAGTGGGAACGAATTCATGAGACTGATATTGTTGTTATCAATTTATATCTGAATCAACTACATAACAACGTTATTATTGATTGTAATGAGAGCTATTCCAATGTCTATTTGTGTCTAATTATTACCTCTTTATGATACATATTTGTTACATGCGACAACCATCAGTCTTTGATTTCGGTTGTTTCCCTTTTTATTATTGCCATGTAGCAACTAAGTAAGAAAATAGGTCATTCGCAATTGGTACACTGGGGACATCGGATCATTCTTCTTATATTTTTTCTCGTCTGTGATCAAAAGTTCGCACCAAGCGAAAAATTATTTAATTTTGTCAAATTATTTGGTATTATAAACATCGATTGATTAGTCTTTTGAATAACTATTTGTCTTGCGATTAATTTAATGAATTTGAGAGAAAACAGAAGTTTTTATGATTCCTCTGAAACATAATTTTCACACTTTCTGGTTATTTCGTGTATTTTATTTGAAAATCCTGGATTATTTTAACAGAAGTTTTTCAGATTCTTCTCAAATATAATTTTCACACTTGCTGTTTATTTGCTGTTTATTTCGTGTATTTTATTTTAAAATCCTAGATTATTTTATAAAGCTTGTTAGGCTTATAATTTTTATGAGTAGGATAACCTTTTCTGTTGTTATATTTTCCATTTAAATATTGGATGCTTATTTTCTTCTGCGACTTCGCTCCCGTTACCTAAACAACAAGAACCATGCATTTTTCCAACTTAAAAAGTAGCTTATCGTACTCTACTTAGTTTTCTACTAGTGAAAACATATTGGAACTGGGTCAATACTTTTAAGATATTGCCTCAAAATAAAACAATAATTTTTAGGTGACGATAAAAAAGGTGGAGGTTCTCAATTCGACATTTGTATTATGTTTTTGTAGAGTGGTGCGATAACAAAAAAAAATTTTTTTGTAAATGTTATACATTAAAGTTGGTCCCATTTAATAAAATCCACCCCTAAAGGTAGAAAATAGGATTTATTCATAAGTTTTCCACTAAATTTTCAATTGTGTATCGATTCTGTTGAAATTAAGTAGATCTAAAATTAATCCGACGAAACAGCAAACTGAAAATCAATCTTTGTTTGGCACCACCTCAAAATGCTAGTTTTATTTTTTTTATTTTCAGTGTTTTTTTACCTTTTCATAATAATAGTTTAGATAAAAATATTTGTGGGAACTGAAATGTGTGACCTATTTTACGAATAATACTATTTTATGATTTACATCTGGCATAGATATTATTAATTATTCAGCACTGTTTACAACTTGCAGAAATATTTGTGAACTTGTTTACAGAGAGGGAACGAAACACACAAATAGCAGCAGGTTTCTATTATTGGGCAGGAATACATAACTATAAATAGTAGTAGAACTAAAATTCTTATATCTCTCTCAAAAGAGAATAGTTTTGTTAACTGCCTTTTTTCTTTGAAATTGTATTTTGGAGAATAGTGAAGTTTAAGAAGTTAATCGTGATTATAACAAAAATCTTTCATCAATCTCAATAACGAAGCATATTTTCGAATCAAAAAGTTTTTATTGCTTCAGAAACCAAGAACCATGTATTTTTCTGAGCAAAAGTAACCAGCTGATCTGATGGTATAGCTTTCCATGAGTGAAGGAATTTCCTTAGTTAGATCAGTACTTCCTGAGATAACCTTATACTGCTTATACAAACAAACAATTTGATCAATCAATAATACTAGTTCCTTTCACAGAGAGGAGGCCTGTGTCCCAGCAGTGGGAACATTAAAAGGCTGATGATGATGATCTGAGCTGCCATGAATATTTTTTTTTTTTTAAGTTGCTAGCGCTGTATAGTGTTGTAGGGAAGGCTCAATCATAAGTGATTCAAAAAATCGATGTGACATGACTCCTCAATTTAATTTAACTTATTGGTGTAAATAAATATGAATGAATATAAATGTAATATTTTTAAATATAACATAAACTATTATTTTAATGAATAAGAAATTAACAATAAAATAAATGAAATCGATAGAATGAAGTTTGACAAAAATGAGAAAAATTAAATAAGAGCCGCTAGTTTCATAACAAACGTATTATTTTTTTGCCGTGATTATTTTCGTAATATATCAACTTTCAATCAACCTTCGATCACTCAGAATATGACACCATTTTTGTGTAACGATAAAGTGGCAACCCACCAAATATCAGTTTAGTCTACAAAATAAAAAATCTGAGTTTAGTTTAGATTATTTTGATCTGCGAATGGACTATATTAAAAAATTACGAGTTATCTTCACAAACTTATGTACGGGCACAGAATAAATAATAGAACAGGCATCATTAGGATCGCAACATCTGAATTACCTGCATATACTGTAGTCAATTAAAGCCTTCGTGATGCTTGAAAGCAAAACCTCGTAGCTAATCTTTGTCTTATTAAGTTTGCATTGTGCTAATCTGGCTGCGAGTTACTGTGTTTACTTGAGAGTATGAATGAATCAAGCTATATGAAGCGTTAAGGTTGAACTAGTTGACGGCACGAACTATTTTGTGCGCGGGGTTAAAATGCATGCTATCTTATCCGACAACAAGTGCGAAAGAAATAGATGCTGTGGTGAGCAGTAAGAAGTTAGTTCGCGTACGAATTAGCACTTTTGCAAATTTGTATCGTAATGGATGATGATTTAGGACGAATACGAGCGCGCGAAATTTTATAAACAGACCTTTGGGAGTCTAGATATAATGAAAAAACTACTAAATGTACATTTATAAAATAACATTATTTGCATTGTTGAATTACTAATCTATCCCTGTATGGAGGCCGTTTTACAATTTTCCTTCTTCTTCTAGTATTTATTTCCGCCCAAAGATGCGTAAAAATTAGTGTTGAAATATGGAACTTACGACTCTCATAACTTTCAAATATATATTCTTTTTACATTTTTGTTTCCATACAGGACTAGATAATGACGAGACAAATTGATATCATTTTTTATTTTGAACGTACATCGTCAAACAGTGGAATAATCTCTAGACTACGTTTGTATGGAAGAATTTTCGACTAGTGTAACCTTAAGAGCACTAAATGGAATACATTTTACTTTGTCACATTACGCTCGTAAAAATATATAAGGCTCCTCTTATTTTCATCGACATCAAAAAACTTTTTTACAAAAAATAAATCATGTTCAGAAGTCCACATACACACATACATATGTGAATATTGTGCAGCTCCAACAATATAACATGCATATATGTCGAATTGAATATCTCCTTTTTACCGACTTAAAAAAAAGGAGGTAATCAATTCGACACTTATGTAGTGTAATATTGTTGAAATTGCCCAATATTCATCTATGTTATATTATCTGTAATTGGGCTTCTAAACATTTGTGTCAAATTTCATAAGTTTATGTGTGTATTTGTTTGTATAAATGTATGTTTCTCCACGCATTTCTCCGAAACTACTTGTAAGATCGTGACCGTTTTTATTTGATTAGATATCTCTCAACTTAGGGAATAATGCAAGTTTTATCAAAATCGGTTCTAACTACTGTTGACTACGGTACTACTGTTTTCAAAATACGGAACAAACAACTCCATAGCGACAAAGCACGAATGTGTAAACTGAAATATTATGGATATTTTGTCAATCCTTTAGGTACCTTACTATAGAACTTGCTCACTTTTTAGTAATAGTGTACTAACACTAAAAATAGAGAAATACAAACATAACCACAAAAAAATACGAAACAAAAGTAATTTTGCACTATTTAGTGTTTTGATTTTGGTTTATTTTTTTGTGAATAAGTTTTTTTTTGTTCATTAGTAGATAATATGTTTGATTAGTTGGTTATCTAACTATTTAGTTGACTGTCCCAATCGATGGCAGATGATTTTACCGCCCGTAAATCTTTTACAAGTTTTGAAGCTTTTCATGAATTAAAAAATTTCATACAGTACCGTCAGAGATTTTTATGCCAAACTGCTTGTATTATTCATACCCAAAAGTAGCACTCCTACACCAATCGTGAATCGTGAAACAGATATGTATCTCCATAGCTCTGTTTATGCAATATTAAAAGGTATTTAATATGAATGATTATACGTACGCGTCTTGTTAGATGATTTAATGTTTCATCTTACTTCTTACTAATCACACTAATATCTATACCAATATTATAAAGAGGAAAGATTTTTTTGTTTGTACCGAATAGACTCCGATACTACTGGACCGATTTTAAAAATTCTTTCACCAACAGAAAGCTACATTATTCCTGAGTGACATAGGCTATTTTTTTATCCCGAAAGCGGTTCCTGTGGGGTGGCCCACGGGAGCGAAGCCGCGGGGAACAGCTAGTTATATTTTAAAGACGAAAGTTTGTGAGTGTGTTTGTATGTTTGTTACTTCTTATCATATATACTTTTTATCCCGGGCATTTGTTCCCTCGGGATAATTTCCGCGCGGGCGAAGCCGCTTTCAGAAGCTAGTAATATTATAAATGCGAAAGTTTGGATGGATGTATGTTTGTTACTCAATCACGCCAGAATGGATGAACGGATCTGGATGAAATTTGGCACAGAGATAGATTATAGTCTAGAATAGCACGTAGGCTACATTTTATCTAGGCTAAATGTACGTTTCACGTGGGACAATTTTCGACTATAACACGGGTGAAGCCGCTTGCAGAAGCCAGTTTTTAGGGTTCCGTACCCAAAGGGTAAAAACGGGACCCTATTACTAAGACTCCGCAGTCCGTTTGTCTGTCTTTCTCTGTCTGTCACCAGGCTGTATCTTATGAACCGTGATAGCTAGGCAGTTGAAATTTTCACAGATTATGTATTTCTGTTGCCGCTATAACAACAAATACTAAAAACAGAATAAAATAAATATTTTGGTGGGGCTCCCATACAACAAACGTGATTTTTTTTGCCGTTTTTTGCGATAATGGTACGGAACTCTTCGTGCGCGAGTCCGACTCGCACTTGGCCGGTTTTTATAATTTAATGAGAACTCTAAACTATGTTTTTATGTGATGCGTTGTCCAGGGCTATTTATAAGCGTCCCCCATACTTCCCGTGTGTTATTAAAAGGCTTGAGGGGTTCGATAAAGTAGGTGGGTTGCAGCATGTAACTGCAGATATTAATAACCTTTCATTGTAACCCTATTCCCTGAAGCAATAAATAAAAAGTGTACAAATCATAGAAAAGATTTTTACCGTGTCTTCTCTGCTGCCACTAAATACAAAATAAAGAATATCATGAGAAGATGTTTATTTCATACAACAAACAAATACACACAAGCACAAATATGTCAACCATTTAAATAACTATTTTCCTATTTGTATTTTACAACATCATCAATATTTTTAATATAAAAGACAAAAAAAATAGTAATATTAAAACCAATAGCCGACATTTAAAAGCATCTCGAAACCTGGAGCTCGGAACTATTATGATAATAAATTAAAGAGTGCTACAAAAGTAACAAATTTGCGTTGTAAGGTTGTATTTTTAAAATTAGTCGGATTATAACCGTTCGACGCTTGTTTACCTTGTTGACCTTTAATTTTTTGCTCCAGCTTATAAAGTATAGCGTGAGAGTAGGCATAGTTATTTAAGTTCCTAAATAAGCACTGAAGCATTAAGACCCACCTTAATTTCGAAACACACTGGTTATTTTAAGCTAACTAGTCCCTGTAAGAAAAAAAAATTAAAAAAAGCGAGCTTCATCGCCTCGGCGCTTTTTTGGTGGTCGCCACTGTTGATTCTTGCTTTCAGGAGTTGCAGTGGTTTGGGATTAGTGCGGTGGGAATGTCCCAAAAAATAACTAGTCCCTGTATGGTAAATAATTTGTTAATTTTGACCTACAAATTATAATTCTACACGCTTCATTGTATTTGCGATACAAATTCTGAGATTTTCAATAGTACAATTTAAAACCAAACACTTGCAAAACAGCAAGCTATTCACTGTGTGAATGAGACAATGTGAATACCTCAGCCTTCGCCATTTTACATGTACTGTAGTAAACGTATAATGGGGCGTAAAGTGCTATTTATAAACGCAGTTTACCTATTACATACGACGTTACATATCTGCATTGTTTTACTACTCTACTACAACGTGCATTGTTACATACGGCACGCTTGTCATCTTATCTAGATAGTCATTTGTTCTCGTTATCTCCCACAACTACCGTGTTATATTGTAGCCTTTATTAACTTTATAACAAGGTCTATAATAAAGGAAATAACGTGATGTTTACATTGTGATTAGGTGCTGTTATGAGAGATAGACTCTGGCTTTGTTAATAAGCGTTCTTAAGCTGTTTGCTGTCGGTTTAAGAAGTACCACACAGAGCGATCTCTGGAGCGTTGCCACAATTCACTCATGAATCTGTGAAGAGTTGAAAGCCATTAATAATAGGAATGTTTCCCGGGTAGAAAATGATAATTATTTTTAATCCGACAGTGAGATTATACAATAATATTGTATTTTTTCCTTTAGCAAATCAATAATAATTGACAAAGTTAAAGCTAATCATAGTTCAGGGGGCTTGTGACGTCACTAAGGCAGTATAAAGTGTACTGCCTTAGTGTATCAGCGTGACGTTTCACGATATTTCAACGCATTACATCGTCGTCACTTTATGTTTACGAGTCATAGGAAAAAATACGTGTCCAATATTTTTTATTAATCTACCTGATGGACTAAAAATAAATTTTCAGTAAACTACACTATTTAACACCATGAAGTGTTGTGAAAATACCTATTGAAAGTCCTTACATGCAGTCTTAAATTTGAAAGCCAGACCTTAGGATACTTACATAATTATTAACGTACAAAACAACTGCTTGTGTGGTCAAAGGCCAAACGATATATATACTGAAACACACCAACACGATCAGAGAAGAAGGCTCTGTCATGGATATGACAGTAGGTACCGTTAGGTAGTACCACGTAGTAAATATTGATTACAGTAGTCTTAAAAACAATTATGGAAATTTCGTATCTTTATTAGTGAATGTAGGTGCTGCGAAGGTTGCCTGTTGAAGGAAGACTTACAGTATGAAGGAAGCAAAATTACTTAGCTGGATTTTAAAACTCATTTTAATTTAGGCAGTTTTTACATAAATCTATCTGTGGTGTAAAATTTGGAAATAAAATTCCACTATAGTGTACCTAATAGCACTCATATTCGCCTCCTTTTGTATTCAGGATGTAACTGTAGTTACGTAAGTATTCCAACATTATATCTAAGCATTTACTTGGAAACCGGATAGTACTGACAGTTAGTTGAAAATGTTTCGCCGGAACCTATGAAAATGCTTTATGAAACTTTAATATTATCCATTGAATACGGTAAGCTTTTTAATTAGCTCAATGAAAACTTTGCTTCATTAGCGCTCTGCAATATATAATTAATTATTCATTGTTGTTTTAATATGTATGGTTCGCTCTGTTCACTTTGTGTACATTAAGAGAATCAGTGAAAGTAAATGCAGGGCTTGTTTCAAAGGCCACCAGTGTAAGTTTCAAATTAAGAAAAAAAATTAGGTCTTTTGGAATCTATTGCCTACGGAATTATGAAACAGGTTTTGAAGGGTTATATTGTTCCTTTCCTTTTTCAAAAAACGTTGCCCCACACCAGGAATTTGTTCCTGTATCGTGGATGGGTTTACAAACACATAAACTCACATATACAAACACCCAGAGCTGGAACAACTATCTGCAGGTCATACAAATATTTGTTTCATGCGGGAATCGCGCCCGCGACACGCAGCGCAGCAGTCAATCGTTCAACCACTGCGCCAACCGTGCGTTCAATCCAAACATCAGGTTTTTCATTCTTACTGTATTTATGTAGGTAGGTAAGTACGATAAAAAATGTTTCTTTAAACATTATTATCATCCATGCACACCAGCCCCCCTAGCTAAGTTACAAACATTTCGCATCGAATCTCTTTTAACAATCGTTAAGGCCGTCTATTTGTATGGTTTGACCACGTGACTTAACGTTCAGATGTGTCATTCCCGAACATTGATTCGTTTTCTACTAGCGTTATCGATTGTAGATTGACAACTTGGATACAGGTGCAGACCATTGCCAGACATAGGCCGAACTTGATTCGTATCTATTAACATCCAATATCTACAAATGTGACTGATACGTTTTCAAAATCGCTAAATAATTGCACACGCCAAACTATCTCTATAGAGGCTTAGTCAATATACAGACGTATATTTTTATTTTACTTCACCACACTCCACCATTTTGTCTACCTTCTCGTACGATTGGAAACCTGTGATTACAGACAATCGGATTACTTACCTTTCTCTCGTTTTGTTATTGAAAAAAACCTCAAAATACTCGCGCATGAAGGGCTCCGTACCATTATTGCAAAAAACGGCAAAACATCACGTTTGTTGTATGGGAGCCCCATTTAAATATTTATTTTATTCTGTTTTTAGTATTTGTTGTTATAGCGGTAACAGAAATACATCATCTGTGAAAATTTCAACTGGCTAGCTATCACGGCCCATGAGATAAAGCCTGGTGACAGGCAGACAGACAGACGGAACGTGGTGTCTTAGTAATAGGGTCCCGTTTTTACTCTTTGGGTACGAAACCCTAAAAAGACGTCAACTTTATACTGTATACTTTCTGACAGGCGCGAGAAACTTGAAAATAAGTTATTATCTTCTTATCTCCGTAAGTAAAAGAAACTCGAAGAAGGTTCGTACACAAGTAAAATGGGTCCCAATGTGAAAAGTTTTGATGGAAAACGAATGCTGAAGTTTGGCCAGTTAAAAATCAATATCTTCGTAGCTAGCTTTAATAAGGCCCAGTTTAACTCAACCAATGCTTAAATATGCTAACCAATGGTTTAAAATTTCAGTAAAACGCGTTTATTCTTTAATTGTTAGTGTAACAGATACACTAGTTTCTCCTAGCGGCTTCACTCGCTTGAAAAGTGTTTTCTTATCCCAGGCGAACATTATACTGGGATGCAAAGTAGCTTATAAGCTATATCAGACTATAATCTATATCTGTGCCAACGCCATTTCATCCAGATCTGTTCACTCGTTCTGGCGTGATTGAGTAAGAAACATACATCCATCCATCCGAAGTTTCGCATTTATAATATTACTAGCTTCTGCCAGCGGCTTCGCTCGCGTGAATGTAGAAATTTATCCCAAGGAAACATTTTCCCGGGATAAAAAACTATTCTATATATTTTACGTGCTATTCCAGACTATAATCTATCTGCTTGTCAAACTTCATCCAGATCCGTCCAGCCGTTTGAGCGTGAAGAAGTAACAAACACACACACACTCTCACTCACAAACTTTCGCCTTTATAATCTATACTAATATTATAAAGCTGAAGAGTTTGTTTGTTTGTTTGAACGCGCTAATCTCAGGAACTACTGGTTGGTATTGAAAAATATTTTTGTGTTGGATAGCCCATTTATCGAGGAAGCGGGGGATAAATGAAAAATGTAGCGAAAACGGAAAAATATTCCTTTTTGAGAGCTTCCGTTGCGTGTGCTGCGTAAACGGTTTAAGTTACGCAACAATCATGTATGTAGGGTAGGTAGGGTAGGGTAGGTAGGGTAGATGGGCAAGTAGGTAGCCAGTTGACGGGAACACTATAATACTAGCTGCCTGACCCGAAGCCGCGTGGGACAGCTAGTATTATATAAGTGTGATAGTAAGATTTGTGAGGCAAACATCTGAAAAAAAAAAGGTGTTTTACCGGTATTTGCAACCATTGGTTAAGTTAACTACGGGCGAAAAATACTAGGCCTTAAGTCAAACGTACTTTTTTTTACTGTCGTTTCGCCCGCTAAGCTCTTGAAGCTAGTCTAAGTGAGGTCTTGTACTGAACTTCGTAATTGGTGCTTGATTAAACAATACCAGATTTCAGCTACGTAATCGTATTATACGCAGCCTCGGGGATATTAAAACTTTAATATTGTTGTACTAATAACATCTTATGTCTTACGTTTAACAAGATACAACAGATTAATTTGGAAAATGTTCGTAACATTCAGTAAATGTTTACCATTATTCTCATACTGTGTACTCAAGAGATTCTACTAATATTAATAAAGTTAATAAAATCAAAAAACCCGACTGCAAAGATGTAAACAAGAAGAAATTCATGCTATGCAGTCGGAGGATATTATAGGACATATTCGCGAGCTGGCTGAACAATACTATCAATATTCTCCGACTGCACAGCATGATTTTCTTCTTGTTTACATCTTTATTATCTTTTTTTATTTACAACTTTTAAGTTATATACATATTTTTTTCGATTGCCTTTTAAACATATAAGTGAATAAATATTTGTAATTACGTCTAAAACCCTTTATTTTGATACCCCACTCGAAAAGTTACGAAAAAAAAAAATTGCAACCCCTACAATATGGCGCCCAAAATCCGCCATGTTTCTTTTTTTTCATGGCTCTTATCTAAGAACACTTGGGCGGCCAAGACGTATCTAACGATGTCTTAATTATAAAAATCTGTCAAGTGGTTTGAAAGATACGAGCTAATAAAGAATATTAAATACATACATACAAACATACATATAAGATACGCGCGAAAAGCAACACTTTTTTTGCAGCCGGGTACTAAAAATGCGAAACTTTGTGTGTTTGTGATTCAATCAAACAAGGCGAAATGGATTTGGTATAGTTTATCACCTCGATTAACACATGGAATTTATTTTATCCCGATATAATAGTCCCTTGGGATAATAAAACATTCACGCGAGTGATTCCGCGGTCAGAAGCTAGTTACAGAATAAAATGAAAACTATTTGGAACGCCATGAACTGCTTAAGTGATTCGGGTCGGACTGTACCCACTCTAAAATTTGCATGTCCTTCGGGACGTTAAGTGATTCTACAAAATGTCGCGTTTTCTAGTTAAACTGCAGCACTGAAACGAAGATTTATTTTAAAACTTTGACAGGCTTAAAGAATTTAGGGGATTACTAACTTAGGTGTTATGTTCCTAAGAGTCAAAAAGCTCTTAGGTTTTATTCTCAAGGAATATTTCTGAAATCTTGTAATTCTTGCTACAACTCAGTTAAGTACATAGAAAGAGAGAAAATTGTTTTCTAAAACTTTGTCGGGATAGATTTGTATTACTCTCACGCACAAATTTTTAATGAAACTTAACACAAATACAACACACCTAATAACACAGTCTATTATTTATAAGAATGGGGGAAGCACTAGTTTGACGCGGGCAGAGCCGCAGACGGCAGTTAGTGAATAAATAAAGTCCAAGGACAACAGGGTTAAAAGCGGTTAGTAGACTAATAGATGAAATAGGTCTGAAACAGTGATAAATGGCCCCTAGATCTGTCATTTGTTGGCAACAGTCTTCAGCGCGAACAGGTGAAGTTTACGCGGGAAGGTTCGAAGTTCTAAGTTATGTTCCTAACACCTGCTACATCGTGTAAACTTATATATAGTAGGTAGGTACTGATACTTAGGTACTTCCTCATCTACTCAGTTTGCCATTTGTAGATGTTCAAAACGTGTGTTCGTTCGACCAACAGTTCTTAAAGCAAACGATCATTTCGACCGTTCTTCGTGCAAACGAACATTCGGCGAACCTTCGGTCAATCGTAACGAACTCGTTGGAATCACACTTCCTTTCTACTAAACTAATCCTACTTGCAATAATTATTGTTAGTGTAAAGCCAAACGAAAGTAATTCATGCATTCCTTTTCACACAGAAGCCCTGTTTGTGCTACACGGCGACGCAAATGAGTTAAATGTTCAACTCACGAAATTACGGTTGTGTGGCCTCACACTAGAATTAAATGGAAAAGTCGGCTAAACATGGATTTGAATGAAACTTTGCACACCGGTTAACTATCACTTGTATAACGAGATAGGAGAATTTTTTTTTCCCGGTAGTATTTTCACATGGGATATGTTTTTAGTTTGACGCTGGCGAAACCACATGAATAATCCACTAGTATTTCATATATCTTCCAAATCTTTCCGAAAAAACAGAAACGTGAAAATATGGAAAAATAGGGATGTAAGACGTAGTGGTGACATATAAAACAAATCCGACCAGTATTTTGAGTTCAGCAGTTTATCCCAGAATTGAATGAAATGCTTTTCAAGTTAAATTTTTGAAAAATAATATTATATAGATACAGAATAATATCCTATTCTGTATAGGAATATAAGTTTGGTAAACGGCTCTAAAAAATACACGTGAAACATAAAAACATTAACCTATCTTTGTTGTTACGGTGTGGTTAAAAATGCGTTAAAAATTTTCGGAAAAATATTTTGCTTTGTTAGGGTTTCTTTTCCCGAAACCTTGAAAGCTTGGAAAACAGAGTCTATTGTTTCTCCACTGTAAAGGAAGGAAGTATAACTGCCAACGCGCTGTTCAAAATGTTTCTCAATTGCCGAAGGGGTGATGAAATTCCGTGAAACAATCCGAACAGTGTATTTCGATTTAAACATTTCAAACAATCCAAAAATCGAGTGACAAATAAACGCTGCAAATAGCTTTGAAAATAAACTATTTGATTTAATTGAAACGTATCGAGGATATTCAAAGCGATTTCCAATAACAGAAAAGCAAAATTTTGTTTTTTGTCGATTTAGAGCAAGAATAAAGAGAATAGAATGTTGTTTAATGACCTTTCATTGGTTACGGTATTTTTGTTAATATATATTTTGGAACTGGAACAACTCACGGATCGCCCCTCAAGCTAAAGGAAAAAATTTACAAGTCCGTGATAGACCTGTCGTACTGTATGGATCAGAATGTTTGGCTGTGAAAAAGATTGATGAAAAGATATTGCATGTAGCTTAGATGAGAATGTTGAGATGGATGTGCGGAGCGAATGGATAAAGTGAGAAATGAGTATATTAGAAAAGTTTGAACGTGGCACCAGTGACAGAAAAGTTGAAAGGGTACCGTTTGTTCTGGTATGGTCATGTGATGAGGAGGGATTAAACGCATGTTACTAAAAGAGTCATGAATATAAATGTGGATGGATGGAGAGGGAGGGGACGACCAAAGAAAAGATGGATGGACTGTGTGAGGAGTGATATGAAAGAAAAGGGAGTCAGTGATGGCGTGGACAGTACGCTATGGAAGAAGAAAACGTGTTGCACCGACCCCAAGTAACAAGGGACAAGGGCAGGAAGATGATGATGATATTTTGGACAGCCAGCATTATAAATATAGATATCTAGAACATTGATTCACACATAAAAATAAAGGCGTGATTTACAAACATACTAAAACTACTCCGAAATGTTACACAATGAACTCGTACAAAGGTATTACAGGCCACTAATACATCACGTTTCAGTTCAGTTAATCGTGCGTGCATACCGAATACACTAAGCCGTACTGCCTTTGCCGCTTAATTACTCGCATCGGACACAATGCTAATATTATTATCTACTCGTTCCAAGGCAGTTAGAATCCTTACGCCAACACGATTACAGCACTAATAATATAATACAATTTATTACGCGTATTGAACGCGCCCGGTCTCAGGGATCCTCGCTCAAAGGGTCTGCTATGCCAACATATCGGAAATTTTATGAGCATGCATGCTACAGGAAATTTAATATCTTTTGCTTTTAGTAACAGAGTCGGGTTGGACTTTATCGGAAAGAAAAGATAACACACCTTGATGCTGTGTTTATTCTGTATCCACCTACTTGTGATGTGGCTTTTGCTTTTCAACGAAACAATTTTAGACTGATATTTTGACAGTAGTGGTTCTTCAAGCTGGTTAAATGTAGCTTGTATCTATCTTCAAGCTATATTTCATCAAACTGATTTCTGCGTCTGTTTTGTACAATGCGAAGATAATTCCGTTAATGGAATGTGCAGCATTACGAAACAGCGAGACGTATAAAGTCGTTTGCTAAATTCTTACAGTGTGATTATTTAATGCAGCCACATGGGATTACTACCTTCAGTTCAATTCTAATTTATAATTCTATAGCAGCCATTAGCCAACCAATTCAAACTAGATACAAAAAATTACAAATCGAATGGTCTTAGTTTACGTTCATGTCGTTCAATGTCAAACATCTTTTTTTGTCAAAAACTTAAAAAGAAAAGGATCGCCTGATCTTAGATAAAGTACCTATAGATGGAGCCATGGCGTGGCCGCACATGAAACAACAATAAAAATAACACTTTGGCTTTTACAGCCTAGAACACTTCAACCCACTATCGCACTGACACTTACTCGTATTATCTATAAATAACCCAATTCCTCGTCTCAATATTCACTTAATCCCGCGAAATCGAGTTAGTTTGTCAAACCTGCCATCATATAAGCGTTTGACAAACAACAAAAGCCAGCCATGGTGACAAAGACAAAAAATAATCTTTTGCCCATATTATTTACATGGGGCTGCCAATTAGCGATCCATTTCCATTTTCCATTTCATTTATTCATTAACAATTTAACACTGTGTCTGAATGTTTACAAAAAATAATTAATAACAAGCTCAAACATTTTTCCAACTAAGGGCCAACACAATATCACCATTACATTATAATACTAATCCAATTTAAGTTCATCCAATGTCACAATTAGAAACATTTTGCATAAAATCAAATAAAAAAATAAAAAATCATGTCATTTACAAAAATTGATTACTTAATTCAATATAATAAAATTTAATACATGTCAACAGAATTCAATAAATGCTCCAAAAATATCAAAGCAAACTTCATATAATAATCCAAAAAAGTCTGAACCACAACAAATTACCGTAATCCGATACATCAAAACAAACACATCCGATGATAATTAAAATAATCTAAAAATATCAAACGAAATTAATTCAATAATCCAGTAAAAAATCATAAAAAAAGCAATAATAGTAGTAAAATGTCATCACAAAATCAATCTGAATCAAATTAATGTCGTATAAATGACAATAAATATATAATCTAAAACATGTCATAACCATTCAAATAAATAATGCAAAAATGTAAAGAAAAATATTTAAATAATCTAATAAAATGTCAATAAATAATCCAATATATGTCATAAAAAATTCAATTAAAAATTTATTAGATTGACAAACTAATTCAATAATCCAATAAAAATCACAAAAAATACAGTAATAATAGTAAAAAGAAAAACAACATAAAATCAATTTGAATCCAATACATGTCGTAAAAATTACAATAAATATAGTTATAATCTAAAATCTCCAAACCACAGTAATTAAAACTCATCCGATACTTGCACTCAACTTCAATAAATAATCCAAAAATGTCACCAATAAACCAAAATCAACTAAAATAATCTAAAACATGCGATAACCATTCAAATAAAAAATAAATAAAAAATACAAAAATGTCAAGAAAATAATTAAATAACCGAATAAAATGTCAATAAATTATTTAAAATTATCATAGCCAAATTCATTTAAATAATCCAATACATGTCATAAAAAAAAAAAAAAAAAAAAAACAATTAAAATTTCAAAAATGTCCTAAACTAAAATACTCTAAAACATGTCATTAGAAAAACTCACGCAATCCACTCGGTTACCTAAGTCATATTAATCAATTATCATAAGTTCATTAACGGAATAAAAACATTTTTCCAATAGAAACTCCCTAAGCCTCTTTTTAAACAAGGTGGTTCTATATAATAGACATCTTAGATCCTTAGGCAAGCAGTTAAATAGTTTCACTGCTTGATACTTAACACTATGTCTCACAATATTCAGTTTGGAACTAATTCCAAGCTTCAAGTATTGGTTCCGTGTGGTTTCCCTATGGAGTCTTTCTTCCGTCGTTTCATATTCACCTATGTGCTTTGCCAGGCTGGTCAAGACTGTTAATATGTAAAGGCTTGGCACCGTAAGGATTGAAAGCTTTTTGAAATATTCCCGACAGGACTCGACTTGGGGAATGCGAACTATTGTTCTGATTGCCCTCTTTTGCAGTACAAATGCCCTATCAGTGTTATACCTGTAGCTATTTCCCCATAGTTGAATACTGTATCTCAATCTTGACTCCACCAATGCATAGTAAACCGATTTTAAAATATTTACGCTAAGTTCATCTCGTAAACTCCTAAGCGCATAACATGCTGATGATATTGATCCATCTATAGCTTTTAGTTCATTTTTCCAATTTAATAACGAATCAATATGAACTCCTAAAAATTTTACTGAGTCTACAACATCTATTTTATCTCCATTTAGCGTTACATCTAAACTATCATTATCGCGTGATGTAGACTTAAACAATATAATGTTTGTTTTTTTAGTATTTATGATTAATTTATTAGCCATAAACCATAACTGAAAAGATTCAAGAGCCCTGTTTACAGTGTTGCTTAATGAGTTCGCAGTATCTTCGCTAACAATAGCATTAGTATCATCAGCGAATGCTATTATTTTCATATTTAAATTTATTTTTGTTGCTAGGTTAAGTAAATCGTTCGTGAATATCAAAAACAGGATTGGACCTAATATCGAACCCTGTGGGACACCTATCAAAACCCTTCGTAAGTTTGAATGGTACACTTCTTGAACATTATTCTCATTCATGCTTTTAATCTCTACGTACATTTTCCTATTATTTAAGTACGATCGAAAAAGCTCTAGAACCTGTCCTCTTACACCATAATGTTCCAATTTAGCAAGCAATAAAGTATGATTTACCGTATCAAACGCTGAACTCAAATCCAAGAAGATTCCGGCTACCCTAAATTTTTTATTTAATTTATCAACCACATCGTTAACTAAAGTGCTAATAGCTTCCGCAGTTCCAACACCCTTTTGATAACCGAATTGTCTGCTATTTATAACTTTATTCACACTGAGATGAGTTACTAAACGAATTTTTATCAATTTTTCAAAGATTTTTGAGAGGGTCGGTAAAACTGAAATAGGCCGATAATTTTTTGTATCCATCTGTGAACCTTTTTTATGTAAGGGAATAACTTTCGCTATCTTTAGTTGTTCAGGAAAAATACCAGCATCAAAACATTTATTAAAAAAATCTGACAACGGTAACGCAAGAATTTTTATATGTTGTTTTACAACAGTTATTGGCAAGTCATCATACCCACTCGAAATTTTATTTGCCATTGACCCTACAATTTTTATTATTTCTTCTGGAGTCACAGAAGTCAAACACATTTCACTATTCACCCTGTCAGTAGATTTTTCCAAATAAGAAAGTGAACTATTTTTATCCGTAACATCCAAACTGTGGTTATAATTATTAAAATGTTCTGCGAATACATTTGCAACTTCCTTAGGGTCATCAATAATGTTATTATCCATTTCCAACAATAGTTTTTTTGGAGTTTTTTGTTTATCTTTGTTCCTATGGCGATTTACTACTTGCCAGATTGCCTTGCTTTTATTTTTTGCTGCCTGTATTTGGCCCCTCACAGCAATTCTTTTTGCTCCTTTCACAACTTGCCTAAATAACCTAATATAGTTATTTTTATAAATTTGTATGGTATTATGACAACTCCCACTATTTACACACAACAATCTTTTCATTTTACTTGACACCTTTATGGCTTTTGTGGTCCATTTTATACCAGTACTATTATTTTTTAATAATATGTGTTTTTTTTGCTTTCTGAAGCTACTCTGAAATGCATCGTGAAATTTCTTCAAAAAGGAGTTAATTCCCATAGAAGACCAGTCAATACCCAACAGTTTTCTACTAAACGTCTCGTGGTTATTTTTTTTGAACATTCGTTTTTCAATAGTAATCTTTTGGTTATTGTTTCCTTTTTTTCCTATAACCTTAAGAAGCTTCAGTTCACAAAAAAGCCCTGCATGTCCATCTGCTAAGCCATTGTGGTCCACGAAAACTTTCTGAATTAACGAGTCACCTAAGTTGGTGATTAAATTATCGATACAAGAAGATGACTGATTTCTAGTAAAAGTGGCCGTTTGAATAAGGGTTTTAAAATTATAACATCGTAAAAGACTAACAAAATCTGTATGCTTTTTATTTTCACGGAGAAGGTCGATGTTAAAATCACCACAAATGATACACTTCTTATTAAAAAAATATTCCAACATTATTTCAAATTTTTCCATGAATATTTTGAAGTTCTTTTCATCTGGGCTTCTGTAACAGCAGCATATGTATAGCCCGGTGTCAACGTCTTTAGTACAACATATTTCGAATGCTTCCGATTTATACAATTTATTTACTGGCATACAATCTAAAACTTGTCTATTTCTATGTCCCAAGATAAGACTACCACCTCTTTTTTTGTTAACCCTAGTATTGTGTGAAACCAAGTTGTAGTCAGTCAGAGCAAATAGAGGTGCATTTAATTTGTTAAGAAAATGTTCAGTAACACAGATGAAGTCTAATTTGGGTTCTAAATTATCTACGTAAATTTCCAATTCGTCTTTTTTATTACTAATTCCACACAAGTTTTGATGAAAAATAGTTAAAGTAGCGATATCATGCGCGACTGTATTTTTTTGACTATTTTGAGACTCAAAAAATTAGTTAGGTTCGAAAAAAAATCTCATTTACTTTAGTCCTCTCTGTTTGGACAGAAAAATAGTAGGGAATAGTTCCTTTCTGAGCTGGCATACGAGTTTCGCAATCTGTAAGTTTTGTGCTTTCAAGATGACTTTTTACCTTAAAGTAGTAGGGAATTGTTCCTTTTTTAGGTTCCTGTAATCCAATGTTTGATTTCAAACTCGATTTGCAACTTGCTATTCTCTTTCTAATTTCGCTGGGATTCAAATATTTATCTTTATAATCACTACAATCTATATGATAATTCAATGACTTACAAATATCGGATAGTTTCGTGGAAGTTTGCTGTAAAAATTGACACTTTTTAAACCTACGACATACATTTCTTATAGAGTAGTTCAACTTATTTACATCCAGGTACACGTTATTTAGGACGTTAAGAATAATGACAGTGTTATTACTGAATGTTTCCAATAAAATTTGTAACTGAGACAAGATGAAGCTCAAATTATGGTCATTCTCGCCCACGCAAATTATTAGTTTGTCGTCCGTTGACAATTTGATTTTTACACATTTAGATACTATATCGTTGCACGGTGCATTTGGCTTCGTTTCGGCGACGACTCTATATGTTTCGTACTGAGTATTTATTCTCGCACGTGAGATCGATGCTGCTAGCCCGACGCAACGCTGAGATCCAAAAATGTACATCCTCCTCTCCGGTACGGTATTTTGCTCAATTTTGGCAGTGCAAGTCTTAACACTAGGGAAGCTCACAATGTCCCGCTTCGGTTCCTGGATTGGGATTTCACAAGTATTGTTACTACGGTGACTACGTTTCACCAATAGCCCAACACGTTCAGTTAGGGTAGCAATCTCTTGTTTTGCGATCTGTAGTTGCTGTGTTAGGGTTAGAATGTCCTGTTTCAAGCGTAGTACGTAGTCACTGCTGTCGACTTCCAATGTGGATGACGATGGAGAGGACGGTGTAGAACTTGAGCTGTGTTGCTGTGACAGCGCTTGCCTCTTTTTCTTAATGTTTGAAGCAGGATTTCGAAACATGGAGGAAGTATGGCATAAAGACTTCAAAGTGTTGTTTTCTGTTGTTAATTTTTCAATTTGTTTATGTAGATCGGTGTTTTCTAATAATATATTTCCCAGTTCCTCTTCTGTGCTTTCAAGTTTATATGTGAGTTGAGCTACTATCTCCTTCATTTCCGAGGTTGTTACTAAGTCTGTTACCGTTCTGTCGACACTCCTTGAAACTCTGTTGGGAGTAACATATGATTCATCTGATGTTTCACCGTCGGTACGTATGTGCGAGTCAAATAACTGTATACCCTTTTGGACCGGGGAAAGACGTTTCAATGTGTCACATTCTAATTGAGCCTGTGTATTTAGTACTTGTTTCGGTGGCGACGGGGTTTTTAAAGATTGCTTTTTCCGTAAAGTAATATTTGATGTATCGTCGGTTTTGGCATATTTTTTGTTTCTAATACACATCTTACATCTCCATTTTTTTTTCGCTTCTATATCCTTGAGTCGATATGTAGGTTCTGGGTATCCAACGCAGTCAAATTCGTATCGGTTATCACAGGCAGAACACAAAGCAGTACTTTTTATGTCAACTTTTTTTTTGCAAGTATGGCATATAACTAGTGGTGCCACCTTGCGACCACTACTGCTATTACTTGTTGTGGTGGTATTAGATGACATTGTGTTTTAGTTTTATAGAAACGTTTTAGGTATTACAAATATGATTTTTGGAATTTCCGAAAAGTTAATGTTTGGAGTGAGATTTGAACTCGCGACTTCTTGTGCGACGCAAGTTAATTGGCAAAAGTAGATAGATACCTTAACCACTCGGCCAACTGTGCATTATACAAACGGCTCGAAATTTTTGACTATTTGCGGCACAGATCAAAAACACTTTTTGCGACAGTTTAAAGTTCAAAATTACTTTTTCTTGGTGACGGTTGAAGTTTAAAGTTTTTGTATGAATCACTTTTTCACATTGTCTTTGTTGTTTTATTTTTTTTATTTTTGTTTTTAGTACACTTATGATTAAATATATGAATCTCAGAATGTATGGATATTAATTTTATTGTTTATTGCGGATTATCACTTGTTATTGTCCTGTTGTTATTGCTTTATGTTACGGTTTTTGAATTGTATGTTTTGGCTTAAACTTCACAGATTGTGTTCAAAACTCGGAGATAACACTGCCACTAAGTTATTGATTAATGTTGTAACAGTTCTCTTATTTTTATTCACTTTTGTGCACTAATAGTATATTTAAAGATATTTTAAACACGGAGCAATTTTTTTTACGTTAGGCTAGACGCAGCGCCATCTAGCGACAGCCCGCCATCTAGCGACAGCCTCGCTCTATCAATCAAGCTCATTTTAAGGCTAAATCTATAGGTACTTTATCTAAGCGCCTGATAATCTTTATATTTTGACGTTTCAGCTGTCAAACTTCAGCTGAGTTTGAAGGTTATTAGGCACTGAAAATAAAAGCACAAAGTACGTAAGCGGCGCAGAATAAAAGTATATGTATAGTAGTGTAGGTTAATCATCAATGGTTAATCAATGAAAAACCTGTAAAAAGTGTTGAATGGTTACGACCATCTTTTATAATCTAGACTGAATAATATTGTCTTCTAGTGTCAAAACTGACGTAAGTAGGTACAGTCTGATTCGAGCGATGGCCAGTACTTTTCTTATTTGACTCGTCTATTGACTCTAAGATTTTTAAAGCATCTAAAATTACCTCAGTCAGGTAAAAAGCGCGTGATTTTAAATTATGTTTACCTTCATAATGTATTTATATTTTATTAACGATTAATAAATAACCAGTCGTAACAGGTCACATCACGCAGGGCACGCCATCAAGATTTGTACGAAACATTTGTCTGTTCACGTAAACATTAACAATTTTTTATAGAAATTTTATTACAGGCGAACCCGTTATTTTGGCGTGACCATAACAATAATATACGATCGTATAAAATCCGTGTGACGTATGTACAGGAATATGTCCCTGATTTTTTTGGATGTACGGTCAAGTAAAAGTTTTGGTATCATCATTGTGAGCATCATCATGGAGGAGGAGGAGGAGGAGCTCGTGGCTAAATAATAACAGCCGCACGGGTCGATCATCAAGGTTAAGCAACGCATGACGAGGTCGGTCCGTGGATGGGTGACCATTTTCAACATACCGAGTTTCCTCCGTGCCTCGGAAAGGACGGTTAAGACGTTAGTCCCGGCTATCATTTGAAAATCTTTGGCAGTCGTTACGGGTAGTCAGAAGCTTGAGATCTGACACAGTCCAGCCACGGGGTACAGTGTTACCCAGTTACTGGGTTGTGGAGGTCAGATAGGCAGTCGCTCTATGTAAAACACTGGGTACTCAGCTGAATCCAGTAAGACTGGAAGCCGACCCCAACATAGTTAGGAAAAGGTTAGATAATGTGATCATCATCATGATCTGTAGCCTGACTTCGCCCACTGCTGGGCATAGGTCTCTCTTTGGTATGTAGGCAAGTGATAAACATGTTTGCAGTACGCTGGCAGTTTACACTGCAATTGCGCGCGTAATAACCTAAAACTCATCCAGAGAATCATGTCTAGTCTATACATATGTTCCAAAATGACATGTTTAAAAAAAAAAACTTAATAACACACTTATCTCTTTTGTTGTCTGTACCCATTTAAAATGTGAACATGCTGAATTTGCGTCGTTTAATATTTTGTAGTATTTAAAAATAACTTCTGGTTTATTTGTATCAGAAATTATATTAATCGCACGTGGGTTGGGCATAACGAGTTTATTTTCTTTAAACATTATAAATGCTCTCTCAAATTAAAACATGTCTTTAAGAAGCTGTGTATATAAATATTAGCCCCATTTCCAGGTGATGCTTTGCTCCTGAAAATGAGGTATTTTTTATTTAAACATTCCTGAAATTGACTGTGAAACCTTTTTTTCCCCTCTAACTTATTATGGAAGAGTTAGAAATGAAAGAAACAGAAATAAATGAAAAAAAATGGTACATTTTTTGAAAACCTCTACAAAATAAAAAAGTATTCGCGGGTATTGTAAGTATTGTAAGTATTCGCGGGCAAACTTTTGGTTGCGCAACACCAGAGTTCCTACTTCAATAAGCTTTGGTTTTACCACAAAATAGAAAATACTATCCATACTAATAATGCGAAAGTAACTCTGTCTGTCTGTCTGTTAGCTTTCCACGCTTAAACCGCTGAACCGATTTAGATGAAAATTGGTTTGTAGATAGTTTGAGACCCTAGGAAGTACAGAATATAGGATAAGATAGTTTTTATGCCGAAAATCACCCGTAAGGGGGTGGAAATGGGGGTGGAAGTTTGTATTGTGAACTAATAATTTCACAAGTAAGGCGACCCACGCACATACAATATTTAGAATTGCTCCGAAAGTCATTTGTCCTTAGCCGTCATTTTAACTTTTTGATTGTCAGAACAAGACAAAACATATTTTATCTTACAGACGGTTACTGAAAATAATATTAATAGCGTTATAAAATGATTAAGTTTAGTTCAAACACTTTTCGTTCCAACTGTAGCTTCCATTGTTAAAGTAGAGTCGAAGAATTTCGGGCATAGCGCCACCTTTCAGTAGGTATTTTTGAGTCGACCATACCGGGACTACAGCATAGCGGAACTAACCGAATACTGTTGCGCGATATAAAAAAAATCAAAAAACCCGACTGCTTTAAAAGTGAACTAAAAAGTCGTAAACAAGGAAAAAATCATGCTGTGCAGTCGGAGGATACATATTCGCGGGCTGGCTGACCAAAATCTGGTGTATCCTCCGCCTGCACAGCATGATTTTTTCCTTGTTTACGACTTTTTAGTTCGCTTTTGAAGCAGTCGTGTTTTTTGATTTTTCAATTAAGTTTGTTTTATTTATAACTTTTAGTATTTTTTTTCGAATTAGATGCATTTAAACATATAAGTGTTATATATTTTTTAAATCACCTCTTAAATCTCTTATTTTGATACCCCACATTTTGGGTTTGGAAGAAAAAAAAAAATTGTGCCCCCACAATATGGCACCCAAAATCCGCCATTTTTCTATTATCCGATTTTAATGTAGCTTATGACACTCGCAGGGTTAAGACGAATCGATTGACGTATGAATCATCAAAATCGGCCAACGCGTTTGGTCTCTGGAACGCCATATAGGAACAAACATACATACATACATAGACTGATAAACACATTACCCTTCTTCGGCAGTCGGGTAAAAATAGGCTATTTGAAGTACTAATGCTACGCAAACGATGTCGCAGGCTATACTTTGAGGTTTTACTATTCTATTAAATCGCGGGAGTCCGGTGGATGCGAAACGCAAAGAACCGCTCAGTGCAGCGGCGATTGGAGGAGCAATGTCCAGCAGTGGACGTCTTTCAGCTGAAACGATGATAAAGACGATTCACGTCTTCTCCGAGAGACTAAATAAGTATCTTCTTTTCTTATCATACTAACGAAGTTACAGGAAAAATTGAGGCAAAATATTTTCATTCGTCATATTGATTACCTAAACTAGAAAATAGACCCACGGAGAAAAGAGCTAAACGGAGATAAACCTTTATTGGAATGTATGAAGAATGAAGCATACGCATAATCATCCCATAATGGTCTCACTGGTGGGACATAGATATCCTGTCTATGAGACGGTATAGGCTCTAATCCCCCATATGAGTCCAGCGCGGGTTTCGGGTCGAATTTTTGATTCAAGAACATGCCCGTTTCCTCACGATGCATTCTTTCACCGTTTTGAGGGCGTTGTGAAGGAATAGTTTACACAAACTACACGCCTCGCTGAAATGAATAGATATTTACCATTAATTTTCCAGATCCGTTTAGCCGTTCTGGTGTGATTGAGTAACAAACATCCAACCATCCATCCATCCAAACTTTCGCTTTTTAGGGTTCCGTAGCCAAATGGCAAAAAACGGAACCCTTATAGATTCGTCATGTCTGTCTGTCTGTCTGTCCGTCCGTATGTCACAGCCAATTTTTTCCGAAACTATAAGAACTATGTTGTTGAAACTTGGTAAGTAGATGTATTCTGTGAACCGCATTAAGGTTTTCACTCTAAAATAGAAAAAAAACAATAAATTTTGGGGGTCCCCTTGAAACTGAAACTATTTTTTTTTCCATCAAACCCATACGTGTGGGGTATCTATGGATAGGTTTTCAAAAATTATATTGAGGTTTTTAATATATATTTTTTCTAAACTGAATAGTTTGCGCGAGAGACACTTCCAAAGTGGTAAAATGTGTGTAACTTCTAAAATAAGAGAATGATAAAACTAAAAAAAATATATGATATACATTACCATGTAAACTACCACCGAAAATTAGTTTGAACGAGATCTAGTAAGTAGTTTTTTTTTAATACGTCATAAATCTTAAACCGCAATTTACCAAAAAGTACGGAACCCTTCGTGCTTGAGTCCGACTCGCACTTGGCCGGTTTTTTAATATTAGTAGGAAGTTGACGATGACTACGTTTTAGCCCAAAACCAACAATAAATAACTACTAAAGTCAACGTCCCAACACTAACGTTAAAATAACCGTTCATCCCGGCAATACAAAATACACCTATACTTCCGGGACGAGAGTACACTGTACCTACAAATACTAGCACAGAGACAGAGTCAACAAAATGCAATGTGGATTTTGCGTATTGCAATATTTATTTTTATTCAGCGATGTGAATGCGAGCTGTGTCGCGAGTAGCTACTTTGAGACCCTAATTTTAAATTACGTTATAGAATAATTAAGTTCCAACATAATAAGTGTTTAGATAGGGATTGATGAGAGCATGAGTTACGTATATTAAGCTCATCTATTAAATGGTATTTAAAAATTTAAAAATAACTGGCAAAAAAGTTAATAAAAAAAAACAAAAAACCTGACAATGCTTAAGAAGGAACTAAAAAGACGTAAACAAGAAGAAAATCATGCTGTGCAGTTGAAGGATACATATTCGCGAGTTGGCTGTTTATGTCTTTTAAGTTCGCTTGTTGAGCCGTCGGTTTTTTTGTTTATCTGAATTAACCCTTTTTTATAGCAATCAGGAACATTTTAGGCAGGAATTAAGTACATTTAAATATATAAGTGAAACGTGGACGTTAAATATATATATTTAAAATCACCTCTTATAACCCTTTATTTTGATACCCTACACAATGGATTTTGGCAGAAAAAAGAAATTGGGCCCCACAATATGGCGCCCAAAATCCGCCATTTTTCTATTCTCCAATTTTAATGTAGCAAGCGACACTTGCAAGGTTAAGATGTATCGATTGTCTTAAGAATCATCAAAATCGGCCAACGCGTTTGGTCTATAGAACGCAACATAGGAACAAACATACATACATAGACTGATAAACACATTACCCTGCTTCGGCAGCCGGGTAAAAATAGAGGTTTCCTATAGGTGCACTTCTAAGTTTTTTTATTAACGAGAGGTTCGCGCTTGACCACTATCTCACCTGATGGTAAGCGATGATGTGGTCATGAAGCACGCTTGCCTAGAAATAAGCAATTCTTGTAGCTATCGGGAAACACAGACTCCGGCAGGGAATGCCAGTCCTTAGCTGTACGCACAGTGAAAGTATTTCCAAAACGTTAAGTGCGTAAGGGTGGGATATCCATCATGTACCGATGGTGCATCGCCGTACGTCTTGTAGTCCGATGATGGAACGGGCTAGGCGGAATTAGATCATGTAAATTCCGTCGCACACTCCCTGAAATGCAGCCGATAAAAAACCAACAAGCTGACATCTCGACGTCGATGTTCAAGGCTCTGGAGCTTCGACTCGACTTCTTGCCGATGAGCTTCTTGGCCCACTTTTCAATCGTCTCAAGTGCATCAAGCTGGTATTTGGCAGATCCGTCCCAGAGATGAGAGCAGTACTCCATGCATGATCGAACTTGCGCTTGATACAACTTGAGTACCTATCTGTTCTAGCGTGAAGTACCGTCTCACCTTTGCAACGATCCCCAATTTTTTTATTGAAATAAAATCTGAGTAATTGAATTTTCACCAAATTATCTATCTTGTAGCCATCAAGAAAATACCAAGAGCAATAACTATTTTGGTAAAACTAATTTTCACAGCATTTTCTACCGTGAATCCAAAATGCTTAGGCCCTATCTCATAAGCTAACGTTTTCAACGAGATTGGGGAGGAGTAAGTTATCTAGGGGACCACAAAAGATCGCAATGGGTCGAATTGTCCGAGTTATAGCTCGGCCCCTCAACAAGATAAGACAAGATTTCATAATCTATCTTTTGGCGTGCAGTGGTGGCTTAGTGGTATCGGCCGCGACTTATAAAGTGTAGGTTCAAACCCAGGTAGGCGCTTTACTTTATGTATGTTTTTCACCACCACTGCTCTCAAAACGGTGAAGGAAAACATCGTGAGGAAACCGGCATGTCCTAGAAACAAAAATTCGAATACATGTGAAATCCACCAACTGGCATTGAGCACGCGTGGTGGATTACGGCCCATTCCCTCTCAGAGAGAGGAGGCCTGTGTCCCAGCAGTGGGAACATTACAAAGGCTGATGATGATGATGAATCTATATTTTTCCTACCACAAATTAGGTGCGCGTGACTAAATAATAACAGCCACAGCAAGGTTAAGCAACGCTTGACGAGGTCGGTCCGTGGATGGGTCATTTCAACATACCGAGTTTCCTCTGTGCCTCGGAAAGCAGGTTAAGCCGGTCCCGGCTGTCATTTAAATATCTTTGATAGTCGTTACGGGTAGTCAGAAGCCTGAGATCTGACACCAGTCTTGCCAAGGGGTATCGTGTTATCCAGTTACTGGGTTGTGGAGGTCAGATAGGCAGTCACTCCATGTACAACCCTAGTACTCAGCTGGATCCGGTAAGACTGGAAGCCGATCCCAACATAATTGGGAAAAAGGCTAGGCAGATGATGAAATTACCCACATACTCGTAACTTCAAAAATATTCTTTGAGCTAACAATATACTGACAGGTATATCGTTACCCATTTCAAAAGATAAAAGATTTATTTACTGTCAAAATTATAATAAACATGAGCCCGTCATCAGCTCATGACTCACATCTGAGACGTTTTCACGTCAAACGCTTTGCACGGCCACTTGGCGAGTATCTGTCATTCTAATCCAAATTAAACTAGCTATTGATTTATAACAATGCCTATTGTTTTGTCATAGACATAGAGAACTGGATTGAGTATTACCATCATACAATTTATTAATCTGTAAAAAGAGACACAGCGAATATGCGGTCGATACGTGCCTGTTTTCTATAGGTAATGAATAAGGAGATAGTGACAGTCTGAGACATGGACCAAACAGAATTCCGATCAAGTTTGAGTCGGACTCGCGCAAAAAGGTTTAGGTACCATTGCCGCAAAACACGGAAAAACAAACACATTTGTTGTATGGAAGCCCCACTTAAATATTAATTTTATTCTGTTTTTAGTATTTGTTGTTTTAGCGGCAACAGAAATAAATCATCTGTAAAAATTGACAACTGCAATCTTCAACTTTTTAGCTATCAGGATTCATGAGATGATTAAAGACAGACAGACAGACGGATAGTGTAGTCATATTAATAGGGCCCCGTTTTTATCCTTTAGATACGGAACCCTTAAAAAGCAACTATACTATATACTATAATTATGGAGTTTCTTGTGCATTCTTCTCCATAACTAGCTACTTTCCGAATGCACGGTAGAATCAACTTGTATTCCATTTAAATTTAAATTGTGACATTCAAAAGTGCCGCTTGGTGGCCCAGTTGAAATAAATATCTTTTGTCTTTGTCTTTATACTTCATAAAAGATAGCTTGATCTGTGCGACATATGTCAAACTGAAGTATTATACGTTAAAGTTATTGTTAGCCTGTCAAGCGCTACTGTATTGATGTTACTGTATTGATTCTGACAGCTGTCGCAGAGATCAAGCTATCTTTTTGACATTCTGCGTCAGATCCAAGTATAGTTGCACGATCGCTTTGTCTCTTTGACACTTTCAAAGTCAAATAATTTCTTTCAATTAGGCATAAACAGCACGTTTAAATGTCAATGTTTACAGTTAATGATTAATAATAATTGATTCTACTGTACATCACTGTTTTTCTGACCGAATTCACTTGACAGGCACACGCTTAGTCCCATAGATTAAGACGACGACTAACGCCAACGACCTTGAGGGAACAAAACGCGCACTCGTTTCGCACCCGCGCGACCCGAAATTTAGTAGTTTTTTGTACTTTCCTTATTATTCTTTGACTTTAAAAAAAAGCTTCAGATCAAAATGTAGATAATTAAATTGTCTTTGATATGGTGTCGATTTCATTTAAATACGACCAGCGGTTTTGGTGTGATTGTCGTGTTTTTGTCCGTTTTAGACATAACTTTACAAATTAATTACACTATGTTATACGAATAAAACTCTAAATTTGCTCAGATGAAATTATTAAGAAAATGGTCTTATATACCTAACATATATTTTTTCCAATAAATTACGACTAGCCGTTTAGACGTGATTCTCATTTTAAAATCAGCTACTCAAGGGAATCGGCGCCTTATGATTTTTTTTTGCTAAGTCCAGATCTTTATGTCTATAATATGGCCATCTATTATCCATTACAAAGCTTATTTCGGAACAGATTACTAGAAGATGGATGGATATGTTTGTTTAAATTAATCAAGCGTAAATTGGTTGTTGAGAACTGTTATTTCGTTTGACAGCTAAATGATTGAAGATGTTTTTCTATGCTAAATTGGGAATGAAAGGATAACATAAATTGTGTCCGATTTTTTTCGCCACGCAGTTGGACAGATGATTGTGATATTGTGATCAGTGGGCGATGGGTTGACAGTATGTTCTTGTTCATTCCCTAAATTTTTGCTTTAGATATGTAGATGCACTCAGATGTAAGTATATTATCTTAACTAGCTTCTTTCAGCGGCTTCGCCTGCGTGATAAGTTTTTTTATATTCCAATGGAACATTATACCGGGATAAAAAGTATTTCTATTTCAGATTAAAATCTATATCTGGAATAAATTTCATCCAGATCCGTACAGCCATTCTAGCGAGATTGAGTTACAAACATACATCCATACTTTTGCATTTATAATTTTACTAGCTTCTGCCAGCGGCCACTCCCGCGTGAAAATCAAAAATTTTCTTGAGGGAACATATTTCCGGATTAAAAAGTATCCTGTGTGCTATTTCTGACTATAATCTATCTCTGTGCCAAATTGCATCCAGATCCGTTCAGCCGTTCTGGCGTAATTGAGTAACAACAAAACATTCATCAAAACTTTCGCATTTGTAATATTAAGTAAAAAGATATATAAGTAAGATAAGATAATATTAGTAAGATTACTCAGGTAGCTTACAATTAGTAGTGCTAAAGGTAGATGTTAGATTAGTTAGTCGTAAAGGGCTTGATGATCCATTTATGTGTATTATTTAGATATAGATACTTTAGCTACATCCCTATGATACCGCCACTACTTGGTACCTACGTCAAGCTGAGCAACAAATAAACAAATATAAATTCTCAAGTAGACACGAATATATATTATTATTTTATTACTCTTTACTATTATTCCACCATCTTGGTTGACGCACTTCCGAATATATTTGGTTGTTCATAACCGAGAATTCTTTGTCGCTAAAATTAATATGCTCACGTGCAACTCATAAAAGACTGGAATAATATTAGATATAAAAATTGTTTTGGCATCCACCTCTGCAGAGATAGTTTGTGGTGGCATCCCGTCTTTTTTATGTTCAACAGCAATCATGATATTTATGAATGAGTCGGCTTTAATTTAATTTAAAACTTGAGTTCGTTATTTATTTATTACAATTAGGTTTTCTTGATTTAATTTAGTAATTTATAGTTGTTAGGTCAAATATTTTTTTATATATTATCTTGTTGAATGTTATATCCAATTTGCTGCACAGCTAATTTTGGCTTCATTCCAGGGTAAAAAGTCTGCATTTATAACGGCTTGGCTGGGACGTTTTCTGTAAAAAGGACTTCTCACAGAAAAATGTAGAGATTTTTATGATTATGCCGCAATTGTATTTAAATATCTTGTCACAGAATGTACCTACACATTATTCAATTAGTTAGACGACCTTTCTTTTACAAACATATTTTTGAAGCACAGTAATACAATGGAACAAGGCATTTCCCGTTTGAGGACTACAGCGCCATCTCTGTACAGCCTCTGAAACTACTTGGTCCGGGTAGCGCTGTAAATTTCATGTTTTCACGTTGCCTATGAATGGGGTTTGTTGGAAGCCGAGTATTTTCATAGTTCGCGTAAATGCCGACAGATGGCGCTGGAACGTTTACCCAAGCTTTTGAATTTCACCGCAACATTGGCGCTGTTTAACTTAATAATCAAGTCAATCAAGTATTTTGATACTATGCATTGGATAGCAATAAGTATACAGACATGACACATGCAAATTAATTAAAACTTAGCAACTAACTTTGGTTTCTGTACTCACAGAAGGTAAACAAGGCAGTTCCTTTGGTTAAAATTTTGTAACTCTCGTCACACGTAGGTACATGTTTAGTTGAGTTCCTAGAACACCGTCAGATATAAATCCTTTCGTCGATAGCGACGCAGTATCTGGAAAAAGTTATGCTAGCACTATTTACAAAATTCAGTAGGTGTATCCCTTTACCAAAGAAACATTGCGTTTTATCCCAAAAAGTAAATAAGCTGTTTATCTAAATCACTTTCTGACAGAGACCTAACTATACATTTTACGGAGTTTCTATTGATTTAGTTTATTTTTATTTTTCTTTATATATCTTCAAAGTTAAGCTAAGCCTTAAAATAGACGTGTCTCTTATCCTCCAACTTATTCCAGACTTCTGATGAAAATTTACAGCCACCCTTTTTCCTTGAACTCGACGAGCTTGGCTAACAAATTTTATTGAAAATCGTAAATTCCTATCAAGAAAATTGGTAAAATGGTTGAACTTTCTCATGACTAGGTGTGTGAAAAAAATATTCCTATCTTTGTAGCTGAAAGGTTGTTGAAGTTACTGCTTGATTTATTGTTTTAGTTTGGTCTTTTTACCTGACGAAGTACCGCTAAACAGTAATAAATGCAGAAAAGTATAAGTATTCAAATGACTTATTTTCTCTCAAAAAACTGATACTAAATAAACTAAACCTAATCTTTGATAATTGCGCCCTAGTTACCTACACGTGTAGATATCATATAACCCAGTAAATGTGTTGTGTAGGTAAGTTATGCTGTGTGCCCGTATGGAAGTGAAGGTTGGGTATGGAAAAAAGACATGAAAGTAGGATAAATGCAGTAAAAATGCGTTCCTTGCGAAGTATGTGTGGTGTAACTTTAAATTTTAGGTTGAGGAATGATGTAATGACAACTTTGTGTTTTAAAAGAAGATGCAGTAACTAAAATCTAAAAGGGTATGCTAATATGGTTTGGTCATGTTGAGATGATGAATGACGACTGACGAAAGTTAGTTTAGCAAATCTAATTTACAAGGCAAACGTGAATGGAAACGCCGGTTGGGGACGCCCTAGAAAGACATACATAGACCTGATTGATGATGTTCTTCAGAAAGGCCAGGTGCGCAGTAGGTACTCATAACCAGCGTGCGTGTATGACTGGGTGTATGAAGGTGAGTGAAGCAAAAGAAGTATGTAAGGATTGTAGCAAGTGGCGTTCTGTAGTTTTTGCATACCCCAGTGTGAGTTATATCATCATATCAGCCGAAAGATGTCTACTGCTGGACATAGGCCTCTTCCAAGCGCACACATTGCTCTCGCCACATTGACCGATCCAGTGCGTCCCGCATCCAGCGGATCCCCGCAACCTTCAACAGGATATCAGTCCATCTGGTGGGAGGCCTTCCAACGCAATATCTTCCGGTTCGCGGTAGCCACTCCAGAACGTTTTTGCCCCATCGGCCATACATTCTGCGAGCAATATGCCCTGCCCACTGCCACTTAAGTTTGGCAATTCTTCGGGCTATGTCGGTAACCCTGGTTCTCTTACGGATTTCTACATTTCTGATTCGATCACGCAAGGAATCGCCGAGCATAGCCAACTCCATTACCCTTTGGGTTACTGTAAGCTTTCTGATGAGGCCCATTGTGAGCGACCACGTCACAGAGCCATAGGTCATCACTGGCAACACACACTAGTCATAGACTTTCATCTTGAAACACTGTGGCAAGTTGGACGTTGGACGAGAAGATACCGTGCATCTTCCCGAACGCTGCCCAGCCTGGTCGGATTCAACGGTTGACCTCTTTCTCAAAGTTGGCCCTACCCAACTGAATCGTTTGTCCCAGATAGACATAGTCATCCACAACTTCGAGTGTAGAGTCTCCAACCTTGATAGGAGTGGGTGTAATATGAGCATTCAACACGTCCTTGGTTTTGTCTATGTTCATCCTAAGACCCACTCTTTCGAACGCTCTACTGAGGTCATCGAGCATTGTACTGAGGTCCTCCATAGTGTCAGCCATGACCACTATATCGTCGGCAAACCGAAGGTGAGTGATGTACTCGCCATTGATGTTGATGCCTTACTCCAGTGCAGCGGTGAACAGTTTATATATGTATGTATAAAATATAGCTACATTCGGTTAGATTAGAAAACGACCCAAACATAGTACCTAGTTAGTGGTAATGGTACATAGTTGCAAAAAGGCTAAGTAGATTAACTTTCCAACATGTGTCATACATGCATGTCATTTCTTACTTTTTAGTTTTAAAGATAAAAATAATGGAAAGAAAATAGTACACATGGTATGACAAACAAACTAAAAACATAAAGTTGGACTTCATCCTCAACGAGAACCATCAAGCTGCCTACCTAATTGTAATGCAGACCGTACCTATTTTAATCAACGGCAAGCATAACGAGGAAGTTGCCAAGAATAATAAAACAGGAGCGAGGAAAAAACTTGGCTTAAGTAATTTCAAGTTTGCCTAGTTTCAAGGAAAACTAAGTCAACGGAAATAAGCATAAGGGACCCACTTACATGCCGCTTAGTTAGTCACGTTAGCTTGAATGGGACTTAAACTTTTAAACATGGCCCTTACAATGTTTTACTAGTGGTTTTGTACTAGTAAAGCAAATTTTATTAAATTAGGTAATAGCGATCAGTGTCCTTATGCAAAGATTTTTAACGTACTCGATCGTGATAACGTGAACGATCTCTCATGTCAAAATTTATACAAAAAAAGAGGTTTCTCCTTACCGTCAGTCCGTTACCAGACGGCGCTTATCTAGTTTCAATACAAATTGGCGTTTACGTTAACTTGAGCCAGCGTGAGACAAAACTCGCAATAGGCCTTCGGGCCACGAGCGTTGGCTGGATGTATGCGCCACAGGTCCAGTCAATCTAGCAACGCTTTAAGGAAACCTATGGGCTAGCAGTAGACGTCTTTCAGCTAAAATTATGATAGGGTTTTTTTTTTAATTGTTTCCCTCACTATAGGAATTCCTCCTGTATCGTAGGTGCATTTGCAAACATACTAATTTACACACAACCGGAAGGAAACAACTCTCTGTAGGGCGTACAAATATTTGTTTTGTGCGGGAATCGAATCCGCGATTCTCAGTGCAGCAGCCGATAGCTCAACCACTCTGCGCCAATCGTGGCTCACAACAGTAAGTGCACCTGATCAGACAGCTACGCTATCAACTTTAATTCCTAGCTAGAAGTTTTCTCGTTTTTGTTACCTCATACTGACGCAAACTATAAAGAAATAGCTCGAGTCAGTGATTATAACTAGGCAGTGAATTGACAACGAAGCACCGAACGTTTATTTAAATATCGCCATTTTTAGAAGATGTTTTAGTTAATTTTTGTACCATTCTATAAAATAATAAGATGAAACGCTCACAGAGAGGATACTCTATCCTTTACCCCTAAGTAGCCTTTGAAGTACACAGTTTATTCTTCACGAAGTACAGCATATTCTTCACCGCATACAATAAGGACAGCTTTGTAACTACCTCCTATTATAGGCACTGCAAATATAATTAATTTGCTATAAAAATAACTAACAAAGAGCATTGTGTGTGGGCAATGCTTATGCAGACAGTTTTATGATGCATTAAAACCACATAATGGGGATAAAAAAACACATGTAGGATCCTGACTTATGTGAATGGGAGACATCTGTGTGTCCGTACACGTATAATACTTGTTTCATACTGCGCATTTTTAGAGTTCCGTACCTCGAAAGTAAAAACGGAAAACATAAAGGATCACTTTGTTGTCCGTCCGTCCGTCTGTCTGTCTGTCAAGACCCTTTTTCTCAGGAACGCGTGGAGGCCTACCTCCACGCGTGATACCTATATCAAGCTGAAATTTATACCAAATACGTCAAACTTCTCAGCCAACGCAATCATAATATACAGCCGTTTATGTCGCAAATTTCCTCAAATTTTCGACTCTCGCAAGGAAATCAAAACCTACAGGGTACTTCCCGTGAACTCAGAATCTTGAAATTTGGTACGAAGCATCTTATAGCACAGATAAAGAAAAAATTTCGAAATTTAGTTCATCATCATCATCATTTCAGCCGAAAGACGTCCACTGCTGGACATAGGCCTACCCCAGGCGTCGCCACATTGACCGATACCGTGCGTCTCGCATCCAGCGCCTTCCCGCAACCTTAACCAGGTCATCGGTCCACCTAGTGGGAGGCCTTCCAACGTATCGTCTTAAGTCATAAAAATATTTTCAATAATTTTAAACTTACTACCCTATCCTCATGAACGCGTAGAGGTATTAAATTGAAATTCATATCAAATACTCAAGTCTAAAATACCTTTAAGCTGATGGTTGTACGGAACCCTCGGTGCGAAAGTCCGACTCACACTTGGCCGGTTTTTAATATTTAACAATCAAAGCGAAAAATCTTGCTTATTATTATTAATTGAACACATTGAACATTTACCCTCAAAATACCATCGCAACAAACTTAAACTTGCGAAAGATTCAATCGAAGATCCGCAAGGAAAGTTTCTGTATTTTATTAAAAAATACGAGGGAGTTTTTTTTTTTTTATATCCTATAGGCTCGCGCTTGACCACAATCTCACCTGATGGTAAGCGATGATGTGGTCGACGTGTGTTTGTAAGATACATGTATTTTACATGTTATTTTCAACGCTAGTGCTCTATATCTCGAAATAGTCTCAATCGGATTGTTTGATGTATTCCCTGGCTCTATAGAGCGATGCCATATTTACATTGCACCAGCATCAAACATCTCACTGTGAAAACTTAGGTGGGGTGAGCTTCACGGGTATAACACACTTTTGACAGCTCACTTCATGTTCACTTCACCTAAGGCCGTTTGTTCACGACGCCACATACGACACCGCAAAATGTGGTCACGATTTAGAGCTCCATATATTTGTATGAACCGTTTGTTCTTTGCCCGACACCGCACCACACGCGACTCGATTTTTATACGGTTTTTAGGCTACGTCGTCGATGCCGCTATGTATTCGCGATTTTTATGCGGTGGTGATTTAGCGGCTGAACAAAACCGGTATGAGTTTGTTGACGTCACAACACCGCACCGCATGTCTACGCGTGGTTCATCACTCACGCGCTTTTGAAACAATATAAGTGCACTGCAGTGTCGTTGCAGAATTGTGTCTAGTAAACAAACGAACGGACGACAGACCATCTGCAGTGTGAATCATGACCACAAATCGTGTCATGCGGTGCCTCGTGAACAAACGACCTAAGTGTGCCCGGTGATATTTTTACAGAATAGCACTGTACCCTATCCTACGTCCCACAAATTTTATAAATATGATGTATTGATTGATTGTTTGGTAATCAATCACATAACAACAAATCCGTTCAGGTTTTGGATATATCTCACTTAGGACATGTGTAGAAGGCCTTTTCTAGGTCAGTACGTTACCATAATATTTTCCTTGCGACCAAAGCCACAGGCAAAACCTAGTTTTAATAATAATATTAACATAGAAATTTATTCAGACTAGGAATACAGAAGTTTCCAGCATTGCAAAAGCGACAATATTAAATGTTTCTCAGCTAGATGTCGTTTAAAAGTTTTCATTTGAGAACACTGGAGCTGTAGTTAGGTAAGTATGAATTTAAACTCTCCCATTTGCAAGAAAACTTGCTCTTGGTATTTAGCTAGCCGTTTTCCTGCTTAGAGGCATCTCGTCTCTGTAGAGATAAAATCAACAGAATGTTCTTTCCGTTGCAATTGCCGAGACTTGCAATTCACACAATTAAACAATTGACATAAGAGATTTATTTTTATTTAACGATAGGCTCGCGTTTGACCACTATCTCGCCTGATGGTAAGCGATGAGTCGACGGTGAAGCATGCTTGCCTAGAAGTAACCTATTCACTCTTGACTTAAAGACCCCATGGTTGTAGCTATCAGGAAACAAAGACTCCGGCAGGGAATTCCATTCCTTAGCTGTGCGCACAATTAAAGTATTCTTAAAACGCTTTGTACGTATGGGTGGTGAAAATAATCAATCTACTTGTTTTTTTTCTATTCTTGTTTCTAGTCCTGAAATATTGTTTCACAATAACCTTAATGATTGTGACGATTTATAATTTCTATTTCGCAGATTTTAAAAGTATTCTGGGTATTTAATTACTTACTCCTCAACTTGATTATGAAAATTTGCGTTAATTGTTGTGACAGAGTGTTTCTTAATTAACTTCCGTTCAGACAAATGTGAGGAACTGCCTACTGTTAGCAGTACTCGTACATGCCTTAAGTTGTGTACCATAGTAACTCCTGTTACCTTACTTAGTAAACCAGGATTTGTGTACTTGTATGGTTTAAGTTGTTCGCACCCAACAGCGAGGAATTCTGCTAGATTTCGTGACATAATTTCCTTTGACAACATCTACGGGGAAGGAAGTATTACTTAGATATTTCCTTCCCTTTGCTTTAGATACATTGTACTCTACTTCCATGTCATGGAAGTTGCGTTTACAAGCTTTTATATAAACCAAAACATTGTCCTCAGTTTTCTTGCAATACGATGTTCCGACGTCCAAGCTCCACGGTTATACAATAAATTAACACAGTCCATTCATAACATCAGATCATTCAGTAATAATCAAGTCAAGTGTAAAATTATTGCATGGTTGAATGTCATGGACTATGAAAAAATTGAGTCTGTTTTTGTTGCAACGGTATGATATACACACTCAACACGCACACGCTCACCCATACACATATACACACCCCCACACACATATACATACACACACACACACAACTACACACAAACATTCTTTTTTTTTCTGTATTACTTTTTTTTTATGTATTTATGTTTTTCTAGTTTTAGTTATATTGAAATCTAGTAATATATAGTTGTTTACTGGTCTAAGATATAAGATAGCCTACGTTAAAATTATGGACATATTGTACTTGTATTTAATAACACGTTTGTGAAGGGAAGGAACTGACCTTCAAGATACAGTATTTTACTAGTTTGGAGGTCAGGGTCTCACCTCAAAGATACCCTGTAAGATGTTTATAATAAAGATTAAGGAGCAGGACTAAAGAATTTAAATTAAAGTACGCACAAAGAAATAAGACTCGAATTGCATTCGTTCGCGGCCTGAATACGTTGTCGTCTTCATTTCAAACGCTTGAGAAAAATGCAAGTCAGGTTGAACGAGGAATTGAAAGATGTTGGTAAGTTTTTAAAGCGCGACTCATGTATTTCTATTATTTATTAGGTCTCCATCCATTTCAAACCTTATGAAGTCACTTTTGCCAAAATGGATAAGGAAGACTTATACTTACTCAGGAATATTAATATTATAATATTATTTTATCTTTATAGGTCTCCATAAAGACTACACAAAACTAATTTCAATGTAGTTAAATAATTGGACTATTGTCTTTCAAGGTTATTATTAAATGATTTGAAAATTGAGAAATATAAATTGACCCGTGAAAATTAATGCTTAATCTATAACAAAAATTGATGGTCATTTAAAGTTTTCATAATAAAGCTACGTCTTCACATCTTCAAATACTTATCTACTTGGTATTCTAACTGCATATCCAAACTATTACAGTCCGACTTCGATCAATAGTTATTTGTATTTGTTCTCTGTTGATTATGGTTTCTCAAACTATTACGAAGTTACCAACCTATTTGTTACGTTGGCACTTTGCCTCGAGGAAGTGTTAAATTGCGTGAATTTCTCGTTACCTGTGCATTAAATAAATACGTGTCTAATTTTATCTGAAGGTGAAATATTGATCAACGCGACAAACTAAGCGGCAATTTGAATAGGTGTACGAAAATAAATTGTAAATGTGCGGTGGATTTTTCACATGAATATTTTTTTTCTAGGATTTGGTGCGAATTAACATTCTTGAGAGTTCTTCTTCATAGAAATCTACCGACGCTTGTCAATGTGCAACTAGCTTCATCTTTTGCTTCACAATTCAAAATTACCTTTAAATGGTTTTCAATTGAAGATATGATTTGAGTTTTGAAATGTTTCTTCAAATTAAACGAAACGCCGAGCACCTAATTTCCATCCCTCACTTTATTATTATCCTAGTCCAGTATTTGAAAATTGAATTATTCTTTAATACTCGTAGCAAATGCAAGCAGATTCAGTTTAACTGCAACAAATAAAACTCCCGTTAGCTACATTGTTACGAGACTCATGTTTTCACGTTCTAGAACGTTTACCAGATTCCTGTGTTGAGTAACAATAGTCTCAGACAAATAACAAATCCGTCATCTCACGTCATAAACCATGTTTACGGCTACTGTAACATCAATTCCTAGTTTATATCCCACATCCAATGGTTCCTTTTGTATGTTTCTGTGTTTATAATCAACGCTTGTTTGTTTTCTTCACCAGCTTTGCCGATTAATAGTTTCTAATTAAAAAGCAAACTTATCTATTGTAACCTAGTTGCACGACCTAGTTGCAAGCTCAAAAGGTTTTCTTGAAAATTTTTATACTTTGCAATTTTTCGTGGTTTCATCCAGCCGGTCTGTGAAAGTTGCTGGGTTAGTTTTTATTGTGCTTGGGTTTACGACAATTTTTAATTTGATTTTATATTTTTGTGTACATTTCTACAGCTCCAGATTCAGGCCAGAAATAAAAACAACTAATGCGCCAGATGTTTACCATCTCAAATGTGGAAAACTGTTTACTCTGGTTAATTGGCGGTAGATGGTTATGTGACGTGTTACAACAATATTTTGTTCTGTAGGTCCAAAGGTGGGCTCTTATGGCTGAACTTTTGTCAACATAAAACACATAACATAAATTCTAAGCTGCAGCAAAAAAAATAATTAAAGAGATATTGAAATTCAATAACATATTTCGTCACAAGTTTCTTGGTCAACTGGTTATTGTCCACAAGCCTGTCCAGTTTATTTCTACACTATGGCATATCTGACACTTCCGTTTTATTTCGCTCAGCTGTCTTTCAGCCATCTTTCAACTCATTTCAACAAATCTTAACGTCTGTCAGTGCCTTTAGCCAATCTGTCAGAGTCGTTATTAAATCTTCTAAACTTGTTAACATCTCAGGTGTTTATTGTTTACGAATTCTCTCTGTGGTGGAATGTAGTCTAAGAAAAATGTGGGCATTGTAATCGGCAAAATAGTCTGCTATTTATATTACCTAAGTGCGATACAAGTAGGCAACCTGATAATGGGATTGTTTATTAACTAATGAAAAATTTCGCCAAGGTCAATACTGTATTGCATAAATGCACATATACATAACTTTCATTCCTTTTAATCTTCGAGTCCAATATTTGGTTCCCTTGCAAGTCTGTTAGTATCTAATACATTTTTTGCGCTACTCCAACACCTTTGTCAAAAACTATAACGCCTATATTTAGACGTTAAGAGAGCTCCTTACACACACATCTGAGATAATTGAGATTGCAATGTCGCCACCAGAAATGCAGATCTTATTTTAGACAACATAGTCTAAGATTGCAATGCAAATGAAGGTACCTACCCTACATAGTGAGAGCAAAAGCACCAAAAGCTCATACTTGGAGCAGTTACGTCAGGCACGGTCGATAACTACGCTGCCGACGTACATTTGTGCCCCGATTCGAGAAATTACGTGTAAACGTTTAACGTTTTAAATATCTGTTACTTCTAGCACGTTAGCAAGTGCAATTTGGTGTTAAATAGAATTTGTCGTGTTTTGGGTGAAGGTAACGACTTTTCTGGGTTTGGTAGTTTAGAAGCGAATTTGTTGTAGTCTTCTTTTTCTTCGTGTGACTGACACGAAAATTGTTCAAATATGATTGGCCCAAAACTTAGCCACTTCCATGGCGTTGTAGGTGGCAGCGCATAGTATAGCTGACTAATCCTTTTACTACGATGGCACGAAGCGGTCTTCCTCAAGACCCATCCATGACGGCTCTTTTAAGAGCCAATCCCCGAAATTTGACTTCACCAGCACTTTGTATCGTTTCAATTAATATTGAAGGATGTTATGTAGTTGCAAGTTAATTGCATTTATATAGAACATCCGTAGGTCCGGTAAAAATAGCGTTTAAGCTTCCTGTTATATTTTCGTTTTTAGATCCGTATTACATCCTCTCGATATGCGAGATCGAGCATCCTGTTTATTTTATCGTTCGTTAATAGCTTTATCACTAAAATTGTCTCTGCGCTACAAACAAGTTTATTTAGTTGCTTGCTTCCCTGAGTTCTTGGAATATAGCGTTCACTTAAAGTGCAACAATTCTATTATGTACTCTTTCTTTAGATCCACTTATTTTAATACAGTGTTGTATGCAATATTCTGAGTAAGAAGTTCTTCTTCATATTGTAGTTTCAAGTGGAAGTGGATTGCCACGTTTTCAAATGCTAATAAAATCTCTCAGGCAACACTTACGATACTTTCGAGTACTGTTATAAATCTGCCTATTTTTAGACGACGACCACCCGGCTTTGCACTTACACCCACAATAAATCTATTCGAAAGGTTGGGAACTCCTGATTTAGTTTTCAAACTGTACTGGTAGGTTTCAGGAGGCTTAGCCTCGACTGTAAATATTAGGTTTCTAACAAAATCGATTGGTTGAAACTTTGAATATGTACGGACCTGTAAGGACTCACAAAACATCTATTTTAAAAAGCGCTAGACTTGTTCCATACTGTTTTAGCAAACTTTTCTAACATATGGGCAGGTACAGAAAATTTGAACGAAATCCACTGACCCCTCTCGGGATTAGGAATGAAACTTGGAGCACAAAGTTTAGAACTCTTCTAAAGGAGATGTCTCTCTAAACAGCAAAGAAATTTCTTATGTAAGTTAAATCACGTATCTTTGAACGCGTCCGTGACAACCCTGGACCAAAAGTTAACAGAATTAGAGATACCGGATGAGTTAGGGCTTCATTTATCTTTTTGGAGGCTTTGGACCAAAAAATTACAATTAATTTAAGCTTGTGAAAATACCTGATAACATTATACGGACATTGTAGAGTAGTCGTATCATACTTCTGTTTGATAAGAACAAATATACAACGATTCATTTAAAGAACATCACGAAAATTATGCCATAAAAAACGTAAATAAAGATATCGTTGTTTACTCGTTACATATAACAGTTTACGTTTCCCAGTTCAGATACACGATCATTCAACTCGGTGTATGAATCACTACAGTGGAAATAAATTTTATCGCGTGCCTAATAAACATGCCAAATACAAATACAAACAAATCATGTAGATTAGTATTGGACTAATAGTTTGGAATAAACATAAATTTGCCTTGTAAATCACGTTTGGATGTCTTTAATCTCAATCGTTTCATTACTTAGTTTGCTGAACGAATCTTTATTAGGTATTATGTGATCCTGATACACGCTTGCATCTAATTATGTTACTTTTTAGGGTTCCGTACCTCAAATTGTAAAAAAAGAACCCTTAAAAGATCACTTTCTTGTCCGTCTGTACGTGTGTCCCTGTGTCACCACCGATTTTCTCAGGAACGAGTGGACCTGGCACGTTGAAATTTATACTAGATACTGAGGTCTAAAGTCCCTATTAGATATAAGGTCCTGAGTCAACACGATAAAAATATGTAGGCAAATTTAGACAATTTTTTTTCGGAATTTTCCCTTTAGTTGTGCTAAGACCTTGCTTTTAACCAAAATTGACAATTCTAGGTCAACCGGCAGTATCCTATAGGTTTTGGGTAGAAAACCTATTATGGTAGTTCCCGTTGACCTACAATCACGACATTTGGCAAAAAGTAAGCTTTTACAGCTAAAAAATAAAAGAAGTTGAAAATTAAGGTAAATTTCGGTACTTAAAAGTTTTGCGAAAATCTAAATTTGTTCATATTTTTAAAACTTAGCCACCAATAAAAATGATACCAATTTTATTATGGCGGTATAATGGGTAGGTACGGAACCCTCGGCGCACGAGTTCCACTCGCACTTGACCGGTTTTTATTTATATAATTTTTTTCATCATTCAATGTATAAACGGAATAGGAAGTAACAGAGTCATGACATAGTGACGTTCGATTGTCGAAAACTCTAAAATAGGTGCTATTGACATGCGCTATCGTAATGTCACACGTCAATACCAAATATTTAAATAAACTACTAGAATTTAACAGTCGTTATTGTTGATAGAATGTCATTTTGTCTAAAGACCTAAACGGTCTATTATTAACTAGAAGATTTGTAGAATTTGTAAATAAAACCAACGTTGTACACATATTCAAACATCCCAACTATTATAACTTAAATATCTCCATCGTATACATTGCCTCATTACTTAGCATCTCAAGGACTCAAGGTTGCACCATCCAGCAAAGTTCTCGCTCTGCGTGGGATGGAACAGCGCCAAAGCAATTAAATCGTGAGCCGCACGCGAGGGTTTCTCCGGCACTCTTGCGACGCCGCCGCGCACCAAATTGCTCTCGTTACTTGCACTTTTAGTTTAAGTATAGCTGTGTTACTCAGATCTTCGTTCGAAGTTCGAACATCTGGATATTTAAAATCTGTTTGTATTCCACATATTGTTTGCAGGCCCAATGTTGGTCGAAACGGCTTGGTAGTAAATGTTGGTTGTGAGTTTCTTGCGATGTCATGATGCCAATGATGCCATAACAATTGCCTAGGGTTAGTTTTCGATGTTTTCGCAACATTATTTATATTACTCGTACGTATATACCTAGATACATGACCCTGAAAAAGTTTAAGTTGTCTGTAACACTCATAAATCATAAATTTATTTCTTGCCAAGTTTTTTAACCTCTACCAACGGTATGGAAATTCTTCGTAAGTTCTGTTATTATTTTCCTTTGCGAGAGCGCGAAAATGTATGAACAATAATATCAGCAAAATATTATTTGTGGAAAGGTAAGGATGGTGTATTACATATTCAAATATTCAATAACATTTTCATAATGATATTGTTCTCAAAATCTCTAACTTATGGCTCTCCTTTCTGGGTAGTTGGCTTACAAAATGTTCTATTAGAAGTTGTTCTATTGTCTATGAATACATAAACAACAAGCAAGATGACCAAATTTAAACCGTGAATAGAAAACATTGAACTCATGAATACATTTAAATATTTTGGGGACGAGGCAGTGGTCTCACACAATGGTTTGTAAATGATCTGAAATTTAAAACGAGCCAAGTGTGTGCTGAATTTGAAAAGCTATTTATACTGTATATGTTGGTCATTTGTCTTCGTCTTAAGTGGACGAATTTTTACAACTTTGAGACATTTGAATGTGAATCAAGAAAACTACGCGACTTGTTTAGCGCGGGTTTGACGCAGAATGTGCATTTCGCAATGCGCATTTATTTTGACCCATTGTGATAAAATTCACACTACTTTTTAAAAAGTGCTTAATTTGATAAGTGCTATTTTGCGAAGTGCGTATTTTGCGAAATGCACATTTTGCGAAGTGCATATTCTGCGAAGGACACATTCTGCGTCAAACCCTTTAGCGCTACTCAAACAAATTCAATCCCTTAAATTAAATATGTATTTTCTTTTGTTTTTAATATTCATATATTTAAAAAAACTTAAAAAAAAAAAATACTACCGACTTCCAAATGAAAAACTACAAAGTGAAAAATAACAACTTTTGGAAGTCGGTGTCTTTCGTAGGAACCATTTTTTTGCGATATGGACACCGACTTCCAAAAGTTAAGTTATTTTTCACTTTGTAGTTTTTCATTTGGAAGTCGGTAGTATTTTTTTGCAAAAAAGTTTTTTATTTTTCCCTTTCTAGTTTTACCTACCTAATAGCAAGTTGTATATTAAGATCCCTATAACTCCAGAATAGATTAACCGAATAACATGAAACTTGAACATAACCGGTGAAATGAGAGATCTGCGTACCCCTTTAGAGCGTACTGGCGTGATGTTATGTTATGAAATGGTATAAACCACAAACAGACATGCGATTGCAGCAATCCCGAGAGTTTTGCCGTTATTTATTGAAGAGTTCTGTTGTGTATCTCCGAAGTTCTTCATCAGACCTTCACCAAATTAAAATGGGACCAATTTCGAAACATCCTCTTTCAAACAAAAATTTTCAAAATCGCTCCACAATTGACGGAGATATCGGTGAACATACACCAAAAAAAAAAAAAAAAAAAAAAAACATACTAGAAGTCGAACATAGAACCTCCTCCTTTTTGGTAAGTCGGTTAAAAATAAGTCTTCAGGGCGTTGTCTAATTAAATAAATGCAAAAACTGATCGCGTTTCCTTGGAATGTTCTCGGTAGTTTAATGGTACCTATATTCAACATGGTAGTTTCCGTTATATTGTGACGATGACTCATTTTGGCAAAAACACTTGAAAGATAGATGCACAATCAGGTTGAAACTTTAAATTTATGTTTTAAAACCCTGATTATAAATTAGTAAATTACTTGCAATATTTACGGGGACTTTAAAATATATTAGCTAATTAGATAACGCAAGAAAGATTTACATACTTAACATATATATTTACTTACAGTACATGCCTAAAGAGCAGTGGTGGCCCAGTGGTATCGGCCGCGACTTACAAGTTGTAGGTCGTAGGTTCGAGCCCAGGCAGGCGCTTTACTTTGTGTAAATTATTTCTTCACCACTGCTCTCAAAACGGTGAAGGAAAACATCGTGAGGAAACCGACATGTCCTAGAACCAAAAAATTCGAAGACTTGTGTCATCCACCAACCCGCACTGGGCCCGCGTGGTGGATTACGGCCCATTCCCTCTCACATAGAGGAGGCCTGTGTCCCAGCAGTGGGAACATTAATAGGCTGATGATGTGACATGCCTAAAAGACTGAAATATACGTATTACACCATTAGTAATCCCAATTACTAAGGGCAGTGGTGGTAGTCCAGTGGTAACGGCCTCGAGTAACGTGTCGTAGGTCGTGAGTTTGAACCCAGGCAGGCGCTTCACCATGTTTAACCTATTTTGCACTGCTATTAAAACGGTGAAGGAAAACATCGTGAGGAAACCGTCATGTCCTAGAACCAAAAATTCGAAGACATGTGACATCCACCAACTTGCACTGAGCCTGCGTGGTGGATTAAGGTCCATTACCCTTCTCACGGAGAGGATGCCTGTATCCCAGCAGTGGGAACATTATAAGGCTGAAGATCAATTACTAATGGTATACCTACCTTTATTTCAGTGCCAAACGGGGCTACTAAGAAACACTATACCAAAGTACTAAATATGCAGCTAGATATAAAGGCCACATCCATTATCTTAATCAACCTTTATTCAATTATCTAGACAAGGCAGCAGACCCTACCACTACATTTTGCAGAGAGTACAACATGAATTAAAAATGGTCGGCTTCACTTACAATAATGTACTTTTCGCCAACCTATAGTAATACAATTGAACCAGCGTGGAGTCCCCGGAGCGTAGCCTTAGCGTACCCGTAGCGTATTCATTCCGAATGCAAATGTTTGTACTTGTATCAGTATACGTTCCCGTTCCACTTGGTCGAGTCTTCACACTGATTACTATGATGCGAGAACAAGGAACTGTGTGGGTTTGTGTACGGCTTTTGTACACTACTTACGGGTTTGAATGCTCAGATTTGGAGATTTATGAAGCGTGCACTGTAGGTTTCTCTGGTAAAATAACAAGGTGTATTTTATCTCAGAATTGCTTCCTTTAGGGATAAGATATTCAGCAGAACACGATCGTGTTTAATATTAGAACCTAAGTTTACGTACCTATAAATTCAGTGGATTTACTACATGAAAAATTACCTACGTGTAATAAGGCCTGCGTGATATATCTACGAGATATAATCTATATACCAATATCATAAAGAGAAAAGATTTTTTTGTTTGTTTATTTGTACCGAATAGGCTCCGAAACTACTGGACCGATTTAAAAAATTTTTTCATCAATAGAAAGTTACATTATTCCTGAGTGACCTAGGCTATTGTTTAATCCCGAAAACGGGTCCTGTGGGGTGGCCCACGGGAGCGAAGCCGCAGGGAACAGCTAGTATCTGATAAAGCTAACCATCAATAACAAAAAATTCTGTTTTTTTTTTCCAAAGGAGGCTAAACTCAATCTCAAATAGTCTTTGAAGTCGGTTGCAGATATGAAGAACAGCGCACATCGGAGAAAACTAAGATGGATAAACATTACCTAATGGAAGTACGCTCCATTTCCTTTGCAACTATGTACTAAGATAAACAAAACCATAACCGTACTGCATGGAGTTAAAATAATATACGATTTCAAACATACGTACACAAATAAATCCATAAAATATTTGCTGAATAGACTGGCTAAATTTAAAGGCTGTGAACAATTGAATTGAACTGTTAAATTATTCCATCTTGCGATCGTATTGGTTTACAGTTTATTTCGTGATCACTTCACTTATGTTTTTACGGTGTAATTTTTACAGTATAGTATCCACAGTTTTGTCTCCATCCAACGATGAAGAAACACCCTTTGAAAACTTATTTAATTTTGAACAGCTCCCACAGTTTTGCAGAAAACAGGGGATAAACTCTAAGATTCATTAAGGTGGGGTTCCAACATCACGCTTGCTGAAGAAGTAATGTATGAATAAGCTTTGACCCAAATGTGCCAGGTTCAACTCGAATGGCTCTGAAAGCCAGCCAATCATTTCACTTTCAAGGATACGCCAAATTGTTGGAAATTATTCTCGCAGTGACATCCAATGCGGCAGTTTTAATACCTTGTTGACAAATAAATATCCAGGTCACCAAATAATGAATTACTGTATGGCTGGTTGTTCTTTATTTGACATAATGAGCTGCACGGTTATTGACAAATGCGTGCTCTGACTGGACAGGTCCACTCAATCTGGCTGGTTCTTGCCTCAAAAGACCATTTCAGAAATCAATCTGCATGGTCTTCACATGATCTGATGGTTTCAAAATCATTCTCAATAGTTATTATTTTTGGTAACCATCACGTGTTCTTTTTTATTGCTAGTAGAACGGCAGTAGGTATATACCTACTCTAATTGAGCATTGCATCTCTGAGATTGAGTGTCCGAAACAATATGCAATTATGATTTCATTAAGTTTCAGACAAAATATAACATAAAAAAACTTAATAAAAAAAATAAAAAAACCCGACTGCTTCAAAAGCGAACTAAAAAGTCGTAACAAGGAAAAAATCATGCCGTGCAGGCGGAGGATACACCAGATTTTGGTCAGCCAGCCCGCGAATATGTATCCTCCGACTGCACAGCATGATTTTTTCCTTGTTAAGTTTTTTTATTTATAACTTTTAAGTTAGTTTTTTTCGAATTAGATACATTTAAACATATAAGTGTTATATATTTTTGAAATCACCTCTTAAAACCCTTTATTTTGATACCCCACACGATGGGTTTGGAAAAAAAAATAGGCCCCCACAATAAGGCACCCAAAATCCCCCGTTTTTCTATTATCCAATTTTAATGTAGCCACACACTCGCAGGGTTAAGACGCATCGATTGACGTATGAATCATCAAAATCGGCCAACGCGTTTGTTCTCTGAAACGCCATATAGGAACAAACATACATAGACTGATAAACACATTACCCTCCTTCGGCAGTCGGGTAAAAATCAAGATAAAATCGGAGAAACATCCAGGAACTGCGTAAAAAACTTGTATAGGTACAATTAGACCTGACAACTAGATCACACGTACCTATTATTTAAATAAAAACATAACAGACATGCATTCTGTACGGTTATTTTGTTTAACCTAACAAGGACTTCATTTGTACAAGCAAATGGTAATTGTTGTCATCAACCGTTCCATTCTGGTTGAATGTAACTAATACATACGAGTACTTTAACTATGTTAATGATTCTGAGAAATCTTTAACTTCTAAGAAGACATTGCGTTTTACTTAGTTCATCATCATTATCTTGCTCTTTTCTGATTTATTTGGGGTGGGAGCAGTTGCATACTGCTCTAAATCATCTTGTTAATAGTCCTTTCTGTCAAATCCTCATACTTCTTACTAATATTATAAATGCGAAAATTTGGATGTATGGATGTATGTTTCATACTGAATCACAGACAGAACGGCTGGACGTATATGGATGCAATTTGGCATAGACGTAGGTTATTGTCTGGAATAGCACACAGGCTACTTTTTATCTTAGGACAATGTTCAGTTCCCGTGGAACAACTTTTGACTTTCACGCGGGTGAAGCCGCAAGCAGAAGCTAGTCCTTTATATAATCCATACATCGTTTCTTTCAAACCTTATACTATGGCCAATAAATAGTTTCCTATAAAACAAGGCCCAGATAAGTATTCTATTGTGTCTTTCTTTACAGACTTTTCAAATACACATCCAGGCTTAGATTAACACTCTCTCTGTCGGCCAGCCTATCTTTTATTTTGATGATAAGCAAGCAAGCACCATCGTCAGACATATGAGAGATACGCAGACAATCCATTACAAAAAAATCTTCTGTAATGAAAAATTTCTTATTTACTTAAACACTTAGCAGACCGTCCGAACTGAGCAGAAATCAAAGTTTGTCGTATCCATTAGCGTCATTATTACTATTAACAGGCTTTCATTCTATTTTTAAGCCTATTGTGGACTCCTAATAATATTTATCTATATTCCGATACTTACTTCTATACTATATATAATATTATAAAGAAGAAAGATTTGTATTTTTGTATGTAACGAATAAACTTAAAAACCACTGGACCGATTTCAAAAAATCTTTCATCGTTGGGAAGCTATACTATCCCCGGGTGACATAGGCTACTTTTTATCTCTATATTCCCACGGAAACGGGAACTAGGCGGGTGAAACCGCGAGGCGTCCGCTAGTATTCAACAAAGTAGTACGAAACTAAACCACAGTCCATAATTTAGTACCGCCACACTTCGTCTTCGGAAAATCTTATATTTATGACCAGCAGTGCTATGAAAAGTGAAGCAATATGCGTTTAGTGAGGCGTGACGTCATAAACCCAGTTCAGGATGCATGAAATAAAATTAGTTGTAATGAAGCGTACGAGTGCTCGTAACTTATTTCGGTCAGTGAATACATGGTGTTAGCAACTGTTTTACTGAGCAGTTTTGAAATATTTTGTATTTCAACGAATCTTGAGGCCGTTACGCTGAAAGCCTCTTTATAAGCATTTACGATAATGTAACAAAATAGGTAGATACTGCTTATTTAGGGTTCTGTTCAGGACTCCGCTGTCCGTCTGTATGTATGTCTGTCATTCTGTCTGTATGTCTGTCTGTATGTCTATCCGTCTGTCTGTCTGCCTGTCTGTATGTCTGTCTATCTGTCCGTCTATCACCAGGCTGTATCTCATGAACCGTGATAGGCAGTTGAAATTTTCACAGATGATGTATTTCTTTTGTCGCTATAACAACAAATACTAAAAACAGAATAAAATCAATATTTATGTAGGGCTCCCATACAACAAACGTGATTTTACTGCCGTTTTTTGCTATAATGGTACGAAACCCTTCGTGCGCGAATGCTACTCGTACTTGGCCGGTTTTTTTTCCTTTCTCCATACCAGTACGTTTTTGACCTCAATCTTACCTGATCGTAAACGGTGGATACGGCTCACGAAAGAACGAGCAAGCTTTGAAGGCTGAAGGATTTATCGGTGATAGAGAACACAGATGCTAGATACTGCCTTTTCTATAGTACTGTGCACCATGTTTGTCAAGCCAAGGAGAAAAGATTAGCCAGTCAGCAACGTTAATAGTGTAGCTGACTGTCCAGAATGCACGAACATTGCCAATTGATATAGCCAGTCGGTGGAGTTTCTTGTCCGTTCCTCTTCATAACAATCTACTTTTGTGATTTTAAAGTAGTATCTATTAATTATTATTTTTAACCGACTTCCCAAAAATTGTATTTATGTTCGGGCACAACTCCGTCATATATAGACAGACGGATTTGCAAAATTCTTATATTTTGAAAGGGTACTCTCGAGATGGTCCATTGTCACCAAATAAGAATCTGATGGTGGGATCCCATGGAAATCGAGGAAACTTCTCAAATACTATAGGCAGACGTATAGCTATTTTAGTATTTTAATAGCACTCAGTAAGTATCATTTGGTGAAGTGGAACTGATGAAGAACACCACAGATGGCCAATGGAACTCTTTAAGTATGTCATGGTTACAAGATATCTCGAACAGAACAGGAACTATGATGAAGCAAATACATTAGAAATAAATGGTACTGATGAAAATTTCCTCTTTATAATATTCGTATAGATAAATAAAATTACATACAGCCCATCTTTCTAAAAAAATTGCTAGGTCACGTTTATGTTTTCATAAATGAATAAGGAACTTGATCCACTGTTGGCGAGATAATATTTACCTCATCAGTACGAGTATTATCTCAAAATAATGTAGCATCATTTGTGTTGTGCCACAATCCTGTTTTGTTTAGTAATACTCTTTTATGGAGCATTAAAAACACGTTTTTAATGACCTGCAGGTAGAAAACCGGTGTTATATAAATTATGCTGGAAAATTACAAGCGAAATGGAAGCTTGTATATTTCTTTGTTTTTCCATGAAGCAATTACTAATTCGGCAATAGTGTCTTATTGCCGATTTTTATTGGGTATTTGGAGGTAAAAATAAGAATCAGTCAAAGCCTACTTTAAAGACGATATTTAACAGGTTTTAAAACAAAAAAGAATTGACAAATACTCAATTTCAAATTCTTAAGTCAGAGACCGGTCATTAGTTTCTGTTGGAGAGCTTTTACGGGTTTGACAGATTGCTAGGTAACGTCAACATAAATACATACATATTTCATTTTCGAGAAAATTACATTTGCTTATAGTCATTTATTCTCATAGTTCATTCTAAGCTGAACTCAGCCATCCAGTAAATTATCAGAAAGGCATGATCCAGATTGGCTCAAAGCGGTCTTTTATATTCCTTGATGTACAATCAGACGGGCCTTGGAAAAGGTATGACGCTTTCTGAAAGATTTATATGAGAAAAACGGCACAAAGAGAACAATTGACAAAGAATCAGTTCATGCAGGTAGTTGTAGTATCCTAAGTATAATAGACAGATTTTGTGTCAAAAGAGTTAATGAATAATTTTAGTGTTGATATAAAACAAAATATTTTCAAAAAAAAAATTAATTGAATTAAAAATACGAAATGTAATTCATAATAATTCATAATTTATTTATTTTCAGACACAGTAGTCCATAATGTAACATTCATAAACATTACATAAACATAATTGATCCATTCGAAATCAAAATAAGATGTCATTCATTAACATTAAAATAGAGAAAAAATACTCAATACATATCTAATGAGCCCAAACATGAAGGTACTATCTTTTTTTGGTTTTAAGAGTTGCCATGATGAGACCAGCTTCATAATACTTATTTAAATGTTTCCAAAGTTACACAAGAACGCCAATTTTCAGCTTAATCGGATGGTAAGTAGTGTTTGAAAAAAAACGATTACTGGTTGCTGGACAACACCATGCGAGAGCAAGATAATAAAGCTTGTAAAATAGTATATTATGCAACTAGTGAATAAAGGACGGATTTAAAGCGAGGGCCATAGATGAATCACGAGCAAGTGAAGGATTCTAACAACTGAATCACGGACGTAGGGAGTGATTCATGATGATTGAATCACGAGTGTAGCGAGTGATACAAGTGTTAGAATCCTGAGCGACGCGAGTGTTTCATGGCCTTCGATCGATATATATCCGTTTTAATCAAAATAGTGATTTAAAGTGCTTTTTATTCACAGTTTTCTTTCAGTGAATAAAATAAGCTTTTTTTAGAAGGGAAATGGTATAAATATATTTTTCTTCTTCCTAGTGACTCTTTTGACAGAGTTATCACTATCATTATGTAAGGATTTCAGATGTGATTCAATCACGAGAATTCGCCACTGCTGAGACCAAAATCCTGGTGGACTTGTATACAGGAATGCCCAATGCAGATAAAATTTGGCCGGTCAATCGCATGGATGACCTTCCTCTCCCTCTGTTGCCCTACACTTACCATACTTAGAATATCTACATACGTATGCAAAATAAAATTTAAAAATACGTCCTCTGCACTCGCTTCGTTATTTATCCTGCATTGTGCAATTTTTCCACTATTTTACTCTCTAGATTAGAGGTTTATTCCGTTGGCAGCCCGCTGGGATTAGTCTGCTCCACCTCTAAGCTACATAAAACTCAGCATTATTTGGTAAATAAGGGCTGCACAAAAAGTATTGCATATTATTCACAGCATTCACTGATTCCACATTTTCTTTCACACATTTGGTTTGCTAAAGTGGAGCAATATGGGGCAATAATGCCATCTTATTACGCTCCAGATGTAATAAAGATGCAAATTTTGAGGGCATAAGCAATGACCAGTGCAGTGGTGGCCCAGTGGTATCGGCCGCGACTTACAAGTTGTAGGTCGTGGGTTCGAGCCCGGGCAGGCGCTTTACTTTGTGTAAATTATTTCTTCACCACTGCTCTCACAACGGTGAAGGAAAACATCGTGAGGAAACCGGCATGTCCTAGAACCAAAAATTCGAAGACATGTGACATCCACCAACCCGTGTATTAGGGGCCATTCCCTCTCACAGAGAGGAGGCCTGTGTCCCAGCAGTGGGATCATTAATAGGCTGATGATGTAAGCAATGCCCTGGTTTACATGGTTCCAATTTATAACTAACATTGAGTTAACAAAATTTGTAGCAGCAGGCAATAAACTGTTCAACACAGCTTTTTAATTTGTATACTGCTCAGTTTGGTCGTTGTTTTCCTCGTCAACAAGATTTCCTGCAGAAAATATACTGGAAATAACTTATAAATGTGAGAATTCTTGATTTGGCCAATTTTGCCGATGCTACCGATAACTGCGACGCGCGACGACGTGACGTGAGGACTGCAAAAACTAGGACTTTTGCAGACGGTACACGAGAAATAGATTTCATTGGTATTTCAAACGCAGCGTAGGTTGGAGATACAGAGGTGCACCGCAAACCTCAAGCGTTTATTGACATGAAAGAAGTCGCTTTCATATGAAATTGTATGTTTGTATATGTATTTTGAAATGATTGGTGGTTTATTATCCATAACATAACTATATGTGAACGTCTAGCAGATGTTTGTGATGCCAGAGCTGATGAAAATGACATTAATATTTGGAACAGATAACATAGTCCAAAAGTTCCCTAACCATCTTATTTTGCAATCTCAAAGTATTTTTAGGTTACAAAAATGAGCTCAATTCTTATGGCCCTCTCAATACTTCTGAGGCAATGAAGCAAAGATATTCGATTTATATATTGCTTCTTCTCCTATAATAAGGAACCCGAACCGACTAGATTTAATTTGCATACAGTGTTTGAGATTTTTCATTATGCTAATATAAAGGAAATGTAATATTTTCTCGTGTGATGTGATCGTGAGAGCTAAAAGAATTGGGATTAAGCAGGTGTCAGATTGAAGGCGGGTGAAACCGGGAGCGATTGTGGTGGGAGACCTGAAATTTATATGAGACCCGAAAATAATCTTTACAATATAAGTTTTTAAACTGTCATGATCACTAACACTAACATTAACATTCGAAACTTGATATTTACCATGTTTTACTGTTTGTTGCGAGTTTCCGATATTATAACAACATAACATGTTATAACATGGTAAATATTCCGTTTCGAATGTATCTTTTAGCATACATGTATAAGTGGGTTGGTCGAACATTGCTACAACCGTTGCTCTAATATCTTATTTTAATTTTAATCTGAACCACCCGCCATCTACATACTATGACGTAGATACTTCTGAGAAAATAAATGAATATCAACATTTTAGAAAGAGTAAAATAAGAGAACATCAATAAATATTTTTCACCGCCTCCGCTTTTTCTGTGACACAAGCTTTACAGATGATTTCGAGACTGAGTGATACTGCAGGCTGGTTGAGTCGGCAGCCGTTGAGTTGTTGTAAAAGAACGCCGCGCCGCTCCTTTGTCTCGCCTTTGAGGTTCCGAAGAGAAAACCACTGATCAGATTTTGTAGCATATTTTCGTTGCTTCCTATTGTTTTGCTGGTATTTTTGTCGAGCAATAAGGACTGCTTATCATCTCTTTCCTGTTAGTTCTACGCACTGGATTTAACCTACCTGTGAATTCTTTGGTTTCTGACATCAACTTTCCTGTAATTCTAATTAGTTTAGTGCATTATATTAATACAGGAATTCCTACAGCTAAAAATATAATTTACAAATACCTATTAAAGAAATAGGTATTTGTAAATTATAATTCTACGAAATCACTATTTATTATAGAAACGTAGAATCTCAAATACGAGTATGTATTAAAGGCCATGCGTGTAAGTTTGCATAGAGGAACGTTCTAAAAATTGTTCAGCACATAGTGTGTTACGTCACAAATTCGGTCAATACACAATACCCGCCTACTAACTTCTAGGTATTTACTTATTTCTTTAGTGACACAAATACATTTAAACTCGTGGCTATAATAACAGTCAAACGGGACGATCTTCAAGGTTAAGCAGCGCTTACCGGGGTTGGTCCGTGGCTTTTTGACAGAACGGAAGGACGGAACCCAAAAGACAGAAAGTCTGACTCTGGTATTGCCAAGGGAACCTTTTCCTTTTTATTGTATTCCAGTTTTTGGGTTTTACCCAAGAAGTGGGTCGTGCAGGTCAGATAAAAAATCGTTCTATGTAAGATACTGGTACTTAGCTGCCGGGTAGACTGGAAGCTACGAACCTGAACATCTTTGGGAAAAGGCTAGATAGATCGATATGTGTGGTAAAGAGCAGTGTTGGCCCAGTAGGTTCGAACCCAGGCAGGCTCTTTACTTTGTGTAAAGTATTTCATCATCACTGCTCTCAAAACGGTGAAGGCAAACATCACATTAAGGAAACCGGGATGTCGTAGAACCAAAAATTTTAAGACATGTGAAATCCACCAAACCGCACTGGACCCGCGTGGTGGATTACGGCCCATTCCCTTGCACAGAGAGGAGGGCTGTGTCCCAGCAGTGGGAACATTAAAAGACTGATGATGATGATGATGATGATGATCGATATAAATACATCGGTAACAAGCGAGGATATCCAGGCATTACTTTTTAATAATTGTTAAATAAAATATATATAATTATATTTAAAATATAAAATACATAACATATACTTCTAATTATAAAAAAGTATAAAATGTCTTATTAGGGTAGCTATTGACTCTTACGAAAACCTGACGGTCCCGTCTTTAGACTCCTTCAAGAAAATCGTAAAATGTAAATAAAAACCATAAAACTTCGGGAAATTGAAAGGAACCCTCGTTGTTTACGAACAACACATAATAAGTATCGGCTTTTGTTCGAGGCTTTACCTCTTAGGTCTTGAAATAAAAAAATATGTTTAGTAGGAACATGAGATTGACCTTTCCTGAAAACAAAAATTAATATTAGTATTTTTTTCACAATCAATCAAGAAAAAGCTTCAAAATTGTTTTCTAGTAGAGAAGTATCAGATTTTGTTTTATTTTTAATAATAATTTTACAGTACTTATTAAAAAAACAGGTTGCGTTAGATCTGCAGAATGTTGGATATGCTATTAGAAAATATATTTTTTTACTTCCTTCGAACTTTTTGTGGAGATTGGCAGTAAAACTATACATATATACAGTCTTTCTTTTGTATAATGGGTGGCCAAGAAAGGAGTAAATACTTCTTTGATAAATTAATTCAAACGTCTAAGTTTATGGAAATAAACTTATGCATGACATGATAACATTTTATAATGTACCAGGCCCCTCAGAAAGTATTGCGAAAAAAAGTTTTTATATATGGGAGACTGGCCAGTTATAATGTTTTTCGAAAATATGATTATTTATAAGTAAAAATAAGTAAGTTCCAATTTCAAAATTTCCCTCCACATTTTTTGCGAGTTAATTCAAAGTATTGTGTCTCACTGAAATATGGATCTGCGCCGGGAACATTTTAGAGCTATGATTTTATACGATTTCAAGTGTCGCCTGAAACCGGATGAATCGTACGATAGACTTCAAATGGCATTCATGGATGAAGGCCCTTCCAAGGCAACCGTGTATCGTTGGTATAACGAATTCAAGCGCGGTCGACCAACTTTGGGGGATGACGAAAGAAGCGGTCGCCCTTTGACGGCTGTTACCGAAGAAAACGTGCTAGCAGTGAAAAATTTAATCCAAGACAATAGGCGAATTACATATCAGGAGATTCAACACATATTGAAGATTGGATCGGGAAGCGTTCACGAGATTCTACACAGCCATCTTCGCGTGAGGAGGATAGTATCACGCTGGGTGCCGCACAACCTCACCGATGCTCAGAAGCAGGCCCGGGTGGAATGGTGCCGTGATATGCTTAACAAATTTGAAGCAGGCTCGTCTCGGCGTGTTTACGACATCGTTACAGGTGATGAGTCCTGGATTTATCAATACGACCCAGAAACCAAGCGCCAGTCGACTGTTTGGGTGTTTCAAAATGAGCCAACGCCTACCAAAGTGAAGCGATCTAGAAGCGGGGGTAAGATTTTGATCGCTAGCTTTTTTAATTTGACTGGCCACTTGGTATCAATTCCCTTACGGGATCAAAGAAGCATTAATGCCGAATGGTATACTACCAAATGTTTGCCAGAAGTTTTCTCTGTTATAAGCAACAAGCGACCAAACACAGGGCTCCGCGGGCTACTGCTCCACCACGACAATGCACCTGCGCACACCGCACTCAAAACGAGGGACTTCCTGGACAGCACGCCAGTCAAACTCCTGGGTCACCCTCCTTACAGCCCTGATCTAGCACCGTGTGACTTCTTTTTATTCCCAAAAATAAAAAATCAGCTCAAAGGGATACAATTTTCGTCGCCGGAAGATGCGCTGGCTGCGTTCGAGCAGGCTGTAAACAAGGTGTCTGCGGCGGACTGGAAAAAGTGTTTTGAAAACTGGTTTAGGCGCATGAATCTTTGTATAGAGGCTGGTGGAAAGTACTTTGAAAAGATTTAATAAAAATATATGTACGTATAGAACAATTTTTTTTTGTTTCGCAAAACTTTCTGAGTGTCCCACGTATTTATAGCCTGTCGGAAAGGTGTAAACCGAGTTGATTGTACAACACTCATTGGCAGGCAAGTACTTACTTAGTGAAAACTGTTTTGTCACACAACTCAGAAGGGTGTATGAAAGTATTTTCAGGGCAACGTCTAATTCTAGAGCCAAAAATTCCTACGTCCAAGCTGTGGGAAAATTATAGGCTGATTTATTTTATTTTTTATTCATTTAGGATAACAAACGGTTACACATTAGAGTAATAAAATAAAATTAGAACAACTGAGCGTGACAAATATACAACCAATGACATTTTTCACAGAATACAAAACCATTTTACAAAACAAATGCGACGTGCACTTACAATTCGTATCTTATTTACATTATTGAATCTTTCAGATAAAACTAAATAGGCATGCATAAAAAGAAAGAAAATTGAGAAATGATATAAAAATAAATTAAATCAAATTATTATTATGTTATTATAATTATTAAATTATTATACAAAATCAATAACAGAAATCCACGAATTACAATTCATATAAAAATCAGGAAGGACCTATAAAAAAAGATGATTTCTATAATACTCACAACGGATCTTTGTGTCTCTGAATTGGCTGCAAGAGGCTGCGCACTAGCTATTTTTGTGTCAATAGTGAAAGTGAAAATAGCATTGTATAACTGTCTCTTTCACTCGCATACGTTTTTCGCATCATCCTATCTCGCTTACTCTATGCAGTTAATCTGTTTCGTGCGCAATAGTTGACAGAGCCAACTTCAGAGACACAAAGATCCGCTGTGAATATTATACTTGTTAAGGTTATTTAGATACAGCCCCATCCTAGCTGTAAACGTCTTTTTATGCAGACCTATTAACACATATTTCAACTTTATTATACACAATAAAGATCCCAACCCACTACGTCAGATAAATTGCACTGTCTCCATTCAACTGTCATATTATTGATCCGAGTTTGATTGCTATGATGCCAGGCAGTAATGTAGGGAGGAGTCGACAATTGAAGAAAACTGGGATACGGGCTCTGAACACGCCTTTTTATGAAGTGTTGGCGTTTCAAAGAGTTACTGTTATTGTCAGAATAGTGAAGAAGATTGATAAGCGTAGACAAGAAATTGGCAAGCGTAGACTATTTTTCATTTGTGTTTGAAACAAATCAAAAGATGGACAGTACAAAGCATTTGTCACAGGATTTGAATGACAATGTTTAGAAATATCTTATTTGAATAAGAACACGTGTAACTAACCAGCTTCTGATTTAAATATTGGCCTTGATTATATGACAAACTTAAAGCAAACAATATTTTTCAAATAGTAATATTGAAATAAAAAGGAAACCGAAGACCAAACTTTCCCCTCATAGTTTGCGTACAAAAACATACCCAATTTTTACTTACTAAGCAATTTCAGAATACTTGATCAATAAAAAAAGCGCAATAAAAGCCAGGCCTTAGGCGGTATCGACGTGGACTGCACGGCGCGCCGCTTTGCCCATAAAAATCAAAATTATTTGATAAAATTGAGTGCACTGTGGCTCTGTGGTTCTGTGGGGGACGGGCAATATTGCCTGCAGGTAGGTTTGAAACATCCTCGCAACAAGGCCACATTTTACAATTGTCTTTTCTAGTGGTACATGACATATATGGGTAGCTTGTTTTTCATTGTTTTTTTTTGCGAGTTTATTTTTGCGTCGATTCTGAGGGTACAGCAAAACAATACTTTCATCAACCAATTTGCAATGGTTTGTTTTTTATTAAATAACCATCGTAACAGCTGGACAGTATTAAGGCGTATATATTCCCCAATGTTAACGCAGTACTGGCCGTGTGCCCGCTCGGAGATTATCAATATTGGACCTCCTTTTGGACAGTTTTTTTTTGCAAATTATTTTTTGATTTACATATGCTATTTCAGTTAAAAATAATTTCTAGCTACCAATTTTTCAGTGTAAAAATATTTTTAAACATCCAAGTCGTTTTGGAGGTGTATCCAAAAGTAGCGAAAAATATCGTGTTGTTAATAAAAAAAAATAAGCAAATCTATTAGTTACAAGAGAAAACCAAACACCACACAACCATTTCACAAGTAATGTAGGTACATCATCATCATTATCACCCTATTAATGTTCCCACTCCTGGGACACAGGCCTCCTCTCTGTGAGAAGGAATGGGCCGTAATCCACCACGCGGGCCCAGTGCGGGTTGGTGGATGTCACATATCTTCGAATTTCTGTTTCATTCCGGTTTCCTGACGATGTTTTTTTTCACAGTTTTGAGAGCACTGGTGATGAAATAATTGACACAAAGTAAAGCGCCTGCCTGGGTTCGAACCCACGATCTACAACTTGTAAGTCGTAGCCGATACCACTGGACCACCACTGCTCTAGTAATGTACATGAATTTATAGTATTTTATTTTTTTAAACCTATCCTTTAATAAGGAGAATGAGAAAGTAACCTTTTTACGGCACTAAAGCGGTGGAAGGCCCTTAAGGAAATAAGACAAATATATATACTTGCAAAGTTTATTTTGTTTAGATTTTGACGATATGAATAGGATGCGAACCTGCATTTTAAGTAACATACAGTGCGTATGCGCGGCTTTGATTTAGAGAAGTTATCTTTTTTCAGTGAAAAAATATACATATTCCGTAAAAACTAGAAAGTTACTGGTGAAGAATTTATAAAAACCGTTCAAAGAAAAACGTTAAATAGATTTGTATACAACCAATACCCCCACTTTTTGTGATACACTCAAAATTCACGAACAACTCCGAGTAAAAGTTACGAATTTAACGACGGGTCGTTTTTTCCGAAAGACGAATGGTAGATCGTGACAAGTTTTGTTTTCTAAATAAGGGGTCTGTTAAAGTTTGTGTGGGGCGAGGTACCAGGCTACCAGCAGCATCGGCTCCCGGTCGTTACGTCATGCCCGGTCGATACGGCGCACCCTGCGGCCACCCGAACAAACGTTCCACAACGATTCGCCAACTTTTAATACTTTTTACATGCCTCTTTGTTATCAACATTTTTCCTTTATTATCTTGTAAATACAGTCGAGAAATGTATTGAAAAGTGACCCAAGGGCCAAGACCCTCCATAGTTGCCCTTCTGTTTGTGTTCGCAACTTCGAAAGCGTATCCCGTGATGCCTTACTGTTCTTGACTCAATCCGTTTCTTTTCTTTTCAGGTAAGTTTGTTTCCTGTTTGCTGACTTCGTTAGTGCTTAAGGAAACGAGAAGCTGTTAACAGACGGAGGAATTTGGCACCCTTCTGAAACAAAAGGTACTTAAGAACTTGGTTTAGGCATTTTCACACGTTGATGGTGAAAATTAAACAAAGTGAAAAGTTTTGCTGAAAATTGAACAGCTGATTCACGTCGGGTTTCGTTCGCAAAATTATTTTTTATACCAAATTGTAAGCATTTTCTTTGATATTTCGTTTAATACAATGGAATATCCATGTCATAATTATTATATTAATGAGAAAAACCGCTGTCTGTTTTAAAATCACGTTTATGATTTATATTCGTTGCTATAAAATACTCCAGTTTAAACAAAGAGTTGAAAAAGCACGCGTTGCTGATTTTAAATACTTTGAACGTGTATTTAATAAAATTAATATACCTACCCATGGCATGACCCAGTATTTACGTTTACGTCACATGCAAAAAGCACAAAAAATACGATGGCAGCGATAATAAAAAAAAAAATGTACTTTTACTGCAATGCAACAGAAGGTCACAATCAATATTGAATATTAAATGTTTACATTGCAGAGTTTACTTACAAGTACGGAGAGTAAAACTTTCAAAATATTAAGAGCTGCTTAACAAGAACATTCGCATGCAATAAAGCGATTTTTAGACAGTCTAAATTATAACCTTAGCGATCTTCGTGATGGCTCGGCGCGATTCAATTTATATCACACCAATAAGTGATTTTTTAACCGACTTACAAAAAGGAGGAGTTTTTAAATTCGGATGTTTTTTTTTTTTTTTTTCGGCCATTACTGCGTCATAAATAAAGGGATTTGCAATATTCTTTTTTTGTTCGGAAGAAGATTATTCCGAAACGGTCCCATTTAAATTTGGTAAAGATCTGATGAAGAACTTCGGAGATATACAACAGAACCCTTCAATAAATGACAGCAAATATCTCGTGTTTGCTACAATCGCATGTCTGTTTATTTTTTACACCATTTGTAAGATACCACATCACGCCACTATGCTCTAAAAGGGTACGCAGATTTGTACAGTTCACCAAGGTACACTCTCATTCCACCGGTTATGTTCAAGTTACATAAATTCGGGTAATCTATTGTGGGCATTTTAGGCACCTTACTATAGAGCTTTTCCATTAGCACTAAAAATTGACAAATAAAAAAGTTTTTACAAAAAAATACAACTTCCAAAAAATAAAAACACTACAAAGTGTAAAATAAATTCAGTTTCGGAAAGCGGTGTCAAAAAACCAAAAAACGAAAACAGGAACACCGACTTCCGACAAAGAAGTTTTTTTTTTGGACCTGGGTTGTCTATTTTACTAAGCAAAATTACAAATACGTTCACTTGGACGCAATTCGACCGATCTGCACTTTAAATTTTCTTTATTGATTTTTAATACGTGCGCAATCTCGCCTAAAGACTCAATAATTACGTCCGACCAACAGGAAGGTCCCTTGTGTGTCGCACACAATCCTGAATACCGATTGCATATTTCATAATAACGTACCACATTTATTTTACTAAGACGAACGTACGTAAGCAAGCAATTTGCCGAACATACGTTTCGGGGTCCCATCTGCTGTCAGGTGTTTCAATTGCGTAGAGAACACATTTTAACTCGAGGGCTCAGCTTGGATCTTAGCTAGACACAAACGGCATGTTTATGTCTTGATATTAATCAAAGCAGACATTCGTTGGCGGCGACAAGAAATATATTACTCAGCCTTTGCGCAGACTAGAGCAAGACTGCCTTTACTCAGACTATAGTGCCCGTTTTCACGAACACAATGAAGTATCTAAATAATAATGGACTATTGGGTTTTCAACTTACGGTGCTAAGCCGAACGTTGAAAATCCAACTGTGCGCTTTTATTTATAATAGGTATCGCCTAGTGTCAGTAAATACGGACATAATTATCACACTGTAGAAACAAGGGTGCCGTGAACTGCATAACCCCCCAAAAAACAGCTGATAAATTTAATTAATAATTAAATTTTAATTCTGATTTTTAAAATCAGAATTAAAATTATATTATATTATCGCGGCATGTACAAGCATGGCATGGCATGTAAAGTTCGATGATGTTTCTTGTACATGCCGCGATAACTTTGCATGAACGTTTACGAAAAATCAAACTAATTATCCCTATTAATTACTATGTTACTCATACACTATAACAACGAGTACCATTCGCAAGCATCAAGTTTTATTATTATTAAGTATTTTTATAACTGCTAAAGAATAATCTTCTCTTGTCACATTTAACTATTTTATTAAATCTACTGAAAATGCTGGTCTTCTTAGTCTGTTTTAAAATCGGTGCTAGACCAAGAACTTACCCAAATCAATAGTAAAGCTTAATTCGTATAGCTAAACCATGTAAACAAGTGGATGCCAAGCTTCTGCAGACTGTACTTCGGCGAGTGTGCTCAAGAGCTCCACGACCTCATCCCACCGGCCCCTTCTACCATCGGACATATAGACGCACTGCAAGTTACCATCCTCACCTACTATGCCACCAATTCGCAACAAGCGCTTCCAACCATCCTTTATAATGCGCAAAGCAAAAGAGTGGAACTCTCTGCCTGCGTCTGTGTTTCGGAACGCATACAACCCGAATCTCTTCAAATTTAGAATGAACAGCTTTCTTCTGGGTAAGCTTACTCTATCGTCGGCATTGTCTCTGTCACCTCTGACCTAGACTAGAGTCAAGAGCAAACCCGTAATAAAAAATAATAATAAAACGAAAAATTACTTTAGCTATATTAGGTAAGCTAAACTAACTTAGCTCAGCTCTCATTGTACAACGAAACTCTGGTGCGCGCACAGTCTAGACGAAACCTAAGTCATTTCGATTATAAAACTATGTTTCAATCTGACAATTTAATTATACAGAGTATTTACGCAGTTAATGCTTTTGCAGAGCTGAAAATTTGCCACAAGTTTTATAAGATGGCTCTTTCATGAGATAAGTTAAAGTGGGAAATTATTTTAAACTTGAAGATATTTTCCTCTTAGACTTTTTTATCTTACACATTATTCTTTGTTTTCAGGGTTTTATCAGAGGGGTCATTCTCGTATTTTAAAGGAACTTTCGCGTGTCAGTTCCAAACTGTCAAAAACATCTCTAATTTCTTTACATTTTGATAAGCTTATTACGGACTTCAAAAAAAAAAGGAGGAATTCGACACGTATGTATGTAATATTGTCGAAGTTGCACAATATTCACATAATTATGTTACTCAGTATGGGCTTCTTAACATGTGTGCCAAAGTGTACATATGTTTGTTTGTATGTATGTTTGTCCACATATTTCTCTGAAACTAATTATCGGCTCGTGATTATTCTTTTTTATTGGATTAAGTATCTCTCACCTTAAGAACAGTGCAAGTTTAATCAAAATTATTTCAGTATTATTTATGATATGGAACATACAACCGAACTCCTTAGCGACAAACAGCACGAATGTGTAAATTAAGTAATTATGGGTATTTTGTCACTCCTGTAGGTACTTTGCTCACTTTTTAGTGATAAGGTACTAAAACTAAACTATGTCAGTGTTTAAAACGATTAAAAAAACAAGAGGTACCAAAGACACCGACTTCCGAAACGAAAGTTATTTTAGCACTTTTTTGTGTTTTTTATGGATTATTTATTGTGAATAGTTTTTATGACTTACCAGTATTATCACCAACGTGATATTGCGACTGGAATGTGAAATTCGCCTTCTGATTAATATGTTAATTGTTGCAAAACCAACTTTATTAACTTTATAAACAAAAGTGTTTTGCGCAAAAGTTTTTATCAAAAGAACTGCTTTTACGTAACAGGAGTTAATTTGTTTTGTTACATAATTAGACAACAACAGAAAGCTATTTCGGTCAGTTCAAAACACTTCTCCACCCGTTCACAGCACTAAGCTCCGTTCACATGTCTCCTTTGGGAGTTTTTAAGTCCTAAAACGAGCTCGCTAAATCCGTGTAAACGCCACTCGCCTAATGAGTACTAAATTGGCTGTTTACACGATTAGAATCACAGATTAACATTGATATTAAATGCTGCTGGGTCACTTAATTACCTATTTTAGCGATGCAACTGATTTAAGCAACAAAATTAGCTACTAAAGACATGTAAATGAGCTTCAACAATTAAATTCTGTTGAAAGACTGAGCGTATAATGAGTGAACAAAGTTAAATTGGTTCAGACTGCCATCAGGCGGCGACTGGTCATCATAATCCAATTACTGTCACATCTTAGCGACTGAAATTTGAAAGCTGACGAAAAAAACAACATGACAAAAATCGTCAACCGTGTTTTTATTTACAAGAGAGCTCTCCTAAAGGTTTACTTATCATGAAAACATTGCGTGGTTATTATTTTTTGTATGGTTTCCGTAGCAGAATGGTTGGGCTTATCTCTTCCTGTTCGTTGGTGAAAGAGACGAGATTAATACCTAATTCGCTAGCAGAAACATCAAGTTGTATCATCGTTTGAGATTTTTTATCAGAAAACGTTATGCATATTAGTTATGGAGATAGGTTAAAATGCACAAAAACCTAAATAAAATCATATAAGCGAATTCTGGCAACTAATTTATGTAAAAGTTTATCACAACGGTCTGGCATTTTCAACACCTGCTCGTCGTTTTATTCTTACAGAAGCTTTTCAAACTTCTTAAGAGAACTTCAACCATTTCTTCGCTTGTCATTAATTTCGTTCGTTCCACACATTTTCTTGATCATTTTCAACATGTTAAGTTACAAGTTTATAACTAAACGTTTTTCTCCAACTACGGCAATGTCTTAAGGAAGCGTTATGTCTGTAGCATAATATGTATGTATCTATGTACCAGGCCCCTCAGAAAGTATTGCGAAAAAAAGTTTTTATATATGGGAGACTGGCCAGTTATAATGTTTTTCGAAAATATGATTATTTATAAGTAAAAATAAGTAAGTTCCAATTTCAAAATTTCCCTCTACATTTTTTGCGAGTTAATTCAAAGTATTGTGTCTCACTGAAATATGGATCTGCGCCGGGAACATTTTAGAGCTATGATTTTATACGATTTCAAGTGTCGCCTGAAACCGGATGAATCGTACGATAGACTTCAAATGGCATTCATGGATGAAGGCCCTTCCAAGGCAACCGTGTATCGTTGGTATAACGAATTCAAGCGCGGTCGACCAACTTTGGGGGATGACGAAAGAAGCGGTCGCCCTTTGACGGCTGTTACCGAAGAAAACGTGCTAGCAGTGAAAAATTTAATCCAAAACAATAGGCGAATTACATATCAGGAGATTCAACACATATTGAAGATTGGATCGGGAAGCGTTCACGAGATTCTACACAGCCATCTTCGCGTGAGGAGGATAGTATCACGCTGGGTGCCGCACAACCTCACCGATGCTCAGAAGCAGGCCCGGGTGGAATGGTGCCGTGATATGCTTAACAAATTTGAAGCAGGCTCGTCTCGGCGTGTTTACGACATCGTTACAGGTGATGAGTCCTGGATTTATCAATACGACCCAGAAACCAAGCGCCAGTCGACTGTTTGGGTGTTTCAAAATGAGCCAACGCCTACCAAAGTGAAGCGATCTAGAAGCGGGGGTAAGATTTTGATCGCTAGCTTTTTTAATTTGACTGGCCACTTGGTATCAATTCCCTTACGGGATCAAAGAAGCATTAATGCCGAATGGTATACTACCAAATGTTTGCCAGAAGTTTTCTCTGTTATAAGCAACAAGCGACCAAACACAGGGCTCCGCGGGCTACTGCTCCACCACGACAATGCACCTGCGCACACCGCACTCAAAACGAGGGACTTCCTGGACAGCACGCCAGTCAAACTCCTGGGTCACCCTCCTTACAGCCCTGATCTAGCACCGTGTGACTTCTTTTTATTCCCAAAAATAAAAAATCAGCTCAAAGGGATACAATTTTCGTCGCCGGAAGATGCGCTGGCTGCGTTCGAGCAGGCTGTAAACGAGGTGTCTGCGGCGGACTGGAAAAAGTGTTTTGAAAACTGGTTTAGGCGCATGAATCTTTGTATAGAGGCTGGTGGAAAGTACTTTGAAAAGATTTAATAAAAATATATGTACGTATAGAACAATTTTTTTTAGTTTCGCAAAACTTTCTGAGTGTCCCACGTATTTACGTATGTTTCAACGTAACGCCTAATCTACTGAGCAGATTTTGACAAATTTCAATTGATTTGTAATTATGATTCAGGTGCCGACTATGTGGCTACATTATATTTAAAAGAACCGGTCAAGTGCGAATCGGACTCGCGCACCGAGGGTTCCGTACAAACAGCTACATTCACCAACATAATTAGGTAACTAGGTCAACGGGAACTACCATATAGGTTTTCGAACCAAAACCTATAGGTTACTTCCGTTTGACCTAGAATTGTCAATTTTGGTTAAAAGCAAGGTCTTACAGCACAAGTAAAGGGAAAATTCTGAAAAATAAAAAAAGTTGAAAATTAAGGTAAATTTTGGTACCTACTAGTTTTCGCGAAAATCTAAACTTGACCAGATCTTTTTATCGTGTTGTACCAGGGCCTTGATTTTATACACCTGATAGGGACTATAGACCTCAGTATCTGGTATAAATTTCAACTAGCTTGGTCCACCCGTTCCAGAGAAAATCGGTGGTGACACACGGACAGACGGACAAGAAAATGATCTTATAAGGGTTCCTTTTTTTACCTTTTGAGATACGGAACCCTAAAAAGAGTTATGGCGGATGTTACATCCAAAACAGTGGGAGATGCTGCAAAAAAAACGACCGTAGGTATCGAGTAGTATATATCAAATGAAAGAGGAGAAAATATTGAGATTGAAAATATAAATTAGTACAATACAATCACATCACATCACATCATCAGCCTATTAATGTTCCCACTGCTGGGACACAGGCCTCCTCTTTGTGAGAGGGAATGGGCCGTATTCCACCACGCGGGCCCAGTGCGGGTTGGTGGATGTCACATGTCTTCGAATATTTGGCCAAGGACATGCCGGTTTCCTCACGATGTTTTCCTTCACCGTGTTTGAGAGCAGTGGTGAAGAAATAATTTACACAAAGTAAAGCGCCTGCCTGGGCTCGAACCTACGACCTACAACTTGTAAGTCGCGGCCGATACCACTGGGCCACCACTGCCAATACACAACTGTACAATACAATAATAGTTATAAAAGATACGAACTTAAAGAACAAAAAACTATATTTCAGCGTTTATGAACACTACAACCGTTATCTATCGAAAATCCTAAATATAAATCGTGTTTTTTTCCGTAGTCGAGATTTTGTTTTTAACTGTATGTGACTCCTACCCTACTTATTTATTCATACACAACTAAGCCCCGTTTACACATATTTATGATGCGGTTCGGATGCGACTCCGCGGGGTCCCACTGCCAAATATTTGCCACCACGAGTAACAGTTTCCACAAGGGATTAAACTATTTGCATTTAATTTAACTATCATTATAAATGTGAAAGTTTTCATGTATGTTTGTGTTAGTTATTTGATGAGATTTTGTTTAGAGACTGATAATACAAAGTGTAACTTTGACTTTTACGCTAAATCGGGGGTTAGTACTAAACTCCAGTTTACTCGAGAACAAGTGAACAGTATACATATATATTACTAAAGAACCCCCCTCCATTAGACAGTCTTTGTTTTCATAACATTGACAATTTCACACGGTTTGTGTCCATCGCGTCCTACGTTAGCAAAAATATTATTTAATAGCGGATCCCTTCTCACCCTCTGATGACATTGTTTGAGCGGGTGACCCCTTATAATCTATCAACTTTTCAGTCAACGGTCGACAGATACCAGTAGTTTCAGGTTTACTTTTAAACTTTTTATGGACAATATTAGCTGTCAAGTTTGGATTTTACTTTATTGTACATTTTCGCATCCATAAACGTAAACCATACAATGTATTGTACATACGAAAGTTGTTATATTAAAACATAATAAAAAGCAGTATTATTATTATTCATTACATTTCTTGTTTAGTACATTTTTAAATATTTTTTATAAAAAAAAAAAAAAAGTAGAGGCCCACTGGTATCGGAAACAGGGTCCAAGCTACCAGCGGTCAGGGCTCCAGAGAGAGGAACCTCCTAACAATACGAGCCGTGTCCAGCAATACTGCTTTCTGAATCAGGCCCTTGACCCAGCCACCTAACGAGAGCCTCCTAAGGTGTCGAGGCTCGTGGCTATTAAGCCATTGGCTGACACGACTATCGGTACAATGATCGCTGAGTCCACATCCCATATGTCGACAAACATATGTTATTATTATAATGAGCCTGTTATGTCCCACTGCAGGGCAAAGGCCTCCCATCCGTCTTTCCATTTTTTCCTGTCTCTTGCTACATCTGGCCAATCCTTCCGATAGACGTCTAATTCGTCACGCCATCTCTTTCTCTTTAAAACAAAAAGCAGTAGATGAAGTTATTTTTACTCCCTTAGTGTATTTTTTGTATGGTGTGACAATCCTAAGAGAGTTGAATAAATAAATAGGTACCTACCTCCTGTCATACAGGTGCGCCTAGTTCGGGATTCAGAGGCTTTAAAAACTGCTGTTAAAAATTATGCCAATAAAGATTATTAGATTATTTGCATTTGTATTTATGGTGTTTTAAGGTAAGTTTGATGCTAATCTTATAACACTTTCAGCCTAATATATTCTGAAAATTTACTTCGCAGAACATAAAATTATATTTTATTGTTTTCTCAACTTCTGTTAAATACGTAATTTTATGCTTGAACTGCAATAAACATAAATCAACAGAAGTCATAATCGTTTGAATAAATTAGTCTTGGTCTGTTATATTTTGATGAGTGTACTTATGTGCTCATTAAGTTTGGTCACAGATAATATAATATTGTTCGGTTAATACGCACGTTAAGTGTCTGAAGGTGAGGAAACTATGGTTCTGTCAATTTCATGCTTGCCTTCTTGTGTTTGGCACAATATTTAAGCCAGGCTCGTAATTTTCCACCTAGTAAAATTTCCTGTGTTATTTTAGTTGCCTGAAAACACCATAAATATATTAAGCTTCTACAATAATGTATTATTTTAATAAAATATCATTTTTTGTTTTTCGAAATGTTTTTAACATTAAAACGTCCTTTAAAGGAAATTATAATCATTGCACATTTTCATGCTTTAATTAAGCACTGCAGTACCTGATTGTGTTAGGCACAATAATGAGGGTAGTTTATGAGCTTGAGTTAATAATTTTCTACCTGTAAAACTACCAGTGTTCTATTAGTTGCCAGAAAACAGTAGGAAAGTAGGTATAAATGTTTAACAACAATTTAAAAACTTAAATCATACAAATATTATAAATACCAGTAGCTCTGTCTGAATGTTTGTTTGTTAATTTTCACGCTTGAACTGCAAATTTAACATAGAATATATAATTTAATTTAACAAGCCTAGGACCCGGGTAGAACAGCGAAAGCGTGGGTAGAACCTAATACAACACTATTTGTACTTCTAATCTAAATATTATGTTATAAATGCAACAGCATTTTATTAAAAACCCAGCTTCGCTCCCGTCAGGCGTCAACTGCTTATCCTACCCTACTTACCGTCCTACCTACCCTACTTATCTTCCTATTGTTCCTACCTACCCTACCTACCTACCAATTTTTTTCTAGGTTTATTCTTTCACGTAGAATCTTAATGCCGCCATTCTGAAAATGACGACAAATGCATAACGCCATCTATCGAATATGGAGTTCAACTGTCCCAGTTTGTGCGTATTTTAATTCTTGAACACTTTAAATTCATGTAACTTTTGATAGAAGAACCCAATTGGAATGAAAAAAAAATTAAGTAATACTTCAAGTTACGCACATTTTTTATGTATAAAGTTATCTACATTAGTTTCGTACATTTTACATGACGCGTGCACAGCAAATGGGTTCTGTTGATTATCCTTAAAAAGCCTGTCTTTTTTTTTTAATGATTTCGATGCATAAAACGACTTTTCTATAGATTTATTATATGTATTGATAGCATCCTCTATACTCTTGGTACATTCTGATGATTTTCATTTCTAAGTTTTACCTACCAACGTGAAAATTACTCAACTCGATAGTTTTGTAAACATGATTTTTGTGACCCAAGTAGTTAAGTCTCATATTAATTAAGTTAATATTCGATTATATCCAACATGCCTACGTAGGCTTATTAATTTGAATGTCCAGACAACTTTTGATCAATGTATATTTATATTAAAATATATATCAATCGTTAATTATGATTTATGAGCCAACTTTTGCTAATATTTTATCTAAACAAACTTGACCATTTAAATTCATATGAAATAATAATTCATCATCATCATCATCATTTTAGCCGAAAGATGTCCACTGCTGGACATAGGCCTACCCCAAGCGTCAACATTGACCGGTTCCGTGCGTCTCGCATTCAGCGGATCCCTGCGACTTTCACCAGGTCATCGGTCTACCTAGTGGGAGGCCTTCCAACGCAACTTCTTCCGGTTCGCGGTCGCTACTCTAGAACTTTTCTGCCCCATCGGCCATCCATTCTGTGAGCAAGCCACTTAAGTTTGGCAATTCTTAGGGCTATGTCGGTAACCCCACATGCGAATCTCTACATTTCTGATTCCATCACGCAAGGAAACGCCGAGCATAGCCGTAAGTAAGCTTTCTGATGAGGCCCATTGTGAGCGACCACGTCTCAGAGCCATAGGTCATCACACACTGGTCATAGAGTTTCGTCTTGAGACACTGTGGTAAGTTGGACGTGAAGATACCGCGCAACTTTCCGAACGCTGCCCAGCCGAGTTGAATTCGACGGTTGACAGTTGACGGTTGACGGACTTCGAGAAAGATCTCGAAGTTGGTCCTAACCAACTGGATCGATCGAAATAATAATTGCGTTAATCAAATCTTCTGTATAAATAAATATCAACTGCCAATGTATGTAAGCGCATCAATTTAGAAACGCTGCAGCTATTTGGGTAATTATTTTTTGTTGTGTATGTAATTATCAGGACAAGGTGTGTACGAAAAAAAATGTTTTATTTTATTCATTAGTACAGCTTTGCGAAGCCGGGCAGCTGGTTAAAAATGATTTTGATTTTATGATATTGGCAGTAAAAATTACAGAAAAGTAATACAAATTATGACTGAAAAGTAATACAACTTTATTAAACGCACATGGGTATCTTGATAAGGAATGCATACAATGACCTACATTGAAAACGCTTTACTGTCCAAGTGATTCTAACCAGTAACCACTGTGATAAAGAAGCACATTTTTTTATATACGTTGCCCCACACTAGGAATTACACACACATTACATAATATTACTGTGAAGACTCTGCTTCACTAGAAGGCAACCTACTTGCCTGTTAAAACACTGGCAATAAGAGTTACTTGAAAGGTGTATGAATTTAGAATAGAAAAAATAGGTGTAGATGTTTTTTGTTAAGTTTGAATTTCACAGAATTGGATAGAAGCCTCCTAAAGGCAGGCATATTGTGGAGTTCTAGCTAAATATATCGAATATAAAAGTAATTTCTGTGTTTAAATAATACCGCTCTCTGGCTACGCCTTCTATATTACACACAAACATACATATAACAACCTTTACCTTAACTAATTTTGTTATAGTTTGGCAATAAATGTTTTTCATTCAGTCTTTCTTTTTCCAGTGACTACACTTTCATGAGTTATCCCAAAGGAACTGTGCATTTTTTAGCAATATTGTAGCTTTATGTCAGTAAAAAAAACTTTAGATCGGATCAGTATTTCCAAAGATTAGCTCATACAAGCAAAGCAACACTTTAACCACGTTATAATATTAATACAAAAACATGATTGCTGCAGCGGTAGACAGCTTCTTAAGGTTGCACTAGTCGATCATTCTTCCATACAAACTTAGTCTGGCGATTACTCCACTGTTTGACGGTGTACATTCAAAATAAAAATAAATATATAAATTTTTCTCATCATTATCTATCCCTGTATGGTAACAAAAAAGTTAAAGAAAATATATTTGAAAGTTATAAGCGTCGAAAGTTCCATATTTCAAAACTAATTTTAACGCATCTTTGGGCGCAAATAAATACCATAAGAAGAAGGAAAATTGCGAAATAGTCACCATAGAGATTAGTAGTTCAACAATGCAAATAATTTTATTTTGAACAGATTCATTAAGAAGTATTTTCATGATATCTATACTCCCAAAGGTCTGTTTATAAAATTTCGCGCGCTCGTTTTCGTCCTAAATTATCATCCATTTCGCTACAAATTCGCAAAACTGTGTATTCGTACGCGAACTAGCATCTTACTGCTCATAATAGCATCAATCTCTTTCGCACGTGTTGTCGGATGAGATAGCATGCATTTTAACCTCGCGCATAAAATATTAGTTCGTGCGTCGACTAGGGCAATCTTAAAGATGGATAAATCAATAAAAAGGGATTAATCCCGTTTGAGCACCTTAGGATACTATTAAAATATATTCTTTTTGAAAAGCACTACTAAAAAATGCTTAAAAAGTTAGCGTGTGTTAACGTTTTAACATCATCGGAAATATGCTATGGGTGATAACTACCTTATCAAATGTTAAACACATTAGGAATATAAAAATACCAGTTGGAAACAGGTTTTGTGTGCAACAGTTTACGGTTCGTTGACTTCTAAAATAACGTAATTAGTATATGTCAACAACCAATACGTTTTCACAAAATAAACATTAAAATTGGTTAATCTCTGAAGATATAACAATGAAGTATTTGTGACGAGACTTTGGGTTATTATTTCTTTAAGGTATATACGACTTCCACAAAGATAAACAACCTTTGGTCTGAGTTTAATTATATTCCACAAAAGAGTTTGTTCAGATACGATTCGTTGTCATCTTAATTCCATATTTAATTTTCATATACATATCTTGCTTTAAATGGTGAAGGAAAACATCGCGAGGAACCTGGCATGTCCTTTTTTTATCTTGGAGAAATGCTCATGCATACTGCGCTACCACGGGGAGATAGCGCAGTTATGTGGGACTCGAACCCACTAAAACTCCTCGGTGTCCTCCTGTGCCACTTATGGCGGGAACACGGGCACGTGTTAGCACTCACCGCGAACACGCCGTGGCTGTCCATCACCAGACCCTCCTCTGGGGAGGAAACCCCATCATCGGCGCACCAGAACCCACTGTACGCCGTGACCACCCCAGGGACCAAACCAGCACATGGGCGCCAGACGACCCCGTGTATGGCACTCTTGGTCCCCCTGTGACGGGTCAAGGTCAATGGCCCCGCCACCTACCATTTTTCAGCCGCAGAGGATAGGGAGAGCGGCCAACGCTGTACCGACACTCCTCTTCCCCTGCGGCCCCACCGCGTCCGCCATCAGACGGTGTCGACTCCGTCCAGGCCGTGGAAGGTAGGGAGAGCGGCGCTCCGCATTACCTCCGCGGCCTCAAAACCTCAGCCGCGATATTGGGACCAGGGCCGCTCCATAAGACATCGCGGCCCGCCTCAGTTGCGATGTCAGAGAGAGGAGGGCTGTGTCCCAGCAGTGGGAACATTAAAAGGCTGATGATGATGATGAATATGATACTATGTGTTACTAGGATAGCTTTGTCAATCACTATAATTTCAACGAAAGTATTCGGCATACAATATATGGGTGTTATATCTAATATCAATTTGGGTAAGTACATAAGTGTATGAATCATGTTAGCTCACTGATATGCAATCACTTAACGGAGTGTCGTTCAAACCAGATTACTGAATGAACGAATGTTTAATTAGATTCGACTGAAAAAATGTCTCCTAACCTGACGTCATAATAGGTATGAATAATTCATTTGCTTCAGTGATTCCCTCGGGAGCGGTAGTAGCTAACGTTCAAACTATATGACTATATAATTTTACGATGCTAATACGAACTATGTTGATTTAAAATACTGATTAAACTGTGTTAATAGGCTGTTGGCACTTGTAGATACTGCAAGTTAAATAAAGGTTTGATATCAGTAGATAAGAACCACAACAAACAAATCGCTATCAAACAAAACAATACCTAATAGTAAGTATGTACATAATACAATGTGTAAAATCCACACGTCCGGAAGCCATATCGGCTTTCAATTTAATGTAAGGTTTCAGATATCAAAAATCGCTTACACCGTAATTTAGTCAAGGCCGGTGACATTTGCATTGACATAATAAAAGGTTGCTTGGCAATAGGTCGCGGGATCTCAACCATCAGTGTCAGCGGCGACGAGTGTCGTATGAGTGATATTAAAGTTATTAACGCGCGAGGGATGATTCAGGTCGGTGCGTTCATCATCAGCCAGGCGAGGAGCCACGCCGACGTCCGCCGTGCCGGTGTCTGGGGTCGGCAGCCGCGCTCCGCTGGGCACCGCTCCGCTGCTCGCTCGGGCGGGCGCGCGAGCGGGCCGGGCGCCGCGAGCGGGCTGCACGCACAGTCCTCTCCTAGCCGCGAGTGAGCGCGCTGCTGCCGCGGCGCGCCCTCCGCACTCAGTCAGGCACATGCCTACGAAATGTCACCTACCTACATTTCCCGATAACGTCCGATTAGCAATTAACACCGCCGAATAGCACGCTCAGTGCACGGCGACGTTCGATAGTTTTAACAGTTCTATTATTAACAGTTGTATCTTTTTTGTCGTGAAGTTTTTTCGAGTAAGATTTTAGTTTACGCGTAACGATTACATATATGGAATGTGTTGCTAATTCATAGCCTTGACTACACAGAATAGCATTTTGTTTTTTGTTTTGGAGTGTTTTTATTAGTTGCGTCGCCGGTAATTATGTCTCGTCGTGTTTGTGTGTACATTGTAACGCGTGTAGTTTCACTGTGTTCCTCGAGTAAAGCAGGAAATAAGCAGTAAACGTTACTGTCGCCTGCATTGTTTTGTTATACATATGTGCCGATAAATATACCTCGCTTGGATTTGAGAGTGACGTATAGAATCCGGTTTTTGTTTACGGATCTGATGCTGATGGTGACCTTGCTGGTAAGAACATGAGACAGTATGTGTCGGCGTCGATGCAAATGACATTCGGTGGCTTTATTGTTTTTAGGTTAATTCAAATCCTTAGTTATACGAGCGGCAATTGTACGAAGTAGCATCAGCCGTCGTGATACGCATGGGCGAATGACGAGAACACGCGGCTTACCATTCGCATCTAAATGTGCTATTAACTACGTGCTGGGGTTCCGTATTTTACGAGAGAAATGAAATCTCAAGACGAGTATTGTGTCTGATTAGAAACCGCCACGCTCGTTTGATCGATTTACTCGCATACAGGAAACTTTATCTACGCAGATTACCTACTAAGTAGTGCATGATACAATAGTAGCAATTAAAGTTGCTAAACGTGACGATTTTACGACTTAATCATCTGTCTGACAAGAATGGCAAATTAAAGTAGGTTTCTGTATTGTTTATCTAATAACAACAATGTTTTACGTCACCTCTTTATTATATATGTAAACTATGCATGAGGTATGATAAATTAAAGCAAAAAATATATAAACAAATACCCTGAATAATTTATTATAATCATGTAGGTATTTGAACTAGCAAAAATATGTACATAAACATCAATAAGATACGCATAAATACTATAATAATAATAAATTGACAGTGCCTACAATAACACAATAGAATGGTTACCATAATAAATAATACATAACAATGATACGTCATTTATTTACACATTAGCCGTTTTGGCGTTAGGTACATATTTTATAGTGACCACGTTCCTAATTAAAACATTATAACTGGCAGATTATAAATATTAAAAAGACATCTATTTACTTCTTATTTAGAGTAACATAGGTCAAGTCAATATAAGATAAAAACTACGAATGTTGGTCAAACCGGTAATGTTTAGCTTCATCTGATTCTATATAATCAATTTACCTTTACATATTTTTTTGTTAATTGGTTATACTTTACTAATGAAGAAGATACACTATAAATATTTGAGAGAAAGAGCTTACAAACTTTAAACATTTGAGAGAGAGAGCTTACAAACTTTAAACATTTGAGAGAAAGAGCTTACAAACTTTAAACATTTGAGAGAGAGAGCTTACAAACTTTAAACATTTGAGAGAAAGATCTTACATACTATAAACATTTAGCTTATCTATTGGATTACTTAGATTTCTTGTGTTATTATTGTTGCAAACCATCCAACAATGTAGCATGTCATCAGTTTCCTCACAATAATTTAACTGTCACTTTTACTTTAACTTAAATGTATCTTATAACATCATAAGCCATCAAAGAATGCTGCTATTGCAGTTACTTTTCCTTTAAAGTATAAGCCACAGACACCACCAAAGCGGAGATGAGAAGAGATGTTTTTCAGCTTGAGTGAATCCACTGAAGCTGTGTGGAAATGCGTGCAGCGAGCCTTGCATGTTGAGTTGTACGATTTCTAGCACCGTTGGGAATTTCCTACAGCAAGATTTGAAATATTGACGACATATATCGATGTTTTTGAAAAAAAATTGGTAAATATTTTGATACATACATACATAAACTCACGCCTTTTTCCCATGGGGGATAATAATATTATTATTATTGATTTATTTTGATATATCGAATTAATTAGCCCATAATCCTCCGCTAAGACAAGAATGAATCTATGTTTGTTTTGTTGTTCTATTCATACAAATATGAGACATCATCTGATAAGCTCGCCGCATGCAGCTGACATCTTTTCTCCTCTTCACTTAACCCTATCTACTGCGCGGAGACGAGAAGTGCGAAAACTAAATTATCTCTTCCTATCAGACATGTTGGAAACAAACAATAGAATTTAATCAAAGTGGAGACTGGTGCAGTTTGAGCCTAACTTCATCTGAGCTAATATTTGTGCCTGTAATTTAAGCACAGGCTGATTGTAAATTAAATACAAAATAAATTAAACCTTTCATGATTTTGTTCATATTTCTGGTCGACACTTGCTCAAAACCGAAGGAAATGGAAGAAGGAAAGGGAGGCATTTGCTCTTCAGTGAGACAATTCTGGCTGAAAATAAAATAATAAAAAAATTAGTTGGCATATTTAACCAATAAAAGTTGTAAACGCAAATAAATATAGATGTATTTTAGACATCTAATACTAGGGTATTGACACAATTTAGTTACCAGAATTAGGTTTCTGGAAAGTAAATTGTGCGATGTAATTGGTTGCTACCAATTCATTTAATCAATCACTATTAATAGCTCACGAGTGTTCGACAATTTATCACATTAATCATGCGATTTTTTTTTTGTCAAAACTGGACCTTACTCAACTAAAAGATCAGCCTGTACCACCGTTCGTGACGTCACTACAACAACGTAGCCGCGACATGGTAGCCGGACGAAGTAATTGCATTATTAATAAGCGTAAAGAGGATAACCCGTAGAGTTTGTGATAAAAATGTTATGTATGCCCTCGTCACGGATTATTAACAAGAATAATAAACGCGTTTTGTTATAATCTTACTATCCTTGTGTGGGATTGTAATAATAATATGTAAAATGGTCTGCTGAAAACGTGTGCGGAGAATTTTTCATAATACATTTCCTGTTGCCAAATTAATATTACCTATTATAACACAGTAATTTACAGCTACACAGATTAACATAACTTAGTAGTAGGCTTAGCTCACAACTTAATCATACTGAGTTGGATCGATGTTATCGTTACCTACCACTTCAATCCATTAATATCCAAAGCTCAAAGTAACTAACTTATAATCAGCTATTAGGCCTTACGTGGTAGTTCCAATTGAACCATTATACTAGTTATATCTATATAGGAAAATACGCCTGTTATAAGTAAAATATCTTTTTTATTTTTGGTTAGAAAAGTGTGCGACTATTTACCCGCTGAAAACAACGAATAAGTCGTTCTGTATACCAGACCTTCTAATCTTTCCTAGAGCAAGTATTTCGTACATATCGTTTCTCTTCAGTTTATCTCCAACAGATAGGCAATCAGTGATAAATGTCCTCCTTAAATCCTAATTAGTGTCCTTTCTGCGCCAATAATCATAATTCACGTACTAAAGAGAAAACCAATACGCCGCAGGGAGTATTGATAAAATCAAGTAACGTATTGGGACCTTTCGATTAAAGACAAAAAGATTGCGTTAATTCCAAGAACTGTAGGCAACCCTATTTGAGAAACTCATTTAAGCACGGGTCAACCCTATTTTGAAATTCATTTTCGAGCCAATTATTTGGTGTGAGCGAATTTTCGAGTCATTGGATTTTCGAATAGTGAGAGGTTTTAATAAGGGTTCTTGGTATGCTGCAAAATTGCTAAGGGATTTCACATTAGGGACGGTTTGGCTGGATTTGTTTGTACCTACAAATACACTGCCGTTTTTGTGCACACCAGTTGGCGCCACTGGCGAATAAGGTCTTTAAATATACATAACAGCTATACGTTGTTATTACGCGTACGGAAGCATAGTTTGAATTAAACACATTTCTAATGCCATAGAAGTGCGATTAAATATAAAATCGAGTATGCTGCAGTTTTGCACGGAAACATTTAATTATTTTTTTTTATAGAATATATATAAAATTCCGAAACTATTAAAGCAATGGTTGGTAAAATCTGTGCCTATCTCAATATGCCATATTTGGCAAATATTCACAACAATAAAAAAGGAGTAAATAAATTCGCGTTAAAAGCCAAAAAAACTATGAAATTTGACATATTGAAGACCTCACTCTACACCAGCGCCCCTAGCGGTAAACTCAAACGCTCATTTATTTTGAGCCGGTGCTACATATCTTCGTTTTCCATAGCTCTCTATTTGTCGTCACAATCTTAATATTCACCCCTTTCCTAGTCACTTCATCTTCGGTATCGCCCTACTCTTAAAACTAGCCCAGTAGTGCAAGTACTTTCCCAGTGCGAATTGTAAATAATAATTATTATCTATCGTCAAGTGTAAATGATATATTATTTCAATACTCGCAAGGTAAATTATCATTCAGAGGAAGAAATGCGTCCTTGTCGGGAGTTTTAAGATATGGTTAATACCTATTTTTAGATTAAGTACTTATATTGGACTTCTTATCAAAACATAATACAATGGATAATCTGTTGTTACTTTTATTAATTCACCGTTGATTGTGGGAATACCGATAATGCATTTTACTACGAAATAAAATTAATCACATAAGATGTATGAGGAAATAATTGAAATTAAAAACATTACTGGCTTAATTTAAAAAAAAAATCCTTTTGTTTCATAATTTCTGGGTTCTGAAATAACATTTCATTTCGTTATTTATTTTGTTTATAATTAATCAGTCTGAAATTGTATCAGGATATTTTATTTCTATCTAATTCGTTTTTCGAGGCCTTACTTTATAATTTAAGCCCACGCAATTTTTTTTTTATTTACCTACGTATGTAGGCAAATATTTTAATTATATTCATTAAAGTATTGTATAACGTGTTTTCTGTCTACAATATTACGTGGTATCTAAGATCATAATTGTTGTTCCAGACTTACCATCTTAGATAGCAATGCCCACGCTCTAAATATGAATTACTAAGGAATGAGAAAAGTTAGAGATCGGATCGCAGATTTTTATCTGTGCGGGCGTTTAGTTGACGTGGATTGCCAATTAGCTTTTCATTTCGATGTGCATTTTCCGTTTTTGCAATGAATTTCTCAGTAAGCACTTTGTCAACATCTTACTTATCTTACTGATACTATAAATTTGAAGGTTTGGATGTATGTGGGCACAGGATGTGGGTGTGGAAGTGTGGGTGTACCTATGTTTGTTATTCGATCACGCCAGAACGGCTGGACGGATCTGGATGAAATGGGCATAGCAATGGATTTGGCAGAGAGATAGATTTTAGTCTGGAATAGCACATAGGCTACCTTTCATCGTGGTATAAAGTTCCCCTGCGATAAGAAAACACTTTTCACGCTGGCGAAGCCGCTGGCACAAGCTAGTAAATTATATATTCTTGTTCTCTGAAAAGACTTTATTTTTTTCTTTAGATTTAACAACAATGATGACGGTTTTCAGTTTATGCTCAGTGTCATCAATCACTTCGCATCAACGTTTTATTATTGCTAGTCTGTTCTTTATAACTCCTGGGGAAAGGCTTCCTCTAAACCTTCCATCTTTCAAGAGCCCGCGTCTCGTTTTGGTCCGTTCTACAGGCTGTATCGAAAAGTTGCGATCATATTTTAAGAACTGCTTCTGTCTATGTGAATAGACCAATTTCTCCAAGGCAGTCAAAAGAAATTGCTTAAAAAATCCATACAATAATGTCGGCTGACCAAAATTTGAGAGACACAATTTCTTTTTTAAGAATTGACTTTATCATCCTTGGAAAAAGTATAAGTACTTGCTTTATTTAAATGTTAATAAAACAAGTGTACTTAAACTTTTTCCAACGAGATATAGTTCAGACAATACAGGAAAAAGGCAGGTAGAAGCAGTTCTTAAAATACGATGTCACATTTCTGTTACATTCTGTATATTATAACTTGAATGCCGGCCGTACACTCTCGCGCGAGAGCTCGCGAGCATGATGTACATTGCTCTCAGTACTGAGTTCAATCATGAAGTATTTAGTGTTAAAAACTCAATATACAGCGTTTTCTCGGGCTCTCACGCGGGAGTGTACAGCCGGCAAAACATAATATGTTCTGCCGGCTGTACACTGTCATATTAATAGTAATAGTAGTATAGTAATTTTAGTAGTTAGTCGTTTTAGGCCCATTTTACTATGTTATTAATTTGACACAACAATCTAATTAAATAACACACAAGGGCTCGCTTGTCTCGTTAGCCACAACTCACGAGTTTCCGTCCCCACGCGGTTAAGTCGAGTGCCAACTACTAATCACTGGCATGACCGCCGCGCCGTTTGATTAATTACCGAGTTCAGGTGTGAGAGACGTAAACGATGGTATAATTTACGTATTTACGCGATCTCTCTAAACAATCGTTATCTTCGTACTTACACTCGTGACGTGGGAATCTGTGTGGACTGGGTGAATGTCGTTAATAATGGTGAAAGTGTGTGAAAAATGGTTTTATGACCCCACTAGCTGTTGCCCGCGATTTTGTCTATGTAGCATAAGTACTTCGAATAGCCTATTTTTAATATCGCGTCACAATATTATACGTGTTTGGGCATACTTGAGAAATTATTAGTTCACCATAAAAACTTCTACCCCCTGTCCACCCCCTAAAGGCTGATTTCCGGGATAAAAACTATCCTATGTCCTTCCCAGGGTCTCAAACTATCTCCATACCAAATTTCATCTAAATCGGATTAGCGGTTTAAGCGTGAAAAGGTAACAGACAGACAGACAGAGTTACTTTCGCATTTATAATATTAGTATAGATGAAAGCACCTAGTTTATGCGGCATATGTAGTATTCCAGACTATAATCTACCTCTGTGCCAAATTTCATCCAGATCCGTTCAGCCGTTCTGGCGTGAAAGCGTAACAAACGTCCATCCATCCATCCTCAAAAACTTTCGCGATAATAATAGTACCTACTAGGATGTAGCAAGGTTGGTAGTTTTTCATAAGTAATATAATTTTGTACACTCTTATGCATGATCAAGAAGAGTGCTCTTTCTTTTTAAAAAGCAGCTAATACTTTCTGCTGTGTGACTTTTGCTACTGGTTACAATTTCAGTCGCTCAAACCTTCAATAAAATAAAGTAACATTTTCTAACACTAGCTATAAAGCTCAGCATGAAAATCTCTAGGATAAGAATAAACAAAGCGAAAGCAAAGACAAATAAATCAAAAATGCATTTACATTCTGATTTACTGCTGTCGTATTCAGAATATCTCCCTGTCAAATATAGACTGAATTGCAAATAAAACATAGTTGCGAAATAAAACTGTCACAGCATTGTGTAACTAGACATAAGCCTAGATTCGTTGTATTGTGCTGAGGACGCAATCACTTACATTAAAGGCGTCACAATCTAAGAAGTCCGTTGACGTTTCTCACTTTACATGCCGCGATAACTTTCTACGTAAGAAATTGCAAAATCAAATTCATAATCCTAATTAATTACTATGTTACCCATACACTATAACAACGAGTATAATTCGCAAGCGTCAAGTTTAATTATTATTAAGTATTTTTATCTACACCCATGCTATAAATCCTCTATAAAAGTTCTTGAAACAGTTAGCTTATTGCCAACATTAAAACAGCCAGTGTCATAGTAACCATAATATCATCCAAACGGGTGTTATAATGTTGTACTAAATTTCATAATGCAACTCCTTCTTTACTCATCGAACAGCCACATTCTCATGGCATCTTTATGAATTTCAAAAAAAGAACATTGTAATGCACGCGCGTTTCACTACCACAGCGCCGTAATTTAATAAAAACTTATTCGAATTTTTGTATTGACGTCGTATCCCGCCATTTTTGTTCAATAAAGTATTAAAAAAAAAAAATTTTTTTCTTGTTTACAAAAATGAGTGATACAAGCTTTGATAACACACCACCAGATATTTCTAATGCAGCAAAGGACATTTCTAACCAATTATTACCAGAACAGTCGAGAAAATATTATGAAAAGGCGTACCAAAATTTCATGAATTGGAAAATATGAAAGAGTAGTACATCATTTTCTGAAGATGTGCCATTAGTATATTTTCAAGAATTATCAGAAAAATTCAAATCTTCATCCCTATGGCTATACACTCGGCTTCACCTCGTGTGATAAACCCACATTCGTGTTTTAATACCCCTTATTATACAACAGTTGCATAAATAACTATTATAGCTGTCAAAACGGGCCTTTTATTTTTGACAACTTTAAGTTAATCATAATAAAAATGAGTGCATAATATGCAAATAGCAAAGACGTATTAAATTGTGTTCTAGTTTTAACATTTGCGATTAGTTTAAACTTCATATAGTTTTTTATTCTTGAATATTATTGTGTAGATATTTATAACATATTTTCCTCAATGCCTTTTTAAGTAATTTTAAGCTGCACCCACGTTATATGAGGTTTAAAATAAACATAATTACCGTTGCGGTCCTTCATAAAGATTTTTCCTTGAATTGGAAGAAGAGATATTTAATATGTGAATTTTGTGGTTGTTCAAATACATTTTATTTATATCCACGGGCATTAAGTTACCTAATGCCTTTGCGAAGTTGCATATACGTATTTGCTTTTGTATGTACAAATCTTTTATCGATTTCTCGATATCTTCGTCATAAACAAAACGAACCACGATACATATACCATTGAATCGTTCACATTCCATTGCACTTTTTTCCAATCATCCCAATATCGTTTGCCGATGACGCCTCTGGTAATAGTTCAATGGACTGTGTATTGAAATGTGTAACAGCAGCAGTTGTTTTAGCAGACTTCCAAAGCCTAAGAGATAGAAACAAATCATATTGAAGTATTCCACAAATTCAATTAAACCTACCGATGTTCGTTCTAATTATGATTTATCCCACTCAAGTTCTATGACACCACCCCAGAGTATAAATACTTACTACCAAAGAAGGATAACTTAATTTTCTCAAAAATGGTATGTAATGTTGACATAACATCTCTAAAAAGTATCCAGAAAGTGAACTCTACCGGAGACTATTCACAACTGTCCGGTAAGAAGCGAGATTTTAAATTTGGAATCTCCTACTGTCCAGTAAGTAAGTATGTAATTTACTTACTGGACACTTGGTCATCCTTCATCCCTTTTTTTTTTTATGGCTTCGCACGGTTTAGGTCATCCTCTTTAGATCTGCTTAGAAAAAAAAAACATAGTACCAGACACAGATTAGAGTTTAGCCATTATAACATGGTTAGAGGGAGGCTCCAAATATATATCTATCTCTTTTTGGTATGACATTTTATGAGATACATAATATATTTTGGAGCCTTAAACATCCATTTTATTGTCTGTGACACTTTTTTTTTTTTTTTTTTTATGGGTCTGTGACACATAACGCGACGCAGAAAAAGTATGCACGTTGCGTTTTGTACTTAGTAATGTTGTAGAAGTATAGTGTGGGATTTTATGTTTGTATTTAGTCATTTCAGTTTATAAATCATGTTGGATTAAAGAGTCCGTTAATCAAGATGTACAACAAACAAATATAAATGCCCCCGGTAAATCGATCACAATATCTATCAGTAATTGCCCTAATATGAATGTAACCTTCAATATTAATTAAACGAATTTGTTGTTAAACTTTCTTTCATTTTTGAGAAAAGCATTATACAAACCTCAACCAGTAAGAAAGCCATCCTGGCCTCGTATATAACCGGACCTCACCTGCGGTTCGGTCCGGTTAACTCATACTCGGCCAGGAAGGCTTACTTACTGGATTCTGCTGTAATGTACTATTATCACGGGTAACTGGCCAGTAATAAATATTATTTTATCTTTAAATACAGAACTCTTTGGGAACTAAGTACCTATATAAATCGGGGCAAGGAAAAAATGGTCCTTGAGAATTTGAGAAGGACCAGTTTTTCCGCTTTCCGATCGCGACGGTAAGGACCAATAAGTTCTTATGTTTCGTTTGAACATGAGCTATTGATTGTTACTGCCTATTCTTTGCACATGGTCGTATTTGAGTCGAAACCGTGTATTGAAGATTGTGCTACATTGGTATGTTGAACCGTGCATATCTGTTTACGAGTAAGTGTTATTAATTACGCTATTTGCTCCCAGCTAACCAGCTAACCAGCGCGGCCCATTTCGAAATGATGTTAGTCTGAGCAGACTAACAGTACTGCGAAATACTGCTCTAAACGAAGGGTAATATTACAAGGCCCATCTTTTCCCAGACCGTTTTTCTCCCAGCTATTTGAACTGTAAACCCCGGTAATTAACCCAGTCATAATTATTTCTTTACCCGGCCTTAAGAAAATTTGCAACTGCTTCTTTTAAAAAGATTTTTCTTTCTCAGACTTGTTTGCCTTACCTTTTTGTGTCTAGTGAAACGTGAACTTATTGGGTCTGTGTTTGAAATTTGAGTATATACAGTATTATTTCTTGTGTTCTTTACCTACTGTTTTTGAGTAAATAAATATTATTATTATTATTATTATTATTATTAAATGAAAAAGAAACAAATCAGTAGGCGTATAAAATTCGTAGTCCATTTTTCTTTCTGTGCGCCCAAATTAGCACAAAATTCTTTGATATCCAAATAACATAAGCTTTGAAACAAGATAATGAAATATGAAAATAAAAAATCCAATTATTTTCTACCTACGGAACATATTTTTAACATAACTTACTACGTAGATAACTATATAAGAAAATTCTGTGAATAAAATAATTGGAAGTAAATATACCTGAAGCTATAAGATGAAATAACTAGGCAAATTTAAGTGATTTTTACTTTGCTAAAAATGGAGCTTTTACTTTGCTATCACTCAGTTTCTGGAAGTCAAATCAACGGAAAAATTTGCTATCGACTCATGTCAAGTAAATTGATTGGCTATTGTTATCTCAGTCAGTAAATTACCTACCTAATCTCAGATTGGTTTTTTCGTAGACTATACTGACATTTGGGGGGTCGCCATTTTATCGTTACAGAAAAATAGTGTCGTATCTGAGTGATCGAAAGTTGATGGAAAATGGAACTATTTCACGGTAAAAAAAATATTTGTTAAGAAACTAGCGGCCCATTTAATTCGTACTCATTTATCTCAGACTTCATACTATCGATCGCAATTATTTTATTGTTGATTTGTTATTTATTACAATAAAAGCTTGTGTACTATGTGTGTTGTATTGATATTTAAATATATTACGTTTATATTCAACAAACATTTATTTACACAAATTTAGTAAAATTTTATTAAGGAGTCATGTCACATCGATTCGATGAATCAATTATGATTGATCTTTACCTACAACACTATGTTCTGCGATTACAATATAAAAAAAAAATATAAATAAAAATAAAGCCCGACTGCTTAAGAAGCCAACTTAAAAAGATGCAAACAAGAAGAAAATCATGCTGTGCAGTCGGAGGATACATATTCGCCAGCTAGCTGATCAAAATCAGATGTATCCTGTAGCCAGTGACACTCGCAAGGTTCAGACGTCGATTGACATAAGAATCATGAAATCGGCCAACACGTTTGGTCTCTATAACGCTACATAGGAACAAACATACATACATACACGCGCACACGTACAAAGAAACAACCCCTTAGCTTGTCAGTCGAGCTTTGTTAATTGATCTGTGAGCTCGAATGATAAGCTAAGGCGTAATTTAGTTGTACGTGAGTGCGTGTATTTGTACTGCAAGGCATAGTTTGAACCGGCTTCACCTTGTTGTTTGCAACGTTCCATCTTTTTATTTGATCTGAGTTATGGATACACCTCCAATGAACCCAAACACAATGGAGCTATCTTATATGGTTGAGGAGTTGCTATGGTCAACATCCAACTCCATCATGAGACCAGCTTCATGTAACTGTATTATTTCAATGTTTCCAAAGGAATTTCAGCTTAATCGCATGTGCTTTAAAAATTATTAGTAACTGCCGGACACATAATATAAAGCACAATATAATATAAAGCTTTTAAAAGAGGGTACTTTCTTAAAATAGGATTTAATATAACACCTAACTGTAGATTGTAAACAACCTAATAAAAAATGAAAAATGCCTTTGTCTTGCAGCTCCCTAATAGGCCATATTATTAGACTGGTCAAACTACTTGTACTAAATCTTTGACCACGTTTGAGTACAATAAAGGTCGAACCTATCATAACCTGCGTCACAGAATAAAAATCGTTTGGTTCGAATTTTGAAAAAGATAAATCCATAAATGCCAATGGCGAGAGAAATCTGCTTAGCCTTTGCCCAACTATATTGGGGTCGGCTTCCAGTCTTACCGGAATCAGCTGAAGATTCAAATAGGTGAATAACCACAGTTCCTAAATGAATATATTTCATAAATCGTTAAGTTTTCTTGAACTCTGCTACTGACGTTAATTTATTTCGATTCTAGTCTCTTTGATTAAGAAAGTTCCCCCTCTTTTTATAATCTGATTAGGACAAAGGTAGAATATAAATAATTCATTGCGACTGCGTAATTTTATTAACTCATTAAAACTTTAAATTTTTCTCTTACTAATAAACACGGAATAAAGTTATACCAGGTATAACAAAGGTATAACCATACATTTTCATAGGTTTATACCTGGTATAGATTTGTTCTGCGTTTATTAGTAAGAAGGATAGAGTTAATGATGATACTGCTTTACGCTCAATCAATATCTGAAAACTTGATCACAACTTAAAGATTTCAACTAAAATTGACAAAAATAAAAGGCCCGTTTTGACAGCTATAAAAATACTTAATAATAATTATACTTGATGCTTGCAAATGATACTCGTTGTCATAGTGTATCGCTAACTTTTTATTTAGGATTTGGATTTGGATTTTTCAATTTCTTACGTAGAAAGTTATCTCGCCATGTAAAATGAGAAACGTCAACGGACTTCTTAGATTGCGACGACTTTAAATAACTTTGTGTATGAATATTAGATCAATAACATTCACGAGTAATGTAACGGTAATGGTATGTCATATTCTGAAAAAAACTTCTGCCAATGCGCCATAGAAATTAATTACTTTCGGCAAGGAAGTTATAGTAAAATACCAAAAAAACAAACACTTTCTATACAAAGTTATAATTATCTTATCAAAATTAGTACGGGAGATACAATTGTATTTTTGAAAATTCACCATGAAAATGTTTTTAAAATATTACTACCCATTTCCGTTACACCCTGTATGGAAAAAGGAAAACAGAGGAATGGAAGAGTATGTTATGTTGAACCATATACAAGGGTAATTTGAGTGGACTTTAAATTCGTGTGGATCGTGCCACATAACAGATTGCCCGCGCGCATGTCGTGCATGGCATCGTAAACTCAGACAACAACACTTTGATGGTGTCGAACAAGATTACGTGACGCACAAATACACCGTTCAGATCGTTTTAGCTTTATCTCCCTTTTCAACTCACACGAGTCGCAGGCCTGTCGGTGACAATAAAAACTCCGTCAGCTGAAACCACCCATCCGGCGGCCTAGTTACGATCCATATTGAACCCCCGACATTACTTCTCAAAAGAACTTCTAACAAAATTTACATTTTTATTCGACTCTCTACGTTAACGTATATGTTGTGAAGTTAAACAAAAATCACAAGTAGAACAGAAACTTGTAAGGGTTTTGTATTAGACTCTTCCGATTTATTTAAGGGACTTTCAGTATTTATGGGTCGTATTAAGTCGGGATTTATTTTCATGGATTAATATGGCGGACGGGTGTGCAGGTTCGACGGATTTCTGCTGAGTTGGAAGGATTCGACGCCCATAAATCTGAATCAAACGTTCGCATTTTGACGAGGAATATCCGAATAGGAGTCGAATGACCCTTTTCAAAGTCGCGTCAAGCGTGATAAAATACGTATCTAAGTGGATATGTCGTAATCGTGTTAGCTTCCGTTCAAATGATGTAGGTTTTTATGCCAATTGTTATCTACGTTTATAAACGTTTAATTGAATTTTATTTTCTTCTAGAACTGTAATTTAAGTCCTTTATCTACACCCATGCTATAAATCCTCTATAAAAGTTCTTGAAACAGTTAGCTTATAGCCAACATTAAAACAGCCAGTGTCATAGTAACCATAATATCATCCAAACGGGTGTTATAATGTTGTACTAAATTTCATAATGCAACTCCTTTTTTACTCATCGAACAGCCACATTCTCATGGCATCTTTATGAATTTCAAAAAAAGAACATTGTCATGCACGCGTTTCACTACCACAGCGCCGTAATTTAAAAAAAAACTTATTCGAATTTTTGAATTGACGTCGTATCCCTCCATTTTTGTTCAATAATATATTAAATATTAAATTTATATAGTATTGAAAAAAAAAAAGTTGTTTACAAAAATGAGTCATACAAGCTTTGTTATCACACCACCAGATATTTCTAATGCAGCAAAGGACATTTCTAACCAATTATTACCAGAAAAGTCGAGAAAAAAATATGAAAAGACGTTCCAAAATTTCATGAATTGGAAAATATCAAAGAGTAGTACATCATTTTCTGAAAATGTGCTATTAGTATATTTTCAAGAATTATCAGAAAAAAACAAATCTTCATCCCTATGGACCTTCTATTCTATGCTGAAAAGTACGCTATGTATAATACCCTATGGTTTCAGAATCTTTATAGAGGATTCATATCATGGGTGTAGATAAAGTCTTGTATGCAACTGTTTTATTTAGGTATTAAAACACTCATGTGATACTATTATCACATGAGTGTTTTAATATCCCTTATTATACAACAGTTGCATAAATAACTATTATATCCCCGGCAAACCGAAAAAAAATACACGGGCATAGCGATGGGACACAGTAGTGGTGTGCAAGACAAAGGCAATTTTCTCTTACAAAAGTGTCATCATCATCAGCCTTTTAATGTTCCCACTGCTGGGACACAGATCTCCTCTCTGTGAGAAGGAATGGGCGGGTTGGTGGATGTCACATGTATTCGAATTTTTGGTTCTTAGACATTTCCTCACGATGTTTTCCTTCACCGTTTTGAGAGCAGTGGTGATGAAATAATTTACACAAAGTAAAGCGCCTGACTGGTATCGAACCCACGACATACAACTTGTAGTCGCGGCTGTTACCACTGGGCCACCACTGCTCTGTACTGTACTGTGAGGTACGATCATTAATCACAACGCCAGGTGACTTCATTTTGACTTAAAACTAAAAGTTTCTTTCTATCAAACCCAACTTAGTGACATCAAGATTCAATTATAAAAAAAGAATTCTTAATTTAAAATACAAAATAGTATTTTCAGACATCTACGATTATTGAAAGGAAAAGCGTAGGGAGGCGATAGTTTAATATAATACTTGATATTTTAAAATGACAAAAGGATTCTATGAGAATGTTGAACAAGGAAATTAGTAGTAGGTAGGCATAGTTTAATATTTAAAACCCATGAATTGTTGCTTTATGTACCAATGATTATTTCCTCAATCAAATCACAATCTAATATTTAAATCGGATGCTGAATTACGCGTTTTTCAAAAATATCCCAGGACTTGTTTCAATGAATTACAATCAGTCATATGATAATATTATTTAATAATTCATAAGCCCAGTTATGTTACCTTGTTACCTACAGATCGGTGTGACGTGTGCCTGCATTAACACATTTATTTAAATATTGCTCTTATTTACTGTACTTGTCAATCTCTAGTGGATTTCCGTGTTTTAAACAGATCAGATAGTCCAAACAAAAATCTGGCATACTTTTTATTAAGATTATTTGGTTAAGTAAACCGATGAACGCAAACATTTTTTTTTTAATGTAAGTTTTATGGCCTGGTTGCTAGGACCTTTTAGCCACGTCTTTGGAAAGAGTTTTGGATCTTATATTTATTCTTTAGTATGCATTAGAATGCGGATGTAACAGATTCTAATGTTTTTTTGGATTATTTGGCAGCAAATTGTATCGAGTCAGTCTTCCCAGTAAGCTTTGCAGAGGCAGTCAATACTACAATAAACTACTCCGCTCCACTATCCCGAGATCGCTTCTGTCAATGATTTTACAAATTGTCCAGTTGCGTAGACAGTTGAGACACAAAACTACACCAATAATATATCACAATATCCACTAGGAATCAATTTGCAAATAATATTAACAGCCACTGAACTTCACTCGACAAAATCCCGCCAAAAACTCCAACAAATACTCATTCGTACAGCTACACAGATATTTTCATCGTAGATATATAAGGAGGTGGGTACTTCGACTTTCCAACTCCTTCGCCGTATTTATGACCGCTAATCTCCGTAACGACCCTAGAGACTGATTTTGATTGACACATCTTGCAATGCTCAATACCTACTTGAACATCGGGTAGAGCGTCCAAGTGCCTTGACAGGCCTGAGTAATCCCTTAGGCCGAAGGCCGAGGCCGACTAAGATATACGACCGCGATAATCTTCACTCAAGGCTCATGAAAGCAAAATCGCTGAACAAGATACAATTTCTCGGCGAAACGGGATTATCGAAAGGTGGGTAGCCCAACTTAGATTTTGAACATTCAAAGCTAATTGGCGTAGAATTTGACTCTTTTCATCGGTAATTTGGATAAGAGAAGGTACCTGCTTTTGTTACAAAAAATATGATAATAGTTTCGAATTTGAACTTAGCACCCAAATTCCGTTGGTAACAAACCTTTAAGCATTATAACTCTTTAAATGGAGAGGACGTGACGATAAAAACATTTTTGGATGATTTAATGAATAATTTATACAGTGTGTAATAGTTTTGTGGGGAAATTTCCTTCATGAAACAGCTTATCAATGTCTTAATTTTTTGCTACGGCTTATAAATTCATCACATTAGATCACAGGAAACAGCAAAATAATATAAATTATCAATATTCGCATCAATTAAAAACATGAGGGGCTGCCTTCTGCTGAGTTTCTTACTTAAATTATTCGATATTGATTCAAGCATATCGAATATCTGAAGAGTATTGTTCGTGACTAGTAGTTGTTCGTGTATTTCGTGTTCGTTTATTAGTCAGACGATCTAATAAAATATATTGTGATGTGGTATGTTGTAACGGGTCAAACTGGAATATATTATCGTTTTTTATACAAAATTCACACGTGGTTTTTAAAATAGCTAGCCTATTAAAGTTGAAAAAACCGGCCAAAGGCAAGTCGGACTCGCGCACGAAGGGTTCCGTACCATTATTGCAAAAACCGGCAAAAAAATCACGTGTTTTGTATGGCCTCCCACTTAAATATTTATTTTATTCTGTTTATAGTATTTGTTGTCATAGCGGCAACAGAAATACATCATCTGTCAAGTTATCATGGTTCATGAGATACAGCCTGGTGACAGACAGACAGACGGACCGCTGAGTTTGTACGGAACCCTAAAAAGCAATAATACATCTCGTTAATTTTAAGATAGGTTGTATATTTTTGTAGCGAATTTATTTAAGACGGTACCCTGACCAAAAAATCGGCATGAGATATGAGCGTTCCTATTGGTCTAGCGGCACTGGTGGCGCATGAATTACAGTAGTAAATACGCCCAGATTTTAGAATAAAATCTTTATAAAATCGAATTTTAGTCTTTTGAAAAAAATAATTCTACAAAAATGTTCGTTATTAAATTGTCTATCCATTAGTGTTAGTACAAAAAATAATCAATGAACACTTTACGAGGAGATGCATAATATCAATAATTATTTCTCATTTTCATGTTTTTTAGGTAGTAGATTAGTAAATATATATACAACATTTAAAAAAAAACTAAATCTACCATTTTAGAATCAATAATATGAAGAAATTTAATGTATTTTTATTAATTGATATTTCTTTTTAAATAACGAGTAGATAGCTCCTAAAAACAGCACAAAAAACGGCTTGCGCGGCGTTTTGCTCGGGGTACCGCCTTAAACAGCTATTGTGGGTATTGTCTATTTTTAAATAAAATAAAAACATATTTCACTTCAAGTTATTTTCGTCTAAAGTTTTCCATATGAGTAACTGAATATGACCTTCACAAGAATCCTAACAGAGCGTGGAATAAATGAATTTTAAGTTGTGTATAAAATAAAAACAGTATATTGTTATTCAATCCGATTACAAACGCAGCTTCAAGGTTGCCAATACCATACTAGATAATGTATGAAGTGGGTTAAACATAGGTATAAGTGGTACTTATGGCTAATATTTAAATAAAATATAGGAAGCAATTTATTACACATCAGAAACTAACTTAGAACACCACCATTCCTTTATAAAAGAATAACGAGATTGTCTCTGGTTTTCATTATCTTTTCTTAAAGGTTTGTTTCATGTTCATTTTTCAAATCATCGAGCCACTTCATTTTAAATCAAGAACTTTCCATATAAAAAAAATACTTAAAAAGGTTTTTTATTTTTACTTTTTAGTTGAATCTACCTAATAGGCAAGTTGTTTAGTAAGGTACCTATAACGAAATATCATGAAACTTGAACATAACCGGTGAAATGAGAGATCTGAGAGAATGAGTACTGGCGTGATGTTATGTTATGAAATGGTATAAACAATAAACAGACATGCGATTGCAGCAATCTCGAGAGATTTGCCGTTATTTATTGAAGAGTTCTGTTGTATTCTTCGAAGTTCTCCATCAGATCTTCACCAAATTAAAATGGGACCAATTTCGAAATATTCCCAAAAAAAATATCATAATCGGTCCACATTTGACAGAGATATAGGTGAACATACAAAAAAAAAACAAACATAATGTCGAACATAGAACCTCCTCCTTTATGGGAAGTCGGTTAAAAATAGTTAAGCAGATAGATAATACTATCCATACAATATCTTCTATTAGTCTAATAGAAATTTAACATTGTTTTTATATATTGGTAGGACTTCTCACTGAACACAGTAAATTGCTGAAAGCGTTTAATATGAAAAACGTTTCAGCGAGACCGCTCTCCTACATACGAATTCCAGAAACTCAAAAATGTGAATATGAGTGCTATTTACGAGAACTAATGGACATCACGTGGTCATAACCAGACGCCATTAATTTTATATGATACCGCGCATTTTATATTTCGTCTACAATAAATAGAGACAGGAATTGCGTTAGCAAACCTACGAGTGTATTAAATATATTTTTTATTAAAACAACAGTCATGTTGCTATGTCACTTTTATTATATTTTATAAAACATTTGTAACCTACCCACATATTTTTTTGTTTGACAAACGCTGACATCTCGCCTACATGCTTCTAAAACCAAAATACCATTTCGTCGAAATGTGCGTGCAATGTTAGACAGGCATATATCTTCAAAGCGGCGTTTCCGAGGATTAGGAAGGGGACGTCTTTACCAAGCATACATAATCCCCTTTTAATTTTGCTGAATTAAACTTCCCTTTAGAAGCTTCACTTTTATCAAAGTCAGGATGAGGTTATATTCTATTCTTGTTGGAATTTAATTGTAGCCAAAAGAGCTTCCGCTAGACTGGAGCTTTGCATGCATTCACCACGTCTCGTCTGAATAACAAAAGACTGTGTGTTCGTCCTCCACGCTTACATTTTCATCCCAACATAGTCATGAAAAAAACTTTTTACAAAAAAATACTACCGACTTCCAAATAAGAAAACTACAAAGTGTAAAATAACTTTGTTTTTGGAAGTCGGTGTCTTTGGTAGGTACCAATTTTTTTGCGTTATGGATTTTTGATTGGCAGTAAAAAGTTTATTTTTTATTATTGTCTTTTAAGTTATACCTACCTAATAGGCAAGTAGTTTAGTAAGGTACCTATAATGCCAGAATACATTACCCGAATATCATGAAACCGAACATAACCGGTGAAATGAGAGTGTACCAACGTGAACTGTACACATCTGCGTACCCCTTTAGAGCGTATTGGCGTGATGTTATAATAGCGTAATTTCATAGTTTCAGTGGTGCCTGAGGCGATCGCATGGCACGTCACTAGCGACGTACTTATAGTATAGCGGGTTATCGAACTATGAAATGGTCTCACATCGTGCACGAATGCCTCATCTTTATTTAAACGCACACATTGCGAAATACAAAATGTTTAGCAATACGTTAACTTGAACCCTTTTTACCGTTGTCGGATAACTTTATTGAAAGTCCTTCGTTTGAAAGTCAAATGTATCGAGTTTCGAATTTCGAATTTTAGTTGCTTAAACTATAAAGAACATTTGTAAGAGCTAGAAACAGAAAAGTTTGTTACGATCTTTTTACATAAAATGGTTGAGAAATCTTATTGCTTAAAAGTTATTTTCATATTTATTTATCTACCAAATAAATACAATACTGAGGAAAACTTATTTTATTAAAAATCTAATTTGGATTTTAAGGAGGATCAGGCAGTTCGCGAATATGTATCCTCCGACTGCCCAGCATGATTTTTTCTTGTTTACAGCTTTTTAGCTTGCTTCTTAGGCTGATGTTTTTTTTTTTTTATAAATACTTTTAAACATATAGTGGTTTATATTTTCGTAATCACCTCTAAAAACCCTTCGTTTTGATACCTTTGAGGTATCAAAATGACGGGATGCGAAGAAAAAAAAATTGCAACCTCTACAATATGGAGCCCAAAATCCGCCATGTTTCTTTGTTTTTAACGGCACTTATCTAAGAACACTTGGGCGACCAAGACCTATCTAACGATGTCTTAATTATAAAAATCCAAGTGGTTGAAAGATAACAAAATTTTTTACATACATACATACAAACATACTTACATACAAGATACGTGCGAAAAACATAACCTTTTCCTTGCAGTCGGGTAATTAATGGTTATTATAATCGTCCCACGCTTTGTGATTAAAATAAAGCATAAAAAGTCGGTTTTTGAACTCATAAAACGCGGCATTTTCGTTTTTGCTTCCAAAAAGCTGAACATTACAACATACTTTTTTAAAAGTCAATGAAAATATTCGTTATTCCTTTTAAATACCTAGCTATTTCTTTTCAATATTCCGTCTTCAAGAAAAATTATCACAATCTACGAGTACACAATCTTCACAAGAATGTTTTTATATTAATCGACAATCGTACTTCGTGGACTTTGTTTTCCTAATAGCCACTAAAAATTCTGTCTGATGCTTTAAGTGCTTACTGCATGTTTTATTCTACCAGCGTCTCATTATGAATTTATTTCTGCATTAGTCGAGAAAATACCTATAAATTGTGTTCATAACGCTTTGTCTAAATTTAGCTGTCTCTTAAAGTTATCTAAAGCATTTATGGTAGCCAGAGGACCGTAATAAAAACGGCCGATCACGTAGTTTGAAATGGCCATAATCCTAAGCGACCGTCCCCGCGCATGGAGACCGCTAATTCCAACTATCGTTACGCGTGAAAGTGTTGGAATATCTACCAAATAATATTGTCTAGGAATTCTCAATACGACCTACGAGTACAACGTGAAGTTCAAAGTCAGAGACAAAAGATAAAGATATTTTATTTCAACTAGGCCACCAAGCGGCACTTTTGAACGTTACATTAAAATTTACAAGGAATAAAAATTGATTCTACCGTGCATTCGGAAAGTAGCTTATGATGGAGAAGAACGCAAAAGAAACTCCATACATACTCTTTTAAAAAAAATTGTTTTGGTACATAAGTACATACATTACTAAATTCATATATGTAAGGACAATACACCTAGAATCACTACACGTACAGGTATAAAGTATTAAACTACTCACACATTCACTGTGCAGTAATATAATAGATACTAGAAAAACATTAACATCCGAAGCAGTTAAGTTATGACCACAACTGACGGCGCCCGTTCACGAACATGACGCATGAATCGGCACCACCCAGCTCAACCATCATGAAGGGAACCGAATGATCCAACATACGCGCCACCATCAGAGAGACATACACAAGTCTAGGCTAGGTCACCGATATACGAAGATTTTAGCTTTTATTTTTCTAATTTACTCTCCAAATGTTACTCATCTGGTATAGGGTTTGGGTGGACCGAACACGAGAACGTTCTCTGTCAATTTATGTCTCCTAACCTGAACAATGCGACTTTATTAACTCTAAATTAGGTTAATTCCCCAAATTGTGATTCTTATCCGGGCTCTGGCGTCGAATTTATCGCTGATTTCACAACAGCTTTCAGTGCCCCGCAAAAATAATATTGGAACGGTTTTTCTCGGCGAAATTCGGCGTGTGGTATTTCATAGTAATATTTATGTATTATTTACAGTTATTCCCCTAGCTCCTGGTGATTATGCGAAGCAAAAGAGCCGTACGCTAGTCAGTAGTCAACGCGTCTTTAATAATGATAGTAAGGCTGCAATACGTTCGCAGTTTATTTCTTTGCAGGCGTTTCTTTTTGTTCATTTTAAACAATTTCCCAAGTACGAATAAATCAACTCCTCCAACGGGAGTGACGACACTTAGCATGAATACATTTCCCAATCGATTTTTATGTTTAATTCATAAATTCATCTCTTTTGCATCATAATTTTGGCATTTCTCATGAAAAGCTTTCTTTAAATAAATACCTTTTATATATTTTTTTTGTTGCCTGAAATCTTCGGATTTCTATGAAGACTATTCTCGCTGAATAAGGATGATGAATCTTTATCAGCAGTATTTTGTTTTAGTAATCAATCTACGTCATCATTTGCTGTTCTATAAAGCGTAATGACTTATAATTACCAAGCATTACGGATCACCATAATGACCGAAAGCCCACAAAGTCGAAAATTTCATCTATTTATTTTCATACCGTTTAAATCCCGTGACCAAAGTGTGTAAATATTTCCCCGCTACCAGACACAAAAGGGACCCTCAACATTTTGTACTGAGTGTAGCTATACGTTTAGCTTCTAAAACCGTCCAAATCCCTAACAGGTACTTATTTTTATAAGCATAAGTAGGCCCTTCACTTAGCGTAACGGAGTCTATAAAATGATATTATACGTAAACCGTGCCATTCAATATCTAGCACACTGTAGGTTGATACACAGTAACGGTTATTCGATATCATGCGAATAGCCATCGTATCCCATGTTCTTGTTGCTATAGTAATCGTATTCTCATTATAGAAGATAGTATCGTGTGTTCTGTATTATTCAATATTCGTTTGTAACTAATATTGCATAACGTATAATTCAGGACGGCAGTATATAAGTATTATTCGAAAATATGGCAACGTAATTTGTGAAACACCTGTGAGAGTGGTTTTAAATTGTAAAATAATATTTCATGAAAACTTCACAAGTTTGCAATTCTGCAATGTTATAAAATACGGAGTCCGTCTTTTCATTTTGCAACATAAGTTTTTGATATGCTCTGAAAATGTGATGGAACCTTTTCATAAAGTAGTAGAGTGGTTTCATTATTATTTCTTTCCTACTTTATCTTCAAATCGACATTGCTTTTAAATTAAGTTATAACGTCACCACAGTTATTTTCATAGAATGCCTTATTTAGTCAAACACGCGGCCGAAATATAAAATATGTGGCTTACTGCTACAGCTTTATAGAAATTGCCTCGTGGCATGTAATTAGCACTTAGCAATTATACCGTCGAATCCGACTCGGCTGGGCAGCGTTCGGGAAGTTCCGCGGTATTTTCTCGTCCAATTTACCGCAGTGTCTCAAGACAAAAGTCTATGACCAGTGTGTGTTGCCAGTGACCATCTATAGACCGAGATGTCGTCGCTCACAATGGGCCTTATCAGAAAGCTTAAATTCACCCAAAGGGCAATGGAGAGCGCTATACTCGGTGTTTCCTTCCGTGATCGCATCAGAAATGAGGATAACCGCAGGAGAATCAAAGTTACCGACTTAGACCGAAGAATTGCGAAACTTAAGTAGCAGTGGGCAGGGCACATTGCTCGCAGAACGGATGGCCGATGAGACCGAAAAGTTCTGGAAAGGTGACCGCAAACCGAAAGACGAGGAGGCCTTCCAACGCAGGAACCCCTTCCACTAGGTGGACCGATGACCTGGTTAAGGTTGCGCGAATGCGCTGAATGCGAGACTCACGGGATCTGTCAATGGTCCCCTGGGAGAGGTCTATGTCCAGCAATGGACATCTTTCGGCTAAAATGATGAATGATGATGAATTATGTGCATGTAACAGTCTCAAACCAAGTGAATCCCCAAAACGTGTGACATACAAAATTCTTTATTTCGTTCCTAGTTTAATTCAATATATATCAGAAAATTCATTTTATTATTCATGAGTGTATGCCCGCGTCAAAATCAAATTGTTGTCTCGCGCAGGGCAACGCTCTAACCGTACCGTCTCCTTTTACACGAGATCATAAAAATGAATGTTAGTATTCCACCAACATTTTGGATTATGCAAATGAAGATAGCAATGGAACTCGTATTAACCCTTGGATCCCTTTGCTCCGTAACTCTGTTATTTCCCTACTATATTACTGTTGAACCTGTTTGTTTATGGGAATAATATTTAAACTTTGAAGGATTTGTATTTAGCTTTGGTGATTGAGGCGAAACTTTTGCGTAACTGTTTCGAAAGTGTGCGTATATTGTGTAACGGGTGGAAGTTATGTACAGGTGAAGAGCTAACAAAAATTAAGGTTCAATGAAATAATTAAAATCGATCTGAAAACTCTCTGTTTTTGAAAGATTATGTACTTAGGTACTAGGATTGATAACTTAAAGTAAGTAGCCCTCAGATTCGATACTTAATTAAAACAATTCAAGTTAAGCTCAATTTTATTGTTTCAACTAGCTTCTGCCAGTGCTTCACCCGCGTGAATGTCAAAAATTACCCCAAAGGAACATATTCCCGGGATGAAAAGTATCTTATGTGCTATTCCAGACTATCTCTGCGTTAAATTTGATCCAGATCCGTCCAGCCGTTTGAGCGTGAAGAAGTAATAAACACACACATGCACACAAACTTTCGCCTATATAATACTAGCTTCTGTCAGCGGTCTCGCCCGCGTGGGGGTCAAAAATTATGCCGAGGGAACATGTTCCCGGGATAAAAGTATCTAATGTGCTTTTCCCGATTATAATCTATCTCTGTGCCAAATTTCATCCAGATCCATCCAGCCGTTTGAGCGTGAAGAAGCAACAATCATACAAACACACACACTCCCAAACTTTCGCCTGTATAATACTAGCTTTTGCCCGCGACTTCGTCCGCGTGAATGTCGGTTTTTGCGGATTTTTTTTTTCAATAAAAAGTATCCTATGTTACTACTAATACCTCCAAGAATATGTGCACAAAGTTTCATGATGATCGGTTAAGTAGTTTTCGCGTGAAAGCTTAACAAACAAACTTACATTCCCATTTATAATATTAGTATGATTAGGTAAATATTTAATAATCGCTCTAAAAAATCTGTTTTCGAAAGATCTAAATAAGGTTGCAGGTATCAACCTTACTTAGATCTTTCGAAAACAAAGCTGTTACTAAAAGTCAATAGCCCGCAGAATCGCAACTTAAAAACACAAGTCAATTAACAAGCACACGCAGTAGCCATTATTTTTGTTTTAACGATGAAAATCGCAGGGCTTGTGTACTCGGCAACAATTTATTTTTAATTAGTCATTTGGGACAGCGCTCCGATGTACAAAATAGCCTCTTCACGTGTACGGTGAAAAGATTACACCGTGAATGTCACGTTCATTTTAAAAGCTCATCCAGCTGGAAATTGCATTTTTCAAGCTTTTGAATTTTCCGCTTTATCTTTTACAAAATGAACTATTATATTTCCAAATGAAAACTTAAATTTTTGTAGTAAATCTCTTTTAACAAATATATCATTTATCAACAGGAAAATTATTCAGTTTTTTAATGCAGCAGCTGATAACTGAACCGTGTATGTATTATTACAAACTTGTAACAGTTCTTCAATAGATACCGATTAGTTATCTGAACGTTCTATTTTCTCGCCAGTAGTAAACTGCAGGAACAATAGTTTTCATTGTAAACTGGTTAGTTTAGTTTTTAACTTTAACCGTGGGTCGACAGCCTATTAGTTACAATACAAGTACAAATTTGCTCATAAATTGTTGGCACTTATTAGAAACCCTCTTCAAGTTAGTAAACATAATAGTTTTTAACCGACTTCAAAAAAAGGAGGCATCAAGTAAATAAGTTAAGGAAAAACTTTTTTTATATGAAATCAAATCTATTCACTAGGTCTACCCCATCTTCACTTACTTAAATTTTTGATGAAGAAAAGCTGTGTAGAGATATTACAATGTTGATTATAAAAACATTACTAACGGTAGCATAAGAATCACCTTATTTGGGATTCTTTCATAGCATCTTCGTATTTGAATATAACATTAAATTAGGCCCGTTGACATCTTTCCAATTCTGAACTCAATTTATAAGCAAATTTTGTAGGCACCAAGTCACCGACATGGGAATGGTACTCATTGCTACTATATATTCTACGACTTCACAATATTGTTTTAGTTATTTACATTGTATCGTGTCAATTGCTTTTATCACTAAAGATAATAGTTACAACGTACACGTTTGAGTGTTTGTTTCTACGTAAACTGTTACAAGTATGTGTTAGTTGTCCGTGTTTTCCTGAGTGATAGGAGTTGCCCATTGAATATTTGTTTAAGCGATTGTACATGTATTTCTATAAATCCAGCTCTGTTTAAACAAGTAGTATTGATACGTTCATGGTTTTATTTGTTTAGGTATACGATATCTATAATTCTATAAATAATATCTCTTACTAAGAAAATAACAATTCGAATATAGAAGAACTTTGTCTGAAAGAGAACTCTATATAAGAACTTAAATAGGATTTCTCCCACTCTCCTACTTTAGTTGAACAGACCTGTTTGTTTTCAGTGTTATTGAAGTTTGCGTGAGCGTACCACGTACGAGTACAACGTACTAGCAGTAACGATAAACGGCAACGGAACGATCAGGGACTTGTATCGCGATACGGGATTATTTCAGACTATTGAACACATAAAATAAAATAGTGGATTTGCATACAGACCGAGTGTGAAATCGGGTAGATAAGCAAGGAAAGTAAAGAACGAAAAGCTTACGACCGAAATACCTGAATTTCGAATCGCAAAAGAACAAAAATCTGTAAAAGGTGCTGTTTTTACCGAATCTACATGTTGTATTTGAATCACGCTTGTAGGTAATCCTCTGAACACCTTCTGTTTGCTAATAAAGGTGAAAGGTGATAAGGGCCAAACGTAATGCCACGAATTGTCGACGGCGCGGACAATTTCAGCTAAAATGCAATCAATTGCAGACAGGGGTTAAAAGATATCGGGCAATTCCTGATAGAAAATTCAAAGTCAATCGATTTGTGCCAGCTTTAACATTAGAAAAGGCTTTGAAGACAATGGACCGCCAATAAGGTATTCTGTTCCGATCCCATTCTCGTGATGCTATGATTTGTATTTGTCACGGATTTTATAAATTAGGAATCCCATTGTGGGATTCTTAAAGATAAAGTTATATATACGTTAGTATCGTTTATAATACGTTTCTTATGCATTTGTCATAGGTTCATTTTTAAATTATTAGCGACTGTATCCCACAAAGAAGCAGACAGCTGTTTCTATGTACATTTACCGTTTACACCGAAAAAATAAGACTCGGGGCTTGGTCAGGTGTGAAGAATCGTGCTTATTATTTCCATGCACAGAAAGGATAAAATATATTATTATGTGAATCGGGAAATCAGTTTGTTTTTGAAATATAAGTAACTAGAGTTTAATAGAGCATAATATGATGCCTACATTATGTTTCATACAAACATACGACCTGGCGCGGCTTGGTGGTAGTCGCATCAAGCGAATCCCGTCATCGGTATGAGACCCGCGCTGGAACTTATTTTCGCGGGCGTTAATTTTTATTTATTTAAATTGTATGGTGTATAGGATTATCATAATGAGCATAATTAGAATGTGTATATTAAGCTATGCTTAAAAGATAGATGGACCTTGTCTTCCATCGCAGACTTTTCTGTAGACGTATAAAAGAGGATTATTTTCTCCATATTTTTTTTATTATATCTCAAAGGGCAAATCGGCAGCGTTTTCAATGCAAGCGCCTAGGAGTTAACAATTATCGTCATACCAAATTACACAAAACCTTAACGAATTAAACACCTAAACTTTCATCATTAATCACTCTGCCTGTTTGTGAAAACTGCATGGAAATCCGTTCAGCAGTTTTTCAGTTTATCGCGAACAGAGAGACAGACAGACGCTGCGGGAGTCTTAGTTTTTAACCGACTTACAAAAAAGGAGGAGGTTCTATGTTCGACTTCTTGTATGTTTTTTTTTTTTTTTTTTTTTTTTTTTTATGTATGTTCACCGATATCTCCGTCAATTGTGGACCGATTTTGAAAATTCTTTTTTTGTTTGAAAGAGTTTGTTTCGAAATTGGTCCCATTTTAATTTGGTGAACGTCTGATGAAGAACTTCGGAGATACACAACAGAACTCTTCAATAAATAACGGCAAAACTCTCGGGATTGCTGCAATCGCATGTCTGTTTGTTGTTTATACCATTTCATAACATAACATCACGCCAGTACGCTCTAAAGGGGTACGCAGATCTCTCATTTCACCGGTTCTGTTCAAGTTTCATGTTATTCGGTTAATCTATTCTGGAGTTAAAGGGACCATAGTAAACAACTTGCCATTAGGTAGGTAAAACTAAAAAGGGAAAAATAAAAAACTTTTTTGCAAAAAAATACTACCGACTTCCAAATGAAAAACTACAAAGTGAAAAATAACTTAACTTTTGGAAGTCGGTGTCCATATCACAAAAAAATGTTTCCTACGAAAGACACCGACTTCCAAAAGTTAAGTTATTTTTCACTTTGTAGTTTTTCATTTGGAAGTCGGTAGTATTTTTTTGCAAAAAAGTTTTTTATATTGTTACGAGCTGGGGTTCAGGGATAAATTATTCAAACGGCAGACTTCAATTAATCACTGTTTATTACAAAAACACTTCTTAAACAATTCTATTACTTCGCACTATTTTCCGCTTTGATCGCTCTGTATCGCTTCTCAATCGAAACTGACCCACGACGAACCCGACCGCTCTTTATATAGCCCGGAAGATGTTTCTAGAACGTTCCATACTGTTCTAGGTACTTCGAGAATCTTCCAGAACAATCGATTTTTGAACTCATCGATCCCGAAGCGACTAGAAACTACCAGAATGTTCGGTTCGAACATTCTGGAAAATTCTACTTGACACAAACTTTCGAGAACATTAGTTCCGCTATTCGATACTAGATGGCGCCACTAGTTACTACTTAGTTCTTCTACTCGTCACTAGATGGCGCTGCCCTATCTTGTAACAATATAATATGTAGTGACAGTGATACGGCTGTAGAAGCATTATTCACAAATAATGACAGCATAACGAAAAATAAACGTAAGCCTAAAGGCTGTTAATTCTTGCGTCCATCGAGAGATGGGACCAAGAATGTTTATATTAAGTTGCCAAAATTCTGCAGCTCGACTAAGGGATTTAGAGATTTTTGGATACGTCATTGCCTTTGTAAGCGATGTTTGTGCAATCTGATGTATAATAGTTTAAGAAAATTCATTTGTATGTAGGGTTGCATTACATATTATTTACACCTACATTAGGATTTCAAAACTGCTTTTGATTGCAATTATCATGTTTATTTTGAGATTCTTGCGACCCTATGGTCCCGGACTTTTGAAAGGCGTACCAGGGGCTGAAACCAATTCGCAGAGGCCTTGTTAAACATGTAGAATAAAATATGAAATCAATTATCATCATTATTAGAAAAACTACTTAAAGATGATTTAAGCCTTACGGCAATTGATCGAGTGGACGCTAGTTTTAAATGACGAGTAATACATAAGAATCTGATAAGTTTATTTTTAGGGTTCCGTACCCAAAGGGTAAAAACGGGACCTATTACTAAGCTGTCTGTCTATCCGTCTGTCACCAGGCTGTATCTAATAAATCGTGATAGCTAAACAGTTGAAATTTTCACAATTGAAATTTTTTTGTTTTTATTTCTAGTTGCCGCTATAACAACAAATAATAACAGAATAAAATATATATTTAAGTGGTGCCCCAATACAACCAAGGTGTTTTTTGCCGTTTTTGCGAAAAAGTTACGAAACCCTTCGTACGCGAGTCCGACTCGCACTTGGCCGGTTTTTCATGTAGCTAAGAATAATGCTGTCGAATGAAGTTAGGGCCTATGGTTGCGCAGAACATAGGCACTTTACGAACCAACTGGTTGTTTTCTTCACGAGTGTACATGCGTGAAAGTTCGCAAAGCTATGTTCAGACGGGCCACGACTCATCAGTCGTACTGTATGAGGAAATTTTAGCACTGTTGTCGTACGACAAAGTGCAAGGTTCTAAAAATACCGACTTCTGAATCGTGTATGTATTACACGATTCTATATTCGATTTTATTCGTTTTTTTTTTCTTTTGCTCCTTTCGCGGTTTCTCCCTTATAAGAGAGTATTTTAAATTTCCACCACATGTCCTGACACCAGTACAATCATGAGGGTAGGAAATGTCTTTGGCATTTCGTCAATGACTGTCATCAGACCTAATTGTTGGAAAACTTAAACAGGTACATTGGCGAGCGTGTTCTGCCTGACTGAATTTTTACTCAAAATATAGGTACATAATATATATATACTTGCTGGTCCCCACGGCTTCATTCCCGTCAACTAGCTACCTACATACCCTACCCTATCTTACCTACCTACCTACCTTACCCTACCTAACTAACTACCTCTCTACCCTACCTATCCACCTACCTTACCTGCCAACTTACCTACCCTACCCTACCTGCTCTATCTACCCTACCCTACCTGCTCTATCTACCCTACCCTACCTACCCACCCTACCCTACCTACCCACCCTACCCTACCTACCCACCCTACCCTACCTACCCACCCTACCCTACCTACCCACCCTACCCTACCTACCCACCCTACCCTACCTACCCACCCTACCCTACCTACCCACCCTACCCTACCTACCCACCCTACCCTACCTACCCACCCTACCCTACCGACATTTTTTTTTCTTACCTAAAGTCTCTTTTTCTCCTTCCTGTCCTTCCTCAGGATGCCATCTATCTCCTTGCCAAATTTCATTGAATTCCGTGCAGTGGTTAATGCGTGAAAGATAGCAGACAGACAATTTATGCAAATTGGAATTGTACCCAACGGAGGCCCTGGTATGAGCGAGCTCTTGGCCAAATAGCAGCCGCGCCGATCGATTGAACAAGGAATTTAAGCTGTGAGTCTGAGAGCCTATCATTCTTTACATATTGAGCTTCTAGACTCGAAGTGCACGTTTTAACGTCAGTCTTTGCATATCAATGGCAGAAGTATTTAGCTTGCGTTGCTTCGAGCAAAACGTTTATATTTATTTATTTATTATATTCTTTATTGTACACCACAAAAATATTATACAAGACAAACAATCATACAAGCAAGTAAACGATGGCTTATCGCACAGGGCAATTTCTTACAGATTCTCTTATACTGGTTTTTAGATTTTTATACCTGCTATATCTGTGTCTGTGTGTCTTGTTTGTCCTGTATGTTTTGAGGTGTACAATAAAGTAATAAATAAATAATATCTATCTATAACTGGGGTGGCATTATGGAAAGTCTTGTAGAAGGTAAGCTTTGACAGAACGATGGCTTCTCTCCTAAATAAATTATAGTTAGACTGAAAGAATATTTATTTGCGACCCGCATAGGAGACACGAGAAATAAGCAAAACCACAAAATTAAAAAAAAATATAACCCCGTGCGAGACCAAAAAGACTCATATGTCTCAGCATATCCAAAAAGAAAATAATGCTGCGCAAGTATATAAGGCCCACTGTTGCCACAAGTACACACTCACGGAAACGAAAGCGGTAACGGTAGTTCTTCGAAATAAAGTACACCTCCGCATATTCTTCACACCAAAGACAGTGGATGCGACGTGGTTATGAATATAGTAAACAATGTAACCGACACATTTGATGTTCAGTCATATCAAATCAAATAAGAGCCACACGGCCTTCAGTTTTGTATCGAATAACCAGAATACATTTTTTGCAAATTCCGATAAGTTATATCCGTTTTTGTTACCCACGCTTTTCGAGGACCAGCTGACCCAAATGTTTAAATATTTAGTTCGTTGGGCAGATAAATGCCCTTTATTGAGGTATATAATGGTTCCTGTGGTTCTTTAACTTTTAATATTTCTTTTATAATAGAGCCTCTTCCGATAGGTATTTTAGTGAACTCGAAAAGTCGTATTTTATTATCGGGTTAAGAGAGGTAAAAACCCATTTGATTATTTTCGCAAATCGTTTAATAAGTCCTTAAAGATTAAAACAGGCAGCTGTCTCAATGTATCCTGGCATCGACTAACGCGTCGAAGCCTCAAACGTGTAACAGAGTTCAAGAAAACAGTCTGTTTTTTGTCTGTAAAAGGACCTTGGGAGGAATTTCCCATTATGCTCTAAGAGCGGCCATCCAAACATGAGGGGAATATTGTAGTGCCATCAATCTTGGCTATGGTAGCCATAGTTTAAGTGATTTCCCGCGGGAACCTTTTATTTTTACACGCTATTTACTCTCTGATGTATTAGTAGAGCATGTTTAATTTGGAAGATATGAATTTTCCTGAGTCAAACAATGCTATTACTTGTAGATAGTGGTAACTGCTTAGATACCATCAGGTCAGCCAACCTGTTTGTTTGCCAATATTTGGCATCTAATGCTTCCAAATTTGAAAAAGATGTAGGATTTGTTTGAGGAATCGACCAACATTAATTCCAATAAACGCCGTCAGATGACTGATATTTACGTAATCCGGTATTTTATTTTTATAAAGATACTCACATATGTAAACCGTATAACCGTTCGGTAGGATACCGGTACAGGCGGTATACAGAGGTATTGCCTACGGACGTGCCTCCAACATGTTAGTAAACAAATTGAAACACGGCCACGGCACGTAGGGGCGTACGTTCGTTATTTATTTCTCCCCCGCTCCGGATTGACAACACTAATAAATCGGCCTGTGTGAATAATGTCAATGTGTGAATAATCTCAGTGATAACGTTTTTTAAGCACTTTGTTTGCACTTACTTATATTATGACGTGTTTGTATGGCTTTCGTAAAGTTGACTTAACACTTTAATTTTAGTTTAAGGTATTTTTAATTCGATAGGAACAAAGATTATGTACGTGGAAGGACCGAAAAGGTTAAAGGTCAAGAATGTAACGCCATAAATATTCGAGACATTCCGCGCAAAGCCCGACACCTTTTAGAGATTTCCAATAGAAAACCTTAATCACAGGTATAAACCTAAAAATATATACCTGCATTCTTCAAATGCTTTTGGTATAATTAACAACACAGTACTAACCCTTTTTCATTTAATCAGGAAAATACCAACTCGCGGCAAAAGTACTCGGGGTATTGAATACCTAATATTTTTACTAGCCCGTACTCCCGTTGCTAGTCACTTAGGACACGAACAAACCGTAGGAAAATATTTTTAAATTGGACAAACGTTTGAAACTTCCCTAGGTTACCATTTAAGGGCCTACATAGCCTTTAGTGCCGTAAAACAGTAACTTTCTAAAGCATACTCCTTAGTAACGCCTAGGTTAACAGGTTTGAAAAAAATATATTACTGATTCATGTACATAATTTTGAACACAATGTTTTTTCGAGTAACTAATAGTTTTGCTTTAAAACAATAATTAACAACACGATATTTATAATCGCAACTTTTGAAAACTCCTCCAAAACGATGGGTGTTTAAAATATTTTTACACAGAAAAATTGATGGCTGGAATTTCTTCATAACTATTATAGCATATGTAAATCAAATAATATTTGCAAACAAAACTGTTAAAAAAGGAGGTCAAATTTTGATATTTTGGCATCGAGCGGGCGCACGGCCAGTACTGCATTAACATTGGGGCGTATATAGCGCCTTAAGTAAAGAATTAAATATACTTAACTACAATGCACAATACAACATCAAACGCAAAATGTATCGAAATCGATACATACGTCTTAACTTTGATTTTAGCAACAATTGCTCCAACGAACCCTATAGGGAACAATCGGAGCAATTTAAGGGGAAACGTTTGATTAATGAACTTACTCGAATTCCTAAACCAATTCTCTGCGGAGAAACCGACTCGAGTCGGATAGCTTACTTATAACCTCGAAGTGTGCGGGTTCCGCTTCTTACGGTGAAGAAAGGCTTGGGAAACAAACGAAACAATATGTTAGTAGAGTAATGTTTGTGGTTTCAATTTAACCATGGCCTTGGTTAGCGAATTGGAAGTGGAGTATGTGAACGGTTTATTATAACAATGTAGCGGAATGTTGTTCAGTGCGCGTAATCGCTGCAATGCATAACTTGCTGCGCATTTTAGTGGCATTTCTCTATAGTAAAGTGTTTATGTTAAATTAATGTATGGTTAGATAGTGTTACTTGTTTTCTTGGTTATAATATTGTGAATATTAGTTTTTTTTAAATTTAAGATTTAAAAAAAAAAAAACTAAAAAAAAAACATTTATTATTTCCTTACTACAGGTTCGAAGTTGTATCATGTCTTTACAAACATCCGTTTAAATTATGTTAGTATGTTAGTAAAATGTAAATAAAAACTTAACTTAATATTTGTTAGTATTAGATACCGTTGTCTGTCTCTATTTTAGTGTAAGGACCGCCTGAGGCAGTAAAAGCCTCCTCCAAATGTTTCCATTTGTCGCGAAGTCTAGCTGTCCTGGCCCAAAGGTTGCCAGCAGTTTTGACAATTTCGTCTCTCCACCATTTAAAACGCCTGCCTCTTCTCCTTTCAACAGATCTGGGGGTCCAGTTTGTTATGATCTTATTGTAAGATACGTTGCGTTAATAAAAGATGTATGAACGTAAACACAACAAAAGGAAGATGTAAAGATTGCAATCAGATCATAAATAGGTAGCGTTCTTTAATTTCTGCCTACCCCTATGGGAAAAGTTGATGTATCTATCTATACTGTGAAATTGTTTGATAAAATTGTTCATGGCCTCTCGCCGCAGCCCTTGCGTGGGTCAAGAGTTCAAGACTTTATCGGAACTCATTTCTAGTGGGTGGTCGTACTCGTGCGATTAAAATTGACGAGTCGTGAATAATCGACGTCAATATCGCCGGGTCACTTCACCTATACTACGTTACGTATACCTAGTATATTCACAAAGTACAAAAGGTTTTGGTACCGATATTTTTATACGTTACTACTCGAAGAATTGCGTTGTGGCGAACTCGTCACTGTTTCGAATTCGTCATTGAAAGACAAGATCACGATTCACAAACTTTTCCAAACTCGACTCGTTCGACTGTCAGATTAACCAGATGCAGTCGGGTACCACGATTATCTTATCAATGTAGAGCACTCAAATAATATTTCTGCACTCAATTTTTTTTTTTTATATTGCCAGGACCAGATATATTTATCTATTTAGCTAGATATGTGCCCACTCTGAGTCAAGGCATCCCTCTCATAATATGTTTAAATCACACTAACATTATAAAGGCGAAAGTTTCTGAATGTGTGTGTTTTTGTATGTTTGTTACTTCTACACGCTCAAACGGCTGGTTGGATCTGAATGAAATTTGGCACAGAGATACACAGAGATACAGCCAGGATTGGCACAGAGATAGATTACAGTCAGGAATAGCACAAAGGATACCTCTTTTCCCAAGATTATGTTCCTTCGAGATAATTTTCGACTTTCACGCGGGCGAAACCGCGTGCAGAAGCTAGTAATAAAATAATTTAACGGTTGATGTCGTTCCAGACATCTCGTCTGTCCATTTCACCCCTAAACATTCATCTTGGAATATTTTAAAAACGTTGTTATTACTCCCAGTAACTTTGTAGAAAATTAATTGATCCAAATGAGAAAACCATTCCAGCAAAATGTTATCTAGTAAATCCAACTTCATCGGATATTCGTCTGCTAAAACCGCGGAACATGACAAAATGACGTCACGGGAAGTAATTACTGGTCGGGAGCGGTGTGGTGTGTGAAATTAATCAAAATCTGCGCGGGACACGATGGCTGTTTACTCAACACCGTTCGCCTTGATAAGGGTAGCGGGAGAGGTACCGCGGTGTCATTGGTACCTACCTACCTAGTACGTACCTTTAGTCTTTTGAAAGCGTTTTTTTGTTGCTGAGTAATTGCGACGAGCTAGCACGGTGATCAGTGCTCGTTCTTTCTCTTTGAAAAGAGATACGCTCTGCGGAAATAATTAGAGGACGGTATTATAATGGGACTTACGAACTACCACCGGGTGACTTTTAATGCAGTAGCAGTGAAGTTAGTCACTTTAACTATGGGATATACTCTGAAATATGAAGACAAGCGGTTTACGTTCGCTTAAGAAGTTTCCAAAATCGAACAGCAGGTTTTTTACACGACTGCACAAAAAAAGGAGTTTTATGTTTTCAGGGTTCATATATGTTTGTGAATTTCTTTATTCCACCATAACTTCTAAACGGCTTAACCGATATCAATGTATGTGGTATCGTTAGAAGCGTTGCGTTATCCCGGGTAACATAGGCTGGTGTAAATTTAAATAAATATAATGGGGGAGCTATGGTTCATGAAAATAAACGGATATATTTTTTTCATAAAAAAATTACTACATACACTATCATCGTCTAGAGCTTGCTTAGTACATAAAAAAAATACCTATACCATACCTATTCAATATGTTTTATTCCTATTCATTCGTTCACTAATAAAATAACAAATGAAATTAAATCAATATAACATTAGGTACTATTTAATACCATAGAAAACTTATTAAAAAAAACTGTGCGTTTGCAAAATTATCGTTTTATAACTAAAAGGTATTAAATAAATAATTAAAAAATATGCCTACCTTGTCAAAAAGTGAATTAAAAATTGAACAAAAATACACAACAAGCTAATTGACTGAAAACCAATATTTTTGACAAGGCGTGTTTGTTTTGACCTCGATGTTTTTCATATTTTTGAGAGCATTCACCATCTGAACGATTGCCAATGAGTTCATTGTAAGTCACCTGAAAACCACATTACTCTGTTCAAAAGCAGTCACCATTTACTTTTATCTCCAACACCATCGGTGATGTTGTTTAGATGCAATCTCTTAATCTACCGTTTCGATATTTGGACGCAACTTCAAAGACTTTCAGTACAGAGAGATAAAACGTTTTACAGAGTAAATAATTCAGTGTCACGTGAATATTTATTATTTCCCCTTTCATTATTAATTCATCTGATTCCTTCTGAAGGAATTCGACGCTTACGATTTGTTCTAAATTTAGTATTCTTAGCGAACATGGATTTATATTCAGAAACATTAAACCACTTACGCTGGGTTTCTTTGATGTGAAATGTCAATTCTAACCAATTTCGATCCACGAAAAGGTGTCAAGTAAAATCTTAACAGGTGCTAAAACTTTCCAAAGATTTTTTCAGATAAATGGTGTATAAAATGATTTGAAACAAACAATAAATTCTTGATAGTGTCACACACATTTGGTCCAGAAATCTTTGTTATTATAGGTCTAGAACGCCTTTGATATTTCTAAGACGTTGCTGTACTTTCAGAAAATCGATAACGTAATGTAATGTATTATGTACGTATGTTCGCTATTAAAGCGGCAGCCGACACTCAGTGAGATATTTACGTTATTTATTAGCTCAGATAGACCGTAGACCCAAGACTAATCACTTTTATTAAATTAAAGAAGAAGCGTAATAAACTCATTAGATAAAGTAGACGTATTGAAAGAGGATCCAGAGCCAGACAAGAACAATCATCCTGGATTACTTTTAATTCATTGCCAGTATGGCAGAAAGGCCAACGAGCCTCTAAGGCCTCCCACCAGGTGGACCGATGAACTGGTCAAGTTTGCAGGGATCCACTGGATGTGGGACGGACCGGCCAATGTGCCGACGCTTGGGGGAGACCTATGTCCAGCAGTGGACGTCTGTTGGCTTATATGATGATGATGATGATGGCAGAAGGGCGAAACTATAGTAATGAATATACATATTGTGCAACTTTTACTATAGGATCAAATCAGATTGATAAAAAAACAGCTGTTTAGTACATTTATGTTCGCGTAACTCGACAAAAAGTAGGGAAATGGTTTTCTTTTCGATTTCAATGTTGCTCCCTTGCTTAAAGTTATTAATGTTTATGAGAGTACTTTCACCATCTGTAAGATCACCAATAATAAAGTTAACTTACAAATGACTTTATCTAAAGTTGTGTTTCAATGTATTAGTTTAACTATTAAACAAGCGTAATCTTTCGATTAAAACCATTCTGGGGATATATCTGTTCGAAACTTTGTTTCTAATTGTAGGTCTAACAGACTTGTAACTTCTAACTTTACAGACTTCGACAGGGTCTGTTTTCTAGAAAGATACTCGAGCTTGAATGTCGATTTAAGTAAGAACAAGATTTAAGTTGTTCTGTATTTTTGAATTCAGAATAACTTTTAGGTAGGCGTTCTTTTACCAACATTGCTTTTTTTTTAAATCAGTCTTTCTTAATTCCATTTTCAAACATAAATGTTTACAAGTTGCCAGCAAGCTGTGACAGTTGACATCACTAATTAACGTCACTACCACAACAAGCGCTTATGTCAATGTTATTAAAGGATGCTTTAAACCAAGATAATTCTATTTGCTAAGAAACTGGAGTACCATAATGCAAGTTTCATAAATATTATGTCAACAGAACCCGTTATTATTATATTCTGCGTAGAAAATATCAAAGGAAATTCTACTGAAGCGTCACCCATGTTAAATTCAGCGATTTTCATGGCTCTGTGTTACAAAATCTAATAAAAACCTCGTAGCGAATATGTAACGTTGGCAATACCATCGACACGATTGCGTCGTTTCGAACTGCATCGGTTTGCTATAAAAACGATAGGTACAGTCAGCAATTTCACGGCGAAGCGATACCCGTTCGGTTTATACAAGCGTTCAGTGTCACCTGAGCGAGTACTGTTTGCACAACAACACTGATTCCGTGTAATCCCAAACAAATATTGACTTAAATTTTACAAAAATATTGGATATGGTTGATCTTTTCACTTAGGTTTACTTTTACTTGTAATTTTTTCAGTATCTTGGTGCGTTTTATTAAGTTTTTATTTAAATTTTTATCGTAGAAAATTTTATGATTTCTCCTGAAATAAATATTACCTATACAAAACAAATATAAACCTAAAATTCAAAATGTGTGTATCTGTAGGTACCCTTGATGTTTTGGTTTCATATTATTTATTTTAGCAATCATTTCCTACCTGAGAATATAAAAATAAAACAATAAGGTACTATGTAGGTAGTTTACAGTTATGGGTCAAAAACTGCATCGGCTTTTTAGGGTTCCGTAGCCAAATGGCAAAATACGGAACCCTTATAGATTCGTCATGTCTGTCTGTCTGTCTGTCCGTCCGTATGTCACAGCCACTTTTTTCCGAAACTATCAGAACTATGCTGTTGGAACTTGATAAGTAGATGTATTCTGTGAACCGCAATAAGATTTTCACACAAAAATAGAAAAAAAAACAAAAAAAATTGGGGGTGCCCATACTTGAAACTGAAACTAAATTTTTTTTTTCATCAAGCCCATATTTGTGGGGTATTTATGAATAGGTCTTCAAAAATGATATTGAGGTTTCTAATATAATTTTTTTTCTAAACTGAATAGTTTGCGCGAGAGACACTTCCAAAGTGGTAAAATGTGTGTCCCCCCCCTGTAACTTCTAAAATAAGAGAATGATAAAACTAAAAAAAATATATTATGTATTAGGTTTTAATGTACATAATATAGCTGGCTGCTAGAGCCTAGTCTATATTTAATTAAAATATGAAGATTCAACGTTCTGTTGAAGCTTGTCTTGTTGACAGAATATTTTTCGGTGTGTTTTATACGTGTTACTTTTTATAAGTACTCAGAATAAATCTAGTATGCTATTTTAATTATCTCTTGAGTTTCCTTGCACACATGCACTCTGCAGGGTAGTCCCCCACAGTGGTTATGGGCCCAGGAACGAGATATTAAAATTTCGTGCTTATTTATTGAATATCAGCAAATATTTAAGGTACGTTTGATTAAGTACGAACAGCTGATGAAATAAACAAGGTTGACGTAAAAGAGTCAACGATATGAGTACTGTTAAAATAGAACCACTTACTCAAGAAAATTACGAAACTTGGAGGATTCAGGCTGAAGCGGTTCTTATAAAGAACGACGCTTGGAGCTATGTAGACGGAAGCGTAAGCAAGCCTACAGAGCCGGAAGAAGCCAAGAAATGGGAAATCGGAGACGCAAAAGCTAAGTCTGATCTAATCCTAGCTATTAGTCCAAGTGAACTGAGACACATTCGCGGATGTAAAACGTCACGAAATGTTTGGCAAAAACTTGAGAGCATACACGCATCTAAGGGACCTGCCAAGAAGGCAACGCTGCTGAAGGAGTTGTTGCTACACAAGTTGGAGGAAGGTGGTGACGTTCGTGAACATGTCATGCATTTCTTCGAAGTAAAAAGTAAACTAGCTGATATGGATATTCAGATGCATGATGATTTAGTATCCATAATGCTTCTTTATAGCTTACCATCAAGCTTCGAGAATTTTCGATGCGCGATCGAATCCAGAGACACGTTACCAGACCCTGAGACTTTGAAGGTTAAAATAATCGAAGAGGTATGTTCGAGACGTCAGAAAGGAAGCGAAGAAAAAGCTCTCCTTGCAAAGTCCAAAATTAAGAAACCTTTCAAATCAAAGAGTGATACTAACAAGACGAATTTTAAATACAAGTGTTTTAAATGTCACAAACATGGCCACAAAGCTTCTGAATGTGATATGAAGAAAGACAAGGATCAGTGTCGTGATAGTGCAAAGTATGTTTTGGAATGTGATTTGCAAAAAGATAATTTCAGCCTTGTAACCTTTAATTGTATTGCAGGTGATAATGCTGCTTGCAACGGGAATGGAGGCTGGGTCATTGACAGCGGTTGTACATCACATTTATGCAACGATCCTAGTAAATTTGGCAATTCATTGATACCTTTGTCGGGTAAGCTAAATCTAGCGATAAACTCGAGCACAGATGTTAAAGGTAAGGGTACCGTTAGATTAATTACATGTAAAAATAATTCCAAAACAATCGTGGAGTTGCCAGATACCTTATTTGTTCCAAACTTGCGATGTAATCTGATTTCGGTCGCAAGAATTACGAATAAAGGGTATAGTGTTAAATTCGATAAGAATATAGCTTATGTTAGGGACAGCTATGGTAACACTATGCTTGTAGCAAATCGTAGGGGTAATCTATATTACGTTGAGGAACAAATGGGAACAGTTTCCATTATTTCAGAAGCAGTTGATAAGGTAAGACTGTGGCATGAACGATTGGGTCATCTGAATGGAAGAGATCTTGTCAAACTCTTGAACAAATCCGGAATGAATATAAAGATGACGGATGTGAGTACATTGTATAATTGTGGTATCTGTGCTAGTGGGAAAATGAATGCATCATCATTTTCGAGGACGGATGGGCCATGTGATGAAAAATTACGGATTATTTATTCCGATATCGTAGGCCCGATGCGGCATGAAGCCATAGGTGGAGCGAAGTACTTTATTACGTTTATAGATGACTCATCGAGGTGGTGTGAAGTATATCTGCTATCCAAGAAAAGTGAAGCCCTTAAATATTTCAAGATATACAAAAGTTATGTTGAAAATATGACTGGCAAACGAATAAAATATATGCAGACGGATAATGGAGGAGAATTTTGTAATAAAGATTTTGATGAATATTTACAGACTGAAGGAATAGGGAGAAGATTAACTATTCCTAACACTCCTCAACAGAACGGGGTCGCAGAAAGGATGAACAGAACTCTTGTAGAGATGGCAAGGTGTATGATAATTTCATCCAACCTTTCACCTGGTTTTTGGGGTGACGCCGTTATGACGGCATGTCACGTTCGAAATCGATGTCCAACAAGTAGTCTTGAAGGTGGAACGCCGTATGAAAAATGGTACGAGCGGCCTGTGAACATAAACTATATGCATGTTTTTGGAAACAAGATACATGTTTTGGATAAGGAGGAAGGAAAAGATAAATTTGCACCTCGCAGTAAAGAAGGAATCTTTGTAGGCTATCCAAGAGACCGAAAAGGCTACAAGATTTGGTTGCCACAAGAACGAAAGTATGTCGTATCGCGAGATGTAAAATTTCACATAAACGAGACTCGATGCGATGAGAATAATTCTTCTATAACTGATCCACTGGAATTTGGGAATGAAGAGCTACAAGCTGATATCTGCCAAAGACCAGAACCAAATTATGTAGAGATAGATTTCCATGCAGGAAGGGCAGTTGACAACACAAGAGAGGTAGTGACGAGTTCACGTAGATTTGTTCCTGAACCTGAGAGGAATGTACAAAATGTCCAGGATAATATGGAGTCAGAAGCTGGTTCACCTCGTCATGTTAGCTCAGATGAAGTCCAACAAAATAATGAAGAAAAGACCTTAAAACGAGCCCCAGGAAGACCACGACTAGACAGAGGACATGTGGGACGCCCAAAGAAAATTTATCGTATGGTTGAAGTGGAACCTGAACTACAAGAAGAGTTCTCAGATTGCCAAGACTTTGTGGGTAATGCAGAGGTATCATTGAGGCAAGCTTTATCTGGTTCAGAAAAAGATGAATGGGAGGCAGCCATTCTCTCGGAGATACGAAGCATGATTAAAAATGATACCTGGGATATAGCGAAGAGACCCATGGGACGCGCTGTCGTTGGTTGTCGTTACATCTTAACAACGAAGCTAAATGTTGATAAAACCGTAAAGAAAAAGGCTAGACTTGTTGCCAAAGGATATAGCCAACGGTACGGGATTGATTATCACCAGACATTCAGCCCTGTTGTCAGACTAGACACCATCAGATTGCTGACTGCACTTGCGGTTGAACTTGGTATGGAAATTCATCAGTTAGACATTAATACCGCTTATTTGAACGGTACATTAAATGAAGAAATTTACATGGAAATCCCCGACATATTAAGAGAATGTCTGCAGAAGCTGCTTCAGGTGGAACAAAAAGGTTCTAATATATATGAACGAGCTAAGAAAATGCTAGCAGACATGCAGGCAGGTGGTGATGCATGTAGACTTAAGAGATCACTTTACGGCTTGAAGCAAGCTGGACGCCAGTGGAATACAAGGCTCGATACACAACTGCAAAAAATGGGGATGCGATCATCATTAAATGAGCCATGTCTATACTTCCGAGACATAGGTGATGGTACAAAACTTTTTGTTGCAGTTTATGTCGACGATATTTTAGTGGCATCGCAGAAAAGAGTATGCATTGAAAATTTTAAAAAGGAACTGGCCAGTGAATTCGACCTTAAGGATTATGGCATCGCGAAATATATGTTAGGAATTGACATTGAGCGAGTTGACAGTGATAAAATCAAACTGTCACAACAAAAATACATTGAAGATTTATTATTTAAATATGGTCTGAATATGTGTAAAGAAACGGTTTCAACCCCAATGGAGGTAAATTTAAAGCTTAAATTACCTGAGCCCCATACAAAACTCGAAGAAGAGCGATACCCGTATCGCGAACTAATTGGGAGTTTGATGTATTTATCCGTGGGGACGAGACCAGATATCTCGAATAGTGTTTCGAAATTGGCGCAGGTAGTTAACTGTCCTAGCAAAGAGTCCTGGATCGCTGCGAAACGAATATTACGTTATCTGAAGCGAACAAAAGAGTACGGACTAGTGTTCAGTAAAACAGGTAAAGCAGTTCGAGGCTATTCTGATTCGGATTGGGGTGGTTGTTTGCTAGATAGGCGTTCATATTCGGGATATGCCTTTGTATTAGGTGGTGCATGTATGTCATGGAAGTCCCAGAAGCAGAAGTGTGTCAGTACCTCGACGTGTGAATCCGAGTACGTCAGTTTATCATCAGCGATGAAGGAAGCTTTATACCTGAACAGCTTGTTGACTGAAATCGGATTACGTAAGTTTGCATCAATTACCTTACATGTAGATAATACTGGGGCAATTAAATTAGCAAACGACTCGGTATTCCATTCCCGGAGCAAACACATAGATATAAGACACCATTTTATACGGAGTGTCTTGAAGGAGAACAATAACATTCAGTTGGTATACTTGTCGACCAACCTTATGTTAGCTGACGTATTAACCAAGGCCTTGCCGAAAGCCAAGCACTATATGTGCATGACTGGATTAGGTTTATGTTTATAGTTAGCGTATATTGTTTGTAAATACTTTGTTTTGCGTCTCTCTTGTAATACATATGCACATTAAGGGGGCGTATTAGGTTTTAATGTACATAATATAGCTGGCTGCTAGAGCCTAGTCTATATTTAATTAAAATATGAAGATTCAACGTTCTGTTGAAGCTTGTCTTGTTGACAGAATATTTTTCGGTGTGTTTTATACGTGTTACTTTTTATAAGTACTCAGAATAAATCTAGTATGCTATTTTAATTATCTCTTGAGTTTCCTTGCACACATGCACTCTGCAGGGTAGTCCCCCACATTATGTACATTACCATGTAAACTACGAACGAAAATTGGTTTGAACGAGATCTAGTAAATAGTTTTTTTTTAATACGTCATAAATCGTTAACCGCAATTTACCAAGTACGGAACCCTTCGTGCGCGAGTCCGACTCGCACTTGGCCGGTTTTTTAGGCAAATGATTTTCAACTTTTCACGATTAGTATGTATAATCTATACTTTAATTTTTGTATATTAAATTAAATCAGTTGTGGATAATATAACTTCTTCTACAAAAAATAGACATTTGAATTTTGGGAGAGCAAGACTGCAGTTTTTACCCTTGCCTAAGTAATCAAACGATCGCTGCCTGTTTTTAATTTTTTATTTTGCCATCGCCATTAGTGAGCATTTTTTTTTTAAACTTTTATAGTTGGCCGTTGACACAAAAAATCGCTGGTGTGACGATCTGGACTCGTTCCTACCGGATTGGCCGGAGAAGGCAGGAGATAAAGTAGCCTAGAAAGATGTGGGGGAGGCCTTTGCCCAGCAGTGGGACAAAGTAGGCTAAATAAAACAACGAACAAAAAAATAAAAAAAATGGTGCCACCAAAAAAATATAAACTTTAAATGCTTTTGTTCCAAATTCGAGCAAAAACACACAAAAAATAAATGTTTTGATGTCTTCGCAAGTCGTTAAATCGAACTGACAATATCAAAACATTTAGACAGTTGTCTACGATTTCTTTATGTCTTGTTTCCAGAGAACGGTTTGTTTATGATCATTGTATTTTGCTATTGGTAAATATTTTGCAATGTGTAAGAAACGGATTTGTTGATATCATATAGTAACTGATAGTTCGTTCGTCGTTTTGGAAACACTTTTACTATGCGTACAGCTAAAGAGTCGAATTCCCTGCCGGAGTCTATGATTCCCGACAGCTACAATCTTGGAGCCTTTAAGTCAAGAGTGAATAGGTTATTTCTAGGCAAGCGTGTCTCACCGTCGACCACATCATCGCTTACCAACAGGTGAGATAGTGGTCAAGCGTGAGCCTATACAATATTATAAAAAACCGGCCAAGTGCGAGTCGGACTCGCGCACGAAGGGTTCCGTACTTGGTAAATTGCGGTTTACGATTTATGACGTATTAAAAAAAAACTACTGACTAGATCTCGTTCAAACCAATTTTCGCTGGTAGTTTAAATAGTAATGTACATCTTATATTTTTTTCAGTTTTATTATTCTCTTATTTTAGAAGTTACAGGGGGGGGGACACACATTTTACCACTTTGGAAGAGTCTCTCGCGCAAACTATTCAGTTTAGAAAAAAATGATATCAGAAACCTCTATATCATTTTTGAAGACCTATCCATAGATACCCCACACGTATGGGTTTGATGAAAAAATATATTTTTAGTTTTAGTTTCAAGTATGGGAACCCTCAAAATTTATTGTTTTATTTTTATTTTTAAGTGAAAATCTTAATGCGGTTTACAGAATACATCTACTTACCAAGTTTCAACAGCATAGTTCTTATAGTTTCAGAAAAAAGTGGCTGTGACATACGGACGGACAGACAGACAGACAGACAGACAGACATGACGAATCTATAAGGGTTCCGTTTTTTGCCATTTGGCTACGGAACCCTAAAAAGTGACTCATAGTATTCATGTCCTGATTATAATTATAATCTTAGGTATTGTCTTAGGTACATAGACAGTAGAGCTCGTAGCTAAATAATAACAGCCGCACGGGTCGATCTTCAAGGTTAAGCAACGCTTGCCGAGGTCGGTCCGTGGATGGGTGACCATTTCAACATACCGAGTTTCCTTCGTGTCTTGGAAAGTACGTGAAGCCGTTGGTCCCGGCTGTCATTTGAAGATCTGTGACAGTCGTTACGGGTAGTCAGTAGCCTGAGATCTGAAACCAGTCTTGCTAAGGGGTATATTGTTACCCAGTTACTGGGTTGTGGAGGTCAGATAGGCAGTCGCTCCATGTAAAACACTGGTACCCAGGTGAATCCGGAAAGACTGGAAGCCAATCCCAACAACAATTGGGCAAAAGGCTAGGCTGATGATGAGGTACATAGATAGATTATATAAATTGATGCCAGTTATATATATAACATAGTTGTATATTTCTAGGTATGGCACCATTTGCCTTCGCTAGCCAGGTAGCCCAGTTATATTAGCCCGCAATAAAAATAGCCGAGATAGCTTACACTCAAAAGTTCTTTTACACCTTCTATAAAAACATTGGTAGCCATGATGTGTCCTACAAACGTGTAGATAGCGTGAAATTAGAGCTATATTACTGTGCTGGAGTAAAACGTAGAAAAATAGTATTTTCTTTGCAGAACAAGGAGACAAACAAAGTAATCTAAGCATTCGAATTACATTACAATAAATAATGTTGATACTTTGGGTGGTTTTCCGGAGTGTATTTTGTTTCTTTCTTTATTTAAGGCGCAGATACCCCTGCGTAGCTGATTTTAAAATAAGAATCACGTCTAAATGGTTAGTCGTATTTTTTTGGGCAAAATATATGTTACATTAGACCATTTTCTTAATAATTTGATCTAAGTAAATTTTGAGTTTTATTCGTATAACATTGTGTATAAAAAAGAGGCACCAAAGACACCGACTTCCGATACGAAAGTTATTTTTCCACTTTTTTGTGTTTTGCTTGGGAAGTTGTTTTTTTTTGTCTTTTTTTATTTTTTCTTTACAAATCGATACTGTTTCATGCACCCTGCTCTCAAAACGGTGAAGGAAAACATCCGTCCTAGAACCAAAAATTCAAAGACATGTGACATCCACCAACCCGCATTGGGCCCGCGTGATGGATTACGGTCCATTCCCTCTCACAGAGAGGAGGCCTGTGTCCCAGCAGTGGGAACATATAAAGGCTGATGTTGACTTTTTCATGTACTGGATCGACCCTCCACGGGATTTAAACGACCAAATTAAACGGTGTATATGCAAAACTTTTATTATACCTACTCATACCCGGTTTTACTACGTGATCCACAAGTCATTAGGAACTAGGTAATCCCTAAAACTAGTTTGGTATAGCTAATGGCTGAATTAACTACATTGTGATGAGAAATAACGAGTATTCCTATCAACAGTAGCCTGTAATGTAACCTAGACACTGAAAGTGGTTTCCAATTTAACTAACACAATTTGTGTTGTACCTAGTACACAATTTTCTCAGTAATTATTTTGTGTAATATTGTTACAATGTAATTAAGTAATTGCACGCAAAAAGATTGGCTCATTGAATGTGTCTAAATAAAAACTGACATTGTAACTGATAACAATGTTAATTGCTGACGGTGTCAATGAAGAAATCGTTGTTCATCATTTGTTTATGGTTGCAAGCTAAACAATGCTTGGATTTCCTTTAGTAGGTATGCAACCTAGATTTATGATTTTGTTTCCCTAAATATATAGATTGTGACGTATTCACGGGAATTCGAAATTCAAAAATGGCAGGGACAATCCAAACAAAATAACACAAATAAAGTTGAAAATTAACAATTATTAAATAGCGGCCAAGTGCGAGTCGGGATCACGCACAAAGGTTCCGTACCATTATCACAAAAAACGGCAAAAAATCACGTTTGTTGTATGGGAGCCCCACTTAAATATTTATTTTATTCTGTTTTTAGTATTTGTTGTTATAGCGGCAACAGAAATACATCAGCTGTGTCAAATTTCAACTGTCTAGCTATCACGGTTCATGAGATACAGCCTGGTGTCAGACAGATAGACAGACGAACCGCGGATTATTTTTTTTATCCGTGGTGCTAGGCAACTGGGCTTATCCCAGTTGTATATGACCCTTTGTGCCTATTGGCCTTGTTTGTTCTGTCTCCTGCTTGATATGGAGGGAAGTGGAAATTTACATTTTTCCTACTCCTCCGTTATTCTTTTCTGATTAATTTCGTTGCGGGATCCAAGACAGGTAAATTCATTCTCCGGGACTTCGTCGAGCTTCATTGCCTCGGCGCTTTTCTGGTGGTCGCCACTGTTGATTCTGGCTTTCAGGAGTTGCAGTGGTTTGGGAATAGTGCGGTGGGATTGTAGACGAACCGCGGAGTCTGAGTATTAGGGTCCCGTTTTTACCCTTTGGGTACGGAACCCTAAAAACATTGGGTTTTTTTCGGGAACAACCTGAATCAACTTAAAAACTCCACCATTGGAAGGCCGGAGTGGTCACTGATGTGTGCTCGTTAGTATTAGATAATATTTCGTATATACCCACTGTAATTTTTAACCGACTTAGCAAAAAGAAGGAGGTTTTCAATTCGACTGTTTTTTTTTTTTTATGTTTGTTACCTCACTTTGAACTTTTTATTGGGTAAACCGATTTTGATAATTATTTTCTTATTTGAATGCTGATGCTTGTCATGTGGTCCCATTTAATTGTCATCAAGATCTGATGAAGAACATCGAAAAGATACACATAAGAACTCTTCAATTAATGACGGCATATCACTCGGGGTAGCTGCAATCGCATTTCTGTTTATATTTTTCACCGTTTCATAACATAGCATCACACTGGTACACTGTAAAGGGGTACGCAGGTGTAAAAAGTTCACCTTGGTATCTATATTCTTATTCCACCGGTTTTGTTTAAGTTTCATGTTATTTGGTCAATCTATTCTGGCTTCACTTTGGGCATCATTGGTACCTTGCCTATAGAACTGGTCCATTATGTACCACAACTAAAAAGTGAAAAATAAAAAAAACTTTTTACAAAAAATACAACCGACTTCCAAATAAAAACACTACAAAGTGAAAAATAACTTCGATTTCGGAAGTCGGTGTCAAAAAACAAGAGAGGAAACAGGAACACCGACTTCCGAAATTGAAGTTATTTTTCACTTTGTAGTGTTTTTATTTGGAAGTCGGTTGTATTTTTTGTAAAAAGTTTTTTTATTCTTTTTGTTGTTATTTTTTACCTAAGTACCTACTTAAGTGGTTATTGTTTTGTCTATATTATGTAGTCGATGTTTTTGATGCACGGTAAAACTTTAATGAGTTATACTGGCATCAACTTAAATATATAAAATGTATGTGTGTACTACTGAATAAATAAAAATATAATAAACATTCTATCTCAAAGAGCAACAAAAAGGGGAAAACAACCAATGGTTGATTTACCTACATTAATGCCTTACCGTCAATGTACTTAGTTATTATTTTCCTTATCTTTAACTACTATTAATTGCTCTGCTACGTCATCAGCATCCATTGAATTTTAGATCGGTGTTTCCCAGCCGCCTACGTATAGATAGGTACAGGAAGATCACAAAGAAACTTGAAGCACTAAGTAACAGTGCTTGATGTGATTTTTATGTTCTTTTGAGATCGCTACAGACCTTTGCAGTGGAATTTTATATTTTATTAATTTTTTAAGTGGTAGCTTAGTTAATCTGTGTGAAAAATGAAAATCCTTTCACACAGTTCAAACCATAACCAGTTACTTAATTTCTTGTTAAGAACCATAAACGAAACAGTGGTGTATTAGGTTTGTTTTACAACATCAAAATGGGATACTAAAATACAAGCTTACAGAAATAAAAAGCCACAATAAGAAACTGCGAAAAAAATAACTTTATTACAGATCTTTTCTCAATAAAACAAACCCATAGGTCTCTTAAAACAAGGCCATGATAGTATATTATACAATATAGCTGTCCCACGCGGCTTCGCTCCCGTCAACTGGCTACCTACCTACATATCTACCCTACCTACCCTACGCACATTATTTTTGCGTAACTTAAACCGTTTACGCACCGCACGCAACGGAAGCTCTCAAAAAGGAATAATTTTGCCCGTTTTTGCAACATTTTTCATTTATGCTCCACTCCTATTGGTCGTAGCGTGATGTTATATAGCCTATAACCTTCCTCGATAAATGGAATATCCAACAAAAAAAGAATTTTTCAATTCCAACCTGAGATTAGCGCGTTCAAACAAACAAACAAACTCTTCAGCTTTATAATATTATAGTATAGATGTGGTCACTTTTTCCTGGTAATTATGACGTTTCGCTCTAATGACAATTATTATTGGCTCCTCGCGTGTTAGATTGCCATTATAAAATGAGACTGATTATCTTGACCGCCACTGTATCTTAACTATTGTAATTCGTTAGACGGTCTAAGTGCTCGAAAATTGATTGTGGTGTCACAGTTTTTTCTACGCAGTGGATTCTTGTTCTGCTGTTTGTCTAGGTTTTTTTATTACAAAGAACTGCATATTTTATGTCTCGACAAACATAACATGCTAATATATACAGGGTGGAATTTTGTAATTCCACCTGAACGGAAAGTGCTCTTAATATTGTAGATAGAAAATTTTACTCAAAGAAAACATTCCTTTATTTTTGAAAAACAAGAAAACAGCATTCAAAGATTTATGAAAATGCGCTTGGAAACCATGAAATCTGAACTTATAAATTCAATGGGTCAAGTTAAAGCACTTTTACTCAAAGATCCATCTGTATCCTTATAATTAATAATTATTATTGACGTCATTAAATTTGTCCATTAAAATGACGAATTACTATTTAGATAAGACTAGATTTCGTTAGATGAATAAATTTGTGTATCCAAGAAAATGGAGCCCATTTCGAGCAACTACTTAGTTACTATTTTTTGTAAATAATTAAAATAATTTAAGATTTTATGGTTTTCCTTTCATTTCATTTAGCAAGTTTGTTAGAGATTTCATCCTTATAATTGACCCTGACGATCGATGCAATAAAAGTACAGGGAGTAATTTTAAAGATTTTACCCGGTTCAATTCCCGGGTGTAGCAAGCGAATTTTCGAAAAACTTTGAATGGAGTTTTCTTTCTTTTCAAAAATAGTGGAATGTTTTCCCTGAGTAAAATTTTCTATCTACAGTATTAAGAGTTCTTTTCCTTCAGGTGGCATTACAAAATGCCACCCTGTATACACATGTATAAGTTCATAAATAGTTACTAGCAACCCAGCACTAGTTCGCTTGGTCACGCTCGGTATTAGAACTTGAGAAAACACCAATATTTATTTGTTAGTAGTGGCCCGCCCCGGCTTTGCTTGTATCATTATAATCTATACCCTTTAACTATCTGGAATAATACCTTGCAAATGGTAGAAGATTTCTTCATGTAGATGTAGTGGTTCCAGAGATTACCCTACATGTCTGATAACCTCACAAAATTCGGCATGTCTCTTTATAATATTAGTTAATATTTGTAAGTTTAATATGAATGTACGATACGCATATGTATACCTTGTTGTATACATCCTCCAAATTCTAAATAATGGTGAAAACCACATCACACTGTTGCGTAGATTAATAAAAACAACACTACTACAAAGATATACACGAAATATCACATAGACGTAGATGAATACAAAAAAACAAAACAGACAACCAAGTCTAATGAACACACTCAACTAAAATAAAAGCACTTACAACAGATATAGTTACAGGTTATTTACGTTTCAAAAGATAAGAATTCTACAGATGCTAATGTAGGCACTTCACAAAACGAGGTCTTTCACAAATACCTAGGATTTAGAGACAGAAGTAGTGTTTAACGATGGGCCATTAGCACATCGTCTTTGATCACGGGAGAGGACGTATTTTTTCAACAAGTTGATATCTACGTCGTGGATGTTTTCTCAGTCTGAGTAGATAGACATTTAAGTAGATCTTTCTTTTTGCGTACTGTCTAAGAATCATTACATATTTACATTAGGGCCCATCTTCCAAATGTGTTTAAAGGGCCTCCACTCAACTTAGTCGCTATAATATCTGAAAAGACCATCAAAAAAATAACCTAGATAAATATGATAGAACTCTCAATTTGATGGTTCGAGGACGAGTCGAGTTGAAGGATATTAGTTTCACAAAATGGGTCTAGCAAGATATAATAATATTCTTTGAATGTTGCATGCACTAAAATACATTTTTTGATCTTTCTTTTAACCTTCTAAGTTTTTACTTACAGCAGTCAGATTCCTACTGAATAATTGCACTGGAAGTAAAATCTTGAACTTTTTGTAATCTTGCACTTGTCAGTGCGCTTAAGTCAAAGTAACTGCATTTCTTTTACCTAAATGTTACAAAGAAGATCTTCTCATTAAATACTTTATTATAATTCGTAGTTACTCGTAGTTTAATATTTTCATGACACAAAATATTAATTTGGCAAGCATATTGTTGCGTGAATGGGTACTCATTAGGTCGTTGTAATTATATTTTAGGCTCATTAACCTGTCTTTTTCAGTTCCATATTTCAACTGTCCGAAATTTCCGCAACAAAATTTTGGACTGTTAAACATTTCATACCCACATATACATTTCCAACTATAGAACGAATGGAAACAAAAATGCTAAGTCATAAAAATAACCTGGTTTCAAAAGAATGAATTGGATATAAAATACAGGTTTTTGTGACGCATACAACTTGAACAAAGAAACTGAGAAGTATATACAGAGAACGTAACATCAAGTAATGGTAGTTATTGGTAGTTGTGCAGACACACAGTGGCCCATCTTTTACTTTCGCTTAACAACGCGTCATAACAATAATGGCCAGTCGTAAAAGTGTTAATATTTAGGTCTATAGGCATATTGTAGGTGGTCATAGTTCAGGGCTGTTCCCAGTCAGCAATAAAATAAAACGAGGGTCCTCAGCGTGGCGTGGCGGGTGATATGTGACGTCATCACACAATGGGCGCGTCATTATATCGGGATCATCCCATACACGGGTATGAGTTTGCGCGATTTTCGTAGAATTGCCATAATAATCTTATAGAAAATAATTTATGTTTTTATGTGTACGTATAAGTGTATTTGGAAAGTGTGGTAACTTAATTTCGGTTTTTATTTTTATGGGAAATGAGTTTGATTAAGATGGTCATGTAACTCCTGATAATGTTAGTAAAGATGAGTACTATGTAAATTGCAATGATGCATATCAGTAGGTCTACACACTTAGGTAAAACAGTATTGTATATACTTCCGTCCATTTCTTTCTTTATTGGTGGCACACCCACCTCAATACATTATTGTTGGTGTACCACAAATAAATATGTACAGTAACGTCTTCACGAAAGTCTTTTAACGATAGGAATATTTGGTTACAACGTCGTGGATAGTTCGTGACATTTCAAGCGTTCATAACAGTCGATACATGGCCTAGCTTTATATTGTCTTCACAGGTTAACGTTCAATTTCTTATTGACAATTCAGTCAGCTTTTACGACCACTAAAACTAAAAGTATATTTACCACATTTAGTACCAATGTACACCTAGTAGTTTTTAGTACTTTCTTTCCAAAGTAAACAAAGCAATATAATGAAAATGAACTAATACCGGTTGAATGAGCTTGCATTAGCTGACCAATTTTGAAGTTTGTGGCATGTTATTCTAAAATCTAGCTTGCAAAATAGATTGAGTTTGCTATTCGGTATTAACTAAGTAATAGCCAGGCAAACCTTTGTGCTGCTTTTATCTATTACACACTCGGGAGCATTTAGGGCGCTTGCATACTATGCAAGCGCAAAATACGAATTACACATTAAACTTAAACGTTGCTTAAAAATTGAAATTACATTGTAAAATGTTGTCTTAACTTTGAGCATCATCACACTAATAATATAAAGGCGAAAGTTTGTGAGTGTGTGTGTGTTTGTATGTTACTTCGTCATGCTCAAATGGCTGGACGGATCTGGATGAAATTTGGCACAGATATAGATTATAGTCAGGAATAGCACATAGGATACTTTTTATCTCGGGAATATGTTCCCTCGGGATAATTTTCGACTATCACGCCGGCAAAGTCGCTGGCAAAAGCATAAAAAAGGTGACATGTATACGTCAATGTACTAGACCCGAAAACTAGACCCTAGTTTACTTTAGGACGCTTGCATACTATGCGAGTTGCTTGCACAGGTAAAATACGAATTACACATTCAACTTAAACGTTGCTTAAAGTTAGCTAATGACATTGTAAAATGTTGTCTTAACTTTGAGCAACATTTGTAAAATAAAGCTGAAATTTATAAGTCAGTGTACTAGACCCGAAGACTAGACACTAGTTTACTTTATGCTTGCATACTTTTCAAGTTGCTTGAATAGGTAAAATGCGAATTACACATTAAACTTAAACGTTGCTTAAAGTTAGGTAATGACATTGTAAAATGTTGTCTTAACTTTGAGCAACATTTGTAAAATAAAGCTGAAATTTATAAGTCAGTGTACTAGATCCGAAGACTAGACACTAGTTTATTTTATGTTTGCATACTTTTCAAGTTGCTTGAATAGGTAAAATACGAATTAAACATTAAACTTGTGTTGGTAAATGTTGCTCAAAGTTAATTTAAGCAACTTTTGTAAAATTAAGCTGAGATGTATAAGTCAGTGTACTAGATCCGAAGACTAGATCCTAATTTACATAAATGCTTAGCACGCAGATGCTTACGCATGTTTTTACACTGTAAACAATCACCATTTATCTTGATTGGTAAATTATATTAAGGCAACTTGCCTACAAGCTAAAATATTACAAGTTTATAGCAACGATGAACCTTGAAACTCCACCGAAGCGGGTTCATGGCTCGCGATTCACTTTACGAAGCACCCCTCAGGGAATTGATATTCATTCTGCAACCTTCACCGGCTGATTTCAAGTATACCTATTTTCTTTGATAACCTGAAAAAGAAGGATGAAACGGACTTCAGAGACAGGCAAATTATTGAATGAGCAATTTCCTGCTCACCAACTGATTTTATTTTCACCGTCCTGAAAATTCTAAGATTGGTTTTTTGAGTTTTATAAGGTTATGTTTTAGGGCCCAGATTATAAGGTAGTAAATTCTTAAGCTAAGTGAATAAGGTCAAGGTTTAACGTGAATTCCATCCAATTTAGCATATCTAGTAGATTGCACTATGGCTTCTATATCCCCAATTTGTGCTGACCACGGTGGCGTTTAATTAAATTAAATTGTGTCACATTTCCAGACTAGGTCACTAGCTGCTAGATGGTAGGTAAATGCGTTGCTGAAATATCTCCAGCTTAAGCCAATCGCACATAGAATAATTTTGTCACCCAATAGTTATGTCACAGTCTACAAACCTAGTATTCGGGAATGTATCAAATTAAACTGAGACCTTACTGAGAGAGTGTTTACGTCTGTGTCAAATTAATACGCATTTTAGTTTTTGGTCCCCTGCTTTTTTTGCAGACAAAATCATAAACTTAGTGATTTTTTTAAATGCTCGTCCAATGGCGACAACATGTGACAACTGAGCGACGGATTACGTCAATCACACGGATTTTATGCTAGGACATACGTATGACTGACACAAAAATCGCCAGTGCGCGTATCCGCAATTAGAGTCAACCACAGCTGCATTTAATTTATACGGCTGAATACTAGGTCTTACCATTATAACTTTTATGTCTACAGCTAAAACATTCAAAAATGGAACAAATTTGTCATGTGTTTTTTGTTTGTGACAAAAATATCTTTACGTCTGTTTTTAATGGCCAATGATGACAGAATGACAACTGAGCGACGGACCACGTCAATCACGAGTACGGAAAGACAAAAAACATGCGCCAGTGTGTAATAGGCCTAACTAATCAGTTGAACAGTAGTGCGGTCGTAATCTTATCGTGTTTACCTGCCGTTTAATTAATAAATACACGAGTGCGCGCTTTTACGGACAATATGTTACGAATTAGTAGATAATGATTTTCGGGAGGCAATTTTTGTGATTGCCTTTAGGCTTCGACTGTGAAAACGTAGCGTTTATTGTTATTTGCATTATCTTATTGTTTTGGAGTTCTTAATTCTTAATGATCCGGTTTTGTGCTTAATCATAATATACCTAATGTGCTTGTAGATATTACTAGTTGGTACAAGTAGAAGTTCCATCTAAAAAAAACATATATTAAACCGCAACTATTAAGTTGTCTGTGCGCAACCACTATGCTAAGGTAACGGTTCGTTAACATACACGTATACAGAAATCGGGAATTATTTGCATCTAGTAGCTTTATTTTTGTTGTTACTTCCGCCTTGAACGTAAATCCATTAGAGTTTTATGAAACTACTATGTTAGCTATTACAGTTAACGTAATAATTTGGCTGCTAACTTCCCTGAGCATTATAACTATTCTAATGCAATCACTGATGATGACGAGGTATACGTTGGCAAGGGTTGTAACGGGTCTTTTCATCCACCTTCGCAAGTGCGGAACTTTCGCAAGCGCCTGATGTAGATACGGAGTTATAAACACTAAGTTGAACCTTCGAACAGAGTTCAAATATTGAAGAAGCTCCTCCATCACTAAGATATCGCATAGGACTAGGTCAAAAATGGTTTTTGTGCAATATAATTTGTCCATGGATTGCCAATAGATAAATAATATTAATTAATCTTTTTTTTATTATTTTACCACCTTTTGCTCCGTCACCTCTTTGCGGAGGTCAAGCTCTGCACCTCCGTCTGCGCATTTACCTCTGTTACCCTATACGTTGAACAAAGTTGTTCCCGGTGTTGTGCCCCAGATGTTAATCGACTGTAGTTACTTGAATTAACAATGTTACCAGGTTATTACAGTGAAGCGAACTGTTCACCTTTTATGTAAGCCTGGGAACTGTTTTGTTGATTGACTTATCTAGTGAAGCTATCGGCAGTGAGCAATTAGACTACGCTCGCCCCTTTCACTCAGGCTTTGGAAAACTTCCACCACTGAATTTAACACTTCAATCTTCTTTCTTCCTTATTCTAGCTTCCATAAATATGTAGGTTTTACTAAATATGAACCTTTTTAAAACTTGCGACTCAATGGTGTTCTCCAATTTTGCTTGTGATATTACGAGCTCCATAGCTAGTATTGAGCAAAAAAATTGATGGCTCATCCCCGTATATAAATTAACATGATAGTGAACCGCTCCATCCTCCAAGGATGATAAAAGATTGATGGATTTTCTGATAATATCGTAAGTTCCTAAAAGTATGGCATTTCAAGGATTTTTCCAGGCAGCTGCGTCTATTTCCTAAACTCCTTTTCCTTTACTCAACCTTTTCCAACCTAAATCTACGCCGGCTTTTCTTGTAGGTACCTAAAGACCTTAAAGCTTTCTAATTAGGAAAGTTTACATCTGTGTCTTTATCCCATATAGTTTAATGCTCATTACAAACAAATTATTAGGTAGAAGAACTTACTTACTGTTTTATTTCCGTTGCTTTTTTTTCTGTTCCTATTATCCGTATTTAATTTCACCGTGCAGGAGACTATTGTGCGACTGTTTCAGTTTTCAGCCATGACATTATCCTAAAACAAAAACGTATCAATATCGCATTTCTTTTATTAAGTTAACAAAAGTGAACCTTGAACTTTACTTGAGCGATAGATAGTAAGGGCCGTGACAGACTTGTAACAACCGACGCTTCCTCTTGCATGCTCATTGGCCAATTCATGAAATGTTGCCAACGAACACGCTATTTTCACGTGTGGCGTGCCATGTTTCACGTCTCTTGTTAGCCTAAAAGGGCGTGATATTATATGGCGCTCAAACTAAACAGTTATTCGACAGTAATGGAGCTGTGGATATGACACATCCCGACAAAACGACATTTTATCGTTTGTGGTCGTAGACAATAGACGTTAGGTACGACATGACAGCATGAGATATGATGTTGACAAATGATTTCATTTGTCATGTCAATCCTGAAACAGAACCGTCAGTGATACCATTAATTTTCTAAATAAAATGATCTTGGCCTGTTCAGTTTTGCTTTGAATTACCTTTTGACAAATACAGCTGATCTTTTTACAAGATTTTCGTTTTTTTCACACTGCCCTGGTGTCTGTATGTACGTAATCAAAGCTTGCAAGTTAAATTTTGCCCACTTCTCGATGTTCGATTTAGCTTAAATTTTGGACACATGTTTTGTTTCTCTCGACAATGCAATTTTTTACAAGTTTTTATATAACTTGCAATGTATGTATTGACGTAAATGTGTTCGGGTCAAATCTAGTAATTGAATTTTGAAGCAGTTATCCTCCACCGATTAAGATGAAATTTTGCATACACGTTTAGTTTGGATAACAATGTATGGTTAACTAAGTGACGAAATTCGAAATCCAATATGGCGGACGGCCGTAGATGACGGACTTGTTATTTTTGAGCACCGGCATGATTTGGATATCAAATGAAAGGGTTTGCTGAGAATAAAACGATAAAAACTTGTTTTAAAAAATGATTGTTTAATGAATAATTTTATTTAATATACATGGGCCTTCAAAACTTAGTACCACACTCCTTAACTATAGAAATCAGAGTTTTAAAATCAAAAACGATTTATAGAAAATTTCATCAACTTCCTTTGAAATTAAGTTTGTTATAAATTAGTAACGTTATTAACTTAAAAAATATTTTCTCCAACATCACTTCCGAAACCACGTCTTCAATATGCCAAACCGGCTCGAAGCTGCAACCAGAGCCCAAGTAGGCAATATCAGTTTTTGAAAGTAATGCTGTAAAACATAAATGTTGTTTGAGTTTTGAGTTCTGCTAGTAAGTAAAAAAATTGGTAACTATCTTTTTATAAGTTAATAACATTACTAATGTATAATAAACTATTATATCAGAGGAGCTTCATGTTTTTTTTTTAAAAAAGGTTTTTAATTTTAAAACTCTGACTTTTACAGTTCAGGAGAAATTGCAATTTGTGTGGTACTAAGTTTTGAAGGTCATTGTAGTAATTAGCTTGTTTCCACTGACAAAGTCATCCGATTAAAAAGATGAACATAAATCTGCGAGTTGCCATTGCTGTGAATAGGTAGGATCTAGTTTATCTAGCTGCCCGTCCGATCCACCGCACATTCTTATGCTTCGCAGCCATGTCACCGCGTTCTCGCCTGTAGTGATTCACTGCTTCGTGTAAAATCATTTACCGTATCGTATGCTCGTCATGTAACATGAATTAAGACCAGATATGGACAGGCTTAGGCAAAAATAACTATCGCTTCCTGCGTTTGCTTAAGCCTACCATTATTGTATTAATATATCCGGTAATAAAAAGCTGCCATGGCTTATTCGTCAAAAGCTAGACGTCATTTCGCGACACCATATTGTTTGACTCGCATAACTATAGTCATATTAGAATCATACTATAAAAAAGACAATGTTCTCCTTGTTGATTTTGGCGTTGCTATTTCCCGTTCCAAAATAATATTTAAAACGTTTGCAAAATCATAAACGTTCATTGTATTTTTCATTCAGACTGATAATAAGGCCCTTCTGTCATAGCTAAATTTGCCTGGATTGGATCTAACTAGCAAAAATATGTTTTGCTAGTTAGATCCAATTTGAACTCCACACGCGTATAACTGTTTCATAAATATTCTTATCATCACCTAACAAGGACTATTTACTGAAACACATCACGTCAACACTGTAAAGCGTTGGTCTCTTGAACACAACGCTGCAGTATGCACATAATTGTATGAAAAATGTAGCGAGTTGTATTTTGTTCCACAATATGCGTCAGTGATGAAGAGAATTGTGCCTGGCACCGCATACCGCACATCACAGCGTTAAGAGACCGAAGCTTTACATCAATAACAACAAGGTTATATAAAGATGATTAGACCGGTAATTACCTGAGATTTATCTAAACCGGTGCCAAACTTTCAGCTGTAGCGGCCTTATCTTTCAGAAACTAAAGACATTGATTAATGAGGTTTATCGTTGATATTTGTAACTTCTAAGGACCGGTATTAGCTGTCGGGCCCCGATTTAAGGTTAATATTGCGATTTTAACGTTTGTTTGACCTATTTGACAGATGCCAGAATAAGTCTGGTTTAAGGCTGGTTAAGCTCCGCTGCCCATAGTAGACACGTCGAAAAAATCTACAAAGATTGCTTTGTGTTACAACACTTATGTATAGTTCTAGATAAAGCGACATTTTATCAGTGATAAAGATTGCCAAAACATCGAATTGTAAGGGATAAACTATCTGACGTTGTAAACCCGTAGAATCTGCGATCTAGGACACATTCTTCATAGTATATCACAGCGGTACTCATGAGAATAGCCCCAAGAGCTGCGTTTTTTTTAAATATCGCTGCAAATGTTGACGTAGTTTTTTTAATACTATGTTAGTTTAAACATAAGTCAAAGTCTAACCCTCTTACAAATAAACGCAGAATAAAGTTATACCAGGTATATAAAGTTATACCTATGAAAATGTATGGGTATACCTTAGTTATACCTGGTATAACTTTATGCCGCGTTTATTAGTAAGAGGGTAAGTCAAAACGTTTATTGCGAACTAAGTGTATTATGTTGGTGTTGTGTTATGTTAGTACTTATGACTTAGCAGCCTTTTACAAGCATTGCAATTATCATCATTATTATCATTTCTATTTTCATGTTTTTTGCGTCCAAATAAAAATTATTCTTTCTTTACCTTTTGACTATAATTGTTATCGTTTTTGGAAGTTGTGAAGTCCCACAAACCTCTATAGAAAAGGGCGGAGCCTCCGACCAGACGGGTGTTGTATCTATTCGGACTGTTGTATGTGTTAAAATCGCGCCGAAAACTTTTCTTGCGCGATGCAGGTTTTTTGTGATGTCATGACATTTTGTTCGTAAGTGGCGGCGTTGGTGCCACTACACGTTGATAGAATTTTACTTTATCTAAAGCCCAAGAATAATGAATGAATCAATATGAATCACAGTCTAGCTAGCTCATCATTTAGTCTTCTATACATGGGGTATTTAAGCAAAACAGTTTCGCTCAGTGTGAGGTCGCCATACCCAACGATAATAGTATACTTTATTGCTTATTGTTCCCAACTCATTCTGAATGCTAGCAGCGACCTCCTAATTTATCCGCGGGTTCCGTGACAGTCTATTGTATACATTTTCATTAAGCCCGCATTTAAAACAGGTACCTAGATAATGAAATGGCAGACTGTTGATGGCGAATTTAACATTAGTGCGGCCATAGCCTTTTATGTAGCAATTAATAAAGTATCTTATAGTTATTTAGCAAACATCGTGTGGGTGTAATTACATCTATTTATTCATTAACATGGTGATTATTAAGATTGAAATGGTAATTAGTGTCTGGAAACGATAAATTACCTATCGTATATAAATTAACGTCGAAGTCGTATATTTCATATGTTGGTCGTTAGCGAAGATTTAGTTTCATTAATAAAAGTTTAATTTGATTTGTTTACAAGTTTTTGAATGTTAAGTTTGATTGGTTTCTTCCTCGTTAAACTCAAACAATAAATAATCAGTAATCGATTTCAGATTGAATCACAATATTGCCTTCTTTGAATGTAGCTCTAAAATGAAAATATACGTATCCTAATCTTACCATACGTTCCTAAAATAACCCAAGCAAAGGCAATATCTCGCGTAGCCCGAAAAAATATTAGTTTGTTCAAACGCCTACCGATATAGAATTGCAAACAGTTTCGTTTGTGTTCGTGCTGCGTGACTGTCAGGCGCTTTGCGCACGCGAAGGTCTCGATCTCCGATTAATAGCTCACCGAGGTTGCCCCACCCGCCCTTATTAATAGCTCACTGAGCTTGCCCCACCCGGCCTTTATTACCTCTTCGCCTTTCTCGAGTGCCTGTGAAATGAGCAATGTTAAGGTCAAACGACGTAACTCCTTATAAGTACGGTGCCTCCATAATCCGCACCTCAGGAAAGTTTGATCAAATCCGAACTTAGAATTCTGCAAAACTTTTGGCGTCTGGATTCGGGATCTTAATAAGATTTTGTGCTAACTTTGCTTATTTAGCCGTGCCGTGATAAGATTAACTTACTAATGATGTCCGAAGTAGGTAGCTAAGTAGGTAATCAGCAATCAATAGTTTGGTGACAATGCAATTACAGGCGTTAACTGCGCTCTACCGTCATTATCATTATTAGTGCTGAATGGAATTACCAATTAATTGTGAACGGTCTAGCATGAACTATCAGTAGGTAAATTAATTTAATGAGATCATTCTAACCATTGTAGATAATTTTAAAGCCTACGTAGGTGGTTACAAAAAATGTTGTTGCTACCCAACATCAAAAGAAGCCTGAAAATACAATACGTCATAGATAGGACAGAAATAAATATAAATAAATGTGGGGTTGACATCAGACGGCTGCCGATCGTTATAACGCAGAAAAAAATACCAACAGTACAATGTGGACTGAGATTATGTAAATTTAAATAAAAATACTTATGTAATAAACCTTTTGAGAAATTTTGGCTTGCATGTGTAATTTAAGTCCTATACCTACTTGATTAAGATTGATATTTACGTAACCATAGTAAGAATATTCTAGATAAGTTCTCATGCTGTTATCTTCCACCACAAAGGCATTTTTGGCATATTCATAGCCAAAGAATTGTGAAACTCTGAATTTTATCTCTACTCAGTCGAGCACTTTTTCGGACATCAAAACCACGTCCACGGTACAGTGAGACAAAAAATAGGTATAACGAGAAAACAAAAATGGTGTTATATCCCTCACACAGTATTACGTCGTGTCCTACTTACGTCAGCCGCTGACGAGTCTTGTGTTCGTATTCATGACCACCTCCTCATGAATAGCTTTTTGTTCTCGGCTACCCCAAATTATTTTCTATTGAATTTCAGAACTGGACTGGACTCTTGAGATATCGTTCATCAAACTGTCAAGTGCCAAAGTGAAAACTTTCAAATATAATTTTACTAAAACACGTTGATATACATGTTTAGTTTGTAACTACGCAAGCATTTAAAGGTCATAGGAAAATGGTATTTAAGGACCGATTAACATATTCCCTTAATGTGAGACATAAACAACCTAAGTAGTGCAAAAGCTATTCTGTTAATAGAGTGCAATTTAGAATAATTAGTGTAGTAGGCAACTGGGTGTTGAGGCATGCATTTCATACGAGTAATCTAAATTAAATCAGCGGATGTGTCGTGACGCACAATATAAATGAGCTCACACAATGACCATTAATGTCTGGCACATAAAACAGTAATGTTAATATAATACGTAAGTACACAAATGATTTACATAATCCAATAACACAAAAAAAATAGTTCTCTAGAATGCAGGCTACAACGGCAATCTAAATTACAGATATTTTCTTCATTACATTAAAGTATGATATTCATTTAAAGTTATAATTAAATGTAATAAAAAAGTGAATAAAAATAAAATGGAAGCCAATAGAGTTGAGTGCTAAAAATATGACACTAGTTCGGTGCAACCTTATCCAGACTGTAAGGTACATATTATGGTTCCAATTTATTGTGAAATATGATGTTGTGAGTGTATGTGTTTGTTTCTTCTTCAGGCTCAAACGGCGGGACGGATCTGGATGAAATTTGGCACAGAGATAGATTATAGTCTGGAACGCACGTAGGATACTTTTTATCCCGAGAATATGTTGCCTTAAGATAATTTTAGAAATACACCCGAACTACTGGCATAAGCTAGTTTCTAATAAACTACAGTTTTTTTTTAAATAATACCGAGTCTTTTAGTCCCATCATACCGATATTTTTCTCTAAAAAAGATTCTTAGAAACTCACAGTTCTTTAGAAGTTGACAGAATCAGTAACTAAAAACATGTGTAAATCAATCAAAGAAGTGGTTCGGTAATATAAGTTTAATAATAGTACTTATTTCCAATTGTCACAGATTTTATAACAAAGTGTCGTAATTTCACAAAAGTTCGAAGGCACTCGCTATTAATCGCTAAGAGTTCTCTCCGTGACTGCCTTATCCTGCGATTCCATATAACTTCCTCCCAACCCCCTTCTAGTCCTTAACCAATATTTTTGGCCACCTAAGCTCATTATTACATTGTAAAGCCCTATTTTGCAATTAAGCTAGACTACATTGTAACACAAGTGATCTATTGTAATGGTATATTTTGCTAATTAGCTTAACTACACTGTAACACAGGTACTAGTTCTTTAGGGCGACAACACATGAAGGGTGTGTTTGTACTTTCTAGATGATCTACCACTGTTGTACGAGTCCTACTACTTTGTTAACGTGAAAGTTCGAAAGATTTTGATGAAATTTTACAGAAATATAGCTTAAACAGCAGATATAGAGATATAGAGCTCATAGACTAAAATATAAATATATTGGGAGAAGTACTAATAACATGCGGGTGGAGCAGCGGGCGAAAGTAATGTATCTAATGACGAAAATTCTTTAACTGTTGGAAAACTACATTATTTTTGTGTGTCATACTTTTTATTCTGGAAAATTGAATGTTCCATGGTCCTGAATGATAGGTCACGGGAGCAAAACCACAGAGAAAAACTACTATTTCATATATTTTTCATATGACGTGCTTTTTTCATGCGTGTCACCCTGAAATCACAGCTGAAAGTGTTGTTGACGCTTTGTTGAGGTGATTGACATTGTCATGGAAATGGAACAAACTGTATAGTAGGTATGTATACAATCGTGTCATGTTTGCAAAGCTTTGAACTAAAAGGACTTGTCACAAGGTTCTTTTTCAAGTTGAGTGCTTTCGAACTGTTAAATGCATTTGTTAAGTGTGTTTTTCTGCTCAATTTAGTTGCCAATATTTAAATTTTGGTGTAAATTGTATTCCTATGCTTTCTCTGTAGGTATCTAAATCAATTTACATAGTATCTAAGTAAGGTTGTCTTGGAAACCCAAAAAGATTTATGAATTCACTACCATTCGTGAAATATCTCAACATAAATCGCTTTAAAAATACCGAGTTCGCACCTTTTCAAATACCAGACGTACCGACATCTGAGATAGTTCGGATTACTGTCATAGCTTGGAGAAAAGCTGAATTTGTTTACAAAGCTTACCACGGCACCGCTTCGGATGCCATCTTCGATGCGACGTCTCTGAGCGCGACAAAATATTCCGTTCACATTCGCCGCCCGCCCTATTACGTGCACAGATTTTTCACAAAAAATCTCATCCCCAATCGACCCTCCTTAAAGTGGGTCGTAAGCCTTTGATGGAATCTCTCATAAAATAAAGCCTGGAGAAAGTGCGAGTCAGATTATCCAAGGTTATCTACGAGATGAATAAATTTTGCTGTTCCAACTTCCAAACTGAGCGAAAAATATTTATGGCCCAAAAAGTCGAAAGGTGGAATAGTTTGGGAGCTCCCATCAATTTAATTCGGGGTCCGAAGTTTAAATATAACCCTCGTAAAGTTAAATGTATCCGATAATTAGTTGATTTTTTAAGGGTTTTAAATTTCCCAAGGGACATTACGTGTCAGAAACTTTTACTGCTATCCGGGATAGAATTTGTGAATGAAAAAAGTTAATGAGAAAAAAAGACATCTGTTCAGCAGAACAATCTTTTTGCGAAGTATTTTTATCAGAAGAGAAATGGTTGACATTAATTCTCAGGGTACCTACCTACATACTTAAATTAGACTGTATGTCGTCTTAGCTACTTTTCTTTTATGTTATTATTAATATGATTAAGCTTCCTAGTACTGTTATGTAGATAAGCAGTTTTTAAAATCTCTACATGTTTCCCCTTACGAAGTAGGCATGTGTACGGTACGGGTGTACATGAGTACGGGTATGTGAACCAAAAGCCTATTAGGTGAAAATCCGACTAACACCCGGACTTTCGTGTAAAAAATATCATGAAAAAATATTTATCGGCGATCCCTTACGTTCGAAAACAAGCTTAGTGTCGATGTAAGTAGGTACTATTAACTGCCTACCAAAGTAAGTACTGAAACTGATCCTTTAGTACCTAAATAAAACAGCAGTTACAGCAGTTTACTAAGCTATTTTTATTATGAAATTATATTATCACTCTGCGGGACAAAGATTTTCCAGTTCTTCCCTGTCTCTGAAATCTTTTATAATAAGTGCAGACAGCCTAGGATCACAAAAATAAAGAACAAAACATTTAGGGTTTAGCTGGATACCAGTATTTTAAACGGAGCGACTCCACTTCTGGCCTCCACAACCCATTAATTGGGTATCACGATGTCAGATTTCGACTGTCAAAGCTCACGGAGTAGTCTTGGTATCTCAAGACGTCCCCCATCCATGAACCGACCTCGGCAAGCGTTACTTAACCTCCAAGATCAACCCGTGCATCTTTATGTTTCAGGCACGAGCCTCAAACACCACTAGCCCTTAGCTATTAGTTTATTTAATTGGAGACGAGACACAATATTTGGCTACAAAGACCATCGATCATACTAAGGTTTACACTCTACGCCCTTATTTCCAAACTGGATGATGACGTGGTCAATCCCAAACATTCAGGACCTCTGGCAATCATATTCACTGATGGAACATCACTTTGTCTAGGTCCTGAACTAAATGAAATGACAATAGAGATGGAACGGATGGATGTCTATGTCATCCCTCTGGTCCGCCATGGTGGTGGTAATGGTGTGGGGGTCAAGGATAAATTTGAAAAAGAGTTACCATGGCCCTGGCACAAGCTACTGAAGGAACACGGGTGGGTTTTAGTCAGTAAAAGTCTGACACCCCGCTTCTTCCAGAGCGGGAGAAGTCATTGGATGATAACCCACCCAAAAATAAAAATATATATAGGGTCATCCCTCCATATATTTTTTCTCATTTGCAGCTTTCTCTGTCTCTCTCTTAGTTTAAATATATTTCGGTAGCATATAAGCCGTTGTTTGGTAAATAAAGTTCGTAAAGAGGTCGGGGTCGTCGCCGCCAGGTGTTCGGCACCTCGCCAGCAGATGGAACAATAGTTCCGCTCTCCTTCGTGTGGAGCTTATCTATTTTTCTCTACGCACCCATTGTTTATTGCAGTTGGACGTTTATTTTCTCGCGTATTTCGAAATAAAATAAATTAAAATACTGGAAGATTTTTGGTTTCAGTATTTTACTTTGAAATAGACTCCATATTCGAAAACCACTTATATAAAAATATAAAATACGTTTTTATTATCCTTACCTATCCTATTAAACGAGCAATATTTGCATATACCTATATTTATATGTACCTATATATATTATCACGTTCTCGAAAACGGCTCTAAAATTTCGATAAAATTTGCAATATAGGGGTTTTCAGGGCGGCGAAAAATCGATTCAGCTAGGTCTCATATCTCAGAAAATTTCCTTTTCTCTGTATTTTCCCGCAAAAAGACATAGCCCGTGCAATCTGGTTCGTAATTACGCCGCCGCACAGTGGATCGAAAAACGGCTCTAGAAGAAATCGGAACTGAAATTTTAAGGTGCCGGTTTTTAGGGTTCCGTACCCAAAGGGTAAAAACGGGACTCTATTACTAAGACTCCGCGGTCCGTCTGTCTGTCTGTCTGTCACCAGGCTGTATCTCATGAACCGTGATAGCTAGACAGTTGAAATTTTCACAGATGATGTATTTCTGTTGCCGCTATAACAACAAATACTAAAAACAGAATAAAATAAGTATTTGAGTGGGGCTCTCATACAACAAACGTGATTTTAATGACGTTTTTTGTGATAATGGTACGGAACCCTTCGTGCGCGAGTCCGACTCGCACATGGCCAGTTTTTTTGCTTGAAATGGCTTCTAATAGCCAATATCATGGTTATATATTTCATAGGATGCAATCCGGTAGGCAAAAGGGCAAGTTTTAATTTTTGCAAAAAAAAAGAATGGAGGTGATATAAAAAATGCTTAAATCTCCGGAACCGCAAGACTAACCGTAATATCCTTACGGTTATAGTACTATTTCTTTATGATTCTTTGACTTACTTCGTATAACGAGATCAAGAGCGTTTTTTTTTTTAAATCCTTCACTTGTTTTTACTAATATATGCTATAGATAGAAGTAGACATGTTATGTGATGTGTTTAGTTATCTTAAAATGAAATTTAAGATAATTAAAGATATTTTGATGTTTTATTTTGATCCACTGTGCGCCGCCGTTGCCCGTGTGAATAGCCTAATGATAAATGCGGTGGCCCACTAAGTCCAAGGTTGCGTGTTCGAGTCCCAGCTATGGATAGGTACTTTATTGTTTTCGTTTCGTTGTTTTTTTGAATCTATTATAATTTTTGTTTTATTTTTACTTTTTTAAATATCTTCTATATTTTCACCCGAACAGAACTCGGTCTCCCAGGTACTTATTTATTACCCTCTATATTCATTTGTTGTCAGGGTTTTCTGAAGGAACCAAAACTCTATTCAAAGCGGTGTTTATCGATACTCTATTGTTTATACGTCACGAACAGTAGACACAAACCAAGATTACCGTTATGGGGCAAGACTTCCTATTGAAATCGTGTATCTTAGATTAATAATATCATCAAGGTGGGTTATAGCCTTCACCCGAGTATATAAATAGCAACATAATACTGCGATCACCAATTTCCTTGCCAACTTGCCAAGTACATCTAACCCGTGAGTAAGTGTACATAGGCCAACAATCACAATCTTCAACAGTCGTGTACACATTCCTTACCAATTACAAGTACATTAAGACGGTACCCTGACCAAAAAATCGGCATAAGATATGAGCATTCCTATTGGTCTAGCGGCACTGGTGGCGCATGAATTACAGTAGTGAATACGCCCAGATTTTAAAATAAAATCTCTATAAAATCGAAATTTGGTCTTTTGAAAAAAAAAAAACTACAAAAATGTTCTTTATTAAATTGTCTATCCATTAGTGTTAGTACAAAAAATAATTAATGAACACTTTACGAGGAGATGCATAATATCAATAATTATTTCTCATTTTTATGTTTTTTTGGAAGGAGATTAGTGAAATATATACAACATTTAAAAAAAAAAAACTAAATCTACCATTTTAGAATCAATATTATGTAGAAATTTAATGTATTTTTATTAATTGATATTTCTTTTTAAATAACGAGTAGATAGTGCTAATCAGATACTGCCTAATGAAGATTATAAGTGAGTTTACAAACCAATACTTATTAACCTATTATTTTTTTATCAAAAAAATACCTAATAAGGCGCCATTGAAAGAAAATGTTTATCATTTCATTAGCCACAGAGCTTTTCCTGTCTTATAAATAGTCCTTATGAAGTTACAGAGCCTGGCCATAAAACATAATCCTTGATGAGGTAATTTAATAATAATGGCTAATTTGTCCGTAGCTTGTACATATCTCTAAGCCATGAACATCACATACAAAGAACATCGACCTATAATAAAAATCTCGTTAAAAGCAGACGGCGAAAAAAAAAACATTTATTTTCTCCCAAGCCAGTTTATTTTCAACGCTCCACAGTTATACGTTTTAATGATGTTATATTTTTATATCTCGTACGTCGTGCTTACGTAAAGTAGCGATTAGAGAATACCGTCAAGGGTGAGAGACATTAAACAAATCTCTTTAACACCGGCCGACTTAAGCGGATGTAGCGATGAGGCTTCTGCGCAGTTTGCCCTCCAATGAAACAGGCGCAAAGATAATGCAAGATTCCCTTTACGATCATTTTATGAACTCCATAAAACGAATCATAAGCCGATAGTAGCAAATAACCATATAATAATGTTACGACATGAATGGTGCTATACATGCAGTTGTGACCAGCAAGTCGATGTCTCCGGATGCTCGACTCGCCGTTCACAGCAGCGTGCTGGTGCCTACACTTATGTATGGAAGTGAAGGTTGGGTATGGAAAAAAAGACATGAAAGTAGGATTAATGCAGTAGAAATGCGCTCCTTGCGAAATATGTGTGGCGTAACTTTAAATGATAGATTGAGGAATGAGGTAATAAGACAACGTTGTGGTTTAAAAGAAGATGTAGTGACTAAAATTGAAAAGAGTATGTTAATATGGTTTGGCCATGTTGAGAGGATGAACGAAAGGCGACTAACGAAAGGTATTTACAAGGCAGACGTGAATGGAAACGCCGCGCCCTAGAAAGACATACATAGACCTAATAGGTGATGTTCTTCAGAAAGGCCAAGTGCGCAGTACCCATAACCGGCGTGTGTGTATGACTAGATGTATGAAAGTGTGTGAAGCAAAAGAAGTATGTAAGGATCGTAGCAGGTGGCGTTCTGTAGTTTCTGCATACCCCCATGGGAAAAAGGCGTGAGTTTATGTATGTATGTAATGTTACGACGTTTGTTTTACCGTAGATTACGGCGTAATATTATTTTCGGTTGACTTATGAGCAGCTAATGGATATGGAGACATGACAAATTGTACAATCTCTTAATCTAATGACCGCCTTAGTATGAATATAATAAGACATCTGAATTAATGAGGTTTTACCGAGACATATTACCAGTCGGCCCGACAAAGTAGACGAACACATTTTTCTGTAATACAAGTCTGTATTCAGCAGCACATTCCAAAATATGAAATCGTAATTTTTGTTAACTTGTTTCGAGTTGACGAAAATTACAAAAGTTTCCTTTCCATTTCAGGTGACGTACATCAATCAAACCGAATTTATTGCTACAAAGCATATTGTTGAATTTTGATACACGATTTTTGGATCTACACACGGCTGAATATGTTAGGATTTGTTGGTAGTTCGGGCGTTTAAAGCTATAAGTGTTTTGTGATGAGTCGACACCAGCTGCGCGTCCCGGAGGTGCGCGTGAGTGGAGCGCCTTCGCAGGAGGAGGACGACCCTCCCACCGCGCTCCCCCCCTTCGCACTAGCGCTTCCATCTGTACCAAGGAGAAGACACTCATGGATATGCGGGTAAGTGAATCAGACGTAGATGTTGCCGCATTTTTTTGATGACTAGGTTTTATCGGTGATCCTGCCTCATGTTGAAGAAGCTTAATGATCAGTTATGGAGAATGCCGTAAAAAATAATGACCATTGTATTTTTTTAACTGTAATAACGGCAACGAGTTCAAAGTTTTTGACTACGTACAACCCTAATTAAGTCTAAGCTAATTAAGTCTATAAAAAAGTGAAGAAACATTTGAACAAAACCGACTACCTAACTTAGCATTATTCTGCTACCTGAAAATGCCTAACTTCGTGTAAAGTTTTCACATCTTTCAACTTCCTTCGCACTGGTAAGTTATTTGATTAAATTAAGTAAAGGTTTATTTACAGCTTTCTCTAAATAGATTTACGATAATCTTGTAAAAGATAAATATAGAACAGATCAGCTGATTATGTTTCCAGGGAAGTCGTAAAAGTCTTCTGAAGGTGAGAATTTATTGTACGGCAGTGAAAGGGTTATCTATTCGTCAATGTTGTGAACTTCAAAACTGACATAATGCGTAAATATTGTATAATAATTCAGCAATACTAGCACAGCTGTTAGGCATCAAAGATAAAAACCCAGACACATAAATAAATCTAACAGCTACCCATTCCTTATAACAGAACCCCATTTAGCCTCTGCGTTCCTACGGATTATTCATATTTCTCGCGTACACACTCTTAGATTAGTTTCGCTTCATACCTACAGCAAAACAATATAGCTTGAGTGTAGTGTCTATATTGAATAGATATATTCAGCAGTGAGTGGCTATCTGAAAGACAAATATCAGTTAATATTCATGAGGGGCTCCGGCGATGGTCTGTCGCAGGCATTAGCACAACAATGCCCGGCCACGTAAACGCCTCATCCTAACTAACCTCGACTATTGTGCGGAGATCACTGTCTTCAACTGTTTTTGTATACCATTATATACCCGTCGACGCTTTCACTGTAACTGTCCCATGAATCATTATAATACAGAAGCCGTCTTCTCCCCAAATTGCCTCCTCCGCTACATAACTTTATTATACATCGTATACGAGTCTTTATTGAAAAGCAGACGATAAATTTCAAAGTGCGTTAAAGATTTCTATAGAAACTGCGCATTGCCGAAGGAAAACCACGGCAAAATTGAGGTTTTTCCGTTTCTTTTTGCTGTCAGTGATATTTCATCATGACATTAGACGGCACATTGAAGGAAGCCATTAATCTGACATTGGCAGCGCTTATACGTCGTTCTTCACACGCAACGCTTAATCCGATATCAAAATATTTGTTTGGCGAATATAGCAAGTTATTAATATAACATTTTGCTGAAAACGGTCGAGGCTACCTATCAATATACCTGTGATTTCTGTTATAAATATCCCTGAATTTCAAATAATTTCTCGTGATCATGAAATTGACCCAAACTGATTTGTTTTGTCCATTAGTGCTGGAGAGAGTGAAGACAATTGGTCTCTCAGATCCTATTGTGACAGTATCTACGTGTGTGGAGTTAATCAATGCGCTCACCGGGAAATAGCTCAATCTGGAAGCAGGAAATAGCTCCAATTAAACACGACTTTGATGTCTGATTGCTTACTGTGCTAGCTCGACGAATGTGGAGAAAAATCTATTAGTAACTCACAATGAAGCCTCTATTTATTCCTACAAACATATTAAGCACTTAAAGCAAATTGAAAGGAAAGAGAAAAACGTTAAAGAGGAAACTGAACATTCAGGGGTTGTGTTTTCAATTTCCTTTAAAAAGTTTCATAATTCGATGAGGGCGTTCTTTTTACTGTGCAAGTTCGGCCGGCGCTAACTTGAACATTTCGCGTAATTACATCGGGAACATTAAAATGACTGCTGTAATTATACTTTTCAAGTTTGTTTCTCGGATATTGTGAATGTAGAATTTTGAAGTAGTTCTTTAAAATAAATAAGCTTTTTTAGCGTATTCATGTATAATACCTGTGTAATAGTAGAATTCATGAAATAGTAAATCATAAATCGTAGGCATAGTATTTCAGCCGAAAAACGTCCTTTGTTGAGTAAAACTAAACAGTAGATTGTTAAAAAGATAAATCAATCTATCCTAACCTTACCGAAATCTGTTGGGATCAGCTTGCAGTCCAGCTGATAGCAGCTGAGTATGGAGTGACTGCCTGTCCGACCACCATAGCCAATTAATATGATACTCTTTTTGTTGTGATTGTTAATAAAATATCAAATAATTATTAATATATACTGTACCCGCGGCTTCGCTCCCGTCAAGTCAACTGCCTACCCTACTTACCTAGACCTACCTACCTACCCTACCTGCCTACCCTACGTACCTACCCTTCTTAAATCTTCCGCAGAGAATCGTCAAATGCACAACGCCATCTATCGAATATGGAGTTCAACTGTCCGAATATCTGAATTGCGTGTGTTGTGATATTTTACTTCTTGAAAACTTGAAATTCATCTAACTTTTGATAGAGTGAAACGATTCCGATGAAACAAAAATTAAGTAATACTCCAAGTTACGCACAATTTTTGTATATAAAAGTTAACTACATTGGTTTCATACATTTCACTTGATGCGTGCACAACTAAACAGACAAAAAAAACAGTGTGTGATATTTTACTTCTTGAACACTTGTAATGCATCTAACTTTTGATAGAGTGAACCGATTCCGATGAAACAAAAATTAAGTAATAGTTCAACTTACGCACAATTTTTATATGTTAAAGTTATCTACATTGGTTTCGTACATTCCACTTGATGCGTGCACAACTAAACAGACAAAAAAAAACAAAAATGCTGGAAATGGGTTCTTGTCCTTTAACATCCTGGCAACTTTTTAAGGAAATATTTTCGAGGTACAAGAACGACTTTTCTACAGATTATTGATGATGATTTTCATAATTTCACTAACATTTCATCATCCATCATTTCATTTTATAGGCAAGTCCCATCAATAGAAACCATTCGAATAACTTGGAAGTTGGGGTACTATTATACGTGTGTGAATTAGTTTGGAATATACTTACTAGTGGGTTGGGATTGGTAGTTTATGCAGCTAATGTGAGCAAAACTGTCACAACCAAGCATTGGTAAGTTATTACTGTGAATGTCCGGTTTCAATTATGTCCTTAAATTCTGTATGGAGCCAACTTTGTGTTGGGTAAAATACTGTACTGATTTGATAACTTTAAATCATAGTACACCATAGCGTAGTGCGTCGGGGATGTTTGCGGATGCGCATGTAGATTGTTTCTATACAACCATGCGCAAAAGGTGCGCATCCATGGTGCGCAGGGTGTGGGGCAGCTCCAACAGTATCCTAAGTATGATTTCGTGTCGCCAAGACTGTGTTTTCGTGGGTCGCTGTTGTGCCATCTCACATGAGTTGTCGTAACGGTAAGCCACTGTTATTTGTTGTTTTGTTTGTGTAGTATCAGTTTGTTAATATCTGTGTTACTAACATAGTTGTAAGTTTTACTAACCATGTTTTGAGTCATGGATACTCGAATAAAGAGAAATTCTATAGCAACTCTGCACCATGAATCGATAATTTTAGAATGTTTGCGGTTCGGTTAGAAGACTGAGTGAAGGCAACTTAATTTAGTATTAATGGTTAATTTGCTGCACGACGGGCTGGTTTCCTAATTGAGCATTTGGCGTTAAGAACGTGTCAAAGCCGACGTTAATGTAAAGTTTCAGGTTTTCATGCTTATAGAATTTGACAATTGCTCAGCTCCAAATTTAAAATTTAAATTCAGATATCGATATTCAATTTGTAACAGAATAATGACCTCCTTTCAGGTTTTGTTTTTATTCTGTAATTTTGTTTCACGAGAAAATTTTCGTATTTTAAATTTTGCGTAAGTAGAGGGTCTATATTTTTTACTAACACTAGAACTAGATTACTTTAACTATAGTTTCAGTTTTCTAGTTCTAGTGTTAGTACAACAAAAAAAAACTAGTAAAATAAATAATATGTTTGCTGAGTTTTTTCCTTCAAGTTGTAGGACTGGACTTTGATCTAACTCTAAAACCTGTCCTTCAAGACTCTTAATGAAGCTTTTAGGCTTCTACATTCACATGTTTCTAGAAAATTGTTTTCTACAAAGTGAAATGAAACAGGGTCTTTTACTGAGGAGCTTAGCTCGCGGTGAGGCGTATCTTAGGGTTGCGCCCTTTCATCGCTTTTGTCTTAGTCTCTTCAGACTCAACTCAAAGTCTTGTCTTTGAGATTGTCTTTAGACCAGCAGACCAATGCGTGACACACTTTTTTTATTTAGATAAATGTTTAACCACCTATTTCTGAGGACTGGTTTCTGTATTGAGTATTTGTAGTTAAGAACACGTGGAGCTGTAATTTAGTGCCAAATCTGACATATTTTCACAAAAAAATTGAGTTTGACAAATACTCCACTTCAAATTCAGAAATCAGGGGTTTAAATTTACCCAAAACGTTCGAAATTACAGAAACCAGACCTTAAACTTTTCATTCACAGAACCGTACGCTATCAAAATTTACTTTACCATTAGAGCAATAAATTCCGATCAATTGTCAAAGACTACGTGTTTATATTTCACAATAAAGTAACGGGTCAGTTTTAAACAAAAACAAAGGACAGAAAAAAAAGCCATAAATTGTCTGTATATAATCTGGCAAATGTACAACTAAAAGTGATGATAATATAATAAGTACAATACGCTTCCAGTTTCACGTAAATACGTCTGTATTTCGGCTCTCGTCCAAAACGGTACTTGTTGCGATATAAATTTAATTCAATGTGTAGTTTCAATATAATAGTGTTGCAGATAGCTAAAGGTTTATTTAGGTTTAAATAAGGAGAACAGGGACACTCAATTCATTTAGGGGTAAAAAGTACTTAAAGAGAAAATACTGACCATAAACATCTTTTACTGAAGGTATAGGTAACTCTGAAATCAGAAAAAAGTTGCTTTTCAGCACATTTTATGTTCGCATAACTCGACAGAATGTAGGGAACAACTGATCTTTTTTTTCGCGATCTCAGGGTAAAAGTTATACATTTTCCTAAGTACTTTCTCCCTTTAAAATATATACATATGAATTGAAATCTACCCTGTACACATTTCACAAAGCTATGTGGTGGTGGCGCAGTGGCTAAGACCTCGCCTCTCGTTTTTCAAATTCATATGTAGTTTCTAAGTTTATCTTGGACATTTCAGGCAACGGTGAAGGAAAACGCCGTAAGGAAACCTAGACTTATATAGTTAATAGTAGTAAGTCTGAAATAGCCAAGTCAGAGGCCTGTGAGGTTCCCAGAGGCTGATTTACCGCTGATTGGCCACAACCTCACACCAAAAATAAAAAGACAATTCTATTTAATACACATATTCTATGTAATAGAATTGCCAATTGTACGCAGGATGGATAACTAAATTATAATTGTTGAGAATCCCTCTTAAACTTAAACTAGTTAATATAATTTGAGCGTTAGATATATTCTTGTACGCTACTCAAAGGCTTATTCTATCAAAGCGGGGCTACTGCTTGTCTTATCTTTGAGATATAGTCTTTGAGTCTCGAGTTAATGGCGTTTTCTTCTGAAAATTTATTATCAAAATGAAGGTAAAACAAGCTTAATTTTCAAGAAGTTTTTACAAGCTTATAGCTTAATTTTAACGTGTTTTTCTTAAACCGTTTTAGCTCTGAAACACAGAAGATTTAATTCGTTTAGCGAAACAAGATGATCATAGGATGAATTCTATCCCTAGTCTTAAATTCAAAATCAATAGTGAAATACCAAGAGCCCAGTCTTCGGTCAAGAGAAATATTCAAAAGCAAAGTTTATCCAGTTAACTCAACTTGCCAACATACAAGGTATTCATTCTATGAAAATGATCCCGTCTGAAGATCTAAGTGGATTAACCACATATACACACAAAGTGTCCCTACTCCTGATCAATGCTGACATAATTGATTACATTAAGTCGAAGCTAGCAGTGCATCTCGCGTGTCCAAGAATAAAGAAAATATCACACGAAAACATTACTCTCAGACACATCTATTACTTATATGGAATTACCTTCCTGCTCTTTGTGCTTCTTTTTCCTCTTGTATAATGCACTTAAGTGCGCCGCTGTAAGAACTTAGAGGGTACTAGGAGCTCTTTCCTTTCCCTGCACGTCCCCAAAATATTTTACTTTTGTATGAATTATTGAAAGCCTTTCGTTATGTACTTCGCCTTTAAGATAAAGTTTTACTTAGAAAAGATACGTGACCGCTAAAATTTATACCGCACGCCGTTTATGTTGAATAAAACATGGTATTAGCCCTTAGTTAGGACCAATTGGTAATCAGTCTATTAGATTTAGAAGCTAGATTTCGTGTCTCATAAAATCTGTGGGTAGGTTTTACTTTAATCCGAGAAGGTACAAAAAATATCTCTTTTTTTAAATTAATAACGACAAAACCGCGAGATATGGCAAGAGGTGAGTGTGGTGTTGATTTTCCTAAATATTCATTAAATGTGTTTGGGATATGAGCCGTGTGTGTTAGCTTAGTGGGCTACTCCCCTAAGCACCTACCCGCATTTTAATTCAATTACCTGAGCCACCCACTCCAGGCCGCTTTACGACTTTACGCCTGCCTTGTTAGTGCTACAATATATTCAATTGTCTTGCCGTATTCCGGCCTCCCGAGTTCCCCACTCAGTTTAATGTGTTTACTTATTTTCATTAATTTTATTCCACGAAAAGTTACCACAAGCTATAAAATTGGGTAATTTAACGTCAGGAGAATTAACTTTGGAGATCGTAAATTGTTGGTTTTGTCTAACGTCAATAGATGGCCTTACATTTCACAAACAAAGATAAGTCTAGAAAGTAACTTTTACTGTTTGAGTTGTAAAGGGTCTGCGAAAGTTATTGACAGTTTGTTCTCGTAAAGTTATTTATCCTGTTGGAAAAATAGTCATATTTCAGAGAGCAAACTCATTTAAAGAGCGGTTGAGCAGGAAAGCATCATAAATCAACTGGGGGTGCATTGTCTTTTGTGTAATGGCGCTTATAAAGTCGCTGTTGTCATAATTTAATTTAAAACACGATTTGAGAATTATATTGCTTTTTATATTGTCATGAGTTTTGATGCTTTTGATACACCATTTTGTTGAAAGGATTTCGTAGAATTTCGAAAGCAGCATTTAAATTCCCAATTGGCATTGTTTTGTGGTAAATGTAATCCTAGTAGTATTGTTACTAGTGAGTAACTAAATTCTGGCGATTGCTTTCACTCAACCGCATTTATTTGATATGCTAAATCAAATAACTTCGCTCTTTAAAGCATAATTAATACGATAGTAGTAGCTAAAGGGACATCTTTTAGTTACTACTATCTAATTAGTACCTATAGTATGAGTTTCTAGGTCAACATTTTTATCAGAATTTGTAAGTAATTTGTCAAAGCGCCCGACGTTGTCTTCACTTGTTAAAACTGACGATTTCATGAAAAGTGCTTTGCAAAAAAATGTGCAAATTCTTGGCAAGTAAAGTGTACACAAAATCCCTATCACTGAGTAAATCCCTATCTGTAAAGGCGTGATAAAGTTGAGTGAGATTTTAAAAGAGACACCAGTATATATTGTTGGTTGGCAATCTTAATCTAGGATGATGCTGGGCTGGTTGGTATGGTGTTTTTTTTCTGAAACATAAAGGAGCTTAGTCACAATCATTAGCCTAGCGTTTAACAAAACCATTTCCGTTATTATGAGCTATCAGCGCGCAATAAGTGATACATAAATCACAGGTACGCATATTAAGTGTGACAGCGCGTGAATCTTCAAAGATGCGGTTTAGGACAGGGCGACATATTTGAAACTCTGCCACGAGCTATTCTCGTCCCCGGTCGCGCGTAAACACCGACACGGAGACGATATTAAATATTATTATATCTTGCATTAATAAACTAACGGACAATTATAATCTTTACTGGAATTCAAAGAAATGCTGCGAGATTAAGTGGGTTGGATATAGAACAGTTGCGCCATTAACAAGTCGAATGCCAATGCCGTTTTAAAGTGGAGTTCATTCTTCGTCCACCGAATTTCTGCAGCTTTCAGAGTTTTAACTTCCAACGCAAACTCTCGCTAACTTTCTTGAGGGATTTATACTAGTTCGAAAATTTCAAAGGAGATCGGTAAGCACAATAAAACATTTCAAACTGGATCCAAATACGCTATTGGAGTTTGATACGAACAAAAGTTGTGAAGCTCATTTTCTAATTTCAATATGCGGATTGGAAATATATTGAACTATTAGATACTTGGGATGGCAATTAAACTAAAACTATCAAACAATCTATGTTAGCACTTTGATGAAACTCCTGTTGTTAGAACAAGTTCGAACTATTGCTTACATTGCTAACTGAAACAACTTTGTTGTGGGTCGAAGCTGAAACACGAGCCCTCGTGCGTAAACCACAGAGCCTTACTAACAACATAGGAATTTTAGAATAACATATCATAGATGATTCTGTAAATATACATATTAGATACACCAATCAGACAAAGAAAAGCATATATTAATATCAGAAATAGAAAAACATTTTCACGGAATGTTCGTCGCTTACCGCATGAGTCATAAGTATCAACGACAGTGAGTAATATGGTCTATATTTTTGAGAAAAATGCTGTAAAGTAAGGCAGGTACATGTCATCGGCATCGTGACAATATGCTGGTCGTGGCGTAAAGTGGCGCTTGGAAGCGAGATGTGACGGTTTACGCGCCAAGACGCACGCGCAGTCCACGCCTCGCCTCGACCAATATAAACGTCGATCGAAATTAAAACATAACGAGAAAGTATGCGCGGGACTTTATCTTATTACAGATGTGTTCGAAACATCTGAATTTGCGCATTTCGCTGTTGTGACCTCGTGGAGTGGGTGCACTTTGTTAACACATGTGACGTGAAACTGTGATCGTGCTATTGTTCTCTGTGATACCCAATTCTGTGATAGAAAAGTATTTTGTGATACGCTTATGGTAACGTAGCAAAACAATCTGTGGCAACCCACGCGTGGGCATATTTTTTTCTGTAATTCAAGAATGCTGTTCAATGAAAGCAATTGACGATTTGCGATAGAAATACTTTGAATCGTTTAAAATTAGAATTGAGTAATGAAGTCTTTAAATACTAGGAATCTACTACGACTACTATTCCATTAATTACTTCATGTGTTACTCGAATATATGTTCAATTAATGTTCTTTGGACGCAAATATTGACATGAATGGAACAGAATATTATTGATAAACTTCTTGCGTTATTGTGGCCGACATTATTGACCGTCCATTTTTTCCAGAACATGGATAAAGCAGGCATAAAGACTATTCTTTACGTAACTCCACAAGGCCTTGGGTCCATAACAAAGAAAGGTGATAGTGAATGTCAACCTTTATGCCACAAGTCTGTTTTATCTGATTCTTTGTGCAGAGTTTTTGACAAACATTTTTTTGCTAACTTTTGCAGTAAATTATATTTTCTTATTATACTTTTTGTTATAAAAAGTTAGTCCTGATGAAAGATGAAAAATATCTGCTGTTGTATAGAAAGTTATGAAGAAAGCCATTATTTACAGTATATAATATAGGCATTCGCAAACATTTAAAGGTAACATTACATAAATAATGCAGTGTCCCACAATCGTTTTAAAAATATAACAAAAACGATGTCAACTTGGATGACTAACTCTGCCTTTGAAAGGCAATAAAAAAACATATATTCAGTTATATTTCTCTGAACACAAAGGCGTATGGAAAATGCCTCGATTTTTCGCAGTACAAAACAATGGTAGGAAAATGCTTGGCAATTTATTAAGCAAAATCTGCTGATTGAAAAAGTTTAACGTCAGCAAGTGAACATAAATTTAATTTGAGGCATTTCGGACATATTAAGCGAAAATTTTCAATACTGGACACGAGTCCCTTTTTTCCCAAAAGTTGCTGGGGCAAATTGTCGTGCCTACGAACCTACACAGACTTATTGGTGGAAACAGTTCTTTATCTTCATCAGACAAAGGGATCTTGCCTCGGCCTTGCCTTGTCCTTGTGACAAAATCCCTAACGTTTCCACTTGAATGGCACTCACTAGAGAAATTAGGAGCTCATCTTTTCTAAGCAGAAATGCACAAGAAATTATTTGATACCAGTTAAAAGTTTACAGTTTTGATAGGTTCATAGTTTTGTTTGTTTACATCACATTTATCTAGCATCCTAGCATCATTCCTTTTCCTCTTTCCAATATCTAAAGATAAACCGTTCTGTATCCTACTAGGTGTTTCCCATGTATATTGGAGAAGATCCTATTGCCGTTAATTTAAATTACTACCAAAATTATCAGCTTTTGTTTGACAGGCAATTTACTGACTGTACAGCAAATAATAATGCGTTCGCTAATGTAATCAGGCTTAATGGTCCAGCCTGAGACCAGCTTCCATACATCAACAGTGTTCCACGGATAATTTATGCCTAGCTTAGTTCCACCACAAAATGTAATAGGACACAAAAGAGTTTTAATACGCTCAGGTGGTAATTAGAAAACAACAATTAGATGGCTATCTACTGATAGGCGTACATTTGTAGTTTCTAGGAAAATCCCCAAATATAACATGCGAATCAAGAGAAACAAATTGACCATTGTTGTGCTAAAACTGTTTTTGTTATCCAAAACCACAATTCTTCCTGTACAAGGTTACTTGTGTATGTTTCTATTTGTGTTGCTAGGATTTGTGAGACGTTTTGCTACAAGGTCCAATCCAGTGTTTGCCCCAATTCGGTTAACGATTGATAACCTAGTAAATATTTATCTCAGAATCTATTTATTTGTGACGTAGCTACTAATAGTCAGCCCAATTAAAAAGGATACAAAAATTACATAATTATATACTTTGGAGGTTCCTAGCTTTTTGTAACGGACTTATAATACATACAACACTAACGATTTTAGTTTGAACACGCTAAGAAATATGAAAAGCACATTTATCTCCTCATAATAAAGTAACGCTCGACTTACCACGAAAGTTTAAATTGAAGTGTGTATAACATGGATACTAGGTTAGGATCTTTATCTACGAATTGGACCAAGGTTTAACCGTCTCATTTTAGCTGTATGTGGTAGGAATTCTATTTGTAATGAAGCCTCTTTCCTGCAATAAACAAACAACTTCTTGGTCCTTATTACCTTAGCTACCCTAGAAAAAAATGTACTTTGCCTAATCATAATTTCCACAGCTTGAAATATTTGTATCCACAAACAATTTAAATAAGCTTTCTAGGTCATATTTCTGAATGCCGCTGCCAAAATTCCAGTTGTTTTTATACAAAATGTATGAAATGGAATTCGTTATAATAATTCAAGAATAACCCGTAAATGCTTAACTCGTTTATTGATAAAGTAGTCCCACTTTCTTGAGAAAATATTTGTACGAGTTCTAGCTAGACGTTGATGAAAACAAGCCAGTTGAAAGATGCTGAACACCGTTCGATCATTATTTCAAAACAACTTCCCACTGTACTGAAAACAACAAAAAGAACGTGATTGACCACGTTTGATGAACACTCTACTAACACAACATGATGACAATGCAAAATACTTATAGTAAAGCTACGGGATTTAGATATCTACATAAGGCGCAGATACCCTGAGTAACTGAATTTAAAATGAGAATAACGTCTAAACGGCTAGTCGTATTTTTTTTTTGAAAAAATTTATGTTGCATTAGACCACTTTTTAATCATTTGATCTAAGAAAATGTTGAGTTTTATTCGTATAACATAGTGTTATTAATTTGTAAAATTATATAGACAAAAAAACGACAATCGCACCAAAACCGCCTGGCGTATTTTAATGAAATTGTCACCATGTCAAAGTCTATTCAATTATCTACATTTTGATCCGAAGCTTTCTTTTTAAAGTCATAGAATAATAAAGAAAATATAAAAAGCTACTGAATTTTTGGTCGCGCGGGTGTGAAACGCGCGCGCGTTTTGTTCCCTCACGGTCTTTGGCGACTGTCATCGTCTTAAAAAAAATTCGGCTGCACCTCATTAGCTAAATCTCTTTTTGCTGTGTTTGTAATTATCAAGACAAGATATGTCAGAAAGAAAAAAAAAGTAAAAGAAGAAAAGTTAAATTTTCTTTACTAGTACACCAGTTCCAGTTTGATATTACTCATTAGATTATTAATATAGATTATTTTAAAATCTAATTTCGGCTTCAGTTTCATTAAAAAATCTTAGGATCTTATTTGTTTTCCAGGTGCGTAGTGTTCCACGCGCGCCTCAAAGAGATGTCAGCAAAAACTGACGGGGTTGCTAGGGCTGATGCCTGTCTGAGTCGCGGCTAAATTTGAAAGAGAGTTATCGCGGCCCTGGCACAAGCAACTGTAGGAACACGGGGGGGTTTTAGTCAGTAAAAGTCTGACACGCCCTTCCGCTTCACCCAGAGCGGGAGAAGAAGTCATTGGATGATTTCCCACCCAAAAAAAAAGGCCAACCATCATAAAACGAACAGAAGCAGTAAAATTCACATTACATAGGCACCTTCTGGACAAAACAATCGATTCTTACCTACCATTGACCAGCGTACATATTTCCATCTCATTGTAATCTTAACCTTGGAGACAAACAAAATATATATACGTCTATACGAAATGCTGAAAATAGTTAGTGAACTACCTAATGTTTTTGTTTTCCTTTCAGTCGGCGGTTACCGTCGATTTCATAAATAAGAAATTATTTTCGTTTGTTTATTTTATTACAGACAATAATCATTTCTCTTCAGTGATTCGAATTTTGCTTGAAATCTACTCAGTTATCTGGTTTAGGCTGTTAGTGAATCTAAATTTGTTCTTTAACTACCTTATCTACTGTAAATTACGACATAGATTTGACCTTAGATTTTCAACTGTCGTAATATATTCTAGGGATACAATTAGGCTTTAGGACTAAAACGTGTTTACCCAAAGGGTATATATATTACTAAGACTCCACTGTCCGTCTGTCTGTCTGTCATGAACCGTGATATGTAGACATTTGAAATTTTCACAGATGATGTATTTCTGTTGCCGCAATAACAACTAATACTAAAAATATAATAAAATAAATATTTAAGTGGGGCTTCCATACAACAAACGTGTTTTTTCCGTGTTTGTGATAATGGTATGAAACCCTTCGTGCGCGAGTCCGACTCGCACTTGGCCGGTGTTTTATTTATTGATACCATCTATCTAGTGGTTCACGACGGGGTGGTAATACAAGGCCTTAATGACATACATCCCCTAGGAATTATTGACTCTCTTTAAACGGGACGAACAATAAACAAAATTACTCTGAAATTCCTAACCGACTGCGAGTACTAAGTGTGTACTATCATACACAAAGGCTTTGGTGCTGGAATCTATTTGTCAAACAGAACTTTTTAATGGGTAAACGTAGGTATTTAAATGAATGAATAAAGCCAGAATTTATTTACCCTGAATCATCATCATCTGCCTTTTTTTTTTTTTTTTTTTTTTCCGGGCTGGAAAATCCTCATTGGATGTCCTCCGCCCTGGGGGGAACGGAGGGGTCTGTCAGACTCTTACTGACTAAAAAACCACCCCGGTGTTCCGTCTCACACCTAAACCGGGGATCGCGGGAACAACGATACTTCCGCAACCCCCGGCTAGTGCCGGCCCGCCACTGCAGGCCACGACCTTATCATCATCTGCCTGCCCTTATCCCATGTTACTTGGGGTCGGCGCAACACGTGTTCTTCTTCCATACCGTCCTGTCCTCCGTCACGCTATCACTGTCTCCCTTTCATATCACTCCTCACACAGTACATCCATATTGTTTTTGGCCTTCCTTGCATGCATTATGAGAAGATGAAAATTTAGAAAAATATTGATGCTCTTTTTAGAGCAATAAAGTATCAAAATATATTTTGTATGTACCTAAATGTATTTTAGTTATTACTGCCAAATTACACTTTTTTCGTTCATACCTAATTTGATCCACGGTCAACGACTTCTCAGAGGTTAAATAGTTAGTTCTTATTTACAGTCTTAAACGATGTGAAAAATAATTTTGTCTACATATTTTCCACGAAACTAGTTAATCGGAGACTGGCCCTTGAACTAACACAAATCCGAAATGCCATAGAGAAAACGCAATGGAAAACTCAAATAAGACTTATTACAATATTTTCCGATCTAGGAATAACACTTCACTGGTGACTAAACATCGTTGACTAGCTTTTCGAGGATACAGGACTTTTTTTTTGGGTCGGGTAATCATCCAATGACTTCTCCCGCTCTGGGTGAAGCTTCAAGGCGTGTCAGACTTTTACTGACTAAAACCCACCCGTGTTCCTTTAGTTGCTTGAGCCAGGGCCGCGGTAACTCTTTTTCAAATTTATCCGCGACGAGGATACAGGCTGAAGCTGGGAACAAATTATCGGACGCGGCTGACGGACGCGACTTACAGCCGCGGATGATATGTGTGCACAGTCGTATGGGACGCGGCTGCCAGATCTCTATCAGACGTCCGAACGCCCAAGGTCACGTCCGCGACTTACGTCTGATAGTTTGCACAATGTAATGTACATTCATTACCTAGATACTCTATAAGTCGCGGCTGTCAGTCGCGTCCGTAAGCCGCGTCCAATAATTTGTTTCCAGCTTTACTGTTATGTTTTTATTTATGACTTGTGTAAAACAAGTACTGCGTGTTAGGAATGCACGCAGGTGTGCCAATAACAACAACATGCTATAATAAAGATATTTTCCAAGCGTGGCGACTATAATATTCTTCAGAACGGTTCATCGTAGCTGGGAAAAGTCTCATTATCAGCAGCAAGGAAAGTCAGTCATTCAGTAAAAAAAACTTTCAAAAAGTTATGGGTTACGTATGTGTATGTGAAGATTCATCTCATGGTTCCTTTTTTTTTGACCCTGACATGGTTCAGAAGCTTGAGGCAGACCTTATTTTTTATTAATTTAATATATATCATAGCTAATGTTCTGAATACTACAATACTACCGACTACTACGACTTTTGAACTCCCGACGCAAGTAAACGAGAATAAAACATGGTGTGCAATCGGAGAATACATATTCACGAGCTAGCTGACCCCCTGATTCTCAGATTGCACCGCATGATTTTTCTTGTTCACAGCTTTTTAGTTCGCTTCTTAAGCAGTCAGGTTTTAGATTTTTAAATTTACTTTTTTTTACTACTTTTTAGTTATAAGTGGTATATATTTTTATAATCTAGTCTTAAAACTCTTTATTTTGATACCCCACTCCATGGGTTTGGAAGAAAAAAATAATTGGAACCCTCTCAATATGTTTGTTTTTTTAACTTCACCAATCTAAGAACACTTGTGCGGTCAAGATATATCTAACGATTTCTAAATTATATAAATCCGTCTAGCAGTCTGAAAGATATAAAGAATATTACATACATATAAACAAACACAAACATGTATGTAACATATAAGATACGCACGAAAAACCCTTTCCTTGCAGTCGGGTAAAAAGGGAGTGAAAATAAAGATGACGTCATACAGAGAACTTTGGCAGAAGAAGACTTTGTAGGAGGGACCCTAAATAAATTGGGATTTGGGCAGGAAGATTATACTTATAACCTAGCTAAAGTTAGGACTTTACTTTTTCAAATCCGCTCAAAGTCTGCCAATAAATCGAGATATAAGTAAATCTTTATCCTCAAGCTAGAAACACGTTCCCAATAACCGAACACTTAGCCTCCATCTTCCAGTCACACTAATATTATAACGGCGAATGTGTTTGTGTGTGTGTGTGTGACGCAAAAACTATTGAACGGATCTGGATGAAATTTGGCACAGAGATGGATTATACCCTGGAATAGCATATAATGATTCTTTTTATCTTGAAAATATATGACCTTGGGATAATTTTCGACAATCAGGCGTGTGATGCCGCTGGCAGAAGCTAGTTTATACTCGTCAATACAATAACAAATATTTGGATATACTCAGAGAACCTTTTATCTGTGAGCTTACCTGAAAAGAAATATGTGACGTATAGCTAGTATTTTTGATCATTAAATTATTTGGCGTCAACGGTAATTATAATTCATGGTAACCATAACCGTATACTTACACTAGTATAGCTGCCTGGGCAAAGGCTTCCCTTATTATTTTTTTCATACCTTAAAAATTGTATAATAAAAACTTTCTATACCTGCTAAATATATGATATTTTTTGGGCCAAAAACAATAACTTACGTATTGTGTTTATTCAGTGTAAAATGATACCATAATATAACAATAGTTTGTTTACAAACTCGGGTTTACGTCTCGTTCCGAAATGAAACGACCCCTCTAGGGGACCAACTAATATGTTTTGGGACCTATTTCTCGTTTCGAATTTCCTGTAATCAAAGACTTTGTATATTTTAATAAGATAAACATAAACCCATGAATATTAATATTGTTTTTGTATCTTAGTATATATCTAAAAATAGATGAAGACGAGAAATCAATTACAATAATGTAGATGATAGAAGGTTGGGAATATTTTCAGCAAAATTTTATACCTAACCAAAACTAACTACACAAAATAATTTTCCATTTTCCACGAAAATCTAAACGCTAATTCATTGAAAATTGTACAAAGGATACTTTTAATTTACTAAAATCTTGCTAAGCTAAATAGACCATATTTTTTTTCTGAATTTGAAACGTTGCCTTATTTATCTTATATGAAGTGTTTACTTTTAACAGTGATTTTTAAGGTTTTCATTTAACTTATGTTTTTTGCATTTCATTATTCACAGTTTTTCTTTATGCTAACATACGTTATTTTTCTATTAAATAAGTTACCACGAAATACTTTTCTCCAACCAAAGATTTTTGCAAACAGTTACAGAATGTAACACGAGTTTAAACAGCGACATCTAGACTGGAGTGCCAAAACCTCTTGCCCTCGAAGTGAACCAAGGGAATATGTTGCCAATCGCAGAGACGGATGAGAGCGCCACCGCTCGTATATCGATGAACGCACGCCACCGCCGAACACGCGACCGCGTCGTCACGGCTGAAATGCGCGCCGTACGACGTCGGCGGGGTTGGACCGTAGTGGGCTCGGAAACTAGGTAAGTGCAAGCTTAGCCGGTAGATGGCGCTGTAACCAATTTTCACAAGTATAAGAAAATTCTGTTGGAAAATATTTTTTCTACAATTATGTCGGACACCTAAATTAATAACGGTATTAAATTATAATAAGTAAAGAGAAAAATGTTGTTTCAACAAAGGCTCTCAGAGGGAAAAATAGATACAAAATAGACCCCGCAAGCTAAATAATCAATTAACTTTAGTTGTTTCTAAACAAGGCTAGCTTATTATAAAACGGGGCGTGAGATAAATACATCGTTTTTCTTTATTAACGTCCGAGTTTATCTTGAAGCAACTTTCGGTAGCGCCGTAATTGGCAATTAGTTGGGCCCAGGGGCCATGTTGAGCACACTACAGCAGTTTCATCCGCTAAATGTTTATTTGAAAAAGTTTTTCATCGCGTGAATAAGTAGCCTGGATCTTAAATGTTAAGGGTCTTTGGATAAATGGACCGTGTATAATTCGGTTTTTCCCTGTTTTTTTCCGGATACTTTATGTTTTGAATTAGGTAACGATTTGGAAAATTTTGTGCGCAGAGTCAATATTTTATCGGTTTCCCATTAACAAGGCATGGAGCCCAAATTCTGGGTTCTACCCAAGGATTGTTATTCTCGGCTCCTGCTCATTTGTTTTCATTATCTTTAGTATTTGCCCTAACAATCTGACTCCTGCACAGTTCAACGTAGTTTGCGCTCAGGGCAATACACACGCTTGTGCAAAGATTATTAAGGCTAATATCTTAGGGTAAAGGACCTAAGTGTTTGCTTGAAGACCATCTTCATAATTTTCTGTGAATTTGCACCGCTCTATGATAATAGAACTATGAAATGAAAATAAGGGTTTTAGTGTTTAATTTAATCAAGTGTTGAGACAATGTTTTTAGTATGGGATTTAATAATGTGGAATAAGTTTGAACTTTGAGTTAGGTATCAAATTAATTCACTTTGAAAATACGTAAGAATAGAATATAATAGTATAGAATATATTGTACACCAAGAAAAGAAATTAAACTTAAATTTTACAAAAATACGCTATGGGTACAAAGGCGACATCTACCAGACAACTAAGATAAATAAAACAGGGGGTAGCTTACGGTGTACTGCTACATCAAAAAATATTAATATATAAAAATTATATAGCTATATAAAATACTATACACGAACTTACAAATAAACATACATACATCATATTAAATGTTACAAAATTTCAAAGAAGGGTTAAACAATGATAGAAGAAATTAGATTGGAACAGAAAAGCATTATAGAGAAAGGAATAGTTCTTAACAAGATTTTTAAAAGATGCTAGTGACTGGGCTTGTCTTATTAAGTACCATGTTCTAGGTACTATTTATTTATGATATAGTTGGTTACCTAGTAGTCTGGTTCTTTTCTAAACCTCATTATAACATTTGATATAATACTATCAAAAGTCTAAGAAAGGCCGAAGTTATTACACGCATAACTTCACATAATCTCAAAGGATTTGGAAAAGATTTCTTAGCCACAAAGCCGTAAGTTCACTGGTGCCTGTCTAACACAAATATGAATGTATTGAACTTGAAACATTTATTTATAATTGTATTTATAGACTTATATCGACTGAAGGTATAATACTTACGAATAATTATGTTTCAATCTACGGTCTTATAAATGAGATTAAGGTTGTCTGTAAGAGATTTCCCTGAGTGATAAGACTGCCTATTGTACACTATATTAATATATTTGTCCTGTGCTTGTTATGGTATGCAATAAAATATTGCGTCAGGTAAATGATGGCAATCTGAGATGGTATGTGTTTTGCTATATACTAAGTTTTAATAGTTTTCAAACCTAAACTTATCAGAAACAGTAGCACCACAGTTTAATTATGGACGAACAGTACGGAAACTACCTACGAAAAAACGGCACACTCACACATCAACGAGACCCCAAAGCGGCCCGCGACGAGTACTGACAGCATCGCGAAAACTGCTTAGAGGTCTCGTCGATGCGCGTGTTTGTGTGAGTGTGCCGTTTCGAGCGTTGGTAGGTAGTTACCATACTGCTTGTCCATATTTATACCGTAGTAGCACCGATACCATCTGACATCATATGACAGACATGCCATTAGTGGCTTTGGACATTTCGGTACAAAGCGTTTTGCGTGAAAAGGAACTTCAAGAAGTGAAGTGTAACTTTTCCTCCCATTCTGCACCAATTTAATTTCACAAATCATATTTTTTCAAAAAACTCTATTTAAATGTCTCTACTTATCTGACGTAAAAGAACTGAAATATTTAAAGGTAAAGTAGAACAATCAATTGTGGTAACTAGGAAACGTATTTCTGCTAGAATAAATAGAATTGAAAGCCACTCGAGAGAATTGAATTGAATAGATTTGGAAAGCAGTTTTGTTAAACTAAGTAGATACTTTTTCGTAGAAAGTAGATCCAGTGGGTATTTCAATGTCTGGACTTTAAAGTTGGAAGCTTTAGTGAGAAAAGCTGATTTTTCCTGTGGAAGGCAGGTATATTATAATCGTTGAGCAGATGATGATAAACATAACTAAAAGTATAGTGATAAACATAACTTCAAAAGGCCAAGGAAAATTCAGATTTAGTTTTTCGTTGGGTACCTACGTACGTATACATATAAATATCGGCAGGTACATTGTTATAAAAATTAGTTACAATTAGAAGTTCTTGTTAAATTTGAGCAATTTTTGGTTCTAAATTGATCGTGGCAAGGTTTGCAACTTTTATCTTTTTGGTATCTATTTTGAACAGTTTATTAGATTGCAAGCTTTTAAAAAATAACTAAATATAATGCAAATGCAGAACAAAATTATTTCAGCAACTTCAACTTTTCAAAATTCAATTCAATAAGTCAGATGACAGACCCTCAAGAGAAATATAATGGCCTCTCAGGAGAACCATTATTTGTTAAAATGCTCTATTCAATTCCATGGACATTTCTCTGGTATTTAATTTTTTTATTTTATTATAAAGAGCTTTTTTTGTTATTTCCCTTCTAGTTAGTTGGTATTATTGCGGGATACAAATGCCCAATGAGTACTTCACCCTCACCTTTTTTAAAACTGCTTGTATTTAATTAACTTGTGATCAAGATTAAAACTATGATCTGCCTAGCCTATTCCCAACTATATTGGGGTCGGCAGTCTATCAGAGGCTTTACTGCGAGTTTTTATTCACGCTCAATCGCGTTAAACATTAATTTGTATTGAAAATCGATAAGTGCCGTCTGGTGACAGTAAGGAGAAACCTCTTTTTTGTATACATTTTGACATAAAAGATCGTTGACGTTATCACAAGTGAGTACCTTAAAAAACTCGGAATAAGCACACTGGAGCTGATTAACATGGTTTAACATGGAACTGCCACAACCCAGTAACTGGGTAACACGATACCACTTGGCAAGATTTTCTGGGTTCTAACTTGCCGTAAAGGATGTTAAAGAAGAGAACGACAATTAAAAATGTAAAATACACCATAGAACTTAAGACTACAGCTTCACCAGCCATGGTTAAGCATGTGTATAATTCTACATGCGCGTGAAGAAATATGACTTTGTTAACTTCATAGTAACAGATGCCTCTAAGTTCAATAAACGAACAAAGTAAATTGATTAACAATTAATTCAACCGCAGTTTCTGAAAGCATTTCCAATTATATCTGTAATCAAATCTTTTGTTAAATTTTTGATTGGCTATTGTTATTAATATCAATCAATCAAAACATCTAACATTAAATTTATTTATGACAGACTAATATCTCGTTAAGGAACCAGTAGTTTGCCCTTATTTGTTTCAGTATCATCAGCTAAACTGAAATATTAAAATGATTTTATTATAAATAATCCTGACTAAGTTCAATATCTTAAAGATTGGAATAGTCTTGAATTACCTGAAAAGTATTTCATGAAAATGTCTAAATTGTGGTAAAATATTAAGTGTTTCTAACGTTATGAGACTCCAAGCTGTTTAGTATGCTAACACTGCCAAGTTAATTGACGGGTTTTCACCTCACAAACATGGCACGGTGCTTGGTATTTAGTTTAGTTTTAGCATTTTCTTAGTTATGTTAACTAAAACTTAAAATAATGTGGAACTATTCCTATGATGTTAGAAAGGGGTTAACCAAGCAGGCGTAGGAAGTCTGCGCTGCGTAGCAGATCTATATGTCGTAGCAGACCAATGTGGCGTAGCAGACCTACGCGGCGTAGCAGCCTCACGCAGCGCAGCAAGTGCTTTATGTTTACGAACAATCTACATTAGAAGGCATAGTATAATGATATGCCGCCTAACTCAATTCAACTTGCAGCTTTTCTTTTTAGGGTCTCTTACCCTTTTAATGTCAGCCCCATCGTAACCTAACCTAATTTTACATTCCAACTTATAATATATCTTAACTTAGCATTAACAAAAAGCTTTACTACCGACACATTGCCATGTCATACAAAAATCTAGCAGTATCACTTCCTGGATCAGCCAGGGTTTCAAAAAACGTACACATGACCAATTTATTGATACCGTTACCGTCTGGTTCTTGACTCTTGACACATTCGACCAAAAGATGCTGGAACTTGTAGCGTGTTAAAATGCACACAAATTATTCTAAACCCAAAAATTGCACTTAAAGTTCAGTGGACCAGCACTAAATATTATTCTCTTTCTACCGAGGGTTTAAGTTCTAAGCTGCAAAATACACAAATAGTAAAGGTAAACTTACCGTAAACAAGATTATGGTAACGAGGCGCTTAATCATTTCACTGAAATATTATTTCAACAATGCAAGTTAAATCAGTTACTACCTTTTGATTAATCGCTTCCTATGTTACTGGTCACAGGACTTTTTACGGCTGGAATTTATCCTGTATGGTTAGTCATTTTCGCAATACCTACCTTCGGAACACCTAAACTCATAGTGGAAAATCGATTTGTGTAAATTTTTGAACATTGTGAACCTCAGCTGATAACTTAGTATACATTCAATCACTCAGCCTGTACTCCTATTTATGACTAGGCAATAAAGTTCGTAGTATGCCACTATTGTTCCACTTTTATTACAGACATTGCAGAGAATTTTCACAGATTACATATTACGATCTTATGATTCCTAACTTACTTAAACATTCAATAACAGCAGTAATTATTAACAGGGCCTTTCGGGTCCTATAGTGTTGTTGTAGCCATAAAACAATAAAACCAATCCACGTCGCAATTGTACGAACGATATCAAACTATTAAATTGGTAAACCACTCCAGGAGATAATTTTTATATCAAACATGATCGTTACTGATTCCCGATAAATGTTAATCTACATATTTTACAATGAAACGACTAAATAAATATGTAAATTACAATGGACTGCTGGAAATATTTGCCAGCGAAAATATGGACTACATCGAATAATGTCGCCGCACGAAATACCAAATTAAACCGCATATTTCCATTTCAAAATGGTTGAAGTTACAGTGAGAGTGGATTATTTGCTGTATAATTTTTTCACCGGCACGTGATTGCCACATTTGCAGAAGACTTTCATTTCGTAAATTAAACTTTTGCTTTTCAAATAACCTCGAGATACCAAGTAAAAGATACGCGAAGTTTTTTTTTAAGAAGGTTTTTATTTCGAGTCGGGATTATCTTATACCAATTCGTTTTTGTTTCACATATACTCGTATATGGTCACGTTAATGAAAGGTCCACATCTTTTCATTCGTCAACTCATTGTTTATGAATACGAATAAGGAATGGTTTTGGTCAGCCAGCTCGCCAATATGTATCGTCCGACTGCACATCATGATTTTTCTTCTTGTTTACGTCTTTTTATTTCGTTTCTTAAGAAGTCGGGTTTTTAGATTTTTAGAATTAACTTTTTTTATTTATATCTTTTTAGATAAAATTTTTTTTCGTATGACGTACATTAAAACATACAAGTGTCATATATTTTTGAAATCATCTCGTAAAGCCCTTTGTTTAATACCTCACGTGATGGAGCCCAAAAGCCAAAATTTCTCTATTTTCCAATTTTAATGTAGCCAGTGACACTCGCGTTTGGTATTTAGAACGCCACATAGGTACATACATAGACTGATAAATACATTAGCCTCCTTCGGCAGTCGAGTAAAAACAGGTTTCATATTTTCAATTCGCAAAGGAATGAAAAATAAACGTAGCAAAAGGGATATCGATTTTTAAGTACTAGTTCCAACGTATTCGTTTTATTGTTAAAAAACCTAGATTAAGTAATATTCTATTCTAGACATCCATTGGCAGAAATGCCAAAATGACATCATGCGTTATACAAAAATGTAACGTTGTCATTCACAAACATTTTGAACCTTGGACAACCGTTTTCACGGACAGAATTTTACTCTATCTAGAACCCATGTTTATCTTCAACAATATGGCGTGTTTCGGTTTTAAAAAAGCATGTAAACTCTTCATAAAAGGGAATGCATAAACATGTAGATGCACAGCGGTCAAAGTTCGGGTGATATGCCGTGATATATTCAGAAAGGCCATAGAATTTTCGCTAGTGTCTGGCAACAAAGTATAGCTGTTTACAAACAAGAAAATAGTGGCACAAGCGTGTTGAATCGTTTATCAAAACCGGCCAAGTGCGAGTCGAACTCGCGTACGAAGGGTTCCGTACCACTATCGCAAAAAACGGCAAAAAACACGTTTGTTGTATAGGAGCCCCACTTAAATATTTATTTTATTCTGTTTAGTAGCTTAGTATGTTTTGTATTTGTTGTTGACAGACGGACAGATAGATAGACAGACAGACGGATCGTGGAGTCTTAGTAATAGGTTCTCGTTTATACCCTTTGGGTACGGATCCCTAAAAAGGATAACATAAACACGTAGATATACACAGCGGTCAAAGTTCGGGTGATATCTTGTGATATGTGATATATTCAGAAAGGTCATTCAATTTTCGTTAGTGCCTGGCATCAAAGCATAGCTGTTTACAAACAAGAAAATAGTATATGCACAAGCGTGTACATATAAAAAGGTTCCATTGTCTTATATTCAGTGCCATTCGGGGAAATTGAAGGCTATAAAGTATTCGGGGCAAAGTAAAACCCTTCTCGATCAACAGCTGCAAAGTTTCCCTGCAATGTTTTATCTTGTGTATGTAACGAGCGGTTCAGTGACTCCGTATTGTATAAACAAAAATTTCTGTTTTTTTGTTTTGACACGAGTGACACCTCAACCCCAGTTTTCAGTCTCGTGAGCTACACTAATTAGGTGAAAGGTACCTATATTTTTTAGAGCAAGGTCGTTATGAAAATATGACGGTTTTACTGTTTTCCTGTACCGAGTGTATTTTTCGAATGATATTAAAAGATTAATTTTTTTGCGCCGATGGGATTTAGGGATTATACAGAATGTTCGTTTTATGGGTTTTAACCATACCGTTTGTATAGCGATATTTCAGTTACGTTTTACAAGCTTTTAATTAACTTGCAATGTATGTATGAATGTATGTATGTGAGTGTGTTCGGGTCAAATCTTGACACTGAATTCTAAAGCAGTTATCCTCTTCCGATTAGGATGAAATTTTGCATACACGTTTAGTATGGATGACAATTTAATGCATGGTTAGCTATGTGACGTCATTCTAAATCCAAGATGGCCGGGTTTACTGAAGAATACGAAAAAATCTGGTTAAAAAAACAAAAATAATTTATCTATAATATAAAAATGAATCGCAAAATGTAAGCGCATAACTCAACAACGCCTGGACCAATTTGGACAATTCTTTTTTTTTAATGTTCGTTGAAGTTCAAAGATGGTTTTTACGTATTTTTTTTATTTTTTGTAGGGTAGGGTAGGGTAGGGTAGGGTAGTGTAGGGTAGGGTAGTGTAGTGTAGGATAGGGTAGGGTAGTGTAGGATAGGGTAGTGTAGCGTAGGGTAGGGAAGGTAGTGTAGGGTAGGGTAGTGTAGGGTAGGGTAGGGTAGGGTAGGTAGTGTAAGGTAGGGTAGGTAGGGTAGATAAATGTTTGGTGTTTTTATGGCAAAACAAAGTTTGCCGGGTCAGCTAGGGTAAAAATAAAGTAGACTGGCTGCGGGTGTAGTTTGTCCATTCCTGAACTACACTATAAAACATATAGTACATTATTTAAAGATAAAACTGACGAAGCTAATATCTGTGCTAGTCACCTTTCGAAAGACGCTTTATTAGATTTCTTTTTTCTGAAAAAAACGTTGCGCCACACTAGGAATTTCTTCCTGTATCGTGGGTGCGTTTAGGAACATATAAACTCACATACACAACACCCAGAGCCGGAACAACTATCTGTAGGTCATACAAATATTTGTTCCGTGCGGGAATCGAACCCGCGACACGCAGCGCAGCAGTCAATCGCTCAACCACTGCGCCAACCGTGCCCCCTAGATCGTTTTATCTACTATATAAAAATAAGTCGGGTTTCTTGCTGACGATATAACTCCAGAACGCACGAACCGATTTCCAAGGTTTTGCATTCGTTGGAAAGGTCTCGGGCTCCGTGAGGTTTATAGGTAGGGTAGGGTAGGGTAGGGTAGGGTAGTGTAGGGTAGGGTAGTGTAGGGTAGTGTAGGGTTGGGTAGGGTAGGGTAGGGTAGGGTAGTGTAGGGTAGTGTAGGGTCGGGTAGAGTAGGGTAGGGTAGGGTAGGGTAGTGTAGGGTAGTGTAGGCTGGCTGCGGGTGTAGTTTGTCCATTCCTGAACTACACTATAAAACATATAGTACATTATTTAAAGATAAAACTGACGAAGCTAATATCTGTGCTAGTCACCTTTCGAAAGACGCTTTATTAGATTTCTTTTTTCTGAAAAAAACGTTGCGCCACACTAGGAATTTCTTCCTGTATCGTGGGTGCGTTTAGGAACATATAAACTCACATACACAACACCCAGAGCCGGAACAACTATCTGTAGGTCATACAAATATTTGTTCCGTGCGGGAATCGAACCCGCGACACGCAGCGCAGCAGTCAATCGCTCAACCACTGCGCCAACCGTGCCCCCTAGATCGTTTTATCTACTATATAAAAATAAGTCGGGTTTCTTGCTGACGATATAACTCCAGAACGCACGAACCGATTTCCAAGGTTTTGCATTCGTTGGAAAGGTCTCGGGCTCCGTGAGGTTTATAGGTAGGGTAGGGTAGGGTAGGGTAGGGTAGTGTAGGGTAGGGTAGTGTAGGGTAGTGTAGGGTTGGGTAGGGTAGGGTAGGGTAGGGTAGTGTAGGGTAGTGTAGGGTCGGGTAGAGTAGGGTAGGGTAGGGTAGGGTAGTGTAGGGTAGTGTAGGGTAGGGTAGATAAATGTTTGGTCTTTTTATGGCAAAACAAAGTTTGCCGGGTCAGCTAGTCGTATATATGTTCATAGTTATATCTTACTACATTCTGACCTTATATCCGTTACATCTAATCAAACAACCCGTCTAGTCTACCCAAGATTCCACAGACAGATTACTCCCCCACCAAACATAACTACTTCAAACCCTGACTCAAACGCGGAGACATTCGCATTGTCATACCTGACGCGTTTCCACGATTCGTCATCTTACGCTTCAGTTGTTCAGGTGACGGACGATAAGCAAGTGCCCCGGGCTTTGGCAGCGTGCCCTCACGGATATAGCCGGAGACATAATTACGTCGTATGCCATATCGCATGCCCGCTTTCAACTGATGGTTTAGTGGTGAGAGAAGCGTTTAGAGAGAGAAAGAAGTGTTTGTTGAGATAATAAACGAGATATAAAATGAAATATTTTAACAAGCATTCTTTCATTTCATTTCCGAAGGAGGGTAATGTGTTTATCTGTCTATGTATGTATGTTTGTGCCGATGTGTCGTTCTACAGACCAAATGCGTTTGGCGATTTTGATGATACTTACGTCAATCGATTCGTCTAAACCTTGCGAGTCACTATTATGTTACATTAAAATTGGAAAATAGAAAAATGGTGGGTGGTTTTGGGTGCCTTTTGGTGGCACATTTTTTTTTCTTCCTAATCCATCGTGTGGGTACCAAAATAAAGGGTTTTAAAAGGGGATTTCAAAAATATATAAAATGTTAACTAAAAAGTTATAAATAAAAAAAGTAAATTCCAAAAATCAATACCCTACTGCTTAAGAAGCGAACTAAAAAGACGTAAACAAGAAGAAAATCATACTGTCTGTGCAGTCGGCAGATACATCTGATTTTGGTCAGCCAGCTAGCGAATTTGTGTCGTCCGACTGCTCAGCATGATTTTCTTCTTGTTTACGTATTATTAGTTCACTTCTTAACCAGTCGGCTTTTTTTTAATTTGGAATTGCGTATGGCATTCAAAAATAGCTAGGTAATATCGATAGATGTAGCTTAATTCCTATCAGTGACAAGATTTTCGGAAACATACCTCCTACAAACTAACGAACTATTTGACCTGTATAGAATATTAGTTTAGATTTCCTAGTTCTGCTGCCATACATCAAACTGAGCGATCAATCTGAACGGTAATGTGAATCGCCTATGTTAATCGAACGCAATCTAGTTCCTCCTCAAAGCATATTCCTAGTATTATTGTCTTGCTATGTGTACACGCTCAATCATCGCTGTCGCTCCTAGTGGCCTACATTTGTCAATTGTCAGAACTCTATTGAAAAACACGGATGCACTGCTTGCCCTTAATTAAGGTTGTCTATAAGAAAATCTAACATCTCTCAAGACACAATTCTGGCTTTGTCTCACAATTACATACATTAATATTAAATGTATATGCTCATTGAACCTGTCCTTTATGGCAACGAATCCCCAGCGACCCTCGCGGCTAACGGTTCAGAGATACAGACGACACATTAATATTGCAGTCTTTGAATTGAACCCAGAATCCATTCCGATCCATTGCTTGTAGTATTCCAATAATTGGTTTATTTCAGAACCAATTTCAGTTAGTTCAATTATTCGAAATACTTAGTTGATAGAACTTGTCCCTGTAGATAATAATACTAAAACGACTCATCTAATGTGTGATATCGAATACACAGGATCGAATAGCTTTTGTCTATATTGTCTCGGTGATCGCAGCCAAATTGGCAGTGAATCACTATCTACCTTCCATCGAAACAGCACATAAAAGTACAATCAATACCAAAAAGCAGATATAAAAAAAATTGGCATTCTGTCTGACACTTTATGGGCGCTTACAATATTGGCGACTGCAGCTGACTATTGGATGGTGGTATGTTGCCGTCACGAAGTTGTCAAGCGGTTTCCGCGCTGTATTCTATGTTCGAATTTTGAAAGCACCCAACGATAAAAGAGCTCTATTGTACTCGTACATTCTATTCTGTATTGTGGCTGTACATCCCGAAGATTCATAAAACAAATACTTGCTTAATTACTCCGTGTCTCAGTAAATAAAGTGTTCATCAACATTAATGAGGCGGTGATGAGCTCAATTAGTTACGAGCTAAGGCTAATTCTACGATTAGTATTGTTGCGAGATGATAATGATAAGACGAACAATTTGGCCACTAAACTATTATCTGAAGCGCATGTGCGCCTTGTTGGAAGCGAACGCGGACATGTTAAATCACCCCAGACTTGGTCGAGTGTTCTGCATGCAAATGATATGTGCTAATGTATTTTCGAGACATGATTTACTGGCACGAGTCACCACGTTGTCTGTTACGGAATGTTCCAGAAGTTTCAAGAAAACGAGCCGAATTTTCCGAGCGTTAACAAGATTTGGGCGGACTGATGCGACAACGAGCTGTTTCGTAATTGTTTCAGCAATTAATTTATCGGGAAATCAATCTGTTTTTATTTACGTATCGAAAACATTTTATTGTGTAACGGATTCAGTCATCATTCAGCCATTCAGTCCATCTCTGATATTGAACTTCAACTTTGACCTTTTATATTTGTAATTCCTCGTTGGTCACGTCTTCCTAGAACGCGTCGAACATCATGCCTCCATGCCTCTATGCTTTGCTCCTTTTACCGAGAATATGTATCAAGTGCGTGCTTCACCGTTGACCACGTCATCGGTTACCATCAGGTGAGATAGTGGTCAAGCGCGAGCCTATCTAACAAAAAATAAAAGGTATAAGTGCAAGGCATGTCAAAGGCACGTCTGTAAATTCTTCAAACTGGATCATTGTTATGCTACAAAAAAAAGATACATAGGGTCCCCTTTCGTAAGGAATTTTACAACTACTAAGCCATAATCAGGTAAATCAAAATATGACCCCAAAAGTCAAATACAAGAAACCAAAATTCTGAACAGTTGAAACACTACGGCCTACTATTTACTACCAAGCAACGCGTATACCATTGTATAACCCCACAAACATCTGACTCACATCTTGTATCTATTTAATTTGCGAAATAAATCAATCAGTCAACGGAGTCCACTGCTGATGATATTATAGGCCTCGCCAGAGTTACGTACAGCACTTTACAAATAAATAGATCATTGACGTTGATATAATGATCGGGGAACAGAACTGATAAACAATTGCACGCGCATTCACTTGGGCAACACACTGTGAATACAAATATATAAATTAAGATCATACTATTATTTCCGCGTTCCGTACCAATGCGTTCCGCCAGCAATATCTAATAGTGTATTTTAATGGGCAGTAGCACTAACGATTATTGAAAGCTACAGCTATTCACTTCAAATAGCGAAAGAAAATTGCTGTTGCAGTGCAATACCTTGTTACCTGAACAACATGATAAATAAAATAAAATAAAAATAGCCTTTATTTCCCTATAATTTACAATTCAATTTTTATTTTTTTATTTAATCTATTAAGGCCTCCTCCATCTGTTTCCATCTAAGTCTATTTTGGGCCGTTCTGGTCCACTCTATGCCTGCCAGTGCTACGATCTCATCTCGCCATCGTTGCAATGGTCTGCCGCGGCGTCTGTTTCCGTTTCGTGGGTACCAGTGCAGGACGCGCTCGCTCCACCTGTTGTCTGTGGTCCTCGCGATGTGGCCCGCCCAGTTCCACTTCAGTTTCTCGGCCATATGCAAAACATCGGTGACTTTGGTCTTTGTCCTAATGACGCTGCTCTTTATGCGATCGCTTATTTTCAAGCCAAGCATGCTTCTTTCTACAGCTCGTTGAAATTATCTTAATTTCTGTTTCATTAGCTCTGTTGTAGTCCAAGTTTGGCATCCGTATAAAAGAGTTGGCAGTATATTTGACTCAAATAGTTTCTGCTTGATGTTGTTTGAGAAATTTTCTTTAAATATTTCTTTAAGTGACCAGTATTTTTTCCATGCAATAGTTATCCTTCGTTTTATTTCTTTTACAGTCCTATCGGTAAAACATATATTTTTTAACAACAACATGTTGTTTTAGAACCACATGATACAAATGTTTCATTTCGAATTACGAGTATCAGAGTGCAGTAATAGTTAAAGTCTGACAACTTCCTCATCAGTTCTTGAGTCACCTTTCCAATACTTTTAGTCTTATACTTCATCCGCTCTTATCTAAAAGATTATAGGATTTTTCCATTGATATAAAGCTAGTGCATCGTAGGATAGGTAGTTCTTTTTCGGTATAAAATACCGAAACAAATAACGGTTACTGTGTTATACGCCACGTGAATGAACCACATGAAAAGCTATGCTAAATATACAGTAAAATAATTTAATTATTATTCACGTTTTCGGGCCACAGAGAGCTAGTTAAGGCGTATATATTCGCCAATGTTAACGCAGTACTGGCCGTGCGCCCGCTCAGAGCCAGAATATCAATATTGAACCTCCCTTTGGAAAGTTTTGTTTGCAAAATATTCTTTGATTTCCATATGCTATTTCAATTATGAAGCCATCAATTATTATGTGTAAAAAATATTTTTTAACATCCAAGTCGTTTTTGAGTATCCAAAAGTGGTGAAAAAACGTTGTTGTTAATTTTTAGGGTTCCGTACCCAAAGGGTAAAAACGGGACCCTATTACTGAGACTCCGCGGTCCGCCTGTCTGTCTGTCTGTCTGTCTGTCACCAGGCTGTATCTCATGAACCGTGATAGCTAGACAGTTAAAATTTACACAGATGATGTATTTCTGTTGGCGCTATAACAACAAACTAGCTGACCCAGCAAACTTTGTTTTGCCATAAAAAGACCAAACATTTATCTACCCTACCTACCCGACCCTACACTACCCTACCCTACCCGACCCTACACTACCCTACCCTACCCTACACTACCCTACCCTACCCTACCCTACACTACCCTACCCGACCCTACACTACCCTACCCTACCCTACCCTACCCTACCCTACCCTACCCTTCCCTACACTACCCTACCCTACTCTACCCTAACCTACCCTACACTACCCCACCCTACCCTACCCTACCCTACCCTACCCTACCCTACCCTACACTACCCTACCCTACCCGACCCTACACTACCCTACACTACCCTACCCTACACTACCCTACCCTACACTACACTACCCTACACTACACTACACTACCCTACACTACCCTACACTACCCTACACTACCCTACCCTACCCTACCCTACCCTACCCTACCCTACCCTACCCTATGTCCTTCTCCTGGTTCTAAGCTACCTCCCTGCCAATTTTCAGCTAAATCGATTCAGCCGTTCTTGAGTTATAAGTGAAGTAACTAACACGACTTTCTTTTATATATATAGATACTAAACACCGAATAAAATAAATATTTAAGTAGGGCTCCCATACAACAAACGTGATTTTTTTGCCATTTTTTGCAAAAATGGTACGGAACCCTTTGTGCGCGAGTCCTACTCGCACTTGGCCGGTTTTTTTTATGCAAAACTATTAGTTAACGAAAAAATCATGTTACACAAATAATATACATGAATCAATGATATTTTTTTTCAAACCTTTTAACCTAGCCGTTACTAAAGAGTATGCTTTAGAAATTAACCGTTTTACGGCACTAAAGAGTAGGAAGGCCCTTAACAAATGTCATTCGCCAGTAATGGCTGCGCACGATTGACAGGTGCCCGCCCACCACACGGCTGTCAGTGTTAGTAACGAGAGGTTTTAATTGCATTATTAGTGCCAGGCTAATTAATTGTGCGGTTTATTTGTAAATTGATATTGTGGTTTTGATAAAATGGAATTTTAGCAAAATGGAAACGCACAGTCAAAGAGAAACATCAAGGGTCAAAGGTCAAATTTCTGTTATTTAACTATTTTATGAATAGCTCATAAAAACTTTTAAATTGGTAACAGAATACCTACCATTAACTTTGCGATATTTATCCTGACTCCTCGTCTACAGCTGACGTCCTGACTATCCGTAACTACATTCATACTCCTCATGATGGCTGCTTGCTTAGATTTGCTTCACATTCATGCTCACTTCTGAAGATGTAAACGATAAGTCAATGACTTATTTTACTATCTTTGCCTTATAATCAAAACACGAGTGACCATTACATGAATAACAAAAATGAACTTCCGAAACATTTCACTCACAAATTAGCTGAAGGTCTGTAGAGAGGGTGGAATTTAACTATGGGGCTGTCCACGACAGGCTATTTAAATCCTGCCCCAAGGATCCAACGAATTCTACTCCTATTTACATACCAAAGTCTGAAAACATAAATTTTATTTTGCTCATCAACACTGAATTTTTATTTGCGTAACTAGACAATAGTCATAAAGAATTCACATTTGGAGAAGCTCGCTCAATAACTTTGAATAAAATATTACTTCGTAGCCCTCAAGGAAAAGTATGAGAAAAAACAAAGCAGTTTGCAAAAAATACACTGCAGAATTTGGCTTGTCTATGTCAGACTATAAATTAATTTTATCATATTCTCAAAAGATAATTATAATAAACTGAATTGACTTACAATGTTAGGCCGTGCCGGGAATTGACGTTTTGGCTGACTGATTGATATATTGCATTATTTTAATAAATAAAATAAAACAAAGTATTAAGACAGTAATCGCCCTTGAGTTGGTTCTAGGTAAATATATGAGCTGCTATATCATGTAAGACAAAACCGCCATGAAATAAATAACAGATCGATCTTTACCTGACCCTTATAAATTGCTCAAAGTTTGAAGCTACAAAAATGCCGATACTTTTTCCAATAAGTTTAGTGACCTAAATCTGTGTCGTCCGGGCGCCCGGGCAGGTGGTCACACCCGGGCATTTGTTACAATAATGCCCAAATGTCAGTGTTATGCCCAGGTGTCGGTAAATTCATACAAAGGCGAAATTTGAGAGGTCTACCGCTGTTTCCCGAGTTTTTCTAACACAATATATTAAACTAGCTGACCCCCGCGGCTTCGCTCCCGTCAAAATTATAGCCTATGTTACTCGGGAATAATATAGCTTTCCACAGGTGAAAGAATTTTTAAAATCGGTCCAGTAGTTTCGTAGCCTATTCGGTACAAACATACAAACAAACAAAAAAACCTTTCCTCTTTATAATATTGGTATAGATGGGATATAACAATTTCACGGTGAGATCATGAAAATCGGACGAGATCATACATAAATATACGAGCATCACGTTTCATTTTCTTTGAAAACAAATTTGAGGTCCGAGGCACCCAATACCTAGTCATAATAAACCCGCGTTTGTGTATCACTGTTCATTACTGATAACATACCTTTTGTTTCATAATGTTGTCAGTCTAACATTGCAACAACCTAATTAATAAAAGGTTGTATGTCTGTCAGGAAAAATTACGAATATATTTTTTGATCCACTATTTTTTATACAAAAATCATAATAATGTTGGCAATCTTTTATACAGTGTATAATTTGTTGGTAACGAAATAAAGTTTTCATAGTTAATACTGCTGGGAATTCTAGGCAAATTTAATACATACGGGCTCCACGCTCGAGGGATGAGCCCGTTTATGTAGATTCAGTATTTACCCAAGCCGAATTTGTAGTACGAAAACTGTCAAGTTGTTTTTCTTGCGATAACGGGAAGGCCTTTTGTTCTTTGGAAATGCGGCGTTAAATACCAGCTACTGAACGATTTTATACTCAACATCAAGGCTATAAAGCTGATTATGTATTTATTATGTTCTTTTTCAAATGGCACGAGTAGTTTTAATTCTTAAACATTAATAAACAAGGACTAATCCTGAAACAGGTGACTTCATCTTAAAAAGCTACATTCAATGTTAATAGCATACCTGAAAGCTTTGTAAGCCGCTGCAATTAAGACGACGACTAACGCCAACGACCTTGAGGGAACAAAACGCGCCCTCGTTTCTCACCCGCGCGACCCGAAATTTAGTAGTTTTTTGTACTTTTCTTATTATTCTATGACTTTAAGAAAAAAAAAGATCAGATCAAAATGTAGATAATTAAATTGTCTTTGATATGGTGTCGATTTCATTAAAATACGCCCAGCGGTTTTGTTGTGATTGTCGTGTTTTTGTCCGTTTTAGACATAAAACGGCTAGTCGTAATTTATTGGAAAAAATATATGTTATATAAGACCATTTTCTTAATAATTTCATCTGAGCACATTTTGAGTTTTATTCGTATAACATAGTGTAATTAATTTGTAAAGTTATGTCTAAAACGGACAAAAACACGACAATCACAACAAAACCGCTGGGCGTATTTTAATGAAATCGACTCCATATCAAAGATAATTTAATTATCTACATTTTGATCTGAAGCTGTTTTTTTTAAAGTCATAGAATAATAAGAAAAGTACAAAAAACTACTAAATTTCGGGTCGCGCAGGTGTGAAACGAGTGCGCGTTTTGTTCCCTCAAGGTCGTTGGCGTTAGTCGTCGTCTTAAGGCGCTGGCTTTTCTTAATAATTTCATCTGAGCAAATTTTGAGTTTTATTCCTATAACATAGTGTAATTAATTTGTAAAGTTATGTCTAAAACGGACAAAACACGACAATCACAACAAAACCGCTGGGCGTATTTTAATGAAATCGACACCATATCAAAGACAATTTAATTATCTACATTTTGATCTGAAGCTTTTTTTTTTAAAGTCATAGAATAATAAGAAAAGTACAAAAAACTACTAAATTTCGGGTCTCGCGGGTGAGAAACGAGGGCGCGTTTTGTTCCCTCAAGGTCGTTGGCGTTAGTCGTCGTCTTAAGCATTGCATTGACTTCTAAGAGCCTTGGATTAATAGATTTTCTTCGACTAATTCCTACAATTAGTTTCCCTAAGGGTGTATACCAGCATCGTTCTTGACATTTTACGACCCTTACTTACCTAATGTCGACGCGGCATAGTTTTTCCCCTTTTCTGTGGGACAGAGTTTATGTTTGTTAAGGCCTTTACCCACAGCGCCCGATCCGTGCCGCCGATACGATCTGACGGTGCGATCTGAACGCATGCGTTCTGTGTAACCAATGGCTGCCCGTGTATACTTTTCCACTGCCTGTGGTAGAACGCGTTCAAGTGATCGCACGATGCTCATGCGGTCTCTGTCTCCAGTGAGAGTAATCGCGTGATCGCCTTGGCAACAGGACGCTTTCAATATGGCAGATAATTTTACTGAAGCTTTGATTGACGCTGTTTTGATTTATTATTTTATTGTTTTGTTATCACAAGTGCTAAGTACTACTACTTGTCATTTGCATTGGTCCTAAAGTTGTCTACGTTGTTCAGTCGATGTGTAATGCATGTGATGTGGCTGTGCTATTATAAATAAATACATAAATGTCATGGACCCAGAGTATTCATTTTTTATTCAGCAATAAAGATAATAGTAGTACTTCATCTTCTCTTCGCTCTTCATCTTTGTTTCACTTTGCTTGTCGGTACTCATGTTGCTTACTTTTCGAACAACCCTTGTGTATTTGTTCACGCCAGCACCGTCTCAATTTTGAAGTAGAATAAATGATGTATCGTTGAACGGATCGTGGCCAGTGTAAAGATCCTTGCGATCCGATCCAACGATCCGTTCTCAAAGTGCGTTCTAGTATCGTATCGGGGGTATGCCCTTAAGTTTTGTAGCAGATGGCGTTCTATAGTTTCTGCGCACCCTCATGGGAAAAAAGGTGTGAGATTATGTATGCACCTAACTATCATCTCAATGGTTCCTTTTCACGCCACAAGGCATGCAGTTTATAGAATTTGTATTCTTATTTACGATTAGTATATGCCGCGGTAAATTTTGTTTGTTAATTCCTGGAATAAACCAGCATTCAACGCTATTAATTACTAGCTACGTTAGTTACGAAAGCTCTATATTCTATACATTTTTAGGGTTCCGTACTCAAAGGCTAAAAACGGGACACTATTACTAAGATTCCGCGGCCCGTCTGTCTGTCTGTCTGTCACCAGGCTGTATCTCATGAACCGTGATAGCTATACAGTTGAAATAACAACAAATACTAAAAACAGAATAAAATATATATTTATGTGGTGCTCCCATTCAACAAACGTGATTTTTTTGCCGTTTTTTGCGACCCAACCCTTCGTGCGCGAGTCCGACTCGCACTTGGCCGGTTTTCTCAATACCCTCATGAAAAGAGCACGGTAATCGATTTTTTCGCTCGCCAAGTCTTTTCACTGTTCGAGCTCAAACCTTTCATAATAGGAAGCTACAATACCTGCCAATTTCGCAAAATCTGCAGATTATTATCCTTACCCAAGATTTCCATCATGAGTACCTTTTATAGTAAAAAGGGCATTGATTAAAATATGAAGCGAATTTTACAAACTAATATTTTTAAAGAGGACGAACTCATCTGTCTGATGAGTTTGGAAGACCTTTGACTAATCCGATTACGATAATTCTATCACTGATAGGAAACTAAACTAACTTTGAGTGTCATGGGCTACTTTTTACCTGACTGCGAAGGAAGGGTTATGTTTTTCTTGCGTATCTTGTGTGTTTGTAATGTTTTTATTATTAAATTGTTCGATTAAGAGAGCCATGTTAAATCTAGTCTGTACTGGCAAAATTTTATAAAATTTGCAGATTTTTCAGTATATGATTTAAATGTTCGGCCGTAACTTAATAAATCCGCTAAAGCAATGTACATGTTGCGCAGGATTTTTAGCGGGACTTTTGGTTTTAATATGGAGAACTTCGCCAATATGGCTCGCAATTTATCACAGACTGCGTGTTGCGGTAAAAAATGTTGTTGGGGTTGTATTTTTATTCATGCAGACCCATCAAGTTTTGTAAAAAAAAAATAGTGTATACCACTTATATGTTTAAATTTATTCGAAGAAAAATTATAACTTAAAAGTTGCAAATAAAAAATGTTAATAAAATCAAAATCCCGACTGCTTATATTAAGTGAACTAAAAATATGTAAACTATAAGAAAATCATGCTATGTAGTAGGAGGATATTTATAGTTTTGGACAGCCAGCTCGCGAATATGTACTTATCCTCCGACTGCGTCGTATCGGTGATTCCAAAATTCCATAGTTAAATATATATTTATAGTTTTGGACAGCCAGCTCGCGAATATGTACTTATCCTCCGACTGCGTCGTATCGGTGATTCCATAATTAAATATATATTTATAGTTTTGGACAGCCAGCTCACGAATATGTACTTATCCTCCGACTTCGTCGTATCGATGATTCCATAATTAAATATATATTTATAGTTTTGGACAGCCAGCTCACGAATATGTACTTATCCTCCGACTTCGTCGTATCGGTGATTCCATAATCATATATATATTTATAGTTTTGGACATCCATCTCACGAATGTGTACTAATCCTCCGACTTCGTCGTATCAGTGATTCCAAAATGCCATATTTAAATATATATTTATAGTTTTGGACAGCCAGCTCACGAATATGCACTTATCCTCCGACTTCGTCGTATCGGTGATTCCAAAATTCCATAATTAAATATATATTTATAGTTTTGGACAGCCAGCTCGCGAATATGTACTTATCATCCGACTTCGTCGTATCGGTGATGCCAAAATTCCATATTTAAATATATATTTTGACCATATTTCAGCCACGCCAACAGCGTTATCATTTGCCTCACAATTTGTCCTGGAATGCTTGGAATGGCCTCGGGAGCGCGGCTGCGGGAAAAACTGCTCTACCTATATTGTACTACTGGTATTATCTGTATTTTATAAAAAGGAAAATAAATGACAGTCGCAAGTTCCGACATATATGAATGATGATGACAGGCTTATCCTTGACCTATCACACACAAATAAAATTAATATGACCGATACAAAAACATTCGATTTACGAAGCTCAATTAGGTTGAACGGAAATTGATGACCGGTAGAACATACTGTAATTCTATATCAAATCGAATCAGGTAGATTCAGGGTTTGCTGAGTGGAAAACGAAAAAAGCTTGATTTAAAAAAAATTAAAAAAAAAATAACAATAAACAAACAAGAGAGAATAGACAACTGGTATTCTATGTCAGCAAATGTGATAGTCGAAATATGAAAATGTAAGGGATTAATCACGTGATTTTTCGATATCGCTTGTCAATCCCATACAATTTGGCCTTTTTGTCAATCGCTGTCGCCACGTTTTCGATGATAGAATGTCACTTGTCTAGGGCCTAAGGCCTGCCTGAATTTTTGTTCAAAACTATGACGACGTAGTTCCACTTTGTTCCTAACTACGAGGACACCTAAGTTTACGATAGACAACAACACGATTAAAGTATAGTTAACTCCCGTACTATCAGGCTTCATAGACTCGGCTAAGTTAGTTCAAACCCGAGAGTTTTACTTTCCTCGATGTTCTATATCTTTGCACTAACGACTAGAGTGTTTAAACTACTAACTTTCTTAACCGCCGTATTAGGTAACTCGGGATTTCTGTTACTATTTGGAGCAGTGGTAGTCCAGTGGTGTCGGCCGTGACTGACGAGTTGTTACTACCCTCTAGCTACCTGGTAGGTAGGTAAACCAGAAAGAACCGTTACACTGGCGCCCAACGTGGGGCAAACTTCGCGTATTTCTTGTAAGAAGCAAGAGTGCCAATTATTGTTGGATTAGTTAAATTTCACATTAATCATTTTGCATGGATAAAAATGGGAGAAGAATGACAGTGCAACTCGTCTGCTCACTCACGGTCAATGCAATCACATCCTCGTTCAAGAACTTTAGTTCCTCGCGGCTCGCACCAACTTCTCCTCGCTGTGTTCGGATACTTAGTTTGCGTTGATAGATAATTAACTGTAGGGATTTTATTACAATTAGGGTATTATTAATTATATTTTATAAGTATTTATTAGTGAACTTAAGGTTGATTTTATTCGTAATTTGATTATTTTGTGTTATTAATTTAAATTAGAAGAAGTTAAATTAAGTAACGGAAGATTGTAACGAAACCGTTACAAGGTCGTGGAATCGAACCCAGGCAGCCGCTTTACTTTGTGTTAATTATTTCAACATCGTGAGGAAACCGGCAAGTCCTAGAACCAAAAATTCGAAGACTTGTGACATCCATCAAACTGCACTGGACCCGCGTGGTGGATTACGGGCAATTCCCTCTCACAAAGAGGAGGCCTGTGGCCCAGCAGTGGGGACATTAATAGGCTGATGATGATGACATCATCATCATCATCATCATGGTGGTTTATGCGTGTACCTACTGAATCATAATATATGTATTGGTGTCTTTTCAGTGGAATTTTCCTCAGGATCGAACGCCTACGGTTACATACATCTACATATATTATTTACTCCATTAATTCAGTTCATTGCACTACTCTTCAATCTCTTAAGCTGCTATGAATCTTGCTTTAAAGAAACAATTTTCCATTTACACTCTGTTTATGCAAAGTAAACAGATTCAATTTATAAAATGTATAAATCTTTTGTGTAAGTTTCTATTGAAGTATTTACACACAGTTAGGTATTTTATTTACACCTAAGTAATTGTTTTCTTTAGATGTTTACAAAGAGATGGAACCCATCTGGTAATGTTCTCACGGAAATCGAAAATTGGAGGGGAATAGCTTTTCAAGTTGAAAGGTACCATTAATTGAAAAGGTACAGACGCCTACATTAATTGGGTACATTTCAAATTAATTTAAATGTCTAAAAGAAATAAACCGACTTCAAAAACATAACACTAAAAAGAGCAAAATAACTTTCGTTTCGGAAGCGACACCGACTTCCAAAACTAAAGTTATTTTGTGTTTTGTTTTTGAACGCAGTTTATTTTTTTGTGGAAATGTTTTTTTTTTCTCTTTCGTTTTAGTTTTGGTTTACCATCACTGAACATTGAGCAAGTTCCATAGTAAGGTACCGACAGGATTAACAAAATTACCATAATCACTCAATTTATACATTCGTACTGATTGTCGCTAAGGAGTTCGGCTGTGTGCTCCATATCTTGAAAACGGCCGAATCGATTCTGATGAAACTATTAGCTAAGTTGAAATATACTTAATCCAATAAAAAAGAATGATCACAATTCGATAACTAGTTTCGGCAAAATGCGTGGATAAACAATACAAACATACAAACACAAACATAAAAACTTACATACACCAATTAATTTTGGCACGCAGGTTTAGAAGCCCAAAATTATGTATAAAGAGTTACATAATTATGTGAATATTAACCAAAAACATTATTAACGTAAGTATCGAATTGAAAAGACAAAGGAAAATTCTAAATATTGTTTAAATGCAACCATCTGGGAGAGATAATAATAATCAGAAAACGACAAGGTCGAAAATCTTTTTATTATAATATTGTTTTCAAGTTCTTTAAAAGAGTCAGATTGTGAGCCTTTGTCGGCGATTTGGCAGTCATTACAATATAATTCATCCGTCTTCGAGTTTGATTTGTTATTTTTAATTGAAATCTCAACTGATTTTCTTAGGAAAATGCAAGAAAATCCACCTCTATATATTTTTATAAGTTTAGTAGATACTCATGATTAACTTTGAGAATTTTACAGTAAGTCATGGCTACGGATATCTGCTTTTGTTTTTAACAACAGTCTAGGTAACTTCTTTTTTTTTTGTAAAAACGGCGACAATATTATGACCAACCTTCCTACAAAGGAGGCAAGTTGAAACAAAAAGCACTTTAGAGAAATTAATATACATATTATTTCGTGATTCACGCACACACACACACATACACACGCTTACTCACACACGAACACACACACACGGCACGCAAATGTACACACACCGACACATACAACTACCCAAAGCATTCATTCAACTTCTAATTCATATATAAACCCCATACATTACTACACGAACTCTAAATTAGGAAAATAAGTATTATTATGCTAATTATTAAGGCAGATCGACACAGCTCACTTTTGTTGTATTTGTATAAATTATGTTTTAATTGAATCTCATGGTCCGAACACTGTCTCTTAAGATACAGTTTATCCTAGTTTAAGAGGCAGGGTTAATCTATTAAGTACAGATTTTGCAACATACAATATTGTGTCATAATAATTTTCTACCTATTATTTGTAACATATCCAAATGTTTTCCTTACCTGTAATTTTTCGTAAATAAATATTATTATTATTATATTCATTGCGCAGTCTATCAAGTAGGTATGGCATCATCCAACATACGATTACGTTGGATGACCAGCACCTGATCCGACAGACGTTGGGCCGAAACTTTGACAACTGGCTCAAGCACCTGGAACAAACAGAGCATCCGACCACGGTACGCAGTCAGGTTGCTTCCTCCCCTCTGTAGCCCAAAGTATGCGCGTGTAACCTAGCTACTTAGGTGCCAAAACTTTACGACTAAACTTTGAGTAAATGCGGCACATAATGAACATTTACATAAGCTCAAAAACTATTATAATCTTATCAGTGTTATTTATTACAGTGTTTTTTTTATTATCATGATAACATTCAGTAGGTAGGTACTTAAATACCAGTTGTTTATCGATGTTCAGCCGTTATCTATCTCTGCTGCTACCAATTTGAATGTAAGCTTGTGTAAATGATAAAATCTGAATCACCGATTCGAGTATTTGTTTTATTTAAATTCGTTTGTAAACATGATTCATTTTGTGATTGTATTGGATTATGGACTTTGTTGTGTGTTTATTATAATTTAATTGACAGTATCTATAGAATTTTGTCATTTATACAGAATTCAGGTCATCAACAGTTGTATGAGTCAAAAGGTAGTCTCAAGTAAAAATGTTTGAAGTATTGTTGGACCTGTTGAAGACTGTATGAATATATTTGTAATGTATACACTCAATTTCTTTTATTATTGTATAACTGCACAGTACATGTTTCAGTACTATGTACCAACTTTAAATCTACCATTACTATATATACTGTATTATATGTCGTTCGTTGACTTGTGTGTGCCCTAGCAGTTGAGAGTATGTCATGATCTCTATAATGTCTCTCTGATTGTGGCACATGTGTTGGATCTTCAGGTTCCCTTCATGATGGTTGAGCTGAGTGGAGCCAATCTTGGTCGTGAACGGGTGCCATCAGTTGGCATTGGTCATAACCTAGCTGCCTCGGGCTGTTTTTAATACTTTATTGTATTTTTGAATTGTTTGTTTCACTCTAGACGCTTTTACGTGCACGTCTTCTTACATCGTTCTCATATCATCATCAGCTATTTTAATGTTCCCACTGCTGGGAAACAGGCCTCCTCTCATAGAGGGAGTGGGCTATAATCCACCACGCGGGCCCAGTGCGGGTTGGTAGATGTCACATGTCTTTGAATTTTTGGTTCTAGGACATGCCGGTTTCCTCACGATGTTTTCCTTCACTGTTTTGAGAGCAGTGATGATAAAATAAATTACACAAAGTAAATCGCCTGCTCGGGTTTGAACCCACGACCTACAACTCGTAAGTCGGGACCGTAACCACTGGGCCACCGCTGCTCTCATATAATTATTTATTTATTTAAACTTCATGTACAATGGTGATACATAGGCAACAACCAAGAAATAAAAAATGAATGAATGAATTTTCCAACAAGAATATTGAAACCAAATCCTTGTAAATTTATACGGATGGAAAAGAGTGTCCATGGAGATGTTTGCTTCTTTTTTTTCCATTGAAACCTACTCACGCTTGCGAATGTGCAACTAGTTTCGTCTTTTGTTTGACAATTCAAAAGTACTTTTAAATGGTTTAGATCAAATAAAATATTTTGATTTTAAATGCTATGTATACTGCTTTATCAGGTTAGACTAGAAACCTTCCTCAATAGGTAGTTTGGAATAGGCTACGCAGATCAATGTATACTGTAAGTGGGATAATTGTGCCCAAATCAATACTTAATGCAATTAAAAAAGGTCACCTCATCAATCTAGTCACACATAAACATAATGAGGAGTCATCTGTCCTCCTACACAAATTAACCACGTTAACAAATTAGTCAAAGTAATTAGCGACAACAAACCGCAGTTTAACTAATAATTGCCTAAACGTCAAGCGTAAACAGGTCAACTGTAAAAAGGGAATGAGAGGTCAGCCGACCAATTTATTTTTAAAAGGATCCCGAAAATATGGCATTGTTCTACTCTTTGATGATTTTAATAACATGAATAAGTAATGGGCGCTTTAATTAGGGATTAGCGAACTTTTGTGCCGGCTCTAATTTACAACAGCGAACATTTTGCGAACATTGAACATTTTTCAGTTTTTTTTTTGCTTTACTTTAGGTTGTAAAGGTTTTATTGAAATAAGGCTTTCCAATGTCGTCAGACTGTACAGAATTAACAATTGGTGGAGGTTGTATGCTAGGTTCTTTTATGCGATTAGGTAAATTATAATACTCAAGCAGTCCAATTCTCAAATCGTATACCTTTAAACGAGCAATTCTTGTATATTATATATATATATAATCTTGGAAGCCGACCCCAACATAGTTGGGAAAAGGCTAGGCAGATGATGATGATATATATAATCTTAATCCCGGAAACGGCTCCAACGATTTTCATGAAATTTAGTATGCAGGGCCTTTCGGGGGCGATAATTCGATCTAGCTAGGTTTCATTTTTATAAAACGTCATTTTCTCTATTTTCACCTAAACAGAGCTCGGTCGGCCAGGTACTAAACAATTAATGGAGGTTGTATGCTAGGTTATTTGATGAAATTAGGTAAATTATATTGCTCAAGCAGTCCTATTCTCAAAAACCAATAAATAGACATGATTCCACCTACATTGTTGTCAAAGATTCTATGAGAGGAATCATCATCATCATCATATTAGCCGAAAGACGTCCACTGCTGGACATAGCCCTAAGCGTCGCCACATTGATCGGTCCCGTGCGTCTCGCATCCAGAGGATTCCCGCAACCTTCACCAGGTCATCGGTTCACCTGGTGAGAGGCCTTCTAACGCAACGTCTTCCGGTCCGAGGTTACCACTCCAAAACCTTTCTCCCCCATCGGCCATCCGTTCTGCGAGCAATGGGCCCTGCCCATTGTAATTAAAGTTTGGCAATTCTTGGGAATTACATAATCAAATTAAAAATAAATCTGAATTTTCGCTACAATATATTGAAGATAGAAATTAGGAACGTCCACTAGCGCAAAAAAGAATATAGCGGACTAAACTCAATCACAATTTTAGTATGGCAATATTCTTAGGAAAAACGGAGAAAGAAAGAATACAGAGACATCATACATTAATTCGTTTCTTTAAATGAAATTCTTAACTGATGATAATCGTGGTAATTTAAAATGTAAATACGTGGGACACTCAGAAAGTTTTGCGAAACTAAAAAAAATTGTTCTATACGTACATATATTTTTATTAAATCTTTTCAAAGTACTTTCCACCAGCCTCTATACAAAGATTCATGCGCCTAAACCAGTTTTCAAAACACTTTTTCCAGTCCGCCGCAGACACCTCGTTTACAGCCTGCTCGAACGCAGCCAGCGCATCTTCCGGCGACGAAAATTGTATCCCTTTGAGCTGATTTTTTATTTTTGGGAATAAAAAGAAGTCACACGGTGCTAGATCAGGGCTGTAAGGAGGGTGACCCAGGAGTTTGACTGGCGTGCTGTCCAGGAAGTCCCTCGTTTTGAGTGCGGTGTGCGCAGGTGCATTGTCGTGGTGGAGCAGTAGCCCGCGGAGCCCTGTGTTTGGTCGCTTGTTGCTTATAACAGAGAAAACTTCTGGCAAACATTTGGTAGTATACCATTCGGCATTAATGCTTCTTTGATCCCGTAAGGGAATTGATACCAAGTGGCCAGTCAAATTAAAAAAGCTAGCGATCAAAATCTTACCCCCGCTTCTAGATCGCTTCACTTTGGTAGGCGTTGGCTCATTTTGAAACACCCAAACAGTCGACTGGCGCTTGGTTTCTGGGTCGTATTGATAAATCCAGGACTCATCACCTGTAACGATGTCGTAAACACGCCGAGACGAGCCTGCTTCAAATTTGTTAAGCATATCACGGCACCATTCCACCCGGGCCTGCTTCTGAGCATCGGTGAGGTTGTGCGGCACCCAGCGTGATACTATCCTCCTCACGCGAAGATGGCTGTGTAGAATCTCGTGAACGCTTCCCGATCCAATCTTCAATATGTGTTGAATCTCCTGATATGTAATTCGCCTATTGTCTTGGATTAAATTTTTCACTGCTAGCACGTTTTCTTCGGTAACAGCCGTCAAAGGGCGACCGCTTCTTTCGTCATCCCCCAAAGTTGGTCGACCGCGCTTGAATTCGTTATACCAACGATACACGGTTGCCTTGGAAGGGCCTTCATCCATGAATGCCATTTGAAGTCTATCGTACGATTCATCCGGTTTCAGGCGACACTTGAAATCGTATAAAATCATAGCTCTAAAATGTTCCCGGCGCAGATCCATATTTCAGTGAGACACAATACTTTGAATTAACTCGCAAAAAATGTGGAGGGAAATTTTGAAATTGGAACTTACTTATTTTTACTTATAAATAATCATATTTTCGAAAAACATTATAACTGGCCAGTCTCCCATATATAAAAACTTTTTTTCGCAATACTTTCTGAGGGGCCTGGTACATTTCTGCCCTCCATTCACTGTTTAATCGAGTGTAACAAAGGCAGATACTTCGCGGACATGAAACAAAAGCGATTTATAATAATGCTTATAGGAAGGAAGCCTCTCTTCGTAATTTTTCTTGCAAATCTTTCGCTTTTAAAAGCCTCCCCCTTGTGTGCAAACATCAAAAGACGAGTGATTTTAATCTTGTTCGATAAAGTAAATGTTTACTTACCTACAATTTAAGGCGGTACCCCGAGCAAAAAGCCGCGCAAGCCGTTTTTTGTGCTGTTTTTAGGAGCTATCTACTCGTTATTTAAAAAGAAATATCAATTAATAAAAATACATTAAATTTCTACATATTATTGATTCTGAAATGGTAGATTTAGTTTTTTTTTAAATGTTGTATATATTTCACTAATCTACTTCCAAAAAAACATAAAAATGAGAAATAATTATTGATATTATGCATCTCCTCGTAAAGTGTTCATTGATTATTTTTTGTACTAACACTAATGAATAGACAATTTAATAACGAACATTTTTGTAGAATTATTTTTTTCAAAAGACCAAAATTCGATTTTATAAAGATTTTATTCTAAAATCTGGGCGTATTCATTACTGTAATTCATGCGCCAACAGTGCCGCTAGACCAATAGGAACGCTCATATCTCATGCCGATTTTTTGGTCAGGGTACCGTCTTAATAGACAAAACTCAATCTATCCGAAAGAACTGTTCATAGGTACTGTTCTGTCTGTTAGTATCGACATAAAATTGTTGAGCAATTTTAGTGTGATTATAGTAATTCGACGTTGAACGATAAAGCACCATCCATACCTGCTTTGTCCATTCAAAACCACACCAATTCTGCATTTTCACTGATGTATGAAATAAAAACTGCGATGCCAACAGAGCACTCGTGCGTAAAGGCTGTATTAATATCCTACACGAGCTTTATTTAATGAAATTGTTGTTATATGTTATTTTAACCAAATGAAGTTACATAAAACACAGCCTTTGGCTCCCTCAAGGAGAAAGTTCATGTTCCTAAAAGTTACAATTTCTTGATCCAGTTATGAGCATGAAGTTCAAAGTACTTTGCGAGAAGGAAACATACTATGCTTTATACAAATTTTAAAATAAAAAGGGAAAATTATAAAAGCTTCATTAGCAAGTTCCAGTGAAAGCGAGCGAAAGCTTGAATAATGTTCAAAGCATTAACATTAGTCCTACATAATATTAGTCATACATTTATTAAGTTTCTACCGCGCTTCATAAATCTTCCAAATATTATTTAACATTACGTATTTTGTTAATAGCCAGGCTGTTCCGAAAGCCAGCGCCAGACATATTTCTATGCGCACATTCGTCCCAAGTCCCAGCGTACTGAGCGATGGCCGATATCCGCGGTTGTGACGCAAATTTTTCCTATTTGTACAACTTAATCATTAAATTTTTTTGGTCCTATGACCATGCGTCATACTTGGCGTAAATAAAAAATATTTTTCTTTTTATTTAAACTCCAAGTTAGTTAAGCTTTGTTCTCAAATTTATTAGAAACTAAAGAACTATATAGTATTTCATTCCAGTAGGTACTTTAACAAAAACGGACTACGTCTACAAAATGCAAACGCGCCCTTTATTTCACCGCTCTCGCCAGATAATAAATAAATTATAATTAAGTGACGCTGTTCCTCATCCCACACTTAACCGGGACCCTAACCTTGTAAGTTAACAGGCTTCAACAATCTACAATCCAGAATTTTTTATTTACCTTCTCTTATTTTAAAGTCGTTTAGGCAGATTTTCCGGTATAGCATCGGAGTTTCCTATAAGTACCAATGTGACTTTTTCAAATTCATATGTACTTTCTAAGTATATCTTGGACATCACAGACAACGGTGAAGGAAAACATCGTGAGGCAACCTGGCCTTATATTAATTAGTTACTGCAAGTCTGAAATTGCCAAGTCAGAGGCCTGGGGGATAGCCCAGAGGCGGTTTAATTAATTCTGTCACCAGAAGTGGCCACATCCTCACGAAAACAGAAGAAGAAGAAGACAGTGGTTTATCATAATGTAATGACTGCATATATTGACTCCTGTAACACAGTTCTCACCTAGCACAGGAGTCAGGGTTTCAAATGGAAATGTAACTATTTCTTTGTGTCAATAAAAATATTTTATTATTATTATTATTATATATTTATTTATTTGTGCATACACTAAACACTTAATAGGAAAATTATAATCAGATAGCTCAAAGGCATATAATGCTTTAAACCGATTTTTTCGGATTTACATTAAATAGATATAACATTAATTTTTCTTCGTATTTCAGCTTTTTAAACATCATTATAATACTATGCTACAAAAATGGCAGCGTAGCATAAGCTAAATATAAAGCAACAAGTGCAGGTTCAAAATAATCGAGTTTTGGAAGGCCTTCTCTTAACAACGTATTGGGATAATATTTCCACCATGTTGTTTCCTTGTCTCTCACATCCTACAGGAGGTATACAACAGAAATATTTTTCTTGTATATTGAAATTGAACATAATTCATTGAAGACTAATTAGAAACCTAGTTCACTTGCCTCAAATTGTAATTATCTAAATAGTGACAGGGCCAAATCTGATAACAGCATAAATAAAACATCTAAAATAGGAAATAAAATTCTTAGTCTACAAACAACTTGATAAATGATGGGAAAAACTGTGCAAGGCATTGAAAAATATATATTTTGAACTTCTTCCAAAAGAATGAATGACTTGACAAACGCTCGCGCTAGCACTCGTGACAGCCGCGACTGAGCTCTGTCCAATACTGCCCGAGAATCCCTCCAAAATCGTAATGTCAACGTGTGCGTGCCAAATAGCGCTTTGTTGGTAGTGGGCTCTCTGTCTGCGCAGCGCCGCTTACGTACTTTGTGTCAATACCAAGTACCCGGCAACAAAATGCCACCTAAATATAGCGACATACCTACAATCAATTCTTTAAAAAAGGAAATAAGTATCTATGAGTCTTTCCACACGATCAGCACCTTTACGCTACCAAGAAAAACATCTTTATGAATAGCAGTACACATCCAAGAAACACGATCTATACATAAAATAAACAACAACAAGTTGTTACAGTAAAGTTTGCTTGAATTATCCGTATGGAAAGACCTCATTATACTCACCTCTGTAAATCTTAGTTTATCACGACGAGCTTAACAAAAATCTTCCACGAACATCCCAGCTAGTTATTGTGTTTGTAAACAACTTATTTTAGTTCACACACATTCAATGTATTTTCAAAAGAAGTAGAAACCTTTCTTGGAAATTTTCAACACATTCACACTGGATTTCTTAGTCCTTTCAGGATTATCCATGCCAAAACGGATGATAGATTCCATCTACATAAATAAGTTGGCAAAACATGGATAATATATGCCAGTCAGATAAATCCATAACGAGTGTAGGTGGCAGCTTATCATACAGAAGTTCCAATACTAAAAAAATCTGATAAGTTCCACGTCTATTCCTCTCTTCACACCCGATATAGTTAACATAACATTCAGATCTATAAATATGTAAATTTCTTTTGCAGGTAAGTTCCAGATTACGGTAATTAATCTTCAGCGTTTCGCAATCGATTACCGCAAATGACGTGAGAAGATCTTCTTCGAGGTAAGTTCATTATCAGAATGTCTCATAAATCAAAATATGTCTTGCGCCTATATTCATCTGATAGAACTGATATTTAAACGTCAATCAAAATCCCGAGACGAGGACGATGTTTATATCTGCTTTCAATTGCCTTAGAATTTGAATTTTCGTTTTATTGTACCAATAAAACATACTGCAAATCGAATCCCAACAGCTGGTCAATATCTTTCCGTTTTATAAGGCTTCCATGTTGCCAAATGCCTTTTCGTCATATTGAACCTAAAGACCTTATTCATCTCTGTCGGTTTGTTTCAAACTCAGTACCGACGTTCAATTTGTCGCCTAATTAAATAAGCTTTAAAGGGAAACGGTTTTTACTCTGAAAACTGGACCCAATGAACCGGCACGCTGAAAAATGATAATGGTTTTGGGGTTTCATTGCGCACAAAAAATGTTATATCGAGAGTTGGTTTTGTACATTTTCAACATGGTCGGTAAATCCGTTACGGACTGAAACAGTTTATTTATTCGACCTTGTTGTTACAAAAAAAGCCTATGTAGTATTTATGGGTATGCTTTTTGATCATTTCCTTTGTTGCGGTAGACGGTGATAAAAGTTGGTCTCATCTATGGGATTATTTTATTTCATATGCGCGTCTGTGTTCAACCCAAATTGCTCGTAAACTTGAAACTTTTACGACGAGAGCAAGATTTGTCTAATTAGGCAGCAAAGGTTTGTCCCTATCTCATTATGGACATATCTTTAATCTTAAAAATATTATAAATGCTAAAGTTTGGATAGAAGGATGTATGTTACTCAATCACGCACATAGGCTCCGCTGTTTAGTCCCGGTACAATGTTCCCTTGGGATTAAAAAACACTTTTCACGCGGTTGATGCCGCTGACAGAGGCTAGTGTATTAATAACGAACTCGTCATGTTTTTGGTCACCAAAATGTTCCAAATGTACGACAATGTATTTGTCCTTTTATTATTTTCCGTACTAATGCTCAGCTCCTGTGATTATTGTGAGGCTGACCTTTCCGTGTTTCTGTTTGAGATAATCTTTTTCGGTCGGATTCTCTCTTTGATAATGACAACGTCACGTATGTACCTACGATCCAATATTGCAAAACTATGACAGACGAATTTATTATTATGTCGTCGTTTTTAGGGTTCCGTACCCAAAGGGTAAAAACGGGACCCTATTCTGTCTATCTGTCTGTCACCAGGCTGTATCTCATGAACCGTGACAGCCAGACAGTTGAAATTTTCACAGATGATGTATTTCTGTTGCCGCTTTAACAACAAATAATAAAAAGAAAATAAAATAAATATTTAAGTGGGGCTCCCATACAACAAACCTGATTTTAATGCCGTTTTTTGCGATACTGGTAAGGAACCCTTCGTGCGCGAGTCCGAGTCGCACTTGGCCGGTTTTTTTATTGTACATTATTAATACCATATTATAAAAAAAACATAAGTTAGTAATTACCAAAGCTCAGTTACATAAAAGAAAAATGAAAAATATAAAGTGCTCTTTCAGTTTCAAATGCAGTTAAAGAGTAAAGAAAAGTTTTCAGGTTTCCAACGGAGAAGCAAATGTGAAATAATTTTATTATTCATGTAAATAATAACTACTACGCAGTAGACGGAGTCTATTAGAATAAATGTTTTCACATTTCACTGTAATATGATCACTGTTTATATAACATTACATGTTTTACATGCAGGTTTTGTGTGACGTCACCCTTTAATATGTAAACATACTGTGTCTTCGTCTATCATCTAACTTTCCTGTCGCAGATCTTCTGAAAGAAATTTTCTTTTGAATTAAGCAGTACCTTTGTGCTCTTCTATCTGTATTCTTTTTTCTCAGTTAAGAGTTTTGTGTGTTCAGTATTAAATAAACATATCCCCAAGTTTATGATATTTTACAATACATACAACCACTGCAGTAACGCTGATTAAATTTTGCTCGAAATCTGCAAGAAGATACTGCAGCTACCATTTGGAATATGGAACAAATGAGTTTCCTGAAAATGTTGAATAAAGCATTTTACCATCTTCAACATACCTACACAAGAAATTCAGAAAATTGGGGCTTTTTTCAATTGCAGTCCAGAGATTGAAGGTAGGTGGCGTGATAAGAGGTTCTGAGACTCTCTCCAGTCAATTCAGATTCCTGTCCCATCTTATTATGAGAGTGAGGAAGAGCGCACAAAATTGTGTTCTATAATATATCCTGTGTTGATGGATAGTATATTCATGAAAATCTTTTATATGCTCATAAAAATATAAAATTGTTTAAAAAATACAGTGATATCCATAACATAAATACTAGGAACAAACACAAATTTGTAGTACCTACAACAAGGCTCAAGAAGATAGGTGGCTCGTTTAGATGTCAATGTGTACGCTTTTATAATAAGCTTCCAAGCCACGTACAAGATCTAAGTCTTAATAAATTCAAATCATTCATTAAACGTAAGTTGTGTCAGAAACAGGGGGCGCACAGTTGGCGCAGTGGTTGAGCGATTGACTGCTGTGCTGCGTGTCGCGGGTTCGATTCCCGCACGGAACAAAGATTTGTATGACCTACAGGTAGTTGTGCCGGCTCTGGGTGTTGTGTATGTGAGTTTATATGTTTGTAAACGCACCCACGATACAGGAAGAAATTCCTAGTGTGGGGCAACGTTTTTATCAAGAAAAAAAAAAAAAAAAAAAAAAAAAAAAGAAAGCGTTTTATACTATTAAAGATTACGTTGAGGACAAACAGGCTTGGGATTGAGCTGCTCCAATTAATTTTGTTTTTTTATATTTTGCACCGTGAATTTTGTTTTTAATTTTGATATTTTTTTTGTTTTCTTGCAATGACAAGAATATTTACTTTTTAAAGTATTATATTATTTTATTTTTATTATTGTGAATGTGAAGACTATGTGGATTTTTGTTTTTTATTATAACTTAGTTAGTTTTTACTCATGGTCTGGCAGTTTGAGTAGTTTATGCGGCCTACCCGAATGTCCTTTCTTTGGTATTGTTCGTCGAATCGTTGAGCTCCGTAAATTCTGAGTTGAGCTGCTCGGTTATTGACAAATGCGTGCACTGACTGGACAGGTCCACTCAATCTGGCTGGTTCTTTCCTCAAAAGACCATTTCAGACATCTGTCTACATGGTCTTCACATGATATAACCAAGATTTTGTCAAGACTTTAAAAGAGACTGTGACCTCTGAGTTTGTTTCGGCCTTTCTTCTCAGAGTAGTCAGATAGGAAACGCTGACCTCATCTAGTTTTAAAAAATATGATCGACATGTAAAAGTGTATGTACAAACCAACTTACAGAAATAAAAACATTTATCATTTATCAGTATCCGATGAGATTAGCCGCCAATACCGAAATTCGCTCAGAAGGCATTTTTATATAATAGATAACACAAATTCGTTGTCGACCGTGGTGTCCAACTTACTATGTTACCTCAATTGTGACGACATTTGGGAAGGCCTATTTTAGACTTGCCAAATGTGTTCGCAACGAAACAATAGGCAGTGCCATGTTCTAAATTGTCATTTAGACAATTAATTTACTGACTTGTCTTGTACTCCCACTCATTGTCTTGTAATGCTTTTGATGCCTTAATTGTATCAAGGAGGAAAAATACAGACTAAAACCAATCTGGGAACACGCAGAACATTTTGGGGGAAATTCAGTAGAATTTTCCAGGGGAGACTTCTGTATGTCCAGAGGAAAATTCTGAAAGTTTCTACATCCGTGTTGTTTCGTTTCCTTTAAATCACTGCTTTGTTAAAGAATCACCAGCATAAGCCTTTTGTGTGGCTTTCCGTGAACCACAAATTCACCCGAAGTCCCATTGTCTATGCGTCGCACACAAATACGAGGTCGAACATAACATAAATTTATACTTCCTCCAGCAGCTGTATATGTCAATGATACAACGTTTTACATAGAAAGGCAACGAACTGTCTCATTTGCAATTTGTTCTTGCTCTGTTTGGTACATAAGAATACTAAGTAGTTGAGACAACATCTTGTGGACAAACATACCCAAATATTATGCTCCGAGATATTAGTTCAAGATGTTCACTGGTTTATACACAGTTGTACATCATTCTGTAGTAGTAGAAAACTACAAGGCAAAGGCTTTTACATCGATATAAAGAACTAGCATTAATCACTACGCTAGCTCGCTGTGTGTAGACAATTTTAGATCATTAACTCCAGGTTTTCTCACTGTAATGAATTCTGTAGATACGACCTTTTTTGCCGCGGGTTACAAACTGTTCGTACCACTATTTTCAACGTAAATATTGTCTCATTAAAAATGAGGAGAGTAGCTTTCTTGTTGCGAAAACTGTGTCGTTTTTTGATAAAAAATTTTTTACATCGAGAAGATCAATAATATTTAACTTAGCTTATTGTCATCTCAGTAATTCAAGTTATTACTCTAAGATGGTAATCAAATACTTGTCGGTCGACTGATATTTCATTGAAGTACTCAACTCATATTAGCTATGATGGAGAAAATAAATGATTTTCTAAAATCTTAAAATAAGGCTTATTGTAAAGTCAGTAATTAAAGTGATTACTCTAAGATGGTAATCAAATACTTGTCGGTCGACAGACGTTTCACCGACATGTACTCAAATGAATGCTTGCAATGCCAACTAAAGTACATACTAAGCTATTTAGGGTCTAAAAACGGGCAGTAATGAACTTAATGACAAGCGGTAACTTGTGACAAATTCAGAATATGGCAGTTGTTGAGCCATTTACGTCTCTAATATCCAAACAAAGGAGGTTCATGGTCACAGTAGCGTATTAGTCCATCCACTGTATTTACCAGAGCCTTTGTAACAAATTCTAGGAAATCAAGTAAAATGATGAAAGGTTTCAGAATTCTCCAACAACGGTTTCAGAATATAACGTTTTAAACTGAATTTCGACCGGCACGCTTTAATTTGGCAATTAATTTCTCTCCTTTCATATCCGATACGCCTACGTACTGTTGCCTAATATGATAATCAGCCTAATTTCAAACTGTGGTTTAGATGTAAGCCTATTATCGCTTCTTTTTTTTTGTGGCCTCTCGCAGTTCAATCAGAGTGATTGGCTACTGCTTAACCGTGTGAGCCTGTGGAGAGTAAACTAGAGCATCCAGCCAGGGCAACAAAAAGCTTAACATAGGCGACCACGCTGAGGGCACCCTCTGTGTTGTACGGACCTCGGCTCAGGGCGCCGCTGGAGGGACAGCAAAGGGACGGGCTAGATGATCGCTAACATTTAATCAACTGATTAAATATAAAAAAAAATATGACTTTCTTTCTGGAATGGTGAGGTATCTGGTATTGGAGACGTCCATAGTGGTGGCGCTGGCGGTAACCACTGACCATCAGGGGCTCTAAAACAGAGTGGTATACAGACAAAATGTTTGTGGAAATTTTTATTTTTTCGTACACCTTTTTCTAATTATTTTCGTTGCGGAATCCAAGATAGTTAAATTCATTCTCCGGGACTTCGTCGAGCTTCATTGCCTCGGCGATTTTCTGGTGTTCGCCACTGTTGATTCTGGCTTTCAAGAGTTGCAGTGGTTTGGGAATAGTGCGATGGGATTGCCCCAAAAAAAAATAAACAAAATGTTCGTGAGAGAGAGAGAGAGAGGCTTCATGACATTTCGGTAGCGCATGTCTATCCATGCCTTTTGAACTTTTTCCAATCATTGTCGCTGATAAAATGTGCAGTTTTTCAGGCCTTCAGATGAGCCGCCGAAAGCCGATGACTCATCGTGCTTTGTAATAAGGACTACATATCTATCGCCCTTGTTCTTGCAATTAAAACCACAAACCATTAGTGGTTAAAACAACCAAAACCACACGCAATATAGCCCTGCAAGAAGGCAAGTTAGTTGCACACAAACTAGCAACACTACCTAGCTAATGATTTATGTATGCATGTGTAGGATGAAGCGTACTCCTGTGTGCGTTCACACGAACGCATACTGCTCACTGGTTCGCGCAAGCATCCCTTATTCAATTTCTCTATCTAAGTGAATATTGCAGGATTCTTGGTGCCTATTTTTAGTGTTGGAACTTCTGACAATTTTGTCACATTTCTTGTATGTGATCGTTGGAACCTTAGATGATGCATGTTTACACGTGGAGAATGTATTTAATATTTAGTGGCTGTGTCCTGAATACGGTTAGTATTACGTTGTTTTTTCATCTCCTTAGCAGCCATTTATTGGGTGGAGCATATCAGATAAGCAGTCGCTCCATGTAAAATACTGGTTTTCAGATAGACTAAAAGCCGTCCCCAACATAGTTGAGAAAAGACTAGGCAGGTTGTCTTCTTTGTGAATTCTATCCTTTGTTACTGTCTTACGAGAATTGTATAGTATTAGTTTAAATACACGTGTATTTAGGCGCCCAAAAACACAAAAAAAAAACTTCCGATACATTTTTATTTCAAACTATATAATTTATCTAGTAGTAAATACGCTTCGATTGAAAATCTATTGAACACGTAATTTTGACACGATATCTTGCGAAAACACCCCGATTCAAACAGTAAAATGCCCATAACTTTTGAACGGCTGAACGGATTTCCATCAAACATAGCAAACACTCTCGATAAAGTCACCTTTCAAATAAAACAATCAAAATCAAAATCAGTTTATTCGTTTAGGAGCTATGATGCCTAGAAGATTGCTTAGGAGGATTAGGAAATACACAGACACAATCTTATAACACCCCTCTCTTTCCGTTGGGGATTGAAAACCTAATTAAATAATTAAAGAAAACCTACCATTATCCTCGCTTATGATATCTGAGTGGAAAGTTAAGTTCGTTTATTAAGAGGACCACACACTTTTATAGTTGCACGTGTTATATATGTTTAGAAGGTAAATTAATAAATTGTTCTTTACGGTACCGAGTAACATTGTTCATAATTCAGGGAACTTAATAAGCCAACAGTTTGCGAAGATTACCTAATTCCTATCAAAGGTTTACATCATACATTATTAAACAGGCTGAAGTTAAACACAGATGAGGGGTTTTAATAAATAAACAAAAGGAAACTCTGAATTTCGTTTCACATGTTATTGTTAAATTTCAATATGATTGTTATTGTAATTTAACAATAACGAATGAAATTATGTAGATAGATAGAATGTGTACTTTATTGTTCACCAATTTTCTTAATTGTAAAATGGCGGTCATATCATCGTCGAGAACTATCTTTTACAGTTTCTTTTGTATTTTAAACTAGCGCACGCCTCGCGGTTTCACCCGCGTAGTTCCCGTTCCCGTCGGAATACAGAGATAAAAAGTAGCCTATGTCACCTGGAGATAGTGTAGCTTCCCAACAGTGAAAGAATTTTTGAAATCGGGCCAGCCGTTTCGGAGTCTATAAGGAACATACATACATACTTTCTCTGTTTGTATGTATAGATATTTTCTTCAATGATTCGTACTAGAGAAAATATTGACAGCACATTCTCTATATGTACATTTGTATTCATTCAAAAGAAAATGTAAGGAAAAATTTAGTATTCACGCAACATATCCGCCCAATTTCTATAAACTTTCGGCGAGGGCTGTGTTTTGACGAACGTGTGGCATACGAATACGATATGAGCCATGAATCTCACTAGCTATGCACAAAGTCGGTAACTTATTACTTACTTATGAGGAATAGTTCAGACTCACCTCAATACAGGAACTGTATGAAAGAAAAATCATAAATTTTCCAAAAAGGGCTCAGAAATAACGGTATACGAGTATGCCATCTTATGTTAGTTTACATGCAGTAATATGAAAATGGCGACAAACTAATGGAAATATATTTTGTTTTTTAATAAAAACGGTTTTGTTGCCGGATATTTGGAATAATATAATTTATTATACTGAAACTCTGTGGCGGATATCTATCAGATGCTCGTATTTCATTCAAGAAAACGAAATTGAAAGATCTGTGAGTAATTTGTTTAAGCATTGAGTTTGTTTGATTGAGACCTGTCTGCAACTGTTGAAAGTTCGATACGAACCAATCCCATCCTTTAATTTTAATCAAAACAATGAAAACATAATTGTCTTCGTTTTCCTTTCGAAATATCCTCATTGTTGTATCTAATCTAAAGAAAGAAAAAGTATTTAAAGGTTATCGCGATCAAGATAATCAAGAAGCTCTCGAGTATATGCGTATGGCCTATATTTAATTATAGCAACAAAAACAAATATTTTTAAAACGCTGTTGATGTTGTCGCTTTGTTGCCGCAAATATGTCGCGGATCGTGGTTCGTAAGTGCGCTGCGTATCTGAGCACTTGATTAAAAATAGCTTAACTGAAGTTTAATTTAATTGAGTTATACTTATCGGAGATAATTCATGGGATTTTAATTGTTATCACTGGAAGTGCATGTGGTGTTGCGGCCGCGGCCGATAAGCGCAGGCCGCGCTCGGCGATGGTGCCTGAGTGGCTGTGCTGCGGCGCGCGGCAGTCACAGTCGGTTGGCACGCGCGGCCACACGCGCCTACCGCCGCGGGCCCCCGCCCCGCACCCCCCGCTCCGTGTCGCACACAGGTAAACAAACAGTGGACCTCCTCAACACACTACTTACCTAGTACATCCCAATACCCCTCCTGCCCAAAACCCTACCCAGTTCTAGTGCTCGAACAACGTCTCCACAAAAATAATAACATCTTTATCTATTTTAAGTGCCAGTTGCAGGTTTGGATTGTTAACAAAAATTTCAGTGCTTTGTTTTCAATGATTTATTTTTGTAGTGCCAACTGATAGACGTGTATGACATAATCGACAGCCACAAATAATTCAGGAAGATGGCTCACCTTTAGTGCGTTCCAATTTCAGTCTGCTTTGAAAGTTATTAATTACCGAAGGAACACGAAACACGGTACCTGCATGCAAGGCAAAACTTGGATGATCAGTTAGAAGTTGATTATACGTACAGAAAGATTACAAGGGATTACAAAACGGCTCTCTTAAGACCCAAAATTTAGGAAAAAAGAGAAGTAACATTCCCAAATCGGACAATAGGAAAATAAGACACAAACTTACTACGTAAAAGGATACATTTCTTCGTAACTATATGTGACAAAAGTGGAAGTTAAGTGGATTGAGTTTTGTCACAAGACTAAACAACCCTCTTATCGTATCGGAGGCCTTGAGATGAGCCTGAATCCCACCTGCTTATCAAGATTAATGAGATGTTACGTTGTGATAGCAGCACGTACATGAAACGATGCAAACAAATGTAATTAATACAGAGAATATCCAATTTGCACATCGCGACTATGTATTTACAAGCAAAATTCTAAGGAAAACACACAATAGCAAGCTGAACACAAGAAGTGTCAATAGAAAGCAATCATGTGACACTAATCCGTCGATATGTCGTGACTGAAGAATAGACAATACAATACAAGGCGAAAGCCAAGTAATGATAAGCATCAAGAGAGCTGACCATATGAAGAAAATTACTTTTAACCGAATCAATGGGCGGTAGGCTCAGACATCAAACTCAAATATCTTGTTACTCAGAGGGAATGTAGAGCAATCAACGCCGCAAATCTCCTCACGCCGAAAGGGTCCTCCCTCAATAGTGGCTCGGCTTTCGTGAGGTAATTTGAATACGTATCGAAACCACCTCCGGCTGGAATTCTCCGCACAAACTTTGCGCTCAAATACATCAATTGGCTGACGGATTTCATATTTGCAACGGTGAGAGCTAATCACATTTTCGTCAGGTTTAATCTTATTAAGTGTTCTGAACTGCGCTCTTTGTTTGAGTCCTCTAGGGACTAACATTCTAAATTGCCTCCGTTTTGTCAGTTAAGTAGGTCAAAGATAAAAACTCATAAATTCGCGGCTTAAATTTTTACCTTGTGAGCCTGCAACGACTTTGGGATTAAAGGGCAAAGAAGAGTAGATTTTTCTGCCGAACATCTTATAGAGATGAATGATTGAACGCAAATCTGTTGTTTACTTGTCCGTTTGATCTTGTTTATCATTGTTTTGAAACATACTGACACGATCGCCAATGAGAATTAGAGCTGATAGCATCGATTGAATTCACATTAACACCCGTTTATATTCAGTATCAACATTTGTGATATTCACATAGATAAACAAGGTTACTAAACAATACACTGATAAAAAATCATTATGGCAGTACTACAGATCGGTTATCGTTTAGTGCCTGTTAATATTCCCTAAAAGCGTCTGGTTCTTCCCAAACGTTGGCAGGACGTGGTTGATTTATTGGTCGTAAATTCATTTTGCTGGTAGTGTTAACATCGTAAATTTTATTATTGATAGGTGAGGCGGTTGACGCGTTTAACCTTTGTATAACTACACCAAGCGGGATCAAACGATAACACATTGAATTTGTTACAATATTTCTTATGAGATCTTAGCTATATTTTTCTTTTTATATATCTCTGTTTATCAAAATTAAACAATTTGAACCTCCCCCCTTTTAATTCCTACTACTCTGGTAACATTGAAAAATTTAAATTATTCTTGAAAATCAATGAAAATAATAGTCGTACCAAAGTATCACAATATTTGTCAGTAGCCATGGCAGCACGCGAAATAAAAACAGCTGTTCGACCTTGGCACGACACACATCTTCCATAATTCTTACATTTTTGGCCGCAATACGTAGACTCAGTTAATTTAGTTTTAATGATCATTTAAAATATATTTTTTAAAGAAAAAAACCGGCCGCAAACACAATACCTACAGTTTTATTGTAACCCCTTTTGAAATTCGAATTGCGTTAATTTCGCATAATAGCAGAGGAGTGAAATTAATTGTTTCCACTTGTCATGTCTTTTGGGACTCCTCTTTTGAAGCCCTTTCGTATATTGTTTGTGTTTATCCCACTGTTCTGTTCTGCTTTACAGTACCTACTGTTGCTTTAATGGAAAGATTTAACTCACTATCTATTAACACCCTAGACATGTTGTCAAAAGAATACCTTTAGCCTTTATTACTGGTCATAATAAGTATTTTTTAATACTTATTATGACCAGTATAAAATAAGGATTAGGACCTAATTAAATGTTGGGATATGATGTCTTTCGATCCCAAAAAAAAGAACCCGAATGGCACGAGGACAAACAAGGTCACGTTAACATCTATCCAATTACTAGTTGTATTAACAAAAAGCTTAGACCACAAAAAAAACTAACATCGCAAAGTTTTATTGTACTTGCTTGGCGAAACACAAAAACATAAAACGAAAATCTTGGAAAACCTTTTTCTGAGTGGGAATCACAGTAATAATAGAAATAATTGTATTTTAACCAATTTGATTTGCACATACTTTGAACAGCAACTATTCAATTTACATTTTTCTGCTATGCACCTAAAAGAATATTTATATTTGTTGCCCTTGCGCAGAGAATCTCATTATGTATGCATTATTACGTTATTTAAGTCTTCTTTTTCACAAAAGAAACTAGCGTAGCGTCTTGAAGGCCTTCTTAGACAATAATAATCACTTAGCTTTGCTTACTCATTCGGCTTTTGTAATACACAGAGAAGTGCACCCATTTCTACCAAATCTATCGATACACTCACTTTGGAAATGAGGTTACAAAAGCCGCTAACCTAACCAATATGCAATTAAGTTGATGCAAAAGTTATCAGAAATCTATTGATAACATCAAATTAGTTGGATTTATAACCGCAATGAGGATGCATTATATATTTTACAATATCGATAAATTCATTACATGTATCGCTATCGGTATTACGTGTCCAAATTTAGATTTTAATAACTTTACTTGGTTGTGAAATTTTGATAAAATTTATTATACGTGTCTGTAAGTCAGTGTCACTTTTTATGACTGTCCCTTTGACCTAACAGATGTCAGATTTGGCAAATGTTTCAGCCTTTCCAATAAAAAGATATTTATGGTTAGAATTTGGTATATCAGCATTACTGTCTGTTATATTTATTTTAATGGTTTATCAAACCGTAACTTATGTTCTTACGAATTAACAAGATTCTCCTTCATAAAACATATCATATTTTGTATCAGGAACATAGCAGATAATTACGTAATTTCCCGGGATTTTTCTCTATCTCATCCGGACAAAATATTGCTCCATAAATAAGTAATCATTCTCCACGTTAATATTTACGACATGAATTACTCTATCCTTATCTGAATCGTAGACAGACCGCGTGACATAGCTTTTTCTTGACATAATCCTAAGGCTTCAGACCTTCGTTTATCACAGTTATCTAGACTTGTCTCCTCTCATCTAATGCCTAATACTAATCTTAAAGTGTGTGTAAAACGTTTTCGGTTATTCTGGCGAAATAAACCTAAATGTAAGTAGATAGAAATAGGTTTTCACAATGTTATTCAAAGTATGGTTTCAGCCACACAGGAACAATCCCGTAATTTTATTAAGTTCGATCATATAGGTTTCTCCCACACACAACACATATTAAAAAAAGTTTTCACAGGCATCCTCAAAGGAGAATGCCATCACAGCGGCACGTACGTAGACCGCATTTGTGTCAAAACAAACAATAGGTTCGCTAATTTTTCGCATTCCCCAATAGTTGAAAAGATAAATATCTTCTCTACGAGCTATTATATTTTTACAGACAGTAGTCGTTAAGGAATGTACCTACTACCTACATAACGACTCGTAGCCTTTTCAGCCTACGATTATCCGTAGGTACACAATTTCAGGTGCGTATTCACACATATTCCGCAACCGCGATTTATTTCTCTCCTCTTGAATGACTTTTCCATTCATATTTTTATCGCTTTACCTAAATTATCGTAAATGTTATCTCTGGGTTATTACGCCAATATTTACGTGACATTTCCTGCGTGACAAAGTACCTGCGGTACATAATTTGTGCGGATTCTCTGCCGGAGGGCACAAAGGTATGGAAAGCAATCCCCCAGATGAGTCTTCACATGGGCGATTGCCTTCTTTACCTTTAATGGAATGTCTATTTCATTTTCGAGACCGTCTTATCACTTCAGCTCGAATCTTATCTATTAATCATTGTATTACAGAATAAAGTAAACAGTAACAGAGTTTTGTCTTTTCTCGTCCACTTTGCTCTGGCAAAAGAAATAAGCTTAAATAATTTAAAAATCAAACGCCCGAACAGACCCTTTATAATTTGTTCGACAGGTCGCTAATTTACTTTTTGTATAACGATTCTTGAAACCGAAGTGGAAAAGGTCGTATTTTTATTCATATAATTTTTACAGAAAGTTGCAATACTTATTCTAAACAATTTTATTGACATTTAGAGAAGTAGTCATTACATAGTTGCTTCGTTGAATATTATGATTATGTAAGATTTTTATCAAAAGGTGATAAATTGTTTTTTTAAATGGTTGCTCGAATTTTAAAAGATACTGGTCGTATGAATTTATAGTGCATCTAAATGGAAAAATCTCTGCCAAACAATAAAACAAGAATTATAAAACTGTAAGAATGTTATGGCTGAAAATATCGTGTTACAAGCGTAAAATCCTTTGTCATCGCCCGGGCATTTGTCACAGTTGCTTTCAAGTGTCATTCATGAAAATATACTGCCATTGCTGAAATAACCTTGTGAATTAAATTATAAAAAAAAAATTTCGTTACGCCATGCTCAATTGGCATAGAAATAATTTATTCAGTCTAAAATGTTAGACTAAGATATAGAGTCTAGTCTGAATGTGCTTCATGTTAACAGCTGCAGTTTGAATTAATTAACTTATGCAAGATCTTTTCACCCGGCTGCAAGGAAAGGGTTATTGTACAGAAAATTCTCGATGGCATAGAGTTTTAAACACACAATTCTGACAACACTGTAATGTGGATAATATGTATTTATATTTTACCGCTGGCAATCCTGACAAACACATGTAAATGAGGCTGATTACCAACAATACCAGGCCCCTCAGAAAGTATTGCGAAAAAAAGTTTTTATATATGGGAGACTGGCCAGTTATAATGTTTTTCGAAAATATGATTATTTATAAGTAAAAATAAGTAAGTTCCAATTTCAAAATTTCCCTCCACATTTTTTGCGAGTTAATTCAAAGTATTGTGTCTCACTGAAATATGGATCTGCGCCGGGAACATTTTAGAGCTATGATTTTATACGATTTCAAGTGTCGCCTGAAACCGGATGAATCGTACGATAGACTTCAAATGGCATTCATGGATGAAGGCCCTTCCAAGGCAACCGTGTATCGTTGGTATAACGAATTCAACCGCGGTCGACCAACTTTGGGGGATGACGAAAGAAGCGGTCGCCCTTTGACGGCTGTTACCGAAGAAAACGTGCTAGCAGTGAAAAATTTAATCCAAGACAATAGGCGAATTACATATCAGGAGATTCAACACATATTGAAGATTGGATCGGGAAGCGTTCACGAGATTCTACACAGCCATCTTCGCGTGAGGAGGATAGTATCACGCTGGGTGCCGCACAACCTCACCGATGCTCAGAAGCAGGCCCGGGTGGAATGGTGCCGTGATATGCTTAACAAATTTGAAGCAGGCTCGTCTCGGCGTGTTTACGACATCGTTACAGGTGATGAGTCCTGGATTTATCAATACGACCCAGAAACCAAGCGCCAGTCGACTGTTTGGGTGTTTCAAAATGAGCCAACGCCTACCAAAGTGAAGCGATCTAGAAGCGGGGTTAAGATTTTGATCGCTAGCTTTTTTAATTTGACTGGCCACTTGGTATCAATTCCCTTACGGGATCAAAGAAGCATTAATGCCGAATGGTATACTACCAAATGTTTGCCAGAAGTTTTCTCTGTTATAAGCAACAAGCGACCAAACACAGGGCTCCGCGGGCTACTGCTCCACCACGACAATGCACCTGCGCACACCGCACTCAAAACGAGGGACTTCCTGGACAGCACGCCAGTCAAACTCCTGGGTCACCCTCCTTACAGCCCTGATCTAGCACCGTGTGACTTCTTTTTATTCCCAAAAATAAAAAATCAGCTCAAAGGGATACAATTTTCGTCGCCGGAAGATGCGCTGGCTGCGTTCGAGCAGGCTGTAAACGAGGTGTCTGCGGCGGACTGGAAAAAGTGTTTTGAAAACTGGTTAAGGCGCATGAATCTTTGTATAGAGGCTGGTGGAAAGTACTTTGAAAAGATTTAATAAAAATATATGTACGTATAGAACAATTTTTTTTAGTTTCGCAAAACTTTCTGAGTGTCCCACGTAACTGTATGCTTTTCATTACCGCTTGTGAACAAAGAGCTTGTTAGTTTGTATGGGGACTTTAATGATATTCATTTTCGGTTTTGTCGTTCACTAACCAAACTGGCAAAGAAGACAAAAAAGGCGAATCGGTATCGTTATGAAGTGAATCGTAAAGATCTCATGAGACTTTATTTAACGGTAGAAACTGGCTTTGTGAGCTGTAAAAAGATTCCGAGCCCACATACAGAGAATTCCTTTTGTCATCTAGATCTTGGAAGTTTCTCATTTTACGTCCGAAGGGTGGACATCAGGGCCAGTATTGACAGGGTCGTATTTTTATCACTTTTCCGGTCAATTTCTTTTAATACTACTTACAAAATGTGGACGTTCCCCGAATTTTATGTTGACTGTTCTTCATGCTCGAAGATGAGTCATCGAGTACAAAGTTTCATAGTCAACAAAAACATATATCGTAAGTAGTGTGAAGTAAGATTTTTACAGGTGTTATAAAACCTCACCTGTTCATACATGCGCTGACCTTACCGCGGTAGGAGCAAGATACAAGCAATTTACGTGCCAGTAAATTGCTTGTAGTATAATGAAGGCTGGTTGGTCGTGGAGAATGTTAGCGACTTTTACTTTACGCGCATATATTAATGACACGGACGCTCATCCGCTATTCAATGCAAATCACGACATTATCGGTATTCTATAATTCAGTTAATCGTGACAGTGAACGCTTTTGTCCTATAAAAAAGGTAGATAAGTAATAAATTCACAATTACCGTCACAGAGGACAGTTAACGATTTTACTTTTGAAAGGGACGTGTGAGTCAAGGGACAATCGAATGTAGACACTATTGAAATAAAACAATAGGATCATTGAGTGTATATACTTGTAAACCAGTAGGTGAAGACGTCTGTGTTATATTGGGTAGGGTTTATCCTTAAGAACTACTTATCCAAAGATCGTTACAATGTTAACTGTCCGCGAAACAGACACATTGTTTGAAACAATCGCTGGGAATTGAAATAATCACCTGTACAGTCCAATTGTTAAGGGTTAATTTTTAAGTATGAGTTATTAGTCACACAAATTTTATATCAACACTATTAAAACACATTTAAATCAGTACTAACTTTTTACCCGCTTTTTGAACACACAAGAACCTTCTGATTTTTTCGTGATGAAAAGTAGTGGCACTGTTAAGTGCCACACTAACGGTGAAGTTTTCTATAAATGAAAAAAATATTCTTAATTGGATCTTCGAGAAATTACTCTTACAAACAATTTTACCTCATAATTATATATTATATAATATACTAGCGACCCGCCCCGGCTTCGCCCGTGACAATTTACACACAAAAACCTACATCATTTGTCACTCTTTCTATTGTTGAAAACCGCATGAAAATACGTTCTGTATTTTTTGAGTTTATCGAGTACAGATGCAGCGGAGGATTTTATTTTATAATATTTAGTGATACACTATAAATAACATACATATAATATAATATTTTTAATTAATTTACGGTTTACTTCTATTAGAAATTTAAGACTAGTGAAGCCGATAACACGGTGAAGGAAAACATCGTGAGGAAACCGGCATGTCCTAGAACCAAAAATTCGAAGACATGTGACATTCACCAACCCGCACTAGGCTCGCGTGGTGGATTACAGCCCATTCCCTCTCACAGAGAGGAGGCCTGTGTCCCAGCAGTGGGAACATTAATAGGCTGAAGATGTGATGTGATGTGAAGCCGATAAATACTGTTCAGTTACTTTCTACATACAACTACATACTCTACCCAATCTATGTAATTAAATTTTTATGAGCAGGCACTAAGTAACGAAACAGAAACTAGTATAAATCTAAGAGAATTAATGAACTAAGAACTACTTCGAAGAGATTGATAAAAGTTTCACCTTTGCTCTTGTAAATAGTATATTACGATTTGAGAAAATCTGGCTGAGTCAGAGGGCAAAATATCGAATGGAACTTCGATTCTACTACAACTCGCAATTCGTTTAATGGCTCGGACAAGTTTTGGCTAAATTCATCGATTGAGTCATCTGCTATTTGTTTTCGATTTCATACATACCAAACGTACACCTGCTGTATTTCAGTAAATCGCAAGTGTAAATGTGCTCCATCTGTCGGTTTAGAAGTCATAAGACACATAGGTCACTTCTGAAGGTGATTTATTTGTTTCTCGTTGTTAGTTAGTTAATCCACCAAGCTTATCTTGTCTAATGAATACGGAGACACATTTAAAAAACACCCTTGTTTTTTAAACTTTGTAACAAATAAATCGTCTAAGAATGCTCGTATTTTACATACCTAAATGTGGTTTATTAAAAACGAGTTTCTTTTTACAATCTTTTATTTAACTTGCAATGTATGTATGTGTATTCGGGTCAAATCTTGCAACCGAATTTTATAGCAGTTATCCTTCTCCGATTAAGGTGAAATTTTGCATACACGTTTAGTTTGGGTGCCAATGCATGGTTAGCTCAGTGACGTCATTTTAAATCCAATATGGCGGACGGCCTAAAATGCCGGACTAGTAATTTTTTGTACACTGTCATGATATGGGTATCAAATAAAAGAGTTTGCTGAGAAGAATATGAAAAAAGCTTGTTTTAAAAGTTTTTTAATGAGTTACTTATTTAATTACGGAGGCCTCAAGCATCCATCTTGAAATAACATATTAGTTAAACTATTTCACAGTATTTAGTCTGCATAAATTAAATACATCGTCACAGCGTCTAATTAATTATTTTTACGACGAACCGAATATGTAGGTAGAGGTCTGCAGCCTCAATAATGTGTCACAGATTTCCTCTTAGAACCCTTTTCCACCGTACCTCCATTATTTCCCGAGAGAATGTTACGTTATGCATATTGCAAATTGACTTCCCTGGATCTCAGATTCTAAAGATAGCAAAGATACTTGAGTTAGAAATGATCATATTTTTCACCACTACGTCAAAATAAATGATCTCAATTTAGAATTTGATGACTGAACTTTTTATTAAACTCTTGGCACATGTATATCTCTCTTATTATTTTCTTGAGAGATTGAAAGTACTTACATATGGACGTTTATATTATTTCTACATACTTATACGTCCTTACTCAAGCATGCTGTTATGGATGATGAACGGTTTATGGTCTTGAATAAGAAAGCAGATGGTACACCTAGAAGATTAACACACATTATTCGGCAACTTGGTCATCCAAAGCTCATTCTAGCATATCCAATTTTACGAACAATACGGAGAGTATCTTTATGTAGGAGGATAAAAATGTTTTCGTGTAATTGTAATGAGAACAAAGATAATCTCATATTATCATGTTGTCATCCTAAGCCAGTATTAATATCGAGATTATAACACAGATATTTCGTTCATTGTCAGACACTGTTGCTTGCCAATTAATTCGTCTTTTTTATTATAATTATCTGAAAATAGGGATTGGTAGATTTTCGATGACATGAGACACATTAACGATGTAAACGTTAATGACAAAATTAAGACACATTTATGAGTTTATTTTCATGTTCAAAAGCAAAAACTAAACAGATTTCTTAATAAAAATCACCATTCATAAAAGCATCAATTTAAAGCTAAGTTTTCGCAAGCAAAAAATTATAGAACAATGCAATTCATCTGTTTCAGAATAACCTTAATCTAAGTCGTAGCGTTCTACTGTACCTAGGTTCTGGACAATCTATTAATAAATCGACAATGCATTCGAACGGCGCGGTGAACTTCCCAGTGACCATTGTAAGATAATGTTTAGCTCAAACTGCATTTAACTTCGTCCATTTGATTATCTCGTCCACTAGATCCAATGACGCGGGAGGGCTCGTAAACATTCATACGAAATACCTGGTATTTAAGCTACCTCACTCATACTAGGCAAGTTGGCATTGATGGCTCATAACGAGTTCCCCTTTTGCCCTATCTACATTTCCTAAACAAGTTTCCATGAAAATATCAGATTTTAGTTCGAATCGATGAATGATCCGGCAATTTTTGGTGACGGAACAGTGCCATGTACGCTGCCTTTGTTCTGGATGAATTCCACGTGGTTAGACGAAAAATCGTACCAAAAGCGCAGTCGAAAATAATCCCACCTATAAAACGGTGAACCCTAAAACTCAATGGAATTAAAATTGAATAGGTCCCTGCATCGTTCGCCGACATCGCAAACATTTTTAGTTCGGTACTTTTGACCAAAAACGTGCTCAATTCATCGAAATAATATCACGAACCATCTCTCAAGGTGCTTAGTTTTGATATTTTATTTGCTGTGGACGCAAACAGAATCTTTAATGCACATAATTATACTCAGGTTTAATTATTGTCGCGGATTCACTCCCGTTGCCTATCCGACAAGGACCAAGAATTTTCTAGAATAAAAGTATTGGCGTAAGCGGATCAGTATTGCCTGAGATTTCCTTTTGTAAGTTTAAAAGCAAATAAAAAAATGTTTCTTTATTTCTTTGATTTGCCTGAAAAAGAAAGATTACACACCTTAAAAAAAGCTTAATAGAATTTCCAAATCCGTAAGGCTGTATCTACACAAAACAACTAATTGAAAACGTGGGAACTACTCCAATATGGCCTCAGGAATAGGGAAATACGATCACTTAGACTAGTAACGTGTTTTCTCAGAACAATCAGCTCTTTACTAAAGTAAAACCAAATAAAAACCCGAATTGTATTCAGGATTGTTTCCTTACAATTCCTTAACAGAACTGAGAATAATACGAACTTGAGAAACCTTCCTCGAATAATATTATAGACACAAAGTTCTGAAAACTGTTTCAACCAAGTTACGTATAGAAGAAAAGTTGAGTTAATAACTTGTTCTAGCAAACTTACATCCATAAAATTGTTAATCTTATGTTATATCCTCCATTAGCCCTGTCTTATAGCCGTGTTAACGGTTGACGACGTACTAAGTGTCCTTTAGGGTTTCGTTATAATTTTGTTATTTAAAACTGTGATCCCAGGCTACAGGCTTTTGCAGGAATTTAGTTTGGTTACAGAATGCTGTTATTTTTTTCTTTAGGTTCGCGCTTGACCACTGTCTCACCTGATGGTAAGCGAAGGTGTGGTCGACGGTGAAACACGCTTGCCTAAAAATAACCCATTCACTCTTGACTTAAAGACCCCAAGGTTATAGCTATCGGGAAACACAGACTCCAGCAGGGAATACCACTCCTTAGCTGTACGCGTAGTAAAAGTATTCCCAAAACGTTTTGGGCGTATGGGTGAGATGTTCACCATGAACCGATGGCGCATCGCCGTATTTAAAATCGTTTTTTTTACCTTTTTTAACCCCCGCCGGAAAAAGAGGGGTGTTATAATCTTCACGTGTGTTGCTGTGTATCTGTGTGTCTGTGTATCTGTGTGTCTGTGTATTTGTGTGTCTGTGTGTCTATGTATCTGTGTATCTGTCTGTGGCATCATAGCGCCTAAACGGATGAACCGATTTTAATTTAGTTTTTTTTTTGTTTGAAAGGTGATTTTGTTGAGAGTGTTCTAAGCTATGTTTGAATAAAATCGGTTCAGCCGTTCAAAAGTTATAGGCGTTTTATTGTTTGAATCGGGGTGTTTTCGGAAGATAAATGTGTAGGGGGTTTTTAAAATTTTGAGATTTTAATTTTTGGTAAATAAAATATTCTAAGATACTTTAGTGCGTAACATCGTCAGGGTCACTTGCCAGTCAAAACATAACAGCTCAATACCTATAAATACTAACAACCTTTTACACCCGTCTGAATCCTGTTACACCCCAACTGAATACGTTTTCACGAGAAGTCTATTTTTAAGCTCCACCACGAGCATCGATTACGTCTAAGTAAACTTCATACTAAGTTGGTATCCATTTTTCCTGTTGTAATGTTACCAATATAAGATTTGTCACGAAAAACGTTATATCGTGACGTCCTCACGGATCCAATCTAAAAATAATGAACAGTATTTTCTTCGTGAATGAACTAGGTATTTTCCCAACAGTTATTTACTTATCTTGTTATGTCTAACGCCAAGCGTAAGGGCGAATCACTGTGGCCACGTACCTATGCGACCATGGTTATGTAAATGTAACGCTGATGTTGACGTTGTATAGCGACCTACTTCACGGTGTACCCACACCACAATATTGATGGAGTTCCGAACTATTGTTTGGAGGTAGATACCAAATAACAGCTGCACAGTCCACACTACCATTAAAATATTTAGTCAAAGCAGTATAGAACTATATTTGATTTAAGGCTATATGTGTTAGTGTGTGCCTATTTACCTAAATAACGTACCCAATACATGAATGTAGGCAATTCCCTTACATGAGAGAATATTAAAACATAGTATAAATTAGATAATGTTGGGTGTTTTACAGAAACTAGACAAAAATATAGACAACACTAGCACGATACTGGTTCAAACATGTTCTATGTATTTTTCAATCTTTTATTGGATACAGCCATCAATAAATTAATTCCACCTTGTTAAAACTGAATACAAATACTTAGCTTTTTAAACTATTTGCCTATGTATTAATTTCACGTTCTTTACCCACTTGAAAGGGAACTAAACTGCCTCTGTAGAGCCCCTATTATGAGTTTGTTCAAACTAATCCGAACAGGTAGAGGGATTTTGGTGCGGTTTGCCCGACCACATAAAACGTTCATACATTTAAATCAAAATAATATATCTAGAACGTGTAGGAGATCATGGCTTAATACTTTCAACCGCATCGATCGATCTTAAAGGTGAAGCAGTGTTTGCCAATGTTGGTCCGTAGATAGGTGACTGAGACTCCTCCATGTCTCGGATCGATTGTCTAGCTGACATTTTTTGATGTTTGATATTCGTGACGTCATCATCATCTTCCTGCCCTTGTCCCATACTACTTGGGGTCGGCGCAACACGCTATCACTGACTCCCTTTTACTTTCATATCACTCCTCACACAGTCCATCCATATTTTCTTTGGCCGTCCCCTCCCTCTCCATCCATCCACATGTATATTCATAATTCTTTTAGTAAAATGTGTTTCATCCCTCTTTATCAAATGACCAGGACAATAAATAATAGAGAAATAAACAATAAACATAAAATAGAGCACTGGTGGCTCAGTGGTATCGGCCGCGACTTACAAGTTGTAGGTCATGGGTTCGAGCCCAGGCAGGCACTTTACTTTGTGTAAATTATTTCTTCACCACTGCTCTCAAAACCGTGAAGGAAAACATCGTGAGGAAACCGGCATGTCCTAGAACCAAAAATTCGAAGACATGTGATATCCACCAACCCGCACTGGGCCTGCGTGGTGGATTACGGCCCATTCCCTCTCATAGAGAGGAGGCCTGTGTCCCAGAAGTGGGAACATTAATAGGCTGATGATGTGATGTGATGTGATACCAGGACAAACGGTTTCCTTTCAAGTTTTCTGTCACTGGAGCCACTTTCAAACTTCCTCTAATATACTCATTCTCACTTTATCCAATCTCGTCACTCCGCATATCTATCTCAACATTCTCATCTCGGCTACATGCAATCTATTTTCATCCATCTTTTTCACAGCCCAACATTCTGATCCATACAGTACGACAGGTCTAATCACGGATTTGTAAATTTTCCCCTTTAACTTGAGGAGCATCCGTTGGTCGCAAGTTGTTCCAGTGACCTGTCGCCATTTCATGCATCCTGAGTTGCTCCGGTGCGTTACGTCTCGGTCTACCTCGCCATTCCCTTAAACAAGCGAAAATCTGACATCAGCCTTGCCAAGGAGGTTTGTGTTTTCCAATTACTGGATTGTGGAGGTATATAGGCAGTCGCTCCTTGTAAAATACTGGTGTTCAGTTGCATCCGACCCCAAAATAATTGGGACAAGGCTTGGTAAGTTGAACAAGAAACTGTTAGCATATATTATTATGTAGCCATAATGTATTTATTAGCCAAGGCAATGCAATAATGGATAACATTCCATTACGATCTCGAGTACTAGTATTACGTAGAGATAAAGACAATCTTGATCTCTGACACGCGCAGACGCTACAATCTCATTCAAGTAATAAGCTCATATATCTATAAAACTAATCTTAAAATAATGTAAACGTAAATATAACACTATATAACTGACCGTCATGTCGGTAGTAATCGTACTGTTTCCACACGTCACTTAGAAAAATCGATACGAAAGTCATTTGTCAAATCAGTTGTGTTTAGAGGGTTAACCCACTCGTAGAATAGTGGATTAGTACATAGCAGAGAGAAACCAACAGTAGGAATAGTGTAGGTTGCCTGATGAAAGGAGTCTTACAATATCCTGGATGACAGAAATAATATTTTAGTTCAAAATCAAAATAGTTTATTTCAAGTAAACCTTATATGTACTTTTGAATTATCAAACAAAAAATAAGATGTATTTAGTTTCACCTTCACAAGCGTTAGTAGGTCTATGGAGAAAATGTGCACGAATCTCCACGGACACTCTTTTCCATCAATAAGTTTTAATTACAGGTATTTGGTTACATTTTTCTTGTTGGAAAATTACATGTATGTGAGAACGATTTAACAATACATGCATGTTAAACCGTCTACAGTAAATTAAACAAGCTCATAATACAAAAAACCAAGTTATGACCCATCCCAACTGATGCCGCCCGATCACGAACATGACGCATGGATTGGCACCACTCAACTCAACCATTATGAAGGAAACCGAATGATCCAACACATGCGCCACCATCAGAGAGACATTTCAGAGAGAACGACACACTCAACTACCAGGGCACACACAAGTCAACGAGCGACATATAGGTACAGTAAATTGTAGATTTACAGTTGGTACATAGTACTCACACATCTGCTGTGTAGTTATATAATACTAAAAGAAATTGAGTTTATACAATACCAATATATTCACACAATCTTCAGCAGGTCCAACAATACTTCAAAACTTTTCTGCCCATCACTTGTTTTTGCATCGTTTCTGCGGAGTAGGACCAGTATTGAGCCAAGCATTTTTATCAGCAATGTAATCCCCCAACTTATAATATGCCTACCTGCAATTGATTTTGAATATTGAGTTGTGATTTAGACACAGACGTCGGCTGACTGACGGGATTTACAAAGTAAATCTTTATTCATAAACAAACCTGTTTTCGCGAGTAAGAGTTCTTCCCAGAGAGACACACCTGGCTCAAAGTACCTAACTACACAATGATAACTACTCTCATCATTCATAAAACTATGCTTTGATTTAAAAAGTTATTTCAAAAACTATGCCTTGATTTAAACAGTTCTATAAAAAACTATTCTTTGATTTAAGAAGTTAGGACACATTTTAATCTATGGAAACGCAAACAATCTGCTCGGGAAACTTTACAGCACTGTTGACGCAGGTTAAAGACTTCGTTTGCAAAGTTATTGTAAAGTTATCCTCTGTTTCTTTTACAATATTTGATTCGTTCCAGACTCTGTGAATTTGTGGAAAAGCTAGGCATAGTAACAACTTTCAAACTAAATGTCAAACTTTTCGGAGAAGCCTTTATATCAAAAAGTTCTGATTTAACATAGTACCTTAGTAACTTTTGTTAATGTTCAATATTTTCTTTCGTTATTATTCCTTTAAGATACGAATATTATCTACAGAGCAGAAATATAAGGAAAAATTCTCTTAAATTATTAATTGAAAAAGATTATTGCGTAAGATGTAATTCGAAAAAAAAATTAATTATTATCTCACAAATGACATTTTCAAGAAATTTATAATTTGTTTACTCATACCTATTATTGACAAGTCTTCATCACTTTATTTATGTCATGAATTAATCAAAGCTTAAATGGAACACAGAAATTAATTCACGTCCGCAGTTTGAAGGCAAACGGACTTTTAATTAATCAAATTGTGTACCTTCATTAATTAATTATAATTTAATCAGTGACACTTGGAATGAGCCTGAAATGTTTAAATAAATAATTGTTTAAAAATACTGTGATTATAACGGGAAACTGGCAACTTAATTATTATCGTATTTAAATACGAAAAAAAATGTTTGATTATCTAAATGTGTAATATAAAAAAAAAAACATCAAAAATCATATCAATAACTATGTATATTATATACCTAATTTTTTTTCAATTAAAATTATGTACTACACAGTAAAGGGTCGAAAGTGCAGTTATGATCACCCAAAACTATTTGCCTAAAATTTATTTGTAATAGAAGTTGAATGGTCAACAGCTAGTAAAATCTAGAATTTAGATTTTAAAGTCTAGATTAAACTACGGAATGGAAACGCCGGGAGGGGACGCCCTAGAAAGACATACATAGACCTTATAGGTGATGTTCTTTAGAAAGGTCAAGTGCGCAGTACCCATAACCGGCGTGTGTGTATGACTAGATGTATGAATGTGTGTGAAGCAAAAGAAGTATGTAAGGATCGTGCAGGTGGCGTTCTGTAGTTTCTGCCTACCCCCATGGGAAAAAGACGTGAGTTTATGTATGTATGTATTAAACTACCTGGAATCAGTCATCATCATCATCATCATATCAGCCGAAAGACGTCCACTGCTGGACATAGGCCTCCCTCAAGCATCGCCAATTTCGGACAAATCCCGTGCGTCTCGCAACCAGCGGATCCCCGCAACCTTCACCAGGTCAACCTGGAACACGTACAGTAATTTATCACAGTTATCATTAATTTTTTCCGATATAAAAATTTTGGCACTTCTGTTTTTGATGCCTGTGACTGCCCATTTGACCCTCGACTGTACCTATCCGATTTGCCTTTCTCGAACTTTGTTAGATTTGACTTCAAATCTAAGCAAATACAAATGGCTATCAATATTTAAACATGGACCGACGGCCACCTGATCCTCGCAACCCAACTACGGAGCAATACCGATGAATGTTTAACCGGGAATTTATACCATGAATAGATTTTTCCCGGTAAAATACTTTTATTTATTGATTGCACATTCACAGTCTCAACGTGATTCCTGTTATAGATATTCGTATGACAACTGTAACTAGCAGTTTATTGCTCTCTGGAACACGGATATGTCACATTTAAATGTGACGGTGTATAAATAGTCAACCGTATTTCACTGACCGCGGCAAGCGCAGTTAAATCTTGCAAATCATTTGATCCAAATGTTGTTACTGCAAAAACATCATCGTCATTATCTTGCTCATATCCTAATTTATATGTAGTCGGTCCAACATATCGACAGTATTCATTTATTTATATATATGGATCTCCAATAAAGGATAAATATTTAGATATTTAACAAAAAACTCTATGATACAAACTGTCATTTTACGTGTGCTTCTGCCTTTGCTTCTATAATTGTCGTTAGCTCAATTGCTGTGTTGTTGCTGCGTTGTTGTTGCTGTGTATCGAATTTCATGTATTGTGTAACCGGAAATGCAAGTCAAAATACAATCAAGGCAAGGTAGGTATTGGTATTATTACCATTACCTACCAGAGTAATCGTTGATCGTAACTATTGTAATATGTTTGCGCCCACACGCATTGTTTTCGGTCTAGCTGTAAATCAAGTTAATTTGGCTCTAAAGGAAATGTCGAAGATGTTTGGAACAATTTAAACGTTAACACTGGTTATAGTGAAAAACTGTAAACAAACTAACCGACCGAAACTGTAGACAGAACACGTTTTGGTAGAAGTGAAAATCAGACAGGTCACGTCATCCCAAATCAATCAATTTTCTAGACTAAAAACTTGTGAATCCTAAAATGTCTTGAATGAAACAGTTTCCTTCACTTGACTCTGAAATTCTAAAAGCTTTCGCTGAATCTTAAGCAGCTGAAATATTCTTTACAGACCACTCACAGCTCCATTTTGATCTTCCAACTTATATTTTAATAAAAAGATCTTGGTTTACACAAGATGCTCTATCGTTTTATTTTATTATTTTAATTAATTTTATAACTTCACTAGCATCCAGTTTATTATAAAAGATGCAGGATTAAAGAGCAGCTCTTATAATAAAATAAAACTGCATTTTACGAACAATACAAATTCTCTTAATTAAAATGACGCTGCTAAAACCTTTCGGAACAGAATTGTGAAAGAACGGTTGCAATCATATTAATGAGTTTCACAGTATCGAATTAAAAAAAAACAAAATGATTGATACTCCACCATTCATACATGTTAATTTCATGTAACATAAAGAAAATTTGTTATGAAGAATTTAAGGTCCATTTTTCTTTAAATTATAGTTTTAGTTTCAGTGCCCAACAATCTGTATAAAGCGAACTAAGTTCTAAGAAATAAAAGCTAGTATTAAATAAATTAAGCCAGTTAATGAACGTGTATTAGACAGCTTTCTCTTCTTCTAAAACTGTAATGAAAGCCCGTCTCGAGCAGAACATTTAATATAATAATATATTGTATTCTAAATTAAATAAGTTTATCCTAGGAGATAATAACTTCATTGCAGCGTCTTAAGGGAAAAGCTAACTGTTCGATTGACTATCAATATATCAGGGGTATATTTAATTATTGACGAGGTTGCCATCAAACACAAAATGATAAATCTATTAAATTATTATTTAGTAACCTTGTTCATGAGGAGGTGACAATTGAGATGTCGGCAAAGAGAAATTTATAGAAGAAGAAATATGCTAAGTCATTGCCAAACAGTTGTTAGTACATCAAATAAATTTTCTCAAAAAATCTGCCTTTTTAAATATTAGAGAATTAAATCAAATACAGGTATCTTCTTAAAACATTAAAATACTGCCCCTAACGAAATCCTAGAAAACTGCGGCAAAGTCGCGACAGGGCAAACTCCCAGCAATACATTTGGCTCGACCAATACATGTAGGAGCTATCAATATTGCGGACACAGCTGCTGCACACATTCGGCCTAATGAATTAGATCGCTTACTCATTATATTGAACGGCAGACCAAAAAGGTTTTTACGTGAGCTATAAAACGGGCTACCCAATACCAGACGATTTTCTTCGAAAAGCGAAAATTAGTGATGGACTTTTGAAAAATCTTATAGCAGTTGGAATTTCTACTGAAATTGATCTGAATAATTCAAATTTTATAGTGCAAAGCTACGGACTTAGAGTCTCATGTAAATCGCTTTCAGCAACCGTATAATGTAGTCTTGGTCTCTTATTATTTGGATACTAAATAACTTCGTATTCTAATTCATAATGTAAATGCTTATTCAATAAAGCAAATTCATGATATTGGCAATCACTTCTTACCAACCACTCGTTTTTGGCAAACCAAATAGAAAAGCCATCTGTTCTGAACATATATATTTTAAATATATCTATGTAATGGTTCTGAACACAGATTATTGTTAAGTGAAATCTTGCAACACTATTGTATCATCTAGAACACTATATAGACTTGCTTTACAAAGTCTATGATCTAAATACCTGTGTGTACCTGACACGAATGATATACGTCGTAAAGACAGGCTTACTATTCACCAAGACTATTCAGGGGTGCTATTCTAGTTCTTACTTTACAATGCATGTATATTTGTTCTTAAAGCTTTGCCTAGGATGACATAATCTTGGAGCACTTAGGAATGTGGTGTGTGTATACATATGTTAATTAATTGGCCTTACTTTTGGGCTTGCTCCTTTAGCCAATTTTCATCAAAGTAATCAATTTCGTTTCCTAATAAATTTTGTCACGTTTTCATGTTACCGATACGACAATCCTTTTTTATGTAAATAATTTGGTTTAAGATGACTCCTTTTTTAAAAAGTGCTCTACTAGAACAGTTATGTTTTATTAAATAAAAAGGTAATAATTTGAAATCATAAAACCACAGTCATATAAGTAAGACTCAAATAGTCATTATGTGAAAAAAGTTACAAAAGCGGTAATATTAAAAATTAAAAATTTGATTAAATAACGACCATCCAAATAAAGTAGACATTTGAGAGTTTAATTTGTTCCTAATACAAAATTAAACTCAAATAAACCGTTCGTGAACATGACCACACGCCGAAGGTACAGCCAAAAACTCACTTTTACAAATTAAATACAATCTATAATATAAAAATGAATCGCAAAATGTGTTGTTAAGCGCATAACTCAACAACGCCTGGACCAATTTGGCCAATCCAAATGTTGTATATTTTTTTATGGTGGGTAGGGTAGTGTAGGGTAGGGTACGGTAGGGTAGTGTACGGTAGGGTAGTTTAGGGTAGGGTAAGGGAGGGTAGGGTAGGGTAGTGTAGGGTAGGGTAGGGTAGGATAGTGTAGGGTAGGGAAGTGTAGCTTAGGGTAGGGAAGGTAGTGTAGGGTAGGGTAGGGTAGTGTAAGGTAGGGTAGTGTAGGGTCGGGTAGGCTAGGGTAGGGTAGGTAGTGTAAGGTAGGGTAGATAAATGTTTGGTGTTTTGCCGGGTCAGCTAGTATTTCATAAAAAACAATTGATCTTTTGCAGGATAAAATTTCATTGTTAGTCCAGTTAATAAATACAGCACTCTCAATAAAAATTACAAAGGATTTACAGCCACTTAAACTTACTACGAACGCTTGATCGAAGTCCTGATATTGCAATAAAGCCTAGTGGCAATCAATCCGATTAATTTGTGAACGATGTATATTGGTTCTGGTGTAAAACTTAATCTATACAGGGTGGGAAAACGAATACGAGCGTACGAATGAAAACTATCCTTGAATCTTCAAAACAGAAAGTTACTTTCGTAATAGGTAAACCAGAACTGTCCTGTCACGAAAAGTCTTTTATAATCCGAGTACGGCACCGACATTCAAGTGAAAAAAAGGTTTTATAAAAGGTATTGGATCCATTGGTATGCCACACGTACGCCTATTGATAAATCGCAGTGCGCTCTTATGACAAAATATATTTTCCACAAAGATACTTGACCCGTGGCGTTAGTGTCTTCCGCCCTGTATACTTAATTTTAATTGAATGCAATATGGCTGACACGATCGGGCGCGCTCGGACCTCGTTAATCGATATTAAATACATTTAGTTAAATCGATCAGCTGATGAGGAAGTGACTCGGATTCAGGGCTCGTTTCATTATGGAAATTGCTGAAAATAGCATAAGCAGTTTATAGTCTAAAAAGTTTTCAGTGAAGGAGTTTTAAACCAAACATACTGATGTTTTGTAGATAAAAATTATATCACTATCTAACTTTTAATTAACAGTAAAGTTTACTAACCTGAATATTACCTAAATCTTTGTTTTTTTATTCCACAGATAGAAAATATTTACCCAAAAACCTACTGACCTTTATCTAACAAATCTCCACTCCGAAAAACTTTTGTTACATTGGTCGAATCAAGCTGACAGTGATAATAGGGTGGTAACACAAACACGGAAGTTTCGACCACTGATTTATAAGCAAACTTGGATAGACAATCGACCCTCATGCCTGTCAAAGTCTTCGACAAATAGAAGACCACGAACCGAAACGAATTGTTCTTAGATGTTATCTGTTAATAAATCTTCAAGGATTTATTGGCAACTATCGAACAGGTAACTGAGAAAGGTATCTGAGAAGGGATTACAGCCAAACGTGTCAAACTTTCCGATAAATCTAATTTCCCTAGGTCAGGTTCAAAGTCAAAGACATGTGCGGTTTACCACAAGATATTAGAAGCAACTATTAGATCCAATATCAGGGTACATAAACCGCGGCATGGGTTGGCTTTACGCTCAAGTAAATCTAGTTAGAACTTGTAGCTATGTAGGTATGTGCAGTCGCGCTTTAGCTTTTAGCGTTAAGGCGGTACCCCGAGCAAAACGCCGCGCAAGCCGTTTTTTGTGCTGTTTTTAGGAGCTATCTACTCGTTATTTAAAAAGAAATATCAATTAATAAAGATACATTAAATTTCTTCATAATATTGATTCTAAAATGGGAGATTTAGTTTTTTTTTTAATGTTGTATATATTTCACTAATCTACTTCCAAAAAAACATGAAATGAGAAATAATTATTGATATTATGCATCTCCTCGTAAAGTGTTCATTGATTATTTTTTGTACGCACACTAATGGATAGACAATTTAATAACGAACATTTTTGTAGAATTATTTTTTTCAAAAGACCAAAATTCGATTTTATAAAGATTTTATTCTAAAATCTGGGCGTATTCACTACTGTAATTCATGCGCCACCAATGCCGCTAGACCAATAGGAACGCTCTTAACTCATGCCGATTTTTTGGTCAGGGTACGGTCTTAACATACGGTGCTTGCTGAATCTGTAGTTACACCGTGCAACGAACCTAGATGAAACTACAGAATTAGAGTCTGCGCAGAGCTTAGAAGAGCGATTAACATAAAATAACATCGCACCTAGTTTCCTGGAAATCTGTAATGTGAGGTACGAGAAACAACTTACTACAGATATCAAACTCTGATATTATCTATACCAATATTATAAAGAGGAAAGATTTTTTTGTTTGTTTGTTTGTACCGAATAGGCTCCGAAACTACTGGACCGATTTGAAAAATTCTTTCACCAATAGAAAGCTACATTATTCCTGAGTGACATAGGCTATTTTTTAATCCCGAAAATAAGTCCTGTGGGGTGGCCCACGGGAGCGAAGCCGCGGGCAACAGCTATAATTCATAAAATAATTGTTAAAAGAAATCACATTTACATTTAATTATGATGTCGGTTTATTCTGTCTTCCTAGTCTGGCACTAGACTAGGAAAGCAGTAGACTGTCAGCTTAGTCCAGTGCCATTAAGGCATAAATAGCCGTGGATGTGGATAGGTTTCTACTATTCATGGATTTCATGAGTACACCGACATTTCACCAGACGTGTATACTGAAATATACACCCTATTACACGGGAGTCAGAATAACTAGCCTAGAATTATGTCAATCTACACAGGCGAGGTGTATAAAGCTCATATTTGAATGAAACAGTTATTTATAGCCTTTTCGGTCTCACACATCCTTATCTTTGTCTGAGCCCATGAAATATTTCTGTCTTTCTCGTGGTTATTTTCCACACATTTATTATTTCAATAGACGTGTTGGTTTTATGTTTTGTAAAGGATATTTTTGTTATGATTTTTTTTATAAATTTCTGGCAGTTTTTCAGTGATTATTGTTCGAGGACTATATACAATTTATTTCCGTTCAGTTTTAGGCTTAATTTTATATTTTCAGAACACTTTACGCCGACATTTAATCCTTTAAATTGTGAACATAGCTTCAGCTTCACGAATGGCTTATACTAAATAGTTCCGGTATTTGAATTGCCCTACGGTATGTATTGGGTTTAAAGTGCCCTATTCAGCTACCCTGCCCCACAAGCCAAAGTTGGGTCTCGAAGGTCGTTCGATATTTATAATGCTTTCAAACTTTCCTACCTGAAAGGCAGTCATTACACTGATTTGAAGAATATAGGGTTGTTGGAATGTTGAAACTTTATACATACGTACTTTTCTAAGGCCATTTGAACTCTACACTTTAGCCTAGATATTTTACCAGTAGGTAGATTTATCAAATGTTGAAAAAAAAGTAAGTTTTTCAGGTGTCGTTAATGTTTTGATAAGCTAGAAATATAAAAATATACAACTTTGATTTCAACCAGATTCAAGTTCTATGCCCCGTTTTATTAATTTCTTTTCTGTCCAACTAATTCTTCACGTCACTGTCAATCTTATTTACCTCAAACCTTAAATTACCCCGTATACGTACAATTACACAAAGCTAAGCCTAATTGATAGGCTATAGGCAAGCTGGGGCCAAGTTCAGGCTTGTGGCATCCATCAAAACGTCGCCCCGTTATCGCAAAACCTTCGCCCGGGTGATTTGTGGCTGAACATTCTACAGCTAATGTATAACTTGCCTTAATAAATGCCATATAACTAAGTTAAATAAGGTTACCCTTGCAACATAATAACACACCTGCCTACACGTGAAGCTTTGTAGTTTGTAACTCGAAATCGAAAACAAAAGTGTAGGCAATTGACGTACCGATTTTTTTTTATTTATCGATAGGCTCGCGTTTGACCAATATCTCGCCTGATGGTAAGTGATGATGTGGTCTACGGTGAAGCACACTTGCCTAGAATTAACCTATTCACTCTTGACTTAAAGCCCCCAAGGTGATAGCTATCAGCACAAATAATATAATACTAGCATACAGATGCCTCATCCCATACAAAAAAACCGTGCCGACGTAACTAGCGTTTTTCATCTGCTTAATCTTATTATTTTTGTGAGTACATGAATCGCGTTTGATCCCGTTTCACGGCAATAGATGGTGTTAGCAGCGCCTTGCAAGTAAAAGGGTTTACGAGGTTCGTGAATATTTTTTTCTTTAAATACAGTGAAGGTTCGTTTTATAGTATTTTTTTGCACGTTGTTACAGTTTTTTTGCACCAATATGTGTTAAAATGCAAATTTTAACAATCGAGTTGAATGCCTCAGAAATTTAAAAATGCGCCATCTATGGCATCAATTTTAAATGATCCGTTCAAATAATCCATTCAAATAATCCATGAAATGTGAATTAAGAGCCCAATATTCCATAATTTTGTACTTAGGAGAGTTAATTAAACAAGAACATACAATGTTTATGTTCAATTCCAGATGATGTTAATTTTACACACAATTCTATTGAATTGTGTGTACATGTCACGTCATCTAGTGAGATTTATTTGAACCAAATATTCTTTCTTAGCAATGAGACCCCGTGCTATCAGGAAACAAAGACGCCGGGGGAATTCCGCTCCTTGCTATAGCTGTGCGTACAATGAGAGTATTCGCAAAACGCTTTGTACGTATGGGTGGGATGTCAACCATGTACCGATGAGCAAAATATAACTTTATTGTCTGACTTCGGTTTCCTTTAGTAAAGTAAAATATCTTTATTAGGTTTTATACTTATAAGGTAAAATAATTATGTCGAAGCTTTTTCAAGAGTTTTAACATTCCCGTAAAACATTGTAGAAAGCCCCGAGACGCATTATTTTAGATGATGTTCTATGATTTCAAGATTGTGACACTAAATGTGATCTAAAGATAGTATCTTTGTCTCAGATCACTCCTCCATTATCTAATCTTAGAGAAAATTTACTTGAAGTGAAATTTCGTTTTAAATGAAGTTAAGTTTGCCTTTGACAATCTGATTGGTGAATGGATGAACGAACTCTTTTTAACAGACATCTAAAGCTTTGGTCTCTTGATCAGAACGACGCATACTGCGTCGGAAGAAAAGACCATTCTAGACGTTTTTCTTAAGATTAGGTGTCTGGCACCGCAGACAATAACAAAGCTTAAAACTCTGTAGCTTGTTGTAGGTTTAAAATGAAACAAAATATATCTACATAATGCCTTATACATGGCAGTGTCACACTGTTAAATTCGCCTGGATATTACAATAGGCATCTGACGTATCGACAAGCGTCGGATAGATCGGGCGTGACGGAATTAAACCGATTTTTTTAATGGTCGACAACGACGGAACCATGTTTATTTGTTTCATTCGATTCTCTAGTACAAACTGAATAAAGTAAATGTAAATAGATGGAGCGCTATAGAGATTACGTTTTGATAGATTTTCTGTTAAAACAATGTTATTTTTAGTCATTTTGATATAAGTATTTGTACTCCTAAAGCTCCATAGTCTAATAACGCTGAAAAAACATGTCTTAATAATGTGCTCTTATTTTATAATGAAGTATGTTTTATGCTGATAAGTAGCAATTAAATCAACACACTACACTGGCCGTTAATCACACTGAATTACACAACCCAGAAACAAGCACGCAAGCTTCGTAACAAGCACATCATTATCGCGATAATAGCATGCTTTTAATAATAACGTATAGTTTACAAGACTAAAACAAGTAATCCTTAAACAAACTTCATGTATTATACTTACTTCTCCAATATCAAAGTTCTAGAGTGTCTGATCCAAATAAGATTAGCTAGATAGTAAAGGTTCTCTTGTGCGTGCTACACCCGCTAATTGAAAACGCTTAGCTGTGTTTTTTTCTTAGATCGCTGGAGGCTACTCAGATTCTCAACGGCAACTTGCTTGTAAGAATCAAAGAGAAAATATAAAACGGGAAATTACACAGGTATTTTTTTCGGGGAAACCGCAAATCAACATCGGATATTAAACATTTGAAGCTCATAAAGAGGAACATTTTGGACGTGTTTCTACTGAAACTGGCAGGAAAAATATTTAACTGAAGCAAACAAACGTTAAAAATGTTCGCGTTATTAAACTACTTGTCGGATAAACCGTATTTTAACTTTAGTTATAATTAAGTTGCCTGCTTGCATCGAGCAGCTTTATTTGTTTTTTTTAAGCGGGGTATGATCGTAAAAGTATTTTGTATCATCGTTTGTGTGATGACAAGGCAAAAGGAAATGGACTCGGCTCGTAAACACTGCCCGGGGAATGTCCGGCAGGGCAAATTAGCGCGAAGCAAATTGTGTTGTCATAGTCCAGAAATGATGGGCTTGTTTCTTGTTTAGCGAAATAGCAAAAACAAACTAGTTCTGGTGAACAAAATAATACCTAAATGCTATGTAGATGTGTAAATCCCAGTGCATGCAGTGCATACGATGTTTTGTGACTACCGAACTCAGTCTGTCTAGCAAAAAGTTTGGGTTCTTGCGATGCAAGAACGTATGCATACGATTATGTATATTAAATTGGAGTTTTTTGTCTTGTGGCATATTCTAATAGGTACGATCTATGTCATTTATTAGCATTGCTTGTTTAACCTATTTACTGTCAAGACAAATGCCGTCGAGTGCTTTGTTTGCCCAGTGCTCACAAGCTCTACTGCTGGGGGGTGGGTGACCATATGCTTTTAGAGCAAGGTTATTTTGAGTGTCGCGACGTCAGAGTAGGGACTGATCATAGGCTTCTGGATCATATTCTCGAGTCTAATACATTAATTATACAATAATCGTTTAAGCAGAAAAACCACATTTACAGGATCAGATAGTAAGAATATTTTTGTACTGGTACTGGGCTCGCGTTTGTCCTCTATCTCGCCTGATGGTAAGTGATGATGTGGTCGACGGTGTAGCACGCTTGCCTAGAAGTATCCTATTCACTCTTGACTTGAAGGAACAGCTATACATCTCAGCGAAGCGTAACCCTTCGGGTAAAACCGGCGTCATGGTAAATAATTGATTTTTATAACTACCCATATGCACATGGCTTAGTTCTTCTGACAGACATAGGAGACAATCAATGTGCGTTGTATATTAACGAGCCAAAGTTTCATTTTGCATTTAGTGCTCCCGAATGTTTACACCTCTCGGGGGACTATGGATGCATTACCGGCCCTATAATAGTTGCTTTATTATTTATTACAACATAACATCACGCCAATATACCCGAAGGGCTAGGCAGTGGTGCACCTATACTTATAGTACACCTGCAGTTATCCAGTTATGTTGAGTTCTCTGAAATTAATAATTTATGCAATGTAATAACATACATACTTTTAAAAAAACACGAATGTTGCTTATGAAGAATTACGAATTTCTTGTTTTCAATCACGTTTTAGCTTAAAAACTACGAAACATTCCCTTTACATTAAAAACGTATGGTATTTGTACAGAATTTTAGTCCACGTCATAAAATAATATTTTATATCATTCAACGTAGATATTAAAGCTTCAGAACTTGAAAACTAAACACTGAATTAGTAATAGTATGAATAAAATAGTAAATGATAAAATTCTCTTCTCTGCGAAGTGAGGATTAGGTTTCCACTTCATTTTCAACATTAAATAGCTCAAAGTTACACTACTGCAAGTGCTCACTTTGTTTATTAAAATAAAATATTTTATATAAATTGTGTGTTGTTTGTTTTCTCAGTATATTTATTTTAAATAATAGTATATATACAATTGAATATTTCTAATCTTATGACAAAAAAAAACAAACTTACATATAAAGGGGGAGGAAAAGCTCATTGCGCATCAAAAAATTCGTCCACATCGATGTCAATAGGAAATTGTGAAATTAAATACCTAAATGGAAATCCGTTGTTTCCTGGTAAATTCGAATTATCCCGATACCAAAGTATATTTTATTATGATCGCTTGTTAAGTTTTACTATCCCAGTTATTCGAGTATTATATTCGCAAATACGGAATTTATTTATTTACCTTCGCACCGGAACACCTTGCAGCAATTATACCAATGGATCACAAACTTACAAATACTAACTATAAGTCCATAAATGTTTGTGAATAAGCTTTTCAAATATAAATAAAAGCTTCAATATAAAAATATTATTATAGCGATGAATAAATTTCTTATGACTGTTGAAAAACTGGCCCTAGCAATTTTTCAACAGTCAGGGAACATTTACCTGGGGAATAGAAATGTCGGTCTAGCAGACTTATTTATTCTTCAGCAAAAATTTATCTGAGTATTGAAAAATTAACCCTTACTCATACCTTTTTTCATCATCTCTAGTTGGCAAGGTAAAGTCCCTTATCACTTGAACCAAAATCTTTTTCATACTTGAATTAGTAATATAAGAAGGAACCAACATGCAAGCAATATTGGTAAAAGCATTATACATCACCTCAGAAATCTCGGGAATGTGAGGGTAGTAGTGCCCTACGCTCTTTGTGTTGTGGCAATAATACCCGCCTATGTTTGATATCCGGAATACCTCGGTACGCATAACAGACGCTTTAATATTTGTTCGGCAGGATTGTGAGTTTCTATGACGTCAATTCGCCCAATTTAGTCAAACGTCATCCCAAAAGTACTCCTTTATGCTTCTGGATTAAGTAGATCCGGGATTGTATGTGTAAAACACGCATGCTGAAATCTAATTTGGGCATCTCGGCTGTCGCATTCTCGTTTATATATATCGCAGTATGTCGCGACAAAAAGTCCAACACGAGCCCGCAATGTGCGTCGCGAGTCGACTCAAATAAGAAAAGTTAAGGAGAGGAATGGCGACGTGAACAAATTAAACTCTGACGCTAAAAACTTTACTGTTATTATTAAATCTGAATACGCTTTCGTATAGACACACATATGTATGTTCTACTGTAAGCTCCGTCGGGGTAACTACTGCTCCGCACTTCACGATCTAAACGAGTTTTCCCATGATATTTCTCAGTTTCTCACTGGCAAACACGGCGGAGTTTTTCTTTATATTAAACTATAGTGAATTTCTCTTTCAAGGCAAATTAAGCACTGTGAATCGGAAAAAAAGTCACGAGCTTTTTTATCTAATTTCATGAACACGAAACATCTATAATATACTGTTTGTTCATTTCATTTCAACTACAAATAAATGTTAAATGACATTCGATAAAACTAATAAATGCTTATTTGCCTAAGTTGTAACAAATTACAGTCGTGCGTGTTACAAAGGTCAACCTTAGTAAAGGAAAATCTTAAAAATTATACACCAAATTATTTCTTTGCAAGTTCGTCAGAAAGTTCCATCATATACTTTAACCTCGAAATTGTGTTTAGCACGCTACATTTGACCTATAAATGTGATTTTTATCGATACTCAGATGATTTTATCGACACGATCATTCTTAACCTAATCTAAGACGAGCAAACGAGTATTTAACAAAGTATTTCCAATTTGACTGGTAGTCGAAAGTTTGTCTCTCCCAGTGAGTGCGGCGTGACAACTGAACAAGCTGTTACGTCCCAGATTTTAATAACTAGTTCCTTTCGTCCGAGCGAGCGGTCTATTCAAATTTCATTTTCAGTTCCAAATTAAGCGCGTTTATCTTGCGAATACCGAGTTACAAACAGCAATCTAGAATATTCAGTCGTTGTGGGCAAATAGGCCTCGTTTTCGAACACGAAGGCCGTGAAAATGTTCCATTTTGCATGGTGAAGATAGCGAATGAATAGACACGCACGGGTTAGTCGTCCGTTACGGGTAAGGGGTGGAGGTCGGTGGAATTAGATGGTAGATAGGCATCGAGGGACGGAAGCCGCCACCTTCGCGTGCCTGCATTGTTACACTGCACTACAGGCTATACAGACTTTACATTTACCAAGTTGGTAAAGGTCTCGACGCAGTAAAGGTCACGTGCCATAAATACATCACAGTTACAGATACGGCTTTCAGTACTGTAATACCTACCGCTGTAAAGGAACAGTATTTCACTTTTGTAAGTTTTTATCTTGCTTTATTTTGGCGATTTTTGTAGCAAACTTTGCGTTGTATTCTGTAAAAAGTTTTAATGAAATGCTGATGAAGAGATAGACTACTTGGAAGGTCTACTTGTATCTCTTTGTGGCCGGTCGCGTATAACTCGCTTCTACTGGGTATTATCGATAATCAATTTACGTTAGTACTATGTGAATGGTACATTAGCCTTAATACTCGTTCTACCTTGTAAGTTCACCATGTGTATTACTTATCTAATCAGTGATTCCATCATTTTGTTAACACAAACAACTTATCATGGCATATCGGAACAAAGGTTTTCCGTAAAGGTTAATTGTTAGGTTAGGGCCATAGGTCAACACTCAAGAGCTTTTATGTATTTATTAACTTATGCAAATTATTCAGTACGGACAGACCGACTATTAATATCTAATATCAGATTACTTACTACAGCTTCCTAATGTTTGTTAGATAATTCAATTATGATGGAGGAATAGTATGTGAGTTATTTGTTTTAGAAATGGGTGCCTAAATGACAGAACTGGCTCATGGTCATTACATTTTGAACGGGTATCGTTTACTAATGACAAAAGAAATATCACCGAGATATTGTATTCAAATAAAGATTCCCGGCCCCGTACCCTGACGTGTTAAAACTATCATAGTTCGACTCTAAAAAAAGTGACAGATACATCTGTCACTTACGCACACTCAAAATAACCTTACTCTAAGAGCTTATGGTCACCCCCCTGTAGAGAAATACGACGGGACAATGTGAAATTGTTCTAAAATTGCGTCACAGTTGATATATAAAAAATCGTGTGGTCGTATTCATGTATTTCCATGTTGCACAAGTCTGCAAAAGACAAAAATTTGAGAGACAAACTTTCCCAATAATTATAATTTATAAATTAACTCGTGCTGGTTGCAAAACTTAAACAAACCAAGTCCAAAATTAAACAAATTTGTTTTGTAAAATGTTTGCAAGTTCTCTGAAAGTTTATTCAGAGAGAAAGGAATTGAAAGTTTGCAATCTCATGCTGTGCCAATTATAAGCTTTGTTATGATAGAATGGATTCAATTTTAATGGGATTGATTTCTCTTGTAATTGAATCCCCAATTGGAATCATGGATGGCTTTTCAGACTTCTGAAGGAAAGTACAAAGAATTTTACCAAGTTTGACAACAACGCCCAGTTAATCAAAATTTCAGTATGATTGAAACTATCTGTGTTATAGACCTTTTCGGTTTATGATGTGCATGAACGTGCGTACATTCAATCTTCACATAATAATTATAAGTAGTCACCGTTATTTATTCTCTTAAGAATATTTTGTTGTACTAACAGCTTTATAAATAATCTGAACTCGTCAAGCGCTGACATTGAGAACGTAATTACAATTTCAATTATTGCGTCGATATAGTTCACAGCGGCGATTGCGTACCAGGAAGAATATTTGAACATGTAAAAAATTACCAAGGACAGTAACCCCAGTCCTAGTGCATACATTTCGGTTTTCAAGCTCCATTTACAATACTGATATTCATCACTTTCAGAATTCAGCAGTAGCTATAGTACTAACTTTTACTTAGGTATATATTTAAGTGAAAAATAAATAAATACAACATGAAAAAAACACGACTATTACGTGTTTTGTTGAGTAAAAGTAGTAGTAGTTATCAAGTATCAATCCTAATCTTGAGATTTTATCTGATAACTCTTGAAATAGAACAACATTTGACAGACACTCGAACATTTACGATTAAAACACTTAGAACCGTTGCAAATATTAAAATAATATTTGAAACTAAACTAGTATTAATATAAAATTGGAAGTTAAATAACCGTACAGCAGTCCTATCTTGTAAAATTCGCTTCAAGCTTCACACACTTCAATACCTAATTAAATTACTTTTAATCATTGCTAACTTTTAACATTGAAAGTGATGACGCCTGTTTTGTACTATTTGTAAGACATTAAAGAAAAGTAGTGATGGCCCAGTGGTATCGGCCGCGACTTACAAGTTTTAGGTCGTGGGTTTGAACCCAAGCAGGCACTTTACTATGTGTAAATTAATTCATCACCACTGCTCTTAAAACGGTGAACGAAAACATCGTGAGGAAACCGGCATGTCCTAGAACCAAAAATTCGAAGACATGTGACATAGACCAACCCGCACTGGGCCCGCGTGGTGGATTACGGCCCAATCCCTCTCACAGAGAAGAGGCCTGTGTTCCAGCAGTGGGAACATTAATAGGCTGATGATGATGTGAAAGAAAAGCACTACAGAACCGATGGTATAGTGGCCAAAACAATGCAATCTATCAAGTTCAGTAGCCAATATACAAAATTATAGCCACGTCTGTAATTATGTATCTGTTTGTTTATTTATTAAAACGTTATGCACAGGTACAAAGGTGGACTTAATGCCTTGGGCATTTTCTACCAGTCAACCTTAGGGTTGTGCAAAGATAAAATATGGCAGGTAGGCTGTAGGTATTCTTATCCGTACCGGTAACCCAAAGGCTAATGGAGTAATGACAGCCGGCTTTGAATCCACCTGTCAGTTGCTAAACGCTTTGTAATCTCTAAAGTGAAGTACGATACTAAGACAAGCACTCTCTGTAAATACATGTTATATGTAGTATACCTACATGCAACTTGGGGGAAAATGATTCTGTTGACGATAGCGTTTGCTGAAATGCTAAAATATTTGGGATTGGCCATGTTACATTTCGCTAAGGTAGCAGATAACAAAAAAAATAAAATTCATTGAACCAACCTGTACCTTACATAACTTGAAAACATGATTTTTGGTTAATTGAGATATTTATATTTCTCAAATGAAAGGTATAGGCGTATAACCGATGATTTATCCGTTTAAATCGGTCCACGCGTTTATGAGATATTAACTCATTACTGAATGCCAAGTGAAAAGATCGCGAACGCCCCTTACCGCGATACTTTTGTTTTGATCGTGTTGGCGACACTGTCTCTACATTTTTTCGTATCGTTTTGAAATATTGGAATACATTGGTAGACAGGTGTTAACGACTTTTATTTTTTTGTTTTCTGGTGGTGACTTTAGGGCTTATCAATCCCATACACAACCGTGGTTTTGAAAATATTTATTCTTCTTAAAATAGCATTGGTTACTGGACTATTTAGTAGGTGCAGAAATCATAAACAAGTAAAATATTTAAATTTAAAATACCCCCAGCACATTTATCTTGCAAAAACACCCCGATTCAAACAATAAAACGCCCATACCTTTTGAACGGCTGAACAAATTTTATTCAAACATAGCTAAGAACACTCTCGACAAAATCACCAATCAAACAACAAAAAAAAACAAATCAAAATCGGTTCATCCGTTTAGGAGCTATCATGCCACAGACAGACACACAGATACACTTTATACAGCAACACACGTCAAACTTATAACACCCCTCTTTTTCCGGCGCGGGTTAAAAAGATATGATCTATTCGATAAAAAGCTACGTCGCCGTTAGGAGTTGTTTAGACAAACATAATAATGAGATTCCTTAAGAAATGTGTGTTCCAGAACTGTAACTGTCAACCATTATTCTTAAAGCCCTATATTTAACGAGAATCTCTCTAGTTTAATGTGTTTTATGTTTAATTCTAGCGCTTGTGAAATATAAATTACATCCTCGTTAACGACATCAATTCGCAACGGTTCATAAACTTTGCTTGGAACTCGAACCATGCGGCTTGTTAAACTGATTTGAAATATCATTATGTGAGTGATCATCACAAAACAGAAAAAAAACCGGCCAAGTGCGAGTCGGACTCGCGCACGAAGGGTTCCGTACTTGGTAAATTGCGGTTTACGATTTATGACGTATTAAAAAAAAACTACTTACTAGATCTCGTTCAAACCAATTTTCGGTGGTAGTTTACATGGTAATGTACATCATATTTTTTTTTAGGTTTATCATTCTCTTATTTTAGAAGTTACGGAGGGGGGGGGGGACACATTTTACCACTTTGGAAGTGTCTCTCGCGCAAACTATTCAGTTTAGAAAAAAAAATATCAGAAATTTCAATATCATTTTTGAAGACCTATCCATAGATACCCCACCCACACGTATGGGTTTGATGGAAAATAAAATTTTTAGTTTCAGTTTCAAGTATGGGGACCCCCAAAATTTATTGTTTTTTTTCTATTTTAGAGTGAAAATCTTAATGCGGTTCACAGAATACATCTACTTACCAAGTTTCAACAACATAGTTCTTATAGTTTCGGAAAAAAGTGGCTGTGACATACGGACGGACAGACAGACAGACAGACATGACGAATCTATAAGGGTTCCGTTTTTTGCCATTTGGCTACGGAACCCTAAAAACGCCTACGTGATCATTAATAAACCCAAAATATTTCTCCTACATCTCTTTTACAGTGCTGACAGCACTGAAACAAGATGATATATTTTTCATACTCTAAAATTACTTTAGGGAGTGCTTTTATTCAGTTAAGGATTATATTTTCATTTTGAAGCGCAGCTTTTTTCTCTGACGTATTTCAAAGAGTTATAAATAATTCATTTCTGAAATTCCAATATACTGAATTTGTTATAAAAAATACGAGAAACAGTAATTGACTAAAGAAGATATGCATATAACAAAGAGTTGCCGTTTAATCTATGCTTTATTTTTCTATTGTTTTTTTATTTATTTAATGTATAAATATGTTAACATATATACAATTGAATATCATTAAAAAAACAAGCCTATATACAAACACAAAGGGAAGAGGGAAAAGGGCTCATTGTGCATCAAAAAACTCGTCCACATCGATGTCTATGAGAAGTTACGTGCCCAGAACAGTGGCAGCATTGCCACGTTGGATGTCAATGCTGATTCTCTTGCCGATAAAAAGGCTAGCCCTCTGGTCACATGAAGAGTCGACGAACAATGAATATAGCAACCTTTTTGGAAGTTATGTTTGAGCTTAGTACTTACGTAGGGATTATATTTGAAAGTTAGTTATCATCACTCTATTAGCTAAAATACCAATTCGATGACCAGAGCTTATATTCAGTGGTGCGACCAAACAAATACTGACACAATGTGATAAAAATACCAATTTGACTCGTCATGGTTTTTGCCGTAAACAATGATTTCAGCGGATTCCTGTTTTCCATATATTTTCTAGAACTCGTGGGTTTTTGATTCCCGGTGCAGCAGGGATAAACTTAGTCAGAGGGAGCTTTGCCAATCATTATTCATAACGCCGTATGTTTATTGCCCTCTCCATCGTTTGGAGTCATCGTTCGCAAGTCTCCTTCTTCTGACGCATATGGCTATTTTCGGCAGACGTTTGCAGTACGGCTTCCGTGGATTGGCGTAATTAATCTTACAAAAATGTTTAATTTTGACAGATAAGTGTAATTATTAATCCGGTCTAGACAGTTTAAATTGCTCTCTGAAACTGGCTAGTCTAGGCGTACTCGGTTATTATATAGTATGCACTTCTTTATAAGAATTGACATGCATGATAGACAAACTAACATAAGTGATATAAATAGAGTCATAAATTACAATATTTCTTGTCAAAATTAATTAACAAAATGGTTAATTTGCCAAGACAGATGTAGTGTATTATTTGGGCTGGTGTTTGTGCGGGTGGCGCAGACGCGCTGCCACGTCGCCGCCGCGCGCCGCCCACGCACTGCGCGTACGCAACAAAGCTTGCCGCGGGATCTCCCGTCGCTCAGTTCACCCGCGAGCTTGCGCAAGGAAACATCTCCAAAATATCCCAGTATTTAAACTCACAGTGTTGCACCACATTATTGGAATTTATTTACATTCTACATTTTGAAAGGTATTTATTCCGCTTCTGTGAGCTTTGTGTACCGTTTTTAATAAGCTTCTTTAAGTACAATCGCGAGTAGTGACTACAATTATCTTCAAAATTCTTAAATTTTGCCGGGAAAGTACTTATCAAACGCAAACATATTATTTTACACCTAAAGTTTATGGTAAATTTTCGAAAGTAATCTAGAATATCACATGCTTTTCCAAATTCTGAATAGAGACTTATGTGCTTAATTTTTTATAACGATTTTACGTCAGTCTAAATTCTTAGTTGAAAGATAAACAACAGTTATTTTTCTGAATCACGTAGACCTAGACTCAACCGTTTGAATTTTAAACTGTCCATCGCAACAGTCACAGAAAAACGTGGAATCCAGTAGACGTAATATAGGTCAAGCAAACTCACACAGGTATTCGCAAGTTTTTAATAGACACGAATTCCTATTGTCGTGAAGCTTGGCCGGTGAGACAAGACAAGGACGGGTTGACTCGAGTGACACGCAACATTCTGGACATTCCTTTGTTATATTGACCTGAAACTATTACAGCCAATCAGAGATCTGATTGTATCATTTAATTTTTTCAAAATTCCACAGTGCTAACTTAATAATCTTGCGGTTCATAACATTATAATGGTGGTTCACGAAGAACTTTTGAAAAAAGATTGATGTAGGTAATATTCAGTACATTTAGAATACCTGCCATGTTTTCTGGGATACATTCACTGCAGATGTTTCGGTAAATAGGAGCAGGAATTCATATCTCGGTGAATTGTGAACAGTTCAATTTCTTTAGTTCGGCCATAATCCAAAAAATTTAAGATTGTGATTAGTTTAATTTTAGGTTAGGTATCTTAGTAAAAAACGGAAACATATGACTCACAAATAAAGGTACTCATAGGACAGTGTAAACCAACTGTTTGTAATTTCTATGAAGTTCACATTCCATCTTCCGGTACAGAGCTTTTGCGTTTAGTCTGATTTTCCTCGTTGTTTAATCAATATTCTGCATTATTTTATGTTCAAGATTCACATATCATTCATTGGTATTGTGAGAAAAATATAACAGTAGCTATAACGAAGTCATACCCAGAAATTCTCTAACAACGTAAATTTAAATGCGGTCCAAACATTCCGTCTGGCGCGCCGCCAGCTAACACTATCAATTTCTATCAAACTGAGCTTTACATGCACATTGATAAACAGTTTTATACTTTTCTTTTGTCTTTTACGTTTTCCAAAACAACATTAAACCGTTTATTCTATGGATTTTATGAGAACTAATTTCGTAAACACGCAAACAATAACAAGAACCCAATGAGTCAGAGCCTTAATTAGGATTAGGAAACTTAACCTCGGTTGGAACACACCACAATAACAATGATTTTTCCAATAATTGTAGATCATACTATCAACATGTCTGAGAGCAAGCAACAACTTCAAGCCGGTCAGCAGCTGGTCAAGAAGACCATGGATGAACTGATCCAACAGAAGCAGACCACGGAAAAGGTCACCATCCAAGCGAGACAGGAGTTCCGCGAACAGTACCAGGAGAGCTACGAGGAGGAGTTCGAGGAGGAAACCTTCACCGACCAGTACGGAAACGAGACCACGAAGAGGGTAGAGTCGAGCAGCGAGAGCAAAGAGCACTCGAAGAGCGCGGACGTGAAAGTCAAAGCCACCGGGCTGAACGCCGCGCAAGTGAAGGCCCTGACTGACTGCGCGAACGAGGCGGGACAACTGGCGCTCGACTCCAAGGCTGCCAACTGAATGTAATTAAAACAAATCCCTACATTAGCTGGCGCTATTAACAAAATGCCTGTAATCATACAAAGTTTCAACATTCTAATTTAACCAACCGTGCAGCCAAACGGTCTTATTGATCTACCCTTAATTACAGCAGTTTCTTACTAATGTTCGAGCAACACGAAAATTCCTAATACTTTTTCCGTCCTTCCCCGAACCTTTTACCCTACAATTACACATCCTTTAATTGCCATTGTTTGCAATTAGCAGTATGTTTCATGTATACGTTTTGTTTCAGGTGTCTGCCTTATCCCGCGCGTGTGGTGGTCTCAAATAGTGATAAAGACTGTGTCCAGTGTTCCTTATTAAGTATTTTATTTTATCTATTTATGTAAGAAAAATTTGATAAGTATGCAATAAATATATTTAAATGCATAAATGGTGTATTGAATAGTGTTGTGTTCGATTTACATGTGATAGTGAGGTTTTATAGGAAAAGGTTTTAAAAATGGAGGAGGAAGATGATGAAAGAAAGAGCCGACGGCCTAATCTCGCAGCTTTCAGCTCGTTGAACGCACGAGTGGTTCACGCCTCGCTCGAGGAGAGCCATGTGCGCCAGCAAGCGTCTTCCGAGTCTGGCGATGCGAACACTTCGAGTCTTTCGGCAGCTCAGTATAGTGATAGAAGTTTTGCATCGAAAACGAGTACCTTCTCTCGGAGTGGTACTTCAAGTTCGAGCCAAGAAGAATGTGAGGTAGCTCAAACGACAATTACTAGCGGCCAGTATTTGGTCGCGGCGCGGGTGGAAAGTGCCCGCTCTATGGAGAGTCTCCGTCCAAGCAAGGATACGTCGCCGGCGCGCCCCTCTAGCTCCTGCACAACCGTTCGCACGAATCGGAGCTCGTTCTTGACGGCTAGCGAGCGGGATGTGCGGGAGACGCGTGGGGCGCCGGCGCGCCGGGCGCTGTCCGGGGAGGACATGGGCTGCTCAGCGGAGAAACGCCGGGGTTTGTTCGCGAGCACAGAGCGACGTGCCTTGCAGCAGCTCAGCCTGCCTCCTCCCGAGCGGCGCCTCACGATACTCAGTCCCCACAGCCCCATGGCTATCACGGAGTTGCAGTGGCCTTCGCCTTCCGGTATACGCGGGAGGCGAAAGAAAGGCATGGTGCTACCGAAACTTATACTGCCTCGAAGCGACTCGGATGCCTCGGAGGTGTTTTTAGAAAGGTGCCCATTTTTATTAATACTTATTTTTATTCCAATATTTTTTGTCTCCGACACCCACAATTATTCATTATGAAATAAACATGAATCAACAGACACATTTTTGTTGCACACCGTCAGATGATTAAACTTTTTGTAATAAAATTACCCTTTAATACATCAAGCATATCGTCACCGCTCTAAGTCTGTATATACGAACAGAACATTCTTAACCGCCGCTGATTTGATTTAATGTCTAGTTCACTTGCAAAACTCAAACATGAAAGTACCTAAATAAATGAAGCTAAAAATTGTAATGTACAGAAGATTGTATGTATTTGCCAAGAGAAATACATTTATAACGATGTGCGTCAGTGGAGAAGTAAAAGTAAAACTCTTTACAACTGCTCGATGTTTATACGACTTTTTGAGCAAACATGTTTTATTTGTATTAAAAGCTTGTTGAAAGTTAATTACAAACACAAAGAATTGTAATTTGGTTAGGTACACTGTGTACTGACAGAGTTGCAGGCTTGTTGTTTTTTTAAGTCCCGATTTGTGATTTTATTATAGTTACTGTACTAGTACAGTTACTAGAAGTTTACTGAACAATTTTGCCGGCTTAAAACAGTGCTAAAGAAACAAAACATTTCACAAAACGTTGCTGACTTATGACAGTGATACATACGCTTCACAGTGCCTACTTTTTATTGCCTTCACCTTTATTTTATGTTACTCTCGAAGTTTTTCCCGTTATGAATTATTCAGTAGCATGTAACGGCATGTAACATTCACGTAGACTTAGATAACACATGTCTATCACACTTAAATATCAGAGATATAATAACTAACTATATTTTGACACGATATTCTTTTAGATATCACTGATAAAAAATCTTGTAATTTGAAATACGTGAAACTTGTAACTTTTAGATACGTCTTATGTTATCATGGGACTGAAGAGCATGTGACTATATTTACTAGCAAAAATATAGGCGTATTTTTAACAACATGTCAATTATGATATTGAGTCTTCACTCTGACGTTGAATGACAAGAGCTCGTTGGTTTAAAAATTTTTTTTTTTTTTAATTTGGTCGGTAAACATTTTTAAAGCAATTTCATTGAATGAGTAGATAAATACCAAGAAAACTTGGTAGATATGTCGAAAGAGACATGGGAATGACTCCTCATTCGAAAGTTAAACTTATGAATCTATCATAACCTCAAAACTTTCGAAAAAGTTAAGACATGCCTCGGATTGATCGCGATATTACAGAAAAGTGGGTCTACGTAACCGATTCTTTTCCATAAGAAAGCAGAAAGTACATGTATTATTGCCATAATTATGCTACGATCCTTTCCTATATACTATTTAAGCTTAACCAACGTGAATCTCATCTTAGGTAGATATTACATGGGTTACAATTCGGATATTCGGCGGAACCCACATGCAAGCAAACACAACGTACAAACCAATAAGTTCACAAAGTAGGTAGGAACACATAATGAACCTGTACCTGTAGCAAAGCTGACAATCTAGGTAAGTATTGAGATACGCTCACAAAAATCAACCGAACACACTATAGTGCGCGCAGAACTAGTTGGCCGCGCCTTAGGTGGCGCGTCATCTGGCTATTGCAATCTCATGTGCGTTCACAGGACCCGCTTTCGGGATAAAAATAGCCTATGTCACTCAGGAATAATGTAGCTTTCTATTGGTGACAGAATTTTTAAAATCGGTCCAGTAGTTTCGGAGCCTTTTCGGTACAAACAACCAAACAAACAAAAAAATCTTTCCTCTTTATAATATTGGTATAGAAAATATTAACAACCCCCAGCCAACCGTAGTATGTATAAATAGATGCAAGCTTGCAAAGCTTGTAAACCGCTTCAGTTAATTCATAACGATAGTGTCTGGTCCTCAGCAATAATGGGGTCGACCTATCTAGTTTCTGAGGCATTCTGTAGGAACAGTTTATTTACACTTACTTCAATCTCGCACACTCACTGTTAGGAGCTCAAGCACGTACGTAGCGGCTAAGAGCAGCAAACCAATGAAACTACAAATAAATAAAATATAAAAGAAACACATCTTTTATCTTTTTTTATTTCTTCTCAAGTTTTCACACAAAAGAAAGACTACTGAACAAAATTGTTTTCTCAATGGCGTTATCTCTAACATACGAACTTTTTTACACCATAGTGTAAAGAAAAACATTAAGAGGAGCTCGTGGCTAAATAAATACAGCCGCACGGGTCGATCTTCAAGGTTAAGCAACGCTTGCCGAGGTCGGTCCGTGGATGGGTGACCATTTCAACATAGCGAGTTTCCTCCGTGCGGCTGGTTGCTGTCATTTGATGATCTTTGACAGTCGTTACGGGTAGTCAGAAGCCTGAGATCTGACCCAGTCTTGCCAAGGGGTATCGTGTTACCCAGTTACTGGGTTGTGGAGGTCAGAAAGGCAGTCGCTCCATGTAAAACACTGGTACTCAGCTCAATCTGGTAAGACTGGAAGCCGACCCCAACTTATTTGGGAAAAAGGCTAGGCAGATGATGAGTGTAACAAAAAACATTACAATGTAATATATTCTTGGGTCCATTATGCGATTATATCGACACAAGTACAGATAGTTGGAAAACATCCAAAGCATTATTTACTGTCCTGAGTAATGATTAAATGCTGTAACTAGACAGGTGTAATAGAAGAATAGCTGTAGAGAGAACAACAGAGTCATTAAACATTTTGTTGTCAGAGTGGTATCTACCTAAATATATCATCGTCATGTTGTCAGTCAGAAGACCCTCCCTAATAATCTTTCACGACTTGGAGCACAACTAGATCATAACATTCAGCACATCGTCAATCTTTCAAAGGGGAGTGTGGGTTTTAAATCATTTCTAAATTCAACGGTTATGCAACAACTGCAAACAGCAAAGATAAATATTTATCTGTATAATCCTAGATTAGTCTTTTTTAAACAATGTAAAAAAAGGAATAGAATTCTTCTAAATAAAATTGTGTATTTTCTGTAAAGACGAGATGAATGAGGCTCTATTTATTTCTTGTTTACGGGCCTGAAGCTAAGCTTTCAACTGTAAACAACAATGACTATTAGAATAAAACAATTGTTTTTAAACTAGCGGTAATATGAATGGATAATTTACACGAATGTTAGTTGTAATTTAAAAAAAAGGTAGCAAGAGCAGGTCCAGTGGTATCGGCCGCGACTTACAAGTTGTAGGTCGTGGGTTCGAGCCCAGGCAGGCGCTTTACTTTGTGTAAAAATATTTCTTCACCACTGCTCTCAAAACGGTGAAGGAAAACATCATGAGGAAACCGGCATGTCCTAGAACCAAAAATTCGAAGACATGTGACATCCACCAACCCGCACTGGGCCCGCGTGGTGGTTTACGGCCCATTCCTTCTCACAGAGAGGAGGCCTGTGTCCCAGCAGTGGGAACATTAATAGGCTGATGATGTGATGTGTGATGTAGCAAGAGCAGGCAAATTGCAAGGGAAAATGGATTTAAATACTATGCAAATATGCATGTTTTTCATTAAACTTCGGCATGCAAAGGATTCTCGCAAATATCATCAGTTTCAATTGCCGTAATTAAACAAAAAGGTAGCAAGAGCAGGCAAATTGCAAGGGAAAATGGATTTAAATACTATACAAATACGCATTTTTTTCATTAAACTTCGGCATGCAAAGGATTCTCGCAAATATCATCAGTTTCAATTGCCGTAATTAAACAAAAAGGTAGCAAGAGCATGCAAATTGCAAGTGAAAATGGATTTAAATACTATGCAAATACGCATGTTTTTCATTAAACTTCGGAATGCAAAGGACTCGCAAATATCATCAGTTTCAATTGCCACTAGTTCTAAATTCGTAATATCATAATTTAATTGACATTTCTACATCGGAAATTAATCGCATTCTCGCAAACCGCGTTCAATGCTATGAAATCTATTTTCATTAAATACTTGGCTGAATGATTTCATACGTTTCAGCCGCAAATTGATTTATAACACTAACAAAGATATTGAATGATAAGCTGATAAGTTATCGAAGTTGTAATTGATATGGTTATGAAACAATGTTAGTCAGCATCTAACTATACTTATCTGTTTTGCGATAACCTGTTCAAACTAGGTTGGAAACTACCTGATTATGCTCGTACGAAATTGTACCGGATTATCTCTATATCTGCAATAGATAAGAGTGTGGGTACTAATAATTACGCCTGTCCACGTAATTTACATGTAGATATGAAACACCGATACGTAAAAAACATTCTAACAAGTGCTAGTTACTACAATCATTCACACTGAAAAAAATGTATTCAAGTATTTTTAACTGACTTCCAAAGGAGGGGGTTCTCAATTTGGATTCGGCTTTTAAATTTTATTTCTGTTCGGGCATACCTCCGTCATATATAGACGGATTTGCAAAATTCTTTTTTTTTAAGATTGTACTCTCGAGGATGTCCCATGGTCAGCAATTCAGAATCAGATGATGGGATCCCATGGGAATCGAGTGAACTCCTTGAATATTATGTAGTGATTTTTATGATAGTATTTTCAATAACATGCAAGCATTTGCACTCAGAAAGTATGATTTGGGTATAAGATATTTTGAATAGTTAAGCGACCATGATGAAGCAAATACATGTAAATAAATTGTACTTATGAAAATAGTACCATTGAACTGATCTGATGATGAAGCCAGAAGGTAGGTACTGGAATTCCGTAATAAAACAATGTATCCTAGTAGTTTTTGGGCTTATTTAGACTTCTAAATCAAAACACTACAAAAAGCGAAAAATAACTTTGTTTTCCGAAGTTGGAAAATGAAAAAACAATAGGTATGAAAGACACCGACTTCGGGTAACAAAGTTATTTTTCGCTTTGTAATGTTTTGCTTTAGATGTTGGTTTATTTTTTTGTTAAAAAGTTTTTGTCTTTAAGTATTCATATTCAAATTCATTGATAATCTCAGTGCAACTCCCGGTCCAGTCAATCAGGCTGCGCAAAATATATTGATTGATTCTGAACAATTTAGTAGCACATGAACAATGCAGTGTATGTAGGTGCTAAAGAAAAGTAAGGACAAAACTGTCGAGGTAAATGACATGATGATTGAAACAATCTATTTGCATCTCTCAACTTCTTTGCCAAGTTGCTGAATACACTTCTGAAAATGTGTGGTTATCTGTAAGAGCCATAAAGGATTAAGATACAAATTTGGATAAAGTCGACCGGTTTGTGTGAAATTGAGCCAAGACCATGCGTCAGGAATTCCAGATATTTGGAATAAGCGCCACAATCTACGTCACAGTAAATGAATCACGCGTTTCATGAGTTTCATGACTAACGGGCACGAAAGTTTATAGTTATTCACGTTTATATTACTTTCAACGCGTGTTCTTGTAGCGTTTTTCTTATTTAAACTTGTTATTGTCAGATTAAATGTTTAGAATTGCAGACGTCCGAGTCTATTGCATAATGTTATGTCATTGTCATTTGCGTTTGGTGAATAAGCCACTACTGTATCATCTAGAAAGCAATTAATATTAGGATTAAGTTAGATTACAAAGATTCCGTGCTCTGATTTCGAGGTAGGACATATGGTAGTTATTCTATGACCTCTAAGCTAGATTACATAATGTTATTAGTTTCTCTACCTCCATAGGGGGGACAGAGATATACCAATTTCCATAGTACCTATAAATATTCTGGTTAAATATTATTTATCTTGGTGTAGTTTCGTTTGCAGACAAAACAAGCAGGTTAAACTGTAACCAAAACCAAAAGGTTTTAGATACAGTTTACAACTTTACGATATGTATTAAATTCGGTTCCATATTAAATATGTATAACTATCCAAAAGTGTTTTTACTCCCAAAATAAACCAATTTTGTTTATTTTGTGTAAAATAAAATTGGACCCTCTACAATATCCACCATTATATTTTTTCAATTTTAATGTAGCCAGTGACACTCGCAAAATTAGAAGAATCGATTGACCAAAGAATCATCAAAATCGGCCCACGTGGTTGGTCTCTAGAAGGCTACAACGGAACGAACATACATACATAGACTGATAAAGATAAGATAAAGATAAAGATAAAGATATTTTATTTTGCAAATATGGGTACAAGTCATGGTGGTACACAATAAATAAATACAGAAACAGCCATATTTTGCCAATTACAAGGCATGCAAAAGTACAGAGTTTAAAATTTAATACTATAATTCCATTAAATAATATAAATTTGGTTCATCATTTACTAATAATAATATCAATGTTCAACCATTCAATTCATTCAATAAATAAAATAATTCTATTTCATCAGTCAATAATATAAATATTGATAAACCCTTTTACTCTCCTTTGCGTCGCGCAGTCGGATAATAACCCTATCTCACGACTTTAAACTAGCTTTTACAAGAACACTAGCACTACCTGGGGACTTTTTCCCATTTGAAATCGCAAATCCCCTATTACTTTTGTCTCAGTGATCAAGCCATATTGCCGAGCTACACGTACCTAGCCACATTAACTGTGGTCTACGGCTTAGCGTGCTCAACCAACCGTGCAAGGCAGTGATTATCCTTAATCCTTCTGGTTTTGCATCTACCTTCTGAAGAACGTCTTGGAATAATAAATTAACAGGTTTATACAGCTGTAAACAAAGGTAGGTACATTTTAGCAGTAGTCTTGTTATTTCACACAGAATTTATATGTTGAGACTGTTGATGTAATCAAAATAGATACTTTTACAACACAAACTGTACTAGCTTCTGCTAGCGGCTTTGCCCGCGTGAAAAGTGTGTTCATATCCCAAAGGAACATTATACTGGGATGAAAACCTATGTGCCATTCCAGACTATATAATCTTTTTCTGTGCCAAATTTCATCCAGATCCGTTCTGCCGTGATTGAGTAATAAACATACATCATACATCCACACACACATCGATTCATCCAAACTTTCACATTTATTATATTAGTAAGAATAGTGAGATTTATATGCACATTCAACATGTACAGACTTTGTGAAATTGAACAACCATTTTTACTTAAACTACCGATCGAAATTATGAGGTGCAGACAGATATTTTGTTACATTACAGTTTGTATATCATTTCGACATCTAAAATTTATGAATCAATACGGCACAAATCTACTCCACGAGAAAAATACTTTTGAATCTCGCTCGCTTATAATTATGATACACATATTTATACTCGTGACTGTGTAAATACATAAATACATTGTTATATTTATCGTTCAGTTAACCGTAATGTACACTTTTCTTTACCCCACTACTGAAAGAAAACCGCAAAGCCCATCAATTAAGGGATAAATTAACAGGTCATAAAAACTAAATTTTTGGCATGTGTGTCGTAAATGCCAATTGCCGCAAAAATATAGCAGTTAAAACGTGTCAGGGAGTGTACTGGCTATCTCTTCTAATTTATGCTCATGTCGACGTAAGCCAAGTATTTATACAGATATTGCAAAAACTGTCGCAATCGTGTTATTAGTGTTTCAGTGTGACATCACATGACGTCATGAACAAGCTGACCAATCAGCGAAACGTCATGCAATCTATGTATCTCGTAGGTAATTCCTACCTATCGGCTAGGGAGACAAGACTGTCATGTTCAACATACATTTGCACTGTCGTAATTATGACACAATCTCCTACAATTGCGGCAAGTGAACATACCTTATCATCACACTTGTAATCGCTGAAGGTAAAGACAGGGGTGTAACTATTAGGAGTGCCGGTATTGCGGTGCGCCGCTCTCCATACCTTCCGCGGCCTGGACTGGGTCGCCACCGTCTGATAACGGTCGCGGTGAGGCCGCAGGGGAGGAGGAGTGTCGGTATAGCGTTGGCCGCTCTCGCTACCGAAAAATCGTAGGTGGCGTGGCCATTGACCTTGATCCGTCACAAGGGGACCAAGGGTGCCATACACGGGGTTGTCTGGCACCCATGTGCTGGTTTGGTCCATGGGGTGGTCACGGTGCACATTGTGTTCTGGTGCGCCGGTGATGGTCGGTTCTCCCCAGAGGAGGAACGCCGCAGCGGGTTTGCGGTGAGTGCTAACGCGTGCCCGTGTTTCCGCCATAAGTGCCACAGGAGGACACCGTGGAGATTTAGTGGATTGGAGTCCCACATAACTACGCTATCTCCCCGTGGTAGCGCAGTATGCATGAGAATTTCTCAAAGATAAAAAAGGGGTGTAAATATAGTAACCCACATTTCGGCAGTAATGTTTAGGTCCCTTTTTAAAGGTCGTAAACCTATTGGCATCAAGCGGACACAGACCCAGACCCCGGACTAAGCGTCTATTGCACCATTCAACCTATAATCCGGATAACACATTGCCCCACATATGATAAACCATTCTTGCAACGACAAAACCAATAACACTAAATATGTATTACAGCGAGTTGTGATATCTTACCAAGATGGTACCGCAACAGAGAAATCTCATAAATTTATTTTCCGAAGTTCGACATTCGAGAGACAGAGAAACATTCGAGATACATTTGTTTGGTACGAAACCTGATGACATAAGATAGAAAATATGTTTCTTCGTAAAGGTCATATTGTAGGACCGTACTCAAGGATCGGATTTTAGATATAATCTATTGCGATCTCCTTGAAGGTATCATATTTTTCCTCTACTAACACTTGACGTTTACAAAACGAGCGAAATAATGAGCACTTTTCTCACAATATCCAACTGAATGTCCTACAAAGTAAATCATTCTATTTTAGTCTCTAAGAAGAATAGAGATTTATTTTCAATAGTATTTGTCCACAAACTTTTTTAGAAGCAAAAATCTTGAATAAGCGGCTTTGGAATGTATTCATTATTTCTTTAACAACCTCTGACTATAGAAAAATTACAATAATCAGAGTAGCTTACTTACACTAGTTTGAATTCACAGCCTTGTAAACACACTATACCAACACACATTTTAATGCAAATACAAAAATTATGTGCATATTTATGAAAATTTTGTTTTCGATTCAATTGTGTCCATCCGAGGACTCAAGGTGGCAATTTGATATTAAATATTTATAGCCCTCTTTATTTGCAAAGGAATCGATTTGATTTGCAAGTATAATAAAAATAATACATTACTTTGTTTTGTTTACAGTTATTGCAATCTTTGACTGGCACTGAAAAGTACCTTTTTGTAAAACATTTTAATGTTGGTACGATAAAATGAGTGGTATAGAATAGTTAGCGCTTTCTAAAACTTTAAAGTTCGTAATATGTTTTTTTTTGTGAAAGCCATTGACCTCAAATAAAAGCACACACTTGTGAACAAATCCAGAAAATGCGAACAAAACTGAAAATAAACAACGGAAGTCAAAGCAAATACAAATAAAAAGCCCAGAATGATTTAAAGCGACGTTTTAAAAAGCTGCCGTTCTAATGGTCTCTCTTACATTTTATTCTGAACTCTATATGCATAGAATTTGAATTCTAAATCCCACAACACCAACTTTGTGCATGGTTGCACCAGTTGAAGAATTTGTTTTCATAAATTATACGGTGTACACACTACAATCACACGCACGTCACTGGATCGTTTGTTTTTAACATTATATAGTGTGCCAAGAGTTATTCCAACTTTTAAAACAAAAAACTTGTACCGATTTGTACGTGTTGACAACAATGGACAAATATTTGGACTTGTTTGCGAGAAAGGTGTCTTTCAGCATTTAACGTTTGGAATGCACCTGCTTTGTCAAATTGTCTCAATGACACACACCTAAAGTTAAAAATATCAGTCGCATTCTCACTAAGCCACAAACATCGAAAACACTTCACATTACAATCTGTTGGAGAGCGAACTGAAACCCTTTCCAATCCATTAATTCCTTGTCCAAATACTTTGGTATGTAAATGAAACGTCGGAATTGTTTTCGCTCAAAATCACTGCGGAACCTTTGTATAAACGCATTTGAATCTTCAATAAGGCGTGCTGTTCCATTTCATAGGTGAGCGCGCATGGCGGACATATATACCGGATTAGTTCCCCATCAGATTCAACAGCAGGCTTTATAACCTCCCTTTGTGCCTCCCTAATGCACCTTGTATTAATTAGCTCTGCTGTCTCTTTTGTTGCCGACAGGAGTTCAACACATATTACTCCTTTTCGAAAACACTGATTTTTTGGTTCAAATATTTATAAAATTATTATTCGTGCTGTGAACTTCTTTGCTAAAAGAAAGGATTTTGCTTCCTCATTCCGTAGCAGGTGTCTTAAATGGGAGTTTGAGGATTGTGTCGGCTAATGAAGGAAAATTAATTTGTGAGGATTTTGTTTTCTAAGGAAAACCTAAGTTTGACAGCTGACGCCCGGCATTCTTTTACAACAGAATATTCTTTTACATCAGGATTTCGAACACAAACAAAGACAAGGTAATTAAAAAATACATAAACTTTTTTATATATAAAATCGTGCAAAAGGCCGTGATGGGCAGGTTTCAATGTAAAATGTTGGGCACGTTACAAATTCTGTTTACTTGTGTGCATAGAGAGAATCTCACCTTGTTTCATGGAAACACGAATTTACAACAACGATGTTCAAAATGGTGTCTTGTAAAAAGGGTTCAGTCTTGTCTTCGTACGTCGACCACATCATCGCTTACCACCATAGTAATAAAAAAACTGTTTTACAAAAAAATACAATTGACTTTCAAATAAAAACTCTCTACAAAGAGAAAAATTACTTCAATTTCGGAAGTCGGTTTTCCTGGTTTTAATTTTTCTGTTTTTGGCACCGACTGCCGAAATTGAAGTTATTTTTCACTTTGTAGTGTTTTTATTTGGAAGTCGGTTGTATATTTTTGTGAAAAGTTTTTACTAAACAATTTTTAGTTGTGGTACATAATGAGCAAGTTCAATAGTAGTAAGTACCTATAATGCCCAAAGTTATGCTTGAATAGATAACCCGAATAATAAAACCGGACAAATGAGAGTGTACCAGGGTGAACTGTACATATCTGCGTACCCCTTTAGAGCCTTTACCGGCGTGATGTTACATTATGAAATGGCGTAAACAATAAACAGACATGCGATTGCAGAAATCCCGAGAGATTGCCGTTGTTTATTGAAGAGTTCTGTTGTATATCTCCGAAGTTCATCATCAGATCTTGATCAAATTTAAATTGGACCACAACAGCTTTCATAAAAAAAGTATTATCAAAATCAGTTCACCTAGTAAAAACTATGCATAATTTTATGATAGCCTGTCGTTGTTCAAAGAGGACATGAAGATGTGTGTTAGTTGCAGTATCTAGCCAATTTATAACCTTGCGTTCTAGGTTTCATAAAAGCGTGATGGTATAATTGGTGTTTTACACAAAAAAAGTAGAGTTAAAGTACTAGTACGTAGTGCTTACAAGTATATACGATACGGGTATACAAATTACGAAGCATTTATTTCAATTTTTGTAGCCCTGTTTGTCATTGGTCTGGGTATTTTCGTAGAAAACTTCCAAACACAAATTAAACAAGCCGGCTTACGAGATCAGTTTTTTTTCAATCTAAATTCTAATTCTGATTGAAAGTCGACCCCTATTTTTGTTAAAAGATTTCGTTCAAACGGCAATTAACCTTCAATGACTAGGCTTTTTGTAATACGTCATCGGGACTAGGGTTTAATTTCCTGTTTCAATAAAATAAAACTGGAAATCATTTATACTTTATGGTACATTTACGCTTACAGAAAACCGAATGATAATATTTTAACATCGTTATCTATCGGTCTGTATGTACTTGTATCAATATTTTTGTCCACACAGCAAGATAAACTAAAATCTTGTCCAAAATCAAATTATATTGACACGCTTGAGATGATTTGAATTGGCTATTAATTTGATAAGGCATTCTAAGGCAAGTTATAATGTTTTAAGACGAAAATAATCATGTAAAACTCAAAGCGAAACCTTGTTAAGGTTTCTAATAAAACCTTGTTAAGGTTAACTACGATTAATAGCAGCTGCATTTTTAAACACGGTAGTAATCGCCGACAAGGCGGAGATAACGCGGTATTAGTCAAAGCTGACGGCGACTCATTTGCTGAACGACCGACGCTCCTGAATATTTTACAGCGCTCGCTTCACGTTGTCACCAGGCCACGATTAAAGACGTAGGTGGCGGCAACATCTTAGATGCCTCAGATTTTCATAGAATCCAAACGTGATTTTTGAAGAATCTTGAAATATCCGTGGCTTCGTCCGTGACAAATTATACACAAAAACCTTCCTCGTTTTTCACTCTTTCTATTGGTGAAAATCGCATGCAAATCCGTTCAGTAGTTATTGAGTTTATTGCGTACAACCGCGACGGGGGACTTCAGCTAGCTGTTAACTCATTAGCAGATCAACCCTGTCCCTGAATATTTTACAGCGCTTTGTCTACCTTGCAACCCGGCTGCTAACACAGATGTAGGTGGCGGCAAAATCTGCTTCAGATTTACTTAGAATTTTACTTGATATTCGAAAAATCTTGAGCGTTATACCAGTATTAGTCAAAGCTAGGTTGACGGTTTTGCAAAATAACCGTTGCTTCTGAATATTTTATAGCCGGCCCAGATGCTGGAAACATATATGTAGGCGGAGGCGTCGAGGGTTAGGATTTTCTTTTGATTTTCTTTCGAAGATATAAACATAATTAAAGCAAATCCGTGAACACCTGACTCGCAGACATGAATAGGAATACTTTAGATGATAATAACTTAAGACAGTGTATGTAGACACTAATATTCATTCGCTCGTATTCATTTTTTAGGGTTCCGTACCCAAAGGGTAAAAACGGGACCCTATTACTAAGACTCCGCGGTCCGTCTGTCTGTCTGTCTGTCTGTCTGTCTGTCTGTCTGTCTGTCACCAGGCTGTATCTCATGAACCGTGATAGCTAGACAGTTGAAATTTTCACAGATGATGTATATCTGTTGCCGCTATAACAACAAATACTGAATAATATAAATATTTAAGGGGGGCTCCCATACAACAAACGTGATTTTTTTGCCGTATTTTGCGATAATGGTACGGAACCATTCGTGCGCGAGTCCGACTCGCACTTGGCCGGTTTTTTTGTGACACATAGGTGCACAAAAAATGAAATTTCAAATCTCGATCCTTAAACAAGAACGAAATGTATCTGGTTTTTTTATCTACACGGACAACAATAACATAAGTATATCCCTACGTCTAATCACATTTTTTTATTGAACAAGGAACATGACCACAAATGACCATGTTATCACAAAATCAGATCATACACGTGCCTTATATAAAATAAATCCTAATTCCTAGCCTCTCTAGACCGTATTTGTACCCTGGGTAAACACACGAACTACACAAAGCCCCCGCGGCGGGACCGTTACAAGCCTGTGTTTGACTACCCTCCCTCGCGTTTAAGAGCTTAAACATAGCCCAGATTGATGCAGAACCTGAGCTACCTTCGTCTACCTCGATATTAGCGTTTTGGTACTATTAATATATTACGGGTTACTTCTACTACGATCGTTTTAAGTAAAGAGTATATTTATCCAGCTGTACACAATATGGAGGAGCTCGTGGCTAAATAATAACAGCCGCACGGGTCCATCTTTAAGGCTAAGCAACGCTTGACGAGGTCGGTCCGTGGATGGGTGACCATTTCAACATACCGAGTTTCCTTCGTGCCTCGAAAAGCACGTTAAGCCGTTGGTCCCGGCTGTCATTTGAAGATCTTTGACAGTCGTTACGAATAGTCAGACGCTTGAGATGTGACACCAGTCTTGCCAAGGGGTACCGTGTTACCCAGTTACTGGGTTGTGGAGGTCAGATAGGCAGTCGCTCCATGTAAAACACTGGTACTCAGCTGAATCCGGTAAGACTGGAAGCCGACCCCAATATAGTTGGGAAAAGGCTAGGCAGATGATGACGTACACAATATGGACGCGAGTTTTATTGTTCTGTAAACATAGTTATGTACTTCATAGAACTAGCTGTACAACTTCTGGCATTGGACCAAGGATTCGACTGAACTTGATAAAAATGCGGCTTGATACCCACTTTAACCTTCAAATCGATCGCAACAAAATATAGGGATGAGTTGGCTAAACACATGTGCCAAATGTTGCTGATACATGCACATTTATAACAGTCCCAAGAACCTTTGGAAGGAGGATCTTTATAAATAAATTTTGGTCGTCATGCTCACAGAAAGGTTCAAGGTCCAACAAAATTAAGTGCGGAGTAACGATGAAAAAAATCAATAGATAGATATTCTTGTTTATTTTACAAATCTCCTCCTAAATCAGCAGATGTTTTTTTTACAATGAATTCGTGGATTTATATTTGAAAGCTTAATTGCTTGAATTTATGATTTAGTCTCGCTTGTTTGATGATGTGGCCGAAATTGCTAACCTATATTTTTACACAATACACAATGATTGTAACAAAATTCTATCTCGGCTTTTATTAAGAAGTCGTCTTCAATTTCATAAATATGATCAAATTACTTTTATTTCAGGAGGAACAAATTATCCATAACTCGATATTGCCTTGAAGACGTAATAAATAAGAATTAGATAAACTCAAATGACGCGTATGAAATGTCAAGGATATAATGTCTTTAAGAACATTATAGTGTGTTTACCGTGTATTCTGAAACAAAGCAACATAATTTACAACTGCAAATTCAGGTTTATACTCAACTATTTTAGCTGTTGGCTGGATGAAAGCAGTCTTTTATGAGTGCAAACGATTCGAACAGATCGCATTAATGTACAGTAACTGCAAAATTTATTGTACTTCGTCTAGATAATATTAAACATTATTTAGTTAACTGCCAATGTCGTTATTTTGTTAATAATAGTCATCATCAAACCGTCCGTAAAGATTATAAGGTCACAGCTTTTATTACCTACACTGCAAAATTCACATCATAGAATTTGAAAAGGCCACTGCAAACCGATTTCGCATCAAACCATTTATTCGAGCTATTGAATTTAACTAATTAGGTCTAATTGAGCGCTATTTGCAAAATAAATTTTCTGCTGCGTAACGATATTAAAAAATATTGTTGTAAGTCTAAAATCGGGCGCGAAATAATTAATCTCATAACCTAAGCGGGCCAATTTTATCGTTCCCGGAGTGTCCACGCCTAATTAGAAATTACGGCGAGGCAGATTAAATTTTGACATAAGTAATGCATAATAACACCCTTGAGGGAAATACAGAATACTGAAGTGGCCAGTAAAATGTTTTAGAAAATCCCTCGTAAAGTCTGGACTACATCTCTTTGGAAATGAAAATAATGTGACATTACAAAATTTCGATATGTGCCATGCTCAGATACCAAATGTGTTAGTGAAATGTCAGCTTAAAGTTTGGGCAAAATCTGTGTAGAATAAATGTGGAATGAAGAGGGACGCTTACGTTGCTGAGTGAGTAATTTTGAGTAAGATCACGTTGATATAATGGATATAAAAGTGAAAAGGTCACGTTCACATGTGAATATAAAAGTCTGCATTTGGTCTTTTGATAAGCGGTCTCTGTCCACGAGAAAAATACCTACTGTAATTATACTAAAAGATAAATGGAACTAATTAAACATAAAACTCTTGTGTCTTGGTGTATTATAGGACTAAAAAACTCTTACAAGCAAATAGGTGCCCATTTATATTCTTCTACACCACTAATATTCTTTATTCAAACAAAGAAGCAGCAACAGTTTGCCAATGTTTTCGTTATCATTTATTTTCAACAGTCTACGGTTACATACATAGACGTACGCCACACTACACCGTAGCACGTTGTAGCAACAAGCTACGCCGACGTAGCTCGTTGTAGTAACAAGCTACGCTGACGTAGCGCGTTGTAGCAACAAGCTACGCCGACGTAGCGCGTTGTAGCAACTTGCGACGCCCAGATAAAGCCGATTATATTACAGCACTAGCTGTTGCCCGCGTCTTTGTCTGCGTGGCATTAGTACTTCGAATAGTCTATTTTTAATATCGCGCAATAATACTTTAGGTGAGAAATTATTAGTTTACAGTACAAATTTTCACCCCCTTTCGTCCCCTCTTAACGGATGATTTCCGGGATAAAAACTATCCTATATCATTCCCAGGGTCTCAAACTATATCCATACAAAATTTCATATAAATTGGTTCAGCGGTTTAAGCGTGAAAAGGTAACAGACAGACAGAGGTACATTCGCATTTATAATAATAGTATTGATTATAAATCTACCATTAGAACCATCCCTTATTTTGTATCAAAACAAAATAGGATAATTATCTACAGTCCAGTTAACGCAAAAAATAAGGGTATTGTGTACTTAATAATCAGTGACTTCGGACGACCATTTTGGTAGCCTTGTTACCTTTGTATAGTTTTCCGGGTTTCGGCTCGTCCCGACATTTTATCGAACATGGACATTTCGGATGGCTTTTATTTGCTACTATCCTTTTATTACCGATATATTACGACTGATTTGTGGTCTTATGAAGACACTGTTCCTATATATAGCACATTTTTTTTTGTGACGTGGTTTGAAGAAAACGTGGCACATGATAATGATAAATCATCACATTGCATGTCAGCTGCTATGATTTTATCTACTTGCCTACCTACATAATTATTCATGAAACACTATCTACGAGCATCTATTGTAATGTCATATCATATGCCATATTTTGGACCGATTGCAGGCTTCACTGCTGTCCAACTTCAGTCCATTTTCGAAAAAATGCCGTAATATTGGCGTGTTATATCCATAATAGACTTTACAAAATATGCAATTAATTTATAGCGAACCAAAGACATGACACGTCTATTTGTCCTATTGGAGTATTCCCAAATATCGCAAGTTAAGTTTTTGGCACCTTTTGCCATCAGCTGAGCACAAATAGAGAAAAACCAGCCAAGTGCGAGTCGGACTCGCGCACGAAAGGTAGGGTACGATTATCGCCTCAAAAAACGTCAAAAAATCATGTTTATTATATGGGAGCCCCACTTAAATATTTATTTTATTCTGTTTCATCATCTGTGAAAATTTCAACTGCCTAACTATTACGGTTCATGAGATACAGCCTGGTGACAGACGGACAGACAGACAGACGGAACGCAGAGTCTTAGTAATAGGGTCCCGTTTTTACCTTTTGGGTACGGAGCCTTAATAAGATAAATTTTAGATAAAGAAGAAAACAAAAACTTTTTGCCTGACTCGGGCATCTAACCTAAGACCTCGTGTTCAGCACTAGCTTTTGCGGCCACTAGACGAAAGAGGCAGTTTATAACAAAATATGCGATGAAATAGTATAATTATACTGCCGCAGGTTTACCCCGCTCTGGCACCGAACCCCGATCGTCGTCTTATCGTAATTACATGTTAATGTATGTAATTAGTCCACAGTACGATATGGTAACTTACTAGTACATAACCTTACAACGTTAAGTTCCAAGAGACTTTATGCTAAATAGTTTTATGTAACAGCAAAACTTGAACATGCCTAGAACGTACGTTGTTATAATTTACATAACTGAGATATCATGCTTGACTTGTACAGCTTTTAGATAAGGGGTCATAAAATTATAATTTATGGCATAATCGTTATGGCTGCCCGAAAACCCCATTTATGTCTATTGTCTCCAGTTGGAACTTTAGTCCAACTTCTTGGTAGCAAAAATAGTAGGTAGCAACTCAAATAAAAGAAGCGTATACATAGAAACATAAACATCATATGCCTAGCCTTTTCCCAATTGTTGTAGGGGTCGGCTTCCAGTCTTACCGGATTCAGCTTAGTACCAGTGTTTTACATGGATGCGACTGTCTATCTGACCTCCACAGTCCAGTAACTGGGTAACACCATACCCCTTGGCAAGACTGGTGTCAGATCTCAAGCTTCTGACTATCAGTAACGACTGTCAAAGATCTTCTAATGACAGCCGGCACCGGAGCCGGGTTTAACGTGCTTGCTGAGGCACGGAGGAAACTCGGTATGTTGAAATGGTCACCCATCCACGAAACGACCTCGGCAAGCGTTGCCTAACCTTGAAGATCGACCTATGTGGCTATTATTATTTAGCCACAAGCTCCTCGTCCACATAGAAACATACAACGACGAGTAGGTACAGTGTATACGACGAGTATGCCTAGTAAAAGGGTACACTCTCGATACCAGTAAATTATTTAAATAAATAAAAACTCAAACTATGCATGAAACGTAAGACATCAATCCCCGGCGGTATTTAACGAACATTTCGTGCTCAGTAAACTACGTGATTGGCAGAAAATATGAAGCTTCCCGATCACAATTAATTAACGCTCAATATTTGTGGTTTCTCGTCTGTTAAATACGGGTACCTGGTAACGGTAATTTATACTGTAATTTCAAAGATAAACAGTCAGTGTGACCTTTTATATAATGAATAACATTAAGGTTCCACAGACTGACTCTTCGGTTGAGTAGTATGTAGTAGTCGCAACCATGACTGAAGAACGCGAGTCCCATGTTTGTATTTCCAGGACCCAATAGAAAATAACTGAAAACGGTCATATTTATAAACAAAATACATTGTTGTCACACTTTTGTGACAGGATCAGTTTACTAAAGCATAAAATGTATGAAAAAAACTTACTAAATTGTCGGGTTACTAGATAGACCTAGATCGGTCAAAATGTTAATAGAATCTATCATCATTCATCAAGAATTTCTTCGAAGCATCCTCAGTATGGATTTGGAATTGAAACTGATGAAATGTGGGCGAACTATACAACTCTGTCTATTCTCCGGAGAATACAGCCGTGAATTACATGAAGTTCCTTTCACGTTCTCTCGGTTCCATCAAACTAATTGATGGATCTTGATAAATGCGTCCGTTTTCCTATTAAATCTCTAAAATACTCTAGAGATTTAACGGAAAATGGAATACCTCGTTTACAAATAGTAACTGTCACCCGCGCCTCCGCTTGCATGGAATTAGTAGTTAATATCATTATAAATTACAACCTTTTTTGTATTCTGAGGTTTTAACTACATGCACAAAATAGTAAGTATACAGAAGGGCCACTCCCGCCGTTTAGAAAATTGACAGCTAAACTTGACAGATTCACTAGGGTTGCTACTATATTGATACCGAATTAAAAAAAAGAGTAGGTGGCCCAAGTTACAAACATAAATACATAGATTCGTCTAAACATACATCATATCATGCTTACATGCCTTAGAGGGTAGACAAGACATCAAATATCCATTTAATATCACGAAACATTTAATATTACGCCACATACGATGAATATTGGAGAGTAAAAAGACGTAGTAACAGTGTAATAATGATCCCACTTAAAAATTAAATTGTAATAAAAAAACTTAATTCAAAAAATCAAAAAACCCGCTGCTTCAAAAGCGAACTAAAAAGTCGTAAACAAGGAAAAAATCATGCTGTGCAGTCGGAGGATACATATTCGCGGGCTGGCTGACCAAAATCTGGTGTATCCTCTGCCTGCACAGCATGATTTTTTCCTTGTTTACGACTTTTTAGTTCGCTTTTGAAGCAGTCGGGCTTTTTGATTTTTTGAATTAAGTTTTTTTATTTATAACTTTTTAGTTAGTTTTTTTTTTTCGAATTAGATACATTTAAACATATAAGTGTTATATATTTTTGAAATCACCTCTTAAAACCCTTTATTTTGATACCCCACACGATGGGTTCGGAAGAAAAAAAAAATTTGGGCCCCCACAATATGGCACCCAATATCCGCCATTTTTCTATTGTCCAATTTTAATGTAGCCTATGACACTCGCAGGGTTAAGACGCATCGATTATAAATGTGAAAAAACAGGTACCTAATAAAATCAAAAAACCAAAGATGATCTTAAACAAGATGAAAATTATGCTGTGCAGTCGGAGGAAACATATTTGTAAGCTGTATGACTTGAACCTTATTATTATGACAAGTTCCTAATTTCATCTATGGGCTTAAAATAATTTATTATAATCCTAGATAATTAATTTCTAATTTGTCATCTTGAAAGATTAATGACCTTTATAACTTAAAAATAATTGAAAGAAAAAATTAAAAACAAAAAAGTAAATTCGGTCTGTAACAAATAATAAAGGTAACCCATCCAATGCAACCAACCTCGTTACAGAACTTAATGTATGAATGACGTGACAAATGCCTGCACAAACCAATCATGACAGCCGCGACTGAGCTCGGTCCAATATTGCCCAATATTCCCTGTAAAACCGAAATGTCAAAGTGAGAGTGGCCCCTCTGTCTGCGGCGCGCCGCCGCTTACGTACTTTGTGCTACATGGCTGTAAAGTTTCATAAACAATCGTTCAGTAGTTTTCTTTTTTTTAATTCTTTATTGTACACAAGACAAAATTACATATACAACATGAGTGATTATAATGTTGATGTACAAAGGCGAGCTTAACTCTAAGAAGAGTTTTCTACCAGCAAACCTTAGAGTGGTAGAGAGAGTTTACAAAAGGAAGAAGAGAAGTAGTCCAGTGTACAATTTTAGAATAATATAAAATAAATCATAAATATACATACATAAATAAGTACAAAGTTTTTGCGTGAAAGAGTAACAAACATTATCAAAAAACTTTCATATTTGTAATATTAGTAGAATAGAATAAGCGGGATACACACACGCTGTGCCGTTGTGAAATTGGAACCACGTTCGACATTTTTATTGGCTATTGTGGCACGCACAATGTCTACGCAGGATAACTATGAACGTGATCAGTTACCGTGTAGTCTGGCTTTAAAGACTATGTTTATTACACTCAGTAACATAATCTCCATTTGTATTTGGAAAATAGTTAGACATTGGTCAAAGACATTCAGAATAAAAGTAACGTTTTTCTTTCTTTAGAATATTTGTTTGACATAGGTGTCAGAGAGCACAGAGCATTTTTTGGGCATGTATGTACCTTCTTAATTGTAAATTCCCCGCACGTCTTGGGAAACCCACTTTTTCTACTACGACAGACATCATTCCTTGTCAAACTTTGCTAATGGCATTACTATCAAAACGGAACAATGCCAGGAAATCCCAACTTATCAAGTAATGGTTCTATTATCATAATTAGTTAGGTAGTTACTTCTCGACACTGGTCATCGGAAAACCCACATGTCAAATCTTAACAAAAATGTTCTTGTTGCTCATTATTTCGCAATAAGATATCATAAGCGTAGTAATTATCTTTTGTATCCTTGTAATTCCTAATTAGACTGTTGAGTGTATCTTCTTTCTTTGAATAATATACGATTATGACTAAACGGACTTAATGATTCAATATTAAATATGGTCCCATTTGTCACATTTACACGGTTCTTACAAAATATTAATGTTTGTCTTCCGTTCTTATCTTAGAGACGATAACAAAAACCTTAAATCACTTTTGTATGATTAATTGATTTACTTTTAGGAACTGATAAAGTCACAGCTATATTTATCAAAGCTTTATCAGACTTTACACACGGATTATCGGTTCTGAGATTTATCTTATAATCTTCCATTCATCGCATTTTTCAGAACAATAAGATGCCTTGATAAATATGCCTAAAACAAACGGAGAATTTGGCGGAATGAATCTCGGCAATCGTTCATCATAGCACGCCCTGTTGGTGCCTTTTTTCAAGGGCTGCTCCAACATTTAACAGTCAAGATTGTTAAAACCTCATTTTGAAAGCATCTTAAAATTATATCACGAAGGTTTTCAGGAAATAAACGTCGAGCTGGCTCGCTAACACACTTAGGTGTAATCTTCTGAGCCCGGCGAAGCCGAGTGCAGATTACTGCGAGAGAATTATTACTTTATATGTGAGATAGAAAGTGAAGGTACAATTTTGTAAGTTCTTCCAATGTCTTTAAAAAACATTTTCTGAATTGAGAATTTGAAATTGATATCTTCTCATACTAAAGTTCTACAAGTTTTCATTAGTTTGACCACATCTCAATTCAAATTATTACTTCTATTGGTGTTAGACGTGTTCAACATTTTTGCTTTGTCAGAACTCGGAAAATATAACCAAACAGATCCATTTCGAAACACACATTCGGACAGCATCTGAACATGTTTCTAATAAAATATGAAGCTTTGTGTGACCCAAATCCATCAATCTTCTGTTCTATTATTACTCAACAAACAAGGGTATAAACAGCACCATTTTCACAAAAATCTTTCCTTATTATGTTAATTCTGAGCTCAGTGAGAGCCAGCATCCGCTTTAGCATAATATTTTATTTATACAACACTACCGCTGCAAAAGTTAGAGGACTGATTAAAAGAATTAAAAACCTGACAAAAGGCAAATAAGGAAAAGGAAAAACATGGTCATATTATACTGGAACATTTTATGAGAACTTTCACTGCAACATTATTTAAGGGAACGATAAGCTTAGTTTATCATCATCATTATCATTCAGCCGAAAGACGTCCACTGCTGGACATAGGCATCCCCCAAGCGTTGCCACACTGATAGGATCTGTGCGTTTCGCATCCACCGGACTTTCACAACCTTGACCTGGTCTTCGCTCTACCTAGAGGACAGCCTTCTAATGCTGCGTCTTCTCGAACGCAGTCACCACTCTAGTACTTTTCGGACCCAATGGCCTTCCGTTCTGCGAGCAATGTGCCCTGCCCACTGCCACTTAAGTTTGGCAATTCTTCGGGCTGTGTCGGTAACCTTGGTTCTCTTGCGGTTGCCTTCATTTCTGATTCGATCATGCAAGGAAACTCCGAGCATAGCTCTCTATTACCCTTTGGGTGAATTTAAACCTTCTGATGAGGCCCATTGTGGGCGACCACGTCTCTGTCCCGTAAGTAATCACTGGCAACACACACTGGTCATAAACTTTCGTCTTGAGACACTGTGGTAAGTTGGACGAGCAGATACCGCGCAAGTTCCTGAACGTTGCCCAGCCGAGTCGGATTCGACGGTAAAACTTCTCTCTTGAAGTTGTATAAGCTTACTTAAATTTCTCAATACAATCCTGATTTTCTCTTTGACAAAAAGTTGTGCATAGGTTCTCTTCGTTTTTAGAAAAGATTTTTCTCAAGGGTCTCTCAAATGTCTCTTCATACATATATTTTATCTGTATTACACGCGCCTCAATGAGAGAGACATTTGAGAGAGCATGACACACTCTCAACTGCCAGGGCACGCACAGGTCAACGAACGACATATAGGTACAGTAAATGGTAGATTTGCAGTTGGGTACATAGTGCTAACACACGTGCTGTGCAGCTAAACGAAATTGAGTTTATACAATACAAATATATTCATACAGTCTCCAGCAGGTAAAGTTCTGCATATCATTTGTTTTTGCGCCCTAGTGGTTGTGGAGCAGGACTAACATTGAGCTGTGGTCTAAATAGTTTCTATTGTGTTCACTTAGGTATTTAGATTCTTCAGCTAATGTTTAAATTACAATGAAACGCGCTGATTATCTGTCTCGAACCTATCTGTCTAGTCAAATACAATTGCCTCGTTGATATAGTGTTCGAAGGTGCTATTGTTAAGCATGTGGTTCTGGATTCGAATCCCAGGTCGGGCAGTGTTATTTGGATTTTCTCGTCTGGAATTTCCGATTTTATGTTTATGTCCTAAAAAAATGCAATGATTCCAATATATAAATTAAACCCTTTTTGTGGTGACATTAAAAATGATCGCAATTAGCTAAATTGGTTTTATAAATTAGCATAATTCATGTTACAATCATCTATAAACATGTTGTACAATAATTTGTTACCAGAAATGACCATGCCTGAATTAGTACCTACCTACGTAAATACATACACTACGTTACACTCTACTGATAATAAATACTACCCACACGAACCATGTGCTCGCACGTAAATAAACGTCAAAGTGATTTCCTCTTTCGGGACCGCCGCTCTTACGTAAGAACTGATAAACCGTAATAAGTACCTTAATTTCCTTAAACATTATGACGTATATATTTAACGGTAGTTATGTGACCTTGTCCAAATCACTCGTAAGTGCTGTTATTTTTTTGTATTTTATGTTATTGTGATATTTGCCTCTTATTAGCAGCTGTCTTCTGTTTTTTTTTATTAACCTATGTGGTCCCGCTTTCGGGCAAATGTTCCCCCATACTTTTCTAGTGGTGTTCTTTATTTTTACGAATCCAAAGCTTCACGCCAGTTTTGTTTAGCCCTACCTTGGTCACGACGCTCGTTTTCAGGCACCCACTATGTGAAGATCCTGGAACATCTGTCCTCATGTATCCTATATGTGTGCCCAAATAGTCACGCTTTAACTTCTCAAACTTATCGCCAACAATTACAGCGATACCTGTATTTTTATTAACATGGATAATTTTTTGACGTTGATTAGCGAAACTATTTCGAATACTTACTTCCCATAAACCTTCGGTTTCTCAACTTTTGTCTCCAGGGAACAAGAACCTTTAAATTGATGGACCAAAATTGCGTGTCGAACTTCTGTGCCCCAATACAATATATCACGATAAAACACGTTCCCACCGCGGAGTTTATCTCCGGACGTATATATTCATTCTCTAAAGCCTACGAATCCCGAGGGCGGGATATATATGTCACACTGTAACCCTTTTACGCTGTTAACGTGTAACTACATGTGTGAACATAAGAGGTAGTTAAGTGACAAACAAAACGGTCAAGTGCGAGTCGGTTTCGCGTACCGAGGGTTCCGTACAAATAGCTACATTCACCAACATAAATAGGTAACTAGGTCAACGGGAACTACCATATAGGTTTTTGACCCAAAACCTGTAGGGTACTGCCGATTGACCAGCCAGTTGAAAATTAATGTAAATTTTGGTACTTACAAGTTTTCGCGAAAATCTAAATTTGCACATATCTTTTATCGTGTTGACTCAGGACCTTGATTTTTATACACCTAATAGGGACTATAGACCTCAGTATCTGGTATATATTTCAACTTGCTAGGTCCACCCGTTCCCGAGAAAATTGGTGGTGACACACGGACAGACGGACAAGAGAGTGATCTTATAAGGGTTCCTTTTTTTACCTTTACCTGTACGGAACACTAAAAATGGCGCTGTGACTTGATAGTTTTAAAAGAGACTCACTCGTCTAAAGACTGGCCGTCTGACCTGCATTTTCTTTTCAACTTTTCTACGATTCATGTCTTTCCTAAAAGTAGTCTGACACGACATTACTACGTATACTTGCTGAAATATTACTTAGTGAAGCGAACATTCTAGGAATCCTAAATGTATTTGGACTGGAGTTCATTTTTTTTTTTTTTTTCCAAGGAAACATTTCATATTTTAAAACGTGAGAACTAGGTACCTAATAAATATTTTTATGAAGAAGGTAGGTACTCAGAGTTCAAACAAATAATAAACTATGACAGCGGTCTTTTCGTCGCTGGCAGAGCTTAATAACGGAATTATATCAAAGCAGCTTCTGAAAGAAATAGGTGGAAAATATATGAAGTGTCACATCACAGGCATTCTTTGCCTATCATTAAGTATCAGCATAGTAACAAACAAATAAAACTGGCCAAGTGCGAGTCAGACTCGCGCACGAAGGGTTCCGTACCATTATCGCAAAAAGTGGCCAAAATATCACGTTTCTTGTATGGGAGCGCCACTGAAATATTTATTTTATTCTGTTTTTATTTATTTTATTTTATATTATTAGTATTTGTTATTATACCGGCAACAGAAATACATCATCTGTGAAAATTTCAACTGTCTAGCTATCAAGTTTCTTGAGATACAGCCTGGTGACAGACAGACGGATAGTGGACTCTTAGTAATAGGGTCCCGTTTTTACCCTTTGGGTACGGAACCCTAACAAGCGTACTTACTTAAGGTTTTCTTACATTCGGAAACAGGAACTGCTAATACTAATAAAGGCATTGACTAATTTTATTTCGTATCGACATCCTTATTAGATACTAGCTTTCACCCGCGGCTCCACGCCCATATTCTGTCCCCAGCAATCATGCATTTTTTCGGGACAACTATGACACTCAACTTTCAATCAATGCTAGAATATTTGTACTCGGATCTGTTCTTCCAGAAATTACCTTTGACAAAATATAAAAACAAAGAATTTCAACTATAATATAACCTGTAATCGTGACAATCTAAGAAGTCCAAGACGTTTCTCATTTTACATGCCGCGATAACTTTGTTCGTTAGAAATTGAAAAATCCAATTCATAATCCTAATTAATTACTATGACACACATACACTATAACAACGAGCATCAAATTCAATTATTATTAACTATTTTTATAGCTGTCAAATCCGACTTCTTAGATTGTCACGACTATGATCAGACTATAATATTCTCATTGCTGGACATAGTCCTCCTCTCTGTGAGAGGGAAACCTATGCATTTTAATATTCATTTAGGTTTTGGTTCAAACCTATGCATTTTTAACACACTTTTATTAGCTTGGTATGTATGCATCTATGTATCAATGTAACGGAATCTTTGAACGTGATTTTCCCCCACTTCAAAACGTCGGATTGATTTGAAACTTTGCACACTTATCTAGGACCGATGACAATGCAATAATTTAAATAGTTTGTCCCATTATCCTTACCAGGATCTTCAGGATTAGTGACTTTTTAGTTCAATTTACCATTAAAGCGTGTTTTTTAGTTTTTAGAACTACAATTTATTATTATTAATAATCAATTAGGTGTCGTTCAGTACTCATGTTGACCTAATACAATAAGGCCTATGGCCTGTATAAAAAGGGAAGCCTAGTCATTTGTTAGTCGATCGATTCCACTTATTATTGCTAATGAGTCCAGCTCGTTTGCGGTTTTTTACAATTTCCCCGCGTTATAGCCGATAATATTGAATGTTCCTGGACAGAAACCGTTTGCCGAGTTTTCAGTTCTAAATTGCATTTGTAATTGAATTTCGTTGAAAAGACAGGACTATTATTATGGCCCTAATGAAATGCTAGTTTATCGCTATAGGTACCTAATTAATTTAGTTGTTTGATTAGGCAAAAAATGCTGCTTTATGGACAAAATCGGGTAAAAAGCTGTAGACAACTTTTAGGATACACTATGTATGTAATTGTTTTTATTAAATTCTTTTTCCTTATATTTGTACATTGTGTGTATCTGTGTGTGCCAAATAAACAAGTTTTCTTTCTGTCTTTCTTTTTTTCTTTTCCGCAAGTCCAAACGGAGCCCTATTCCTGACACTAACATGGCCGTCTGTCTTTCTGTCACACATTTTGTTCCAAAGAATTTTTTAACTTCCCATTGACCTATGAAATTGAATTTTGGTGATGATGTTTATAATTACGTATATTTTTTCTAACAAATACCAATATATTATTAAAACAGATTTTTTCTTTGAAATGCCCTCATTTTTCATATTTCAACCAACTTAATTTTGCGGTTTGGTACGGAACCCTAAATAATTGAAGTCCGACACGCACCAGGCCGGTTTTTATTATTGTAACCCATTACTTCAGAAAATTATATTACTAAATTTAATAAAAAGATCGGCTTCAATACCGATCGTATTGTTGAAAATTTAAACAAAAACAGCACAAACGGAAAAGTTAGATACAATCTAGCGTCTCTCAAATTGGATTTATTGGCGCAAGTCGTATCTGAAGTGTGCTCGACCAATCGGACGCTCCCGATGCGCTTCAAATAACATAGTGCTCTCTTCAATTGGCTGTTCAACTTTAAATTTAAATTATTTCCAATTGTATGAGGGGAACAAATTCGTTTTTATGGTTTTCTGCCAACCTCACCCCTACATTTCTTATGCCCAATTTCTGAATTATGCATTAGAAAATGAATATTTGTCAAACTCTCTACTTTTGCCGGAAAACCTGTCAAAACTTGGCACTAAAGTAAGATTTGACACGTTCTTAACTCCAAATAAACTCCAACCTTTTGAGTAGTTGTGACGCATACTTTGTAATGATTGTATTTAAGTTTTTTTGTTGTTTTTATGGTATGCGTCGTGCCTGGCGCAAATAAAACATTTTTCTTTCTTTCTTTCAAATACTCAATTTCGACACCCGCCCTAGTAACTTGTTCCACTCGACTCAATCAAATTAACAGTTATATTTTGTTATTTATTGGCATTAGTCGAGTTTTTTTTTTTCCGATGTTTTGGCGACTGAGTGGATTGGGAATTGAATTTAACGGTGAAGGAAAACATCGGGCGGAAACCAGCTTGTCCTAGAAACAAAAATTCGAAGACTAGTGACATTTACCATCCCGCGTGATAGATTATGTACATTCCGTCTAAAAGAGAGGAGGCCTGTATCCCAGAAGTGGGAACATTGAAAGGCTGATGATGATGACTGACAATTGGCTACTTGCATTTATTCCGATGACAGCTGTGACAGATCGCCCACCGCCACGCTATAAGTAGTACCCTCTCGAAACTTAAATTGTAGTACCTAATATAAACTCGATTTTTTTTCAGGTCTAATTATTATCGATTCTGACTTTTCAGCGCCGATTCAAAAAAGCGCAGCTCAGATTGTTTAACATAACCTAGTACTATATTTATTAGAGTCCTATGCAAAAGTTTAACTAATGTTTGTACTACGTGTTGTTTGAACCCAGATAAGCACTACTTTTTGTAAATTAGTTCATCACTACTGCTCTAAAAACGGTGAAAGGAAGTACATTTAAAAATAATCTTATTATACTAATATTATAAATGCAAATGTTTGCATGGATGAGTGTATGTTTACTGTTTTACTCAATCACACCAGAACGTCTGAACGGATCTAGATGAAATATGGAACAGAGATAGATTATAGTTAGGAATAGCACATAGGATATTTTTTGTCCCGGGAACATGTGTCCCCGGGCAGTGGTGTCTCATCCCATACAAAGAAACCGTGCCGACGTTCTATACTGATTATTTTCTGTACGTCGTTTATACTGATTATTTTTTGTATATCGCCGTGGAACGGAACCGAATGCGATCGATTTACGAAAAAATATCGGTATAATCAGATGAAAAACGCTAGTTACGTCGGCACGGTTTCTTTGTATGGGATGAGGCCATGTATGCTAGTATTATATTATCTGTGCCTCATAATAAATTTTTGACTTTCACGCGGGCGAAGCCGCTGGCAGAAGCTTGTTAGAATATAAGCCTCAGTCTAATATTTGCTACGCATGCGGCAACTTAAGGTATATTTTACTCGCCGCTTTTAATTTCAGCGGTCGATAAGAAACCCCACCTAGACTGATTATGTTGAAAACAGTTTATTTAAAAATAGCATGTTTACATATTAGGATGGACAATTAACAAAAAAATATTTACAATTGTTTCTGAATCGAGAATTTTCAAGTGTTTATGCTAAAGAACAAATTCTCAACTTATAATAATATAATTCACAAAACAAAAACCATGGAAAATTAGGAAGTAATTTGTGTGACATTTTTCAGGTTTGGGAAATATAAAAAGGGTTCAGGTATTCCCGTGGGACAACATCCCACTTCCACGCTGGCGAAGCCGCTGGTAGAAGCTAATAAAATTCTGGCTGGGACATACAGGATGTGGAAGGTAGAGGATCTAGTGTTAAGGTGCAGCTTGGAAGAGGTCTATGGAGAGACCCTGCAGTGGACTGTGTCAGGTTCTGTTGGTTACACGAACCTAATACTTTGAAAACTGCCTGTTTGCCATGCCAGTGTTTTAGTTTTTTTTTAAGAATACCGTCTTAGTTCTGGCAACAAAATATCACATATTTGTATTATCCGTCTGTCGAATAAACCATAATACCACAAAGAAACAAGATAGAGAAAAAAGCGTGATTTAAATATAGTTTCTAAAAGTTCGGTAACCTGATTCTTTAGTAACATTCTTGGGCAATCGGAATTCAGGATTTATTTATATTCACAAGCAAAGCCCATCGCAACTTCGTCAAGTCACGTTTTACCAAATATTTTTCATATTTCCAAAAACCTTTTTGGAAATATGAAAAAAAATTCAGGTTGGAAAAAAATAAAACGAGTTCAGTACAATTTTGTGCGACCTAAGATGGTGATAGAGATAAGTGACAGGCAGGCCTATGCTGGCAATAGTAATTCAAATTATCAAATTTACTAATTGATAGTCATAACAAACAATCCGTATACTACGATGGTATAATTTATAAGATATTCTGAAAATCGACAATATTTGTCTACCTACAAAACTGATACGCAAACAAGGTTCATATCGTCTGCAAAACAAGTTAGTACTCCATCGTTACTCGCGCACGAAACAGTGCCTTTATATTTGGAAGTTCGCAGCTCACAGTTACCGCTTGTTACCAGTTCTAACAATATATATTTTTTTGTTTCAGGTAAGCTCAGAACATGGTGGATGAACGAGTAACTTTCCTTGAAAGTGTAACCCGGTACCAGGTATTTGCATTTCGGTACCCAATCTAACTTTGTCACTGGTTAATACAATGAACGGTGAACAGTACTATACTAGAATCGTACGAGTATATTCGTATTGTTCAGTCAGGAAAATGTATTTGTATTTTAGCATATTGGAAAGGCACAAGCACATTGTTCCGTTTTACAGGCCTAGGCCTATTTCATACTAGGGCCAGTCACAGTCGAAAAATTAATTAAACGCCTTAGGTCGCAAAAAATACACTACTGATTTTTAGGATGTTTTTTTAAGGATATATACCTATAGTGTAATACTAAGTTTGCAGTTTTGAAAGACCTTCCAGGTTAAGTTAGACCTATAGAATATTTTTACCTACTTCTTCTTCTTTTTGATTTAGTAAAAAGCTTTTCCACAAAAAATAAATAAACTGACTTAAAGCAAAACACTAAAAAGTGCAGTCTTCTTCACTTTTTAGTGTTTTGCTTTTGAAGCCGGTTTAGATCTGATTTTTTTTCAACTAAACCTATCTATTTTATGTTAGGTTTAAGGTTTAAAAAAATACACAAAAAAAAACCTAAATACCTACTATTGAGGCTAGACGTAGCGGATGGGAGCCGAGCCGGGAGGCACGGATTCAAAACTTCATGAACATTTTATATGAAGTTGTTTATGCTATACCGTGCGGCAACCGAGTTCCGGACGACGCCCGGCTCTCGCCCGCCACGATCAAGCTTAAGTCATCCCTTAATCGTACTAATTGCATGAAACTCGGAAACCCTCGAAATTTTCAGATATTTTTCAGGTTTTGGCCAAGTTGATAAAAATTAAACCAGTTCAGTACAATTTTGTGCGACCTAAGATGGTTTAAGTGACAGGCCTATGCTGGCAATTGTTATTTGAATTTTCAAATTAATAGTCATAATAAACAATCCGTTTCCTGACTGGACTTACTGCACTATTTGGTCAAAATTCTCGTCAAGTTACCCCTTGTGACGACACGGCATATGTATGTATTTCTCATTAAACCACTTAATACATGAACGTATGAGATAATGAAATCCATATTCGACTTCACAAACTAATCGAAAGACATTAATTTAGTTCGCGAAACTGGTTCGGAGTTTGCTTTTGGGTATTGACGTTAATACAATAATAATATTATACATATACCTCAGACTCTGACAGGTAATTAAATAAACAGTTAATAATCGTTCCTAAGTAGATATAGTACACCAGTACAGTAGTACCTAGTGTGGTTTGATCAACAGGGATGATGTTTTCAAGTGTTGAACATCGTATGAGTACTCTTATACTTAAACCATTCAGGATCATTTGTTTAATTCAATTGTTGAACATCGAGTGTGAACATCGAGTGAGTACGGTTATACTTAAACCATTCAGGATCCTTTGTTTAATGTAAGTGTTGAACTTCGTATGAGTACGCTTATACTTAAACCATTCAGGATCCTTTGTTTAATGCAAGTGTTGAACATCGTATGAGTACGCTTATACTTAAACCATTGAGGATCCTTTGTTTAATGCAAGAGTTGAACTTCGTATGAGTACGCTTATACTTAAACCATTCAGGATCCTTTGTTTAATATAAGTGTTGAACTTCGTATGAGTACGCTTATACTTAAACCATTCAGGATCCTTTGTTTAATTCAAGCGTTGAACAAAGTACGAGTACGCTTGTACGTTGTACTTAAACCATGCAACCATCCTTCGTTTAATATTATAGAGTAGAGATTTTTGAATAGATAAGCTCCTACTCATAAACCTACACTCTTTATGATATTAAACGAACGGATCGTCCGTTGAACATAGAAGCAGGCTTACAGAACCCGGATAAAAGGCACTATCAATGGGATATGGAACACCGATAAGTTCGTTATCACTGAAATCGCAGATCGCATGAAAGCTATCGGATTTTTGAATATTTCATAGTCCTTCATAAATCGATCAAAGCGATCATGTAGGATTTGACCTGTCATATAGATTACTAAATGTTGCCCGCGAATTCATCTGCGCAGTATCAGTAATTCGAATAACCTATTTTTATATTACGCGTCATAATATTGTAGGTGTTTGGGCCTCCTTACTTGAGAAATGATTAGTTCACTATACAAACTTCCACCCTCTTCAGGATGATTTGCAGGATAAACCCTATACTATGTCCTTTTCCTAGGTCTCAAATCTGAAATTTCATCTAGATCGGTTAAGTGGTTTAGGCGTGAAAAGGTAACAGACATATAGACTTTCGCATTTATAATATTAGTATGGATATGTAAATTAGTGGAGTGCCCCGGCTTCGCACGGGACAAATTATACAAATACTTATAAATAATTGCGTGGTTTAGAAGAAGTGATAGTGGTCAAGAGCGAGCCTATTTTTTAATTAAAAAGTAAGCGGAGAAACAGATAGAGGTAGACAGTGACTTTGTCATACTGAATATGTATTTAAAGAAGAGATACTTTACGATACAAATTGTAACAACTCTCGCGACATACATGTTATTTTCTTATCTTTTATCGTCCCATTGCTGGGTTTGGCCTCCCTTATATTTTCAAAGCCCTCATTTTATCAGATACCACAATAATAAACAATCTACAAAGCAACTGTTTAGTCAAATGCCAATGCACAATTAAAAAGAATAACAAACATTCAAACAATAATCAAAAGTTCTGCCAAGAACCGCGAACCATAATAACAAGCTACAAAAGTACTCAAAACTCTCGGTGGAATAATTCCGTAGAACAATGCATGAGTAGACTGAGTTGTTTGAAAGAAATTAGAAAACAAAATCCTATTTACTTCTTTCTATTCAAATTCATAGCAAATATACTTTAAACTTAATCATTTTAAAGAAGAAAAAGTAAACAACGAACTAGTTAAAATTTTACATTCACGGGCAGGACGATATCTTGCGCAAATACCCCGATTCAAACAGTAAAACGACCATATCTTTTGAACGGCTAAACGGATTTTCATCAAACTTAACTTAGAACACTCCCAATAATTTCACCTTTCAAACAAATAGAACTAAATCAAAATTGGTATATCCGTTTAGGAGCTATGATGGTATGATGCCACAGAATTTTTTTTTTTTTTTTTTTACTTATGACTTCGACTACTAATTGGTAAAGATCATTCATTATAGTAACAACAAAAGTTTATCAAAATAACAAAACTCAGCAACAAGTAAATAAACAGTAGATACGAAGTAATGAAACCACTAATTTACCGTCCTAATATTAGTTACGAAGATCTTCAGGGGATTAGACCGTAAATTGAATAATTTATTGCCGCACAAAAGTCGCAAGAATAAACAAAACCAAATGTTCCCTCTGTCTTGGGTGTTCCACAAAGTAAGTGTGTAAACCAAGACGAAGCAGACATCTTATTCTTGTTGTTGTTGTTTTAATAAAATTCTGAAAGAATGCGTAAGTTTTTGCGCGAAACGTTTGATATATGGCCTAGTTTATTTTATATTTATTTAATCTGAAACTTGCTTTTTATTATATTTTTCCTCTAATCTATTTTTTGCTCGAATCACTCGTTAACATGTTCACGGTCCCATGATGCACATATGGCATTTGTCATTGTTTTAACTATTGTTCTATCTAGACAGTGAACCTGTTAACATTCACAAAACTTAAACTACTTTTTTTGTCTTACGATGTTTTCTAAGTTATATGTAAGCTTAAACAACAATTATAAAGGTTACGAAGCTAATGAATGAACATAATTGAATTGAACATTAAAAACTTTAATATTAAAAATAGATAACTAGACAAATTAGCCTGGCAACGTACCCATTAATTTATTGTTAGTACATTGCTCTCAGTTAAACACGAGTTCAAAAAAGCACTTTTATCTTTAATCTATTTCAAACTCGCATTACTGAAATTCATTACTTTATTTATTGTACAAACACAACGGGGGATAATAAATGCGTTGCTCAAAATAAAATATGAATTGTGAAAATCTCGATTTCGCTTGAAGTGTTATGAAAATAGGCCTCTTCATTTAAATCATTAAAAAAAAAACGTTTTGATAGACCAACGCGAATGTTGCATACCTACATAAATTATTGTATGTAAAGTTAAAATAGCTAAATTGTAAGTTTCGAACAGCAGTTTTAACCGAACATTTACTATTCAAAAAGCACAATTTCTGCAATTCCATATACCGCCCGGCGCTTGGACTTAGTTTTAGTCTAGACTTGACTACTTAGTGAATTCATTGGAAATTCTATTTTGCCGCTAACTTCTGAAATACGGTATTTGTAAGATTACTGAACACAATCTTCCCAATCCTATTATCGCTGAATAGATTGTCGATGTTGTAAAAGCAAGTAAATACGAATAGAATTTTAATTTTCCAGCAGCAAAACTTGGAAATAAAAGATAGCGGATTATACGTAATTTATTTAGGTCACCAACAGTGATGCATTAAATATGTTACAGATTGTGTTACAGGTTTTTTTATGACTAATTGTAGGTTGGTCATCCGTCGTCGAAATCATTTACAAAACTTCTCTACACAGTATAAAACAAAGTCGCTTTTCGCGTCTGTCGACGCCATTTTTGTTTCTCTGATAACATCGTCTAACAAACCACTTAAAGGATGTTGTTACGGTAATCACTAAAAGAAACAGCGTTAAACGAGGAAAGTTTTTGTATACAATAATTTGTCCCGTGTGAAGCTGGGGCGGATTGCTAATTATATTTAAATTTAAAACGTGAATTTATTTCTAATTCCATTATCGCTGAAACGATTTTTTGATGTTGTGTAAGTACGTAGTGATTCCTCGATTTATTATTTTCCTGTAGCAAAAGTTGGAAATGAAAGTTCCCGGAACATACGTAATTTGGTCACCAGCCGTCGAAATAGCTTAAAAACATCTGTCGAAAAAAAAAAACATAAACATAAAACGCGAAGATATGGAAGAATTTTCAGAATGAAACGTACTTGACAGTTTTCAACGAAAATGATCAATTTGAAATAGTCCTCTTTTTTGAAATTTTATTTTATAGTACTTACTCGTACCTACAAGTCACGCATACATGTAGACAGCCCCTTGAAACCCCTATCAGTGGTGGCGCAAAGTTACAAAAGACTTGAACTTTACACAGCTCCTTTTTAACAGACAATGGTCCTTCAGGCATTGTTACTGTGCTAACTTAAGGGGCTTACTTTAAAGCTTTGGTATCCTATTTCCGCTGTCTTATATATAAATTTATACTAACAGCGAAATGTATTAGTAAAACCTGCCTCATTGGTTTAGTTTTCACAAGCACTACTGCTGCTCATGAATATTAATTATAATTTTTATCCGTGGTGCTAGGCAACTGGGCTTATCTCAGTTGTAAACGACCCTTTGTGCCTATTAGCCTTGTTTGTTCTGTCTCCTGCTTGATATGGAGGGTAGTGGAAATTATGTTTATTTTTTCCTACTCCTCCGTTATGCTTTTCTGATTAATTTCATTGCGGGATTCAAGATATTTAAATTGATTCGCCGGGACTTCTTCGAGCTTCATTGCTTCGGCGATTTCCTTATGGTCACCACAGTTGATTCTGGTTTTCAGTAGTTTGGTTATAGTGTGGTGGAATTGTGCCAAAAAAACACTACTTTTGAAAGTTTTGAACTTTGAAATGTTGTTGGGTTTTTCATATCAAAAACAGCCCGTATTTTGGATTTGTGCTTAGGTAACGGCAAAAGCCTTTGCCTCCATTACTTAAAATATAAACTTAAACGGCTATGTTGTTACATACAAACAGAAACCTTTAATTTCTTACATTATTTTGTATTTTTAAGGTTAAAACGTTTATTTCTTTATTTTAAAATTATTTTGTTTTGATTATTCTATCAACCCGCCGGTTTAATTGTTTAAAAACTTAAGAATACATGTCCACACAACTAATTAATACATGAATGTAAAAACAACTTACAATAGTAATGTTCTCACGACATTAATTCAATATTTAAATTTAATCACAACTCAGTGCCCCAAGATACAGGTTCTACCTAGTTTGGAGATAACCGACCATGCAAACTGAATGTTTTAAAAATGGTTACAGATAAAATGATTATGTTATAGTTTTAAGATTTACTATGTAACAATGAGCAAAGAAACTTATTCTTATTATTCTTATTCTTAAACCCTACCTTTCAGTGAATACAGGCGGCGGCGGTTGTTACGTCAGTTACCTACGTATTTATAAAACACTTGGTTAGGGCTCAAATACAAATTGCATATTATAAGAACCGTTTAAGCTTTCGGGCGTTGGGCAATTAACCCAATAAGCCTAAGAAACTTCGTGCCCAATTTGCGATTCGATCTCGCGGGGCCCTTGAAGGATGTTAGCCTGCCATAGCCCGCTTCGACGTTCTTGAACGAACCTTGGCCTGGCCTTATATATTTTTGAGGACATTCGTATTTTAACGAGGGAATTGTAGATTATACGACTTTAGAAAATATTGTTCTGGACAACGAGACAGATTAAATAAAACAAAATGGCTGGCCTGAAACCGCAATCCAAAACGTATTCATTAATCTGCAGCTAGATCTTTTTAAGATAAAGACTAAGATGTCAGTATCTTAGTCTAGATCAAGATAGATCGGACTTAGAGATCAAAACTGCTAAATAGCATTGACATATTGATGTTGTGGTAAAAAGTGCATCCCCGTTCCCGTGGGAATACAGGGATAAAAAGTAGCCTATGTCACCCGGGGAAAGTGCAGCTTCCCAACGGTGAAAGATTTTTTTAAATCGGTCCAGGAGGTTTAAAGATTATTCGTTACATACAAAAATACAAATCTTCCCTCTCTATAATGTTAGTACAGATCATATATAAAATATATATTATAGTATAGCATATAAGTATAGATATCCAAGAGAACTTTCTAAAATCGAACTGAATCAGGCGTAGAGCTTAAGCTACGAGTTGGAGCATAATTTGAGCTACGCCGTAGCACGTTGTGCTACGGGGCTACGCGAGAGTGGTGACAATTTTTTTTAAATTGCCTTCCAGTGTCATTGATTTACTGGTCGCAGCTTCTTTTTTCCAAATGTACCTACTATTTTGTCCAGTAGAGTTTAATGGAATTAATACCAAACCTGTTTATTATGAAGAAGAAGGTATACGTCATCTAGTCAGTTCGCCATTGAACATTTATGATAATATTCAAATCAAAAATTCTTAATACTTTTAAACAAAATATCATATTTTCAGTTTCTTACAACTTTTGTAGAGTTGTCCCAACAAGTTCGGTCAAACGCTACAACTTTTGAAAGATGAGATTTGACATTTGGCTCGCTTAGTTGTAGGATGTTTGACGACTAATATTGTTGGATTTTCATAGTTTTAAGCTTTTTAAGTGCACCTGTCAATCTCTGTTTTAACTTTCCATCTTTAATTTTAGAAACGTTTAAACTAAATTCTATCAACGTCATATTGATGCTATAAGCAGATAGTGGCAATATTTAAAACCGACTTGTCTACTGATTTATTATATGTATTGATATAAAAAAGTGTGAAGGTAACTCAGTTAGTCTGTTTGTTACTTACGTTTTCAGGAATAGATCCTTTTAATTCCGAGAGATTCCCTTGGGATAATTTAAGAATTTCACGCGGGCGACAGAAGCCAATTTAAAATATAACATTAAATCCAAATAACAAGTTCTTTTGAAGAGCTTCCCTTGATCTGCTTTTTATAAAATTTATTTCCAACTTAAGGAAATTTTCCACATAAGAATAAAAATAAGCACAAGCGTGTTTGTGTTCTTTATTTTAAGCTGAAGCCTTAATTACACGCTATCATATTCAGTGATTTCCTTTGTGAAAGGTTAAATATAATTACAACAAAGAAAGAAAAGCTTATTATTATTATTCATGGTGGATTACCATGTTCCGGTTTTGTTTCAAATTTAAACAAATATTGTTTGTATTGGAAGGTTTTATTCGAGTTTGTATTGATAACTGAAGTTGATTAATTTGGCATCATTTAAGGATTAAGGCCTGTCCTTTAGTAGGAAACTTGTTTCAGTCCATCTCAGTCGCAACAATGAAAAATACTTAATAAATTAATGTCAATAAATAACAAGCTATTATTGACAGTTTCATTGAGTTGAGTAGAGGAAATGATTTGGAAGATGGAAGTTTATTAAGCATAATAATTCATTTAAGAAGTTCGAAACAATTCTCGTAACAGATCTTAGTGCAAACTTCATGACCTCACCTTTTTTTCGTATTCTCAGCAATCACATTTCGTTAATTAAAACAAATGCTGCTGTCCCAGTTTAAACCGAAAACTCAGCAAAGAACACGAAAAAAAAAATCCTTAGCAGGCAGGGTTGTTAATACTGCATTAAAAATTCATTTAAAAGATTGTTAACTATTCTAACGGGTTGTTTCAGGAATCCTGTAACATTCATGGAAACATAACATGGTAAACGATAGCTCGTTCTCTACATAAGAACCTTTTTTCATTAATATTTTTTGAGCTCTTATAAAAAAAAACAAGGTAAACGTGTTCCCAAATTAATTTTTTTTCGTTCATGTCTTTCAATGTGTCAGTCATATGTTGTTTGCATAACCGACCTTTTAGCCCTTTTAACGCTCCTAAAAATATTAATTTGGATGACCCTCGTTTTCTATTTTATTTTTGTTTTTGAGGAGCTCGTGGCTAAATAATAACAGCCGCACTGGTCGATCATCAAGGTTAAGCAACACTTGACAAGGTCGGTCCGTGGATGGGTGACCGTTTCAACATACCGAGTTTCCTCCGTGCCTCGGAAAAGCATGTTAAGCCGTTGGTCCCGGCTGTCATTTGAAGATCTTTGACAGTCGTTATGGGTAGTCAGAAGCTTGAGATCTGACACTAGTCTTGCCAAGGGGAACCATGTTATCCAGTTATTGGGTTGTAGAGGTCAAATAGGCAGTCGCTCCATGTAAAACACTAGTACTCAGCTGAATCCGGTAAGACTAGAAGCCGACCCCAATATAGTTGGGAAAAGGCTAGGCAGATTGATTGTGAGGCCTTTTGTTTCTTTTTTATTTTGATAATCGCCATTCGGTTAACGTCCGTTAACAAAATCTCTAAGAAAAAAATATACAAATCTCGTATCTCAAGGGAACATGTTCCCGGGACAGAAAATATCAATTTTTCTTTTCCAAGATTTTATGATCTTTATATACCCGAATTCATCAGACACGTTTAGTGGTTTAGGCGTAAAAGCGTCACAAGAAAACTCACATTCGCATTTTTTTATTTTTGGAACAATTATTGTTTTCAATCCTCTTCCAAAAACCGTCGATTTTCAAGTTCCATTGCTGCTGAATACCATTTTTATTACAAGACCTGTAAAATATACCAATTTACCCCAGACAGGTTCAGATTGAACACACATACTTTACAAAGGGTTTGTGCGGTTCTCACAAAGGATTATTAAGATTCCCCTAGTCGACGTCACGAACTTTTGTGTGCGAGGTTAAAATGCATGCTATCTCATCCGACAACACGTGCGAAAGAGATAGATGGTGTGATGACCAGTAAGAAGCTAGTTCGCGTACGAATTAGCACTTTTGCTAATTTGTATCGAAATGGATGATGATTTGGGACGAAAACGAGCGCGCGAAATTTTATAAACAGACCTTTGGGAGTCTAGATATCATGAAAAAACGACTAAATTTATATTTTCAAAATAAAATTATTTGCATTGTTGAATTAATAATCTATCCGTGTTGGAGGCCGTTTTGCAATTTTCCTTCTTTTTATAGATGCGTTAAAATTAGTGTTGAAATACGGATCTTTCGACGCTCATAACTTTCAATTTTGTTTTTTTCTTTACTTTTTTTCCATACAGGGCTAGATTATGATGAGACAAATTGATGTCATTTTTATTTTAAACGTCGTCAAACAGTGGAGTAATCGCCAGACAACGTTTGTATGGAAGAATGATCGACTAATGTAACCTTAAGCTTTAAAGAGCTGCCTGTGATCTAGATAATGGGTTGTTCGTGCAACCACTATCTCCCATCAGGGTGGGTAGCGCTTGTGTCAAGTTTATCGGTTGAGTTTCTTTTAAAAACTACCAGGTTGAAGCCGTAATTCTTTTGTGGAGTAGTGATTGATAATCGGCATGCTATCTGTTTGGCGCTTAAGATTATGAAGGGACTTTCTTGCGGGTATAGTTCTAAGTATATGTACCTGAGGTGAACTACCTATTGTCTTTCTTTGTCTATGTCTCTCTTTATTTGTCTATACCTGTGTGTAGAGCTATTCTGGGTGCATCGTCCCCACATATATTGTACGTATGTTAATATTGTAAAACACCAATTTTTTTTTTTTTAAAAGAGTAAGTACGGAGTTTCTTGTGCGTTCTTCTCCATAACAATCTACTTTCCGAATGCACGGTAGAATCAATTTTTTTTTTTTTTTTTTTACTTTTAATTTTTTTTTCTATTACTTTTAATTTTTAGTTTTAATTTATGTGACGTTCAAAAGTGCCGTTTATTGGCCTAATTGAATTTGACTTTGACTTTGACTTTATGCAAACGCAATTCCAAACATTACTATGAAATATATAGCATAACATCGCGCCTCTATTCTCTGAAGGGTTATACATTACATTACATTTTATGTTTTTATATTATCTATTTTACATATTCTTTTAATTTATAAGTTAAGCACACATATTCATTTTATGCGTGATGGATTACGGCCCATTCCCTCTTACAGAGAGGAGGCCTGTGTCCCAGCAGTGGGAGCATTAATAGGCTGATGTGCTGATAGGCTGATGTGATGTGATTCATTTTATGACATTATTTTAAGTATATGTTTTATTTACCTACGTCCGTGTGTCACTAGCGGGGTGCCAACTGAAAATCAGCGCTGGGTGTCTGACGCCCGGCATATGCTGAGTTGGTAGCCCTTTCGGTAAGCGCACGCTCGGCGTTATCACTCTTAAACCTTGTTTGTACTTTTTTTACTATTCTTTTGTTACTTTGTGATGGTTGTTGTTGTGTTGTGTCTATGTCGAATAAATGTTTTCTATTATATTCTATTCTAAAGGGTTTTTCAATTGGCGCGGGTAGAAATTGGCGGCCCGTGTTGGCCATTTTGTTTTGGTGACATCTATCAAATCTTTCGTTTATTATTCAGTTACTTATGCCATGGCAAGTTACACGATTGAACAGCACATTCAAATGATAAAACTTCTGCATGAGCGATTTGAGGGTAAGGTTATCTCTCGCAGGGGTGATATGAATTGGCTACCAAGGTCATGCGATTTGACCCCGCTAGACTTTTTTTTAAGGGATTTCTTGAAGTCGCAGGTCTATGCAAACAAACCACGATCGACCGATGCCCTACAGATGAACACACACACAAGTCATCGCTCAAATTCGGCCGAATCTATGCAGAAGAGTCATTGAAAATTGGGCCACTCGATCTTGAATCATCGAAATCAACTGGATCCACCGTGTTTCTGTAAATAGCCGGGTGGGCATTTGAACGATGTCATATTCCACACTTAATGGCACAAGTGGGTCTTTCAAATAAAAATAGAATATTGCTTATACCTCACACACAGCTTGTTTTATTTCATTTCAACATCTACCCGCCCTTATTGAAAAACCATATTGCTATCAACCGAACACGAGTCTAGATTGAAACACTTAGAACCACTTGCACGAAAAACTTAACTCAGAGTTAGTTGCTCACTAACACGTGGTTAAATTGACAGTGGTCATACAATATTGTCAAAATAACCTCGTGTGAGCAACAACACTGAGTTATGTTATTCGTGTATGTTCGCTTTAGTAGAAAACCCCGAAAACACTGCTTACGGGCGATTTTGACCCAGTACGGTACCCCTAAACCAGTTGTCACGAGCACAGGATTAATTCAATTAACTCAAAACTATTTTCTTCAAACAATTATTCTATTAAGAATTCCCTTAGGGTGATCACCCTCAGGATAATTTGCACAATGACTCAATTACAAGCAGCTTAATTAAACGTCATTCCATCACTGTTAACTTCAAACGTTTTACTGAAATACGATAATATTATTAGTAACTAGCGTTTTCCCGTGGCTTTGCTCCCATGGCTTATCCCAAAAGGCACTATGCATATTTTCAGGATAAAAGGTAGCCTATGAACTGTGTTTAGGGTTCCGTACCCAAAGGGTGAAAACAGGACCCTATTACTGAGACTCCGCGGTCCGTCTGTCTGTCTGTCTGTCTGTCTGTCTGTCACCAGGCTGTATCTCATGAACCGTGATATCTAGACAGTTGAAATTTTCACAGATGATGTATTTCTGGTGCTGCTATAACAACAAATACTGAGTGGTAGTAATTCGTTTGTTGTATGGGAGCCCCCATACAACAAACGTATTTTTTTGTCGTTTTTTGCAAAAATGGTACGGAACCCTTCGTGCGCGAGTCAGACTCGCACTTGGCCGGTTTTATCAGTGGTGCTAGGCAACTGGGCTTATCCTAGTTGTAAATGACCCTTTGTAGCTATTGGCCTTATTTGTTTTGTCTCCCGCTTGATATGGAGGGAAGTGGAAATTTGTATTTTCCTACTCCTCCGGTATTCTTTTCTGAAAATTTCATGGCGGGATCCAAAACAGTTAAATTCATTCTCCGGGACTTCATTGCCTCGGCGCTTTTCTGGTGGTCGCCGCTGTTGATTCTGGCTTTCAGGAGTTGCAGTGGTTTGGGAATAGTGCAGCGGGATTGATGCAAGATGCAACTTTACCTCTTTATAATATTACTTTAGTATTCAACACCGTTGTCTTTAATGTCTATACATATATATGTATTGCTGATTTCTCCATGTTTTCGAAGGCTGACAATAAAAGAGTTTCATATGCGTATTTGCTATCTTACGGCTAAAGGGATCGCCGAAGAAGCCCACTTTATCCTATAAGGATCACACATCAACCCTCGGAGATCTTGAGTATCTTATGTACATATTACGACAAATGTTCAAGATTTATTTTGCTTTGTAATGGAGTTACATGTATTAGAATATTATGATGCATATTCCTAGTCTTGTTTTTTCATACATTTAAACTACTGGGTGGGTAGCTTTTAAGTACACAACAGACTAAAATAATAGCCCATTCTTCCTAATTGCGTTTAGGTCCTGCAGTCTGTACTGCATCAAACCTAGTGCATAATTATCCTCTATCTTAAGCCTAAATAAAGCAGCCATGTGTATCAAACTACTAATTCCAGTTACTGTAGAGCTTATAAACACTTTATTTGGCAATTTAAACTAGAGAACTTGGCATGAAGCGGCAATCCGACGTGCCATGCTCATAGACAACTTTTATTTTTTTATTACAAATATACAGTTTGCCTATGGCCGTTAAATTCTACGCTAACACAATTTCCTCTGCACCACGATTCGGGTTATCTGGCCAGATTATTGATTTAAAAGTAGACCCTCTGGCAAAACGTACCTATGTTATTAATTTATTTCAATATGTCCCATGTTTTTAGCAAAAAGAAAATTTACTTCTCTAGCACTCAAGTTGAAATCTAGGGCGCAGGCCACACAGAAATGGCGTCGGGCGCGGACATGGCTCCGGCGGCTTCCTATTCCATTCTAATTTTAAACAAAATGCATGGAAATAAAGCGCAATTTAGGACACACGATATGTCGTTGATCGGATGTGGTTATGACGCGACATTTTGGCGCCCACGCCTGATCAAATTGCGCTTTATTTCCATGCATTTAGTTTGAAATTAGAATGGAATAGGAATCTGCCCGTACCATGTCCTTGCCCGACGCTATTTCTATGTGGCCTACGCCTAGGATAAGTACAATCTACAACTGTTCTAAATTGCCTCCTAAGCAAACATCAGAATCTACTTTATTAATATATATCAACAGAAATAATATTTGTTTCAAGACAGTCTTGTTAAATCAATGTTTATTTAGTTTAACAATTACTGGGCTGGTAAACATTTGGCGAATATAAATAGGGATTGCTGAGATAAGTGCGAACGTGGAGTAATTGTCTACAGCCAAGCGGCGGATCTATGAATATTATAATAATACAAAGTTAAATCTGCCTGTACGTACGCCACGTGATTAATGATTTACTTACAGACTTAAAATGTTCTACATAATATATGTTTACTGCGGTTTCACCTGCGTAAATAGAGTGCCAAGTGAATACAAACTTTACCCTCCTAGGATCTCAAACTATCTCCATGCCAAATTTCATTAAAATCGGCCCAGCCGTTTCGGAGTCTTTAAGGAACATACATACATACTTTCACTTTTATATATGTTTATTGACTAGCTTCTACCCGCGGCTTCGTCCGCGTAAAAAGTGTTTTATCATCCCAAGTGAATACAAACTATCCTACCTATCTCCTTCCTAGGGTCTCAAACTATCTCCATGCCAAGTTTCATTAAAATTGGCCCAGCCGTTTCGGAGTCTATAAGGAACATACATACATACTTACTATTTCATACTTATAATAAGATAGATTAATAAGGTCAATATATTTTGAATATATTTTATGTATGTTTATGTAAAAGCATCGTCATGCTTTCAACCCTGAAACGTCCACTGCGATTATTATTATGATGACCCACAGAACTAACAAAATTTAATATGAAACATAATAATTATACATACGCTGTGACAGTAATAAAATGTTTAGTGGCGCTCAGTATTATGTAGGTTAAATGCAAACATTAAATTGTTAGGTACGCAAATTTTACTACTATTACTATAATTGTAATTTTGTATGAAGGTAAGTACTTACGCATCAATTCTGAATTCAACTTCAAATTAAATAGCTTTTTTCTCAAAACCTTAATCCAATTTATGGAATCAGATACCAATATCTCTTCCTAAGAACGTTTAAAATGAATGACGTTCTAAAATCTTAATTGATGAAACATTTAGTAACAAACAATATAATTATCATTTTTTTATACTATCTGTCTTCGTATTCTTCTCAGCAAACCCTTTCATTTGATACCCATATCATGGCAGTGCACAAAAAATAACTAGACCGCCATCTTGGGCCGTCCGCCATATTAGATTAAAAACGACGTCACTTAGCTAACCATGCATTGTCATCCAAACTAAACTGTGTATGCAAAATTTAATCTTTATCGGTGAAGGATAACTGCTATAAAATTCATTTGCAAGATTTGACACACATACATACATTGCAAGTTACATACATAAACTTGGGCATTTTTGGCATGGCCTACTACGTTCCTTTCCTACTCCTGATGCTCCATTTGGTATAACGGGGTATATGAAACATCTGTAACTAAATACGAATCACGTCATCTTCACGTTCTATATCTATATGCATACTATTTTTATTCTACGACCCTTCGTACGTTGTACCCGTGCCCTACGAGCTTCTAACCGCCATCACCTAAATAGACGATGTCTCCCAAAGCGCTTGTGTAACAGTCACGCGCAATTTAGCGTGTAAAGTAGATATATTGCACCTTAGTACAAAGCGGTTTAAAGTTCAAACTTTAAACCGTGAAGCTGGCATGATAATAAAACAGTACTGGCCAGTGTATAGTGTTACTCTGGTCCGTAAACTGCTAATTAAAGAAAGTACAGGTGGACATAAACTCAGCTTTTTCTCTATAGGGGAAGGCCGAAACTACAGAACAAACTACAACTTTGACGATCTTTATACCTACTCATTTTGCTTCGTTTACATTTATGCATCTGGCAAGCGTTTTGAAAATACTTTCGTTGTGCGTACAGCTATTGAGTGGAATTCCTTGCCAGCGTCTTTGTTTCCTGATAGCTATCAACCTAGGGGTCTTCAAGTCAGGAGTGAATAGGTTGCTTCTAGGCAAGCGTGCTTCATCACCTTCGACCATATCATCACTTAACATCAGGCGGGATAGTGGTCAAACGCGAGCCTACAAAAATAAAAAAATTAAACTGGTCATATAAGCAAAGAAGTTATAATAAAGATAATATATCTTAGTTGACGTTCCAATGAGTTCCAGTTTCCACGATACCGTTTCACATATTTTTCCCAGCGTTAGGTAGAAATTCCTGATATTAACATGCATACAACATTATTTTACGATATTGCGCATTATCTGAAACGTCGCGCACAAAAAATTATTGAAACTACAGTAATTTGAGAAAGGACAGCTAGTAAAAAAACCCTACAATTTTACATATGTGTGAACTAACGACCTTTGTAACTACTACAGTACAAGCTCGGAAATAAATCGTACAAACAGGTTCGCGTGAGCTTACCTACACCTATAAATCCAGCGATAAGTTGAACTAGAAATAGTGCAAAAACAAGCAAGTATTGTACGATTACAACTATTTTTTACAGATTTACTGTTAAGTCGTACACGAAGTGGTATACCACTATGTTTTCAATCATGCATAAAGCTACCTACTGCATTCACGAATATGTTAAAAATATTGTGATACATTTTTTTTTTGTAGATTTCTAGTAAGGGTTCCCTGTCCAGCAGTAAAGGAGTTAATAGCTTGCTGCGCTGCTAAGTAGATAATCAAGTTGTCGTGATCCCTGATTTTCAATAAACAATGCACTATCAACCACTCAGCTAAGCATTATTTTTCTGATTGCATAGACCCTTTTATCGTGTCACCATCAACATAACTAGTCAATCAATCAATCTGCCTAGCCTTTTCCCAACTATATTGGGGTCGGCTTCAAGTCTTACCGGATTTAGCTGAGTACCAGTGTTTTACAAGAAGCGACTGCCTATATCTAACCTCTACAACCCAATAACTGGGTAACACGGTACTTGGCAAGACTGGTGTCAGATTTCAAGCTTCTGACTACCCGTAACGACTGTCAAAGATCTTCAAATGACAACCGGGACCAACGGCTTAACGTGCTTTCCGAGGCACGGAGGACACTCGGTATGTTGAAGTAGTCACGCATCCATGGACCGACCTCGTCAAGCGTTGCTTAACCTGGATGATCGACCAGTGCGGCTGTTATTATTTAGCCACGAGCTCCTCAACATAACTAGTCAAACCTAGTAATTACCTATTGACAAATCCATGGACATATTCGAAAAAATAACCAACATGTTGCATTATCCGGACGTAGATCTAACGTTCGTGCTAGATAACGTGTTAGGGTGTACTAACCCGACGGCTCCCAACCGCCTGCGGCTACAGCTAGCACTGAATAGCTCCTGCAGAGTTACAACTACCCACAGCCCGCTACAACTACTAAGGATATCCGGACCAGTATCAGTAGGAAATAACGCCTCCTTTTCGCAACAGTAAAACCATCTGGTTATTTTAAATAAAACATCCCGTCCCGTAATATTAATATGGACGAATGGGATAGAGTAGTATTTACATAAGTGTGTATACTAATAACATTGAAAATACTCTGGTTACTCAATATGCATGCGAATAGTTATGATCATGGTATTAATAGTAACAGAGTTACATACTGTATTTGACGTTCATATGCTGTAAACTGGTTGGCTAATCATTTATTAAACTGGTATGATTGGATAAACTAGGCTAAGTAGCGTGTAGCTTAACGCCTCCATCTAATCGGAATAGATTAATTTGGGTGACATTTACATTGGGTGAACACTTGTTATTGTTTAGGGCGCCTTCGCTTATTGCGTTGGTTGACGTCGCTTTGACGTGGCGTAGACACTACGTTAGTCTGGCGTAGAAGGGACTAAATCTAATGTTGCGTAAATGACCCGACAGTAATTAGAATTCCTTGTTCGACGACAGTATTTGCTAGATGCAACGACTGTCTAAGGTAAATGTCGAAATAATATTAAGATCAACGCTCAAACTTCCGTCTCGTCGCAAGATTGTTTGAAATAGATATAATGAGATAATACATCTGAAACGATCGTGCTTGTGGATCAAAGACAAGTAAAATTTCAAAATTTGAAAAACCCTCGACGCATTTTATTTCATGCTACATAATTTATGTAGTAGATACGCTTCGATCGGCAATCTATTGAACACAAAATTATGACACGATAGCTTGCGAAAACACCCCGATTCCAACAGTAAAACGCTCATAAATTTTGAACTGCCGAACCGATTTTATTCAAACATAGCTAAGAACACTCTCTACAAAATCACCTTTCAAACAAAAAACTAAATCAAAATCGGTTCATCCGTTTAGGAGCTATGATGCCACAGACAGACACACAGAGACACAGCAACACACGTCAAACTTTTAACACCCCTCCTTTTCCGTCGGGGGTTAAAAATTGTTCCAGTAACGCAAACGTAATCGCTTATATAGCAAGCACAAAGTCCACAATTCCCCCGCGAGCCATTACCCCCACATGTTTGTTACTACAACTTTACAGCCCAAACAAACAATACTTTTTCCTCTACACAACACATGTCCACACGACCGCTTGACCCCACAATTACCAATAATAAACAAATACACGATAACATTGCAACCTCAGTTAACATAAAACCATTTAAATTACTGTTCGAAACATTCACGTATTGCAGTAAAAGTTAATGAAGCCAACAGTACTAAAGTTGTTATCATAACAACGCTTACAACAGTTTTAATTGTACATGAAAATTGGTGTAAGTATTACAGTGTAATAATCCTTGTTGAAATGAAAATTAACAGATAAAGGTAAACTATACGCGCGTCTGTCTCTAAAAACTTGGACATTTTTCATAAGCTATTATATTATTTTAAATAGAAAGAAAGGAACAAAACTAGGTAAGACATATAAGGTTACTCGGCTCTCAAACTCTGAAATACGTCAACAGAAATTATAATCAAACTGAAACTGTAATTAAATGCTATTGTGTTTGATTTGGTTTTGCCCGGCAAAGCAAAAGCTGAGTTTCAATGGTTTCAAAAAGTCTTTGACTTTAGAGAAGTTTCCATTCAGGATAATCTATTACTTAATTAAATATGTAATGATTTATGGAAGGAAAAAGGAGAAAGGAGTGTGTAAGGGTCGTAGCAGATGGCGTTCTGTACTTTCTGCCTACTCTCATGGGAAAAAGGCGTTAGTTTATGTAGGTGTTATGTGTATGAAATGATTAATTACCCACTTACCTTAAGAAGGGCGCCTTTTTGAATAAAAACTGCTCAATTACATCAGATTGAGCATAACTAGAAAAATCTGCTCAAAGTTACACAAAATCACCTGTCTGTCATCTGTGACGGCTTATGGAAATATTTGTACATTTAACTATGTAATCACGTTCTCGAAAACAGGTCTAACAATTTCGATGAAATTTGCAATTCAGGCGTTTCCGGAGAAGTTGAAGTTCATAGGTCAATGGGAAGTTAAAAAATTATTCGGAACAAAATTTTGTAAAAAAAGCTGACTTTGGTAGCGTCTAATAAAATTGTTTTAAAAAAAAATACAGTATTTATCTACTCAACGAGCTCTAAACCGATACCCCACTCGATAAGGTAGGTCAAAATTATTTTCCGCGCTCCCCTTTAGCTGTATGGGAGCCCCCCTTAACACCTTAACTGCCGTCCAATAGACACAATAGAAAATCAATTGCTTGACGGTCACCGCGTGACCGTCGCGGCAGCTAGATTGTTAAAAACATTTGACAATTAGTATAGCTTTGGGTTAACAAGAACACACAAAAATTTGAAGACTGTAGCTCCAACCGTTCGGCTGTAAAACCTGTGTGACAGACAGACGGACACGTGAGTGTCAGCAATAGGGCTCCGTTGGACCTTTCGGGTAGGGTACCCTAAAAAGCATATCGAAAGCCTGGAGTGTGAAGCTATTATGATAATAAATTAAAGAGTGCTCCAAAAGAACAAAGAAAACGCCTTCCAAAAGTAACCATTTTGCGTTGTAAGGTTGTATTTTTAAATAAGTCGGATCATAACCGTTTGACGTTTGTTTGTTTACCTGGGAAAATTCGTTTTCTCGAAAAAAAATGTTTTGTCTGTTTTCACCCGAGCTGAGCTCTGTCGCCCAGGTACTTTATGAATATTTAAAAAAGTTTTTTAAGAATAAAATAGTTTGATTCATTAAAATTGAATTACCATCATCATCATTATTTCAGCCGAAAGACGTCCACTGCTGGACATAGGCCTCCCCCAAGCGTCGCCACACTCGGTCGGTCCTGTGCGTTTCGCATTACCAAACAAATACAACAACGCGAAAAAGGCAGAGACTGTGGAACAGTATTTTTTAATACTTTCAAAGAGTCGAAACAAAATAATAAAGAGCACGACAATATTGCAATACTGCCTTTCAGTTTGAGTCGCTTAATTTTGTTTATTGCTTTCACTAGCTGAATATTTTCGTTGCAATTTGAAACAGTTTTCAGTAAATCTTTTTGAAAAATTTCAACTATAAGTCATGCATTTTTCATGTTTCATTTCAGCGTATGTATCCGACGCCCGTCGGTAGCCCTCTACCGGCGGGCGTCGGAACGAACGGATTAAATATAGTTCTGATGAAAAATTTATGACCCTTTATAAATTTTTCATCAGAACTATATTTAATCCGTTCTTTATAAAACGAGTTAATAATATAGAACCGGTATTATTTTGCCTTCTGGCATAAACTTTTTTATTAAAGGAAAACAAATGAAAAAAAAACTAGTTCACAAAATAGTATCTGAGTACTTACCAATTATCTGAAAATGTCTCATTATGCATACAGAAATGTTAAAAGAACATGATAACAGCTTTTTACAATGAAACGAAAGCTCGTTAACAATTTCTTTAGCGGATATGTTAAAAACTTTTTGATTAGTCAAAGGAAATTACACAAAGAATCGTTTTAATCTATCTTTAACGAACGCTAATAGTAAATACCTGGTTGATCTCATTTTTACTGTCCTTTGTTTTTTTTAAATAACAGTAGTTACATGTATAATAGGATAATAATTATCATTAAAGTAAGGATTTTTAATTAAAAGCTGGACGTTCGCTTTCCAAATAACAGACATTATATTTACATTTGATTTTTTTTTGTGAAAAGCGTTATAAAACTTTGTTATTTTATCCTAAGCACACAATTTCACCGGTATGTACTTGAAAATCAATGGAAATATTTTACTTTTTACAAGCCTTTTATAAACATGAACGTATTCCGGTCAAATCTTGCAACTGAATTTTAAAGCAGTTATGCTCAACTGATTAAGATGCAATTTTGCATACACTTTTGGTTTGGAAGACAATGCATGGTAAGGTAAAAAGCTTGTTTAAAAAAAGTGTTTTGTTATTGGAAAAAAGTAATCTAAATTAGTTAAGTCCAATGGAAAAACTATGACTAGCGCCACCTTGCTTGTTTAGCGTGACCTACTAGGACTTTAGGTCCCTCTACGTTATATCCTAGTCTGAATATAAGGTTCCCCTTGCCTTACTTTTGCAACAGTGGATAGAACGCCATCTGTGTGCGTAACGGGGAATTGTCGCCCGCAAACCGAGCGATTGGCTGCGCTTTCCCCGAGTCTGAAAATTTTCCGACGGAGCGTGGCAAGCGTCCAAGTTCTCGTCACTGCTCCTAGATGGCGCTGTTACAGCTACTATAGTTTGGCATATATCCGCTAGAAATAACCCCAAGGAGAATATTAAAAGTAATAATCCGGCTGCTATGTTGACCATAATTACGACAAAAGTTAATATAACTCTTAAGGACAAATCTCAACTAAAAATGGCTGGCTCTTTTTCAAGGCCTACCTTTACGTAGGAAATTGGGCAATAGGGTAGATTATGAGCACCACAGTTACGTCAAAGCTTACCTCGCTGACTTGAGCTTATAACACAAGGGAATTAAGGGCCTTAAGGTCACGCATAATCTTAATGGCAATTTGCTCAATATTCCTTCTCATTTGCACACACGCGACTATTAAAGCTTGTGTAGAATATCTACCAATCTATATTTTATAATTTAACTAATTTGTATTTTGAGCGAATGTAAACGCAGGTTTTTCTTATAATCTAGAAATTCATGTCAAACCCAGTTATTAGCCGTAAACCCTTTTGGGTCAATTAATGTAACTACATTACCAATATCTAGTCCACGTATACTGACTCCATGCCTTCTGAATGATATTCTTCTAGGTAAGCTCGATATCAGCCTGCGATACATCTTCATCAACGATTTTAAACTCTATATGTGTGAGTTAAGTCTCTTTTTTGAAAGTTAGCTCGTTGGTTTGCATTTTACTGACTTTGGCTGGAGAGTGTGGGTCGTCGGCCGCTGCGCCCCGCCTCCATCTCTGACGTCACACTTGTGTCGTCAGAACCCACCTGCTTCCACCCCCCGCACCCTCTCCCCCCGGCCGGGGAATATCCGGGGACCTGGCCCCTACAGCAAAATGATTTAATCAGGATTTTGAAGTAACGAAATATAAAATTTGATTTTTAATGTGTACTTACGTGGGATTTCAATTTATGCGTTGCTGCGTTCGTTATTAAAGTGTATGTAGGCTTTTACTGTCGCTACCTTTCAGTTAAGAGATATTGTAGATACGATATTTTTATCTGGCTGCTTATAAATTCCTATTGGAGTAAGGAAAGTTAAGTAGCTTATGTATTCCTTCACAACACTAACATGACAATTGATCAACGTCACTCATGCCCGTCGTATTCACACAAAGCTGGAACGTTCGTTGAAAATTCACAAAGAGCGGAGAGATTTGGAGCCCCACCCTCGAAAACTGCAAACGCGCTCTCGAAAATGCTATCAGAAGTTACAATGTCGAACACACCTCTATTCTACGAGTATTATATTTAACATAAGTCGCAAACTTTAAACTTGTATAGAAGTTCAAAATGGAGTTTACGTTAGATTAACATAAGAATAGCAGTCTTGCTTGCTTGGGTTAGGGATAGGCGGAAAAGCAAACAAAAGATTTAGTCAGGATCTCGCTTCTTTTACGTTTTATTTGTTAGGAACTTAATTGGCTAGAAAATGGTTTAACAACAATCTTATTTTTACTTTTTCTCCACTCCATTTCTGTAAACGCAATAAAATATCCATACTTTAATATTATAAATACGAAAGTTACTCTGTCTGTTTGTAACCTTTTCATGCTTAAACCGCTGAACCGATTTAGATGAAATTTAGTTTGCAGATATTTTGAAACCCTGGGCAGGACATACAATAGTTTTCATCCCGGTAATCTTCCTTAAGGAGGTTAAATGGGGTGGTATTTGTATTAGGAAAAAATAATTTCTGAATTAAGGCAGCACACACACCTAGAATAAATAATATTGCGCGATATAAAAAAGTAGGCTATTCGAATTACTATTTCGAATAGCCTAGACGAAGTCGCGGGTAACAGCTAGTAGTTTTATAATTGTGTCTGGAAACTAATTTATCATTACCTAGGTATAGCGAGGGTGTATATATATAGTTAACGGGAATGATTCCAGTCATCATCATTATCATCATATTAGCCGAAAGACGTCCACTGCTGGACATAGGCCGCCCCAAGCATCGTCACATTGATTGGTCCCGTGCGTCTCGCATCCAGCAGATCCTCGGAATCTTCACCAGGTCATCGGTCCACCTAGTTTGCGGTCGCCACTCCAGAAACTTTCTGCCTCATCGGCCATCGGCTCTCATTAAGGCTTTTTAAGAGCGCCACGCCAGTGTGGTGGTGCGATGAGGGCGGGACAGAGCAATGGTACCCGCACTTTGTGTTTCGTTGATTTTGTCTAGATACCTACTTTCATTTTAGTCGCAACATATTTACGTAGTGGTTTATATTATCTTTCTATACTTATTTGTTATATATTTTTGTATTATATTAGACGCAACAAGCTTTGGTTTCCGTACGTCACGTCCTAGGCGACCACTGAAAATCAGCGCTGTGCTGTGGGTCTCCCACGGCACAGCATTATGCTGAGTGGAAGCCTTCTTGTCACAGTCACGACATGCATCTGCTGCATGCTGCATGCTGCTTGTACTTACCTACTCATCATCCTTGTACTGTACTCAAAATTGGTATTTTATTTTAACTTCCTTTACTAACATAATTTAAGTACTTACTAATACTACCAATTGGTTTAATTTAAGGAAAAATCAAAAAAAAATATGTCGTTTTTGTGGCGAATAAACACTTTTTCTTTCTTCTTTCTTTTCTTTCTTTCTTCTTTCTTCCATCCGTTCTGCGAGCAATGTGCCCTGCCCACTGCCACTTCAGTTTGGCAATTCTTCGGGCTATGTCGGTAACCCTGGTTCTCTTGCGGATCTCTACATTTCTGATTCGATCACGCAAGGAAACTCCGAGCATGGCCCTCTCCATTGCCCTTTAGATCACTGTAAGCTTTCTGATGAGGTCCATTGTTAGCAACCACGTCTCAGATTATTCCAGTGCTCATTAATTATTATCCTGATGTGACAATGCCCTTACAATCTGACATACCTACTCAGGTAGAAAGTGGTGGCTCCCCTTGCTTCTGTAACTGATACCCAATTATAATAATTAATCAATGATAAATGTACTTGGTTGTTAATTAACTGATTACATGATGCTAATTGAGATAGACTACCTATATCTTAACCGCAGATATGGCCACAATTAATATCAAACGCGGATATGATACCTATTATATCTAATTACTAGCAGACGCCTCGCGGTTTCACCTGCGTTGTTCCCGTTCCCGTGGGAATACAGGGATAAAAAAGTAGCCTATGTCACCTGGGGATAACGTAGCTTCCCAACGGAGAAAGAATTTTTGAAATCGGTCCAGTAGTTTTTATGTTTATTCGTTACATAGAAAAATACAAATCTTTCCTCTTTATAATCTTATATATAAAATTCTCGTGTCATATTGTTAGTTACCATACTCCTCCGAAACGGCTTGACCGATTTTTATGAAATTTTATATGCATTTTCAGTAGGCCTGAGAATCAGCTACTATCTATTTTTTAATAGGTAGGGTAGGGTAGGTAGATAGGGTAGGGTTGGTAGGGTAGGGTAAGTAGGGTAGATGAATGTTATGGTGTTTTTATGGCAAAACAAAGTTTGCCGGGTCAGCTAGTATTAATATGGAAGTATAGAAATTTCCTTAATAAGATAATTTTAAAGTGTCATCTTCATACTTCTAATAAAATTGAGGTAATCGAAATTGCTAATGAAGCCAATATCCATAAAATTATTATTAAGCTACGCTTCTCCACCCTTGGCGACTAAAAAAATATCTGACCTCATTTTGAAATCACCTCAACATGGTGCATTTATCCCAACACATAATTAGATCTGGCATTATACCTATATATTATGTTGTATAAAAATATGAACTATGTTTACACACCTTATTTTCATATGGCCACAGTGAGAATAAGAATAAAAAGAAAAAAACCGGCAAAGTGCGAGTCAGACTCGCGCACGATGGGTTCCGTACCACTATCGTAAAACACGGCGAAAAAATCACGTTTGTTGTATGGGAGCCCCACTTAAATATTTATTTTATTCTGTTTTTAGTATTTGTTGTTATAGTGACAACAGGAACACATCATCTGTGAAAATTTCAACTGTCTAGCTATCACGGTTCATGAGATACAGCCTGGTGACAGACAGACAGACAGACAGACAGACAGACAGACAGACAGACAGACGGACCGCGGAGTCTCAGTAAGTTCCGTACCCAAAGGGTAAAAACGGGACCCTACCCGTTTTTACCCTTTGGGTACGGAACCCTAAAAAGAAAAGAAAGAAAACATATTTATTTGACACAAGCTAGAGCATAACAGCCAACATAAAAATAAAAACTTAGACTAAACAACTATAACATAAAAAAAAGAAAATAATATATTTGTAACATTGTGTGTAGGCTGCGCCAAATAGGACTAGTTCAGCAAAATGTCGGACAACTAGTGCCCGACGCTGTAAAGTTGTTCATTCATTGTTACAATTACTATTAAGGCGCCGATTCCCTTGAGTAGCTGATTTTAAAATGAGAATCACGTCTAAACGGCTAGTCGTAATTTATTGGAAAAAATATATGTTATATTAGACCATTTTCTTAATAATTTCATCTGAGCAAATTTTGAGTTTTATTCGTATAACATAGTGTAATTAATTTGTAGTTATGTCTAAAACGGCCAAAAACACGACAATCACAACAAAACCGCTGGGCGTATTTTAATGAAATCGACACCATATCAAAGACAATTTAATTATATACATTTTGATCTGAAGCTTTTTTTTTTTAAAGTCATAGAATAATAAGAAAAGTACAAAAAACTACTAAATTTCGGGTCGCGCGGGTGAGAAACGAGGGCGCGTTTTGTTCCCTTAAGGTCGTTGGCGTTAGTCGTCGTCTTAAAAAAATAACTTTGAATATTTTGGAAACCAGTTATTTTTGGACGGTCGTCACCAAACTAAATATACCTGAGTTGATTGAGGACTTGATGATTACATTAATAACCATGAATTCACAAAGTAAGGCGCATATTGATTCGGTTAATACGGGTACAATGTATGTTCTTGTTAACAAAGGAACACAGTAAGTTGAAGGATAAGAGTGCACCCTTGAAGAACAAACACGGTTCTTTGGAGATGATCTTTAGAGAGGTCATAGCAGACGTGCGTGTACGACTAGGTGTGTGAAAGTAAATGAAGCACATGGAGCATGTAAGGATCGTAGAAGGTGTCATTCTGTAGATTCTGTCTTTCCCCATTGGAAAGGAGTGAATTTATGTATGCATGTATGTAAAAGTACACTCTAAAGTTATCTCTTTTCTTAAGAAAATTAAGAAAAATGTTAACAAACTGCACGTGTGCTTTTTAGGGTTCAACAAGGAACCCTTATAGTTTCGCCTTATCCTTCTATCCGTCCGTCCATCCGCAGCTTAGCTCAAATACTCTTAAGAAAGCTAAAATTTGGCATGGATACACATATTAATCACGCCGACAAAGTGGTAGAATAAAAACATAAAATAAAACAATTTTTCCTGTACACGTAAAGTGCTCAAAAACTTATAAAAAAATATACTCGGAGACGAAAAATTTTTGTATATTGATGTATGTACAACAGTTTTCGAACGGCAAAGTAAATTTTGTCTTTTCGTTAGAGCAATGTTCGGTGCTTTTAACCGACTTACAAAAAAAGGAGGAGGTTCTATGTTCGAATTTATGTTTTTTTTTTTTTGTGTATGTTCACCGACATCTCTGTCAATTGTGGACCGATTTTGAAAATTCTTTTTTTGGTTGAAAGAGTATGTTCCGAAATTGATCCCATTATAATTTGGTGAAGGTCTGATGAAGAACTTCCGAGATACACAACAGAACTCTTCAATAAATAACGGCAAAACTCTCGGGATTGCTGCAATCGCATGTCTGTTTGTTGTTTATACCATTTCATAACATAACATCACGCCAGTACGTTCTAAAGGGGTACACAGATCTCTCATTTCACCGGTTATGTTCAAGTTTCATATTATTCGGTTAATCTATTCTGGAGTTATAGGGACCTTAATAAACAACTTGCTATTAGGTAGGTAAAACTAAAAAGGGAAAAATAAAAATAAAAATTTGCACTAAACTACTACCGACTTCCAAATGAAAAACTACAAAGTGAAAAATAACTTAACTTTTGGAAGTCGGTGTCTTTCGTAGGTACCATTTTTTTTGCGATATGGACACCGACTTCCAAAACTTAAGTTATTTTTCACTTTGTAGTTTTTCATTTGGAAGTAGTAATTTCAGTTGGTTTGTAAGTCGGTAGTATTTTTTTGCAAAAAAGTTTTTTATTATTTATGAACGTTAGTAATGTTACCTATTTATTTTGTTGAATGTACCTGTTTATACGGAACCTTCTGCGCGCGAATCAGACTCGCACTTGGCTGTTTTTTTATTCTAGTTCCCATTTTCTCTCATCTAAACATCGCGTCTCGTTCAACGTAAGAAAGAGCTCTGCATTTTTCAAGTGCTCTTGAAGGAAAGTAGTCTGAAAAATGTTAAACTGTCTTGGAACCTGAAACAAAATTAATCCGATGAGTGAGGGCGGTGGTGTAGTACCGCAAGTAAAAGAGAGATGGAAATATTAAATGAGGCAGCTTCAATACAGGGAGGAATATGAAAAGAACTGGCTTGTAATGCCCTTTTGTTTATTACACTTTTCAGCCATAGCTACAATAACTTTTTTACCATAATTATGATTAAATTAAACACTACTTTGTAGATCCTTGAATAAATATTTTTTTTTGAGAATTTGAATTGGCTTATCAATATTAAAACTAACCATATGGTTATCTTTTTTATATTAGACTAAAAATAATTAAAATTAAAAAGTCTGCTAAAAGTAAATTTTAAAGGTAATTGCATCGTTATCTCCGGTGTTAATGAGTAGCCATAATCATTTACTGCTACTTATTTTTGCAGAAATTTTTCTTTTTATGTTTTGACTTTGTGATTTGATACACGTATACGTTCCCTACACCCAGTTACTAAATTGATGATTTGAACTTTTAAATTATATAAATTATTCTTAAATGCTAAAGTTTAACGACTTTTCATGCCAAAGTAGAATTTGTCAATTTCAAATTCTCAATACAGGAACTGGACGAATTTTCGAGTGAGTGAACTTTAAGCCATTCAAAAAAGTCTATCTATCGCTAACAAATAAATAAATAAAAACATATGAAATAATGCCGAATTAATACATTGAGTCACCTGAATCATTGTTGTGCCAGTGACATGAGAAAGCAGAATACATTCAGTTGCGTTTGAAGATTCGGCTGTAACTACTAAGATATAACCAACGTATAAATTGTACCTACCTATCACCCATATATGCCTCTAAATGGTCGTGTCACTAACAAATAATTGGCCACACTCAGTAGCGTTGTTGTCAACAACCGAGCGAAGCATAGAGAAACAGAAACTAGAGCCAACACAGTGAATCCACCCTGTAATTGAAATATTCACAGCACCCAAACTGACGCAGGTACAATGGTATATTACAAAGGGTAACATTCTTGTGTCTATTCAATAGATGTTAAGGCTGCTGTAGACAGGTGCGACATGACAGTGCGACATGCGTCTTTAGAGATTTTAGAAACAGGGTGTAAACTCCCTAGAGGCAAGATCCTCCGACCATGTGGGGAGTGACCATGGATGTTCTATCTGAGATGCAACTGCCCGAGGCTTTTCATCGAGCTGTTGCATATGTTCAAATCGCGCGAAGAACTTTGTTTGCACGATGTAGGATTTTTGTGACGATAGGTCTTTTTGTAGTTCGTATGTAGCGGTATAGATGCCGCTACATGACAACCATTTTGTATAGATATTACTATTATATTTAAAGGATTGTTATCCTACAACGGCTCACCTTCCATCTTGACGATCCAAGGGCCTGTCACGTATACCCTATTGGGGGTCTTATAATTGCGTTTACTAACGGATTTCGTGGGGTCGAAATTTGAGCTTATTAATCGACTTATGTTTTTGCCCTCAAAACGTTAAGAAGAAGATTCACAGAACAATTTCTATGAAAAATGATTCCAAATTATCAAGTCAGTATTGTCTGGGGGAGCCTTTACGCTGTGCTGTGTGTAGATAGATATAAAGTATGCTTGGCGAACTCTATTGTTTTATGTAAACTAAACCGCTGCTTCAACTTGGTACAGTTTTAATTTATTTTGGGGTCAAATTAACTTTTATGTAAAAGTGCAATAAGGTTCTCTATGGATGTTTTTTATTGTTTTTTTTAGATAATAAAACTGATTCTGGTAAGGTTTAAGGTTCAAATAAGATTTTGCTTTTGTGTCATTTATTCAAATCCATTGGGAGGTATGATGGAGTAACAATGATGCATCAGTTACCGTTTAGGTAAAAGTGGGGGGAAGGACTATGTTCAAGAGTGGATGACGTTTGATTTGTGTGTAGTACCGTAGTATACTACAAAAATTACAACCGAAATAATCTTATTCTATTGTTACGATAGCTTGGTATTTTTAGGGTTCCGTAGCCAAATGGCAAAAAACGGAAATCTTAAAAACAATAAATCTTGGGGTTCCCCTACTTGAAACTGAAACTTTTGTTTTTTCATCAAACCCATACGTGTGGGGTATCTATGGATAGGTCTTCAAAAATGATATTGACGTTTCTAATTTAATTTTTTTCTAAACTGAAAAGTTTGCGCGAGAGACACTTCCAAAGTGGTAAAATGTGTGTCCCCCCCCTGTAACTTCTAAAATAAGAGAATGATAAAACTAAAAAAAATATATGATGTACATTATCATGTAAACTTCCACCGAAAATTGGTTTGAACGAGATCTAGTAAGTAGTTTTTTTAATACGTCATAAATCGTAAACCGCAATTTACCAAGTACGGAACCCTTCGTGCGCGAGTACCCTAAGTCCGACTCGCACTTAGCCGGTTTTTTATTAGGATAATCCCACCGCACTTTTCCCAAACCACTGCAACTCCTAGCTAGGTATAGACAATCTTAGTAAACTTCTTATGGCCATACGGGTACGGTACATGTATAGGGAGATATTTAAAACAGCATACCATGAAGAACTTCCTAAAACTAATAATATAGAAAACCAGAAGAATTTAATGTTCAACAACTTTCCTATTAGTTTATCTTATGAATGTATAGTTAAACTAAGAAGAAATTAATTAAATAGTGTGGTTATCACATCGCCGTCTAAGGACGGCCCTTTGAAAAGATACTTGGTATTTTAATTAGCTTATGATGAATGGGTGAAGCCAGATAAGCTTTTCAACTGATATTCATGAACGTCAAAGAAATGCTTTTACTTCTTTTAGTGCACTGAATGAAAAATTATATTAAAAAAAACGCATTCCAAAAAAATAAGGACTGCCTGCGCCTGCCTAGTCTTTTCCCAACTATATTGGGGCTGAGTACCAGTGTTTTACATGGAGTGACTGCCTATCTGGCCTCCAAAACCCAGTAACTGGGAAAAATAAGGACTAATAAATAAAAAATACAATAATAATAAGTCATATCTACGTATTTGTATAGTAAACGACCGCAACACAAAAATAAATAAAATTAAAAGCTTCTGCCAGCGGCTTCGCCCATGTTTAAGTCGAATATTATCCCGAGGGAACATATTACTGGGATAAAAATAAACTATGTACTACTCGTGACTATAATCTATATCTGTGCCAAATTTCATCCAGATCCGTCCAGCCGTTTCAGCGTGTAGAAGTAACAAACACACACACACACTCACAAAGTTTCGCCTTTATAATATTTGTGGGAAGTGGGATGCTTGAGATCCAATGGAATTGAGTGCGAGCCTATTGCCATCGATCGGGCACAAATCCAGTCCTAGGGTGAAATTCGGGGGTGCTATAGGTGGAACTCTGCCTAACCCTTCTAATACAGGCGTGATGTTATGTATGTGAAATATTTTTTGAGATACCTTTTGGTCACAAGACCATTTTAATTCATATTTACAGAGAAATTCGCAAAGCAAACCTCCTCTCGCATACATTTGTCTACACGTAGGCATGCGGCCTACTTGCTACGTGCGTAGCCGCGTAGCCGCGTAGCGACACCCGGCGTGCTACGATGCGTTAATATTAAAAGGCAATTTCGCACTAAACTCGTGTTGTTGTACCATGCGCTACACTTATCCCTTATTTACTCCCTACAATAATTGGAAAACTTCAACTTTTGTTACCCGGCGTTATGATATCGTAAATCTTAAAATTATAGCCAGTAATACCATAAAATTGACATCAACTCTGAAGTCTTATCGACAGTAAAGGCTAGTAATTTACTGGAAGAATAATCTCACCTCGTCTCTCTCACATTTCCTTCATTTGCGAACTTTATCTTTGGACAAGTTTTACCTGACTTTAATACCTGCAGCTGACTTTGTTTTCGTTTTACAGGACAACAATATTGCATTGAACTGACACAAATTGTTGATTAAATAACTTTAAAATCAGTTTGACCTCCTCCAGCCCGGTGAAATATTGGTTTTCGATAAAAAGGAAACAAAGATATGCTCGGCTGGTATACCTGAGTAGGTACTCGATCCCGCGAAACTGCAGCTCAAAAATCGATTAAGTCCCAAAGCGGAGTTGTGGTCTCGAGGTGGAGAGCTCTCATGAAGAGTTTTGGAGAATGCTGGAGGAGGGCTGGGGGCGCATGCGCGGGGCGGGGGCACGCTCTGACGTCACCGTCGCGCCCGGGGCGGCGCGCCAGTGCCGCTCGCGACCGCGCGATCAGTCACGCGCGACTCCCGCCCTAAATCGTCTAAACACGATCACGAGCTTCCGATGTTAATTCTCTATCATAAACAAGCGGTTATTGTTCATAAACTAGCTGTGCCGGCTGCCGGACGCGCGCCGGTGTGACGGTCGCCACGTGCTGGCGTGACGTGACAGCAGCAACGCGCTGTGCCGCCCCGGTCCTCCCGCGACACCAATGTTATGGCCATTCCACACCAACTACTTATATTTACATACTTCAGTCGATAGTGTATCCGCTGATGACGTACACAAAGACGCTGTTTAAATTGAATTATAGGGAAACTGAACTTAATGAGTACACGCTTAGAACTCGACAACAATGTGGCAGTGTCATAGTGATGAGTAGTTACTTTTCTTAGGACTGCTTTGGTCTGATAAGTTGCCATATAACACACATACACATTACACTGCTCAGATCACTGTACCGTAGTTTTGCATCTCGACGTTTAATATTTAATGCTAGTGCTCGACCACACTTCCTCCAGCTGTAAGTAAAGTGAGACCTCTTTATAGCTCTTTATAGCTTTATCATGTACATGATATTCTTTATCAGTATTTAGATACTCAAACATTAGTCAAATTGAATCCAATAGGTTACTTATTCAGTGCAATACAAACACATTAAATAACATGTATGTACATATGTTCTACACACATCAAATACATACACATGCCTTATTTATTATTGCTAGGTTATAATAACATACTTACATTACAAGGCCTAACACATCCAGTCAGATGATTTATAGCTCTATTGCGACTGCCTCTGAATACATATTACACTGTTTATATAAAAAATGTATGCTCATTTCTAACAAAATAATGCAAACATTTGTATCTTCCATCTGAAACTTTCTTAAGCTTCTGTAACTGTATATATAGAAGTATTACAAGCAAGGATTACGTTTCTGTACGTAATACAATATTCGTTGGATACCTTACTTCCATAGATATAAGGGCTACATTTTTGTAATCGGTTTAGCCGTAGTGAACACAAAAGGATCGGCCTGGGTAGATCGTGTCGTGGTCGTAATATCTTAAAGATATTGATGCTGTATTTATACATCCATTTTTAGAAATCTTTCCTTTGCACAGGTAGGATTGTATTGACCAGCGACACATATTATTAAAGGCCAGTTAATAAGGAAAAATGCATAAAAACGGTCAGTTCAATGACCTCAACATAGCAATAGATACCAAAACATATCAATTATTGGTTTTAAAATAGGTACCTATCTCGCTAGTCCAAAATCCAAAGTAGAAAATGAAGAATAAAATTCTGTTCAAGGCAGGCCACATCTGTCCATGCGCCTCTCCCTAAGATGAGACAATTTAAACGAAGATGTGGTTAAAATAAAGTAGGACACAGACTTTATCGACAATACTAGCTTCTGCCAGCGGCTTCCCCTGCGTGAAAGTCGAAAATTGTGACAGGTGACCAAGTTTTGCATGCCCAGAAACTTTTTTTTCTTTGGGTATTGACTATAGCGTCCTAGTTGGTTAAGTTGTTCACTTACGTGTCCAGAAGCAGTTTATAAATTTTGATCACAGCTTTTCATTACACCCTGTATAAAATGATGATCACTGCATACCTACACTTTGATAAATTAAACATCTTGTACCCACAGATCGTTTCTCAGACGTTCCTAAAACTACTGTGTTATTCATAGAACATAGTGTCTTATTTAAATTAAGCTTTCAAGGTTTTAGTTATTCAATATTCCTGTAATACTCGTCGTTTCTCACACGTGCTTTAAATTATCTTGAAATGGAAACTGCTGAGGCTTTAAGACTCTGTGATTTAGTTATCATGGCAATTTAGCATACGTCTATTTCCTCTTTACAATCTTGTAATACTTGAACTAATTCATGTGTGTTCCAAGCCATACGGTTATCGCATTATAATGTTTACTAATGATAATCATAAAATATATTCCCATAATTTACATTGGAATAACGAAATAAAGCATAATTATCATTACGCATAATGTTATTAGGCATAAATGCTGTTGGCATAATAATAATGATGCATAATCTTATAAAGCATTATGTTATTAATGCATAATTATATTTACACATAATGTTCTTTGGAATAAGACTAACATGTTCGCGGCTCAAGCCACCCCGCCGCACCTTAACTTAATTAATTTGAGTCCTTATATCATATATATTTAGACATTTTAAGCTTAGGTAAAACAATTTTCAATCGATTCAAATCGATATAAAAATTTCGATATTTTGAAAATTGATCTTACCCGTAGGTATTAAAATTATGCAAAACAAATTAGACCAAATGATGGATAAGCTAACCTTTGCATTATGCCAAAGTATTATTATGCCGCAGTATTATTATGCCAATTAAAGTTATGCCAAACAACAATATGCCTAAAAAAATTATAAAATTATGCCAAGAGAGGGATTCCCGCGTTATAATGCCTACCTAACCTTATTTAGTCATTACATCACCTATAGATAAATATTACCTACATCACGACCAACATACAAATCACTCAAAAAGCTATGAAAACATCAGTGAAATAACAATTCCAATGTCACAATATCACAGTAAATAAACTATCAAACAATATCTGACAAAGGCTCGTGTCAATCCAACAAACGCTTGTATGTGTACCTTTGACGAAAAGACAAACAGAACATTTGGCTTTGTAACTGTTCCCGACATTACCCCAATGCACACACTTTGTCATCCATCACCTACACCGTATTCTTCGAGTCAATGGCATTTTATCCTAAAGAAAACAACTATTTATACTCTAACACACACCATCATTGATTCATGAAACTTACTCCTTTCGTGAATGAATTCTGTGATCGATAACGTTTAATTTGATGTAAAATAACACCATTGTTACGCAAGTTATTCATCATTTAGTTTCGTTTTAAAAGCGTTTGGTATTCATCATCATTTCAAAGTGCTATCAACTACTGCTGGATACAGGCTCCCTTTCCTATCTGCCATTATTCTTCACGATTCCGTGCTTCGAATTACAACTTGCTAATTACAGATTCTTTAATTTAGAGTGTAATAAAATAGACGGTATTTCCTCGTAGTTAGACTTAATGGACCAACTAATTATTGTTTTAAAATTATACTACATCAATAAATAATGACAACACCGTAAACATGGTTGACGAAGTAAAATAGTTCCCCCACGATATTTCGTTTCTTCTTATATTTTTGCTCAGCTTCAAAATTATTAAAAGCTGTTCATATATTTGGTAATATAAACACTTTGTTATCAAGTACAGCAAGTCCCCAAGCTCCATCAGTCTTGCAGCCTATCTGCTGGGGCTAGTGCCGAAACCACTTAACGATTCTTGATGGGGTTATCGCTGCTTCCTAGGACATTTCTCGAGGGAGGTTTACACCGATACATTAATAGATTATACGTATATATAGCGGCCCGAGCAACGATAATAACAGTCTTTAGATGCACTTAGTTGAGGCAACAAAGTATGTTCTTAAAATCTCTGATTACAATAATTGAACAAGAAACAGAATGATTAAACATAAACCTTTTTTTTTTTGTGTAAAAAAACGATTAAATATAAAAAAAAACGTGACATCTATGCAGAAGACAGATGGCGGAGGCTTAGACCGGCCCTTCGCCACTACCGGTTTCCCGATTATAATAAATAAAATACGTTCTTGTAATGGCAACATTTTGAGCTTGTACATCATCATTTCCGTTGACATCATTATTTGCCATCTGAACATGTCCTTACATTTGGCGCAGAACATTTTATTCAAATCGCAACAAAACTCCTTTTATAGCTCCAATAAAACATGAATATTTTTCTTTCCTGCGAGAGACGACTTTCGTTTCATCACTCTATCCAATTTCGTTCCTTCCACATTGCCCTTGGGCTTATTACGAGGCTCAAGACGGGCCTATATATATGTTTGTGCGTGCGTAAGCAGAACGAATAGTCAGCATTTGACTAACAAACGCTAAAACCACCCCTTGACTGTTGGCCTTGCAAATTTTTCACAGGGAACCGGCCGGCCATACGAGAATGTCCTCGAGCGTCCTACAACCTATTTTTTTATCAAACGTCTACTTATAGGTATAATATGTTCCCCCAAAAATTATTCCAGTCACTGCGACTCGTGGACGCTCCACGCTATTTTTGTGTTAATTAATTTTAATTAATTTCGTGATGTGAATTGATTGCACTATAAAGTAATTAAATTAACCATGATACAAATTGGATTAAATTATTTAGGTAACACGATAGGTTTTTTTTTTAATCTTTCTTGTTTACATTGTGTGTTGTTTCACAAGGAAGTCCTATAAAGTCCAGCTACAAAAGAAAAGTGAGGGTTTAAAAGTTGCGACATCTGTAGTCTGTGACGTAGGAAAACTTCGTGTTTCCGTTGCTTACAGTATTCACGTTGGACACTCTAAGAAAAGGATCCCCCATTGTGGGAGTAAGTCCTTTGTGTTGACACTTAAAAAATATGTTCATTCAAATTACCTTTACGTAAGGAATAGTAGCTACATTATGTTATATTTCTTCTTTATAAAATCTCAGTAACTTTTATGTTTTACATATTTTCTCTTCTTCGACTGTATTTTGCATTGTTTTCATTCAAAGTTTTGCTATTACAAATCATAAAATAATTTCTGTTCAAACCATTTTAACTTACACACTGCATAAACAATTATATAACTTTCAAATTGCCAGATTGAATATTCTCAGTTTTATTGATACTTATTCTTTCATATACCAGTAACTCTTACATAGTAATTGTAAACAAACATTCTACAGCTAAAATCATATAAACATATACCTACTTATATTTATGTAAACATGTAGGTACATATTCATATCAGTAAATAAATAAAATATATCACATTTATATACGAATACTATCCAAGCATTCATATTTACGAATACAAAAGAGCCGCGATCTATTCTTTATGCTTTGATAAGATTTATACTTTGTACAAGATCGGATTTATATAAGGTCTCGGACACAAGACTGGTTTTATCCAATCAAAAGATTATTGCTTTGAAGTAACGTACATATTCTAAGCTATTATGTGTTTAAACATTTAAGTTGTCTAAGCTTCTTGATTAAGATAACATAATCTGCAAAGCCGTAGAGTTGCTAAGAAAATATTTATATTGTTTTATGTAAAACAGCGCTCACGAGATCTTTGTTGACTTTGATTTGATTATAAACCCAACCAAAATAAATTACAATCACTATGCATTGTCGAATCTCTGCTTTTGTCCGTAGGCTGTACTCAGACTGTAGGTGTCATATTTTAAAATCTGCAATCTGCTCTTCTCTATGAAAAACTTTCTCCAAGGAAGTCAATATCAATTCCCTTACTTAAAATTGTATCTTCCATAGAAATTTTGGTCAGCAGCGACAATTTTGTATACAAAATCCAATTTTTTTTTGCTTGTTGCCGGTGACACCCTTGGAGAGACTTCGTCAATGGGTACAAAAGGTTTATAAAATATGATGACATCTCTCCCAGACCCTGCATCGTCTACTTGCCCTTGCCCCATGTTACTTAGGGTCGGTGCCTCACGTTTTCATATTCCGTTCGCCCATGTCAACTGTCACTCTATCATTCACACCCTCTTCTTTCATATCCGTTCAACTTTTCATTGACCTCTCACCCTTTTTCATCCTCCCACTGTTACATTTTAATCACTTTTTTAGTTACCTACATGTATTTCATATCTCCTCTTTATATAGCCATATCAAGATAAACGACTCCTTTCGTTTGCCGTGATATCACTATCGTCATCATTATCATTTCTGCCGAAATACACTGTGGACACTGCTGGACATAGGATCAGATCTGTGCGTTTCGCAGCCACCGAACTCCCGCAGCCTTGACCAGGTCGTCACTCCACCTAGAGGGAGGCCTTCGAACGTTGCATCTTCCGGTGCCTTGGTATAGTCAGTTGAAAACAGACGATACCTCAAAAAAACAATGTATAACAGTCTCAAGTCAATGTTATCGACACTTACTGAAAACTATTTAGGTTACAAAAAAAAATTGGAGACAATACTAAGCACCGTGCACTAAAAATATGTTCAAAAGCAGGACAATTTATGGCAAAAAAAAACTAAACTTAAAATTTCCCTGCAAAGGAGAGCAGAGGTGGCCCAGTGGTAACGGCCGCGACTTACAAGTCGTAGGTTCGAATCCAGGCAGGCGCTTTACTTTGTGTAAATTATTTCATCACCACTGCTCTCGAAACGGTGAAAGAAACCGGCATGTCTTCAAACCAAAAAAAAATTAAGACATGTGACATCCACCAACCCGCACTGGGCCTGCGTGGTGGATTACGGCCCATTCTTTCCTACAGAGAGGAGGCCTGCACGCACAACGGACCAAATGGTAATCTAAGTGCGGAAAAGTCCATCTATCCTATCCTATCCTGTCCTGCAAATGAATATGCTGGTACGTTCTGACTAGGCCTAAATGTCAGTCCTAGCTGCTAGCATAGCCTAAAGTATTTTCTTAGTAATGGGCTCGCTACCTTACTTACATAAGGCGGTCCGGCGGTACTCTTCCTGTCAGTTACCGAGTTATCGCACGAGGAATCAGTACATCTCCATTGTATTCTAGTTATCAGTTGCGATATGTATCGACTATTTATACAGTAGTGAATAGGGTATCAAGATTACTTGTTGACACGATAAATACCGAATATTTATAGTAAACAGGTTGTGTAACATATTAGAAACACATAGTAGGTATCTTCACATGCTTATTTTAAACCGTAAATAAATACAGTATGTAAAAAAAAGAAGATAGTTTTATGAAAATCGTATTCTTAGTTTAATTAGTCGATTTTCATAGACTTCTCGAAAAATAACTGATCATTCAATGACTTTTATTAAAGGTAGGCTCGCGCTTGACCACTATCTCACTTAATGGTATGTGATATAGACCCAATTTAAAAACATAATTTTTAATAAAGTTAGATGCCATATTTTACCAAAGCATTCGATAAAAAAACTGTATTCACCAACTTTGATCGGTAAATCTCTTCCGTTCCGTGTACGAAGCTACAAAAGAGGAAACCAGGGAATCATTACAATAGCGAACTGTTCGTGTTAAATCAACTTACTAAATGTGTTACGAAAGCCAAACAAATGCAGCTTTACGTTAACTTTTAACCACGGAGAACCACATATTTTCGTTTCTACTGCGCACTACACATACGTACATTAGCGTGCATAACTTAAGACTATTAGAGACGCAAAATTTGACAGCCTTTTTTTTCTAAAGTATTGATAGAAATTTGATAGTGTTACAAACACACAGATACACAGCAACACTCGTCAAACTTATAACACCCCTCTTTTTCCGGCGGAAAACTGTTATGAAATAGGAATTTCCTCAAAGTTATAATGAAAGTTATACACATTATTTTACGAGAAAATGGCTTTTGAATTCTGCTGTCAGTGTTTGAAATATGAAAACTGACTTTGTTGCTACGATATACAGGTACTGTCAAAGTGAAATGACTACTATGAAATGCTACTGTTGACTTTACTTCAACTTCAACACATTGCTCTACTCCCGGGTGTAAATATGACATATCCAGCTTTTAAACGAGATTGTCACAAAGGTCACACTCAAAGTAGTTTAGAGTAATAGACGACGCTCTTTACAGCCAAACTTTTCTTAATTTCCATGTGCATACTTACCCTGGTTGTAGACCAAGAACTAGGCTAAGTTAGTTTTACTTAGCTCACAACTAAAGTAGGTAGTTTGCGGTGTATTTGACGCTTTTTTGATTCTGACTTTGAGCCCACTTAACTATTCCCATAGTATAGGCTTTGTCCTAATACAAAGTAGGTGTTCGATCTGCACAAAAGTATGACAACAAAAAAAAACTACTTGGCTATGCGATCTTAGCTCAAACTAACTTGGGTTAGTTCTTGATCTGCACCCGGGGTTAGCCTGGAAATTGTAAGTAACTAGAGCAACATACCTATTCATGTTAATAGTAACGTAAATAGTATTCACAGTACACAATATGCGTGCAAGCACGTGAGGGTAGGCATCGATTAGTATTCAACATGTAGGTTTGCAAAGGTGCCAAGTTCCACACTCATGCTGTGGATGCAACATCGTGATTCTGGTACAAATGCTTGTGATAATTGGTGACCCCTTTTCTAAGCAACGCTAATGTGTGAATGGTGCCGATTATTGCAGGTGTTCTCACAAGCACATGTGCGCGTAATGTGCATATAAACCACATGTTTTGTTAAATAAATACATCGGTGCCAGTAGGCTTTATGTTTTGTGCCATGTTTCTCCGACCTAAATAATAATAAAATACTTGATCTGAACAAGCACTTGTGATTACAAAACGTTTCGACGTTTCGTATTTGAATATAACCTCGGAAAATTCTGATTTGATTCTGAATATTTTTCGCCACTTGCTTTCGAAAATTCGCATTTTCCTTTTGCTTCAGAGATGGAATAGGATGGTAACATTAATTGACAGTGAAGCAATTTTTCACGATCATTGTCGATAGGATAAAATAACAATTAAAGTTATTTCAAAATTTAAGATTGAATCTTCACAATCAACAATCGCGGTAGCTTCAAGAAAATTCTCTTTTATTTTTGTTACAAAGTACTAAACTTCTTTTATCCATTAACTTGGGGTAAATTGTTTTTAGATGAAGTACTTGGAAGTGTTGCAAGTTAATGGAAAAGCTTGGTACGCCTCTGTAATATTAGAATGGGAACGGCAGGGAGTAAAGTACTGTACCTCCTTCTGGCTTTCTGAGAGCTAGACATTAGCCAGAACATTAATCAGCAACTCACGATCATACTATAGTGCTCAGCTCAACAATAACAAGTGTAGTTAGCTTTATAGAACAGCTCGATGGCACAGCAGGGTTACTTAGTACTTTTATGCGCTTTAACATTGAAGGCTCGCTTATTGTTTGTGGAAAGGTCAAAGTTATTACACGACATCTGAATATCAAATACGGTATTTGCGTCATATCATTATTACCACATTTTACCTATTCATTATTAAACACACACTCATCTTCACTGTAGTAATTTAATGCAAGTCAGTTACACACACACACACTTAAAAGATAAACACCGTTGCACAAGGTTCCACAATTTTTGGTGTCACGTCACGCCGCGTAAGTACTTGTCAAAAATTAACCCGGAAGCTCGTTTTAACCCAAATCGAATACCACAGCACTAAACAAAAATCTATAAAAACATGAAAGTTTGAACGAACAACGAACCACGTTCGTACTCGGTGAATTAAAGTACGTAAGAAGCAGCATGTGATGGTGGCAGTGTTACCGTCTCACTCGAAGGTTGTGCCTCGCTGCCAGTGTTAAGCATGGAGGGTACGGCGTGAAGCGAGCCCTGGGCGGGGGCGGCTCGCGGCGCGCGCGCTGTGATGCGATGGGCCAGGACTGGTGCTTCAGACGCAAGAGGAAGCGCAGCAGCAGTCAGGAGGACCACCCGCATCACACCCGGTAACTGTAACCACGTGCTACAATGTAGTTATATACATTCATATACACTTTACGTTTTGGAAATACTTTCATTATGCGTACAACAACTAAGGAGTGGAATTCCCTGCCGGAGTCTGTGTTTCCCGATAGCTACAACCTCAAGGTCTTTAAGTCAAGAGTGAATAGGTTACTTGTAGGCAAGCGTGCTACATCGTATCATCGCTTACCATCAGGTGAGATAGTAGTCAAGCTAAAGTCTAAAGAATTAACATTCTTTAGACTAACTTAACGGAGGTTTTGCTGGGGAATTTGTTACGCCCCTTCTTATTGGTGGACAGGTGTTTTGGGGGACTTTTTTTTTTTTTTTTTTATTTATCTATAGGCTCGCGTTTGACCACTATCTCGCCTGATGGTAAGTGATGATGTGGTCGACGGTGAAGCACGCTTGCCTAGAAGTAACCTATTCACTGTATTTTTATAAAACTTTTACGTTAAAAAAGTGACGTACTCTCAGTGTAATTTGAATTAATGCTATTCGTTTTTTTTTAAGCGAGCTGTCTTGTATCGCCATTATTGGCATATCGGTATCAATATTTGGTACCCATCACCCAAATTCTAACCCTATGTTCTCATGCAGTTATTTCCTCCACCCGCCTCAGTGAAATTTACAGTTATACCTTGTTATTTATTTAAAATTAACATCCTCGCCTCGAGACTGTTTCCATTGTCATGGCGACTGACTCGAATGGAGTGAATGAAGTTTCCTTCAAAAGGTCTAAGAATATGCCTATTTTAGCCTTATTTATACGTGCCTATTTCGGAGTACTTATAAATAGCCTTACGGACCCTACAAATTATCAACACAGGTTATTTTATAAGTGGTAGGTTTCATGCCTCGTAGACCGTGGTCAGAGAGAGCAGTGGTGATCCAGTCGTTACGGCCTTGACTTACGAGTTGTACGTCGTCGGTTCGAACCCGAGCAGGCGCTTTACTTTGTGTAATTTATTTCATCACCACTGCTCTCAAAACGGTGAAGGAAAACATCGTGAGGAAACCGGCATGTCCTAGAACCAAAAATTCAAAGACCTGTGACATCTACCAATCCGCACTGGGCCCGCGTGGTGGATTATAGACCACTCCCTCTATGAGAGGAGGCCTGTGTCCCAGCAGTGGAAACATTAAAATGCTGATGAAGATGATGATGATATCGTGGCCAAGTGTTGAATCAAATCTTAAAGTAAATCCTCATGTACTCAGTTCTATAAACCTTGATAAAGATACCATCCATAGTGTCTAGATTTTCCTTCTAATTAACTTTCAGTTTCTGAACTCTAAATCAATTCTCCAGTCAAGAAATGTACTATCAAAAATCACATTAACTATTGATATTGGTTGACTGAAATAACTATAGCGAATCAACTCACTAGACATGAGAAGTCGCCAGAATTTCTGATCAGAGATTTGCTCGTGGTTTTCAGAAGCCGGGCGATAAGCCCGTCGTTGAAGATTTCTCGCGTTATTAATTTCGATTTTATCACGTGGAGTGATTCTGGCGCCATCTGGCGGTCGTAAGCGCCTTCTAGTTACAGGTAGCACCGCCAGGGAGCATATCTCCCCGGTGGCGTTACGTAAAGTTTACGTTAAGGGTAGCTAGATGTCGTTCGCTACCTTCTCTCAAAGCAAACATTTTTCTGCTCATGAAAAAATAACGTTGATATTTATCTAAAAGCTCCATCAAATTAAGTGTAGAAAAGCAGAAGGACATTATGGTAAAATATTTCCAACTTCAATCAAGAAATAATATGGATGAATATACCGTAATTTTGTTCATAAAAATTTGCTAATAAAAGTGTCCGACCGGAGCTAAATTTGGCCGAAGTTGAAGCGGAATGTATAATCCGACGCTAAATAATGAATAAATTTTAGAGTTCCGTACATAAAAGGTCTTTTATAAGAGCCCGATAGAATCTATAGTTTTGATCGGTCCTTATAAATTTATAACTAACTAGCTGTTCCCCGCGGCTTCGCTGCCGTGATTAACAAATAGCCTATGTCACTCAGGAATAATATAGCTTTCTATTGGTAAAAGAATTTTTAAAATCGGTCCAGTAGTTTCGGAGCCTATTCGGTACAAACAAACAAACAAACAAAAAAATCTTTCCTCTTTATATATTTATAAAATAACTAATAAGGGCCGTGACGTGGATGATTTTTCCGAATAACTCAGAAGTTACCAATTGAACGTTCGAATTTTTTTGAATTTCTCTATATATCTAGAATAACTCGGTTTTATTTCATTTAAAATGGTAAGCAAACGCATGGCAATTATTCGTCTATATTTGACCAAAACCCAAAACTGGAAAGGTGTCATATTTATTTTGCTGTAGTTTATTCAAGCTTTTAATTAAGACTCACACAAGTTCTAACAATGGCATAAAATATTAACGCTTATGTGATAATAATGTGTGTACACATTTAATAGTCTCTTTTGTTGAATTATGGCAGCAATTTTCGTGTCCTATTGTCAACATCGTTAATAACTAAATTGTATTATAACGTGCTATCGGTAATTTGTTGGATATACAGAGGTTTTATAGGGACAGATTAGCTTAATTTTATACTTAAATAGCTGCTGCCCGCGTTGTACTAGTAATTCACCCAATATCTTCATGAATTATAGCATATGTGTTATTGCGACGTATAAGCTATATTTCTGCTAAGTTTCATCAAAATTCGTTCAGTAGTTTTTGCGTGAAAGAGTAACAAACATCCATCTATCCAACCATCCTCACAAACTTTCACGTTTATTATAGTAGTAGGATGTAAAAATGGTTATTTTAGATTTTTATGGCAATTGTGAATAGAAAATAAAAATCTCGTCCTGAGAAGAAAATATTTTCTTTTCAGGACAATATTGTCATAAAAGACAGTTTTCACTGTTATCACTGCTTTTGGAAAACAGGCTAGTAATTATACAATATTTTTCAAAGTTCTAGTCATTGTTATAAAATAAGCTGTAATTCTAAATTGCATACAGACTAATTTATAGGATCAAAGGCAAAGACTAGTGTAATTTTCACCGTTTAAAATATCCAGTCAAGTTCTGAAATCCTCAAGGACCCGTTATTTCCAACGGTGCGGTCAAGAGCCTTACTTAGCGCCCAAAACTCTTCGGGCTTCAAGGATTTTAACTGCATATTTATGAAAAACTTAAGTATGCCTTCAATTAGTTCTAATTTATTTTTTCAAGGCGAAAGTGAAGCATTAATTTAGAGCTGATTCTTACCTGATTTACGCAATTTTTTTTTAAATAGTTGTTCTATGCCGCGATTTTTGTCCCGTGGCAACATTTTCTAACCGACTTCCTTAAAAGGAGGAGGTTCTCAATTCAGATTTTTGTCTTTTCGGGCGTAACTCCGTCATATACAAACGAATTTGCAAAATTCTTATTTTTTGTTCGAAAGAAGTTTATTCCGAAATGGTCCTATTTAAATTTGGTAAAAATCTGATAAAGAAATTCGGAGATATACAATAGAACTCTCGGGATTGCTGCAATCGCAATACTGTTTATTGTTTACACCATTTCATAACATACCATCACGCCAGTACGCTCTAAACTGGTACGCAGAGGTGTACAGTTCACCCTGGTACACTCTCATTCCACTGGTTATGTTCAAGTTACATGTTATTCGGGTAATCTATTCTGGCATCACTGTGTGCAAAAAAGGTACCTTACTACACTTGTCCATTATGTACCACTAAAAAGTGAAAAATAAAAAACTTTATTACAAAGAAATACAACCGACTTCCAAATAAAAACACTTAAAAGTGAAAAATAACAAAGGAGGTGTCAAAAAACGAAAACAGGAACACCGACATTCGAAATTGAAGCTATATTTCACTTTATAGTGTTTTTATTTGGAAGTCGGTTGTATTTTTTGTAATAAAGCTTTTTATTCCAAGAGAAAAAGTAAAAGTGAAAGTATTGTCTTAATGAGGTCAATACAAAGGTAATCTTTTACGAACAAAGAAGATGACACGGTTGGCGTAGTGATTGAGCGATCGGCTGCTGCGCTGCGTGTCGCGGATTCGATCCCCGCACGTAACAAATATTTGTATGGCCATTGGCCATAAAGAAGTTTGTGCTGGATCCGGGTGTCTTGTGTATGTGAATTTAAATGTTTGTAAATGCACCCACGATACAGGATGAAATACCTAGAGTTGTCCCAACGTTTATAAAAAATAACGAAGGGTTCCGTACTTGGTAAATTGTGGTTTACGATTTATGACGTTTTAAAAAAAAAACTATTGACTAGATCTCGTTCAAACCAATTTTCGGTGACAGTTTACATGGTAATGTACATCATATATTTTTTTTAGTTTTATCAATCTCTTATTTTAGAAGTTACAGGCCCCTCTGTAACACACACATTTTACCACTTTGGAAGTGTCTCTCGCGCAAACTATTCAGTTTAGAAAAGAATGATATTAGAAACCTCAATATCATTTTTGAAGACCTATCCATACGTATGGGTTAGATGAACAAAAAAAATAGTTTCAGTTTCAAGTATGAACACCCAAAATTTATTGTTTTTTTATTATCTTTGTGTGAAAATCTTAATGCAGTTCACAGAATACATCTACTTACCAAGTTTTAACAGCATAGTTCTTATAGTTTCCAAAAAAGTGGCTGTGACATACGGACGGACAGACAGACAGACAGACAGACAGACATGACGAATCTATAAGGGTTCCGTTATTTGCCATTTGGCTACGGAACCCTAAAAACGATTTTACCGGTTTAAAATATGAAAAGTTTTAACACAGTCTTTCGAAATAAATCATTACTTGAGTTAATAGTAACTAAATGCACGGAAAGCTACATAATTAAATCTGTTCGTCTATACATGTAAAAGCTTATCCGTACTAATAATACTCATTAGCCTAATTTGTAAACAATCGCATGTCGTGTTAATTGATACAAATCAATGTTTCATTAGGACACGTACGTTTAAATTACGCTCGAACTGTATTAATTGATTGATTGTCGCTTTATAACTGTCTATATATATATATATAGATGGATAAAATTTACTTTGTTGTACACAAAAATATTTACACAACTCTTTCACAAAATAAATAATTATATGGATACAATGATGGGCTTAGCGCTTACACCGATATCTACCTGACAACCTTTAGATGAACTGAAATACCTTAAAATAAAAAGGGAATAGTCTGCGGGTACTGCTACATTTAAAAAGGTACATAGGTAGTTATTAAATATATAGCATACATTTCCTTTGTTCAATTAATTTTAAATTTTAACTTATAAAATAAAATAAAAAACATTTAAAAATATAAAAAATAGTAGCCCTCCTGAGAGCCGAATCTCCTAATGATTCGCGCGGTGTCCAGGAGTACCGCTTTCTGGATCCAGCTGCCCAACGAGAGCCTCCACAGATGTTCGTCAAGGCTCTTGGCTATTATGCCATTGGCCGTCACGACTATCTGCATAATGACTGCTGTATTCACATACCACATGTCGACAACCTCGCGAGCCAGATCAAGTTACTTACTTTTCTTATCTCTCTCAGCCTTCACGAGGTTTTCGTCATGGGGGACCGCTACATCAACAATAATTGCGCGACGCTCTAGTCGGTCTATCACCACTATGTCAGGCTTATTGGCAACAATAGTCCTGTCAGTGACGATAGACCTATAGCAATACAACGTGACATTGCCATTTTCGGGAACGGGGTCGGGCACGTTCTTATAGCATACATTTACTATTATTATAGGTTTTAAGCACTTTCTAGCCTAAAACACAGGTTCGACCTAGTTCAGGCAAATAAGCAACTGTGTCCTTTTATATTTTTAAAGATATTTTATTGTAAAATGTGCCTTATGTTATAAATAAACGATACATAGTGTCATCGACAACAGCATTTTTATCAAGCTGAAAAAAACATTACATAAATAAAAAACACGATTGATATTCAGAACTGCCGATAGATAGCGCTATTAGTAAGTAGGTAGTCATGAACCCTGAAATATAGTAAAATTGATTTCATTGTGATTTGGTATATTTTATTATAGTACTAATTTAAATTTTAGAACTCGGTGTTTCCTTCTCTTTCTTATGCAATTCTACTACATAGTAAAAAAACACACCAGACAAACCCACTTTTTTACCCGAGTGCTGAAGGAGGGTAATGTGTTTATCAGTCTATGTATGTGTTTATGTATGTATGTTTGTTCCTACGTGGCGTTTCAGAGACCAAACTCATTGGCCGATTTTGATGATTCGTACGTCAATCGATTTGTCTTAACCATGCGAGTGTCACTGGCTACATTAAAACTAGAAAATAGTAAAATGCCGGATTTTGGGCGCCATATTGTGGAAGCCAATTTTTTTTTTTGTCATCCAAACCCGTCGTGTGGGGTATCAAAATAAAGAGTTTTAAGAGGTGATTTCAAAAATATAAAACACTTATATGTTTAAATACACATAACTCGAAAACAATTTTAACTAAAAAGTTATAAATAAAACAAGAAAATTCAAAAAATCCAAAAAACCCGCCTGCTTAAAAAGCGAACTACAAAGACGTAAACAAGAAGAAAATCATGCTGTGCAGTCGGAGGATACATCTGGTTTTGGTCTAGCTAGCTCGCGAATATGTTTGTGTTCTAGTTAGATTTCTATTTATGTGATGCATCAGTACAAAAAGATAAAAAACGGAATCACTATGTTGTCCCATTAATAATTAAACCAAAGGTTGACTACTTGATACTGCCTTATGGGATTTAATTCACCTATGTAAACAAATAAATAAGACATACTGTAGTCCACGAAGAACCTATGCATCTGCCTAACAAAGCCGTGTATTTGCGCTTTATCTGTGCAAGCAAAAACGACACCAGTGGTGTGTATTTTAGTACAGTTATCTAGTCTTATTTACTCTGAATCTCTAAAAATATGAGTATTTTCATGTGCATTGCCTTTCGAAAAAGCCAGTGAATTTTCTGATTAATAATATGGGGTAAACAGAGTTCAAACTCTTTTACTACTTTTTTTTTTTTTTGTAACCTATAGGCTCGCGCTTGACCACAATCTCACCTGATGGTAAGCGATGATGTGGTCGACGGTGAAACACGCTTGCCTAGAAATAACCTATTCACTCTTGACTTAAAGACCCCTAGATTGTAGCTATCGGGAAACACAGACTTCGGACTTTTCATTTACTTCATCTATATTCTGGCCACGGCAAGTATAAAATCTCATATACATGTATTGGATTTATAACTTAATAAAAAGCTCTTCCTAGGTCGATTCTTGCTTCTGTTCTAATTTGAATCAGCAGCAGACATAGTGCTTCATCCCAACATAGGTCCTAATCGCTTTATTAGCAAACGTGTGGTATGTAAACTGAAATTAAAATTGTTAGTAACTTTTCTCCAAATTTATTATTAAGGAGGCAAAGTTTACGGGTCTTTTCATTTTATAAATAGTGTAATTTAAGCCTTTATGCATTTTATAGAACCTTGCTACCTTTGATCGTTTGCTTGAATGTCATCAAGATATAGTACAGGTACTTTAGTGCCGTTATTATCTTATAATCTTATTGTTATCTTATATATGGTGGTCGGTGGCCGCAACAATTTGTTGTATGAGCTGAGAGTGGTCGCCATGGTTGCTTTATATACAACTATAGGCGTGTCGCGACCACTCAGTCGCGTGTGGTTGATACTAAGTCGTGGACCGTGGCCGTCACTCGCCACGCGTGTGCGACGAGACCATACAAATTGTATGAAAAATCTTATAAACTGTTTGTCGCTAGCCACCAGTGGCAGCCACTGGTGGCTCGTTTGCGCGGATCCTAAATTCTACTTTACGTTGTAGAATTTAATAACACAGAACAGGTATCAAGTAAGGAAAACAACAATAGTTATAGGTATGGTAGAAGTAGGTTCATTACCATAATTTTGGGTTATTTGGGACCCTTCAAAGGCTCTTCCAATTTTCCTGATAATTGAAATGTAGGTAGAAATATAACTTCGTATCTGCCTAAAGTATGTCCTAATTGAATGTTGTATTTTAATAAATACCTATTACACACACATCACACATCATCAGCCTATTAATGTTCCCACTGCTGGGACACAGGCCTCCTCTCTGTGAGAGGGAATGGGCCTATTACATAATCGCGATTAATTCTCAATATTGCACCACAAATAGTGGTACTATTTGTCTTTGCATAAATGCCCAAACCATTAAGTAGTACCTATTAAAATCAATAAATAAGTAATTTTTTTTCTATTCAAATGTCTTTCCAAAACTCTTTAAAGTTTACACTGTTTTCCAAAAATACTCCACAGGCAAAGCAGTTTAGAAGAAATGATTAAGTACCTACGTATCATGTTATAGGAAAAAGTTTCTGGCTTTTATAATTTTTTAGGGTGCCATACCCAAAGGGTAAAAACGGGACCCTATTACTAAGACTCCGCGGTCCGTCTGTCTGTCACCAGGCTGTATCTCATGAACCGTGATAGCTAGACAGTTGAAATTTTCACAGATGATGTATTTCTGTTGCCGCTATAACAACAAATACTAAAAACAGAATAAAATTAATATTTAAGGGTGGCTCCCATACAACAAACGTGATTTTTGTGCCGTTTTCTGCGATAATGGTACGGAACCCTTCGTGCGCGAGTCCGACTTGCACTGTTGTGGTTTTTATTACATAAATTAATCTACAAGTTAGACCTCTTGTTACACTCAATATGTTTGATAAGATAAGATAAGATAAGATATTTATTTTTGTAAAACATGAGTATACAATAGAATTGCATGGTCTTAAAATAACATTTGGTAATAGGATCTACATGTTTTGCCGTTCAGGGCACACAAAAAAAAAAATATTCGGTTATATAAACCGTTTGAATTTATATGATAAAAAAAGTATTATATAATCTACTATATGCAGTCTTTTGTAAACAATTTATAGAAAAACTTTAAAACTAAAAAAGGTACAGTTTTAAGATTGAGGAAATGTCGTAATGATAGGCACTTAAGTACGATCATTTAAAAATTCTGTTAAGCTATAATAACATTTAGCTATATTATATATATATATATATTATATATATTTGTTTATACATATTTGGGTAAGTATACATACAGATTCCATAGTAACAGGGATTAATTGAGATAGTTTTCTATTACGAATTTCCCAGCTTGTTTAAGGCAAACGTCCGCCCTTAACTGGGACTAATCATAACAGACAAAATTTAGAAGTGCCTTCTTAGGCCCATTTTTCATCGCTAGTGTTAACTAACCCAATGATAATATGCTAACCAGAGGTTTCGAATTTCGGATAAAGTATTTATTTATCATTTGTTTGTCTAAAAAATGGTTAAATTATAATCATTTTTATCAAGCTGAAAAAAACATTACTTATATAAAAAACACGATTGATATTCAGAACTGCCGATAGATAGCGCTATTAGTAAGTAGGTAGTCATGAACCCTGAAATATAATCAAATTAATTTCATTGTGATTTGGTATATTTTATTATCATACTAATTTAAATTTTAAAACTCGGTGTTTTCTTCTCTTTCTTATGCAATTCCAATACATAGTAAAAACGAGTCGGACTCGCGCACGAAGGGTTCCGTACTTGGTAAATTGCGGTTTACGATTTATGACGTATTAAAAAAAAACTACTTACTAGATCTCGTTCAAACCAATTTTCGCTGATAGTTTACATAGTAATGTACATTACATATTTTTTTAGTTTTATCACTCTCTTATTTTAGAAGTTACAGGGGGGGGGACACACATTTTACCACTTTGGCAGAGTCTCTCGCGCAAACTATTCAGTTTAGAAAAAAATGATATTAGAAACCTCAATATCATTTTTGAAGACCTATCCATAGATACCCCACACGTATGGGTCTGATGAAAAAAAATATTTTTAGTTTTAGTTTCAAGTATGGGAACCCCCAAAATTTATTGTTTAGTTTCATTTTTGTGTGAAAATCTTAATGCGGTTCACAGAATACATCTACTTACCAAGTTTCAACAGCATAGTTCTTATAGTTTCGGAATAAAGTGGCTGTGACATACGGACGGACAGACAGACAGACAGACAGACAGACAGACAGACAGACAGACAGACAGACAGACATGACGAATCTATAAGGGTTCCGTTTTTTGCCATTTGGCTACGGAACCCTAAAAAACACCAGACAAACCCACTTTTTTACCCGACTGCTGAAGGAAGGTAATGTGTTTATCAGTCTATGTATGTGTGTATGTATGTATGTTTGTTCCTATGTGGCGTTTCAGAGACCAAACGCATTGGCTGATTTTGATGATTCGTACGTTAATCGATTTGTCTTAACCATGCGAGTGTCACTGGCTACATTAAAACTAGAAAATAGTAAAATTTTGGGCGCCATATTGTGGGGGCCCAATATTTTTTTTGTCATCCAAACCCGTCGTGTGGGGTATCAAAATAAAGAGTTTTAAGAGGTGATTTCAAAAATAACACTTATATGTTTAAATACACATAACTCTAAAAAAATGTTAACTAAAAAGTTATAAATAAAAAAAGAAAATTCAAAAAATCCAAAAAACCCGCCTGTTTAGAAAGCGAACTACAAAGACGTAAACAAGGAGAAAATCATGCTGTGCAGTCGGAGGATACATCTGGTTTTGGTCAGCTAGCTCGCGAACATGTCTGTGTTCTAGTTAAATTTCCATGTGATGTGATACATCAGTACAAAAAGATAAAAAACGGTATCACTATGTTGTCCCTTTAATTAAATCAAAGGGTGACTACTTGATACTACCTTATGGGATTTAATTCACCTATGTAAACAAATAAATAAGACATACTGTAGTCCACGAAGAACCTATGCATCTGCCTAACAAAGCCGTGTATTTGCGCTTTATCTGTGCAAGCAAAAACGACACCAGTGGTGTGTATTTTAGTACAGTTATCTAGTCTTATTTACTCTGAATCTCTAAAAATATGAGTATTTTCATGTGCATTGCCTTTCGAAAAAGCCAGTGAATTTTCTGATTAATAATGTGGGGTAAACAGAGTTCAAACTCTTTTACTACTTTTTTTTTTTTATAACCTATAGGCTCGCGCTTGACCACAATCTCACCTGATGGTAAGCGATGATGTGGTCGACGGTGAAACACGCTTGCCTAGAAATAACCTATTCACTCTTGACTTAAAGACCCCTAGATTGTAGCTATCGGGAAACACAGACTCCGGACTTTTCATTTACTTCATCTATATTCTGGCCACGGCAAGTATAAAATCTCATATACATGTATTGTATTTATAACTTAATAAAAAGCTCTTCCTAGGTCGATTCTTGCTTCTGTTCTAATTTGAATCAGCAGCAGACATAGTGCTTCATCCCAACATAGGTCCTAATCGCTTTATTAGTAAATGTGTGGTATCTAAACTGAAATTAAAATTGTTAGTAACTTTTCTCCAAATTTATTATTAAGGAGGCAAAGTTTACTGGTCTTTTCATTTTATAAATAGTGTAATTTAAGCCTTTATGCATTTTATAGAACCTTGCTACCTTTGATCGTTTGACTAGATCTAGTTCAAATCAATTTTCGGTGGCAGTTTACATGGTAATGTACATCATATATTTTTTTTAGTTTAAGTTTCAAGTATGGGAACACCCAAAATGTATTGTTTTTTTTATTTCTTATTAAATCTTAATGCGGTTCACAGAATACATCTACTTACCAAGTTTCAACAGCATAGTTCTTATAGTTTCCGAAAAAAATGGCTGCGACATACGGACGGACAGACAGACAGACATGACGAATCTATAAGGGTTCCGTTTTTTGCCATTTGGCTACGGAACCCTAAAAACGATTTTACCGGTTTAAAATATGAAAAGTTTTAACACAGTCTTTCGAAATAAATCATAACTAATATCATAATAAATCGTAATTTAAGCCTTTATGCATTTTATAGAACCTTGCTACCTTTGATCGTTTGCTTGAATGTCATCAAGATATAGTACAGGTACTTTTACTTTATCTTATAATCTTATTATTATCTTATCTTATATAAGGTGGTCGGTGGCCGCTACAATTTGTTGTATGAGCTGAGAGCCACGGTTGCTTTATACACAACTATAGGCGTGTCGCGGCCACTCAGTCGCGTGTGGTTGATACTAAGTCGTGGACCGTGGCCGTCACTCACCACACGAGTCCATACAAATTGTATGAAAAATCTTATAAACTGTTTGTCGCTAGCCATCAGTGGCTGCCTACTTCTACAAATTCTACTTTTTACGTTGTAGAATTTAATAACACAGAACAGGTATCAAGTAAGGAAAACAACAATAGTTATAGGTATGGTAGAAGTAGGTTCATTACCATAATTTTGGGTTATTTGGAACCCTTCAAAGGCTCTTCCAATTTTCCTGATACTTGAAATGTAGGTAGAAATATAACTTCGTATCTGCCTAAAGCATGTCCTAATTGAATGTTGTATTTGAATAAATACCTATTACATAATCGCGATTAATTCTCAATATTGCACCACAAATAGTGGTACTATTTGTCTTTGCATAAATGCCCAAACCATTAAGAAGTACCTATTAAAATCAATAAATAAGTACATTTTTTTTCTATTCAAATGTCTTTCCAAAACTCTTTAAAGTTTACACTGTGTTACAAAAATACTCCACAGGCAAAGCAGTTTAGAAGAAATGATTAATTAAGTACCTACGTATCATGTTATAGGAAAAAGTTTCTGGCTTTTATAATTTTTTAGGGTTCCATACCCAAAGGGTAAAAACGGGACCCTATCACTAAGACTCCGCGGTCCGTCTGTCTGTCTGTCTGTCAGTCTGTGTGTCACCAGGCTGTATCTCATGAACCGTGATAGCTAGACAGTTGAAATTTTCACAGATGATGTATTTCTGTTGCCGCTATAACAACAAATACTAAAAACAGAATAAAATGGTACGGAACCCTTCGTGCGCGAGTCCGACTTGCACTTGGCCGGTATTTATTACATAAATTAATCTACAAGATAGACCTCTTGTTACACTCAATATGTTTGTTTATACATATTTGGGTAAGTATACATACAGATCCCATAGTAACAGGGATTAATTGAGATAGTTTTCTATTACGAATTTCCCAGCTTGTTTAAGGCAAACGTCCGCCCTTAACTGGGACTAATCATAACAGACAAAATTTAGGAGTGCCTTCTTAGGCCCATTTTTCATCGCTAGTGTTAACTAACCCAATGATAATATGCTAACCAGTAGTTTCGAATTTCGGAAAAAGCGTTTATTAATATTTTTTTTGTCTTAAAATGGTTAAATTATAAACTCTCCAACTTATTTAACCACTTGTGAGGCTAGCAATTGATAATAAAACGCATTATACCGGATTTTGAAATTATTGGTTAGCATATTTAACCTACATACATATTTTGTTAGAGCAGTGGTGGTCCAGTGGTATCGGCCGCGACTTACAAGTTGTAGGTTGTGGGTTCGAGTCCAGGCAGGCGCTTTACTTTGTGTAAAATATTTCTTCACCACTGCTCTCAAAACGGTGAAGAAAAACATCGTGAGGAAACCGGCATGACCTAGAACCAAAAATTCGAAGACATGACGTGATATCCACCAACCCGCACTGGGCCCGCGTGGTGGATTACGGCCCATTCCCTCTCACAGAGAGGAGGCCTGTGTCCCAGCAGTGGGAACATTAATAGGCTGATGATGTGATGTGATGATATTTAACCATTGGTTGAGTTAACTAGCGATCAATAAACTGGGCTTTAATGAAATAGGTATTAAACCAGTTCAGATATAAATGCTTCTGCTAATATGAGAAAACGCTCAAAGCCACCTGACTAGCAAAAATAACACTATCTTCTAGACATTTACAGCATCATTGTCATTTAATGCTTAATCTCACAACAGACGTTGACTTTTAGTCATGAATGTAACAAAAAAAAAAAAAAAAAAAATTTACACTTCATGTACAATGGCTATACATAGGCGGACTTAATGCAGCAAGGCATTCTCTACCAGTCAACCTTTGGGTTCAAAAAGACACAACAGTGGTAGGTGTACAAAATAAAAAAATATGGACAATAATTAAATTCGGATATTAAAACTAATAAAATACATAAATAATTTCTAAAACAATAGACTAACAAATATTATAATAAATACCAAATTCTAAATGAGATTGATATTTAAATATAATAACTATGACGAAGACAAATAATAGTTCCGGATTACGCTTAAATGACAATTGACAATTGGCTTAAACAACAAAAATTATGTCTTTTCATAGTCATTTATTTTATTACATTATTACAATCACCCAATGCTACTTAAACATCAGTTATTCACTCTGATATACCTACCGATTACGAAATCGGTTACCACCGTATTTGACATCACTTTTTAGGGTTCCGTACCCAAAGGGTAAAAACGGGACCCTATTACTGAGACTCCGCGGTCCGTCTGTCTGTCTGTCTGTCACCAGGCTGTATCTCATGAACCGTGATAGCTAGACAGTTGAAATTTTCACAGATGATGTATTTCTATTGCCGCTATAACAACAAATACTAAAAACAGAATAAAATAAATATTTAAGTGGGGCTCCCATACAATAAACGTGATTTTTTTGCCGTTTTTTGCGATAATGGTACGGAACCCTTCGTGCGCGAGTCCGACTCGCACTTGGCCGGTTTAATTTTGGGCAGGAAATCATCCAATAATTTTTCTCTTTCTCTGAGTAAAGCGGGAGGGCGCGTCAGAATTTTTCAAACTAAAACCAACCCGTGTTCCTTAATTCACTTGTGCCAGAGCCACGGTAACTCCCTTTCAAATTTATCGGGTACCCAGAAAAGCATCGGCCTTAGCGGATTCCGTCAGTTTTTCTTGACATCTCTTTACCTGCCACCGTCGACTCGGGCCTGGTCGTTATCGGACGGCGAGGTACCCATTACTCGCCGTCCGCAAGCCCGCGCCTACGATGTCCGGGAATCGGCTTGCGAGTTGCGACTCCCGACGCCGAGGGCGTCTCCTGCAGCAGCTATGGGCGTGAGTGCCTCTCATTTGCCTCTCCTCCTTCGCTAGCATTACTGCTTCGCAGAAAGAGGTGGCAGCTTCTCATGGTCTCTCGCTCCGTACCAGGGTGCAGTGGACCAGGGTCGGACGCGAGGGTTCTCTACCACCGATCGCCTCCACGAGGACACGGCGGTGACCGTATTCGATTTTTTGTTTTTCTTTTTACTGTCTTATACAAACTCACGCATTTTTCCCACGAGTACCCCCCATTGGCAGAAATCCATTCCATTTTTTCCATGGGCAAAAAATACAAAAACAAATCTCACAGATACAAACAGTATTTTATATTCATGATTAAAAGATAAATTGTGACTTTTCATAGTAATTCAAATATACAAGCACCATTACAGTTGATTCCTCAATCTAAGAACTACACTACTCTATAGGAACACTACATACCGAGATAAACATCAGCTATTTACTCTGATACACCAATCACAAAATCGATTGCGACCGTATATCCAGTAACATATAGTTCCTAAACCAATCGGTAGTAAGGAGTTCCCCAGTGGCTCGTGTGATGAACAGAGCGCTGGTGGCAAGTGGGTAATTGCACACTAATAGCCCCGTCGACGGCAATACGATTAGCCCCTAACCTCTCATAATACACAATGACTGCTTACTGCGATAGTGCGCTGCAGCGCTTTATAATCATGTTATTCAGCGATCGCGTGCAAAACGACGATGTTCGTTGGCCTTCAGGGATTTTTGTGACGATTTATTTAAAAGGAAAGTCAGAACAATGCATTTGTCATTCACGACATAAAATTACTACAATTCTAATAATCTTAATCTTTCATTAATGCATTTAAATGTGTAACGTTATTATAATAGGGAAAATTAAAACCACTAGGTTCTATTACCTTAATAAGAATACTTTTCCTTCTTATAATATATTTAATTGAGTCCTGGTAAAAACCAAATTCTGCTTGAAGACAATAAACAGGAAAAACTTTTACATTTTAGGTATCATGGATACCGCTATCCTCAATGGATGAAAGCATTTTGATCAAAGTAGGCATTAGGTTACGTCAAGAAAAAAGTTAATTCAAAAATTGAAAAAACCCAACTGCTTAAGAAGCGAACTAAAAAGAAGTAAACATGAAGAAAATCTTGCTGTGCAGTCGGAGTAAACATATTCGCGAGCTGGCTGAACACAGTTAACCAGTTGTTTTGTGATGTGATTTTTGTAATTAACTTTTTTATTTATTTTCTTAGTTAACATTTTTTTTCGAATAAGTTACATTAAAACATATATGTGTTAAATATTTTTGAAATAACCTCTTAAAGCCCTTTATTTTGATACCACACAGAATGGGTTTGGAAGAAAAAAAATTGGGTCCGCACAATATGGCCGCCCAAAAACCGCCATTTTACTAGTTTCTAATTTAAATGTAGCCAGTGACACACGCAAGGTTAAGACGAATCGATTGACGTTAAAATAATCAAAATCAAGCAACGCCTTTGGTCTCTAGAACGCCACATAGAAACAAACATACATACATAAATACATAGACTGATACCTTCCATCGGCAGTCGGGTAAAAAAAAGTAACCAGTAATTTACATTGACTCTTCCTTCCTGCTCAATCTGCATACGCTCAAAATGCCAAGCAAAATAAACAGCTTTTACCTTAAATCATTAAGTTAAACAGGATATGACTGTATATAATAATATTACGATACGCCTATTTACCTACAATTCGGTTACATATAATCAGCTTTACCAAGATTCCCCTCAGCTAATTAAATAATTATGCATATTGTAGGCAGTGGAGCACATACATAATACATAGTACAATCATCCTTGACGTACGCCGTAGCCCGTAATTGCACCTACGTGCATTCCCACACTAATTATCTTTGGCCACAAGCGTATTATTATGGTAGACAGTCCGCCATTACTGGCCAAGGTAACCAGTACAATACAGTATTGTGCCGACTTACGTGAAATATACACTGACAATCTTGAGACTGTTGTTAGTAAAGGCTTCATTTTCTATTACAGGTGTCTTTTCCAATAGCGTGTTGTTTCCTAGAATAATTATGTGTTTTCCTCGTTCTACTAAGTATTAGGTACGGTATTACGTGGTTACGTTGGTAAGGTTGTTTATTTTATAAAACGTTTAAGATCGCAAAATATTGTAGACTAGTTTTTCCCAGAGACTTTACCCGCGTGACAGTCGTAAATTATCTCAAGGGATTAAAAGTATCCTTTGTCTTAATTCTGGACATGGTCTACCTATGTGCCAGAATCAGAATCCGTTAAGACGTGAAAAGATAACAAGTAGACAGATAGAGTTAATTTAAAATAATTAGTATGTATGTTTTACCGTAGCTCCTGTAAAAGCCTACGGGGCTACGAGGCTACGAGGCTGCTACGAAGTCTACGACCGTAGCAAATTCCCGTAGGCCGACAAGATTATCCGGCAAATCTTTCTAAAAGGTTTCTTTCGATCTTATTATGCAAAAGATCAATGCCAATGTTCCCCCGGATGTGATGTAGCCTGTAGGGTGCACCCACGTGAAGGCCATTGGCACCGCGGTCAAGTTCAAGGCGAAGCTACGCGACTAACCAATAAAACATAACTACTTCATTCTCTACCGACTTTTAATTACATTAAGAGTCACCAACCTCTATGAAAGTGAAGCTAATCTAGTATGAATCGCTGCGTTGTCATCGCGATGGCTTGGAAAATGACGGTATGTTGACTAACAATTTTCATGACGACTTGAAGTTGAAAACGTACATTGAATAATTATGGAAAAATCACTGTAAGTTTTGTTGTTTTTATGTGGGAAACTCATTAATAATATCAAATCAATCATTCTTTTAGTGTAAAATATTAGATATTGCCTTAGAATTCGTTTAATAATATTTTACTAGCTATGTTAAAGTTACAAAAGTATCATAACAGTTTAATTATGTTTAAAGCCTGAAAATCAGGTCAATCGTTATCGTCTGAGGGGTTGATTTGTATCCGTGCCTCGTGGACAGGTAAATGAATGTGAAACGTAACTCTTATAGCTGAAAATATAATCTGTGAAGCCTTACGAATGTATTAAACCGAATTCAGTGGTTGTGATTCGTAGCAAGCTTCAGTGAAGACGTTAGGTTTTCGCTTGACCTATAAACGAACGCACTTTGCATGGTAGTTGAAAATGGGTCTTGGGTAGACGGCATAAGATCCACTTCAGCTCGGCGCCGCTGGTGACTTACGTCATTTCCTCTACAAGAGTTGCGTGCCGGCGTACGCATGCGGCTCGCCCCATTCGACCCCCGGCAAAATGGCGCTGCCAACATGGCGGCCGGGCAGCCGCAGGATGCTCTGTGACGGAGCTCCTGTCCGACACGACGTCGACACGAGCCACCGGTGCGCTGCACACCTGACACGCACGTCGCTGGCACTGCCGCGAGATCGATCCGACGCTTGCAGCGACACGGCTCGGCTGCCGACGAGGAACGCGCGTGCAACAAGTGATACCGTGTCGAAAACTGGACAAATAAATGACGCATTGATATTGTTTTCAAGCAGTGATGTAATTGAGGGTCACATATAAATATAGAACGTGCCCTTTCAGTGAGTGGCGGCGCGGGTGAGCCAAGCAGTGAGTGACGTCGGCGCTCACGTTCCCCGCGCCGCGCAACGTCAACATTGCCGGCCGCGTCACGCCGTTCGCGATGCACATCAAAATATCTACACGCACGAGCGCTTGTACTATTATTGACATTCCCTAACGTGTGCTCCATCCACGGTTTGTTGTGCTATTAATGGTGAGACGATCTATTGAGAGCTCGGTGATGTGACAATAACTGCAAACAATTCGCAATTAACCCTGCTACGAAAATGTTTGATTGGTGTTTGTGTACGTATTGACGATGTGAACGTGAAGTTGTCAAGCTTATAACTATCAATAATGACGATAACACAAGTGCATAGTATAGAGCGCGTGTCGGCGGCTCGGCGCGGTGCCCAGTGTAGTGCGAACCGCGCGCGCGGGTGAAGCGCGCTCAACGCCTGCAGAAGCCCATGTGCGCTGTCTCATGGAGCTCGGCGCCAGTGAGTGACTGATTCTGACTGAGACTGTGCAGAGTATGCTAGTGTGAACTCGGACCGATGTTTTGGTTTCGCCGGGAGTGTCGGGGTGCGGGCAGGGGTCACGGCCGGCGCGTGGCTCGCTAGCAGACATGTTGACATTCGTGTTCGCGGTGTGGTCGGCGGCGCGCGCGCTGGGCTGGGCGTGTGAGCCGGCGCGCTCCCCCGACGCGGAGGACGCGCCCGTGCTGCCGCGCCTGCGCTCGGCGCGCGCCTCCAGCGACCTGTCCACGCTCAGCACCACCACCACCAGCTCCAGTCAGACCAGTAGCGGCGATCACCCCAAGAGGTCCACGCGCAGTCACTGACTAGGGACACTTCATGACATACAACAGTCGTAAACAATATATCGAACAATGAATTTCATGTCAATGCCGGCAAACATTTATTAAACAGATATCATCGCATTAATTTAAAAACAGTAATCTTAGGGACACGATAAAATCGTTTGATGAGACTATGATATATTGACACAATTGAGATATATTTAATTATCTCCAATGACGTTGATTACAATACTTTTAATCTAGTACTTACTGAAATCTGCACAATGTAGATACGCCGATAGGAGATAATAATTTTATTATACATGACGTATTCGTGTCAACAATACCTACTTACACATTGATCGGTGGTAAAGTCCAATTTATTGAACTAGTTTAATAATAATTTACCTACGATTTTAAGTTACAACAAGACACTTATAAAACCAGAAGCTCAGCGAAATAACAAGGCAATATTATAAAGAATAGAATAGAATATACTTTATTGTACACAAAAAAAAGGAAAACTCAGTCAGAAAATTATATTTCGAAAGCTATTTCAAAGAACAGGGAAATACTCGTAACAATTCACGCGATTCTTGTTTCTTGAACGTCGCATGATGCAACCGTACCTTCGTTCCTTTTGTTAAAGAACAATATTCGACGCGGAACCTGGACTTTTTCACCCTATTCAGCTGTCGGAATAAAATTTACGTAGCAAGAAACTTGAGCTTGTACGTAGCAGCAAACGTAAAACTGTGTCAATTGAAATAATGATACATTTGAATTTGTATACTATACTTTCTCTATTCAGAGTAAATTTATGAATAAGGTCAGCTTTTACTGTGAGACCAAACATGATATGGCGAAAAAAATATCAGCTGTTCTCTACATCTTATTGAGTTATATGAACATATTTTTTATTTTTAAAAGTCAACCTATATTTGTTTTCATAATTGACCTTTGTCTATTCAATAGGTTCTACACAATACGCATCATAATGTTTTCATTCGTATATCTAGCACACTGACCAGTCGTGAGTAGAAAGGTCCAATATGTGACAATCATTGTAAAAAGAGCCAACGGACCAGAATAACTTGGATATGAAAGGATTGTACTTTTAACTGTTTGGTCGCCAACAATTTAAGGCGCCGATTCTTATGAGTAGCTGATTTTAAAATGAGAATCACGTCTAAACGGCTAGTCGTATTTTTTTAGAAAAAATATATTTTACATTAAACTATTTTCTTAATAATTTGATCTAAGAAAATTTTGAGTTTTAGTCGTATAACATAGTGTAATTAATTTGTAAAGTTATGTCTAAAACGGACAAAAACACAATAATCGCACCAAATACGCTGGGCGTATTAAAATGAAATCGACACCATCTCAAAGACAATTTAATATTCTACATATTCATTTGAAGCTTTTTTTTTAAGTCGTAGAATAATAAGGAAAGTAAAAAAAACTACAAAATTATGGGTCGCGCGGGTGTGAAACGAGGGCGCGTTTAGTTCCCTCAAGGTCGTTGGCGATAGTCGTCGTCTTAATACTATTGCTGGTGCCTTCGTCAGCTGTAGCTATGTGGCTGTGTTCGTTATCAGTCAGTGTATCAAGATGTCTTATCAAATGGTTTTTGGGTTTACATAATTTTTTTTTCACTTCAATATCAATTTCATTTGTACTGTAGGCGTTGCAATGTCTAAGAGGATGCATACACCTACACAGAATTCTAAATTCGTGACAATTTTTAATAAAATTTCGCCAGATCGTCATACTTTGAATATTTTTATGATTCTACGACTGTTGTGTGTCAATGTACGGCTTAACATATTAAATTATAGTGGTTTTGTGACAGCAGTAAATGATGTACTAATGAATGATAGATTGTGTTCTAAATATAAAGAAAACTTGGCTTAGAATTACATATTAACCAATAGACATAGCAACATTCATACACAGTGTGTGGAAATGGATGTTTGACTCTTAATATTGAGTCACTCTCTCAACGACTACAAAAAGTTGTAAAAATAAAATAAAAAAAAATTGGAAAGTAGATACACTAAGTAAAGCTACGTTCACGAACCGTCACGAAAATGATGAAAAATGAGAAGAAAACTGTAATGAAACGTGGAACAAACAATTTTATCCATCTCACTTCTTTCACGAGAAAATTTAATATTTAGGCCTTCCTGACAAAGGCTGACACCGGATTTATTAACCTCACCGATTGTAAATCAAGGCTGACGGACAGTGTAAAGGATCCTTTCTGTAAACCTTTTACCAGCACCTCCAATTGTTAGTACCATTTACTGCTGACATACACTGTAATCCTGATATTTTTGAGCTCGTAGATTAAAACTATATCCAATTATGTATCAAACAGAATATCTTAGTCATTAGTCATCAATAAAATAAAAAAATCCGCATTAGTACCTACGTCATACAATGAAACATTCTCAATCTCGTCACTGGGCACAGCGTTGATAAGAAGTATAATGTTTTGCACTGTAATATTAAAACACGTGGTTTTAAATCTGCATCGTTATTCTGGCAAGCTCCCAAACCAATAATAAACGAACATTGAAGAAAATTTCGTAAACAACCGTTGAAGTGTGATATGAGCAAAAGCAATATTCGATGGTATATACTTTCATATCTACAACAAGTTGTAAATAAAAATCTTTTTCTTCGTTACTCAGGATCGGCTTTCCTGGTCATGAGGCGCCATTTGTTCCGCTGATAACCATCGTCATTAGATAGGCCACACATATTCATATCCTTCTGGACATTATTCATCCAAGATGTCAACGGTCTACCTCTTCCTCTCTTTTGTGTCGTCATGGAAAGGATTTGTTAATCGGGTCTCCACACACCACACACACACAGTTTGTATGTTTTTATGTACACCAAGCTGTACATAAAAACGTACTTGCATAGTGTATATACCACAAGTAAAATTTCAAAATTTAAAAAAACCCACGACACATTTATCTTGCAAAAACACCCCGATTCAAACAGTAAAATGCCCATGACTTTTAAACGGCTTAACCGAAAAAAACTAAATCAAAATCGGTTCATCCGTTTAGGCGCTATGATGCCACAGACAGACACACAGATACACATATACACAGCAACACATATACACAGCAACACACGTGAAACTTATAACACCCCTCTTTTTCCGGCGGGGGTTAAAAATGCCAACTGTCTGCGATATTTTTAAGATGAAAAAGGTGAATGCGTAGTCAGTAAACGTCACTCTCCTACGTGATGTTATTTTATCGTATTATGTACTGATACTACTTCTACGTCAACAAACTTACTTTAGATGACTACTTAGATAGTATTATCATTATATTAAATCAGGCATAACGAAATGCCACAAACTTTGATTAGTAGAGCCAGTGAAATCATCAAAATAGCTACAAAATTTTATTGCTACGACATTTTTGTAAACATCATTATTATAAGCTCTCAAATATGTATAAGTCGATCAAGGATATACGAGTAAATGCCGTGTAAATAATTTTAACCACTACTATAATCCCAAAAGTACTTCCGAACGAACAAAATCCGATAGTTTTATTTACTGTTTCTAAATATAGGCAAACTACTACTACGTAATTATATTATTCTGTCGCCGGTTGCCTCGCTCTGTAATTAAGTTCCTTCAATTATTTACCGAGAACACCGAGCCTCTCGGCCTATGGGAAAACAGGGGCGACCAGAGGCTCGGCGAGAGAGCCTCAGCATAGTAAACAAATCAGCGAAACACGCCAGCACACAGGGAATATTAAACTCAATTTAAAAAAGAGCTATTAACCAACTTTCCGCTCCTTATAACACTATTACAACTACATCGAAAACACTTAGATTAGAAGTCTTTTTTTTAATCCCCCGGTTTTATTTTTTATTTCAAGCGACAGCATTTATTTAACAGTAGGCGCGTTTCGATCGATAATCTATTGAACACGTAGTTACGAGACGATATCTTGCGAAATCACCCCGATTCAAACAGTAAAACGCCCATAACTTTAGAACAACTGAACCGATTTTTATCAAACAAAGTTAAGAACACTTTCGACAAAGTCACCTTTCAAACTAAAAAAACTAAATCAAAATCGGTTCATTCGTTTAGGAGCTATGATGCAACAGACAGATACATAAATACATAAACACACAGGTACACACGTCAAACTACAACACCCTTATTGTTCCGTCGGGAATTAAAACTTGACCAAAGTGCCATGAAAACAGGAGGTTATTTTATTAACCTGTTGCCCAGTGACGGATTCCTAATAAAATTGCCATAAATTGTATGACATTAAATGCCGACAACCCTACCAAATCGTAAAAAATTGACATTTATTTACGAGAAGGATGTTCGACAAGGCTTTTCCTGTGTACATAATCTGTAATTATATTTTGTAAGAATCTCACCGTGAAAACTAAGGTGAAGTCATCTTGAATTAAGCTTTTTCTTCTTCTTCGTCGTATCGATAATTACAATATATTTAATTTTTATTACTTTTGCAAATTAAATACATTTTGACCTGAATTCAGCCACGTCGACAACATCAGAGTTTATAGATGTTGTTGAGAATTGAGTGGCAGCTCAATTCTAAAAAGATAGTCTACTTCAAGCTCCCTTCACCGAGTTTTCACAGTGAGTTGTTTACGGAATAGTACTGCTGATGGTTTACCTATGTATTTGGATGGTATTTGGTCTGACTGGATGGTGGTACTGATAGGCCTGTGGTCAGGTGGAGCGAAGCCCCGCGGCGGTGGAGTGCGAGGGGAGCATCCCGACGGCCGCTGCGGCGTCCCCCGGTGTCCGCACGGAGGCGCACCACCGGCAGGTATAATAATAGCGGAGAAATTACTCGTGTGTTGCGCCCTTATTTATAGAACATCGATTTTTCTACTCTTTCTCCTCTTTTTTTAGGGGTCCCAGGAAAACTTTACATACGTGTGGGTACATTTTTCAACCGTTGGATAACTTTTAAATGAAGAATAGTATAAATGGTGGATTGGCAACAATATTTATTCTACAGATAAAAGATATGTGACTAATTAAAAAAATAAAATTGTGATGTAATTTGTTTTCATTAGTTGTAATGATCACTTAAACGAAGAGACCGAAAAACGCTTTAAAAATATTGCATACATCGCAATAACTCGTGTGATGCGCCCTTATTTATAGAACATCGATTTTTCTTCTCTTTGTCCTGTTTTTTTACGGGTTCGCCGGCAAACTTTACATACGTAAGAGCAGGTTTTTAACCGTCATATAACTTTTGAATGATGAATAATAAAAATGGTGGATATTTATTCTACTAAATTGAGATTTAGTTATTGTAATGATAACTAGATTAAACGATGAGACTGAATGACAAGTATTAACAAACAACACTTAAAAACAATGCAAACATTGGAATGACTCGTGTGATGCGCCATTACTTATAGAACATCGATTTTTCTACTCTTTGCCCTCGATCTTATTTATTTATTTATTTATTTATGTACACACAAAAAACTTAACAGAGAAAAAAAAGAATACAGATAGAAGAGCACAAAGGTACTGCTTATTTCAATAGAAATTTCTTCCAGCAGACCTGCGACAGGAAAGTTGGATGATAGACGAAGACACAGTGTGTAGAAAAAATAATAATAAGGAAACTTAAAATAGACTATTATAACTTAACTAATCACATATAAATTACACATATATCTTCTATACATTATATAGAAGATAAAAATACATACATATATTAAATAAAATTATAAGATGGTGGACAGGTAATGTTCTTTGACCTGTTTCTTGAATAACGATACATTTTTAGAGTCACGGATTTTAGGTGGATCTTCATTTAGGAGTCGCGCAAATTTTAACTAAGGCCCACTTACACGAAAAACTTAACTCTGAGTTAGTTGCTAACTCGAGGTTAAATTTCAATATCGTATGACGAACTGTCAATTTATCATCGTGTTAGTAATTAACTCTAAGTTAAGTTTTACGTGCATGTAGGCCTAAGTCACATGTGTGTACGTGTGATAAAATAATTTAATAATGGTTTTTCGATGTCTTATGTTTTAGTTAATTGAAAAAAAAACAGCGATGACATAGAAAGAAAAATATTGAAAAGCAACGTGATAAAAAACCAACATCATAGGTTTTATAAAATCTGTGTAAGATTTTTCTTCAAGTGATAAGATTTTGTAAATTTTCCCGGATGCTGATTATCGATAATTTTTATCTGAAGTGTAATATTTTATTGGAAATAATTCCTTCAACGCCTTTAGTTTATGCCGACCAATACTGGATATGTTAGATGTACTGTATGTATTATAAGAAAACTTGTTATCTACTCTACTCAGGTATGAGAAAAATGCATTGAATTTTCCGCTTTTCAGTCTGTTGTTCAGCTGCTTAGATAATCTTGTTATGTTTATGTATCGTTAACGGCGTTACCTATGAAAATATAGTATGTGTTGCCTTAGTCGTCAGCATCCGCTTATGGGATGATTGGCAAGACAAACTTAACAATTTTACAGGATGTAGGTATAGTAAAGGAACAGCAACCTCAGTTATTGGTACAGACAGGGTGAAATTAAATTAGTGAAGTGATGGAATTGAAATCTAAAGACAAAACGCTGCTTTTAGGGTTCCGTACCCAAAGGGTAAAAACGGGACCGAGACAGCTAGAGACAGTTGAAATTTTCACAGATGATGTATTTCTGTGGCCGCTATAACACAAAAATACTAAAAACAGAATAAAATATATATTTAAGTGGGGCTCCCATACAACAAACGTGATTTTTTTGCCGTTTGTTTGTGATAATGGTACGGAACCCTTAGTGCGCGAGTCCGAACTGCACTTGGTTAGTTTTTATTTTTATTTAAAGTAAATACAGCTTATTACATACAAACATTATTTACAAAACATACAAATATTTGTGCCGTGCGGGAATTGAACCCGCGACATACAGTGCCGATCGCTCAACCACTACGCCAACCGTGTCGTCATCATCAAGTGTCTTTCGATTTCAGTCATGGCAATATTGGCAATGGTTGAAATACCAAATTTAAGGGCTAGCGCTTAACAATCTCATACATTTCAAACTTTTTGTTGTCATTAGGGTTCCGTACCCAAAGGGCAAAAACGGGACCCTATTACTAAGACTCCGCGGTCTGTCTGTCTGTCTGTCTGTCACCAGGCTGTATCTTATGAACCGTGATAGCTAGACAGTTGAAATTTTCACAGAGGATGTATTTCTGATGCCGCTATAACAACAAATACTAAAAACAGAATAAAATAAATATTTAAGTGGGGCTACAACGAACGTGATTTTTTTGCTGTATTTTGCGATAATGGTACGGAACCCTTCGGGCACGAGTCCGACTCTCACTTGGCCGGTTTTATTTTCCATCGCTATCACGACGCTTTTGTTCATAGTGTGTCACCAGTATAGTGCCTCTGTTTTTGTTATTATTTTATCGTCATGATATCGAGTTACACTGGCTCATTTAATATTACCCAGTATTGTTTATTTTTATTTATTGTCTGTGGTTCTCAATTTATCAAAAACTAAAAAAATGTGTTGTAAATGGCTTCACTTATATCTTGGACTGCTGTTGTACATAATATTTATTACCTCGAAATAATAGTCATAAATGCACTTTGAATTTACGTGAATTGCAAGTATAACAAGACTGTTGGAAAATACGACACCTAATGAAGGTCATGCATTCTAAGAACGTAACCAAATAATGATCTACCAAAAATACGTCTGTCCTAAATGTCATAAATCACGTCATGAAATGTCACAATAATGACATATGTCCTCCAAGTAATTCCCTTCGTCGTAATTAATAAGTCATGAAAATATAAACCAAAATACGCAGAAGAAAAAAACGATATTCCCTTTCCTGCATTCCTTAATAATATATGTCATACATATATCTTGTGGTGAAAAGAATGAGATACATAAACATGTCACTATTATTTCCCGTCATTATTATTATATTATCATGAAACTACAAACCAAAACGGAGGAGAAACAAAAGATATTCTTTTTCCTGCATTCCTTCATGTGGAGAGAATAATGACATACACAAACATGCCACTATTATTTTCCGTCATTATTATTAAGTCACGAAACTACATACAATACGGAGGAGAAACAAAAGATATCCTATTTCCTGCATTCCTTCATAATCTATGTCATTAATGTATCATGTGGAGAGAAAATGACATACACAAACATGCCACTATTATTTTCCGTCATTATTATTAAGTCACGAAACTACAAACCAATACGGAGAAGAAACAAACGATATTCCCTTTCCTGCATTCCTTAATAATGTATGTCATTAATGTATCATTTAGAGAGAATAATGACATAAAAAAACACGTCACTATTATTTTCCGTCATTATTATTAAGTCATCAAAGTGCAAGGCAAAAGAACATCGGAAGGTGTTTCTTTTTCCTGTTAATTTATTACATCATATTGCGTAGTTAAATGATCTCATAGGAACAGGTTCTTAGGTACATGTCATTCATAGGCTCGCTTTTGAACGCGGGTTTTACACTCCTTCGTCTAATTTGTATTTATTGGTATTTCATGATTAAGAGGCAATGCGGTCGCAGACATCCGACTTACTATCCTGATTTTACTCAGTCATAATTTGAGGTCGCTTATTTCCTCCTCCAATATTAGAACAATAAAGAAATTAATTTCATAAACTGAAAAAGAAAGATATATACTGTACCCCAATGTATTCCTTTTTGATGATACATTATCTTTAGAAGCCCTAAAACTCTTAAAAGATGCTCAAAATTACGCTGTCTACAGAGGCCTAGTGTAGGTACAAATTTGACAACTATAGATGAAAAAAAAGTTTGTTCAAAAAATCGGAAAATCCGGCTTCTTAAGAAGCGAATTAAATGCAAAGATTGTAAACAAGAAGAAAATCTGCTGAAAAATGCTGTGCAGTCGGAGGATACATATTCGCGAGCTGCTGACCAAAACCAGATGTATTCATACGGCCATGATGCTTTATAACTTTCTAGTTAACATTTTTTTTAACTATGTACATTTAAACATATAAGTGTTATATATTATTGAAATAACCTCATCAAGCCCTTTATTTTGATACCTCACACGATGGGTTTGGAAGAAGAAAAATTGGGACCCCACAATAAGGCGCCCAAAAGCCACCATTTTTCTATTTTCCCTTTTTAATGTAGCCAGTGGCACTCGCAAGGTTAAAACGAATCGATTGACGTAAGAATCATCAAAATCGGCCAACTCGTTTGGTCACTAAAACGCCACATAGGAACAAACATACATAGACTAAACACATTACCCTCCTTCGGCAGTCGGGTGTAAAGAAAAACATAGAAGCACAGGATATATCTTTATTTTTCAGTTTATGGAATATCTTTAAATTTATCCAATACTGGAGGACGAAATAGGCGAGAGCCAAACTTCGAATTATGACTTTGTACTAAGGAAATTCAGTCGGAGCTCTCAGCCCGCATTTCCTCTAGGCTGGTTATAAACCGTGGCTAGATCAAACCGTGACAAATAAAACTGCAAGAAGAAGTACGGCGATGAGCCATCAGTACTTTCTAGGTATCCCATCCATACGCAATAATATTTTTGGGAATAATTTCGTTGTGCGTAGCTGTATTGGAATGCCCAGTCAGAGTCAGTGTTTCTCTATACTATTACCTAGGAGTCTTTGAGTCAATAGTGGCTACGTTACTTCTAGGCAAGCGTGCTCCATCGTGATATCAAGCCTATCAATAATAAAATATAAATCACTAGCGGACGCCTCGCGGTTTTACCCGCGTAGTTCCCGTTCCCGTGGGAATACAGGGATAAAAAGTAGCATATGTCACCCGGGGATAAGTTAGCATCCCAACAGTGAAAGAATTTTTGAAATCGGTCCCGTAGTTTTTAAGTTTATTCATCATTACATACAAACATACAAAAATCCAAATCTTTCCTCTTTATAATATTATTACTAGCTGACCCCCGCGCCTTCGCTCCCGTGATAATTATAGCCTATGTTACTCGGAAATAATGTAGCTTTCCATAGGTGAAAGAATTTTTTAAATCGGTTCAGTAGTTTCGGAGCTTTTTCGGTACAAACAAACAAACAAACAAAAAATCTTTCCTATTTACAATATTGGTATAGATTATATATTATTATAGATATAGAAAACAAAGCATGCAATGAATATCTTGCATGTAGCAATTCAACAGTCTACACATAATAAGATGTTTATGCTGCATCCCGCGTCTCTACCAAGCCAAGCTGTTCGACGTAGCATAATGCATACGACAGAACTGCTGAACTGTGTTCGTTCTTGCATGAATCACTTTTAATTAGAACAACTCATTCCATTTATTATAACCGCTAAAAAAGAAAGAAAACAGTACAGTTATAATTTATGATATTTTGTATTTCATCGATTATAAAGTAAAAATAAATACATCTGTAGTATCGACCTATAACCTAAAACAAGTTCATTGGGTAGTACATTGTCTATTATTACGGGTACTATTTTTAAAACGCGGTGAATATCTCATGTCTGGGAAAACTTTGAAAGGTGAATGACCTCGTTATAACAAACAACTTTTGTGCTACGCTTTTGGAACTAAGAAAATACTTGGACTATTGACCCATGCTATTGCTAACTAGACAACCGTAGAGGGTAGGTAGAGATACGTAATAGGTGACACACGAGTAGGTGATTTTGTAGTTTGTGAAGCAATTCTTTGAAAACTAAACTATACATATACAAGTACATAGATACCTTAAACAATATAATTATAACAATAAATAGCCAATAAGCCTGATATTGTGGTGGTGGACCGAATCGAGAGGCGTCAATGATTGTTGACATTACCGTCCCGCATGTCGGAACCTCGTGAAAGCCGAGAAAGATAAGCAAATCAAGTATCTTGACTTGGCTCGCGAGGTTGTCGACATGTGGGATGTGGACATAGCGATCATTGTACCGATAGTCGTGTCAGCCAATGGCTTAATAGGCACGAGCCTTGACCAACACCTTAGGAGGCTCTCGTTAGGCGGCTGGGTAAAGGCCCTAATCCAGAAAGCAGTACTGCTGGACACGGCTCGCATTGTTAGGAGGTTCCTCTCTCTGGAACCCTGACCGCCGGTAGCTTGGACCCTGTTCCCGATACCGGTGGGCCTCTATTTATTATTATTTTTAAATGTTTTTCTTTTTTGTTTGTTTTGTAAAAATATTTAAAAATGTAACCAATAAGAAAAAAGTTAAATAAAGGACATAACAATAACAAAACAAAAAAAAAAAAAATTACCTATATAATATTATTTATTGTTATAATTATATTGTTAATATTTGTTTTAATAAAATTATAACAATAATAACAGTTATATTATTGTTATTCCTTTATTTATTTACATTCTTATTAATTACATTTTTAAATTTTAAGAAAATAAAAAAATAAAAAAGTAGAGGCCCACCGGTATCGGGAACAGGGTCCAAGCTACCGGTGGTTAGGGCTCCAGAGACAGGAACCTGCTCACAATGCGAGCCGTATCGAGGAGTACTTGCCTTCTGTATCAGGCCCTTGATCCAACCGCGCAATGACAGCCTCGACAGATGGTCATCGAGGCTATTGGCCATCAGGCCGTTGGCCGTAACGACAATCGGCACAATGACCGCCGAGTCCACATTCCACATGTCGACAACATTATTGTTATAATTATATTGTTTAAGGTATATATGTATAATAAAATACCCTCATGTATAAAAAGTTTGCACTCATTCATTGCATTCAAAACTTAATTAGCTGCATATTTAATCACAAAGAACACATTTCCTTAAAGCTGAATGCATTGGATGGGTGTATCATAATTGCTACCGTGACATCATCGTGCCATAGTAAAATCTTGAATGTAAATCCATTATCAAAGTAAAACTTATATTTTTGTGACCGTAAAACTAAGGTTGTTCCTATAAAGTTTATATTTATTACCATGAACTGTTTTTACATAATCTTGTTTTCATCTTTTCTTGTATGCAGTCTGGTTTTTGTTATGTGTCCATACCAAAACAGTAAAAAGTCTATTAAACAATTATTGCCTTTTTTACGGTTTTTTTATGGTCCCCTAAAATCAAAAAAATATAAATTATAGCCCAAAACTGTAGTTTCCTAAATCTCTTTTGATAACTCAACCAATTGGTATTGACAAATAGTAGTTTATCACTCACTCACACAGTTCTTCACTCATACAGTTGAAATAAAATAAAAGTGGAAAAGGAAAAAATATGCAGTATGGCGGGCAATTTAGATTCTCATTGCACCATGACTGTCAATGTCAATGAGCCCAGCGCCAATAAATTAAAAAGTAAAAGTGTGCTATAAAAATTAAAAAGTTATTTTATGATGCAGTTGTTTGAAAATCGAAGGAAAATGTGAACTGTAATGGTTTTTTTTTTTAATTTTACCTATCCACGAATATAAAGTACGTGTTTGTTGAGTGTAGATAAAATTGTTTTCATGAATGTATGTGAGAATTGATAATTTCATTCCGAGGTGCTACAAAGCTGCTACACATATGCTACGGACAATTTACTACCACCGTAGGCGTAGCACTTAGAACATGGGAAAATAACTTTATTGTTATTTTATTTAAAGAACTTGATGGTAGTAGTCTGTTAAAGATTTTATCCCATTAAATATATTTGCATATTCGTGTAACCTATGTTTTTATTAATGGAGTTTTTACTCACGAAAAGTGTTTATATGTTCACTGTAAAAGCCCCTTAATAATTTTGAGAAATTATGCATAAACCCAGTATTAGGGTTCATTTTAAAAGACTTCACCATTTTTATATATATTTATTATTTTGTTCTTTTATTTAAGATGTGTTTGTTCTTGTCTCTAGTATATATATTATAAACGTGAAAGATTGTGTGGATGGATGGATGGACGGATGGATAGATGTTTGTTACTCTTTCACGCAAAAACTTAGAGAGAGAGTCGAACTTTTGCCGTCCCTCACTGCTGAAACCCGATGGGTCGCTGGCCCACTCCGCTGAGGAGAAGGCAAATTTATTTGCCTGTCTTTTTGCGGAATCTTCACGTCTGAATCCTGGTGACGCGCAGCCCCCTCCTTCTCCTGATAGATGCGAGACGAGTATGTGGACATTCGTATCCACCAAAAGGACGTCCGTAGGGTGCTGAGCCACCTAAACGAGCACGTGAACAAGGCTAGCGGCCCTGATGGCATTCCAGCAATGGTTCTTAAAACCTGTGCGCCTGAACTGTCTCCGATCTTGACACGCCTATTCCGCTTTTCGTATGAGGCTGGAAAAGTGCCGAATGCTTGACCCGGCCAACTACAGACCCATATCTGTAACCTCCATACTCTGTAAGAGTATGGAACATGTACGAGTACTCAATATAAAGCTCCTGGCATACCTAGAAGCAAACGATATACTTAGTGACCGCCAATACGGCTGCCGCCAAAATCGGTCAACTGGGGATCTTCTAGCGTATGCCATTCACATCTGGAGTGAGGCCATCGAGAGGCACGGGGAAGCGCTTGCCGTCTCCCTCGACATCTCAAAGGCTTTTGATAGGGTCTGGCACGAAAGCCTTATTGGTAAGCTTCCTTCATTCGGTTTGCCCGGTGGTCTGTGTGATTGGATTGCAGACTTCCTGAGAGATCGGTCCATTCGAGTGGTTATCGATGGCTGCTCGTCGGACCAATTGGATATTAATGCCGAGGTCCCTCAGGGGTCGGTACTCTCGGCAATTTTATTCTTGCTTCACATTAACGATCTGCTAAAACCCGGCACCTTTGGGTATGCAGACGACAGCACTGTTGCTGAGAGACACATGTCCAACGCTCGAGCTACCGGACGTCAGATCCAGTCTCTGCGGGAGGCCATGGTGGAGCGCTTGAACTTGTCCTTGCAGGCAGTCTCCGAATGGGGCGTGGCCAATCTGGTCAGGTTTAATGCTGCTAAATCCCAGGCGTGTCTTTTTTCCCCTAAAAAGAGCCAATTTCAACCGGCTCCTACTTTCCGAGATGTGACCGTGCCAATAACTGACCATCTTGAGCTTCTTGGCGTTACGCAAAGGCAAAGGCTCAGCTGGCTGCCAAAAAGCTGGGGATCCTTGCAAAGGTTAGAAGGTACTTCACGCCAGAACAGCTGCTCAGCTTGTATCAAGCGCAAGTTTGATCATGCATGGAGTACTGTTCTCATCTCTGGGACGGATCCGCCAAATACCAGCTTGATGCACTAGAGTCGATCGAAAAGCGGGCCAAAAGGCTCATCGGCGATGAGGCACTGGTTAAGACAAAGCTCCAGAGCCTTGAACATCGTCGCCGAGTTGCCAGCTTGTCGGTTTTTTATCGGTTGCATTTCGCGGAGTGTGCGATGGAATTGCATGATCTCATTCCACCAAGCCCGTTTCATCATCGGACTACAAGACGTACGGCGATGCGCCATCGCTACATGGTAGACATCCCACCCATACGCACTAAATGTTTTGGAAATTCTTTCATTATGCGTACAGCTAAGGAGTGGAATTCCCTGCCGGAGTCTGTGTTGCCCGATAGCTACAATCTAGGAGTCTTTAAGTCAATAGTGAATGGGTTACTTCTAGGCAAGCGTGCTTCACCGTCGACCTCATCATCGCTTACCATCAGGTGAGATAGTGGTCAAGCGCGAGCTTATAATTTATAAAAATAAAATACTTCTGAACGGATTTGTTGAAACTTTACAGAAATATAGCTTATATATCAGAATTACATTAGCTATCTAACTAATATTATAAATGCGAAAGTTTGGATGGATGAATGAATATTTTTACTCAATCACGCCAGAACGGCAGAACGGATCTGGATGAAATTTGGCATAGAAATAGATTATAGTCTAGAATAGGACATATGCTATAGAAAAACACTTTTCATACGGGCGAAGCCGTTTGCGGCAGCTAGTAATGTATAAAGATAATAGGAGAAGTAATAATACCACGCGGGCGGCAGCTATTCTACTATTACACACACCGGCAAAATTATGGTAAAAAAATAAAACATACATTTTTTTGATATGATTTTATTTTAAAAACTTATATCAAGACACTTTTCCCTACTTATTAACTCACCTTTTTAAATAAATACGATATCGCATTTAGTTTTTTTTTTTGAGTAATATGATTTTATTGGAAAACTACATTTGCAGTTTTGCAATAAGCAAGTTAATATTTTTTATTAAAATAACATTTTACCATTAAAAATAATATCGTACAAGATTGAGCTTTCATCCGCCTAGACAACATGTCATGTTGAGAATAATTTTATTCATTGTTTCCTGTGGTATCTAGTCTCTACCATTTCTATACAATGACGGTTCGCAGTTCAACCACATTGACAGCAGTAGGGATTATAAATTCTTATCATCGTTTTAGCAGATGCTAGGCGGAATCCAAAACTGCGATATAGACATAATTAAGAGACGATGGAGTAAAAAAGTGTTATTCAGCCGAGGATTAACCTGGATCAATACGAAGTGACCATACATAAAGGGGCAAATGGCACCACATTTTAATCTTTAATATTTTACTCTTCTGTAGCAATAAGATTATTTCATCTATCACGACCAAGTCCGTACGAGCTCCCAAACATATCCAACCTGAATCCAATATTGGTCTTCTACCATAATTATGCTACTGCAGGTTATGAAAATTACTTAATGTATTGTTTTTATGCATGTGTACACATTCATTACAGTTCGTCAACTCGATTTAAATTAATTCCATACTCATCACTAAACAATATTTTACTGCACTAGTCCGTGGAGCAAAGTCGATGTTCCCGAGCAAAAGTTATAATTTTTCTCTGGTTTACCTCAAGTTTTGGACCTTCGGAAGGGTACTGAAAAGCCAAAACCAGCTTCTTTCAACCTCCTTCGTACCATAAGCTCACTTACTCTGGCACCTCGAACTTTCTTCAGGTAATTTTTGGCTTGAACGGCTTTTAAATGCGGGTTTTTGCGAATGCAAAACTGAATGAAACGATATTCCTATTAGAAGTACATGGTTTTTTGCCTTGTACTGATCAGCTACAAGCATTGGTCTCTCTGAATCATTGGAAAGTGCAATAAATGGTTGGAACAGGCCTTGAGATTAGGCCCCGCCCCTCTCAGCGTGGGTTCAGTTGGGCATAATGATGTCCTTAAATTCAAAAATAGATCTAAAAGTTCAATACAAAACAAATTAATCATAAATGAAAAAAACTGAAATTTTAAAAGAACGCCATAAAGTGGCAATAAGAAAATGTCTCTCAAAATGATGGAAGTTCGAATAAAATTATAACAATCGCATGAGCGATGACGTTCAATTGTTTTATCAATAAGTAATAATTGATTGTATTATAAAACAAAATAAAAAACTACCATGCAAAAATTTATGATACAAAAAAAGTTTTACGATCATTTTTACTTATTCCGCTAATTTTGCCATTGTGTGTATTATAAACGTGAAAGTTTGTGAGGATGGATATATGGATGGATATTTTTTTACTATTTCACGTAAAAACTACTGAACGGATTCTGATGCAACTTTACATAAAGCTTATACATCAGAATAGACTTTAATTTATAAAGATATTGGGCGAAGTATACCACGCGGGCGGAGCCACGGGCGGTAGCTAGTAGCTAGTAATTCAATATAAGTTTTTTTTATACACTATAGACTCGCGCTTGACTATCTCACCTGATGGTAAGCGATGATATAGTCAACGGTGAAACACGCTTGCCTAGAAAATACTTATTCACTCTGAATTCAGACTCCAGCAGGGAATGCCACTCCTTAGCTGTACGCACAATAAAAGTGTCCACAAAGCGTTTTGTGCTTATGGGTGAAATATCCACCGCGTATAGATGAAATTAGATCATGCAATTCCATAGCACACTCGCCGATATTTAACTGATAAAATACCGACAAGCTGGCAACTCGGCGACGATGTTCAAGGCTCTGGAGCTTTGTTTGTAAATAAGTGTTATTAAACTGACAAACACTATTTAAGTCACTATTATACTCCTAATAAGTACTATAATAAGTTTTTAACTGTACATAATAAGAAGGCTTCCATTTAAACTAATCATTAATATTGATTAAACTAACAATTTCTTAAAAGCTGGTGTAATAACTCCCCATTTGCGAGGAAACCGAGAGGGTAGCGAGACAACTACCTGATTGAGGTAGCGAGATCTTATAATTAAGACAGATTACCGTAATTATCCGGACTCAGCCTTTTATTTTAGTTAAAACAAAGCTTTTGTGCTCGTAAACAAGTCACCTGTGAGGTCATGGAAAATCGGAAAAATATTTTGAGATAACAAAACAGTTCCTCGCGACAAATTCACCAATATATTAAATAATACTGTACTATTTGTTACTAATAATAGTACCTGGGCGACCGAGCTCTGCTCGGGTGAAAATAGAGAAAACGACGTTTTCTAAATATGAAACCTAGCTAGATCGATTTATCGCCCCCGAAACCCCCTGCATGCAAAATTCATGATAATCGTTGGAGCCGTTTCCGAGATTCAGATTATATATATATATATACAAGAACTACTACATATATATAAGAAATACTCGTTTTAAGGTATTAGATAGATTGATTTAAGAAATATATAGCTAGGTACCTAAATGTGTGTGGAGCAAATGACCGGAAAATCTTTACAATTGTTACATGAATGAGTCTCATTCATTGTGTTCTGTTGTACAATAAATATGTATTTATAAAAATTTACCATGTTTTAATTTTGAACAAAATAGAATATGAAAGAAAAATTAAGGCGGGGCTAGTTCTGTCCTATTCTATTGGGTTCAACATTATACAGAGACCTCTGACGGCAGCAATACGTACTATAGAACCGACAGCGACACAACAATGAAACTTTCCGAGCGCCTGTTGCACAGATTTTCCCGCAGATGGCACTGGCGTACTACGCGAAAACATTCCGATACTTTTCTCAAACTTCTACTGTGTACAATCGCTTGGAAAAAGGTTTTCCCAAGTTTTGTTTGTACCTACTTAAATAACATTAATGAAACCAATATCGCGTTCTATAATGAATCATTATAAATTGGGAAATCCGGGTATAAAATTGCAATTGTTTACGATATTTTATAATGCCCATTATCGTTTTATTTGATAATACGAGTAATAGATGGAGAAACTACGTCACACGAATTATCACGACTTGATATCGTCTTCAGTACATTTCACGTATGTCGCTCCTACAGTGCGGTCGTTGTTCATTTTGCAGGAAAAGCATGCGTAGAAGATATTGGTTCATTAAATAGTTACATTGTTCAGAACTGCCGGGAGTTTTTCATACAAATGCCGGTGCTTTTGGGGTAATTTGCAATTTCTTAACATGTCCACTATACGATATGATAGATACGAATTCTATTAATAAATCAGTGAAGTACTGTAAGTATCTGCAGTACACGAGGTGCGACGCGACGAGTTTAAATCGCGTGGTGATTGTCTTATCGCAGCTTATCTGCCGATGTACTCGTATGCTCAGGATTAAGAGCTATTCATGACATTGCGTTATATTAATCACTTGTGCTATTGTTTCAGCTTCGATGTGGAGAACGGGGGTGGTGCGGGAGGCGCGGGGGGCGCGCGCTCCCCCCTGGAGGGGGGCTCGCCGTCCACCGCGCTCGTCCTGCAGGCCATGCCGCAGCGCCGCGAGTCCTTCCTCTACCGCTCAGACTCCGACTTCGAGATGTCGCCCAAGTCGATGTCGAGAAACAGCTCGATCGCCAGCGAAAGGTAAGACCCTTTCTATGTACACAAAACTCTACCTAGCCTACAAGCGAGCTATGGAACGTACATAACACGCGCCACGCCCTCACGATCCTTCTCCAGACATGATCCGATTGAACGCTACATCTGAGACTTGAAATCACATCTGCACTCAATATAACTTAAATCTTTCTCAACAAACTCAGTGGGCGAAGTAAGCGCCTTACGCTCCACAGCTGGTGCGCGCAGAATCATTTTTCCAGAGTAGGATTGTGTCGCACACAGCAACACTCTCGTATTATAGTCGGATCAGATTAGCATTTTAGGCGAGCACGATTCATATTTTGCCTCGTCACCCATCACTCTGCAGGCAGATGACAAGAGCTTTACAATGCACAAAAAAGTCACATGATTGGGCAATTCTGTGATGTGCGTGCGAGTGAAGTGCGTCGAGAGAATTTACTTTATTACAGATTTAATTAAATTGATGGACTCACGACTCACCCTTTAGGCAATTTAAAAAACCTTACAAGGTTCGCCCTTTACTGTTTCGATCTCAAAGGGACTGCAGGAACTCATTATAGCTTCATCACGGGCTGATTTGAAGTCGATTGACAAATTGACGAAGGGAATTATTTTCTAAATTAGAAGCGACTTAAATTACTTCTTTAGCATGAACAACGTTGTCGGATGTTCCTGTAATGGATGTTTGGATTCGTGGAAGAACCCGTATCATGTATCTTGAAAAGGTCATTTAAATGGCAAACTTGTCCCATTTTACTATCAATTTGTGTATTTTTGCTTCGGTATTTACAGGAAGATTACTTTATGAACCTTCTTTGTCGGATTTAAGCCAATATTTCAATAAACTTGTGCCCAATATGAATAAATATTAATGTATCTGCAGTTTCATTCTTAGCAAAACAAGATTTCTACGTAGAGCTTTCTGAATACGTAGATACTAAAGATTGTTATTGTGAAAACATCGGAAAAAAACTTTTATCACAAACGATTAATGCCTGCAAACTTATCGTAGGTAATGCTGAAATACGAGTTATGTTATCTTTGTAAATACACACTCTATCATTATCAAAATTGTTCAAATAATAATTAACGTCAGATCAAAATAAATACATAGTTATTTTGTTCAATGATGCGTCAACTCTTAAATCATCAAATTATAAATATGATCAAAGCACACATTTAGATATATATCGAAACCATTTAATGTTTTAAATAAATTATCTGATGTTATTTATTTGACATAAAGTAAATACTTTGATTTGATTCCAAAACATCAGTGCTATAAAACGTTATTCTATATTATGTAAATATTATGATATTCGTGTTTATATTCGTTCATTAGGATAATATATTAATTGACCAAGTTTACTTAAATCATTTATTCAAATAAGATGACGAATCTGCCACCACAATATATGTGACGAATATTCGTATTTCTGAAACATTTTACAACATACAACTTGTATTCTATCTGATCTATAAATCCCTGATAGGTATATTATAACTGACAATCAAATCGAATCATAAAACAATATATATCTAAAAGTATACGATAGTAAGAACATTGTTGATAGCGCAAAATATGGTCGGTATTGAGAAATATTCAGAGATTACTAATTTAATCACTGTCAACAAAATACTTAATGTGACGTTAGATATCTTTTCATATCGCATTAAGTATTGCGATGATTCTAGATAATTTGTTTAGAAATAGTGTATCATGTAGGTATAACAGATAATAATCTCTCAATATGTTTTACACATTCATTTACTTTGAATGTGTATGACAATCCTCTGAATGTTAGTAAGAGTAACGAAGCAGTAGCAGTAGTATTCAGACATACTATTCCAAAATATCAGATGTGTAACTAAGACTTTACACTTGTCATCAATAAATGTTACTGACCGTAGGTTTTGTCTCGATTCTGAATTGCATGAAACAATACAATCAACGAAGCCACACAGCTTCGCACACAGGACAAAAGTAAGCTAAATAACCATGTTCTATGTAAAATGTAACCTTATATGTTGTGATCGACTAACAAGTAGCCAGCTTACTCACAAGCCGCATGCGAGCGCGAGCGCGCGGTGTGACGTCACGTGCGGGCTGCGCGCACGTGTCGCACGCACAGCACGCAGGAGCCGCAGCGACGACACCTCATGCTACGCCACCACTACAGAGCACTCACTACACTACTCCAGCACAAACTTCGTGTGACGCTGATCCCCGCATACTTGTAAACGCGACATGACCCGCTTAGGTGGCATAACAATATGTGTCTCTGATATCTTCGTTCTTTCTTTTCCTTATTTTTTAATTGCTTGCAGATTCAAGGAGGCCGAGGCGGCACAACTGGACAGAGCGTACGTATACTTACCTACGCACTTGTAATAGCACCACACCGCTTTATAAACTGTCTCAGTTCTCTTGGCTTGCTCTCCATTCTATTCTCGCTTTCATTGTGTTTAGAGCTTTCGTTGTTGGTGTGTGTTGTAGTGCTATGGTTTGTTCCGACTCTTGATACAGGTGTCAGGAGTTAGCCTTCATGCTAAGGTTTTTTTATTGGTGGTTTTTTGTTGATTCTGGTGTTTAGGAACAACTTTTTAAGCTGCAAATCCGCCATCATTCTTCACAAATACTTATCCTTATTCGTTTGCGAATGTATAATCTCCAAAAAGATTAGGAAAACATTTTGCAGAATTTATTAGATTTCTAATATCTCGTGGTGTAAAAATCTTACACATTATTTAAATACTATATTTATATTTAGGTAGATATTATAGGTATAAACAGGTGGCCGTTAAACCGCAAACAACATAAATAGGCGAACAAAACATTTGCAATAAGATAGAGAGCTCATTCTGGCAAAGAAAATAAACTACATTTGGAAATACCTAAATAAAAACCGATACAATAAGCAAAGTCTCACGAGGATACTTTAGGAAATAAGCATGTCAGAGAACATGATATATTTGTACCGGACCACTTCTGTATATATTCTGATACCAATATCGAATTCGAAAATTGCATGCTTCTAACTTGATTGCCTCCACATAAGATGATCCTATTTGAAAACCAACGAATCAAATTAAGCCATGTTTCACACGAGTTTTATTGGTTTCGGCTCTGTTTCTGCCATGCGTATTAGGTTTCGTTTGAATGATTTTACGTAAATCAACTAGAGAGATAAGTATTAGAGAATAGAATGAGAGAAAATCGATGATACTTTTCATCTTGTGAGGGGATATTCGAATATTTGAGAAAAAGCGTTTATAAATATTTGATTTTTCTCTCTAAAATTCCCCATGAAAATCATACTATCAATCGGTTTGGCATGTTATTAATTATTGACGAACTTATAATTCGAATCTACAATTGAATGGGCATTTTTTATCATTTTCGTTGTAAATAAATATTGGAATTAGCTTTTATTTGATTGACGCCTGATGCAGGTATTATATAAAAATATATATAAAAAAAAAAAACTCGTTTATAATGAAAATACCGGCTGAAGTGAAATGCCCATTGTTCTTTACGTTTATTTAATTGGAGTTTTTCGATGCAGAGGTGCTTTATATTTTTATAGGTATTTGAGGCGAATTGCTACTCAATTTTATTTGCATACAGCTCAAAATCCTTTACAGATTAACAACATTTTAAACAATATACATAAATCTTTTAGTTGATTTAGTTTGACTGCATATTCAAATATATAAATCTATTAGCTGATTCAGTCTATCCACTATAATACAAGTACACGTTAAAAGGTTTTGATAAAGCGTTCCCGCGAGAGACGTAATTGATCGTCGAGTGAGATACTCGATTGACAACTCCCTAATGAGACTTAATTGAACATCGTTAAAAACAGTTTAGCGATCCCGAATCTTCTAAAGCCGTCTATCGGATTATGTGTACACGTGTACCTCAGAGATCTTGTCTCTTGAATTATACAAATGTGCTTCCAAATCAAAGGGGAATGCCCATTTTGTAAGGGAACTTGGGCCCCTTTGAAAAAATGGTTGTATCTTGATGAATTTGGTTGTATATGGTAGAAAAAACATGTTATATTCATAATTAGAAAATATTTTTTATTTATTTTGCGGGGTTCACGAGATATAACGATGTTTCTGTTCTTGAAATGAACCCTTATTACAATGCATTAAGGTGCACACAAATGTCCAAGTGCAGGAACCTGATCTGTTGTTGTCTGTACATATAAATGAAAGAACATGGATGGAAAATAACACAAAATATAAATCCTATTTTTGTATAATACTGAAATCGCAGACACAATACCTCATAAGGGGCCTCCTTAAATATCCACACCTAAGGAGATTGCCGTATGGGCAATCTACGCCCATACGGCACCCACGGACCCATTAACTTATTTCTCAACTAAGACGTTATGCTTATGATGATACGCTTGATATTTTTATAAAATGTATATAGAAAACATCATACTCTGAATTAATTAAATCTAAATTCAATACTTATAATTAAAACCTTTTTTTTCAATTATCTCTTGAAACATTTATAATAATTATTATGATATGTGCAGCACTTCTAGTTTTTGACATTAATTAATTTAATTATATCGTTGCAAAATTAAATTAATAGAAATCTCTTCTCATCCTTTTTTATGTTCATGTAGGTAAATGACCGCTCGTAAAAATATATGTACTTGATTTGCAATCACAAAGAGTACTAGATAATTTCACTCAGCACTAGACGATATTAGCCACATCTTTATATCAAAATCTTTTACCAAAGAATATTGTTTGCTTTGAAAATTGAATGTATTTTCATCACACAAAGGAATCAAACAGACTTTACCATTTGTAGATGTGAAGATGATTTGCTGCGAGTATAAACTTTGAGTACAAATAGGAGCCTTGAAGCATTCCCTGCGGGATTATCTAAATAAACGATTATTTATAGAATAACTTTGTTACATTTGCCGATAATATCGGTTGTATTCATGGCTTTTAATACACAAATAAACCTTACGAACGAATATATTTTCGTATAAATGCTTTTCAAGGTTCTATGGGCAAGCGTTATTGATTTGGTGAAAATTTGCGGATATCTAATTGTATATTAAATTTATTTAATATTATAGAGTTTTGACCGGTTTCTGAAAGTCAACATTGAACAAATGTCAAAGTGAAAATCTGACAGATTGTCGAACTGATTTCATGTTAAAACATGTGCAGCTGTAATTTCAGTAAGCCAATCACACCACACTAAAATTCTCTGACTAAATCTCTGCTGGAGAACCAATATTTATTGCACCTATTATTATTTAAACTTCAAATTCAGATAGGTAGCCATGGGCCCACATAATTAGACTGTCAAAACTTAAAGGCTTAATATTAATACGAAATTGCCTTGGAAGTTTACTAAAACAAACAAGTTCTCGGAATTAGTAGCATCGCCATCATCAATAATTCACAATCTACTAGTGGTAAGTTGACATGTAACACACTCGACTTGAAAGCGGCTCGCACCTTGAATGTAAAATAATCGATACCGAGAGTACGGTGTACCCGGCCACTCATATTTTTCTTCTGGGTGAAGTCTTCCAGCCTTACCTTAACGTGTATATCTGATTTGTCTTTGATATTGATAATAGTCTTACTGGCCCTCGATTTCGAAGAGGAACATTGATTACCGGCGCCCACCGTCGCCAGTTTCCATTAGCGCCAAATTTATCGTCGGGCGGCGTCGCGCGCTCTCGGAGAGACGCGCGGGCGGTCGGGCGGCGGCGGGACGCGCCCGGCCCCGAGCGCCCGCCGCCCGGCGCCGCGCTCCATTGATAGTCCGCGCGGGCTGCCGGCGACACGCCACTGCCACCCATGCCCAACGACACGCGATGCACACAGCCCTACTTCTGCCGAAAAATCCCCTGCCGTCACTTAAACCCCAAATAAAATGTGACTGAAAGCATCGGTGCTATCTAACCGCGAAGTGATCTCCCCTATATCTTACTCTTCTGAGCCAAAAACCTAACCGTGGATTATTATTTACTCGAGTGTTTGAGATTCGCGGTTGAACGGTTGGACATTGTCGAGGTCGTTCACTGATCTGACAGGTTGGCCCCGCGGGCTGCACGCGATACTCGGCTTCAACAACTGCGTTTATTAATCGGTGCCAAGGATGAGGCCTAACATTTATGAATACCTTTAGTTTTGAGAACCGACTATCAATAAAATAGTTAAAGATTAGAGGCTTATGTGATAATATATTTATGTTATAAATACAGAGGTTTCACTTAAATACTGCTGTCGATAAGGACAAAGTGATAAAGTTATCTGAACATATGTATGTCGAAGTGTTCAAAGCAATAGGAGATTAGCCTGAAACATTTGTTATTTATATATTGACATTGCATAGCTGGGCAGCTAGGCGTGTTTATATAATAGCGAGCGAGAGTGTCATCTTACTGATCTCGACAATAACAACAGTCATTAGCGGGACGGCGCGGGCGCGGACGCGGCCTGGCTCGTGAGTGCGACGTCAGGGCGATGACGATCGCAGCGCGATAGGTCAGCGCGGGTAGTGACGCGTGGTATGTAGTGAGTCAGTGTGACAGTGCTGGACGTGGTCGACAGTCGGCAGTCATGCAGCGGTCAGGGTCCCAGGCGGAGCGGCTGGGCGGCGCGGGCGTCGGCGCGTCCTTCATCGCCAAGAGCTCGGCGTCGGAGCACAGCATGTCCACCGGCGTGGCGGCCGGTGGCGGCACGCTGCCCCGCACGCTCAGCACCAGCGTGCTCAGAATTAAAAACAGATCCACGTTTTGGGAGAAGTTCTGGGACGAACGCACCCGGCGCGATGCGTGAGTAAAATTAGCTGTTTTTCATCGACCTCTCGACTTTCAGTTATGTTATGAAAACCAAATATCACCAACCAAAATCTACGCAAAAGCAATATATGGCTTATCATGTGGGAAAAAAACCGCATGCCCGAATTGTTCACGCATTAGGTAAAACTGGGCACCTAATAGAAGGCAAATTCCAACTCTGCTCAATGACTTCTTAATAACCTAACCTAGCAACAATAATTACGTAGAGATTGATATGTAGAAACTGCTGACGAGGGGATTTACATTTCCACATATGGACTAATTATGTACACGTGGCCAACTGGCGATATACTACGACATAAAGTGTTTGAATTTCCTTTTAACAAGTTCTCTATTTTTAGGCAATGTCAAAAACAAACCCGCGATCACAACGTGTTGATATGTAACTGTTTAGTTCCATCTTCCTCATGAGAATGTTTTACAATGTAGATCGTTGTTAACTTGTAAATCAATCGCAGTTTACATCATGCCTAGTCGTTTGTTGTTACATTGAAAATAGCCTCATAAATCGCATTGTTTTCTTAGCGCCGTAATTGTTTTTATTGTACGTACTTCTAGCGAGTATGTACGTAGTACGTAGGCATTAACCTTAATAAGAATTTTCATCTTGATCCTCGCTCTTTGCTCGCTCGGTACTGGTACATTCATCTGCGTTTATGTTTAGAGTAATTGCGCGCTGACTATCTGAACTCTCCGGGGAGCGTTAGCTCGCGTTCCTCCGTGCTCACTACCGTAAAAGCAAATCTACATTATTCTTCGCAACAATTAATAACATGGGCGTTGTTTGCGAACGAACTACAATATATGACGTAGTAAGTTAATTAATTGAATCAACCTTTTTAGAACTCCATCGTCCATCGCTGGCGTTCCAAAAAGCGAGCTGTCGATTAATTGGCCTGGCAAAAACTCGCACTCCACGGTAAGTGCTTGTTGTAGAGTAAAAAGCATCCATCAATTTGCCATAACGCTTCGCAGATATACTAAATGGATGCCTTTTTGGCTGTAAACAAGAGTCAGTTATTAATGAAATAATACCTACTGCGACATCGTTACGAGCACTTTGCGAGCAGACAATAAAGTTAGCCGACTGCACATTTTTCATTAAGATGAACGACCAGAAAAACAATCGCCGTTTAATAAATAAAATCACGACTTAATTCTATAGATATGTCACTTGGCAGTTATCCACTATAGTAGGCACCCACAAACAGTATTTGCAAAACCTATAAAATCTATTGTTCTGATCAAATCTTCGACTAACCGAATGAACGGTAGGGTGGCTACAGGGAGGGTCCAATACGCCTCAAACCACTGTTGCGTGAAATAAGACAATTAAAGGGATTGTACGATTGTTGAAACTGTAGGTAGAATTTGTATGTAGACATCCAACGACGTTGGCATAAATGGTAAATCCATCAGTACGTCCCGTTCTATGCAGCGTGCATATAGAATAGGTAGATGATAGCAATTTGCATTCACCTTCACTGCGGTATTTAACTGTAATAGCGTTGGAGCGGATCTCCGCGCATCTACCTGTCGCGTTATATATGTAGATTCCATCCACCTGGGAAGGCATTTCCCGATAATTGCCAACTAAACTTAGAAATAAGCGAGAATACTCGTAGGTAAAGTAAACCGCCGCGTTATTATCGAGGAATCATTACAGAAATAAAGACAATGTTTGAGCTCCGAGTCGAACGAAGTAGCCGCGTTTGACATCACAACTTTATGCAGCTATATCTCATCATCTGCCTAGCCTTTTCCCAACTATTTTGGGGTTGGCTGCCAGTCTTACCGGATTCAGCTGAGTACCAGTGTTTTACATGGAGCGACTGCCTATCTGACCTCCACAACCCAGTAACTGGGTAACACGGTACCCCTTGGCTAGACTGGTGTCAGATCTCAAGCTTCTGACTACTCGTAACGACTGTCAAAGATCTTCAAATGACAGCCGAGACCAACGGCTTAACGTGCTTTGCCGAGACACGGAGGAAACTCGGTATGTTGCAATGGTCACCCATCAACGGACCGACCTCGTCAAGCGTTGCTTAACCTTGAAGACCGACCCGTGCAGCTGTTATTATTTAGCCACGAGCTCCTCTTTATGCAGCTATATCTAAGCCCTTTAAATCAATTTAAATTTTCAGCAAAGGTACATCAGTACTACGATTCGATTTATTTAATTTACAGAGCTGAAAGCTGCCCTTTGAACTGTGGCTGGTGCCACAGATTTCAAAGGTCGTTCGATTTTGGCGAAAATTAATCCAATATTCCCAATAAATTGTGAATATAAATTTATCCACGTGTACCTAAGAATAAATAATATTTGATGATAACCTGCGGTTGACGTCAGTAAAATAGGAAATCTTTTTGATCATTAATATAATAAACTCGTTTTGACATACAGTTATTCGAAATGAATACGATTTCTCGTAAATACCAAGATCATTGCCATGCAGAAGGAAACTAAAACTGAAAAGTATAAGCACAAAACTTTTTAATTTTAACCTAGAAAATTAGTTAAAACCTGATTGAATAAAAAAGTTAACTAAAAAAATAAAAAAAAAGCGACCTAAAAAGACGTAAACAAGAAGAAAATCATGCTGTGCAGCTGGATGATACATATTCGTGAGCTGGCTGACCAAAACCAGATATATCCTCCGACTGCATAACATAATTTTCTTCTGATTTACGTCTTTTTAGGTCGCTTTTTAAGCAGTCGGGTTTTTTGATTTTTTTAATTAACTTTTTTTATTTATAACTTTTTAGTAATATTTTTTTTAGATTTAGGTTCATTTAAACATATAAATGTTATATATTTTTGAAATCACCTCTTAGAACCCTTTATTTTGATATCCCACACGATGGGTTTGGAAGATTTTTTATTTTTTATCCCACAAAATGTCGCCCAAAAACCGCCATTTTTTCTTTTCCAATTTTAATGTAGCCAGTGACACTCGCAGGGTTAAGACGAATTGATTGGTGTAAGAATCATCAAAATCGGTCAACGCGTTTGGTCTCTAGAACGCCATAAAGGAACAAACATACATACATAGACTGATAAACACATTACCCTTCTTCGGCAGTCGGGTAAAAAGGTTAATTTTCGTACTAAACATAACACGGTAAACATAAGACATATCTTAAATATGCCAGTATCTGATTCGAGTAATGTATCTGAATATTTGATGAATCTTTTAACCTAAGTCTAATCTTGGTCTTTCACAACTAAATCTCATTTTTATTCCCTTTTCGTTGGGCACGGTAGGCAAATTCTGTAAATCTATTTAACCGACTGAAAATAGACTTCGTTCGCAGAATGGTATTGAATTGTTTTTATAATATAAAAGCTTAGCTTCGTTGCCTAGTTAACAGTGTGGGCGTTAATTGGAAACACGTGTCTGGTGCAACCAGCAGCCTCTCCGGGCCTACAAATAGAATGGAAGAGATGAAAGCATTCATATACATTTTGTAAAGTTCAAACGTCACTTCACTTACCGACCTTTGTTTATTTTTATACCCCTTTAGACTTTTATTAATTGGTTTAAAATCATGAACTACTTTCATTGTGATCGTTTGGCGGACCACCGCAGATACGTTCACCTTACGGGATAAGTGGCTCGTGAACTTTACTAACAAAGGAGCCGTTTTTGGTATCAAAAGAATTATCTCAAAAGGATCCGATTATTTAGTGTAGGGACCCTTACTACGCATATAACACGTTTCAAAAAACAAGCTTGTGTATACGTCAAAATGATAAACGATTTGCTTGCAATTTTATGGAATTTCGCCAAAATTTATCGCAAAACCAAACATGTCTGCGGACTTAACAGTAAACAATTTCTGACATGACCATGCTTCTACTCATATACAAAGAAACCCTATATGAATATATGCAGTCGATGCCGATAAACATAATAATTTTATTTCCATAAGATATGCAAGGTTTAACCTATGCCAACATATTTTCCATCATCCGTGCCAACATCCGATGAAACGTGAATGGACATATTAAAGTTAGCAATAATATAATATCAACAACTGTCATTGGTACTTATACAGAAATAAAGCTATAAACAGTCGCTATACGACATGTTCCAATCCCTAATAAAAAGTAAACTGAAGAAACATTATTATCACTTACCACCAAGGACCTAGGTTCTCATTCATTTTCCAAGAAAATCGAATCGTAGAACATGACAATATTTTAAAGGAATTACGAGATAACGTAATACATCATTGAATCAAACAATAACTTAGTTCAGAACTCGACATTGTTCCACTCTGTTCTATCTGAATTTATCTTCAACAAACCACAAATCAACTGCAGCGCGTCTGGTGTCGACTTTATTATTGTGTAAAGTAAATCCAATTACCACGAAACGTATTAACTATTCCTTTGAACGACTCTATAGTATACAATTATACATAACAACAGGAATCTTTGAACTTTCTTTATCACGTATTGTATGAGAACAAGAACGTGGTCTCGGCGCCGAAAATGTTCCTTCATTATTAACTTTTACCTGAACTTTATGTGAAGATAAACCCCAAGTGAAGTGCCATAACTTTAGCAGTTTAATATACGAGAATCCTTCGGCAGTCTTAATGGAGTTGATAGCTACAGTGGAACAAGCTCGAACAGATAACGAACATATGAGCTCAAGGCCGTGAAGCTTGTCAGGGCAAATAATCGTCGCCCTTCAAACTTCATGTTGTACTGCGTATTGCAAAGAAACTTCACGCTGCATTTGATTCCCCTTGAGTATAAAACAATATTGTTCGCAATGTCGTTTGTGAAATCTGCATGCTGTGTTATTATTTAAAGCCCAGAATTTCAATCTGTTTTGAACTAGTTAAGCAACTAAAGCTATAAAGATTCTGATGATTATCTCACCGTTATTTGAATATTCTCACTTCAAATTGTCTGCCGACTGAATGAAGTAATTACAGCTCCCCAATAATTGTTTGAGAATACCTCAAATGTCAAGAAAAGAGAGGAAAATCCGGTATTTAAGATTGACGTCAATGATAGATCTTGCACAATAGACAACCCTTGTAAGTACTTGAGGAAAACTTGTTGTCCTCGAAAAATTATGATGTTCGGTATCTTGCCGACGACCAAGATATTATATTGTATTCCTGCTTCCCGACAACAATACCGTAAGAAGATTGTTTTATGTACAAAAATAGAATGGGACATACGTCTGTGACAGTCGCCGATATCGTGTGCCCTTTCCTTTATACCGATCATGTTTCCCTTCGCAGCTATTGTAGGTAGAGATGATGATATAAGGATAAGTAAACACGGGTCGGTATCCGATACCGAGACCTATCGTCAATAATAAACGAGATATTGCGATTTGAAATCGATCACTCGGTGTTGCATAATTGTAATCGAGTTTACAGCCAGTAAGTGTGCACCTGGCTGAATGTCTATCGAATCTTCGGTTGAAACGTCTGAGGACGAGAAGTTAATAGATTGCAAGATCCCAAGCAGAATGTATCGGCCGCGACTTACAAGTTGTAGGTCGTGGGTTCGAGCCCAGGCAGGCGCTTTACTTTGTGTAAATTATTTCTTCACCACTGCTCTCGAAACGGTGAAGGAAAACATCGGAAACCGACATGTCCTAGAACCAAAAATTCGAAGACATGTGACATCCACCAACCCGCACTGGGCCCGCGTGGTGGATTACGGCCCATTCCCTTTCACATAGAGGAGGCCTGTGTCCCAGCAGTGGGAAAATTAATAGGCTGATGATGTGTGATGTGAAGCAGAATGTCGAAATCTACAGAGTTGAACGCACAACTGAAGTCAAATAGGACTAACATGGAGAGAGATTTGTTGTCCATAGCCCAGCGTATATCATCAGTGACCTTCAGAAGTGAGTACTGTGCCCCGCACGAAAGCCACATTGGTAAGGACAGACAAAAGCATTAGACGAAACATGAAAGATGTCTTCGGATGAAACATGTTGTGGTTTAACCTGTCATCCATGATTTATCGTAGATCAATTAATTATTTAATTTGCAATGTTATTTTCACATTTCTCTGAATATTTAAAATCTAAAAAGCAGAATGGATTTACAATCCTTTGAATGTTTAATGCTGCATAAAAAATAAATAGGATCGATGTTCAATCGTCTCCACATAGCTCTTACTTTTATATTTTATGAACCAAATTCTCTTTTTTCGATAACGCAGATGAATGAATTTATTCGCCGCAAAGTAAATATCTTATAGAAACAAAATTTATGTTTATTACTATTTATAAACCGGTATATACGCTAGCGTATTGTTTATAGATACGAAGTATATTATTGCTGGCTTCAAAGTATTTATGATCTTGTTGAGGATTGGTGTACTTATGAACGAAAAGTCTATTGAATCAACATCGTTTATTAATTTATGTTTCAGAATTCAAACCATATTTACTGAAAACTCTTGCTCTAGCTCTACCCAATCGTACAATGCAAAACGGACCGGGAGAACCTATTAAAAGTTTCCAACAAAGTTGAAAACTCATTGACAAACGATCAAATAAACAACTCTAGTGGGATAAGGGTTCTGTACGATACAGGCTCTCATACGTGATACATTATTCATGTTTTATTGACTGCATAATCACTGCTTTCAAAGTTCTAAACATTAAAACTTTTTTACTCACACATATCATCTAAAACGACAATAAAAAGAGATTTTGAACTAGAGATGAACCATGAGTGAACCAACGGGGTGAACAAACCATTGACAGTGAGACAAGAATCTGCGTACATTGAGAAAATCTTCAAAGAAAAACAAATAAAATGAATGGCAGTAAAAACAAAACGTACAATTTGAGTTTTATTGCATTGTAGTAAAATGTGTAAAAGTTTTATAACCAAAGCTCACTCGTCTGTACCTAACGTAGAAAAGCTAAGCTTTACAGCGCATTTACATTTTACTTTAATATTCATTAAGCTAAAGGTAATATCTCGAAATATAAAGATCAAAAGAAAAACAAAAGTTTGGTTTGGAACGATCAATAATTTACCTCTTTGAACGAATGTATTTGCTAAAAGCTATCGATTTACTGAGAAATATGACGGCGGGTTGTTGCTTCTGTGTTTAGCTGTACAAACAACTTTTAATATTTAGAATTTGTCGAGCAATTTTCTTTAAAATTACCTTGTAATGTTGAGAAGCAAGATACTTATTTTCATTTATGTAGTTCAGTGAGAGGAGGATGTCTATAGGATGTCGTTATTTCCTCTTCCGTCGGCCACGGCTGGTATCGTAAAACCAATTTTCTCCCTCTAGACAACCTGTTAAGAGCTTTCAGCGAATAAATCAAAACACGGGTTATTGTACAGTAAACAAATATAAACCAGTACCGAATTACCGCTTCAGATTCTCTCAAATATTTATGAATGTTGTTTTCAACCCGAAATTTATAAAGGCTCTCTTAGTCTATAATTAATTATAATTTTGTATTGTCTTTCTGATCTTACAAATACAGTATAATATCTATGTTAAACAAAGCAAGTACCAAGTCGGACTACTACTCTTCAAAAAAAAAGAACGCTAAAGGTAGTTCTTACTACCTACAGTAATATTATTATTATACGTTGTCCATAAAAGCTTAATCTTGTTATTTTGTAAGAAATTCAAAGGTGACCTTTCAGCCAACGTCTCCTTTGAAACTTAAAGAAATAGCAGAAAATCTGATTTACTTATAAAAATTTTTGGGCTTGACAAATTCTTAACCAATTACGAATTTCAAGTATTGAACAAAAAAAAGGCTAGCCTTAAAATCAAAATTCCTTATTTGTAGACGTGTAAAAAAAACCTTGTTATAAAATGATTAAAGCCGTGATAAAACTGGGAATAATTTTTCACAGCCCCAACTCTTGTGATTTATCGTGTAATTCAATTGTTTATCGGTCCAATCCGTTCTAATTTATTGCCGACTGCCTGCTAGGAATCATAGCAACGGGTTTTATTTTAGATAGGCATCGACCATTTTAACGCTCCGCTTTTTCAGATGAAAATCGAAAAGTCTTGTCAAGATTTTTGATGAAATTTATTTTGAGTAATTTAAATCATTTTCGCAACGTCAAGCTATAATCGCGTTACTTACTTACTTTTCTCCTCCTGTTCAACATTGTGGAATGCAAATTTTATTAATATATATGAATCCAATTTTATAGGTAAAAATCTTGCTTGTAACTATAATACAGAAGACCGATGAGTATAACCTGCCTCTTTGCTTAGGGTTTGTGGACTACAAGAAAGCTTTCGACTCGATCAAGACTTGGGCTATACTGCAGTCTGTCCAACGGTACCAAATCGACTACCGGTACATCGAGGTGCTGAAGTTTTTGTACAAAAAAGCCACCAGTCCGACTTCAGGATCAGACCTCGGCCTATACTTCTGCAGCGAGGTGTGTCAGGGAGTCGAAATATCTCCGAAACTGTTTACCACTGCACCGGAGATGGTTCTGGACTGGAGGAGGGGGCTAGGCATCAACATCAATAGCGAGTACATCACTTACCTTTGGTTTGCCGACGATATAGTGGTCATGGCTGAGACCATGGAGGACCACAGTACAATGTTCGATGACCTTAGTAGAGATTCCGAAAGAGTGGGTCTAAAAATGAACATTGACAAAACCAAGGTGATGTTGAATGCCCATGTTGCACCCAATCCTATCAAGGTCGGAGTCTCTGCACTCGTAGTTGTGGACGATTTATCTCTACCTGAGACAAACGGTCCAGTTAGGTAGGTCCAACTTCAAGAAAGAGGTCAACCGTCGAATCCAACTCGGCTGTGCGGCGTTCTGGAAGTTGCGCGGTATCTTTTTTCGTCCAACTTAGCACAGTGTCTCAAGACGAAAGTCTATGACCAGTGTGTGTTGCTAGCGATTACTTACGGGACAGAGACGTGGTCGCTCGCAATGGGCCTCATCAAAAGGCGTAAATTCACCCAATGGAGATAGCTATGCTTGGAATTCCCTTGCGTGATCGAATCAGAAATGTAGACATCAGCTAGATAATCAGGTTACCGACATAGCCCGAAGAATTACCTTACTTAAGTGGCAGTGGGCAGGGTACATTGCACACAGAACGGATGACCGTTGAGGCTGAAAGGTTCTAGAGTGGCGACCGCGTGTCGGAAGACGCAGCGTTGGAAGCCCTCCCTCTAGGTGGAGCTACGACCTGATCAAGGCTCCGGTGGTTGCGGAACGCACAGGACCGACTACTTGAGATAAAAATGATCAACATGTGCAAACTCTAAATATTATCCAATCTTCGTGAAATTTGATATATATGATTTGTGTGGCAGTGAGAACCTGGGGGCGTGCAAAGTCATATGAAAATCACACCCTTGGAAAAATGAAACACCCTACTATAATTAAGTACAACCTATTTTAATCGATGACAGTTTTATCATAGACTAGAATGTCACTCAAGATAAATGTCAAAAGATAACCTCAAAAATGCATAAGCATAATATAATGAAAAAATTAATTGATTTTCCACAAAAGCTAGAAGCAAGTGTTGAAGAGTTCAAAATGAGGTAGGAGAGAACTTACAATGTAGAATACTGTGGTATATTTACAAATTCTAGCAGGTATTAATGTCTCTACAACTTTCAATTTTTTTACAAGCTTGTCTCATCTTGTCTTGTTGTTTCTTTGGGTCAATTCAGCAACTAAATTTGAAAACAGTTGTCTTCATCCAATTGAGCTGAATTTTTTCTTACACGTTTGGTTTGGATGACAAAATGCACGGTAAGCTAAAAGCTTGTTTAAAAAGTTTTTTTTTGTATTTGACTTTTTAATAGTTACATGCATGTTTCAAGATATTTTTGAGATATTTGTCTCATTTTAATACTCAATATCCTTATAAAAATACAATTGATTACTTTTAGCAAATAGGTACTTATATAAGAATTATAAAAAAAACCATTGCGATTTAGTTACGCTTAGATACATTCGTTTGAAACAGCCGATGTTTGTAAAGTAAAACTAAACATACCTAAAAACGGGTATCGCTAGTATATGGTGTGAACAAATACTTCATTAATGACTTAAGACTTAATTAACTTACAAAAAACGTTACTCATGTTGTTGTTTAATGAGTACACACACTCATCGACCGCATGTAGGAGTGTAGGTAGTGTATCTGTAGGTGTAGGTAAATCTGTTTACGCCGAGTTTTCACAAACCCATTTTAAAGGGAAAGCTTCGGCCTTCAGTGCTGGAACTGGCGAATGGACGTAACGATCATAAAATTGTTTACATGTCGAATTGTACGTAACACAATAAGCGGCATCGTAATCTCGGAATGAGGTTTTATACAATTTACCGTCCGTACGTGATTTGGCGCGGGTCCTCTACAGAAAATAGTAGTAAAACAGAAATTGTATCGAAACCAATCTGCGGATAAGTACTAATATCGGGATTGTAAAATTGGCGTTTTTAAAGTACTGGACATAAAAAGAGCTAGCTTTAGGTTTTAATCCAATTAAAATAAGCCTAATAGAAGGGGATTTAGGTAGGTAACTAGAACTACTAATATTTAGTAACATCAACATAAAAGATAATTTTGTAACATAATCAGAGCATAAATAAAGCTGAACTTAAGTAATTAAATAAAGTGGGATTCCCACCCACAGTATGTGTGGAGAAGAATTTAAGAAAGTAACAGTATGAGGAATGAATCTACGAGAGGCACAAAAGAAGGAATTAGCATGCATGAGTTCCATCAGAATAGGCGAAATAACTATGAACAGATATAAATGAACGTTCATATTTATTAAACATCTCCAGTCAAAGTCTCTACAATTGCTGTACAAGTATTTGCTTAGGCCGATGTAATCTATTAATTGAGGGCAATAAAATCGTCTTTTATCTGCCTCTACAAATAGACAGACGGATGACGGTTGTCGCCTCATAGATCAATACAGCTTTAAGACCAGAAAATATAGTGTTCAGGCTTATTCCAAAAATAGTTGCGAGTTCAAAGGACTCATACTTGTATAGCAAGTTTTAAATATTGAAGATTCTGCAGACAATTCCAAGTCATTTATATCGCACAAACTTCGAACAAAAGCCTGTATCGTTGAAAAAACAAATAAAAGTGTTTCTCGTTCTAGCCTTTTTCTAATAATAGCTATGAAAATTGACTCTAGTTGAATGATTGATAAGAAGAAGCGAGATAGCATAAACTTGCATTGAAGGTTCTTGTAAATCAATATTATGTCTTCTACGTTATCGTAGCGTTTTGAAAATTAACCGTAACTAGTTTCATTCATTTCCATTATGCTATCGACAGTTACAAGTTCCAGTGGGACTTTTGGTTCAGCTCCAACAACTGTGAAAGCTCCGAATGACATTTAAAGTTGTAGAACAGAACTTTCCGTCCCTTCCTGCTGCGGTGATGTCTAAACTAAATAAAACATTTTCAGTTTTGTGACTGTGAATATCACAGTCACAAACTTATACGGTAAATATATTTTAGTTTGCAATACTTTTTGCTATCTTTTTTTTCTAAAAGGGCATAACATATTTCTTCACTTTGAATATTCCATTCCAGATCAGTATAGACCACTTAAACATAGACATAAAATGTGTCTATTATATGCTCTATTTATAACTGCACGATATTATAAATGGAGCTTTTATGAGTTTTTATAAGTGAAGTAATTATAGACCCAATTGTCCAATTAGAGACGCGTAAAAATAACTCCAACCATAAAATTATGTCTGGTGCTAAAAATATCAGACATATAATAAACACGAGACGTTTTAATTAATACTGTGGTATTTGTGAAGCTCAACATAAACACACGGCTAAGCAATAAGAGAGATGCGTTCGCAGAAAACTAGTCTGAACAGGGAGCGGGGGTGTTCAAGACAAACAGACTGTCGTATATCATGCACCTGCAACTAATATCATATGTCAGTCTCCAACAGAACCTTATTCTAAAAATACATGAAATATTCTAAGCAAAGTGATTAATCCAATTTGTTACCGTGAAAGACTCAAATTAGTTGAACAGATTGCAACTGAATCCTCCAAGACTGAACACAAAGAAAACATTGCCTTTGTGGGCGTTCAGTTCGTAGAAGATGATACAAGTTTCTTTCGAAAGTTCGAACTTACGAGTACCTTTGATATCGATGCCGAGGTATTACTTGTCTAACAAATAGAGTAACATCTGTATAAAGCTTAGGTAAACAGTCTAGGGTATAATTGCAATGGAACTTGGTGTACTTACAAAAGTCCATGACCCCTACAAATCCATTCTATATTTTTTGTAGCGCGTTGTAGCAAAAATACACGAGACGTGGGTGAATTTCATTTGTTGTTTGTTCTAAGCAACGAGCTTAGATTTTTTGTTGAACATGTTTATTTGTCTAGTTTGTTGAGCTACAGTAAAAACTATCCAGAGTATATTGATTGCTTAATTTTGTAGAATGCTATATTAGTGTTTTCTAAATTCATAGTTTTATCAGTGCTTTGCGGCTCATGCGACTGAAATACTGATTCTCATGCAAGTGGTAAGTAGGTTCGTTAAGGTTTTGCAAATGCCGCGCTAAAAAAGTATCCTGTGTTCTTTTCTGAAAAATATCATCAAAGCCAGTTCAGTTCAGTTTCGCCATGAAAACGTGCAACAAACAGACAGGGTCGAACTTATTTACTTTTCTAGAGTATTTTATTATGTACTGATGCGTATTGTTCGAATCCTTTTTGCGAACTTTGTTCATGATAATAAAAAAATAGAGCTAATATTAGGTAATCACGTTATTTTACTAATACAAAGAATGTAAACACAAGCAAAACAGGAATGTAAAAACTTTCCTCTCAATACTAAAAGAAGTATCTGCCGTTCTCATTTCATACATATATAATGAAAACATATTACACTACCCTCTTTATTAGGAGGAATAATGCTCCGCTTTGTTTATGTAGGTACTTCGTCTAAGTGAATAACGGATTATTACCTACTTACTATTCCCTTCTTGTATACGTATACCAATGTTGTTCTGAACAAATCGAGGTTATGGGCCTTATTGTGTAAACTAATCCAATTCGGACAAAAACGTTGAAAGAAGTTCTACAAATCTGTTTATCGCGTAAAACAATTCAAGACAATCAAATCTCCACACTCGCTACAGTTTCTCGAATCGTAGTAAATGATTTGCTTCTTATAAAACTTCGCTTTTATGTTTTCTATTCATATCTGATATGCTGCGTTTGAAATAGTTCCACTGCTGTTATTTTATATTCCTTATAATTGAGTTAGTTCTCTTGGACAGGATGCAGTAAACGAGAAAAGTGGTCCCTGGCTATAGCCGTTCGTTAAAGTTAATAGACTGCGGCTACAACTAGGCAGAACGACTAGCGGAGAGTTGAGCACTCGTCCAAACGAGGCTCCCTTACTACACGCGTTAATATTCATGGCATTCGCATTTAGGTCCCGCTGCCTCTAAAATGGGACATTTAAATTTAAAAGGTCCCATGTGATAAATGTTCCTTATTTATCGCACGCTTACCCTCAAAATGACTAGAGCTAACTCCACATGAATCGGGTTTTTTTTCAGTTTGTAATGCTTATAATAAATCAAGGCAAAAAATGAGCACGTTTTTAACTGCACGTATGTAAACTGTTACATAAAATAATAATAGTACTACTACGTAGTAGAAACGCGGTAAAACGTTATGTTAATAATAACATTTTAAGTAAATAAGGAAAATGAAATACATGTAACGAGAGAATGTGCCGTTTACTAATTAATTTTACCTTTATCAAAATACCTATACATATGGAGCTAGTTTGAAAACAGAGTTGGTTTTTAGGAATTCTATATCTATACTAATATTATAAAGAGGAAATATTTGTATTTTTGTATGTAACGAATAAACTTAAAAACGACTGGACCGATTTCAAATATTCTTTCACCCTTGGGAAGCTACACTATCCCCGGGTGATATAGGCTACTTTTTATCCCTGAATTCCCACGGGAACGGGAACTACGCGGGTGAAACCGCGATGCGTCCGCTAGTACCTAATAAATTGAAATCTCTCCATCTTTACTCTGGATCTGCCCTAGTTTCTAGTATTGTTGCATAATACAAACACAACTACAGCTTAACTTTTATGTATCTGAGAACAAACGACGTATTCCCGGGTTTTAGTACAATAGCCTGTTTTGTATGTAGATTTTCCCTCCGTATTCTCTCAAAACTGGAGGTGAAGATTCAAGACACGTCATGCTAAGCAAACTGACAATACGAAATAGATTACGGAGCATGAATAGTGCACAAATACAATAATATTCAGCTTGGATATGTGAGAACGCACACGTGTGACAACGAACGGTAGCGTAATTTTCTGAATAAGGTATCATATAATCAGGTGTGTCACGATAAGTGTGCCTCGGTAGCGTATATTCCGGTGATACAATAATATCGTGCTCACGTACTCCAACTGGCTCGGTAGGCCACTAAGTCAGGCACGTGACGCCTGGCAGGCTTCCAAACCGGTCCGCCAAATACACCGCCATCCTTACCTTCACATGACTGTCAACTCACATGATTTCTACGATTGTAATAGATTCAGTTAAATCACTTCTTGTACGTCGTGTGTGTCATGATTTATTTCAGTGCACGCGGTAATTATCGTGAAATAGAGAAAGACTTAAATATCATATGCTACAAAATTACCAAGAGCACGTAATGCCATTACTAAAATTCTTGCCCACGCATTGTGCACTGAGCACAAGTTTCTACTATCATTGCCATAGACATACTTGTCACTAGGCGTCAATTTTTTTGAGTTAACGGTTAACGGCATTCAATAAAACAACAAAATTTAAAAAAATTAAATACCCCCGACACATTTTTATTTCCTACTACATAATATATCTAGTAGTAGACACGCTTCAATCGCCAATCTATTGAACACATAATTGTGACACGAAATCTTGCGAAAACAACAACAGCTGAACCGATTTTCATACAACATAGCTAAGAACACTCTCGATAAACTCACCTTTAAAACAACGAAATCAAAATTGGTTCATCCGTTTAGGAGCTACGATGCATCAGACAGATACACAAACACACAGGTACACACGTCAAACTTATAATACCCCTCTTTTTTCGACGGAGGTTAAAAATTGGTTTGCATGGAAAGTTTTGACAATGCCGTTTCCAGCAGTGCCGAGGCGGTACCTATAGTCTATTGCTGACATCGGGTCTCCTAAAGATGGTTTTAATCCAAAGTCATAAAGTAATTTCACTGTATTTGTTGTGCTTTGTATGCTGTAATTATTGGCAACGACAAACATGCTGGATGTTCCGTATACTTTAACAATTCTTTTAGATCTGTTGTACCTAATAATATAGAACATAATAGGTAGGTACTATTTATGCATATTCCTTTTAATTTACTCGCACGTTGTTATCTCTTGTAGCATTTTAATAAACCCTGTAAGCACAATTTAATGTGTAGGAAAAGTAATAACAGAAAATTGTCAAGTGCCTGTTAATCCTGTTAGGCCTTTTCCTGATGGTGCGATGCAATTCGATTTATATCACACCGGATAAGCGATTTTCACTAAGTGAAATTGCAAGTATGTTCGACCAATTCGACCAGTACGCACTTGAATTTTTTATAGAAAATACGTGCGCAATATCGCCTTTCTACGCAATTTAAAATGAAATGCGGGCTGAGAGCTCCGACTGAATTTCCTTAATAAAAAGTCATAATTCGAGTTTTGGCTCTTGCCTAAATTTCCTATTCCAGTATTGGACAAATTTTAAAAGATATTCCATAAATTGAATAAAAAGATATATTTAGTGCTTCTATGTTTTTCTTTTTCATTTATAGTTGTCCAATTTGTACATCAGACTTTTAGACCTCTGTTGACAGTGCATTTTAGGGTGTTCTAGTGCTTCTAAAGATAATGTATCATCAAAAAGAAAAACAAAAGGGTACAGTATATATCTTTCTTTTTGAGTTTATGGAATATCTTTTAAATTGGTCCAATATTGGAGGAAGAAATAGGTGAGAGCCAAACCTCGAAACATGGCTTATTACTTAGGATATTCAGTCGCATATCTGCGACCGCATTTACTCTTAAATTGCGTCGCACCGTCAGAAAAGAGCCTAAATGTTCTGGGTCTTGTAGATAATATTTGTTCTTCCAAGTATACGTACGGGGAAAGTTTTCCGCCTCTGCAAATGAAACTCAACTAAATCGGTAGTGATATTGCGTTTTATACAGTTGTCAAGCGATTGAAGATTTTATTGATAATATAATATTACAGATCGTTATATTATATGATCGTTATTTTATAGTAATAATGAATAGACTTTTTATTATTGCCCGAAAACCTACAATGATTGTAAATTTATTTATTGTTTCTATAATATTGTAGGAACGAGTACAATTTAATCATATCTATAAATAATGAAAATATGCCAGCCAGTTATCGTCTTACTTCAGGGCAAAGAACTCTTCTCAAAACTTAATACTAAATGAAAGACCACTAAAAAAATGTATTTACAAGGCAGACGTGAATGCAAACGCCGGGACGGGACGCCCTAGAAAGATATACATAGACCTTATTGGTGATGTTCTTCAGAAAGACCAGATGCGCTGTACTCATAACCGGCGTGCCTGTATGTCTAGATGTATGAACGTGAGTGAAGCAAAAGAAGTATGTAAGGATCGTAGCAGGTGGCGTTCTGTAGTTTCTGCCTACCCCCGTGGGAAAATGGCGTCAGTTTATGTATGTATGTAATAATGTTATGTCGTCGGGATGCTAATGCAAACCCATTTCTACGCGACGCTTAAGCGCAGCGTTAGTTGTTTAAGTAGTGTATGCGTTTAGCTACGTGGCGTAGCGCTTACGTAGCGTCTACGAAGCGACAACTACGCCGCGAATTCGCTGAGCATACATCTGACAAACGCCTATACTTAGTTCCCAAGCAATGCCAAATCTATATATATAAAAGAGAAAGTATGTATGTATGTATGTATGTTCCTTCTTATAGACTCCGAAACAGCTGGACTGATTTTTATGAAATTTTCACACAATCTTTAGATTGACCCAGAGGAAAAACCCTTTTTTTGTAACTTTGAACGAGGGCGAAACCGCGAGCAGAAGCTAGTATCTAATAAAATGAAAATCAATATTCTATCGCAATCTACTTTTTTATGTTTATAATCGTGCTAGAAATCTCAGCTAAATAATTTTATCAATAATAGAGATAATGTGTGTAATATTTAATCTGAATCATTTTAATGTTTGCTATGTATCCATTTTGTTTACGATGTAAACACAGATACGAGATAATTCTCGGACGCTCGCCCGCACGACGCTCCAATGTTGTTTCTTAATATCATCTCGCAGCTCATCATAACATACTCGCCAAAGAAAACAAACTCCCGTTCACCATCCCCTTTAATACTCGAAAATATTTCTTCATACATAATATTTTGCTCTCATGAATAAATATCCTATATTCGCCGTACATTCTACCGCAGTCCTATTTCAATGTTAAAGCGTCCCAGCTATTATTTTATTAGCTATTCAAAATTGTTTTAAAGGAGACAACGTTTTATTGACAGTCTTTACTTTTGTTTTTCTTTTAAGAGTAATTTAAATAATGAAATTCGGAGGATAAACGTCGGCGTCGGATGATGCTAATTGGCATTTATAAGAAACGGGAGTAGGTATCTCTAACTTAAAAATACCTTGGGGGAACAGTGGAGTGGAAAGATTACCTTACATTATATTTTCTTGCAGTAGCATGGTGAAAAAATGGGGCTCATGAAAAGTGGAAAGTGTCATAAATTTACACATCAATGAGCTGTTGTTTATGGTCGAGTGACACCTACCGCAGAGCGCCCGCGATGTCTAAAATTTCAAAATTTAAAAAACCCCGTCACATTTTTATTTTATGCTACATAATTTATTTAGTACATAGTAGATACGCTTCGATCGGCAATCTATTGAACACGTAATTATGACACGATATCTTGCGAAAACACCCCGATTCAAACAGTAAAACACCCATAACTTTTGAACGGCTAAACCGATTTTATTCAAACATAGCTAAGAACGCTCTCGACAAAATTACCTTTCAAATAAAAACTAAATCAAAATTGGTTCATCCGTTTAAGAGCTATGATGCCACAGACAGATACACAGCAACACACGTCAAACCTATAACACCCCTCTTTTTCCGTCGGGGGTTAGTAAAAATATCATAACACAGCCCTTGAATTTAACGATCCTATGAAAATGAAAACAAAAGAATGTCAACGAATGATGTTCCATTTTAATTTTCATGATGACTTTACAGAAACAAAAAAAAACGAAACACGGATTTACATTCTATCTCTTTGCGCAAATATTACGTGGGTTGAAGGACTTTCATCCCAAACGAGTGTGTGTTTCATAAATATTTGATGAAATTGCACATACAAAGCGTTAGGAACTTGTTCTAACTTCGTAACCACAAAGCCGCATCTATTAGCTACGGTAATTTGAGTGCAAGGTACACTAACTATAAAGAGATTAGCTTGTGCGACTTCCCCTAGGTACATAGACATTATGTAGCTCTACGTAAAGCTTTGCTTCAAAGAGAAAGACAACAAATTTGTACCTACTCAGTAGATTAAGTATTGTACCGAAACGACATTCAGTAGTAATGTAACTACGTACGAAAGGTTTAACAGCATCAGCAGTCGCAGCTTTAATTTAAATAAAATCTCGCGTTTTACGCTACGTTCGTTTTTAGCTTTGAGCTCTCACATACAAAATGTGTGTACCAACAAGAGCTACAAATTGCAACTATCCGCCTCTTCATACTATGCTGGGTATTCCCATAGCTATTTAATTCACATGGAGAACTTTACTAATGCCGCTTTTATAACCGTAACTCTCGTTAGAATAGATAGTAACTTCGCAGAATACGTTGTGAACGTTGAACATACGTTTATCATGAAAGTCTCACGCTAACATATGGACAGTTTACTGCGTGGTGTGATTAGTATTGCAAATGAACCACGACTTGAAACGACTTTAGAATTTTATCTTGTCTTATCGCATATCTACATAATGATTAAGCTTTGTACTCTTCTTGGCGTAGGCAGCACTTCATAATCTTAATATATATAAATCTCGTGTCACAATGTCTGTCCTCAATGGACTCCTAAACCACTTAACCGATTATAATAAAATTCGCACACCATGTGCAGTTTGATCCAACTTGAGAGATAGGTTTTTTTTTTTTTTTTTATTGGTAGGGTAGGTATGTAGGGTAGGGTAGGGTAGGGTAGGGTAGGGTAGGGTTGGGTAGGGTAGGGTAGGGTAGGGTAGGGTATGGTAGGTAGGGTAGGGTAGGGTAGGGTAGGTAGGGTAGGGTACGTAGGGTAGGGTAGGGTAGGGTAGTGTAGGGTAGGGTAGGGTAGGGTAGGGTAGGGTTGGGTAGGGTAGGGTAGGGTGGGGTAGGGTATGGTAGGTAGGGTAGGGTAGGTAGGGTAGGGTAGGGTAGGTAGGGTAGGGCACGTAGGGTAGGGTAGGGTAGTGTAGGGTAGGGTTGGGTAGGGTAGGGTAGGGTAGGGTAGATAAATGTTTGGTCTTTTTATGTCAAAACAAAGTTTGCCGGGTCAGCTAATTAATTATATTTCCTAGAGAATAGGAGTATAAATCACGCTCTGCTTAAATCAATTCAATACAACATATATCGCGAATAGTATTGTGCAGTGCTATAAAAACTTCAGTGAGCTTTGTACATTATCTATACTATAATATAATATTATAAAGCTGAAGAGCTTGTTTATTTGTTCGTTTGAACGCGCTAATCTAAGGAACTAATAATGGTTGGAATTGAAAAAATATTTTTGTGTTGGATAGCCCGTTTATTGAGGAAGGTTATTGGCTATATAACGTCACGCTACAAACAATAGAAGCGGAACATAAATGAAAAATGTTGCAAAAACGGGAAAAAAATCCTTTTTGAGAGCTTCCGTTGCGTGCGCTGCATAACGGTTTAAGCTACGCAAATATCATGTATGATAGAATTGTTCCTCATTAAAAGTTCTAAAAAATCTTTTAAGATTGACTCACTATAACCTTTTTTTATGGTAATCAAATTTGTTCTTTTGCGAAGGAGTTTTATCAACATCTATACTAATATTACAAAGCTGAAGAGTTTATTTGTTTCTTTGTAAGGTAGGTAGTGAGCGGTAGGAAAATAGATAGCCAGTTGAAGGGGGCGAAGCCGCGGGAGTCAGCTAGAAATACATAACATTTAAATTTTCATCTTCTGATTCTCGATTGCTAATGAAGCCAATATTGACTATTGTGTAAACAAATAACCTTCTTCGTTTACCTAGGTATAATTACACCGGTATTAACTTGCTCTATGCGCCTAAGATTTCTTCCCAGTGAAACTTTTCAACTTAATCATTAATAAACTTTTAACTACAGCAGCGCAAAGTGATTCTTCCCAACGGTTTAAAATGAAAATTAAAAAGTCTGCAATAACTTTTTTATTGAAGATTCTTTGAAAGCGGCTAATTAATTGAACATCAAATATGGAATAGATTCTGTGCTTCCTTTGAATATTAACGGACCCACTAATGCTAATGGGAACTATAAGACGTCTTCCCAGTTGCGCTCCAGTGAATTTGTCAGGCTTCCCAAGTTCAGGTATTAAATTGTGGGGGTATCTTCCTCGTCTTACGCCCACACCCTTCTATAAATAACATTGAGGGTTTGCTGGGCAAATATATTCTCAGAAATAATAATTTCGTTTACATCTAGACTAGAGAAACCTTTTCAAGTTCGATTGGAAGGTAGTTTAATAACTTAGGTTTGTTATTTCAATCAAATGTTTTAGAATCAGACGAGCCTTTCTACAACATACAAATATCATTAGTTACCTAAGAATCTATGTTAGCTACTTCAACGGATGCGTAATATATGAACGTTTTTATTACTTTTATTTTTATATATGTAAATGTTATACGTCTTATTACACAGCCATTTTGAACAAGTACAGGGAAGTACTTCGGGTCATTTTCTCAATTTCCAGTTGCCGTATTAATGAGCTTACATTTAACTGGTGAATTGTAAAAGAAACCCGTAACATACATCAGCATGTACATAAGGTTATAAGCATTCATGTTTGATAATACTTTATTTTTAGATTATCATGTGTACCTATATTTCAGTTTGTGTTTTTTGCTCTGCCTGAATGAAAATCTTCAGATATTAATAAATGTTACACTGGTAAAGAAGAATAATATGATTGATGTGATACCTGGGGGGTAACCACAAGCTCTTAGAGTAAGGTTATTTTGAGATCGAGTAAGTGACAGATGTATACAAGTCAGATACATCTGTCCCTTACTCGATCTCAAAATAACCTTACTCTAAGAGCTTGTGGTTACCCCCCTGAGTTTTCTAATGGTTACCTGCTTGAGCATTGATGCTTGATTGAAATACAATTTTAAGATATCTCTACTGAAAACAAGCAAAAAGTATAAACAGACTAGGGTTTTTTTTTTAACTTATGTTACCGGGCTAAAATAACGAACCGATTGACACCTTATTCATCAAAATTGGATGAATAGTTTAGGCGCTACGGAGGAACATACGTAAATACATATATAGACTGCTAAATGCATAATCCTTCCTTTTGGCTTCGCCGTAGTTGGGTAAATAAAAATCCATTGCCTTTGCATACTTTTTCCATGTTTAAGAGAGTTACTGATTGTAATTTGTTAGTGCAGTCATTCTGTGTCGTGTTATTCCATTGCTGTTGATATTTCAACGTTTAATCTTTTTATAATTATTAAAGAGATAAATAGTTTTATTATATGCCATCAAACTATCACAAAACTATAAATAAATCTATTATTACTATACACGCATTACTTTAAGTACCACTCCGAGAGAACCTTGTTTCTGAACTATATAAATTATGTATTCCCCTTTTAGACCCACAACGTTTTAAGTACTAACTTATAACAAGAAATCCTATTCAGAAAACTGTATAAAATATTTAAGAACATTTTATAAACTTCCAACTCGTAAACTTTTATGTTTCAGCCCTTGTCGCCTTTTACTGAAACAATATTTGAACACTGCGACTCATTTTTGACCTTGAGAACTTGTTAAGCGTAACAGTATTCTGTAGCTAGGTAAGGCAGGTATCTAGGATAATTATCAGCTCAAAATATACGCAATGGTATCAAATTCCAGCCTCAAAACAGAATCCTTTTGTAAGCCGCCTCTAGCTCCTTTCATTATAGATTTGCCTTATGATTTGTTTGATTCGCAGCGATTTGCATCTTGGGTGTGTATTTACAAGGTTTATTTTTGTCCGCAGCCACGGGGAAGACTTGATCGTGACGCCCTTCGCGCAGGTCCTGGCGAGCCTGCGCAGTGTTCGCAACAACTTCTTATGCCTCACCAACGTGCCCGCCTCCAAGTAAGTCATTCTTTTGTTTCTGTTCCCAGCGCGCCGCCACTTCACACGACCGAATGAAATCTTGAGATCCTTCAGGTCACAGAACGAAGTACATTTGTTCAAAATATAGTGAGCACGTACCTCTGACTCTGTACGCTTTTGTATTGCTGTATAGCCCAGTAGAAATCCTCATTAAAATCACAATGCTTGATGTAATTCTGGATTTTTAGTATGTTGTATGGGCCAGTTAGGGTTGTGTAATAATCCAAAATTGCAACTTCGAAAAACGTGTGTTCGCTTCGCAACACTCGAAAAACTACGAAATGTTGGGTATTTTTTCACTTTTTGCACTATAAGTCTAACAAACAAAATTCCGTATTTTATTTATGTTCATTAAATTTGCAACAATTTAAGCCCAACTCTATAGGAACCAAGCTAAGATCCTTCAAAGATTGCCGAGATTCCATGCGTTCCACACCTACCACCTAGTACAAAAGTGGCTGGGGGTAGGGAAAGGACCCCACCGAGTTGGATTTTGAAATGAACTCCTGCGGCCTCATCTCACTATCAAGTAACAATGAGCTAACCTCACAACACCTTATCAAAATCATAACCTGCAAACGGAAAGAATGGATGCAAGGGGGTGTGTACTTGCCTGAGAACTGGGCTGAAGCACTCAGTACTTTTTAAAAGTTCATAAGATTTGCAACAATTTAAGCTCAACCGCAGCTGTATAAGCCCGACAAAAGGTGTTTTTTTTTAGTTTTGCTCCCGTCCGGATCATGATTTTAGCAAAATCGCTCGTCCTATAGGGAAAGTCATCAGATATAAAGTTGTAGTACATTTAATTTCCATTCATTAAAGCACAACACAAAGTCTGTGAGGCTAATAGTTCATTTACAATCTTGAAAAAACAACAAGAAGACAAAGCCCTCTGAATACCTTTTAGTGTGCATAGTACCAAAGAAAAAGCCATAAAATCATGTCAATAGGCATTTCAACCGAGCTCTTTGGCTACATTTGCAGCCTACGATTTTTGAAGGTCATAGCTTGATCCCTATAGGGTTTACGTTTGGGCTTAAATTGTTGCAAATTTAATGAACTTTAAAAAGTACGAAGCTTTTTTGTCGAAAAACGCATAGTTTATGTATTATACTTTTAGGGCAAAAAGAGAAAAAGTCGCAAACTTTCGCACAAGTTTTTCGAAGCTGCAGTTTTGGATTCCCTCTACCCTAACTGGTCCATACAATATATATTGCGATTTGAGCCTTTTTTAGAGTCAATTTCTACTGGGCTATGTAGAAGAAGGTACGAAAGAAAGAGACATGAAAAGCCGAGTAAATACAGTTACCTGACATAAAAGCATGAAGTGCTGAAAACACAAATATTTGCGTTCACGTTACAGACAGGCGCTATTCAGACTCGTGTAAACTACACTTCGTCATAACACAAACAGCTAAATGACTGACACTAAATATTCAGTAATTTCAACACAACGAATTAGTTTCGGAGTTCAGGCGCGTTTCCGCTCGACAACAAATTACATGCCATTTAGATTACTAAAGCTACGAAATTCTGAATAATTAGAATTTGAGATTGCATATCATATAGCGGGCTTTGAGCCAGCTTACGTGCATGTATTGTACCTAAATTGGAAACACTACCTGTAAGGAAAGCTAACATTCTTCTTCCTCGTGTACTGCTTGTTGGGAAATATAACAATTATTTTGTTGCGTAGGTTATTCACCGTACCACCATACAGGATTTTAAGAAAAACAAAGACCAAAGTTTTTATCGCTGTGTACGAGTGGTTTTTTGTTGACCGCAAGCAGGATATAAATTCAATTTCCTTTTTGATATGCATAATTTAGTTTGGTAAGCCCCAGTGAAGATTAAGTGCGTAGTAAGTACAGTAATAGGAAAACCAAAACAGCAAAGTACACAAAATATAGACTTTGCCCTACATAATATGGGAAGTTAACTCGCTATTTTTTTTATGCGATCGTATCAAGAAGCAGTCGATGGTTTAGGTTCCTTTTTGGGTTCCGTACCCGAAGTGTCCAAATGAAGCCCTATTGCTGTCACTCACGTGTTCGTCTATCTGTCTGTCCGTCTGTCTGTCGTCTGTCACACAATTTTGTTCCGAAGATTTTTCTTTTTCCCATTGACATATGAACTTGAAATTTGGTGAAAATGTTTATTATTACGTATTTTTTACTAACAAATACTAATATTTTGTAAAATCTGATGTTTTCTTTAGTACGGAACCCTAAATGTGCGAATGCTGACACGCACTTGGCCGTTTATTTTTAAGTTATTTTCGAGCAAATTTTCTTTCATTCCCTTGTTTTTGTTCGACATTCTGAGTGGTTTCTTTTTTAAACACTGCCCCACACTAGGAATTTCATCCTGTATCGTGGGTGCATTTTACAAACATTTAAACTCACATACACAAGACAACCAGATCCGAAACAACTATCTGTAGGCCATACAAAAATTTGTTCCGTGCGGAAATCGAACCCGCGACACGCAGCGCAGCAGCCGATCGCTCAACCACTACGCCAACCGTGTCGTCATAGTTACTATATAAACACACCCCTGAAATTTTCAAAAAGATTATTTGTTGGTCTCATCTTATCCAAGTATTTCTTTGATACTTATTAAATCCGTTCATATGATTTACAGTAAAATGTAAAATATTATAAAATGATATCATAGAGGATTATGTCACCTAAATGAGTTTCATTTTTAGTTACCTACATGGATAGGTATCCAAAATGCCAAATATATAGGTAGGTACCTAGATAGGTACTTTTGTTTATGAATGATTTACATGGTCTACTGAAAACAAAAACATAACTTCCACTGACTAACAACTTATTCAACTTAATTTCAAAAATTCATGTTTGCGTATTTTCTACATATTAGGTATGTTATATTTGTAATACTTTCATTCCTAGTATTTCGATGCCTCAAAATGATAAATAAAACCCATTGTTTATTTAGTGATTCAGTTTTGGTCAACCAAAATTACCTAAAGTTACTCACATGCTACAATGCACTTTATATATTTTTTTGACTCACATACTATTTGAAAATGTTAATAAATCACATCACATCACATCATCAGCCTATTAATGTTCCCACTGCTGGGACACAGGCCTCCTCTCTGTGAGAGGGAATGGGCCGTAATCCACCACGCGGGCCCAGTGCGGGTTGGTGGATGTCACATGTCTTCGAATTTATAGTTCTAGGACATGCCGGTTTCCTCACGATGTTTTCCTTCACCGTTTTGAGAGCAGTGGTGAAGAAATAATTTACACAAAGTAAAGCGCCTGCCTGGGCTCGAACCCACGACCTACAACTTGTAAGTCACGGCGGATACCACTGGGCCACCACTGCTGTTAATAAATACCTAATTTAAATGTAGGTTTAAACAAAGTTTTTTTTTTTTTTTAATTATATTATAAAAGCTTGTTAAAAAGAAATTCGAATGTAAAATTTTAGAAATTCCTCACACATTTTTACTTTATGCTACCTAATTTATCTAGAAGTAGACACGCTTCGATCTACAATATTGAACACGTTATTATGACACCCCGATTCAAACAGTAAAACGCCTATAACTTTAGAACGACTGAACCGATTTTCATCAAACATAGCTAAAAACACGGAACAGGTGAAAATAATAAAAGTTTGTAAAATGTTGTCTTAAAATAGGTGATACAATAATCTTTCTTCCTTCTTATTTTTTTTTTTTTAACTTTGCCTTACACTAGGAATTTCTTCCTGTATTTTGGGTGCGTTTACAAACATATTAACTCACATACACAAACACCCAGAGCTGAAAGAACTATCTGTAAGTCATACAACAATAATAATAATGCCTCAAATGTGATGTTGTCTTTTCATCATTAGCTGACAAAGTTTAATGACTTTTGCAAGCACTGCTACGGTTAAATAAGTAGCACTTTCAACAAAAAGAACATACGTTAATTTCATTGCTTTTTCCGACTGCGGGAGGGTAATGTTTTTCGAGCGTATGTACGTATGTATGCCCATTTCTATAGCACGCTCTACAGCCTTAAAGACTTGATAGATTATGATATATGAGGTGTCGTTGATTTAGTCTCAATTGCGGGATTGACAAAGGCTACATAATTTTTAAATATACCCTTTCTCCTCCCAAAAAAGGGGAGTATTTATATATATTTTATATGACAACGAAAAAAATATGTATTTATATATTTTCTTTTTGTTGTCATAACAAATGTAATCCAATAAATAGACCATTCCAAAATATTTATATCGAAACACTTTTATATTACTATTTTGGCACAAATTCAATATAAGCGTAACTTTGACAGCAAAATAAATAATCTTTTACCACATAACTTATTTGGAGAACTCGTTCATAAATAAAATACTGAAAGAGTCTGAAATAAAACAAATTATTATAAAAACAAAAAAACCGACTGCTGAAAAATAATTAACTGAAAAGGGAAAACATGTACTGGGTATAATTTATACATTTAATATTATTAGGTGCTGCAGGCGGGGAAAATTATAGAAAATCCTCCCAAAACTTCGTTTGTCACCGCTCTGTCAGCGCCTCATAATATTTAATGTATAAATTATACGTATTAATTATTTTTCAGCAGTCGGGTTTTTATGTTATTTTTTTCTTTTTTTTTTAAGAAGCCTCAAAACTTCCTCTTGTGTTCAAGCGAAATCCCTCCCTATTAGGAACAGCTGCAATCATTATGGTCATACCTTGGGTTATTACCCACAATAATAAAATTGGAGGTCACGTACACCTGGGACAACCCTACTCGTAATTACGCCCGTCAAACACACCATGTTAAGGAGTCCTTAAGGCCTATAATTTCACTGGCTTCAGTACCTACGCTTTTATTTGTAACAATGAAAAAAACCGGCCAAGTGCGAGTCTGACTCGCGCACGAAGGGCTCCGTACCATTATCGCAAAAAACGGCAACAGAATCACGTTTGATGTATGGGAGCCCCACTTAAATATTTATTTTATTCTGTTTTTAGTATTTGTTGTTATAGCGGCAACAGAAATACATCATCTGTGAAAATTTCAACTGTCTAGCTATCACGGTCATGAGATACAGCCTGGTGACAGACAGACAGACAGACAGACGGACCGCGGAGTCTTAGTAATAGGGTCCCGTTTTTACCCTTTGGGTACGGAACCCTAAAAAGAAGCGTGCAGTTGGAGTAATTCTCTACAAGGCTAAGGAATACCACATCTTTTATATTGTGTCGTCATTTACCAACATTACCGGTTCACAATGGAAAATCTGTCACGAGATCACTACAAAAGATCAGCCGTTCACGAGTTTGCATTTATCATAAATATCCGTATAACTAGTAAGCCTTACGTTTATCTCAGCTTCGTCATCGATGTTGATATTATCTTGCGCGTGAGCATATCCAAGGTCTTCCCACTGAGATGTGAGAAGCTTTGGATGCGGCAAGTAACTGTGCTCAGAAATAACGCGTTATATTAATATTTGAAACAAATACCGTAATAAAGTGTTGTAATAATAATCATTAAGTACATACTACCTGTTGTAAATTAACTGATAAGTTTAGCTTATCGCGCCACTCGAAGTGTGATTAAAAGCTTTCGGCGGGTAGACATAGATAGGGGCATGATGTGGGAAAAACGCAGTTGTTGTACACAAGAATCATGTTTGTTGCACAAGAGGGCGTGTTTGTTGCATCAACAACATATCTAAATGCTTTGGTAGATTGCTTACAAAAAATATGAGATTTTTTTTAATCAAAATCTTTCTCATTCCTATTTTCCTATTGAAAGCATTATATTTTATATATTTTCCTCAACATTAATCTCAGAAAAAAAATATGTGCAAGCGTGCAAGCATTGTCATTCTGAAATCACAATTCACCACAAGACGTTTTTATTACTCATCCTTATACATAGTAACTCAAAAATAACGTCACGCTAAACGCGGCTTCTCCATTAATTTATTGGTCCAGATGACGTAGGCTAACTGTGACTACGTCACAAGCGTCGTTGCGATGACAAAACTGTCGGCAGCGGCTGTTCGCCGCACGCGACACCCGAATCAGATGCCCGCTACCTGCGCGGGGTGACGTGTGACGTGCTGGCTCGTCACCAGCGACCGTCACCCACGCGGCGTGCGCAGCGTGCCCGACACCTGACAAGCCCCATGATAAATCGTTGTTTAATAAACATTCTATAAAACAATATCACAACAAGACCCGGTTCTAATTAAACCGTCTTTATAACAAATAGATATCACAAACATTCGTGTCTAGCTAACATTTCAATTTCAAGAGAGACAATGATAGCTAATTAAAAGGTTACGCCTGACGTCAACTACGGAACCCTTAACCTTTACAAATCAATAACTCATATATAAGAGCAGTTACGAGTGAAATTATACACAATTTATTGTTTACTCTTAAGAATTCATTGTCTTAATAACTTTGAAGTGGCGCTTCCAGTCCTTTATAACAAAAGATACATACATTCTTGGCTACACTTTGAAATTCTGCGGAACATGTAACCGATCGCAGTATACGGTACGTATTTTCCTTAAAATATTTATCTGAACGTGAATAAGCTTTAGCTGAAACCCTAACTGAAAGCCGTTAGTAGTTTAATCTATCCGCTCAAACGTATAATATAGACAGACTTTTCAATAACATTGGCATAGCATTCGGTCTATCGTGTTTAATTATTCAAACAAATTAAGCTGCCAAACGCAAATTAACTTTAATTTACATATTGACCTTAATAACAGGCCCGTCAAATAAAATTGTTTATTTAAATCTGTCGTCGGTTGTTTAATGGACACAATAATGGAAAATGTTTTTGAAAGCCAACAACTCATCAGTGTTATTAATAAGTTTGCTCTGACAAATATTAGCTCCAGGATGTCCTTGCACATTATATGAATTAAATGGTCAACATCATATCTAAGAGGCAATTAATGTGATGGACGGTACATCATGTTGAATTAGTTGTAGCACCCAATTACTGTAATTACTGGCCTCTGTAATATGAGCTCGTGGAAATAAATGTTATATATTATTCTCTAGCATTCTATTAGTAATAGATATTGTTTTTCGAACCTTTTGATTAGATATCCATACAAACACATACGTATTTAAAACATCAAATAAAAACGTTTAACAAAAAAACAAAACCGACTTCGTTTTTGACACCAGCTTCCAAAAAGAAAGTTATTGTCAACGCTTTGTAGTGTTTTGTTTTGGATGTCGGTTTAGTTTGTTTGTATAAAAGTTTTTTTTTTTTGTATTTTGTTAGTTTTGGTATATTACCATGAAAATCTTTTATAGCCAGAGTGCTTCTTATAACAATTCCAACAAGCCTAAACACGACTGGTATACATTGTTTTATTACGGAGTTCCGATGCCTACCTTCCGGCTTCATCACCAGAGCAGTTCGATGGTACCATTTTCATTAGAACCATTGATTTAAATTTACTTCATCGCGGTCATTTAACTATTCGGGATATCTTATACCTAAAACATAGCATTGAAAAGTTCCAGTGGCCATCTGTGGTCTTCTTTATCAGTGCCACTTCACCAAATGATACTTTCTGAATGCAAATGCTTGCCATTTTGATGAAAATACCAAAATCGCTATATGTATGCCCATAAAATTTGAGGAGTTCCCTCGATTTCCATACAATCCCCAGATCCTGGCGTGGTGATACTGGGACCATCTCGAGATTATTATACCTTTTAAAACAAAAAAAAGAATTTTAAAAACCGGTTCATAATTGCATTGGTGTAATCGGTGAACATACTCAAAAAAATACAAACGAAGCCGAACATAGAACCTCTTCCTTTTTGGAAAGTCGCTTAATAATAAGATTTTGTACTCATTCCTGACGGATTGGCCGGAAAAGTCAGGCGATAATGTTGGCTGGTAAGAAATTGGGGGGAGGCCATTGCCAAGCGGTGGGACAAAACAGGCTATTTAAAAAAGGAGATTTTCTACTTCTGTTGAACAAATAAACAGTTGTTAATCCCATCTGTCGTGTATCGCGTCTTGACTTGACCTCCCCACAGTTATCTAACACATGTCTCGAATCCCGTCGCTAATTTTAGATTACAAGCATCGCAGACCAAACAACACTAAACGCTTGCTTTTTCTAATTATAGTCCTGTTATTGTGATAATCTGTTTACGATCTACAATGGTTTTACAACTGTATCAGGGTTGCTACAAACGGTCATTTAACCTCCATCATACATCTGTTTCATTTTGAACTTACTGTAAAGATTTTAACTGTTCTTTTTATTAGTTCTAGCATTATAATTATACATCGTTTTATATAGTTTTTATTACTGCTATAATTTTTATGTAGTAACAGCCTAAGCATGGCAACCTTGTTGGAATTATCAACAGACCCAGTTGTATCGTAATCTAAAAGTAGTAATAACAACAACACATTTGCTCTGAGGAATTTGAACTTGTTATGATGTGGTACAATCTAAACACTTGTCTGATAGCGGTCAAAGAGCGTGACGGTTGATTCACAGAAAAGAAGTTATCATAGCACACTTATCTTAATAATTCTTATTTACACCGACAATAATCAGTTGAGTCGAGTTTAAACCAGTTTAAAGCGGCTATTTCAGCACAATTGAAGCTCGTGTATAAAACGAAAATACGAGAAAGTTTTTAAAGAAGGAGCTTTGGAACTGTGCCTTTCAATCCAATTTGGAAGCGATGCAGTATTTAATATCATTAGTTAGTATCCTTTCTCGAAGTAAACATGTGGTTTTAAGGTTTTACAGACTTTTATAGTCTATTCGTATTCTATTTATTCCATCTTTTATTTTTTGTCGCCTAATGAGCCCTATACTTTTTATACGCGTTTGTATATAGTACTTCGCCTTCGTGCTTGAGGTCGTGTGTTCAAATCCGGGCAAGTACAAATGTGACTTTTTCAATTGCATATGAACTTTCTAAGTATAACTTGGACATCACAGGCAACGGTGAAGGAAAACATCTTGAGGAAAGCTGGACTTACGTAGTTAATTTAAGTCTGAAATAGCCAAGTCAGAGGCCTGTGGGGTTCCCAGAGGTGGCTTAGTGACCTCTGACACCAGAGATGGCCACATCCTCACACGAAAAGGAGAAGATAAAAAAAAAAGTTTTTTTTTGTAATTTTATTTTTGCGGATATCTAATAATTGTATGTAAGCCCAAATAACTTTTATTTATTAGACTCAAATAACACAATAGTGATCACTTATCAGATATTCTGTTTAATAATTTTTGTAACAAATAAGTTAGCTTTAGTTCTGATTACTTTTAAAGACACTTCAACTCGGCAGACGAAAGTATTAGTATTTCCGTCCTTACGTTATTACGTCTTCATGTTCACAAATTAGTTTATGTCGGTTTGGGTCAGAAAAGGACATGACCTATATAATTTATATTTATATATGTGTTAAGGAAAACATCGTGTCGAATCTGAGATGTGGTATCACCAAAGATTCAAAGACATGTGAGGAGGTTTTAGCGGGCTTTTTTCGAGTGAAGTTCAGCGGCTCTTAATATTATTTGCAAATTGATTTCTAGTGGATATTGTGATATAAAATTGGTGTAGTTTTGTGTCTCAACTGTCTACGCAACTGGACAATATGTGAAATCATTGACAGAAGTGATCTCGGAATAGTGGAGCGGCGTATTTTATTGTATTATTGACTACCTCCGCAAAGCTTACTGGGAAGGCTGACTCGATACAATTAGCTGCCAAATACTCCAAAAAACATTAGAATCTGTTACATCCGCATTCTAATGCATACAGAATATTAAAACCCAACTATGTATCCGACTAAAAGACTTGTATCTAAGGCCAAGAAAAAAAAAAGACATGTGACATCCGCTATCCTGGTGAACTATGGCCTACTCGTTCTCACGGAGAGGGGGTTTGATAGACTGATAAATGATTCTGTTAATTTATAGTTCTGTGAGTAATGTTATTTTGATGTCGTTTCAGATCACGAAGGTCATCGGGCGCAGCATCTGCTGTTACACCACAACCCAAGAATTTAAACCCAGGAGGTGAGATTTATTTTATTACACACAGGAAGACACAAACATACACAAAAACAAGGCTATCTACAAAGAAACGTAAATGAACGTTTAAAACGTAAATAATGTTTTATACGACAATTAACCTTTTCAATAACAATTTATTATACACTAATTCAGAAGTTTCGAAATCTATGGCATTGGTTAATTATTACCGTAGTTTTAAAGTTTCAATGACATAAGATAACCTAGACAAATCCTGTTTATACAAGCCATAATAAATATTTAAAAAACCATGAATCTTTGGCTTCATAAAGCGTGTTAATATGATAAATTCTATTAGATAACGTTTACAATAAATACTCAAACATTTGGATTGATACAACCAATTTAGCTCGCAAACAATCCTTGTCAAGGGGCGGATAGATACGGGCATTAGTTTTAGTCTGTGGATAGAACTAAGCATTTTGATGGAGGACCCTCTCTACCCTTTTCGAGTGCGAGAAAGCGATTTAGCCAAGTCCCCGCTTCAGGGAAACTCATTTAAAGGGACAAACGGCCCACCGTCCGTCTTCTGAGCACTTAATAATACCAACAGAAGTAGTTTTCAGAAACTGTCGTTACGAAATATGGTGTCTACAATATCCATGAAAATACCGAGATTTATAAGTTTTAACGCTTAGGTACAAACGCAAGTCAATGAGCTCGCTTTGCTTTGAAGAAAATCTAAAGTTGAAAAGTTGGCTGCAGACGTGGGTGGATGCTAATAACTTGCACTTGAGTGATTAAAGTTATAATTTCTATCAGTAGAACGCTTAATGAATTGTTTGCAGCAGTAGAAAACTTTTGCTATTTTCCACTTAATATCTATGAAAGTAAAACAAAGCGCTATGACGTCTTTGAAAGGTATTTTAGTTAAACACGATGTTCATTTTAACCGAGCTCAAAGGGGTGTGAAAATTCTTGCTACTTGAAGTGGCAATGTTTCTCTTGTTGCTCATAACGGCCATTGTTTCAAGGTTAATAGTGTAACTATGGCTATCTCAATATTACAAAAAAGTAGAACGCAATCGAAGCTAAATGCGCAGTTTTCTAAATTGACAGGATATGAAAGTAACACGTCATATTAAACACAATATCACAGGGGATTCATTCATATCACCTGTCGTGCTTGACAGCAATATACGAGTAGGTCGTTTGAAAATGTTAAACTGTTTACAAATGGTTCCCCTGTGCTTTTGAGGTTTACCGTGTCTTTAAATCTGCAATAATATTTATTTTTCGTCATAAAATGATATGAAAGTACGAGAAAGAAAGAAGAAAAAATTATTCTCCTCACCCAAATAAATTGGATTCGATGATGACGATGATCAAACATCGTCGCGTCCCGAAATTGCGTCCATGTTAAGTGGCAGTCCTATCTTTAAGGTTTTTAAAGATGTGTAATTTGTCCAGTGAGTTTTCGATTGATTCTCTCATATATCAAAGACAGGTGTTAATTTTCACGCAAAAATCGATGACCACTGCTTTCTCACGGAAAAATACTTAATACGTAACTATCGAAAGAGAAAAGCGTCATTTGATAAAAAAAAATCACCTTATGTCTACGATTCCACGTAGGCATGACATACTATCTGTTTACTGCGATATAATGTTAATAGCCTATATAAAGCAGGTACATATAATCGTTTGTGTTAATAATGTGTAATCTGCCATATAAGCCAAAGTTTTCCACAGCATTTTTATATTTGTCTAAAAAATTATTCAACAATTAATGTCGAAATACTACGAATATTTAATTAAACAAATAACTACTTTGTCAATGAATTCTTTATTGTACACCAAAATAAGTACTTTTAAACTAGGTGATAACAAAATTCATGTACGAAAGCGAGCTTTTCCACAAATGTAAAGTAACTTTTAAATGTTAAACAGAAATCGAAACGTTTGCTTTGGTGGCGTGCAGATATGTTGCGGCTGCGAGTGGGACGGCAATGGCGTTCGAAAAGCAAGTACTTGGATCAATATTGAATGAAATGATTGCGATAGAGCACTTACTGCGATGCAGCTAAACGGGGACGAGTAGTGAATAGAGTACATTTTATTATGCTTTACGGGATGGGGCTGTTAAACCAGCTTTGCTCAATGTAGAAATAGAGTATTTGGACTGTGAAATGTAACACAAATAAAGCAAAAGTAGGCCAACAGCATAGTACGACTTTATTATTAAAAAAACTAATAAAAGTATTGCAAAAAAGAGTAAACAAATCGTTAATCAAACAAGACAGTAGAGTGATTGGCAAACAGTAAACACTTGTAAAAAACAAAATAACTAATTTTCCTAAGTAGATTACGATCGTAACAGAAAAACAGAACACTTTCTTTCATATCCGGTCGGACTGGGAAACGCCCTCATAAACAATACGTCGCTACCACCTACAGATAGCTATATCTGAGAGTAAACAAGCGGCGCACATATTACACATGCTTTGTTTACAATTTTATCAGCAACGTGATCAATTCCCCGATGCGATATAAAGAGATTACGAAGAACATTATGTCACAAGGCAAACAGACCTGTCACATTCTTAGTAATATTCGTACCAGGAAAAGATTTATAATCTTAAGCTCTGAGTATAATCACATATACTCATCCAATCGTAATGATTTGATTGGAAAAAACATTCAGATTTCAATGACATAAACTTTCTTCGTCGATGTATGCAAACAAAAATTCTCAGAAGGAATTTCTATCCTGTTGGTACATATTTATTTATTCTGTACCTCGCAACAGGATCCATAATCCTTCGTGATTGGATTGTACGCCGCCTTTAACAGAAGCCAGACACGATAATCCCTCGAAATTTTTCTTTCCTTTATTCAACGGAAAAAGAAAACTAACTCGAATAGTTTTGCGAGTTCCGTCGGAAAGTTCATGCCAATGTGAGATAGTGTGAATCTTGAATATTAAATAAAGTTTTCCTCATATATTTTCCGCTTTGGATGACACCTGTATATATTGACGAATTTCAATCAGATACGCAAAATTTAAATTTTCTCAGAAACGTTTCTTAGTCTCACGGCCTGAATAATGTCAACAAGCAATCATATATATTAATCTGATAACTTTAATATATATGTAGACAGCTTCCTCCTTTGAAAACTGATTGGCACATTTATAGATAAACGTTCAAAATAAGATAGGTGGCAGACCCACAGTTGCCATACATACCTAGATAAATTTGAGCGAAACCCTGGGCTAGCTTTGCCGGATTTAATTAAGGCAAAGTTGACACAACCCAGTCACCGTTGAACGTGTTAAAACAATTTGATTGCGGTTTTCGTTCCAATACAGCTATTATACAGACCGAAATCCGTACGGACGGGTTTATATGTCCGAATCTGTCTACTTCAGGTACCTAACTAACTAGTTACCTATCAAGGATTTGCGATAAAAGCATATTATTTTATTTCTTGTTACATCAAGCGAATGTCTGATCTAAACAAAATCAGCGAGCTTCGTATGATTGTCACGTCTAGCTGTGCTCGGTCGCACGTGTGTAGTGCTCCTTATTCGTGTATCTCATATATAAATGGCAACGGGTTAAATGCCGTAATAAAAATACAAGTAAAAATATTACCTGCTTGCTGCGATGTGATTTGATCGCGTAAAAAGTTTGAATACTTACAGTTTTCCCTGTGCGGTAATGCAGGATGCAATATGTACACTTTATCAATTCTATAGAAATATATACTGTGCTGATACCAGTGTAAATCCCTTTAGCCCTTTCCTTTGAATTAATAACAAAAATGATACAATAAATCAAGCACTAAGGTGGCGCGGTATATTGTGCCGTAATATGGTACATACGTAGGTAGATTTTAGTAGAAAGAATTTGACTCCGTAGAACACCGTCTTTGTCACCTTCACATGTGTGGCATTCTCCTTTTATGGTCCTCCATAGATCCTGCTATTACTCAATGTACCATTATTAACGCACGGGTTCTGTAGGCACTATTATTTAGGTATTATTGAGATAGGTATGAACTCTAGAATACGACCTTGTTTTGCTTGCGGCTTATGACGCATCAGCATTAAGTATATAAAGCTCACAGTGCCCTTAGCAGTCATTACTCTTTTAACCTTTTATATACACAAACGTTTGTGTCAAACACTCTTCGAAGTTATAAACAACGACAAGATTGTTTTTTTGTCAGTAGCCTTTTTCGATCGGAAAATGACCAGAAAACGTGATAAGACAATTGTCACCTTCGACATAGTTGCCATCGTGTTGAAGGCAGCTCGGTATCTGCTGCAGTGTGCCGGCAACCATCTCTTTGGATTCATACTCTGTACTCGTACGTTTGTGTTCATATTTAGAAATTATAGCGTTTTTAGACGACTGCCATAGATATAGATAACCCTTTAAGTTGGTATAGTGCTTCTTATCAATAACAATGTGACTGCAAAATCTGTGATATGTGCTGTTAACTAGTGTTCTGTGATAATAATTAATTAGGTACAATTATTTGCGTTGTTGTGGTCGGAGCTTTACGTTTAATGTGAGTAGTTACTCGTTAAGACCAATACTAATTAAATGATTCCACCGCAAAGGAAAAATACTCGTTACCGCATCCTTGGGAAAACCCTTTAAGCCGGCCTAGATTACAAATGATTTAACGGTTCTCCGTAGTCATGTTGAAATTTCAAGTAAAAAAAATGACGTAGATCCGATGAGGTTTCGTCATAATTAAATGAGTATATGTCCCATTGTGTCGTCATTATCTATGTTATAACAAGTTTGACGTACTAGCTTGCAACAGAGGGGTGTGTCATAGTTTGTCACACCCTAAGTTATAGGAGTAATTTTTATATTTAAACTAGTTGTCACACGCGGCTTCAGTCCCGTCATCTGGCTACCTACCCACCCATCTACTCTACATACATGATTGTTGCGTAACATAAACCGTTTACGTAGCGCACGCAACGGAAGCTCTCAAAAAGAAAAAAAAATGCACATTTTTCATTTATGCTCCGCTCCTATTGGTCGTAGCGTGATGTTATATAGCTTATAACCTTCCTCGATAAATGGACTATCCAACACAAAACGATTGTTTCAAATCCAAGCAGTAGTTCCTGAGATTAGCGCGTTCAAACAAACAAACAAACTCTTTAGCTTTATAATATTATATATTAGTATAGATAAACAGTACACAGATGTAAACCTCAAAACATATTAGCATAGTCATCAGTCCCTCGAATTTTATTGTAATTTGAGAGCCCGTCCGCATATGAACATCCGTATAAAACAAAGTGTTCGCAAAGCTCTCACAATTTATAAATGAGTAAAACGTGCCGCTTCTATTTGGAGCGTGACAGGTACTAATGAGTGGCAATGTTGGCCCCGTCATGAATTGGATTCAGGACGCGCGCTGTCACTCGCCGCTCACTGCTTCCAGGAAAAACGTCGAATGTAGGCCATTGTCGCTGTAACCGCTGGTGATCATGTCACGGATGATACACAGCCCTTCATCGTATTCTTCATAATACTAATTGTAAAGTTTAAGTCACTCTTCTCTTACGGCATCTTTATGCAAGCGTATGAGCACTAAAGTGGCAATTTTTCGGCACCAGTGCGTACGTAATTGCACTAATCGATTACTCACCGGTTAGCTGATTAGAGGGAAAAGTTAAAATTGTTTGTATATTCTGAACTTTAAATAGATATCGATCATTTCAATCAAGCCGTGACCAATAATGCGGAAACGATTTTATTTTTGTATCTATGTCACACCAGTCTTTTTTGTCAGCTTTGTTTGAGCTCTGATCCTATTTCCATTGACTTCCAATAAATAAACTATTTTGGTACTTCCAGCTATAGTTATGTTGTTCAACAATCTAACTTTGTTGTTTTTTCAACGCTATTGTCACCAGTGTGAGTGGAAAAGTCAACCCTTTATCACATTTAAAGGGTTATTTCAATTCTGAAGTAGGTAATATGAAACCTCCGAATCATGAATATATATTTTCACCAGTAGCTCCTTGTAATATGCAAAGTAATGTAAATATATCTTTTCATTTGTGATTATCTTCTGCACGCTTAAGTTCTTTGACGAAGTGTTAGTTAATTTTGTATGCTCTAGTTTCCTCGGTGGCTGGAGGCCGTAACCATGAGCTATATCACTCTGTGCGATACTTTACATTTTTCATTATGTTGCCATTTGTATAGAAAACAATTTTTTCCCCGTCAGTTTGATATTTCTCATGTTGTAACAGCTCATCTCTAGAGCCCGTCAAGCTAATTGTCAAACAAAATGTGTGTCTTCGCCGCCATTTGTTAATAGTTATCAAGGATTTACAGAATTAGAAACAAAGATTTGTTTTCATAATGATTTTTGTGTAGTTCATTATTTTAATGTTTCTCTGGGACTAAAGAAAAATAGACTTTTTTGCTATGACAAAGGCAATAGGGAGTAAATCATGATTGCTTGTACTTAATCTTAATTATGATCTGTTCAGTACATTGTGGTACCCGAGAGTTCGCGGCCATGACAAAGAAGCCTCTCGGCTCGGCTCATGTACAAAAAGGTAGAAAGGTTATTAACCTTATGTTAGGACTAGAGGTCAATGTTTCCTATGGGCCTTTTAAGCTAACATCCTACACGGCCTCCTACATAACAGTTTGCGGTAAAGCTCTCGTGTAATTCGTCTTAGCCAGGCTCATTGCGGAGACCACGTAACGACTCCTTGTAGTACACCCACAGCATCTTAAGAAACCCTTAATAAGCGTCCTAAACAAACACAAAGAAACAGTATTTCTTCGCTGTCATTATTTTAGTTCAGTAGGTATATTTGGTATCTACTTTTCCGGATTTGCACCGAACGTAAAACAAAAAAGATTCTTGACCTCTTTGGTCACGCTTATTTTTTTGTTTTTATATTGATAACTCTGATATTATCTATAAATAATAATGATCTGTGAAGTAACAAAACGATCATGTGGATGAAGTGTAGAACACATGATATCGAGCTGTTAAATGGCCCACAACAATATTTAATGTCACAGATAAATCTAAATTATTCCACCCAATAAGGTTTATACATGAACTTCGTCCCTCTTGTAGATATTCTTTATTACTCTGTTTACCTGGAAACAGGAAAACAACACAATTTATCCCGACTGCATAAAAAACACATGCGTTGAATTACTATAGAATGGAACTTATCCAGTAATATTCCGATTATTCCATAAAATGTACTTTTAAGTTTTAATAAACACAATGTTAATGGCATCTGAGTAATCATAATAGGTGCCATACTGAAAAGTATTTGTTACTCATCAGAACCAATTAAAATTATTCTAAGATATTGGTATCACTCAGATTGTCGTCGAGGACTGATAATATTTTTTCGGTAACATTTTATTAAGTCGCTTCTTGATATACATATATTGAAAGAACGAAACTTATCCCATATCCCATATTTGAAGCAAACCCGATTTTGCCAAGTGGCAAGACTCACAAACTATCTACCTGCTGATTAAATTTTCACATGTTTTCCACCATATCATAAGATGTTAGGTTGCGGGGATCCGCTGGATGTGACACCCACGGGGCCGATCAAAGAGGCGACGTTTGGGGGAGGTCTATGTCCAGCTGTGGACATCTTTCAGCTGATATGATGATGATGATGATATCATAAAATTGATAAGTGAAAGGTGGCTTATAAATGGATAGCATGCTTGGCCTAACGCAGACAAAACACCACTAGGGAAAAAGTACTTTTCTTAGTTCAATCTCAGCCAATACTCGGTACCATTAATCAGCTTATTGCGTTGATCCGGCTACCCCAGCAGACGCTACCCACTATCAGTATATTTACATTCAAGTAGGTCAAACGTAAGTCAGACCCCACAGTATCTGATGAGACTAAATATGTGACGCACGGGATCACGGCGGAGCACACGTAAACAGCGTGAAATTAATCTGACCACATCAAATCCTTCAGCAAATAAATATTTATCATTATTATGTTTTAACAAGGTCTAGAACAAATTCAAGCAATTATTTTAACATAATGTATTTTTATCATCATCATTGACAGTGTAATCAAATTAAAGTTTTATCAGCTTTGTTATAACTTCCGAGATCACAGATTTTGTTGTTTTATTGATACCTACAAAAGAACATGCCTAATTATTTCGTTATGAGTGCAAAAACAAGATTTTAAGTGCGATTGAAAGTCGTACCTACATATCATTTTAATAAATTGACTACAAACAATTTACTTGGAATTATAGCATTAGATATGACAGACCCATTGCATCGACATGCAGCGCCGAACTCAACACAGACCAAATCTTTCCAATATACTAATGTAATTCTTCTTGTTCCAGACGAAGCCTACATGAAGCTAGCCTTAGAAACCGTTGAGGAGCTGGACTGGTGCCTGGACCAGCTCGAGACCATACAAACACATCGCTCCGTGTCCGATATGGCTTCCCTCAAGGTCAGTACCACTGCAAACTTCATGTAATACACGTACGGATTCACTATGATTTTACATGCCTTAATCATATTGACATCTGAGTTTGAGTTAAATCAGGTGATTGATCTCTACTCATACGTCAATGATAAACAACTAGTAAAGAAATATTTATTTTATGAGTCAACTTGGTCAATACTGAAACTAGCATGTAATCTTACGCACCGTTCTTGTAATAAGAAGGAAAAACGAACGAACTTTGTCTCTTTTTATCTAATGTGTATTTTTCAACAGATGATACTCGGTTTTGTATCTAGAAAGATTGGATATTTCTTTTAACTTTGAACTTAATTTTGATATATTTGTGTTATTCAAAACCAACCAACCGACCTTATTAGCTACTTGACCGAGTATCAGGTAAACGACGACACGCGCATTTCACAAACAAGATCTAACGATATCAAAATTTTAATGACTTTTTCTTGTCATCAAGCTATCTATATATAAATTCAACTGCAAATAACTGGCGTTAAAAGACGGCCTTCTCATTATATATTAAATGTAGGTCAATGATAATTAACAATCTACTTGTATCTAAGATTACCGCTATTAATAGCATTTAGGTTACTATTACAAAAATACTAGGCACTAGGACAGAAGCCTAGAAAGTTACCGAAATACGCATAAAATATAATAATCAGTAACGGTTATAAAATAGATAACGATTAATATACCGTTTCTTTTTAAATCTGATAGTACTTACGAAACTAGAGTACATAATGTATCACACATTGTTAGGTATATAGTTAACAGCCTTGGAATGTAAGAGACAATGTACTTTCATGAAACGTCTTATCATGATTTATGATGATAATTCACGAGAATTGTTACTGCCAATTCTTTAGACGGTAAAATATCCGAAGAGGCGTGCCAACCCCTACTGGCTTATCTTATATTCTTCACAATATTGTGAATCTGAACACAACAATTGTCTTTTGTTCCTATATATAAAACACTACGCAGAATATAACAGGAAAACTCACTATCATACATTCTTTTAGTATTGGTCACTGAAAGTGCTGAAGCTGTAGGTACATATTTTATGTTGAAAGTTTCTTTAGAATTCTATTTGGAAAATTTATTGCTGTCTCATACTTTATGTATCTTGGAAATCATTGACTCTAAGTAACATGTAGAAGTTTATTAGAAACACAAATTCTTCGACGTATTACAACTTGCTTAACGTGATTCTGCGGTTATATTTATAAGTATGATCTATTTACGAGAATTGTCAGTAATCTATCATTAAGATTGCCAAGCCTCAACTCACGTTCACACATCTAAGATAGATCATAAGCGTTATGAATGAACCACGAGTGGAACGAATGCATCTTATACGTGATAACATCATGAATAACGATATGTAAATCAAGGGGATAATCCAATAACTGTGGAAACTTACCGATAAAATGGTTAGAAGGGAAACTTGTGAATTACACACACAGGTTTTACAAATATATTGTGAAGATGTCACTCATCATACGCCAACAGAATGTATGCCCAATTATTTACTTTATATTTGTTAGTGTTTGGTGTAGAAATGTTTTTATTAGATACCTTACAATTGACCTTACAATTGACATGATAGAGGCTACTGATTGTGAATGGGTGACACAATTTTTAGTGCTAAAGCTATAAACTTAAGCCGTATGTATGATTTAAAAACATAATGATGACATTTTAAAACGGTATGGGTGTGGCTATCCATTTGCAAAGTGTGCTGCACTTTCCAATTAGTGTTTCGTAATTATTGTATTGATAGACTTGTGTTTGACCACTATCTCACTGTGACTGTGATAATGGGACAGATGTATACAAGTCAGATACATCTGTCACTTACACACACCAAAAATAACTTAGAGCTTATGGTCACCCCCCTGATGGTAAGCGATACCACGTGACGTACTAAGTAACTAAAGTTCGAGCCTAAAAAGATGATGAACCGGTAATTCAAAGTGATATGACTACTTTGTAAGTAAACAATTATTATCGTTTTTGGGATTTACCTAACCAGCATCTTCAGAGAACGAGTCTTGCACGTGATTTACTAATAAGTGACCTAAGATAATAGTGTGCCCTCAAAATAATGGAAAGTCCGGTCTCAAGTATTTGCGCAATGAATAGCGTTCTGCGAACACTCCGAAGATTTACCTTTAAAATCTATGTTAATTATTATTTGAATTCTGGTTAAATACTTTAAAAGCAGTCTGGAATATATGAATTTAATTAAGAATTTGCCACCGAGACATCATTATCTGTCTGTATCTATCTGTCTCGATTCAGGTAGTGTTTAACTATTATTGTAAAATGCGTAAGTAAGTGTTTACTTCAACACTTTTCATAATACAGCGTAAAACAAGCAAACCCGACTACGGTTTCTTTTTAACCTATGTTACCCGGGCCATAACGAATCGATTGATACCTTATTCATCAAAATCGGATGAATAGTTAAGGCGCTACGGAGGAACATACGTAAATACAAACATACATACATAGACTGCTAAAATCAGAACCCTACCGACTTCGCTTAGCCGGGTAAAAATGCTTAATAATACCTATGAGTATATGTGTTTTGTATACCTGCAACATCATGTTGACTGTTGAAGAGCTGATACTTAGATACAGATAGAGTTTTATCACGACACAACAAGTTTTTTAGATTAGTATCTGCTTTATACATATAGCTATGTTCATAATGTTTCAACAGCTAGCAAACAACTTGTTAAAATTCTACAAGTCAAATATATTTTGTTAGTTAGTTTATATTTTGAATCACGTCCCAAGTTAAATATAAATTGCCGCGCCTTCGATCGCACGTCAACGTTCAAAGCCTCTTTCAAGTCGGAAAAGTTTTAATGATTTCGAAGCCAAAAGACTTTCTATTCATATATACTTTTCATAATTGACGGAATTCTGGTCAACTTTTATCAAGGTAATTTATTTCCCACAAATTAATTAGCATACACCTAAATATTATTAAATAAAGGCCTTTAATTCAGCATAATTATAACGCTACATGCGCAAAGTATCAAGTACACGCCTCTGGACGAATAAAGGTCATAATATCAAATTTAAATTTAAGACTTTCGTTGTCCTTTCAGCTCTAGATAGATTCATTAGAGCCCAAATATTTGAGGGATGAATTTTAATTAAAGGATCCCATTCAACTATCAAATTACTTGAGACTTTATTTGGACGAAGGCCATTGTGTGCTGTCTCAATTATTATTTAGTGGAGCACGCTTTAACTTCTTAATGGGACGCGGCTGGCCAGCATTGCACCACTTTGCACCGCTTTATATTGAGTGAGCGGCAGTTAGTTCCTGGTGGATCGATGCGTTTGACGTCACAATGACGCGAACACTTTAATATTTTTTGCCCGAATACACAGCGATTTTAGACCTAATGTTAAAGGAGCTTTTGATACGATACTTACGTAGGTAACTGTAATGATTGACGAAAGCCCGGGTATGTTCTACGCAGTGGTTTACGTGGCACGTACGTGTGCTGCTCTAAGTACATCCAGATGCTTAAGTTTCGGTTGCTTACTTACTCTGGTTCTAATAAGAATTTACTTCTAGTTATTACTGGAAAAGCGTGGCTATATATTTATTTGAGCTCTTTGATTATCTCATTTCTAGTAATACAGCTGTGTGGTAGAACCTCTATATTGCAATAAGAGAACTTTCCTTTCCTCTACGTAAATATCAGGGTCGGTCCAGTGTGACCTTTCTGAGCTTTGGGTAACGAACTAATTCTGGTATATGAGTTCCTTAACGACTGTGGCAATGATTACTAAACCCTGGATAACTTCCTCTAAGGGTTTACAGTAAGTGGCAGTTGGCACTGGCAGCAGCATGTGTGCGTGACGCTGTAACATTAACACTGAAGGGCAGCCTCGCCGAACCCTCGCCAGTGACGCAAATCCCGCCCGAAAAATAATGCGTGTATCATTTACAAATCAATATTTCACAGACAAATCGTCTATTTATGGATGCAGCAGATACGCATGAACGTATCGATTCGACATTGATACGGATACGGTTTACAACGCGCAGATTTCTAACGATTAACAAAAAATAGGCACAGCATCAACGGTCGATATTTATTTATTCGTTTCCCTCACCAGTTCCGTTGAAAAGTATGATTTGAGCACACCTTCCGGGAAAAATGGAGCACTTATCTTTGATGTTTTTGGTTCGAAAACGTCTTAATCAGTTTATTCAGAATCTTTTCTAAATATAAATCAGATTTGAATAAGAAGGAGAACTAATTTAATATCAAATTAATAGCACAAAAGGACCGCCGTTCCTCAAGTCAATTCTATGAAAGACATGGCTTACTCGGTGAGCATTCAGATATGATTCAGAGGTAAAATTTGAAAAATGAACGTCGTAGAATTACTTTTTTACATCTTCTGACATTGTCTGCTTTTATTACTTACTCAACCAGCATCCTTGGACAATACAAAGAAATACAAAACAGACAACGGTTTACAATGACGTGCCAGTTGTCACATATAGAATGTGACTGCGACAGAGAATGTGTATCGGCTGTATCGTTACTCCGCGTAAACTATTCCGGAAGGTCGTATAGTAAGCTTCATCGTGCAATCACAAGCGATAAAATAGTTGGAGTATGTCGTGTAGCGGGTAAGGTCCATGGACGGCGGGTGTCCCCTACGCTCGCATAGTCACGTACGCAGCCGCCCGCCTTGCCAGATCAATTTTCTCATGACACACTTGTATCTCGGATTCCTTATCGCCAGTCAAACTGCAGATGAACTGAAAGAATTGCGCTTCATATCAGATCTGTTTCAATGCAATCTCAAATCAAATAAGATAATGCGTTTATCTCGACCACCAGTACCTGAAAAATCTTACTAACAATGATTGTAGATACAATAGTATCGCTCCCTTACCCTGTCACTGTGATATTTACCTGCAAACTTTTCCTCCATCATATTGAACGTCTGCATCCTTCACAATTCTCACGATTCGTACGATAAATAGAATGAAACTTCGCTGAATTGCTCACAGCCGCCTACACGTTACAGAACGTATATTTCGTCTGAAATATATTATTGAATGTAAATGCAATCTTCAAAAGAAAATCTGTTTTGTACGGCCATGGTTTTGATAATCACACAGTTTAGGTTTGTTCTAATATTTCCTCAATATTGAGAATCAGACATGAGGCATAAAATTTTATTTACTTTTGACGCAAATTTTTTATTCAGATGGAAAGTGGAAATGGTCATATTTTTAACTAATTGACTACATATTATAATGTTATGAACACGTTATCATTAGTAAACATGATAACAGCCCTTGAAAGATACCTACGTTTCTAGAAATGACATGTTATTTTAGGAGTATCTACGTCATTGTATTGCCATTCATTAGTTAAGTACATTCTTACCTATTGTTTATGTAATCCTTACTTTCACTGTTACTGCATCTGACAGAATGAGGTGGATCGTTTGAGCCAGTATTGCCATGTGCAAGCCCTTTTAGAAATATCGATTGTTAAATAATTACCTATAGTTGATACTGAGAACGAATTTGCAAACTGAACAATGAATTATTCATGCAGTTGGATTAGTTGAATGAGATAATAATAGAGCAATCTTCGAAGGTATGTTATTGTATGAGTATTGCACATACCGAAGTTTACAGTAAATTCCAAGTAAACGTTAATAGAGCATAATATTTTGATTTTCGGTGCACATTTCAGTTCAGCATGTTTGCATTTGTTTCAAATCCTGAAGGTTTCGTAGAGTAATGGGGCATCTGGCAACACCGTTAGCTATCTAATGACCCGGGTCGCGTGTGACGTCTGTGTCGACCTCAGGCTGAACGCCGCCGCGCCGTTGCCTCGGCCACGAAGGTTGACGTGAGTTTCCCGCCACAATACGACGATACGAGAAAATACATGATCTAGATTTTAAATTTTAATTGACGTTTGTCCTCATTTTCCAACCTGCGATATAATTTTGGAGAACCCAAGCCAATCAATGTCGCTTTTTCATATCAAATGCGTATATTTTCGGGATTGTTTATTTACCAACGTTATAATACTCAATCAAAACAAAAAATAATCTGATAATGTTTCGGGAAATGTGATAATGTTTTACAGCGAAGTCGATACTGGATAAGCAAATAAAAATCACACCATCCTGCCTTTCTAATCTTAACTGTATTTTGCATCATCCTATTTTTTTTAATTATTTGTAGGTATACCTATTTTATATACCAAATTTTTTTTTTGTATATTTAATTATTTATTAAAAAATTTGACTGTAAAATTGATATAAAAGTTTTTTTGAAAAAAAAAACTTTTACAATGCATGTCCTCGAAAAGAGCGGTTTTCCAAGCAGCCAAACTGTGCGGAAAGTGTCACTTTTTTTCACTAGTGCTTTTTACTTTCCTGTATTTTTTTAATTTTTAACTCCGTCAGCCCGACGCATAGAGTTTTTATTATTTGAGAAAAGTTTTAAAAATTAGTTATGTACAGATTATCATTCATATAAAAGGTAAAATAAAACTAATATTTTATTTTAGGCGTTTTTAATTACTCTAGATTTAGATTTTGATCAATAAAGTAATTTTAAATCTTCATTAAATATGTTCGGCAGAACGTATATTTTGCTCGTGCCTTATTGCGTTACGATGTGACAGCTATTCGCACATGCGCAGTAGATATGCCCGAGGAACCATTAGTTAATCTGTGGATATGCTGAACGCGCTTGAATAAGCCCGCCATTTTATTAATTTTATTTTACTTTTTTATTTATTTCCTCGCACAATGTATAGTAAAATGTTGTATGATACACGTACGTAAGATGATTTCCGCACTTGTAGCATAAATAACTATTTTCGGGAAATAAAAAAATAAACTCATATTATTTTTGACTGTGTACTGATTGTTATAAATTGACCATCCTTCTTAGGTTTCCGTACCCGAAGGGTCCAAACGGAGCCCTATTGCTGTCACTCACGTGTCCGTCGGTCCGACTGTCTGGCCGTCTGTCCGTCGTCTGTCACACGGGTTTTACGGCAAACAGTTACAGCAGCTACAGTCTTCAAATGAACACAGTCACATTCGGAGTATAATCATCTTGTTGACCCAAAGCCACGCAAATTCTCTTTTTTTTTTTTTTGGGTTTTCGTTGTTTAGAGATCATTGAGTAGATCAATATTGTATTTTTATTTTTAAAAGTATTGAAAAACAAAGGTACTTTTTTACAAAGTTTTGTGCCGAAGAATTTTTAACTTCCCATTGACTTGAAATTTTGTGATAATGTTTATTATTATGTATATTTTACTAACAAATACCAATATATTGATAAATCAGATTTTCTTTGATATGCTCTCATTTTTCCTATTACAACCAATTTAATTTTGCGGTTTGGTACTGAACCCTAAATGTGCAAAGTCCGACACGCATTTGGCCGGTTTTTTATTTGAGCGGAACCAAATTAATTTCAGTTACGTTTTCCTCACCCCTCAAATCAGAAAAATACAGCACTGTTTAGAATCATACCTGTACATATCGGGGTCTTTATTTCTTTCATCCTAGAGGTAGTGTAATCAGTTAGATTAATTCCATAAATGGATGCGTTTGCGAAACGCACGCGCGCGTTTGCGTTTACGTTAATATAGGGAGGAAGAACTGAAACTGTAATACGTATATACTGGGATAGGTAAATCACAGAATAGAATAGGTACCTACATATTCACGCATTAGCTAAATAGGTACCTACCCACAATCAATGAGGAAATAATAATAGCATATTAATTGTCGCCGATTTTATTAGAAATACCTATTCATTGATGTGACGTAGGTAATTAGTACGTCACTAATATGTTATAGTACGATATCTTGCCTGCCAACAGTAAAACTGGTTTTTTGCACTGGTCAACCACAACCGATGGACGTTTGAGCACTCAAACTATTGACCGCACATTTTATGTTATGGCAACACGTCACAATAACCGCGATAAAAAAACATGAGTCATTGGGTCACTTAATTAGTATGATTCATTGTCTAATCTAATGACATTTTTGTCTCCATGTTGTCTGCTAGTCAATTTTGCATGTGTCATATTTGTTCATTACATAAATTTATTTAATCATTAAATATGACACATTCGAATAGAGATGAATTTTAATATCTCCATATTTACAAAATGCAGATAATTAAATTCATCTATAATCACATTAAATTTGGCCAAAAATTTTCTTTATCTATAAAAAAACAATTTATAACATTTTTTAAATAGTAAGTGGTTTTTTTTTTATACTTAATAGGCTCGCGTTTGACGAATATCGAACATTCAAGAAGGGTACAGGCAAAAAACAGGGCATGTCCAAAAAAAAGATTTTGTGAAAAACGCGGTTAAAAGTTTAGAAGTATGCAATTTTATCCTCTTCTTTACCGGTATGTACCGGAATGTCATGGACATGCCCGGTTTTTTTCGTTTCGGCCATAAACAAAAATGTATTTTTGGAGCCTTACGTTTACTTTAAAAAAAAGTTAGTGTTTGGGAATAAAACTACCATAGATAAAATGATGAATGATGTGTCATGCCCTGTTCTTTGTCTGTACCCTTCACTTACTACTTTACTTGGCTTATCTTAAATATGCAACTTAGAAATATTCAGAAAATATAAATCACACATAATGTGTTGCCACTTTTTTATTGCATGCTCTTACATCAGTTTGTGAATTAAAAAACAAAATGTTGTCCAGAAAAACAACTTCAGCAAAGATGAAAAACAAAATAGGTACAGTTAGATTCTGAATTAGATATAATTAGCGTTGCTACGTGTACCGTTTTATCATTGAGAACTAAATTTAACCATTCCGATTTATTTCCTATCGGCCAACAACGTCACCACGTCAATGCAACTAACAAGATTCGAGAAGCCGTCACGGCCAACCCTGTCGTGAACTAGACATCGTTACGTAATTTATTTAACTATGTAGGAACTATATCTATGCTACGTACGTAATAATTTATGATATATGTAGAATATAGATAGCAAAAGGTCGAGGCAGGCCTAAAAAAACGATGGCTTGATGATTTGGACTCGATCCTAAGGCATAGGCCGAAAAAGGCAAGGGGCTTCCCTTGCCTTTTTCGTGACAAATAAAAAGAAACGTTTTCTTTTGTATATGCGAAAAAAAATAGACAACACAGAGCATATAATATAATAGCAATAAGCTGGAAAGTTTTAATATAATTTTGGTCCTTGGCATTTCTGCATAGAGAGAGACAGATACAAAATCGGTACTGAATGTACATTTGATTGAGGAAGATACTGTTTATCAAGTTCAAATTCACGTCAATACCAAAAAGCCCTAAACTGATCCTTAGACGGAAATCATAGTTATAAAATTATTTATTATTTAATTATTCTTCTCTTCTATGGAAATTATACGAGTCGCCATGTCCCATTATCGCAAACAATAAAACAATTATGACGTCAAGGAAGTGTCGGTAGTGGTCTTATGTTATCTGCAAGGACGCCATTATTCAAGAAACAGCTGAAAACGTATGCAATAAATAATATTTAACATATGTTAGTAATAAAGTTTACTCAAGAAGAGCAATCGACATCTCCTTACTACTGAACTAAAGTGCTGTGTAAGTAAACAAAATTAATATGTGTGTTCGAAGTTGAATGAAGCGCATTATTATAATCTAGGCCAGGGTTGCCATCGTTAAAAACATCTGAACATATAACTTGTTTACGCCTATTTATCGTACATCTGTATCTTATCTTCGCGCAACTCTTAGACAGATTGATAAAGCATGTAACACGGCTAATCACCGACAATTATTGAGATGTTATTATTGTTGTTTTGATGATACAAATCATAATGGCTCTATAAAAGACCGTAACAATCTTAATCAATATCTTATGTAATTATTTGTGGTTTAAAAAGTAGGAAGTGAGATAGTATCTGAATGTCCATTGTTTTAAAATACACTTTCATTGACAAAGGCAACTCTTATCATTGAACATCACTCTCACTTCATTAATGAAACTTCGTTGAAGAAACTGATGAAATCGCATGATAGTAACGTTACTGTGCTCGAAATTTTCTACGTCATAAACTGCGTATACGTAGGCATAGGAAACTACCCAATAAGGTAAAATGGTCTCTTTAATGTGGCAATAATATTCGTATACTATTCGGTAATGAGGGATTATTACGCAGTTCAAAAGTACGAAGTTTATCTGCGTGCACACACCTCCGTGACTTACCATTTATTAAGACTTTGCGATTTCTCTTGAAATCCTCTAATCCTTATTTTTTTGACACGATCTAGAGTTTTCTTATGAGTTTAATAGGACTTAAATGCCTGCTACCCGACAGGGTATCAGGGTATTGAATCAGAATTCAGTCCTATTTTCCTCCATGAAGAAAACTTTACCACAAAAAGCCGACTCATTATAGGGGTTCTTTCGAAACATAAGTAAATAAAACCAAAAGCCCCACAGTCTATTTTACATTAGTAATTGAGAAGTCACACCAACTCAGCATTTCCATGCCAGTCCTTCAGGGAATTTTACGCACTTTTCAAATGATCCTTGCAAACAATTATATTGCAAATATTATTTTTACGTTATAATATTGTACCGTTATTTATAATTATTAATCTTTATCCCGTAGCAATTCCCATAATAACCGCAATACGTCTATGTTTTCCAACCATTTAATCAAACCAATACGTTTAACCACAACCTGTAATCAAATAACCAACAACGTGTTCACTATTCAAAATTTGTATACCATAAACAAGTTCATACCCTAATTTGCATTGCAAACTATGTCACTGAATGAACACGAGTGATTATTTCATTCTGCAATTCGTTCTTCGAAATTAAAAGACTAAATTCAAAAATTTTCTAAAATTACACCTACCAGTGATTGAATGCAACTCATTGAACGAGCGAAAACTTTCAAACGAAGAAAAGAAAAATAGTGGAAACCAGCGCGGAGGCGCCTGCTTTGTGTTACACAGAAAAACATGTATTTTGCTCCATCGTTACTATAAATGAGTTCGCGAAACTCACGGGAACTCATCCAAATTACTATTTAGGTAGAATACTGAGGAGCACGTTGCATACACTCTGCTCTCTGATACGTATTGTTATTCAAGAAATTGTTTACTTTCCAATTTTACTACGTCTACAAGGCAGTCATAATAAGAACGTATGAAATTCTTCACCAGCATAACATTGTTAATCTTTCTTTATGAACTTTTAAAAGTAAGGTCGAAATGCATCGTAAATTATTCTAGAATTAAAACATTTAATTAAATGTCTGGTACCCAGTGTATGTTAAAGTGTAAGTACAAAATATACTTGTACATGACAAGGCTTTCAGTTAATCAATAACTGGATAAAAATCTGTGTAAACACAAAGAAAAAACATTGTCTTAAAAGTTACTTGTCACTTTAGTCATTAGAAACGCCATGACACCAGAGTCATTACCGAATGACAACGTCCGTCCAATGTGATATGGTTAACGCAAATCACACGATTCAATCAAATTCCAAACTTGATGCCAAGTTAGCTGATATGATTGAGAGATGACCCAATCGCGTCGGGAATGATTAATCCCATTCCGCTTGATGATCCATTTGACATTAAATCTCATTTATCGAGTAGCGTGCGATCACTGCGTCATATTGCCGCGCCCACGGCCTAATCACGTCTCCTTCATGACCTATAGGATAAATATTAATTACCTACCTACACATAAATTCCAACTATTAAGCCGTAATACGGCACTTAAACGATAACGCATAAGTTTCAGTTACTTTATATTAGGTGCTTAAACGTCATTTGAACGATTTTCCGGTAGCTTCATTAGCGCCGTTCACACCTACGCCATTGCATGTCATACGAGTACATTATTTGAATAAATTATTCACCTTTCCCCAAACGTCACGGTAGATCAAAGAGGCTTTGGAATTTTTGCCAACCGAAAAGTGGGAGCGGATAATATGGAGCACATATTCTTTCGGACACAGTATTGTGTCGTCTGTACTTCCCTTAGTCGCATACTCATTCAGTGGCACTAAGTTAAACACTTAACTTTAAAATACACCTAGCTGGTAAGAATGTGTGATATTATGATCAAACATTCTCACCAGCTAGGTGTATTTTGAAGTATCTGTAAAAATAAATATTTCATGGTCTTGAGATAACTTTTAAAAGAGTTATGAATATAAATGTTGATGGATGGAGAGGGAGGGGACGGCCAAAGAAAAGATGGATGGAGTATGTGAGGAGTGATATGAAAGAAAGGGGAGTCAGTGATAGCGTGACAGGGGACTGTACGGTATGGAAGAAGAAAACATGGGACAAGGGCAGGAAGATGGTGATGGTCTAGAGATAACTTTGCCGGAATAATCTATATCCAGCTGTGGACTGCAATATACTACTGATTAATACTTACCCTATAAAGCTATGAGTAACGCTTTGAATAAATTTTATTTTGTAGTTAACTGATTCTCACGCAATAATGCATGTATGTAACGAAATGTTCTGCGTAGGTACAGACGTAAGCGATTGCCAATTTGCCACTATGTCAAAAGTTTATTATTACACAATGACTGTAGCATTTTTCTCAACCTAGAACGGCCACATAACTCTCAGAGATTTCACTCTTAGCAACAGATGCTGCGTACCCTGACGTAAGTAAATGGTCTTTAATATTTCCCGTACTCCATTTACAGCTTCTAACAGTCTACTCCCGCTCTACGTCATGGTTTTAGCCATGAATCAATTTAGGTATTTTTACTCCTTTGTTTGTATGCTCCAACCCACGCCCACACGGGCTACGTCACAGGAAAATTGCGAGAATAATTTCTCTACAAAAACCCTTAGGGATGGGATGGTTCGAAAGCAGGAAATACTTGCGATGTTTTTGATGACCTACTTATTACCTATAGTGTAAAAATATTAATAATTTGTATATAATTTTAGTTAAAACGTGTTCTCAATTTCGTCGAGATCGACCTACTACGAAATTGGGCCTCTATGAGGTAGACCGATCTCTAATGCAGTAAATAAAAGAATTTACGAAAGAACTGTCGGAAACATTAGTATGATCTGATACAGAAATGAAATTGGAATAGAGAACCAATAAAATACTCGTATTTTCAATGGAATATGAATCCAGAGTTGTAGGTTTTCAGTAAACAGATAAATGGCCATGGCATTTTTCATAACAAATCATGAAAGGTATAAATTATACTGTTTTGATTTAACATAAAAATACATCAAACTGTAATAAGTAAACACAACGGTCGAGTTCCTGAATTCATTCCTGAAATATATCTCAACGTGAAGAATAAACAAAAACGTAAATTTTGTTTTGAACACTTGAAATATTTTCCAAATTTTTCGTGAATGAATAAGTAAAACAATGAGTTTACTTAACAATCCATTTAAATCGTGTATAAAATACCGTTTACTAACATGTTTACAGAAAAGCCATTTGCTTTTTTTAAGGTTATTTTTAACCAGTTCAGGCTGACAGTATTCGTGTAAGCGATCTTCATTAAATATTTAGAGCGTGATCTGGATTTCAGTGACACGAAAAGTTTCTTTTAACCTTTCCCTAGAGTTGTGACAGCATAGAACTTGCCAGTTAACTACCACATTACGTGATTCATTAGACACGTGAACTAGTTTGTAGTTAGAATACTTTATCATTTCCATGCCAGGGTCCCACACTTGGTGACCTGGTGATCTATTCCAGTTCCTTCACGCTTTCAGGACATGATATATGATTGTTTGATTTACATTCATATTTATACTCGCTGTCTATGATCATGCAGTTCGTGCTAGTTATCTGTTACATTTTATGACTAAACTAATGGAAATCTATTTGTAACAGGCTTTTTAAAAGGTACTACAGTAAAAGCATTGGAAAACGTTTCGAATTCACTGAAGTAACGGTTTTGTGAATCTGGATTGATCCGGCCAACACAGTAAATTTTAGCAATTCATTGAATCAATTGTGCACGAAAGCAATGTGTATGGATTCTGTTTATGTAGCTGAAACTAGTTCGGGTCAGTAAATATCAGTTTGGGTTTGTAGCACATTTTGAATAACCCTTTATCTTGTATTAGCCCTCGTGCAAAAGATAAGCAAACCTACCCTGGTTTCTAAAATGAGTACTTGGAGTTAAGCATGTCAAACCCTACATTAAATGCAAAATTTTGATTTCAATCTATAGTTAAGTTTGACAAATACTCAACGTCAAATTCTTAATGCAGAAATCAGGGGATAGTACAGAACTAATGATTTAGTTTGAAGAAAAATAAAAGTGACAATTAACAATAATGATCAAAAATAACAAAGTTACTAAGCACCATAGCTAGAAATCTTTACTATGTAAGTAATCTAAGTTTACTACAATACATTTATCAATTGACAGCAGTTTTTAAGACCTAATGCAGTGTCGATGACTGATTGAACAAAAAGTGCTGTTCCAAGAAGTACTGACCCAATTTCCTTTCACAGAAAATCAGTATTTTCGTTACACCTGTAGTGATAAATGTCAGTGACGGCTTAAACTGCAATGACTCTTACGTTAAAGCGAAATGCTCTCTTATCTTAAAATGAAAAAAACACTTAAAAAATAAATATGCTGTAACACGAAGGTAACTTCCTCGTTTTGGATAATAAAGTAAGGATCCAAAACGACTACCAGGTATCAAGATTAGGATTGAAAGCTGATAAGAAACCATGCCAAGGGCAATTGTCACCAGATCTACACTTCATGGCTGAAAAACATCTTAATTCAGAAGTTAGCAACGGAATCTGCTTCAACCTTCTGCTAAGCCCTGTCCACTATTCGCTATCATGTTACTAGGTGCCTTCGACTTTGATATTACTTTAAAATTTTATCGACATCAGTCTTATCACGTGCTGTGTATTTTGTTTCACGTTATTCTTGTCCGGTTATTGCCATATATCGCGTCAGATACAATCGGACCATTCAAATCAATTAATTGAAACATTTCCACTGCCGAAAATAATGGAGACAGGTTGCAGCCGGATAAAAGTGACTCAAACGAGACCAACTAAACCGAATCCCCCTGAGTCAGAATCGGCCGAACAATTTTCATATATAATGAGAGACGTGTAGCCAGGTAGCTAGGTTGCTTACTAACTGTTTAGTGGGAAAGGCGGTTCCCTTTACACTGTGTCAGAGGAAGCGCGAGCGACTGAATCTAGATAACAAGTAAAGCACATTACTGGGAAGGCGGTATTTCTGTAGTGTGTGCAGAGCTGTGACGATAGTCGCGCTACGCTTAATACGAGGCCGCGTCGCCGCGACCGCTTCAGTCTGACGATAGCGCTCATAGATATTAGACGTTCTGAAGTCATATCGTGGATTAAATATTTAAGTTCGGAATACGAGCTTAGCAGTTGTTTTTTGTTGTGTTTGAAGTATAATTATTTTGTGTTGTGAAATGCGCGTGTGCGCCGAGAGACAAAGCGTTCGTTTCGCGCCGGCCCGGTGGCTGCGGAGTCGCGCTGTGACGATGGCCCGCTCTATGGATATGTTGCACTTGCAGTTCAAGCGAATGCTGAACAAGGAACTGAGCCACTTCTCGGAGTCCAGCAAGTCCGGCAACCAGATCTCCGAGTACATCTGCTCTACATTTTTGGGTGAGTGTTCATAAACTTTTAATTTAATTCTATATAGGCCTATTTAACTAACAACCAAGTAACCAAAAAATTCAAGGCATTTAAATTAGTAAATTATTAAAGCTTTTTTTTTATTTCGTCAATAACTTAGTTTACAAAGATAACGAGCGCGATTTCAAGCAAATAAGTGTTGATAACTTAACATAACTTTAAAAATAATTAAAATTTAAGTAATTTATCAAATAATTCTCAAGTTTTAAGATAGGCACGATAGATAGTAAATGCATTACGAATAGCTGCATAAAACTTGCAACTTTGATATAGTTAAAGGTAGATTATCTTACCCGCTGAAAAAGTGAATCACGCGTGTGTTGTGTCATGTCGACACGATTGAGCGCACTTCAATCTGTCAAAATCTTATGATACGTCATCAATCATAGACACCGAGGTTACCCAACGTAACCTTTTTTATTTGAGTACATTCTTGCTAAGTACAACGACCAACAAAAACTGTATAACGTCCATGATTTCTCCAGAATAGAAACTTCAATTACCTACGATGATTTTGCATTTAGAAGCTCATTCATTCATTGTTAGAAATTCAAAATTCAAATGTGGAACACATCGAAGTTCAAGTTGTAGAAATGCATGGTGAATTGTTTTTTGCACATAATTAACAAAGTAGGCACTTGGTAGTATAGGAGGACATGGTCGGGAAATATATTAAAGTACATGACCTACTTACTTTATGGTGTGAACGGCCTCCCGCGCCCACTTGTGTGACAATTATTTCGACCGCCATAATATATATTCTAAAAGCGCTATAACCTATCTGCATTAAAAGAGGAGCGTTTCATTACGGGCTTGAAGTAATTCAGAATAACAACCAAATACATATATGTTTGTTGGATTAAGTATAGTTGAAGTAAAAACTGAGGTACTTGGTGAGATTAAATTCAATTTATTTAAAAACAATATAATTAATGATAATATATTCTCGAAGTAGGAACACACTACATGAGTAATGACCATTAATCATCAAGTTGGGATACAGACGACCTTCCGCATAATAATGACTTTCTTTATACGTATTATAATATTCGCCCTGGGAAAACCAGGATTAAAGCGATAAGTATACGTGCATAGTAAAGAAAAGCCACATGATAACTGACATCAATTCATAAATACAGAAGATTATACATGTATTGATTATTTGTCATTAGCATTGTAAATAGCGTCACAAAGTGGCTGTATATAAATGGAGCTTTAATATGAGAAATCAACAGGTAAATAAACCTAACAGGATAATAAATGTAAATACGCGTTATCAGCGGTGATAAAGGCGATAACCCCAAGCCACGCGCGCGCACTTCCAGCTCCACAACAACGTTCATATCGATTTAAAACTCGTTCAACTGGAACTTGCAACTCTGTCCAAAAGCCCTTCCTATGTTCTGCCATAACCTTCCATGTTTTCTATAGTTGATACGTATTACATTTTGTCTAGACCCACAGGAAACGATATACATGTAAATTATAATAAAAGTACTGCTGTTATGCAGAATGCTACTGGTTTTAAATAAATATTAACTAAACCAGCACTGCCTATGTTTCGCATTAGAACAGCTTTACACGAGCCAAATATTGTTAACACACCACGGCCCTTCATAATAAATATTCAAGGAGAAGTTATTGAGGACGTGAAACATTGGGACATAGATATTTGACAAACAACGAGCTGTTATTCAACCAATTGCCAAATGGGGACGAAGGAACTTCGTAGTACAAATTAATTTGTTTGCGCGCAGAACGCCCATGACTAATGATTACGGCACCCAAAGAATGGGCCACAGTTTTCAATAATATCCGCATCAATTATATAAGTTTCGTATTTTCTTGTTATTGTGTATCAGACAATAATGGTAATCATTATTTCTCTGGTTTATTGGCTGCCATTATTATATCGAGAGCTTCGAATCTCATACCCACTTGAGATCTCTTCTTTTGAGAGCCCTCTCTGTTTGCAATAATAAGAACATGCCGTTAAAATTAGAATTAACTACCATTCAATCAGTTATTGCGATATTCATACTAAATTACCACATCAAGTTTATTGCAATAATATTATCCAACTGCTTCATTCATAGTGGCAATGATTTGAAGCTTTATTGCATAAGCATAAACAGTAAGCAGCTGAAATTAATTCATTCGTCGGGATTGAGTAAACATAATTACATTTCTATTTTCGATGGGTCGAACGGATTTTCTTTCTTCTAAATATAGAAAATAGTTGCGTGTGTATGTATGATGTATCCGATGATTAGATAGGCAGCGGACGCGTAGTACTATATCTCATAGGTAGATAACACGTTAATCCGTTTAATGTGCTCGGATTATACTTTCATCACGGTGTTGGTCCGTTGTCCGTTCCTAATCGCCTCGCCGTATTGTGTAATAAATTTCAATTAAGATATTATTAAACTCTCCGAATACAATCTTCATTTTAGCCAAACAAGTGACGAGAATAAAATCTTTGGGTCTAATTACAAATCAAGTTGCATCATTCAGACTTAAAAGTCTATAAATAACACACACACACACACCAAAACAGAAAATCGTGAGATTTGTAGATTTCAATCTTTTATTTGGCATTTTATTCTCTATTATATTAAATCAAGGCTTTACCTTACAATTCTCTTTATATTATATAAAAACCTTTTTGGTAGGTACCTAATGGTATCACACATTTGGCCCAATTTCAGTTCAACGCATAACGTCATTAAAGTCCTCCATAATGTCAATTCTGAATAAGATAATGAAGGCCAAGCGATATGTGAACAATTCTACGTGAAATATATCAAAGCCCCCATCGGCATGATTGATTATTTATCTATAGGTAATAACAAAACTCGCATGTTGACCTGGAAACGTATCAATCATAATAATAATATGTATTAATGGATACTTCACATTTTCACCCACTTTTTCGGCATCGTTACCCAGTAACACAGTTAAGAAACGCAATAAAATTTGTAATCGAGCGATAATATTCAGCTTAGTGAATTTCGGATGCTAGCTATGCAGCTAATATTATATTCAGGTCACTCACTTTGTCTGTATCCCAATCAAACCAATTTTACGTGATAGCTTTAGATGAAATGTTGATGAATTTACTAGACTATGAAGTTAATTTACTAGTGTTAAAACATGCTTAACAATTTCTTATTTTATTTCAGACAAACAACAAGATATCGACCTACCATCTCTACAAGTGGACGAGGTTGCCGAGGCACGTGCCAAGAAGAAGGACAAACCGCGTCATACCGGGCCAGCAACCACCATGTCACAAGTAAGTACAACTCTTCAACACCAATTTCTAAGCCTTTCAAACTATAATTTTTAAACCTGAATAAGTACTAATTTTTTAATCTTGTTCTACAGATATCTGGCGTTAAACGGACACTGACGCACACCAATAGCTTCACTGGAGAACGCGTGCCAAGATATGGAGTTGACACTCCTCACGAGGAAGACCTAGGTCGTCAACTGGGTGAGATCGATCGGTGGGGCGTGGACATCTTCCGCATCGGCGACTTGTCCTGTGGCCGACCACTGACGGCCGTCGCGTACGCCGCGTTCACGTCCCGGGAGCTGCTGGGCACGCTGCAGATATCGGCGCGCACGTTCCTCGCCTTCGCCATCACGCTGGAGGAGCACTACTTGCGCGACAACCCCTTCCACAACTCGCTGCACGCCGCAGACGTGGCGCAGTCCACACACGTGCTGCTCAACACACCGGCGCTGGACGCCGTGTTCACGCCCATCGAGACGTGCGCCGCGCTGTTCGCGGCCTGCGTGCACGACGTCGACCACCCCGGCCTCACCAACCAGTTCCTCGTCAACTCGAGCTCGGAGCTCGCTCTCATGTACAACGATGAGTCAGTCTTAGAGAACCACCATCTCGCCGTAGCATTCAAGCTTCTCCAGAACGACGGATGCGATATATTCATCAATCTTCAAAAGAAACAGAGGCAAACGCTACGGAAGATGGTCATAGACATGGTTCTCTCCACAGACATGTCCAAACACATGAGTCTATTAGCAGACCTCAAAACTATGGTTGAAACAAAGAAAGTAGCTGGAAGTGGCGTGCTATTACTAGACAATTATACAGACAGAATACAAGTGTTGGAGAATCTCGTACATTGTGCCGATCTGAGTAATCCCACTAAACCGCTACCACTTTACAAGCGATGGGTAGCATTACTCATGGAAGAATTCTTCCAACAAGGCGACCGCGAGAGGGAGCAGGGAATGGATATCAGTCCAATGTGTGACAGGCATAATGCGACAATAGAAAAATCTCAAGTTGGATTCATCGACTACATTGTCCACCCGCTGTGGGAGACATGGGCCGATCTAGTACATCCAGACGCTCAGGACATATTAGACACTCTAGAGGAGAACCGTGACTATTATCAAAGTATGATCCCTCCGTCACCGCCGCCAGCGCCCATTCAGCATTCACTGCCCGATGATGACCGCCCCGAACAAATACGCTTTCAAGTAAGTTGAACTTTATCTGTATGCATGCTTCCCACAAAACATTCAAAGTCATTTCAAAATTAAAAACATTCAAAATATTAATAATAAATCAATTCCTTACACTGAACAGAAAAATGCGAACAGGTACTAATCACGATGTGTTTTGTTAACAGGTGACGTTGGAGGAGGGTGAGGGCTCCGAGGAGTGCGAGGGTGAAGGTGATGGCGGGATGTGACGGAAACTACTGGGAATCTGCAAGAAACTCACTGAGAAGATGCAAGTGTGGTGGAAGCTCTGGCAGTAGCACGGCGCGGCCGGGCCGGGCGGGTCTTGTTGATAATAGTAATACTTGTTGACGCTTACCTTCGAAATGGAACGATCCCGATGCATCGTCACATTTCGATCATGATTATTTTTATGTGATTATTACGCAATGTTGTTTAGAAAAATACCTAACGACTAAATAATTATGTCCCTCCAATGACTGTAACGTTCGATTGTCTAGTATTTTTACTATTGTTTCGTTTTGTCTAACCAAAGATATATGAAATGTTCTTTCGTTCACGGAGACGTTCGATAATCCCTGTAAGTAGTTAGTATTCGGTTCTTAATGAGTCGTGTAAGTAGTTATAGTTGTCGATGCCGCATAATATATATCGGCTCGACTAAGTAAGGACATTGAAAACGCTTATTAATTGGTATGAAAGGGTAATTTATATTGTCATATCATCCACGTTTCTCATATTTAATACGGGTTTGCGATAATGATGTTATTCACCAAAATATATTAAACATGATAAATATCCTAAATATAAAAATCTATTTTAAGGTAAATTTTAAAAATTGCCTTTCGGAGTTGTTGTTGTGTCTTTTCTGAATATATAATATTCGGCCAGCCCTTACTGCGGTGGTGACCGCGACTCCGACAGCCCCGGCCGACGATGTTACAGAACCGCACAGGCAACACTTTGTAGTAGTTATCGTATAGTGTGACCAGCCCTGGCTCGGACCAGGTCTCGGTGTACGCTATTGTAGGAAGGTCGAATTCATACTTAAGATCTCTCTTCGTATTTGGTCGGGGGTCAAAAAGACACTTAACCAAATTCATCCTATTAGAAAGCTTTACTTGATTTTTGTGAACCTAAATGCACCTCATTACTTATGGAGGATCGCTGGCGATCCGTTTACTTTTCTCTTTAGAGTAATGTATTATTATTATTTTTGTAATGTTACGTATTTTATTCTAGTTCTCGTTACCCAAATACAAAACAAAAAAAATTGTCATGAATCTTAAAGTTTTCGTGTACGCAACTAACGGCTTGAAGTGTTTGATTAAATTGTTAAGTACTAACAAATGAGTGGTTTGCGACTAAGTTTTATTTTGAGTGGATTCAAATATCTATAGTTGCTGAATTAAGTCCAAACTCTCGGCATGGGCCGGGTCTTGCAATAGTAGTAGGTAGTTCTGAAACACTTCGCACAACTGTTTCTACTTCATCCATTTCATGCCAAATATGATCCTTTCATTAACTGTATAATCATATCAATCAATATCAGAATCGCTGTGCAGATCTGATTTCAACTATGTATAACAATATTTGTGTACCTACATAGATTTTTCTTGTAAGGAAAAGAGCGTAACTGATACTTTTAAATATATATAACAACCACTGTGTAAAAGATGTAATATAAATAAGTAGATGTCTGAAAATTGTACATTGGATGGAAAATCTAGTTTTTATCCAGTTTCATGTTCGTCGGTTGCGACCTTTTCATGTTTGTGACAATGTTATATCAATTAGCATGCACATAGCCACTTGAGCATTCAGCTATACATACTCGTATATAACTTCGTGTAGGTACATTTACAATAATATAAGGAGGGTGTAATACTTAATGAACCTGTATTATTTTGCATTTCATCATCCATCTTTTTTATTTTTAATGGACGATTTTAAGAGCTGGTCTCTATTCCTTCATGTACTCAAAAGATATTTTGTTTTAAACTGATTAAAGATTTTAGTTCCTCGCACTTCACTTGTTTTGTATTTCTATCATAATGGATGTCCCCTAGTATTATTATGAAAAGTATTCTCTAAGTCATCATCTCTGTCATGCATCAGCATCAAGAAGGAAGGTCCAATGTACATTATTTTCGTAGATAAAGTAAGATTTTATCGGCGATCAAATACTACGAGCATGTGTGCATCGCCTATCTTCGAAATGTCTGATTTTAAAACTGCATAGTTTAGATATTTGGTACCTACGTCAACCTATATATACATACATACCTACTACATTAAAAAAAATTGGATACGCTTATCTACTTGTGTGTTATAAAATAGAAACATTACGCTTAGAATCATTAATTTTCTAATTAAAAACATACGTATTTGTAACTAATTGTGTTGAATATGATATTCGTACTGCAGTAGATCTGTGTATTACGTACGTACCCAATCTTTGGTAATTCACATAATGTGAGCATTTGCATGTACCTACCTTGTACCTTTACCGAATTGTCATAATCATTACTTGTATTAACTGTACAATAAACAGGATCATTGAGCAGAATGTATAGATATCTAGCTACGTAATCTACTCGATGTCTTGTCTTATTTCAATGAATTTATCTAATTGCCTACCAAATGCAATAAAACGGTATATAATATACCACGTTGACATGTCGGATACGCTATCCACACTCGTGATGTGCTGTGCTTAGGAACTCGTGATTCTACTACCAAAGAACTTTTGATAGGAATGAACAAAGTGGCAAGAATAGTGTTAGCGCATCGGACATGTCATGTTTCAATAGTCATGTAGGATACTTGTTTTCACCAAAGGTTTTCAGTGTTGTGTATATGTTTGGTCACTATGGAGAACTATCGCTAAGATTGGATAATACCTAGTTAAATATTAATACCAAGTTAAAAGTGTGCAATGCTGGACATTTGCATTACTTAATATTTATGTTTAAAATAAAAAAATAGCTTGTAATAGTTTAAATGAATATTTGAGTTGAATTAAAGAATATTAATGTATTTAGAATAAAAAGATATGGGAGAAAACTCTATACTCGTTTTATTTTTTACTTTTGACAGAACTTACCACATGGATGTACCTGTATACTTAGATATACTTGGGATTGGGATAATGCTTCGATATTACTCTTTGCTACGGTGCTTTCATACCGTATGGCAGTAAATTGCTTGAGCATGAAAAGTTCGACGGATATCATTATCGACCACCAGCTTCATGCATGGGAATGGGGGTTGTGGGAAACATGTTTCCTGATGATTTTTAAGGCTCTAGTGCTGACTACAGTGCACCTATAGGTGTCACTTGGCTTATTCTGGGATTGCAAACGTACTATGACATTTACAGACACCTCATGGGGTTTGTGGAAGAAAACTTTAACGCGTTAAATGCCATTCAGGGTACAGCTTGTGTGCGCGGGGTACCGCTTTTTGAATCAACCCCTTGCAAAGCAAAGCATCAGGTCACGACAATTGGCACATTGATCGCTGAGTATTTTTTTTTATAATTCCCACATGTCAACAACCTCGCAAACCAAGTCAAGATCCTTGGGTTTCTTATCTCTCTCGGCTTTCACTATAGGCGTATATATATGGGCCGGGCCCCTCCCCAGAATGGTCTTCCGCCGTCCTTCACTACGACCACTGCTAAAAACCGACTGGTCAGTGCAAACTTGTTTGCCAGAATACCAGCAATAGTTCATACTACATGTGCGCCTGAACTGTCTGCGATGATGACACGCCTATTTCGAATTTCGCACGAGACTGGAAAAGAGCCGAATGCTTGGAAGCAAGCTAACGTTAGCACAAGAAGGGCCGTCGAGCTGACCCGGCCAGCAACACACCCATCGCTGTAACGTCCATAATCTGAAAGAGTATAGAACGTGCTCTTAATAGTAAGCTCCTGATGGCATACCTGGAAGCTAACGATATCCTTAGTGACCAATAATACGGCTTACGCCGAAATCGGTCAACTGGGGATCTTCTAGCGTATGCCATTCACATCTGGAGTGAAGCCATCGAGGAGCATGGAGTAGCGCTTGCCGTATCCCTCGACATCTTGATGGCGTTTGATAGGGTCTAGCACGACAGCGTTATTGGTAAGCTTCCTTCATTCGGTTTGGTGGTCTGTGAGAATGGACTTTCTGTGAGATCGGTCCATTCTAGTAGTTATCGATGGTTGCTTGTTGGACAAATTGGATATTAATGCTGGGGTCCCTCAAGGGTCGGCACTCTCAGCAACATTATTCTTGCTGCACATAAATGATCTGCTAAAATCTTTGGGTACGCAGACGACAGCACTGTTGCGGAGAGATACTCGTTCAACGCACGAGCTACAGGGCCACAGATCCCGTGGCTCTCTTGAGGCGATGGTTGTAAGCGCTTGAACTTGTCCTTAAAGGCAGTCTTCGAATGGGGTGATGCCAATCTGGTCCGGTTTAATGCTAGTAATGTCGCGTCTTTTTCCGGCTAAAAAGAGCCAATTCCACCCGGCTCCATCTCTCGGAGGTGTAACCGTGCCGATAACGAACCATCTTTCAGCTTCTTGGCGTAGCGTTGACACGGACACTCAATTTTGACACCATATATTGAGGCAAAAGCTCAGCTGGTTGCCAAAAAGTTAGGGATCCTAGCGAAAGTGAGACGGTACTTCACGCCAGAAAAAATACAATCTCATCTCTGTTACTGATCTGTCATATACCAGCTTAATACAAGTGTCGATCGAATAACGGATCAATGAGGCTCTGGTCGTTTCAAAGCTTTAAACATCGACACCAAATTGCCAGCTATTCGGTTTTTTATCGATTACTTTTCGGGGAGTGAGCGATGGAGTTGCATGAACTAATGCCACCTAGCCCGTTTCATTATCGGACTACAAAACGAACGGCGATGCACCATTGGTTCGTGGTGGACATCACACCTATTACGCACTTAACATTTTGTAAATAGTTTCATTTTGCGTCATCGCATTAGCTAAGGAGTGGATTTCCCTGCCGGAGTCTGTGTTGCCCGATAGCTACAACCTCTACAACCTAGGAGACTTTAAGTCTAGAGTGTAACTTCTAGGCAAACGGCCTTTACCGTTGACCACATCATCGCTTACCATCAGGTGAGATAGTGATCAAGCGCGAACCTATGTATAATAAATAAATAAACTCACAAATATACAAAGTTAGAGTACTTTTGAAATTCGCGTCATAACGCAAAGTGATGCGAAGAGCTGTGGTCAGTTTATACACAATTGAACTCCGTTAGTATTGTCGCTTCCATATAAAAAATCATCTATTAGCAGGGCCTGATTTACCCACAGCACAGGCTAACTTGGTTTGAGCCTGGGATGCACGGATCACGGGGGTGCCAAGCTTGCCTTTGCCATGAGCACCAAAGTGAGGCTACCTACAGAATAACATTTTGAAAAGTGTAAGTTTTCCCTGAGCTGGTTTCTCGAATATATAAGCTTCCTATCTATCTAGTGCTCCGCTCAATGCACTAGTTCAATTAATTTCCCTCATTCTGCCTCAGTCGGCCTCAGCCAAAGTCACGCAGTAGGGTATTTACTCTTAGGATAAGGCACCCAAGGTCGGAGACAGCGAAAGGCGGGTCATGCAGATCTGGCATATTTTTTTAAGACAAGCACAAGCTCTCTGAGCCTGCCGCCCCGTCTTGTCTGTCGAAAGTCTTTAAAATTGTCGAGCTCACTTCGCTCGCTCTTTTACGTTGGCTCACCTTCGTTGATCATCGCATATTAGAAGCCAGTTAAAAGGGGGCGGGGCTTTTAGCCTGTCTGTGATGATGGATCAATTCCATTATTCGAATACAATATGATACTGTCATTTTCGAGATCAAAATTATTGGATTCTTTCGAAAAGCGTCCATTTTTTTTTTGGCAATACCTTATAAAATTATTTAAAGAAAGTCATACACTTTCGTGGGGTCAAACCCTTAGCCTTGCCGAATTCACTTACGCAATTAGGCTGCTGAATCGAATGAATGGGCAAAAGAAACACTATCCTATTGGAGGCGGGGTACTGAAGATGCACCCCCTGAAAATAGTCTTAGAGACAAGTTCTAATCTGATATATATAATCTTAGTAACAAGGTTGTACCAGTGTGTTAGAATCAGCGTCGGACTGGGACCAAAAAAACTACCGAGACTTTTTTTAAACTGCGGCCCACACCAGCAAAAAAGGAAAAATAGGAGTGAATGTAATAATTATCGGAGGCTATGTTTGAGTTAAATTGTATTATTATTTACTTACAAGTACACACTTTCACATCATCACATCATCAGCCTTTTAATGTTCCCACTGCTGGGACACAGGCCTCCTCTCATAGAGGGAGTGGGCTATAATCCACCACGCGGGTCCAGTGCGGATTGGTAGACGTCACATGTCTTTGAATTTTTTGTTCTAGGACATGCCGGTTTCCTCACGATGTTTTCCTTCACCGTTTTGAGAGCAGTGGTGATGAAATAAATTACACAAATTAAAGCGCCTGCTCGGGTTCGAACCCACGACCTACAACTCGTAAGTGGGGACCGTAATCACTGGGCCACTACTGCTCCTAACACACTTTACTGGCATGAAATCAAATCAAAATCAATCTGACTAGACTTTCTCGCAACTAATTTTGGGGTCGGCTTCCAGTCAAACCGAATGTAGCTGAGTACCAGTATTATACATGAAACGATTCCCCGTCGGCGTTAATATCGTTTATTACGTAGATGACACCCTGATGTTTGCTGGCGGCCAGCTTTCCGAGCCGTTGGCAAGAGAGGTGGTGTCGATCTACGAGCAGAGTTTGGAGATAGCGCATAAATTGCCGAGGAGCAGAGAGCCACCCAGTTCGTCAGTAAAGTTGAAGATGCCCAAGTCCAGATGGGCCGATACAGTAAGTATCTTGGCCTAACCCTGGACGGTCGGTAGGGCTTTGTAGCATTTGTTGTGCATTTCGAGCGTTGAAAAGGCAGTTGGAGCTTTGCGTAGACTGCATGTCGCGTGTTGTGCAATCGATGGTCCTTTATGGGGCGCCTGTTTGGTCAAACAGACTATCAGGTGTCCGAAGCTACAGGACTGAAATTAATAAACTGCAGTGGATTAGCATATCACACGTGGTTACTGAACGCTATCCTTTGATGTGGCAACTCTCCTGACACGATTTTCTCCGCTGGACATTCTGGCGGATATGGACGTGAGGGTTTATAACGCGCCGGCCGCCAGAAAGGTGATAGCCTGCCAGGAATTGCTATAGTAAGGCTGAAGGGGCAATTGGCTGTGTGCGAATCAACATACGCAAGCGCAAGTTTTCTCGTCTCTCATCTAGCATGGCCAGTGCACTGGTACGGGAAAAGCCACTCCTGGTGGTGGGCATTGAAGTCCCCCAGTAACACTAATTGGGCGGAAGGGTACTGGTGCTGTGCCGGATTAGCCGCTTCACTAAGGTACTCTGTGAGCCTGGTTGTCTCCTGATCCCCGCTGTGCGAGCAACAGACACAGGCGTAGACAATTTCAGGGATTTTATCAAGGCCCGTGTCCACCATAGCCCACAGCTCAGAGAACCTAGAGACCTCAAGGTTTCGGAGACGCCGATAACAGATGTCGTCTCGGGCGTTCATGCATAAACCCGCGCGTTGCTTAAAATTGTGCTCCCTGGGTATGTTAGGTACGATACGTCTGACGGACATCTGATCTGCGTCTCCGAAAGGAAAAAGAGAGCCGGCTTATCAATCTCTAGGTGATGATGAACTGCTATGAGATTGGGGTGCAAACCTCTGATGTTAGTGAGGTGCACTTTAAGTGGGAGGGGGTGCAGCCGCTGTTCAACTTTGTACTTTTTTCTCTTTTTCATTGTTTGCGAGTAAAGTAAGGTGATGAATTAAATGAAAGTGAATTGAAAGTAAGGTGATGTAATTAAATATTACATAGCACTGATAATTCGCCTGCAATGCCACAATTGGTGCAATAAATGCAAAAAATAAAATTTTAAGGGGAAAGATAGAAGAGAAGTATGTCTTAAAAATGCAAAACATGCAACAGCTTTCAAGGCAGCTTTTTAGGCAAAAGAAAGCAAATAAACAACTACAAAATAATTTCTTTTATTTGATTATCTACCTAAAAAAAATTAGGATAAATACCCTAAACCCTAGTAGATTTTGTCGATATCGGGTGCATCACTACACTACACAAAAATTATCGATAACAGCCATATTGAATAAATAATAGATTGAAAGCACTATTACATTTTGTATGTGTGTGTGTGTCACCGCATATATAATGCAAGCTTGAAGCGACAACAGCGCCATAACTGATATTGTAGGAACTAAGCAAATTCGACTGTCACATCTGTAGCTAAAGTGCGCGCAAGATAGCTCTGCGCGCGGCCAAAATCGGAACTAATCGTTTGTCATTTATGTCAGGTGTCAAGAAAGTGTGTTGCATTCCGTGTTTTTATCAAAGACCTTATACGTATTTCTTACTACGAAGTATAAGGTCTTTGGTTTTTATTCGTTTCCGCAGTAAATAATAGCCATCATTATGCTAAAAGTAATTTAAAGTGATGGCAGGGATGTTTTCTTAAAGTGCACAAGACAATAACGGACCTAAAGTACCGTTTTACAATGATAGAGCCCACGTTGCTTATTTGACAGGTAACTTTTAGGGATACCACAATACTAAAATTTCCCTAAATTTTCGTACTATAGGTCTACCAGAATCTCATGGCAAATGTGGAAATAAAAAATTGTTGTGTGCAATACTGGGGAAATTGGATTAAACGATCTTGATACTGTTTAATTTTTATTTATGTCTTTAGTAATAATGAACACACCTATATTATAGTAGTCACAGCGGATCTTTGTGTCTTTGAACTTGGTCCTGCCTACCATTGCGTAAGAAACAGTTTGTCATCGAGTATACTGCATAGAGTAAGCGAGATAGGACGATGTGACATACATAAGCGAATGAAAGAGGCAGTTATACAATGCTATCTTCACCTTCAACATTGACATAAAAATAGCTACTGCACGGGGTCTTGCAACCAATTCAGAGACACAAAGATCCACTGTGAGTATTATAGGTATGTGTATGAATAATATTGTTATACATCGGGTTCTTAACATAGGAAAAATAAATCAATTGAATATTAATTTATGTTCTAATTTATTATATATCATTTAAATCATACTAATAACTTAAAACCTCATTCAGAACTAGAAAACTAGAATACGATTCCACGAACTCCACTGGGATTTCAAAAACTTGTATCTTTGTAGTTTTATGTCATCTCTCTCCATCAAAATGGTTCTTTTTCATTGGCATTTAACATATTCAAAACCAATCTCGTGTCATGTCACATATAGTCATTATTTATTTATTTATTTACACTTTATTGTACACCAAGAGAAAAATATTCAAAAAGACATCTTATATCTAAAACAAACATACAACAGCCGGCTTTATCGCGATTCGCGATCTCTTCCAGTATCATCATCAGTCTATATATATATTTTTTTAATGTAAGTTTTATGGCCTGGTTGCTAGGACCTAGGCTGGTTGTTAGCCACGTCTTTGGAAAGAGTTTTGTATCTTATATTTAATCTTTAGTATGCATTAGAATGCGGATGTAACAGATTCTAATGTTTTTGGAGTATTTGGCAGCAAATTGTATCGAGTCAGTCTTTCCAGTAAGCTTTGCAGAGGCAGTCAATACTACAATAAAATACTCCGCTCCACTATTCCGAGATCGCTTCTGTCAATGATTTTACAAATTGTCCAGTTGCGTAGACAGTTGAGACAGAAAACTACACCAATAATATATCACAATATCCACTAGGAATCAATTTGCAAATAATATTAACAGCCACTGAACTTCACTCGACAAAATCCCGCCAAAAACTTCCGTCTATATACACGTCCCACTGCAGGGCGCAGATTATTACTTAATATTTTTCTTACGTCAAAGATTCTCAATCTCCGTTAAAATCAATATCTTGTCGAAGAATTGTAACAGTTACATTACTGTTGCCATTTGCTTCCGGCCATCATTCGATGTGCCCTGAACTACGATTTACCATATAATAGTAATGAAAAGAAATAAAAATGAAGTAAGAAAAATATAAAATAAACTAAAAGTATCAAAACAAGTCAGTCCAACTTACCGGTCCACTCTACGACGCACTTTAAAATCAAAGATTGAGTTTGATTTACGCCTTCTTCTTCCCTTATTTTATGATACACATTGAAAACAATATGTCTCGCTTGAGATCGAAGTGGGTTTTTCGACATATTCACAAAAATAACAAATTTTCAAGATAATATCAAAAAAATTCAGCAGCGGTTGACACATCAAGTACTTTGATTTGACTGGTGACAATTGACATTGCCATATGAAAATCACAATTTAAAAAAAATCAAAAATGCCATGAGATTCTGGTAGACCTATACCGGTGCCCGACAGTATTGGTTTTTGCGTGGTACATAAATTTACCAGCGGGACAGGACCGGCATCATGTAATTTAATGCATCATCGTTATTTTGTTTTAGGCGTTTCTGAACGCACTGTAACCCAAATAACTAAAGAGGGTTATGTGGCAGCAGCTTCTCCAAAAATTGTTGAAGAAGAAATTTAAAAATAATTGAAATTGAAGGTATTAGCCACTGCAGGACCATTTGTAGCCCAAATTTAAAAGTAGGTACTACTAAGTATTCAATAAAAGATTTACAATAATTTCATGAAGCTTTTTTCATCATATTCTATGCAAGTAGAAAAAGGTAGTAATTAATTATACGTAATTTAAATTACTTTTAAGTTTCGAGTAATGAAAAATGGCTATTCATTAAATGAAGGTAAAAATATCAGTTATGCTGGCAGCATTAAGCACGCCACCCGTCGCGCGCAGACTTATCGTGCGCGCACTCTAGCTACATATCAGTAATCTGTGATATTACTCTATGTGTGTAGTCGAAGCAATGGTTGTCGTGCTCGGCTAATAAATGGCGAATTAAATAGCGTCTTTTATTTAATGGTCCCTAACACTTTTCTCCTAGTATTAGCCTTAATTCTCAAATTAATTGAAAGGCGCAATAGCCAGTTAGTCTTTTCATTGTCACACGCGGTACTTATTAAATAGTTGCGCCTTTTTTCTTACATCAATTAACTACATATTAATTGCTCATCGACGCAAAATACCTCTTTTCATTTTACTTCCATCAAAATGTTTCTAAAATAAAGTATAAGTATAAATGATATTGGAGATGAGCCCTTCTTCACTTTGATAAATACAAAACTACTTAAATGTGATAAAAAAAACCTGCAGGTGCACCTTTTTTTCCTCATTCCGGTAATAAGTATACACAATTATGGAAAACAATTAGATACGTTCTTTTTACTATCGGGGCAGGATGGGAATCCGGTGGACGCGAAACCACACCGAAATCTGCAATACTTATTTATGTTTTTAGCCTCGACCACCACTGTCATCAAAATGCTATCGCAATAATACACTTGTATGTAATAAAGGTAAATTCGTTAAGAAGTTTATTAATAAAAAATACAAAATTATCCTTATAAAAATACCCTGGCAGGGCCTAGCACGTCGCGCGTTCTCCTAAAATGTAGTAATCGCACAATTTCACATGGCTTAAATAATTTTAACATTATTGCGATGCGTGACGTGACGAGGCCTAATTCACCTCGTAGTTGGGGGTTTGATAAATGTACAACTTCCTTTATTTTGATTAGTAATCTGTGGAAATACTATTTATATTCTGTTAGAACTTGTCATACCACTATTTATTTCAACGGGTAACACTCAAAGTAACATTGTGGTTTATACTTTTGTCTCTTTTGTGTATAGGGTAAATATTAATATGCTATCCTGCTGTCATTAGTTGTCAGCCCTCAAGATGTCTAACTTTAGGTTGTGAAACAGAAGAGAGGTTAAAAACCGCTTTCAGTCGCATGGAAATTTACTGCTCATTTTAGAATCTTCTTTTGTTTTCGAAACTGCCAATAGTCGTAATGGCTGCCTTGAAAAAGGATGAAGAATTAATTACAAATGATGATGTTGAAAACGGCGAGGATGATGAACTAGATGCGGTAGAAGAGGGCGAAACTAAAGATCCCGCTAAGAAGAAGAAAAAGAAAAAAAAGAAGAAGAAGACAGGTTAGAGCGAGCAATATTTATATTAATTTAAACATACTCATCGCTTGTGACCGTACATTACCCTTTAAATGTCTATTTTTATCTTTGAGCGCATTGTATCGAGGCGCCTACGCTTAACCTGATAATATTGTGCCGTTTTTACTTAATTAGTACTACATTTTTTATCATTAAAAAACTTGCCGAGTTGTTTATTTTTACAATGCACAGTGCATTGTAACGAATGAATAATTGCACTAGTCATTTACCACTTTAGACATAGTCCTATGCATCAATGTATGTATCTATTTTTCTACTACAAATCATAAGAATCCTATTCGTTAAAGTCTAGCATCAATTTAATTTATTGTCCATGCCAACTAGAAATCTCAGTTATGTTGTTGATATTTTGTCTAATAGCTACTGATAAAGATAAACAAAACAACTTATTTCTAACTTGTTTAATACTTTCAATTTCTGCTTTTCCTATAGAAAATGGAGCAAATGCCGAGAATGAAACTACTGAAGTGACAAATGCTATTGAAAAAATAGAAGTATCTGTTGAAGATGGAGGTGCCGAGGGTGACGAGAAGAAGAAGAAGAAGAAAAAGAACAAAAATAAATCTGGGAAAGGTCCATCCAAGGAGCAGACCAACCCTCCGACCATACCCATTGCTGAGCTGTATCCTGATGGTAGGTTACTTAAAATAACTACTCAAAATAAATAACAAACTCATGTATACTAATAAAACAGTAACCAATAGCCAATCACACTGCCCCACTTTATCTTATTCTTCTGAGAATAAGATATAAAGCTGCAGCTTGGATTCTTAGATACACTGGTATGCTATTGGCAAATTAACTAGTCTGTAGCTTATTTTCAGAGTAGGTATAACTTCCATGAAAAGACAATAAACAACAAGAATAATTTATCAAAAAATAAAAACAAAGAGAATGAAATGAGATCCCATTCTAATTGCAAATAAAGATTCTTATTCTAATTACATTGAAATCATCTATAACTTGTCAAAATCACATGTAACTAAACATTTTATTGCCCTTTATGTACTACATTTATAATTAATTGCTTAGGAAACTTCCCTGAGGGTCAGATAACAGAGCATGGACCGGCTGAAGGCATTGATGAAAGAACTGCCAAGGAGCGCTTCTCCAGTGAAGAGAAGAGGGCTTTGGATAGACTGCACCAGGACATCTATCAGGAAATCAGGCATGCTGCTGAAGCACACAGACAAGTGAGTACTTAAATTAGTTACTACTAAGTTAGTAAAGTTATATGTATCTTTAAATTCTTATATGGTTCTTATATTATTTTTTGATGTAATTGTTTCATCAAAGAATATAATATAGGTACATATTACTTTGAAATTGTAAAAGGGTATTATAGGTATAAGGAAATTTAATTAAAACAATACTTTAAAAAAAAAGGGTTACTTCAGGTCATTGCTTTGATTTAGTAATCTTTTCATGTGTCCATTAAAGAATCTAGTGTCAAGAGCATATAAATCACAATGAAAAAGTTTCATCACTTTGTCCTTGTTCTTCATTGAATTTTATTGCAAAACAAACAATTTGACCCATCTGTATACCAATTGTAATTTCAGACACGTAAATACATGCGTGACTGGATCAAACCAGGCATGACCATGATTCAAATCTGTGAAGAACTGGAATCAACTGCGAGGCGTCTGATTGGTGAAGATGGGCTTAAGGCGGGGCTGGCTTTCCCCACTGGTTGCAGCCGTAATCACTGTGCTGCTCATTACACCCCTAATACTGGTTAGAATACTTTTATAACTATAAATATAATTTGCGGCTTGTGTATAGAAATAAAGTAGATAGACATTGATTTTATTTCATGCTAATAAAGCAAGTCATCAGATACAATTAATTGTGTAATCGTATTGTAATGTGTTTCTTGATTATTTACTGAACACAATGAATAGTGTAATGTATGATGTAAAACAGTAACTGTAAACAATCATCCTTGTGAGACAAAAGAATGCACTATGTAATTTTTACGGTCTTGTAGCGGCACCGACGCCGCCACTTACGAACTAATGACATGACGTCACATGAATCCTGCATCGCGCAAGTAAGTTTTCGGCGCGATTAGAACACATACAACAGTCCGACAATAACCGTTGGGCAGTTGCCCGGACCAGACATAACACCTGTCTGGTCGTAGGATCCTCCCTTTCGGACATGAACGTCAGCGCGACCCGCATTCCTGGTCATCACCCACAGCTTCTATCATCACCGCTCCGACTCACTGGGACATCATCACCGTTCCGAACCACTGGAGCCTGCAGCACTGTCCCGACTCACTGGGACATCATAAACCCCGACTCACTGGGGCACAACCGCATACAGTTCCGACTCACCGCAAACTCTGCGACTTCCGGTTCCGACTCACGGGAACCAACCTTCCACTGGCCAGGCACACATCACAAGATGTACGGACGACTCAACCTGCTATCGACCTCCGGTCTCCGGAGGGGAGTGATGTAGCGGCACCTACGCCGCCTCTTACGAACTAATGACATGACGTCACACGAATCCTGCATCGCGCAAGCAAGTTTTCGGCGCGATTAGAACACATACACGCATACATGCGTCGTCTAGCAAATGACCCAAGAGCTAGTTTGACCGGACACTATACCAGAAGATATCCCGGTCGTCAGCCTGTACGAAATTAGGATGGCACTGAAACAGCTTAAAAACAACAAGGCGCCGGGTGATGACAGAATCACGGCTGAACTCATGAAGGCGGGTGGAAAATCGGTTGTTAAGGCCCTTCAGAAACTGTTTGATTCCGTCATACTCGAGGGCAAAACGCCACAGGCATGGTGCAGGGGTGTGGTGGTACACTTCTTCAAGAAAGGCGACAATGCCCGGCTGAAGAACTATAGGCCCATCTCACTTCTTAGCCATGTCTACAAGTTGTTTTCAAAAGTCATCACGAATCGTCTCGCGCGCAGGTTTGATGATTTCCAGCCTCCTAAACAAGCCGGATTCCGAAAAGGCTTAGCACCGTAGACCACATACATACGCTGCGGCAGGTTATACAGAAGACCGAGGAGTATAACCTGCCTTTCTGTTTAGCGTTTGTGGGCTACGAGCCTTCGATTCCATCGAGACTTGGGCTGTACTGCGGTCTCTCCAACGGTGCCAGATCGACTACCGGTACATTGAGGTGTTCTGATCACCTATGGGACCGAGACGTGGTCGCGCAGGATGCGCCTTATCAGAAAGCTTAAAGTCACCCAAAGGGCAATGGAGAGGGCTATACTCGCAATTCACTTGCGTGATCACGTCAGAAATGATGATATCCGCAGGAGAACCAAAGTTACCGACATAGCCCGAAGAATTGCCAAACTTAAGTGGCAGTGAGCAGGGCACATTGCTCGCAGAACGGATGGCCGATGGGACGGAATAAATTTGGAATGGCGACCGCGAACCGGAAGACGATACGTTGGAAGGCCTCCCACTAGGTGGACTGATGGCGTTGGTTAAGGTTAAGGTTGCGGGAAGGCGCTGGATGCGAGACGCACGGGATCGGTCAATGTGGCGACGCCTGGGGAAGGCATATGTCCAGCAGTGGACGTCTTTCTGCTGAAATGAAAAGATGAGAACACATACAACAGTCCGACAATAACCGTTGGGCAGTTGCCCGGACCAGACACAACACCCGTCTGGTCGGAGGATCCTCCCTTTTCTATGGCGGTTTGTAAGACTTTAAACACTGTTCCGCATACCTCCATAGTGTAAAGTTGTAAACAATCATCCTTTTGACTCACAAGGATCATTGTTCACACCGTAAAAATTACATGCGCATAGATGTAGCTCAAACTGAACACTAATTTAAGGCGGTACCCCGAGCAAAACGCCGCGCAAGCCGTTTTTTGTGCTGTTTTTAGGAGCTATCTACTCGTCATTTAAAAAGAAATATCAATTAATAAAAATACATTAAAATTCTACATAATATTGATTCTAAAATGGTAGATTTAGTTTTTTTTTAAATATTAATATATTATATAATAATATATATTTCACAAATCTCCTTCCAAAAAAACATAAAAACGAGAAATAATTATTGATATTATGCATCTCCTCGTAAAGTGTTCATTAGTTAATTTTTGTACTAACACTAATGGATAGACAATTTAATAACGAACATTTTTGTAGAATTTTTTTTTCAAAAGACCAAAATTCGATTTTATAAAGATTTTATTCTAAAATCTGGGCGTATTCACTACTGTAATTCATGCGCCACCAGTGCCGCTAGATCAATAGGAATGCTCATATCTCATGCCGATTTTTTGGTCAGGGTACCGTCTTAATTATAAAGTACAGTAGTAGTGCGTCGTTAATCTGGACTTATTCGGTGATCGCTGTAATCCGGATTGACGATGGTAGCGGAGACATCGATAATCCGCAAATGGCCTTGCTTTTGCCTGTCTGTTTTAGTTAGGTCTTACTGTATAGTTTTAATTTTTGCATGCATTGCTTCGACAAACTCTGTGTTGATTTGCTTATAATGTGTAATCCTTTCAAACCTCGAAATACTCAATTCAGATTCCCTAAATCCTTTTAATTTGACACCTGCAGCTTCACCAACATAGCATCAATAAACTATCGATGTTCGCGCGCCCCTATTTGAAAACCCGTTATCATGTCTTAATAATTTCCCAGTCTCTCCTTTGTACATAATCATTTCCATGTTTATTTAGGTGACAACACAGTCCTGGAATATGACGATGTCGTGAAGATAGACTTTGGTACTCACATCAATGGGCGCATCATCGACTGTGCGTTCACTCTGAGCTTCAACCCGCGTTACGATCCGCTGGTCAAGGGAGTGCAGGAAGCTACTGAAGCCGGAATCAAGGCTTCTGGAGTTGATGTCAGGCTGTGTGATGTTGGTGCTGCTGTGCAAGAGGTACTTTCACTATCCTAAAAAACCTGCACTTAGTTATAAAACTATATAATAATTAACAGTAATCAAATCTACCGAGATATACACATTAACATGTGCTAATTGAAAACCAGTTCAAGTTCAGACCAAATTAATTGGTTCACAAAAGTTATGTACCTATATGATTAAACATTTCGAAATAAATTGTCTTTGTTCTAGGTTATGGAATCACATGAAGTAGAAATTGATGGTCAGGTTTATCAGGTGAAACCTATACGCAATCTCAATGGGCATTCTATTGGACCTTACAGTGAATATCTTTTAACTTGTTTTTTTTAATATTTATATATACTTGTATAGCTTATTCTAATCATAAACTTATCGCCTTTTAGGGATCCATGCTGGGAAAACTGTTCCCATTGTGAAGGGTGGAGAAACAACACGCATGGAAGAGAATGAGTTTTATGCTATTGAAACATTTGGTTCAACCGGTCGCGGCCAAGTTCATGACGATATGGATTGCTCTCACTATATGAAAAACTTTGACCAACAATTTGTTCCACTGAGGTAATTATGTATTCATATCAATATATCCATTCTGCATTGTTTTCTCGGGTTTGCAGACTAAATATTCACCGACAAATGTGTAAATTTCAGACTGCAGTCATCAAAACAGCTGTTGAACGTAATCAACAAAAATTTCGGGACTCTCGCTTTCTGCAAGCGGTGGCTGGAACGCGCGGGCGCTTCACGCTATGCCATGGCGCTCAAGGACTTGTGCGACAAGGGCGTAGTGGACGCTTACCCTCCGCTGTGCGACATCAAGGGCTGCTACACGGCTCAGTTCGAACACACAATCCTTCTAAGACCCACTTGCAAAGAAATTATATCACGCGGAGATGACTACTAGCGACAGCTAAAGTTGCTTTGGCTGTATTTCGCAGCCAGCTTGTTCACATAAGAACTTTTAATTAAGTCACCTCAGATTTATCTGTTAAACAATAGAATTTATGTTGTGTTCTTATACAATAAAATAGTAATTGCTGACAAACATAATAAATACATGTTAAAATCATTATATTAAAAACAAGCATTGCGTAATGTTAGCATAAGCAGTGTATGTTGAAATATTCATTGCTTTATAGTATAAGTTGTCATTTTTTAAACTTAACTGTCCGTTAATAGCGACGATAAACTCTTTGTTGTAACATTGTTATTTCTTTACTAATCTTACGTTTAAATATTATTTTTAATACACCTGTATTCATAGCAATTGTGTCGATATCAATGTATTTGAAATAAAGTTCTACTTGTAATGGAGGCAGTTATTCATTTAATACCCTAGAACCCAGTAAATACACAAAATATATGAATTATATGCGTACATAAACTCCTCTAGTCTCAGTAGTTCGGCTATGACGTTAAACCGAACTGTTAAGACATTGTTATATTGTCGCAAATAATTCAAGTCTACGTACTTCCGGACGCCGCCGCGCATGCCTTCCCTCTCGCTTTAATGACTATGCACTCGAGGCATAAGAGAGGGAGAGCGATAACGCAACCGAAACGCTCGCGCGCCGACCAACTTCGGAGTTCCGACGCAACACAGTACACGAGAGACACGTTTCGAACCGACGCGCGCGCCCGAGCTCCTAACCGCCGCGCGTTTCTTTTTCAATCGGTTGTTGTATTAGAAATAGTTCCTCGATTCTTAGTGTACCTTTACCGTAATTATACGACATATACTACTCAAGTGTTTCATTCCGCAATTCCACGTCAATCCAATATGAACACAGTTACGAAATATGGCGTCCCAACTGTAGGCCGAATGCCACAGTTTCTGTGAAAAAAAAAAACTGTAGTAAAATACTTTTTAGTGCTCTGACTTAGTGTGTGTGTGTGTGTATAACTGTGAACATAATTGTGATCGTGTAACAATGCCGAAGACACGGAGTAGGCAATCCCTCAGTGGTTCGCATGACGATGAACTCAACGACAGCGTCACGCTGTCTCGCGATAACTTTACCGCTCTGTTATCAACGATTCAACAATCGAATGCAGAGATCTGTGAGCGTATGTTAGAGCGCCTGTCGACATTCGCGTCCCCTCTGACCGCTCAGTCACCGGCGCCAGTGCCGAGTGCGGCAGAGAAGACCGGCAATTTCTCACGATGCTCGTCCAGATTCTCCGGAGCGGCGAAGGAAAATGTCGAAGCGTTCATCGATGCCATTGAAGCTTTCAAAGAATGCACGAACATGTGCGATGATGTCGCTATTCGTGGCATGTCTATGCTACTCATTAGCGAAGCAGCAACCTGGTGGCAGAGTATCCGTGCAGAGGTCACATCCTGGAAAGATGCAATACAATACCTACGTGACGCGTACGGCGACCGCCGTCCTGAATACAAAATATATCGGGAGTTATTCAGAGATGAGCAGGGTGAAGACGAACGAACAGATATCTTCGTAGCGAAGAGTCGAGCCCTCCTAACACGCCTACCAGCAAACGACCTGTCTACCAAGGTGCAAATTGATATGATTTATGGCCTATTACACCGGAAAATCCGTAAAAGATTACGACGCGAAGAGGTCAGTAATTTTTCCGAGTTGCTATCGAAATCTAGAAGTATCGAAGATTCCATAAACGAATCGCTAAAGCGAGAATCGCAAAACGACGCATCCATTGCTTCGCGAACGAAACGTATCGCAACAGAAAAGCCTAATCAGTCCGCAATGAACAACGCGCGAACATCAAACTCCGCTGCAAGCGTGAGATCGGCGAACGGGGCAGCAATCACGCCACGCGGCGGCGGCGGCGGCGCTCCGCCGTTCCGCGCGTGCCCGCAGGAATCGCACGCCCGTGCCACCGCCGAAACACCGCGTGATGAACACGCACCCGCTGCAGCAACATCGAGACAGCAACGACCGTTCTGTGTTTACTGTAAACACTACGGACACCAAAGGGACCAGTGCCGTAAGTTGGCGGACAAAGGTGAGTCAGCAACTGATTCTCATAATTCGGTTTCCTGTTACAAGTGCGGATCTAAAGATGTTACTCGTGAAACTTGCAAAAAGTGTAACAACGAATCAAGTTTTTATAGTGTTGATACTACTGTGCAAATTTCGGGGTCAAAGAACTCTCAATTTCTAAAGTCTAAAAATCGTGATTTAAGTGCGTGTTCCGAAAATTTATATATTCCCGTAGATTTGAATTATACTACTTCTTCTTGTTTTAATAATGTTGATGCAAATGATAGTTGTGTCGTTCAAGAAAGTCATAACTGGTCTCGTGATAGTTCGAGTGAACCTGCTTACAATCAATCTGAAATGTCTTACGCTAATAATAATTGTTATTTTGTACAGAGTAGTTTTTCGGACAAGGACTTGTCGAACGATCACATGACCAGCTGCGAGGTCAACGACCGTTTTGAAAAAAATCCTCTTAATGATTATTTTTATTATAATGATGACGCCCTTAATGTTAAGGAGCGTAAGGGCGAGAATTTTATATTATCTGAAAATAATAATCTTTGTTATGATGACGTCCGCTTTGCAAAGGGACGTAAGGACCATTTTTGTGATGTTTTGGAAAATAAATGCTTTTGTCACGATAACGTTCCCAATGTAAAGTGGCGTAAGGACGATTTTTGTACCTTGGCGGAAAATCGTAAATATTATTCTAGTGACGACCGTAATGCATTAGGGCGTAACAAACATTTTTGTAAATTTTTGCAAAATGATTTATTTTGTTGTAATGATGTTTCTAATGTGTTAAATGATAATATGGTGTGTAGTAGTGACACATGTGTGAATGCGCGCGCCGGTAGGAGCTCCGACAAGAAAATTTTGCGTCCGATTTTTGATATCGAAATTTTAGGCGCGTCGGGGACCGCGTTAGTTGACACCGGTGCCAAACATTGCATTGCGGGTCATACACTGCACACCCTCCTCTGTCGAAAGGGACACCCTCTTGAACCGGCGCGAAGACGTATTAAGCTTGCCGATGGATACGTTCGCGACATAGACGTCCTCATAACTACTCTTGACGTGCACTTAGAGGAGAAGGTCATTAGGACTCCTTTTCTTATCCTCCCTGAGGCGCGTAATAATGAAACGTTGCTCGGCATGGATTTCTTGTTTGCAGCCGAAGTAGTGATGGACTTTTCTCGGGAATTCTGGTACTTTTCTAATAACAGCCGCGTTCAGTTCAGGATGCGTTTTGAACCCTCCTTATCACCAGAGCTGTCTTGTTCTACTGCTGATGTACTCCGAGACGACGAAGGTACATCGCTGAATCCACCTAACCGGAACCTGCTGGCTCAGATCTTGATTACCAATACGGACATTTTCCAGCTAGGGGGAGAGCCTACCCCGTTTGCTGAGCACCGTATTGATACAGGTGAGCATCCTCCTACCTCTGTACCTCCGTACCGATTGACCCCTGCCAAAAAGGAACTTATGCGTCAGGAGATTGAGAAGATGCTGAAGGACAACATTATTGAAGAATGTGAGTCTGCATGGTGCTCACCAGCTCTCCTGGTTCCTAAGGCTAACGGCGGCACTCGTTTCTGCGTAGATTACCGACGCCTAAATGCCGTGACCAAAACCGACCATTACCCGATGCCTTTGATCGATGAATTGTTACAGTCGACAAAGAGGGATTGTTATATGAGTACATTGGACCTGCGATCCGGTTACTGGCAGGTCAGTGTAAATGAGCAGGATAGAGATAAAACCGCATTCATTAGCCCATTGGGAACCTTTCGCTTCAAGCGCATGCCTTTTGGTCTCAAAAACGCGCCGGCGACCTTTCAACGATTGATCGACCGGCTGCGCTCCTGTTCATCCCTGGCCAATGTGACAATCCTTGCATATTTGGATGATCTGCTGATCATTTCTGAAGGTTTCCAGCAGCATCTCCAAGATCTCCAGGCTGTATTCAGTCGGCTTCGCGAATTCAAGCTGCGAGTCAACCGGGAGAAGTGTGTTTTTGCCAGGGGGAGTGTCAAGTATCTGGGGCACGTAATTACCCAACAGGGCGTCTTACCCGATCCTGAAAAGGTTCAAGCGATAGTAGAGATGAAGGAACCCAGCAACTTGAAACATCTACGGACATTTTTACAAACCTGCTCCTGGTACAGGAAATTTATCCCAAATTTCTCCTCTGTAGCAGAACCACTTACAAGGTTAACAAGAAAGCATCAAACCTGGACCTGGGGTTCAGCTCAGATCACGGCTTTTAACGAGTTGAAACAACTACTTACCTCAGCGCCAATCTTAATCCAGGCTGACTTTAATCACCCTTTTGTCCTCCGCACCGATGCGAGCAATTATGCACTCGGAGCCGTTTTACTCCAGGGGGAGGGCAAGGAAGAAAGACCCATTGAATACGCCAGTCGTCTCCTAAACGCCGCTGAGCGTAACTATTCTACAACAGAACGAGAGGCCTTAGCGGTAGTGTGGGCGGTGGAGCGATTTAGATGTTACCTAGACGGACATCCAGTGATTATTGGTAGCGACCATCAACCGCTTCGTTGGCTGATGACTCTAAAGTCTCCTACAGGTCGTTTGGTTAGATGGGCCCTCAAACTACAATCCTTCGACATTCAGTATCAGTACACCCCGGGAAAAGCAAATGTAGTGGCAGATACGTTAAGTAGGCCGATATGCTCACAAGATACTCGCGACAGTTGCGGTATTTGCTCAGTGATAATTGACTTACCAACTAAGAGCCCTGCAGAGTTAAGGCAGGAACAGCTGGCCGACCCGGAGGTTGACAAAATAATCAAAGAGATGGAAAGTGAGGACGAAGTGGCATCTCGTAGATGGACGGAGCGCGGGTATCTACTATCACAAGGTGTACTATACCGGTATAATCCCGACTCTGATAGCGAGGCTCCTCAACTTGTTATTCCAATTTCACTCCGTCTCGAGATCTTGAAGGAGTGCCACGATTCACCTCTGGCAGGCCATTCTGGAATCGATCGTACTTACCACAAGATCGCCCAGTCCTATTATTTTCCCGGGATGCGAAGAATCATTACCGATTATGTGAGAGCCTGTGTCGATTGTCAACGATATAAGGCTACAAATGACAAACCCTCGGGACTACTACAAACGCCCGTGATGCAGCAGCGGAATGAGGTCCTAGCTGTAGACCTTTTCGGTCCCTTACCTGAAGGAGAGAACGGTGAGAGGTGGATACTTCTAGTCGAAGAAACCGCCACACGTTGGGTTGAGCTCTACGCCCTTCAGGAAGCGACTGCTGAAGCCTGCGCCCGTATTCTTACCGAGGAATACTTTCTCCGATACGGCTTACCGCGCAGGGTCACATCCGATAACGGCGTACAATTTGTCGGGGCTGTCATGCAACAATGTATGTTCATCTTAGGGGTCAAACAAAACTTCGTGCCACTTTATCACCCGGAGGCAAACCCCGCCGAGCGTAAGAATCGAGACCTCAAGGCGCAGCTCGCACAACTCGTGGAGAATGACCATTGCTCTTGGCCTTCGAAACTCCCAGTGATTCGTTTCGCTATGAATAGCGCGGTATGTAGAACCACGGGTGTCACTCCCGCATATCTCATGTTTGCCCGAGAAATGAGGTCCCCCACAGAAGCTCGTCATGATTTGAGGGCCATCCTCGATAAAGAGAATTTTCTGCCCCAAATTACACCCTACCTAAGATCTTTTATCAAATCACTATCTGCAGTTCGTGAACGAGTCGAATTACAGCAAGATCAGTCTAAGAAGGTTGCTGATCGATCCCGTCGACCAAGTGCAACGTATGAGGTTGGAGATAAGGTTCTGGTCCGTTCACATGTACTGAGCCAAGGTAGCAAAGGTCTCACTGCTAAATTTGTGCCAAAACGGGATGGACCATATGTTATAACGGTGAAGGTTAGTCCAACCACCTATCTTATCTCGCCAATAGGAAATCCTGAGGAATCCTTAGGAAAATATCATGTACAGGATTTGACGCCCTTTGTAGACAGTGGTACTGAAAACGACGTACCACCTAAACCTGTAATTCCCATGCGACGACGCGGACGCCCGAAGCACCAGGGTAAGGAGCTAGTCCATGAACGAGGGCGTTCTCCTAGACTAGAGGGGGAGTCTGTCGCAAATAATTCAAGTCTACGTACTTCCGGACGCCGCCGCGCATGCCTTCCCTCTCGCTTTAATGACTATGCACTCGAGGCATAAGAGAGGGAGAGCGATAACGCAACCGAAACGCTCGCGCGCCGACCAACTTCGGAGTTCCGACGCAACACAGTACACGAGAGACACGTTTCGAACCGACGCGCGCGCCCGAGCTCCTAACCGCCGCGCGTTTCTTTTTCAATCGGTTGTTGTATTAGAAATAGTTCCTCGATTCTTAGTGTACCTTTACCGTAATTATACGACATATACTACTCAAGTGTTTCATTCCGCAATTCCACGTCAATCCAATATGAACACAGTTACGAAAATATAGTTTAAAACAACTTTCATTGTAAAAAACTTGCCAAGTGCGAGTTGGACTCGCGCACGAAGGGTTCCGTACCGTTATCGCAAAAAAATCACGTTTGTAGCCTCACTCTTAAATATTTATTTTATTATAGTTTTTAGTATTTGTTGTTATAGCCAAATCGACTACCGGTACATCGAGGTGCTGAAGTGTTTGTACAAAAACGCCACCATGTCAGTCCGACTTCCTCGGAAAGAGTGGGTCTAAAAATGAACATGGACAAAACCAAGGTGACGGTGAATGCCCATGTTGCACCCACTCCTATCAAAGTCGGAGACTAACGATTATGTCTTGTAACCTTGTCGTTCTTGAGACAAACGGTCCAGTTAGGTAGGTCCAACTTCGAGAAAGAGGTCAACCTTCGAACCCGACTCGGCTGGGCAGCGTTCGGGAAGTTGCGCGGTATCTTCTCGTCCAACTTACCACAGTGTCTCAAGACGAAAGCTTATGACAAGTGTTGTTGCCAGTGATTACTTACCGGCCAGAGACGTGGTCGCTCACAATGGGCCTTAACAGAAAGATTAAAGTCGCCCAAAAGGCAATGGAGAGGGCTATGTTCGGAGTTTCCTTGCGTGATCGATCAGAAATGAAGAATCCGCAAGAGAACCAAGGTTACCGATATAGCCCGAAGAATTGCCAAACTTAAGTGGCAGTGGGCAGGGTACATAGCTCGCAGAACGGGTGGCCGTTGAGGCCGAAATATTCTAGAGTATCGACCGCGTACCGGAAGACGCATCGTTGGAATCATAGCAAGATGGTTCAACCGAGCCGCTCAAAACTGATCCGTGTCATATTTACGTGTTTCGATAAATTGTCGAGTGATGTGTGATGTGAGTATATAATATTATTATGTAGTTTAAAAAGCATGATTTAAAAAGCACCCTACACAAAAATCTCTAAAAAGATATTTTTCTATTAAGCGTTTGTTTTATTTTTTTCATTCTTATTAATTATTAACTACCAAACTATGATTTCAGATTTAGGTGTATTGATTTTTCTCTTTCTTCTTTATTCAATTATCTTAATTAAAATTTACATAGTATAAAATACTTAATTAAAAATAACTACTTAAATATACACTTAAATAAAAATAAAACAAAACTAAGAAAGCGAATAAAAGGGAAGGGGTCATAGGGCGTCATAAAATTCGTCCACATCGCTGTCAACGTGAAAAGTGCCCAGAACGCTGGCAGCATTGCCACGTTGGATGGCAATGCTGATTCTCTGGCCAAGGAAAAGCCCAGCCCTCTGGTCACGTGAAGAGTCGACTAACCGTTTGCTTACGTCTCGAAATACTCGAAGAGCACTCGGACCCCATGGACCCAATGTTTCCACCCCAAACGGCTTAAATATATAACTTCCAATAAGGTTGTTGTATTTGCGCCGTTTGAGGTTTTCTGCACCAGCAGCAGCTGCCCCAGCACAGCCCGCCGTGCTAAGAAGATGGGATGGCGCAAGGGTGTCGACACATGTTGCATCCCACACCAAAGGCCTACCCAACTTCCAAGGCATTTGTGTATATTTTTCTTTTATTTATAATATAATGTATGTGTTCATCCTTAACAGACTTCTTTAAATTTAAAGTTAGCATCTTAGTATCAACAGTTCGGTTTGACGTCATAACCGAACTAATGAGACAATTAGTCTCAGTAGTCCGGTCCCGAACAAAACGACCGAATTACTGAGACTAGTCATAAACTCACTCAGTCACAATTAAATAGCAGGCTACACTTACAAAGCACAATCTAGGTCACACAAGAACCAAATCTGATAATACTCTTGAAATGATTTTTTTTTATATCACGCCTGCGGTTGGGCAGAGGTAAACCTCAGTAGAACTCTTACATTTTGCCAGTTATCTTTAAATCACATGTAATTTTTTTAACGACACTATTGGCGCAGTGGTTGAGCGATCGGCTGCTGCGCTGCGTGTCGCGGGTTCAATTCCCGCACGGCACAAATATTTGTATGACCTACAGATAGTTGTTCCGGATCTGGGTGTCTTGTGTATATGAGTTTAAATGTTTGTAAACGCATCCACGATACAGGAAGAAGTTCCTAGTGTGGGGCAAAATATTATAAAAAACTAAAATAAAACCGGCCAAGTGCGAGTCGGACTCGCGCACGAAGGGTTCCGTACCATTATCGTAAAAAGCGGCAAAAAAATCACGTTTGTGTAGTATGGGAACCCCACTTAAATATTTATTTTATTCTGTTTTTAGTATCGGTGAAAGTTTTAACTGTCTAGCTATAAAGGCTCACGAGATACAGACATACAGCCTGGTGACAGACAGACATACGGACAGTGAAGTACCTAATAGGGTCCAGTTTTTAGGGTTCCGTACCCAAAGGGTAAAAACGGAACCCTATTACTAAGACTCCGCGGTCCGTCTGTCTGTCTGTCTGTCTGTCTGTCTGTCTGTCTGTCACCAGGCTGTATCTCATGAACCGTGATAGCTAGACAGCTGAAATTTTCACAGATGATGTATTTCTGTTGCCGCTATAACAACAAATACTAAAAATATAATAAAATAAATATTTAATGGGGGCTCCTATACAAAAAACGTGAATTTTTTGACGTTTTCGCGATAATGGTACGGAACCCTTCTTGCGCGAGTCAGACTCGCACTTGGCCGGTTTTTTTACCCTTTGGGTACGCCATTGCCATCAACCGGGCAGAAATCCTGAAACTGGGCTGCTACTGAGAAACTTCAGATGGAAACCGAAAAACCCAATAACACTGTCCGACCCGAGTCGAACGACATCCGTAGCGCTTGCGACCACTGGAATTTTGGTGCGTTTACTGATAGTAGTGCCACAGAATAATTAAGTGTAGTGCCAATATGTGATAATTAATGAGTTAAAACGCAGTGTTTATGTATCAATGGCTAAATTATTAAATTCAATTTTTGCTTACTTCTATTGCGTTTACTGTTTCAATGGTTATCGATCTGTCTGAAAGTAGTCAGTCACGATTAGTGAGTTATAATCCCAGTACAAGTATCACTGGCCAAATCCATGGTATAGTTCTCGCCAAACTTCTTTAGTTGAATAAAGATTAAACTTTTTTGTGTATGTGTGTGTTTTTGGGAAAGAAACAGATTGTTTCCTTTGCCGAATTTACTTACACAATTAGGCTGCTGAAGTTGGCTACAATGGCTGCGTAGTAGTAAATCTCATACAAAAACAGTACCAATCCGTGCCTTGCGGCAAGCCAACCGGCTGGTCGGTCTGCTTTTAAAAAAAAATAACAATATGATATTTTTCCGATACTTTTATGTACCTACTCCTCATAATGACTTGGATGTTTAAAAATATTTGTACTACAGTAATGATGTTTAGTATTTCTTCTTAAGCGAAACGAAGAGGAAGCAGCCGAAGCAGAAAAGCCGATAAGCCGACGACGTAGCAGCCAACAAGTAGGTTGCGGTGTGAGGCGGGCCGCGATGTCGTATGGGAGGCATAGCGGCTGAGGGTTGAAGGCCGCGGCGGGAGAGGAGTGCCGGTATTGCGGAGCGCCGCTCTCCCTACCTCTCGCGGCCTGGACGGGGTTGCCACGATGATGGCGGAAAAGTAGTAGGCGGCGGGGCCACTGACCTGACCCGTCACAGGGGAACCATACACGGGGTCGTCTGGCGCCCATGTGCTGGTTTGGTCCATGGGGTGGTCACGGTGTGCAACGTGTTCTGGTGCGCCGGTGATGAGGGGTACACCTCGATAGGACGGTCCGGTAATGGACAGCCGCGGCGGGTTCACGGATCAGTGCTTACGCGTGCCCGTGTTCCCGCCATAAGCGGCACAGGATGACACCGTGGACTATTTTGTTTTATTATTGATAGGCTTGCGCTTGACCACTTTCTCACCTGATGGTAAGCGAAACATAGCTTACTATCAGATGAAATAGTCCACATCAGTGGTCGACGATGAAGCACGCTTATCAGTCGCGCGTCGGTATTGTGGAATATACAGGGTGGAATTTTGTAATGCCACCTAAAGGGAAAGTACTCTTAGTACTGTATATAGAAAATTTTACTCAAAGAAAACATTCCTTTATTTTTGAAAACAAAGAAAATAGCATTCAAAGATTTTCGATAATTCGCTTGTCACACCCGGGAATCGAACCGACTAAAATCTTTGAAAATTACACCGTGTACTTTTATTGCATCGATCGTTAGGATCAATTATATGGATGAAATCTCTCTAACAAACTTGATAAATTTAATGAAAGGAAAACCTGTATACCTACGCCACACCATCACAAATACATTTTTACCCGACTGCCGAAGGATGGTATGTATGATGTGTTTATCAGTCTATGTATGTATGTTTGTTCCTATAAGGCGTTCCAGAGACCAAACGAGTTGGCCGATTTTGATGATTCATAGACAAAAAACTAACTAAAAAGTTATAAATAAAAAACCTGACTGCTTCAAAAGCGAACTAAAAAGTCGTAAACAAGGAAAAAATCATGCTGTGCAGTCGGAGGATACATATTCGCGGGCTGGTTGACCAAAATCTGGTGTATCCTACGCCTGCACAGCTTGATTTTTTTCTTATTTACGACTTTTTAGTTCGCTTTTGAAGCAGTCAGGTTTTTTGATTTAACTTTTTTTTTGTTTTTTGTGATTATTAAATTGTTTGCAGTTTGTAAACTGACCGCGACCTATGTCGAAGAATCGGTAGGAACAATTTTATTGTTTTTCGACTAAAAAGTTGGTTCCTCAATCAAGTTTATCTTTATGATGTAGCAATTTCCGGTGCTTTGAGATTATGGTGGTTTGTTACCACAAGTTTTTAAGGAACCCTCGGTACTTCAGTCCGCAATTGGCTGGAGTTTTTATTTTTAATTACGGGTTTTAGATGATACAAATGCCACAATAATAGGAATCGAGTCGGATTAATAACATGAATTAATAGTTCCATAATTAAAAGATAGGTATGTTTCAAAACTTTATTTTTTAGGAAAACGCTAATGTATTACTATCGCAAATATAAACGATTACATTCATAATTTAAGTATGTATTACATAATATCGATACAAAATCTTTCGCCAATAGCGGATTTATAAAAATGTATAAAATGTAATGACAACTGAATATCACTAGCATTTACCCAATATTAACTTGTCAATCACTACGAACATCTACACCTTTCTAACATTTGCGAATACTTAATACCTCTAAACAAAGTCCTGATGTATATTGCTTACTGTAAAAAGACAAATAAGAAATCAACATTCAGTCTCTTCTAATCTGTCTACATTATTTCCAAATGCTATACAAACACTTGAAAGGCCTCTTAATCGTTTACTAATTGTAATTAGGTACGTGCCGGTAATACATAATCTCATATGTGCGAATCCTCAAATTGTGATAAGTATGAGTTATTGGGAAGTATGGCAATTATTAATTCAACTACTATCATTTTAAAATTGGAGTACATATATGCCACGATATTATTAATGAACAATAATATAATAAATACAATGAAATGAAATTAAATTATCACTGGTATGTTTCATGTAAATTATAGCATTTATTAGCTTACGCTGAAGGGACATGGCTTCAACATACACAAACCGCAAATATTCGTCTATTTGAAAGGAGACTGACATACTTATTATTATTATTATTGGATTTTAAAAGATAGGAGTCAAAGTACACTTAGACAGAATCCAAGCGAAACGACGCATGTAATTTTCTAGAAGGATCGCGACTTCGAGGGCATTCACTTGTCTTCGCGCGTATGTTTCTTACATAGTATGAGATTTGCACTTTGTCTCAATGTTTTTTGACCCTGCAAATGCTAAATGATTCGATATTAAAAAGCTGTTAGCTAGCGCTACAAGAAGCATTGGAAGCATAAAGTGTGCTAATGAATAATTAAATAAATAAAAATATGTATTGTGAAACAGACTCTTTCGCGTGACAAACTAATTTCAGCTGAATGTGTATGCTAATATTAAGAGACCAAAGAATCCATATTTAAACAGGCACTAAAGTAAGTACGTATATGATATTAATGTTAAATATTCGTCATATCTGACGTAGAATGACTAGATTAACGAATATCAATTAAACTTTTCGTACTATATCTGCAAGTAGCACTTAGATACAAATATGCTATAATTTATATGATTAATAATTATTACATTAATTCAATAAGTAGTTAATTACTTTCGATAAATTTACTTTTACAAAACATATTTAATCTACATAAAAGTCACATAAATAATAATTAATAATACATAATGTTCAGACATTTCATGAACCAGCTTTCGGAACATGCAACAAGTTAACGTTCAATCTATTTGATCCTGTTGGTCTCATTGCGATAACCAGGAAACAAAACTGATAATATAATATTGCCTTATACCAAATCGGTAAAGTATCACAGAAATTAACCATACCTAGCTAAACTATGACGTCTTCAATAATACACATCACGAAATATTACGAAACACATCAAGATTTGGTCAATGTATACTAAAATATTAAGACAATGCATACACTAGTCACAAGTGCGAAAATACAAACAAATTATATATGGATAGACTTAGGTAACACTCAAAGCTTACCGAAATGTATTGAATACGAGGCCAATTAAAATGAATCATGATTAGGCCTTCAAATATTTAATTTTAATAAACTAGGACGAATATTTACAATTTCATCAAACAATAACCACTGGTAAAGATTCAGCCAACACTGGAAAATGTCTAAGCCTACTTAAACACCATCTAAGAAAAACCATGATAGTTGCGTCTAAAATAATAGACTGATTGACAGTTTACTAACTCACTGTATGACAAATTATTACATGATCTACTGACATTTGGAATTAAAGCTAATTGAATGTAAAGATGATATTTATTTTTATTGCTACAAACCCCAAACTAGTAACACAGTAATCGCTTAACAACCCCAAATGGTACAAGCATTTATCATAATTTCTCTTCGACATTCCAATATAGGAAGAAATTTCATACACAAAACATGTTTTAGTAGGTTCTCAAGTTCTATGAAAAGTTTATATAGAAAAATAAGTGAGAATTAAAAAGTAATTGAGATGAGTTGTTTAGTTAGCTAGGTGTAGGTCGGCACCGTCGCCGTTAGTGGCGGGCGCCACCATCGCCATCGAGGCGATAGGGACAAACGCAGAGGTGTTCGGCCACGTGTATATGGTCTGCAGCGGGACGTGGAGCAACTCCACCAAATTTCTGTAGTGCGGCTCTGAAACATTCCTCGATGTTAAACTTCATAACTAAACTCGGAGGGTGACATGAGTCAATTTTTATTATTATTTTGTTGTGACTTTTTGGCAAAAAAGATGCCAATCAAATGAGATGGCTCATAAAAAAGTGATATAACTTTTTATTTATCTTGTGGAGGGGCTGAGCAATAACTCGGACACTTCGAACCATTAGGATCTTTTGTGATCTAAGTTTATATTTACTGGTCCAAGTTTCACTAGGCAATATACAAACTAGTAAAGGTGAATGGCAGATTTTGTACCGCATACTTTTTCTGTTGTTCGGTTATAGAATTTGTACCACTTATTATGTCAACTAAGCCATTTATTTGCATGTAAGTTTACTATTTTTAAAACTTCGGATTAATTAATAACATCAATCTAAAGATTTTAATATGTGTATAAACGTTATAAAATCGTCCGCTAAACGCAGTTATGTTATTAGAAATTGCCTAACGTAAATTAACACAAATATTGAATTGATAATTAATTACTTAGAAATAGAAATAACATTAAATATAATCAAAATCATCATTATCAAAATGTTGCAGTCCGCTGCTGGATATAGGTATCTCCTAATGCCCTGAGTAGGTACGATCCGCACCTCAATCTACCTACTTAATGGTAAGTAAAACACTACAAAGATAGCAATAAATAATTTACTTATCACATAATGCAACATTTACCTATATGGAACAATCTACATTGGTACACTAGTACATAACCAAAAAAATAAAACTGGTTATAACATTTACGTCCCAAGTTTAAAAAATCTAAGAATTTAAAAAGGGATTATCTATCATATTAACTACCAAATAAAACCAAAAATATCCCAAAACACGAAATTTCTATTAGCGTTACGAAACTCCCATACAAGCCTGTCGTTCGCCTTTGCACAGAACCGCTGTAAAATGAACTCACCATTTTCAGGATTAATATATCCTCTACGTATCAAGAAATCTAGAAGCACTGGGGCACTCGTTGTCTTGAACTCGGTGGTGAGGGCTCGTTGAACACACTCCTCAGCAGTTAGCAGTTCAAAGTTCTCAACTTCACCATCAGCATTCTGAGGCATGAAGTCCAGTGGCAACTCAAGATCGTATACATATTCTGTGTTAGGAAATAGGCCCCTTTCACTTTCGAAATAGAAACTGAAAACATAATAGGCATCAATTAGTATTTCCTGCAAACACTGTCAATCAAAGAAAATGCAAATTAAACACATAATTTATTATACAGTATTTAAAGTGAACAAGTATGTTGTACCTAACACAGCCAGCTGGCACCAACTTTTTCACTAGGTCTCCTTCAACAGAAGCCTCCTCAGCCGCTTCTTTTATAGTTGTCTCCAGAACGCCATAGCCCACAGCCAACCCACCACTAACGAAGCAATCCCACTTGCCTAAAAATATAAAACACTTATGAATGGTATCACACTGCAAGTATTGTTAAAACATGACACAGTTACCAAACTATGTGCATAATTTTAAAAAGCTAGAAAATCTGTGAGTAAACTAAGATTATTAACTCTGTTTTTACAATAGGGTAGTTTACAAAAATTTGTTATTTTGTCCGTCAGGTACATTAATAAAAAAATATTGGACACGTATTTTTTCTTTTTAATCGTAAACAAAATGACGACGATATAAAGCGTTGAAGGCGTTGAAATATCGTGAAACGTCACGCCGCTAGTACACTTTATACTGCCTTAGTGACGTCACAAACCCCCATTCCTTAACTTTGATGCGCTTTAACTTTGTGTTTTTTTTTTGATTTGGTAAAGCATAAAATACCTACGTGTCCAGTAATATTTGATAATCTCACTGACGGACGGACTAAATAGAATTATCATTTTTCTACCCAGGAAACATCCCAATTACAAGTCATTATTTTTCTAATACCGATGATAAAAATGGTGATAAACCTAACCTGTATCACATAATAGTAAAAAAAAAATATCTGACCAGTTGAACGATAAATATAAAAAAATCGAACAATGAATACAGAATTAAAATTTATTAAAGAATAAACGAGATACAGCAATTTTGAGAAAATGTATCTGTTCCTCTCGCGAAAATGCCGTTTTCTAGTGTATGTTACCCCAACAGCCTAGCGAGCATGGGCGTACCCGAGACATTTGTGACATGACATGATAAATTATGTCATATCTAACAATTTGTCTTAAATGCTAGCACGGGTCAAACATGTGACATATTTTAAAGGCGCAACATGCCTTTCTTGTTGCTGCCCGGCGAGCACGGCCTACTGTGACATGGCTTGAGTCACACATTTCATCGCAGTTTGGGCGATAACGCCATTTTGTCCTAAATAATAGCACCGGCAGCGTGAGAAAATTTCCTGACGTTTGTTTGGGACTCATCGGGTCTAATACGGCTAATACGGGTGCACCCATTTTGTCACAAATGTCACATTTTGACAGATGATTTAGAAAAATGTATCACTTTCGTTCGGAGGTGGTGATAAAATTTTATAGTTGAAAAAAATATATTTGCCTTCTAATTACGGCACCAAATGGCAATAAATTAATTTTGTGTGATCAATGCTTATTAATTAATTGAAATGTTACAGGATTATTAATGAATTTTATAATTAATTTTTCATAATTGTAATTTTTTTTTATTGTTGTTCTTATTTTTATTTTGATTATTATTTTTTTATACCATAATCTTCTTACTTTCTACATTTTTAAATGTTTCTTAAATAAAAACCCCAAAAAACTTTTAAAATATAAAAATAGGGGCCCACCGGTATTGGTCCAAGCTATTATGTTTTTTAGTAATTATTAAAATTTTCACAATAATTATATCTTTCTTACAAACACTTAATATGTTATCAAACAAACAAAGAAAAATAAAGTGTGCATAAGTCTATGGTCGTGGGTCAAATATTAATTTATTCCCAACAAAATTAAAAAGTTGTTTAGCTGTATGAACGGCATACTTTTTTACGTATTATTTTATTTGGTCGTTTATTCAAATTATGTCACATGGTTGTCCCGTGCTAGCATTTAAGACAAATTGTAAGACATGACATATTTTATCATAACTTGTCATGACCGAGTCGAAAACCAAGCAATGTAAAAAAAAAAAAAAACTTATAATTCATGTTGGGATGCTGATGACATGGGGGTAGCAAAGGGGGGGGGTATATTTGGGTTATTTTTGGCCTAGGACATACCGTTTTCGAGATATCATTTTGTAAATATACAACTAAAATAAGATACGGAGGCCCATAATTCGGCAACAGTGCGTCGTAGGGCTATGCTTCTCAGAACATAAATGATTTTTATGGCCAAGGTTAAACCGAAACTGCAATAAAATTGGAAAATTTCCGAAAAAGAAAAAAATAAACGTCAAGAAGTTATGCCACAAGTCAAGAAAATATCTCACGCCGCCGTGCTAGCATTTAAGACCAAATGAGTTTATCGCCCAAACTGTGATTAAAAGTGTGACTTAAGCGATGTCACAGTAGGCCATGCTCGCCGGGCAGGAAAGTGGCTCCTAGAGTGATATGAGTGGAACGTATATTTAGTGCGTAATCTGCTGTGAATGTGCAGAATCGTGTATTTCTAAAACCATTGTATTTGCGCCTGTAGAATAAACATACACGAGTAGCTCTTGATATTTGCGTATTTGTGCCGGCATTTGATTTAAGAAAATATTTATAATTTTCAAGTAAACGCGCTTTTTCGAAATCCCGAAAAAAAAATCGCAAGCATACATACTTGCGTTATCGAATACAAAACGAGGGTGTCATAACTTTGACGGCAAAATACAAGAAACTGACTCAATCCAAGATAAAAAAAAAATATAAGTGAAAATATTCAGCTTGGAATGTTTCGCATTAACTAGATTTAGACAAAAAACTAAACAAAGGCTGGTTATCCGACCATATTCGAATGACTACGAAAAAGCGACGGATTCATACATATCGATGACCTTCTTAACTTTACTCACGAACCGGTTGAAACGTGTTCTGCCTGAGTACACTGAGGTAGAAAAGTAGTAAAAAATCAACTTGTTATTGGATTATATTCTACTAGCTGTTTCCGTGACTTTGGACTTGATTGGGTAAGTACATTAGAAAAAAAAAGTAGTGACAAGGTATAAGCTATCTTCTTTATTCCAAATTTCATTAAAATACATTCAGTATTTTGTGGACATATCCAGACTTTTGCGTTTTCTATGGCAGCTGAACTGACGTCGCGGAGTTTGACTTCAGAGTCCATGTCAATCATATAACATGACTTCCTTTTAACCGATTCTTATGTGGTCCCATTTAAATTATACCAAGATCTGATGCAGAACTTCGGCGATAAACAACAGAACCTTTCAATATATTATATTTTTTAAATGACGGCGAATCTCTCGGGATTGCTTCAATTGCATGACTGTTTATTGTTTACACCATTTCATAACATAAAATTACGCCGATACGCTCTAGTCTCGCTCTAGTCTTCGGGTAATCTATTCTGTAATACTGTGGGCATTATGATATGTACCACAACTAAAAAGTGAAAAATATTTTTTTTTTTCAAAAAAATTCAGCTTCTAAACACTATCTTCAATTTCGGAAGACGGTGCCAAAAAACGAAGAACGCAAACACTTAGGAAATTGAAGTAATTTTTCACTTTGTAGTGTTTTTATTTGGAAGTCGGTTGTAATTTTTTGTAAAAAAAGATTTTTCTAGTTATGGTTTTGGTACCGGTGGCGTCGCGGTCTTTGACTTCAGTGTCCGTGTCGGACTTCTTTGTCTAATTAGTAACTTCAAAGCTTTGTTGCTTCGTCGCTGATGAAAATAACCTAACAATTCTTTCATATATTTTAAAGAAATATTGTATTAAGCAAATAATAAATGACATGCATGTTCCCTATTGCGTAAAATGTTGTTTAATTAAATGCTGCTTACCAGGCCAGGTTTGTTTAGTGAAACTTCTCTGCTGTAACCAGATGCAAAGTCCTTTCGTCGGGTGGTTAACATAGCCAGTGACACTGACTCCGTAGCTCCTGATGCCAAACACACACATAGCACTCCTCTCCATTTCCAACAGACTCTCTGGGCAGCATGGTGTAGTCACCCCAAAACACTGGAATTATAACTATTTTGTTTAACTATATAAATCTTCCTAAAAACAGGTTAGGCATTTAGATTCTAGAAAAACAATACTGCACCCATGATTGGATGAATGCGTTATCTATACTAAAATTTTAGAGGGGGGGGGTAATCTCCGGATCTACTGAACCGATTTAGATGAAATTTGGCATGGAGATAGTCAGACCGTGGGAAGGGCATAGCATAGTTGTATTGGGATGATAAAACCCTTTTTATGCGGACGAAGCCTCGGGCAGTAGCTAGTGAAATAAAAATAGACAGATGTGTTCCTGGCGAGTTTGTTACACGCTTAAATTATTTATAACTACCACAAAGTGAATCTTCGCTTTACTTGAATGAACGACTTTTGTTTTTGATCTCAAAACTATCAAGTTTGCACTGCAACATTAAACGAGGGGTGATCCAAAAGTAATGCAGGCAAGGTATATAAAAACATTCGATGAAGATGATAAAGTTAAAAATTCTAGTTTTTTAGGGTTCCGTACCTCAAAAGGTAAACAAAAAAAATTAAAAAATAACAAAAAACCCGACTGCTTAAAAAGCCTACTAAAAAGACGTAAACAAGAAGAAAATCATGCTGTGCAGTCGGAGGATACATATGCGCGAGCTGGCTGGCCAAAACCAGATGTATCCTCCGACCGAAGAAAAAAAAAATTTGGGCCCCCACAAAATGGCGCCCAAAATCCGCCATTTTTCTATTTTGCAATTTTAATGTAGCCAGTGACACTCGCAGGGTTAAGACGAATCGATTGACGTAAGAATCATCAAAATCGGTCAACGCATTTGGTCTCTAGAACGCCATTTGGAACAAACATACATACATTGACTGATAAACACATTACCCTCCTTCGGCAGTCGGTTAAAAAGGAACCCTTACAAGATCACTCTTTTGTTCGTCTGTCCGTGTGTCACAACCGATTTTCTCAGGAACGGATGGACCTAGCAAGTTGAGGTCTATAGACCCTATTAGGTGTATAAAAATCAAGGTCCTGAGTAGACACGATAAAAAGATGTGGGCAATTTTAGATTTTAATTACAAGTTTTCGCGAAAATCTAAATTTGGCCATATCTTTAAAACTTAGCCACCAATTTTATTATAGCGGTTCCGTACCTACCCATTAGGTAGGTACGGAACCCTCGGCGCACGAGTTCGACTCACACTTGACCAGTTTTATTACTATCCTTTGCCCTAACCATATGACCTAGGGTTCTTTCAATTTAGACGTTTCGTGTCGGTGTCGTACGGCGCACGACCATAGGGTGAATGAGGCGAAATAAAGTTTTGTAGAGAAAATTTACACAATATAATCACTCAGACCAATACAAACACAGATAATACTTAAAAGTTAACTTAATTCAAATATGACGAGGAGACATTGTAAAATCGTGATGCGAGCCAGACTTGTGTTTTTCCTATATACATATTCGCGGGCTGGCCATAATATGGTGTATCCTCCGCCTGCACAGCATGATTTTCTCCTTGTCTTTTTAGTTCGCTTTTGAAGAATACGGGCTTTTTATTTTTTTATTTATAACTTTTTTTTTTTTTTTTCGAATTAGGTATTTAAACATAAGTATTATATATTTTTGAAATCATCCTCTTAAAACCACACGATGGGTTTGGAAGAAAATAAAAATTGGTCCTCCACAATATGGCGCCCAAAATCCACCATTTTTCTATTGTCCAATTTTATTGTAGCCAGTGACACTCGCAGGGTTAAGACGAATCGATTGACGTATGAATCATCAAAATCGGCCAACGCGTTTGGTCTCTGGAACGCCATAATTATAGGAACAAACATACATACAAACATACATACAAACATGTATAAATACATACATAGACTGATAAACACATTACCCTCCTTCGGCAGTGGGGTAAAAATACAACATGGTAAAAATTAAACCATATGTATATTAGTAAAAATTAAAAGTTAAATTATTGCAGTTTTGTAAATTAAAAGTAACAGTTTTTTTATGAATCGATATTGTTGTGTTAGGGACTTCTTTTTGAGTATTCGCTGATTCGCTTTTTACCCACTTCTTCAATTCTTCCAGTGTTAAATAGCAGACTTCATCACTGGATTCACTATTATTTATTTATTATTATTTTAATAATATCCAATGTGTTTCGAACTTTGTAGCTAGCGTAACAGAAGAAGAAAACAATAAAATATAAAGCCCGCTATCTTATAAAGATGCGTTCGGAAAGTGCACCCCGCATGTGCAAGTTCCGAACTATTACTAAATTATTCTTTCACAATAAAGATTGTTAAAACATTAAATAGTTATGCAAAAAAACCGGCCAAGTGCGAGTCTGACTCGCGCACGAAGGGTTCCGTACTTGGTAAATTGCGGTTTACGATTTATGACGTATTAAAAAAAACTACTGAATAGATCTCGTTCAAACCAATTTTCGCTGGCAGTTTACATAGGTACATCATATATTTTTTCAGTTTTATCATTCTCTTATTTTAGAAGTTACAGGGGGGGGGGGGGGGACACATTGTACCACTTTGGAAGAGTCTCTCGCACTAACTATTCAGTTTAGAAAAAAGATATATTAGTAACCTCAATATCATTTTTGAAGACCTATCCATCGATACCCCACACGTATGGGTTTGATGAAAAAAAAAAATTGTTTTAGTTTCAAGTATAGGAACCCCCAAAATTTATTGTTTTATTTTTATTTTTGTGTGAAAATCTTAATGCGGTTCACAGAATACATCTACTTACCAAGTTTCAACAGCATAGTTCTTATAGTTTCGGAAAAAAGTGGCTGTGACATACGGACGGACAGACAGACAGACAGACAGACATGACGAATCTATAAGGGTTCCGTTTTTTGCCATTTGGCTACGGAACCCTAAAAACGGCACAAAAATCACGTTTGTTGTATGGGAGGCCCACTTAAATTTTTATTTTATTCTTATTTTAGTATTTGTTGTTATAGCGGCAACAGAAAAACATCATCTGTGAAAATTTCAACTGTCTAGCTATCACGGTTCATGAGATACAGCCAGCCTAGCGAGCATGGGCGTACCCAAGACATTTGTGACAAGACATGATAAAATATGTCATGTCTTTCAATTTGTCTTAAATGCTAGCACGGGTCAAACATGTGACATATTTTAAAGGCGCAACATGCCTTTCTTGTTGCTGCCCGGCGAAGACGGCCTACTGTGACATGGCTTGAGTCACACATTTCATCGCAGTTTGGGCGATAACGCAATTTTGTCCTAAATAATAGCACCGGCGGCGTGAGAAAATTTCCTGACGTTTGTTTGGGACTCATCGGGTCCTAATTGCTAATACGGGCGCACCCATTTTGTCACAAATGTTACATTTTGACAGATGATTTAGAAAAATGTATCACTTTCGTTCGGAGGTTGTGATAAAATCTTATAGTTGAAAAAAAATATTTGCCTTCTAATTACTGCACCAAATGGCAATAAATTCATTTTTTGTGTATGGTGATCAATGCTTATTAATTAATTGAAATGTTACAGGATTATTAATTAATTGAAATGTTACAGGATTATTAATTAATTTTATATTATTAATTTTTCATAATTGTTTTTTATTGTTGTTCTTAATTTTATTTTGATTATTATTATTTTTATAATTATTTTCTTTTATACTATATTCTTCTTACTTTCTACATTTTTCGATGTTTCTTAAATAAAATCCCCAAAAAACATTTAAAATATAAAAAATAGGGGCCCGCCGGTATCATCATCATCATCATCGGTATTGGTCCAAGCTATTATATTTTTTAGTAATTATTAAAATTTTCACAATAATTATATCTTTCTAATAAACACTTAATATGTTATCAAACAAACAAAGAAAAATAAAATGTGCATAAGTCTATGGTCGTGGGTCAAATATTAATTTATTCCCAAAAAAATTAAAAAGTTATTTAGCTGTATGAACTTTTTACGTATTATTTTATTTGGTCGTCTATTCAAATTATGTCGCACTATGAAGTCAACAACAAGAAAAGCAAGTCGCCCCTGTAAACTATGTCACATCGTTGTCCCGTGCTAGCATTTAAGACAAATTGTAAGACATGACATATTTTTTATCATAACTTGTCATGACCGTAGTTCAAGTCGAAAACCAAGCAATGTAAAAAAAAAAACTTATAATTCATGTTGGGATGCTGCTAACATGGGGGTAGCAAAGGGGGGCGAGGGGGGGGGGGGGCAAATTTTGGTTATTTTTTGCCTAGGACATACCGTTTTCGAGATATCATTATGGAAATATAGAGCGTTTTATGCAAAATAAAATAAGATACGGAGGCCCATAATTCGGAAACAGTGCGTCGTAGGGCTATGCTTCTCAGAACATAAATGGTTTTTATGGCCAAGGTTAAACCGAAACTACAATAAAATTGGAAAATTACGAAAAAGAAAAAATAAACGTCAAGAAGTTATGCCACAAGTCAAGAAAATATCTCACGCCGCCGTGCTAGCATTTAAGACAAAATGAGTTTATCGCCCAAACTGTGATTAAAAGTGTGACTTAAGCGATGTCACAGTAGGCCATGCTCGCCGGGCTGGTGACAGACAGACAGACAGACGGACCGCGGAGTCTTATTAATAGGGTCCCGTTTTTACCCTTTGGGTACGGAACCCTAAAAACTAATCTACAAGAGGTGTTAAACAACCAAAGATACGACTATAGTAATATGAATAGTCGACTGAAAATGTAATCTAGATCGGAGACGGTATGCAAAAACTTTCGACCTCCCTTCGCTCGCTCTCGCAACCAAAATTCGCTTTATTTTGCAACTTTTGAGCATAAGTCGACAACGTTAATACTGTTCCTTAATGACTATGAGATGCTAAAATTTTCTAGTGCTCAAATGTTTTCTAGTTTCAACTTCTTTTTTTTTATTGCAGGGCTCGCGCTTGACCACTATCTGACCTGATGGTAAGCGCTGATGTGGTCGACGATTTCACCATAAAATCTACCGTAAAATAAAAGGTTATTTATCCGAACTGAAATACAAATACTGCGGTATTTTTAATTAACCTCTCTGCCTGAGATACATTGCCCCCCGCCCCCCTCCCTCCTGAGCGATATCCTGGATCCGCGCCTGCGTCGAAGTAATGAATTGTCGCGCTAATGATGCTTCTATATACATTAGTGCAAATCCTTTCGAGATTTTGTTATTCGGACAAAAGACATTCGATCTCTCGTAGTACGTACACCCCTAGACCTATACAAATCTAAGCAAAGGTACAAACGCCATTCAACCGTGTATAATGGGTATATGACGTCATGTCTCGCTTACGTCTAATTAGAATTGAAATAGTTTCAAAGACGTGTTTAAAAAAAAACCGGTCAAGTGCGAGTCGAACTCGCGCACGAAGGGTTCCGTACCATTATCGCAAAAAACGACAAAAAAAACACGTTTGTTGTATGGGAGCCCCACTTAAATGTTTATTTTATTCTGTTTTTAGTATTGGTTTCTATAGCGGCAATACATCATCCGTGAAAATTTCAACTGTCTAGCTATCAGGGTTCATGAGATGATACAGCCTGGTGACAGACAGACAGACGGACGGACCGCGGAGTCTTAGTAATAGGGTCCCGTTTTTACCCTTTGGGTACGGAACCCTAAAAAAGGTCATGATTTTAAATCTAGTTTCGATTAACAATTTTTCTCAACTTATTTTGGCTGACTGCAAAGGTATTCCCGCCTAGTATTCCACTTTTCCAGTGTGTTGCCTTTTCCAACCAATTTGTCGTAAACGTATTTAAGTTATTAATATAATATTATGCATATTAGGTATTGAAAATTCAGTTTTTTAGTTTTAGGGCTTGATAAGACCTCACCTTGAAAGCACAGAAGAATAAAACGGAACATTTGAGATATTAATACCTATGAAAAATAATAACAATAAATAATAAATTGGAACACTGTAGTCCAATTTTCTGGTTTTGGTTATTGTAATGTCTGTCTAAGACAGCGTAACCTTTTTCAATTCTTCGTGAATACCCTAGAAAATCAAGCACAATTTCAAAAAGCCTTTATATGAAAAACAGCCGTCAATTTCCTGCTTTTTTGTTTGCAACCAGTTTAGTGATATAGTTGATGTTACTACTAAGTTGTAATCTCAAATCGTATTCCACATGTAATCTGTTTCTGTATTTTTCTTTTTAGTTTTAGAAAAGCTGTACCTGTTTCAGTGCTTCTTCTGATATTTCTTTATAATCTTTTTTTAAAATTCCCCAAAAACTTTAATTATATTATAACTTTAAATATATAATTGATTCTTTAAAATTAAGTTTCAAAGCTGAATCACAGGATATATATATTAATTGGTTTTCCTGTGTCATTGTCAAGCCAGTGATACCAGTGCCATCTGTGGTGGAAATTAGTCACTTCAGTCAGTCTCGGACATCGGACAACGCCCACTGGCACACATACTTTTGATAAATAAATTATCAGGAATAAGAAAACACAAACATTAGTAAATGTAATAGTAATACAACAGCCATTGTAAAATATTATAGCTTAAACATGAAATGAATTGTCATCCTGTTGAAGTATTTATAGCTCTGACATATATATTTTAATTACAAAGTATCAATACATAATCTAATACAAAAACTAATAAAATTTACATGAACTCTTAATTAAAAGCTATGATTGTTTTTATAAGTTTTTTTTTTGTTAGCAGTAAATCAATAATGAGAGTATTATCAAATATGGAAATCACATACCTCATCTCTCCACCCTTTTAAAGCGCATATCTCATTTTCTTTTCTCAAATTCTGCAATACATCAGCTATTTTTGCTGTCCTCTCTTTATAATCTCTAAATGCTGGATTTAATTCTACATACTTGCCAGTGATCCGAAATACCTGTAATTATAAGTTTGCCAGTTTCCATTAGATATTTATTTGAAAACTTGGATATTTTCTAAATATAAATCCTAAATTTATATTTAGAAAATATCCACAAATGCAACACAATTTTCTCGATCTACTATATGGAAAGCCTACTTAGTAGTTCAAAAGTTATACCAGTAAAAACTAGATATTACTGACTATGGTCAACCAGTTTTTTTAAATAAGTGATAACTTATCGTTTTAGGTTATATTTACATTTATTATGAGTTGCTTGAATGCTTCATTAAAATTCAAAATGAAATGGAATTTTTGGTATTTGCTAATGCATTATTAATTGATATTCCAGTTCATATCAGATTATTATAAGAACATAGAACTTAGTTAATCAGCATTAGAATAAGATATTTCTATAAGATTCTTATTGGATTTTCATTTATTTTTTTAAGAGAAGGGTACTCAGAGTATAAAAATTATAAAATAAAAGGACTTACCTCTGGGAATCTAATCAGGTATTTCATAACATCAGGGCGAATCAAACCCACTTGATATCCGGCTACTATAAACGGTTTGCATACTCCCTGATGCAAGCCTTGAACAATGCAAAATATGTAAGCAAACAGTACGAATTGCTTCTTCAACAGCTTGTTATTACAAACACTACGTAGGCTGTCTAAACAGACACTCGTGTATTCCTAAACTAATACATCATTACCTTATACTGGCAAATTATACACAAATTGAATCACGTACCTGATAGATAAAAACAGTTGAATTTTTTGGCTAATTTGAGTAGATCGGAAATGTTGTTCTGTTTAGACGAGTACATATTTTTCATATTACTGTTCCATACAGTTCCAACAAGTAATAAGTACCGAATGCTTCTATTTAAACCTAAAATTTCAAAATTACTATCAATGAGAGGACTGCGTCGGTGGTCGTTATACGAAAAACGCTGTTTTGTCCTGTCCAGCCTGTCCTTCTTCAGCAAATTCCGCAAATCCGCAATGTCCGTCTGTCATTCACTGACGAATAGGCGTGTGTAACTCTTTGCGGAACCGACTCACTGATCCGACTCTTTGAAGTGATCCAAAAGATTGGTTCAGTAAGAACGTTTCAAACGCATCATTTGGATCTGAAACATTAGTTTGCTCAGTGCTCATTCCGCGCGACGCGTCACTCGCGAAGCGATTGAACAGTGAGTCAGTGAGCGAGTGACGCGAAGAGAGAGATGCAGACTGAGAGACTCTGAGTTAGTCGCGAGTGAGCGGGCGACATAATCACAATCCATACAAGTCAGAAAGAGATACCAAATGAGATGTGTAATTGTATATCACTCACACTCTCACAGATTTTCGTTATCGTTATACATGCACGTAAAAATGATCACTAAGGAGCTTACGTATCAAATACTATACGGTCGTTTTTTGCGTATAATGTTTGCACTAACAAGTTATCGTTTTACGTTGATGCGGCAGATCCTTGAGCCGATGATCCAAATGAGCCAAATGAAACATATCAGTGTTTCGGCCATAGAGCAACACGGACCACCGGCGGACCGGAGGGGAGTAGCCATATGCAGGCGTTCCCCTCTGTCAAAGTACAAGTCCACGCGGTCCTATGCGTACAATAAAACTAGTTGCAGCCGCACTGCTCACTAGACTAAATCTAGTTGCGCGATTGAATCGTCGTCCTAAAAAAATGCCGAATTGTTCTGTTTTTTGCTTCAAAAAGAGATCTGTCACGTCAAATTTACAAAAAGATGGCGTTATCTTTCTTATGTTAGCAATTTTTAATCACATTATTACTATTTACTTCTATAAAACTAAAAAATTACAATATTATTATTATCGGTCGGTGACGTTTCGGATTTGTTTACCAACACAGGCCGCTCGCCCTCATACAATATGCGGATCGGTCGAGCAACTGATCCGAGTCTGTTTCCGAGTAGTTGCCTGTCACCGAACGATAGTGTTGTTACCGGTTTGTTTGTAGATAGTTATCGATAAAAATGGTCAAGGCAAAGGAGTCTATATCCATACAGAGACATTTTTGAGATTAAGTTTTCTGATTTATTTATTGTAAGTTTTATTTAAGTATACAGACACAACCACATGACACTCCGAATGGTGATAGACGATTCGGGTACGTTGATTTATTAATGTAATGGGTATTTTGATTTATTAACAAATAATACAGATGAAGCAACAGATGTCCTAGTATTTCTTTTAGTAGGCATTAATACTCCATGGAAAGTCCCAATCGGATATTTTTTTGTTAAAGGCACAAGTGCTAAGTTAAAAGCTCAGCTTGTACCTAAAGCTTTTGAATTTGGCTTAAAGAAATAGTAGTAGTGAATACATGAAACTGGAGTGGAAATAAAAGCATTAACGTGTGACGGCGCAAAAGCAAATTTAGCGATGGCCACAGAACTAGGTTGCTGCTTAGTTGCAAATAAATTGCAAACTAACATAGTAAAAAAAAAAATGGATTCACCTGTTTTTGGGCATTTTGATCTGTATTGAGAGTACCAAGTCTATCTTCCAATATATAATACAAAACCACCAAAATGGCCTGAAATATATGCCACTCCACAGGATAAGTCAAGATCACATCGAACTCTTTTTTCGATTGTAAGAAGTCATGGTGGTTGTTGCGATAATCCCTCAAGCTCTCAGTTTGAAGCAATTTAATAAAAAAAAAAACTTGTTAATACAGAATTAACACAAACTAGAAGCGGCACAAACTGCATTCCATCGGAAAAAAATTCGATACTAAATTGCACATCAAGAAAAGAAGAAGTCAATTTTACCAATTTTATTAACGATTTAATTGATGAGATTGAAGCTCAAAATTTTTTATCCCCTTTTGCCGAGAAAGTTGTAGAATACATAGCTGGATTTGTTATTTCCTCGATATAAAAATAAAATGCAACATGTGCATAAAAGGTTTGCTTGGGCCGATTGATGAAAAAAGCTTAATACACCAAAAAAGCAGAGGACAGTTACTATTTGCTTCAAAATAGGTAATACTTTTATGGCCGGATTTGTGAAAAAGAAATAAGACGACGTTTAAGTGACGGCAATAAACCTACACGATCTTGTACTAGAGTGCGCGCAAGTTAAGTCTGCACGCCGTCAAAATCGGAAGTAATCGTTTGTCATTTATGTCAGGTGTCATGAGAGTGTGTTAAATTCCGTGTTTTTATTCGTTTCCGATGTAAATAATCGCCATCATTATACTAAAAGTAATTTAAAGTGCTGGCAGAGATGTTTTCTTGAAGTGAACAAGACAATAACGGGCCTACGGTACCGTTTTACAAAGATAGTGCCCGCGTTGCTTATTTGACAGGTAACTTTTAGGGATACCACAATACAAAAATTTTCCTTAAAATTTTCGTACTATCGGTGCCTGACAGTATTGGTTTTTGAGTGGTACATAAATATACCAGCGGGACAGGACCGGCATCATGTAAAATAATGCATCATTGTTATTTTGTTTTAGGCGTTTCTGAACGCACCGTTACCCAAATAACTCAAGAGGGTTATGTGGCAGCAGTTTCTTTAGAAATTGTTGAAGAAGAATAAAAAATATAATTGAAATTGAAGCTATTAGCCACTGCAGGACCATTGTTAGACCAATTTTAATAGTAGGTACTACCAAGTATTCAATAATGACTATTGATTAAATGAAGGAAAAAAGATCAGTTATGCTGGCAACATTAAGCACGCCACCCGTCGCGCGCAGACATATCGTGCGCGCACTCTACACATGAAATCGTGACACATGCCTTAAAAAAGTTTATTGGCAAAGACTTGTTTTCCTCTATCAGTTACCATTTACACAAAAATGATTTTAGAAATCATAATTTGGAACTGGCAAGATTAATAATGGAAAAATATACTGATACAAGAATTTCGTTCTTAATTAAAAAAGCAGAAAACTAATCTATTTTAAAAACCAGTGATAGATAAAACTATCACTGGTTTTTTAAATTAACATTAAGTTTATTTGTTAGATGATAATTATTGTAGTTTATAATGAATAAAGTCAATCTTTATAACACTAACTAACTTTGTATCACTTTTTAAACCGTATATCCCGAACCGAGTTCTTGAATTTATCGATAATGCGTATCGACAGTAGTTACAACCACGGCTGTAAGCAACTTGTCAGTGTAGTTGCGTTATCTCATTATACTGTCATGACACAGAATGTATCCATGTGTATGTAAAATTGTTAGTGTATTTTTTATTTTTTATGTGTGAGTTTCGTAGTAACAGACGATTATTTTTGTGTGAGAATTTGTTAAAGTGTGGGTAGAGCATATTTCCCCCCGCAAAAAATGACAGACAGTTTTGTATCGGGAAAAAACGCTATGGCTACTCCCCTCCGGTCCGCCGGTGGTCCGTGTTGCTCTATGGTTTCGGCTCATTTCAGTGATCGAGATGCAAATGTTCCAATCTCAGATTTGATACATTTTGCCCACGTCTACTGACGAACGAAATGGGAAATGGGACAAAAACAATTGACAGCTTTAGGGATTTCAATGCGGTTGCGGTACCAAAAATGAAAATATCATCGATATTCGATGCATGTGGACCAAGCTTTATAGTATACGTAGTTCAAATTGTTTCAATGTTATACTGTACTCTGTAGTATAAAAAGTACACGGTCTCGCTAGCGCGTGGTGGGTGGAATGAACACCCTGGAGACTGGACTGAAAAGTAGACCGCCACATTATTACCTCAATGACCGCCACAGGGGCGTCGGCTTTTAGAAAACCTCATGGGTGCTCAATTGCTCATGCTCATTTGATGACTCGAAAAAGTGGCGACGGGTGAGAAGAGAAATGCAGACTGATCGACCGACAAAAAATAAATGTCCTACTTACATACCGCTGAAATGATGTGTCGGTCTGCTCTTAAGGCGGGACCACATTTACGTGGCGTGGCGTGTCGTGGCGCATACTGGCGTAGCGCTGAGCGTGCACACGACGGAACCACACTTACGAGGCGTGGCGTGTCGTGGCGCCTTCTGAAGGCGGAAACACATTACTGTGGCGTGGCGTGGCGTGTCGCGCCAGATGCCTATCGGTTTCATACATTTAGTATGGTTAGAGGCACATTTGAGTGTCGTGGCCCAGCGTGACGCGACCTGGCGTGGCGCGGACTGCCCGCGACCGATTGCGCCATAGCCCCCACCACCGCTCTGGCGCGACACGACACGCCAGGCTAATGTGTTTCTACACCGCGTGGCTCGTGGCGCGCCATTCAATGACGTGAACTCGTAGCGGATGCTTGTATGCTGCGTGTTGAAAATTACCGACGAGCTTATTGAACTTGTACGTCAACGTACAGTTTTCTTGTTAAATACTAATTAGTGTTGTAATTGTTTTGTTTTAAGTCCAACTAGCATGTACAATCATATAGAATCCTAATTTGAACATTAAAAGTTGATATATATATAGATTTTAAAGAATTGATAAGAGATATCATACATTATTAATTACGCGAGGAACTTGAAAACGTAAATTTTTGTTTTGTGGAGATTTTATGATGAAGTTAGCGTCAAATGAAAGGTCTTTGTCTAAAACCATTTTATCCGTTTGAATCATGTAAATCGGTCCACACGTTGCCGAGATAATCGCATATCATTATAATCAAAATGTAAACAAACCGATTTTTTTATGTTTTTGTCCTAAAAACTTTTTAATTTGAAATGACCTTGCCTTCTTTTTTAGGGTTCCGTACCCAAAGGGTAAAAACGGGACCCTATTACTAAGACTCCGCGGTGCGTCTGTCTGTCTGTCACCAGGCTGTATCTCATGAACCGTAATAGCTAGACAGTTGAAATTTTTACAGATGATGTATTTCTGTTGCCGCTATAACAACAAATACTGAAAACAGAATAAAATTAATATTTAAGGGGGGCTCCCATACAACACACGTAATTTTTTAGCCCTTTTTTGCGATAATGGTACGGAACCCTTCGTGCGCGAGTTTGACTCGCACTTGGCCGGTTTTTTTTTTAATTTTGCTCTAAAGTAGTTTAATTGCTAGGAGAAATTTATTTATTTATTATCATTTCATGCAACTTAAAGGTACATAGGCAGACTTCAAGCTTAAGGTATTCTCTTCCAGTCAACCAAGATGGTGGAAGGGTGGTGGAGATATAACATGGCTGGTGCATAGAAATAAATTGATGGTCTACATCGAAATCATCATCCGAATCCGAAGTTAATATTATGTACGTCTACACGTTGCAAAGGTTCGATGTATACTAATTCAAAAATAGCACCATGGCGCGCCACGACACGCCAGCTTAGTGTGCACACTCAGCGCCACGCCAGTATGCGCCACGCCACGCCACGCCACAGTAATGTGTTTCCGCCTTGACGCAGTTGATTGGCTACAAAACACGTTGCGTAGGTTGGGACAGAGTCGTTTGATTGGTGGATCCTGCGCCACGCCACATAAGTGTGGTTCCGACTCTGTCGTGTCGTAGTGCTTTCTGGCGCTATTTCTGAATAAGTATACGTACATCGAACCTTCGCAACATGTAGACGTACTTATTAATAACTTCGGATTCGGATGATGATTTCGATGAAGACCTTTAATTTATTTCTATGCACCTGCCATGATAAATCTCCACCACCTTGGTTGACTGGTAGAGAATACCTAGGCTTTATATGCACCTTAATGTTGCATGAAATGTTAATAAACTAATGGATTTCTCCTAGCAATTAAACTTCTTTAGAGCAAAATAAAAAAAGGCAGAAGTTGCCTTCTGCAACAAATTAAAAAGTTTTGAGAACAAAATAGATAAATAAAAAATTCGGTTTGTTTAGATTTTGATAAAAATGTTATGCGATTATCTCAGAAACGTGTGAAACGATTTACATAATTCAAACGGATAAAATGGTTTTAGACCAAGAACTTTCATTTGACACTAAGTTCATCAAAAAAACTTCACAAACAAAAAATAACATTTTTAAGTTGCTCGCTTATATTAATAATATTTATTATATCTCAATAACAATTCTTTAAAAACTATCTATATCAACTTTTAATGTAATGTTAAATTAGGATTCTAATGATTGTACATGCTAGTTGGGCGTAAAACAAAACAAATAGAACACTCTTTTAGTATCTAACAACAAATAATTATCACTTACTAAGTACTTCGTCATTTGCTTAAAATCTGTTTAATTATCTTACTTACTAGTTGAAATCTTATTAGATGTACTTAACTAACACTTAAAGTTTTTATGTACTTTACATATGTACTTAAGGTACTTGCATGAGTAGGTATTGCATAAACTTCGCTGTTTTACCTAATCAGCTTGAAGATGGGATTTCGTCGCCGACAGTCGAATAGTCTGATTTTTGAATATATGAAGCAAGGAAAGCGTACCTTGCGCTATTCTTGGCCCTTTTACAATTAGGGTACTTATCTATATCTTTACACTCCCTAGACTTTGTGTCATACAAAACTGTACATTGACGTACAAGTTCAATCAGCTCATCGGTAATTTTCAACACACAGCATACAAGCGTCCGCTACTAGTTCGTGACGTTGAATTGAATGGTTCACCTGGTTCAGAGCTTTTAAATAACCAAAAAGTTGTATTTTGTTATGCTTGTCACTCCTTCCTGCCTTAAAATACTTTTGACCCGTGTACAGTGCGCCTCGCATTAAGTTTCCCAAATCTGTCAAATGTTTCCTATTGATATTGAACTCTGTACGTATGACATGAGGTCGTAATTAGGGTTCTATCAGCCAGAGGGCGGTCACACGGTCAAGCGTTCAAGAGGTCAGTTTTGCGTTCGAGCGTGCAGTTGCTCACAAATCCCGCGCTGTTGGACGGTCTACGCGGTACCACCTATTTTCACCATGTTTTGTGACGATAGTTCTTCATCGAAAGACGAATGCATGATTTTGTAGTCAATATCAGCATCAAGACGAAATGGATTTATGATGGAGAATTTTTTTATAACTCTTTTCGGATGACAATTGATTTCTTCAATGATAGTTCATGACAAAGTTAAACAAGAAACTAACTGGAGGAAAGCTATTTCAGCAAAAGAAAGATTGGTGCTAATTTTCCTTGGTTTTTATAATCGTTATCCTGCGCATCGTATAACAACACCTTTAACATAATTAGCTTTTCAGTTTCCATCTTCCTTCCAATTTGGTCACCGAAACAGCAGTGGACGTGCGAACTCGTACGTTCTGGTTGACGCGATCAGAATGCCTCCTGTGTGGGTATATCTTTGTAACGTAATACAACACAACGAAAGCTCTTGTCTTGACCGGTTTTTAACCGCGTGACAACTCTGTCTGATAGAACCCTTAGAATAAGGAAATTTGACAGATGTGGAAAGCTTGATGCGAGGCCCAGTATTTGTGTTAGCGTTTGTGTGTGTATATGTTGTTTTTTTTTTGTTGGGACAATCCCACGGCACTATTCCTGCAACTCCTGAAAGCCAGAATCAATAGTGGCGACCACCAGAAAAGCACCGAGGCAATGAAGCTCGACGAAGTCCCGGAGAATGAATTTAACTGTCTTGGATCCCGCAATGAAATTAATCAGAAAAGAATAATGGAGGAGTTAAGAAACAAAAATACAAATACAATAGGCACAAAGGGTTGTTTACAACTGGGATAAGCCCAGTTGTCTAGCACCACGGATACAAATTAGCATTAATATTTATGGATCCTAACATTGTGAGCTGTTATTTGATTCCAATAATGGGTATGGCAAAAACGCTTGAACGCACGGAAATTTGTTCTAGTTTCCACAAGGTCCGTATTGTAAACAGCTCCTAATACAGGATGTACATTATTCAACATAGTATTGCGTTCATTCTACCAAAGAATACACTCCCATAAGATATGATGTGCCGATTGTACATATTCGCAGTCAGATTTAGAACACTGGCTTAAAGGTGAGGCAACAAGCTTATAGGAAAATAATTTACTTTTAAAGTTACCATGCCCTGTGAGAAATTGGGCAACACAGTGATCCACCTCCAGCCACGTCCTGGCCAGCCGTACGCGAACGGATGGAAAGAATTGGTGGAGGTGTCGGCCCTTGATGGAATTATCCCACCTACATTGCCATTCGGATAAAAGTTCCTCCCAGACGTCAATATGTTGGTTGTATGGCTTAAATAATCTAGAGATTATCTCACGGTCACTCCGCGTTAAAAAGTCTGCGTCCATGGTCTCTTTTGCGGAATAGTACATTGCAGCACGTCGCTGCACTTCAAGGTCGACCGGAAGTACGCCAGCAAGTACCGGTAAGACCTCAGTACTAACCGTCCTGTATGCTTTGCATAAGAATATCAAAGCCAAACGCTGACTCTGAAGTAATTTACGTCGTACCGCCCCTATTGTGGCCCTATCAGCCCAAACAGGCGCCCCATAGCAGATACAACACAAGTAAGTAGCCCCATTAATAGTCTTTAAAGTCGAAAAAGACAGACTTGTGTGTCTGTAAATCATTAAAAATTACACCATTTGCAGTTTTGCACCCGGATCTCCGTTCATTGTTTAAAATACAAGGTGTTTGGTAAACACCCTAACAAGCCTACGTACATGGGTACGTTTTGGCTTGTAATAGAGGGCGCTGGGGTAATGATTGCACACGGGCGCTACATAGGCTAGAGACGCCTCTGCAAGGAATTGGGTTATTTATAGATAATAAGTGTCAGTGCGATCAGTGCGATGGTGGGTTGAAGTGTACTGAAGGTGGCTGTAAAAGACAAAGTGTTATTGTTGTTGTTTCATGTGCGGCCACGCCATTGCTCAATCTATAGGTACTTTATCTAAGGCTTGACAGGATCAATGCCGTAACAATAACGTATACGTCAGTTTGACAGATGTCGCATAGATCAAGCCAGAAGGCGGAAACACATTACTGTGGCGTGGCGTGGCGTGGCGCTGAGTGTGCACACTAAGCTGGCGTGTCGTGGCGCGCCCTAACGCTATTTCTGAATTAGTATACAACGAACCTTTGCAACGTGTACATAATATTAACTTCGGATTCAGGTGATGATTTCGATAAAGACCTTCAATTTATTTCTATGCACCTGCCATGTTATATCTCCACCACCCTTCCACCATCTTGGTTGACTGGTAGAGAATACCTTAAGCTTTAAGTCTGCCTATGTACCTTTAAGTTGCATGAAATGTTAATAAATAAATAAATTTCTCCTAGCAATTAAACTACTTTAGAGCAAAATATATATTGCGAGTCGAACTCGCGCACGAAGGGGTCCGTACCATTATCGCAAAAAACGGCAAAAAAATTACGTGTGTTGTATGGGAGCCCATCTTAAATATTAATGTTATTCTGTTTTCAGTATTTGTTGTTATAGCGGCAACAGAAATACATCATCTGTGAAAATTTCAACTGTCTAGCTATTACGGTTCATGAGATACAGCCTGGTGACAGACAGACGGACCGCGGAGTCTTAGTAATAGGGTCCCGTTTTTACCCTTTGGGTACGGAACCCTAAAAAAGAAGGCAAGGCAATTTCAAATTTAAAAGTTTTTAGAACAAAAACATAAAAAAATCGGTTTGTTTACATTTTGATTATAATGATATGCGATTATCTCGGAAACGTGTGGACCGATTTACATGATTCAAACGGATAAAACGGTTTTAGACCAAAACCTTTCATTTGACACTAACTGCATCATGAAATCTCCACAAACAAAAATTTACGTTTTCAAGTTCCTCGCGTAATTATTAATGTATGATATCTCTTATCAATTCTTTAAAATCTATATATATATCAACTTTTAATGTTCAAATTATGATTCTATATGATTGTACATGCTAGTTGGACATAAAACAAAACAAATACAACACTAATTAGTAGGTATCTAACAAGAAAACTGTACGTTGACGTACAAGTTCAATAAGCTCGTCGGTCATTTTCAACACGCAGCATACAAGTGTCCGCTACGAGTTCACGTCATAGTGGCTATGGCGCAATCGGTCGCGGGCGGGCAGTCCGCGCCACGCCAGGTCTCGCCACGCTGGGCCACGACATTCAAATGTGCCTCTAACCATACTAAATGTATGAAACCGATAGGCATCGGTACGTATCTCCATCCCGCTTTCTGCGGGCCGACCTCTCTTTCTAGTGTGGACTATAGTATTGCTATCTTCGTATTTAAATCTCCTAGATAATTCTTAGAAATAGTCACCACACTAGCCCAACCAGAAATTAAACACTTAAAACACTGTCCAATAATTTACCTATAAATAAATACTTGAACTATGTTCCAGTTCCATAATTGAAATCACAACATTGTAGGTCACATGTGCATATCTGGATTGGCAAATCAATGAATGATAATCCCATTTCTTAAGGATTCGGTAATGTGGCAACATTAGCCCTATGTGCCAAAAAATCATCAATATGGCGGTTGTTTACTTTGCGGTTCACAGCTTCGTTTGAGATTTTTCGATATTTTTCAATGTAATAATCCAAAAAATGGTGCAAAATTGTGTTGTGAGTAGTTGTGATAGTACGTGGTGTCCAAAAGGTGATATAAGAATTCACGCGTAGTTGTTTAAATCGTGATTTCTGACACTGAATCATTGTAAACGTATTTCTTTGTATTTTCACTTGATTTTCACGTAATTTCCTCTTAAATCGATGAACCAGTCTTTTCAAAATAATTGTAAATGATAACTATGTCAAGATCAAATACATCTACATTGAATTTCATTGATTTTGTGCAATTTAACTTGTTTTGTTTACATGAAGTCGTACTGCTGTAGTGTGACCATATTGAGGATTTATCTGGGACAAAATTATTCTACGAGCTAAATTGATGGCCCAACTTAGAGAAAATAACATAGAAACCATATAATATGTATGTCGTATCACAATATTTTACTTCTCTGTTGCAGGAAATGTTTAACCATCCCACCACGGACTCCATTGATTGTAATGATTTGCATGAAACTGAGATAGTAAAGCAAATAACTAATTCGTGTTTTTTAATGCGTATACGTGCTCACTTAAAGAGCCATAAAGAAAATATGTTCAGTGATTTACGTGGTAAGAGACAGAAACTACACAGAGCAATAATATTTTGTCATGTATAATAAATAGAAAAGTTATAATATATGATTTTAATTCGAAAAGTGTTTTTGTTTCCTGTTTTTTTTTTTTATATATTACCGTTCCTATTATAGTCCCGTATAATATACGTAAAAATACACTTTAACACCCTCCTTACCAATCCTGCTCCTTAAGAGGCGAGTCCTTAAGAAACACCTAAAAAGGCACTTACAGTTTTCGTTATTTCTAAAGATTCACCGCGCTGAATTACACAAAAAAAAAAATGAAGAACCTTAACAGATGTGCCAACAGTTTCACCGCGAGATATTTGTAAAACCATCCTAAATTTCTAAAAAAAATATTGTTGAAATCTCTCAAAAACATCTAAATCGACCTTTTCTATTTGCACTATTGTCATAATTCTAGAAGATTTTTTATAAATCTCTTTAGATATATCGTGACACGAAAGTATGAATATGACGTTCACCGTTTTATTTATCTAATAAGTCACACCAAATGATAGTAATCCACGTTTCAACATTGTTATTTTTTCTACACAAATTGTTTTCTATTCCCCATACATTTTAGTATGGAGCGTTACGCTCCCGTCATTTGTTTTATAATCGACCACGCGCGCGAAAAATTTTCAGTGCCGTCTTAGACTCCAAGGTGAGAGCACGTCCGTTTTTTTTCCGAGCCGAGTTCGCAAAACGTCTACGCACACATACACAATAGGCATAAGGGTGGGTCGCGAGTGTCGTGACATGACTGTATCACTATTCAAGCAATAAGATAAAATGGACCAAATCATGTTTTTGGTAATCATGTGTCTTGTAAGCCATACTATTGCAAGCAACTGAATTCAACAAATATAAATGGTGAAATTGGCACGGATAAAAATTTTTGCCGGTAATGAAAGCTTACACCTTTTTTATTGCCGTAATGAAACTTGTCTCAAGATTAGTCATAATGCTAAAAGCTTTATTTATAAAGTCAATAGTAATATAGCAGAGGTTTTTAAAAGTGTTGTTGCAAAGTTCGTAGGAGGAAAACTAATTAATTTCTCAACTAGACAATCTTACGCAGCTCGTTGTGCAACGTGCGTTGTGGCATTTAACATTAAGCAGCCACAAACCTACTTGTACAATAAAATCATACACAAAATACCTAACATATTTATAAGCCATCATGAGTTGAAAAAACCGGCCAAGTGCGAGTCGGACTCGCGCACGAAGGGTTCCGTACTTGGTAATCTTTATTGGAAACCTCAACATCATTTTTGAAGACCTATCCATATATACCCCACACGTATGGGTTTGAAAAAAAAAACAAATTTTGTTTCAGTTTCAAGTATCACCCCCAAAATTTATTGTTTTTTATTTTTTATTTTTGTGTGAAAATCTTAATGCGGTTCGCAGAATACATCTACTTATCAAGTTTCAACAGCATAGTTCTTATAGTTTCGGGAAAAAGTGGCTGTGACACACGGACGAACAGACAGACAGACATGACGAATATATTAAAGGTTCCGTTTTTTGTTTGCCATTTGGCCACGGAACCCTAAAAAAGGTTATAGATCTAAGCAATAAAATAAATAAATTAGAGAACATCATTCAATCAAGCATTATTTTTTGTACTTATCAAAATAATAATTTAAATGTTGTATTACATATAGTAATTATTTTTTCTAACAATCAAACTACACAACCGATTACACTGTGACCCCACCCTTTATGCACGACTATTTTACTATGGGCACGCGTGCCGTGCGGAGCGGTGTATCAATAGCTAATACATTGCGCGTTTTTGAGACAAGCTTACAAATCCTTCAGAAGCGAACGCGCATTGAAGCTATATTATGCCCGTCGCGCCGCATAATTTTTCACTTGTTCTTGGGTGCGTGTACACTACAATGTGTGATGCAAATGTGTTAGTGAAAATGTCGATGTGTGGGTTCTAAAATAAGTTCTCACGCTCGCAGACCTGCCTCTTAAGGCGCAGATTCCCTTGAGTAGCTGCTTTTAAAATGAGAATCACGCCTAAACGGCTAGTCGTAATTTTTTGGAAAAAATATATGTTATACTAGAGCGTTTCCTTAATAATTTCATCTGAGTACATTTTAAAATATATTAGTGTAACATAGTTTAATTAATTTGCAAAGTAATGTCTAACGCGGACCAAAAATCGACAATCACGCAAAAACCATTGGACGTATTTTTATGAAACTTTCACCATCTAAAAGGCAATTTAATTATCAAAATTTTAATCTAGAGCTTTTTTTTAAATTATTATTAGTAAATAAATGTTATTAGTTTTGCCGACTAAACTTGGTGCGCGTTGAAGCGGGGGCCCCACCGGGCGACGGGCGGCAGTGCATCGCTGACCACTGTCACGGGTAGACGCTGCCGCTCGCGCGCTCGGAGCAAAAGGACACTATTTTATTTGCTTGTTTATAAGGTTCGCGCTAAAATGGGCGGTAAATTCAAATTTTTGAAAGTGAGATGGCTTATAATGAAAAAAAAAATTGATTACTTAGGTAAGTGGCATATTTTAAATATCAATAATGTATTCCTAAAGTTTAAATTAGTATAGGTAACTAAATAAAAAAATACACATAACATAAATATAAAGTAAATTTGTAATAAACATACTTTTATTTTATTAAAATAATTATGTTATTTCTGTTTTACCAAAATAGCAAATAACAAAGATTATCTAGATATAAATGCAGAGACGAGGTGAGTATTGCCATTGCATTCAATGTAACCATACCACCATCCTAGTAGGGACAGTCCGGATAATATTTTCAAAAAGTATGTGAATGTAATTATTAGCAATTTGGCATAGTTGTAAGTATAGTACTCCACTCCAAGTACGTACTGCTCGGGAAAAATAACTGTGCACCCGGCGCTGTTACGTCACTCTGTCGTTCGTCTTGCTCGGGACAAACGTAGGGCGCCGCGCGGGTAGGCAGAAGTGGGTTCGCAATCCAGCGAGGTGCACATTTATTTTGACCGTGTTGTACCTCTATTACATCTCCGGATGCGGAGATGTAGTTTTTTGGGTCTGTTTTGTGGTAGTGCGTCATGTACGAATACTTTACTAATTTCGCCTAATACAATATAATGGTTTATCTATACTTACAAACATACATTTATATTGTAGCCCCGGCTGTACAGAACAGGAGAAAAAGGCAACTCCGCTTATTGGTCATGAAAATATGGACATAAGTACCGACAGGTAAATGCATAGGTACCTAATTTAATATTCCGACTTTAGTATTATTTAAGCATATTTTTATTATTATTTTATCAGTAGATTTTGCATTATAATATCAGCAGCCTAATTGCGTAAGTGAATTCGGAAAGGCAAAGTGTCTTACCCCATGAAAGAGTATGAACAATCGACCAATGACATAGACGGAAATCCACATCGCGTCTTTCATCTCGCATGTGATTGGTCAATTGTTTATCAGGGCAAAGGGAATGACTCCATGAAAGAATATGAACAATCGACCAATCACATAGACGAAAATCCACATCGCGGCCTTCATCTCGCTTGTGATTGGTTAATTATTCATGTTCTTTCATGGGGTCAAACCCTTTGCCTTGCCGAATTCACTTACGCAATTAGGCTGCTGTTTATAGTTTTTATACATTTTTACTAGTAAAAGAGTATTTATTTATATATTATAAAGAGTTTTATATTTGGCACCACCAGGCGCGGATACCGGGGGGAGGGGTTGGACAGGGGAAATGGTTTTCATGTGGGCTATTTATTGCTTTTGGTTTTAGTAATACCTATTTTTTTTAAACATTAAAATATTAATATTATTTTAAAATATAGTTAGTAAAATAATAATTTAAATAATAATAGGCATATTTATGCATATGAGTGTTTGGTATTTGGTTGTTGTATGAAATTAGCATCTCATGATGTTTTTATTTTAGATGTTTGAGTGACAGCCTGACAGCAAAGGAGACACTGTTAAAACCTTTATTATGGTTTGTTCATCTTTTATTTTTTGCCCCAGCTGATATAGCATAGATTGTTTCGGTGTATTTATCATTGTAATTATATTTCAGTTCTGCAGAAATTGAAACAACTATATCTGAGGGGGATCCATCATCCTTTCACAAAGTGACCGAAAATGAGGAACAGTCCCTACTAGGTAAACAATGATTTTAACATATTCGGCTCATATGAATATTTATATGATATATTCTTGTAGAACGCAAAAGAAAACAAAAAGGAGAATAAGAAAAGAAAAATAAACGAAGGAAAAACCGAGCAATAGCGATAGACACTAGTACACAAGACGACATAATACAAGAAAGACAGGACAATACAAAGAAACACATCGTATAGATATAAGTGTTCTCGGTTTTGAGGAGTTTTAAAGCTAATCAAAAATGTTAATAAATCACATCATTTTATTTCAAGTATCGCCCCCCCCCCCACTCCTGGATCCGCCAGTGCACACAAATCAATTGTCTTTATTTTATGTTTTTATCACTTGTTAAAAATAAAATAATGTTTATAATTCACATCATTTTATTTCAAGTATCCCCCCCCCACTCCTGGATCCGCCCATGCACATAAATCACATGTCTTTATTTTATGTTTTTATCACTTGTTAAAAATAAAATAATGTTTATAATTCACATCATTTTATTTCAAGTATCCCCCCCCACTCCTGGATCCGCCCATGCACACAAATCACATGTCTTTATTTTATGTTTTTATCACTTGTTAAAAATAAAATAATGTTTATAATTCACATCATTTTATTTCAAGAATCCCCCCCGCACTCCTGGATCCGCCCATGCACACAAATCACATGTCTTTATTTTATGTTTTTATCACTTGTTAAAAATAAAATAATGTTTATAATTCACATCATTTTATTTCAAGAATCCCCCCCCCCACTCCTGGATCCGCCCATGCACATAAATCACATGTCTTTATTTTATGTTTTTATCACTTGTTATTATTTTTACACTATTTACCTATCACTTGTTACCTTTACGTTACTTGTTACCTTTTCACGTCTAAACCACTAAGCGGAATACAATGAAATTTGGCAAGGAGATAGATGGCATCCTGACGAAGGACATAGGTTATTTATAGTATTTTATTGTTTTTATTGGTAGGTACGTAGGGTATGGTAGAGTTGGGTGGAGTAGGTAGGGTAGGTAGGTGGGTAGGGTAGAGTAGGTAAGGAACGAAGCCGCGGGGGACAGCTAGTTGCCCATATATGAATAAGCACATTGATTACTTACGTAAATATATAAACCACTAGCTTCTGCTAGCGGCTACACCCGCGTGTTGTGTTTTGTTGCTCCAAGGGAACATTTTACCGGGATGAAATAAATCCGAACTATAATCTGTCTCTGTGCCAAGTTTCACCCAGATCCGTTCACCCGTTCTTGTGTGATTGAGGAACAAATATCCATCCATTCATCCATACTTTCGCATTTTTAATATTCGTAGGATCTCACCACTAATAAAATAATATTTATTATCAGAATGCTACCTTATTATTTCTCACTACATAAAAACAAAAACAGTCAGTAGTCCTCGCCGTCTGAAGCGTATGGTTACCCTACGAAATTACGAGCGTGTAGTTGCGGGGTCGCGGGGGTGCGGCGCAAGCTCCGCCCAATCGCTCAAGGTCGCTGGGGCGTGTTGTCGCCTTAACACTGAGTAACCCAGAAAACTGAAAAAAAAACAGCTGTTCATTATGTATCATTATTCAACAAAATTAATGAAACATCTGATTTCTTCATCAGACAAATTTACAAACGCCGAAACATCCAAACTTTTACACTAAAACAACAATAGCTTCTTTCGTAATTTATTATACGCATGCATAATTATCATGATCTATGCATTCTTTAGGGGCTCGGTCTTAGTATTAATGAGATGTAGATAAATAAATATTATTGAAAACAGTGAACGGAAATAAACATGGAAGCATTCCTTGCTTTAAAAAATGACCCAACGCACATTGTGCCCCGGTGGGCGGGGCTTACCGATCGTGCCACTCACGCTTTTAGTTCGTCCCCAGTAGGCAACAGCGGCGGTCGACTAATATTTACCGTTTTTCGCTTGTTAAATATTTAAAAATGGCTTCTTGTGCAGTGAAGTGTTGCATAAATAAATCACATTTGCATAACAAGAATGTTGGAAATATTTTTCCCGTGTAAATACATCGCTATTCATTATATTTCTATTAAAAAATTAGTACACCACGAAATCTATGGGGATGATGTTATGCCAACCAAACGATTTACTTTTCTACCTGACAATAATGACAAATATAATTTCGATTACAATCTAAGATATAAAATTCACTCCGTTTTTTTCTATAGGGCGGCACTATGCAAAATATACTAAGTTATTGTAGGTACATAAAGGTTCCTTAATAGCACGGAGAAAATAGATATCGTTGCTGTGTCTTTATCTTTTCTAATATATTTTTGGTCGTTCCAATTTTTTTTTTCACACTATAAAAGATGGTTCTTTAACACGAATTGCGGTAGGAGTTGACTAGTAGAAATCATATCACGCGAAAAAGCGTTCATACTTCTATACGATTTTTTTTCTTTCATTTTTGGACAAAATATAAATCCAAGATGGTGGCTGCGAAAACTTTCATTTTACATTATGGGTTTAGTTTTCGAGGTTGCTAAAGTCCATTGTGAGGTTAAATTAATCCAAGACGGCATAAAATAAAAATAAATGTTTTTGTTTAAATCATAAGTGAGAAGGAAATTCTTTCCTGACTAAGGTCCCCTGACCACAAACGATTTTTTATGCTTCTATATTTTCTATCAGATTATTTCAATACCATCACTATCATAATTAATAATTGCGTTGCACCATATTGCATAAAACATCCCGGGCGACGCGAATGGTGGACGCAGTGATGCATGACGCAGTCGTAGAAATGTCGTTAGCGGCCTATACGTTAGATGGTAATTTAAACCCAAACTAACAGTTTATAAGGTCTATTTTTAATTGTGCAACATGAGTTGTAATAATTATTGTTTGTGTGCCTTGGCTAGTTTGGCGAATCAGTGGCTGAGTTTCGATGTGTGCGTTTGTTTAGGATTTTGTGTCAAGATACGCGTTTAATTCCTTTGAAGTAATGCTTCCATGTTTATTTCCGTTCACTGATTGAAAACCACTAAATGGACAGCAACAATTATAGCGATGTCCTGGGAAAAAAATAAATTAAGGTTACCCTACTTAGACAGAGAGGGTCTGCCCACAGAGAGTGAGATAGTGATACATAGGTTTTGCTTCAAGTAGGTATTCGAAGTGTGGATTCCATCTTTATCTATACCTTCATGGTTGTAACCCATCGGTTACCAGTTGTAATTTAAGTTTTTCGCTGTTTTCACGCCTTTGTTTCGTTTATATCAGGAAGAATTTTGTTGTTTTATTATCTGCATGAACTATGTCGTGTTTGGCTATCGGTTGCAAGAGTAGAATGAGTGTATTTAAGGAACATAATCAAAGGTTATCTTTTCACAGGTGAGTTATCGACTAGCATACTGAAATTATTGTGCAGAGAATACGTTTCATAGGCTGTCCGGAATAAAGGAATCTTAGTTCTAAATACGTATAGTACCATTTAAACCATTCTATTTAGTGAAAAATTTACTTTTATGCGTTCGCTGAAAGAGATTTGACAGTTTACGTACTTACGTTCTGATGTTAGAGATGTGACAAAAGTCACAAGAAAGATTTATCGATACTGTATTTTTATTTTACTTAATTTAATTTATTTCATAGAGTTTATTTGCTGTTTGTTAATTTTAATCTAATATTGATTGTGCATAAATTAAGAGTACATAATTAAAAAATAAGTGGATCAAGAATATAAAAAGAAATAACTGGACACCTTCACCATATTCTCGCTTGTGTTCACTGCATTTTAATTATTTATGCTATCGCTATCCCTCGACCCATCTATGGATACAGGTTGATGAATCATGTTTATTTTCACGTTTTAATTTTATCTAAACCATTTTGTTATTATTTATTTTATTACTTTTATAAACATACTCGTCTGTAAACTTTATTTTCAGTCTTGCACAAGAACTAGCTTATTATATAATATCAGTAGCTGTTTGTGCAGTCGTACGAGTGTACCAAAAACGGTCACTTTGATCTCATGATGGACCTCGTTTTTGCGCAAGGCATGAATAAGCATTATTATACAACGCTTATATTGCGCAGAAAATATACGAAAGAGTGGAATTGTACTCTTACAATGTATAAGTAAGTGCACTCTTTGTACGAGTTCACATTCACTTTTTAAATAATTATAATGAATCCCTAAAGAAACGTAGAAAAAAATAGCCGCAGGCAGGGACGATTCTCATTTGACCAAAGAACAATGGCAGGTGTCCATACATTGTTTTAGCTGAGATTAAATTCCTACGTCATTAAATGAAAAATATCTGGTTTAAGTCAGGGTCATGTTCTGAATTAGTTTGTGCAAGAATTTTCGTTCGAAAATGTCGAGAATAATAGATATTCATTCATAAACTTTTGTAGGTTATGTCTGGGTATGTTTTAATAATGTGTTTAATAGGTAATATTATTCCATTTCGTGGAAGTAAAAGGGCAATATCGCATTAGTATTTCCTTTACCTATTTATTTCATCATGAAATGTATAATATACCCTTTGGAAAGAGTATATTTTTTTTTTAAACTAAGCGACTTTGACGTGTATCAAAAGGTCGTCGTCAACAACCAAGCTATATTTTTTTTAGACTTGGATAGTAGTCTTTTTGCCAATCATTAATTGAAAGTAATTCATTTATATCTACTACACTACAATATTCTTACCTACCTGCAAGGAACATCTACTCTTAGACTTAAACTGTATTGTTAACTCATTTACTGCAATAAATACAATAATGATATTATTACTTAATATAATTACTACTTGTCACTTAGCAGATGTAATATATAGTGGCAACACTATGCTAAAGAAATTAACTTAGAAATCAAATAACTTTTAATTTATTATGATTTTCTTATAAACCGTTTTGAACCAGCCCTATTAAACTGACAATTAATAGAATGTCTTTCGTATATAACTCACTTTCAGACGCTCAAATTTATGCCAGCTAAAATTACGCCATCGTTCTTTGTAGATCGCTCCAAAACTAGAGTCTGGCAAACGAAAGTAGAGACTGAAAAAGCACGACAAATTTAAAAAATCTCGGCATAGCAACCCCAAAACTAGTATGAAATACTTGGAATAACCTAATTTGATACTTTAGAATTATTTATTATGTTAATTTTAACTTAAGAATAAATAATTCTAAAGTATCAAATTAGGTTATTCCAAGTATTTCATACTAGTTTTGGGATTAAAATGCCGAGATTTTTTAAATTTGCCGCGCTTTTTCAGTCTCTACTTTCGTTTGCCAGACTCTATCAGACAAAATATCTAGTATAAATCAAGTAATGTTTTTTTTTTAAGGTTTTGCTCCTATCCTTTAAATGACCGTTCTCCCTTTCTCTGTAACCACTTGTACCTTCTTATACCTTTTCCTACCTCAATACTTTCTTTATAGGTCCTGCCAAACTTCTTGGCCGCCCTGAAGTTGGCTACAATGGCTGCGCAGTAGTAAATCTCATACAAAAACAGCACCGTTTCATGCCTTGTGCATCGGGAAAGCCAACTTCAGGGCGGCCCAGAAGTTTGGCGAGCACTATACTTTGCAAATAGATTCCCTGTGTATAAATAAATAGTCTCATTCGTCACCTTAAAATTATTATGCAAATTACAATTTGCTCATTGGGTGCGCCAAAGTTCACCTAAAGCATTCAACTTCATAATGTCAGTAGCAATAAACATTTAATATACTTTTATTTGTTTTCCTATATTTTCTCAACATAACTATCTTATAAACTATTATTCAAAGTCATATCTTTTTTGTTTAGATTTCTTTTTATTCATAATAATCAGTATTATATACATTAATTTTGCGTAACTTTATTTTCACATAAACATGTATATCATATAAGAATAACAGGTACCATGGTACAAGTAGTCAAATAAATACATGTTTTCATATTATACACATTTCAATTAAATTAGTTTAATATTAGCGGCTTTAGCTTTCAAATAATCACTTTCATTGGTGTATTTTGATTTAATTCTATCATATTTGCCGTTGATTTGGCAGTTCATTTTATTTTTGGAGGTAGTACTCATAAATAAAAAGCTTTATAAAAATTTTCAAGACTCGGCAATGTTATGTTTTTTTGTATGTTTTTCGTGAGGTAAAAAAATGAGAATTAGTCCAAGAGCGAGCGAAGCGAGCTCGGGAACTTCGGGCACCCCGACACGGATAGGTTAGGTTCGAAGGAGATGACGGAAGCTGAAGTGAGCGAGCAAAGCGAGCGAACGCAGCTCCCGTCATTTCCTTCATGTTAGGTTACTTTAGACCCTGCAGACAGAAATAGGAGCGCCGCGCAGCGGGGCTCCGTCGACTTAGTTGCTTAAATCTTCCATAACCATGGGGTTCCGTAGGGTTGGGATGGTACAGTGAGGTAGCCCCTCTACCCTCCTTTCCCTTTCCCCCTTTCGCGTCCCTTAAATTGATGGAAATTTATGGTTTTTTTATTCTAACCTGAAAACTTTAACCATGGATATCTCCATAACTATAGGGCTCCGAGTGGTTGGTGTGGTACTGAGGGGTAGCCAAACCTCCCCCCATCCCCCCTCTACCCTATCCGCGCCAAAAATCAACGGCATATAAAGAAAATTTTAACCTTACACTTATACTTTTTGTTGCTTCTTAATTCACACGCCCAATATTGTTTATCCACTGTTATTCGGTTTTTTTCATATGTAAATCAATGTACGTCTAATTTTAATCCTCCGCGACTGGTTTTAAATGATTTTAAATAATTTTTCTCTATATATATAAAGCATTAACACAAACATGCACGTAATGATAATACACCGACATGAACTTAACAATAGACACAACTCAGTACTTTGTGTAAAGCATACCCCAAATAATAATCATCCCTCAAATTAAAACTATAAATATCATCTTCTACCCAAATATATTTTTTATTACACTTGGTAAATGTTTCTTTCTGAGTATGAGTGAAAATAAGGTAATTATGTTTAGGGATAAAAGCGTTATGATAAAAAACAGTAGGAGTTCAAATATATTTACATTAATGATATTATTAATTACAACTTTCGGAAACACGAGTGCTATGAACATCGCCGGTAGCACTATAAATAGTATGAATGAAAACTTTAGGATGAAAATTTTTAGGAAGAGTGATCATTCGGATTACAAATCGTTAGGAAGAACAATTTCGGGTAAAGAACTTTAGGTGAGCCAATATGGACCCTTGCTCATTATTTAAATGATATCACCATTAAAAATTAACTATACTACATTTTGTTAAATTTAATAATTTATATAATTATGTTGGTTTCCATTCACACTTTGATTTCTATTTTATAAAATCAAGATTTTCTTTTTTTTTTGACTTGACTTTGACTGAATGCACAAACTTGGCACACACAAACCGTGCGAAGCATTTAGATAGGAAATATATTATTATTATTATTTAGTATGTCTATGGTGCGAAGGCAAAGCGGAAAAAAATCAAGTAATTTTGTTCGCGACGATACGTCACCATTTAGATAGGTAGTCATATGTAAAATATAAATAGTATTGACAGACACACGTCTGCTCACCCCAGAGCGCCATCTTTCAGTATATTAAAATGTACTCTGTGGCGCCATCGCATACTAAGCGATGTCGGTAGGTGAAAAAACCTTTTATAGTAAAGCTCGTAACTAATTTTTGCTCATGTTTTTGAGACACTAAATAGTAGATTATTAACCAAGGGGATAAAGCAGTGTCTTCTGTCGCGGGTGACGATTTAAATCGCGAGCGTAACGAAGGACTCGAGGTTTACTCCCGAGCGTAGCGAGGGTGTTAAAAACTTAAATCACGAGCGAAGCGAGGGATTTAAGACGAGTCCTGAGTGTAGCGAGGGATTTAAGTTCACCCAAGACTAAGACAGCTTTATCACGGAGGAAAATACTCTACTTTTCGTACCATTTGCGAAAAAATTAACACAATAATAATATGAGATAAGCATTTATTAAAAATAATGACAAATAAAAGTAAAATAAACTTAACGTTTATGTATTTGAAGAAAACAAAAACAGGGCAAATTTCTAGACTAATATTTTTTTATCGGAAAAGCAAAGGCATCAAGCTCATACGGCCTCGTCGGTTTTCGTAATTTTATTTAATAATCATAACTGCACAATAAATGCGTATTCCTTTTTGCAAAAAGATGTATAATGCTTTATATACAAACTCAATGGTGTAAACACAGATGTAGTTCAGTATAAATTTCGGTAAGTATTCCAAATTTAAATCACATTCTCCCCCTAGAGGATGAATGAAATTCAGTACAATTTTCTTTGCCTGTTTTTAACAGATTAAAAATGACTATTGTTATGTTCGCTTTTTGTGGCATAGAATGTCACTTTTTTGAGCAAGTGGTACGAAAATTATATTTTATGTGTCTATCAGTATGTAATAGAGTTATATAGTCTAATAACAATAAATTAGAAGCATTAATATGCATACTGACTGTGTTATTACGGAAAGAAACAAGTATTTAACTCCGTAAACACAACCATCATCAACGAGCGTTTAGTTCACAATGACCTGTAAGAGGGCGGCACCTTATATTTATACTAAAACCAGTTATTGTAGAATTTTGATAACTTTAAACTCATGTTTTAGGGGCTTTTACATAGTTTATAGTGCGCATATAGCGCTTATGTGTTAGAGTTATGCATAAGGTACCTTAGATATATGATAAATGTATAGTTTTAAGGAAATAAAAATATTTTGTTTACTTATTTTAGACCCCCCAAAATTGGCAGGGTATCAAGTAGTGCTATAGGTATACCTACCAATCAGATTATTTCCTTACACGTAATTGTTTTGTTAGGAAACATCATCTAGGTGTTCTAGATAAGATAGCTGGATACCATGACTGAGAAATTATACATAATAGCAGTACATGGCCAGTCTTAATACAGTTTCACTCTGAAAATGCAGATATGCATACATTTTTGCTCGAGTAAGTATTCAGAAAGTTCGATACAAGCCTTTTAGCACTTCTGGGTGACCTAGAATTCTGTCTAGGCTCCTATATAGATAGCGCCTATGTAATTCTAGTACATAGGCGTTACTTACTTGAGAGGATGTGTCTGTGTATGCCGGCATGGACGTTTCTATGCGTCTGCCGATGGGTCACTGCGTCCAGGGACATTTGGTGCCTGGTCAGCTATAGATATGCTGTCTGAAGCATAACCTTCGTGGACCCTCAGGCAGGCGCCTACACTCAGTCATGACACGGAGCTAGTATATAGGGGTATGTAACGCACACAGACACATTAAAGCTGTGAGACGACGTAAAATTTAGTATTCGGCCGCTTCCCGGCACCTTAAGCTGCGGAAAGGCTGGTGGTACACCCATCAGGGTACCGCCGTCAGACAGCCTAGTTTTGCAGCTACCCAACCACACTTCCGGAAGGAGCTTAGCTCTGGTGGTTGAGGAGTGAAGTGACCTGATATGGTGCGAGGTTACATGGATTTGCTATGTAAACAAACTTGTAACAAACGATAGCTCATCGGGGGTTGGACATGTAGCTACCGGACTTCTACCTTGGGATAGCCCATCACGAGGGCTACCCGGGTGTGAATGTAACTTGAAAATCCACCCAGCGGTCTGAGTAGGAATCGAGTTTATGTGCCAAGATCAGGGGCATAAGCTAACTTCTCGCACCATTTCGCGGCTGTACGCCTGAAGGTTATGAATATAACTATAACACTTATGTGTGTCAACGGCCCAGTAGGAGGGCTCCAAGTCCCTCGCTGGTACCCTAGAGCTAACATGTCTAGTTTTAGGAGAAACTCGATTGTAAAGCTTCAAACTGGCGGGAATTCCCTTTCTTTGACGTTCTCCTTACGAGAACTCCCTGATGGTAGGGGCTAGGGACCTGGATAAAGACCGGAGGGAAGGTCTCCTCGAGACCTATCCAAAAGTACAAGTTTCACCAGAATCGGTCCAGTGGAAGGGTAGTTCCTGTCAGTTTCAAGCTACGAGTCTTAGGTTATATTTTTTGAAAAATAAAAGTTTTTGCGGTCGGAATGTTGTGGTCCTCGTCGCAGTCGAGTTTGCCTGTTTAATAGTGCGCAGGCGCGTGAACATATCGTAGCCATTATTTCACTTAAAGTATTTCCACGCATCATTGCGCATCGAGGACCATGAAGGAACGTCGCTTCTGGCCATGAACAAATAGTTTTTTATTTAACCTGGACATCACGTTTTCACCTCAACCTACTTGGCAGCCTTCAAGTGTCTCCAAGGTCCATAGTTACCAGATGACAACTGAACAATAGGTGCAAGGGGCGTCAACGCGTTCAAGCAGGAGCCTTACAACCTCCTGATTGCCTGTCGGTCTTGGACGATCACGTCCGTCCCGTACAAATGTCTTTCTGAGAGTTTTTGGCGGGATTTTTTCGAGTGAAGTTCAGCGGCTGTTATTATAATATTATTTGCAAATTGATTCCTAGTGGATATTGTGATATAAAATTGGTGTAGTTTTGTGTCTCAACTGTCTACGCAACTGGACATTATGTGAAATCATTGACAGAAGCGATCTCAGGATAGTAGAGCGGAGAATTTTATTGTAGTATTGACTACCTCCGCAAAGCTTACTGGGAAGGCTGACTCGTTACAATTTGCTGCCAAATACTCCAAAAAACATTAGAATTCTTTACACCCGTATTCTAATGCATATTCAAGAATGTTAAAATTGCACTGAAGACGAGGCGGTATGGTCCAAGATCTTAGCCTGCCCGAAAAGGGCGAACAAAAAAAAAAAATGTCTTTCTGATGTCAAAGTCATTGTCAAATTTTGAGTTTGAGGAGATGCCGATCCGACTGCAGAGCGTTCTCCCATATTATATTATTTTACTCTTTGAGAGCGTTCGTTTCGTTTACTTTCCTTCGAGAATAATATTTTTGGCCTCACTCACAGCTTAAATCATTCTAAGTAAACATTTTAACTGTTGTACTGAGAGAAGACTATATTTTTTTTTATTACTATGTCGTCGGAAAGTTTTGGTGTTGTAAATGACTTAGCTCCAGTTTTTCGTCCTTACATTCAAAATGTGTACCAGGATTTGAAACTCGGTAAGTTTTGTGATGGATGTACATTCTATTGAATTTAAATCCAAATTTTAAGTATAATAATTTAACTCGCAGGTCTATGTAAGACTAAAGTTGACTTTGAAAGAGTATCCGGGAATTCAGATGGGGGTGAATGGCAAATTCGGATTGTCTTACCCTATTGTTCTAAGAAACTGAAATGGGAAATCATTTTCGACGGCACAGCACCTTGGTTTGCGCCAGACTTTAGATTCGATGATGACAGTTTTCTTATGAATGTTGATGAAAAATTTTTGGAAGAAAAAGTACCAAGTCTATCAAAGTGGAATGAAAATGATCCAAAAGCGCTCAGTGATGTTATTTCAGAATTGATCAATCTTTACAAACTTCATCAGGTAAGAATTTTTTTTGCAACACTACTCTCTTGATTTAAATGTAAAGACACAGAGAAAATGCTGTAAACTTCATAATGAAAGTAGTTCTTATAGCTTGCCCATGCCATTTTGTGTACACATACTGCAAAGACCAACCTGAATATTTAAATATTTCCTGCTAATTTCGAAAACATTTTTGTTTAAACTTTACAAAACCTTAAACTGCATGCTAACTCTTGCTGCTGTTGCAGATAAAGAAACTAAATGAAGATGAGAGTTCTCGAGCTTACTTTGAATACAGTGCTCTACTGGGCGATGCCCTAACATCTGAACAAGATATTGAAGTGTTTGTTGGTAGCCATGTAGTTGAGTTTCTGATCAGACTTAATGTTGATACATCTAGATTACCAGAATTATATTGTGATGGGTAAGCATGACAGCAAAGTAACCAAGTTGAAAATATACTTAAAGTTTAAACATGAGTTAAAGCTCAGGCAAGAGTTTCAAATATTTACTTCAATTTACAGAATTGAAAAGAATCCTGGTATAGATACTGCATTGTTATTGGTGAGATATCCAAATTCAACAAATGCTGAATTGATTCTCTCTCCAATACTCACAAAGTCTCTTGGAAACATACAATTACCCTTGTAAGTACTTTAATTGGTTCTGTGATATAATCTGTTTACAACCCCCCAGTAATAGAGCAGGACCAGACGTAAAATATATCCTGCATTTACTTTCCCTAGTAAAAAACTATTTTTCTATTCAGTACATTATCTTAAATGTTATTATATATTCTGTATGTGTTATTCATTAGTCATTAAAAGTTGTAATTACTTGTTTTAGGATGCATCAGTCAGGAGTATTGATGGATTATGTTCCAATGGTCACAGAACTATTGAACAATAAGGTATGGTACAGGCCTACCTGCTGTTGCATGATTGTTTGAAGATATTTTTATCACACTAATACTATAAAGGCGAATGTTTGTGAGTGTGTGTGTTTTTGTTACTTCTTCATGCTCAAACGGCTGGACGGATCTGAATGAAATTTGGTACAGAGATAGATTAGAGTCTGGAATAGCACATAAGACTTTTTATCCCAGGAATATGTTCAATTGGGATATTTTTCGATATTCACGCGGGCTAAGCTACTGGCAGAAGCTATCATCATTATCATTTCAGCCAAAAGACGTCCACTGCTGGACATAGGCCTCCCCCAAGCCACGCCACATTGACCGATCCCGTGCGTGTCGCATCCAGCGCCTTCCCGCAACCTTAACCAGGTCATTGGTTCACCTAGTGGGAAGCCTTCCAACGTATCGTCTTCAGGTTCGCAGTCGCCATTTCAGAACTTTTCGGCCCATCGGCCATCCGTTCTGCGAGCAATGTGCCCTGCCCACTGCCACTGGTAACTTTGGTTCTCCTGCAGATATCATCATTTCTGACGTGATCACGCAAGGAAATTCCGAGCATAGCCCTCTCCATTGCCCTATGGGTGACTTTAAGCTTTCTGATAAGGCCCATTGTGAGCGACCACATCTCGGTCCCATAGGTGATAACTGGCAACACACACTGGTCATAGACTTTTGTCTTGAGACACTGCGGTAAATTGGATTGGAAGAGAAGATACCACGCATCTTCCCGAACGCCGCCCAGCCGATTCGGATTCGACGGTTGACCTCTTTCTCGAAGTTGGACCTACCCAACTGAACTGTTTGTCCCAGGTAGACATAATCGTCTACAACTTCGAGTGTAGAGTCTTCGATCTTGATAGGAGTGAGTGTTACATGGGCTTTCACCATGACCTTGGTTTTGTCCATGTTCATTTTAAGACCCACTCTTCCGGAAGCTATACTGAGGTCATCGAGCATTTTACTGAGGCTCTCCATGGTCTCAGCCATGACCACTATGTCGTCGGCAAACCGAAGGTGAGTGATGTACTCGCCATTAACGTTGATGCCAACCCCATTCCAGTCCAGAACCTTGAAGACGTCCTTCAGCGCAGCAGTGAACAGTTTCGGAGAAATGACGTCTCCCTGTCTCACGCCGCGCTGGAGTATTGGTTTCGAGGTTTGATCCTGAAGACGGACTGACATGGAGGCGCCATTTTAAATTTTTAGTGTAACTATTGTTTCTCATTGTAAGTGAATGTATTTATTCTGTTTTTGAGAAATAAATGTCTTAAACCATAGAAGCTAGTAAAAACATAATAAGGGATTATGTTTGTATGGTATTGTTATGATATCTATCAAAATGTTTCCTTGCAGATCAATGATTTGCTGAACAATGAGAAGTTAAAGCGAGATTTACTGGCACAACTAATTGTGAAGTATGAAGGTGCTGTTCTGGAGCATGACGCTAATAATGCAGCATTTTTGTTTGAAATGAACAACTACCACTGTATCTTACAGATCGACATTGGTTTGTATACCTTAAAATAATTAGTGTCCGATCGAAACTGATTTTTCAGTCAAAACCGAAACTTTTTCAGACATGTTAAAAATCTATTGTTTATGAATTTTGGCTTATTTTATACACTAGTAAAAACAGTCAAAATGTGTCACATGAAGTAAAAAAAACTGTCAACATTCAACAAGAAGTAACACAAACACAATCACGCCGGGCAAGACGGCGATAGCGGGTGACACATCATCATCATCCTATTAATCTTCCCACTGCTGGGACACACGAGACACTAAGTCAACAGAATGACGCGCGATAACTCACGAAAGCAGTTTCGATGCGGTCGAAGATTCGGTAGATTTTCTGCTGAAACCGAATCTTGGGTTGGTCACTATAATAATTATTATTATTTTAAACTACCCTTAGATCCAGAATTAAATGATTATTTTTTTACAGGTGCTAAGTTTCCAGATAAGCCTCCTGTATTAACCCTAAGATCAGTTTATCACTGCAGTAAAGGAAAACCAATGTATAAAATACTTTCAGGCTGTCCATACAATCACTTTGAGAGCTACATAGAACAGCAAGTTGAACTTTTCAAAAATGAATGTATGGGGCTGCCACAAACCAGAGAATCACATCAATTTGTGACACTGGAAAATTAATTTTAAATGTATCTTTTAAGCATTAGTAATATTTTTATAAGTTAATTGTCAATATTATGTAAGGTGTAAATAAAAGATCTTCATATTAATGAACATTTTTATTGTGCTAGACCTTATTTATGATGGTCTACAAAGTTTTATTACTGTAAACTATTTGAGAGTTCATTATTTTATAATGTTTTAATTGATATTGCTTACAGAATTAACTTTGGAACTTTAGCTTTTACATTAAGTACCTACACAACTTATAATCCCTTGTTAAAATACAATGGATACTTAGTTACTGTAATGTGGGTTCAACAGGCGTATATAGATCCCTAATACTTCTAATAATATGCTCCAATTTTAACTATACATTATTTAGGAACAAACTAACAATAATATAATCAAGAATTCTGTATCAAGACAACAGGTACTGTAACTTTGTGAATAATAATTTAAAGAAAGTATAATCACAAAGAGTTTCCACAGTGACAAACTCTTGCCGACAGAAGAACCCCACATAAAAATAAATACTTAATTTTGTAACTTCATGCAACACGCATGATCATATTATTATGCTAAATCTAATTATTCAACTTGTCTTCCTTGGAGCCAATAAGTTCATAGCGATACCTCATATACATCACTTTCATCCTGTCCCATGCATTATCAACTGAATCGAGGGCAGGCCTGACATCCAGAAGAGCAAATTCGTATTTGTTGTCAACTTCACCACCATCGTAGTAGTCAATAACGTAGCGAACATCTTTTCCACATCTGTCGACGATCCAGTCGTGTCTATCAAAGGGCAACTCGTAACTGAAACAAGTAACAAGACAAGTTACACACACACACACACATTATAAATAATAAAGCAACTGCAAAGAGTACACATTTTCATTTTAAACATTGGATAATATTTTCATCAACTGCAATCAAGTTTTGATACATACCCAAGCCAATTTCGTATGCGAGCCCTAGGGCTGTAGTCTGAAGCTTTGCCGCCAAAACTCTTGAGTCTTGGGTGTCCACACTCCTTTGCATGTAGTGCTTCCCATTTCAATACTTCCTGCCATGCCTATGAAATAATGGTTTTTATTAGTTAAGTAAACATTTTTGAAGATTTATGTAATAGATTGTAGTATGTAAATCAGCTTAACAATCAAGTTCCTGACTGTATATGAAATATTGTTGTACAGATAAGTTATAAGAAAACATCAAATTATACTTCCAATAAACATAGAAAATCAGCTTTCCTTGTTCATAACTTATTACTATGACCAGGACAAATTAGAATAAGGAAAATAATTTTGGTATTACAAAAATACCTGTTCATTGTTGGCATTATGTATTTTGATGATATCATCCATATCCTTTTGTTTGATGTCTTCATTCTTCCAGCGCCAGCCTTTACGCAACATGGCATTCCAGAACATTTGTTGACTGGGGTACACCCAAAACTCAGTGGACCCATCGGGCATGGCTCGTGGTATTGAGGACACTTGGCGTTGAGTAGGCAGTTCAAATGGCTGGTCAGGAGCAGGCTGCTGGTTAGCTGGGGGCATCTTAAACAAAATTACAGAAATATACAATATACAGTTTATAAACTGTGTGTATAACATTTTGAAGGCAACATAGGTAGGCAAAATGAGTAAGAAATGCCACTATCATGTTATGATAAAATAGGCATTTTATACATAAATGTTTTCTTGGACATTTATAATATAGTAATACTACAGACACATGCACATTGTTGGCAAATATTCAAAATGTAGGCAGTTGTACACATACAAACAAAAGTATAAAACTTCACCATGCATTAAAATGCAATTATGCACTTCAAGGACCTATATAAGCCCTTCTCCCTTAAAAAGCAAATAAAAGATATATTATTTATGATATTGTAGCCCTTACTCATGGCAACCTCACTATTTGTATTATTTTTTTATTTCATAAATTAGCAATTATTGTTTAATTGCAATGTAGTTGAAATGCATGTTGATTATCACATGCATTGCATCACATACATGCATAAAACATAATTTATCTTCAATAGTAATCATATCTTCATTATGACATGTGGATCATAAGATTGTGTAATGCCATTGAAGGTTATTTATTTTGATACTTAGTCCAGATAGTATTTATAGATAACTTTTCTAGGGCGATAAAGAAGTGTTTAATTTATGATGTGGGTCTAGCCTTGACACTTACCATGTTATAGGGATTGACATCGTTGCCTTTCTGTACTGGACATTCGGATGATTTCTTGGCTTCCTCAGGTTTTGAGTCCGTTTTCTTGTGCATTGGACATTCTGGAGGCGGATTAGAATTACTTCCAATGTTTGGCAAATTCACACCAGCCTCAGCTGACACTGAGTTTCCCATTTTACTGCTTCTCTTACGTAAGTTAATGTAACATATACCTACAGATAGGTTAGCAAAACATTTTCTCCTTCTCGAGGACTACAGTCACAGATGCTTTATTTAACAGTAATTGATAATGGATTAATATCTGATAAAACAGTAATTAATTTCTTGCTATTGAAAATCTACTTATTAATTTCACTGTTCGAACCACTATTTTAGAGCAGGAGTGCACCATGCATGCCCTTCAAATTCACTTTGACAGTGACAAATGACAAATTGGTGAAATTGACGTGTTAGTGTTGCCAGCCCTCTGTCGCCATCAGTTTCCTTATCAATGCGGATCCACACAGCTTGCTTTTTTCGCAAACTGTAACGTGCGTAAGCTGTCGGCTACGCCTATGAGTGAATACCTCGTAAGTGCCTAAAACGAAATCTTATCTTATATGCTGCCATTAAATTGGCGAGTGGTTGCTGCCATTCGATTGGTGGGCTGCTGCCATTAAATTGGTGAGTGGCTGCTATTAAAGTGGTGGGCTACTGCCATTAAATTGGTAGGTGGCTGTTGTCATTAAATTGGTGGGTGGCTGCAAGCCATTAAATTGGAGGAATTGTGATTTCCACTAAATTAGAGATTTGCGTACATACTTTTTTTTTCAATGTCACAGTGACATTCTAGAAAATATCTATAAAACTAAAATCACGAACAAGTACTAATGTCCACGTACTAACAAAATAATAATATAAGTGGAACACTGGAAAATTACAGTTTTCAGAGGTTTTGGTGATAGCTTTATTTACTCTCATTAAATTGAAGATAAATAGGAGGTTGAAGGGATGTTTAGAACGTGAAATAAAAGACAAGAATCTGTTAACAAAAATACATTCATACAAAATGCAATTAAAAAAAATATAATATTAATAAAATCATTAATGAGGAAGGGATGTAGTGTATCAAATCAAATGTTTTATGTATCTATCTCACTCGCACGTTCGTCTTTGTCATCCCCACTTTCCCCCACACAGACATACACAATCTCGTGCGCACCACGTTAGTATTACGACAGCCGCTGGGCAGTGTAGACGTGTTGAAGTGTGGTCATTTAGTGCGTGTACGAGCCTGTGAATTGCCCTATAGAACCGGTCACTACAGTCGGACATTAGTATTATGGTACTTCTTTAAAATACAGCTAGCACTGCCCAAACTGGAAGCTTACATATTATGCCATTTTGGTCCCACCAAAACTGAATGCAGTTGAAGTAAGCCTCGCGTCTACATGGCAGAAGCAATGTGGGATGTTATGCCAATCTGGTGAGTCGTTTTCATTTTGTTATGGCTCAGGACAAGTGTTTATTATTCAAACTTCTGGTTTTGTATACAGTATGGGCCATGTCATGTCATAATCAATGTTGGCTTAATCACCAGTCAAGTTTTAGTGTTGTTGAAAGGTATCACTGGTGGCCATTAGCTAGCCTAGGTTGATTATTTTTAAGCAATACAGTAACAATGCCGTACTTCATTCAAGAAAAAATGATAATTCCAAATGAAATAATAAGTTTTGAGTTAATTGTGTTGATCATTGAATTAGTAGTGGTTATACCTAGCACTAACACTAGGTAATTGAGACATACCTAGTACAAAGCCAGTACGTAATAAATTTCTGACTGACGGTAATAGTTTCAACATTTCGTGCTGTAAGGATGAGTATTTATAATTACTTTAGTTTCATCCATATTTGAAACTAAAGTAATTGTAAATACTCATGTACCTAGCATTATTTTAGTTTCATCCATATTTGAGGAGCTCGTGGCTAAATAATAACAGCCGCACGGGTCGATCTTCAAGGTTAAGCAACTCTTGCCGAGGTCGGTCCGTGGATGGGTGACCATTTTCAACATACCGAGTTTCCTCGGAAAGCACGATAAGCCGTTGGTCCCGGCTGTCATTTGAAGATCTTTGACAGTCGTTACGAGTAGTCAGAGCCTTGAGATCTGACACCAGTCTTGCCAAGGGGTACAGGGTTACCCAGTTACTGGGTTGTGGAGGTCAGATAGGCAGTCGCTCCGTGTAAAACACTGGTACTCAGCTGATTCCGGTAAGACTGGAAGCCGACCCCAACAAAAATTGGGAAAAGGCTAGGCAGATGATGATGAGTTTCATCCATATTTATCGTAAGACTCGTGCGAAAGCCCAACTGCACTGTCTTCTTCATAGTATTAGATGGTGAGTGGTGTGGATGGATCTTATTGTAAAGCCTCATGACTGAGGTTTTGATCGAATGACCGGTGTGACTTTTGTTTACCCACGAGCCCTTTATTTAGCTAAAACCTATAAATAGCTTAGTTTCAGTCGCCTTCACTAACTGCACATAATAAAGTCATCTGTACTTAGTTGAATAAAATACGAAATCATGCGAGCGAAGTTGCGGGCGTAGTGCTAGTGAAGTATAAAAGATAACTGTATTTATTAAACATTTAATTTTCTATTGTTTTGACACTTTCATAAACATTCCTACACATACTTGAACTTGTAGAAATAAAGTTGAATTATGATACTTTATGTTTATTTCTAACAGTTTTTGTTGATTTCTTCTCCCGTCCGACTCTTGTGCCCCTTCCAGAAAAAAATCCTGGGTCCGCCCTTGCTCACGTCCCTCCTCCTACCAAACGATACTATAGATTTTACAACTTTTTTTTATTACTTACTTTTGGCAGGCCTCCGTCACTCCATGTACTTGCGCGCTATAATTACCTACCGCCCGACCTAGCGGTCTCGGGCCTCTAGCGGACCAAATTCAGTGCGGTTTTCGCAAGCGGAGCGCACGCACTCAGTTCAATTTTAATAGTTCCATTCGTTCGTACGCTTACCTACGATGCCGATGATTATGTGCTGTAGATGGGTGCAAATCAAGTAAAAGAAGGGATAAACCCTTAACATTTTTTACATTTATCTGTCAATGACGAAAGTATTACTATTTTTTGTCGTTTAAAAAATATTTTTAATAGGTAGGTATTAAGCATTAGCTTGCCTTTCAGACACAGATTTACATATTTTTGTTACATAGAAACGTTATACTTATCATAAACACTATTTTAACAACGTTTAAAAAGCTATTTTTATTAGAATAAAATTGTGATAATATTTGACGGACAGTCGCGCAAATACCTACCTACCAAACTTCCAACACAAGTTGCGCGGCGCGGTGACCTGTCTAAACAAAACGATGGATGTTTGAGACCACAGAGACATGCAGATAGCTCGCGCCGCAGTATACCTTCGCTTTTGAATTTAAGTGGTGAAACTGATTACCGCTTCGACTTGCCAACTGATAACGCCTTAACATATATATCGGGTTATTTACTTTTTAAATGTAGCAAGAAGCATACCTGTCCTGACTTTGTTGCTGAATTACAGAACATTCCCGATTTAAATGAATCTACGAATAGATTGTTTATCCATTTTAAAGCATTCAACAAAACATCGTCTTTTTACGGAAATTTAAAAGTGCCAACAGATGCGTTTCATAATTATGTAAGAGAACTTGAGACTATTTTTATTCATAATTTTGAAAAAAATATGAAACAAAGGCCGGGTAGTACTCATTATGAAATTTTAAATGACATACATTTTGATTCTCCCTGCCCTTGTTTTCCAAAACAATATCTCATAAAACTTTTTATTAGATTCAGGATTTTTTCTACACTAAAATTTAACAACCGAGAATTTAGAAAGGGTAACAAATTTATAAAAAAATATATAAAAATAAAACACATGTAACTTTTAAAGATTTTACCTACACATTGACGTCTATAATTATGTTTTATCTAGATGTATTGCACAATCAGCACCAATTTATAAAAAATATATTTTATAAACGATACAATTTTAAACTGCCACATAAAAGTCGGAACATATTCACAGTTCTCAATAACATAGACACAAAAAGTTGTTTTTTTTTTATAATCAGTAGGCTCGCGTTTGACCACTATCTCACCTGATGGTAAGTGATGATGTGGTCGACGGTGGAGCACGCTTGCCTAGAAATAACCTATTCACTCTTGACATAAAGACCCCTAGAATTTTATCGAAGAGGCAGCCCTGCGATTGCTGTGGGATCGCGCGGTGCGAAGCAATCACAACTGTACGCTTGAGCATTTAGGCACATTTTAGCATGCAGTGTTTTCTGACGCAACGGAGTAGGCTATTATAGCAATAGGTATTGGACATTTTCTACTGAGCGAAGGATCTGTTACGTAGTAACTATTAAGTAATCTGTGCTTTTGGCAATTTCTTTTTTAATCCTATGATTATGCGCATTCTGGTGTTTTTTTGAACAATGGCAGGTGCCCATACCTACATTGTTTTAGCTGATATTAAATTCCTACGTCATTGAATGAAAAATATCTAGTTTAACCAGGCCTCCGTCACTCCATGTACTTGCGAACTATAATTACCTACCGCTTGGCCTAGCGGTCTCGGGCCGTTTGCGGACCAAATTCAATGCGGTTTTCGAAAGCGAAGCGCACGCAAGTTGTTAAATTTTTACCCGACTGCCGAAGGAGGGTAATGTAGTTATAGTCTATGTATAAATGTATATACTTATATGTTTAAATGTATCTAATTCGAAAAAAAACTAACTAAAAAGTTATAAATAAAAAACTTAATTCAAAAAATCAAAAAACCCGACTGCTTCAAAAGCGAACTAAAAAGTCGTAAACAAGGAAAAAATCATGCTGTGCAGGGGGAGGATACACCAGATTTTGGTCAGCTAGCCCGCGAATATATCCTCTGACTGCACAGCATGATTTTTACCTTGTTTACGTCTTTTTAGTTCGCTTTTGAAGCAGTCGGGTTTTTTGATTTTTAGGGTTCCGTACCCAAAGGGTAAAAACGGGACCCTATTACTAAGACTCCGCGGTCCGTCTGTCTGTCACCAGGCTGTATCTCATGAACCGTGATAGCTAGACAGCTGAAATTTTCACAGATGATGTATTTCTGTTGCCGCTATAACAACAAATACTAAAAACAGAATAAAATAAATATTTAAGTGGGGCTACCATACAACAAACGTGATTTTTTTTGCCGTTTTTTGCGATAATGGTACGGAACCCTTCGTGCGCGAGTCTGACTCGCACTTGGCCGGTTTTTGAATTAAGTTTGAATAGTTCCATTCGTTCGTACGCGTACCTACGATGTCGTCTGGTGCCTTATGTGCTGTAGATGGGTGCTAATCAAGTAAAAGAAGGGATAAACCCTTAACATTTTTTACATTTATCTGTCAATGACGAAAGTATTACTATTTTTTGTCGTTTAAAAAATATTTTTAATAGGTAGGTATTAAGCATTAGCTTGCCTTTCAGACACAGATTTACATATTTTTGTTACATAGAAACGTTATACTTATCTTAAACACTATTTTAACAACGTTTAAAAAGCTATTTTTTCCTATAGCTATTTTTTCCTCCTGTGGCAACACTACAGCTAACAGCTGATTTGAGACTTTTTGGCGGGAAGTCAAACTAAGCGGGAGCTTAAAATTTTCTCTCCAATAATTTTCATTTTATTTTCGTTTTAAAGTAAGGAAAACAGTTTCATTTAATATATTTTGACACGTTTTCGCCCCAAAATGGGGTCGGACAGTGACGGGGATGATGATTCCTCGGAGCGCAAATCGTCAAAAAGAAAAATGTCCAAGATATCCAACCCAACAGATGAGGAAAGGTATAAAATGTATTTTAAAACTAATTATACACGACTATTCCTAGAAAATACCTCCAATGTTGACTATACAGTCTATGTGGAATCTAAAGAAAAGGAAAAACTGGGTAACAAAAACCCTATAAAACTTACCAAATTATTTACTGATAATGTAAAAGGAATCTCAAGCGTATATCGCATAAATGCCTTTAAGGTAGGCATCATCTTCAAGAAAGCAGCTGCAGCTAACAGCTTTCTAAAGTATGACAACTTTTTAATTAAAAATAAACTTCGTGCCTTCATTCCCGCCCACTTGGTGGAGAAAGTGGGCATTATCAAATTCGTTCCCACTGACATTTCTAATGAAGAAATATACAGAAACATTACATCCGATGCAGACGTTATTTCAATAAAAAGGTTTATGAAGAGGGATGCTGACCGAAAATTAGTTCCCTTGACAACTGTGGCTATCACTTTTTCATCTACAACTTTACCGAAATTTGTTTTTATAAATTTATTCAGATATCAAGTAAATACTTACATTCCACCTCTTGTACAATGTTACAAATGCTTCAAATTCAACCATTCAGCAAAAATATGTAGAAGCGAACAAATGTGTTCATCATGTTCTGGAAATCACTTATATAAGGAGTGCTTGGTAGATACCTTATCATGCATTAACTGCGGTGGGGCCCACCTTGCCATATCTCGGGATTGTCCCATTAAAAAGAAGAAATTAGAAGAAAAACGTAATTTAATATTAAACCAACACAGAACATTTGCCTCTATAGTTAAAGACGATAATAATTTCCCTATTTTAAAATCTAAGCCTGCACATAAAACTGTAAATACAAGTGTAAATAATTCTGATAATGTTGTAAATGACTCTACTTTTGTAAATAAAAAAAACAATATAGTAGTAGAAAAAAAGAATGAAATTGAACAAATTGCTAACAACGAAATTATCTTAAATGCCATAGTTAAGTCCTTAGTAGCATTAGCAAATTCATCTGGAACAGAGCCAATGACTTTAAATAAAATAAAAGATGTTTTTCTATCTAATTTACTTTAATGGATAATATTAGATCTTTTAACAAAACTTACAATAAGACATATATAACAATAGCTCATTTTAATATCCAGAGTGTTAATAATAAAAAACCATTATTAATTAACTTTCTTTCTGATAATGATATAGATATTTGCTCTTTGAATGAAACATGGTTCAAGGAAGGTAGCACTTTCAGTGTTTCAGGCTATGATATTATAAAACAGAATGGTCCTAATGGTTATGGCGGGGTTGCTATTTTAATCAAAAATACTTGTAAATACAAGGTGGTTCATACTCCTTACTATGATAATCTTCAAACTGTTGCTATTATTATAAAGACCAGTGTAGGAGATTTGTCTATACTTAGTGCATATAGTCCTCCAAGAGGTCGATTTAAATGTAGAAAATTAAAAAAGATTATTGATGATTTGGCCAAGCCCAACATTTTATTAAGTGACTTGAATGCACATCATGTTGCATTTGGTTGTTTGTCATCGAATTCGAGAGGCAATGATGTCTATAATCTATTAGATGAGTGTGATCTTTGCATTTTAAATACAGGAGTTCCAACCACTGTGGGTACTATTCATCATAATCCATCTGCTATAGACATATCATGTGTAAGTCCTGTTCTAGCTCCTTTATGTGACTGGAAAGTTCATGACGATCCAATGGGTAGTTATCACCTTCCAACAATTATAAATATTCAGACTTCTGTAGAAAAATATGAGATAGGTTATCCATCGGAACGCTTCATATATAGCCGGGCTGACTGGTCCGGGTATAACTCTGAAAGTGAAAAAGCATTTGATCATTTAAACTTTACAACAGCTAGCTCAATTGATTTATATAACAGTTTTTGTGATATACTGAACAATATAAAACTGAATCATATTCCGAAAATTGTGAATAAATCATCATATAAAATTAAAAAACCAGTTCCCTGGTGGGACAATGAATGTTCCACCGCTGTCAATACTAGTAAATTAGCATGGATAAACTACAAATCCTATCCTACAATAGATAATTATATACAATATAAGAAGGTTGATGCGAAAAAAAAGAAATTACTTGGTGAAAAAAAGAAACTTGGTTGGAGATTGTTATGTGAAGCATTCAATAGATATACACCTGTTAGCATGATTTGGAACTACATCCGTAGATTTAAACGCGTGGCATTTAGAAAACCTCCGAAAAACGATGAATGGATTCCCTCTTTCCTTGACAAATATGCTCCTATGTCTCCACCTGAAAAAGATATTGACACAACAAGGTTAAAACACATTTTTGAATTAGCTGGAAACACTGAAAGTCACTTTTTATCTGAGCCTTTTACATTAAGTGAATTCAAAATTGCCCTTAAATCTAGAAAGGATACTACTCCTGGTCTTGATGACATATCCTATAAATTAATTCGTAACCTCAGTACTGAAGCAAAACAAATATTACTTAAAATTTACAACTTGTTATGGTTTTCGGAATCTGTCCCAGACTCTTGGAAAACTCAGTGTGTGATTCCAATTTTAAAGCCTGAAAAACCTAAAAATGATTGTAATTCATATAGACCAATATCTCTGTCATCCTGTTTAGGTAAACTATTTGAATGTATGCTAAAATTTAGATTAGAGTACTATAGTGAAAAACATGGCATCTTACCTGAACAACAGTTTGGTTTCCGTAGAGGTAAATCTGCAGCAGAAAATTTTATGTCTCTTATATCAGATATCAAAAATTCCTTTCATAGCCACACTTATACAGCCTGTAGTTTTCTTGATGTTAGTGGTGCCTTTGATAATGTTAATCCTTCTGTACTTATTCAGATCTTAAGTGATATTGGTGTGCCAGGTAAAGTCTGTAAATGGATATTCACATTTCTGTATGATAGGGTAATGTATGTTAAATATAATAATATTTTAAATGGACCCAGACATGTGTATAAAGGAACAATGCAGGGTTCTACTATTTCTCCATTGTTATATAATTTATATACTTCGCAAATTAATAAATATTTAACAGAATCCTCTGTTAAGTGTTTATTGTTTGCTGATGATATTGTTGTTTATAGTGTAAATAAAGATATAAATAAGGCCATAGGTAACTTGAACAAGGGTTTACAACAGGTTCATAGATTTTACAACAGTCTAAAACTAGATATTAATGTTAGCAAAAGTGGTGCTATGTTATTTAGCAAAAAATTCATTGAACTTGATGAAATTCCTTCAATTTATTTTAATAATAACTTGTTGAATTGGTTTCATGAAAAGAAATTTCTTGGTGTATGTCTAGATACTAAATTAACTTTTGAAAGCCATATTGACAACATTTTAAGGAATGCCAGCAAAGGACTTAATATTTTACGTTCTTTAGCAGGTATTCATTGGGGTTCCGATCCAAAAATTCTGGCTATGCTATATAAGAGTATTGTTAGGAGTCATTTTGATTATAGTTCTATAGCTTATATGAATGCAAATATTAGTCATCTCAGAAAATTGGACATTTTACAAAATAAAGCACTTAGAATTATCACTGGTGCTATGTGTTCAACACCAATAAATGCAATGGAGTCTGAATCAGGTATAATACCTCTAAAATTCAGACGTTTACAGATAGCAGAAAAATTTAGTCTTAAATTACTGGCTACTAAAAATTCATTTGTTTTAAACAGGATTTTACCAAAACAGACTCTTCCAAACACCTTAACTAATAATATCAGTATAAATTCTCAACAGCTTGTGTCTGGACATTTACCAGAAATTTTATGTATAACATTAAATATCAAAACTTTAACCACTAATGTATACTCCTCAAATTTATTACCACTATATACAATTGATTACAAATGTATAAATAGTGATTTTATTATTATTGATTTTGAAAAGGTTTCTGGCCAGTCTGAATTTTTAGAGTACCTACACAGTCAACCAAATATTTATAAATTGTATACAGATGGATCAAAAGTTTTGAATAGAGTTACTGCAGCCTATTATGATCCACAAGTAAAACAAACCAAATGCTTTGAATTAGATCCTCATTGTAGTATTTTTACAGCTGAATGTTATGCAATGTATAAAGCATTATTGTATGTAAATTCTGTAAATAGTTCAAAATTTTTAATTGTATCTGATAGTAAAAGTGCTTTGTTAGCTTTAGAAAATAATTCCTTTAGATATAATTTGAATTTTATTTTGTTTAACATTAGGCAAACTTTATTAGAGTTGAGACAAAGAGGCAAATGTATTAAATTTAAATGGGTACCTTCTCACTGTGGTATCTCTGGCAACGAAGTGGTGGACATGGCAACCCGTGGAGTTTGTGATGAGGATCACTCTGCTTTGCTTCAAGTTCCTTTTACAGACTATCATGAAAAGTTATCTGGGAACCTAAAAATATTGTGGCATGAATATTGGAAAATTATAAGCCAAGAAAAAGGCAAGTGGTACACAAAAATTCAGGAGGTCCCGCCGCTAAGACCTTGGTATCATAAAAACAAAGACGCTGATAGCCGAAATTTCATAACTACAATAAATCGATTAAGATTTGGCCACTGTAAAACTCCAGCTCATCTAGCAAGACTGAAAATTATACCTGAACCTGAAGGGAAGTGTGATTGTTGTGTCAACGACGTCGCAAACCTTGATCATCTAATAATGAAGTGTCAAAAATTTAACTTTGAACGTTTGGTCTTAGTGTCAGAGTTACAAAGTGTATGCGTATATTATAATGTACTCTGTGGTGTATGCGATAAGGAAGTGCCGAACGATTTACAAACCATTTTATCAGAATCTTTGTATTTTAAACCTTTGTATAAATTCATTGTTAATACTGTAGGTAAATTGTAATACGGATTTGTTTAAAATAGTTAAGTTAGGCTTTAAGGACTTGTATCCATGGCCGTTAAATAAATTGAAAAAAAAACAGCTGATTTGAATTTGTCCTAACAATTTTAATTTTAAATATTAATTTTCCTTTATAATAAGGCCTATTTCCAATCTATTAACTAGTTTAATACGTAATTAAGTGTATTGTGTAAAATTTTGGGCACCAAGTGCAAAATAAGTGTAAAAATTTTCATTGTGTTTCGTTGACAGTTACCGGCTCAAGCGATTAGTGAATGTTGTATTTTTTCGTCGCGGTATCAGGTACAATACTATATATTTTACTTGATATTGAATTGCTTACGTTCTAATATTTTGCCTAAGATTCATTGGATCACTTTTATTACGGTTACAAGTTGATGTCGGTGACCTATAAAACGTAAACATAACCTTAATTAGTTTGGTGACAGAACTTCTTTCTTTACTATCTAAATTTCATTTTCCGTTCAACTAATCATCTGTTACTCAATCAACTACTCTTTTCCAACCTCTTTTCTCTTCTCTTTAATCATGATTATAACTCGCAGCGCGCGGGCTCGCCTAGAAGAGTCCAAACTCAGTCAGGCTTTGAGCGAATTAAAAGCGTCTAAGGAGCTCTGTGACCAACTGATTAGGGAAAAGGATGAGAACGAAATAGAGTTCCTTAGTGTCCTTGACAGGAATAGCAAACTGAAAACAGAAATGGCTCAGTTATATACTCAACACACTGATGCCATAGCAGCCCGGGACAGGCTCCAAGTTGTTGTGGACGGGTTCAGCCAGTGTAGCAATGAGTATGAACAAGCTCTTAGTCAAATTTTTTTATTACAACAGCAGCTACATGAGGCTCAAAGTCAGATTGAACAACTAGAAACTACAAATTTAAACATCACTGCCTCGTTGAATCAAAGTCTATTCAATGAATTGGTGCCTGTTGCCCCATCAATGGTTACTGCAATAAACCCCTCTTACACAATAGATTTAACAGGTCATGATGATTCAAAATCAATTAAATCATTGAGGGTAGTTACTAGTAAAAATAAAATAAAAAAGTACATTAAAATTAACAAATACATAGTTAAAACCAAGAAAATGGTCAAAAAACAAAGGTTCTTCATCAAAAATGTAAAACTTAATAGAGAAAGATTGCATCTACTTAAACAATTAGATATGTATTCATATAACTTAGAAAAAAGTAATAGGAAACACCAAACTGACACAGAAGACTTGCAGTATGAACTTGACCTACTACAGGAGAAACTTAGTTCTATGACCATCAAGTATACAGCCTCTGAAAACCAAATGAGGGAATATGTATTGGCAATGAATGAGCTGGTGAGCTCACAATCCAACAAATGTGATCAGTGTCAACCACCATCTGTTGAACCCACGCCGGACCATTTGTTGACAATATGTGATGCCACCATACCGCAGTCTAGTGCCAGTTTGCCATTAGAAATTACTAACTGTTTGCCTAAAACTAATGTAAATACAGAAATAGTATTATTTTGTGATGAAATTGGAAAGGATCTAGGCCATTTGTTGACAAATAAATATCCAGGACACTCAATTATGAACTACTGTATGCCTGGTTGTTCTTTATTTGACATAATGAAAAAAGTTATTAAATGTAATTTTAACCAGGATACTACATTATTAATATTTATTGGTAATAGGGGTAATGTGAACAAAGGAGAATTACTCCAACATTATAGATCTTTATGCGACCTTAGTTTAAAACAAATTGTGATGTTCACTTTCCCATACAGCCAAAGTTTGCCACAGGAAGAAAACAATCTTAGATTTGAATTGAATAGGACATTACATAATTTAACATATAGTAGTAATTTATTCCATTTAATTGACACTAACAATTATGTTGGTAATAACTTTTATTTAACAAGAGATAGATTTTTCATGGATAGGTACTTTCTTTCAAAGTATTGTAAACGACAGATAGCTGTGTCGCTATCATATTATTTTTCTATTACAGCCAAGAATTTGGCTAAACAACTTGCTTCTATTGAGCAATGCCAAGAAGTGTTTTATAATTCAGCCAATAATTTGGTATCAGAAATTGATATTGATAGTAATTTAAATTACAAATTAGGACAATAGGGACAACCTCTTGCAAAACTGTACATAACGAAAATTGCAAAAAAGAATCAAATAAAAGTTTAAAATCAGTAAATAGTATTAACCTGGTGCATCAAAATATTCAAGGATTTTTGAACAAAGATTTAGAAGTAGATTTATTTATGAATTTTAATAGCATTGATATTCTTTGTATAACAGAACATTGGCTTAAAAGCCACCAGTTTTTGTTCAATTTTAATAATCACCAGGTTGGTAGTTCATTTAGCAGAGTTAATGCTATACATGGTGGCTCTTTGATTTTAGTAAGTAACCAGCTTAAATTTAAGGACCGTAAGGATATTGTGAGCCTATCTGTTGAGCGGACAGTTGAAATAGCTTGTATAGAATTGGAGCAGTTTATTGTATTAAGTGTATACAGACCCCCTTCAGGATTGTATGACTGCTTTGAAAAGGTAATGGATGAAGTGTTACACAAGATTTGTAACTCAAATAAATCCATAATCACTTGTGGTGATTTTAATGTTAATTTATTAGAAAACTCAGGTTCTTGTAGTAAAATAATAAGTCTGTTTCAGTCCTACAATCTTGTAAACCTATTTTTTGGAGCCCACAAGAATAACCCCTACTAGTGCCACATGCTTAGATAATATTTATACTAATGTTATACCTGTCCACAAAGAAATTATAAATTTACTAGATTCTGATCATTGTGGGCAGAGGATTACTATACAAAACCTAAACAACAAAGTGGCTAAAAAGGATATCACTGTTAACCCCAAAACTGTAAGTCGTTTGGCAGCTTTTAAGGCTAAACTTATTAATAAATTACCAATTTTGTCAATTCATGCTGATCCTAATCACCTATATGATGATTTTTTTAGTATATACTGCAAACAATTTAATTCGACCTTTATTCCCAAGAATATCTCCGTTAATAGTAACGCATCATTCGGTGATTGGGCGACCATTGGTATTCATAAAAGTAGAACAAGGCTTTATGAGCTGTACAGTGAAAGGCCTTATGTAAACACTGCTGAATTTAATTTATATGTTAGAAATTATTCAAAATTATTTAAAAAAGTTTGTAGTTTGGCCAAGTCGCATTATTTGAGTTCGAAGATTAAAAACAGTAGTAATGTTATTAAAACGACTTGGAATATTATTAATAGTGAAACGGGAAGATCTGGTAACCGAAATACTGACTACAGCCTGTCTATTAATGACAACATCATAAAATCAGACTCACAAGTCGCAGTGGCCTTTGAAAATTTATTTTCGGATATTCCCATTTCAACTACTAAATCCCTAAACTCATCACCTTCTGTTGCTGAGTCTTTGCTAAAAGAAAATGTTAATGTCTGCGATACGGAATTTCTTTTTGAACATATTACTTGTAGAGACATAATTAAAACCTTTCACACTTTAAATGTTAAAAAGACTGCAGATCTGTGGGGTCATTCTGTAGAAGTTGCTAAGTCTATTATTGATGTTGTCGCACCTAGTTTAGCTATTATCTTTAATAATTGTATCGACTGTGGGGAGTTTCCTGACCTAATGAAGAATAGTAAAATAAAACCTTTGTTTAAATCAGGTAGTACATCAGACCCAACAAATTATAGACCTATTTCAGTACTACCTACTTTTAGTAAGATATTTGAGAAATTAATTTTAGAGCAGTTGCAAAGATTTTTTAATAAGCATAAATTATTACATAGCAAACAGTTCGGTTTTACAAGGGGTCGTTCAACTACTGATGCCGGTGTTGAGCTTTTAGGACATATTTATAATGCATGGGAAGATAAGTGCGATGCCCTGGGAATCTTTTGTGATTTGTCTAAGGCATTTGATTGTGTTCTTCATGAAACGCTAATCAGGAAACTCCGCCACTACGGGATCCGGAACAGCGCTCTGGATCTTCTTACTTCTTACTTGAGTAATAGGATTCAGACTGTTGACGTTAATGGAAAAAGATCACCCGGATCTATAGTTAAAATGGGAGTCCCGCAGGGCTCGATTCTTGGTCCTTTCTTGTTTCTTATTTATATTAATGACTTGCCTTACCTCATAAAGGATAACCATGACATAGTGTTGTTTGCAGATGATACTTCACTTTTGTTTAAACTTAAACGGCAGCAGCTGGTTACTGACGAAGTAAATAGCGCGATCTCAAAAGTAGTTCACTGGTTCAATGTTAACAATTTACTCCTTAATGAAAAAAAAACCAAATGCATTAAGTTTACCCTACCTCACGTTAGGCAGGTGAAAACTGATGTGTTGATAAAGGGCGAAGAATTGAATCCTGAGAATAGCACAGTATTTTTAGGCTTAACTTTGGATGCTAAGCTTCAGTGGGGCCCACATATAGATAAATTGTCAAAGAAGCTAAGCTCCGCAGCATATGCTGTTAGAAAAATTCGTAATTTAACTGACATAGAGACAGCCCGTTTAGTATACTTTAGCTATTTTCATAGTGTAATGTCGTACGGTATTCTGTTGTGGGGAAATGCCGCCGACATCCAGAATATCTTTGTTTTGCAGAAAAGAGCTGTTCGATCAATATATAAATTAAGCCCGAGGCACTCTCTCAGAGAGAAATTTAAGGAGATTAATGTAATGACTGTGCCCTCTCAGTATATTTATGAAAATCTTTTATATGCTCATAAAAATATAAAATTGTTTAAAAAATACAGTGATATCCATAACATAAATACTAGGAACAAACACAAATTTGTAGTACCTACAACAAGGCTCAAGAAGATAGGTGGCTCGTTTAGATGTCAATGTGTACGCTTTTATAATAAGCTTCCAAGCCACGTACAAGATCTAAGTCTTAATAAATTCAAATCATTCATTAAACGTAAGTTGTGTCAGAAAGCGTTTTATACTATTAAAGATTACGTTGAGGACAAAAAGGCTTGGGATTGAGCTGCTCCAATTAATTTTGATTTTTTTATATTTTGCACCGTGAATTTTGTTTTTAATTTTGATATTTTTTTTTGTTTTCTTGCAATGACAAGAATATTTACTTTTTAAAGTATTATATTTTTTATTTTTTTATTATTGTGAATGTGAAGACTATGTGGATTTTTGTTTTTTATTATAACTTAGTTAGTTTTTACTCATGGTCTGGCAGTTTGAGTAGTTTATGCGGCCTACCCGAATGTCCTTTCTTTGGTATTGTTCGTCGAATCGTTGAGCTCCGTAAATTCTGAGTTGAGCTGCTCGGTTATTGACAAATGCGTGCACTGACTGGACAGGTCCACTCAATCTGGCTGGTTCTTTCCTCAAAAGACCATTTCAGACATATGTCTACATGGTCTTCACATGATATAACCAAGTTTTTGTCAAGACTTTAAAAGAGACTGTGACCTCTGAGTTTGTTTCGGCCTTTCTTCTCAGAGTAGTCAGATAGGAAACGCCGACCTCATCTAGTTTTAAAAAATATGATCGACATGTAAAAGTGTTTGTACAAACCAACTTACAGAAATAAAATCATTTATCATTTATTTTTATTAGAATAAAATTGTGATAATATTTGACGGACAGTCGCGCAAATACAACAAATACAAACTTCCAAAACAAGTCGCGCGGCACGGCTACCTGTCTCAACTTGTCGTGCTGTTAGCGTAAAGAAACAAACACGGGTGAAATGCTTGCCTAGAAATAACCTATTCACTCTTGACTTAAAGACCCCTATAATTTTATCGAAGAGGCAGCCCTGCAATTGCTGTGGGATCGCGCAGTGCGAAGCAATCACAACTGTACGCTTGAGCATTTAGGCACATTTTAGCATGCAGTGTTTGCTGACGCGACGGAGTAGGCTTTTATAGCAGTAGGAATTGGAAATTTTCTACTGAGTGAAGTATCTGTTACGTAGTAACTATTAAGTAATCTGTGGTTTAACTCAGGATGATGTTCTGAATTAGTTTGTGCAAGAATTTCACGTTAAAGCCGCTTATTTAAACTAAGCGGCTTTAACGTGTATCAAAAGGTCATCGTCAACAACCAAGCTATATTTTTTTGACTTGGGTACTAGTCTTTTTGCCACTTATTAATTGAAAGTAATATTAATAAGTGTAAAGTAATATTATTAGTAATATTAATAAGCAAGGAAAATTTACACTTAGACATAAACTGTACTGTTAACTCATGTATTGCGATAAATACAATAATGATATTATTACTTAATATAGTTACTATTTTGTCACTTAAGACGGAACCACACTTACGTAGCGTGGCGTGTCGTGGCGCCATCTGACGCAGTTGATTGGCTACAAAACTCGTCGTGTTATGAAGTAGGCTGAAACAGAGTCGTGTGATTGGTGGATACCGCGCCACGCCACGCCACGACACGTAAGTGTGGTTCCGTCTTTAGCAGATAAAATATATAATGGCAACACTAAGCTAAATAAATTAACTAAAAAGTCAACTAACTTTTTATTTATTATGTTTTTTTTATTCGTTTTGAACTAGCCCGATTTATACTCTAAAAAACGTAGACAATTAATAGAATGTCTTTCGTTTATAACTCACTTTCAGACGCTCAAAGGAGATGTTCCAGAAATGTATGGAGCCTGGGCCAGCTCTATGTACACTTTATGTGAAAATTGCTGTATATTATAGTAACTGTTTTTTATTGTTAATTTTCTTTAATTTCACTTCGTTTCAATGTAAACTCATATTAACTTTGTTAAGTAGAGCAACACAATTTACAATTAAACATGGCGGGTCAAATCAGCAGTAGGCGAAAAATGTCATTTTGACAATGACAGTATGCGCAGAATGTCATTTTGACAATGACATTTGTTTGACGTGTCATCGGAATATCTGCGTCAATAAAAACAACACTATTTCAATTGCAGTCATCCAATTGCATTCAGAAGCAATCAATTAATGTCGGTAGTAGTAAAACAATCCCTAAAAACTCCGAAACACAATAAAAAATATTTTGACAGTCAAAAGTGGCAACATACACGTATGGGATAAGTTAAAAGGAACAGACTGTACATGTCATTCTCTCAACAGTTATAGCAGAGAGCCAATTCAAAGTCAAAGCAAAGAACAATGAGGTAGAATAACTATGGAGACGGCCTATTCTACTATATGAAGAATAGTTATACAAATATCTATCATATCGACACACACATGTCAAAAAGCGTTTTGTCTCTTTTTAACTAACCAAGAGCTGCATATGAAAAGAGACATCTAAATGTTTGTCAAGGACTAAATTTGGCAACACTTTTGTGTGACGTCAACATCATGCCTATCCGTGACCGGTCGCCATTTTATGCGCCAAAAGTACTCTTTGTTTTTGTGGTAGTTGTGCTGTCAAAAAGTTGCTTGTTCAGAATATTTTTGTTGTTTTACAAGGAAATACGTCTAGAAACTAGTTATTTTGGTGTTCTGAGTGTGGACATTAATAGGAAAATCATGCCCTCGTATTGTTTAAAACAGTCTGGTATGAGAAAAAACAAAAATCAGCCTAAATTGACTCTGCACAGGTTAGTAATTAGTTTTCACTAATCCGGTCGAATTTTGTGTTAAATATTGTTACAAGATGGTATTTTTGAATATTATTCGAACCTGTGTCATGTTTGTATGGCATAAAACGTTATTATTTTCTATATTTCTTTGCATTGTTTACATACAATAATTATTGACAAGTAAGGTTAGTGATGATCGATGTTCGCATACGATAAGTATCGATAAAATTTATAGTATGTAAAGTACATTGCAATGATATTTTAATCCACAGATTTCCTGGAAACGAAATTTTAAAGAAGAAATGGATAGAAGCTATTGGTTTTGAAAATACAAACCCTAGACATAAAATGTGGCATATCTGCTCCATGCAGTTTGAGGAATCTTGTTTTAACAGAACCCTCGATGTGATAAGGTTACCTGATGGCGTAGTGCCCACATCGACTTTACTGGTATGTTTTTAAACAAAAGTTGCAAAATACAGTAATTTCAACACATCTTGTTACATACTTTTTTATTGACAGTATTTCTTTAAATGAATTAAATATGTAAATAAGTAATAGAATTATGCGACTTTCTTTTTCAGCCTAGGCAAATATGTTCCTCACAACAACCTACTTATATATATATGTTTATCTCACAAAGAAATGGGCTTTACTAAATCAAAAAGTGAGAACTTTAAATGAAAAGGTGATGTGATGGAAAGATTTCTAATATTATTCAAGAACTTAAGAAACTTAAATATATCAATAATGAAGGAAGTTTAATTCTAAATAAAAATTTAAGAATATGCAGAAGGATTTTGTAAAAAGCAAATTGCCAAATCTAAAGGACTACTTTAGAAAAACGTATTCTGAAGAATTAAGAAAATTTGCCCTTACGCTTCAATTTGTTTTAGCCGAAAGCGTATGATTTTATAAGTAATACCGACAACACTTGTTTGAAACACTCTCACTTTGAGCATAAGGTACCAACATGTTAATGCTGAACCTGGCTTTATAGAAATAAATAAAATAGTGAATTTCAATAAGTTAATTTTGTTCAAAAATGAATAAATGTCTTTTTTACATAAAATATTGTTATTATTTTACATAAATTAAGTTGTTCGAAAAGTAGGAAGATATCAAAATATTATTATTTATTTACTATAAGAAGATGCATTTACCCTGCAGTGGGACAGTTACAGGCTGGTATTATTTATTATTACTACTCCTTTGGCCTATGTCTAGTGGATTGGGACAGGCTGATTTGACTTGATATAAAACAAAATACATTTTAGTTTTTAATGGGTTAGGTATAGGGACGGCCAAAAATCGTGAATCTAACGAAACAGGGCAAAATTTGGGGCTTTTTCTAGCAGGTCAAAAGAAAAACATCTCCCACTATCCCCAAAAATCGCTATTTCGTTTGATCCACGATATATTTTTTGCCCACCATGTATATTACCAGTCATACAATACTCTATACTCTTAGCTACTTCGGTTTCTATGGGCCTGGTTTGTTCATATTATATTGTTATTACATTATTATATCGTAGAACAACAACGTAAACAATTTCATGAAGGTCGATATTTACATCGATATCAGCTGCGCATGTTTCTCGCAGTTACAACCCTACAAGGCAGCCATTTTATGCGCCAGATTTTTGTAGGTATGCACGCTAATTTCGTAGGTATGGCAAGTCCATAGGTTTCTAAGTCAGTGGCAAAGAAAGACTCAAAGAAGTCACTTCTTAAAACTGTCAAAGTCGTCAGGCGTCATGTCAAACACAACTGTCATGGCTGCCCTAAAAATAGGGTTATCTTATTAAAAAACTTTAAATTATCATTTTTGTTACTCCTGTACCCTTCTTCAAAATAATTTGTTAGTATTTTTATGCAATTCCTCTATTTTTTTCCTATTTATCTATGTACTGTACATAGTGATGGCCCAAAATCGAACATCTCCTTTAAGTCAGCTAAGATTTCGCCATTGTTCTTTACATTGACCTACTTGACTTAATGTCCCCTGGATGGACAAAGGGAGTCCACAGTAGTCCTCCATCGCGATCGGTCTTGAGCTTCACGCTTTACCTCGCTCCACGTCATGCCGATGCTCGTCGCTTCTGCCAACATGTTGCGACACCAGGTTTGATGGGGACGGCCATGCTTTCTTTTGCTTTGGGAATTTCAATCCAGCGCTTGCTTCAGTATATGATCAGAAATCAGAATCTCTTCACAGCGTGTGGCTAATCCAATTCCATTTGCGACGCACAGTGTTTTTATAGACCCAAAAAAAGTGACATCGGTTTTTTATTGGCTATTTTTACTTATTAGTGTATTACAAATGCACGAGTAGAACTCCCATGTGTCAATTTTGTGCCTTGATTTTTAAAAAAGTCGTAAAGTTTTCGTAACCTTGAAGCCCAAAAGACCAAATAAAAATCGAAATATCGTATTCGTATTGCTGAGATATGAGAAAATTATCCCGTATTTACATTATGTAATATAAAAAAATGTTTTACCGAAATCACTATTTATTTATTTTCTAGCTCGAAGTAGAACCTCTGTGTGGTACAATCGGTACAAATAGATTGCGTTTACTAAGGTTTATCACCCATATAAATATTACTTTCAGCTTGGGCCTTGATTTCGAGAAAATTATTTTTATGTACCGAGGTCAAAATTCCAAATTTAGGGGTGTCACAAAGGTCAATTATTATTGGCTTTATAAAATCAACTAAAATTAATTATAATTTAGTTTAAAGTATTTATGACTTATCGATCATAGTGCATGTTGCAGACATAGTCTATTGAATCGTAAATAATAACACCCATGATAACTCAGATAGGTTGAGTAGAAGGTAATCGCGGAGACTCCTGTGTATTTATTTGGTAAGTAGTAGACAGACTGTCGCAGAGAACGTCATCATAGGTACGGCTTCGGTAACATGTCTTCCACAAGCCTACAGCCTAGGTACATCAAAGTTGGTTCAATCCTACATCGCTGAAGCAACTTTTGTACGAGAGAAAATCAAAAGCCAAAATATTTTTATTTCAACTAATCCAAGTTGAAATAAAAATATTTTAAGTTTTTTTATTTTGACTCTTAAAATAATTGATTTTGATAAGAAAGCAAAATAGAAAAATCTAACTTAGCTATCTCTTTCGCACTTACCTAATTTCATGACACAATGACATGAGTGCGTAACAGGAAGTAATAAATTTCGCATGCATTCTTTCTTTATCTAGTTGAGATGGCACGCTTTGACTCTTATGGCTCAGGCATAAGGTATAATTTGCATCACCAGGTATAACCCGTCATCGAGGGTCAGCTGAAGGAGAAGAAGGGTCGCTGGAGGCTGATAATGCCTTCTTGGGTATTTCGGCTTGAGGCCGAACGGTGAATATGGTCCCCGGTAGCGGGGACGTGGTGTTATTTACGACCCCCTTGAGCCAGGCCATTGTGAAGTCGTCTTCGCACCATGCTTTGAGGACGCCTTCGGCGTAGTGGGCCCGACCTCTAAAGTGGATCGCGGTATTTTGGGTTGGAGTGGCTGGGTCAGGAACTGCCTTCAGCAGAGCCCGGCGCTGGTCCTCAATTTTTTGTCGGATCCCCTCCGCTTGCTCCTGCGTCATGTCCATGAAGGGCTCGGTCATGACGGCGACACACAGCTCGTTGTTCCTGAACGACGCGGCCGCTTCGGCGTAGCTCACCAGGGTTCCATCAACCATATGGGAGCAAGCGGGTTTGCTCTTCTTGCTTACCCCAGTTGGTGTGACGGAATCCTCGGGACGCGAACGCTTCTGCGCCGTAGCCAGTGGTTCAGAAGTTTAGGCCCTCTAGGTCTCGTGCTGCGTTTGCGCTTAGCGCCGGTGGTGTGTCAGCCGTAGCGGACACCGCCTTAGGGAGCGTCTTTTTGTTGGAAACTGTTTGCCAATTATTGGCTTTAGATGTTCCTTCCAAAGGGCCTCCGGCCAGCTTCGTCAGGTCCCTCTCGGAGACCGCAGCCGCTAACGCAACCCGTGTTTTGGGCGCATCTACGTTTGCAGTGCTCTTCGAGTCGCCGCCGCGCCGCGCGCCGTGAGAAAGAACTGCCTTTGGCTTTTCGGCCAGGGTAGTGTTAGGAGGCGCATCCATGGACGCAGCCGAGTGTTTGTGTGTGTTGGGTGCATCTGAGGACGCAGCCTTAGGCAGTTTTTTTTTTTTTCAAAATCAATCATTTTTATTTCACATAGGCCTACATGGGCACTTATAAAACGTCGACAAAATGCGCATGGTTCGGGTTGGTCGATTCCTATGGAGAAGAACCGGCAAGAAACTCCATGGTAACTCTTTTAAAAAAAAAAATGGTTTTACAATATTTCCATGTTACAGCAGTACTTAGATGGGGTGACAACGCAGGCCCGACAATAAGTCGTAAGAAACTAAAACAAAAAATGATTATATAATAAATAAACAAAAGATTTAAAAAGTACTTAAAACGAGATAAAATGTTAACGAGATAAGTTGTTGCTTATGCGCATCCTGAGACGCAACCCTTGGGTTAGTCGTAAAAGGCGTATCTGAAGACGCGGCGCAGCTCTTGGTGTGTTATAAGTAAGCGCATCCAACGAGCGGGACGCAGCTTTTGTTTTTAACCGACTTACCAAAAAGGAGGAGGTTCTATGTTCGACTTCTTGTATGTTTTTTTATGTATTTTCACCGATTGCTCCGCCAATTTTTATTTTTGTTTTAGTCTCTTTATCCATGAGTTCGGATTGGAATTTTTCGGACTGTCCGTTATGCCTATTGTGTGGAAGTATTTGTTAAGTAGTGTCCTGTAATGGTCCCCGTAATCAGGCGCAGGTCATTCCTGTCCAGGCATAATAAATCCATTCTTGGATAGTAGGCTAACCATGCGGTTAGCCTACTATCCAAGAATGGCAAAGCTTGTTTGGACTGCCTGCAGCCCGTTATCGAGGTCCACTCCGAGGGTGAATTCCTGTAGCCACCTGCATATTTGATTGAAGGGGATGGGTACGACAGGTTCGGGTCCATAGCCCGCCGTGCTGGTTCGTCATCTCGCAAGCTCGTCAGCCCCGTCGTTACCTAGCGATCTGCTGCGTCCCTTTATCCATTGCAGTGTCACCGTGTTACGACTAGATACAGTATTTGTTCTAGTGCGTTGTGACATTTTAGTATTAGCTTCGAGGTAATATATTTTTTTCCGTAAGGATTGGAGGACTGAGGTGCTGTCTGAGAATATAGGTCGTGTGAGAAGACTCCGACTCCGGAACCGGAGTCAGTCTTCGATCCGTCGGTGTATACTCTCATCTATTTCGGGCCTGAGTAGTCACACTGTTCTTCTGTAAGTATTATGTTGTAGTATGAAAGTGGTATGTATTTTTGAGGCTTTGTTGCCGAGTGATGCTATCATTGGTCTTCGTTTGATCGCATCTTTCTTTATGCATTTCGTTATGCTTTATTTAGAGTTCCTCATAGATGGAGCCTCAAAGCGACTGGCTGCCTCCTTCGCGCAAATATGGGAGTGGCACGAGGAGGCGAAACTCCGTTGCCGCAACAAATTGTGGATCCACGGACAGAGCTCCGGCAGGATCTCATGGCTACATGGAGAGGGCGACTGTCGCAACCCAGCGCTGTGCAAGCCACAATTGCGGCAGTAAGGCCCCTCTTTGAGGAGTGGCTTGAGTTGCGTCACGGCGTCCTCACCTTCCGCCTGACGCAGGTTCTCACCGGACACGGATGTTTCGGGCGGTTCCTGTTCAGGATAAGGCGGGACAAAACGCCCGGGTGTCATCATTGTGTGGACCGCCCGGAGGAAACGGTGGAGGTCTGCCCCGCTTGGGTGAAGCACCGCCGTGTCTTTGGATCGGCGGTGGCTACCTCTCGTGTCCGGCCCTGGTTCAGGCCATGGTACGGGGCGAGAGGGTATGGGAAGCTGTCTCCTCCTTCTGCGAAGCAGTAATGCTCGCAAAGGAGGAGGCGGAACGCGTGAATGAGATGCCAAGGAGACGCCCTCAAGTCCCTAGCCACCGCAGGAGACGCCTCGGGAGTCGCAAGCAGATTCCTGGCCACCGTAGGCGCGGGCTTGCGGACGGTAAGTACTGGGTAGCTAACCGTCCGATAAGAACCAGGCCCGAGTTTATGGCGCGTAGTGTTCCACGTGCGCCCTAAAGAGATGTCAGCAAAAATTACTGGGCCCGCTAGGGCTGATGCCTGTCTGGGTGGCAGATAAATTTGATAGAGAGTTACCGCGGCCCTGACGCAAGCAACTGAAGGAACACGGGTGGGTTTTAGTCTGACACGCCCTCCCGCTTCACCCAGAGCGGAAGAAGTCATTGAATAATTGCCAAACCAAAAAAAAAATAAGTGCTTCTTCCTTCCGCACGATAAGGTTCAGAGGGGATAGCCCTAGCATTGGCAGTAGGGCCGGCAGTGGGTGTGGTTCTAATGTTCTCATACTGCTAGTAATTGCAACACAAGAAAACCACTTCAGTTTTTCGAGATCTCTTTGGGCTGTGCTCAGGTCTGCCCTGGGCCACCAGACCAATGAGCCGTATGTGATAATTGTTCGGATGACTGTGGTACACCAACACCCACCCACTACTACTTCTGTGGTCACTAGGGCATGCAGTATCGTAAGGTTCTCAATTCCGGAACTGAGTTCCAATACTGGAGGTCTGTTTCCGGAAGTTTTCTTTCAAATCAAACATAATTTATAATTGTATCAATCTTTTAATATTTTTTAGTAACAAATTATACATAATTGGTCATGTTTCTTCTTTATCACACTAAATAAACATTTTTAACCGTGAAATCAACAAGTTACAAGTTACTTCTTTTTCGTGTCGCTGGCACGATAGTCTTTCTTTGTTTGGCCCAAAACTTAGCCACCTCCATGGCGTCATCTGTGGCAGCACATAGATCACACTGGTTGCATATTTTGGGGCACAGAGGACAGAACAGTAGGTGGACCATGGTTTGCGATTCAGCACCACATGCATACCCTGACGCTGTTCCGTCGAAGACCCCATTTTGCAAGGTTGGAGTTACACCTTTCTATCTGGGTTCTGAGGCGTTTCAGGGACTTTCATGTAGACCACGGAAAGTTAGATCCTACGGGAAGATGCTCGCTTGGAAGTATACAATGTGTTGGTGGGGGCAAAGTATTCTGTCAAAGTCTGCAGCGGGCGTTGGCCGGGACTCCTGACAGGGGAGCGACCGTCTCCAGGCAGCTGTGTCTGCTTTTCTGCCGTTGCGTCGGTAGTTGTGCAACGAATAATGGGTGTCTGATGTCACGCTCCTGCTTTTGTTTCTCTACTGCACTCGCAACTTCCCTTCGGACGTGTGGAGGTGCTATGTCGGCGTGGGCCTAGTACGCTGACCGGGGTTGGTTTGAGGCAGCTGGTAACTGTACAGCATGTGTCGTTAAGAGCAAGATCTACTTCCTTGGCCTGGCTGGAACGGTGCCACACTAGACACGCATATTCGCCTAACACTCGGCTGGCGAACAGCTAGCCAACCTTAGCCTAGCTAGGCCAGTAGTCCGGAGAAAGTGACGTGAGGTTGTTGTTGCCCTCCAGTTGGTTGATGTTAGGCGTCTGAGTAAATTGTTGTTGAACCCGACTTATCACACAATATAATTAAACAATAACGGTTCAGGTGGTCAACTCCAGGCATTCGTAAAAGCAGGGAAAAACTTTATGAACTCTATGGCCTAAAGCAACATATGAATAGTACAAGTTTTGATAAATATGTTTCAAAATATTCAAAAACCTTTAAGATTGCATGCAAAATAGCTAAAGCGCTGTATATTAGCAATAAAATAAAATCAGCAGATGATAAAATAAAAACTACCTGGCAAATAATAAATAATGAAACAGTTAGGAAAAAACAGCGTAATACAGAATTTAATTTAGCGACTGCACATGGCCCCACACACTCAGATATAGAGGTAGCTCAGGAATTTGAAAACTTTTTTGTTAATATTCCACTTAAAACTACAGCAGCCTTAAACTCCTCACCTGCATTGTCTGCTGCCTTACTTAGAAAGAACGTAAATGCGTGCCCTTCGGAGTTCAAGTTTCAACATACAAACCCCCAGGCTATTTTAAAAGCTTTTAAAGATCTTAAAATTAAATCAACAGAAGATCTTTGGGGACTATCTGTAAAAGTGTGTAAACCAATCATTGAAACTGTTGCACCCTATTTAGCTTTCATATTTAACACTAGTGTCGAGCAAGGAGTTTTTCCGGACCTCATGAAACACAGTAAGGTAGTTCCATTGTTTAAATCTGGGGATAGCAAAGAAGCCAATAATTATAGGCCAGTGTCAATTCTGCCGGTTCTCAGTAAGGTCTTCGAAAAGTTAATGCTCAACCAATTGTTGCGTCATTTTAACAAACATTCCATCTTTTATGATCAACAATACGGTTTTACCAAAGGGCGTTGCACAACTGACGCGGGTGTCACCCTAATAAAGAACATATTTAAGGCCTGGGAGGAAGCACAGGACGCCATTGGAATCTTTTGCGACCTCTCGAAGGCGTTCGATTGCGTTAACCATGAGACACTATTGTTGAAGCTCGAGCACTATGGAATTAGACATACAGCCCTTGAGTTACTTAGATCATATTTAAAAGCCAGACAAGTTAAAGTTCAGGTAAACGGCGTAAACTCACTAGGGTCTGAAATGACAATGGGTGTGCCTCAAGGCTCGATATTGGGTCCTTTCCTCTTTTTAGTTTATATTAACGATTTACCCCAATTACTACAAAATCAACCGAAGATGGTGTTGTTTGCTGATGACACATCTTTGATATTTAAAATAGATCGGCGGTCACGAAATCTTAATGACGTGAATAACTCCATTTATCAGGTCCAAAATTGGTTCACGGCAAACAATTTAGTACTAAATGAAAAAAAAACCAAATGTATTAGATTCACATTGCCGAATGTTAGAAGTACCGAATGCGATATCATATTGAATGGCGAAAAGCTGGACTTTGTAAATCAAACAGTTTTCCTGGGAATCACTCTAGACGACAAATTGCAATGGGGTCCTCATATAACATCTCTTGCGGGTCGGCTAAGCTCAGCCGCTTATGCTGTTAGAAAGATAAGACAGTTAACGGATGTAGAAACCGCGCGTTTGGTCTATTTTAGTTACTTTCACAGCATAATGTCATACGGTATTTTACTGTGGGGTCGAGCGGCTGACATTAAATCCATATTTATATTGCAAAAGAGAGCTGTCAGAGCCATATATAAGTTAAGTCACCGTGAATCTCTTAGGGAACTGTTTAAAAATATTAATATTATGACAGTTTCTTGCCAATTTATTTATGAAAATATTATGTATGTAAGGAAAAATATACATCTCTTTAGTAAAGTCAGTGATAGACACAATTGTAATACCAGAAATAAAGATAAGTTAGATCAGCCTTCTTACAGACTAGCTAAAGTACAATCATCTTTCATGGGGTACTGTGTTAAATTGTATAACAAAATACCTTGTGATATATTAAAACTAAATGAAAGTAAATTTAAAACTTTAGTTAAAAGCACCCTTTGTAAACAAGCATATTACAAATTAGATGATTATATTCAAGATAAGAATGCTTGGAAACATCCCTATGGAGCTGGTCCTGCTCCATAGGGCAATCGGGCAATCTTTGGTGTAGACAAAATCAAATTTGTTAATTTATATTCCCATTCATAGTTATTGTATTCATTGTTTTTTTTTTTTTTTTTTTTGTTTTTTTTAGAAATTGACTCACACACTGTTCCGTTGTTGTTGAATTAGGTATTTTACCTATGTTTGTAATATTTGTAAGTATGTGAGAACCATGTTCCTACTTATCAAATTCGGTGCATCGTCCTCACATATATTAATGTAGGTACGTATGTTAATATTGTAAAACACCAATTTTTTTATTTTAAAAAGAGTAAGTATGGAGTTTCTTGTGCGTTCTTCTCCATAACAATCTAATTTCCGAATGCACGGTAGAATCATTTTTTTTATTTATTTTTTTTATCTTGTTTTTATTTTTTATTACTTTTAAATTTTTTTTTATTACTTTTAATTATTAATTTTAATTTATGTGACGTTCAAAAGTGCCGTTTATTGGCCTAATTGATTAAATATATTTGACTTTGAATTTGACTTTGCCACCTCGCCCTGGAGAGTCTAACGAAATCCAATCGAATCACCCTCCAATGGATCAGGGGGCATAGTGGATCCCTAGGCAAAGATGCCGCAGATGAACTTGCGAGAAGGGGCTCCGAGATGTTAGTGCTAGGCCCGTACCCACTTATCCCCTTGCATTTCTCGCAATTTCGGTCGTGGATTCGTCAAAGATCAACCGAACTACACAATAACAGATGGTCACGGGCAACAGACTGTAGACAGTCAAAAATGGCTTTGCCAAGCGTACACCCGCGTCTTACTAAAAACTCCTCAGCCTGAGTAGAAATAACCTCAAAATATTAGGGACAATAACGGGCCACACCCGTATCAAACATTTATTCAACATAGGCGCCATGGATAGCCCACTTTGCAGGGGCTGTTTTAACGCCGAAGAATCAGCCGCCCACGTAATCCTGGAATGCGAGGCCATAGCAACTCAGCGCGAAATTTCTTCGGAACAGTGAGGTAGCTCCGTGAAGCCTGTGAAGCTCCCAGGAAGCTTCTGTGCCGTCCAAAAGCACAGAAGTACTGGCTAACAGCAGCCTAGGCTGCTGGCTATGTTAGCCAGTACCCCCACACACAACGTACCAAATGGGAATCTATGTGCGGATAAGGGAGTCCCTACTACTACTATTATACCTACAATATAAGTACTTCCGGATAGGTACCGAAGTGGTTCCAGCGTGACCTCAATCTTCTCCAAACCAGTGGCTTGGCAGGTTAATGCCTTGCTCATCTGCATACAGGAAGTGGGAGGGTTTGTCGGTTGGTCATTGGTATAAATGTTGAACATTAATGGAGCCAGTACAGTACCTTTAGGCAGCCCGTTCATTTGACCTCGTCAACTCTTATCATCCAGGAGGCTAACTAGGAATAAACGGTTACTGAGGAGTTCTCTGACAGTTTGGAGTGACCACGAGTTACCCGTGAAGTTAGCCAAACAATTTTCTTAGCCAACCTGTTGCAAAAAATCACAACTAATATTAATGGTCAATGCTTGCCTCTTACAATTGCATTCACTTTAATAATTACGCCAAAATTAAATAAGTTTACAGTACCTACAGGAAATAGAAGAATGAATATTAGATAGCTATTATTGATCTATATTTTTTTAATAACAATTTACTAGTACTAAGAAAACTACTAACTATGCAAAAAATTACTTTTTCTTAATATATTTTAAATATTTCTTAGCATTAAAGTCATCTTCTATATCATCAGTAATTTTAACCTTCTTCTTTGGCTTTCTTTTTTCTAATCTCATTTTCCTTTCTTCTTCAGTTAACTGGGACAGATCTAGAGGTAACTGAAAGAAATAAAAAATATTATGTTATTAAAAGATTTATTGTTTCAGTTGCCATAGGTGAAATGCAAAAAAAACATGGAGAGCTCTTTTAACTATTAATTTGGGTTCTGTCTTGTGTTTGGATAAATCAGGGCATTTACTAAAGTATAGGACAGTTGTGGATTTACAATTAATTCTATATAAATCTTGATAGCAGTGGATGAGACAAGCTGAATGTATTGTAAGATAATTTCAATAATTTGCAATGAAAGTTGCCCATTGCCTGCTAGTAATTTTTGGTATCAAATATTTAAATAACACACCTTTATTATTTTCCTGGGTTCATGGTATCTAATATTGATTGAAGCTCCGTCCGGTAGAACAACTTTAGTGGGGTACATTCTAGGAAACAGGTCTCTGTGTATCTTTGTAACGGTAGCTACATTATTATGTAAGTAACTTCTGACACAATAATTTGCTAGCGAAGATTTTATGTTTAAAAGGACCTTAGCATTCATTTTTTTTATTCTTATGATTCTCACAACTCTCAGCGACACTAACCTAAAACAAACACAATTTTACTCTTTGCACAGACAGATGATATAACCCCGCCCCGAACTCAACGCTGTCAACGTCATATTGACATTGTTGTTTTGTTTTTGAGAATCTGGAGAAAAATAAAGACGGAAACACACTTAAGTGTCGTGGCGTGGCGTGGCGCGGTATCCACCAATCAAACGACACTGTGCCAGCCTACGTCATAACGCAACGAGTTTTGTAGCCAATCAACTGCGTCAGGAGGCGCCACGACACGCCACGCCACGTAAGTGTGGTTCCGCCTTAACTGGCTACTGAGGCTCAACTACTGAGGCTCAACTACTGAAGCACTTTGAAGCACAAATAATATAATACTAGCATACAGATGCCTCATCCCATAAAAAGAAACCGTGCCGACGTAATTATAGCGTTTTTCATCTGATTTTACCGTTTATTTTTTGTAAATCGATCGCGTTCGTTTCTGTTACACGGCGATAGATAGATGACCATCAAGGAATATACAGGGTGTCTCAAAAGAAAGTTCACATTTAAAACTTTTTTTAAAAGAAAAGTCTTAGCTTTATTGAAAAAATGTTTATTTTATATTGAAGTACACTGTTTGGGAATTTATTTTTTAAAAATAACATCGTCCAAATGTAAACCGTTGCGCTCTCGGCATTCATTTAGTCGGGCACAAATTGCCTATGACAGCGTAGAAAATTCTGCAGTATTCGACATATTCGTCACTTAAATGATGCGCCTAGCACTCGTCTCATTGCAAAATGGGTTGAGAAGTTTGAAGAGACTGGGTCAACTCTGGAGAAACCAAAATCTGGGCGACCAAGAACATCAAGCGATGTCGGCGCGAGGAATTATCGGCCCCTACTTTTTTGACTAAATGAATGCCGAGAGCGCAACGGTTTACATTTGGACGATGTTATTTTAAAAAAATAAATTCCCAAACAGTGTACTTCAATATAAAATAAACATTTTTTCAATAAAGCTAAGACTTTTCTTTTAAAAAAAGATTTAAATGTGAACTTTCTTTTGAGACACCCTGTAGTACTCTCTACCGAGAGATCACCATCTATATCCGTGGAACGGAACTGGACGCGATCGATGTATAAAATATAAGCAGTATAATCAGTACACTACGTCGGGACTGTTTCTTTGTATGGGATGAGACACCACTGACTGAAGTCAAAACTAGTATTTTTACAAGCATTTATTTAACTTGCATTATATCATATAATATAAGTGTGTTCTGGTCAAATCTTGCAACTGAATTTTAAGGAGTCATCCTCAATCGTTATGTGCGTTTAAAAATGTGGTGTGCATAGGGCCTTAGAGTCCATGTTTTGGCGGCTACGGCTATTACTCTACAAAATATATCTATAAATGGAAGTAACAAAGTTGAATTTGTGTTGTTCCAATATGTATAATTTAGTTCTCGTTCGTTGTTAGTTTGCTCATGTAACTATCATATCATGTTAACGTCAGTTAACGTCTGCAAAAACTAGTGATATCAATATCTGAAAACCGTTTACGAAATCGTTTTGTAAACTGTATATCGACTATATAACCGTTTGTGGAAAAAACCGGCTTATCCCATCACAGAGTACATTTTACACATTTTTTTTTTAAGGACGGAACCACACTTACGTGGCGTGGCGTGTCGTGGCGCCTTCTGATGCAGTTGATTGTCTACAAAACGCGTTGCGTTATGACGTGGGCTGGAACAGAGTCGTTTGATTGGTGGATTCTGCACCACGGCAAGCCACGACACGTAAATGTGGTTCCGACGCCCATATAGGAAGTGAACCAAACAAATTCGCAACTGGCAAGTAATTCAGACAAACAAAAATATTTTCGTAACAAGCAACATCTCACGTCAGGGCTTGGCGCACGGCTGATAATCTTCATAGAACGAAACGCTCGACATAGCGCCATTTTTTTTTAATGATGCATGACGTTTCTGCTTGGCTGTGATTGGTTGTCGCAGGCACCGGTAGGCCGCCATTTGTTTTTGTATCATTTGAATTTTGAAATGACATTACAGGTACTTGCTGTGTTGATCGAGTGAAGTCGTACCAGGTATCTGCGATTACTTTTGCTACTTGCAAAATGTATTACGACTGCTGTGTTTGTAAATCTTCGCGACAAGTCGCTATTTTGCATTATTTCCCGTGTAATGAGAAAAGACTCGTTAAGTGGTTAAAGTGTCTAAACCCGTGATGATCTGAAATCATTATCACCAGAACAACTTTCGAAGATTTTTGTTTCTCAAAAACACTTTGAAAAGAATTTCAATACGTCTAAATTACGTCTGATTGGCAGTGCCTATCCTTCTCTGTTTGCTGAAGATGAGATTTTGACTGGAACAGCATTTCGGCAGAATGACGGTAAATATTATGAAGATACATTAATTATTACTATTTCTTGCTTCGTTAGTAGTACCATGCTGATTTTCAAACTTACCTCACTAGTCTCAGGTTTTAATTCAGTGACTGAGGTGCCTAAGTTCATCAGTAAAATGAACAAACTCCAGGATATTGTTACCCTTTAATGTACTTTTGTTAGCAATATCTATAAGTCATTAAGTGTAGTTATGAACCAATATAACCATTATCATTAGATCTTCAATCTGGTGTCTTCCTAAAAAGAAAATTAACAACCACTCCGGTCCAACTTTAATAAAGAAACCTGTCACTGTAATTCAAGATTCAGACCTAATAAAACATGAGAAAATATAGCAATGACAACATCAAATAACATATGGATATATATTTAATATGGTATTAAAATGCAATTGTGACCTAAAGTATATTGCTTTAACAAAGTAAATTTACAGTCTTCAAAACAGTTTCATGGATACTGAAATTGTTGTTGTTTGTCTGATTTCAGAAAATCTATTACCTCAGGTGGAGCTTTTATACGCCCGTAAAAGACACTTTGATCACACATACTCCATGGAACCACTGAAAGGTTTGTTATTGGTATAATTTTGTCTTGCTACTTTCATTAAATTATTTTTCTCAAACATGCTTGGTAATTTGAGCACTACTTTGATAGTCTAAAGTAATGCTCAAATTCTCGTGCCTCGGCCCACATTTACATGTTCGTTCATCAATGTCTCTTTTGCTGGCCGCTGCAGTAATGTACTAATAATTTATTAGACAAGTGCCATAATTTTCTCTTTTGCTTTTTCAGAAATTCAGGCGGCTGCTTCTAACTCAAATGAATTGCCTCTGTAGTGCTTACCTCAGTATCCACAATCTAGTCAAGATTCAGGTATCTCAAATTTCTTAGTTTATGTATATTAAATGCCTTGTTCAAATGTAAACTCTTTGATCATTTATTCTTTGACTTTGTCGTTTTCAGAAGTCCTTGCTTCTAGCTCCTGTGGCCTCCAAACTTTACTACAAGTTCCACAAAATCTACCAACTATTCAGGAGTCAGGTAATTCCAATCAGGGAGTTCCAATCAATTAGAAGATATTTTTTAAATTATAATAACCTTCTGGTATGAATCAAAATAATCAGAAAATGTAACCCATAGGCTTATATTAAGGCCTTATTATATCATCATACAGAGTATTTTGCAATGTTTCAGATTCGAGTCAAGTCCGGAATGTAAAAACACTGAACACTTCCAGATAACGATTAATAACAAATATTAAAAAAAAACACCGACATGCCAAATGTAAAAAGAGTACAAAAAGGCAAAACAACAAATGGACTTTTACAAAAGAGCTAAGAAAGTTCTGAAGTTTAATAAGGAAACTTCCTTCGAAAAGTTGACAGCACACATGAACCCTCATGCAAAAATAATTATGAAAATGACTGGTAGAGAATGCCTTGCTGCATTAAGTCCGCCTATGTATCACCATTGTACATGAAGTTTAAATAAATAAATAAATAAAATGCAGATTAATCTTTGCACTATAAATAAGAAAGGGCGTCGATTTACCTTAAAAGAAAAACTGATTTCATTATCGATAATGAAGCAAAGTCCTAAATGCCACAGATTTTTACCCTAAATATTTATATTACCTTCGAGGTCAACATTGAATTAGATGGTGACAAAATTAAATATTGAAACAGGAATCTGCCCTCAAGTTTTCAAATTAATAAAAAAAACAGGTTTGTACCTTTACTATGCAATATGAAAAACCTTGGTTAAATCTTATAATAATTATTTGTTAGTGGAACCCTAACCTAATACAAACAGAATGCTTGTATGGCTGGCCATGCGTAACGCACATAATATAACCTGTTTTTACTCGACTGCCGAAGGAGGGTAATGTGTTTATCAGTCTATGTATGAATGTATATATGTATGTATGTATGTGTGTTTGTTCCTATATGGCGTTCCAGAGACCAAACGCGTTGGCCGATTTTGATGATTCATACGTCAATCGATTCGTCTTAACCCTGCGAATGTCATAGGCTACATTAAAATTGGACAATAGAAAAATTGCGGATTTTGGGCGCCATATTGTGGGGTCCCAAATCTTTTTTTGATTATAAACCTATCGTGTGGGGTATCAAAATAAAGGGTTTTAAGAGGTGATTTCAAAAATATATAACACTTATATGTTAAAATGTATCTAATTAAAAAAAAAACTTTACTAAAAAGTAATAAATGAAAAAAGTTAAATCAAAAAATCAAAAACCCGACTGCTTCAAAAGCGAACTAAAAAGTCGTAAACAAGGAAATAATCATGCTGTGCAGGCGGAGGATACACCAGATTTTGGCCAACCAGCCCGCGAATATGTATCCTCCGACTGCACAGCATGATTATTTCCTTGTTTACGACTTTTTAGTTCGCTTTTGAAGCAGTCGGGTTTTTTGATTTTTTGATTTAACTTTTTTTATATAAATTATTTATATCTTTTAGTTGCACTTTGCTGTATGGTAAAAATAGTTAAGATTTTGAGGAATCTTCATTAATTTTTTCTTTTCAAGTCACTCTACCCTAACAAGTTTCAGTTTTTAATTTGTTGGTTTCCAGGTTGCAACATGGGAGGACAGCAAGAAAATGTGTTCTCTGTTATTTGATGAACTGCCACTAGAAACTGCCTTAAGTTACAATAAAAATAAGGACACAATTGATGGCTTTATAGAGCTAAACATGAAAAATACCCAGTTTGCTGATCATGCACTTGTATTTATGCTGAGAGGAGCAGTTTTTAAATGGCAGCAACCAGTGGCCTATTATTTTTGCTGGGGAGCTACTTCAGGGCTTGAATTAAGAAATATTTTGAAAGATGTGATTTCTGCCATAGTAGGATGTGGGCTGAAGCCAATTGCCTTGATTTGTGACCAAGGATATGCTTTTCAATCTGCTTCAAGAAGTCTGAAAGCAGACACAACACGTGATCAATTACTTGCAAATCAAGAACCAGGTCAGTTTTATTCAGTTAACTTTTCCATCCTAGCGGTCCATACATTCAGAAACATTTGTGAATGGTCATCACAAGAGTTAAAATTGCTGGCATTAATCAACTGGCTCAGCGGTGGGCATGTCGTTTAAGGAACTTGCATCGCAAAGATGTAAAACAACCAATGTTTTTAACCATATTTACATGAATACTGTTTAACTTGATGGCACTTTGGAATTATTATTTGATTCAAAATGTTTAATTATTTCAGATGGCACAGTCACAATAAGCGGAGTCAATCTGAGTATTGTATATGACCCGTCACATCTTATAAAAGGACTGCGAAACAACTTTTTGAACAAAAATTTAAAAATGAATGGGAAAAAAATATCGAAATGGCAAGATATAGTAGATGTGTATGAAACATATTGCCATCACACAGAAGCCAGACTTCTGTATAAATTGAACAACCAGCATGTCATTCCTGACAAGATAAAAAAATTAAGGTAGTTTAAAATTTATTTTATTTAGCTAGCTATTTATAATCGCCGGTTAATTCTACTTTCAGTTTCTCAACTCCAAGTGTGACAAGCGGTTGACAATTTGTCACTTTTGAGAAAAATCTCGAATTAACCACATGTTATAGCAGTTTTGGGTTTCTGAGAACCTTTTTCAATGTTAATCTCTTGTCAACGAGCCTAATTTATAATTGTTGGAAATTGGTCGATTATTCGCAGATTAAAATTAATGTTAAGATTTTAAAGGCTTATATTACGATAAAAAGATAATAGGGGTCGACGAAATCTATGGTATGGGTTGAGTTATAAAAAAAATGCAATTTAGATCAATTATTTAATTAATAAGATTTAATAAAAAATAGGATATTACAAACTTTTTAAATTAATTACAGTATAAAAACATGACACAATTATCAAAAATAGTTTTTTTTTGTATTTATGTAAACAAAAATAAAAAAAACAAACTGTTACTGACCTGGGAATCGAACCTACCTCACGCTAATGCGCGTGAGGAAGGTTCGATCTGTGACTGTTCCCTGTACTTAGTACTTACCAATATCAGTTTCTGGATAGGTTTGTTTGTTTAACTTGAAGCGGCTGGGGTGGTGACCGCGCCAGAGTAAGCAACAATGACCAAGGTCAGTCTTGGGATGGGTGGCCCTAAGGTCCGCTTTCAGTAGTCGACGTGACATCTCAAATCCGCTGACAATTTGTCACAAATTAACCAGCCCTCAGTTCTTAGTGAGTTTCTCAACACTTGATCATCGAGAAATTACTACATCGCTTGTTAAATTAAATAATCGGCATTAATTTATTTCGGTTGGCTACCCTAGCTGGTTTTCATTCGCTACTATAACATAATCAGTAACTTTATATAGTATTTCATCTTGAGCGGCTGGGTTGGTTTAGCCGCCAAGTTAAGCAAACCTTACCAAGGACGATTTTTGGATGGGTTACCACATATTTTTTGGTTTGCTTGTTTTTGGATAGGTGACCCCACACAGGTTAAGCAACACTTACCAAGGTCAGAGTTTGGATGAGTGACCACATTTTTTTGGTTCGCTTTTTTTTGGATGGGTGAAATTGGTAGATGTTGTTTAACCTACCAGGGTGACTTTAGGATGGGTGATCAATTTTTTTTGTGGTGATGGTCACCCATCCAAAGACTGACCTTGGTTAGTGTTGCTTACCCTAGCGGAGTCACCTATCCATAAACAAGCGATCCAAAAAAAAGTGGTTGCCCATCCCAAGACTGACCTTGGTAAGTGTTGCTTACCCTGGCGCAGTCACTACCCCAGCCGCTTCAAGTTAAACACAAACCTATCCAGAAACAGACCTTGGTAAGTACTAAGTTCAAGGCACAGTCACTGATCGAACCTTACCTCACGCGCATTAGCGGGAGGTAGGTTCGATTCCCAGGTTTGTTTTTTTATTTTTTATTTACATAAATACTAAATAACTATTTTTGATAATTGTGTCATGTTTTTATACTGTAATTAATTTAAAAAGTTTGTAATATTCTATTTTTTTAATCTTGCTACTTAAATAATTGATCTAAATTGCATATGTTTTATAACTCAACCCATACCATAGATTTCGCCGACCCCTATTAATTTTTTTATCGTAATATAAGCCTTTAAAAACATAATATTAATTATAATCTGCGAATAATCGACCAATTTCCAACAATTATAAATTAGGCTCGTTGACAAGAGATTAACATTGAAAAAGGTTCTCAGAAACCCAAAACTGCTGTAACATGTGGTTAATTAGAGATTTTTTCAAATGTGACAAATTGTCAACCACTTGTCACACTTGGTGTTGAGAAACTGAAAGTAGAATTAACCGGCGATTATTCGTCGATTACGTTAACAGCCCTATAATTGAGAGCTGGGAAACCGGCGGTTAATCTGGGGGCAGGGTGGAGTAGGCGGTTTGATTTATAATATTAAACATAACATATATTTTTTTCAGCTCATGCAGATGGAAGACCTGTCAGTAACACATTACAAAATACAGCAGAGACAGTTTTATTTATTGACCAACTATTTGAAAGTGTCAATGTAGCTGCAACCTTTTCAAAAAGAAACAAAGGAAAATCCTGGGAACAGCAGTGGTAGAAAAATCACCTCACTACCAGTTTTGGAAAGAGGCAGTTAGTAAATTGGAGAAAATACGTTATGTTGATTCCAATGCAAAGGAAAAATCTGTGCCCTCTTTAATAAATTTTGTTATAACTCTAAAAAGTTACATGAGGCTGTGGCAGATATTTAAAAGCAATTATATAAAAATAATGAGACCCAGATATTTTAATTTTGATCCTATAGAAAACTTTTTTGGTCAATTATGAGCATATAATTACCGTAATAATGACCCAAGCTGCCACAGCTTCAATTGTACCTTCAAGTCATTATTGATAACCAGAATCATAAAGTTCTACAACCAAACATTTAATTGTGAGGATGACCCGGCAGACCAAGTAATAAATTTGCAGTCATTGTATACTGAATAATTCAAAGAAAATGTCGAGCCGGGTCATTCAAGTACAGGTCAAAATATTAAAATGATTGTGGAGCAGGCTCGCCGAAAACGATTGAATATTCACTCGCGAGCCTACTCTGCTGGATGGGTATTATAGTACGCAAATTTTTTGATCAATTAAAATTAAAATGTAATTCTTGCAAAAATAGCCTAAGTAATGAAAGTAGTATCCACGACTGGATAAACTACCGGGAATACACGGCAGTAAACTACCCATCTGAAGGTGCAGTGAGGTGTTTTGGTACAGTAATATCTTAAACAAATGCATACTTGGAACACAATGCCATTAAACAATATAGCACCAAATGTAAATGATGTTATTGTTTCCAAGTATTCATTTGATTTTATTGACTGGACCGAACACAAGACAATTTTCCTAAATCATTTCATTTCCTTAGTTGTGAGGTTTACATTAAAGAATTGGTGCAATATGATTAATAGAATTTTAAAGGGCTCGGATATTCGAAGGTTACTCAACCGTAATTTGCCTGCGATGCAAAAAAAGCTTTTGGAAAACATAAAAAGAAATTTAAAAAAAAACATCTAATTGTTAAATTTTGATTAATTATGACTCTAAATTTAAGCAATTGACAATTTGTTTTTATTCAATTTCTCGTCTAATTTCGCAAAATTTTGTAAATGTTTGATTTGGAATGTACGTTTACTAACACTAGTTTCATAAGGATTTGTTACTAACAAGATATGGATTGTAAATTGTCTGAACTCTCAAATAAATAATAATTAATTAATAATTATTTGTTTTAATTACTTATCCGCAAAATTGATTTCAGAATAGCAATTATAAAAAAAAGTTGAGAACCTCCTCCTTTCTTGAAGTCGGTTAATAAGCACGGCGTCTCAGGCTGTATCCGTTGTATTCCTATGCCATTGTCTATGTAACATTTAAAAAAAAAAGAAACGTCATATGACATTAAAACACAATGATGAGAATTTTTGTTCTACAGTTGGCCGTCTGATACGTAGTATCTCTAAGTAGTCTGTGGTAGTCTGTGCTTGGCGTTGGCTTGTTTGTTTGATTTTGTTGTTTGATTTAGTAGAAATATTAAAATAATATTCGGTCTTGAAAGTGGAAATGAGGAGTCTCCTAAATTTTTAATTAAGCGTATAATATTTTAACACACAATGGGTTGCACTCAAAGTGAAATATCTCCTCAAAATGAAACTCCGAGAAAAGGATGCACCGATGTGTTGTGGCTCATTATTTATATTTTGTTTTGGATATTAATGGTAAGATAAATTCAATACCAGCCGTATTCAATTTCAGATTATTTTGAAATAATGTTAATTATGTGCAAGTTTAAAGTACCAGATAATTGATAATGTATTTATTTCTCAGATAATTGTGGCTGCAATTTCTTTTGTGTATGGAAATCCTCTAAGAGTTATCAATGGATTTGATTCGTTTGGTAATACTTGTGGGGTAAAAAGCAATCACAAACTCACAGCAGCTCCTGTGTCTGGTATTAGTACCATTGACAAAAAATATCTGTTTTTCATGGATGTAAAAGAACTAAAAAGATCTCTAAAAATATGTGTGAAGGAGTGTCCTAATAAGAAGTTGGATTCAATGGCTGATATTCAAAACTTTTATAAAGAAACTGGATCTAATATTTGCCGCTATGACATAAATTTGAATACACTAACAAGTAACAGGGACATTGGGAACAGCTACATAGGACCATGCCCAACACTGCCAGTGTATGAAACATTTCCTCTTCTTAATAGATGCTTCCCTAAGTCAGCTAAAGAACTCACTACAAAAGTGTTCAATGATTTCTATGATCTTCTGAATAGCTGGGATACTATTGAGCAGATGCTTTCTGATCTGTATTCTTCTTGGAAAGAGATGATAATTTGTGTTATTATAGCATTTAGTAAGTATACCCCTTATAGTACTAATTTAAAAATGCCCCAGTTTTCAATTTCAAATTATATCACAGTTTGATGCAGAGTAGTTGCATCTCGCATGCTTATAATTATTATCACAAAAACTTAATAGAAATGGCCTTGGATAAATTAAGTAAACTTTTTAACAGATTAGATCAATTTGTGCTTGCTCTAGTTGAATCATTGTGTTAAAAATAAGTATTATGTGGGAGGTAAGTTAATAAAGACACTGACTCACTTTTACTGGTGATGTCATCTAAGCATTGCTAGAAACTGTTGCAGTTTCTATAAATAATATGGTCTGACTATGCAGATAATGATTGACTTGTCTCTCAGATTGTGTGACAACGACTTCTCAGATTATGCAGTTTCGAAGTGAGGTCATCCTTAATTACTCTCAGTATGGTTTGACCTTCTGCAATTACTTGCTGTTCACTTGGTCATTTGAGTATGAACTATATTAATAGATATAGTAGTCCAATAAAACCTCTCTCTCTTGCCTAGGCTTTTTCCCAATTATTGTTGGGGTTGGTAAGTCCAATAAAAACAAACGTGAATTTATTAAAAAATTATGCAAAATTGTCATGGACCAAGTGCAATGGCATTAGGATATCAGTGCACTTGTTAGTTATTTCCTTGCTAATATTTTACATTCTTGTTACACATACAAAAATAGTCTATTTGAGGAAAACACCCTAAATAAATCTAAAATAATCCTGTGGTTTTCCTCCATAAATCTGACAAACCAGCATTATTATAATTGGTACAGGAATAAAAATATCTGCCAATTATTTATTTTAACCAAAAAAAACATTAATTTATGTTTTTGAATTACATTAGTGACTACATAGGGCGAGCAGTTTAATCTAACTCTTATCAGGAAGGTAATGTTATTACTTAGTTGGGGTTGGGCGGGCCTGTTTCCCCCTCAGTGACCATTACTGGGTCATTCACCACTAATGTGGAGTGGCCCATTTCACAGACAAAGGATGAATTGGCACCAATTAATATATTAGTGTTTAAGAAATATTTTAACTATCTATTTGTTTCTAGGCACAAGTAAATTAAGCTAAAATTAAATTAGCTCTAAAGTAAGCAGCTTGCTTATCTTTTACAAGAAAGATGGCTAGAAAGCACATTGTGTTGGTTGTTTCATGAAGATTGAGATCATAAGATTATGTTCAAAATACATCTGATAGTCAGTTAAGATGGATGTTTTCATTATTTTGTAACACTTAGCAGTATATAGCTAATTACAGTGTAGTAGTAGTTAGTGTTAGTTAGAGTTAACTGATGAACTTATTAGTGTGATATAATGCAGACACATACCGGATTCTCTTCACCAACAAATACCTAAATGAGAAAATTATGAAACAGATTTGTCTTCATCATGTTCCCAGTTATAAGTATTTCATATTTCTCTAAATATTTTCCAGATTCATTAATTTTATTTGATGTTTTCAGTATGTTCTCTTGTAATGGTCTCAATATTGCATTTACTGGCTACTTTAGTATCATGGATATTTATGATATTGGTGTCAGTGGCTAGTGTAGCTGGGACAGCACTATTGTGGTACACTTATCATGAATTGAGGATTAAGCACATGATTATTGATACTGCATATTTGTCTGTGAGTACTAAAGAGTGTATGAGTGCTGTGATAACAAAAAAATAGAAGTTACTGACTTGTACCAAAAAAGTATAATTACAAAACTTGCAAACATGTTTTTTTCTTTAAGGCAATATTTTGATAATTTTGGTCTCAAATGAAAGGTATAGGCGTAGAAATATTTTATCCGTTTAAATCATGTAAATCGATCCACGCGTTTATGAGATATTAACTCATTATTGAATGCCAAGTGAAAGGGTCAAGGACGCCCCTTACCGCGATACGTTTGTTTTGATCGTGTTAGCGACACCCTTTACATTTTTTTCTTATCGTTTTGAAATATTGGAATACATTGGTAGACAGGTGTTAACGACTTTTATTTTTTTGTTATCTGGTGGTGACTTTATTATTATTATAGTTTATACAATAAGTTTACTAAAAAGCAAGCTTTTAGGGGACTTATATATGTGATTTTTTGTTTCCAAAAACCGCTGATTCTAAACTTGAATTGTGTTTTGATTTTGTAACATGGAATAAATATTTCAATTTATGTATCAAACCAAGAGTATGGTCCACGGGTGCGGGATATCAATAAAATTTGGTCTTGGGTTCAATTCCCAGGTGAGATTAATTATTTTCGCCCTATAAAACACGTATAAAGCAAAATGGTTTTACTACTAGCGTGATATAACCCACTTAATTTTGTCACCAATGTTTATGTGTTGACCCAGATAATTTTATTAATTAAATTATGTTTTTAGGAGTCCCTGAAGAATGAAAGAGCGTTTTTGTGGTACTCAATTATAGCCACTGTAATAACGGTAAGCATACATACATTTTCGTGTTATTTTTAGTTGTTGATAGTGAGTATTTTTAGGTTGATAACTAATTAGCTAGTTATGTTTCCTTATCTCATATATTTTTGTGTTAATGTAAACTGTATGATGTTGAAAATAGAGTTCTTCATACCTTAAACTTTCGTTCTTATACAGTGCCTTTCAATTTCAGGTGATTTTGCTACTGCTGGTATTCGTGATGCGTTCCCGCGTATCATTTCTGGCAGCTTTGTTCAGAGAAACAGCTCACTGCCTCGGCTCGATTCCCGCCCTTTTCTTACAACCTATTATAACCTTTTTCTTCCTTGTACTATTTTTAACATTCTGGTCCATAGTTGTGGTAAGTCTCACTTTCATTTAGATTCAATAACTTTATCATATTATCATTTATCATATATCCATACATATTTTATCTTATAATGTTTTTTACAGGTATGTTTAGCAACTGCAAATTACCCTGGTATACCACTTCAAACGAATTTCCTAATCAATGGATCTACTAGCTTAGGGTTTGAGACAATTAATAAAGCGGCAATGGAAGCACAAAATAGCAACACCAATTCAAGTCTCAAAAGTAAGATAAAAATACTAAGTAAAAAAATATTTTAGTCATGGTTTCCAAAAAAGGGCTGCTTTTTTTTATTAGACTGAATCCCACCTTTTCTACATTTTTTTTTTCGTTGCAGCCTTTACCCTGGACAACATACAGTTTGACCCCATGTGGGTGAAGAGTATGTGGTGGATATGTCTGATCTGTTTGATTTGGGGCAGTGAGTTCATTCTTGGTTGTCAGCAGATGACGATCGCCGGGGCCGTATCACATTGGTATTTTAGGTAAGTACTTAATCAACATTACGAGCTTTTACTGAAGCATAGAGGAGAATTACAGTAGTCACAGCGGATATTTGTGTCTCTGAAATTGGCTCTGCGAACCATTGCGCAAGAATCAGTTTGTCATCGAGTATAGATACTGCATACAGTAAGCGAGATAGGAAGATGCGACAAACGTAAGCGAGTGAAAGAGGCAGTTATAGAACCTTCAATATTGACACAAAAATAGCTACTGCGCAGGGTCTTGCAGCCAACTTCAGAGACACAAAAATCCGCTGTAAGTATTATATCTCAATTAGTACTCATTGATTTTTAAAGAGTCCATCATGTCTTTGGTGAAAACTGGTATTATAAGTTTGAGACAAACGGGGCCAATGTGATATATATAATCCTCAAAGCGAGTATTCTATATTTCTATCAATATTGCGGTTTCTGCCATATTTCGCATTATGGCTTCGTTCCTCATTTAATTTTGTTTTTTTTTTTCGATTCACGGCGAAACCTCGAGGTTTAATTTATATTTTAATAATATATTGTTGTGTATTTTTTCAGAGGACCGAATGCTCACTCGCCAGTTTTATATTCGATCGGCAAGCTCATAAAATACCATTTAGGGTCAGTGGCAAAAGGATCGTTTCTGATTACGCTGTTCAAGATACCGCGCCTCATTATGACGTATTTACATGCTAAGTAAGTTCTTTTCGTTTAAATTACTTAATATAAACTTTGGAGGCTATCTTAATCGAATTCAAGTCCACCTATTTCATATGATTGAAAAAATAAAAAATACAACATCTTTGGTAATAATGATGATAATATTCCGACCTACACTAGTTAGGTTTCTCTATTGGACGTATAAAAGTGTTTGTTACCGACTTTTAGAAATAAATATCATTTTCAGGCTATCATCCCGAGCTGAAAAAGGATCAGAATGCGCAAAATGTGGCCTAAAATGTGGTATTTGCTGCTTTTATTGTCTCGAGAAGTTCATTCGTTATTTGAATCATAATGCCTACACTATTATAACTATTGAGAGATGCCACTTTTGCAAGGCTGCTGGGAAGGTACGTGTACAAATTCATTACGTTACTAATACACCCGATAGCGGATATTGTTGGCATACGCTGCTATGATCACAACCACAGATATAATTCTAACTAGATGACGCGATTGTATGTAATTTCGTAATTTGAGCTTTCTTATCGGCACCGGAAATCCACCGAAATCTAGAAAATGCCTAATTATGCCATATTGAGCTATAAGACTATATTAACAAAAATAAGACGAGGCACTGGAAATGTTTTTTTGGAAATTTGTTTTTAAATTGTGTGTGAAAAAATGGCACGCTTGGTTTTCATAAAGATGGTGGGACTTGCGTTATCTAGTTAGATTTATGTCTGTGATCACGACGGGTAGCTTAGTTCCTATTCTAAATCTCATTGAATGGACGAGATTTCTGAATGAAATACAAAGGAGGTGCAAGTATACAATATAAAACACGCGAGCCTTTATAGGCTGGCTTTATAAATTGAAGTACTTTCCCGCAATGGCTTAAAGGTCAGCCTATAGAAACAAGGCCACCCTAGTTTTACACAAAACGATTTGTTAGGTCAATAGTCTGATTGCTAAGTAACTAGAACGGTTACTCGGCAGTTTATGTTACTATTATTCAGACATACATATATATATTATAGTTCAAACTATTTGCTAGCTTTTGTTCTTCATCACCAGGCGTGAGAATGTTTACACCTATTTAATTCCTCATGCTATTGTTAAACAGAAGGTCACTTTGCAGGAGGAAAATTGACTGATATGACTAATTAGCACTTATTTTTCTTGTTTTAACCAGATTGCTCCGTTGTTATGAATAATAAATTAACAAAGTATTCAATTAATGTTTACACTGCATGAATGACCTCATTCTGCTAAGTTCTATGCAGTCTCTAGAATTGCTTTCAATCTTAATTATAATCAAAATCTAATATATATTCCAGCAAACTATTCTGTGTTAAAACAGTAGTCATCAATATCCACGACAGATGTCGACAAAACCATGTATGATCCTATTTCGAACATAACTTCTTGTTAAAAATCTATACTATATATATTATATATATTATTATTATAAAGCTGAAGAGTTTGTTTGTTTGTTTGTTTGAACGCGCTAATCTCAGGAACTACTGGTTGGAATTGAAAAATTCTTCTTTTGTTGGATAGTCCATTTATCGAGGAAGGTTATAGGCTATATAACATCACGCTACGACCAATAGGAGCGGAGCATAAATGAAAAATGTTGCAAAAACGAGCAAAATTATTCCTTTTTGAGAGCTTCCGTTGCGTGCGGTGCGTAAAAGTTACGCAAATATCGTGTATTATGAAATTGTTCCTCTTTAAAAGTTCTAAAAAAAAGTCCGCGACAGCATATGTCTATCTTTTAAGATTAACTCACAATAGCAGCTTTTATGTTCTAAACGAGCTGAACTTTTAATTAGATCGCCGCCGCCGGTAGAAACAAAAGTTGGTTACATTCGTATAGTAGTATATATTATTTCTTATTTAAAATTGGAACAAATTGGTAGGTAGGTAGGGTAGGGTAGGTAGCGTATGGTAGGTAGGGTAGGGTAGAGTAGGTAGCCAGTTGACGGGAGTGAAGCCGCGGGAGTCAGCTATATCTATATATATAAAAGAAAGTCGTGTTAGTTACTTCACTTATAACTCAAGAACGGCTGAACCGATTTAGCTGAAAATTGGCAGGGAGGTAGTTTAGAGCCAGGAGAAGGACATAGGGTAGGGTAGGGTAGTGTAGAGTAGGATGGTGTAGGGTAGTGTAGGGTCGGGTAGGGTAGGGTAGGGTAGGGTAGGGTTGGGTAGGGTAGGGTAGTGTAGGGTAGTGTAGGGTAGGGTAGGGTAGGGTAGTGTAGGGTAGGGTAGTGTAGAGTAGGATAGTGTAGGGTAGTGTAGGGTCGGGTAGGGTAGGGTAGGGTAATGTAGGGTAGTGTAGGGTCGGGTAGGATAGGGTAGGGTAGGGTAATGTAGGGTCGGGTAGGGTAGGGTTGGGTAGAGTAGGGTAGTGTAGGGTAGTGTAGGGTAGTGTAGGGTAGGGTAGGGTAGGTAGTATAAGGTAGGGTAGGTAGGGTAGATAAATGTTTGGTCTTTTTATGGCAAAACAAAGTTTGCCGGGTCAGCTAGTATAATATAAAAAAACTGAAGAGTTTGATCGCGTTAATCTCAGGAACTACTGGTTGGATTTGAAAACATCTTTTTGTGTTGGATAGTCCATTTATCGAGGAAGGTTATAACATCACGCTACTACCAATAGGAGCGGAGCATAAAAGACAAATGTTGCAAAAACGGGAAAAAATAATCCCTTTGAGAGTTTCCGTTGCGTGCGCTGCGTAAACGGTTTAAGTTACGCAACAATAATGTATGTAGGGTAGATCTACCATCATCTACACTAGATGAGTAGGAAGGTAGCCAGTTGACGGGAGCGAAGCCGCGTGGGACAGCTAGTAATCTATACAAATATTATAAAGCTGAAGAGTTTGTTTGAACGCGCTAATCTCAGGCACTACTGGTTGGAATTGAAAATTCTTTTTGTGTTGGATAATCCATTTATCGAGGAAGTTATAGGCTTTATAACATCACATCACGCTACGACCAATAGGAGCGGAGCATAAATGAAAAATGTTCAAAAACGGGCAAAGGTATTCCTTTTTAAGAGCTTCCGTTGCGTGCTCTGTTACGCAAATATCATGTGTGATAGAATTGTACCCCTTTAAAAGTCCGCGACAGCATATGTCTATCTTTTAAGATTGACTCACCATAACCTTTTTTTATGGTAATCAAATTTGTTCATTTGCGAAGAAGTTTTATCAATATCTATACTAATATTATAAAGCTGAAGAGTTTGTTTGTAGGTAGCTGTAGGTAGATAGATAGCGAGTTGACGGGAGCGAAGCCGCGGTTGTCAGCTAGTCTATAATTTATCTAATAGCGAAAGCGGGGGTCGCCTATTTGCAACTTAATACTGCTAACACACGCTCGGATTTAGCACGGGCGGACCACAAATTTGTGGGCGGTGTTAGTCCGCCCGGACTAAGCTTGTTCTTACTCGGACACTGAATGGAACGCTCCGAACAAGTAAAATCGTTGAAATGAACTAGTTCGGTCTTCTAGTACTATTAGTTCATTTTAGTTCACCGTTCATTAAGATATTCTTGTGCGCCAGGTCGGTCATCGACATCGTACGTAGACAGAGCAAACTGTACTAGTTCGTCGTTCATCAGTCATCACGCTCGCGCGCACGCTTCTCAAATCTCTTCAACTCGTTCACTCGCTCAGGCTCGGACAATCATAGTTCGTACCGTACTAATTCGTTCTGATTTAGCACTCGAGCGATCCGATGTCGCTTGGATCACTGTACTAGATGAACGATTTAAATAACCGAAACAGAATAGTTCGTTCTCGTTCACCTAAAGGAATTGCTTCCTAATAGTACATAGTACATGTACTACACAAGCCTAGCCCGGACCATAGGCGAGCGTGTGTAGTGTTCCGCCGTACATTATTATTATTAATTGAGTCCGCCTCGGTCCGTTTGTTTACACATCCATCAGACAGATATGGTCTGCTCCGTACCAAATCCGGACGTGTGTGCGGTTGTTGGTTGGTTGAGCTGTACCAATTACGACCAACGTTGAAAATGTCCCCGATTTATGGGAGATCTACTGATTTTGGTTATTGTCTCCCGATATTTTTACATTCAACTTAGTCATAAACAAAAATGGAACATCATGTTATAAATACCGCAACACTAGAATTTGTGGGCGGAGTTAGTCCGCCCGTATCATATCCGAGCGTGTGTTACCACTATTATTAAAAACTAGCTGTTTGCCTACGGCTTCGCTCCGGTCAACTGCCTACCCTACCCTATTTTACCTACCTACTATTTCTTTTTCCATCTATAGAATATGGAGTTCAATTGTCCGAGTTTCTGAATTGCGTACCTATGTTGTGATATTTTACTTCTTGAACATTTTAAATTCATGTATATTTTAATAGGGTGAACCGATTGCGATGAAACAAAAACTAAGTAATACTTCAAGTTACGCACAATTTTCCTGTATAGTTACCTATATTGGTTTCGCACATTTTACGTGATGCGTGCACTACTAAAGAGACAAAGAAATCCAAAAATGCAGGCCATGGGTTCTGTTGGTTGTCCTTTATCACCCTGGCTATGTTTTTTGGAAAAAATTCGATGTACAAAATCATTATATGTATTGATACAATATACCCTATACTATTTCAGGCATTTAGCACAATCGTGAACAACGCACTGCAAGTGGCCACAATAAACAGCGTGGGTGACTTCATACTGTTCCTGGGCAAGTGCATCGTGACAGCTGTGACCGGGATCATTGGCCTCCTACTCCTCAAACGCAACACTGAACTGCACTTCTTTGCTGTCCCCACACTAGTGATCTGCATCTACTCATTCTTCATTGCACACTGTATTCTTTCTCTCTACGAGGTTTGTTTCGATGTTTTTGTTTGGTATATTTTGCTCTGTTTATTCTATACAATAACTACAGAACCTAGGAAATAGTAAACTTTCTACTTGTTTATAGTACACTAGCTTCTGCCCGCGTTCAAATGCTCCGATCGGCCACCAAACTTTACAGGATTATCCGTTAGGTCAATCTCAAGATTCTCTGAAAATTTATTTAAATCGGTCCAGCCGTTTCGGAGACTATAAAGAACATACATACATACTTTCTCTGTTCTATATATAGATTAGTAAACGCACATAAAACCTTAAAATCAGACATTTATTTATTCGGTAAAAATATTTATTTGAAGAAATTTTAATTATCTTTTACAGATGGTAGTAGACTCCCTCTTCCTCTGCGTTTGCGAGGATCGCAATATGAACGGTAATGACGGCCGGTGGAAGAACACGCGTCTAGCGGAACTCGGCGGCCATAAACAAGACAAATACGACGAACAAGATGGCGCTGAGTTGCAGGATGTGCCAGACAAGTACTGAAGCTCGAAGCCTGTTGCTTGGGGCTTATGCATGTCCGTTCAGTGCCTTATAGTGGTTACAGGCTGCAGATTATTCCTATGTAATTTATTATTGCTTTATTTGGTCACAGTAAACATATACCAACAGTATGAAAACTACATACAAACGCTCGAAACGGCACACTCACACAAACGTACGCACCGACAAGTAACGTCAGTACTAAGTGCCGCGTCGCGACAAATGGTCACGTATTTTTGTGCTAGTGTGCCATTTCGAGCGTTGGTAGGTAGTTTCCATACTGTTTGTATTTTTCTATGATTTGGTGTTGTAAAAACCTGTATGCACTTGCGATTAATCACAATCCCAGCATGCCAAGAGAGGAATGTGGGGCTGTTTAGGAAAGTGTTAAAACAGTTAATACACCATCCAATTTATTGGAATCTTAGTTAGGAACAATTAGGAACCCAAATTGTTAGCTAGTGATCACACTACACTAAATCGGATTCTAAATCGTACAGACCTTGGGTTGCCAAATCGTCGGAATTCATCTGGATTCGCCCGACATTTTAAAGTTACTTAAAAAAAAACGCATTCTGTGTAATTTTCTGAAACTAAAAGAAATATTTCGCCACTAAATAGGAGGTTGAAAACACCAGTTTTAGTTGAAAATCCAACAAGTTGATAACACTGACGTCGACTGGTCGTTCTAAATCGCAGCGTCGCGATTACACCGTCCTAAATCGTAGACAACTTAGGAAGTAGAGCGGTTGGACCTCTGATTTGACTAAATCGGATACAATCTGTTCCTAACTACGATTACATCTTCCGAGTTAGGATTCCAAAAACTTGGATAGTGTAATAACTGCTTAGAGTATAATACTCACAACAGATCTTTGTGGCTCTGAAGTTGGTTCTGTCAACTATTGCATTAACTGCATAGAGTAAACGAGATAGGATGATGCGACAAACGTATGCGAGTGAAAAAGACAGTTATACAATGCTATTTTCACTTTCAATATTGACGCAAAAATAGCTAGTGCGCAGCCTCTTGCAGCCAATTCAGAGCCACAAAGATCCGTTGTGAGTATTATATATTTCTTTTTGCCTGGAATAGCTAGCCCTCTTTCGCTCTGGAATGATGATGACTTTAATTTATTACACCCCTTGTACTGTATCAGCGTAATAATATTCATGGCCAATCTCTGCTTGGTTATTGGCAGAGGCGGTTAACCGCAAGTGCGAACAGGACATTGCGTTTGTGAATGATACTGAAAAAGAGGAGCTTTGATTGGTGTGTTGAATCTTATAAATCTTGAATGGAAATGTGGTGGTAGATTTCTTGTTATGACTAATTTTCTATATTCTATTCGGTATCTGGAATGTTCGTATTATCAATATTATTCTATTTAGTCTATCCCTATAATAACTTGTCTGTGCTTGATAAAAGAATGGTGCTTGTTCAAATCAAATGTTATGTTAATATTAGACTATTGTCAGTAGATTGGGTGACCTTTTCGAAAGGTCGTCATGCTTTGGTTGTTCTATCGACCGAACTATAAAACCCACACGTTGGAACTATTAATTTCTCCAATATTACAGAAATTATTTTCCTAAGCTTTTCTGGCGATGTCAATATTTTTTATTTGATTAACAAATTCAGTTGAATAAAACATCTATTTTATTTTCAGGTGAAATTGGCAGCCTTTAGAATTAAGAAGAATCGTACGCTTTTACTCAAACTCAGTAATGCATTTTTTATTTATTATTGGTATAAATAAGCACATTGATCTAAATCATGGTACATGCGAATCACTACATTTTGTAACTTATCATAATAATCGACGATGGTGCAATGTTAGTAGGTATAAGAAGTCATGGTTTTCCGTGTTCTCATGATAAAATATTTTTCTAATAAAAATTCTCGATTGCTATTATTTAATTTTATAATATTAAGTATGTTTTATGAATGTTTACATGAATTTTAGAAATGTTTATGATATGCACTAGAAAATTTATTATTGTGTATTTTTGCAAACGTATATCAGTGTGATAGTGGTTTTTGAATCATGTCGTAAATGCAGAAACTGTTTTGATGGGTTTGGTGGGAAATGTCAGATAAACTTCCTATTTATAGAAATCTCATATTGTAATCACAAATGCTTGATGCAAGTTTGTATGCCTTCAGACAGGCTGCATTTTATGTGACTTATTGCATTGCAAAAATTATGTTTAGGTAAGCATGCATTTTGTTTCAACAACTATCAAACTGCAAGATAGCTTGTGGAACGATTTTAAAAGTAATTAGGTACCACCAAAATATTGTCGATAAGATCTGACTATTAAATGCGTAACTTTCTAATATAAGCTTGCTTTTAAATATGTTATACATTAAGGCTAATTTCAAGTACAATTTTATATTTATATTTTTTTACACTATTTTTTAGTATGTTTTTAAGTGACTTGTTTTTATAATAACAAAAGTTTTCAATTTTATATGCCGACACTAATGTTTAATGCACAGATTTTTATTCATTCCAGTTTTACTAGAACTTCATAGAGGGTGCTCAATTATTTAATCTAGTTTAAACCTTTTTTAATGAATGTTTTAATAAGAGCATAATTTGTTGTCAAGGTGAATCTTTGGATTGGAATCATAATGCATAATTTAACTAAAGTATTATTTTAGAGAATTGTAATGACCGTCCATATTTTAAAATGTATCTTGTACCTGTATACATATTTCTTTGAAATCTCTAATAAATCTTTATAAGCATGTTAATGTAGAATTATTTACAAAACTTGCTGTAGTTTAGTTTACTTATTTATATTTTATTGAACACTATTTTATATAGCAGTAATCTGTAAAGTTTTTACCTCAACCTAGCTCTTCCATAATAGCATCCAGGGAATCATCCATAATAATAATAAACTATATAAATTAAAAATCAATTGTGTGGAAAATAAATTTTATTATTACGATTTTCCAGGCTTTTTCTTTATGAATTGCTTCCTCTTCTTAATTTGGTCCGATATTGCCTTACTCTTGGCTTTAAGTTGCTTACGTCTAATTGTTTTATCTGGATTAGTTTTAGGTTTCTTCTTCATCAACATGCTGAATGCTGGCTTTTTGACTTCATTGTCACTTTCTTGTTCTTCTTCCATTGAATCTTGTTGTTCTTCTATCTCTTCTGTAAAGCAAGAATATTGAAATAAATAAATCAACCAAATCTAATGCCTCTAAACAAGCAATTCTTCTATACCAATATTATAAAGAGGAAAGTTTTTTTTGTTTGTTTGTTTATACCGAATAGGCTCCGAAACTACTGGACTGATTTTAAAAATTCTTTCACCTCTGGAACAACAATTACAGCCTATGTTATTGTTATGCGGGAATAATATAGCTTACATTATTCCCGCATAACATAGGCTATAATTTTGACTGGAGCGAAGTCGCGGGGGTCAGCTAGTTTGGCATAATTTCACTTGGCATATTATGAAGATGGCAGAAATACATTTGGAATAATTTTATTAGGCATTTCTATAAAATGGCATTTTTAACCTTAAAATTCCAATCGAGGCCGCGGGGGTCAGCTAGTTTGGCATAATTTCACTTAGCATATTATGAAGATGGCAGAAATACATTTGGAATAATTTTATCAGGCATTTCTATAATATAGCATTTTTAACCTTAAAATACCAATATTATAAAGTGGAAAGATTTTTTTGTTTGTTTGTACCGAATAGGCTCCAAAACTACTGGACCGATTTTAAAAATTCTTTTAAAACCTCTGGAAAGCTACATTATTTCTGAGTAACATAGGCTATAATTTTGACGGGAGCGAAGCCGTGGAGTTCAGCTAGTATATATATATATAATCTGAATCTAGATTTTCATGAAATTTAGTATGCAGGAGATTTCGGGGGCGATAAGTCGATCTACTGTCTGTCTGGTTGTCCATGTACTGTAAATAAAGTGACAATGTATTGTTTACCTTTGACAACAACTTCCTGAGCCTTCTCCATGGCATCACCCTTGAAGAAGTCAGCTCCTTCAATGTCAGGGTAACCAGTTTCAGGCTTGGTAGCTTCGTAAACAGCCTTCTTCTCAATTCTCCTTTCATATTTGCTGCCAGCTTTTTTGGACACAGCTTGTCTCAATTTTGCCGGGCTAATATATTTAGCATTCTCCCATAATGTTGCACCACCAAATGATCCAGAAAATATTTTAACCTAAAAATAGCAAGAGTTTAGACACAGCAGCAGTACTTAATGTGTTCTGATGATGTAAATTATATGTTTCATCAAGTCTTTTACATACTAAAAAGTAAACTTAAGCTGTGTTTACATACCGGGTTCAGCACAAATCTAGGTCCAATTTCAGCTAAAGCTCCATCTTCAGACAGGATTTGATAGTTTCTGAACCAAATCCTGTTATCAAGGATCATAAAGGTGTACACATGATCAAAGAATGGTTGACTCTTGGGGTGGTGATAGGGAACACCAAATGTCTGAATGAGTAGCTCCTTCAGCAGAGAGTAATGTGGATCTTTTGTAAATTGTGGGTCAAAAGATAAAAGAGGCCGGGATCCTCTCAGGCAGTTTCCAGTCATTTTTAATTCAGCCATTGTGTAAACTGTAAAAAAATTGAATATTTATTAGAAAACTTAGATGCAATATGTACTAGTGTTAGGTATTTCAACAATAGAAAACATACTATTTTCAACCAGGAATTTGACACTTGGTCCATTTGGTATGTTAGCCATCCACATATAGAGATCTCTCATCTTTCTGCCTTCAAATAGAATACATTTGTTGCAGTTCTTCATTTCACTGATCTCATTGACAACATACAAATTTTTACTTCTCTCCATTTTTGATTCTGTCTTATGATGTGGCATTATTTTCTTTATATCCTCCATCAAATGCCGATGACGGTGATTAATTCCACGTGCGGCGAAAACTAAAACTCTTTGCCTATTGATCCATTTTACCTGAAATGAAAATTTATTAGGGTTAAAGTTATTAGGTTATGTTTTCATTGCCCGATTATAATCGAATATGCATTTAGACGAATATAGCAACTGTACTAAATTGAAATCTCACAGTATGTGGATTAAATTTGGATCTTCTGTAAATAATAGCAATTAAATTCTAACCTGTCTTGGTGCCGGATCATCAGACATTCGAACAGGCGGCAATGCCACTTCATTTTGGTTATCTTTCTTAGTTTGAAGAACAACAGGTAATTTTTTCTTTCCAGTCTTAGACTTCAATTTCACCATTTTTATGAATTACAATAACACGTGTGAAACTTAAAAAAAACACGATAGTGAAACACCTCCTCACGTCTCGTCCACAGACTACTTAGAGATACTACGTATCAGACGGCCAACTGTAGAACAAAAATTCTCATCATTGTGTTTTAATGTCATATGACGTTTCTTTTTTTTTTAAATGTTACATAGACAATGGCATAGGAATACAACGGATACAGCCTGAGACGCCGTGCTTATTAACCGACTTAAAAAAAGGAGGAGGTTCTCAACTTTTTTTTATAATTGCTATTCTGAAATCAATTTTGCGGATAAGTAATTAAAACAAAGAATTATTTATTAATTATTATTTATTTGAAAGTTCAGACAATTTACAATCCATATCTTGTTAGTAACAAATCCTTATGAAACTAGTGTTAGTAAACGTACATTCCAAATCAAACATTTACAAAATTTTGCGAAATTAGACGAGAAATTGAATAAAAACAAATTGTCAATTGATTAAATAAAGAGTCATAATTAATCAAAATTTAACAATTAGATGTTTTTTTTTAAATTTCTTTTTATGTTTTTCAAAAGCTTTTTTTGCATCGCAGGCAAATTACGGTTGAGTAACCTTCGAATATCCGAGCCCTTTAAAATTCTATTAATCATATTGCACCAATTCTTTAATGTAAACCTCACAACTAAGGAAATGAAATGATTTAGGAAAATTGTCTTGTGTTCGGTCCAGTCAATAAAATCAAATGAATACTTGGAAACAATAACATCATTTACATTTGGTGCTATATTGTTTAATGGCATTGTGTTCCAAGTATGCATTTGTTTAAGATATTACTGTACCAAAACACCTCACTGCACCTTCAGATGGGTAGTTTACTGCCGTGTATTCCCGGTAGTTTATCCAGTCGTGGATACTACTTTCATTACTCGTTAGGCTATTTTTGCAAGAATTACATTTTAATTTTAATTGATCAAAAAATTTGCGTACTACACATCCAGCAGAGTAGGCTCGCGAGTGAATATTCAATCGTTTTCGGCGAGCCTGCTCCACAATCATTTTAATATTTTGACCTGTACTTGAATGACCCGGCTCGACATTTTCTTTGAATTATTCAGTAAACAATGACTGCAAATTTATTACTTGGTCTGCCGGGTTATCCTCACAATTAAACGTTTGGTTGTAGAACTTTATGATTCTGGTTATCAATCATGACTTGAAGGTGCAATTGAAGCTGTGGCAGCTTGGGTCATTATTACGGTAATTATATGCTCATAATTGACCAAAAAAGTTTTCTATAGGATCAAAATTAAAATATCTGGGTCTCATTATTTTTATATTATTGCTTTTAAATATCTGCCACAGCCTCATGTAACTTTTTAGAGTTATAACAAAATTTATTAAAGAGGGCACAGATTTTTCCTTTGCATTGGAATCAACATAACGTATTTTCTCCAATTTACTAACTGCCTCTTTCCAAAACTGGTAGTGAGGTGATTTTTCTACCACTGCTGTTCCCAGGATTTTCCTTTGTTTCTTTTTGAAAAGGTTGCAGCTACATTGACACTTTCAAATAGTTGGTCAATAAATAAAACTGTCTCTGCTGTATTTTGTAATGTGTTACTGACAGGTCTTCCATCTGCATGAGCTGAAAAAAATATATGTTATGTTTAATATTATAAATCAAACCGCCTACTCCACCCTGCCCCCAGATTAACCGCCGGTTTCCCAGCTCTCAATTATAGGGCTGTTAACGTAATCGACGAATAATCGCCGGTTAATTCTACTTTCAGTTTCTCAACACCAAGTGTGACAAGTGGTTGACAATTTGTCACATTTGAAAAAAATCTCTAATTAACCACATGTTACAGCAGTTTTGGGTTTCTGAGAACCTTTTTCAATGTTAATCTCTTGTCAACGAGCCTAATTTATAATTGTTGGAAATTGGTCGATTATTCGCAGATTATAATTAATATTATGTTTTTAAAGGCTTATATTACGAAAAAAAATTAATAGGGGTCGGCGAAATCTATGGTATGGGTTGAGTTATAAAACATATGCAATTTAGATCAATTATTTAAGTAGCAAGATTAAAAAAATAGGATATTACAAACTTTTTAAATTAATTACAGTATAAAAACATGACACAATTATCAAAAATAGTTATTTAGTATTTATGTAAATAAAAATAAAAAAATCAAACCTGGGAATCGAACCTACCTCCCGCTAATGCGCGTGAGGTAAGGTTCGATGTTTGACACAGTGACTGTGCCTTGAACTTAGTACTTACCAAGGTCTGTTTCTGGATAGGTTTGTGTTTAACTTGAAGCGGCTGGGGTAGTGACTGCGCCAGGGTAAGCAACACTTACCAAGGTCAGTCTTGGGATGGGCGACCACTTTTTTTTGGATCGTTTGTTTATGGATAGGTGACTCCGCTAGGGTAAGCAACACTAACCAAGGTCAGTCTTTGGATGGGTGACCATCACCACAATAAAAATTGATCACCCATCCTAAAGTCACCCTGCTAGGTTAAACAACATCTACCAATTTCACCCATCCAAAAAAAAGCGAACCAAAAAAATGTGGTCACTCATCCAAACTCTGACCTTGGTAAGTGTTGCTAAACCTGTGTGGAGTCACCTATCCAAAAACAAGCAAACCAAAAAATATGTGGTAACCCATCCAAAAATCGTCCTTGGTAAGGTTTGCTTAACTTGGCGGCTAAACCAACCCAGCCACTCAAGATGAAATACTATATAAAGTTACTGATTACGTTATAGTAGCGAATGAAAACCAGCTAGGGTAGCCAACCGAAATAAATTAATGCCGATTATTTAATTTAACAAGCGATTAAGTAATTTCTCGATGATCAAGTGTTGAGAAACTCACTAAGAACTGAGGGCTGGTTAATTTGTGACAAATTGTCAGCGGATTTGAGATGTCACGTCGACTACTGAAAGCGGCCCTAAGGGCCACCCATCCCAAGACTGACCTTGGTAATTGTTGCTTACTCTGGCGCGGTCACCACCCCAGCCGCTTCAAGTTAAACAAACAAACCTATCCAGAAACTGATATTGGTAAGTACTAAGTACAGGGAACAGTCACAGATCGAACCTTCCTCACGCGCATTAGCGTGAGGTAGGTTCGATTCCCAGGTCAGTAACAGTTTGATTTTTTTATTTTTATTTACATAAATACAAAAAAAAACTATTTTTGATAATTGTGTCATGTTTTTATACTGTAATTAATTTAAAAAGTTTGTAATATCCTATTTTTTATTAAATCTTATTAATTAAATAATTGATCTAAATTGCATTTTTTTTATAACTCAACCCATACCATAGATTTCGTCGACCCCTATTATCTTTTTATCGTAATATAAGCCTTTAAAATCTTAACATTAATTTTAATCTGCGAATAATCGACCAATTTCCAACAATTATAAATTAGGCTCGTTGACAAGAGATTAACATTGAAAAAGGTTCTCAGAAACCCAAAACTGCTATAACATGTGGTTAATTCGAGATTTTTCTCAAAAGTGACAAATTGTCAACCGCTTGTCACACTTGGAGTTGAGAAACTGAAAGTAGAATTAACCGGCGATTATAAATAGCTAGCTAAATAAAATAAATTTTAAACTACCTTAATTTTTTTATCTTGTCAGGAATGACATGCTGGTTGTTCAATTTATACAGAAGTCTGGCTTCTGTGTGATGGCAATATGTTTCATACACATCTACTATATCTTGCCATTTCGATATTTTTTTCCCATTCATTTTTAAATTTTTGTTCAAAAAGTTGTTTCGCAGTCCTTTTATAAGATGTGACGGGTCATATACAATACTCAGATTGACTCCGCTTATTGTGACTGTGCCATCTGAAATAATTAAACATTTTGAATCAAATAATAATTCCAAAGTGCCATCAAGTTACATTTCATACAGTATTCATGTAAATATGGTTAAAAACATTGGTTGTTTTACATCTTTGCGATGCAAGTTCCTTAAACGACATGTCCACCGCTGAGCCAGTTGATTAATGCCAGCAATTTTAACTCTTGTGATGACCATTCACAATTTTTTCTGAATGTATGGACCGCTAGGATGGAAAAGTTAACTGAATAAAACTGACCTGGTTCTTGATTTGCAAGTAATTGATCACGTGTTGTGTCTGCTTTCAGACTTCTTAAAGCAGATTGAAAAGCATATCCTTGGTCACAAATCAATGCAATTGGCTTCAGCCCACATCCTACTATGGCAGAAATCACATCTTTCAAAATATTTCTTAATTCAAGCCCTGAAGTAGCTCCCCAGCTAAAATAATAGGCCACTGGTTGCTGCCATTTAAAAACTGCTCCTCTCAGCATAAATACAAATGTATGATCAGCAAACTGGGTATTTTTCATGTTTAGCTCTATAAAGCCATCAATTGTGTCCTTATTTTTATTGTAACTTAAGGCAGTTTCTAGTGGCAGTTCATCAAATAACAGAGAACACATTTTCTTGCTGTCCTCCCATGTTGCAACCTGGAAACCAACAAATTAAAAACTGAAACTTGTTAGGGTAGAGTGACTTGAAAAGAAAAATTAATGAAGATTCCTCAAAATCTTAACTATTTTGATACCCCACACGATGGGTTTATAAGCAAAAAAAGATTTGGGACCCCACAATATGGCGCCCAAAATCAGCAATTTTTCTATTGTCCAATTTTAATGTAGCCTATGACATTCGCAGGGTTAAGACGAATCGATTGACGTATGAATCATCAAAATCGGCCAACGCGTTTGGTCTCTGGAACGCCATATAGGAACAAACACACATACATACATATATACATACATACATATATACATTCATACATAGACTGATAAACACATTACCCTCCTTCGGCAGTCGAGTAAAAACAGGTTATATTATGTGCGTTACGCATGGCCAGCCATACAAGCATTCTGTTTGTATTAGGTTAGAGTTCCACTAACAAATAATTATTATAAGATTTAACCAAGGTTTTTCATATTGCATAGTAAAGGTACAAACCTGTTTTTTTTATTAATTTGAAAACTTGAGGGCAGATTCCTGTTTCAATATTTAATTTTGTCACCATCTAATTCAATGTTGACCTCGAAGGTAATATAAATATTTAAGGGTAAAAATCTGTGGCATTTAGGACTTTGCTTCATTATCGATAATGAAATCAGTTTTTCTTCTATGGTAAATCGACGCCCTTTCTTATTTATATTGCAAAGATTAATCTGCATTTTCATAATTATTTTTGCATAACGGTTCATGTGTGCTGTCAACTTTTCGAAGGAAGTTTCCTTATTAAACTTCAGAACTTTCTTAGCTCTTTTGTAAAAGTCCATTTGAACAGTTTTGCCTTTTTGTACTCTTTTTACATTTGGCATGTCGGTTTTTTTTTAAATATTTGTTATTAATCGTTATCTGGAAGTGTTCAGTGTTTTTACATTCCGGACTTGACTTGAATCTGAAACATTTCAAAATACTCTGTATGATGATATAATAAGGCCTTAATATAAGCCTATGGGTTACATTTTCTGATTATTTTGATTCATACCAGAAGGTTATTATAATTTAAAAAATATCTTCTTATTGATTGGAACTCCCTGATTGGAATTACCTGACTCCTGAATAGTTGGTGGATTTTGTGGAACTTGTAGTAAAGTTTGGAGGCCACAGGAGCTAGAAGCAAGGACTTCTGAAAACGACAAAGTCAAAGAATAAATGATCAAAGAGTTTACATTTGAACAAGGCATTTAATATACATAAACTAAGAAATTTGAGATACCTGAATCTTGACTAGATTGTGGATACTGAGGTAAGCACTACAGAGGCAATTCATTTGAGTTAGAAGCAGCCGCCTGAATTTCTGAAAAAGCAGAAAATTATGGCACTTGTCTATTAAATTAGTACATAACTGCAGCGGCCAGCAAAAGAGACATTGATGAACGAACATGTAAATGTGGGCCGAGGCACGAGAATTTGAGCATTACTTTAGACTACCAAAGTAGTGCTCAAATTACCAAGCATGTTTGAGAAAAATAATTTAATGAAAGTAGCAAGACAAAATTATACCAATAACAAACCTGTCAGTGGTTCCATGGAGTATGTGTGATCAAAGTGTCTTTTACGGGAGTATAAAAGCTCCACCTGAGGTAATACATTTTCTGAAATCAGACAAACAACAACAATTTCAGTATCCATTAAACTGTTTTGAAGACTGTAAATTTACTTTGTTAAAGCAATATACTTTAGGTCACAATTGCATTTGAATACCATATTACATATATATCCATATGTTATTTGATCTTGTCATTGCTATATTTTCTCATGTTTTATTAGGTCTGAATCTTGAATTACAGTGACAGGTTTCTTTATTAAACTTGGACCGGAGTGGTTGTTAATTTTCTTTTTAGGAAGACACCAGATTGAAGATCTAATGATAATGGTTATATTGGTTCATAACTACACTTAATGACTTATAGATATTGCTAACAAAAGTACATTAAAGGGTAACAATATCCTGGAGTTTGTTCATTTTACTGATGAACTTAGGCACCTCAGTCACTGAATTAAAACCTGAGACTAGTGAGGTAAGTTTGAAAATCAGCATGGTACTACTAACGAAGCAAGAAATAGTAATAATTAATGTATCTTCATAATATTTACCGTCATTCTGCCGAAATGCTGTTCCAGTCAAAATCTCATCTTCAGCAAACAGAGAAGGATAGGCACTGCCAATCAGACGTAATTTAGACGTATTGAAATTCTTTTCAAAGTGTTTTTGAGAAACATAAATCTTCGAAAGTTGTTCTGGTGATAATGATTTCAGATCATCACGGGTTTAGACACTTTAACCACTTAGCGAGTCTTTTCTCATTACACGGGATTTTTTTTTTTTTTTTTTTTTAATTCATTATAGGCTCGCGCTTGACCACTATCTCACCTGATGGTAAGCGATGATGTGGTCGACGGTGGAGCACGCTTGCCTAGAAGTAACCTATTCACTCTTGAAATAATGCAAAATAGCGACTTGTCGCGAAGATTTACAAACACAGCAGTCGTAATACATTTTGCAAGTAGCAAAAGTAATCGCAGAGACCTGGTACAACTTCACTCGATCAACACAGCAAGTACCTGTAATGTCATTTCAAAATTCAAATGATACAAAAACAAATGGCGGCCTACCGGTGCCTACGACAACCAATCACAGCCAAGCAGAAACGTCATGCATCATTAAAAAAAATGGCGCTACGTCGAGCGTTTCGTTCTATGAAGATTATCAGCCGTGGTCTCGTCTCGTGTCAGTGCTTTCATGCCACAGACCCAAAGCACAGACCACAGACTACTTAGAGATACTACGTATTGGATACTAGAGTGCGCGCAAGTTAATAGTGCTAACACACGTTCGGATTTGGTCCGGCCGGACCAAAATACTCTGTGGGCCGGACTAACCCCGCCCACAAATCCGTTCTCGCTTACACACGCTCGAACCTGGTTCGGCGGACCGACCGGACGGCACAGGGTTGCCAACTTAGGGCTTTTGGCTCCAAATTTAGGGTAAAAATTTCCATGTTGGGCATAAATAATATTTCATGCATTACGAACGAAACCGATTGTTCCTTGAAATGTTTCAAAGTTTAATGATTACACGATTAATTTTAACACAAGATGATAGATAATTCGTTACATTTACCCCATTGCCGAAAATGGTTCAGTTTGATATATGTAAACATGTATGGCCTCAAGAATTCCGAAATCTCAAGCGAAATGGCAAGTCTGAACTAAACGATTTAATAATAATTATTTACAATATAAATATTTAATTCGTTTTAATAAGTTCTAATTTAAAGTAATTAAATCTAAGTTGTATTTTATTTACCCTAGAAAACGAGATACTATTTTTTTTATTAGTTATTATCTTTTCAGTCAGGTTTTTGGGTAATCCAGACCATGGACATCGGCAACACTGACGACTAGTCGTAGTTGGTCCGGCCAAACCAGCGGACAACTCTACACACGTCCGGATTTGGTACGGAGCAGACCATATCCGATGGGAAAACGAGCGGACCGAGACGGACTCAATTAATAATAATAATGTCCGGCGGACCACGCTACACACGCTCGGATATGGTCCGGCCGGACTAACCCCGCCCACAAATCCGTGGTCCGGCCGGACCAAATCCGGACGTGTGTTAGCACTATTAGTCAGCGCGCGACCAAAAACGGAATATGATGATTTATGTCAGGTGTCAAGAGAGTGTTGTATTCCGTGTTTTTATTCGTTTCCGCAGTAAATAATCGCCATCATTATGCTAAAAGTAATTTAAAGTGATGGCAGGAATGTTTCCCTCAAGTGCACAAGACAATAACGGGCCTAAGGTACCGTTTTACAATGATAGAGCCCGCGTTGCTTATTTGACAGGTAACTTATAGGGATACCACAATACTAAAATTTCCCGACATTATTGGTTTTTGGGTGGTACATAAATATACCGGCGGGACAGGACCGGCATCATGTAATTTAATACATCATCGTTATTTTGTTTTAGGCGTTTCTGAACGCACCGTCACCCAAATAACTCAAGAGGGTTATGTGGCAGCAGCTTCTACAGAAATTGTTAAAGAAGAAATTAAAAAAGAATTGAAATTGAAGGTATTAGCCACTGCAGGACCATTGTTAGACCAAATTTAACAGTAGGTACTACTAAGTATTCAATAAAAGATTTACAATAATTTCATGAAGCTTCTTTCTTCATATTCTATGCAAGTAGAAAAAGCTAGTAATTAATTATGCTTAACTTAAATTACTTTTAAGTTTCGAGAGAAATATTACTATTGATTAAATGTAGGAAAAAAGATCCGTTATGCTGGCAACATTAAGCACGCCACCCGTCGGGCGCCATTGAGATAGGAAATATGTCTATGTCGGGCGCAGACTTATCGTGCGAGCACTCTACGCGACTCTATAGGTCTACCAGAATCTCATGGCAAAAAGGGAAATAAAAATTTGTTGTATGCAATACTGGGGAAATTGGATCAAACGATCTTGATACTGTTTAATTTTTATTTATGTCTTTAGTATTAATGAACATGAGGTACCTATATTATAGTACTCACAACGGATCTTTGTGTCTTTGAACTTGGTCCTGCCAACCATTGCGTAAGAAACAGTTTGTCATCGAGTATACTGCATAGAGTAAGCGAGATAGGACGATGACAAAAAAGACAAAAGATATTTATTTCAACTGGGCCACCAAGCGGCACTATGAAAACAAAAAACAAAACAAAATGAAAACAATATGTCTCGCATGAGATCGAAGTGGGTTTTTCGACATTTTCACAAAAATAACAAACTAAAGATAATATCAAAAAATTTCAGCAGCGGTTGACACATCAAGTACTTTGATTCGACAGGTGACAATTGACATTGCCATATGAAAATCACAATTTAAAAAAAATAAAAAATGCCATGAGATTCTGGTACACCTATACGTATGTTGCCAATGAGGTAGGAACTAAAGTCAGTGGCCAATGCCCAGAGAGTTCTTTATTGTCTATGCAACGTCACGTCAACTGAACGGCGTGCGTGCTTTCGTTTCGTTTTCCTCAATGAGGTAGGATAACTATGGAGACGGCCTATTCTACTATATGAAGAATATTTATACAAATATCTATCATATCGACACACACATGTCAAAAAGCGTTTTGTCTCTTTTTAACTAACCAAGAGCTGCATATGAAAAGAGAGACATCTAAATGTTTGTCAAGGACTAAATTTGGCAATACTTTTGTGTGACGTCAACATCATGCCTATGCGTGACCGGTCGCCATTTTATGCGCCAAAAGTACTCTTTGTTTTTGTGGTAGTTGTGCTGTCAAACAGTTGCTTGTTCAGAATATTTTTGTTGTTTTACAAGGAAATACGTCTAGAAACTAGTTATTTTGGTGTTCTGAGTGTGGACATTAATAGGAAAATCATGCCCTCGTTTTGTTTAAAACAGTCTGGTATGAGAAAAAACAAAAATCAGCCTAAATTGACTCTGCGCAGGTTAGTAACTAGTTTTCACTAATCCGGTCGAATTTTGTGTTAAATATTGTTACAAGATGGTATTTTTGAATATTATTCGAACCTGTGTCATGTTTGTATGGCATAAAACGTTATTATTTTCTATATTTCTTTGCATTGTTTACATACAATAATTATTGACAAGTAAGGTTAGTGATGATCGATGTTCGCATACGATAAGTATCGATAAAATTTATAGTATGTAAAATACATTGCAATGATATTTTAAGGCGGTACCCCGAGCAAAACGCCGCGCAAGCCGTTTTTTATGCTGTTTTTAGGAGCTATCTACTCGTTATTTAAAAAGAAATATCAATTAATAAAAATACATTAAATTTCTACATAATATTGATTCTAAAATGGTAGATTTAGTTTTTTTTTAAATGTTGTATATATTTCACTAATCTCATTCCAAAAAAACATAAAAATGAGGAATAATTATTGATATTATGCATCTCCTCGTAAAGTGTTCATTAATTATTTTTTTGTACTAACACTAATGGATAGACAATTTAATAACGAACATTTTTGTAGAATTATTTTTTTCAAAAGACCAAAATTCGATTTTATAAAGATTTTATTCTAAAATCTGGGCGTATTCACTACTGTAATTCATGCGCCGCCAGTGCCGCTAGACCAATAGGAATGCTCATATCTCATGCCGATTTTTTGTTCAGGGTACCGTCTTAATCCACAGATTTCCTGGAAACGAAATTTTAAAGAAGAAATGGATAGAAGCTATTGGTTTTGAAAATACAAACCCTAGACATAAAATGTGGCATATCTGCTCCATGCACTTTGAGGAATCTTGTTTTAACAGAACCCTCGATGTGATAAGGTTACCTGATGGCGTAGTGCCCACATCGACTTTACTGGTATGTTTTTAAACAAAAGTTGCAAAATACAGTAATTTCAACACATCTTGTTACATACTTTTTTATTGACAGTATTTCTTTAAATGAATTAAATATGTAAATAAGTAATAGAGTTATGCGACTTTCTTTTTCAGCCTAGGCAAATATGTTCCTCACAACAACCTACTTATTTATATATGTTTATCTCACAAAGAAATGGGCTTTACTAAATCAAAAAGTGAGAACTTTAAATGAAAAGGTCCGGAGATGTGATGGAAAGATTTCTAATATTATTCAAGACCTTAAGAAACTTAAATATATCAATAATGAAGGAAGTTTAATTCTAAATAAAAATTTAAGAATATGCAGAAGGATTTCGTAAAAAGCAAATTGCCAAATCTAAAGGCCTACTTTAGAAAAAAGTATTCTGAAGAATTAAGAAAATTTTCCCTTATGCTTCAATTTGTTTTAGCCGAAAGCGTATGATTTTATAAGTAATACCGACAACACTTGTTTGAAACACTCGCACTTTGAGCGTAAGTTACCAACATGTTAATGCCGAACCTGGCTTTATAGAAATAAATAAAATAGTGAATTTCAATAAGTTAATTTTGTTCAAAAATGAATAAATGTCTTTTTTACATAAAATATTGTTATTGTTTTACATAAATTAAGTTGTTCGAAAAGTAGGAAGATATCAAAATATTATTATTTATTTACTATAAGAAGATGCATTTACCCTGCAGTGGGACAGTTACAGGCTGGTATTATTTATTATTACTACCCCTTTGGCCTATGTCTAGTGGATTGGGATAGGCTGATTTGACTTGATATAAAACAAAATACATTTTAGTTTTTAATGGGTTAGGTATAGGGACGGCCAAAAATCGTGAATCTAACGAAACAGAGCGAAATTTGGGGCTTTTTCTAGCAGGTCAAAAGAAAAACATCTCCCACTATCCCCAAAAATCGATATTTCGTTTGATCCACGATATATTTTTTGCCCACCCTGTATATTACCAGTCATACAATACTCTATACCCTTAGCTACTTCGGTTTCTATGGGCCTGGTTTGTTCATATTATATTGTTATTACATTATTATATCGTAGAACAACAACGTAAACAATTTCATGAAGGTCGATATTTACATCGATATCAGCTGCGCATGTTTCTCGCAGTTACAACCCTACAAGGCAGCCATTTTATGCGCCAGATTTTTGTAGGTATGCACGCTAATTTCGTAGGTATGGCAAGTCCATAGGTTTCTAAGTCAGTGGTTTTCCTACATATCAGTAATCTGTGCTGTATTGACAACAATCAATTAAAATTTATCTAGAACTCAATTTGCCTGTATTTTTCCCTACTCAAGAGAAGAATGAATAATATCAATTTCTGATTAAAGAATACTGTTCACTAGTTTTTACCAAAGACCTTATACTTCAGTAAGAAATACGTGGTCTTTGGTTTTTACACTTGAATATTTAGGTGTCAAACAATGATGGTGATATACTTACTAATTCCATGGATGGTGACTCCATGACGTCATAATCACTGATTCTCACAGTACAAACTCTCTGGATTCTCAAAGCTGTAAATCGAAGTTCATAGATTTCATTGTGTATAAATTTCATTTGATTTGTTTTCGTAAGGTAAAATCAAAACAAATGTTACGCAATTGGTATTTAGGTATCTGTTGCAATCTAGATCTAACTGGTGTTTACCCAGTTACGCAATCATTGTTATCGTATGGAGTCGACCTCGACGCGAACGCATACCTAATGTATAAAATTATGATTTAAATGTTCTATTGAACGTTTAGTTACTTAGGTTTAATAATCCCTACCAAAAATGCTGAGGCTCCGATTTAGTCCAGCGTTAGAAGTAATTGTTACGTTTGCAGCATTTTAACTGGGTATAAGCTGCTATCAGTATCATTTTTTGTTTGGTGTAAGACGCTACTGTCGTTGTGTATTTAGTAAATAATACGTCGAATTATTTAAAAATGTTAAAATCATTAACGTCGTTTGTGAAGTTAGTTAGTAAGAATAATGTTTTGGAACAAGTTAGATATGCATCACAAGCATTACCACAGCTATCTTCGGTAAGAAATAATTCCCTTCCTTTGCCCTTTCTACATTGTTATGTGTACTTTTATTGTTTTCTTGAAACTAATTACTTACTAAAGATTTTTCGCCCATTTCGTCAAGGAGACATCTACCGCCGGGGCGAGTCGAGTGTCAATCTTTCTTTCTTTAATTATTATTTCTTGTTGTCTTTTGTTGTGTGGACATATAAATAAGTAAGGTAGGTAAGTTTGTTTTCGCAGAGGTGTTTATTGTGTAAGGCGTAAATAGGAATACATTGTACTTTCAATTAGTTTATAATAGACTGAGAAAAGCAAGCGGACAATGATTTTTACTTAAGTATACAAGATTTTAAATATTTTTCATCAACAATTTTTTATGGTTCTCACCAAACGTCTTGGCCGCCCTGAAGTTGGCTTTCCGTTTCCGATGCGCAAGGCGCGCTGCGCTGCTGTTTTTTTTAAACGCTTTTATAAGCTTGGTAGGTATGTAATATGGATGGATCTTTGTAACGGAATCTTAGAATGTGATTTTCACCCCCTTCAAAACGTTTGCAAACATAAAAAGGACCGATGACAATGCAATAATTTAAATAGGTTGTCCTATGTCCTTACCAGGACCTTCAGGATTAGCGATTGAACTAAAAATAAGTAATAGTATAAAACAACTAAAAACACGCATTAAAAGAAAACCTAACTAAAAAGTAGAAAATGTTGGATTTAGTGCATTTTTTTTTTAAACGCTTGTGGTGTTCTATAGGATATTTTCAAAATGACACTACTTTACCTTACCGGCGGCCGAAAAGTTTGACGAGAACTACCTATAAACTGCTTTGGCATTGATCCATGTCCCCATAGACAGTGGCGCCGGAGCCGCTTTTGGGCCCATTTCAAATGCAGAAGTGAGTGAAATGTGGTCCTGCCTAATGACATGTTTTTTTTTAAGTTTCTTACTTTACTTTTAGGAAAAATACAACATTCAAAGAAAATCCTTCGGCAAGATAGAACCATCAGATGTCGGTTATTTCCGGTCTGTACTCGGAGAAGAACGAGTGTTGACTGACGAAAGTGATGTGTTGCCATATAACATTGACTGGATTAAGAATTGCAGAGGTAGGTACTGTAAACATCACGAATTCACGACCTAAAATATATGACGATACAAATTAATAGTTTAACACCATCCACAACCTGACATAGCCTGTAGATCATAAGCATTTCTGTTCCTGTGCCGAAGCCCACGTTCCTTTTTTTAAAGCACGCCGTCCGGGGAGACGACCGACGTGGTTATGTGGGGCTTGCACACACAAACAATTCCGCCTGTACACCTACTTTCGCCTTGATGGGTGGGCCGCGAGAACCGCTACGCATGACATTCGCGACCCATCCAGAGTGGCCTACTACTGGGATCCCTCTTCTTTGCCCGCCCCCGAGTTCCCTCCTCCTTCGGCGATGTCCGGTTGCACTGGGACATCACCACAACTCCAGGGGCCGTGCAGCGTGGACGATAGAGTCCTTGATCTATCGTCGGCTGACTCCTGTTAAGTCGGCATTTTTCCGCCTGCGCCGCCCTGCCCTCCTGCGACGAATCGGGTCAGCCAGAGTGCCATCGAACGCACCACCTCCATAAAAAGCCGTTAACAGCTCGCGCTCGGTCCACCCAGATTCGGCAGTAGCAGACTTAGGGCAGATCCCACGTTCCTGTGTCAATTTCATCTACGTTCTGCCAATTATTTGCTTAATAATTTGCTTGCCGCCGGAAGACCAACACTTCTTCTTCCAGTAATGAATTAGATTAGATATTTGCACTTACCTACTTTTGTAAGGTTGGAGACTCTACACTCGAAGTTGTGGAAGATTATGTCTATCTGGGACAAACGATCCAGTTGGGTAGGACCAACTTCGAGAAAGAGGTCAACCGTCGAATCCGACTCGGCTGGGCAGCGTTCGGGAAATTGCGCGGTGTCTTCTCGTCCAACTTACCACAGTGTCTCAAGACGAAGGTCTATGACCAGTGTGTGTTGCCAGTGATGACCTATGGCGCTGAGACGTGGTCGCTCACAATGGGCCTCATCAGAAAGCTTACAGTCACGCAAAGGGCAATGGAGAGGGCTATGCTCGGAGTATCCTTGCGTGATCGAATCAGAAATGTAGAGATCCGCAAGAGAACCAGGGTTACCGACATAGCCCGAAGAAATGCCAAACTTAAGTGGCAGTGGGCAGGGCACATTGCTCGCAGAACGGATGGCCGATGGGGCAGAAAAGTTCTGGAGTGGCGACCGCGAACCGGAAGACGATGCGTTGGAAGGCCTCCCACCAGGTGGACCGATGACCTGGTGAAGGTTGCGGGGATTCGCTGGATGCGGGACGCACGGGACCGGTCAATGTGGCGACGCTTGGGGGAGGCCTATGTCCAGCAGTGGACGTCTTTCGGCTGATATGATGACCTACTTTTGGTAATAAACGTAGGTACCTACAGTCACGGGTCCAAACTTCAAAAGTGCAGTCTTACTCTACCAAAACTCAAATGACTAGTTTTTGTAGAGAAAGTTAAATTATTCACAACAAATTTAATACATTGTATAGAAATAAAAGAATAGATTATACCTAGTAACCGTGAAAAGTTGAAATTATTCTGCCAAAAAAATAATTGCCGCTGCTATTTTGGTAGAGAGTGACTGCACTTTTGACCCACTGTACCTGCAATTGGTTTTATTTATTTATTCAAAATTATGTAAATAACACCATCAGCTATAACGCCAATGCGATGTTAGTATCACATAGATATAGGTGATTTTGTTTTGCACTGATACGGAATTACGGATGTCGTGATAAAGTGCATAATATTAAATTATACAATCGTATTGCATCATACGAGTTACATAATTGATAAAAATTTCAGGGCAATCAACGGTTGTATTAAAACCAAGGAGTACAGAAGAAGTATCTACAATCCTGAAATATTGTAACGACAGGCGACTGGCAGTATGTCCTCAGGGTGGCAATACCGGACTCGTAGGTGGCTCCGTGCCAGTGTTCGACGAGATCGTCATCAGCTTTGCACTCATGAACAATATCATCACTCTTGATGATGTCTCAGGTTAATATTTAAATAGTTAAACATAGAATACTATCTCTGACAATAATTCACAATCCTACGACAGAATTTCGTTCGACTCATAGCCGACCTATAAGGATCGCAGGCACAGATTACTAAATAGTTACTTCGTAATCGCGGGTTCGATTCCCGTGCGGTATTTCAGAGAAATTGCTCGAACGGTTTTTTCCAAATATTTTGTGCGGGGTTTATTAATGTTTTGTATGCTGCTTATTTGATCTCCTCCAGATTGTGATCGGTTCCTGATCGGCTTGAGATAATTATGTAAACATTCTTCAACCTATAATCTAACACACCGGAGTAATGAAATGAGTGTAATATTATGGAAAAAGGTAAGTAACCAAGCTTTGCCAAGCAACTAAGGCATTATACAACAAAGCTTACGTGTTATACTCGAAGGCATTACATCTACCTGGATATGTAATCCGCTCGTAACGGTTGTACATATAGCTACACCGATGCACTATAATGCATGTTGAGACTACCTGCGATTCTGCGTATTATATCACCTGCTGTACCATTTTTTTCTGCTGTGTAACTGTCGAAAAGAACTATGTATATTTTTTTTTACAACAATCAATCACTTGCAGGGGCCTTAGTTTGTGAAGCGGGTTGTATTCTAGAGAATCTGGACAACTATGTACGCGAGCGAGATCTCATTATGCCCCTAGACTTGGGTGCCAAGGGGACCTGTCACATCGGTGGCAATACCAGCACGAATGCAGGAGGTCTGAGATTACTGAGATATGGCAACCTGCACGGATCTGTGCTAGGAATTGAGGCAGTAAGTTTATAAAAATCGCAATATTGATAGATAAGTTATAAATACATAATAAGGAACCTATGACCCCGACCATCAAGCGCTGCTCAATCAATCTATTCTCTATAGCTTGTTTTATTTCCTCCTGTTCCATTTAAACGTAATTTTGTACTTCGACACGTCTAACATCAGTCGGACTATTGTTAGAGGACCGTATAGAAACCGTTATCTACATGTGAATATAGTATTATAGACGTTGTGCACGTTCATAACAGGTTTGGTGTTTTGTCTACGAGCCCCACACAGAACCCGTTTTCTCCAAATGCGAACAAGAGATAACTGTGTATGTTTTCATTGCCCTATCTCTGCATGGATAAATATAACTAGGTATGCTGTTGTAGATACGGAAATGTACTAAATCAATTTATGTAAATAGGAATGACGTTATGTACTTCAGTAATAATAGTAGTTTATACTGATAAACGCCTGATAAAATATATGTTGGAAATAATTCGAAGTACCTACTGGCTACAATGCTAGATATACGTCGTTCCTAATTAAATCTACGTTAAAATTTGAAACAGCTTCAGAGTCCCAGTTATTTGCCACTAGCTCAGATATAATTCGTATCATCTGACAAATTCGTGTGAGGTGAGAAACCGGTTTCATAAAACCTGATGCCACGCAGCTTTCTTCTCTCGTGTCGAGTGACATAATAACGCACAGATGCAGGAAACATAAATATTCTCAAAGATTTTGGATATGTACGACCGTCTGAAAAAGGTGTACACCATATGAGGAATATAACGGCATAAGTACCTACTTATGAAACCCATGTAAATTATGACCATCACTTTGCTTTTCCAACTAATCTTTCTTCGTATTTCAAGGTAAAAGCCGATGGCACTGTCATAGACTGCCTCAGAGCACTAAAGAAGGACAACACAGGGTATCACTTGAAGCATCTCTTTATAGGATCTGAAGGAACGTTAGGACTCGTCACCAAAGTCGCTATACATTGTCCGGTGTTACCTAAGGCCGTGAATTTGGGTTTCTTTGGTAAGCAAACTTTTTCCACCTTGTTTATTTTACTGGTTTATAATCCTAACAGCAGGTAGGTAATATCAGCTATTGATATGTGGGTGCTTTTGTTCGTCTCCATCCATCCATAGCATGAACATTTTCGTCACGCATTGTTTAGGCATATAGGGATAACATAGTAAATATTCCTCAATCTTGCAGGTGTCAAAAACTTTGAAAATGTTCTGAAACTGTACAAAAGCGCCAAATCACAGTTAGGTGAAATTCTATCGGCTTTTGAAATGGCCGATTTCGATTCGATAGATTTCACTGTTAAGAATCTAAAGCTACCGTAAGTAACTGCAATGTTGTAAGTACCTGTTTCCTATGGGAACCTTAGTAACACTCGTTACTGCAACCTACTTAACTTATAATTTTCAACAGAAACCCAATCTCAGAGTATCCGTTCTACGTGTTGGTGGAGACACATGGAAGTGACGAGGCTCATGACAGTGAGAAGCTGACGAGATTCTTAACCAACGAGATGGAGACTGGACTGATCATGGACGGAACTGTCGCGTCAGAACCCGCTAAAATGCAGGTGATTGATATAACAGGTTACTTACGCTCGAATGGGTACCAACCAAGTGGTTTAGAACGCGCATAAAGATTTATACCAATATAAAATGATTTGACAACAACAGGTATCTTTGTTCTGATTGCAGACAATTTGGAACCTTCGCGAAAGCATCGCAGGAGCGGGCTTAGTAGGGGGCTACGTATTCAAGTACGATGTTTCCATACCGCTGAAAAATTATTACGATCTGGTACCAGTTCTGAGAAAGAGACTCGGTGATAAGGCCATTAAAGTTTTCGGCTATGGACATGTCGGTTAGTGACAAGATCAAACATATTCTAATAATTTATAAGTGGTTACTGGGTACACAAACTAGTTACCACCCGAACACTCATTTCATTTTCCTCAATGTATTTTGCATACATCAAAATAAATTAATTATTCCATCAATTAACGATCTTGCTCCTCTAACATTAGTCGAGGAAATATTCACATGAGTAATCAATATTCCAGGGGACGGTAACATACACATCAACGTCACCGTGCCGCAATACACCAAAGAGTTGTCATCTCTTCTGGAGCCATACATCTTTGAAGAAGTGAGCAAACTGAACGGTTCCATTAGCGCTGAGCACGGCATCGGCTTCAGAAAACCGAAGTACATACACTACAGTAAAGATCAATCTGCACTAAAGCTTATGAAGGATCTCAAACAGCTGATGGATCCCAATGGAATCCTTAACCCCTACAAGGTTTTACCTGACGAGGCATAAGATAAGATTACATTGTGCACTTAATAGAATACTACTTTAATTATAATAATATTTGCTGTCGCTATTCAAGTACATATTGTGACATAATATCTCAAGAGACAATAACATTGTAGATAGTGAAGTTGCGTCATATGCCATAAGACACTTATGGCACTGATAAGGGGGCAAATAAGATAAAATAAATGAAAAACAATTTATTTAAATGACTTTTATTAAAATATCCATTTATTCTTATAACATTCATAATATCACTGCAACAAAAATACAATGGAATATTATAAACATTTTCCTAATTGCTTCAAATAAATAAATGTTGTAGTCCATAAATATTTTCGAAAAAGGTTTTCATTACTTCAATAATCAGCACAAATGGCTTAGTTTAGCAGGTAGCTTAGTTATTGCTATGTAAATCGTTAAACTCTTAGATCACTGTAGTCACTGATCAGCAATTAGGGTTATTGGGCTTTAGATCCATTACTCACACAAGGCATCTGTCACACCGTCTCACTAATTTCAAATAGGCAAATATAATTACAACAACACACGACACAAGTGTAACGAATTTGGCAAAACATGCTGTTCTACTCCACATCGACAAACCATTTAAAAGTTATGAGAAAATGCAACTGGAAGTATCGATAGAACAACTTTATATGCTCTAAAAGTTCTTGTAATCTAGGTCCTTATGTAGATCAGTTTACTTTTAAAGAGTAAAAATTACGCAACGATGTGTAAAATGCAAACAATGTAAAATGTTAAAATGACTTAGTATTTGAATTGAATTGTGAATTATTGCACATGCACTAAACTAAAGAAATTTGTGCCAAAGAAATGGATTACGCAATTAAAATTAATCTTGATTGTATTCCTTACTGCGTCCTACCATAAGAATTTCAATCAATTTAAAATTACATTCAATTATAATAATTAATTCATCAGTTAAAATGGACAAAATGTCATTTAAGTAAATAAAAAAATTTTCAGCCTTCTAACTTATGCAATATTATTATGTAACATTTTTCTCCAGTGGGCATTGTTTACAATGGAATGGAAGTGATTAGCCTTATTTTTGCATACAGAAGGTATTTTTATTTTATTTTAGGTTTATTTCAACATTTTCTGTATTGTTTGAGGAAATGTGAAGAAACCCCAAAATTAATGCAATATTTTTTTTCTAAAAATAGAAAAAAAAATATGAAGAAATTAAGAGATCACTAAACATTAGGGTATAGACGAAATGTAAACAAGAAAATGGCTCTAAACTTATGGCCGTCCAAATTAGTGGTGGGAACTAATAAAAAATATTAGCAGCTAACAATACAAGAAAACAACAGTAATTTTTTAAATTAAATTAAATATTTAGTTACCTACTTGTTTACATTTAGTCCATGTGATTATAAGTCGAATGTGTTTACGTATAAAATTGAAAACTAATAACTGGGCATTTGATGACGTAACTAAATCAATAGTTAAGTTAAACATACGTAAACACAGTTAACACCCTCCGGAACAACAGACCAAAAGATTAAATATCACACTAAAAAAAAATTATAAGACTTTTTTACTGAAAATATTCTAGTTTGGTCATACATAAAGGCATATGAAATCTAAAATTAAAAAGCTTTAAGTCGGTATATAATCCTGATACTTAATTCACTACGTTGGAGCACCTAAAAGTAAAGTTGTTGCTTTAAGTAGGTAAGGTGGAAAACTGTTAGTTGGATGCTGTAGTTAACAGTCAGCGTATTCCATCGCGACGTGGCACCGGCGCCAGGCGACTGGCGACTGGCGCCCGGTGCGCTGATACGCCAAGCTCTTACATCAAACTCATATTGAAATCGTTGACAGGATGGCTACGAGGTTGATCGCTCCCATTAAATCTTTTTTATACTTTTATATATTTTATATTTTTTTTATAGTTTTCACCATTGTCCTAGCATAGTAGACGCAGTTTGGTCTGTGCCCCGCGAGGGAAGGGGCGCGTCGCAACGTGCGGTTATCGTTTGATTTGATTGGACATCTTGAGGAACTCCAAGAAGCCGGCCTGCATTTCGGCATCCATGCCGGTGTCCCACGCGTCGTTTTCCAGCTCCTCGCTAAAATACATTGTCAATATTGTAATAAACATATACATAATAATAATGATACATAGAAGGGGTATCAGAGGGTTAACCTACTTCCACACTGATGTTTAAAAAAATGCAAACAACATACCTACCATGGGTAATGGTTGTGTAAAAATATTAAACCAACTTCTAACGCAAACAATAACTTTGTTTTCCGAAGTCGGTGTCTTTGGTACCTATTGTTTTTCGACACAGACTTCGAAAACAAAGTTATTTTTCGCTTTGTAGTGTTTTGCTTTAGAAGTTGGTTTAATTGTTTTGTTACTTCTTTATTTTACTTTTTTTAGTGTTGCTGGGTACCTCATATTGCCATGAAAATCATTTATAGCCAGAGTACATCTCATTTCAATTCCAATAAGCCCAAACACTACTAGAATACATTGTTTTATTAGGGAGTTCTAGTGCCTACCTTCCGGCTTCAAGCATCAGATCAGTTCGATGGTACCATTTCCATCCGAACCATTTATTTATAATTATATATTTGGTGCATCATAGTCGCTTAAATATTGGAGATATCTTATACCCATGAAAAATTTATTAAGGAGTTCCAGTGACCATCTGTGGTCTTCTTCATTAGATCCACTTCACCAAATGATACTTTCTAAGTGCAAATGCTTGCTATGTTATTGAAAATACCAAAATCGCTATGTATGCCTATAATATTTGAGGAGTTTCCTCAATTTCCATGGGATCCCATCATCAGATTTAGATTCGGTGACAATGGGAACACCTCGAGAGTATACCATTTAAAACAAAAAATGTATTTTGCCTATGCGTCTATATATGACGGAGTTATGCCCGAATATACATTAAAAAAAAATGAAGTCATCCGAATTGAGAACCTCCTCCTTTTTGAGAAGTCGGTTAAAAATATACACGGTCTGTAAAATTCATAAGTCTCCTTGCAGCTTTGCCGTAGTTAGGTAAACTGAGTAGCGACTCACAGTATATCCTCATCCAGCGCCACGTTCTTGCCGGGCGGCAGGTTGCTCTGCAGGAAGGCTCGCTCCTCCGCCGTGAGCGTGTGCCCGTCGGCGAGGTACCCGCCGTCGCTCGGCCCACTCTCCACCTCCCCGTTCATCGCTGTTACAAACCATCTTATCACACTTAATTGGTGCATTTCGTGAATCATTATGCAAAATAATGAACTGACACTAACTGAATTTATTAGCTTCCTTTCAGGTGAAAGTACTCTAGAATGTCAACAACTTTTACTACGTGACCACCTCGAAAATAGCAAACAATAAAGAGGATTGAGTAAGTTAGTCCCATAGTAAAAGTTGGTCACACATTCAGTATTAGTATTTTCAACCCTAGAAGGATGTTTTTTTATTTTGATAATGTAAACCTGAATTAAGGTTAGAGAGGAGGCCTGTGTCCCAGCAGTGGGAACATTAATAGGCTGATGATGTGATGTGAATTAAGGTTTGGCCAACTAAAGTCGAACAGAGCTCATGACTAATGGCAAGCATCGAGTTCGAAAGTTCGCGCAAACCTGAATTTACTACACAAGTATAAATTCTCTTCGAAAGTTATACCATACAATAATAAGGTAATTCCCCAAATCTTGATACAGGACAGCGAAATTTTAGTAATTTTTGTTTAATTTTCCTGTTATCGTTTTCGCCAAACTTCTTGGCCGCCCTGAAGTTGGCTACAACGGCTGCGCAGTAATAAATCTCACACAGAAACAGCACCGATCCGTGCCTTGCACATCGGAAAACCGACTTCAGGGCGGCCACGAAGTTTGGCGAGAACTATACAGACAGGCAATTCAAAGTGAAAGTCATTTTAGTCTTGCCCTACTTTTAAACAAATAATGATGGCCCTTAATAATTTCACCTCTTTTTCAGAATCCTATTAAAAGTTTGTTTTACAAATAACAATGAAATTACACAAAAAAAGCTTTTGATGTTTGTATTGCCGTTTTTTGTCTAACATATTGAAATAAAATGTCGATGAAATTGTATGTGAATGTGACACTCAAAAAAAACTTGTTTGTATTCAGATTTGAATAAATCTAATTCGCGTGAACTTCGAATCACATTCCCCCCTATTGTTTATTGAGCGTACGGCTTCGCTCACGTGCACAGTTTCGGGCGCAGGTGTCAAGCCCGGCGGGAACGATCACGTGGCTCGCTGTAATCGAACCGAGAGCAGGAACGTGACTAAAGCCGTACTCACTGAAAACGTGAACTCGACCCACGCAATTAATTGCAAAATCCTAGGTTCTGGAGGGATATTGATTTACTTTGTCTAAGAGTGTTTATGACTTAAATTAATATTGCTAGTCTCAGAAATCTAGCACCAGATTACTTACTACTTCGGCAAGTTTTCCGTGGCCTATCTTTGTAAACATGTAAATATATGTTTTTGTATCTTAATGCTGCATACATACAGTACGTTCTGAGTAAACAGTTCTGATTTATCGCGTCACTAAAGCTTGTGCTCTCTAAAAAAAGTGTCACTACTACAAACGAGCCGCTATTTTGAAAAGGGAACCCTGCTAAAGACGACTGTATGACCTACCCAAGACGGCGAAAACTTGTGTGAATTTGACGGCCTCTAGACTATAGGCTGATAGTAACGAAGATAATTTTATTATGTATGGTTGCTCACCGCCATAGTTGAACCGGCGACGCGTCTCCTGCGGCGGCGGCTGCTGCTGCGGGACAGGCACGGGCGCGGGCGCGGGCTCGGGCTCCGCGGTGCCCCAGCGTGCGGCTCGTAGTGCCACCACGCCACGTACGCACGCCAGGGACGCACGCCGTTTCAAACGCTCGAAGGCCGCATGCATGCCCGCAGGGCAATCTGCGTCCAGCGCTATGCCCGACAGCTGTCAAACAACACGTTAATAACCACGGATTTTGCGAACGGAAATTTTCCGGGCAATTATCTATTTAAGTTGCGTGTCCACTTCTCGACATTTTTTAGTTTTACATTGATTTGGCGATCTAATTAATGTAGATAATTATTTAAGAATAGAACAAACGACGGGCGGGAGTTTTGCATGACCGTCTTTTGTCATTCAAAGTGTTGATTCTCAGGCTTAATGACTTACGTATAATTTGAAACTAAGCAAATCCATAACTCTCCGCGGCTTTGATGTCGACGAAGTGGACGCGTAACTTTCCATGACAAAATGATGTTAGTATGTACGATTTTACTCATGTTCATTTTTTGGAAATAACTGGCAATTTTTGGATGCAACCAGAATCTTGCAAACTAAATTTTCTTAGAGAAGTAGTTAGTACTGAGCGTTAGACAGACATTCCAAAAAGACGAACGCTTGTAAACCGATTAACCGAACACCAATCTTTACTAACAATCGACTAGTTAGACTTTTGTTATCATAGCATTGCAATGTGTGTGTATGTCTTGGTGAAATTCATTACGAGAATGAATATACTTTACCTGGGACCATATACCAAAAGTAGCCAAATTATAATGACAGAAACAAAGGGAAGCAAAAAGGATTTCGTAAGATAAAACGTCATGCCAAGATACAGAAGATAGTCGACTGTATCAAAAAGAAAACCTTAACCGATTAGCGCGGCTGCAAAGAGAGATTGGAAAGTCATGAAACAGAGCACAAAAAGCTATCTTTTGCATACATTTTAAAAGTATTTTTCACGTAGATATCTCTAGATATAAGAGGTCATTGAACCCCATCACAATGATTCATGAGTTGATAACTGTCCCAGAACCAATTCGTTACTAATTGTAATTTATATGGTGTACAATAAAGAATATACATTGATTTACCTACGTGTAAAATACTCATAGAATTCTAAACTGTTAACCCCAAACAGACTAAATAATGTTTATGTCCAGAGTAAAAGCGAGATCACAATGGTGCAGTGGGTTCGAACTCACAACCACTGGATCGCTAGTCCGACTCCTGAGCTGTAGGGCTAATGTCGCTTTAACAGAGACAAAAACGTTAATTATGGCACTGACGAACGTCAGTGCGTAAAAACCGTTGCTACAAGTTGAAAACATTACGTTAAATTGAAAGAGCAACCGAATCTTTATTCAATCAATCAATAAATTATGTTTGAGAGCAACAATAAAAAATAGTCAAACACTTTCCTGAAAATTTCGTAATAAATGTCAGTATTCCGGCTTGTGATATAAAGAATCCGACACTTGAATGTTTTTTTTTTGTTTTTACATGAACACCCACGCAAATCTGGTTTATGGTTGTTTTAATTTGCAAGAAGCGAGCTGTGAAAATCGTCGAAAAGGTGCGGTTTAATTTCACCGCGTCCTGGCTTTATTGCGTGTTTTATGAACATCAGTTTTCGACAGCAATCAGTGTTTATAGTTGATATTTCCTTTTCTAACATTACTTTCAAATGGAGTGTCATGAACACTAAAGTAATTTAAAACAATTCTAGAATCAACACAGCAATAATGTGGTTACAATGCGCCTGAAAAAGAAATCACTCAAGAATGGAGTCAACAACTAATCCAGCCCACCGCCTCAAGTATATAATCGACAATAAAATGGTACTTATTTGTTGTAACAAAAAAGGTACTAACTTTGAGCAACTGGCATACAGCTTTGATGTTAACATCCTTGTCAGTGTCTAGGAGATGGAGGAACACCTTGCACAAGCTTTCACCAAGAGTCTTGATTCTTCCTCCCTATAAATAATACAAATTTTTCTTGATCTTGCAGTTGGAAAACTTTAAATTAATCATGATGAATATTTTACTATCCTAAACTGCAAGATGCTAATATTTTCTTTTTACAAAAAGTAAAGCCGACCCTTTTAAATTACTTACTAGGAAAAAAAGAAGTCAATGTCGAATCATTAAGACAGTAAATACTGTTGAAATCTACAAATAATAGACATTAAAATTTTCTCACTATATAGGTAGAGAAGATTTGAATGTCTTTAAACTAAGTCATAACTGACCTGGCTATCCTCCAGTTGCGTGTATATCTCGGCGAGGAACATGGCGAAGCCGCGCATGTTCTCTTCCGAGGATTCCATACCGCTGATGATCTTGTTCTCCTCCGTAGAGCAGCGCTCCAGCAGACAGGCGCGGAAGGTGGACTCCTCCGGCGGTGACACGGAGTCGTACATCGAGCACAGACGCGCACCATTGTAACGGAAGTTAGGCTCGCCTATCGACTGTTGTCACAAATTATACAAGTTTCAGAACAAGTTCATACCAACAACATTCTATGTAGAGACAGCTGCATTCAAGAGTTATACATAAACCTTTTTTCTGAAACATGACACATGTGTCAACTCTAGTTAGACAGCTGCTTACATGAGATGCGTTGGTAAGAGAAAGTTAGGAATTCCAAGAAACTGTCTAAAATAGTAAGTTTGTTAATAAGCATGCTTTGAAACATTGAGGTGTAGCATTTTCCATGCCGACACTGATTTAGTTGATTTTGAGTGTTGTGATTTACATTTTTATTACTGTAATGTTGGACATGAGGTTTAAGTTATGAAAAATATAGCTTTAAATACTGTTTATTTACAATGTTGTTTAACATAAATCAACATCCCACAGTTGTTACAAGTGGTGAGCACATGTTATTCTATTCTTATTGGCATGACCGTCATAAAGTCATAACTGAGGTTGTTTGAATAAACTTTTCTTGGAAAATAGATATGTATTATTTTAGTAAAAATAGTAATATACTTTTTTTACTGTTATGACACGTTTTTTTTTATTATAACCTCAACAGTTTAATGACCTTTAAATTCTTATTAATCAAAGCAATTAACTGTGTTGTTTGGCCAACCTTATCCAAGTTAATTTTAGACAAAGAAAACCATAGTGGATCAGTTTCTTGTCATTCAGTACATATTGTTCTGATGCTTACAGTTAATCAGTGGTGGTGGGCAACATGACACTAACTGTGCATTATTGATTGTTTAACCTCTACAAGTCATTGGATTTATTTTAGTTGCCAGGCATGGTCTTGCTTGGATAGAGCTGGAATCATGAAACCAACCTCCTCTAAAAAACTGGGAGGGGGCGACACAGATTATAAAAAATAATCTAGAATTTATTAATAAGCTTGTGTGAAAAAATAGAAGATATAGCAAGGACATAGAGAATATTATTAAAAAAATTAAACATTCTCAGCTTCTCAACATTTTATTAAGTTGTTTATCTAATCTGTTGCCTATACAAAGTTTATTAGCTTTAGCAAATCAATAACATGTGATTATCGCATGCTTGTTAGTAATAAACACATTTAAAAAGATAAGTTAGTTACAAATAATAATTATTATTTAATAAACAATATTTTTAAAATTAAAGGTCTTTACCTGATTGACAATAGCTTCAACTAGAGGCCTAGTGTAGCTCACGTCATGCAGGGTAGTTGCGAACGCATCAACCAATGGGCCGCACAGGGTATCGAATTTACCAGGATCAAATGTTATCTCACACATCACTGTTATCAAGTTGGCTATGTTCTCCTGCGGAACGGCAGACTGAAAAATTAATTACTTTAGTATATTTTATTTAAAAAATTAATGAGTAAATTCAAAATAATTTAACTTTATACAAACCCTTAATTCCATATTTTCAGCTTCATCCAATGAATAAGACATTTCTTCTAAGCTGTAAGGGTTTTGATCTTGAGCTTGACGAAGTCGATCTTGCACAGAAAACCGGTGTGGTCTATAGGGAGAAGGATCAGGATTGTAAGTAGGTACTGCATGAGGGGTGTAGTTAGGCGGGTACCATTCCTTAGCTTCGGCCGACAGGTTTGATTTGGGAGGTTCAACTGTAACAAAGGGTAATAATGAGTTAAAGTATGTTCGATTATATAAAAATATTATAATTGCATAGTACCACAACTAGTTGACCCAAAAACAAAAAACTGCTCCGTAATCGATTCCAAGCACGGCCGGCTGACTTTGTCAAACTACAGCAACGTCATTAGAAATGAAAATCCTTACTTTCACCTGAAGTATTATAATTACGAAGAACGCAGTTATAAACTGGCCAAGTATGACGACGTCACACAGCATAAGATCGGGGTGTGAAAGTGTGGAATAAATCATATTCAACGTTATACTCGCTACCTTTTGATTCCTCGCTAACAATCTTCGGCCTACGAAGCTCCCGAGGTTGATTATCGGGTTGCTGCCATCCACGGCCTCTGCCTCTTGGCCCTCCGATCTCACCGTTATTCATTTTAACGCTTACTGTACAACAACGACTCTGTATACAGTTTTCTCTGACTTATATCCATAAATCACAAAAATATGATACGAAATCTCGTACGCTTTTTATTAGCTCGACAGATTCGACACGTAAACAAAGAAAAATATACTTCGCTACTAATTTCACAGCACAACCTCCATGTTACTTTTGAACGAAGGAGATAGATAGCTTTTTTTACTGTAGATGTGTTGTGGTCAGGCAAAGGTATAAAAATTTATACAGCCTAAGGAATGTTAGGAGTTCAAAATTCTGTATTTTTTAAATAAAAGGTAAAATATTTAATTAATTAAGGTTGCTGTGATAATATTGTGATAAAAACAATATTTTTTAATTAATTATGTTGTAAATTCCATTAGTATTATAGATGAGATGGCAAGGCATTGGCAGCTTGAAATCGTGTAGTCGTCATCATGACGCATTTCTCTACTATCTATCGTCTGAGTACTAATAAAACTACCGTACTACGTGATATACATACATATAGGTCTATTTATTCGTAAAAGGAGCTACGAAAGCGTATGGGTTTTATTAAAATCAGAAAGATCCACGGACAGCTATGTCCACGAATCAATAGCAATTAGCGATTGTTGTTATTTTTTAGGTTTATCAATTATTTATCGATACTTGTGCGAATTAATGAAAAAGACTCCGTTCAAAATTATTTATGAACCGGTTCCTTTACTGCTAGTTTAGGATGGCCGGTCAAGTTAGGTTCTGTTAGCAGTTCCTATATTTTCCGAATGGAATGGATAGCCTTACCATCGGAAGTCCGATTCGGCAACCGAACGTGTGCGGCCAGCCGTACAGTAGGTTTACCTAAGGTGTGGACTATGGGTTTGATTTGATGATCTAACCCTGAACCTACTCCTACCAAACACTGTAGTTACCTGCAGATTTTCTTAGGAATCCTCGAAATTATTACTGGTCGTAACTAACCCAGCATTTGTTTAGCGGTGGAAAAAAATAAGGAATTTGGGTCCTTTGTTAGCCTTCATGCGATTTATGACCAAGAGACAGGAGGGAGCGAGGCGAGCTTCCAAAGTTTTTTCACTCGTCTGATGGATTTGTTTACTTTTGAACAGTTACACCATTGATGTATTAAAAAGAGGAGTTACACATTTTATCAGATAATTTGTTGATATTTGCAGAAACCTTATGTTGAAGAAGATGTACCTACCTGCATGTACCTAGTACGCAGGAGCGAGCGAAACGAGCCTGGGGGTATTTTAGTACTCCGTCTCGGTTTATTCAGAAATAGGCGATACCTACTTTGTCGACTCATGCAGAAAACTTTGAGAAACTTGTATTGACTAGAGCGGGAAATCAGGCTCGAAGTCAAAATAACGATTTTGATGAAAACCAAAAGAACCTATCTGGTTCAACCAATCTTTCATTCAAGCCTTTTCAATAGGCAACGATCTAGTTCACTAAGCGAAACTTCATCCAAACAGTCGGGTTCTGCCAACAATCCCATCCTATTTGGCGGCGAAAAAGACACAGATGAAGCCACCAAGCTACTCAACCTTTTGCCCTAGCAACGAGTTCCAACTTCTAAGAAAAGAAAATATGCGACAACTCGCCTCCGCCAATTGAGTCAAAACATCGATTCTCAAACCTACCGGTTGACCTAACAACGGACACTCACCCTGAGCCTAAACTACCAAATAAGCCCTCCTATTGTTCTATACGGGATTGAGGATCTCAACGAGCTCACCAAACTCACTGAGTCTGTAATTCGCCCAGAAGACTTTTTGGTACAAAATAATTAATTATAATCGCCTACGGATGATGATGAACTACTCCATCAAACAGGAGTTGGAAAAATCTGGGAAAAAGTCAAAGGAGAAATCTTCAACCACCGCTATGGACCAAACAAAACACCTACTTCCACATTTTTTGTTAATTTAGAATCTAGCCCAAATAACAAACTACTGCTGACGAGCATGAGATTGACGCATTACTGGAACAAGACTTACAGATGTGTATGCCTAATATACCCACAACACCTAAAGAAATAGCGAAGGAAAATAGACTGCTGAACTCGAGAAAAGCCACGGGATTTAACCCTGATCACGCCTTGCATTCTTAAAAATCTGCCAAGATAATTTGTTTCTTTTGTGACCTGTGGAAAATCTCCGAATTTGTTATGATCCATAAATTAGGCAAACCTGAACACGAGGCCTCATCTTATTGGCCGATAAGCCTAACGCCTGTACTTTCCAAACTGTGGGAGAGGATATTCCTCAGCCATCTAAAACCGTGCATGGATGCCAATGACGTTGTTCCGTCTCACCAGTTTGGTTTTCAGAAATCTCAATCGACAATAGCAGCCGTATTGCGAAGTGCGCAAATAGTTTGATCCAATCGACCAAATCGGCCAATCACACAAGACGGAAATCCACATCGCGTCATTCATCTCGCATGTGATTGATCGACTGGATAGCGGTCAAGCTCTTTCCGCACTCACGCAATACGGCTGCAGGTTCACCGAGTTCGAGTTCAGGAAGGCTGAGAAGGGCTTTGGAACGTATAAAGTACTGCTCAGCGGCATTCCTTGATGTTCAGCAAGCCTTTGACCGTGTCTGGCACAAAGGATTGCTGGCTAAAGTGCAGGAAAAACTTCCACATTCAATGTTCCTGCTCATCCAGTCGTATTTATCCGACCGTTGCTTCCAAGTGAAACAGGGAGAAGCAAGATCAAGATTGATTGACGCAAAAGCTGGTGTACCACAGGGATCTGTTCTTGGCGCAGTGTTGTACAATATATTTACATTGGATCTATCCACATTGAATGGCATAACAATAGCAACATATGCCGACGACATAGCCTATCTATCAGTTGATGACAACTCAGAAATGACCAGCAAAAGACTCCAAAATCAAATAAGACGAAACTCATAAATTGCTCTGTAAGCGGCGAATGCGTGCGAGTGCATCCAAGTCTAATCTTATCTTGACTTCCACTTGGATAGGCGCCTAACATGGAAGCATTACATTAAATATAAGAGGGATGTGATAAACCACAAGTCTCGCAACCTGTATTGGCTCATGGGATGAAACTCTGTGCTCTCAGTAGATAACAAGCTCCTCATTTACAACTCGGTTGTCAAGCCCATATGGACCTACGGGATCCAATTCACTCGCTCACAATCTCACTCGCGAGCAGTCGCACGGAGAAGTCATAGTAGTAAAGTAATTATTATTTAACCATCTACCCCCAGCGTTAAATATTAACACGAGAAAATGACCAAATGCGATAATTGTGATAAAACCATAACAAAAAAATCACCTGGGCTTGAGTGCAACAAATGTGGCAAAATAGTTCACGCAAACCAACTATGCACAGGCTTATCTTCGAAACAGCTGTCCGCCTTACGGAATGCAGAAAACCTGGAGTGGACATGCGAAGAATGTCACAAGGAGTCTCCTCATCGCAAGTCGTCCTTCATAATTCCGGAAGATGATGATAATGAGGATGATAATCTTAATGACCGCGATGAGAACAGTGTTGCGGTGAATAAACTGCTACGTGATATTTCACTCGAGGTTAAGAAAGCAGTGAAGAAAGAACTGGCATCTGTGAATGAGTCGCTTAGCACTTGTTGCATAAGAATGAATGCTATAAATTCTACAATGGAAATTCTTACGGATAAAGTTAAAGATTTGGAGAAGAAAAACACGTACCTCACTAACCAAAACACACACTTGGAATTAAAAATTGATGCATTGGAACAACACATCAGAAGCGCTGAGCAAGAAAAGCTGGCCAATGTACTGGAGATCTCTGGCATTCCTGATACTGTGAACGAGAACCTGGACATACTCTCTACTAAAATAGCTTCGAAGCTTAACGTTGAGAAACGCCAAGTTACAATGGTTAAAAGACTTAAAGGCAGGAACGGTAAAGAAGGAGTTATTCAAGTGATGTTACAACATGAAGAGCAGGTGGATCAGTGGATACGCACAGCACGGAAGGAAGCAATTATTGTTCAAGATGTGGTCTCCGAGGTTAGTCCTGAATTAGCCAAGTCAAAAGTTTTGTTTCGATACGCTCTTACCAAAGCGAATAAATCCCTACTGTGGCAAGCTAAACAAACATTAAAGGAAACGTACAAATACATATGGTTCCAGAATGGCAGAATTCTGGTCCGAAAAAACGAAAACGACAAACCGATTGTCGTTAGGAACATTAGTGATATAGATAAAATGGTGGTTCAAGGAAATAAATGTCGGTAATAGTTAGACTCAGTAATCATGTCAGCTTCTTCACCGGAAATATCCGAATTTTTTGAGTGTTCAACTATCAACGAGTTCAGTAATTATCTTCCAAGTAGTAAACAAAAACTAAATATTGTCCATGTTAATAGTCGCTCGATTATTAAAAAATTTTCTTTAGTTCTTCAATTCATTGATTCTTCCAAAATTAATGTTGACGTTATTATTTTAACAGAGGTGGGTATTTCTAAAAGCAGTAATCTCATTAAATTTTTTAATATAAACGGCTATGAAATGTATCATACGCTGCGGGAGCAACGTAAGGGTGGTGGCATTGTGATGTATGTTAAACGTACCAACCGCTTTCAAATCAATAATAATGTATCACTAAAACACTGCGAATACATAATTGGTCGCTTGACCACATCATATCACTACACGACATCAATCTGCACAGTGTATAGACCTCCTAAAGATAGTAAGCACTTGTTTATCAAGGAATTGAATGAGCTATTGTGTAAGGACACCTTCAAACGTTCAGATTTATACTTATTAGGGGATTTCAACATTGATCTGAAATTGAATGACAACATACGGGATTACTACATAAGTTCTTTGGCTGAGTGTGGACTGACGAGCGCGATCTCAGATTACACTAGAATCGAAAAACGAAATAATATTATCACTCGAAGTTGTATTGATCACATTTTTGTAAGATCGCGCTCGTCAGATCTTTATTCGGCGGCGCTCGGTACGGTTATGGCAGACCATCGCATGATCGTGTTGTCTTGTATTGGAGGCGGAGCTAAAGACGCTGTACAGGATGTTGCAAAAGTAATAGAATTAATTGATTATAATAAATTAAAACCAAAGTTGGACGCCATAGATTGGAATGTTGTTGATAATATGAAACGCCCTCAAGAGATATATAACTATATTAAAAATAGCTTTGAGTGTTGTTATGAGCAATCTAAGTATTCTAAAAGAATAAATACTAACAGCAAAAGGAATAAAGAGTTGTGGATAACCAGAAAAATTAATAATATGTGTCATAAAAGAGATTTACTTTTCAATCGGTGGAAACAGGATATAAATAATAAAATACTTAGATTGCAATTCAATAAACAAAGAAATGAGACTAAAAAAATAATAGAAAAAACTAGAAACCAACATTACTTTAACCTTATTAATGAAAATAAAATGAATAAAAAGAAAATGTGGGACATTTTAAACACACTATCTGGGCGAATCTGTAAGTCAATAGATGAAGCAATAATCAAAGCATTCAAGAAAAATGATATATCTATAAATACAATAGCCAACAACTTCAGTAAGGGATTTAGCGAAAACGTAAACAAAATATTACCTAAATGCAACATAAAACTAATATCTGAATCAGAATATATTTTTCCAGTTAACAAGTCCATGTTATTTAAACAGCCTACCGTTCGTAATATATCAACTATTCTAAAAAATCTTAATATAAATAAATCTGCTGGTATAGATGGCATCCGATGTATAGATGTAAAAGTTTTAAGTGATAGGATAGCTAAAGTTATAGTTAAGTTAATAAGCTCTAGTATACAAGAAGGCGAATATCCCCAAGAATTAAAATCAGGCATCGTTCGACCAATCTTTAAAAATGGATCTCATAATAACTATGACAGCTATAGGCCCATTACAATATTGCCAGTAATAGATAAGGTAGTAGAAAAATACGTGTGCCAACAAATTCAGAATTTTTACAGTAAAAACGATGTTTTATCGGCTTCTCAGTTTGGTTTTCAACCTAACAAATCATCCTCAATTCTCCTATCTAAATTCACAGATGAAATAAACCAACACCTCAATGATAAGAAACACGTCATCTTGTTGTTTATTGATTTTAGCAAAGCCTTTGACACCCTCAGGCATGATACACTTATAAACAAGCTTGACAATACAGGGGTTCGAGGCCCAATATTAAACTGGTGCAAAGATTACCTAAAAAACAGAACAAGCCGTGTGAAAATCAGTAATGAACTTAGTGAGGAAATTGTAGTAGCTACGGGAACAGCACAAGGCTCAGTTATGGGACCCTTGCATTATTTAGCCTACGTCAATGACATGGAGAATGTTATAGACAATTGCTCAGTCTATCAATATGCGGACGATACCTGTCTCGTAGCAGCTGATAAAGATTTATCTAAGGCTGAACAATTGATACAAAATGATTTTGATAATTTGTGTAAGTGGTCTCATGATGTGGGACTGGTGCTTAATGCTGGTAAAACTAAGACTATCCATGTTCGTTCCAATCACTTAATCAACTCAGACAAGCCAGTTAAAATATTTGCGCACACACACCAATGTTTGCATGAAGTGCAACTTTCTAAGCTTGGTTGCAAATGTGAACCATTGGAGCAGGTTACCAACTACAAATACCTGGGTTTAGTCGTTGATGACAGATTTAACTGGGGTGGTCACATTGACTCCATATGCGATAAACTCCGTGCAATGCTAGCCAAATTTGCAATAATTAAATACAAAGTCCCTTTCAAAATATTACTTAACCTTTATAATGCACTTGCAGAGTCAATTATTTCATATGGAATAACTAGCTATGGCAGAACATTTAAAACCTACCTAGACAAAATATATAACCTACAACTTCGTTTATTAAAGATAATAATACCAAATAGAATTAAAAAAACACTCTATGATGGTGATGACGTAACAGGCTTCTTTAAATATTGTAAAATCTTGCCAATACACATTAAAATACGAAAGTGGTTATTAATAGAACAGTTCACCAACAAAGAACTGCAAACTAAAGTCATTCATAGCAAAGCAACAAGAATGGCAACACAATCAAAACTGGTAGTACCGAGATACAAAAACTATTACGGTAAACGAACATGCGCTTATTTAATACCTACTCTAATTAATGATGTTCCCACACAAATTCAATCAGAAATAACAAATAATAATTATATAAATAAATACAAGAAATTCTTTGATTCTCTTTGAAATTGCATCATCCTGTTTAAATTTCATTCAATCTTTGTGTTGACGGGCTGCCTGACCCGCGCCGGCGTAGTTTTTTCTATCCTAGGTATTATTTACTAACTACCTCATAATTTTTTGTTTTTAATATTTTTATAAACTAGGTACCTCACAATTTTTGTTATTTGTATTTTTTTTTATAAACTATGTTTTCAAAACTATAATTATTTATGTCTCGTTAGTATTAAGATTGTTTATAAGTGTTTCAACATCCGGACAAACCTTTTGAGGTTTTTGTGATGTTTCTGTTTATATTTTGTCATGTTACATATTTAATAAACAATAAAAAAAAAAAAAAAAAAAAAAAATTGTGGGGCGTTGCCAGCAAAACCAACATACTCTGCCGGCAAAGAGTGCAAAATGGTATCCTAAGATCAATAGCAAATAAACCTTGGTTTGCTAGGAATGACGAAATCCACGACTATCTACAAATGTCATCAGTAAACTCTAAAATCGAACGATACAAAAGACAACACAAGGCACGCCTATCTTTGCATCCAAACCCACTAGTTACTGAACTGTTAAACCCGACAGCGGTGGTAAAAAGGTTGAAGAGGAACCACCTTCTATAAGTGGGAGGCGCAGCACCGGCTGCTACACCACAACGCCATTTGTCATGGAACGAATTCTCTTATGGTCCGACGACCGATTGCAAATGGAATTAAATGGAAAAAAAAACTTGTATTATGTAAGAGCGAGTGAAGCAAGCACTTTTGGTACCCCTTGTTTATAATTTACAAAGGCAAGGGCGTCCAAGTCACAGCTGCATTTCTCTCAATCTGAGTTTGGATTTATACGCAGTTCACCGTGTAACCGGATGCGGCCGTTATCGACAGACTGCAAGTGCCCACGTGTGTCGAACGACGTTTTTTAACACACTCGAAAAAATAATTATTATATTTTTGTTTTTTTGACCGCCGACTTTATTTTTGGCCATCCGATTTTCAAAAGGCTGAATCGCGACCAGCCCGATATTATAAATACGATAAAGTGAATAGATGGGGCTGCCCGCCGCCAAATCCGCTCAAGTAGGAAGCATCATAATCGTGCCTAAAACAGAGAGCCAGTCGAGTGTCTTACAAAAAATATATTTAACAACAGCAGAATTACCATTGTTATTTTATGAAAAATGCAGAGAAGAGATAAAATATTTTATAATTGCTAAAAAGTAACAAAAAATAATAATCATAGCCAATGTATTTTTTTATCACTACATGAAGCCATACATATTTACAAAACTATAAACAGTCTATTTGCTATTTTTATTTATTTATCATAATTTTTCACTAACATAATAGTCAACATTTACAGTATTATACATTTTCAATTTCTCTAGTCTAAGGTACCAGCTTCATCTAAAGATTCAGGTTTGCTGCCAGATTCAACATTATTTTATTATTTATTTCCACTCCACAAAGTATTATTTAACTAGTATTATAAAATCATTTTACTAAATGTTGCATATTTGTATGGGTGCAATAAGAAGGTAATAATTCTATATAGAATGAAGCAATAACTGGTTGGTGGCCACCTCAAAGGTGTTCAAATTAAATTAAAATATAAACTAGTCAACAACTACTAATTTTATATACTAAAAGATTCTCCACAGCCACATGTGCCTTTTATGTTGGGGTTGTTGAATACAAATTCAGCTGAAAGTTTGTTCTCAACAAAATCCATTTCTGTACCTGAAAAGAAAAGAAAACTTAGTTAAATATTGTTTGTAAAACTATTAATATAAAAGCTTGTTTATCTGCCCCCTGAGGTTACTATAGCTTTTACAGTTTAGATCTAATATTGAAATCAATTTATTATTAACTAGCAGACGCACCGCGGTTTCACCCGCATAGGTCCCGTTGGAATACAGGGATAAAAATTAGCCTATGTCACCCGGGAATAGTGTAGTTTTCCAACGGTAAAAGAATTTTTCAAATTGGTCCAGTAGTTTTTAAGTTTATTCATTACATAAAAATACAAATCTTTCTCCTTTATAATATTAGAATAGATAATGGCTGTGTAAGCATGAGGTATCAAATTTTATAAGTTTGGATATTTTATCATGGTCTCAAAATCAGATAACCAGTTTCACAGGGAAATATACAAATGAGATAGTGTATTTCCATTGTTAATAATAACAATTAGGGCAGTATTCATAAGGTACGGAAAGTTCCATGACCTTATACAAAAAGGAAGACATAGTTGAGATGTACAATTTTAGTAGTTGGCAACCAAAAGAGAAATAGAAATAGCCACACAAACAAGAATGTTGTTTTGGCATTTTATTTTTATAATCTGGATGACTGTTTTGCTTGGAACTTGATGATTTATTGACTGTTTCTGATGCTGCTATTATTTATCTAAACATCTACATTTAGTGGCACACTATCATGTAGTATCTTTAATTTGTCACCAACATACAGTCATCATTAGAATAATCTTAACTACCAATCCATGCATATTGCGCTTTAGTATAGACCAAATAGTATTTAAAAACAATCTTCAAATAATAGAACAAGAACACTATTATGGGCTTATGTTCTACATTGTTGTTGATTTTATGACTTACCTAGTAATGTTAATTGTGCTTTTTTGTCGATAATTATCGTAACACCATCCTGTTTGACTTCTTCATCCAGTTTATCCTTGCCTTTTGCATAGTCTAGTGTGTAGGATAAACCGTTACAGCCCCTCTGGCGAACACCAACTTTTAGGCCTACGAATCCTTTCGCTTCCTCTTTCTGCATTATCTCTTTGACTTTACTTACTGCGGTAGGAGTTAAGACCAGTGCAGTTCGTGAAGGAAGTAACCTTTTCTTAACCGCCCTTACAGTAGCACTTGCAACAACTTTAGTGGCCATCTGAAAATTACAATTTAGAGCTATGATGAAATGGTTTCTTATTAGTGAATCGAGGATTAGAATTCCCTCACTGAAGTCACATTTAGCGACCCATAAATAGACAGTTAGCAAGAACTCTGCTTAAACGTACCGTAATTATTTTTACGCGCAATTATTTTTCTGTTTCATTAGATTTTACATTTCGTAACTACGATTTTGGCTGCTAATTTTATTTTATTTTGTCAATGTCATGTTGTCATGTCAAGTCAAAATTAATTTTAAGGTGTCAATGTCAATGAGTGAAGTCGAAGTATAATGTGAACGTCAAGGGAGAAGGGAGAACGTGAAGGAGGACGACACGCCACGCCACGCAAGTGTGGTTCCGCCTTTAAAGGTGAAAACATACTATTAAAACCCGATGCGAACCGTGCACATAATAAACACGCCACGCGATGGTACAACCTAATAAATATACGGAAGGCTCGAGTCTGGCAAACGAAAGTAGACACTCGAATTATTTGCAAACTTTTTATATGGCAATGTAAACTAATGTCAACCTCAGTTTTCCAAAACAAGATGGCGTGTTGTTTTGGTTTGTTGTGGTCTTGATAATAGCATTTATTCAGTGAAAAATGAATAAAACAATTTAAAGTGGATTACGGGAGATGTTGTTTCGCATGATGTCTGAATTTAAAGAAAAACAACAAGTGAAAGATGCCGAATTCAAACAAAAACTAGGTTGTTTACGTGTGGTGTTAGATTTCTTAAGTTAGTATGACGCTAGTAATTTGATACTTTGTTTTAATTCGTAATTACTATTAATGCAAAAAACTATTTCTCTATCTATTCACATTAATTTTATAACAAGTTAAACACCTTCATAATAATGCATTGTGGTTTATTATCATACCATAATAAAAGTTGCATTGTATATTTATTTATTTTTTTATTTTACAGAAGATCTGGAGTATGTAGCAGGGGTTAATGAGATAGTGTAAACTTACGGATTTAGAGCAGAAAGATAGGATAAGAACCCACAACCAGTACTTGGGTGAAATAGCTAGCAGAGGAGTGGAAGAAAATGACTGATCATGACATACAATGTTGAAAATAAATATAGTGAAAGGGATAGAATTACAGAAAATAATTTATAAAGTTCCATGATTAATGTACGAAACAGTGATTCCAGTGATTCTAATGAATCTAAAAACATACTTAAGTCTTAGATTCAGATTTTGAATAAGGTCGTGAATAAACCAAAATTATTATACAATACTGTTTTTTTTATTCGGAATGTGATATAACACATAACACACATAATATCTAAAGTATTGCCTGCCTACAGTACCTATAGTATTTTTATTCAGACGAAGTAAAATTAATAATTCTAAAGTATCAAGGTAGGTTATTCCAAGTATTTCATACTATTTTTAGGGTTACCATGCCGACATTTTTTAAATTTTCCGCGCTTTTTCAGTCTCTACTTTTGTTTGCCAGACTCTACAACCAACACGCTTCGCTAGTATCATAGCCAGTATTGCCAGGTCTCGTTTTTGTGTAATACCAAGTCTGATCTCAATTTACCCTAGATTTTAAGTTAAATGCAAAAATTACGCTATTTTTTTTATTTGCTTTCCCTCTCCGTATTAGACATATTTGATACATTTCATACAAGATCATAAATAAGACGACACATTACAATCTATACTATAATTACAGACCAGTTTTACTTTAACAATATTTGAAAACAATAAAAAAAATGCTGATTTTGGGATTTGTACGAAAAGTTGCCGGATGAGGGGCCACAAACGCCACCTAACGCTTCGCACGCAGTGTGTTTCTAGTTAACACCCGACGCCACGCGTCAGTCAGTTGAGAGCATCCTGGCATAAAGATATTTTTTGTATGTTTTTATTTAAAATGTCGGATGAACAATTCATAGAATTAGTAAAACGGTTTTCAGTACTAAATGATATGAGTTCAGGCCAATAAATTGATCATACATAGTATTAGAAATAATACTAGAAACGAAGCTAGGATACTAATTACTAACGTAGGGTTGCCAAGTTGTCATTTCTAAAATCTGCCAACCACGACAAGGAGCGTGAAAACCCTGGTTTTTGGCGCTTACAACCCGAACATTTAAACAGATTTTATTTTCATAAGATTTGTAAACTAAATTTAGTTTATAAATAATTTAAGAGTTTTAATTTTTCACTTTTTTGTTGTGGCACCTTATGGTACGGCACAGTTAGTGGTCAATTTATATAGTAATATTACTTCTTGGGTGTATATTTGTTACTCAATCACGCCAGAACGGCTTAACGGATCTAGATGATTTGAACAATGGCAAGTGCCCATACATTTTTTTAGCTGAGATTAAATTCCTACGTCTTTAAATGAAAAATATCTGGTTTAACTCAGGGTGATGTTCTGAATTAGTTTGTGCAATATTTTTTGTTCGAGAATGTCGAGAATAATAGATATTCAGTCATAAACTTTTGTAGGTTATGTCTGGGTAACTTTTAATAATGTGTTTATAGGTAATATTATTCAATTTCGTGGAATTAAAAGGGGAATATCGCATTAGCACTTCCCTTACCTAGTTATTTCAGCATGAAATGTATAATATACTCTTTGAAAAGAGTATATTTATTTAAACTAAGCGACTTTGACGTTTATCAAAAGGTCGTCGTCCTCGTCAACAACCAAGCTATATTTTTTAAACTTGGATACTAGTCTTTTTGCCAATCATTAATTAAAAGTAATTCATTTATTTCTACTACACTACAATATTCTTACCTACCTGCGAGGAACATCTATACTTAGACATAAACTGTATTGTTAACTCATTTACTGCATTATATACATTAATTATATTATGAATTAATAAATAGTTACTACTTGTCACTTTGCAGATAAAATGTATAATGGCAACACTAACCTAAAGATATGAACTGTATAATCAAATAACTTTTTATTTATTATGATTTTTTTTATCCGTTTTGAACCAGCCCAATAATATATTAAAAAAATGTAGACAATTAATAGAACGTCTTTCGTATATAACTCACTTTCAGACGCTCAAATTTAAGTCAGCTAAAATCTCGCCATTGTTCTTTGGCAGACGGATGAATTATAGTCAAGAATATCTCATAGGCTACTTTTTATCCCGGTATAATGTTCCCTTAGGTATTAAAACACTTTTGACGTGGGCGGAGCCGCTGGCAGAAGCTAGTGTACAATAAATAGACATGCAATCCCGGGTGATTTAATATAATATTTTGAAGAGTTCCTTTGAATATCTCCGATTTTCTTCATCAGATCTTCACCAAATTTAAATGGGACTAATACGAGATCTTCCAAACAAAAAAGAATTTTCAAAATCGGTCAACGATTGACGGTGAAATCGGTGAAAAATTGCCGTTGGTGATTTGAGGACTTTAAAACCCGGACTACAAATAAAACCCCACCCGGACGCCTTCTACACTAGGACAAATCCGGGGTAACCCGGACGGATAGCAACCCTATAACTAACGAAGCGTGTTGTAGCATCACGTGGCGTGTTGTATATGTGCACGGTTCGCATCGGGTGGCGTCGCGTGGCGTCGTGTGTCTTGGCTTCCACTGAATAACCTAATTTGATACTTTAGAATTATTTATTATTAATTCTAAAGTATCAAATTCTCTGTATTCCTCCGTTTGTGAAGGTGTACACGGCTTGAGGTCAACTGGGCAAGCTAAAAGTACATCAGATCCTGTAGTCCCCACAACTTCATCTACAAATAAAACAAAGCCAAAAAACAAAAAAAACACACAGCCAAAAAGTCAACGATATCTCCTATGATTGGGAATGTTTTTGTACAGACACGGATAGTGATACCAGCAAAAAAGAAGAAGAATATACAAAGAAATCTAAAAAAGAAAAGGAAACTACATTTAACAAAATCAGTGAGTTACTGGCAAAATGTAAGGATATTATTTCAAAGAGGCATTATACTTTAACTAATAAAATTAAAATGTGTGTCCAAATACTGTTGGAATGGTTTATACAATTGATTATAAATAAGATTTTTAACTTGACCAGTAATAAATTTAATGCGAAAAATGGCAGCGAAAACTAACAATAAATATAAATTAAAAATCATTCAATGGAACTGCCAAAGTTTAAAAAGGAAGTTGACGCAATTGGAAGCCCTTCTTTCTCAAGAAAGTATACATATTGCTGCACTGTCAGAGACCTGGTTGGAACCTGAGTTTAACCTAAGAGTTAGTCGATATAATGTACATCGGAAAGATAGATGGGACGGATATGGAGGCGTTTTAATCTTAGTCCACAACTCGGTTAAAGCGCAGGTTATTCAATGTCAAATTGGAAATGCCGGCTTCGAAATATTACACCTTAAAATTCATAATTGTGAGTCCCTGAATAACATTATATCCGTTTACTGCCCACCTTCTGTTCGAACGTGTCAACAAGATTGGGATGAACTATTATCAAGGTGTGACGATAAAACGCTTTTGCTTGGAGATTTTAACGGACACCACAGTAACTGGTCATGCAAAAATGACACAAGGGGCAAACAAATATTCGATTCCTTGTTATGTCATAACTTAACAGTGATGAATGATGGAGCTCCAACCAGAATTAAACTGGTAGGCGGAGTCTTGCAAAGATCATCTCCTGATGTGTCACTCGTAACAACAGATATTGCTGTTAAATTTGATTGGACAGTGACCAATGAATGTCTAGGAAGTGACCACCTCATCATTAAAATTTCAACAAACTGTCCATCAACTAGGAATTCAGACATTAGAAGAAACTTTAAAAAGGCTAACTGGCAGCAGTATCGACTTTACCTGGAAGAGACATTTTACGATTTCAATGTTACTGATGACTTACAAGAGGCATACGACCAGTTTTTGAATAGTTTGAATAAAGCAGCAGAACTCCACATTCCTGTGATAAAAATTAATCAAAACCCCAGCAATAACTTTAAATCTAAAACCTACTGGAATTCTACATTGTCTAAAAGGGTAGCGGAACGAAGACTTGCACTGGCGCAGTTTCGTGGTAACCCAACTCCGAATAATTTATTACTGTTAAAATCTAAAATTAGTATCGCGCAAAGAGACATTAGAAGAGCGAAAAGGGAGTCATTCCAAAACTTTTGTTCAACAGTCGATTGTCTAACCTCTTCTAGTGATATGTGGAGAAAAATGAAGTGGTACAAAGGCTATCACAATAATCGCAATCGGTACGTAAGTGAAACTCAAGCATTGAATTTGCTACAAAGTTTGACACCTGACTATGTTATAAATGAGCGGCCAAGTTTTACATCTAGCAATATTAATTTAGAAAAACTTATTTCCCTGCACGAATTAGAAAAAAGTATTAAATCCTCTGATACAGCTCCAGGTTGTGACAATGTATCGTATTCAATGTTAAAGAATCTACCTACTAATGCTAAACTTACATTAATACATTTATACAATCTGTTTTTACAAAATGGTTTCGTCCCCAGACAGTGGCGTGATATTCGTATATTCCCCATTTCAAAACCAGGAAGGAATCCAGACTCCTTAGATTCACTTAGGCCTATATCCTTGATATCTTGCTTATGCAAGACATTTCATACTATTCTTAATAAGCGTTTGGAGTGGTATTTGGAAAAAAACAACATATTTTCTAACAATATGGTGGGATTTAGAAAGACACGCTCTTGTCTGGATAGTCTTTCTAGTCTTGTGTCTAAAATACAGTATGGCTTTGCTGGGAATTCATTTACATTATCTTGCTTTATTGACATTAATAATGCCTATAATAATGTTGATATTCGTAGTTTATTGATAATTCTAGACAATTTAGGAGCGGGTAATAAAATTTGTAGTTATTTGTTTAATTTTTTGAAAGAGAGGAGTTTACTTATAACATGTGACACTAAAACTCTGTACAGAAACTCGGGCATTGGAATAGCACAGGGTGATCCGTTATCACCTTTATTATTTAATGTTGCAACCTATAAGATTTGTAAACAAGTATATCATGACGTAGCGGTGTCTCAATATGCAGATGATATTGTTATGTATGTAACCAGCCAAAATATTATTGACGCTGTAACTGACATTCAATGTATGTTGGACAACACTATTTCTATTTTATCAAGTTTGGGTCTCGAAATATCCTCTTCTAAAAGTAAACTATGTCTGTTTTATAAAGGTCGTAAATATGCCAGGTATCCAATTGATATTAAAGTAAATGGTAGTTCGTTACCCATTGTGGACTGCGTTAAGTATTTGGGATTGTGGATGGATTGTTCCTTAAAATGGGGGAAACACGTAAATGAAATTATTGAGAAATCCCTCAAATTCTTAAATGTATTTAAAATCTTGGCAGGATCTGGTTGGGGTGTTCACCAAAAGCATTTAAGAAGGTTATATATATCCACTATTAGAAGTCGTTTAGATTACGCTAGTTTTCTTTATAATACCAGTGCCAAAAAATATTTAAATAAATTAGATATCGCACAAAACCAATGTATGAGGGTAATTGGAGGATTTATTAGGACTACACCTACACATGTCATGGAATGCGAGCTTAGTTTACCACCATTGGAGGTTAGACGATGGTATTTGGCAGGTAAATTGTGGTTGAAAATAAACTCATATGAATTAAATACAGTAACATCAACTTTAGAAAAGTTAAGTGACGTGTACCTTAATGAAAGAAATAAAAAAGTTCCTCTGCTTGTTTTAATTCATAATAAATTAAAGGAATTTTCAATCAGCTCCTGTAAGCAGCTAGAAATGTTTTCTTTTGACACATGGATGGCTGACATTGATTTGTCCAGTGTCTTAAAAACAAATATAGATTCTATAAATGAAGCCAAAAATAGGTTAAGTAGTTCTAAACTAAAAGAGGAAACATTAAAACATATGTACAAATACTCAGATTTTTATAAAATTTATACGGATGGATCAAAAGATGGAGATCATGCAGGATGCGCATTCTATGACGAACAATCTGAAAGTTTTATGAAATTCAAAATTTCCACTAATGTGTCTATCATGTTTGTTGAACTCGTAGCTATTTCTGAAGCCTTATCATTTATTGAATCTCTAGATCAAGGCAAATATGTTATTTACACAGATTCAAAGAGTTCAATTCAACACCTGGCTCGTTGTACCTCGACTTTTCGAGGTAAACCGATAGCCTATACAATAATTAAAACAATTTTAAAACTAAAATCTCAGAATAAACAGATTGTTATTCAATGGATCCCGTCTCATATAGGTATAGACGGTAATGATAAGGCAGACTATCTTGCAAAACAAGCATGTTCGGATGGCACTGATTTCGTAGCAATTCCACATTACACGGACTTTATTCCAGTCCTTAAAAATATTTGTTTACAAAATTGGAAAGACTACTTCGATCTTCGTTCCAGGGAAAAAGGCATTTGGTATAAAACAATCCATTCACAACCCTCATATTCACCTTGGATTGATAAGTGTTTTGTAGGCAGGGCTGACTTAACCATATTATTAAGACTTCGTTCCGGACATATGCCTCTCAACAAATTCGGCTTTTTAATGAAAAAGTTACCATCACCTTTTTGCAGCATGTGTAATGAAGATGAGGACACATATCATATTTTAATGAGATGTGTCCGGAATCAATTACTGAGATCACAAATTGGTGCCCACAACATAAATTTATCCATACCTTTATCAAACAAAATTCGACAAGTAATAAATATGGTTAAGTTCGCCTTGAAGAACAGACCCAGAACCTAATTTTAATCATTTGTTTCATTGTTGCGTAAGTTAAGTATAAATACTGTATTTTATTATGTAAACCATACAGAGCGTCATATTCGCATTCGCGAAAAAGCTCTTTAAATAAAGATATAAAAAAAAAAAAAGTATCAAATTAGGTTATTCCAAGTATTTCATACTAGTTTTGGGGTTGCTATGCCGAGATTTTTTAAATTTGCCGCGCTTTTTCAGTCTCTACTTTCGTTTTCCAGACTCTATTAAATATAGGTTCACAGGATCACTGTAATAATGCCTTTGACTTTATTTGAGTGAATTCAGTTTTGTCTATAGTATCGATGAGGCTCTATGCTCTATGGTAAGAAAAAAGGCGGGAAACTGTTGAAGTGGAAAGGCGCGCTTTTTTAAAATAATTATTTTAAATTCAACTTCTTGTGTTAATTGTAATTTAATTCTGTAAATATTCGTACTATTAGGTCTTATTTGGTGTATATATATATATAAGTGTACTAGAAGACATTAAAATGGGGAAAAAGAGGCGGAGGAAGGATGAGCTGGAAATTCCTCCGGATCTGAAGCAGAATTCGCAGGAATCATCGGACTCTGACACGGCGGAGTCCACAGTGTCGGCATACTCTGTTAATAAATTTAAAGATGCCACTGACAAGGAGTCTAAGGACAGTAAATATGCCATATACAAGGTAAAGGGGTATACGCGTAAGTACAGTGAAGATACGAAGAGGGCCGAGTTAATCGTCTTTCTTAGTCACATGGACGAGAATAAGTTTTTCAATGACAAAGATCGTATGGCCCTTTCCAAGGGTATACGAGAACATGGAGTGTCTGGTGTGATGCACTTGCGCACAATTAATAAATATAAGGTCGGTGTCACATTCGACTTACCAAATAACGCAAATATGTTTTTAAAAAACAAAAAATTATTTGATCAGCTTTCTTTAAAAGCATCTATCCCTGCTGGTGACACAGAGGTTACTGGAGTCCTTACTTCAGTCCCAGTAGAAATGTCTAATAAAGAGATATTTTCTTTAATCGGCAGTTCAAAGAATGTTATTCAAGTGAGGCGTTTCATGCGCAGGGTCAGAGGTGATGAAGGCAGAACATCTTTTGTCCCTACCCAAACTGTTGCTGTGACATTTGCTTCCACTATTTTGCCAACTTATATTTATTTGGACTCATGGCGTCATGAGGTGAACAAATATATTCCACCAGTGAAACAATGCCTTAAATGCCTGCGTTATGGGCATATAGCTAAATTCTGTCGTAATGCTGAAGTTTGTTCAATATGTACTGAACATCACAATTTCAAAATGTGTGTTGTTGCCCCGAAGGATGCTAAGTGTGCAAATTGTAACGGCAATCATATTGCAATCTCTTCAGCATGTCCAATAAAAAAGCAAAAGGTAGAAGAAAATAAAATTAAAACTAAAAATGCTACATATTCAGATCTTTTTAATGTAAACTCTTTCCCAGCTTTAACATCACGCAATTTGGACACTCAGATTAGTAATCTCATGAAATCAGACAAATTTATAAATACTTTAGTCGAAACACTCACAAAAATAATAAGCAATAAAGACGAACCTATTAATTCACTTTCTATTAAAGAAGCCTTGAAAACAACGTTCAGAAATAAATTTTCTTCAACCTGTTGATGGATTTATCAGAATTAAATATTGTACAGTGGAATGCTCAAAGTTTAAATAGTAATAAACATTTATTTATCGATTTTCTTTATAGTCACAATATTCATATAGCAATTATCAGTGAAACATGGCTTAAACCTCACCAAAATTTCAAAATAAAAAATTATAATATTGAGAGAAATGATACCGGTAACAAACATAACGGAGTTGCAATAATTATTCACAATACTATTACCTACTCAAAAATTGATACCTTCTTTGATAACTCATTGCAAAACATTTGTATTAGAATAAAAGTAAATAACAAGGAGATAAGCATAGTCAGTTTTTATAGTCCTTTGAATTGTAATCCAGAATTCAGAAAAGAAAACCTTGATTTATTAATAAAATCTATTCCTGGACCATTTATATTTGCTGGTGACTTTAACGCTCACCACACTTCTTGGGGCTGCGGCTCGGATTCTGTACGAGGTCGAAACATTTTGGACGTAATAGATGATAATGATTTGGTTCTGCTCAATAATGGTCATGCAACAACAGTTGGCTCTTTAACTTGGCGTCCTAACGCGCTGGATTTGACGCTGGTCTCTTCGTCTTTAGCACTCAATTGTGAATGGAACGTACATGATTGTCCTCTTGGTAGTAGTTATCACATTCCTATAATCATTAAAGTAGTTATTAGTAATACTAACAATAATTATACATATAGCAATTGTTCTAATGCTGAACATTTGCCCATTTATCCAAATTATAAATTGGTGGATTGGCAAAGGTATAGCAGTCTTGTTGATGAATTGTTGCTTGATTTTAAAGTCGATAATTTAAGTCTTTCTGGTACATATCTTCAATTTTGTAGCCTTTTACATACAGCAGCTGTAAATTCTATTGAAAATAATAATCATTTGACTGGTAGGACAAATTTTGTCAATCACTCATCTTTTGTAAATAATTTTAAAAGACCTTTACTTCCTTGGTGGAATCAAAAATGCACAGAAGCTGTATTAAATTTTAAAAATGCATACATATATTTTAAAAATAATCCATCAGAAGAAAGTTATCTGCAATTCAAAAGGCTTCGAGCGGTTAAAAAACTTGTTCTAAAATTGGAAAGACAAAAAAGTTGGTTTGCTCTTTGTGAAACATTCAATAGGACTACGCCATTATCTGTCATATGGAAATTTATGCGGAAGTATAATAAAACATTCAATTTTAATGCTCTCCAAGATGATGGATGGGTTTTAGATTTTCTTAAGAAATACACACCGGATTTCGCATCACAAGACTCAAAATCTTGTTTCACAACCAGTACTAATCCCACCAATAGTTTTCTTCTTAGTCCTTTCTCATTGCAGGAATTAATATCAGCCATATCATCCAGAAGAGATACCACTTATGGTCTTGATGGAATGCCATACATTCTTTTAAAAAAACTTAGCATTACTAGTTTAAAAATATTTTTACAACTTTTGAACTTATTATGGGAAAATGATATTATACCTCATAACTGGAAGGTGGATTGCCTTGTACCTGTATTAAAACCAGATAAGCCTAAAATGTGTCCTGATTCTTACCGTCCTATAGCTCTTACTTCTTGTGTTGGTAAAATATTTGAACAACTGTTAAAACAGCGTTTAGAGTTTTATATTGAAAAAAATAATATCTTACCATCAAACCAATTTGGTTTTCGTAGGAATCGTTCTGCTAGGGAAAGTGTTTGTCAATTGCAGCTCGATATTCACAAGTCTTTATTGGCAAATGAAAATTTGGTTGGAGTGTTTTTTGATATTGCAGGTGCATTTAATAGTGTGAATATAGATATTCTATGTAATGAGTTATCACAGATAGGAATCCCTGGAAAAATAATAAATTGGTTAAAGCAATTTCTTAGCAATAGGAAAGTCTTTGTAAAATTTAACAGACACCTTTATGGTCCTAGACTATCTTCTAAAGGAGTTTGTCAAGGGGGTATTTTATCACCTTTAATATTTATATTGTATATACGAAGATTAAATTTAATTTTAGGGTCTCAGGTTAAAAATTTACAGTTTGCAGATGATTTAGTGGTTTATGCATCTGGGAAAAATTTATCAAAAGTAGTTGAAATAGTGAATGTTGCATTAATGTATCTATGTAAATATTTCTCTTACCTTGATCTTAGTGTCAACCCATTGAAGTCCAAAGTTGTTTTATTTGGTAAACATAATCATAATGTGCCTGCTGTGCTGTACAATAATTGTGCATTACCCAGTTCTTTGGATGTAAAATTTTTGGGAGTTATTTTTCACATAATTTGTCCTGGAATAATTATATGAAACATATTATTAGCAAAGCAAATAAAGCTTATAATATTTTGAGATCCTTGAGTGGTACATATTGGGGTGCAGACCCTAAAATTTTGTTATTATTGTACAAATCTTTAGTTCGTAGTCACTTTGAATATGGTTTCTATTGCTTTGCTGCAGACTCTAAACATGTAAATAGCTTAAATATTTTGCAAAACAAGTGTTTGCGTGTTATAACTGGGGCGTTCAGAAGCACTCCTGTAAATGCAATGCAGATTGAATGTAATGTTCCACCGTTAGCCATCCGTTTTGATTACTTGTTAGAAAGGTTCTTTTTGAAGCTTTATAGTGTTTTGGGTAATAGTCTTTTAGTCAATATGTTGCATTTAGCTACGCAAACTGCTACAACATCTTTTTATATACTACAGCAACTTAGAAAATTCAAAAACTTTATTGAAAATATTAACATTTACCGATCTAAGCTTATCTTGCCTTGCTACGAAGGAACTTTCAGCAGTAAATTTCCAGCTATTAGTGTTATTATAAATAAGAAAAAGGATTTGCCTTCAAAAGAGGAAGTATATGTAATGTTGTCAGAATGGTCAGATCATAAATTTGTGTATACTGATGGTTCCAAGAATGATAGAGCTGTGTCTTTTGCCATCTATGAGCCGTCTTCAAACATAGGTATTGGTAGGAGAATTGACAGAAATGCTAGTATTTTCACAGCTGAAGCTGTTGCAATTCTGAGTGCTTTGAAACATATTAAAAATAGCAATTCTGAACATAGCAAATGGGTTGTAGTAAGTGACAGTATGAGTGTTCTGGAAAATTTAGCAAATAATAAATTACATGCCAACACTAATTACATTATTCATCTGATAAAACAATTGTGGGTTGAATTAGCCCAGTCAAATATTGAAGTTCGATTTGTGTGGGTTCCATCACATATTGTTGAGTTATAGGAAATGAAAAAGCAGATTTTCTTGCCAAAAAAATTGTTGAGTTGGAAGAATTAATACCTAGCACTGATAAGAGTGTTCCCATACCATACACAGACGCAGTTAGTCTTTTAAGACGGCGCATGTGTGAGGCATGGGGGAAATATTCATATCATTGCACTCATATTGAAAATAAAGGTTCTTGGTTTAACAGTCTTGATGTTCAAATTAACTCTGTTCCTTGGTTTTGCAAAAATAATTTATTTATATGTAGAAAATTTTATTCAATTATTTGTCGTATGCGCTTTGGTCATTGTAGATTAAATTATCATCTTCGTCGTCTCAAAATGGTCAGCTTATCGTATTGTAATTACTGTCAATCAGAAAAAGTTCAATCGCTACATCATATCTTCTTTGAGTGTTCATCTTTCAACATTCAGCGCCTTGTGTTGTCGGATGAGCTTCTAAAAATTTATAAAAAACCTGATAGGGTCCCGCTGTGCATACAGGAGTTGCTTAAGAACGCTTCAACTTATATATATTTGTATAGATACATATTGGAAACTGTAAATGAGATTTAAATGGTTCTGTTTCTTGTTCCTATGCACCTATGTAAATATAAATTATAGATATTACCGCTTTATTATTATTAACGAAGTTTGTATATTAAAAAATATAGCAATATGATGTGATGTGTATAAAATAAACACTATGATGTCATGAAATGAAATGGAAATTAATGGAAATGACGCATCCTGGAATTGATTGACATTGACATATAATGTAAATGACGTTTACCCTGGAGATGGAATTGAAAAATAATTGGATTTATGAAGACAAGATATTAACTACTAATCTAAGACTAACATAAAATGACTACAACATGATTTAAGAAAAACGAAAGACATGATTTTATAAACATATTACGTAAGAAAATATACCTACGAAAGACTAGGCAGTATGGTTGAAAGACTATAGCCTGCCCGATGGGCGAAAAAAAAAAAAAAAAAAAAAAAAAAGCTCTATGGTAACAATGTGACATTACTGTCAGCTAGTGCTGTCCAGTAAATTATATATTTTTATCGACTGTTTTGCATTTACTATTTTTAACCACTGGGACGAGGGAAAATCATAACTCTGATAAAATTTCTTCATTCAAACCGTGCATCAATAATAATATATAATAATAATTTAACTCAGCTATTGGATCCGCACGGTTTATGAAAATATAATTCAATTTTTATCTCGTGCAATGATGTAAAATTAAAATGCCAAAAATAATCCATCTACTACCAACCCATCACTAAATGACACGTCTCTTACCTACCAATCGTACTTGTGTAGCGTGTAATGATTTTTCATTCTCAATGTATTAAAAATTAACAATGGGTGGCCAAAAATTCGAATATGATGAAAGTGGCTCTACATTCTTTTACTTTGTCCTTTCATTCCTTGCTTTGATACTTGTACCTGCAACATTTTACTACTGGCCAAGAAAAAGGAAAGAAGGTAAGGCATTCATGTTTTGCAGTGTGAAAATAATATTTTGTCCCTTTAGTAAACTAACAGTAAACTGTGTGTTTTATTTACTCGATTCCTTACAAATTCATGATAACCGTACATTCGTGAAGTAACTTAATTACCGTTATGTCAGTAATTTACCGATGACGATGCGGCATAGTGTCGCCTATGGTAAAACCCTGTTTAAACACGAACAGGAAAGAACAAGTAATGAGCCTTAATTTTTTTTAGATCCAGCAAAACGCGCAGAACTATGTCAGTGTCCAAATTGTGTAAACAAACAGATCATAATAGAACAATCACAACCCTACAAGGGTGTAAAAAACTTCTTCATAAAGCTAGCTATAATATCGGGATGGGTACTACTTGGATTCTTGGCATACAAAGTGTCTCAATTTGACTATGAAATGTCCAATTTTGACCCTTATGACATACTGGGCCTACCACCGGGTGCCACACAGGCAGAGATTAAAAAGTCATACCGCAAACAATCACTCATCCTGCATCCTGACAAAGAGACTGGTGATGAAAAAGCCTTCATGAGGCTGACAAAAGCTTACCAGGTGAGCAAATAATATTTTCAACAAACTCATTTTTCTGTACAATTGGCAGATTTTGGCATTATTGATAACTTTTGTGTTTACATTATTTTAAATCTGTTTTTAGGCACTCACAGATGACGAGGCTCGCAGAAACTGGGAGAAATACGGTAATCCTGATGGTCCTGGTGCTATGAGCTTTGGTATTGCTCTGCCTAGCTGGATTGTAGAGAAAGAGAATAGTGTCTGGGTGCTTGGACTCTATGCTCTTGTATTTATGGTTGCGCTGCCAACAGCTGTAAGTATATTTTCTCTTTTAGTTGGTAACAGCAATATAATTTAAATACTTCTAGTAATTATGCAGTTTTCTGTTAAAGAGAGTTAATAAAAAACTTTCTTTTTCTGTTTTCATGGAGTAACAATGTCTGCAACTTTGTAACCAATCAGAGTCATCAATTATATATTTTTATTTTCAGGTTGGGACCTGGTGGTACCGGTCCATTCGCTTTTCAGGAGAGCAGGTGTTATTAGATACAACTCAGATGTATTTCTACTTCTGTCATAAAACACCCTCCATGCCACTGAAGAGAGCTCTCATGATTCTTGCCGCGTCTTGTGAGTTTGACAAGAGGCATAATTCTGAAATTATTGAGAGAATTACTGATAACGAGGAAGTTCCTATGGTATGTATTAGTATAGATTAATTAACATTGTTGAGAAAGAATGTTAATGCATGCATGTTCTTAATTTGTGAGCCTGTTTAACAATTTATATTTTTTATTATATCAATATTGAGTCATTCACAGCTGCACAGACTTGTCTCTATATTTTGGCCTATGAACATTATTGCTTAGCTCTGCCATCTGTTGATTTCTTGAGGAATCACCCATGTATCAGTTGCTGGCTTGGTCGCCTATACCAGAACCAATTCAAATGAATTTATAAGAATTCTAACTTTAGTATACATTTGTTATATTTCAACTCCAGTTGCTGCGTGAGCTACCAAACTTGGGTGAGAAGAACAAGGAGCAGCCTCTGTGTCGTCCATACAGTATAAAGGCGCGTGCATTGCTCCACGCGCACTTGTCGCGAATGCGCCTGCCTCAGGAAACACTTGAGTGCGACCGAAGGTACATCGTGTCGCGCGGCCCTGACCTCATCGTCGAAATGGTCAACTGTGTCAACCAACTCATTGCTCTGGCTTATGCTAGGAGGAGTAAGTAGACTGAAATTTAGTTTTATATGAAGTCAGGTAATATATTGGCTTATCAAATTGCCATTTTAAACCTAACCATTTCATACATTTGTGAAAGTCTTAATACATGGCTGATTTTATTTGAATATACAGTCCTGCGCAGACGTGCGACTTTAGTCTGCAGAGGTATAATTAATTGCTTCTCTTTAACATAGAGTCATGTTGAAAACATAATGGAAAACTTGACAATTTAAACTTGGGAACTCAGAAAATGATCTTTACTGTTTTTGGTTCAGAAAGATAGCCATTGCAGTACATTCTATACAGGGTCAAATTTTTGTCCTCTGTGGACAAAAGTCCCTCATCTGCGCAGGCCTTAATGAAGTTGATAGTCAATTTCCTCAAAACAAGGAATCCTCTAATTTTTGCAATCATTTCCTTTCAGTACCACGTCTACCCACCATTGAAACAATAGAAAATTGCATGAAGCTGTCCCCAATGATCGTCCAAGGCCTATGGGAGTACAAATCCCCTCTGCTCCAACTGCCGTACATCAACGAGGAGCATCTGAAGTATTTCACGAACAGGAAGAAGCACATTAAGTCACTGCTGCAGTTGGCTCAGTTGCCCGGTGAAGAGAGGAGACAAGTGCTGAGGTTTTTGAATGACAAGCAGTATGATGACCTTATGAAAGTGCTTGGCAACATGCCTTACATACATTTCCAAGTTAATACTGAAGGTAACATAAAAATGAATTTATGGAGCGTTTAGCATAAGTTAGTTTTGGCCTAAATTAATCAATATTCTTTTTAATTTAATTTTGTCTAGGAGCATCTATAATATATTTATTTCATGTCATATTTTCTTGTCTGGGTGGGTTCTGGTCTTAAAATCTCTTATTGTTTTCGTTTTAGTAATTGACGACGAGAACTCAACAGTGGTGACGGCTGGCGCGATAGTGACAGTAACCGTGTTCTTGCGACGAACCAACATGAGGGAACTGTTTGGAGACTCCACTATTAAAGAAAAGGAAATCAAAGATAAGTAAGTGATATCAAAGAACAATGAAATGCCATAAAAATTTCCTTATCCATCTTGCTCTTTCGTTTCAACATCTTAATCTTTTAGTAGCCTTTTTTTTCATATTGAGAGGGGAGATAGCAATTCTCTCCCTACAAAATCTATTACCATAGTATCCTTGGTAAAGTAAAAATATGATTCAAGCCTTAATTTGGTTTATCTTCTGTCTCAAGTCTTAAAAGTATGTTCGCGAACATTAAAGACTTTGTAATGTATTAAGTTGGGTGACCATCCTTTCCTTAACATGGGAATTGGGAAACCCACAACTTGGGACCACAATGTCAGCAATAAGATATTTTGTGTGTATGGCTTTTTTTCTGCAGCCTACCCTTCTAAAAATGCTAGTATGATAATCTTGTTAGAAGTTTGCTGTGGGTATGTTTGTTACTTAATCACGCCAGAAGGACTGAACGGATCTGGATGAAATTTGGCACAAATATAGATTATAGTCAGTATAATTTTCGACATTCACGCGGACGAAGCCGCTAACATAAGCTTAGTGTTGTATAAAACGCTTTAATAATGAAATAGCAAAGTTGTTCTTCTCTATAAAAAATACAAATTGCTATGCATGTTAAATTGACTAGAATTATAATTGACATGGGCCAGTGAAAACTCATAACAACAAGCTTGGCTAAATCGAAACAAATTGACAAAATATTATACTGCATTTTTTTTAAAGTTGGTGCATGCTGGTAAAAAAAAAGACTATAAATTTAGAACATTGGCTTCCGAGCAGTTCGTACTGTTATTGGCTTTTTTGTCATGTACCTTAATTATCAACAGCATAGTCATCTCATGGGGGTGACCATAAACTCTTAGAGTAAGATTATTTTGAGTGTGCGTAGTATACATCTGTCCCTTATACTAAACACACTCAAAATAACCTTACTCTAACAGCTTATGGACACCCCCCAGGTGACTTTGCGTCCGTTTTTTAAATATTTTATATCTTTATTTTATTTGCGGCTTTTAAATGACTTAGTCAATATTCATTGATTGCACGCCATAGCCAATTTATTACTTTTTTGCTAACAAAGGTTTGCCATCCCTAGTCTAGACGCCCTCTAGAATCTAGACTCCGTGCCAGAGAGTTCGCGAACTTGCGCAAAACAAAATATCTCCGTTTATTACGTCGCTTCTGCGAAAGAAGCAGGTCGACGTTCGACGTTGACGACATAGCACTTAAGGTAGCGTCAGTGGAGTCCATCATAGAATAAATCGTGTACAAAATTCATAATTTAATAGGCTTCAACCACGTCACTGCTCACACCTACACGGCATTGACATTGTAGTACAATGTGCCACTTTCGTTCCAAATTAATTTATCAGTGGCACCATTACATTAATTTAGATGCTTGACGCGTTACGAACTTAATTTAGCGTGATGAATTCTGTCGGTGATAATTAAGTACTTTCCTTCATTTCTACTTCAGTGCTGTTAATGTTTGAAATTATTTTCATAATAATAGAACGTTGTATGAAATATTGTTTAAATTGGTTTCTATTTTTTGTCTTCGGTAGAATAGATTACTTATAACACTAATTAATGATTAGCAACACGCATTTGTTGACTTTGTGATTTGTGTTGTTACCTTTAGTTTGTCTAAAAAATGTCTATACCACAGACATAAATCTAACTAGATAACGCAAGTCCCTCCATCTGTATGAAAACCAAGCGTGTCACTTTTACAAACAATTTAAAAACAAATTTACTTACCAATGAAAGAAAACATTTCCAATGCCTTGGCCAACTTTTTCTATACAGTCTTTACAGCTCAATATGGCATAAATGTGTGGTGGATTTCTGGTGCCGATAATGCTAAATGAAAAGCTTAAATTACGATCATTGATCGTACTTTTACTCCGTTTTTTGACGCGCGAAGTACATACAATCGCGTCATCTAGTTAGATTTATATCTGTGTTCTATAGTCTAACCCTCTTACAAAAAAACGCAGAATAAAGTTATACCAGGTATAAACCTATGAAAATGTATGGGTATACCTTTGTTATACCTGGTATAACTTTATTCCGTGTTTATTAGTAAGAGGGTAAGAATGCACTTTAATTAATTAATTTATATATTTATTTAGGATCCAACAAAGGATATACACTATACGTGTTATATGAGTATTCAGGTATCAAGTTGGTGTACTCCTTCACTTACAGGAGACCACAGCATGAGCAAAAAAAATACGCAAACACTGTAAAATCATTTAATATAATTTCCACTAAAGTTGCTAGTGTCTAAAGCGACTTACCACTTTTTTTCAAGACCGCATAGATAATGCTACTTATACGCAACCACACATGATAACGACATACCACCACGTGTGTAACTCCGAAGCAAATGTCATTGCATTATGAAGCATTGTTATAGCTTCATTAAACGAAAATCCGACTACTAAAAAATAACGCTCTAAAAAAAGTATGAAACAAGAAAATATTCCCGTAAATTGACCGTGGTCGTATGCCGCCTACCGTAACAAAACAGTACTTTCTGTAAAGTAGCATACGACCACGGTTCTTACGGGAATATTTTCTTGTTTCATACTTTTTAGAGCGTTATTTTTTAATAGACGGGTTTTAGTTTTAGGACTTATTTTTCATTTAAAGTATTTTGGGGTTTTACAGAGCCTGAGGGAACAAATGAACATAAATGCATACATACATACTTACATAACAATCAACAAACACTTTACGACGCCTTAGTCGGGTAAAAAATTTGTTTTCATGACTTTGACGGAATGTCTCGCAAACAGCATGCTTGACAAAAATATCATGTACCAAACATGTACCTTCATTTTGAAATCTCTGTTCAATGATACCAACATGATGAGGTGGGGTGTTTTTATTTGTTCTTGACTTTTGCAACCAGAGAGCGCCACATAATCAGCGGACAAACAAGACGCTTCCAACGTCACCTCATTTGTCAATTTATGATTGTAGTTTAAAAGTTATGAGGGAACAGATGAACATACACACACACACACATAAATACACCGGTCAAAAATATAACCCACCCTTTTGCTTCGCCGTAGTCGGGTAAAAAATAGAGAAAGTTTCGGTAAAAGTTTCAGTTTAAGCTTAAAGTTTCAGCTTGTGTAGCAGGCTTAGCATCTGTGTTTGTACAGATTAATCACACACTTACTTTGTTCTAACAGGGACGACGAAGAAGGTGCTGGCGGCGAAAACGGCGAGAAGACCGAGAACGACAAGAATGATAAGGACAAGAAGGAAACGTTCAAGAGGCCCGTTTGGATGAAGCAAGCCAAGAAGCAACCGCAGTCCAAGAAGTCGAAGAAGCCGGTGGCAGCCAAGGCACAGGCCAAGCCCGCCGCGCCCGCGCCTCCCCCCACGCCGCCGCCCAGCAACGATACCAAGAAAACTAAAGAACCAAAGAAGAAGGATGAAGAAGGTATGTTATATGTGACCTCGTTATTACCTAATTATTTTCTCACAGTAGATAGTATCTGGTGATGATGGTGATGGTAATGGTCGTGTTGGTCTAGTGGCTAAGACCTCGCCTCTCGAGCTTGAGGTCGTGGGTTCGAATCCATGCAAGCACCAATGTGACTTTCAAATTCATATGTACTTTCTAAGTTTATCTTGGACATCACAGACAACAGTGAAGGAATACATTGTGAATTGTAAGTCTGAAATTGCCAACCCGCACTGAGCAAGCGTGGTGTACAATGCTCTTGCCCTTTCTTCTCTGTGTGAGAAGAGGTCTTTGCCCATCAGTAGGACATTTACAGGCTGGTATTATTTTATATTATCAATGAATACAATTGAGTTGATTGCAGTAATGTCTTACGGCCGATTTCACCAATGAAATTAATCGCGATTAGTTCAAATAAACTCAGTTTATGCAAATACAGCGTTCTGATTCGGCCCTTAGTCGACTTGTGAAAACCTACCTCATAATTACCAAATAAAGAGAAGCATTTGAATAGTTATTGGTTGATATCAATTGTTTTAACGAAATAGTCTTTACGTAGTATGCGACTGACGACCCTATCTCTAAATAACATAAAAAACTTTTTTACAAAAAAAATCTACCGATTTCCAAATAAAACGTCTTTCGTAGGTACCATTTTTTTGCGTTATGGACACCGACTGCCAAAAATAAAGTTATTTTTCACTTTGTAGTTTTTTTATTTGGAAGTCGGTAGCATTTTTTTGTAAAAAGTTTTTAATTTTTCACTTTTTTGCTGTACCTACCTAAAAGGCAACACCTATAAGGAATAAACCCAGAATAGATTACCCTTAATATCATGAAACTTGAACATAACCGGTGAAATGAGAGATCTGCGTACCCCTTAAGAGCGTACTGACTGACGTGATGTTATGTTATGAAATGGTATAAACAATAAACAGACATGCGATTGCAGCAATTCCGAGAGATTTGCCGTAATTTATTGAAGAGTTCTGTTGTATATCTTCGAAGTTCTTCATCAGATCTTCACCAATTTCGAAACATACTTTTTCAAACATAAAAAGAATTTTCAAAATAGGTCCAGAATTTACGGAGATATGCGTGAACATACACACAAAATAAACACAAACATGTCGAACATAGAACCGCCTGCTTTTTTGGTAAGTTGGTTAAAAATTTGCGAATCATAGGCATTATTCTAGTGTAGTGGACGTTTAAACACACTGGAAGGGGAGGGGGGGGGGGTATAAATAACAGGTTCAATGTCCAATCAGACAATATAATGAATTATATATAATTAATTGGACAGGGAAACTGTTAAATAGTCAGGAATTACCTAATTTTCATTGAAGCTTGATATAAAAACAAATAAGAAAGTCTTCGAAATATTTCAAAAGATTCCAAAGATTCGTCAAAAGATTCCACATAATATGACGTTTGCTATAAATACCCAATGGAAGAACTACGATTTATGGATAGACGCACTAGTGCTAATTATATCGCGGTCTGTGCCAATATTCGGGAATCGGGGATAGTGAATACCAAGAACAGTATTATAGATTTTTTTTTTTGACGTAACTTCTAGATTTATACGCACGGGCGTTGATCTCAGTGTCGTGTGGAAACGTGGGAAGTAAATGATTGCAGAGACGTTGTTGAACCGTAAATAATTACTATTCAATCGACCTTATAAATCATGAAATCTTTTAATAACTAATATGAATTATGACTTACCTTCCTCAATATTTAATTTTTTTTTGAAGAAAAGGTTTTGTTTGCCTGTAGTATTAGGATCTTATATTGCCAGTTTTTTTATAGTTTTGATTTCCAAATGGCAGTAGAATCTATCTAATTGTTTAATTTACAATAGGCTACATCGGTTCAACTTCTATTTGGTAATAAAAAAATCTAAATATTTTTATCGAGTTCCTCCTGGACTACTAAACTTTACTACTAACTTTTATTTAATATTTGTCTATTTTCTGCACAAAAATGAAACACACAGGTACTAGGAGTGTCTATATATGAATAATGGCACTATATCAAACTTAAGAGACGGTCGCAAATAACTTAGCATTTTAACGAAACTTGTTGGTCCACAGTATCGTTAGCTGGCGATGAAAATCATCGTCAGTATTTTCTGTCACGACTATATTCCATAATTTAATGACTTTCCCAATGCGCCAGAAACGCAACGCGAAATATTTCTCATATGACTTTGGCACTCAATTATTTTCCACTGCTGAACATAGTATTATTACTCCTTTATTTTCCATTATTCATATTGATTATATTTTATTAAAACACATTAAAAAATACATTTGAAAATATAAAAAAAACTTTTTTGCAAAAAAATATTACCGCCTTCCAAATGAAAAACTACAAAGTGAAAAATAACTTAACTTTTGGAAGTCGGTGTCTTTCGTAGGTACCATTTTTTTCGATATGGACACCGACTTCCAAAAGTTAAGTTATTTTTCACTTTGTAGTTTTTCATTTGGAAGTCGGTAGTATTTTTTTGCAAAAAAGTTTTTTTATTTTTCCCTTTTTAGTTTTACCTACCTAATAGCAAGTTGTTTATTAAGGTCCCTATAACTCCAGAATAGATTAACCGAATAATATGAAACTTGAACATAACCGGTGAAATGAGACATCTGTGTACCCCTTTAGAGCGTACTGGCGTGATGTTATGTTATGAAATGGTATAAACAACAAACCGACATGCGATTGCAGCAATCCCGAGAGCTTTGCCGTTATTTATTGAAGAGTTCTGTTGTGTATCTCCGAAGTTCTTCATCAGACCTTCACCAAATTAAAATGGGACCAATTTCGAAACATACTCTTTCAAACAAAAAAAGAATTTTCAAAATCGGTCCACAATTGACAGAGATATCGATGAAAATACACAAAAAAAAAAAAAAAAAAAAAAAAAAAAAAAAACATAAAGTCGAACATAGAACCTCCTCCTTTTTTTGTAAGTCGGTTAAAAAATAGAGCTCCACCAGTATAGGGAACAGGGTCCAAGCTACCGGCGCGCGGCGGTCAGGAATCTCCTAACAATACGAGCCGTGTCCAGAAGTAATGCTTTCTGAATCAAGCCCTTGACCCAACCGCCTAATGAGAGCCTCCTATGTTGGTCGTGGTTCGTGGCTATTAAGCCATTCGCTGACACGGCTATCGATAAAATGATCGCTGAGTCCACATCCCACATGTCGACAACCTCGCGAGCCAAGTCAATACTTGATTTGCTTATCTTTCTCGGCTTTTACGAGGTTCCCATCATGCGGGACGGTAATGTCAACAATCATTGCACGCCTCTCGATTCGGTGAACCATCACAATATCAGGCTTATTGGCTACAATAGTCCTGTCAGTGATGATGGACCGATCCCAGTACAATGTGATATTGCCATTTTCGAGAACTGGTTCGGGCACATACCTATAGTGCGGCACCTCCGATGCCTTAAGAGAGTATTTCAGAGCAAGTTGCTGCTGGATAATCCTGGCTACAAGGTTGTGTCTATGCAGTACTATATTATTCCATTTATTCACTTGATTTACATATTTTTACATTTTTAAATACATATTATTCTATAAAAAATAAAATAAAACATTATAAATACAAAAATAGTAGCCCACCGGTATCGGGAACAGGGTCCAAGCTACCGGTGGTCAGGGCTCCTGAGAAAGGAATCTCCTAACGACACGCGCCGTATCCAGGAGTACAGCTTTCTGGATCAAGCTCTTGGTCCAGCTGCCCAACGAGAGCCTCCTCAGATGTTCGTCGAGGCTCTTGGCTATTATGCCATTGACCGTCACGACTATCGGCACAATGACTTACTACTTCTAAAACCTTGATTATATATTATCTCCACATAGGTGATGATTCCGAAGTGGGCAGTTCAGACGAATCGGGCTCCCACAGCGACGCGTCGGAGGACGAGTCGCGCGACAAGTCGTCGGCGGTAGAAGACGACGATGACCAGTGGGAGAAGTTCCAGAAGAGGTTACAGAAGCGCGAGCGGCTGGAGGGGCGCTCCAAGAGCTCGCATCCTGTGCATTGTCCGTACTACCCACAGGTATGTTGACTGTATTGCCTTCTGTTTTATTGTTGTCTATCCCAAAGGCGTCTTTCTCTCAAAATACCTTCTTCAGGTTTTTGAGGGTTTGTGATGGGAAGTGTATCTTTAAAAAATTCTGAGATGAAACGTGAGAAGAACTTAAAATTCAATATTCTCTTTTTTACATACCGTTATTTTAACCGCATAAAGTTTACCTGAAACTTTATTGTTGTAAGAAGAAAATTACCTCGAATCAAAATCCATTGTTGTTGAGACGAGGTAAATTGTCAAGGTTATTTACTTCCAGGATGCGTGGTGCGTCACCATAATAAATATGTTTGCGATTTTTCTTACTCGGGAGTTATCGCGGAAGTGGCTTTTGTTTTAGTAATGATTCTTTCATGGCCTTGCAGATGCCAATAATAACGAAATACTTGTAATAGTTTGTTTCACGTAAATGTTTAGATGGGGCGCTTTTAGCGTTGTCCATTACCTAAATGCATGTGGGTTTTTCGGCACGCGGAATTCGTTGCAAATTTGCAATATGAGTAATTTAAATATTAGCTTAGGCTCCGTGCTAACTGACAGCATGGCAGAACAAAGGCAAAACATCGTACATTCATCAGTTTTGCTGTACCTATACTCTTTGCGCTGTAGCATGGTGCGGGTGACAGTTTCAACATAACCCTTTCCTTACAGCCTGGTAATAACATTTTTTACGCATATACGTATACACATTTTTTGTAGTTTAACGTCATACAGGCAACTATGGTATAACTGTGGTATGACGTTAACCCTTAATCAAACAATGGTAAATTATATGCCACTTCCACCTCACCAATTTATTGTTGAAAAAAATTAATAAATCTGAACGCATCCTTTACGTGTTTTTTTTTATTTTAAGACTTTGATGGATGTCACTGACTATTTTGACATTATTGTTTGATTATGTTATGACCTTTAGCTGATAAAAAAGTTTACATTCAACGCGCGCCAAATTTGAATATTGAGAAGTACTTTTAGCGGGACAAAAGTATAAAATGTGTATGTACGTCTACAAAAATTCCGGTAAGTACATTATTTTGATTGTTTTGTGAATAATATTACATAATATACTGTGGAATGCAAAATTATGCCAGATTATGTTAGGATTTTTTGGAAAAAAATGACTTCAAAGTATGTGGCTAATATATGACCATTGTCCGTTCATAACATTTACCACCTCAAAAGGTGCTGAAAACAATACCTTGGTTTTGTGTTCGTAGTTACATTTAAAAAAAATATTCTTGCAGGTGACCAACCAAGATGTCTTCACGAAAACGTTTGAGCGACAGAGATCTCCAAAACATCTTGGAGAACGATTCTGCAAGCGACTCGGAGGACCAAATGGGTGATTTTTACACCCCCCTTCAAATACGTGCGTAAATTTATCTGATAACGACATCATTGACTGTCAATTGGAAAGGTCGTTTGAGGGTGGAATGGAAGAAGAAGCTGCAACCTTTCTTGAGTCCACTGAGGTTGTTTCAGATGAAATTGAAGAGGTTTCGGATGATATTATTTCTAAAAATATGCAACAATGAGGAAAGTGAATAAAATACTTGTTAGAAATTTGTGGTTTTATTTATTTTAGGACCCTAAAGAATTTCCCAACAGAGAGGATGACTATGGCCCAGCAGTGGGACAATGTGAGCATGAGGAGGAGAATATCGACTATTAGTTACAAACGGACAATGGTTATATATTTGCCACATAATACAAACTGTTACCGGACAATGGCAACATATTGACCACCAAAAAAAAACAAATATGTAATTATGTATTTTGGGATATTTTGCTATATTTGGGTTAATTAGGATACTCATAACTCCATTTAAACAAAAACTTCAGTATCACTGCCCTATTGCGTCGCAACCGATTAAGGGTTAAACTACAAAAAATGCTTATACGTATATGCGTAATTTTTTTAATTGAAACTATCACCCACATCATGCTACAGCGCAAAGAGTGTAAGGATGCTCGTTAGCTTTCTCTCAATCTTCATTGGTTCCTCAACTAGTGAGTTTTAGACAGTAGCGGCGCCAAGGCAGGCGCTGTTGAGCAAGTGCCTAGGACTAGAAGTAGTCGCTCCAGGTGTCAAATCAGATGGAGTGCCGAACCAGAAACGGATGAAAAACTTTAAAAACTTTACATCGGTTTTGGATAATCTCGCCCCACTAAACTCTATCCTGAAGCACACCTCAAAATACGATTTCCTTGAAATGTTCTTTATCCCGCCTTTAGTGAGGCGGTTTCTTAAGATATGCACATGTTCGATCCATAAAAATTGGCTGAGGCTGGAATGAATTAGGCTCCCCTTTTTCCTTAATAGAACAGTTAGGCTTACACACACAAAATTAAAAAAAGTCAAGTACAGTACAAACATTTTCTTAATGTCCCTCTGTAAACTTCGAGTTTCGTCAGTCGTCGCATTTCTATCAGTTTACCAGTATAATGAGATAATCTATAAGTTGTCCTTTGCATTTGGTGCAGACCGGGCGGTTTCAATCAACTTGGCAGTATATAGAGTTGTTAATACTCTTTTAACATTATGTAATTTATTTTTAAGGAAAGCTGTTATTTTTACAGCTCTATATATTTCACACGGAAATCAAAATAAAACAACAATAAAGTACTATAGTTCTCAATTCAAATTATTATAAATCTAATAATTGATGGACATGGAAAGTAGCATTCCTTTGTATTCGGAAATGCGATGATTGCCGAGGGACATTAAAAAATAGTTGTACTGTACGTAGGTTTGATTAAAAACAAACAATATATTACATAAAATCTGTGGGATGAAAAACCATGGCATGGTTGGCACCCATATTAGGTGTTGTAACACATAAAATATGCGAAATTTTAATCACTGATAATAATAATTATAATATAAAAATAATTTAAAATGCTTATTCTCACGGTCGGAATTAGAATGACTGCAATTTGTGCAGCTTCAATTCTCACGTTGGATCATTCGGATAAAAATGTGCAGTATGGCAGATATTGTTTGAAGTTCGGATGTTTATGTCTGTGTTATTTTAGTATCAAAGCTATGTGGCTACGGATTCTACACTGATAATGGTACTGTGCTACATTTCTTTTTTAATTCTAACATCATTTTAGAACGGATTTCCTACAACTATATAGCAACGCCAAAATTTTTACTTTCTATAATTTCTGAATCAAGGAATTTTCATTTGCATTTTAAGATTCCACAATAGAAGATTTTGCACAGTTATCTCGAAGCTTCCGCCTACACCCACTAATGTTTATTTATTAACTGATAGTGACACGATTATCTAGTCTAATCAAACCATTAAGATGCTAAATAACAGTCGACGTGAGCTTACGACTCCTTACATAACATTGCTGACTAATCGGCCGCATGCAGTGATTTTGATGCAATCGCGTAAATACATGTTTTTATTCTACGGCCGAACTATGAGTAATCAAAAAGACGTGACCCCCCGACGATGCAATTGCTAAATGCTGTTTGATTACAATCTGTCATAGACAAAGAAATAAGCACGCGATAAGATGTTTATCTTATCTATTTAACTGGTCTAGGCTCTAGGAAAAACTTTTCTAAAATTATATTGCCTAAATATTCTGTGATTCATCGTTTCGGAAGTAAAAATGTCATACAGAAAACCAGTCCGGCCAAAAAGTACTAGGTGGCGGGGACACAGACCTGACCCGTCACTGGGGGACCAATGTGCTGGTTTGGTACCTGGAGTGGTTACGGCTTGCAATGTGTTCTGGTGCGCCGGTGATGAGGGTTATCTACACCCTGGTGGAGGACAGCCGCGGCGGGTTCGCGGTGTTACCGCCATATGCGACATAAGAGGGAACCGTGGAGTTTTAGTGCCACAGTTGGAGACCCACATAACTGCGCTAGCTCCCCGCGGTAGCGCAGTATGCATGAGCATTTCAGAAAACTAAAAAAAAAGGTTAACGACTTCCCCAGGCCAACTTTATTTTCTATCTAGCATATATACAAGATATCCTCTCGCCATATTTTATGCTGGCTGGCTGTGTCAGTTGGATGTCATCCTTAATGCCACTCAATAAGATTTATTATGAGACCTGGATAGAGTAGATGTTTTTAAATGATGGGACAAGTCGCCAACTACGTAAATCTAACGCTACAACTAAGTATTAGATATTTTTATTGTTCTCCGACGTAATATTTTTCCTGTAGGAGCATCTATGAATGGTGGCGAGTGATTTTGACCTTGGCCTCACCTTGTTCTCAGCTTCCGTTATTTTGTTGACCTCAATTACGACATGCATGACATTTGTACGTCAGGTGTAAGTAGACAGTGTTTATGTAACTGGATGACGCATTGCCGTTGGTATGGGTTTTTTAAATGTAGGTCCGTGTAAAAGTATACCGGATTTCTTTCGGGTTTCAAAGAAATTAAGTCAGCTTTTTTATGTAGTACTTATATGAAAATGCACGTCGTATCACTGTACATCGTGTCTTTGGATTTCTAAGGTCTCTTTTCCTCTAATCTGGTCAGTCACAAAAGTACCATTCCTAATAAATTTATTGTCAAGTTCATCAAGTTATGATGCCTGTCTAGACGTATGTGGTGCTCTAGTTACTATCTATATGGGGCTATTTTTCTTCGGGAGTAAAGGATAAATTTTTCGTATCAGTCGACAATGTATGTATCTATTGATTGACCCGTATAACGCGACGTGGATAAGTCTATCGTTGCTTCATACAAAAATTGAAGGGTGCAAGGTGGTTGTGTACGTGGGACACTCAGAAAGTTTTGCGAAACTAAAAAAAATTGTTCTATACGTACATATATTTTTATTAAATCTTTTCAAAGTACTTTCCACCAGCCTCTATACAAAGATTCATGCGCCTAAACCAGTTTTCAAAACACTTTTTCCAGTCCGCCGCAGACACCTCGTTTACAGCCTGCTCGAACGCAGCCAGCGCATCTTCCGGCGACGAAAATTGTATCCCTTTGAGCTGATTTTTTATTTTTGGGAATAAAAAGAAGTCACACGGTGCTAGATCAGGGCTGTAAGGAGGGTGACCCAGGAGTTTGACTGGCGTGCTGTCCAGGAAGTCCCTCGTTTTGAGTGCGGTGTGCGCAGGTGCATTGTCGTGGTGGAGCAGTAGCCTGCGGAGCCCTGTGTTTGGTCGCTTGTTGCTTATAACAGAGAAAACTTCTGGCAAACATTTGGTAGTATACCATTCGGCATTAATGCTTCTTTGATCCCGTAAGGGAATTGATACCAAGTGGCCAGTCAAATTAAAAAAGCTAGCGATCAAAATCTTACCCCCGCTTCTAGATCGCTTCACTTTGGTAGGCGTTTGCTCATTTTGAAACACCCAAACAGTCGACTGGCGCTTGGTTTCTGGGTCGTATTGATAAATCCAGGACTCATCACCTGTAACGATGTCGTAAACACGCCGAGACGAGCCTGCTTCAAATTTGTTAAGCATATCACGGCACCATTCCACCCGGGCCTGCTTCTGAGCATCGGTGAGGTTGTGCGGCACCCAGCGTGATACTATCCTCCTCACGCGAAGATGGCTGTGTAGAATCTCGTGAACGCTTCCCGATCCAATCTTCAATATGTGTTGAATCTCCTGATATGTAATTCGCCTATTGTCTTGGATTAAATTTTTCACTGCTAGCACGTTTTCTTCGGTAACAGCCGTCAAAGGGCGACCGCTTCTTTCGTCATCCCCCAAAGTTGGTCGACCGCGCTTGAATTCGTTATACCAACGATACACGGTTGCCTTGGAAGGGCCTTCATCCATGAATGCCATTTGAAGTCTATCGTACGATTCATCCGGTTTCAGGCGACACTTGAAATCGTATAAAATCATAGCTCTAAAATGTTCCCGGCGCAGATCCATATTTCAGTGAGACACAATACTTTGAATTAACTCGCAAAAAATGTGGAGGGAAATTTTGAAATTGGAACTTACTTATTTTTACTTATAAATAATCATATTTTCGAAAAACATTATAACTGGCCAGTCTCCCATATATAAAAAAAATTTTTCGCAATACTTTCTGAGGGGCCTGGTATGACGAACAGGAAAACTTTTCGGCACTTCACCAAAACTGCTTTAAGAAAATGTTATTGTCTTCCTTTACTAGAGAGAACATCAGCGCTGTGCTGAAACCCCGCAAACATCGCTTGCCCTTTTCATAACCCGACAACAAAGAGTAGAACACTAGGGTTACCATTGGTTCGAAGAAGGCTAAAATGAAAGGAGGCTTATGGGGCCTGTATTATTTAATATTTGTTTAAACGATTTTTGAATTAAAGTGTTCCATTTTGTCGTAGGAGAAGCAAGAATATTGGTGGTGCTACATCTGCGACCGCAAGTCGCACACGTTGCTGACGGCGCCCGCGCATGTGACGGCCCTGGTGGACTCACATGAGCTGCAGCTGCGCTTCACCGCGCCGCGCTGGCCCGGCCTCTACACCCTCGCCTGCTGCCTTAGATCAGGTACCTATACTATGAACAGCTGATAAGCTTTTAGTGTTAAAAAAAAAAATGTCGGAAATTTACACACCACTACGACTGCGTTGTGTAAATTTCTGACTTAGCTCTGTGTGTCGGTCACTGTGTCTCATTCTCTCAATCGATGGATTTAGCACAAAATAAAAACATGATTTTTGATGTATGCTGACTTCTGCAGACGACGTCTAGGCGCTAAGTCAAGCGTCGTTTGCAGCTCTAGTTCTACCAAGGAGCTAGTATGTTTAGTTACCGTCTGTTTCCTATGGCAAGTCCTTGGGCCGGGATAAAGTTTCTTTGGAAAATAACACAACTTGAAAACGCATTGTCGGACATTTCTTAACAAAATTAATGCACATCACGCGCATCGGTGTAGATGAAGTGTTTTTGCAGGAACACCTCGAGAATACTACAGTATACAATTGAATAGATAATAATCTATAATGCCTTATTTATGCAAAGTTAGGCACCTATAAATATCCTAGGTGGGTTAGAACCTTTATATCGTTCCTGGGTACCCTCACACAACTGACAGTCAGATAGCTAAAACACATGGTGTATGTTTTTTGATCATTTGTCTCATTAACATTATTAGTCATAGATATCAGATAAATATTATTATAGCATAGATGGGCTATGGCGACAAAAACGATTTGTCATACTTGAGTGTTTGCGGGTTTTTTTCTGCTTTAAGCTTTACCCAAGCAATATACACGTAACCGTTAAGTAAAACGAAATAATAACTTTAAAAATGTTAATGTTAATTGTGACGCTTTTGTTAGGTGCCCGCACCCTTAATTGCGTAACATAATCCGAATGGTAATCCCGTTCATGATGAAAATAATAAAAAAAACCATTGCAACATTATTGTCAAGTAGAAGAATTTGCCAAGCATATATAGCAATCGATTTTATTGCATTTGCGATACCGTAACTCGAATTAGTTCTGAATTCTTGATACTTTATAACATTATGTAAACCTTGTCCTGTACCTAATAATTTTGGTATTCACACTGCTGTCCTGTAAGAATAAAATACTTATACCGGTTTCTGAAAGGAAATTATTTTGAAGTCAGAATTAAACGAATGATGCATTTGCTTTTTAAAATTCGCAACTAACGCGCGCACAATTTAACACATTAATTTTGCGATAATCATCACAAAAACAAAGATTTATTATAAGCGCTGTAATCTAAAGCCAAACTACATAAGCAGCAACTCTCAATGATCCCACGTCCTCTCGCAGAGTTGAGAACAGAGTCCCAACACTGGGAACATTATCAACTGATCACACATGCTAAAGTGTTATTGTCTGTGACAGACTCATACATCGGTATGGACCAGCAACAAGACATGAAGCTGGACGTGAAGGAGGCGGCCGCCGTGCCCGCGGAGCATCCGCAGTGGGACCTCAGCGACTCCGATACTGATAACAATGATCAGGTAACGTTGTGTTTCTTAAATACATGCATGAAGCTGGTAAAAGTCGTGGGAACCCGCTTGATGCGAGAAGCACAGATCAGTTCGTGTATTGTAACATATTTACACTATGACCGTTTTGTATGGTACATCCATATTTCGGCATTTTTATATTTGTAGTCTCATGTAATAGAAGATAAGCCTTTTCTTTAACAACCCCACCGCACTATTCCCAAAACACTGCAACTCCTGAAAGCCAGATTCAACAGTGGCAACCACCAGAAAAGCGCCTTATTACCTAATGAATTTGCAAAAGGCAGAGTATGAAAAATCGACCAATCACAAGCGAGCTGAATGACGCGATGTGGATTTCTGTCTATGTGATTGGTCTATAATGAATTTAACTGAATGCCAATAAATTTAAAGATAAGCATATTCTATAACTGGTAATGAGAAATTCCTAATAGAATATTTTTTTAAAGGACCAATCCTGGGGATTGCATTCGCACCTAGAACTCTTTGCCCAGGAGTAGCTCTTGGCTGAAATAATGATTTCAAAGTTTTTTTTTCTAATCGACTCTTGTCTTTCAAGCTTGCCTCGCCTTTATGTCAGTGCACATCATATCTTTTGGGAGTGTATTCTTTGGCAGAATAAACGCAATATTATGTTGAATAATGTACAGGCTGCATCAGGAGTTGTTTACTATACGGACCTTGTAGAAACTAAAACAAATTGCCGTGCGTTCGAGCGTTTTTGCCATACCTATTATTGCAATCAAATATAACAGCTCACAATGTTAGGACCCATTAATATTAATGATATTTTTCCGTGGTGCTAGGCAACTGGGCTTATCCCAGTTGTAAACGTTTGTGCCTAATGGCCTTGTTTGTTCTGTCTCCTGCTTGATATGGAGGGAAGCGGAAATTTGTATTTTTTATTACTCCTCCATTATTCTTTTTTGATTAATTTCGTTGCGGGATCCAAGACAGTTAAATTCATTCTCCGGGACTTCGTCGAGCTTCATTGCTACGGCGCTTTTCTGGTGGTCGCCACTGTTGATTCTGGTTTTCAGGAGTTACCGTGGTTTGGGAATAGTGCGGTGGGATTGTCTTGTATTTCCACTACCGAAGCTAAGGCCTATTTGTTACACTTCTCTCAATTTTGTTTTTTTTTTTCGCGTATTCCTGAATAAAACGATCTGAAATGTCCCGCTAACTTCTCCGCGGTATGCCACGACCTTCCTTGCCGTCTAGCTGCGCCCGGGCTTCTTATCATAAAAGAGTTGACCTCTGGTTTCTAAAGACCGTTGAAACCTGTGATCTGTAAGGCTGTCATATTGACTTTCTTATGATTGGACGAGCGAAATAACAACAGCCAATTAATTCAGTTGGCATGAGATTTGACAATAGATTGAATGTTTAATTCATTACAGTCTTTATTTTCTTTTATCTGTTTCAATTATTTAACGTCAATATAATTTGACCCCCTGATATTTTTGCCTGTCCTAAGCTTATCACAGCCGTATCTTCCTTATGCCCAAACCGCGGTAGTACGTTCCGCTTTTTATTTGTCGCGGGAAATACCGTGCCATAATTATAAACAATCCGAAACTTAATTAAAATAATCTGTGGTGTGTACTTCAATAGTTAAAATATCGTTCTTCCTTCTTTTGCAAATCACAACAAGGTAAAATGAAATTTATAATCAAGATCCTTATCCGAATGCAATGGTGAAAACGGAAACCTTTTTGGATTTGTCATCGAGGATGTTTTTGTATCATAAATAAATATACAATTGTGCTTTTTGTCCTCAGGGAGCCAATGAAAGTGAATTCACAACAGATGACGAGGTGGAAGAGGAGTAGTCGAAGATTAACTAAGTTATTTTTATAGAGTTTATTAATGAGGTGTTTGCGGATCGGTTGTTGTATGGTCTGAGAGCGAGTGAATATAATGTTTTATATCCAAACGTATTTATCACTTTTATTTTCCCCGTTACGTCTTCCCCAGGGTAGAGTTCACTGACAGTCCCATCAGTGAATGGTGAGAAGTGGATATATGAGGTACGGAGTCCTTGCGTCTGACATCCGGTGGTGTAAAGGGGTAAGTGATGTTATCTGATGTAGGTAGTCTGAGCAAACTTTCCGGAACGCATTCTTATAAAACATTTGCAGGCAACAACTTTACCTCGGTTTTCGAGAATTATGTTTTAAAGCCTTCGCGAAAATGTTGCCATTAAGTATTGCATCCTGCAGCACTCAATATAGAGCCTAGTTCTGTGTGAAGACGGTGAAGCCTGAAATCTTGGGTCTCGACGATACGTGGGCCCTCGAGTAAGTCGGCTGTCGTTACATGTAGCTCTGTGTGTTAAGCTGCACAAAGGGATGTTAGCGTAGCTGGTTTGCGAGGGTATCGTCCTCGGGAGGCTGCGCGGGCGGCGGGGGGAGGGGTGGGGCGCGGGCGGCGCTGGCGGCCGGCTCACTCGCGCGCCGCCGCTCGCCACAGCTCCACGACCGAACGACTCTCGCCCGCGCCCGGTGTCGTATTACCGCTCTAAATATAACTCGCGAGCGCGATCGCCAATTTAGAAACAGTCGCGCGCCTTGTTTTGAACCAGTGATTGACAGTGCTAAGTGAAGAATACTACCCCGATCGACGAGCTTACGGCCACCAAAGTGAGTATCCCCCAGATGTAGTCTAGAGGGCTAAACGACCCTGTATATATTGTATTACCACATCGCGGTTTTAAAATAAACAGCTGTTCTCAGAAACTATAGCGCTAGACTAGTAACGTGCTAAATTGGGAGTACGCTTCCAGTGGAGGTTGTAGGAAACTCGAGATGTTCGTAGTTACTGATGGATGATTATCAAACAATATATTGCGGGATGCCGACCCTGCTAATATTCAGGTGTAGGGATTTTCGCCTCGTTGTCCGCTATTTATAAAACTAGCGTGAAAGTTCAAGGAGGACTTTCAACTATTATCACATGATGAGAGTGAGCCAGGGTTTGTGAAGATACCGATTAAAAGTCGAACATAACTTAATTAGGTCCAGGATAATTTAAACAAATTGCCACTAACGTTGTACGTAATTATAATACCGCCTAGCCAAACAACTGATGACTAATTAACAAAATATTTTTTAAATAATATTATCGGTTAACACTTTAAGTACAATTGTGCCCATAGCTTGCTGGTTTGCGCATACGCAACCATTCAATAAAACACCTGAATCCAATAAATATCGCGTCTACGCATATGTTCATGAACCAACTTAAAGTTTAAAATCTAGACCCAAATCGAGCTAAAGTTCTAATGTTGGAAACTGGTCAATTGCATAAGCGCCAATTGTTGGCCGGTCGCAGCCAGTCCGCCAGTGAGTCAGTCCAGTGTGCGATTGTCGATAAAAACTTACTAACAGTTGTTGGCAACTACTGCAAAACTAATTGCCAATTATACTGAAGAGTCGAAGCGGGAAACATTGTAGTTATTGCTAGACCGCATGAGGTGCTGAGGAACACCTTGCAATATTACCGCATTTTTGCTTCATTGTCAGAGTAATTATCTCCATCTCAGCAAACACGACTCGATTTCCTGTATACTAACAACAATCGTGAAGTGCAATTTAGTTTCGATGTATCTTAAAATTAAATCTACCTACTCATCTAAATACAATCGGCTCTCATGAATATTTACATACCTAGCTATTAAATATTTTAAAAAGTTTTCCCGTATCCATCAAGTTAAGTTGTGGTCGAAAGCAGGTGGTTTAAATTGATTTCTCATGATAAACATCCTCTTGCGAAAATAGCCAGAAAATATTGATCTATTTAAAAAGAACTCTGTAACGTTGGTAATGCGATAGCCTTGAATATGTTTATTTTATCCTATGATAGTATGTGGGTAGTTTATGTTGAGAATCCAAGAAAGAAGAGTCTAGAGCGATGTATGCGTCTCATCCCAGACTGAATTGTAGAGCACGTCGAGCTGAGTATTAGCAATGATACCTATTCATTAATTATGCACTCATCTGTCATAATTAGCGAATATAATATACATGTTTGACTCAAAAAGGTCAAATTATATTACATTCATTGAGCTGCCAACTGTAACAAATACAATAAAGAAAAATCGGGCTAAAACCGGGTTTCATCGCCTTATAGATCTGAAAAACACCAACACGCTTTGAGCAATCATGGTGAATGTTGATCATCAACAATGAAATACTGATCTTTCTCTGTACATAATATAATGACAGTTTCCCCTGAAACTAACTAGGAAGGCACCAAAATCTTGAAGATGACGTTTTACTAGAAGTCCTTCGGTACTTCAGAAGCTATCGGTGCAGAGGGTAGTTTAAGTACCTCGCAGTAGAGCCGTTTCCATGGTAGTGAGTTTGAATATGGCCTGCAGTTACGATGGGTGATATCCCGGCACATTGGGCACGGGCGTGCGCCGATGAATCGAACCGCGCACTGATAGTGGGCCGGTTAGACGAGTCCCGCAGCCCGAGTGCAACGGCCCAAACTAAGGGAATTTTAAAACGTTCATACTTGCAAGCCCTTTGATTTTATAATGCAAGGCTTTGCTGCATCATTATTTTCTGTTTTTCCGGTTGTTCGCCGCGGATAACTCATTTGTTTGGTGTTCATTGATTAGATGGTGTGCGTTATCGGTGACCTAATACAGATTCAAAGCAGATAAAATGTATTTACCATTTGGTGTTTTATAGGTTTCTTATGTTTAAAATATACATTATCATGCAATATCTATCAAAGTTAGTAAACCACAGACATCAACAACAGAAAACATTTAAGTAAATAAATCTTTCAGGAATTTGGAAACGATGGCTGATATATTGATCCAATTCAACAAAAATATAACTAAGGCAGCATTTGATTATTGTCCATATTAAAATATTCCAGACGTTTTTCCTTTGATAGCTTTGTATGAAATCATCAGCCCGCATTGTCATGAAAATAAATAACAAAACTACATAAATGTCTATATACGTACCTAATTATTTATATTTATCCTGTTACAAGTAACCAGTTTGTTATATATCTAACACCAGTCCTACTTGACCAAGTTACGAATTAACCAATTTCCAACTAATTTGCGTACCTAGGCATTGAGTCATTAATTAATACGAAGGAAAATTCTAGCTTAAATTTTATTTCAAGTTGACAATATAGTAGGAAAATTTTAATGCAGTCACGACACCACCTTAAATGGTATCTACAAGGTGCATGCGCATGATTAAGTTATAACGATTCTTACTTAATTAATCATTGTTATCGAACTCATAATTTTTATTTACAAACGCGTGAATATCATCTTCCAAAAAATCACGAAGCAACCAATTTTTTGCACCAAGCGTTTAGCTATTGTTGATATCATCAATAGAAATAGTATGCGAGATACACAAGAAAAAATGGCTGGTGTTAACGTTCAGTATTGAGTTTAACTAATAACCTATCATTATTTATCCGCAACAGTGAGTTTAGACCTATTACCTATGTATTACTGTAATCTACTACATAGGCGTCACTTTATGAGTGAAGCTTTAATTCTACCGTATCTTGCCACAATTTTCTTTGTGTTTTAATGCTCTTCACACCTTCTGTTTACGTTTTTCCATAACAATTTACATGCAAATGTCAAGTTCACCTATCGATAGAGCAAACTTGTTTTCTAGACTAAGACGTATTTTGTTATCATGAAACGTAAGGAATACAAGGCAACTAGTGTTTATCTGGGTAGGTTTGTTTATATTGACAAAGAGGAAGCGTCTGAATTCCAAAGTTATTCTCAAAATGTAGCTAAACTGTTGTTTGGAGTTTAAAATTAAATTGTATCTACCTATAGCTTCATCGAGGTCAATCGGTAAAGTATTTTGAAGATCGTTCGGCACTTCGCATACATCCTCAAATATTTTTTGTTTGTCTGACATTCCTCACCTCGATTTTTATTTTCATGTTTTCTTAATCCTTGGGTCTTTAACGATGAATCATAAGGGTCGTCTGTCTGTCTCTAGTGGGTACGGTTTAGATTACTCATAGTCGATCGCGCCTTATTGCTTCTACATCACTGTATGTTCTGTTGCACTTTTGCGCATATGTTATGTATGATATCATATTTACATTTCGCATATTTTCATTTTTGCTTTTTGTCCAAGGTGTTCTTTTATACTTTGTACAAATGTTTGTGGTGAACTCATCGTTCTGGTTGAGGTGAACAAAAAGGTTTTATGCGCGGTTAACTGCATCAGTGCTCGCAAAAGTAAAGTTCGCCTTTTGACATTGTATTCCTCCTCCACTATGGAATAGCTACATTTACTACGTTCATCGCTTTGTTCGATACGATGGAGATTTCTCTCCATAGAAAAGTCTGTTCGAAAACAACAGAATTCTTGAGAGACCCAACTCCTTTATGGTCTTTTAAAGAGTTTGTTTCTCTTTCCTTGTGATTTTAACCAATTGGTACCTACCTATTTGGCGATAAATTTCTGCTGGTTGTAAAAATAAGGCCTACTTACTGTGACAACAATGAAAATTCTGCTAAATTATTATACCCATCCCAAATTATCTCCTCGAGTCCTCGTGAAGTTTTTGATGAGCCAACTTTCGACTTACGACATAAAACATCTTCGACAGCACTGTTGAATGAAAATGCGCGACTGCGGCTTCCTTCTCTAAAGTGGGTCATAAACAAAACTTGTTTGTATCGATTCACAATTAGCCTCCATTAACCTTTGAACTTAAATATTTTTTTCGTTGATCGTTGTTTGTGTGCGCTTGCGATTCTATTGCACTATAAAATTTAATGGGACTTTCACTAGATAGGTCTTGTATTATACGTAGTATATATTGTATCTATTACCTATATAGGATGCCCTGGTGCCCTGTATTAAAATTTTAACTATTCAAATACACAATATTCTGTAGGTCGCACTGAACAATATTTTGCCGGGATTTATCCGCCAGAGTCTACTATATCTTGCTCAAAATAAATGGAAACATCTAAGTAGTTGTGTTGGTATTATGTCCCTATCAGTTATGAGGCCAGCAGAAGATGTAGACAGATATAAAACTTTTGTTGTCGGCTGGTTAGATACAGACTGAATTGTGTGTCATTCATAAAGATGTCAATATGGCACCGGGATCAGTCGTGCACATCCGTTTTGCTTAACTCATACATACTTTAATGATATATGAATTGGTTCAGAACAATAACGTGGCTATTTATTTCGTTCGTTACTCATATGCGTCGAACGAGGTGACGTCAACATCTGCCCATACTTGTATGTATGTAACTTCTCGGAATGACCACAAAATGCTCGTAAGGAGATATCTGCAAATACAATGCAATGAATCTGTGCCGTTGTGTCAAGATCATGACGTGTGAGATAGTTAGAACATCTGGAAAAGGAAAACTGGTTCCATGGGTTTTGTATCAAAGTAACAATTTGCTAATTAAAATCTTGTATTACGTATAATGAGCGTAGGTAAATTCATTTCATGGTTACGGTCTCGTCTCTTGTCTAATTTCGTAGATTCTTGGATAGAGATAGTTTTATATTTTTGGTGGTCTGCCAAAACTTCTCTTTATCTTGACACATATGAATATCTACATGATCATACATAACAGCCGTAGCTATTCTAAAAATCCGCCTGACTGTTACGCTAAGTATTTTCAATGACAAAAGTAATTTCGTAGCGATGTTGTGTGTAAAGTATTTTAAGCACAATAACATTGAACTTGGTGTTCGCATCAATGAATGTTATTTTTATTTTATTACGTATCTGAAAATGCGCGTCATTTAAGTGGAGGCTTGGAGAGGAGAGACGTCAGGAGACACAGTTTGTTGTTTGAGTTTTGTCTATGTTATGAAGTCAAGTTAAATGTTAAAATCAGGCTCATAATTACCTAGTTATTTTTTGTTTAAGTTGCGACAAAATTCAGTGATATTCCGAAAGCAAAAGACGTATCTAGACGGATACAGAACATGGAGGTTTAGGTAAAGTTCAAGTCGACCACGCTGTTAGTTCTAACTTTTGGCCATTGCTGGATGTCGCGAGGAAAGTTAACTAAGAACTGATAACTGATTGCAAAAACTGTGCGGTGTTGATACAGATTACCATACCATGTCTGTTAGATCCTTAATTATCCCTTATTTGCCCTTCGAGTACCTCTTCTTCTTATTTTAGCCCTCGCGGTTCTATTGGATATTTCGCTGCTTATTTTTATCGTATCCTGAAATGACAATCAAGTCTCTAAATTAATAGCCCACAAAGATTTTATTGCACTTTGTACCAAATTCTCAACGCCCACTTTCATCAGGTATCTTTAAGAGATTTTTCGAGTGTAAAAAAAAACTTCAAACATGCATAGGCAGCACTTTTCTGGTTAACTTTATCGATTAGTTATGCTAGGACCATATTTTTCTACGCCCGCTCATTGATAGTTTTTCAGCGCTTGTAAATTGATATCAGCCGGTAACTGCTACCGTAAGGAGCTTAGATAAACTCACTTAACAAATATCAGTTCAGCTTATCTTAGGATAATCAAATACGAAAGTTATTAGATGTTTGTGAAGTACGTTATCAGCGAGGCGTCCGAACGACGCGACGCGGTGGTAGATCGCCAACTCTTTCGTAACCGCTCTATATTTACGTACCAAGGTTTTTACATTGCAGTTTGGGGGTTATTGACATTAATACGCAGTTATACAACAAGTTAGCTCATATTTAGCTGTAAGACGTTAAATCGCGTTGAATCCTGGAGACGAAGTGCGACGGCGACGTTGACAGCGCCCGGCAGTGTTAGTGCCAAGTTTACGCCTGCGCAAGCGACTCAACTCTCGCAACCGACACCGCGCTTACAGAAATAACGCGAGGCTAAACTATATTTAAACACCAAATGAAAAATACGCTAAAATCCTGCTACATAATTATCCGATTTTATAGCATTTTTTCAAAACACATTTTGTGGTAAAAATAGGCATGTAATGTGGTTGATTGTCTTTAGGCATGTACCTAATGCAATGCGAAGGAGTGAGGAAAAAGTCGCCGGGAAAGCTTTGACTACGCATGTGGTCGGCTATTAGAGTAGGGGAAGACCATAGAAAACGATGGACTGCGTCAAAGACCATTTGACTAGAAAGGACGTAACGACTGAGGTAACGACCAATAGTGAAGTAGGAGCTAAAATAATTGCGTTAAGTAGGTACATGAAAACGATGAAGAAACCAACTGGGGTCGATATTCGAGAGATATCTACAGTCTACCGTATGCTTGTCAATATTTGTTAAGAGCCTTGCAAAATTCAAAAGATAAATTATGTACATGCTAATATGTATTTTCCACCAAACAAGGTTTCCGAAATGACGTTTTAAGCCAAAATAATACCTAGACCTAACGATTTCTGAATAACGACACCCGCATGGTCGATAAAAGGAAGGTTGTAGACTTTGCAAAATAAAGACTTTGTAAAGACCAGGGGTTTGTATGTATTGGACACCAATCACTTTCGATCAACATATCGAATGCCTATTAGGTCATTCGGATAGGGAAGTAGGTACCTATGTACTGGATACTTACCTACTGGACTAAATTCTTAGATTTCTTTGTAGTCTTACCGTTCGTAGCGTAAGTTGGACACTTTCAATTTCTTACGCTGTACTAAATATGGATGAAAACATTAGGTACCTAAAATAACCGCTGACAGTCCAAATCGATCACAAGGGTTGTATGAAAGCCAGAATAATGAGTAAAAATAGTGTATTGTAAATGAATAGAATATGCAACATCATTGATCGGTGATTCGAGTAGCGCAGCACGAACGGTCTGACGGCGCCATGTCGCGTAACGTCAGCTGGTTCGAATAGTTCAGCAGCCGACGACGCCGCCGTTGCGACACCTCGGCGGCCCGGCTGAGCCTGACCGGACTCTGCTCTGGCATGCAATATGCGTTTGTCTCATACGCAACCCAATGCACAAGCTGTGCCCTACAGCTACACCCACGCGGTTTATTGATCACGCTCTCGACTCTCGACATTATCGTTTCGCACTTATTAACAGTATCGCAAATGTATCGATCGAATTTTTAGCCTTTGAGGCATCGACGACAGCGCGACCTCGCAAGGCCACAGCTGAATAAACAATGTTGAACACACGTATGTGTTTTGTAATTACAACACAAAATGGCATCACTTCTGTATCGTAAATACTTATTTCACTTTCAAAGATTAGTAAATAGTTTCGAAGTAATGATCTTACCACACCTTAGTGTCTCCTTTTTAATCTGTAATCTATGGATGTTCCAAGTAACGGTAGATTTATACTCTATTTATATTATGGAATGAGACTCCCACGCATCCCACATTAGTTCCCGCTATCCTACATGCGCATGCGCAGGTGTGAGAACATGGTATCCAATACATATTTGACTTGTCACTTACTCGTTAAATTAGCAAGATACCTCCTTCATTAATTGCCCGCAAATATCCTCGGGCACCGAACTTTGTACCAATTAGTTATTTTCAGTTTGTGTACCCACAAACTGAAAGTGACTAAATGGTGCGAAGTTCTTGCAAACTCTTCATGATAAAAGAGAGTAGAAAAATAATGCTTAATGTTGCTACATCATTATTGTAACTGTACCCTCTTTCATGTAATTTTCAGCAAACTATCATTCAAAGCTAATTGATTAAGTAGGTACTTGATTATTGGAAATAGGCGAGAGCCAAATCTCGAAAAATGACTTTTTACTAAGGAAATTCTGTCTGGCTCTCTGCCCGCATTTTCTCATAGCGTTTTCGGTAGGTACCTAGTTATCATTAAAACATTACAATTGATAAGAAGAATTAAAAAAATAAGACATTTGTATGAAAGCATATACACGTTATTGATTCAAATCAAACTACCGGTTTCAACCTTTGCGAGGTTAGTTAAAAAGAACTGGTTCTGTTCATTTGGCGAAGGAAATGATTTACTGTTGAACCGATGCGATGCCTGCCTGCTTTCTATGTTTTCACCGAGAGTGCTTTTAGGCTTAATTATAATATGTAAATAATTTTGTTAGTTGTATTTCTGCATTCTCAATTTTTGGTAAGTATAGGCAGATCGGCCTAGAGCGTACAAAGTGAGACGAAGAAAGTTTTTGTGGACATATTATTTTTTGTACGAAACTCATTCGGCTTAGGCTTACGGAAGATGAAATCATAACATAACATATCATAAAGACTACATTTCACCTAAATACCGAGGTAGGTAATCGCTTTTGTGACCGACAGCGGACGCGGGCTTTCGTGCTTACTCACCGGCATCGCCGACGTCATGACGTCATCGATTAACGCGTGACTAACAATCCGAAGAAAAATCAAACGTAAAATATATTGAACAATATGTTTACACAGATAATTCTTGGAACTACAGCATAATATTAGCAGAAATCGTATGGTGTTGTCCGTCAAATAGCAGAAACCACGCTTATAATCTATCAACTTATCAGAATCTGTTTATCGATTGTTATGTACGGTCAACAAACGACGTGTTGTCTGTTTTTTTAACTACTTACTGAAATGATGGTCTAAGTTTTACCTGAAATTGAATTGCACTAAATCAATAGAAAATGTATAGACGCTATACTATACCTCTCCGGGCAATCTATCTAAAAACATTTTACAAGAGAACTAGTACTAGGTACATCTGTTTTAGAATTGCACTGTTGTGTCTATGTGCATATGCTTGCTTATCAAAATCGAAACGTAAAAACACATTAAGCCCGCCTGAGTCGTAAAGAAGCTATAATAATTGTCATACACGGCATTCTTGAGATAAGGCAGTCCCCTGTAAACTACGTTCATCACGAACAAAGGCTTCGAGATGACATTGTAACGCAGCGCCAACAATGCTGAGAAGATGCGGGATTATTGCAGGAAAATCAATACAAAACAAACTTATTTGAAATTATAATGAGACAAGCGGACCATTATAGGTTTATTTTATGTTATTGAAATATCTAACTGAACATAATCTTTCTATTAACAACGCGGTTTGAATACTTAATTTTACTTATTTAAATTAGTCATCGGATGCTGCAGAGTTATGTTATTGAATTTTATTATTGTAGGTAGGTATAGGTAATTATAAATAAAATGTTTATTTATGAGTAGGTACGGTAGTATCTATTTATTTACATGTTTCACATTCTATGTCATTTAAAAATATTCTTTATTGCTGAAAATATTATTAAAAGCTTTTCATTGAATATTCCTAACGTATAATAGAAAAATACCTCGAATTTTTGATAACGCCTCATTCTTGCTTATGTAACTACCAAAAGAACCATACCTAGCATCTTGCAAAACATGCACAATACCAACATATTTTTCTGCAATTGAGAAATCTGTAGCTGAATGTCGCCTCATTAACAACAAAAGGCTTGTTTAGTTCGTTACTACCATTTTTTATTGTGAATTGAAGCGAATTGATGAAGACGTAAGTGTCAGCTGAAGAGTGTCGCGACCTTTTGATTGGCGCCGCGCCGATGCAGCGCGCAAGGCAGAGGAATGCCACTACAATCAAAGCTGAAAAAAAAACAATTGCATAAATTGCATGCAATTTTATTCAGTCTCAACTACCTACTTTGTTTTTGCAGTACGCGCCAGATAACTTTTAATTGCCAATCTTTACACATTTTAAAGCGATATTTGTGTCGCACAAAAAACATCAAGATTTTATGGCATTTCAGTTCAGTTATCAAGATATTTTGCGAACGTGACCGGTGGCGATTCGTTTCGGATGATGTTTAGGCTTTCTCGTAAACCTACGGAAGCTGGCTGGCGTAGTATAGTGTTGTTAACTCAAAAATAGACTTACAGTAGGTAGGTAACGATTTATGGAATATTTTATGCCAATATTAGTCTTAAGGTTGAACTAGTCGACGGCACGAACTATTTTGTGCGCGGGGTTAAAATGCAGCTATCTTATCCGACAACACGAGCGAAAGAAATAGATGCTGTGGTGAGTAGTAAGAAGCTAGTTCGTGTACGAATTAGCCCTTTTGCAAGTTTGTAGTGAAATGGATGATGATTTAGGACGAAAACGAGCACGCGATTTTTATAAACAGACCTTTGGGAGTCTAGATATCATGAAAAAGCTGCTAAGTATATTTTCAAAATAAAATTATTTGCATTGTTATATTACAAATCTATCCCTTTATGGAGGCCGTTTTGCAATTTTTCTTCATATGGTATTTATTTCCGCCCAAAGATGCGTTAAAATTAGTGTTGAAATATGGAACTTTCGACGCTCATAACTTTCAAATATATTATTTTTTTACATTTTTGTTTCCATACAGGACTAGATAATGATGAAACAAATTGATATCATTTTTTATTTTGAACGTACATCGTCAAACAGTGGAGTAATCTCTAGACTACTAGTCTGTATGGAAGAATTTTCGACTAGTGTAACCTTAAAGCGTCGCCGTCATTTATCTTTTAATTAAGTTAGATTGCGACTCGAGAGGGCAAGAGGTAATTAGATAGGATGACAGTATTGACTGATTATTGACATCTAGTAATTACACTCGGTAGGTAATAAGGTACCTACCTGCCGCCAACTGGGGTTATCATTTTAACTTCTAAACGACTGTTTGTGCTCTGGTTTTATTAGGGTTCCGTACCCAAAGGGTAAAAACGGGACCCTATTACTAAGACTCCGCGGTCCGTCTGTCTGTCTGTCACCAGGCTGTATCTCATGAACCGTGATAGCTAGACAGTTGAAATTTTCACAGATGATGTATTTCTGTTGCCACTAAAACAACAAATACTAAAAACAGAATAAAATAAATATTTAGGTGGGGCTCCCATACATCAAACGTGATATTTCTTGCCGTTTGTTGCGATAATGGTACGGAACCCTTCTTGCGTGAGTCCGACTCGCACTTGGCCGGTTTTTTTATTGAAGGTGTGCCCTTAAAAACCCATATAACCTATTTATCTTACTCGCAGATAACTACTGTTATTTAGATAGATCTTGTTATTGTTACGAAAGATTCTCCAATACAATAAAAGTACGGTACACTAATACAGATGTGTATCGTGCCGCGTTTGTATTCACACAACATGAAGCAGGAATTTAGAATTAGAGAACTGCGATGCTATCGGTACTTTTTTAATCAAATTTAAAATATCACGCAGAGAAATCTAAGACCTCCGAAAACCGATAAATGATTTGATTATTGTTTATTCCTTGTATAAATAAACGAGTTTCGCTCTCAGCCTCCTTTCACTGATGTCTTTTGGTTTGCACTTAGATGTTGATCGGAGATAAAATAGATCGCAAGATGTCTGCATACTTACAGTGCGCGGTCAGTGAGGCTGGCCCGACAGAAAATAAATCTTCAATTGGGTTGATCAAATGCCAGGCTAATAGTACAGCGGATTACTTCATCATTATTTATACGCACTTTCCAATTTCATTCTTTCGGGAACTATAATGACTTTAATGACGCATCTACAAATATGTCGTGTGAATTGTGATGCCCGATCGCCCGAAGTTCCAAGTTCCCCAAAATGATTTTTCATACATTCATTCTCAACGTCCCCAAAATGTAAAATAAATTTATTTGTAATAAATAAAGTTCACACTTGACCATTCCTCGTAATGACGTCTCCAAAAGTGTTAAAATAAAATAAAATCAGTAGTTAAAATTTACCTTATTTTGGAAGGTAAATAAAATTTATCTTTGTATAATTTGTACTATGTGTTTTGTGATGCATTTGAGATAGGTATATCCAGAGTGTGTTAGGGATATAGCCAGGGGTGAGTTAGGAATATATGCAGGTTATTCTGGGATATAGTGTAAGGGAAGAGTTTGGGTTGTGTTGGAGGCATCCAGCAAGTAAATATTTAGCTCAGTAAGCTATGCAAACACATCATGTAGGTAAACTATAAATCACATTTTAATTGTAAAATAAAAAAAAAAGAATATATATAGCAGTGCTTCTGGATATTTTAACAAACACAACATTTGAAACACACATTGAAACTAAACTATCTTTGAAAATCACAGCTTGTATGTTCAATAATATCACAGTAATCAACCTTAAAACTATAAAATGTGTTGCTTCAATAATCACAACTTGTATGGTCAATAAAATAACAGAAATTATAATAAACAAATAACAATACGTACGTAAGAATTGATTAGGCGTCTATCTGTACCATTTACCGTGCACCTTTTGTCAACGTTTCATAAGTGCCCATGTAGGCCCAAGTGAAATAAAAAAAAAAATATTTTGTTTTTTTTTTTTTCATTCTAAGTTTCGGTCAAGACAGAGTCGTACAATTTTATTTAATAATATAAGCTTTGGGAAACATGGAACTTGGGGCGATCGGGCATCACCCTTCAAAGAATCAGGCGGTCTTGGCCAAAGCTATAAATTGACAAATAATTGCGTGTTCATTAGTGTTTCAGCTCATATTAGTTATGTTTTGTACTTGGTTCAGCACAGACGAAAAAGGAGATCAAGAAATGATTGAATATTGGAGCCATTTGGCACTTCAATCACTAGAAATATTCAGAGACTGAAATGAGGACTAAGACAATTACATCTTTTTAGGCGTTGCTTATTTTTGTTTTTACGTTACTTAATGTGATGTTTATGTTTTGTTCACAGATGGCACAGTTGATAACTGTGCGGTTGAACAAAGCCGACCAGCAGCCTTTGGGCTTCCGTCTGCAGGGCGGCAAAGACTTCGGCACACCCCTCGTCGTTCAGAAGGTCAGTGAACGAAACTATTCGGACCAACATTTAGTCATTGAACTAGTCAACAAGTTTGTAATTAAAGCTCTGTAATTACAGCCTGTTCAACTACGAAATAGCAATGTTAAGCTAATGGCTTAAAGTAAGATGAAAATATTAATAATCAATTAGGTAAGGATAGGTATAGTTATAAAACTGAAGATAATAAATAGTTGTGTAAAGCGATTAATTTATGCAGGCAGGCACTTTTACTTTTTGGAAGAGCAAAATTGATCGAGCAGATAAAAATGCGCAGAAAATTAAATGGCCCAGAGCCTTAGAGGTCTTGCTCATTGTATGATGCCCATTTAATAACATCGAATGTATTGCAATTCACTTTTAATAATTGCTCACAAAGAGCTCCAGTCTAGATCGAGTGCATACTAATTATGGAAGTGGTACCTAATACGTGAAATGATAATAATGACTCACAAATTCACAACGAATAAAGAATAGGTTCGGTATCGCTATAAAACACGAAACTATTAATTTAATGAATGGATACAATGAAAGTCGACACGATTATATCTTTGATCTCGTTTTAATATAACAATAAGAGATTATAACCACAAAGTCCACAAGCCAGTAGAGATATTTGCTCTCGTCTACCCACGCGCGGATCGGGCAGCGAGCTCCGACGAAGACGATAACCAGGCGACACCCAACGTTACTATAATAATAAGAATAGACATTCAAATTATACATGTGCTCTTAAAAATAACAAGTATACTAACGTAAGAACTTTTATTAAACAATTTTAATTCCCTTACGTAACGCCATCAGCGTTGTCCTACATCGGTTTCCTGTTATTATAGATGTGCATTTGATTCATCCTATTTTTAGACGGTTGCAGAATATCAAAGACACATTATAGGCATTTATTAGTTTTTATAACTGCCTATTTAAGCTACATAAATATAGCCATTAAAGCTGCCGAAGAAAGTTTTTAATTAGTAGATTTATGTGATGAACTTTAACATCATCATCATTCGTTCTGTTGCTGTTATCCGAATTTCTTTATGATCAGGGCAGCATGTCTTCTTTTTTGGGTTCCGACGCATATTTAAGCTACATAATGATAGCCAATGAAACTGCCGATGAAAGCTTTCGATTAGTAGATTTATGTGATGAACTTGAACATCATCATCATTCTTTCTGTTGCTGTTATCCAAATTTATTTATGATCGGGGCAACATGTCTTCTTTTTTGGGTTCAGACACCTATTTAAGCTACATAATGATAGCCAATAAAACTGTCGAAGAAAGCTTTCGATTAGTAGATTTGTGTGACGAACTTGAACATCATCATTCTTTCTCTTGCTATTACCCGAATGTATTTATGATCGGGGCAGCATCTCTTCTTTTCGAATAGGTTCTCCTCTATAAGTTGCTAATTATCTACTCTCTTTGTACCTATATCATACCATCTTTCACATATTTTATTCATCGTTTCTTTGGACTCCCTACTCTTTATTATCTTCTAAATTGAAACTCTAAACTTTCTTCACGCTCCTCATTCCTCTGCTTCACATACCCATACCAATGTCCACACTAAAATAACGAGATGGTTAGTTACCGTCATGTAGCCAGGTTAGCAGGTCTACTTAAGTATGTACCTATCATTACAAGAGACATTGTTAATGCACGATTAGTTATCCAAAGGAGCTTTTACCAACTCATTAACTGTTACCTGACCCCGTTGGAGCTTGTTTGACACTCGTCACTAAGTAACAAAAAATATTAGGAAAGTCCTAAAACACTTTTGGATTTGTGTAATGCTTTGCTTTTTAAACGTGATAAATATTTGACTAGCTTTTCTCGGTGGCTTCGCTCAAGTGGCCCACCCCACAGGACCCGCAGCCTAATTGTGTAAGTAAATTGCCTTTGCCGAATTCACTTACACAATTAGGCTGTCGTTTTCGAGAAAAAAAAATAGCATATGTAAGCTTTCTAGTGGTGAAAGAATTTTCAAAATTTTAGTGTAGATTATTTGAACGTTTTTCTCATACATTGGGAAGTATGCACGTTTGAAATGGGTCAAATTTAAAGCAGCATGCAAAGTTCTTAATTTACTTATTTTTACCGAGGTACCAATTATTGTAATCAACAGTAGCAAGAGCGAGTGTAGTCATTCAGATCCGTTATGTGAAACTGAACATCGATTCATAAATTATAGTATTCGTTGAAGAATAGCGCTATAAACGAACGGAGTGATTCAACCATAAGATTAAAGCATCGCGATTAAAATATTAGCCTAGCCTACATACATGGAAACGAAATATTAAATGTTAATGAACTCGTACGTCCTATGTCGATAAGCCGCTTTATACGTCATGAAGATACACTCGTGGTTTCTACAAAAAATATTTTTGGGCTAAAGGCTCAGATCAAATAAAAAATCAAGATGGTACGCTGCAAAAAACTTAGTGACGCCGGTTCAAACTATGCCTTGCCGTTCAAACACACAATTACACGCGCACACGTACAACAAAACTACCCCTTAGTTTGTCAGTTGAGCTTTATTATTTGATCAGTGAGCTCGAATGACAAGCTAAGGCGTAATTTCGTTGTACGTGAGTGCGTGTAATTGTGTATTTGTACGGCAAGGCTTAGTTTGAACCGGCGTCACTTTGTTGTTTGCAACGTTCCATCTTGACTTTTTATTAAATCTGAGGCTAAAGGTAACAATTTTTTTATTAGGAATGAGGATAAAGATTTTATTTTTATATTTTATGTTACAATTTAACTTGAAACCTTTCTTATAACTATAAGGTAAAGTACAAAATTAAAAGAGCATGGGAAAGATCGATGCATATCTACAATAGCACATATATTGCAAAGAGTGAATCGTTGTTGATTTTTTTTATCTTCGCCATGAACCGTTTGGCCGTATCGGTATGACGTTTAGCAATGTCAATAACAGATAGCAAACGATGGTATTGGCCTGCCCGATGCCAACGGTACTTCTTCATGTCCATGCGTTACTTTCTTCATGTGCCGCGATTGTGTTTAGCTAAATAGATGTCAAGCAAATCATGTTCGGCGGTTTATTGAACTTGTTTAATGTCAATTATGATTGTATGGATTAAAATCTCTTTATTTGACAAGCTGGCTAGTGGTTATAAAATGTTATTCTGATCGTTAATATTACTTAATTATATATTTCTAACAATTTGAGAAACGATCTTATGCTAAGGCCCAGTTTTATGATCGCTAGTTTACCCAAAACCAATGGTTTAATAATTCGGCAAAATGCATTTTATTATCAATTGTTAGCCTCACAAATGCTCAAATAAGTTGGAGAGTTTATTATTTAACCATTTTTTACACATACAAATGATGAATATACGCCTTTTACTGAAAATTTTAAACCACTGGTTAGCATATTTTAACCATTGGTTGAGTTAACTAGCGATCCAGAAAATGGGCCTTAGTGACCAAGCCTTGGTCTGGATTCCGAAATTGTTAAGTTCTTCGCAAATTTGCTGTTCTTATTTTGCTTTTGTTTACAGTTTCACGAGCCATAATAATTTACACATTTTTATTACCACACATAACGTTAGTGCTTCGGGTGCTTCCAAACAATAAGCGATTTTCAGTTACCGTGTTATTGTAATACGTGCATATACTTTTTATGCAGAGTTAAAAATAATATTTGACCTCCATCGTTTTAAACCGCTCATAAAGGTTTTAACCGTGTAATGTTTCATATTTGTTTTCCTGTGTTTTGTTTACGGTTGAATACAAAGAAAGAAAATTATACGGGTATCCCCGTTTTGGCCTGATGATAATGAATATTTGCACTGTTAAATTAATTTTTTGTGGGTATTTGTCAATAAACTTTAAAGGCTTCTTCAAGGGATTGTGAAAGTTAATCTTATTCAGATAAGTTTCAAATTAAATTGCATGTCAAGCCAGGCGGTGGCTTAAGTTTTATAGGTCTTTGCACCTTAATACAATTATTTTGGTTAGGTTGTTTTACAGTGCAATAAATAAGCCTAATACAGTTGTAACAAAAGCTCGTAAAGCTATTGTCTAAATGCCCAACCTAATTAGGAACGACTGTGAACATAAATCTGGAATATGATAGCTTTGTTTGATGTTTGAATTGTTTAAATTCGTGTTGCATTCTAGAGCAATGTACTATATGAAGACTATTTCAAAGGCAGCAATCCCTATTTTTTGCTGAACTGTTTATGTCCACGGCCACGTACCAGTTTCACTCTTATTAACCGGAATCGCGCAGAGCTTGCTGGCCATTGGCTGTTGCGTAACTATTCGGGTTCTGTCGTTTATATGGAACACAATCTGAGTCACGTACTGGCAGGGATTTGTTTTGAAATTGGAACGGCGACCAACGACAACAACGCCTTCTGGGGATTATCGCTATTTGTCTATTCTAATTACATACCACACTTGCTTCTAGCGATAAATACCGTATGCGTTCAAATAGGGCTCTAATGGACAGATACGTTGAATACATAGAAGAAGTAAATAGATGACACCTAACCGATAATGATAATGCTACATATATATATTTTTTAAATACCGCAGAGATAAATTAAAATTGCCAGTTTCAATAAAATTATGACAAACGCTATATAAGTAATAAATAAATTACTCCTTCGTCGTCACATCAGTCTCTTGACACACTGCTTGTGCCTATTTTAGATGTTGAAGTGTCAAGTGCAATGAAGATGAGGTGAGTAGGTGACGGGCAGAATAACACGTCGGTTGTTAAAACTTGGGCAAGTGCCATCATAATATTTTTAGTAGAGAAAATGCAAGAAAATACTCCTACCTAGTTACCTAACAACTCTACTGTACACTCAAACTAACTCAGCTCTAGTTAGAGACACAATGATTGAAGCAATGCTCTTGGAGACTTGGAATCATTAACAAATTACAAAAAAGGTTAGACCTCTAACATCGAAGTTTAGTTTCAATGAGAATTGCTAAAAAGCTAGCTCAACAAAAAATGAAAGGATGATAATCGAGCAAGTCGTGGTGTTCACCGGCTGCGTATTCCGAGAGAAGAATGGAAGACAATAAAGAAAACATAATACGGCGCGGCCTCGACCGAGCCGTAGCCGGGCGGCGGACTTGCATTTAATTTCTTGTTCTTGTACTCCTGTTGCCGTACATGGAAGGCGCGCGTGCGGCGCCGCGCTCGTTCTGAGGACACTCATAGACTGCACGTGTGCATGTATGCTACAAAAGCTCGAATTTGCAACATTCACATGAACTGTACCAATACCTACTCATACATAACATTATCATTATCAGCTCCTACAGCCTTACCTACGTATATAAGCCAAGCATGTAATGAAAATTCCATAGCTACTTGTGTATTTCCATTCGATTTTCTATTTGAGAAACGAGTTAAAATCAAACCCATCCCCGTTTCGCGAGCATGGGTTGCGTACTTACCTAGCTACTAAGAATTGTAATAGTCAACAGATATCCAACAATTTTCCTCGTTAGCACAAGTAAGAATAAAATAAATATTCATTCATGACATAAATATTGACATAATGATTACATACATTCGTTACGAAACGACAAAACAAAAAAAAAATATAGGCCGGACAATGGCAAGGTGGTATGCAGTTATTGCAGTTCCACCTGGCTAGCGACCCTCTCAGAATGCCAGTTTTTTCGCGCGCAAATTATTGCAAGGCATGTGTCTGGCATCGCCATGTATGTAGCAGAACTATAAAATTAATTCTTTGGCAGATAGGGTCAAGTTTCCAATTACCGGTAGTGAACGAAGCGGAAGGAAACATGGCCTGACGCCTGATAGGGAAGGTGGGGGGAAGGTTAATCAGTAAAATGTCTTGACAACTATAATACGTAGTGATGTGTCACTTTTTGCCAGTTATTGTTGTGGTTTCTACGTGAATGATTGTGAATCGTATCAGTGAGTAATCGTGTCTGTGCATAGTTTTATTGATTGAATCATTATCGACGCAAAGAACGGTAGGTACCTGTGCTTGTTTAATTAGATTTACAACTAAGTATAATAAAATAGGTAAATATTAAAATAAATTGTTTTACAAAATAAAAACTAACCCTCTAACAAATAAACGCAGAATAAAGTTATACCAGGTATAAACCTATGAAAATGTATGGGTATACCTTTGTTATTCCTGGTATAACTTTATACCGCGTTTATTAGTAAGAGGGTAAGAATATTTTTGTGAGGTGCACAAATATGCTTCTAAGTTCTAATCAAAGAAACTACTTACTTAATATTATGATACATCTGATGGTTTATGTTGGAGTTTATCAAAAATAATTCAATACTATTCTACACTATAGCCTTCTCTCTCTCTAACCATTAATTATATAGTTTATTATTTGAGCCCTTGTCAACACTTGAAACTGAAATGCTAGCTGGTCACGGTACAGTATTCCGTTAATCTTGGTAGAGGCCACATGTGCTACACACACCTTTCGATATATAAAACAAAGGGTAATTAAACTGTTATTATTCAAACCCTAAAACAGTTATTTTCTTTGGTGTCCACCTTATAAACCCCAACAGGTTATGGGCCCAGAGCGCTAAGCCACAGTGAAAATAATTATTGGACACTAAATAATAAAAACGAGTTGTGCATCTAGTGAAACAAATAAAAAGGAATAAGACTGTTTAAAATCAAAATGAGTAATATGAACATTTAACATTTTTGATGGAAATAAGTAAAGTGTGTAGACATTTCAAATATCGAAAATTATTACGTGAACTTGAAGTACCTACTGAACGTTATCGATAGTGAAGTTCCAACGAAAATATGTGCTTAAGTGCGACGTAGCTGTCTCTTGAAAAAGATTGCTGCACTGTAAGCTACAAGTGTAAAGTCAAAGGAATTCTTTAAAGTTATAAACCTTTTTCATGACTTTAGCGAATGCAAAAAGCAATATTGTCACCGCAATCGAGACTGAATGACAATTGACTAAAGATAATATAATACTAGAGTTTGTGAAAACTTGATTGATCGATCATGAAATCCAACTTACAAAGTGAAGATCATGATCTAAGTCTAAAAGTACTTCAGGCTGCAATTTCGAGGCCATAAGTCACATTTCTGAAACAATTCAAGAGACCATCAACAAGTGCAAAAGTCAATAAACCGTTCAAGATTCCGAGAGATGTTAATTCATTGGAAACACAAGAAGGAACAATACAACGGTGCTGATGTTAAGTTCAAAACCAGAACCACATGATGTACGTCTGGATCTGCCTTCGTGACGGGCAAATAATACTATTATATACTGGGTGAAGGACAGTCATGATGGCGCGTTTATACACGCGACGAAGGGAGGAGATTTGCCGGGTACCTGTAAGATGGGCGTTCCAGGTGTGCTCCAGAATGTATTTTTCTGCGAGATTCCATAATATCGGTAAGCAAAATGCAGCAAGCAGACTGTCGTTTTTGATAAAACGGCGGTGTCATTGTGTTCAAAGATGTTAAACTGGTAATGAAGGGTAAGTCTTTGAATAATCTAATTGACGTTAATTGTCTGCATTTTATAAACGCTTTAATTTGCAAATGTTTGTAAATAATTTCGTAAATATTAATAATAATTACGATTTAATGTGGAACGAAATGTAAGGCTATAAAGGCAAATTATATTAAATAGTGATGCAATTAATAATATTGTGCCTTACGAAAAATTGTGTGTAGCTTGTATTTATGTGAATCAAACTTGTTTAGCAATTGACAAATTGAAAACAAAAGTTTTGTTAAAAGTAGATATTTAAAGTTACGACACTTGAGTCTATTGAAAACAAAAACTGAGTTTTGTTGTTTTTGTGATAGGCTATATGTTTTTGTTATGTTCCGGGATTTAATTTTGATCTGAGCATTATTCCTAACTTATGTTATGATAATCAAGCGGAAATTGTATCCAATTAAATGAAAGAGTTCTGAACTCGAAAAGGTATTAGTTACCAATACAGTGCTTTGTATAACGCCATTGAATGGAATTGTCGAATGGATGATAAGAACATTGAATATTATAGAAAGTAGTCATACCTGTAATTAGTAATAAGTTTTACTTATCTACTATTAGGATCTTAATGTTTCTAATCATTTAGGGATAAGATTGTTCTGGAGAGCACTGAGGTTAATAACACACCATGTGTTATGGCATAATAAGACGCCACAAAAGTATTTAAATGTTTTGGTTTTACTGTTTACTTTGTAATAAGTAGAAGAAAACGAAATTTGGCAGTGTTGTCAATATGAAAATAATTCGTTGGTTATAAACGAAATGGTATACCTAAGGTGTAGGTTGTGGTAAACAATTAGTTTGTGTGAGTCAGTGATGTGATAATGGATCTTATCAAATAGGCCAGTGAAACCTGAGCCCGAACGGATTATGGCTAAAAGTAGCAATAACTCTGTTGATAATTCTGACTTGGTACACCCTGGCAAAGTGGTGTGGATCTAATAAGAATATATTAGATTGTACATGTTAATTCATAGGATTTAATTCCTGGCATAACTACATGCGATTGGCATGAGTTGGTACACCCTGGTGAAGTGGTGTGGATCTGATAAGAATAAATAATATTGTACATGTGAATAAATATGATTTAATTCATGGCATAACTACATGCAATCGGCATGAGTTGGTACACCCTGGTGAAGTGGTGTGGATCTGATAAGAATAAATAAAGTATGTACATGTGAATAAATAGGATTTAATTCCTGGCATAACTGCATGCAACTGGCATGAGTTTTTACACCCTGAGGAAGTGGTGTGGATCTGATAACAATAAATCAAAATGTATATGTGAATAAATAGGATTCATTCCTGGTATAATTGCTAATAAATCTGTTAAGGAAACAGTAGAGCATTTGAACCGATCTTCATATTATCAAAATAATTATGAGTTAACTTTACCATAAAATAATGAAACAGAAAATTTTAGATTAAGTTTTAGGATGCAAAATAAGCTATCTGTTTCAAATAATTAATATTATGAAGACTGTATTTTTGGTAAATATTATCTACTGATTTGTTGTGTGCTCAATCTTTACTAATTCAGAAATTGAATCTATATATAATAAACATGTATGGGAAAATATCAATCAGGAATATAAATCACTTATTGTAAATAAATGTTGCCTGATGTATAACACTAAAATCATGTATAATAAATATTTTGATCGATTGTAAGTGGGGCGTTTACGATTGAAGATGATGAGTTTGGAAAACCTATGAATAAATGTCTAGTGGTTTCAGATTACTTACAATTCAATTTAATTTACTAGTACATCCTAAGGGTGTTAAATCATTTTTAATGGAAATTTATCAAGAAAAGTACATATTTATAAATAAATTTCCAAGCATATCCTGACTGAATATGTTATACGTTTATATGTATATACATTATGTCCATTGATTGGTGCAGTTTGCATGCTGTTAGTTCCGAAACTTCTAAATGTTGGGACAAGCTTTTAAAGTAAGGGGTTTTCATTACTCATCAGTAAATCGGTGCATTAACATTTTTAATGCAGATAAAGTAAAGCCTAGAGTCTGGACTTATGCCCGGTTGGCGGCAATAGACTCGCCCCTATAGACCTAAACATAACTGGTGACATGTTGATGTACTATAATGTACTATGTTCATCTGCCTATCCTTCGGGGAACACAGGCGTGATATTATGTTAAGTTATGTTTTGAAAATAATTTATATAACTGAAAACAATGTGTGTGTATTATAATATAGTGTAGTAAGTCTCTATCTAACCGTTTAGGTAATACAGGCGTGATGTTATGTATGTTAAGTTATATTTCAAATTGTATTTAATTTTACATGTGGATGATCTTGTGACGATCGCTGATTTATAAATTCTTGATTATAGATTAGTACTATGAATAGTTTTAAAACATTCTGACTGAACAATTTTAGTATGGTAGACAGAAAAGTGATAAAAGGTTTTCTGGTAATTAAAATAACCAACTCAGAAAACAAAGTTACTTTTGTTCAAGATGTGTAAACAGTTATTGAGAAGTTTAAATATGAGTAATGTAAATAAGTCAATACTTGTACCCAAAGTGGAAAATAAACCATATTATGAAGTACGAAGTATTAGAGTCGTGTGAAATTACAAGTGCCCCTTATAGAAATTTCGTTGAGTGCTTGAAGCTTATCATGCTGGCCACTAAACCTGACCTAAGTTTTTCTATAAACATTCTGAGTCAGTATGCAAGCAAAAACAATAGTTCATTATGGTCACACTTCAAAGGGTCTTGACTCTTGAGAAATTTAAAACGAACCATAAATCTCAAGTTAATAACCAAATTAATTTATTGGAATGGCTTTGTTCATTGTGACAAAAGGCTATGACGTAATTGATAGAAAAAGTACTACAGGTTAATTGTAGTATTTGATCATTGCACAATGTGATTTGTATGCCACAAATATACAGTAAACATGGAAGCCGAGCAGGTACATACATAGTTCAATATGAAGTTGTAAAGGAAACTTTGTGGTTAAAGTAGTTAATTAATGTCGAGTTTTGGCATTGTGCTACTAGATTATAATTAAATTGTTACAGACAATAATGGATGCAAAAGCATCAGCAATCCAACCAGACGATCTAAACACATTTAAACTATAAAAATTAAGTTGAGAAAAAGTGTGTGAATGTGTTTTATGTTTCTATTAATCAGCTGCCTGTTATCCTGACAAATTCCCCACGGTGTGTCTCTGAATGAGTATGAAGTTCGGGGTGGTGTTGCAAATATGTGAATGCAACGTGGTGATAAGGATATGTTAATTAAAAGGCTTGGTTATAATAAAAAGGATAAGTTAATTATAAAAGGCTGGGTTATAACTACAAAGATCTACATAAGTAGATAATGTGTTAATAATAAAAGCTTGGTTATAATTATACGGATATTTAATTATAAGAGTTTGGTAATAAGTAGATGAATAACTTTAATATTTCATTAATCACAAGAGATGAAATGGTTGATTGGTCTGATTAGGTTTTTCTGGGTTTCCCTAATCCTGCGCAATGAATGTTGGACCATGATGATATTGTTTTCCCAGAAAGAAAGGTGTGTGTTTTATTATTGTATAAAGATGGCAGGAGATACGTATTATTACGATGATGTTTTTAAAGAGAAAGGGATTTATTTTTGAGGGGGCGTGTTGGAGTTTATCAAAAATAATTCAATACTATTCTACACTATAGCCTTCTCTCTCTCTAACCATTAATTATATAGTTTATTATTTGAGCCCTTGTCAACACTTGAAACTGAAATGCTAGCTGGTCACGGTACAGTATTCCGTTAATCTTGGTAGAGGCCACATGTGCTACACACACCTTTCGATATATAAAACAAAGGGTAATTAAACTGTTATTATTCAAACCCTAAAACAGTTATTTTCTTTGGTGTCCACCTTATAAACCCCAACAGTTTAATCTTCAATCACGTCTTTGAGATTTTCGAGAAAATTGCCATAAATATTTTAGTGAATTTTAGGGAATTACCTTACTTACTAGTTAATAAATTTAATACTGGGTTTTGGTGACAAAAACTAATTCTCCTAAAACTATTGCGAATCCCTATGTCCAGCGCTTACCCCGAGGCAGATACCTACTTATCTTAGTAATTTAATTCAAAACCTAATACCAATACAGTACCACCAATACTTATGGTCTATGGTAGTTAAAAAATACTCGTGAACTGATAAGCCAGTGAGTGCAGTTTGATGCGTCATACTCATGCATGCATGGTTAGGTAATCTACCGATTTATTGCTATGGGTTTTTACGTTTCAAAACCGTTCTGCGTCACAACAAGTGGTGTAGTATCTATTGCCCAATTTAGGGATTGCCCATCGGTACTAGCAGATAGTAAATAACATTAACAGCTGACACGGTGTTCCATTAATTACGCATTTGTTTCGAGAGGAGAATAATTAATAGCGCTGTTAATAGTTTTCAAGTTCTCATTTGTTCATCGAATTGTCGCCTTAAGATTAATATGTTTTTAACGACACAGTTGATAGGTAACCGTCATTATTTTTTCTTTGACCGACAACTACGGTTCTCATTTCAATAATTTGTTGGGTGATCTGATATTCAGGACCTATTTCGGATTTTGCAATTTTGCTTTAGGTATACAATAAATAGATAGATAAATAAATATTTACTTGCTCGCCGTTCTTCTCAACGTAGGTAAATGCCGAACGGATGGTAGAATCCCCCTGAGCCGAGTTTCGACCCCATAGGGGGTAGGCATCAGCGTGGTCGCTTAGGTTAAGTTTTTGTTCTTGGCTGGAGGCTCTATTTTAATCTCCACAGGATAGTCCGGTTAAGCAGTAGCCAATCACTTTGATTGAACTGCGAGACGCCACATAAAAAATAATAATTGGATTAATAATAAGATTACCGATAAAGATTTATCCCCTCAATTACTGTCGCGAGGAGTCTATTCTTTTACTAGTGTGTCTGCTAACTACGACAGTTTAGCTCGATATGTTTTAATAAATCTCATTATAGTCTGTTTGTTATAAGATGTAGGTAGGTACGTAGGTATTATCAAGTAGGTATCGGTTATCTCATATGTACTCAATTTCTCTGGAATGTATAAACATAAGAGACTTGGAATTTAGCCTAGTTGCATGCAGTTATTTATACACTTGACATTGGTCAAACTGTGCCACGCATATTCGGCTCACTAAACTAAATATTATTAAGCAGCTAAGCAATAAATCTTTACACGAAGGCGAGACGTACCTACCTACCGAAATACCAAATTACTAATAACAGAAATCCAACATCACATCACATCATCAGCTTATTAATGTTCCCACTGCTGGGACACACACACACAGAGAGGAGGCCTGAATCCAACAAATCATTTTTTTTTAAGGTCTAAGGTTATTTTAACATAAACCAATGAAAGGAAAACCTTTTTTTTTAGAAAACCGGAACTATGGGCTCCATAACCACAATCTCAGACATTCAATTAGGTTGTAGCAGGGTCAGCTTTTTGTAAAATATTTTTTGGTAAAATTATAATAATATGGTAGCCTTATTCATTAAAACTGACATTTAAGAGCAAATACGCCATTTTGGCATTCATACGAACAGCTGTTTTGTACATACCCAGTATTATAAAATTCCACCTATAGGTGACATTACTTATATTATTATTGAGCCCCAGAATACGTCAGTTCTAAATGAGATGAAGACAAAAAGTTGTAATTTATTTTGCAAAACGATCCAGACAAGCTGCGCTTGCGCTGATCTCATGTTGACGTCATCACCGTAGCTTCCTTCCGCTCCCCTCTCATACCGCATTCAATATACCTAACATAATATTAGGTAGGTACGGGATAATGGTATGGGATAATCAATACATAGCTATGTACTAAGTAATAGAAGGTAGGTATAGAAATATTCGTACTAGCAATCAGGGTCAAACTATTTCGTCTCATAAACGTTGACTTTGTATGTTCATGAAAACGGTTTATACCATACTAGATGCAGGTGACGTATTAAAATAATGTGAACACATTGATTAGGATAAAATTAGAACAGCTATTAACACATTTTCCGTGTAAAAGATTGACGCATTGGCGATCCAATAATATTGACGAGTAAACATTACAACGAAGCGGTAAAAACAACGATTACTGGAAACTAAACCAACCATAGATGATATAAATTACAAATATAATAATACAAGCCTGTTACTGTCCCACTGCAAGGCAAAGGCCTCCCATCTCATTCAGAGAAGACATTCTCATATTTATTATCTTGTCAGCTCTGATTGTTGGATGTGCCGAAATCATCATCATCATTTCAGCCTAAAGACGTCTACTGCTGAAAATAGGCCTTCCCCAAGTGTCCGCACATTGACCGGTCCCGTGCGTCTCGCATCCAGCGAATTCCCGCAACCTTTGCCAAGCCATCGGTCCATCTATTGGTAGGTAGGCCTTCCAACGCATCGTCTTCCGTTCCGCGGTTGCCACTTCAGAAGTTTTCGGCCCCAACGACTATCCGAAATGCAGCTTCTCATTTTGTTTTTCTCTTGTCTCCCAGGTGAACGGTGGCAGCGCAGCCGAGCGAGCTGGTCTGCAAGCGGGAGATGCACTGATTCGCGTCAACACCACTGACGTATACCTGCTGAGACACCAAGAGGCGCAGGACGCTATCCGCGCAGGTGGAGGCAACCTTGAGCTCACCGTACAACGGTAAATATACCTTCCATATTGTAACTATGACCTTTTCTCATTGAGAGTTATCTGCCGGACATCGGGCATTCGACCTGATCTTCGGCTTCTCTCATTCAGTAGCTGCAAACACCCTCTGAAGATCCACTACCATGAGGACTCAACTCAAGAACTCTTAGTTGTATTTATTTAACAGCTGTAATTTTTAACCCCCGCCGGAAAAAGAGGGGTGTTAAAAGTTTCACGTGTGTTGCTGTGTATTTGTGTGTCTGTCTGTGGCATCATAGCGCCTAAACGGATGAACCGATTTTGATTTAGTTTTTTTTTGTTAGAAAGGTGATTTTGTCGAGAGTGTTCTTAGCTATGTTTGAATAAAATCGGTTCAGCCGTTCAAAAGTTATGGGCGTTTTACTGTTTGAATCGGGGTGATTTCGCAAGATAAATGTGTCGGGGGTTTTTTAAATTTTGAAATTTTACTTGTATTATTATAGATTAAAAAATCCTAATCTGTTTACATCCTAGTGGTGGCGGCGTTTGGCGTCCTTCCGTGACTCCAACTGGTAGCTTGCCCAGGCCTGGCTCCAGGTCCATTGGCGGCACTCCCACCCTCGTCACCAACACCTCTCTCAAGGCCACACAGCAACCCTCCCGCGCATTCGGCTCTGGTCACAACAATGTCGCCAAGCCTTTTGGTTACGTAAGTATCATCAAGACCACTATTGACACTAGAAATTTAAATGGTCTACAATTTTCACTACTCACTGTAGTATTCTGATTCTGACCTGGCCAACTCATAGAAATTGCCGCAGTGTAATTTGTCATATAATAAGAACAGACTTATATCTATCTATACCGAAATAAAGATAAATGTATTGATGTAGCTAGAAAATAATTTCACAGAGACGTCTTCTAGGTGCAGTATTCACAGAAGAAGAAGTACTGCTCCAAGCCTAAATAAAATGGGATAAGGATAGAAGGACGAATGTTTAACAGCCCTATGAAGCAGAAATCGAACTAATTCAAAATTATGGTTGCAGATGAACGGCAACGACGCGGTGAAGAGCATAGTGAACAAACAGTACAACACTCCAGTCAACATGTACAGCGACAAAACAATCGCGGAGACTCTGTCAGCACAGACTGAAGTCCTCGCGGGAGGCGTTCTCGGGTAAGACTTCACTCTTTTAAAACCTCATTCAACATTTTTTGCTAAAGTTCAGAAGTCAACTCTCCAAGACCAACGAAAATTTCTAAACCAATCTCATGTCTTCAATACTATATGCGCAGTGATAACTTTCTGTCAAAATGATTTCGCAGCAAATTTTAACGACTTCGAATCTGCAAGTTAGCTCGCTATATGAATGCGAAAATCAGAAACTGCTCCTAAATGAGACTTGTATAGTATGTTTTAAAAGCACAGAATTTGAATTGTATGAAACGGTCCTCGGATGTCTCGTCCCACTTGAAACTCTCAGAATGATATACTTGATAACATTGCTAACTTATGTTTTAATACTTCACTTTGTTACTTGGGTATAGCTAAAACTAAAACATGGTTTTAAGAATTTAAATAATAAAGTGCTATTTGTGATTGACAGAGTGAACTTTAAGAAGAATGAGAAGACATACGATTCTGAGAAAAGCGCTGTTTTCAAGGTTCTGCAAGAAGAACAGAACGACCCCGAGCCAGGTATAAGGGATAATCATCTTTATTACATTTGTGAAGCTTCTAAACTCTCAAACGAAACTTAACTTTCAGACGCATTTTACAGTTTTTCTAATGATACACCTACTAAAGGCGGTGACAAAATGTAACTTCTAGAACGACTTGAAAGTTGAGCTCCCTTTGAGTATTACCTTGGCCGATAATGTACGAGTACCATGGGGCAATATCTTGGAGATACTCATCCACCATCTGAAAACATTTAATTAACTGATAGCATACATAAACAATACTATAGCTTATACCAAAAAGGTAGTCTGACAAAAAATTAAAATAGTAAAATCAGAAAAAGATATCTTTCTCCATTTGGATCACTTAATTTTAACAAAATGGAGATTTCATCAAACTGTAACGGAGGAAAAGTAGGAGATGTCGAAATTAATTAAACTAAATTGGCTTAGTCGAGCAAGTGGTGGGTCCGACGTCCGCCCCGGGCGCTCCGGTGAGCGGCCTGCGCCACGTGCAGGCGCCCGTCACGCGCCCCGACGCGCCCGTCAACAACACCGGCGGCTTGCCCCCGGGCCAGAACATATGCGAGGAGTGCGAAAGGCTCATCACGTAAGTCGGACGATTCGCGCGGGCCGACACGGTAGCACATATCGCAAGCTAAATTTGATTTTGCGCATAGGGTACTGAAAGCTTAGGGTGTTGACTCAGGTTTCGGTACGAAATGTATTTTTGTACGCAGTTCCAATTCGGATCCACAAGTAATTGCCCGAACAACAAAATCTCGGGGTAACCTGGTAAGTTATGTGATCGAGTAGCATATAGAAATAACCCGATATTGCGGGCCAGCAGAGCCTTCTCACTTTTACTCGCGAGCGAGCGTGGCGCGCGCGGGCACGCCGTGCAGCCTGTACCGCACGCACCGCTCGCGCTCGCGCACGCCGCGCGTGGGCCCCGTCACGCCGCAGCCCGCGCCCGCGCCGCGCGTGTGCGCCGGCACGCAGACGCCGCCGGCGCTGGCGCCCGAGCCGCCGCACCGGCCCAGCATCCCCATGGGCTGCCACGAGGTGCTGCCGGACGGCCGCATCGCGCTGGGCGCGCCAGCGCTGCCGCAGCCGCGCGACGCGCTCCCCGTCGTCAACGACACCCCCTATTGCTCCGACTGTAATCGCTACATTATGTAAGCGACGTCCCATTGAATGTCTTGACGTGTTTGCGACCGTGTCGACCTGTGCACTAGCTCTATTCGTGTAGATTAAAATAATTCGATGTGATTCCTTCTTGTTGCGACTCCTCCCATTCTTTTTGTTGTAAATATCGAAACGACAACGCAGGGAGACGTGACATGTAAGTTAGTACAACTATCGTGTTTTATCGAAACGATTATTTTCCAGTTCATAATTCCGTTCTCGTCACGATATTTGTGCTAAAAAGCTCAATTCATTATTCATTAATTAATTGTTTTCATCTATACCTACTTTCATACTTTAGTAGTTAGGCAGAATGAAATAATGTGTCAACGCCACTGTTTATCTTCACTCAGCATGTCCTCACTTCGCTGTCCATATTATTTAGATGAGCACCAATGTAATGTTGCGTGGCAGACTGGTGGATAAGCACGAGCAAGTCGGTGAGCATGTTTGTAGCAAGTAACAACTATAGAAATTCGTATTTGTATAGGTATTTTCTACATCTGTATATATTCCAATTCAATGAAAATAATGTTTATGACATTTTGATCTTCATGCTTGTAAGACTGCATCATCCATATCTATAGCTGGTGCGTTTGTACCCCGCTGTCGCCTGACGAGTGTTTGTCTGTAATAGCGGCGTGTTCGTGCGCATCAAGGACAAGAACCTGCACGTGGAGTGCTTCAAGTGCTCGACTTGCGGCTCGTCGCTCAAGAACCAGGGCTACTACAACCTGAACGGCAAGCTATACTGCGACATCCACGCTAAGCTGGTCGCGCGTAACAACCCGCCCGCGCCCAACCTTGAACCTGTGACCGTGCCTCCGTGAGTTTATCTTGTTTTTTCTTGTTAATCATCATGGACTCTTTTTGATTATATTCCATATTTAGTAGATCTGCATTCGATACATTTACCTACTTATTTTTATAATCATTTATTTTCATCATAATTAATTATTATAATTATGCTGCCTTTATCCCAATTTATTTTGGTTTGTAGCAGCGTGTTTTCTTCAAAATAAGCACAATATTCTCAACCAATGGTTTTCATGTGCAGTGGTGCCAGGATCCCAACCAACACATACTCGACGCCACTGCCGCCGCTGGCGACCAACAACTACACGAACGGATCGTCTTCGCTGTTTAGCGTAAGTATTTTATTTATCTATACTTTAGGAATTATCTTCAGCATCCACAAGTCCCGTGGAACTAGCTATACTATATCTCGCCTATTACTGTATACATTTCCAAATATATGTATTCTCTTTAATTCGCATTACGTGTGTTTGAGGACCACTGCGAAATAGGCATTTCTCCTTCATTATTTTTTAGATTTTTCATATAATTCGTTTTAATTTTGTCTCGTCACTGTTCACGTCAATGTTCTTCTTAAATTTTCGGCAGCCAGCAAGCAACTTGTCGGGCCCGAAGCCGTTCGGCTCATCTATCGGATCGGCATACTCGCCATCTTTGTCGCCGCGCTCGGCCCCGATGTCGCCCGCGCGGCCGGTCACCGCGCCTGCCCCTGCGCCGGCGCCCATCTCTGCGCCACAACCCGCGGCACCCTTCGCGCCCAGTAAGAGAGTTACCTTTGCCATATAATCTTTATCGTACTTAGTACGAGATCTAAAACTATCACAAACAATTTTCAACTTTATTATCATTTTAAATAACGCTTCATTTACTAGCTCAGATCTTACTATTTTGTAAAATTAATTGTGAAAGTTTTCGATTTTTAAATATGGATTTAAGTAGGTATGAATACGGGATATAATATCTGTAAGCAGATAATTCATAATATTATTATGATGTACTTAACCATAAAATGCAATTTTTTATGTAATATTTACATTGACAACTTTATTTTTTATATTTTAGTTTTATATTGATTGAAGTATTAAGATATTCCCATTGATCATACATCACGTCATGCTAAACCATATATAAAACTATGGAATGGTTTTTACGTTTCAAATGATATAAAGGAATGTTCCAAACAAGCCTTAAAATTATTTATGCTTGCCGCTGATGTATCTAAACATCTAAGGCCTTACAAAAATCACTTCAATTTTGACCTATAATTGAATAATATTTTCGTGAAAAAATTAATCTAGTCACTCATTATGTATTAATTACTAATAGTTATTCAGATGAAATCTTACATTTTTTTGTTATATTTACAGAAAAATACCATAGTTACCCATCGTGATATAGAACTATTGATTACCAGTTGAAATATATAATATATAACTTCAAAAGACTATATATACTGTAAACCAATTTGGAATTTAGTAATTTAAGGCAATTATTTATTTTCGACAGAGGCCCCAGTTTCCCTTTTTAAAGGTAATTTATAATTAGGTGGAGTACAGCTTCTGTAGCTATTAATTGATCATGTGTATATAATATACAAACATAGTGTGAATGCGCTACGCGGGAAGCCGATATCAATAGCAGCCGCCGCATTAAAATAACTACTGCCCTGGCACTGTCTAGTAATGAGTCATTTAATAATATAATAGTACTATCAAATCAATCTTTAACTTTCTTGCTTCTTTAAACAGTTTGTTGTTAGTTGATTAGCTTATACCATCTACGTTAAGTGGCTTCTTCAATTTTACTAATATTTACTTTCATCTATTTTCTCTCCTTCAATAACCTCTCTAACACTGTAACTGACTAACAGCACAAAATGTAAAAAGTGTTGTGTGGCCCCCACCTGCAAATCCCTCTGATGATGAACTGTCAAAGTATGAACCAATCGTAAAGCCCGCGGCCCCCGTCTGTGGCACAGAACAAATGCCCCGAGCGGTAACCAAAATGAATCCCGATTCTAAGATTGCGGGTGTTCAACAACAATCTGGTGTTCATCAACAATCGAGTGTTCAACAACAATTCGGTGTTCAACAACAATTTGGTGTTCAACAACAATCTGATATTGCACAACGATCTGGTGTTCAACAACAACCTGGAGTTCATCAACAATCGGGTGTTCAACAACAATTTGGTGTTCAACCACAATCTGGTGTTCAACAACAATCTGGTGTTCAACAACAATCTGGTGTTCAACAACAATTTGGTGTTCAACAACAATCTGATATTCCACAACGATCTGGTGTTCAACAACAATCTGGTGCTCATCAACAATCTGGTATTCAACAACAATCTGGTGTTCAACAACAATCAGGTATTCAACAACAATCTGGTGTTCAACAACAATCTGGTATTCAACAACAATCTGGTGTTCAACAACAATCTGGTATTCAACATCAATCTGGTGTTCAACAACAATCTATGGAACAATTTCTAGCTTCCGCGAAACAGAAAGATGAATTTTCTTCGAGCGTTTCATATGCTTCTGCTGCTGTATCTTCAATGACAGCAACATCAAAATCCGAATCGGTTGTACAAAGCAAACAATCCCAGATGATGCAAGAATCAACTAGTCGAACTATCCAGTCTTTCTCACAGGAATCTTCTGAATGTCAGAGTACAACTGTTTATAAAACACAAACATATCCACCAAAATCGTTTGAAAATCCCGCGGAAGGCATTGAAAATGTCAATAAAATACAAATGATTCAATCAAAGGAAAATATACAAACAAAATCATCTGAAGAAGCAAAATCCGTTAAAGTGCCGGAACCTCCAAAAGTACAAGAAAAATCGCAGGTCCTTCAAACAACCGATAAGAACATTGAAAGTGATGCTATGCAAGCACCTAAAAATATGGACATTGTAAAGCATGAAGTTGATGATAAGGCAGTCTCTCAAATGAAAAAAGAGAAAGTGATGGTAAAACAACAAAAACCCTCAGTTGACTCGCAGACTAAAACAATAGCAGAAATGAAATTGACTGAACAATCCAATCTGAAAACCCAGATTGCGGCAGTGGAGACACAAAGAAGCACGAATCTTGGCCCAACTACTCAAAATATTAAACCATCCATGGTAGATGCTCTGACAATCGCACCGGATCGCCCATATTCACCCTTGCCTAGCCCAACACCTATTAGTATTATGGGGCAAACAACTGTTGACGAAAAAACAGTTCAACGTAATGTTGAACAAAAGTCACAATTAAAAGTGTCTGCCGAAATAAAGAGTGCGCAGTTGCCAGCGCAACAGTCTCCGATGTTCATACAGGAAAAGCGTCCTGTGTCGCCAATACCACCTATAAAGACATATAATCCTCCTGAAAAAGTTGCACCGCCTGTACCCATGCCTGAAGAGACAAAACCCTATATCCCGCCTGATTTTAAAATAATTATTGAACCCAAAGAACCACCGCCGCGCGAAGTAACGTCCTCACCTATGATAGACGCTTTAACAATAGCACCTGATAGGCCTTTCACGCCAGTATCGATGTTTGGTCTAAATCAACCATTAGGAAGCGATCAAAACCAAAGGGCAGCATATGACCAAAATCAAAGAGCGGCATATGAACAAAGCCAAAGAGCAGCATATGAACAAAGCCAAAGAGCGGCTTATGACCAAAATCAATTATACGAACAAACTCAATCAATGGGAAGAGGTTCATATGATGAAAATCAATCAATAAGCAGAGGGTCACTAAGAGAAGCTTTAACTATTGCTCCCGATAGACCTTACAGTCCTTTTGGCACTATAAGTACTACTCAATCAAACCAATATATGACGAGTACTACCCATGTGACTGAAACAAACTTATCTGACATAGTAAAACCCATTGCCACACAAACATTAACTCAAATGACTGATCAGCTGCATTCTGAATTTGCAGCTATGCAAAATACATGTAAATTGCAGTCATCTTCAGAAATGTCTGCATTTAGACCTGTACCTAAACAAGTTTTTGCCCTAACACAACCAGAAGAATTTTGTAAATTAACAAATTTTCCACCCATTAGCAATGAACTGAAAACGAGTTTCACTCAGGCTACCAAAACAAAGCAAGAGACCTCATTTTCAGAGTCAATGATGATGCAGCAATCTTCACTTTCGACCAGTACGGCGACTCAAGGTTATTCATCTGTTAAATCCGCTCAAAATTATTTTGAACAGTTAGACAAAAAAGAATGCCTTACTTCAACTGCAGTGAGATCTAAATCTGGACTACATAAACCCGATAGTATTCCACCCTATCAGAGAAATTTCGAGCAACTCCCTTCACAAAGGGGAATTTCTCCAGATATGTATAATGCACCAGCAGTTCTGCAAAGACCAGTTACACCATCAACTGGTCCACCAAGGAAGTCAAAAGAAAAATCTCTTGAACCAAATCAACCAACCTATCCATCTTATCCAACCCCCCAAGCATCGACCCCAAAGTTTAAACAAGTAAAGACACCGGTTCAACAACCTCCTGTACAATTTCATAAAGATACTCCTATCACTATGACGTTTCAACCAGTAACAACAGATGAAAACTTATTGAGAGTCTCACCGTCAAGGAGTCGCCCTACCACCCCTAGTTTAATTAACAAGCCAGCGCCCATAATACCCCATTACCAGATGAACTTAATGACAGTAGAGCACTTAGCCCCCGAGAGTCACTTATATGAGCCGTCTAGCCGCGAAGGCAGCAGGTCCCCAACACCTAAACCCAACCGATCCCAGTCTCCTGCCCAAGGCCCTCCGCCTAACCCCTTAAAAGCACATGCACCTCGTATTAAAGATTCACCACAAAACTATTCAATGGATTCATATATTCCACAAGACGCTGCAAATTTGCGAAAGCAAAATGAAAGGGATCAAAGAGATTTCCAGACTGCTGCCGAGATTTATAATACAAGTGGTAGTATAAACTGGGGATCAACTCAACCGCCAGTAGTCAAAGAGCAAAGACATTCTAATGTCGGATACAAAAGCGAAAATTACACAAAGGGCGACATGAAATTTAAAGAAGATTCTGTAATCCAAGAAAACTATGGTCAAAGACAAATGCAATCTCAAAATGTTGTTGAACAGGGCAATACTACAGTACAAACTACCAGAAAAACTTTTGAAGAATTCGAAAGAACGCAATCTGCCAAAGTTGTTGAGATCAGAAAGGGAGGTTCATCATATGCACACGAGCAAAATATGGACTCTAATATTAGGCCTTCTAATATTAATCCGAAGCAAATTTTTCCACCTCCTATGATGAGTTTGCCATCAACACAACAACAGACTTCATTTCTTAACCTTACTAATCAAAATATTGCGTCCGCCAGTAGAACTATAGACAATTACGATCCAAAGCCTTCGATTTCTGGTGCTAACCAAGGTCCAGTGTGTGATCCTACCCCATCGACAGGTTCGAGTGTAGGAGCAGCCGCTCGTGGCAAAACTTTCGGTGTATCATCTGCCCCAAAACGTGGAAGGGGAGTTCTGAATAAAGCTGCGCTGCCCGGCTCCCGTGTGCCACTATGTGGTTCCTGTAATGGGAATATTAGGTGATTGAAACGTACAACAATGTGTTAATGTTTTGTGTGTGGCATGAATTAAAAGTGTGACAACATGCGTGATTTTTATATGACTTTACTTGCATTACAGTATTTCTAGTCATACGAGTACGTATTTGTGTGTTCGTAATTTCGTATTTAGAAACTTACTTTAAACTAGTTATGCATTAACTTACCAATAAATTAACTGCTTTTAACTTGTTTGTATATGTGATTGTTTTGATTTTCTAACAGCTAACGAACCGCTGTCTTCAAGCAGTCCACACAAAACTGAATTCAAAAGTCCAGCAGAAGAGAGACTAATTAGAAAAATGGCGAAAATGGCTTTGAACGGATATGAAATTGGCATACAAAGAAAAATAAAACCGGCTGACCACATTCAGTCAATGGCTGATAAAATTCAGGACACCGTTGTTACAAAACACCCACTGAATACAGATACTTTGCCTTCAGTAGATAACAATTTGATTAAAACATTAGAAAGAGGATATAAGACACATGAAAATATTCAGAGCATCGGCGATAAAATCAAGGACACTATTAAAAATAACCATCCAACAATAGAGCCCATGTCCAAGCCGAACATCCTAGTACCACCACCATTGCCAAATTCTCCAATACCTACATTTAATGTGCACAGTACACCAATTGGTCATCCCCTGAATACTAACGGTGACAAAAAGAAATATGACACTATGCCCAAAACCTTAAACGCTAGTCTAATTATGGACGAGCGTTTAATTAATAATAACGATAAGTCTCATAATGGTAGTGGTTATTCAAGCAGTGAAGATTTGCATAAAGATAAAACGGAAAACAATTTTATGGGTACATTACGAAAGACTGGAATAGATAAATCTTCTTTTCTTAACAGCATGAATGGATCAACCGGTATGAATGCAAATCATGATGTAAAATCAGAATTGAAATTTGACAACACTTATTCCAATACTCTTAACAAAAGAAAACTATTTGAAAAACCGGACACTGGAGCATATCATTCATTGAACAATCTAGCTAAACCCAACGATAAAGTTAATAATGTATGCGAAACAAACGTTTGGAACAAAACTAATACTTTTGAGCACGCTTCTAAGGCTGATAGCGGAAAGAATACACAAACTACACAGCAAGAAGACGAACTCATCAAAAAGAAAGAACTTACTGATCAATTGTATAATAACTCACTTTATACATTAAAAACTTCTAACAATAAAGTTAACACGAATGGTAACGAACAAAGTAACGACTATGTTGATATTGGATTAACTGAAGAAATAAAAAGCATATCCGATACCGATGACAAACAACAACAGCAAAAATCAGAAGAAGACGAAGAAGAAGTAGTGGTTAGACGCAGACAAAAAAAAACATCAAGAGACGATGATGGTAGAAGGGACTCGCACATAATTGCACGTCCTTTGAGCACAATACAATGCGCAGACGTTGCAGAAGGACTTTATCCTGTATGCCACAAATGTGACAGAGCTATAACGAGGTAATGTAATTTTATGAAAACATACAATATTACGTATTCCACATACTGACGTGCTTCAAGTAAGTTTATCAAACCGATTGCGATTTTTGTTGTAAAGCCAAGCACGAATGTTGTTTTGTTTAACAAAATTAACCGATTGTTTTTATAAAAAAAGTTTGTTCAATTTAATTTCAACAAGTTCAGCCCTAATTTATGATCGATACAATGCTAACAATAATTAATTTCGAACAGGGGACCGTTCATTACGGCTTTGGGCCGCATCTGGTGTCCAGAGCATTTCATTTGCGTAAACGCAACGTGTAGGCGTCCCCTTCAGGACATCGGTTTCGTAGAAGAAAATGGCCAACTCTACTGTGAATTCTGTTTCGAACAGTACATCGCACCTGCTTGCGACAAGTGCCACGCCAAAATCAAGGGCGTAAGTAGAACACCTTTTTTGTGTTTAAGTAGCTTCTGTTTCTGTAAAATTGTCTCTAAATCAAACAATTATAATTTACAGGATTGCTTAAACGCTATTGGCAAGCACTACCATCCAGAATGCTTCAACTGCGTCTACTGTGGCAAGCTGTTCGGGAACAATCCCTTCTTCCTAGAAGACGGTTTGCCGTATTGCGAAGCTGGTATGCAATGGATATTTCTTTATTTACTTGTATTTTTTTGTTAGGGCAATATTAAAATGTGATTATGTTTCTCAGATTGGAATGACCTGTTCACGACAAAATGTTTCGCTTGCGGCTTCCCGGTGGAGGCAGGCGACAGGTGGGTCGAGGCGCTCAACAATAACTACCACAGTCAGTGCTTCAACTGCACGGTGCGTATGATGAGACTCCTACTAAAATACACTTCCACACACACAAACAAACTGTATACCTACAAAGACTACTTGATAAATATGTATAATTCAAATAAATATTATTGTCCTGTTTATAGTCTGAAAACCTATGAATTCAATTTTATTTAAATACATAAAATAGTCCATTATTCTCATGATGCGCAATATCTTACTATAGCATTAACTAGGCATACCCATTGTGATATTAATGTACCTACGAAAAACATCTGCCTATGTAATATCAAGTTTTACATTCAAGTACTTGCATCATTAATTAATAAATTACATTACATGCTCCTCTATTGAAACTGATCTGCACATTTCAGGCGCGTTACCTGATACATTATAAATTAGCATTTACCCTATAACCATTCCATAAAAATATCCAAAGCTTTACAATTTAGAAATCTATTAAAGTTATTACATAAAATAATACTGATATTTCAATTCGAATATTTGGAAACTGATCTTAAGTTCGAAAAGGATGAAGCAAAAACTGAAGCATAACAAATAATGATTGATTTACCCACGTCTTTATACAAAGCTCGTCATACGCTGCCAGTCTGCTGCCCCCTTTACCAATAACAGTGACCTTGTGTGTGCGTTAATTAAAATGTATTATCATATTTGTCTGTTTTATAACTGGGACATGTACATATATACCTACTTAATATATACTCTACTTCCCAAAGTTCAGGAAGTTTATCATAGCGTGTTTTGATCCATGTAGTTATCAACCTTACATAATCTGCTTGTAGAAATGCTTTCATGAAACCGTTTGAGTAGTTTTGGCTATTTTATGTATTTAATTACTATAATTTTAATTATTTTTTAACTGTATAATTACTTGTGTTGTCATGTTTGTTTGTAGTTTTTATTTGTATGAGATATAATTAGATCAAGATATTGAAGTATTGATATTTCTATAGTTATGCAAATAGCCAGGTTAAAGATTATTATAACAAATAATACGAATCATAAAATACATGCAAAGATGATGCTGAAGAGATGTAAATTAATTTATTTTATAAATATTATTTACAGGTGTGCAAAAAGAACCTCGAAGGACAGAGTTTCTTCGCTAAGGGAGGGCGACCATTTTGTAAGACTCACGCCCGCTAGAAGTCCGCAGAATATAATGTATAACTCTGATACTGTTTACACGACTACCACTTTTCGTCCCGTATCTCCTTCTCCCATCACACCTCCTCTAAATACGCCCACTCTAAACACGCCTTCACCGCAAAGAACAAGAAAGTTGGAAACACCCCTCCACTTTGATGGAGGACTGTTTTCCGACATAAGAAGTACAGACGGCAAGTTACTCAGCAAGGTGACCGTAGATCGAGTTCAAAGTTCGTCACGACATGACATCACTGATTCGCCGAGCGTGGTTACCGATGGAAATAATTACGTTGATGAAACCATTAAAACTGAAACGATTACAAATGAGAATGTGATCACGGTAAAATTCACTCCCGTGCCGCCAGAACTTGATTCTCCGAGATTGCTGACACCGTCTCAGGTCTACAGAGCTCGAGCAAAAAGTCCTGTTGAATACATCAAGGACAATTTTGAAGACTTACAGAGCTATAAAATTGTAAGTTCGGTATGTAAGGAAAAGTTATTTGAAAAAGATAACTTGGAACCAGTGTTTAATGAGAACAGAACCTCAGAGATACGTGACGTTTTTGTTAATTCGATATATAAGGAAAAGTCTTTGGAAAAAGATAGTTTGGAAACAGCGTTCAATGTTGAAGGAAAACTTGCAAAGAGCCTTGTTTTTTCTGAACCACCAAATAGAGGCCCAAGCCCACTCGCGAATATTCTTATTTCAGAGCAATTAACTAAAATAGACAGCTATTTGCAAGAGAGTTTAGAGGTATGTTCTGGAGTTAAAGATCGGTCCACTCCAATACCAGTTATTATTGAAGGAGATAAAACGGGACCTATTGCCAACACAGAAAAGGTTTTCCATGTAGAAGAATACGAACAAAAGGCAGTACATTTCACGACGATGACGAATGAAAGTTCAACTGAAAATAAGCAGAGCTCTAGCGAGCGCGAGGATGAAACTCTTTATCGTCGTGAAAAAGTAACACCAGAACCTGAGAATCCTTTATCAAATGTGTCAAAATTAAACAGTAATAAACGCCATGGAGTTATGAGCGCTATTTATAATATGCCCATACATTATCACGCAGCGATTCTGTGTTTCTTATTAATTATATACAATCTCATATATCAATACGTAAAACAAAATTGTCATAGTAGTAAAAAATAAAACGAGAGAAATTCGAAATAAAAATGCATATTAAACTAGTCATTGAGTTCAGGGACATTTTGTTTCTATGTATTTACCAATTTGATAAGTTGTAAATAGTCACAGGTAACAAGTCTTTCTTGCGTATTTTGTGTATCAATAATACCTACTTTATAATTAACAATTTGGTGCTTTTCACTACTATTCTATAAATTGCTGGCAGTATTGTGATATTTCACATATTAAATAAGGCTTTGTATACAGCTTCCGGAATGTTGCAGTAAACTGTTACTAACATTAACAGTAGTCCTTAATCTTTGAAAAACAACAAAACGTTACTAATCGGAATAAAAATATTTTCCGATAAAATTTAATATAATTGGATTGGTGCACCAACATACAAAATAAATAGAATAATGTAATGAATGTTTACTCATATAAGTTTATACGAAATTTGTAATGTTATATTTGTTATATTATCATGCATTAGATTGTTTGATTACTTTTTTACCCTGCTATTTGTAATAATATAAAGTAGATGAATAAAATTTTCGCGATCTTATATATTTACAGTTGGTAATAATCTTATTTTTAAGAACTATTTATTTAGACTTACTTTATTACAATTAGCATAACACATAAAAATATTATGTGGGCTTAAATAAAGTATTTTATTTTAAGATGTCGTTTTTTTATCCTTAGGTACCCTTGCAAACTGCATTCTTTATTTCATGCTAAAAGAAAAAATAAAACTGGTTAAGTGTAAAGTAAATCCTTCTTATATTAAATATAAAAATCTGTATGTTAATAAAAATCTCAATGGCTGAAAGGACTTTGTTAAGACTTTTTATCACGGTAGATTTAAAGCGGGAGAAGCCGCTGGCAGGAACTAGTAATATAATATACATAATGATGTACTAAGGGCGGGATAGCAGTAATCACTATTATTGGCCAAATTATGTATTTAATAAATAGGTTAAGTAGGTACCTATCTTAACTACTACATGAAAAGGGAGGTAGACGTAACTACTATGTCCAGGACTGGGCGAATTCGGGTTTTTAGTAGGCATTATTGTAGTTTATCAAAAGTATTAACAATAGGACGCTGAACTGAACGAAATCCAGCAATTCGACAGCAAAACGCAGGTGAATAATAAGGGCCATAGAACCGCTCCTTATGGTACACCACTTGTGACGCTTACACTGGAAGAGTAATATCCTTCGATTAGAAATATTGCAACTTTATAATGGGTTTTTAACAACGTTTAACATAAATTAGCGCAGTTAATCGCCCAGATACGTGTAATGCTATTCTTTTTCGCAATGTCTCGTGATAAACCTTGTCGAAAGCTAGTATTTGTTCAACTTTCATACAATATTATTGAAAAATAAAAGGTATTTTATTATTTTGACTTACTACCAATATCGTTATTGTCTAAACCACTTGATCTTGACTATTTTAGATGAAAATACGTTTAGAAAGTGTAAGTGAAAGGCATGCTTTTGTAATTTTTAGGTACATTAAAAATGCCATCAATGTGCGGTCCGCATAAAAACACGAAGAATAGGGGTTGTGTATAGAGACTTCAGAGATACAATAGGAGAAGCTGAGCAACAGACGTAACTTCTCGAGAGTTTGTCTCGTACGTCGTGATACTTAAAGTGTCGAGTAAGTAATTATATGCACTAGTGCAGAGGTCTTAACCATCAGTCGCGATCGTCAGATTGATCACGAGGCTTTCTGGCTTTCTAAAGCGATTGTGAGCATCACTCCTACCAAGCATGTCGCAAGTATAACATTTACGCGTATTTAAGTAAACAAGCGTAAAACTAGACATAAATTTTAATTAGTTCCCCAGATTTTGAGTTGTTTATTTTTAATAGTAGAAGGCTGATCACTTGATGCCTAAATACTTAGGGGTAGATTAACAAGACTTAAGTCTAGCCCTGTAGAGAAATTTATGTCATTTAGTGTGCCACTGGTGGTGCCGTATCATTATAATTTTATTTGTATTGTTTTATTGTTAACTGGAACTGAGAAAGATCAGTTTTTATTAAGAAATCGTATTTTGTTTTACAAACGTTTTATTTTCAAATCTTTTATTAAAACTAACAACTTAATTATCATATATTTACAACTATAAGCAATTAGGATTCTACATCTACATTCAATTGATGTACAGAGTTACTAAACTAAAACATTCTTCCCCGTATCAATAAACGCAGAGTAAAGTTTTAAACTTAAGCCTCAATAAATTTATGGTTAATTTTATGGTTTATGGTTATGATGATCCTAGTTGTAACTTTACTCCGAGTTTATTAATAAGGGGGTGTAGGTAAATTTCCTTAAAATTTTGTTGCTGACTGTACACTACTAAGTACAGTGCGTGCCACAAAAGATGAGACTTCACAGTACACACCACGTGGTTTGACTTGCTCGATAGATAATTTATATGTAGGTAAAAGAAGATAATCTTTAGCAGTTTGTGGTCTGACTGCGAAAAAAAACCAAGAGTCATCGGGAGAGCAGACAGAGCATGGGAGGCGCAGTCAAGTCTCATCTTTCGTGGCACGCACTGAACCATAAGTCATTAGGCAAATATAGAAATAGTCCAAGCAATCATTTATTTAGTATTTTAAGAAAGCTTTCCTTCACAAGTAAAATCATATTTTTAAAATTTTTGCTATAAAGATGCTACTCTTAAAGGATTGTACTTGTGACTGAGGTACGTAAAAAGCTTAACTACAAATTACTTACTTATTAAATAAGTTATAAGTTGCATAAAATGGACATCAATTGTTTTTTTCCTCCCCATTTTCTCGTTTAATAAAAACATCTTCATTATCAGCACCAAATAAAAATGTTTTAATCCTGAAATAAAAGTGTGAGTGTGGTAGAAATATGTAGAATACAATAATGATATTAAATAAACTCAGTACCAAATTTTATAAGTAATAAACAGTGGGTAAGATATTCCACAGTAAATTTTAATCTGGTTGATTCTCTGCTAATTGTGGCATTAGCAGAGAATCAACCAGTACTATAATAGTGCTGGTAGATGCTGAAAATATTTTCAATGATACCTACTTGTTTCTGCATTTATTATCATTGAAAATATTTAGTTATTTTTGTTGTATCAAGTCAGATGTCAATCAATCCTTAAATAAAAATTTACACTTAAAAAAAACAGGCCAAGTGCGAGTCGGACTCGCGCACGCAGGTTTCCGTATCATTATCGCAAAAAACGGCAAAATGATCACGTTTGTTGTATGGGAGCCCCACATAAATATTTATTTTATTCTGTTTTTAATATTTGTTGTTGTTATAGCGGCAACATAAATACATCATCTTTAAAAACTTGAACTGTCTGGCTATCACGGTTCATGAGATACAGCCTGGTGACAGACAGACGGACAGCGGAGTCTTAGTAATAGGGGCCCGTTTTTACCCTTTGGGTATGGAACACTAAAAATATTTCTAATTGTATGCCATTTCTACTACTCTGGACGAAAGTTAAGCAAATGGCCTAATTTTCAGATGGAAATATATTGAAAAATAAATGATGAAATGGTTACCTCTTCCATTCAATTCCCAATCCAATAAACGTGCATGTTAGGAAACCATGCCACAGTGTGGTCACAAGCGGTATAGGTTGTCTTTTATGTCCAAAATTTTTGAACGTTCGTTGGCTAACTATTGTTGTCGTTTTATAATGCCGCAACATGTCTATCAAGTAAGAATTATTTTAATTAATTAATAATATTTCTCTTTAATTTTTGTAAACAATTCGTTTGACAATGACGTATCCTAGAGGTATTTTTATAGCTGTCAAAACGGGCCTTTGCCTTTTATTTTTTGACAACAATCAGTGACAGACAAAGAGTGCTCGCACCACTGACTTGTTATCCTACCTCATTGGCTCGCAGGCTCGCACGATAAGTCTGCGCGCGACGGGTGGCGTGCTTAATGTTGCCAGCATAACTGATATTTATTCCTACATTTAATCAATAGTAATTTTTCTCTCGAAACTTAAAAGTAATTTATGTTAAGCATAATTAATTACTAGCTTTTTCTACTTGCATAGAATATGATGAAAGAAGCTTCATGAAATTATTGTAAATCTTTTATTGAATACTTAGTAGCACTGTTAAATTTGGTCTAACAATGGTCCTGCAGTGGCTAATACCTTCAATTTCAATTCTTTTTTAATTTCTTCTTCAACAATTTTTGAAGAAGCTGCTGCCACATAACCCTCTTGAGTTATTTGGGTGACGGTGCGTTCAGAAACGCCTAAAACAAAATAACGATGATGCATTAAATTGACAAACATGATGCCGGTCCTGTCCAGTCGGTATATTTATGTACCACCCAAAAACCAATACTGTCGGGCAACGGTAGTACGAAAGTTTAGGGAAATTTTAGTATTGTGGTATCCCTAAATGTTACCTGTCAAATAAGCAACGCGGGCTCTATCATTGTAAAACGGTACCTTTGGCCCGTTATTGTTTTGTGCACTTGAAGAAAACATCCCTGCCATCACTTTAAATCTCCGCTCTGGGTGTTGTGTATGTGAGTTTATATGTTTGTAAACGCACCCACGATACAGGAAGAAATTCCTAGTGTGGGGCAACGTCTTTTTTTTTTTAATAAAAAAAAAAGAAAAAAAAAATGAAATTACTTTTAGCATAATGATGGATAAATGTAAGACCACCCAGGTTGGAGTTTTTGGCGGGATTTTTTCGAGTTAAGTTCAGCGGCTGTTAATATTATTTGCAAATTGATTCCTAGTGGACATTGTGATATAAAATTGGTGTAGTTTTGTGTCTCAACTGTCTACGCAACTGGACAATATGTGAAATCATTGACAGAAGCGATCTCAGGATAGTGGAGCGGAAAATTTTATTGTATATGACTACCTCCGCAAAGCTTACTGGGAAGGCTGACTCGATACAATTTGCTGCCAATTAAACATAAATATATACATAAATAAATGATTATATCAAAATAAAATTGCATTTTTAATGCGAGCAAAGGGCGTGTTTCCGAGGCGTGCGCGGCGCATGCCGTGCAATGTCTGTAACATTTTGAACCTGAAACTAACCAACTTCTTCCAAGGATCTAGTACCCATAGTAGAATTTTCCGCACTTGCTTAATCAGGAACTGTTAAATTATAACATAATAATCTTAAAAAAAGATATTGTAATTTATTTGTATTTTTTTTGTGTTATATTTTGCCTTGCTACACCTCTGGTTCTCAGTATTTAAGTATATCTATCCTATACTATTAAACGAGTTTATTATACAATGAGTCCGGACTTGTATTATTAAAACTTTATGCCCGTATTTTATCGAACCGCACACAAGGAGTGAAACAATATAATAGTAATCTTTGGGGTGAAATCACCACTAGAAATGAGAGTTTTTAGTTTTTCCGCAAACAGTTATGTAAGTAACCGATATACAGTTTGTATATCGATATCGAAAACGGTTTTCAGATATCGATATCAGTCTTAGATAAAGTACCTACCATCTATAGATGGAGCCATGGCGTGGCGGCACATGAAACAACAATAAGACTTTGGCTTTTACAGCCTAGAACACTTCAACACACTGACACTTATTATCTATAAATAACCCAATTCCTTGTCTCAATAAACACTTAATCCCGCGAAATCACAAAAAAAACAAAAACGACCGAGTTAGTTTGTCAAACCTGCCACTAAATTAGCCTTTGACAAACAACAAAAGCCGGCCCATGGTGACAAAGACAAAAAATAAGCCAATTAGCGATCTCGCTCTATCAATCAAGCTCATTTTAAGGCTAAATCTATAGGTACTTTATCTAAGATATCAGTAATACAGTAATTTGCATAGGTTAACCAGTGTTGCCAGTGGCAGATAGTCAAATATTACATGGACATCTCAAAAAGTTACATTTTCATGAGTAAAGTTACATTACCTTAATTGGAAAACGACACTATGGCTTAATTAATATTATGCATTGCGATTTTAAGCCGCGCGGTTTTTTTTCAGTTTACTGAATCTAACTAACACGCACGGTGGATAAAATTCCACGCGATTTTTGTATAAATTCGTGCGAATTTAATCCGCACCGCGGTGCAGTGGATTCTCTGGCAAAACACGGATTTCTTGTGGTATTATATCCGCGAGATTTTTCCCGCAATGCGTGCAGCTTCATACAATTCCATGGATCGCAAAACGGGCGGAAAAAATCGCACGAATAATAAATGCAGTGCGGGCTAAGCTTAAATACGCTCTGTTGCTCGCCGGAGTGAGCGGGATCGAAAATTTTGAAATAACCGTGAGTGAGTAAGTGTCTATGCAATACTCAATTTGTGTGTCACAAAATCAGCTGTGACAACACTACGAACAAAAACTTTCTTAAATGCGTTCCGTTTCACGATTATTGTATATTAGCTGGAACATTTCAGTATTTTATATTAAGTCCCGCAGTGTTAATAATAGATTCAGTACGCGGACAAAAAAAAAAATTAAAGTTATTTATCTATATATATATTATCGTCGGTTCGGTCGGCTCTCAGTCCTTACCTCTTCTTGATGATAATGGACGCACTGACGTCAGACATACAGGAAGAGGCACCCTGGTGTATGCTGTTTGCCGATGACATTGTGCTGGTCGCCGAGAGTGGCCTAGAGGTTCAGAGCAGATTGGAGGTGTGGTGGCACAGACTGGAGAGTGTTGGCTTGAAATTGAGCAGAACTAAAACTCAAAAACTGAGTACCTTTTCTGCGATTTTGGCGGTCTCTCCAGTTCCGTGCCTATACTGCCTATAGCTCTTGCTGGAACACCCATACCGATATGCTCCGACTTCCGGTACCTAGGGTCGCTTGTCCAAGGGGATGGCGAGGTAGACCGAGACGTAACGCACAGGATCAACTCGGGATGGATGAAATGGCGACAGGTCACTGGAACAACTTGTGACCCACGGATGCCCCTCAAGTTAAAGGGGAAAATTAACAAGTCCGTGATTAGACCTGTCGTACTGTATGGATCAGAATGTTGGGCTGTGAAAAAGATGGATGAAAAGAGATTGCATGTAGCAGAAATGAGAATGTTGAGATGGATGTGCGGAGTGACGAGAATGGATAAAGTGAGAAATGAGTTTAATAGAGGTAGTTTGAAAGTGGCGCCAGTAACAGAAAAGTTAAAAGGAAACCGTTTGTCCTGGTATGGTCATGTGATGAGGAAGGATGAAACGCATGTTACTAAAAGAGTTATGAATATAGATGTGAATGGATAGAGGGAGGGGACGGCCAAAGAAAAGATGGATGGACTGCGTGAGGAGTGATATGAAAGAAAAGGGCGTCAATGATGGAGTGACGGGGGACAGGGTGGTATGGAAGAAGAAAACGTGTTGCGCCGACCCCAAATAATATAGAACAAGGACAGGAAGATGATAATGATGACTTAAGTTAACATTATTTTCGCGCAATCTTTATGAATTGTTTCTTACAAACAGTGTGGGAAATGCAAAAAAAAATATGAAAACGGTGAAGGAAAACATCGTGAGGAAACAAAAATGCGAAGACATGTGACATCCATCAACCCGCACTGGGCCCGCGTGGTGGATTACGGCCCATTCCCTCTCACACAGAGGAGGCCTGTGTCCCAGCAGTGGGAACACTAATAGGCTGATGATGTGACTGGATAAAGCCCGAAATTCGGAATTATCATTTTGGAGTTTTACCAGTAAAACTAGGTGAATCTTTACCGGTAAATTCTAGATTTTACCGTAGTTCGGGCTTAGGCTTCTTTTTTGTAAGACGATTAAATGCAATGGTGTATAATTCCAGGTTAAACAAAATAACTTTAGAAAATTAATTCTTCAATAAAACTCTTGAATAAATTATGACTCCAACTTTATAATAAAAGGCGGGCTTATCGAACTATTACAAACAAAAGGGTATTTAAAAAATACAATATTGTATCTTATACACCTATTCTCGTTACTTAAGCATTACATCTAGAATTATATTTAATAATAATCTTATATTAACCTATGTACACAGTAAAGTACGTAAAATACACGCCTATTTACATCAAAGCTAAAAAATAAAGATATTCAGAATCATTTCAAGTCAAAGAGACACAAAAAAAACAGAAAATTATAATGTTTGGCTATTTGATAATAATCGAGGAGGTAAATTTGAAGTCAGCTTGAAAAACAAATATAACTGAACATAAAAATGTGAGCTTCAAATTCAATTGTCAAAATTTCACAAACATAATATAACATTTATCACAATGATATCATTTAAAAAAATATTGTCCATTGCAGATTTAACTGGCGTCAAACTCACTCATGCCCGACATTAACAAACACACGAATATAACAATCTAAAATAACATAGCTCTATTTATAATAGTTTATAATCTTAAGCTATGGTTCAAACAGATTTTATAACAAGGCGGTAATGGGAAGGCGTAATTATTACTTATTCTGAATCAGTTATGTTACGGGGTTTGAAAAATTATCTGCAATACATAAAATAATACAGGTTTATGTCGGAATAAAGGATACCATCGTAAAAACGGGGCTGGAATGCGAAGCAGTGTGTCCGACACAACTTCAGTGAGACTATATAAAATGAAGATTAGAAATGTTCACCTAAGTACAAAATACATGTTGTAAACACTCTTCTAGTCATCAAATTTTATGGAGTGGACACCAGTATCGATCGCGCCGCCGCGATATGAGCCCCTCTTTTTCTTCGTCTTCTCATGCTTGAACGACTTGCCACGTGTATGTCTCAAGTCTTGATTAGCACGCTCACCCCATGACCCGCGTGAACCACTCTATAAATAAATTTCTCACATTATTACTCTCCTTTTTTGCTTTTATGTTAATAATACATTGCGGAGTACGAGTAAGCAACTAAGTCATTGACTGTAAATGAAAACTGTCCATCAAAACTATGCTAAGCGCAACTTACAAAACTAAAATATGAAAGTGCATTCAGTTAATAAAAGATATTGAAAAGTACATAATTATAGTAGTAATATAGATTTTAAAAATATTTTTGCCTCACCTATTTAATCAAATACTATTTTCTTGTTTTGAGAGTCCCCGCCCTCAAAACTTTTTCTATCATTGAAACCCCCTTTGTTGAACCCTCCCCTGTCTCCGCCCCAGGAGTTCCTGTCCCCGCGGCCTCGGCCCCCTCTACCACCGCGGTCTCCACCGCGTCCCCCGCGGTCGAACCCGCCGCGTCCTCCCCTGTCGAAGCCCCCGCGACCTCCCCTGTCAAAGCCACCGCGGCCGCCCCTACCACCCCGTCCGCCTCTATCATTGAACCCTCCGCGGCCTCCTCGATCTCCTCCTCGGCCTCTGAATCCACCTCTACCCCTATCATTGAAACCCCGACCCCGATTAAATCCGCCGCGCCCACCACGCTGGTTCCATCCTCCAGATAGATTGCCTTCCGTTTCTTCGTCGTTTTCTTCGCCTTCTTGGCTTTCACCCTCCTGATTAAGAGAGAAGCACTATATTATAACCAAGACAACCCTATGTGATGCTCATGATCCAGAAAAGTAAATGCCCCTAATGTTATAGCAAGCCACTGGCAATAAAGCCATGGGCGAAAATGTCCAAGTTAGTCATAACATGGAGTTGCCTTGGCTTCTCAAACTTTGGGGCATTTACCTTGGCGTCGAATGAGTTATCCTTAAGTCTAGGATCCACTTCTACAGGTGTTGATGCAACTCGACGGAAGGGAGCTGGCTTACCCGATCCATTCTCTTTTTCGTTGGGAGTTGACACACTAGCTGTACCCTATAATTTATTTCAGTGTTAAAAAGTTCTTTTTTTTTGCCACAATAATTAACAGAATTTAAAATACAATAAAAACTTGATGATTAATATTTAAAATGTGTTACTTGTTAAAAAGAAAAGAAATGTTTTTTTTTTTTTTTATAACCTATAGGCTCGCGCTTGACCACAATCTCACCTGATGGTAAGCGATGATGTGGTCGACGGTGAAACACGCTTGCCTAGAAATAACCTATTCAGTCTTGACTTAAAGACCCCTAGATTGTAGCTATCGGGAAACACAGACTCCGGCAGGGAATTCCACTCCTTAGCTGTACGCATAATAAAAGTGTTCCCAAAACGTTATGTGCTTTTTAAATGTATTTTCTTTCTTTCTTATGAATTCAACCCCTCACCTTATCATAGTGATCCACTGATGGACAAAGGCCTCTCCAGTTGCAAGTCTTATACCTGAAATCCTATCTCAGCCTTTCTTTAACCTACCAAGTTGTTTGACTGCTAGGATACAAACATTTTCTCTGAGAGAGGAGATTGTTGGCCACTCATCTAGTCATTACAAGCAAAAGAGTGATGAATATCAAAAAATAACCTGTGGGTGTCAAGTGATGAATATCAAAAAATAACCTGTGGGTGTCAACTTCATTGAAAATTTATTACCTTTACAAAATTACTGTAGGGCTTCTTGGCAGGTGCACCAGAATCGCCTCCTGATGCTTTCCTCTTTTTCCCAGGTTGAAATCCATTTTCATCCTGAAACATAATTTAATGGAATGATGAAAATTCAGGCACTTGATTGAGTGATGTTTAACACTAACCACAACAATATACCTACCACATCATTAGTAATGGGTAGACTTTTATAATTTTCAACATATTTACCTGATCATTGGATTCTTTCTTCGCCACTTTAGCAGGAGGAGCATCTTCATCACTCTCTTCAGAAGACTCTGCCTTTTTGGCTGCAGGTTTTTGAGCAGGTTTCTTTTTTGGTTCTTCCTCATCACTGGAATCATCATCAGAAGACTCTTGTTTCTTTGCAGCAGGTTTAGGTTTAGCTGCACTAACAGGTGTTTTGGGAGCAGGCTTAGATGGCTCCTCATCACTGTCATCACTATCATCTGAAGATGATGCCTTTTTAACGGGTACCTTTACTGTAGCTTTAGCTGGAGTTTTTTGAACTGGTTTAGGCTTTTCATCTTCGCTGCTATCATCACTATCTTCAGAGGAGGATTCTTTTTTAGCTGATGCCTTAATAGCTGGTTTCACAGGTGTGGGTGTAGGTTTCTGGAGAGCCTTCTGTGGCCCTTTAGGTTCATCATCACTGTCATCAGAGTCATCTGATGATGATTGTTGCTTTTTTGCAGGTGCTGCCTTAGCAACTGGTTTAGCTGGAGTAACTTTAACGGGTGCCTTAGGTTTTTCATCTTCACTATCATCACTGTCATCAGAAGAGGATTCCTGTTTCTTAGCTGGCGCTGGCTTGACTGGAGTCTTTGCAGGCGTAGGTGCAGCTTTCTTTGGAGCAGGAGTGTCATCTTCACTACTGTCAGAAGATGACTCTTGTTTCTTAGCTGGAGTAGCTTTAGCTTGAGGTTTGGGTGCAGGTTTTGCTGCAACCTTAGGTTTTTCTTCTTCACTGCTGTCATCACTATCTGATGAATCTGGCTTCTGTTTAGGAGCTACTTTTGGAGGAGGTGCCTTGGCAGGAGTCTTCTGTTGGGGTTTTGGTTTCTCATCCTCGCTGCTGTCGTCAGAAGATGATTCTTGCTTTTTAACAATTTTGGGTGCAGTTACATTAGGTTTCACTGGTTGTTTCTTGGGTTTAGATGTGGCATTGTCTTCACTGCTGTCACTATCATCTGATGATTCTGCTTTTTTAGCTGGAGTAGCTGCTAGCTTGGGTTTGACCTAAAATTACACATTGATTTGTAATTTAATCTGAACTATATAACCATTTGATTTTTTTAATATTTAGTTGTAATCAGAGGTAGTGACGAATAAGTTTAGTTTAAAATCATAGTGATTCATTCACAAGTTCTCATCATTATAGGTGTTTAAAAACATAGATTAAAAAAATAAAGAGTAATAGCTTAAACTTACTTGTGTTTTTGGTTTTTCATCCTCAGAGCTATCAGAGTCTGAAGAGTCTTGTGTTTTTTTAGCAGGTGCAGGCTTGCCGTTAACTTGTGGCACTGTTTGTTTTTGTGGCTTCTCATCTTCACTGGAGTCATCATCGGAACTAACACAAGAGGATTTAGTTAATAACAGTACATAAACAACAAAAAGTCAATAAAAATGCAACAGAGATAAAGTTTTTCAAGCTTGCTTTGAAGAAGGCTGATAGGTGGTAGGGAACAATTATTGGCATAGTTCCATGCTTTCTTTTACAATTATTTTGTTGTGTGGTATTTTTTATATTATAAAAACTTGTTGTTAAAACAAATAGGCTGGAAAGCACTGCTTCAATAAAAGTGCATCTTTATAACTGTACAGTAGCAAGTTATATTCTTAACCTTTAAAATTTTGCACCAAATGTGATCATAACCTTAAAAATATAAATATTGTAATCACCTTTCAGCTGCTGGTTTCTGTGGCTTCTTGAGTTTATTGTACTCTTGAATTATATCAGTTAATGAAGGCAGGCTCTTGACACGAGGTTTCTAAAATAAAATAAAAAGCATTGCTAAATATTGTAACACGAATCTCCAAGAAATATTTAACTTCCTGGATAGGTATTTAAAGATCTTGAAGAAGCTTTGAGGTCAACGACTAAGCGTAGCCGATATGATAGAACAGTAGGTAAAGGTTTATATAATTATTTGCTAGTTAAATAACATAAATATCGTGCAACGGTACTCCAAACTACAGGAGACAGATTTTACAAAATGACGCGTCGGTGAATTATTAAAATGTCGGTCGACATGTGCCGAATTTTTTTGTTAAATTTGTTGATTAGACATCAGAAAATGTTATCGAATTACCAGTTGAGCCTATAATTACAACAACTGTTAAGGAAAACATTATCAAGAGGTTTTCGAGCACGTGTGGTGGCCGGCCACACGTGGTTTTTGGTGATGACTGATGATGGAACTTACCGCTTTCGTTTTCTTCAAAAAGTCTTGAGCTAGCGATTTGTCTATATTTTGTAGAAATTGATGAACTATTGAAATAGCTTCAGTTTGTATCTCTGCGGGGACCCCCATTTTTGCAATTTTTAAAACTTTTAGTAGCTCGGCAACGCAACGCCACCGTTTGTCTTTTGTCACAGACTGACTTACAGCAAAAGCACACAGATAACTATAGCCAGCGAGACGATTGATTACACAGATTAAAAATAACCATGCAAATCAATTACCACAGACTATAACATCTATGAGGCAATGACAGTTTTGTCAGCAATGTGAACACAGCTTAAGGCTGGGGCTGGCCACACACGTTCAGTTACTAGAGGCCTTAGGCTAAGCACGCACTGCGATTTTTATTCGCGCGTTTTTTTTCACCCGTTGTATGTAGCTGCACGCATTGTGGAAAAAAAAACACGCGGATATTATACTAAAAAATTCAATGCGTGATAGGCCTAACACACGTTATATAAATAATCAACCGACAACCCTACACACTGCCGGGTTTGGTACGGAGCAGACCATATCCGATGTGAAAACAAGTGGACCGAGACGGACCCAATTAGTAATAATAATGTCCGGCGGATTACTCTACACACGCTCGGATATGGTACGAGGTACGGCTGGACTAACTCCGCGGTCCGCCTACAAATCCGTGACCCGGAAGTACCAAATCTGGACGTGTGTTACCACTATAGAGTCTGGTTTTTTTAATGGAATTAATAATAAATAATTCTAAAGTATCAAATTAGGTTATTCCAAGTATTTCATACTAGTTTTGGGGTTGCAATGCCGAGATTTTTTAAATTTGCCGCGCTTTTTCAGTCTCTACTTTCGTTTGCCAAACTCTATAGTGCTAACACACGTCCAGATTTACATTATTTTTCAGTTGGGTCTGTATATTACTTCGATGTCAAATCCCAAAGAAAGACAGGGCAAGTCTCTGTACAAATCGAGAAGTTCTGTTATTGCTTCACGTTCCCTCTGTAAAGCCATTTTGTGCGCAGAGCAACGCGTACGTCTGCGTTCGCCACCTGTAGAAGCACGACTCAGCGACTGTCATACGCAGTGTTGCTAGGGCCATTAAGTCAAAAGTTACGTTTTATTTCCTAAAATGTTACATTTTTGCTGCAAAAGTTTTTTTTTTTTAAATTTCCTTTTTTTAGGTCGGAGGCAAATTGATGTCAGCAAATTGGAGGGCTGATAATAAAGGGCAAAATCGCCTCAATGCAAATAACAAAAAAAGCTTTCATTATCCATGATGATTTGTCATCTCTCTTTATTTTGTATTAAATTGAGTACTAGTGAATCGCTTTCTGTGGTTTAAATCCACACTTTCTACAGAAATTTTACTAGCTTGCACCTGCAATAAAATATTTATGCTTATGATATTTTTATTTTTTTTAGTTTAAGTTCCAAACTTAGACATATAGGTACTTATTAATACAATAAAGATAGGCAATAGAATCTCGATAATTTGAGAAACTTTAACGCCAAACTTACTTAACAAACAATAAATGTAGGTAATCACCGGAACTTCTGGTACAAAACCCCGCGAACTCGCAAAGTAGGAAACGTACGCGCACACGCTCAAGCAAAATCAAGTTTTAATTAATGAAAAATATGTTTCATTTTGTCATGGCGCGTTTCATTCCGAACCATCTCTGAGTATGATATGTAGTAAAATACTTTCTAGATGCGTTCGTAAACTGTTTGCAATAAAAATCTGGTATTTACAAATCTCGTTGTTTTCAAAAGTTACGAAAATTGCCTTAAATACAAAAATTACTTACGTGTTACGCGAGGGGGTCAAATGTTACGAAAAATGTAAGAAATGTAACCTTCTGGCAACGCTGGTCATACGTATGGTTATAAACAAGCGGCTACACGGTTTTAAACAAGTTTTAAACCAAGTGGTTTGCAACGCACGCCTTTCTTCCAAGGGCGTGGAAGGGTCATCTAAATTTTGTTTAAAATCACTGTCTACATGGTTTAAAACCTTGGAGCATTTAAAATGCTCTAAGTTTAAAACGGCCGCTTCAATCCAAGGTGGCCTTGGCTTTTAGCTTGGTTTTAAACCGTGTAGCACGGGCATAAATAGTTCCGTGTCGACCATCCTTCATGGTGTCGACTGTCGGACTGTATACGTACGCGTCTCTCAACTGTGTACTTGTGTGAACTAATCTACTATTGCTAAAAGGTCCCAGCAACCAGGCCATAAAACTAACATTAAAAAAAAAACTAATCTACTCTCTCGTTCTTTATGTGTAATCTGTGTACTTTTCCCTGTGTGTGTCTGTGTAGTGTGTGTACTGTATGTTTTATATTTATGTGATGACAAGTAGCAGCACCGATAACTTTGGTTGACGATTTATTTCATGAATTTTGTTTCTACTTTATCATAGTAATTACAGTGTGTTAAGTTAGAAGGAATGTTAATAGCCAGTCATCATCATCAGTGTACATACTAATTAAATTCGTACTTATCACAAGTTACTTAGTAGATTGCGATGTGAGCTGACATGTTTTTAGATGTTTGCTTTGTCGATGTCTAATGTGTTAACGAAGAAAATCTGTGAATGTTATGTAGGCTCAATTGAGCATTAAAATATAGTATACCACAATGCCTGTTCAGCAAATTAATGTGAAAAACTCATCGGATATTGAAAGTTGGGAATGGGGAGGTGGATGTGGCCGAGAGGTGATACGGACGGGGTCAGGGAGCAGCCGCACGTCATGTAGCAACTCCAGTGGAGATATCTGCCGCATATGTCACTGTGAGAGCGAGCCTCACAACCCTCTGCTGGCACCATGTTATTGTTCAGGTCAGTGAAAATATATATATTGTGCATGTACCTACCTCTCCAAGAAGTCCACACGTAGCGAGGATAAAGCAAATTACACAGCTGTTCTCTGTTTACATAATGTTATTTGACACAGTAAAATATAAAATTTAAGTCAAGAACAGAGCCAATTACTGTGAAGGGCAAATGTTGAGATGTTAGTAAGAATAATTGAAAATCAATACCATTAAAATAGCAAGATAAACAAAGTTTGTGGTACTTAAAGTTTAGTAGATAATATTATCTGCAAACTTAACCAATAATACCTAGCATTCTATTTCACTGTAAACATTCATTTATAAGTTCCAATCAAGTGTACATCTATTATGTACTCCTTCATAAATGCTTATGCTCAAGCTATAATTTTTATAAAAGGGATGTAAGGTTCACTTTTTTCATTATGTTTCCATAGTGAGAAAACAAAGACATTCTAAGATTCTCTAAAGTTCTGTATGTTTATAACATCAGGCAAACCTGTAACATAATGACTATTGGTGTAAATTGTTGTGTAGAATTGTTATTTCATATTGTATATTCAGCATCAACAGGCAAATCTCATGAGAATACAAATATAGAATATTTGCAATACTGAATAATTTACAAGCTTTAATTACATACAATTGTGTACATCTTACACATGTATTACAATTCATTACAATGTATTTATCCTCTTGTGACGAAGCTGACAGGTTTATTTATTTTAAATCTAATTATATTTAGTCCATGTAGGTGCACTATGTAAATTTTGCAATTAGCAAGATTTGTAGTTACTGAAACTATCCATATTTCAAGTTTATGCATTGCAGACTAAATTACATTATGCATTGTTTGTTATTATGCTTCATACACTGTTTATTTATGGTACATTTGAGAATGTTTTGAAGTAATTGGATCCATTATTCATTGTACCATGCAGGGTAAAATGTAGTATATATTAAACATATTATGTATGGCTAAACTAAATGAACAATAGTACCATTCAGACAAGCCTGGTCCTGCTTACTTAAAACTTGTATGAGTCACTCAGTGGCAATTGTTATCATATCACTAGTAATCATTTTTATATTATTTGTAGATATGTATTTTACTAAGTATATTTATACCCCTCTCAAGGTTGAGTCTGTCGAAAAACCTGAATCAGATGTGAAACAATAGGAAAATTATTGTTTCTTAATTACAACCGTTGAGGTCATAATCATTCATGGACAAAAATAAATTCAAGTAATACCAAATAACGCAAAAAAATGTTTACTATGATTTCACAGTTGATATGTGATACATGCTAATCACTATAGCTTTTACAACAATTTAGCTACAGTGACTCATTAAGTATATTTTAATTTTAGATACTAATCAGCAATCAGTACAGCTTTATAATTACTACTGATTAAGTAATTAGCATATTAATTAACTGACGTAAAAGCATAATTCAGATCAGGGACATAGCATGTTTTGGTAGCAAAATGATAAAATAAAAATTGTATGAAAGATGCAAATGTATGGACTTGAGACACACTAGACCAGGGATGGCGAACCTTTATTAGAAAACATGCATTTAAATTATATATTTTTTTATGTGACAATGAAGTGCCACCAAAAAATGTTGACATTGTCTTTTTTTTTATTCATCCCACTCTGTCCCACTGCTGGGCAAAGGCCTCCCCCACATCTTTCTAGACTTTGTCTTAATTGACAAAAAATTAAACTCGTATACTATATAAAAAAAGGAGTTGGTGTCATTTCTGCTCTTGCAAATTAGCTAGATTCTAAATACCCTCATTTAAGCGTGCCCAACATATTTCAGCGTGTGCCACCACAGGCACGCGTGCCATAGGTTCGCCATCCCTGCACTAGACCGAAGTGTCTATAAATCTGCATCTTCGATGATAGATGAACACTTCTGATGCTTATTAACATAGCCACTTACTAGGCACAAGTTATTTAAATAGGAACATAGATTCAAAAAGAAGAAGAAGTAGGTTGTATTGAAAATTTATACAGAAGTAGGCTTCATCAAATAGCAAAGACTATAAATTGATAAACTCAAGCCTGGTTGTTCAGCAGACTATTTTCACAACCATTTAGGGTAAATTTTATCAATATTGTATTGAAGGTCTCACCTAACTAGGTACTTGTGAAAATACTGTTTCTAGTCAAGATAGCCTAATATGACATTGACATGGTTTCAAAATAGCATTACTTTGCTATATGTTCATGTTAAACAAGTAGGTACTAACATTTGTTCAGAAACATTTTTATTCCAGTAACTGCATATTTTAAAACCAAATGCTTGCTTTTCCTTCTCTTTCTATAGAGTATTTACTCTTTACTAAATCATTATTATGATAAAAAATTATGTTGGTGGCAGATTTGCCTTAAGACCCAGTAGGCCCGGGCCTAGGACGGCCAATTGTATTGTAAATACACTGATGATAACAAGAAATTCATGAGCGCTGGAAAGGGATCAAGGAGTTGCACTTTCATCCCTCTGGCTTTCAAATAAAGTACACAAAAATATAAAAAGCCGCATATTAGAGAAACCCAGTGTACCTGTGGCGAGAAGTGTTAAACATTTGAAAAAAAATCTGCATCTTTCGTCTATACTTCACAAGCTTTACTGCATACTTTTGCATTAAAGCTCGACACAGTTTGTTCTTTATGTTTATGAATAGGCCAAACAAACTTATTCGAGGCGAGTTGCTGAAGATGCACCCCCCTTTTATAACTTGTGGAAATTCTCATAGATGGAAGTCCTTTGTCGCGGGGCAGGCGAAGGTGTCTGTCAAACTCAAAAGAACTTTAACCACTCGTTTTTCTGCAGCTACCTTTGGCCGGGGCGCTGGAGTGCTTGCGCTTTTCATCACGCGCCGGCCAGGTATTGGTCCGCATGAATTCATGCACACCTCGTCAACCTTTGCGACCTTATAGACCGTATACACTTCCTCATAATGGGTCTCACTGCCGCTATTGTGGCGTACCCTAAAGACGCACATGTCAATGTATTAACCAACAGATGTTAACAATAAGTAAAAAAAAAGTTAATTAAAAAACACAAAAACCCAACTGCTTAAAAAACGAACTTAAAAAACGTAAACCAGAAAAAAATCATGCTGTGCAGTCGGAGAATACATCTGGTTTTGGTTAGCCAGCTCGCGAATATGTATCCTCCGACTGCACAGCATGATTTTCTTCTTGTTTACGTTTTTTTAGTTAGTTTTTTAAGCAGTTGGGTTTTTTGTTTCTTTTCCAATTTTAATGTCCATGCCAGGTACACTCGCAGGGTTAAGACGAATCAATTGATGTAAGAATCATCAAAATCGGCGAACGCGTTTGGTCTTTAGAACGCCACATAGCAACAAACATACATAGAATGATTAATACATTATCCTCCTTCGGCAGTCGGGTAAAAATAGAGATGTGTTATTTTATCCCCGCATAACTAAACTGGATCAATTTTAATAAAAGTTGACAAGAAAGTAAATTTATATGTGGTACGTATATAATGGGAGTTTATGGGTCCTGATAAAGGCGCGGCTGGTACCTACTACTACACGGCCTAGGGTGGCCAAGACTGCAAATCCGCCACTGCTCTATGTGATCAACATTCATAATGAGATGGAAATGACATTGTAATAAAAATAACTTACATAACTTAAGTGTTTACATAATTATGTACAGTAATTATAATAATATTTTAATGATGTGTCTTGTTGCAGGAAGTTTGAAATATGTTCACCAGAGCTGTTTACAACAGTGGCTGACTGCATCAGAGACGAGGTCTTGTGAACTCTGCAAGTTTAATTTTATCATGCACACCAAAATAAAGCCATTTAATGAGGTATACATTCACCATTTATTTTGAATCTTATTTTACCAGTTAGTTTTTTATATTCTTGTTTATGTAAGATGATGATCTCACATCCATTTTATTCAATCAATTATAAATAGTTGTGGCCAGTTACTGAGACCAGTATAAGATGTACAGTCAACAAAAGAGTTTAGTATACAGGCAAAAATATTTTTCTTTCCAGCAGACAGCCAAAATTCTATAACTGTTTGTGTAATGTTTTAGACACTTAAAACTATGACTTGACTACTCAACTTAATCACAAAATTGTTTAAAAGTGGTTGTAAGTTAGTGAACAGAAGTCCTCTTCTTATTAATAGTTAAACAATTAAAGAAAAACCAGTTTTGCTGTGCTATTAGTGCCCATATTTCTAATTTCATCTGTATACATGAAGCACGATTATCCAATATACTATCTTTCACACTTGTAATACTAGCTTCTGTCAGCGGCTTCGCCCGCGTGAAAGTCGAAAATTATCCTAAAGGAATATATTCCTGGGATAAAAAGTATTTTGTGTACTAATTCTGACTATAATCTGTCACTGTGCCAAATATCATCCAGATCCGTTCAGCCGTTTTAACGTGATTGAGTTACAAACATACATCTATCCAAAGTTTCGCAATTATAATATTAGTAATTGTAGGAAGTAGGATGACATGATAGGACCGGGTAAAACGGCGTGCAATGGAGGAGACCTATACATGAGGGGATATGAGTTGAAGAACTCAGAGAGGATGTAATGAGTGGTGTTTATTTCCAGTGGCGTTTGCTGGAGATGTCAGGAGTGGAGCGCCGCCGGCTGTGCTGCGCCGTCCTGTTCCATTGCGTGGCCGCGCTGTGCGTCATGTGGTCACTGTTCGTGCTCATTGAGCGCGCAGTCGAGGAGGTCAACCGCGGCATGATCGGTATGGACTCCGAACTAGTTACATATTAATTTGATCAACTATCTTCATGTTTGTACAAGAGTGTTGAGAAGATTAAATACGAGATGGGCGGTTTCATTGTTACTGATGCTAATTGACAGTTTTGCAGCATAATATGTACTATGTATTAATCATTTTTAGCCAAAGGGTAAAAACGGGAGCCTATTACTAAGACTCCGCGGTCTGTCTGTCACCAGGCTGTATCTCATGAACCGTGATAGCTAGGCATATGAAATTTTCACAGATGATGTATTTCTGTTTCCGCTATAACAACAAATAAAATAAATATTTAAGTGGGGCTCCCATACAACAAACGTGATTTATTTGCTGTTTTTTTGCGGTAATGGTGCGGATCCCTTCGTGCGCGAGTCCGACTCGCACTTGGCCGGTTTTATACATTAGTTTAGAAAACTGCCTGCAGTTGGCTTCCAGTTTAGTTTCTCTTCTGCAGTTCTCTCTCTTCATCTAAGCCTAGCCGTATCCGTATACAGGTTTTTTATTGTATTCTAAAAATACCTCTCTTCAAATATTATTTATTTTATAGTAAACCTATAATTATTTTGTATTCATACAAAAACAAAAACCTGTATTAGCTGTAGGATCAATCAAGATATTAAAAATAGGCATGAATAATGTAGAAAGAAGACGAAATGCAACACCATAATATGATTATTTAATTTACGTTAAGGTCACGGTCGGTCAATGCCATGGCATATCTTATTTACGAATATCGACTCTTGGTCATAATTTATAATGAATAAAATTTAAATAGTAATTAGGAAGACTAAATAATATTTCGTATTCTCATACAATTTAATTCTGGCTAAAATACAGACATGGTATTCATAAAACGAGTGTGATACATTGAAACAAAAAAGTAATATTAATCTGAATGTTACGGTCTGAAACTCTGAATGCATGAAAGTAACAATTGTTCATGTTCACTAATTTATGATTAAACAATTACGTGTTTCAGCTTGGCCTTTTTGGACAAAATTGGTAGTAGTAGCTGTGGGTTTCACTGGCGGCGCCGTTTTTATGTATATACAATGCCGTCAATATCTGCATCTTTGTAATCGTTGGCGAGCTCATAACAGGTATTTCTGATGCAAATTATCTTCAAATAACTATATTTAATTAAATTGTTCTACTGTAATCATTTACTCAAAATATTTATCTGCTTTAGGATATTATTAATTCAAAACGCGCCAGAGAAGATCCCGATCGGCGGCGGGTCCCCGCCGGTGCGGGTGAAGCGGCGCGAGCGAAGCGCGCGGGGGCAGGTGGTGGCCAACATCGAGCCGCCGCCGCCGCCCGTCGCCTACCACGAGGAGGACGAGAGCGGCGGCTTCGAGACGTACCGCGGCAACCCGCACCGGCGCCTGTCCGCGCTGGCCGACGAGCGACTGCGGCCCGAGCACGACGACGCGCGCCGCTACTCCGACACGCGCCTGGCCGCCGCGCCCGACGAGCCGCCCGAGGTGAGTGTGCCTGCGCCAGCGCCGCCCCGCGCGCCGCCCGGCCCGCTCTGACCGTGTCACATGTCACAGGGCGGCGTGTATCACATCAGCGTGGACCCGCTGGAGGCCGACATCCGCTCGCTGCTGGCGCTGGAGGCGCGGCGCGCGGCGCGGGCGGCTCGCTCGCTGCCCAATCTGCGAGCGTCGCGCGAGTCGCTGCTGCCGCCGCCCGCCCCCGCCCCTGCGCCTGCGCCCGCGCCCGCTCCCGCGCCCGCCCCCGCCCCCGCCGCCTCCTGAGGCCCGCTGCTGCTGTACCCGGACGACACGGTGTACTAGCGGCGCGGCTGTCTGCTGCGTCGGCGCGGCGCGTCCTCACAGTGCTGTGCGTTTTACGATGGTGTTGCGTGTACATAGTAACATGGATAATGTAAATAGTAATAAATAATAATAATAGTTCAGGCGTCGCTCGTTTAAAGCCTCCGTATGACCGCCCGTTAGATACATATTTATTCCTTATCCTTGCATTTTGTACCATTACGTCCATATGTGTACATAGCGTAAACGATTTTACATCTTTTTTTTTCGTAATAGCAACATTTAAATAAGTAATTAAGATTTGATAATAGACCGCTTGCAAAATATAAATAAGAGATATAATACTGTTTCCATAGAAAATTATCCGTATTCTTTAATCCAACCGTATTTAATATTATATAAATACACCAGCCATCCAAAAATCATTTCATATTTTTAACTTCATCCTTCTAAAGTTCAGCAACAAAATTACGACTCCGAGTTGGTGAACTAAGTGTTACACAATGTCCAAATATCGCGAAGCATCTGATCAGCGATTTTCATAAGCTCATGAGCACTACCGCTAAAGTCGATCACTATTCGTCGATACTAGCACTTAATCCCCTTAGCAATAAGGTTGGAAGAGGTCGACAGATAACTTTAAGGGTTATTTAAATGGTCATTTTTGTGAGCAGAAATAGCTAATTGATCAGCAACGCATAGCCAGCAAACATTCCAAGACGGTAAGCAAAAAAAAAACATTTTGAGCTGCATATAAAAGTAGCAAAAATACTTTACTTGTCTATGATTATATGGTTTTTTTTTTCTGGCTCCTCGCTGCGGTCGTCATGCTCGCATATTTAATTGTCTCTCGTTTTCTGGCAAAAATTTCGTTGCTCACGCTATACTGCGCTCACTCCTTTCTGTCAGCTAGGTTCTTGATACCCTGGGAGCCAGGTTTTTTAAACGATTTTTCATTGTCAATGCAGCATTCCGCATCCGATTCGTAGTCGGGTACTACTTTTATTCCTTCTTCATTACAACTATTATGCATTTTACTCGTAAAACAATCGCAAAATCACAAAAAAACTACACAAATCTCTTTAAAACACATTGTTACCATTGCAATTTGACTGCTAATAATCGCCGCATAATCAACGAATGACAATACTCGCACGCGATTGGCTCCTCGTGTCACGCGCCTGCTCTTACTCCGCCCACTTTTAACGTACATTGCCGATTTTTCAACAAAAACGCAATCCAATTAGTTATTTTGCTCACCATGTTTTAAATATGCATACCAATCAAATATTTTTCTGATTTATTTCTCTGCTCATCAATCATGAAATCTTGCTGATTAAGCGGTAATTAATTTTGCGGACTGAATGTTTATAATGCAAACTCATGTTATTGTAAGCTCCCTATTTATGATTTGATTTTTGAGCATTATCAAAATTATTTGCGGAACAAGGATTGCTGCCTGATTTTTTAAATTGCAAACAAAATTATTTAAATGCTGTTTTTTTTGTTGCTCACCAAATTTTATAATTGATTACTTCTCTAACTTTAATGGTATATCTCAAGTATTTAAGTGAGATGCTTACGATTCGAGGTATTTTAGCCACATGCTTCGCATCGTTCGTTAATAATGCTAACATTATAATATTAGGATAAAAATCTTTAGGATCTTAATGAATCTGCTAGAGTAACCAAATTAGATATTGTCAAAATCTAAAGTGCATTGCCAAGGTTTCAACATTTCCAAATAAAATAGCGGAGTTAAAAGAGTGTTTGTTCTGAAATGTTGCAACTTTTGGCGCAGGCCACACAGAAATGGCATCGGGCGCGGACATGGAACGGGCGGCTTCCTATTCCATTCGAATTTCAAACAAAATGCATGGAAATAAAGCGCAATTTAGGACACACGATATGTCGTTGCTCGGACATGGTTATGACGCGACATTTCGGCGTCTGATCAAATTGCGCTTTTCTCCATGCATTTAGTTTGAAATTAGAATGGAAATGGAATAGGAAGCCACCCGTGCCATATCCGCGCCCGACGCCATTTCTATGTGGCCTGCGCCTTTCGTACACTAAATTCATTACGTCAATTGCGAGTATGAAGTTTTGTCATTTCAAACCTTTATTTCAGCAAACTTTTTGCATCGTTTTTTTTTTAAATATATAAACGTAACATAATGTATACTTGATTTATGTGGTTAATTAACTAGGGTACATCTCAAACGAGCCACCTGCATCTTAATTAAATTAGCTAGCGAAACTCCGCTGATGTCATGTTTATCGATACCTATGTTAAAATATAAAAACAAAAAAACTTTCGCAAAAAAATTAACCGACTGCAAAAACAAAAAACTAAAAAGTGCAAAATAAGTTTCGTGTCGCTGTCTTTCGTACCTCATGTTTTTATCGTTTTGCTACACCGAATTCCGAAATAAGTTATTTTGCACTTTTTAGTGCTTTTTTTTGTGTTCTTGGGGTCTTTAAGTCAAGAGTGAATAGGTTTTTTCTAGGCAAGCGTGCTTCACCGTCGATCACATCATCGCTTACCATCAGGTGAGATAGTGGTCAAGCGCAAGCCTATAGAGGATAAAAAAACGGTAATTTTTTTGCGAAAAAGTTTTATTTCTCTCTTTTTAGTTTTGGTTTACCATCTCTACAAATTGAGCAAGTTCCATAGTAAGGTACCTAAAGGATTGACAAAATACCCATAATAACTCAATTTACACATTCGTTCTGTTTGTCGCTAAAGAGTTGTATGCTCCATATCTTGAAAACTGCCTAACCGATTTTCATAAAACTTTCACTATAACCTAAGTTGAGCGATACTTAATCAAATAAAAAATAATGAATTTATAGTTTCGGAGTAATGCGTGGACAAATATACATATATAACAGATCCATGCGGACGACGTCACGGAGTATCCGTTTGTTGTATCAATATAGTATATGTGTGTTGTATAAAATACCAACACGTTCTCCAGAATGTAACAACTACTTTTCTGAAAACCGCATCAAAATCGGTTCAGCCAAACGCTAGGAAATCCCGGACCAACATACAAATATATAGGTCAAAGTGAGGACCTCATTTTGAAGTCAGTTAAAATAAACTTATATAACCTTATCTATAAAAATCTCTGAACAGTAATTTAGCAATTGATTATAGTATGAGAGCCTACTGCAAAATCCTGCTGGCCTTTTGTTTTTGAGTTTAAATTAAAAACTGTAGTTTTTTGCAGTTGGATCTTAGGCTATTAGCAGATTCTAAATTCAAATGCTCTAATACAACATTTGAATTTAACATCTGCTAATCATTTGCTAAATTTTGGGGATTTTTTTTTAAATTATGCCCATAGTTTAAAATTAACTTGAAATAAGGCGTTTGTTATGTTTTGTTTAATCGCTAATAGATATTAACATCTACGTCTGCGGAGTTTCAGATTTCTTCAATAAACTTACCATTGAAAAAAAGAAGGTACTTATTTGCAGTTAAGTTTGCCATTGTTCTATTTCTAAACAACTCCACGCTGAAGTCACATCAGTGGCATTAACTTGATTTTACGTCTGCAGTAAGCGACTTACCGGGAGTGTTAAATGAAAACCAATTTTATTGTAAAATGCGTTCGAAAAATGTAACCATCAATTAAAATTTTAGTTTCTCCAATCCTCAAACTTCACTCAGGCAGATTACTAACGGCTTAGAATTATTCCTGTGAATGTCCTACAACTGTCAAACTTCGTGCAAGATAGAGACGGGAACATATCTCATCATCTTCCTGCCCTTGTCCCATGTCACTTAGGGTCGGCGCAACACGTTTCCTGCTTCCATACCGTCCTGGGGGGTTACCATAAGCTCTTAGAGAAAGGTTATTTCCATTGTCCGTAAGGGTCAGATGAATACCTATGACTTATCGCACGTGATGGTGGACCAGCCGTTACCATGGTAACGGCTGGTCCACCATCACGCTATCTACCTATTCTTTCATATCACTCCTCACACAGTCTGTCCATCTTTTATTTGTCCTTCCCCTTCCTTTCAATCCACTATTATTAACAACTCTTTTAGTAGTATGCGTTTCATCCCTCCTCCTCAACACGACCATACCAGGACAAACGATTAGCGTGTCAGCGAATCTTGCTAAGTAGCGTTTGTCGACTTCGACTTTAAGTTTAAGACATTTTTAAAAGTATTTCTGCTTCAATACTCTTTTAAATATCATAGACAGAGAAATATAAGGTTTAACTGCTAAAATGGCAGCTCCCCTTGCTATGTTTGAATATCAGGAAGTATTTCATATTAAAAGTTGGCCAGAATGTTACAATACTCTTTTTTGGTTTCACGGCTACAATACTCCTGCATTGTCGCTTATTGTAGGTTATCAGCGATAACTCAAACCCAATTGGCGATAGCTTATCTTCTATTTATTGCGTTTTTTTATCAAGGGAAATTAACAAAAGGTACTTCCATATTATTTATATCCTTATAATTTATAAACAAACTGGCTATTTGACATGGAGAGTAAAACTGTTAATAATTCTTTCGCATGGTTGACTCCTTTATAGCATTTATTACTTAAATGTTATTTTATTCTGTCATCCATAAATTTATAAATAAAACCGTTTTTTTTTAATCCTTTCTTTAGAAAGTTTTTGATTTCTCATAGTGAAAATCAGAGCGAAAGAGATCATCTGCAGTCTCCCTCAAATAAAAATATTCAAGTTTTAAAAATAGAATCTCAATAAACTATAAACAAAACGTCCTCAAAGCTCTCTTTAAAAAAAAAACGTAATTTGGGAAATGTATGTACGCCACATGCATAAATCTTCCCAAGAAGTCCAATTATTATTTAAATTAATTAGTTGATTTCTCTGAAGGCCGTTTGTGAGAATAATATCATACCTTTTTCCAGCCATGGATTCTTATAAACTGTTAGCGTGTTCGTCTGCTGCCATTGAGTAAAACACACATATTTCTGGAATGTACAATATTTTATGTTTATGCAAAGCTTCCGGGCGAATTGTCACAATTGCGAGATGAAAATCATGATTCAGCCAGATAGTCGAATCGATTTTTACCATACGCACACAAGCCATGCCTGTTTTTGTGTCCGGAATTCTGGAGACGCTCTATGTACCTATGTGATCTATGATACCTAAAAACGTATTAGAATTTGAATGAAATTATCCCCAAGATAAGTTCACCAGAATTTATTGGAGGTGGTGCATCAGGCCATAAGATTTACAATGGAGTTTGTTTAATTCCCGCCGATATGTAAATACACTGTGTTATTAGTCTTCTCGAAAAAAATTAATAAATCTGATTATCTACGAATACAAAATTGGTTATTCCTGTCAGACGAGATTCGATGTTTTTTTTTATTTGTTATAAAAATGATGGATATTCACTGTGAGCATCTGCTTCACGAATTTGTTTTGCAAACATTCGTTACGCGAGCTTTTGTTAGGCGACGAACATTCATTCGCGAAACGAACATTTGCGAATAAACGACCTCAAAGGTCTATTTAAAAATGAAGACATAATTTGGGAAATTCATGTACGCCACATGCATAAATCTCCTCAAGAAAGTCCAGAGATGTTGCAATTAAAATATTATTGAATTAGTCGATTTCTCTGAAGGTATTTTGTTAGAATAACATTAAACGTTGATGTCAGCCATGGATTCCTTATGAAACACCTTACTTCGTCTACTGCCATTGAGACACATATTTCTGGAATGTTTAAATATTCGCGAATAAATGTTACCCGTGTTTGGTTTTACACACTCACCACGTACGTACGTTTCACGAACGAATGTTTGTCGCGTAACAAAAGCTCGCGCAACGAATGCTTGAGAAACAAATTCTACGCTCGCGGTGAATCCAGCCCAGTCCATTAGTTTAAAAATCAAAGTGCAATATTCGCTATGTATACGAGCGAGCCATCTTTATAGAGGCTCATATTACTGAAGAACTTAAAGCGGCGTTAGGCGACAATAGAAACCGTTTTGTGAACTGTCATCGTAAAATAATGTTAATTTCGATTTTAGAGTTAAAACATTTTACTGACAATATTGTATATTCAGCACTGCCTGTGCGTTTAGTTAAGGAATTAATTTAAATGTTGACTTATTTTTAATTCTTCCAATAAACACAACCATGACACCGATCTGATGGTGTATTTGTGTTATTAGTCCTTCCAAGGTGTCATCTCAATCAATCCACACATGTTAGCGTTATTGTTATTTTAATTATTGACTATTAGTTTGGTCTTTAGCTTTTGAGTCTCTTTTTGACTTATATCAATTGTGATTAGTGAACTAATGAACACACATACAATTACCATGTTATTTTCAAGTCACTAAATTATGAATACGCTTGATTATTAAAATGGTGCCATGTATAATTATATTTATCCTTTTCTTTTTTCAGTAAATCACCTATTTTCTCTCTTTAACAGTTTAAAATCATGAATGGATGCACGTTATTATCATCAATGTTACTTAGATACTAAAATAACTAAGGTTTTCAGAAAATAATGTATTTCTATTTGTTAACAGCAATTGGCGAAATTAATACTAATAGTTAGCTGAGTATCCATAATTATTTATTTACTTTTGATTACTCTATATATGGGTACTACCAGTTATTTCAAATCAAACTGGAGTATTTTAGTGAGAACATTTATTAAAAAGTAAACATCGCTAATTGAATTTTAGATAGTAAAATAGTTCGGACTTTGGTGCTAAATATAAAATGAATATCAGTCCAAAACTAGGTAACATAATATTTTAGTACGACGAAATAGTTGGTGAAATGTCATAGTCATATTTTCCGTTACCTGTGTGTCATAACGACGTACAGTACAACTATTTTCTTAATGTCCCTCGGCAAACTTCGTGTTTCGGCAGTCGTCCAATTTCTATCAGTTGCAGCGTTGCCAGAATGTTACTTTTGTTACATTTAGGATTTAATAAAAAATATGGGAATGTTCTCCAGCGAACAAAAAATTATCGTGAAACGGAACGCAGAAGAAAATTTTCGTCGTTTCGTCGTGTGCACCTGATTTTGTGACACACAAATGGAAGTATTGTATATTCACTCACTCACTCACGTTTATTTCAAAATCTTCCATCCCGCTTACTGCAGCTTACTTTTTGAGATGTCTCATGTAATATCTATATTTATCTATCTCTGTCTGCCACTGGCAACACTGATCAGTTGCCCTTTGCACTTGGTGCAGAACGGACGCTCTCAATTAACTTGGAAGTCTGATAGAAATCCGATGACAGACGAACTACGAAGTTTGTACACTTAGTACATTCCCAGATGGTAAATCACGCGTCCATTGTTATTAGAGTCGACCCATCAACGAGCGTGACATTACATTATATTCTCACCACAGAAACCAGACCGTTTACATTTACGGCATACTAGTGTGCTAATATGCATTTCACTTATTTTAATTCTCTCAGATACCTTGATTTACGTATGACTTTTCGATACAAATCTACAAACTAGTCGTTTCCATTGATATATTTGTATATACACTGCAGTTCTATACTTTTCTGTTTCTGTTAATATTTAAATGCTCTGTCTCTTTTGTCTCAATTTTATTAGCTACTTTACTCATATTAATTATTATTCATGTTGTATATTGTAAATTAATTGTATAATGGCTAATTATAACTAAAATATGATGATGACCGGTCTGTGGTAAGTAAAAGTTTTAAGTGATGTTTCATAGGGTGCTTGGAGATGTTTCCTAATGTTACATGCATGTTATGCACTTAATTTCGTGTACTTACGTTGTGTTTACATATCACATATTATAAAATCGAAATTTAAGGAGTAACGCTCATGTAATTGTAAATATTCGCTTGGAATTTATATATATACGATCTCAAAGCTTGTAACATGAATCCCATCTCCATGAGTCTCGCGTGCTACGAATGCTTATTCCAAAGAATTTGTTTCATTTAAATAAAGTAGTGCCTTATTTGATTTTCTTTGAAACTTTTATTATGTTTAATATGGCCACTTCATTATTTGTTTTTTTACTTTGGAGCCATAGCGATCATTATTTATATTGGTAACACAATTTATTTAGCACGAGACGTCACCCTTGTCTGTATAATGTGATTTGTGATATAAGTTATTAGTGTTATTTGTTTGCTCAAAATTACTTTCTCCTTTCGATCTGTGTACTTATGGTTCATGAAATTTGTAAGACTGTATTTTATTTTGTTGTGTAAACATCGTTAGTAAACTTCGGGTTATGAATATAGTTATTTTGAAATTAATTTTGTTGTTTTTTTGTGCAATAGGGTAGTTTACTGAAAATTCGTTTTTTGTCCGTCAGGTACATTAATAAAAAATATTGGACACGTATTTTCTTTTGAAACGTAAACCAAAAAGTAACTACGATATAATGCGTTGAAATATCGTGAAACGTCACGCCGCTAGTACACTTTATACTGCATTAGTGACGTCACAAGCTCCCAAACTTTGATGCGCTTTAACTTTGTAATTTTTTATTGATTTGGTAAAGCAAAAAATACATGTCCAATATTATTTGATAATCTCACTGACGGACTAAATAGAAATATCATTTTTCTACCCAGGATATATTGTGCCTAATATACAGTACTACAGTTAAGGACCTTTTTGTTGAGCAGATTGCCAATCTACATTCTTTTGACTTGAGTTCTGTGTGAGCCATCTCATAAGACTGACCAAATGCTTGCGATCGTCAATTTGATCATCAATAGAAATTCCCTTGTCTGTGCCCTTGTTTTCTTGCAGTGAAACTGTAATAAATAAAACAAGTAAGTAAATAAAAATAAATTATTTATTTAAGGTTGATCGAATTTCATTCTCGTAGGTACGACCAGAGCTCGGGTCGCAGTGACTAGACTGTACACTCAACATTTCTCATAAGTATTCATAAACAATATATTTCTGTTCAAACAGAAAATCAACACTTAGTAATAAACATTACATTTCTACTTAATGTAAATATAAATTATATCACTAATACTCGAGTATTAGATAAATAAAATCCACCGAAAAATAATATTACACACTGCCAGGAGCATTATTATAATAGCTTCCTAAAATTAATTTTGTTAGTCTTATTCGTTGCTAACCCAACAAGTCATTACTTCTATTATTATTTAGCGCCTGGAGCTAACCGCCGTAAAACCGTTATGAAAATCAGTCCATTGTTGATTTGACAAACTGCTGTTTTCTTTTTTTATTATTAATTTTGATATCAGAGTCTACACGAAACGCAAGATATAATTGCGTAGTGTGACTACAGATGTTGTCGAAAGTGTCATGATAGAATTATGACTAAATTATTGACACAACTGGGCGTATGTTTCGTTGGTATGTGTTTGCCCTACTGGTGAGGATGTGCACTATGATAGCAGGTAGTATGTGTAGAGTTACGCCGCTAAAACTCAGTGTCACTGAGTACGTGGTACATAAGGCGCTTGAACGAGTTTGATTGTTGGATGTGCTCTTCGTGTAAGGAGTTCACCTGAAACAATACATACACGTACTATACTATATATATATATTCACAATAGCTAATATATTTATTTTAGACAAGCCGCAATCAAAAACAGATTTGATACCAAACAAAAAAAGTCCTCGATTATTTTCTGTGGAAGTTTCATAGATCTTGAAAGTTGTCAAACATAGTTGTTTGATGATTTATACAAGTTCATTCGATTTCTGATAAATTTCATAGTTTTTAATAAATACTGCTGTAAAACTCTGATCTATAAAAGCATGAATACTTACGAAGGTCGTTTGTTTTCCGTTCGGCTTCTCTTCAGGCTTCGGTCTCGGAATTGGCGTTGGCTTCTGAAATAATTAATTTTATGTGTGTAGGAATCATTCATAAATTATTTTTACTCTATGTATAATGAATTTCAGAGCCAGACATGCCATGCAAAACATAAGAAAATAGTATTTATGCAACTAGTGAATAAAGGACGGATTTAAAGCGAGGGCCATATATCAATCACGACCGTATTCATGAAAAAAAAAGCAAATGGAATGGAATTTTGCACCATTTATCTATTAATATTCCTTGTGCTCTTCGCTTAAATCTTTCTTTTTCTCGTAGTCATGGTATAAAATATAGTATGCAACTCTTGAATAAAACGGATTTATATCGAGGGCCATGAAACACTCTTTTCGCTCAGGATTCTAACACTTGAATCACTCGTTATGCTCGTGATTCAATCATCATGAATCGCTCCCTACGGTCGTGACGTGATTCAGTCGTTAGAATCCTTCACTTGCTCGTGATTCATCTATGGTCCTCGCTTGTAATCCGTCCTTTATTCACTAGTTGCATAATATACATTTTTTTTTAAATAAATGCCATAAAACATTTTCTGAAGGCTGGCATCGCTGAATGTGTATCTTGGGTGTTTTATATAAAGGTGACTTTTAAATCAATGATAAGTCAGGGTGCAAGAAGTCAGGAATATTAAAAAAAAAACAGAAAGGTCCTAACTACTAGGTATTTTAACAATTTTCGCTAGACGAACCTTGTTGAGCGGCGCCGTGAACACCTTGGTGGTGACGGGCGTGGGCACCTCGTGCAGCACGTCGCCCAGCCCCTCCTCCTGCAGCGCGCGGTACGTCTCGGACTTGGCGGGGTCGTACACGCTGGGGCGCTGGCTGCGCAGGCGCAGGTCACGGGGCGGCGTACGGCAGGTCGCAGGTAGGGCGTTAGGGTTTAGTCGGTTAGCGGGCGCAACACAATAGTAGAGAGAAAACACATTAGAAACGACTCGTACACGTTAGAGGGACGCGGAAGCGGTTAGTACGAACGGAAGTTTAGTTTTGTTTGTTTTTCAGGAAGGAAAGGTCGATAAAAATACTATCATTAATTATGTAGAATAAGTTCTCTACCTTAATCATATTATTTAGTTCGTTTATATAAATAGAGTATGAATAACTTAACAACTACTTTGTGTATAGTGATCGCCACACTGTGGTCACACAATGTTGTCGCGTGATCGTGAATCGTGGGCGCATGAGGAGCGCATTCATTAATGTTTGGCGCTCCAGAAGAATAGCTGGCATGTCGACGTCCGTACCATGCAACACGATAAGAACTGAGCGTGGAGTGAAAGAGACCAAGTTGGCAAGATACGAAAAGAGCAAATAAAAATAAAATAAAGCATTAATGCATCATGAGGATGGGCGTCGACTGTTGTTTTGGCGGCGTTCTAGTAAAAGACTTGCCTCTTGACAACGTGCGGCCGCCCGTAATGGCCGTTAGCGCTAAGTAAGCAGAGAAATACTTCATTATTATTTGAATATAACACCTATGCCTCCGATGTATTCCTTGCATTTGAAACTTTTGATATAACGGGTGTTAAACCACACTGAAAACACTATTCCTGGAAATGTCATCAAGTCTTGTTTGACTGTATTGTGTTGCGTTAAAGCAGGGGGAGTATTTTGTTTCTTAGTATTATAAAAATTAAAGAAAATGTATTTACAGAAATTCCGTCACATTGACAAGTGGATTTTGTTATGTAACGCTTGCTTTTGGCATTCGTCCATGTTGTTTAAATTCATTGCCAAGACATATATTATGTAGTGTGAAATGACTGACGCTAGATTTACTTAACGTTAGCTGTTAGCCTGTATTATTTCACTACTGGGCATAGGTCTGTTCTATTATTTCCAGATCTCTAGATTTGGAGTCAGTGTGGACCAGCTTAGTATTTTTATTTAGCGCAGATTTATTGAACTAATTATTTTAAATATCAGAGCCTATTGCAGATACTCACGGCAACGGTGAAGTCTGTTGCCTGTATGAGTTAGCGATGTTTTGATCCGAGTATAGACCGATGGGAGAGTTGAACTGCTTGTGCGCCACCTGAAGTAATACGAAAAATTATTTAGCAAAACACCTTTTGACGACTTCTTGGCAGTACAAAATTTGTGAGAGAGCAGCTACAAGATCTCATTCTAAAATAGTTAAAACACCAATTGATTTACAGTTAACAGATAAATTTCAAGGAAGGATTTAGCAATGTCAATTTAAGAATTTCGTATATTGTAGACCGAAATCTAAGTATATACCGCAGGGTCGTTGATCAATTCATTGAATTTCATGGATATTTCAACTGCCTCTGGACAAAGTAATTTTGGGTGACTAGCAAATCAGAACATGCGAAAGCAGTTGATTCAAGGAACAATATATTTCGGTCTACAATTAGTCCAATAAACGGTTAAGTAGTTACTCTCTTATACTCATTCATTATAGAAAATAAACCCTCAAGTCATAAAAGCTCAAACAAGATGACGTATAGACATAATGAGTTCATGAGATCGACGATACTTTGCAACAGATTACGAGATGATGTAATTCCATTTAGAATTAAATGACACACTTGAACGTATAAATTATATAGGTTGAAATGAAATTAATAGTTAGTGAGTACCAAAGTGAAGGCGATAAAACGGTTTTTTTTTTAAACTCATGATTTCAAGTAAAGACTTATTGTAACATTCCGTAGTTCAGAAAGTTATTTTTTCTTTTTCTCCATATTGGCTATCGGTAACCATCTCTCCTGTGGAGTATCTATTCACTAATTTAATTTTATCCTGTATAATTTTTGGTGTGAAAAATATTGTATTCGACCATTGCAAGGTATCGTTTATATATTCGACCGGCTTCGTATCAGAAGTTTGTCGCTGCCATGCTTGAAGCGGATACTGATCACACAATCGTTTGGTGCACCACCTTGCTTGCTTCTTCGCCAACCACTCGCTGCAACACCGACTCTGCCACCTGAGTTTTTATGAAAAAGACTATTGTACTATACAATCCGTGCGCTACGTTAAATTAACGTTAATTCTATACCAATGTATGTGGAGAAATAAGAAGGGTTACGGATTTACGGCCGCCAAAAATAAAAGTATGGCTATTTGACAACTTTTGTATAAAAATTGATAAATCACTGTATTCAGTCTGCAGACAACAGTTGGCTGACAATTTAAAAATCACTCCTTGGTTGAAGAACTTAAACACTTACTTAATGAAACAAATATCCAAAAATAATTAATTATTTTAAATTCCATAGCTAGGCTAGTTTCCTTCTTATTTCTTATAACATGAGTGTGTATTAAACATTTATGTTTCTAAATTTTGTATCAATTCTTTGCTTTGTACAGTTTTAGTGTATGTGTGTGGTATAGTGAATTGTTTTATTGTGTGTGCGTGCAATGTTCGTGCGTGTTTCGTATAACGTGCAACATCTAATGTATCTACATAAAATCTACGATTTGTTTCTTTATAGCTCCTAAAGCAATGAGAATGTAATTTGCTAAAGAATCTGAAAGGACCTGAATTACTAAAATAGTGATGACTGGTTAACCAGACATTACTATTTCGATGGTTTCACTTCGAACAGTTAAATTCAAACCATTGCTAATCAAGGTCGCCTTAATTACAGGATACAAATCGTACTAAAAGCAATTAAATAAGAAATAAATAGCCCACATGTAGTACGCAACATATATTTTCAGCAACGCGTCGAGTAAAAATATAATTTGAATCAGCAGTCTAATGCTCTGTACAAGTGGGATTCCATTTATAACGTCATAAATATTTCCACATGTCTAGTGAGAAGCATTCAAGATTCACTTTATTTTTCTATGAAAGTTTTTGAAATACTCTCAAGGTAGAAGGCACTCGGTTTTGTACGACTGTTTAGTTGTGTAGAACTAGTTTTCTGTGTTTATGGGTTCTTGAAAAATGTACAGTGAAATTTTACAAAAATGACCTGAGCATAGAATTTACATTTGAGTTCTGAAACGATCTTATATATACGCCCACATCAACCATTAACTCTCTTTCGTAAGTTGTCGTCAAACAATCACAAAATAAAGACACCTAGATGAAACTAAAGTGTGACCAAGAGTTGTGCCTTGTGGCATCCCATATTTCAACATATCCCCAGAACTTTTTGTTGCTTAGGAAATCAACAACACGCGAAACCAAGGGAGTATGACTTAATTAAATTTCATAAAATAGCGATATCGACCGATTCGTTTCAAATATATCTAAACAAGGTTGCTGATTAGTCTGCTCTACTGTGTCGAAAGCCTTAGCCACATTCTCTTGATTTCACGTAATGTATATTTAAAAGATATGCTTGATGGAATATGTTACCTTCTGTCTCATAAGGGTGTCACGGTAGTCATGGCTGGGGGGTGCGCGCATTGCTGGGTTGGGGTGGTGACGCAGGTAGCTCTCTGTGGGTCCAGGCTCGCGGCGGACCTTTGCGCCGGGGAGCACCAGAGGCGTCGTGCGGTATGGCTAAAAAGAGCATTCAAATAAACGTCAATATGATACAAGATAAAAAGTTTGTTCACAAGTTTCTTCAAATCATCTGTCAGTCCAACTTCATATCATCGTCGAAAGCTTTTTTAAGGCATAGGGTTATGCCTGGGCATGGCTTGAAAATGGTATAAGAGGCAATTTATTGTTGCTGACAAAGCTCAGTTATGTGTTTACACATTGCCTTGTACTTTAGCATTTTTTGCATCGAATATGAATATTTTGCCTACTGAAACATATTACAGTGCATATTTTAATACACATATGTATTTATTTACATTAGGCGCTAACCTACATAACATTCAAGACCGTAATACGTTAGATATTATAAGGCATTCAATTTATATCCAGACTTGTAATACGATTGTAAATGGAAAAGCGGAATGATGTTTGTATCAAATATACAACCATGATTTAGAATAGTTGGCTCACAACGCACGCTAATAATAGTTCACCTAGTAGGCACATAAACTTCACAACAGCGTAAAACAAACGGCGTTAAACATAAATTGTAATTTGCTTTACTGCTTCGGTTAACTGAGGTAAGAAATATTCAAATAAACTCTTGTGTTTGTCACAAATACGTGACCTTTTACAAGGCCGCACACGAAGCAATCAAAATACCAACGATTTCCTTCAAACGGCACGTGCATATATCAGTCAGGGTCTGACAGTGATCAGACGCTATTTCACAAAAAAATGTTGGATATCTACGAAAAGATTAGCCGCTAAACTCCGTGGCGTACTTGGCATCGCGTCTAATTATAACACGAGGTTATTACATGTGGGTTATGATACGACTTCTGACACGATTTCGTTATATTTATACGGGTCTGTGATATTTGGGCCGTGGTCATGTTTCAATTCCTTCGCAACTATATTATTTGAGATTGATACAAATATGGCGTAATGTTATCCCGTCATGGTAGCAACTGAAAGCATGATCAGTTTTCATTTGTCACCTATAAATTGCTCTTCACATAAGTTGGTAAAATTATGTCATATGAGTGCAGTAAAATTTGGTGGACATTTCTGGATGACTTTCTTGACGATACATGTTTAAGCAATAATCAGATGGAATAGTCAATATTTCAACGAAGCATTCGTTAGTATCGTATATGTGCCAATGAGCAAACAACAAGCTTCGTTTATTTGCGGCGATGTTTACAAAAGCGGGGGCTTTCGCCACTGACGCAACGTTCTATGTCAGACCAAATCGTTTGGTTGGAAAATGCTATAATATTTCAGTAATGATTTCCATTCATTACCAAGAACAATAATAATTTGAAATGAATAGCGCGTTCATTATATTATAGTCAATAAATGTCTATATTGGATATGTTTATCAAGAACAGATTTGTAACTGCCAAAATGAGTGGTTGGAATTAAATGGGTTATAGCTCGATTTTCAATGCTAATATAGATTGTGAACAACACAACAGCTGTCCAAGTAACCAGCAGATACTTCATAGTGTTTGTAATAGTTGAACCTCTTAGGTAATTGTATTACTAAAAGTAAAGAGAAGAGTTCAAAAAGAAAAATGTAGTTTCACTGATATTAATACAGTAAAAATAACTTTAAGCAAGGTTTTATGATAAAACGTGCATTCGAGGGGCTGAATACTGTGTCGGACATTAAATGTTTGTCGACGATGACAATGCATAGGTTGCTGCGGAGGAAACTATATCCAATATCGGGCTTAGTAGGCGTTTCGGCCGCTGAGGTCCGTCCGATCCGGTCGAAACAGGAATTTCATTATGATTCATATTTTTGAGTTGTGTTTCGGACGAATCCTTTTTTAGAGGCAAAGTAACGTCAGAAACATAATATCAGTAAAGAGTTTAATAAAATGATAAAAATATAACTTCCTCTTTTGCTTTTTTAGTTAGATGTTGAGCATTATAAGCATTTATGCCCAAACTACCAGGAGGCCAGAATGATGAAGAAGATATTTGCGGGGCTGGAATCATTACCGGTAAACACTAACTTAAGTACCAGGAGATTATAATCATGAGGAAGTATTGCCGAGGCTGGAATCATGAGATATAAAAAGAGTACCAGGTGATTTTAGATTCTGACCTCCTGGTACTCCGCTAGTCTCTACCGCTTATGATTCTAGGCCCGCAAATACTTCTTCATGATTCTGGCCTCCTGGTAGTTTGGGTATTAATGTTCAACATGTAACTAAAAAACCAAAGGAGGAAGTTATATTTTTATCATGTTATTAAATTCTCAACGGATTTTTATCGAATTTTTGATTTTGACCGCCTAAAAAAAATAAACGTCCCAACACTAGTACCTACTGATCCGTAGGTGCCAAATGCGAAACAAAATTTTAAATAATAAATGATGGCACCTGCGAAAAATATCGATAGGTGCCCTATGTGGAATACGCCAGCAGCCTAATTGTGTAAGTGAAATCTTTCCCGACTTTTCGCCATACGAAAAGTCGTTTTTGGGAAATAAACAGATTGTTTCCTTTGCCGAATTCACTTACACAATTAGGCTGCAGGTGTCATTTTTTACGCTTTATTAATTGATTTAAAAGACTGATTATTGTGATTTATCATGTTTACTGTTGATTGTTGTAATAGTATATTAAGATTTATCTTTTAACAAAAATTGCCAGACTTTCACTTAAATATTATAACCCTACTTAAGGTTTTTCATTCTGACTGTCCAAAAGTTGCTTAAAAAAAATATAGTCCGAAACATTATTCAAAATATTAACAATAAAGAAATTGCTGTTTCGACCGGAACGGACGAAACTCAGCGGCCGAAACGCCTACTAAGCCCAATATCCTCTGAAAATATTTGCTCATGAAGATTGAATTTGCAGAGATTCATTCATTTTATACTTTTAGTACCGAGTTTTGGCTCTTGGCATGGAGACTGATCTTCGTTAACATTGCATATGGTAACAATCACGTCACATATTCGTGTTGAAAGATCATGTGGGAGTAAAAATGAGACGCGACATTGATGCCAAAATAACTTTACAGCTGGCTTTTTAATATCAAAAGGGAATCGACGAATCTTTGAGGATAACCACTTTAATGATATTGATTGATAGTAATAAGTTAGACAAAATTAAACTTAAATTAAATCAAGAACAAGGCAGGTTTCTTAAATAACTTAAGTTATAATTGTGGTAACAAGGAAAACTTGTTTTGAGTGCTAATGAAGACCAACATGTGGGGTGATAAAAGTACCGCGTCGTAAGCGTTTCGGAAAGTAATTTTTAAAAGCGAAAATATAATATTTTACAGCAAAATATTTGCCAAACTTTCAGAGGCTGATTAAAACCAAAAGTTACTTTTACAAAGGCACAATTCTGGTTTTTGTTGTTATAAAATTTTATAACAACATAAAACGCATATCCTGTTGTGAAATCACTTACGATTTTTCCGGAAAATCACATCGTAAAGCTTTCGTCTCGGTTATTACATCACATATTTTGTAACACAACGCGCGTCTCAAGTGCTCCCAATTTAGATTATGCTTCAACATCCGATGTTACGGCTGAATCGCCGACGTTTCACATCATTTGCAATTAAATATCAACTACAATACCACAGCACATTTTGGTTACGATGATTTATGGTGATTTTAGTTGTTAGGAGCTAGTGATATTTGTAATAGTCGCACGCACCCAGTTGGTGACGACCTCGTCCTCAGGATGCATGGGATCCTGGTACCCGTTGGGGAAGAAATTAGGATTGACGGCCATCGTTGTAGCACTTAGTTGCGCGGACGTGTGCCGTGCAGAGTATGATCGCGGACTGCCGCTCCAGTCGTCCTCTCCCGAGTAAACAACGCGATTTCAATGCATTCTATTTTGGAAATATGGCGGGAAAATAGGCGTCAGCGTGGGCGAGAACCTCCCGAGCGGCCACAGAGCCTTGCGCTACATAAAGTACACATAATTTATATGTTTTTCCCAATATTTTTATAAGCAACAATAATAGGGATATGATGTATAGTCCCTGACTGAGCGTTAAACTTGGCTTGTGTAACGGTTTCAGCAGCAGTTTCGTCGAACGTGCCTTAGCGTCCACCGCAATAAATCGCATTCTAACCCATTTCGTTAGTGTGTTTTTCCGATACTAAAGAGTTCAATAACGATGAAGTCAGTGCCTACTTTCATTGCAAATTGTATAAGAAACACGACCGCAACGATCGTCTATTATTGCGATTCATGATTCAGAAAACAGATTTAGCCTAGCTCTGGAACGTTCTAAAACTTGGATGAATATTATAGCTACATTTCAGTAACTTCGTTTCACTGTAGCTGTCAAGTTGTGTATAGTCAATGTTACCGAGTGGTTCTAATTAATAAGTTAACTTCATTAGACGATAACATGTTGGCGGGTCTCCAAGGTACGTCACGCGTTTGGTTTAGCATAACACTGTTAACCTATTTGTTGAAAATCAAGGATACATAGAACGTCGTCACAAATGCGGTGGAATAATTTAAAGCAACTGATTAAACAAAGAATTTAACGGTGCTAGTTGAGCAGTTATTCTCCAAGTACATAACAAAAATGTAAAGCATTCCTATATACAAAACTCGACGTTAGCAACGCGATGAAATTAAAAAGAAAACTGCCTACAATTTGGCAAAGCATCAAAATACGTATGATGAAGTGTGGTTATCAATTTTTAAATGCTGTAATAAAATCTTACGATCTCGAATTAAAATAATTAGACAGAAGTTCACCCTTCGCACTTCTTATATTTACAATTCTGAATTAAAGTAGAGTATTTGTTTGGTGAAGGTTGCGGGATTCCGCTGGTTGCGAGACGCACGGGACCGGTCAATGTGGCGACGCTTGGGGGAGGCCTATGTCCAGCAGTGGCCGTCTTTCGGCTGTTATGATGATGATGATTTGCTTATATTTTTGGCAGTTAAACACAGGATAGACGGCGATCAAACCTTGTCTTTAGTTCCTTACCCATGTAGTCTAATGTGTATGTGTCTATCGATCCAATCAATCCCCCCTAGCCAACTTACAAACGATTCGTATCGAATCTCTTTCTTCAATCGCTAACGCCTTCTATTTGTTTGGTCTGACCACGTATCTTAACTTTTAGATGTGTCTAATGATTCCCATATATTGATTCGTTTGCCACTAGCGTTATCGATTGTAGATTGTCAACTTGGCTACAGGTGGATCGTTCTGCGATCAATGGTCAGTCGTCCATCATCAATTGACCATTCATTGTCAAGGTCTTCGATCATGTTTTGAGGCTATCCAGGAAGACTGGTGTATATTGTTGCTGTCCGTCTTGCCTGCTGTGTTTCTGCATTTGTATCGACTCGCTAGCGTTATTACCTACTCGTTTATAGCTCTGTATTGTTTGCATTAAAATGCCTTTGTTAGAAGAAACTATTGACTAAATGATGCTGCTAAAAGCAAAAGCGCCACTGTCCAGTTTTGCTCAAATTGAACTAAGACCGCCATCTAGTAGAGTGTTTTAAAACCTTTCGGATGGTTCAACTCGTTTGAATGCAAAGTTACCACTGTCCCATAGAAAATTGGGATTGAAAAGTCGGTTGAGAGGTAACCAGTAAAATTTCAAAAACCCCCGACACATTTATCTTGCGAAAACACCCCGATTCAGACAGTAAAACGCCCAAAACTTTTGAATGGCTGAACCGATTTTATTCAAACATAGCTAAGAACACTATGGACAAAATCAACTTTCAAACAAAAAAAAAAACTAAATCAAAATCGGTTCATCCGTTTAGGCGCTATGATGCCACAGATACACAGCAACACACGTGAAACTTATAACACCCCTCTTTTTCCGTCGGGGGTTAAAAACGAAACTGTTCTCAACAGTTTAATTGCAAATACGCTAATGTCCAAATTGACCAATCACTACAATCACAGAACGGGCGGCCATGTCACTTTTGTAATGGCGGTGGATGGTTTTTGTGAGCAAAATCAAGCGTTTGGATGCAAATCTTACATTTTCCAAAGCTGAGATGCAAAAATAATACTGTCCTGCCATAAATTTAATTTTTCTTTATAAATATGCTTTTCTCCATGGCTTGAATGCTTTACATACACAAACTACATACATACATAAACTCACGCCTTTTTCCCATGGGGGTAGGCAGAAACTACAGAACGCCACCTGCTACGATCTAAGGATCGTAGCAGGTGGCGTTACGTGGCATACTTCTTTTGCTTCACACACATTCATACATCTAGTCATACACACATGCCGGTTATGGGTACTGCGCACTTGGCCTTTCTGAAGAACATCACCTATAAGGTCTATGTATGTCTTTCTAGGGCGTCCCCTCCCGGCGTTTCCATTCACGTCTGCCTTGTAAATACCTTTCGTTAGTCGACTTTCATTCATCCTCTCAACATGGCCAAACCATCTTAACATACTCTTTCCAATTTTAGTCACTACATCTTCTTTTAAACCACAACGTTGTCTTATTACCTCATTCCTCAATCTATCAGTTAAAGTTACACCACACATACTCCGCAAGGAGCGCATTTCTACTGCATTAATCCTACTTTCATGTCCTTTTTTGCCACACCCAGCCTTCACTTCCATACATAAGTGTAGGCACCAGCACTCTGTTGTGAACGGCGAGTCGAGCTTCCGGAGACATCGACTTGCTGGTCACAACTGCATGCATAGTACCATTGACTTTATTCCCTGCATTCACTCTCCTTTCCACATCTTCTTCAATCTTTCTATCCCTTGTGAACATACTTCCCAGATATACAAACTCGTTCACTTGCTCCACACTCTTATCATTTATTTTCACTTCACACTTCGATACATCTTCTTCTCTTTCAAACACCATTACCTTAGTCTTGTTCACATTTATAATCATCCCATTAACTTAAAAGCTTCATTCATCACAGACACCATGTCTTGCAACTGTTCTGCTGACGATGCAAGTAGAACTTGATCATCTGCATAGAGAAGGCATTTGACAGGCAACTCATTCATCCTCAATGCGCACTCATGCTCTTTCAAACCTATCAGACAACTATCCATGTACAAGTTGAACAACCACGGTGACGCCACACAGCCCTGTCTAACACCCCTTGAAATGGAAAACCAGTTCGTATACGCCCCATTAATCCTAACACAAGCACTGGAATCCCTATATAGAGATTTCAGTGCCCGTACCAAGTGCCAGTCCACACCGTACCCGGATAGCGTCGACCACAGTTCATCCCTCCACACACTGTCATAGGCCTTCTCCAAGTCCACGAAAGCACAGTAGACTTTTTTGTGCTTAGCCAGATGTTTTTCAGCTATGCTCCTCAAGGAGAAGATCTGATCCATATAGCCCATTCCCTCTCTAAATCCTGCTTGCACGTCCCATAATTGTTCATCCGTCACTTTTATAACTCCATTTATTAAAACTTTCGCATATAATTTGCCGGCAACGCTCAAAAGACTAATGCCGCGGTAGTTTTTACACTCCTGCTGTGAGTCTTTTCCCTTATATAGTGGTACGATTACAGCCTTGCACCAGTCATCCGGCACGCGGCCATATCTCCAACACATATTAAAGATTCGGCACAACAGGCTTGCTACCACCCCGTCACCGCCCTTCAGCATTTCAACAGATACTCGGTCATACCCTGCAGCTTTACCAATCTTCATCCCACTCAGTGCTTTTATAATCTCATCCATTCCTATTTCATTCTCATGCTTTTGCTCTTCGTCCGAGTTTGGGTCTTGACAACTGGCCTCTGCCCAGTTACCCACTCCTTGCACACTATCCTGACAACTAAATAAACTTTCAAAATATCCCTTCCAGCGTTCCAAGACCTTACATTCTTCACTCAGTAAGCACCCATGCTGAATGCTTTAATGGCTATTAAAATGATCTATGATCTCAGAGAAATCAATTATCTGCAAATTTTAAGTCCCCGTAGCTGATAAACAGTTTTTTTCTACTTTTCGTAAAAAAAAATCTTGTACAGTGGCGCTTTTGCTTTCAGCCCTCTCAAATGTGTGACGCGTACACGTGCCATCGGCTCATGTGTGTGCTATTCTAAGGATTCAAAGTGAAATCGATATTTAGAATAGGAGTAGATACAAACTCATTACCATCTTTGTCTAAGCCTCCTCTAAGCATCGCGACGACGACCACGGCATCCAGCGGATTTTCTTGGCATCGGTCTACCTTGGCCTAAAGACGCTGAGTCTTCCAGCTTAAAAATGTTGGTAGTTGGTGCCGGGCAGCTTTTCCAAATTCCCAGCCAGCTTTTACAAAATTTTATACTTTTTGAAGCTTTCATATGCATTCACAAGCCTGAATTAGATATGTTTAGGTTGGTCGGTTATGCTCGGAGTTTTCATGCGTGATCGAATCAGAAATTAAGACATCCGCAAGAGAACCAAGATTACCGACATAGCCCGAAGAATGGCCAAACTTAAGTGGCAGTAAGCAGGGCACATTGCTTGCAGAACGGATGGCCACTGGGGTCGAAAATTTCTGGAGTGGCGACCGCGCACTGGGAAGACGTTGCGTTGAAAAGCCTCCCACGATGTGGACCGAAGATCTGGTGAAGGTTGCGGGGATCCGCTGGATGCGAGACGCACGGTACCGGTCAATGTAGCGACACTTGGGGGAGGCCTATGTCCAGCAGTGGACGTCTTTCGGCTGAAATGATGATGAGCGTCAGTTACCGACACCGGGATCAGCTACCAAATCTGGTGATACGTGAATAAACGCCAAGAGCGTCCATAAAAGGGCTGCTTGGTGCTGTCAATATATAAAATACAAAGCTAACGTTCCCAATACACGGACCGCTTGTGCCTTCGCAGCAATAATTAGCTGCAGATTGCTCAACAGCGACTGCTTCGGCACTGACTGCTCAGAGCAGTTCGTCTATTGAAGCTCTATGAGTGTTATCATACCAATCGATCGAAGTTAGATTGATGAATCATCAATCATCATCATCAATCGGCTGACGTCGCGTCAATCAATGACGCGACGTCAGCCGGTTGATGAGGTAATATGGCTTTTATTTGAAATAGTAGGAACTGTCGATCGACGTCGACTGATCCATTCTACTTTCGATCGATTGGCTAACTCTGTCAGTACTAACCTGGCTTTGAATCGACTCATCAAGCGTATCATCGGTGCGTATAGACGACGGTGACAGCAACAGGGTCCTGTACTCTCCCTCGATCTGCTGCGGATAGGACGGCGGCGGGTAAGAGTTGTAGTGCGGCAAGCCGGCGGGCCCCTGCGGCCCGTGGGACCCTGGCAGAGGGGTGCGTGGCAGGGACTCCGGTCCGCGCCAGCTTTGCTGTGATTCTCCGCGATAGCCTTGCTGCGGACTTGGTGTCCTGTAGAAAATGTAACATGTTTTTAAATCCAGATTTTATAGAGTCAAAATATGCTGAAAGAATAAAGAAAGAATTGGTCGGTTATATTTGTGTGCCGTCCATAGATATATTTTATATTTCTATGGTGCCGTCAAAAAAGAATAGCTAGGGCATACCATAAGCCGATGAAATAAAATAAAAATAAATTAGGGTATTCACTCGCCAAACAAAACGGTTCCCATCTTACGTACGACAAACCCATTTGGTGACAATAGTCAGTACCTACATAGAGAAGGGCGCCGGGGACTCTATTGAAGCTTTCTGTGCTTTGCCTAGCCTAGATTACTTAAAGCATGTCTTCTGGCATAAACCCATATTTCCTAAGATCTAAATCATCAGCACATTACCATAATATGCTACCATCCTCCTACGGAAAACTCCTAGGTAGCATACGGCATAAGCATTATCAGTCTAAAAGAGCATCCTTTTCTCTAAAGCTAGATCACAGGCTTCCACTCTGTGAAAAGGACCACCTTCACCTCCTTCGACCATTAGCCACCAAATTGAACCAGCGCGGGTTGGTGGATGTTCCTAGATATGCCACTGGCCACTCTTGGAAGCTAAACAGTATATAGGCAATTAATCCATTATAATTGGATATGTGAAAACCAGCTAATGTAGCAGACCAATCTGCTACATTAGCTGGTTTCACTTGCCGCAGTAAATCAGTGGACCTCGGAGTGTCAGTCTTAGGATAATAAACTATGGCTCCTAAGGTCTCCCAGACGTGGTGTTCGTGGGGTTCAGTCTTAATTTTATCGATTCACGTCTTAGATGACGACTTCAATGTTTTGTATACTCCGCTTTAAATAGAACCAATGAGAGACTGACCTTTGGCTCAATCTCTCAGTTCGGTATGCCGCGACTGCGTTTGTGACTTTATTTCACTGGGACATTTTGTTTTCTTTGATGTCTCCACACATTCAATGAGATCTAATTTAAGTTTTGGTTGTTGAGGACACATCAAGTTTATCGTGGAATTTAAATTCTTTCAGACAGGTCGTGTCATTGACTTTATATTTCTGGCAGCTCCGGGGGCGATGCATCATAGTTTATTTTGGCTTTGATTGCAGTATTTATATAACGTTATTTATTATACAGCAGCTGTTGAATATAATGATAAGTTGACATTCTATACTAAAGACAGTCACATTTGAAACGGATGGAGTGATAACAAATGGATGGTAAAAGTGTGACTGATTTATTTCTGTAGATCACCAGCGATTCTTCTTGAACTGTTCAGCCATAAACATGGAACTCTGATGAGGGCTTGTAGTTAATTGTTCTTAGATTTACTAAATATATAATATGAATGATACCTGTACGGTGCTGCACCGGCGAAGGGTACGGGCGAGCGCGGTGCGCGGTGCGCCGACGAGTCGCGCGGGCCCTCGCGGTCCACGTCCCTACACAACATGCAACATGAGTATGACTGGAGCATGGAACCACGTCAATACGGTGCAGTGTCCAGTGCCAACTTTATGATGCATTGACGCCATCAAATATCACTGCTGAACTCATTCGAAAATAACCACGAAATAGTTCATGGCTCAACTTGTTTTTTTTTCGAATCTGTCCAGTAGTTGTAATGTAGTGTGTATGTGAACATTTAGGGAAGGATGCAATGCATTTAGTAGACATTGGTAACCTAGACACATAAAAGAGACTGAGACAAATACAAACAGAAAATAAATCATAAAATAAATAGGTACAGTTCATGCATGTAATATCGACGACAGCATACAGGATATTACGTATATATTGACGGAGTTTGAAACTGAAACTACACATCTGTTTCAACAACAAATAGTTTTTCAAAGTGTATAAATATTTGAGTTATTTGCAGAATTGTTTACAACATTGAGAAATTACCCATGCTTAAATATTTTTGGATACAGATTTAGATAGATGAGGGCTAATTATACCAGGCATACATTTATTTATTTTTACGTCGAACTCTTCCAAAATGCGATGTGATACTGAATTATACGCTGTCTTAATCTACTTAGAATGTTTGGTTCTGTACAGTAAGGGCTAATGTTTTCCAAAATTGTTCAGATAGTATTTATTTCAGTCTTCTTTTCAAAAACAGGATTTTTTTTCATTAGCTTGCAAGTTAAGCTAAAGTAATTTACGAAAGAGCTTTATATGACTCTTATATCATTGTCATAAGATATAAATTGGAGTGATCGAGCCATTCTAGTTTGTAATATCAAAGCGAGCTTCGAATGTTCAGACGAAGTTAATATAAATCCAGAATATTCAGTATCACGAGAGTAACATATAAATCAACAAGTAGGTGAAGGGCAACACTGATGACACCTAGTGCAGTCTTACTCAGCGAACTCGTGATAGAAGGTAGGCGTGGGCACTCGGCCTACGAAGCTGCCCGGAGAGCGAGGCAACGAGTATAGGTGTGTGCTTGCGCCGCCCCTGTGGTCACATCTTGCGAGCTTTATATTGTGAAATTGTTTAACTACCCTCTTCAAAAGGTCACTACTATCTACACTTCTTTTCAACAGCATCAGAGTCGAATTTTAAGGTATTTATCTACCCATTTTTTAAATTGCTTTTTATTGAAGATCCTCAATTTATGTACTAAGATTTAAGGACCATTTTGATGAACTTCGAGCATTATTTTAAAAAGCAATTTTTAGTCGTAAATTCATTAGCTTTATGATAACTGCATTATCCGTCCGTAAATATGGCGGTTCGAAAACTCCCATAGTTTGAGAAAAAAGTTGCCTTTTTAGAGCATCGTATCTGTCTCTTATGGCGTAGTGGCAGTCTCTTTAGGGTGCAACCAGACCGTAGTTGATCGACATCCGATGTCACCGCAATCGATCCAGAGGCGCTAGGGGGTCGTTCAAGTATTACGTAAGCAGATTTATTACAATTATTTATCGCCCCCTCCCCCTTGTCAGCAAAAGTAAGCAAAGCTCTTAACCCATCGTAAAAATTCGTATATACATTTTTCTTTTAATGTAAGTATTCTGTTTTTTTATTGATTCATGAGATTCAATTCGCCTACTCGGTTCTAAGCGAGTACCTAAACGAATTCATTATTTTTCGGATTCCTCGAATATTCGTTTCGTTTTCAAGCATAGACAAAGTGTGGGTTGCCGTATGTGTAAAAAAGTAAAATAAAATAATTACTGCTGACATAATCACCATCTACCCCCATGTCATCAAAAATAAGCAAATCATAGACTCCCGCGCCCCCCTATAGTTCTTACGTAATACTTGAGCGGTCCCTAGACAGAGATTCTATTAGCGATGGAGACGGTCGAAATGACAAGATGCAAGGGATTGATCACGTGACATTGATAGCGCTTGGCGAACCCGAATCACTTGTCTAGGCCTAAAGGACTTTTTCAATTTAGACGTTTGACGACGACCCGCACCACGCGGCGCTGTGGCGCCCGCCGCCACCGCAACAGTCCGACACCAAACGTCTAAATTGAAAGAACCTTTATCCTTTTAACTTGATGTGTCATATTTAAGCCAGAGTATCTACTATACAAAAGTGCATAGGACTCATTACCTCTGTACTACCAGCTTGATCTGTTTTGGCGCATTCCTGAAGAGGTTCTGTGCGTCTTCGTGTCGCAGGTCACGTGCGTCGTAGTCGTCGATTTTGGCGATTATGTCTCCTCGGATCAAGTCTCTGCCTGCAGGAGTGCCTTGTGTCACCTGGAAATGATAACGCACGTTTAGTATGTGGCTGCGAATACAAGAGATGAAAACGATAAAGGTATGACTAGATTACGGGTCGATGATTGTTTTGTCGGATCCGGCGTGTCAAACACTTGAGTCGATTGACAAACGGGCCAAGAGGCTTATCGGCAACGATGCACTGGTCGACTCAAAGCTCCAGAGCCTTCCACATTGACGCCGAGTTGCCAGCCTGTCTGTTTTTTATCGGTTACGTTTCGGGGAGTGTGCGATGGAACTGCACAATTTAATTCCACCTAGCCCTACAATCGGACTACAAGACGTTCGGCAATGCGCCGTCGGTACATGGTAGGTAACCCTGGGTGGGTTTCCTCCCCAAAAAGCTTTTTGCTAAATACTTTCATTGTGCGTACAGCTAGGGAATGGAATTCCCTGCCGGAGTCTTTGTTTCCTGATAGCTACAACCTAGGGGTCTTCAATTCAAGAGTGAATAGGTTACTTCTAGGCAAGCGGGCTTCACCGTCGACCACATCATCGCTTAACATGAGGCGAAATAGTGGTCAAACGCGAACCTATCATTTTTATCGATAGTCTTATTATAGATCGACGCTAGTTGATGCCTTCTAAGCTTCTGTAGCAGAAACGCCCTACAATTCTAAACAAAATTTTTCTTTACTGAAGACTGCGATACATTTTTACAAAATCCTAATGAAACCAGGACATTCTTGTTTGCTACCGTTCAATCTGTCGGCTGGGCACTCAAGTTTACTCTGAGAGTTCCGTTTCAGTTCTATATGCAGCAGGTACTGCTAAGCAAAGTTCAAAGAGCCCGCGTGTCAATCCCATCGCTCAATATTTACCTAAACTGAAAATATGGAGGTGTTTGAAGTCTCCACCACTGGGATTCTATGGAAAAACATCGGACTTCAAAGGTTTGTTTTATTTAATGCCCTGCTTTACAACTTCGTGAGGAGCTTTTACATATTTTCTTAATTGCAACATTTTATGATTCGAGGAATGTTTTACGTTAAAAAGTCAGTGACGTATACAAAGGTGGTGCCCGTATTAAAATAATGTTTACAGGTATGCGACACATATAGAAGGCTAACAGACGGGCCGTGACATTCTGAAGCGTGAACCAATTGTACACACGCTTCGGTCACCTTCAAGGGTAAGTCGTCAACGTGTTTTTATCCACCTTGTTTACTTTGCCAGAATAGATTTTGCTCTATTTTTGGTTATTTTTAAGTCCTTCGATACATAGTGATATAGCCATATATAGAGATGTTAAAGGAAAGTAGTAAATGCAAATGTAACAACACTGCGAAAATAAATTTAATACATGTCAGAAGTTCGGGTAAGCGTTTAAGAAACGTAGAATTGTTAGATGCAGCTGTTGAATAATTTTGGAGGGCTTAAAATGAAGAGTGTAGTTATAGTATATTGCTTAGACTTAGAGTATAGTAGGTCGACCTTGTGGCTGGGGTAGCGGAGAGGGGGCGCGGGACGTATGCACTGGGTTTGGCCGACGGCCAGGCTAAATGCGTCCGCCGGCGACGCCGCGCTAGCCTGACATTTTTTATTGAAAACAACCGACGGATCGGATGGAGGCCGCATCGCATCGACGGCTCGACCTGCGTAAATCCATCACACACTTCCTCGAGTCAATGGCGAGGACATACATCTATATTTACACTTGTCCATCACCGTGGGTCGTGGCGAAATTTTTCTGAGGACGTCAAACGTTCTAGTTCTTTGTGTTTGACGGATTTTTTTAAAACGTTACAGCTGGCTAACGTCCATCCGCATTACACTCATACTTAGTTGACGCGTACCCGCTTACGTCACAAAACTATCCAGGTTGAAGAAGACGCATTTGGTATAAAACATTCTAGAAAACTTTTAACACTCTTATTCTTCGTTCAAGCATTCTTAGGTCTATGTCTATGATTTAGATCAAAATTTCATAAACAGTTTACTAAGCTTATGAGTTGCCAAATGCTCTAATGAAAAGCCTAGGTGTTGATTATACTCACTTTTACTCTAAATATTTCCTTTCTAGAGCCAAAGTTTATACACTGTATTTTATTTAGGTTACAATTAAAAGAAATCTAAACTGAGGAATCTTAACTGGATCCATTATTGGGTTAGACTGATTTACCTCAGCTGTTTAACGTGTCAAAGGGGTCTCTATTAAATACGACCTAGACGTTAAATAAAATTGTTCAATTATTACAAACATATCGCTGAAATCGCATAAATCAACAGGTGCTGGGACTCTTTGCCAAGAAGTGACATGAGTTATGAAGTTGCTAATTACTCAAATGTTAAAATGTTGCTTTTACCATAAAAAATAAAGATGTACCTATTCTTTTTATTCCTATCTGTAGTGAATTTCCTACTGAAATGTATCGAACCGATTGACTCATCCCTGCCATATGGAGAGGAAGTAATGAAGGCATTTTAATAGCTCCGTTAAATAAAAATCGAGCTCAAGGCTGTGTTTGCGATTGAAAGATCTATGGCAGCGAAGGTCAACTGGGAGATTATTTGCTAAGTGCATTTCACGATCAGCGGTTTGAAGGCGGGAACCAGATGCGTTATGTTATGTGTTGCTAGCCTAAATATTATGTAGGCCAAATATGACGTCTTGCCTAGAATAAACCGTGTCAAGATTCTCTCAATATAAAATTGAACAGATTTATAGGTTCTTAATAAAAAACAGATTTTGTGGCTTAGATACTAGATGAACTACATATATTGATAGTAGATGAAAACTGAGTGCAAAAAATACCAATAGAAAAAGTAATACCAATATCGGTATATTGGTATTACTTGTTTACCCAAATGGTCTAAAATGTTTGGACCGAAAACCCAGATATCGATATGAATTAACTGTATGCGGATCGATCGCTTATAATGACAGAAATAAATTATATATTAACAATACACTTAAATCACATGGCCAAGTCCATGGGGTATCGGAGCTATAGGCTAACAAAGTATGCATGCAAAATCTTGACTACTAAGGATTTTGTTAACTCTAGTACCAAACTCATCCATATTAATATTATAAATGTGAAAGTAACTCTGTCTGTCTGTTAACTTTTCACGCTTAAACCGCTGCACCGATTTAGATGAAAGTTGGTATGAAGATAGTTTGAGACCTGGGAAAGGACATAGGCTATATAGGTAGGGTAGGGTAGGGTATGGTAGTGTAGGGTAGAGTATTGTAGGGTAGTGTAGGGTCGGGTAGGTTAGGGTTAGGGTAGGGTAGGGTAGTGTAGGGTCGGGTAGGGTAGGGTAGGGTAGGGTAGTGTAGGGTAGATAAATGTTTGGTCTTTTTATGGCAAAACAAAGTTTGCCGGGTCAGCTAGTATGTTATATAATCGTGTGCTTAATGTTACACTAGTCGAAAATTCTTCCATACAAACGTAGTCTAGAGATTACTCCGCTGTTTGACGATGTACGTTCAAAATAAAAAAAAAATATAAATTTTTCTAATCATTATCTAGTCCTGTATGGAAACAAAAATGTAAAAAAATAATATATTTGAAAGTTATGAGCGTCGAAAGTTCCACATTTCAACACTAATTTTAACGCATCTTTGGGCGGAAATAAATACCATAAGAAGAAGGAAAATTGCAAAACGGCCTCTATACAGGGATAGATTAGTAATTCAACAATGCAAATAATGTTATAAATATATTTTTTTTTTTTGTTTTTTTATGATCAATAGACTCCCAAAGGTCTGTTTATAAAATTTCGCGCACTCGTTTTCGTCCTAAATCATCAATTCGTACGCGAACTAGCTTCTTACTGCTCATCACAGCATCTATTTCTTTCGCACGTCTTGTCAGATAAGACAGCATGCATTTTAACCCCGCGCACAAAATAGTTCGTGCCGTCGACTAGTTCAACCTTAACCGTTCTATTCATTTTAATTGTTAGGTATTTATTATTTTGAAATAATAGGAACCTAAAAAAAAACACGGCAGCTTCTTTCTTCGCCACAATGTCGTTATGCAAAGAACAATCGGTGTACGGTAAATAATGTAAAAACAAAATCTATCTTTTTATACATAAAAATCTATTGCTTGTTGAAGTGGGAGGGTAGGTAGGGTAGTTAGGTAAGTTGATTAGGTAGGTAAGTAGGGTAGGTAGGTAGGATAGGTAAGTAGGGTAGGTTGGCAAGGTAGGAAGAGTAGGTAGGAAGGGTAGATCGGGTAGGTCCCCTCCGATGGGTTCCCGTATTGTCGAGAACAGGGGGGGGCTCAGTAGCCGTGGCTTGGTCAGTCATGAACGACGAAGAGGAACCCGAGGACGGGCCTCTCGACTCGTTAGGGCTTTTACCGATAAGCCGATGACGTAGCGGTCAACAAGTAAGTTGCAGTGCCGCTTGGGCGACATCGCAAGTGAGGCGGGTCGTGATGTCGTATGGGAGGCATCGCGAGTGAGGGTTGGAGGCCGCAGCGGGAGAGGGGTAACGGTATTGCGATGCACCGCTCTCCCTACCTTCCGGGGCCTGCAAGGGGTCGCCACCGTCTAATGGCGGACGCGGTGGGGCCGCAGTGAAGAGTGTCTATATAGCGTTGGCCGTCACAGGGGGACCAAGGAAATTTTATAAACAGTCCTTTGGGAGTATGGATATCATGAAAAAACCGGCCAAGTGCGAGTCGGACTCGCGCACCTAGCGTTCCGTACAAACCTCAGCTTAAAGGTATTATATACCTGAGTATTGGATATGAATTTCAATTTAATACCTCTACGCGTTCATGAGGAAAGAGGTAGCAAGTTTGAAATTATTAAAATATCTTTATTATATGATGTAACTAAAAATTTACGCTTTTCGCAATTATTCCTTTATCTGTGCTATAAGACGTTGCTTCCTACCAAAATTTCAAGATTCTGTGTTCAAGGGAAGTAGCCTGTAGGTTTTGATTCCCTTGCGAGTGTCAAAAATTGGCGGAAAGGGGCATAAACGGCTGTAACTTTTAATTGCGTTGGTAGGCTTAGTTAGAAGTTTGATTTTTTCACAGCTTTATGGGACAGTAGACCTGAGTATTTGATATATAATTATAATCAGTATATAATCATCAAATCAATATATAATCAGCTTGATACCTCCACGCGTTCCTGAGAAAAAGGGTCTTGACAGACAGACAGACGGACGGACGGACGGACAACAAAGTGATCCTATAAAGGTTCCGTTTTCCCCTTTCGAGGTACAGAACCCTAAAAACGACTAAGTGTATCTGTTCAAAATAAAATTATTTGCATTTTTGAACTACTAATCTATTATCCCTGTATGGTGACCGTTTTGCAATTTTCCTTCGTTTTATGGTATTTATTTGCGCCCAAAGATGCGTTAAAATTAGTGTTGAAATATGGAACTTTCGATGCTCATAACTTCTAAATATATATGTCGGAAACACGAGGGCTTCCTTCCATATACCCTCGGTCCTGTGGGCTTATCGTGGGTTATGCATGCACGAGGCAGGTAACTTATGCCGTTTTAGAGATAATCCTTGATCCAACAACGAAGCAGTGGATTCGGCCACCAATAGTTTCGCTTTCTTTCAACAAAACCACACTTTGTCAAGTTTACACACGCCTCTTTAGAATTCCTCCAAACTCTTTTTCAAACACCAAACGCGTGTCCGCGCGTTTTCTTTCCAACTCAAGCTCCACAATGGCGGGGACCCCACACAGATCGCCAAGTATGGCGCTCGCCGCTTCATTATTGGCTCAAGCACACATCCGACAAAACCACCGCTTTGAACATCCAATCGAATTCAAGTATTTTGACATAAGGGAAATGAAGTGTTGTCAATCGAATAAAATCTAATTGAAATTTGAATCAGAAGCTAAATGTTGCCAATTAAATAAAACTGAATTAATAAGTTTACAAGCGATCATTTACCTTCCTCCGATATATATGTTTTTACTTTTTCGTTTCCATATAAAGGGCTAGATAATGATGAGACAAATTGATATCATTTATTATTTTGAACGTACACCCTCAAACTACGAAATAACTACGAAATAATTCCCAGACTACGTTTGTATGGAAGAATGATCGACTAGGGCAACAACGAAAAAGAGAAAACCTTGAACTCGCCTATAATTGACAGAAGAGTAAAAAAAGAGAGGCTAGCCCCTGTAACTTCCACACTTCCTATTTTAAGCGTTAAGGCTAAAAGCACCTATTAACACGTCTATAAATCAAACCGTTAGGCTTTTACCGCCTCAGGCGGTCCTTACACTGAGATAGAGACAGAAAACGTATATACTAACACACAAACACTAACAAATTCTAAGCTAAGTTTTTTTTATTACTTTTTACTAACACAATAATGTAATTTAAGCTAATTTTGTTTTTTTTTTTTTCTAATAGTGATACAATTTAAACCTTTGTAGTTCGTAAGGAATTAATAAAAGCTTTTTTTTATAAATCAATCCCAAAAGTAACATTCTCGAGATGTTTAATTGTTAGTCCTGGTGCGATTACCATAAGCGTTAACCGTTTATGGTAATCGCACCAGGACTCAAGCTACACTATAACTGAGTGCCATGGACCAGAAAATGTTCCTGTAGGACAGCCCACTGAAGCGTAGCCGCGAGAAATACCTATACTCTATTAGCTGGAGCAAAAAATAAAAGGTAAACCAACAAACGGTTATAATTCGACTAATTTACAACACAAAATGGTTTCTTTTGTAACCCTCTTTAAAATTTATTAGTGCCGAACTCCATGCTTTTGAGATGATTTTAATGTCGCTTATTGGTTTTGGTTTTATTATAATCGCATTTTTTACTAGACTGCCGAAGGAGCGTAATTTGTGTATCAGTCTATGTATGTATGTATGTTTGTTCCTATAGACCGTTCTAGAGACCACACGCGTTGGCCGATTTGATGACGATTCTTACGTCAATGATTCGTCTTAACCTTGCGAGTGTCAAAAGGAAAATAGAAAAATAGCGGCTTTTGGGCGCCATATTGAGTAGGCCCATTTTTTCTCTGCCAATACCCCTCGTGTGGTTTTGAGATAATTTCAAAAATATATAACACTTATATGTTTAAATGTACCTAATTCGGAAAGAAAAATGTTAACTGAAAAGTTATAAATAAAAAAATGGAGTTTCTTGTGCGTTCTTATCCTTAACAAGCTTCATTTCCGAATGCACGGTAGAATCAATTTTTATTACTTGTGTAGGGACACATTATATGTACAAGCTAACTCAGCAAATATAATATAGTTGGTGACGCACGGCTGCGCCCGTGAGACAGAGAAGTTTTCAGTCGCAAATAAACTACAGTCCTAATTGGTCGTTTCTATTTAACCTGTTACCTCAACACAAAAAGTGGAGCACATAAAGTTATACATACATAATTACAACAGACATTAATGCAATAATAAATTAGCATCATTGTAGCTAAAGTGGTGACCCCGACGTGATCATTTTATTTTGGGTGAGGTACACGTATAGACTGAAAAATGGACGGAAAAATTAATCCACCGCAAGGAGTTGCGCCGCGGGCGCAAGGTGTGAAGGAGGACATGTCCGGAGATGCCAGCGAAAAGGCGCTGGCCAGCATAACTGTCTCTTCGCGCATTCCTGAGTTTTGGACAGACCAAACGCGACTCTGGTTTGTCCAGTTCGAGGCCGCGGTGGAGAATCAAAGGCTGAGTGATGCAGCCAAACAAAATCTGGTGGTTACAAAGCTAAACAAGGTCGCTATACAGCAGGTGAGCGATTTGTTATTGGCTCCGCCTGAGTCTCGGAAATATCAGACGCTGAAGGAAAGGCTGTTGGAAGTGTTCGAGGAGTCGGAGACGAGGAAATTGCAGAAGCTGATCAGCGAAATGGAGTTGGGAGACCAGCGCCCATCCCATTTGCTACGTCGGATGCGTGAGTTGGCCAGGGAGAAGGTGGCGGACGATACCCTGAAGTTGATGTGGCAATCACACCTACCGAAATCAGTGCGTGCTGTGCTGGCAGTGTCCGACTCGAAGAAATTGGACGTGCTCGCAACCATAGCAGACAAGGTGCTGGAAAGCATAGGAGAGGGCTCAGCAATGGTAGCAGAGGTCAAGGCAGGGGAGGTCCAGACCAGGAGTGATGGATCATCAAGCACCAGCCAAATCCTGGGGGAGCTAGCGAAAATCAACCTGCGTCTCACAGGTCTGGAGCGTGGCAGAGGCAGAGAGCGTTGGGACGGCGGCAGCCGAGGTTCGAGATCGGCATCGAGACATGGTGATGCGGGTGGCGAGAGAAAAAGTGCTAATTGGTTGTGTTTTTACCACTATCGTTACAGGGAGAAGGCAACAAAGTGTGTGAAACCCTGTAATTGGAGCAAGGGCCAGGAGAAGTCGGCGGGAAACTAGACATGGTGCAGCCGACGGCGGGACGTTGCACGGTGTACAACCGCCTAATTGTATGTGATAAGAAGACAGGTATGAGATTTTTAATAGATACGGGAGCTAATGTATCCGTAATACCCGTGAGGAAAAATCGTTCGCGTAGTTATTATGATAGTAATAGGTCTAACTTTACTTTATATGCCGCTAACGGTACAATAATAAAAACTTACGGTATTGAAACATTAACTTTAAGTCTAGGATTAAGACGGCCGTATACTTGGCATTTCATTGTAGCAGATGTGAATCAGCCCATAATAGGCGCAGATTTTTTAACAAAGTATAAATTGCTAGTAGATGTAAGCGGCCGACGACTCATAGATGAAGTAACGAGTTTAAGTGCAGTAGGTTTAATGGTAAAGTGGAAGGGACCATCCTTAACTACGATTGATAACGCTTGCATTTATTCGGATATTCTAGCCGAGTTTCCCGAGATCACTAAACCTGTGTCTTTTAATGAGGAACCCCCGCATGCGGTGTTACATTACATTGAAACACACGGCCCCCCCGTATTCGCTCGAGCTAGACCATTAGCCCCAGAGAAATATGTAAAGGTAAAGGAGGAGTTTAGACGCATGCAGGAAATGGGAATTTGTAGGCCGTCGAAAAGTCCTTGGGCCAGTCCGTTACATGTGGTACCCAAAAAGGACGGGCAGATTCGTCCCTGCGGTGATTATAGAGCCTTAAATGCAATAACAATACCGGATAGGTACCCCATCCCGCGGATAAATGACTTTACATATATTTTAGGGAATAAGTGTATATTCTCGCGTTTAGATTTAAACAGAGCGTATCATAATATTGTGATTGCACCTGAAGACGTAGAAAAAACCGCGATAACCACACCCTTTGGGTTATATGAGTTTACGCGCATGACCTTCGGTTTACGGAACGCCGCGCAAACATTTCAGCGATATATGAATAACGTGGTATTACAAGGCTTAGATGCACAATGCAAAATAGGTGCAGAAGGCCAAACCGAGTCTAATTTCTACTTTTGTTACATAGATGACATCATCGTAGCTAGTGAGACGCCCGAGCTTCATAAGTTACACGTAAAGGCGATATTTGAGCGATTAAGCCGATTCGGCATAACTATCAATATGGCAAAATGTAGTTTTGGAAAAGAGAAACTAGAATTTTTAGGTTACGAGGTCACGTCATCAGGAATCAGTCCATTACCAGATAAAGTTCAGGCAATCATTGATTTCCCAAAGCCCGAAACGGTAGATCAGTTACGTCGTTTTTTGGGAATGATAAATTTTTATAGGTCTAGTTTACCTAGGGCAGCGGAATATCAATCAGTGTTAAATACGTATTTACAGAAGGCTAAGAAAAAAGATAAGTCTATAATTAACTGGTCGCCAGAAGCAAACGTTGCGTTTGCGAAATGTAAAACTAGCCTACAGAATGCGACTATGTTATCGTACCCGGTGCTAAACGCCGAGCTTGCAATATGGGCGGACGCGTCGAACGACTGTATCGGTGCCGTGTTACAAGTTAAGGTTGGATCACACTGGGGCCCCTTAGGTTATTATTCTAAGAAACTCAGTGACGTGCAGCTTAAATATAGTACGTATGACAGGGAGCTATTAGCTATTTATTCGGCGGTTCAGTATTTTCGTTATATGGTAGAAGGCAGATCTTTTGTAATTTACACGGATCATAAACCATTAACTTATGCATTCACACAAAAACCTAGTGACAAAGAAACAACTAGACGCGTTAGACAACTTATGTTTATCAGTGAATTCACAACAAATATACAGTACATTAACGGTAATGAAAATACGGCAGCGGATGCACTGTCTCGGGTTGAAACTATCACATGTCCAACAACGCTCGATTTCAGCGAATTAGCGTTGGCGCAACGGATGGATGACGAGCTGACGTCGCTTTTATTGAAGGAAAACAAAGTGATGCAATTTAAGCGAATTAATTTACCCGACTGTCAAAGCGAGGTGATGTGTGAACTATCTACTTCGGTTGCAAGGCCATATCTACCAGTAGCTTTTAGGAAAAGGGCATTTCAAGCAGTACACGGTTTGTGCCATCCTGGAGTTCGTACTACTCGGAAATTAGTGACGTCTAAGTATTTTTGGCCAGGTATGAACACAGACGTAGGACAGTGGGCCAAAACCTGCGTTCAATGCCAGAAGTCGAAGGTTATACGTCATACTGTATCCGGACTGGGTCAATACGAAAGTAGTGGCCGCTTTGAACATATACATGTCGATCTAGTAGGACCATTACCTACGTCACCAGAGGAGTATAGATATTGCCTTACGGTGGTTGATAGGGCGACAGGATGGCCAGAAGCTTTTGCAATCAGAAACATGTATGCTAGTACGGTAGCCAAGACGTTGTACGAAGGTTGGATTTCAAGGTACGGTTGTCCGGTAAGGGTTACTACAGACCAGGGCAGACAATTCGAGAGCAGCTTGTTCAATGAATTAATGAAATGTTTAGGGATAGATAAATTAAGAACTACAGCGTACCACCCGCAGGCGAATGGCACTGTAGAAAGGTTTCATCGCGTGTTAAAAGCAGCACTGATGGCCAGGAGGGACAGCGGCGCGTGGGTGGAAGAATTGCCGACAGTTCTGTTTGGGTTACGAGCAACACCGCGGAGCGACACTGGTGTCAGTGCCGCGGAATTAGCATTTGGAAAGACATTACGGTTACCCGGGGATTTTTACGGGGGCAATAGCATAAGCGTTAGCGATTCAAACGAATATGTAAACAAAATTAGAAATATTATCGAAAACCTTAGGCCGAGACCGACTAAACAGAGAGACGCGAGGAATATATTTGTTCATTCTGATTTAAAAACTTGTTCACATGTTTTTGTGAGAGTAGATCTGGTTAAAAGATCCTTACAACCTCCCTATGACGGTCCATATCAGGTTTTAGAGAGAAAAGAGAAGTATTTCATGTTACAAATAGCAGATAAGCGTGTGAAAATATCAATCGATAGGTTAAAACCGGCGTACGTAGTTAATGACGGAACCTTTCCACTAATACAACAAGAAAAAGATTGCGTAGTAACTAAACCTAATAACAAACTGTTTAATGATAAGACTTGTAGTACTAAGCGTATAACTTATACCACCCACAGCGGTAGAACGGTTAAGCAGCCGATAAGGTTTACAGAATGAAAACTATGTATGTTATACCTTATGGTACAGTAAGCTAGAGCATTACGGGAAATGGGTTCGATTCCCAGTTTAAAAAAAAGTGTACTCTACTATAATTGTATTGTATTCATGTAATTAAGTAAACAAGTTAATAATATAAGTACAGGTGATATTCAATAAGTAGGTAACATGTAAATTGGTTAATATTGTATCAACGTAGAAGCGTTTAGTAATAAACAATGAATGCAACTCTAGCATATTGAAGGATGTTTATTTAGGCCAGCCAATTGCGAAGTATCATAAAGAAGTGCTGACTAAGATTAAATTATAACTAAGACAAAATGTTCTGGTAGTGTAACAAATAGCATTTGTAACATTAAACGTAATTTATCCATTGTTGGAATAAGTCCTTACGAACGTGTTTGTTTTGTTAATAGAATAAAAATCTCTGAAATTAATAATGGGTTGGGGACAAAGTAAACCACAACAGAACAATGTCGCGTTAGCACAGTCGGTGTCTAACGAAACGATGGGGCAAAGAGTGGGTGTATTGGAAATTATGGTGATTGTGTGCGCTGTGCTCATGGGAGTGTTGATTCTGTATTTAATCCGAGGCCAATGTAAAAAACGAGTACGAGGCTGGTTCCAAAAGGAAGCAGTTGCGGCTGGTTGGAGTCTGCCAGTCGTTAAGGTGCAAGCAGTGCCACCGCCGACCATACCCCGTAATCCAGATGTGTATTAATTGTAAGCATAGTGTGGTGTCACATGTGTCGTTTTCTTCTTCATGAAGAAATAGGATTATGAAGATAAAGTAGTGTATGGACATTAAAATAAAAAAACCATGTAGTTTTAAAAAAAAAAAAAAAAAATTTATTTGTATTGTTCTTAAAAAGTATACTTAGTGTAAGTTCCATATTTTTTTTTTTTTCTTTAAGGAGGGGGCTACTGTAGGGACACATTATATGTACAAGCTAACTCAGCAAATATAATATAGTTGGTGACGCACGGCTGCGCCCGTGAGACAGAGAAGTTTTCAGTCGCAAATAAACTACAGTCCTAATTGGTCGTTTCTATTTAACCTGTTACCTCAACACAAAAAGTGGAGCACATAAAGTTATACATACATAATTACAACAGACATTAATGCAATAATAAATTAGCATCATTGTAGCTAAACTTGTAAATTTTAACGTTCAAAAGTGGCATAATGGCCTACTTGAAATAAACACATTTGACTTTGACTTTAAAAAGGTAATTCAAATAATAAGAAAATCCGACTACTTATGAAGCGAACTAAAAAGAAGTAAACAAGAAGAAAACCACGCTGTGCAGTCGGAGGATACATCTGGTTTTGGAAGCCAGCTCGCATATATCTATCCTCCAACTGCACAGCATGATTTTCTTCTTGTTTACGTATTTTTAGAGTATAGTTTGTGATATTATTTCCATGGGAACAAACACTCGCCAGGTGTTCCGTTTAATTTACAACTTAGGGAATGTCTCTTTATATTATATCCCTAGCTTATCTTTTAACGATTTTGTTTGTGACCCAAAAATGTTTTAGAGCAGACTTTCGTTATAAATAACCGTAAATCAACGTCAGTACTCCTGGCTGCGAAACGTGCGCTTGATTCATTAGAAAAATATTACACTCCACAAACTGCTGATATGTAAAATGCATTGCAGTTTAATTTCGTCTAGAATATTTGTACGATCCTGTGCGTCATACGAGTGTTGCAGTAAAAACACGTTGATAATACAACATTGAACAATGTTTATAAATATCACTTACAATTTAAGCATAAGCCACGATTAAATCTTTGCCTAGATTAAAAAAAACCGGCCAAGTGCGAGTCGGACTCGCGCACGAAGGGTTCTGTACCATTATCGCAACAACGGCAGAAAAATCACGTTTGTTGTATCGTAGCCCCACTTAAATATTTATTTTATTCTGTGTTTAGTATTTCTTGTTAAAGCGGCAACAGAAATACATCATCTGTGAACATTTCAACTGCCTAGCTATCACGGTTAGTGAGATACAGTCTGGTTACAGACGGACAGACAGACGGATCGTGGAGTCTTAGTAATAGGGTGTTGTTTTTACTCTTTGGGTACGGAACCCTAAAAAGAGACTTAAACAATCATGTGACGGTTCCTAAATTAAACCTGTAGTACCTACATTTAGAGGTAAGGTCGGTTCCAAGCCAAGGACCTTCTTATTCGTTTAACTCATACCTTCTGATATGAGTAGCTATCTTCTTTTTATTGGTTTTCTTCATTTTTGAAGGCCGTGATGGGCTGCTTCCACGGCAGTGGTACTCTTCTCAGGGCTGTGGTCACCCTGAGTCCTATAATCGCTCTTATCTGGTTTGACCAGTGAGTAAGTGAACGTCCGGGCGGTCTTTTACCATCCACCTTTCAAACCACAACCAGTTTTCCGAGGTTGAATGGCTGTCTCCGAGCGATATGCCCAAAGTAACTCAGGACCCTCTGGTAGCATATCGTGGAGAGTCTGGGTTTGATGTTCAGCTGGTCGAGGATGGACTTGTTAGTGCGCTTAGCTGTCCATGGTATGCGCAACATTCTTCTCGTGGCTTTACAAGCGTCGACTCACATAAATGTTATCAAAGCTGGTCTGTGCATGCAGTTTTCTTACTTTTTGCACGCACCAGTGTCAATAATCGTTAGCAAGTTTGGATCGATTTGTTTGATACGTACGTGCTGTTTCGCGCTCACAAACTGACTCCAGTTCTCTGTGTGAGAACAAGCCAAGGCCCTAAAAAGACGCGCAAAAACTACCAGATTGCCACACATTGGTTCGTTGTCTGAAAGTGATAGACATGAGTAAGTACACGAAACGTATATACTTATTGCTCGACAGATTTTTAGCCCATGCATGTACTACAGTGCCTCACTAAGTACGCGAACGTCGTTTTGACAAATTGCTGAAATAAGTCCTCGAGACACATAAGTACACGAAGTTGCTTTTTCTATCAATCACTTAAGAGTCATTCCATTCCAAGATTACAAAATTACCTGTGTGGCACAGGTATTGGCTTGGCAACCAGTCCAGAATGCAATCTCAAGACCTATGACTCAGCAGCCCCCTACATCCTACTCGAATTGAGTTGTGATGCACTCTTTCTTACGCTCTTACGTCAGTACAGTGTACACACATAATATGAGTATGCAATAGGCGAAAATAGGTCAGCCATCCAATTATATTTTTTTGGCATCTTGAAATATCAAATGATGAATTTATATCTTGGTTGAATAATACTTCATCATAAAAAACCAACACACACAGTCTTTGATCTATTTTGACCGATTCAACAAAATCCTTAACGGTTTTTCCACTAGTATCCACACCATCGTGAAAAGAAAGTTAGTGTCAGGTTTTGCTGCATTCGTCAAATATCAACAAAACCATAAAGGAGAAACTTCATAGTTACAATGCACTGTGGGCGAGCTTACAGAAGAAAGCTGCTTTTATAAGAGTCAAAGATACCATATGGGGACAAATTAAGCTGAAGGGATATGGAGCAATCATTCAGGTGTCTACATAGATCTATAAGCTGGGAAAATGTTTTAGAAAAATGCTTTAGACCTGGTCGGTTCGTTTCAAATTCAATAGAAAGAAGTTTACTTTGTTTCAAAAGCTTGTATTATTGATGCAAAGTTCCTACTTTGTATTACTGTTATGAATACAAATCAACATTGATAGCTTTTGGTTCCTGTTTTAGGTTTACAAAACGCGCAACGAAGGTCACTGGTACGGCGGCCTCAAGCCTAGTGCACAAATTTCGGGCCGTGCATTATACTAATCAACTAATTAATACATTTAGTTTTAGGCGCTAGCTAAAAATATGATATGAAAGAGATTAAGATATCGGGGTCATGTCGCATCGTCGTCGGCAGCAGCTGTCGAACGACACGATACATCCAAGAATATATCAGTTATAAAGAGATTTCGTCCACGCTCTACATGTATTTTAATGATGTTCTAGATAATGTTTAAACAACGGCCGTTTCCCGATATTTTAAAACGGCTCAGCAGATACTTGAATTACAAAAATAGCTAAAGTGTTTCAAATTGTCGGCTTGCGGGTAAAGTCCCAGACTGACTGACAACGCTATAAATATTTTTGTGTCCCGGATAAATGATAAAATAATCCAAGTCGGCTCTTCTGATATTTTTGAAGGAGGCAATTCTATGTTCAATGATTCTGGAGATAATTATTTGAAACGTGTAGTTTTGCCGGCAGATTTGATTGATCGTTAACCTGGATCGCGTCTTATTTACAAACAGAGCGGTGACTGGAGCGCCGGCGTGTTTACACCGGCGCGCGAGTGACGCGCCCGGGAGCATGCGGCGTGCATGAGGAGCTATACCCTGGTGACGATGAGCGGCGTGGCCAGGTCGGCGCCTCCGACCAGACGCAGGCCCCAGTTGACCTCCCGGGAGTCGCGGCGCAGCGTCACCACGAAGGTGTGCAGCCGCCCCATGCTTCTCAGTGTGTCACGCGGGCACAGTGTTGCACAGTGTCACTGCACAGTGCACGAGACGCGGTGTGTGCGCGGCGGGAACACGCGACGTAGTGCGCGCTAAATTAGCCTCACCGCAAACCCGCACCGCCCCCTGCCCCCCTAGTACACTGCATGTAACCCTGCCGTCGCAATTGACCTAATTCAATTTACGGAAACTCTGGGATACATCGATGCTTGATCTATCCAGCCATTCCGGCAAGTCTTCGACTTGTTTGTTTACTATCGGTATATCGACGCATTAGGCATGACCTACATTTTCAAATTATTGCACACTTCAATACCTCATAGGGTTGCAAATTATAAATAATTGTCATCATCAAATTATTTTCTCTTACAAATTCAAAATTAACGTTTTAATAATAACCCTGCCCTCTAAGGGTATTCACCACATATATATGTAAGGACATCCATTGCTGATCACTATTGCCTACGTCAAATTTTTACTATAAATAGGCACAAAATCATTTTGTATTGGCATCATAATGAAGTTATTGACGTATATTTAGCCCATTGATCATGATTACTAATAATGAAAACATAGAAGTAATTTGCATGTGACTTCTGTGTCATTAAAATGTATATTTTACTTGAAAACAATAAAAGATAATCATCTGACTTCAAAATTTTATAAAGATTTTGCTAAATTCAAGACAAAATAAATAGTAAATTTTATAAAAATTAAAAGCGAGTATTGTTTTTTGTTAAATTAACGATTGATATACAAAACGTATGTAAATGAGGTGTAAAGCTAAAATAATTTGTTATTTTAAATAAAAAAACTTGAGCCCCAGGTAATACTTGTTTTGAATTTTCATTTTGCCTATATGTATAAGATTGTATCGACTGAAAACTGAGTTTGGATTTATTTATTTGGAAACTCAACAGCTTATTAACCAATATTTGACCATACATCAGTCTACATCTAGGCAGACAGTCACAGCTCATACAACAGAAAATACTAACTGCCTACGTCATCATCACAGTCAATACAGTAAGATTAGCGCCGCAAATAACTCGGCGTTACACAATCATTCCTAACAATTACTTCAAACCCTCATTTCAATTACATTCTGCATTCTTTACGTTATTATAATAATAATGAAAAATATTCTTACTGTTCGCCTTTGCCCGAAGTCCCTGGGCTCATTTCCAGGATCCTGGCGCGTGTGAGGCACTCGCCAAAACGGTGGCCGCTCGTACATCGGCATCGTCACTGCTCAGTATCCGGTCCAGGCAAAACTGACACAGAAATATTCGTATTACAACAACTGCAGTTCAAAAGCGTTGCAGTGTTAGTGCATACTATAAGAATCTCTTTATAATCGGCCGTCAGTTACATTTCATAATGCATAAACGTAGGTGTTTGGCAACATTTATATGCATAAATCACCTGTTCTATGGACAAGGACGGCTGCGCGCAGGAAAAAATTGCTCGTTAGTCGCCACGTGGGCGCAGAGAGTGGGGGGCGGAATACAATATAAGGGCTAACTCACCAGAGGGCGCGGGGCGTGGTGACTAGCGCAGAGTCGTGTGGCCAGTGCCGTTTTCTATTATCTCGAGTAATTCCGGAGCAACATCAAACTATATCTATTTTTCGCGTGGCGGCGGGCGTCGGTTCGACGGTTGGTGCTTCGAGTGATTTACAAGCCGGAGCTTACACGAGCTGTTTCTGGGCCAATCCAGAGATCCGCAACACTGCGGCAAGTGAGGCGGGAAGTCGGGAACACTCGACACCGGTTCAATGCTCCCGGTCCGTCTGTGACAGATCTCGCGACGTTTCTAGGAGACCCAGCACTTGTAGCGAGACACTGGTTCGCTAATGCGTTTTAGAACGTTGAACTCATAAGTATTTGTGTTGACACAAAAAAAATATTCGTTTCCGGATCAGTTATGATTATTGAAATTCTATTCCAGATATCATTTTTAAATGAATTCCAGTAATTTCCACAATATTTACAATAATGTCCGGAACACAAAAAAAAAAAAAAATACATTAAAAGCAATACATAAACTTGGAACTACATAACGGTTATGGTGTGTATTATTGTTATAAATTGACTGTTAAAAATAAACAATAGTGTCAAAAAACGAATTTATTCTTAGAAATCACACAACAGTGGGTTATAGGAAATTCTTACAAAATGTGATGATTTACAAATAAATGAATATGAGAAAATACAAGGAAAAACGTATTATATATCTTTACTACGAGAATCAATAAACAATGTGAGAAATTTTAATTTTAACAATAATATAAAAGGTAATTTTATTATAAATGTATACGGCTTAACCATTACCCGAAAGCGTAAGAGAAAATGTAAATTTAACTAAACTCTTTATTAGTGATTTTTAACGCAGAAAAATATGAGTTATTAAAATTTTAAAAATTGCCAGATAGCATAAAATATTAATTAAAGATATACCCGAAAGCGTAAGAGAAAATGTAAATTTAACTAAACTCTTTATTAGTGATTTTTAACGCAGAAAAATATGAGTTATTAAAATTTTAAAAATTGCCAGATAGCATAAAATATTAATTAAAGATTGAGATTAATACAAAAAGATCATAAATACTGAGACAAACAAACAATATTAAACTATTTAGATCTGATATATAACTAAAATTTATCTATAACGATACTTATAATTATTATTTCATTATTTTAAAGTTAACTATTTCTTACAAAATATATACCTTGTACTTAAACGAAAAAATATTTAACAGTTGACTAATTTGACAAAAACTTCATGATTGAACACAATAAACCTTTTGATTGAAAAAAGTTCAGTCAAACTTCAGTCCCTTATTAATTAATAAAATAAATTAAAATTTATTATGACCAGAATAGAGAGCTTAAAAACGAGATAAAGTAAAATAAATTCACTAAAGATATTATTTAGCCGATTTAAGAACGATACGACGATAGGATTAGTACAATTGTTAAGAGAGCGTCCAACCATGAATTTCTCACCCTTATGGGCATAAGATTCTTCTTCAAAGGAGGCTACGCTTTGGATGGGCGAACTCTTTTAAAAATAAAAAGTTAATATTACAAGAATTTTGGCGGTTAGCGCTTGACGATAATACGAGTATGCGTCTGCGTACTACGTCGGGACGGAACCGAACGTCTTAGGAGTACATATTTCTTTCTCGTTACGTGTTTTCTACCTTAATTTCAAAAACAAAAAAAAAACTCAAGCAGAACCACAACCATTACAAAAATATTTACAAGACCTGATGTTTACGTAATATTTTCATACTATTGATCCCTCAATAAATCGCGCATAGTCTGTATTTTAGTGATATTCTTACACGAAAATCTTACTATGACACACGTCACGAGAATTTTTATTAAAAAAAATACATGTCTGACATATCGTTCCATTAAATCGGTTAAATACGTAAATAAACGCAAATAAATTACTTCTAAAGAATCTGTGCGCGTACAGTGGCAAGACTTTATAGGACCTCTGATCAAAGGGACGTTCACCCGCCAGTAAATCTTGTTGTTAACATACTTCAGGCATTTCAAGATTATGTCTTAATATAATAGGCTTATAATTTATATTTGTTCGATTCGATTAATTACATATTTCGTATAAAGAATGTTCGGCTATTGTAGTTAACGTAATTGTTCATAGGGTTGACGATTGTTAAGCTTAATATTTGGCGTCGTAATAATTTTATATAATCGTTTTAATATGGGAAGCAGAATATTACAGCCTGGTAATTAGTATTACTTGTTGATACTGCTGTCTTTTGATTTAGCACTTAGCGGCTAATAGTTAAATATAGTTACACCTAGGTTTTGTGAATAGGCCTTCGTTGGGTAAGTTATAGAGTTCCGGGGCGTTGTTGTTCATAAAGCTTTAGAACAAATAAGAGTGACTAACTTTTCTTGAACTCAACTAGACATATTAACGAACGTGCATGCACACCGATTGCCAGCACCGGAGGGTGGGCTCTACTGCAGGGGCGCAACCACCGATATATATGTACTAGGTACTAGATTTGGCGATCCGAAAACTCTGTTCGACTGACTGAACTGTACTGCAATCCGTACACCTTACTTTAAACTATGTTGAACGAAACACGAATAAGCGCCATGAATTTTGAGCGCGACGTTTTAATCGCGAGTAATCTGAAGTCTATAAGCGATCCAGCGCTGTATGTTTTAATAGTTTGATTAGACAACATAAATATTATAGCGTTGCAGCGAGTTTTTCATGACTGTTCTTGTGAATGGGAGTAAAAATACCCGTTAATCAACGTTTGGTACCTCTGGATTCATATATCCTTGTATAAACCTAGGTGTACCACGACTTAGCCAAAACACAAACTTATTACTCGTCCAATCGAACATAAGCTTTATACAAAAGGATCGTTATTAACATTTATATACCTTTAAAAGTCTAATATGGCTGGTTTGGTGTCCTTCGCGCATTTGATTAGCGAATACATAAGTTTGACAAAACCTGTGTCCTTCGGCTTTTCGAGACCGCGAAGAAGTCTGTTCTTCATAACTGCGACGAATTCGCGGTTGCTGAGTTGGCCGTCCACTGCGAACAAATTAAAATTATATTAGGATCTAATATGATTAATTGGGTCGGCGATAGTTAGTAAGTTTTTCTTGGGAACACTCTTCTAACTATACAAATCTTAATATATATAAATCACGTGTCACGTTGTTTGTCCTCGATGGACTCCTAAACTACTTAACCGATTTTAAAATAAATTTGCACACCGTGTGCAGTTTGATCCAACTTGAAAGACAGGATAGCTTACACGTGTTAGTTACACTATTTATAACTCATAAACGGTTGAATTGATTTGGCTGAAAATTGGTGAGGAGGTAGCTTAGTACCAGGAGACGGACATAGGATAGTAGGGTAGGTAGAGTAGGTAGGGTAGGGTAGGTAGGTAGGTAGGTAGGTAGGTAGGTAAATTTAGAAAACTTATTGTCACAGCATAACTTAAGAACGACTTTACCGATTTCATTCATCTTTTTTTTCAGTTTTCTCATACTTTTTAGAAGGTTCTTACGGAAAAAAAAGAACATATAAAAATGTTAGGTTAGGTAGGAACCCCCCCCCCGGTGGGTTCCCGCATTGTCGAGGCAGGGGGGCTCAGTAGCCGTGGCTTGGACAACCACGGTGAAGCCAAGAGGAACCCGAGGAGGGGCCGCTCGTCAGGGCTTTTGCCGATAAGCCGACGACGTAGCGGCCAACATGTAGGTTGCGGTGTTGCCTAGGTGACATCGCAACTGAGGCGGGCGGCGATGTGATATGGAAGGCATCGCGGCTGAGGGTCGGAGGCCGCGGCGTGAGAGGAGTGCCGGTATTACGGTGCGCCGCTCGCCCTACCCTCCGCGGCCTGCACGGGGTCGCCACCGTCTGATGGCGGACGCGGTGGGGCCGCAGGGGAGGAGGAGTGTCGGTATAGCGCTGGCCGCTCTCCCTATCCCCTGCGGCCGAAAAGTGGTAGGTGGCGGGGCCACTGTCCTGACCCGTCACAGGGGGTTCAAGGGTGCCATACACGGGGTTGTCTGGTACCAATGTGCTGGTTTGGTCCCCGGGGTGGTCACGGCGTACTGTGTGTTCTGGTGCGCTGGTGATGGAGCTAAACCCCAGAGGAGGGTCCGGAGACGGACAGCCGCGGCGGGTTCGCGGATGTATGCTAACACGTTCCCGTGTTCCCGCCACAAGCGGCACAGGAGGACACCGTGGAGTTTTAGTGAGTTAGAGTCCCACATAACTGCGCTATCTCCCCGTGGAAAAGGTTAGGTAGGTAGATAGGTGGCGTCGAAAACCAGCACCGCATGTCGTGCGGTGTTCCACAGGGCTCGGTCTTGGGCCCGCCCCTGTCGAACATCGGGTACGACTGGGTGCTGAGGGGCGAACTCCAACCGGGCGTAGACCTGACGTGTTACGCGGACGATACGCTGGTCACCGCCCGGGGGGGTTCGTACTGGTCTCACAGGTGGTAAGCCGCATACGGCGCCTTGGCCTGGAGGTGGCCCTTAACAAGTCGGAGGCCATGGTCTTTCATGGCCCCCGGCAGGCGCCACCACCCGATGCCCACATCGTCGTCGGGGGGGCTCGAATCGCTGTCGAGTCAACCATGAAGTACCTGGGATTGGTGCTCGACAGCCGGTGGGATTTCGGCCCCCACTTCCGGCGGTTGGCGCCCAAGTTGTTGGGCGCGGCTGGGGCGCTGTCAACGCTGCTTCCCAATCTGGGGGGCTCGAGCGCCGCCTGTAGGCGGCTCTACGTGGGGATCGTGCGATCGATGGCCCTGTGTGGGGCCCCAATCTGGGCGGCTGACCTGACGGCCGGTAGCATCGCTGTTCTGCGGAAGCCGCAGAGACCGATGGCCGTCAGAGCAGAGTCATCAGTCATCGCACGATCTCCTACGAGGCGGCTTGTGCACTGGCCGGATCCCCGCCCTGGAGGCGAAGGTACTCGCGTCACTGTATCGGTGGCGCGAGGAAGCGCGGGCGCGGGGCAAAGGGCTGATGCAGTGACATATGGCGTTGCGTCACTCTCAGCTCCACGAGGTCCTGGTGGCGGAATGGCGGGACAGGCTTTTACGCCCTACCGCCCGCCTCATTACCATCGAGGCGGTCCGGCCAGTGCTCGAGCGCTGGCTCGGGAGGAGGCACGGCTCCCTGTCGTTTCGGGTGACGCAGGTGCTCTCGGGGCATGGTTGCTTCGGGAAGTACCTGTGTCGCATAAACAGGGAGCCGGATGCCCGGTGTCACCACTGTGTCGACTGCCGGGAGGACACGGCGCGGCATACGCTGGCAGAGTGTGCCGCTTGGGAGGACCCTCCCTCTGTCCCTTCCTCTGTGCCCTCATCTCTGAAGTAGGCAGTGACCTGTCGCTGCCGGCTGTAGTCGAGTCTATGGTCGGCAGCGAGGGGTCCTGGGACGCGGTGGTATCCTTCTGCGAAACAGTCATCTCGCAGAAGGAGGCTGCGGAGAGGGAGATTTCATCCGCTAACCCGATCCGCAGCAGACGCGCCGGGCGTCGGCGGAGGGCGGACAACGCCCTCTTCCAGCCCCCCTAAATGGGTCCAGGGGCGACGGACTCAGGGACGTCCGTCGACATATCAGGACCCGAGGTTGTGGCGCGTAGTGTTCCACGCGCGCCCCTCTTAGACGTCGCGGGGGGAGTCCAACACCTCACTCCCCCCCCAACCCAAGGTCGTGGCCCGCAGTGGCGGGCCGGCACTAGCCGGGGGTTGCGGAAGTATCGTTGTTCCCGCGATCCCCGGTTTAGGTGTGAGACGGAACAACGGGGTGGTTTTTAGTCAGTAAGAGTCTGTCAGACCTCTCCGTTCCCCCCAGGGCGGAGGACATCCAATGAGGATTTTCCAACCCGGAACAAAAAAAAAAAAAATGTTAGGTAGGTAGGCAGGTAAAGGGTATATACCCTAAATAAATAAATAAAAACATGGTGATATCCATGTTTTATTTATTTATAGTTTTATCATCGAATACCTTCTGATGTATTCTACAGAGTAACTGGAGAAATGAAACGGGTTTGCTCATCAAGTTTATGAGTTTTAAAAGAAGTATTAGTATATCATCCTCTGGTAACTAAACTACCAACGTACGTGTGAAAAGGAAGGATATTATGAACATAATTCTATATTTATTTGATACTATGCTTGTGTTTAATTGCTGATAACCAAAATCGGACGGAGTTATTAATTAATACAAGTTATTAAAAAAAAATAACACAACAATAATAGTATGTAAGCATTTCAATTCCATGTTTAAGCGCTCCGTAAATCCTGTTTTATTTTAATTGTATGAGAAAGGGTAATCAGTATAAACTAAACAATACAGATGAGACGCACAACAAAGTCTCACCAAGATAGCTTCTCTTCTTGATACGGAACTCTAAAAACAAGGTATTTTCGACAAGCTGTCATTTTAAAACAGTTGGTTTATCTTATAATAGCTGACCCCCGCGGCTTCGCTGCCGTCAACTGGCTACCTACCTACCCTACCCTACCTACCTACCTACCAATTTGTTGAACTATTTATTTGAATAAGAAATAATATACTACTATACGAATGTAACCAACTTTTGTTTCTACCGGCAGCGGCGATCTAATTAAAATTTAGAACATAAAAGTTGCTATTGTGAGTCAATTTTAAAAGATACACATATGCTGTCACAGATTTTTTTTTAGATCTTTTAAAGAGGAACAAATCCATCATACATGATATTTGCGTAACTTAAACTGTTTACGCAGCGCACGCAACGGAAGCTCTCAAAAAGGAATATCTTTGCCCGTTTATGCAATATTTTTCATTTATGCTCTATTATTATTATTAGTAGTAGCGTGATGTTATTAACCTTCCTCTATAAATAGACTATCCACCACAAAAATATTTTTTCAATTCCAACCAGTAGTTCCTGAGATTAGCGCGTTCAAACAACCAAACAAACAAACTCTTCAGCTTTATAATATTAGTATAGATATAAAATTCTCGTGTCACAGTGTTTGTCTGCAAACTCCTCCGAATCGGGTTGACCGATTCTTAGGAAATTTTTTGTGCATATTTGGCAGGTCTGAGAATCGGTCTTAAACTATTTAGGGTAGGGTAGGGTAGAGTGGGTAGGGTAGGGTAGAGTGGGTAGAGTAGGGTAGGGTAGTGCAGGTAGGGTAGGGTAGCGCCTACCTCTCGGCGCTCTGCGAACTAGGGAGGTTCACCGGACATAGTCCGAGACCTTGGGGACTCATTTATTCTAAGTTCAATTTTACACATTACATAATTCTTAATATCCATAAGATAGATGTCAATTACATATGTTTCTTAAAGTAATTATTTTCTACAGACTTATTTTAACTTATACACAGCGTTTTGTTTACGATATCTTATTTTTATTTTGTTAATAGATACTATATCATACTGTTTGCTACCTGCTATATATATAACCATATAAAGTTTTGAGCATTGCTGTCAGGTTTTGTATCTATTTATCGTTCTTTGTGCCGTTTTAACACAGAATTCAATAAAATCTGTGCTGTGTTTTTTTGTCTGCGATAAGCTTTTTTAGGTTTTCAGTTGTAATGTTTATCCCTATTTTTTGTTCAGTTTCATACCTATCCGGACCATAGACCGGGCAGTCTGTCAGTAAGTGGATCACTGTCTCTTCTTTGTCAGGGTCACATGCGCATGATGGGCTTTCCTTACACTTGAACCTGTTCAAGTATTCTGAAAACCCACCATGCCCAGTCATTACTTGGGTTAATATCCCTGTTGGTCTAATTTTTCTGACAATTTTGTAAGCTTCGACAGCGTCCGGGAAGAAAAGTTTCGTCGTCGCGGCTGTGTCACCCATTCTGTACCTCCGGTTCCATTCGACAAGCGAATCCTTCCGGTTTTTTTTTTTTTTTTTAACCTATAGTCTCGCGCTTGACCACAATCTCACCTGATGGTAAGCGATGATGTGGTCGACGGTGAAACACGCTTGCCTAGAAATAACCTATTCACTCTTGACTTAAAGACCCCTAGATTGTAGCTATCGGGAAACACAGACTCCGGCAGGGAATTCCACTCCTTAGCTGTACGCATAATAAAAGTGTTCCCAAAACGTTTTGTGCGTATGGGTGGGATGTCTACCATGTATCGATGGCGCATCGCCGTACGTCTGGTAGTCCGATGATGGAACGGGCTAGGTGGAATTATATCGTGCAATTCCATCGCACACTCCCCGAAATGTAACCGATAAAAAACCGACAGGCTGGCAACTCGGCGACGATGTTCAAGACTCTGGAGCTTTGACTTGACCAGCGCCTCATCGCCGATGAGCCTCTTGGCTCGCTTTTCGATCGACTCTAGTGCGTCAAGCTGGTATTTGGCTGATCCGTCCCAGAGATGAGAACAGTACTCCATGCATGATCGAACTTGCGCTTGATACAAGTTGAGGAGCTGTTCCGGCGTGAAGTACCGTCTCACCTTTGCAAGGATCCCCAGCTTTTTGGCAGCCAGCTGAGCCTTTGCCTCAATGTAAGGGCCAAAATTGAGAGTAGATGTCAACGTAACGCCAAGAAGCTCAAGATGGTCAGTTATTGGCACGGTCGCATCTCGGAAAGTTGGATCTGGGTAAAAATGGCTCTTTTTAGCGGAAAAAAGACACGCCTGGGTTTTAGCGGCATTAAACCTGACCAGATTGGCATCGCCCCATTCGGAGACTGCCTGCAAGGACAGGTTCAAGCTCTCCACCATGGCCTCCCGGAGAGACCGGATCTGAGGCCCGGTAGCACGAGCGTTGGACAAGTATCTCTCAGCAACAGTGCTGTCGTCTGCATACCCAAAGGTGCCGGGTTTAAGCAGATCGTTAATATGCAGCAAGAATAAAGTTGCTGAGAGTACCGACCCCTGAGGGACCCCGGCATTGATATCCAATTGGTCCGACGAGCAGCCATCGATAACCACTCGAATGGACCGATCTCTCAGGAAGTCTGCAATCCAATCACACAGACCACCGGGCAAACCGAATGAAGGAAGCTTACCAATAAGGCTTTCGTGCCAGACCCTATCAAAAGCCTTCGAGATGTCGAGGGAGACGGCAAGCGCTTCCCCGTGCCTCTCGATGGCCTCACTCCAGATGTGAATGGCATACGCTAGAAGATCCCCAGTAGACCGGTTTCGGCGGAAGCCGTATTGGCGGTCACTAAGGATATCGTTAGATTCTAGGTATGCCAGGAGCTTCGTGTTAAGTACACGCTCCATACTCTTACAGAGTATGGACGTTACAGAGATGGGTCTGTAGTTGGCCGGGTCAGCTCGACTACCCTTCTTGGGCACGGGCTGTACGTTAGCTAGCTTCCAAGCATTCGGCACTTTTCCAGTCTCATACGAAAGGCGGCATAGGCGTGTCAAGATCGGAGACAGTTCAGGCGCACAGGTTCTGAGAACTATTGCTGGTATTCCGTCCGGGCCACTAGCCTTGTTCACGTCGAGGTTGCGCAGTACCTTACGGACGTCCTTTTGATGGATACGAATGTCCGACATACTCGTCTCGCATCCATCAGGATAAGAAGGGGGCCGCGCGTCACCAGGGTTCAGACGTGAAGATTCCGCAAAAAGAGAGGCAAATAAATTTGCCTTCTCTTCAGCAGAGTGGGCCAGCGACCCGTCGGGTTTCAGCAGTGGTGGTAGTGAGGGACGGCTGAAGTTGGACTCGACCGACTTAGCCAGGGACCAAAACGCTTTACTACCTGCTGGGTAAGAAGCAAGTTTGGCCCCTATTCGGCCAATGTGGTCGAACCGAGCCCTTCTCAACACCTTCTTGCAGGACTTGGCAGCCCTGTTATAGGCTTTCTTCCTTTGACCCACGTCACTCGCTTTGCGCGAACGAGCGTCAACCCATGCCAGGTACGCCTCATGTTTAAGCGCGTCGGCGCGATGACATTCAGCGCCAAACCATGGCCGGTCAACATTGGTCATTGTTACGTCAGAAAACGGAATGTAGTACTCCATTCCCTGACGCAACACATCCGTCACGTTGTCCGCGCACGCCGTAGGATCATCCGAAGAAAAGCAAGTAGGCTGCCAAGGATAACATGCGAAGAAAGATCGCATGCCATCCCAATCTGCTGACCTGTACCGCCAAACCCGCCGCGTGCCTCTTGGGCTGGGATCGGGCGGGGAGTAGACGGACACAGACTTCACCAGACAATGGTCGGAACTACCCAAAGGTGAAGTTATCGACACAGAGTATCGGTCTGGCTCTGTTGTCAGCAGAAGGTCCAAGCAATTGGCCGTGTGCGAATCAACATCCGGCACCCTCGTTGCCCCTGGACCAGCTGGGTAAGGTTAAGCGCAAGCGCAAGCTTACGCATCTCCCGTCCAGCATGGTCAGTGCACTGGTATGGGAAGAGCCACTCCTGGTGGTGGGCATTAAAGTCCCCCAGTAACACTAATTGGGCGGAAGGGTACTGCTGCTGTGCCGCATCAGCCGCCTCACTGAGGTACTCTGTGAGCCTGGTTGTCTCCTGATCTCCACTGTAAGAGCGGTAGACACAGGCGTAGATAATTTTATCCAGACCTGTGTCCACTAGAGCCCACAGCGTCGAAAATCTTGGGTCCTCAAGGTTACGGAGACGCCGAAAGCAAATGTCGTCACGGGCGTACATACACACTCCCGCGCGCGGTTTATAATTGTGCTCCAGGGTAAACCCTGGGTAAGAAATGAGTAAAGGATTTGTCGCTTGACGAATGACACCGGACACTGGTCGTAATCTGGCCTGTTTTTGAGATATAATGCCGCTTCTTTAGCCAAGTGGTCGGCTCTCTCATTTCCCTGCAGCCCCGCGTGCGCCTTGATCCAAAACAAAGACAAATGCTTGTTTTGGATGCTGCACTTTCTCTGGTTTTTCCTGGTCTCGACAGCGAGGAGATGAGAAGAGCGGTGGTTTGCGACCATCTCTAGTGAAGATCGTGAGTCACTGAAGATGCCAAAAGACCATTGATGTATTAAAAAGAGGAAGATACGGGATTGCTCACAGCGCGTGGTCCTACTAATCTAAGTGCATGCCTGTAGCTGGTACTCAGTCGCGCACACGGCACATTGTTGATCACACAGCTCATTAATTTCAGTGTTTCTATGTTTTTTTGCAATAAATACGCACCAAAATGACATCTTGTGTATCTAAAAAGTGTTTAAATACTACCAGGAAGAAAAATAAGTCACACGGGATCACTTACCACTCGTAAGTACAGTTAAAAAGGTTAATTTGTTTTAAATTACAATAATATTTAATGTTTGCTTCGCCATATTTGTGAGAGCGAGATAGATATTACAAACATGCGTGAGAGACGCGATACGCACATATTGCAATGTCATTTCATTCATAATAGTAATCATTTGGCCAACATTCGGCGGCTAACGCGATATCGCTCGCACTCCAGCGGCGTCTCCTATCTCTGTCCTTGTCTATCCGTAACTGTAGGGTTGGGACTGGTGATGACACTAAACACAGATGTGTGAGTTTCGGTACGCCGAGCCCAGGTTTTCTGATCGCGATGTTAGTGCGTAACGCATCTTCCTCTTTTAATACATCAATGCAAAAGACCCTTCTGTGTGCTTATGGATCTCAGGTGTGGCTTTGCATATGCCAGCAGTTCGGCCCGGTAGACCGTGCAGTGGGACGACAGCTTCATATTTTGGCATTTGGTTTCGGCGCCATTGCTCCAGAGAGACAATGCCGCCCCACCTTTACATAAATTTAGCTGCCGTCCGTAGATATCTGCACTGCTTGTGTGCAGTGGTGTGCGAGTTGATCTTGGTGTGCCAGGCATATGAACTGCAGATAGGTGTCGAGGCAAATGCGGTGCGTCGCTCAACGTCCCTATCTCCAAGCACCAACTGGAGCAACGCCCTCCTCGCCTCATACAGGGCAGCTTCCTCTCGTATTTGGAGATCGAGGGGAAGTATCCCAGCCAGCACTAGCGCCGAGTTCAGGGATACGGTGCGATAGGATTTGCAAATTTTTGTGCAAATCCTCTTTGGACCGCATTTAACCTTTTCTTTACGCACAGCTTGGTGGCTGCGGGTGCCCATGCACTTACTGCGTACATTATGACCGGTTCGACTACTGCCGTGTACATGGTGCGGATGACGTCGGGGTGGAGGCCCCAGCTGACCTTCGCAGCCCTCGACAACTGATGGTAAAAACCAATCGCCTTTTTGCACACATTAGCAAGGTGCTTGTTAAATGTAAGATTGTTGTCGATGGTTAGCCCTAGGATTTTGATTTCCTGCGTCATGCCAATGGCTACCCCTCCCATGCCTAGCCGCGGGATGTCGTATTTCCGTTTCCGCGTTATTACCATCGCATTCGTTTTATGCGGTGCGAATTTCAACTTGTTACTAACACCCCACTGATAGACGTGGGCAAGGGAGTCATTCGCCTTCCGCCCAATCTCGATCGCCGAGTCGCCATCAAATACTAGTCGTAGCAGTAGTAGACCACGTCGTCAGCAAAGGCTTGGCAGTAGTCTCCCCGTTCCTCCAGCCCCTTTAGTAGGGGGTCCAGGAGGGTGTTCCAGAGGATCGGTCCTCCAATCGATCCCTGTACACAGCCCTTCGACGTCTCCTTCACTACCTCTTCTCCTGCATACCTGACCCTGACCCTTCAGTTATTGAGGTTATCCATAATTCTCCTCTCATTTACCGGGCATTTTTCCTCAGCCAGTCTGGTTCTAATAGCTGGCCACCATGCGCTGTCGAAAGCTCCCTCAATGTCTAGCGACACCATTATAATCAGCTTGCGCTCTGCTAGCTTTCTGCGTATGTGCCCAACTAGATCATAGCGAGAGTCTTCCGTGCTCTTCTGGGGCATGAACCCGTACTGGCGAGTACTGAGTCTCGGCCATTGCACTTGCCATTTCACTCTGTTTATGACCATTTTTTCCAAGACTTTTCCTAGCACCGGCAACAGTCCAATTGGTTGTAAGATTTTGGAGCTGTATAGCTCTCTTTCCCGGGTTTCCTTAAAAAAAAGCCCAGCTCCAAGCACTTGTTGGCCAGTGCCAGGAAAGTTCCCGGATTATAGTCGATCGAATGCTGGCAGATATCGGCCGTGAGGCCATCCGCCCCGGGGGCCTTTTTAGAGTTGAATGTGCGCAAAGAGGAGTTGAGCTCCTCAATGGTGAACAGTGGGTCATGCTTTTCATTAGTTTTCATCATGACCCATGACGTTCACTTTTTCAGCTTGTGCTCTAACGCACTTGTGATCCTCTCTGTCATCTTCCCTTCTATCCCCGGGGTAGAATGTTTCTGCCAGCAATTCGGCAGAGTGGAGATTATCCAGTACCTTTCCGTTCACGATCAGGGGCAAGTCTTCATGCCGTTTTTTGGTTCGGCCTATTACCCGGTATATTCCGTGGTAGGGTAGGTAGGGTAGGTAAGGCAGATAGGGTACGTAGGTAGGATAAAAGTACAATGACAGCAACGACAAAAATCGTATTGTATAATCATTATAAAAAAAATCGCCAAAGTACCAATAAGTGTAAAAGGGCTAAATTTGTTTCAAATTATTGAATATTTAATTTATAAAATTAAATTATTTAAATTAATAAAGTAGAGTATAAAACAATACGTACTGTTCTCATCAAAAATAGTGAAGACCACATTGATGACGTGAGGATCCAAGTCGACATGGGCCACTGTCCTGGCCACGTGTATCAAGGTCGGCTGGTCGATGGACGCTCCCGCAATGTGGTAGAACGTCAGAGCTGTATCCACGTCGTTTATGTTGTTCAAGAAGTGGAAGAACTTCAGGTAGTCGTCCTTTGTTATGCCTATGCCATGGTCGCGGAAACTGAAATTGTAGAAACAATACTGAATGGTGGGGTGTGAATGAAAATGGCTGCTGGTTAAAGTAGAACATAGCATAATCAGCCTTTTAAGGTGCCCACTGTTGAGATTGGGACACAGGCCGTCTCTCTATGAGTGGGATTGGGCCTTAAGAGCGGACTCTAGTCAACAGGAATTTGAAAAATAGGTATTTGAAGAAACTATTGCCGTCGCGTCACCTCCAACCTCACCCCGTAAAGTGCGAAAGGGACAACTGCAGCTCAGGCTGATTTTACCTACAAAAACTTTGACTAAAAGACGTTTCGTATTCTGCTGTTTTCTTCATGAAAACTGGTCTGATCTAAAAAATTCTTATATCAAAATTTAGAGGAATATATATCTATGCTCCTATCATTTCCTTTTTTGTTAAAAACTTATAAATTTTGTCTGAACGTCTTCTGAACATGGCGGTAAAAACGGGCATTTTTTTCGGATTTTTGGATTGTCATATTTCTTTTTGTGATTATGTTTTGGAAAAAAGGAAATGATTCAGGCACGTATTAATTAGACCTAGATTTTATGGAAAAAAATCATTGCTCTAGAGGCATTATCCACGAAGAAAACAGCAGAATGTGTTTGTATGGAGAAATTCTCACTAGAGTCCCCTCTTAATCCACCACGCGGACCAAGTGCGGGTTTGAACATGACATGTGACATGTTTTCGAATTTTTGGTTCTAGGGTATGCGGGTTTGTTTTATTTCACCGTTTTAGAGCAGTGGTGATAAAATAATTTACACAAAGTAACGTGCCTGCGTGCTGGTTTCGAACCTACGACATGGAAGACGCTTTTCTTACCACAAAATAGGCAAACTGATGCCTAACTGGAAAGACACAAACCCGACGATGGTCAGTGTGTTTGTCTGTTAAGTTTCCCGCTACCGGATTAAGATGAAACTTGGCAGACGGATAGACTATGACCAGAAACATAAGATTTTCATCACGATAGTAAGTTATCATGGGATAATAACACTTTATTACACAAGTGAAGCCTCAGTTATAAGGTGGTCGTATAAAAAAAAACAATAACAATGAAACTTACGTTTTCTTAACTCGTTTCAGCATCCGCGCCTTCTTTTTGGCTGGGTAGCCCGCGTAGGCCAACAGAAGTTCAGCAAAGTCTGCTTCAGTGATACGACCATTTTCATCTGAAATAGTTTCATTAAAAACCTAAGGTACACTATATTTCTGTTTTAAGAATGTTTATTTTTTATAAAACAGGTGACGCCGCTGATTTTGGATTTTCCATTATCTATTACTCGGAGGGATCAACACAGCAAGCTATGGACTGATCATAGCGATTGTAGGCAGGCCAAGGAGGCACTACCCCTCATTGACGGCCGTTTTACGAAAAAGGTCCTATGACTAACTAAGCCACAGCTGCGTGAGGTCACAGCCGTAACTACTGGACATGGGACCTTTAATGAGCGCCTCTTTGTCATAGGAATCACAGACAGCCCACTCTGCAGATCTTGCATGGTGGAAGAAGAGACAGCAGCACACCTACTCCTAAGCTGCCCTGTAATCGCTGGTTATAGGGCCAAATAATTCGGCGACCCAGGTACCCTGCAGGAGATAGTCGGCAGCACCAGGGCGCTGCTGGCCTTTCTCGAGGAGCTGGGGTGGAACGAATGATGTGACTGAATCCCACCCGTACGCAAAATACGCGCTTGGTCGTGGAGTTGCGGAAACAGCTCGTCGAAACTAAACTAATTTTAGAGAAAGCGAGCGTTTCATTATATATCAACGCCTAGAATAATGAAGAAAGGCATTCTTTTTAAAAGCTTTTATTTAACTTGCAGTGTATGTATGTATGCATGTAATTAGTGTGTTCGGGTCAAATCTTGCAACTGAATTTTAAAGCAGTTATCCTCCAGCGATTAAGATGAAATTTTGCATACACGTTTAGTTTTGCTGACAACGCATTGTTAGTTAAGTGACGTCATTCTAAATCCAATATGGCGGACGGCCCAAGATGGCGGACCAGTTATTTTTTGTGCACTGCCATGACATGGGTATCAAATCAAAGGATTTGCTGAGAACAATACGAAAAAAGCTTGTTTTAAAAAGATTTTTAATGAATAATTTTATTTCATGTAATTTTATCATCATCATTTCAGCCTAAAGACGTCCACTGCTGAACATAGGCCTGCCCAAGTGTCGCCATATTAACCGGTCCCGTGCGTCTCGCATACACCGGCAGGCTTTTTACGTATATTTTGCAAGAGCAAAACGATAGCGATTTTTGAGCAATAATTGCTCTGCTTTGAGCAATTCTTAATTACAAAAGTTGAGTTGCCGGCGGTATTTTTTTTTAAATAAGTGCATTTTTCAAACAGCGAGCGATTAGCATATGATTGTGTAGGACCTACCATACCTACACTGCAGGTAATACCGACTTTTATGACATAAAGCGTTTGATCGCTATCGTTTTGCTCTTGCAAAAGATACGTAATAAGCCTGTGGATCCGGACAAAGGACTCATTGCTCGCAGAACGAATGGTCGATGGAGCTGAAAAGTTCTGGATTAGCGCCGCGTACCGGAAGACGCAGATATTTTATAACATAAATTAATTAGAAGCTTACCAGGCTGTTTTCTTTGGAATTCAAGAGACAATATTTCCCTTTGAAGTTGTTGTTGGAAGTCCAAGAACTTTTCGATGGTGAGCTTCTCTTTGAGATGGGGTCCGAAGAAGTATGTCGTCAGCGCCGAGTTGATACCCTGTAAGAATTTGAAAGCACTTTTTACTCATTATATTTATATAAATGAAGAAAGGAGGAGGTTTATTTGTGCCAGGCACGAGGCATACCATAAAAAGCACAAAAGGCAAAACTGACAATACAAATATACGTCACAACTACGCAAAACGCCAATCGCTCAGCATAATGCTGGGATTAGCGTTCGAAACAGAGCCACAGCGCTGGTTTTCAGCGATGGCCGTTGTCAATAAGCATGTTCTAGCGACACTAATCTTAAGATATATAGTATAAATATATAACTTCTAGTTCTTATTGATGTCTCTTGTCAAAAACCATAAACTAGCGGCAAGAATTTTGGGCCAATCTATAAATTTACATTTGCTTTTGACACAATTAGAAGAAAAATATACTAATTCAGGTACCTAAAAGTTATAAAGGTGTTTTTACCTTAAAAGTGTTGCCAGTGTTGGCGTGGTCTCGGTGCCTGGAGCCTATGCTGCTCTGCTGGCGAATAAGGAGAGCCACCTTCTCAAACTCCTCGCAGTCGACGTCACCGTCACCGTTCAAGTCGAACATGCGGAACGCGATCTCGAAATGGCGGCGAGAAGCTGAAAATATAACGATAAATAAATATTCTCGATGGGAAGGTTATATATAAGGTTTTGGCTCTATGGGTTATAGCGATGTTTTCGACAAATAACCTATTTTTATTCCAGACTAGTTGTGCCCGCGGCTTCGCTCCTGTCAACTACCTACCCTACTTGCCTTGCTACCTACCTACCTACCAATATTTGTCTAGTGTCATTCTTCCGCAGAGAAAATAACGTCAAATACACAACGCCATCTATCGAATATGGAGTTCAACTGTCCGACTATCTGAATCATAGATTTAGATTTTTTTTTGCTACGCAAAAAGATACACGAAGCGTGCGAGCGAGAAATCCTAATCAAGTACAAACCACCCAAGAGAAAAAGAGAGAGTGAATGATGTACCGATATGTCATTTTTTTTCGTGACTAAGTGAACCTAGCGGACCATCTGTTTTACGCCGCGGTGAATTTCGTGCATTTAAATAATAATCTTATGATTTAAATTGATAATATTAATTATGCAACTATGATGCATAATTAATCAACCGAGTTGCCAGCTTGTCGGTCTTTTATCGGTTGCATTTCGGGGAGTGTGCGATGGAATTGCATGATCTAATTCCAGCAAGCCCGTTTCATCATCGGACTACAATACGTACGGCGATGCGCCATCGCTACATGGTAGACATACCACCCATACGCACTAAACGTTTTGGAAATACTTTCATTATGCGTACAGCTAAGGTGTGGAATTCCCTGCCGGAGTCTGTGTTTCCCGATAGCTACAATCTAGGAGTCTTTAAGTCAAGAGTGAATAGGTTACTTCTAGGCAAGCGTGCTTCACCGTCGACCACATCATCGCTTACCATCAGGTGAGATAGTGGTCAAGCGCGAGCCTATAATATAAAAAAAAAAAAAAAGATGGCTTATTCTGTGAGTGAATGTGACGTTACAAGGTGAAATAACCCCAATAAATACACGTTTCACAGGTAAATACAATTTTGTCCTTGGATTGTTTCGAACCATATTTTGACGAATTACTGCTAGTAATCGTCAAATGCGTTTCTGAGATATAATGGTTGAAAAAGTTGTATTCTTCATAATATGCGCATTTTTTTAACGTGGTTCCCCGATAGACCTATGCCACAATCTATTGTGATCCTGTTTAATTCAGTACTATTCAAAATTAGGTAATAACTGGTACTATTGGAAATGATGAAAGCCATGTGAATTCTAAAACATTAGGTAAAATTATTCATCTCATTCATAATCATTTGACAATATAATTTCATTAAAATATTTGTACGTCAGTTACTTAGAAAAAAAATACTATTTTTTTTACCTACATATAAATTATCTCAGGATCACCTGGAGACGTTTTCCGGCGCTATTAGATCAAAGGGGGGATTCAACAATAACCCAACCGTTATAATCTTTAAAGCTGCATATAAAAGATTACTTAGCCATTAATCAAAATTAGCGATAGGAAAAAAAAGGATAATATTTTTGTGTTCACCAAAAATCTAAAGGTACATCTATGTATGCATTTCTAAAATATTGATCTTAAACCCGTTTAATTGTTTTACTATAATTAAACTACTCGGCCAACAAAATATGTTGCATCAAACAAATTCCGAATTAACACCAAGATATAACACTTTTTTATTGTAGTGCGCTGCAAATACTCTATTGTAACAATAACTATTTTATTCTTCCCCGAAAAATACTGATCGTGCACCAAATATTAGTTGATCTACGAATAAATTATGGTCAAAGAATCAGTCCAAGAGCGAGCGAAGCGAGAAACGGAATTTTTGTAGTTAGTATTTCAAATACTTTTGGCTTCAAATCACATTTAGCGGTCTTATTAATAGGAGCGTTCTGCAGAAAATAGCGCTTAATAGCTTTCGTAAGCAAAACAGCGACCGCGTACGTCAAATTGTCAAGTACGTGGCCAATTGTCATTTTCATTTCAAACGGTTATTTTCATGAAAATTCTGTGTATTAATTGAGTTTTTTAGTACGAATGTCACGATGGATAATCGACTTTTCTTTTGTAATTTATATTGTCAATAAAAATAGTTAAAATACTGTATTTTGTATTTTAGATTTCAAATACACGAGTTACGAATATTTTCTATTTTAAATACATGCGAGATAATATTTTGTAATTTGTGTATTTTGCTCAGCTCTAATAACAGTTCAATATATCCAACAACCCTCTAATCGTGTTTCTGTTTGTGTTCACCAAGTATCGATATCGATACTGAACATGGACTTTTTAACAACCCTTTTTTATACTAACACATGGACAATTCCACCACACACAGATTTATTTTTTTTTGGTTTCGGTTTTCATCTGACTCTGTATATCTTGTACATACTATATCTATGATCTGAATTGCGTGTGCCGTGATATTTTACTTCATGAACTCTTTAAATTCATCTAACTTTTGATAGCGATACCAAAACCGAACCGATAGCGTTGAAACAAAAACTAAGTAATACGAGTACTTCAAGTTACGCACAATTTGTATGTATACATTTTATCAACATTGGTTTCGTACAGTTTACGTGATGCGTTCACAAAATAAACAGAAAACAATTTCAAAAATGCTGGCAATGGGTTCTGTTGGTTATCCTTTAACATCCTGGCTATTTTTTTGGAAATATTTTGATGTGCAAAACCGAATTTTCTACATCTATTCTCTCGATTTATTATATGTATTGATGAGCTTATTGCTATCCAGCACAAGTCTAGTATCGGAGCTGCTAATGAGAAATTCCTGATGAGTAAACCCATAGCACTTTTGCTGCCCTGGCAATCGAAACCAGGATATTATACAAAAATAAGAGCCTGTGACCGTTAGACCAACGAGGCAGTGAATGGTGAAATAATTAAATAACACGGTCAGCGACCACACAGCTCCCAGACGCCTAACAGGCGAGCGATGTCTGTCAACCACAGAACAGAAAAAACGATTTCTACAATAGAAGTCGCAAGTAGGCGGGACCCGCGTACCCCGAGTTTTGCTTAGTTCCGCATACGTCTGCTGCCCCGCCCACACTACGCACATCATTCTTGTTACAACTGTCACGGTAACAAAAACTTGGAAAAATACAAAAAATGCCCTATTGTGCTTTTTTAGAATGTAAACACGATAGTAGAACCAAAAATGTATCAAATGGAGGTATATCTTACCATCGGTAAGTCTTAATTGATTTTATTTCTATAAAAATGTAAAAGCAATATTTTATTAAACAAGACAAGTAAAAGTTGATTTTGTGACGTTAAATTTAAGGTCTACTTTCTTTTAAAGTTAAACATATTGTTCTCGAAGATTCCAACTATGCATATGACTGTCACAGTCAGCTACTCAATTAGAGATTACCAATATCGATGATGAGTTATCGATATTTAAAACTTACTATATTCTCTGTGTCCTATGATTTATATAGCGGGCAAAATTTTAACCAGTGTGCGGCTTTTTTTTGGTGATTCAGTATTAGTAACCAAATACATTTCCATGGCCAAACTTTTTTTTTTCGAATTAAACTTTAACCAAGTTAAAAATAAATATAACATGGATATAGGTCATCTATTCGTAATATTCTAATCTAGAAAAGGTTAATCAACCAAGTGTAATTCACAAAATCTCAAACCTATAAAAAAATGGTTTCGTATTATTTTGTGACTTCAGATTTCCTAAGGATGCAGACAGAAAAGAAATATGGATTGAAGTGACTGGAAGGCAAAGTTGGTTTCCCGCAAAAAATAGTACAATTTGCTCAGATCACTTCGTAGAACTAGATTTTTTAAATTAAAAGTGGAAAAAAATACCTAGCCGACACAGCAGTGCCAAAAGTAAAAATTATACGTTTTCAAGCAGGTATAGGTATAATTATGTTATTATTTTCCTGTTGTCCAATTGCTGTATCAAATCTATGCCATTTTGGTCATTTTTACGGTTTCATAACATAATGTTGTTGTATCGCGCTTCTGAGATTCATTCATTCATTCATTTTAAAGATATTAGAAGAAAAATTCTCTATAGTTAATGAAAATATCAGCAATCTAAAAAACACTAATGTAAAGGTGATCATTAATTAATTTTAGATTGTGTCTCTTTCACTTTTGTTATCTAGACAATTCAGTCAACGTTATAATTGATCCAAATTGTATATATGATTTATTTTGGTTGCATTTTTATGGTTGATACCATTTTGTAAGTCATTTTGCAGCTTACGAAGCGGCATGATAATCTAAGAAATGCAAACTTAACAATTAGTTTTTAACTACAATCTTTTTCATTTTATAGGACACAGATTTGGTTTATCGACAATTTAGAAACCTAGAATCGGGGACTATTTATAATACGAGTGTAGCCGCAGGCAAAAGGGCAAGCTTCCCATATAATAGCATACCTGTAGTGTTATAAATAAAAAAAGTTAAATCAAAAAACCCGACTGCTTCAAAAGCGACCTAAAAAGACGTAAACAAGGAAAAAATCATGCTGTGCAGTCGGAGGATACATATTCGCGGGTTGGCTGACCAAAATCTGGTGTATCCTCCACCTGCACAGCATGATTTTCTACTTGTTAACGTCTTTTTAGGTCGCTTTTGAAGCTGTCGGGTTTTTTGATTTATGTTTATAATTTTTTGATTTTTTTTTTTTCGAATTAGGTATATTTAAACATACAAGTATGATACATTTTTGAAATCACCTCTTAAAACCCTTTATTTTGATACCCCACACGACGGGTTTGGAAGAAAAAAATATTGGGTCCCCACAATATGGCGCCCAAAAGCCGCCATTTTTCTATTGTCCAATTTTAATGTAGCCAGTGACACTCGCAGAGTTAAGACAAATCGATTGACGTACGAGTCATCAAAATCGGCCAACGCGTTTAGTCTCTGGAACGCCGTATAGGAACAAACATACATACATAAATACATACATAGACTGATAAACACATTACCCTCCTTCGGCAGTCGGGTAAAAACACCATAACATCATAACCGGCGTGACTAGATGTATGAATGTGTGTGAAGCAAAAGATGTATGTAAGGATCGTAGCAGGTGGCGTTCTGTAGTTTCTGCCTACCCCCATGGGAAAAAGGCGTGAGTTTATGTATGTACTTGATTTCAAACATAATAATATTTATCGACTCTAGTTGTTGACTGTATTTTGTTTGAAAATAAAACGGAATCTCGATAAATAATTCAACGACAGAGGCACATCCCTACCGGAGGACGAATAGTAATGACCTCATTTCGCAAATATAAATCTTATCATTAACGAAATACAGTTTTAAATTGAATGCATTTATAATAGTGACATCTAGCGGCGAGTAGCGTAACTTGCTCATTAAACTATTCCATGTGCGCTTTAAACGGAAAAAGTTAAAATGCTCAAAAAGAGTAGGCTATAAACCAACTCTATGGTCATAAAACTGTGGTTTATTTTCAAAATTCGTGACGGCTGACATATTTCCTACTTTCAACTAAAATTAAACTACCAATCACACCAAAGATTTCTTAGTGTTACGAAATACAATTAACCTGTATATGTGAGAGTTTGGGTACGCTGGTTCCAATACTAATGAAGCGCTAAGCGACTTCTACTGTCTTCTCTGTTCTGTGCTGTCAACACATATGACTAAAAGATCATATACAGTTGGCGACCGCCACTCGACAATTTCGAATTATCAGCGACCCCTTCTGTGAGCCGTAAATACTTCCGCGTCATTCAATAAAAAATTCATGAAATAAATATTATAATGGCCTCATGTACAATACGTTGGTAATGTTGGTATGGTAACAAGTAAAACAACAGCCAAACTTCGAGTTTCCGAAAAAATGCCATACCATTTCGTTGATAAGTTAATAGACATAATTATATTTCTTTTCTGATATTATTTATCGGTTTCATATTATACTTATCAAGTTTGTAGGTGAAAACGCCCACCGCATGTTTGCGTCTCTTTCTTTTTAAAGTAATTTTTTTCGCTATCACTTCTCCTCTATAAACTTCGTAAACAAAACTAGTGATGCACCATATCCTACGACCAAATCTGTTATCGATAGAACTAGAAACCTTACAAATAAAGACATTAAATTTAATAGTTTATTAATTGTGAAACGATTTTTTGATTACATTTTTTACTAATATTTAATTACTATATTTAAGAAGTTTTTTTTTTTTGTTTGAATCTTTTTATGTTACAACTAAAATTTTTAAACGCCAGATAATTAATAATAAAAAAACCGGCCAAGTGCGAGTCGGAGTCGCGCACGAAGGGTTCCGTACCATTATCGCAAAAAACGGGAAAAAAGTCACGTTTTTTTAATGGGAGCCCCACTTCAATATTTATTTTATTGTTTTTAGTATTTTTTGTTGTAGCAGCAACAGAATTACATCATCTGTGAAAATTTCAGCTGTCTAGCTATCACGGTTCATGAGATACAGCCTGGTGACAGACATACAGATGGACCACGGAGTCTTAGTAAAGGGGTCCGGTTTTTACCCTTTGGGTAAGGAACCCTATAAAGTAACTAAAAATAGGACATATACTATTTATATAAATATCGATACCTTCCTGGTTTTATTAGGGTTCCGTAGCCAAATGGCAAAATACGGAACCCTTATAGATTCGTCATGTATGTCTGTCTGTCTGTCTGTCCGTCCGTATGTCACAGCGACTTTTCTCCGAAACTATAAGAACTATGCTGTTGAAACTTGGTAAGTAGATGTATTCTGTGAACCGCAATAAGATTTTCACACAAAAATAGAAAAAAAAACAATAAATTTTGGGGGCTCCCATACTTGAAACTAAAAATATTTTTTTTCATCAAACCCATACGTGTACGCCACACGTATGGGTTTGATGAAAAAAAATATTTTTAGTGTACAGTACAATATTTTATGAGAAACCTCAATATCATTTTTGAAGACCTATTCATAGATACCCCATCTATGAATAGGTCTTCAAAAATGATATTGAGGTTTCTCATATCATTTTTTTCTAAACTGAATAGTTTGCGCGAGAGACACTTCCAAAGTGGGAAAATGTGTGTCTCCCCCCCCTGTAACTTCTAAAATAAGAGAATGATTAAAACTAAAAAAAAAATATTATGTACATTACCATGTAAACTTCCACCGAAAATTGGTTTGAACGAGATCTAGTACGTAGTTTTTTTTTAATACGTCATAAATCGTAAACCGCAATTTACCAAGTACGGAACCCTACGTGCGCGAGTCCGACTCGCACTTGGCCGGTTTTTAAACCTGTCCCACTCTTAATAAGGCGTATGACCTTGGTAAGGGACCAATTAGAGCGCAGTCGTCCCGTTCCTCATACCTCAGCTAGTTGACAATTGTTTTGATGTATTAGATCAAGCATTAAGCGAGGCGTCTAGTGGCTATGTGGTCGATGAATACGGTACACCGGCTATTTTATTATCTACTAGCGGACACCTCGCGGTTTTTCCCGCGTAGCAGTAGTAGTAGCTTATGTCCTGGGGATAGTGTAGCTGTAGTTGAAATCGGTCCAGCTGTTTCGGAGTATATAAGGAACATACATACTTTATATTTTATAAACACACGGATATAACTTTAATCACTAACACAAGTATTTTTCATAACTCGCTGTGGCTGTATTTTTCATAACACTGTAATACAGTTTAATTTATGACATCCAATTAAAACATTTTGATTTGATTAAAAATGTTATCGGATTGAAATGTTCAAAGAACCATGTAATCGTTTCGTATTATGCGTTATTTTACTAAAAACAAAAGCATCATTGTGAGTTTGTCAGCCATTCTATTTACAGAATTAAAAGTAGGGAAGAAAATCAAGTAGAGATATTTGGAAGACTTACAACCAGGGGAGCCCAGACGCTTTTGTTTTTGTAAGTTGTTAATGTCTGTTTTGTAATAAACAACCAGCCAGTAAATACTTGCTAAAACACAACTACTTCTTAAGGTTTTCGTGTTTCTTAATACAACGAAATCTTATTTCAGTACTCGACACTGAAGTTAACCATATTTACGCGCTCTATTTTCGAAGCCAAATTCCGCATAGCCCTAAACATGTTTAGTATACCGTAGGATTAATACGAAATGGAGTCAATTTGTCATTTCGATTAACACTAACATTAATATTCGAAACGGGATATTTACCATGTTTACTGTTTGTTGCGAGTTTCCGATATTTCGGTGCTGTTGCAAGCACTCTCAATCTATTATATATTAGTCTATGGCAAGCACCATTATCACGGATAAACTGAAGTTCTTGCGGGTGGGGGTTTATGAGAAGACAAATCGGTCTACCATCTTTCTTGTTCTTTTTTTTTAAATAGGGTAGACCGATTATCCGCCGTAACTTCAGTTTATCCGTTTCGAATGTTAATGTTAGTGTTAAGGTGAACGCGCACCTAAACGCACCGCACTCGCCGCAGTCATCGCATTTTATAAATCTTTATATGAAATCGTATGCAGCCTCGCGCACCTATCCGCGCCGCGCGAGCCGCATTTCAGCAAAATACTGTAGGTATACGGATTCCACCAGCGCGTGCGGATGACGTCATCAGACTCGGCGGGCGATGCGGGCGGCGCGGCAACATGATCCGTATCCGTATGAAAATATAGTTCAAGATGTACAGAAGTGGATACAATGCGCGCGGCGCGTTCGGCGCGGATAGCGCGGGGCCAAGAGAAAATGCGATGACTGCGGCGCGTGCGGCGAGTGCGGTGCGTCTAGGTGCGCGTTCACCTTTAGTGACCATGACGATTAAGACATCATCATGTATATCCTATGAGTTTTTTTTGATAAAGATTCATGATATACGTACACCATCTGCAATGGGTAGACACGAGTTAGTCTATCTATCATATCGGTTAAATTACACTAACTTAACTATAATTTACGGTTAGGCAATGGTACTAATCTCTTAAATAACACTCGTGGTACGATAAACAAAATTTCAGTACATTGTTAAATCTCGCGCCCACGGGAACAGAAAATCGTTAGATTCGCTCATGCTCCGTGCGATCCCCCAACCCCTCGGATGCTGCGTAAATAGACATCTAGGGCGATCTGTTTATACGCGAGTACCAACTAACCACTCTTACGTTTGTGACAATGTCCACTACAGGAATTACATAAAAAACAAACTTTACATTTAACCTGATAATTATTTTAGTGAAAACGACAAAATGTTTTTCTCAATGAAACGTTTTCGGTCCAGGATCAAAGCAAAATTATTTGTTTATTTGAGATGCGGAGCTAAGACTGCAGCTTTTCTGTTTTGGGCGACCCTATACATGGTTGTAATGAAGATGACAATATTCAAAAGCAGTGTAAATACCCCAGTGAAGGACTGGTCGATACTACCTGAAAATTACAGCAGGTGGATGGTAATGTGCAATTTTCTAATAGTGTTACAGACAAGTCGTTAGTGTAGTGTTAACAGTGTCATTATAACATTTGCAGAGTCCCGAGACAGTAGGCAACGATGAGTCAGATTCAGACAGCAATGTTGTGTGGTCGGAGCCAGACAACGACACTCTTTTAGAACTGGAGAGACGGACAGAAACAGTTTATGAAGTGTGTCACAAGAGAAAACTCCTCACGCAACCAATTAATAACAAAGAGTTCTTTGTTGACGTTAAACATAAGCTAGTATGGTGCAATATTTTCAAAGCTGCCAGTTCTTCTTGGATGTATTATTTTAATATTTTAGGTAAGTTTTCAGTGTAAGTTGTGATTTGAGTTTAGGAGTCTCAGATTTTAAATGCCATGGTTGCCCTTGCCATGTTTTTATTTTCTAGTGCAGTGAAGAAAGCCTTTTATTTTTTTGTGAAGAGTTATGAATATTTGTAACTAGCTGACCCGGCAAACTTTGTTTTGTCATAAAAACCCTACCTACCCTACCCTACTCTACCTACTGGACCCTACCTACCCTACCCTACCTACTCTACCCTACTATCCTATGTCCGTCTCCCGGTTTTAAGCTACCTCCCCATCAATTTTCAGCCAAATCGATTCAGCCGTTCTTGAGTTATAAATAGTGTAACTAACACGACTTTCTTTTATATACCACTTACACGTAAAACAATAGTCCATTTATTTTTCAGGCGGATATGACAAAAAGTTTTTGGAAAAAACTAAGGTGCAACCCTTGAATTTAGCAAGACAAAAATTTCCAAGACCCAGCGTGAAGGAACTAAAAGATGCATTGAATACACCGGGTGTGATATCACTTTTAGTAGTGCGGGATCCTTTCGCGAGGTTGTTATCAGCTTATCGTGATAAGTTGGAGACTCAAATAAAACCATATTATAGAAAATTAGCGCAAAAGATAATCTTAAAATATAGGAAAAAAAATAAAAATCCTACCGGGGCACCAAAACTTTCAGGACCTTCATTCAAAGAATTTGTCCAATATTTGGTGGATCAATATAATACTCCAGGGTACGTGTTCAATGAACACTGGGCTCCGTACCATACATTTTGTTCTCCTTGTGCGGTGTATTTCAGTGTGATAGCAAAAGTGGAAACATTGGCAAAAGATTCAATGTATGTGATACAACATTTAGGACTTGGACATTTGTTAAGTATAAAGGTTGGAGAACGTAGGAGGAAGCAATTACGTTCTGTGATGAATCAATCCCGTGACGGTAAGAACACGAATGCATTGTTAAAGCATTATTTTAGTCAACTTGATGAAAATTTGCTAAATAAATTATTAGAAATATATGGTGTTGATTTTGAAATGTTCGAGTATGATGCAAATGTTTATAAAAGTTATGTTAAAAATAAAAATTAAAGTGGTTATCGATTTAAATGATTGTTTTATTCACATTATCTAAATAACTTTTCCTAAACAATCTGTAAAAAAATATCGTTTTCTTTTTACTTTCATTCACTTTACATAGGAACTAGCAAAAAACGAAGTATTTTTGGCAAAGTAATAAACAAGAACTATAAAAAAAAACCGGCCAAGTGCGAGTCGGACTCGCGCACGATAGGTTTGGTACCATTATCGCAAAAACGGCATAAAAATCACGTTTATTGTATGGGAGCCCCACTTATTTATTTTATTCTGTTTTTAGTATTTGTTGTTATAGCGGCAACAGAAATACATCATCTGTGAAAATTTAAATTGCCTAGCTATCACGGTTCATGAGATACAGCCTGGTGACAGACGGACAGACAGACAGACAGACGGACCGCGTTGTCTTAGTAATAGGGTCCCGTTTTTACCCATTGTGTACGGAACCCTAAAAAAGAGAGTAAGTAAGTAAGGTAGCAGATTTACAGGGGTGGAGTTCAAGTTTTGAATGAATTTAGATAACTTGATAATCAGACTGCTTAAATCATTCTTGTGCAAAGAACTAATGATTGAGCATCGAATTGTAGTTATTTCACACTTGTGTACCATTCCTGATGCAAAACCCTATAACACGGCTCGTTTGACAATCCAGCCCAAGAACCTATGCACAGCAGCAGGGAGGTGAAGGAGTTCCGTAACCGTAACGGAAACTATCAGATATCCGATTTGAAAATGTATCCGTAACCATATCTGGCATAAAAGTTTCGGATATTTTCGGATAGGGGCAGGGGAATATAGAGTCTAAGACTCGTTATTATTATCGCTAGTTTACAGAACCACGGGGTCCCGACGCTAAGACAGGAAATTTGGTTCAAATAAATTTAATTAGATGGCGCGATATGCATCGATCTGTTATTTAATTTTGTGTAAAATTAAGATATTCTATAATTGATCATTAAAAATGTATGTTCTTGTTTAATTAACTCTCCTGAGCATACAATTTTGGAATATTGGGGTCAATATTTACATTTCAAAGATAATTTGAACGCGTCATTTAAAATGTATTTCAATAGATGGCGCCGGCTTTAAATTTCTGAGTAATTTCACTCGATTTTTGAAATTTGTATTGTAACACATTTTGGTACATTGAAACTGCAAAAACATCCAAAAAATACTATAAAAGAAATCGTCACTGTTTTTAAAGAAAAACGAACCCATTAAGACGGTACCCTGACCAAAAAATCGGCATGAGATATGAGCGTTCCTATTGGTCTAGCGGCACTGGTGGCGCATGAATTACAGTAGTGAATACGCCCAGATTTTAGAATAAAATCTTTATAAAATCGAATTTTGGTCTTTTGAAAAAAATAATTCTACAAAAATGTTCGTTACTTAATTGTCTATCCATTAGTGTTAGTACAAAAAATAATCAATGAACACTTTACGAGGAGATGCATAATATCAATAATTATTTCTCATTTTTATGTTTTTTTGGAAGTAGATTAGTGAAATATATACAACATTTAAAAAAAAACTAAATCTACCATTTTAGAATCAATATTATGTAGAAATTTAATGTATTTTTATTAATTGATATTTCTTTTTAAATAACGAGTAGATAGCTCCTAAAAACAGCACAAAAAACGGCTTGCGCGGCGTTTTGCTCGGGGTACCGCCTTAAACCCTTTTACTTGCAAGTCACTGCTAACACCCGAACGCGTTCGTGTACTTTTATAAAAAATAATTGGTTTAGTCCGTCGAAAAACGCTAGTTACGTCGACACGGTTTGCCTGATTCTGTGACTCAGTCAGTGGTGGGTAAATATGCTAACCAAATTTCAGTAAAACGAGTTAATTCATCAGTTGTTTGTCGCACGGGGATACACTAGCCGCACGGGTCACTACTGTCACTAGCATGATTGTTTATTACAAAAATCTAATATCCGTAACCGAAACTAACGGATAATCCGAGGTCATTTCATATCCGTAACCGTGTCCGAAATCGGTATACTATTATGTCTATATGCGTAATCCGTATCCAGATCCGAAATATCATGTCATGACGCCAACCAAGCCTACAAAAAGCAGTTCACCACCCTTCCTCTAAAAAGGGTTATGGGCCTCTTCCGATAGCTACAATTTAATGTCTAAAAGGAATTATCGCTCTTTTTATTAGGATTGTATTCACTTTGTATGCACACTCCTATTGAACAGATGGCATATTATTATAGCTTGTGGCCGTGTGCTTTCCAAAATGTCTGTAAACAAACGTTTTGCTTTCCGTGGGTAGTCCGTACATTGCGCATTTATGCTTTTCTCATATAGGCGATGAGCGTATGGCCGTTAAAGGTGCCAGATCTGTACTCTGCAGTAATTAATTCGGTAAGACAATTAGGGCATAAGAGTATGGACTATCGACCAATCACATTGACGGAAAACCACATCGCGTCTTTCATCTCGCATGTGATTGGACGATTGTTTATACTCTGAAATGCAGGCTGCTACTGACTGAACCCTTGCCCCAACACGTGTATTAAAAAGTGTGTAATAAATTGATACTCACTTGACAATACAGTCAGAAGAAATATGTAGTCGCTGAATGTGATGAGTCCCGAAGAGCCGAGTTTGTAGAAAATGGAATCTTCGTCGAGGTCGAGGTTCAGGCGTTGGCTGATGCTCTGCGAGAAAACAAGATAGTTAACAATGCGGCATTTTGATATGAAAATGATAAGCTATTATAATAACGTCTCTATATGCCCCAAAACATAAAACTAATGGAATAAACTAATAGCAAAGTAACCATTAAAAATATTATTTAGAGATGTTATTACATAAATGTTATTTGTGTAAATACTAATTAATATAAAAAATCTGTAAAAATAAAAACTACTAAAACAAAATTCTTTAAAGGTGAGTATATACTAGAGCATTTTCGCGAGCATTATAATGTAATGTAACGTTATTATGAATAGTACAATACAGACAAATGTTCAGTTTCATAAAGCATTTCCATGTAATGTAATATTCTCGCGAATGTTCGACGCTGCGTTCGAAGTAATACTCACGGGGAGTGAACATTTACCTGTAACATTTCTTTGTACCTTGCGTTCATTATTGACCTCACTCCACGTCACCCGCGCTCGTGCCTTGCTCGATAAAATGTTCCACAAAAACGCACGTTGGTTTTTAAAATCATATCGAAGTGTGGTTCGAGTACCTAAATTTAAAAGCGGCGAATGCTCGATATTCTGTTACAAGTAAATGCTCTAGTCTATACTCACCTTTAGATGTTGAAATATAGCTATTATAATAAAGGTAGTGCCAACTAACGCTAATAAAGAAAATACTATTAATTAATACAATCAATATAATGATATAATCATGGCATGCTATAGAGAGAATGGTTGTGTATGCAACTGTTTGCGGGATCTAAGACCCATAACGCCTGAAGTAGCTTAACAGCGCAGAGCTTAAGTCTGTAGCAGAGTATTACATTGTGAAAAAATAAGATCCTCCTAAAATCTATAGTGATCTAGACTAGATTGAGGCACGAAGTGGCCAACGGCGATGACATGAACATTGACAAGGACGTAACCGAGTCAAAGAAGTGCACTTGAAATAAAAAAAAACATTACGAGGTCGAGAGTAGTAGAGAAATAAGAAGAGGAGAAAGACAGTACCTCATCGACGTTCTGAAAAGACAAGAAAGTGAGGTGAGTGGCTGAAGAGATGGTGCTAACTGTGCAAGGGTGTCCAATGACAGTTCAGGTTGCTATGAAGCAATAGGTAGGCTAAACAACATCTGTGATTGGGTAATGTGTTCCTAAAGATTGGATATGTGAAAACATTAATATGGAAAATATTAAGTGAAATACTTTTTGTAAACTTTCTTTATTCTTCTTGAAGATTATCTGCTCCCTCTATAATATAAAGAAATCTTCTGTTAAAGTGCTATTTAAAACTTTAATATTATTGTATGTACAAAGTTCAACTGGAACATTTTATAAAATTATAATACATATTAGAAATGTAAAGTGGGAATCTTAAAACAGCAGTGAATATTAAGTTAAATTAGTGCAAGTGCCCACAGTACACAATTATTAAATCAATACTGTTACTTAGTACTGTATTATTATATAAAATGGATAGACAATTAGTTACATGACAGCTTATGGACATCTTAATATGTATTGTATTAAAACATCATTTATGTTTTATGAAGTGAAACTTACCTTAGGGTCATATCTTCTATACTGATCTAATCCCAAACCTGATAAAAGAATAAATATATTAATTATACAATTAATCTTATCCTTATAAATCTACGCTCTTGTGCTTACAAAATAGTGTGGGTTTACTAGTGCATTTTAATTGATATCAGGACTATGAATAAATAAAAAGTAATGTTTAGGAAATGCACTTCTTCACCTGCATTTTGCCAGTTAAGTGTAACACCCATCTAATGGGAAGGCTATTGTCTTTATTGATTAACCATGTACAAATGCACACTAGGCTGCTATTAAGAATTTCTTAATGATAGAACCCAATAACACACTGCTAGACCTGGGATTCAAACCCAAGAGAGGTTAGCAGTCAATCATATACATCAGACAGTAGTTGAGTAAGTGATAGTGTGGTTGTGACTAACAGTAGACAGCTATAAATGGGTGATGTTGATATGTTAAAATGCTGTGCTGAATATAATTTTACCATCAGGTTGTTTGACCCCAGGTGTCATAGACCGCAGGAAGTCATCAGGAGTCATGAATATCTCATGCTGGTCATGATGCTGTGCTTGAAGGGTGGCAAAGTATCGAAATACCTTATCCGGAGTGGAATAATGACGCATACGGTTTTCATACTCAATAATCTATCCAGCAGCGTCCAGGATAAAAACATTATTTTAATGCTATATAAAAATAAAACATTACCTAATTTTATAATAATTATGGTTATCAAAATACATGGTGGATTATTGAGACAGGGTAGTAAGGGCTAAGCTACAGTAAAACATTCTAAGGAGGCGCCCTTAACTTTTAGGGTAATTGCTAAGTGTATTCACAGATTTTGAAAAATATTTCCATTAAAAATAAGGATAAAAAATAACCTTGAGTGCTCTGTCTAAAATATCCAAACTGAACATACATTAATATATTTATGTTATAGGTAGGTAATTCTTGAGTGTGTGTTATGGAAAAAAATAAAAAAAATTGAAGACTACTTTACACAGGTACAATCTGAAGACAACAAATAGCAATAGATAAAGATGGAGCAACATGTTGCAGCCATGCCAAAAACGAAGTTAAATTATGTAAAACTATACTTGGAATGTTTGAAGTTTATATAGTCTCATTGCGTCTGTATAGAGGAGCCTTAAAACTAAAATAAAATAAAAGAAATACCATCAGGCTGTTTCATGCCCGGAGTGATAGCTCGCAAAAAGTCATCAGGTGTCATGTAAATCTCTGTGTGTTCACCAAATGTCAATTTCACTGTGGCAAAATATCTGAATATTTTGTCTGGGGTTGAATATGATCTCATACGGTTTTCATACTCAATAATCTGGAGTAAATAAAAATAAAATTACACTATGTACCACTTATAAAACAAAAAATAAATAAAAAGAACAAAAACAATATTGTAGGTAAATGGTTAAATAATAAACTAACCTTCCTGTCTCGAAATCCAATTTTTTCTTTCCTATATCTTTTCTTTTTGGTGTCAACTTCACTATCTGAGTCAGATTCTGAAATTTCTTCAGCAGCATTTATGGAGGGCAATAACTGATGCTGAGCCCTAAAAGAGTTTGCAATTATTTCATCAGTTTTTATTGTTATCACAAAGTCGTATTATAATATACCAAGATCTAACTAGTGTTTTATGTAACAGCACTACAAATACAATGTATTATACAGATGAATTGTGCAGTTTTTGCTTGTCTTATTTAATTTGGATCTAAGATACCCTTGGGTTTAGGATAGAAGTCTCTAGCAGCCGCAGCAACAGACCTTAGCTGACTAATTATTTATGTTGGCTCTAGTAAAACTTACCAGAATTTGTACGAAGTATAGGCGGCTGCACCAAATAATACTGAGTAACATAAATATTTATATGAATATCCATTCCAGTGCTTATCATAGTCTCTATTGGTGCTATAGTTTCGGTGTAAGTCGAATGTTTGATTTGTTGGTAGTGCAAGTATGTTAGATGTACGAATACACGTAACTTTGCGTATAGCAGCAATTTCAGAAGGAAATTTTAGCAGTCGTGAAGAAAGACTACACATTTTGGTATAAATTGATTAGATAAAATGAAAAACAATTAAGTTTTCCGCTTATAAAAATAACTTTTACAGCAAGTATTTTAGCATTTTTGGCAGCTTTGATTTCCCATCAAGCATTGACATTTGACATGATGGACATTTGACAATGACATTGACAATAAAAAATAGATTGTTTTTAATTACCGGCTACTGAGGACTTAAGCTTTAGTTTTTTTATGTAGTCACTTTTTAAACAAACATAGTTCTGCTATCTGCTTTAAAAACTTCATCGTCGTGTCGCCTAGCATGACAGCAAATCAACTTGGTGGCAAGGTGGCAGCGCATAGTCACTTTAGATGAGTATAGACTGGTTCTTTTTACTCGAATCACACTCGGAACATGATGCTCGATCATACTAACTGATTTTAAAAACCAAGGAGTGTTTTGGTGTAACATTATAACGAACGAAGGCACTAGCGTGGGTGATGTGTACTGAAATCAATAAAAGGAACGCAAGGTACAAAGAAATGTTACAGGTAAATGCTCACTCTCCGTGAGCATTACGTCGAACATTTGCAAGAACGTTACATTACATGGAAATGCTTTAGGAAACTGACCATTTGTCTGTATTGTACCATTCGTAAGAACGTTACATTACATTGTAATGCTCGCGATAATGCTCTAGTCCCTAGAGCATTATCGCGAGCATTACAAAATAATACACTAGAGTCTAGTGTATAATCATATGGCTGCATATTTCAAGACAGAGGGCAAGATAGGAGATGGAGCATGGTTAGTGACTCGGCTTCACATCCGCACCTCCGCATCCAACAGCTTTACGTCCCATTCCATTCCATCAAGGTAATCCTAATTTTGCGAGGTTGAGTTACACATTTCTACATGAGTCCCGAGGTAGTTCAGACACTTCCAAGTGAACCCCGAATGTTTAAATACGATGCTCGTATAATTTCAGTCTTCTTCACATTGCCTATAAAAATAGGGAAACCTGAAACATAATGTCCTTAAATATAAAACAACCGAGAATAACAACCTGCGCTGTTGAAATAATCGATACGGCCTCCTTCTACAATCTGTGAAGTGTAAACTTCAAGTTTGACAGTCCACGGCTTTCGAGAACAGACGACAGACGGCGGCAGCGAATCAGCGAAAAGCATGAATTTTTGAATTATTTCAATCAAATTTGACTGTGCTTGCCAGACAAGACAATTTACTACACATTCGAATAGTGTCGAAGGTAAATAATTACTCAAGATAGTTTAAACTTAGAGAATCATACCAAAACGAGTACGATGAATTAGGAAATAACGAATATACATTTGATTCAGCAACTTCTCGCCGCAACATACCTATCGTAAATTGGTACGTGAAAAGAGTGAGTTATATAACCTTGAATCACGAGACTTCAGTATTGATCAGTTAGTTTTCTGTGAATTATTCAAGTGAGGGTAAAACTTATCAGGTATGTAACTATAATTATTGTAACGTAAACGTAAATCCGCATTATATGACGCAACGAGAGAAAAAGAGGTTAGGAAAACGAGTACCCTTGTGATACAATGTAGTGCTAGATCAACACTTCTTAATAAAAAAATAATTGTTACCGAATTGATGATTATATAATCTTCTCTTTATAAAAATCATGCATTTAGAAAGTAACCTGTACTTTTGGGGCAGCTGAGTAATTCTGTAATAGTGTCACTATTACAGAATCACTGAGCTCCTTTCTATTCCTCTCTAATCTGACATCTGTTTTCATTTTTACTAATGATTTACTCAAAAGAGAGGTGTGAAACAATTACTTGTTTTCCACACAGCTCTTAATACACTGTATTTGACACATGAAGGAGATTTTTACATATTTTTGGAGGGTTTTTGTTATTGCAATTTACCAAATTAAATCTAAAAACATACTCCCATATTGGTCCCTAGAAAGTCTTGATTTAGTATTTTCTGATATCACATGGAAAAGAACACTGATTTGACATTCATTTCATCTATGACATCTATGTCTCCTCAGTATTTAGATAAGTGTTCTAAATGTATCATAAAAACAATCAAGTTTTGGGTCATGTAAACACTAATAATTTCTCCGATGACCTTGAACTATATAATCAAGTCTATAAATAATACCACAGCATGTGTAGTGCATAGATATAGCAGTTTTGACTTCCTGCCAAATTTTTATATACTAGAAAGTAGATTGGAAAGGTAGTTCTTTAATTATTACCTATTGATCCTTAGCTACATTAATAAGTATTCTTCACAAAGGTCCTGTAAGTTAATTTAAGACGGGCTGGTGTCCGCAACTCCACGTCTAAGCACATATTTTGCATACGGAAAGGTCCTGTATTACTAAGTTAGAATAAAAGACAAACTGAAATAGTTAGGGGGCTGAAAATGGAATATCTTAACTATGTAAAGATTTAACAGAACTTTTCTAACCTTAGTTTCAGAAATACTGGTAAAAAAAAGGACAATAATTGTGCTAAATTGACCAAGTTTCAAAATTAGAACAACTTGCTGGCTTTTATCGCATTTCAAAATATATCTGTATGATTTATAATCAACATATTTTTTTTTATAAAGAATCTAATGTGCCAGTTACTCTGGCATTGACAATGCTGGCCTTAATTCTCTAGTATATTATCTTTCTGTTTGTGGAGTATATTTGTTTAAAAGAATTTATCATGTTTAATAACATTTATGGCACAAGCAGTCTAACATCATGTTTTCATTACATTGTAGCATTATTATGTACCTGTTAAAAGATCTTTGAACTCTCTGTGTTGATCTTTTAGGTTTTTATTTTCCTAAAGAAATTGAGGCTGAAATGCGCATGTCTTAGAAATAAGCCTAACAGCGTTTCTTAGGATCTGAATTTTTGGAATAATTGTACATATAGTGCCACAAATAGAGAGAGTTGGACAAGTCTTGCAAACAGACAATCCATGAGCAAGAAGAAGAATATTTAAGAAGGCTGATAGCCTACAAAAGAGAGAAAACATGAAATTAATTGATTAATACAAAATTCTATAAAGAATCTAGAATCGTTTGCATAAAACCCATGTCTTATTTACAACACTCTAATGGCAGTTTTTATTTAAATGATTCATCTTTCTGTGAATAAAAATACTGTTTTGAGAAACTTTTTCTCAAGTGATAACAGAAATAGCCTGCTAGACATCTTATAAATGTTTACATAGTTTTAAATGGTATTTCATGGAGAGATAATATTATAATAATAATAATGAGTGGCAATTCATTAAGATTATTCTTTTTTACAGATCTGACACTAGACTGAGACAATCATGCACCGGGCAAGATTAATATTTCAACTCTCAAATAAAGCTGGGAGTAGCGAAAGATTTGGCTCATGGCTTCTCAACAAATCACAGGTGAGCAAACTCATTTTTTATTATCAAATGAACCAAAAAAACAACCAGTGTGTGTAAAGTCAGGACTGCGGAGGCATCTACTTGCTTTTAGAATTCTATACTATGTATTTGATTTAAAACAAATCTTCAAGTTGATAGAATAGTAAAAATGAATCCTCATTTACTAAGAAAAAGTGATGCATTCCTTTACGGATAATTGGTTTTGGTTTCAATTTGCCTTTAAAAAAATCTTTGTGCATTATACGGATTGCTCTTTCCGATGTGGGTTTGACCCATGCTGACATAGATTTTATTGAACGCAAAAAAGCATTAAAAGTAAAACCAGTGTTCTCAGTTTTAACAGTAAATTCATTCACCTAAAAAATCGAATGTAGCTATTACTAGTACTATTATCAATTCAGTGGTCTTGTGACAAAAAAAGGTACACGCCGAAGTGTTCGCAGGCTATTTAATAATAAGTTCAAGGTTTTCAGCGGCCATGGTCACTAAACGGTAACTTACGACCTTGTCGAACAAACGAGTTGTTGGACGTGGTATCATTTGAATACAAAAATACTGCAATACAATACTGCTGCTCTATATAATAAAAATAATTGTGTTATTTAAATGTTACTTGTACAGATCATGATGTATTTTTGGAAATGATAGGAATTAGATGACGGTGACGGATTGCACGCACTATCACGGTGACGCGTCATAACGACATTGTATGAGTCATATCACGTGTCGTGTATCCGACAGTATACTCCATTCCACCAGTTTATAAGATCCAGCGCGCACTAGCGACTTTTAGTTTACTATGGGTCAACTAATAAAAGTCGCTAGAGCGTGCAATCTCTAACTGTTCAAAGGTAATAGTCATAAATTTGAATTAACCCTGCTTGGAATCGAGGACTATGGTGTTATTTTTAATGGCAAGGGAGCCACAACCTAACCTTCTTTTATTAATCGCTTCAGCACATCATCAAGTTGAAAAGTTGCTAGTATTTGCTACCGTTTCAAGATTTATTTTGTTCTTCTAGAGTTCAAAGGGTATGATACCGATCAGACAGACAGGTAAATTAAAACTAAACAGTATTGTGAACCCAACCCAGGACATGTCCTTTACAATCACCTTGTTGACTTTAGCGGTCAGTTTTAAAAAGCTGGTTTTGCTCACGAGAGCAATTTCCTCAATTCAAATATCAAGTATTTTAACATTTATTATTATTTTGATAAAAGTTCTGGGAAACAAGGTGAGTCATTTCTTCCTTGAAGTACTTACCTACATATTTCGTTATCCTATTATAGTAATCGTTTAAGAAAATAAATAAAAAATTAAACATTATTAATTTAATTATTTAAAGCCTTCCTATTAATTAATCCTAGAAAAAAGAGGTTTTTTATGCCTGTCAAGGAGAATTAAACCTTAATAAGTAATTATTTTAATCCAAAATAATTGCATTCTTCATTACTAATTTATACCGATTCATTAGTTAAAAATGGCAACCCGCAACTTTGCTTTATACTATTCAAAATAAAACTGTATTTAGTTTATCTGGATTACAAAGCTATTGTTCAGGCAGGTTGGTGAGTGCTGTAATGCCTTTTTTCTGGACCTGCAAAATTCTGTTAGAATAACTTTTCCAACCGTCTTTGCAAGCAAAGTGTTTGATAAAACCACTAGTGATGTGTCTGATTGATGTTAGGCACTCGATATTGTTATCTGTTTCGAGAAATTTCAAGGTGAAGGTGTCATGTACGGAATAAAACTACTGGGAAGTGCGAAAACATGCTTATTGTAGGTACTGTTTTTCTTCGATATTAATCTCATCGCGGATTCATGAGAATTATAATTGAGCTAATTATAATTGAGCTTGACAATAACAAATTAATGATTCTGAGAAAATACGTTCACTTTAGCTGCAAAAGTCTATTTCTAGCGCTCCATCGATCTGTCCGTAGTTTGGTCGTGTTATACGTCCTGTCTCTTGTGTAACCGGCGGGCTAGTCGCGCCTCCAAGTTGCTGTCTGTATCTGGTATATTGTGACGAGACGGCCGAGCCCCCTTTGTTACTCTGATAAACTTTGTTCCACATCGTTATCTCCTTGCCACTTGTATTTTTAACCCACTTTGCTCAACTTTTCCATGTTATTACATACATTAATTGGTACAATACAATGTATAGGTAAGTAACAATTAAATATTGAGTTTAATATCTACTGCAATGCATATAGAACAGATTTTGGCTTACAAAGACAATTGGAGGTTCGCCAAACGAAACGCGTATGCCAGTTAAGATATTTATTTTCATGTTGGAAAGGTCTTAAAAACAAACGATGGTATTTTGTACATGTTGACGTCACATGACGTAACCACCTTTGACGATATTTCAGTAGGTCAATTGTATTTAAACTTATTAAACAGTCACGCCTTTTCATCCGGATGAATACGGCCATGAAAAGCGTGATTAGGTACTCATCTGAAATTCTGATAAATTTAATTATACTAGGTATTTGTTTAGTTTGTGACGGCTCAATTATCGGAATGTTTTGCTTAACCAAAGGGGGTACACAAATTGACGGGAGTATCTACCTACCCTTGATGCTCTTCCAGTCCTGACTTACTATTTTTATAATTTAAGTCTATATTGAGAAGCTGGTTGCAAGCCCGACTGTGGAGCTCACGAGCTACAAGGCCTTTGGAATCCTGGCGTGATGATTTCTAAACCTTCGTTTTGTTTGTACAGGCCGCTGCTGGAGCAGTGACTGGATATAGGCATAAGAGCTCGGCAGCCGCGGAACCCTTCCTCAATGGCTCCAGCTCCGCCTACGTGGAGACCATGTACAACACATGGCTCGCAGATTCCAGCTCTGTACATGCGGTAAGTTTTTTAATTAAGTTTATAACACCTCCTCAAACAGGCTTATAATGTGTCAGTTTAACTTTTAATAACGTTTACATCTCTCATGTTCGGTAAGTAGGTTCTTATTACCTCCAAATGGGGCTTGTAGGTGACTAATTAGCGCTCTAGGGTAATAATGTAGCAAGAAAAGCCCTAGGGCGGTAAGTAATTAAAAAAAAAAACACTTCTTTCTTTCAAAAAGTTCGCGTACATCTAACCATCATACTGGCAATAGACATCATGCATTCAGCCCAATGACCAAAGAGGTCGCTTTGCTATTCAGCCTTGTCTTCGTGTCAGTATAATAGTCATCAAGGAGTTTTTGGCGGGATTTTTTCGAGTGAAGTTCAGCGGTTGTTAATATTATTTGCAAATTGATTCCTAGTGGATATTGTGATATAAAATTGGTGCAGTTTTGTGTCTCAACTGTCTACGCAACTGGACAAAATGTGAAATCATTGACAGAAGCGACTTCAGGATAGTGGAGCGGAGAATTTTATTGTAGTATTGACTACTTCCGCAAAGCTTACTGGGAAGGCTGACTCGATACAATTTGCTGCTAAATACTCCAAAAACTATTAGAATCTGTTACACCCGTATTCTAATGCATACTAAAGAATGTTAAAATTGCACTGAAGATTAGGCGGTATGGTCCAAGACCTTAGCCTGCCCGAGAAGGGCGAACAAACAAAAAAAATTGTCATCAATTTTAAATATCGAACGGCGAAGCTCAATTTCGTTCTTGAAAAATAAATATTTTTTTAAATGTTTTATTCTTGTAATGCCGGTTTTTTTCTACTTACCTCACAATCGAGATGTAAAGCAGAATAGTTAGCTCGGGTGTAATCATCAATTGCACCCTCGAACTATAGGCGCCCTCGCTGCGCTCGTGCGCCTAAATATCTCGGGCTGCAATTGATGCCTTACAGCCCTTGGCTACTAATCTACTATTAATAAGTCTCCTAACATAGATTTACTGCTGGATGGCTTAATTAGACTTATATTAACTGTTTAAAAAAGTAGACTGTTTTTATAGTTAATACTAGCTTAGTTGGTCATCAGGAACATAGATTAATAGGTCAATATATATCATATGGAATAGTGTAATATGGAATGCAAGGGCAAAATGATAGAAGTACAAGTAACGACGTGTAATTTAGTTCACAAAAGTAACTATTTTAAAAACGCTCGTAACAATAGTTCTTGGCATCTATTGTGTGTATGATAGTGTCTACAATAATGCCTTGACATCAAAATTAATAACCAGAGAAAATCATTGCTCTGCTGTGTATAATTATTGGTCATAAATAAAACCGAGAAAAGCTATGAAATGAATAAAACGATGCATAATTTCATTCTTAGATTTAGATAGATAGCATATTATTTATTTTGATCAAAACCTTGCACAACTTTTACACCAATATATTTTTGCGTGTTTCTTTTCCATGTTAATGATTTCTTCACTTTGAACTGGCCTAGCTAGGTAAGGAGTTTCAGTAGAATGTGAGGCAAATTGATCCGGGGTTTTCAACAAGCATGGGCAATTCAATAGTCCCATCTTGAAACTTGCACGACTTTTTATTATCTCAAGTTTTTCTTCCATGAGAACATAAGTGTTTCCATGAAGTATATATTTACAATATACATTTAAGTATGTTGTGGAATTAAAAGCGGATTTAGATACGCTATAAATGATATGTTTCGCGTCTACCACCCGTATATTATTTTGATGATAGCACTGCGGACATTATTTTACAGGCGTCCCAGATAAGATAAAAATAATATTTTTACCAAGTTTCCGAGTATTATCTCAGTTTTCCACCGCTATCAAACAATCAAAAGAGTATCTTATTAGATCAATGTTATGCATCATTTAAAAACATACCACACTGCCACAAACTAATCTATTACGGAAACTGGTGTCACTTGGACACTGTCTGCCATGTCAACAATATTGAAACTGACGCCTCAGTGCGAGTTTTTACTCACGCTCAATCGCATTAACGTAAACGTCAATTGGTATTGAAACAGAGGCCTTAGTGCGAGTTTTTACTCACCCTCTATCGCGTTAACCTGGTGACGGTAAGGTGAAACCTCTTTTTTGTATACATTTTGACGATTTCGTTTACGTTATCACGAGTGAGTATGTTAAAAAACTCGGCATAAGCACACAGAATAAGCGGCAAGCGCCGTCTGGGGACGGTAAGGAGGAACCTCTTTTTTGTATACATTTTGCTTATTCCGAGTTTTTTAAAGTACTCACCCGTGATAACTTAAACTCTCTCTTATGTCAAACTGTATACAAAAAAAAGAGGTTTCTCCGAAAGACGTTTACTTTAACGCGATTGATCGAGAGTAAAAACTCGCACTACCTAGAGATCGTTTACGTTATCACGAGTGAGTACGTTAAAATCTCGGAATAAACACTGAATGGATTTTGGCACTATGTTAGCAAATGATCTGGATGTCTGAAATGCCTCTCAATGTCACCCGTATATAGATCTTAAGTTCACATGTGCAGAAATTGAGGCCAATCTCCATATGGACAAATACATTTTCATATAAATTACCGCTTTATAATAATATAATAATAATAACGTTTATAACGTTTATTGGACAAAATCAGAACTTATGCGACGATTGACCACATGATAGATATGTGGTCATCAATTGTGAAACAACTGAAGTCCGCGTTGACGACTTATGACGTTGTTAAAAAAACCGTTGCAGTTGTTGACATAACCACTTGAGTGATAAAGCGTGCTAACCAATACGTACTTCCAATTACGGATAGGTGGATTGGTTCGCTGTGTCTAGACGAGGCCTAGACAATTATTGATTGGTTTTATTACGTCAGTCATAAAGTGGGAATTTTGCAAGATATTAGGTACAGGCATGACTTGCCTTTCGTATATCTTGCCCTTCGATTTGTTCTCACCACAGATCTGTGGTCCTACTATATACAGAAAATACAATATGGTCGTAAGAACCATTAATAGGGTAGTTTACTGAAAATGTTATTTTTTTCGTCAGTTAGATTAATAAAAAATATTGGACACGTATTTTTTCTTTTGACACTTAAACATAAAGTGAAGACGATATAATGCGTTGAAATATCTTTAATATATCAATATAACGCCGCTAGTACACTTTATACTGCCTTAGTGACGTCACAAGCCCCCACTCCTGAACTTTGACGCTCTTTGACTTTGTAATTTTTTATTGGTTTGGTAAAGCAAAACATATCTGTCCAATATTATTTGATAATCTCACTGACGGACTAAATAGAATTATCATTTTTCTACCCAGGAAATATCCCTATTATAAATTCAGGGATCCTTGGAAAATCTGAGCAAGAATAATTCAAGGAAGGTTAGAACCAAACGAATTATTGCTTTTAAATTTTCCTACGGATTTATAAATGAACCGTGAAAGACAAGCTTCAAGGGCAACTACGAAATAGCTGACGACGTAACAGAAAGAAAAGAGATGTTCACGAGTGTGAATTGACAATTCGTGCAATGCTATTTAGCTAGCTATTACTAAATGAAGTCAGTTGTAAATCGCGTGAACTTATCTGCTTTGATCTGAAAAATACCGAGTAGAACTGCATCGTTGAAAGAGCGGACATTACGCCTACAGCTAAATGTGAAAATTTGCGTTGAACAGTCATTTGTATTGTTACAACAGCTTGGCTCTTGATCTCAAATGCACGTTTTGTTTTTTGAAGCTGAATTTAGGTCAAGAATTCTGTCTGTATTTTTTTATGCTGAATGTAAAGCTATGGCTCTTGATTGGCGCACAACGCTGCGGTATGCGTTATAAGACATTGTATGAAAAACGTCTAGAATGTTTTGTTCTGTCGTAATATGCGTCAGCAGTGAGAATTAGCAGCGAATCACTATTTGGTAGTCCGTTTTGCAGAACCCAAAATTGATATCGGGTTTGAACTGTGAAGACCCGCATGAAAAACAGAATGGGTTGCATACTCGCACGTTTTAATGACAGTAACTTTACGATATGATTTTCCTTGAACGATTATGTTATCAACCTCCATAATATGAATGTAGAGAACAAATATGAAGTAGGCTAAACTTACAGTGAAAAGTAGGAAACACAAAGAGAAATGATGACAGCTTAGATAGACTAAGCTGATAATATGTGAACACTATCAGCATTTATATTGATTGATCACGATGATGATCATTCATAATCGAAACGCTTTTCAATCACGTCTCCATGCTTTCATGGTCAGCGTTGAGAATATCTACATATGTATGAGATAAGGAAAGTGCCGAGTGTTATCGTGCAATAGCATAAGTAAATTAATAACAAATTGTACAAACAGCAATTTTGACATTCATCTATTGTCGTGATATTAACTTAGGTATTTATTAACTTTTTGTTAAGTTTTACTACAATGATATTATCTACGTCACCGCAGTAGTTGCTACTGACGATCACGAATTTTAACGTAATATCGCTATATATTACGTATATCGATGTACGTAATAATATGTTCGATGATAAAATCTAGATTGACACACTGGACAAAATTACGATAAATTAAACAACGGCGAAAGAACAGGAAAATAATGACGTTGTATGTTCTTACGAAGAGGAAAGGTTTTGCAGTTACCTACTTATGCATGCAAAGTGTAATCGATTTTCATGGTCTGGGTATTTCGCAGGCTGATTGTCGATTCCAATAGTTTGCTGATGCCAAAATACGGAGAACGTAATCGTGAATAAATGATTTAATTCAACCATTTTTTTACCAAAAATGTATTATAAAGGTCTTACCCGACTGCAGTGTAGTCCAAAAGAAGGGTAATTAAAGCAGTAGCAGCTAATAGATTTCTTTTCCAAGCAATACAAACTTACATGATCTTTTTTTCTAAAAATATATCATTCACTAGCTGTTCTCCGCAGCTTCGCTCCCGTGGACCACCCCACAGGACCCGTTTTCGGGATTAAAAATAGCCTATGTCACTCAGGAATAATGTAGCTTTCTATTGGTGAAAGAATTATTAAAATCGGTCCAGTAGTTTCAGAGCCTATTCGGTACAAACAAACAAACAAACAAAAAAATCTTGCCTCTTTATAATATTGGTATAGATTTGTCCAATCCAACAATCTTGTTTTGCAGTTTGGCAAATACTGATTACTTATATATGTGTACCTAACTTACAAGATAAAAAATGATTTTCGGTGATACAGTAACTAAAGAAGCTATATTTTTTTCTAGTCATGGGATGCGTTCTTCCGCAATGCGACTGCTGGCGCGCAGCCCGGCACAGCCTACACATCGCCGCCTAACCTGTCGCCTTACAACAAGAACGAAGTACCTCTCACATCACTGGTACCCACCGGCGTTGGCATGCCATCCATTGCTGCAGGTTTGTACATGCTACTTGAGATCAAATATACGAAAATACGTGAAAATTCTGGGCGTCTTGCTGATATCGTACCCTGAAATAACTCGAGGACTACAAATCTGCGGCTATTTATTTTCATCCTCGTTTTAGATACATAATTATTTGACATATAATTTGCGATTTTGGGCCTACACTATTTACACTTATAGGTCTTGGCGTAAGATCCTTTTCATATCTTCCAGGAAAGTTTGGACAATGTAACAATCAACGAAAGAAAACAACATAAATGATTGTATGACTCAAAGTAGGTCTTTTTAAACGAACCCTGGCTACAAAGAGTAGATTAGGAATAATTTTGCATCTCAATAACTAGATTGCAAATTAAACATTCAAAAGTTTTTATTTGAGAAATTCCTCAAGAAATTAGTTTCTTACGTAAGTGTTACGGTATGCTCTTCGGAATCCTGCATACTTGTATAATAACTTGGACATCTTTTGGTGATGTTTGGACCATAATGGAATGGGTATTGTTTCCACAGGCTCTCCAATCAACGAGAAGATAATTGATGACCATCTGGCAGTGCAGGCCATCATCAGGAGTTACCAGGTGACGAACGTTCCTATCTGTTATAATTCTTGTTCGATATTCATTATTGTTTGCACTTTTTTTTGTCCCCTACTCGTGAATCGCCCAATGGTTGGGGAGCTCATGTACGGGAAATAGAAATCATCTGTTTTTGGTAAATATTTTGAAACTAGACTACAAACTTTTTGGCTCCTTTTGCCTTATGATTTTGTTTTCTCGTCATCAGCACCCGAACTAAACGTGTTCCCCCTCTTTGGTTTATTCCCAGTTTGAATCATGTTGACTAAAGAAATGTTAATGTCAGTCTAGGTAGTTTTTTATTTCTCAATTTTTTTTTACAAAAGCAGCTTTCTAGCATTATGATTGTAGGTCGGGCTCATAGTGATTTAATTAAGATAGGCAGAATAGATATGTCCGTAGTTTTATTTATTTATTCAAAAATATAATTAATTATGACATTTTTTTAAAATAAATGTTATGTTATTTATTTTTGTTAATTTTATAAGACTAGCTAATTAGGAATTATCATAATTATGTTGATGAATGTAAAATATCGAATAATCAGTCATTGTTACTGCGTGTGGAACAATTGGCATAGCGGTTTCAAGACTATTCGTTAAATTAGTCTAAATTCTGTTACACGACCTAGCGACAGAAGCATCTACCTACATAATTATAAGTCCTTGAATCACTGTTTAGTGGGCATCGCATTGGATGCTGTTAATAGCTTTCTATTGAGCACAATAAGTAGTTGTAGTCGCTCGGTCGTAGATGTTTGCAATTTGGGCTAAAATGTGATGTGGTGGCGGGTGCGTGACAGGCTCGCGGTCACCTGGCGGCCGATGTGGACCCGCTCGGCATCATCACGGCGAACCTGCCTCAGCTAGGCATGCGCGGGCCAAGCTCCGAGCTCATCATGAGGAAATATTTCAATTTTGGTACGCAGGAGACAGGGGAAATGTCGCTGTCGTAATTATGGACGCAACCTCACTCGTATATCGTTTCGTTATTTATTTCAACATTGCATTGCGTGTCACTGATTGTTGTGTTTCGTAAGCGATTTTATAACACACATACATATTATTAACTAGTCATGCTTATGGGAGATGGTCACGAGTAAGTGATCTTGTCTATGGATAGTTGTAGCTTTTACACCACGCAAACCACTTAACATATAGACTTATGGTGCATCATCCTTAAGAGGAAATGCGGTCGCAGACATCCGATTGAATATCCTAAGTAAAAAGTCGTAATTCGAGGTTTGGCTCTCGCTTATTTCCTACTCTAATATTGGACCAATTTAAAGGATATTCCATAAACTGAAAAAGGAAGATATATACGCTGCGCTGTCAATGGAGACCTAGTGCAAAAACGTAGGGGCATAGTATATATCTTTCTTTTCTAGTTTATGGAATATCTTTTAAATTGATCCAATATTGGAGGAGGAAAAAGACGAGAGCCAAACCTCGAATTATGACTTTTTTTTAAGGAAATTCAGTCGGAGCTCTCTGCCCGCATTTCCTCTTAATATTTCACAGTAATCGTGTTGTTCTCAATCTTAAATTGTTAGATTTTTTTGTATCAGACGTGCGTATCTTATTGTAGATAACACATTTTGTTCAACTACACTGCTTGTGTAATATAAATTTATGTTAGGAAATTGTTTCTTGCATATGCATGTGTGTGATAATATTCGCTATCGATTACTATCAAACATTTTATTTGCTGTAGTTTTTAATTTGAAGCAGTTTTAGTCACCCAAATAATCCTAACAATAATAACCAATTTTTAAAAGATAAGATTATTTCACTGAAAGACTATTAATAACGTGAATGCCAATTATAGTATCGTTATCCATGAAGACATTCATATCATCAAACATTTTGTTCATACAAAATAACCAAACCGACATAAAATGCTAGTCTCAAAAGGTACAAAAAAAGCAAATATCTACTCGAAAGTATCAATTTACTTATGTTTCTTCTCTATGTCGTATTTAACACATTTTTCGATGTGGTAGGAGCTGACAAATAATTTGCACGTTTATGGGAATACTGAGGTTAATATTATATAATTTTATCTTTTCTCAATCATAAATCTTTCAATTTCCCGAATTACTTTTTATACAATTAATATTTGTACATATTTTCTTATAAGTAAAATATGCAACAGATATGCGTATTTTATGTATAACTGCTTTATATGTTATGTATCTGAAGAAGGGATGTATGGTGGGGCTGACACTTGATTGTTTTGTTACGAAGTTTTTGTTTTACGTTGGATGTAGTCACGTGGTCACCTAGTGGCGCACTTAGACCCGCTGGGCATCGCGACTGGGGACCCGATATCGAGCGGCGAATGGCACGGCGGCTTGCGAGCCTTCGCCAACGAGGCAGTCATTAGAGAGCACGTCAGATTCGGTATGGACGCCTAACTCTATCACGTATTCGGTGGGACGACACTGATGTCAAATGGACTTCGCAATTAAACATCATTAGCATATCAAAGATAAGATAATTATAAAATGTAAACCTAAACAAACAAATTAATTGGTTTTCTACGTAGTAAAATGTCTGTCCAATTGACATCAACACAGTTCAAGTGCTGGGTAATGCATTACTCGTAACTTGCTGTCGTCCAGTAGGGGGGTTAGTTTCGGTCTCACTCCTGGCACCGGCTGTTTGCGGATATGTCCTTGCGTACACACGCGTACTTTACACTTTTACCTTTCTTGTATCGTATGTAGTTAGAAATGCTTTGTGGTGCTTGGTTTGTAGAACTTTGACCTCGTAGATAAAATGGAGATGGAAGATGACTTAGAAATAATTATATTAATCTGTCTATAAAAAAATTCCAACTTATATTTTAATATATAACACATAACTGGAATCAATTGGAATGTAAATTATTGAGACTAGCTTTTTGAGATTATCGGTCATATACATAAAAATACTAAAATGTTACTAATTCCATCAATATGACTGTTTGATCTACCATTGAATGGTGTTGTTTACTACAAGATGATGTTCAATTATTATAAATTAACAAATGAGGTTGAGGTATGGAGCTAAGGCATAAGACTAATCGCTTGATAATCATATTCCTTTACTAGAGTTTGTATATCAAAGAAGATGCATTGTACATAAGAAATAAATTCATCATAAGAATGATTGCCTAGGTAGGAGATATATTTTAAGTTAAGATAGAGATATTTTGTAACACTATAGTGATGCCAAAAGATTTAAATCGACTGTGTGACCACTTTTGCCTTGCATATACGCCAAATACACACACTTGGAATTTTACATCAGAAAAGATATTTTAATACACTACTATAGATAAAATATATTTTATTTGTAGAAGGTAGGAAGCTAAGAAATTGTTAAGTTCTCCTTAATATTACTGTATCCTAATTAACTTTGTAATGCCTGTTTCCAAACGTGTGAGACTTATGTGATTAATTCTTTTTTTTTTTACATTGTATATAGTCATTTAGTGAGAACATTTTATATCTATGTACACATTGTATGATAATATAAGAATATTAGTTAATTTCTACTATCTAATATACTAGAATAGGGTGACAAAGTGTCGGATGGGGGATAAGGCGCATACAATATTCTAGTTTTAATCAATTAACAGGTTTTTAAGTAGGACATAAAACTTAACAATTATCTTAACAGCTTAATTTGAATTTTACACCACGCTGGCTTATCCACGAGGAGGTTTTGTGTTGCTCCCCGACCAGCATTGTATGTATGTATTGTATTCTAACCAGCTGCTAAGAAGCCCTGCGATATAACTGACTAATACCCCAAACCCTTCAATATTCTTATGAAGGAAATACGCCTCAAGCTATATCTGTATAGTCAAAGACATGAATATTTATTATTTTTTGCTTCTTATTTTATGTTTTAAACTACTAATAATCGAAGTGTCGGCAGTTACGTAATACACGCTAAATGAGAATGTTGTGCACTAAAAAACAGATCCGAGGACATCACATAGCCAATCTCGACCCCTTGGAAATAATGAACAGCGCTTTGATCGGTAAAAACAAACGGGAGGTGATCCACAACAGCTACAGGTTTGGTAAGAACACACGAGAACCTGAAATACTGAAAGCACCGTGGTCGGTCGACAACTCATAGTAGGTAGTTATGGCGGCGAAGCAATATTCCTAAACAATTTTCCATTTGCAACACAGCAAAACATTTACCTACATCTTCATATTAATTGTTATGATGCAGTTTCAGATGGATTTCCCCTATATCGGATCATATTTAAGTCGGAATGTAGTATTAATGCAGATTGGCATAAAAACACAAATTAAGTTTTATTATTTTGTTGTTGCAGTCGGATTATTTGGACTTTTTATGAACAGAATTTATCAGCAAAGTTAAGACAATGTCAAATAGACTTGTTTATTTTTATTTGCGTTTATTTTTATTTAGAATAATTATATCTGTTCGTAAATCGATTCGGAAGCTGGTAGCCATAACTACAAGTTCATAAGAAATGTGGACGTAACGCACAAGGTCCTCGGCTCGCACGTACACTTGCTCATCTCAATACCTATTTAAGTATTCATGATCTGCACGATTATCCATATGGTTTATTTATTATATTGATTGCATGCCTGTATTTACTAGATTGTATGAGCATTAGCATGTATATATTTAATGCATGAAATTGTACCTATTATTATTTATTTAATATCCATTTACCATGTTGTATGTACTTAATTAAGATTGTAAAAAATAATATTGGCGACGTTTTATTCAAATAGAAAAGTTTATTATTGTTTGGCATTGACAGAGCTATTTTGTTTTGATTGTCGGTGTTGGATAGTCGCCAAAGAATTGCTCTACACTTATAACATATTCGTAATAATTGAAGTTCCTTTTCATTTCGATATTGATGCACTGCATAATTATATAAATATTTAATGTATAAATGTGTATTTGTAAATGTAAAGTTGTTATTTCTGTAAGGGTGTTAAATTGTGGAATCATGTAATGTTGGTTGGATTGATGTAAAGAATCCTAGTAAAGGGATATGATAAACTATTTGCTTTAATTTGTGCTTTAATGAAAGGGTAGGCTTATTCACATTAATGTAATGTTGCATCTCATGGGTATTTAAGCGAAATATTTACTTCTTTAACGTTCATACTCTGATTGCGACTTGTATATTTTAGATGAAGCTGATATGGACAGAGTATTCAAACTACCGTCCACTACTTTTATTGGTGAAAAAGAGAAAGCGTTACCGTTAAGGTAAGTTTTAAAACTGTTATTGTTATTCCTAGACAACAAATCTTCAATATTTTATGTTGAAATCATCATTATCTTGCCCTCTTTAGGGTTCCGTACCCAAAAGGTAAAAACGAGACACTAATACTAAGAATCCACTGTCCGTCTGTCTGTCTGTCACCAGGCTGTATCTCATAAACCGTTATAGCTAGACAGTTGAAATGTTCACAGATGATGTATTTCTGTTGCCGCTATAACAACAAATACTAAAAACAGATTAAAATAAATAGTTCAGTGGGGCTCCCATACAACAAACGTGATTTTTGTGCCGTTTTTTGCGATAATGGTACGGAACCCTTCGTGCGCGAGTCCGACTCGCATTTGGCCAGTTTATTTTATTTTATTTTGGGTCAGCGCAACATTTCTCCTTCTATGCTTCTCTACTGATCTTCAATACTCATTAGTTTTACTTTTTAATATTCAGGTAAAATCTTAGTGCTTTTCATGAAATGTCCAGTTGACGGTGAAAACGTTTAATCACAGGTGCAGTTGATTCTGATAAAGACCTGCTATCAGTGTTATTGAGTAACCTTCACCTTGTCTTTAGTAAACTCCTCTATGAGTTGTGACGTTTAATAGTTTATCGCCTTTCGATAACGGGTGCCACAGCTGATTGGATCATTATCCGAGTAAATAAAAGAATACAAAGCATAATTGTTTCTGTTGATTTCTAAGATTTTAATTGCCCTTAAATTAATTCCACTGTATTGTTCCACGATATAAATTATTTGCTGCAGGCGTGACGAAGTATGCACTATACTCCATTTGCGATAACATTAGACATAGAACTAAGCCCATTTTACAGCCCGTTCAACCGATTTTCACTTCTATTGGGTTGGTGATACGACAAATGGTAGCTGTAGTAAACAGTTGGTTTTGGTAACAGGTTTATGCTTTTTATGTCATCCTTATGTTCACGGGATAGAATTCAACATCGGTTGAACGGACTGTAAAAAGTGTTGTAAACATACAACACTTATTTCAAATGGAGTATAGAAAATTATGTAATCTACTCAATACTTACGTATTCTTCTAATTGAACATTATTTAATGCATATCTCGTGGGCAGCTGTAAAAACATGAACTGTCTTGTTTTTGAGATGATGTACGAAGGTGCCATATATTTGGATGGAGAGCTTATCTGCATGGATATAAATTTTTCGTCTCCCTTCTTTTATGGCTGGATACTCTAGATTTGTATTACCAACATTTAAAATAATCAGAAAAAATGTATAACAAAACTTGTTGCGCTGATTCCAAATCTAAACTTCTATACTAATATTATAAAGAGGAAAGATTAGTATTTTTGCATGTAACGAATAAACTTAAAAACGACTGGACCGATTTCAAAAATTATTTCACCGTTGGGAAGCTACACTATCCCCGGGTGACATAGGCTACTTTTTACCCGACTGCCGAAAGAGAGTAATGTGTTTATCAGTCTAAGTATGTACGTATGTAAGTATGTATAAATGTATGTATGTATGTTTGTTCCTATATGGCGTTCTAGAGACCAAACGCGTTGGCCGATTTTGATGATTCTTATGTCAATCGATTCGTCTTAACCCTGCGAGTGTCACTGGCTACATTAAAATTGCAAAATAGAAAAATGGCGGCTTTTGGGCGCCATATTGTGTGGGTCCAAATTTTCGGAGGATACATCTGGTTTTGGTCAGCCAGCTCGCGCATATGTATCCTCCGACTGCACAGCATGATTTTCTTCTTGCTTAAGTCTTTTTAGTTGTTTTTTAAGCAGTCGGGTTTTTTGTTATTTTTAAATATTTATCACTGTATTCCCACGGGAACGGAAATTACGCGGGTGAAACAGTGAGGCGTCCGCTAGTAATGAAATAAAACAAGGACAGGAAAATGATAATTAATGTCCACACTATATCTGCAGCTGGCTAGGACTCTGGCCTCCTCTCGGTGGCTTCTGGTCCAGTTAGGCCCAACATTTCCTACGTAATAATTGCTCTTGTAACTCTGATATCTTATTACAGAGAGATCTTAAACCGTCTGGAGCAAGCGTACTGCAACAACATCGGTATTGAGTTCATGTTCATCAACTCTCTGGAACAATGCAACTGGATCCGACAGCGCATCGAGCCACCCAATGTTGGCAAGATGAGCCCCGACCAGAAGAGATTGATCCTCGCTCGGCTTACCAGATCTGCTGGGTAAGTAGGAGAAATATAATATCATAATAACCATTTTATGCAAAAACTGTGTTCCATACGGCCACACGGGTTGTAAATGTTCATAAGGTTCAATAATCGAATAAAATCTATGAGATAACGACCTTGAAGTGACTGGCCAGGTTATTGACCAATTTGTATGAGCCGTCCTGTAAAGAGTATGAAACACAAAAAATCATGCCTTGTTCCCATGGCAAATGGTAGAAACTACAGTAAGCCAAGTTCAAGTACTAAATTTGTATACAACGATTGGAATGGAAACGCTTCCATTATGACAACATGACAATAACCATTGCTTCATAGGGCTGGTTTGAAAAAGGTTAAGATATCTATCCATGGAATAAAATTGACGACTAACGGTTTTTCTATGGGAAAATGGTGCACTAAATATGGTGTATAAAACATAAAAGTTTGGTTGAATTCGTCCTTCGTCTTTTGCTCTGCAGCAAAATAAAGCAATGGAATTGATGAAAGAAAGTTCAAAATGAAAAGATCTGCCATTCTTAGTGTTTACACGCGCGTGGGTTATTATCATAATATTTTTATGCTCGGTGATAAATCTTATCTGGTTATACTGCCAATGCAAAAATCATCAGTCATCATACATAATAGTTCTATTGTATCGCATATTATACGTGACGCAGAACATGCAAGGAGACACACCTTTTTTTGGAGTTTCAAGTTCTTTATCGGAAATACCGAAACAAAAAAGTTTTGTTGCCTACTCTAGCTTGCTTATGCGAAAATATTATAATTTGTAGTTTGGATAGGGAATTTGAAGGCTAAGGCCTTCAAATCATATTAGGTACAAACATGATAGTTATGTAATAAACAGTTGGTAACAAATGATGAATGCATGTTGTTATGGCTACATATAATTTAGATTACTGATAACTTAGACATCTATCTCCCTTCCGCAAACAGAGCACATAATTCATTTAAATTATAATATTATTATGCACTACTGTGAAGTGTATAACCACTAGAAATCAATAATCAAAACTAAAACTATTTTAATTTTAACTAGACCTTATATAGGTACTTTTGAATTGTCAAACAAAAATATAATCTAGTTGCATAATCGCAAGCGTCAGTAGGTCTCTTTGGAGAAGAATGTGCAAGAAACTCCACGCACACTCTTGCATGTTTTAATTACAATTATTTGGTTACATCCTTCTTGTTGGAAAAATACATATATGTGAGTACAATTTAAAAAGACGTGCACGCAAAGCAAACAATTCAAAAATACAATAAGTACGCAATTAAAAGCAGGCCGAGGCAGCTAAGTTATGACCAGTCCCAACTGATGACACTTATCGTTGTTGCAAATAAGACGCGCCTTTAATGTCATTGATATAAGGTTTAAAATGCAATGATTGACGGAGGTTCGTATAAAAAAAAAAAATAAGTGCTCTATTTACGCACAATGTAAATAATTTCAAATGTATGCGCAATCGTATAATTACATCATTATTTACTTCTTTGTGCGTTATAAAATGGCGTTTAACGAGTTGCTTTTACGCTACCTGACAACAATGCAGACAGTAAATAGGCTTAGATAAGAGAGGCCATATAAATGTTATAATGCATACAACTAGAATATGGTAATATCGATATTCAAGTTCTGTAATGATCGTATCATTTAACTGGTCTGTAAACTAGATACAGTACAATTATTTTCTTTAAGTCCCTCGGCAATCATCGCATTTCCGAATACAAACGAATGCTAATTTCCATGTCCATCAATTATTAGATTTATTGTGTATAATAATTTGAATTCAGAACTAAGTGTTTTATTGGTGTTTTGTTTTGATTTCCATGTGAAATAATATCAATAAAAGAGTATTAACAAGTCTATATACTTCCATGTGGATTGAGAGTATCTGGTCTGCACCAAGTGCAAAGGGGAACTGATAGAAGTCGGACGACTGACGAAACTCGAAGTTTGCTGAGAAAATGTTTTGTACTGTATTTAGATATTAAACTGCAATTCCATAAAAAAATATGACCTATAATATTCAATATTGTTAGTTTTTTACCGTTATGTTTTTTTTTTATTCGATAAAAATAAATCGTCAAATTACATTATGTTTTTTTTTACTTATATAAAATTCGAACATCTTTTAAGATTACCCCTGTTTTCTATGAATCCATCAAATGTATCAAAAATTGTCTTCTGATTTTACTGTCACCAAAATATAAACAACGACTACAATTTTTATGTATGTGTAACTTTTTCATATTCTAGTGCGTGTTATGTTTTCGAATTTCACTTCGGCAAAAACTTTGCCCCGGAATTGCGATGCTTGTAACTTCAACTAAGCGTTTAATTTATTTTTAGATTTGAAAACTTCCTGGCCAAGAAATGGTCATCAGAGAAGCGTTTCGGTCTGGAAGGCTGCGAGATCCTGATCCCGGCGATGAAGCAGGTCATCGATGTGTCCACTCGTCTTGGCGTCGAGTCTGTCATCATGGGCATGCCTCACAGAGGTAACTAATTCTTTTTTATCTTTTCATCCATACTTATCTGCCAGTTCAGATTATTTTAGTATTTCATTTATCTATCGTTAAAAACTTTTAGATTAGATGTTCAAAAATAGATTCATAAATAATACACAGGTAACGTTAACGAAAGATTATTTAAATCTGCCAGTTCAAAGTCTTATTTAATTTATCATTCGTAAAAAAAAGTTGAGAAAAAGTTGGAATCTAGATTCATACATTAAACAGAGGTAATTATATTTTTGCAATCAAAACATACACAATAATTATCTGCCAGTCCAAAGATTTATCATTTGTTAAAAACCCATTTGTCAAAGTTTCAAAAATAGATTCATAAATAAGACTGCGAAGAAACTGCACACTTAATTTACATAATTAATTAATTAATATTTATTTTAATTGTAATATGTAAATCTTTGTAACATACCTACTCATGAATTGTGTTTTATGTCCACCAATATAAAAAATTACATGAATTCCTGTATTGTGATTTCTTCTGGCCGTAAGTAAGTATAGATACGTGTAAAGTGGGCACTGATCTCTGCTCATACTACAAATAACTCTTATCTTTACTCCACAGGTCGTCTGAACGTGGTCGCTAACGTTTGCCGCAAACCTCTGCACCAACTGTTCACTCAGTTCGCTGCTCTTGAAGCCGAAGATGACGTAAGTATCTTTTTGATACTCGGTCCCATTCTTGAGCGAAAAATTTAAATAAAAATATTGGAAGTAGCAGCATTCAATACACAGTGAAACATCAACAGTATTCAAATCAACGCATAGAAATGTGAGCTTTATAGCGTGAGATGTACAGTGATAATACATGTAGTTGGTGTAAAGAATTTGTCGTCGCGTTCGTTTCTAACTACTGGAAGTACTTAGGCATACTACTTAGGCTTACATTTCAATGTTCGTTGAAGAGCGGTTTCTGTGTGCGATGGCCAATTGTGCATCTGCATTCAGCCGATTTGTAAACATGGTACTGAGATTTGTATTGTATTGTATTGTATTTATTCCAAACAATTTTTACATTGTGTCGAAAATCATAATTGCCAACAAGCACCACTACACCTTTATACAAACTAACTTCGAAAGAATTAATTACAAGACAATAAGCCAACATTTTACATTGAACGTAATACACTTCTATTTCAACCTTCAAATAGTCAGACATGTATTAGACATGTATTCAATGATGTCAAATAGAAATTCATATAATATACATTTATTTATTTATTATTACAATTACTCTCTGCACTTACAGTGTTACCCAAAACGTACAGAGAGTCAATAATTACATTATTTAGACATCACATACACATATAAAAATATTAAAATAATAACAAAATTAAAAAGCATAAATAATTAAAATAAATTCAATTTCAAAATAGCTATTCAATTATCAAATACGAGTTATACCTAATATTATAATAATACGTTATAATCATCGTTCATTCATTTAAAAAAAATCATTTCAATAATATAATCAATTAAAATTATTATTTATGTGCTAAAACAATCTTTGCATTTAATCAAAAATAAACGTAGATTCGAGTGGAATATGTCCACATCCGGATGCTGAGCAGTCAGTGTATTGAGCAATGATACCGCTTGATTAGTAGCGGCATATTGAGCAGTACGAGTCCGGACTCTGGGTGCCGCGAGTAGAGGGCGCGAGCGCAGTCGCGTGTACTGAGCCGGCGCTGACAGTCCAAAGCGCGACAAAGTCGCAGGGTTGTCAATTTTGCCGTTAAGCAGCAAGAAATAATGCAAAAGGAGCGCACATTTACGTCTTAGCTCGAGACTGATAATATGTCAAATAAAAATGTCAAACACAAATAAATTCAGATTCCATTAAGATGTCAATCGTAAAAATATAATGTCGTCTTACGGACTGAAAAAAATAAAAGTTTGCTGTAAGATTACCAATTATGGGTTAAGCTCGTTATCCTTTTGTATTTGTATTACTCAACAGAGAAATCCATGATTAACCAAATGTTTTCCCACCATAGGGCTCCGGTGACGTCAAGTACCACTTGGGTACATACATCGAGCGCCTGAACCGCGTCACGAACAAGAACATCCGCCTGGCTGTGTGCGCCAACCCCTCTCATTTGGAGGCTGTCGATGCTATCGTGCAGGGCAAGTGTCGCGCCGAGCAGTTCTACCGCGGTGATAATGAGGGCAAGAAGGTATGATTCTTTTGATACATTTACTTGAGTGTTACGGATTCAGTAACTAGGCGTAATTATGAGGTATAGTAGTCCCAGCGGATCTTTATGTCTCTGAAGTTAGGCTCTGCAAACCATTGCGCAAGAAACAGTTTGTCATCGAGTATACTGCATACAGTAAGCGAGATGACGATGCGACAAACGTAAGCGAGTGAAAGAAGCAGTTATACAATTCTATCTTCTACTTCAACATTGACACAAAAATAGCAACTGCGCAGGGTCTTGCAGCCAACTTCAGAGACAGAAAGATCCGCTCTGACTACTGTAGTTTTAGAAAAAAGATTGACATACTAATATAAAGGACAGAGAAGACAAAGCGATGTTTTCCTAAAATCAGTACCATATTTACGATATGGGCGTAGTTATTATAAATAAATATCCTGTTTTGTCTGCTTTTTTGATTTGGGGAACCCAAGCGGCACCGATGTGTTCATTTCCACATCAGGCAGTGTGGTTGGATTTTTCTATTTGAAATTTGTCAGTAGTTGCCTCCTCTCTACAAAAGTGTGAAAAAATTTATCTTTAATGTTAAATGAATATCAAAAAACTATCAAGGCAAAACTGATCGAACGTTTAACCTAAGAAAAGTATGGCACAGAACTAAATATTCTGTAGACAATGCCGCTTTCAACCGAGCATCTACAGAGCTGAATATCTACAGAGCTGAATATGCTGATTAAAGATTTCAACAATGATAACCCACAGGCGTTCCTTTCTAATTTGAATCCAAGCCTAGCCACAAACTACTCCTTGGAACTCTGGAAGGCAACACATAAGTTGAAAGAACCCAATAATTGGATCCCTGCCATCAGAAAAAGCAACGAATGTTGGGCCAGATCAGATATGGAGAAGGCTAAAATATTCGCGGAACATCTTAGTAAAGTGTTTCAACCATTTCCAGAGGTGAGACCTGAGCCAGGCTCTGAATTTGGGAGTCACTTAGAGAGTCCGATACAACTTCTTCACATCACATCATCAGCCTATTAATGTTCCCACTGCTGGGACACAGGCCTCCTCTCTGTGAGAGGGAAACAACTTAAAACAACTTAAGGAAGTCAAATCACCGGGATACGACCTGATAGACAGCACACTCCTGAAAAATTTACCAAAAAAAGGCATTATTGCAACAGTCAGCCACTTCCCAGTTTAGTGGAAGATAGCACAAGTGATAATGTTACCTAAATCTAGCAAGCGACCTAATGAAGTAGACTCATATCGACGTATTAGTCTTCTGCCCATAATGGGAAAACTATTAGAACAAATATCGCTGAAGAGGATGAGGGCCACCTGAATGAAGTAATTCCAAACCATCAGTTTGGCTTCAGGGAGAACCACGGAACAATCGAGCAGGTTCACCGTATAGTCGACGTCATAAACAGGTCGCTTGAGGAAAATAATTATTTTTCCGCAGTCTTTTTAGACATTAGCCAGGCCTTTGATAAAGTTTGGCACGAGGGCCTGCTATATAAGGTTAAAAGGACGCTGCTACCACATATTGTAATCCTATCTCAGTGGGCGATGCTTTGGAATCAAGTACCACAACGATCTTTCGGACTTGTGCGAGATTAAGTCAGGTGTACCTCAGGGACGTATACTGGGACCAGTCCTTTACACCATATTTACTGCTGATCTGCCAACAACAGACAGCACCATTGTTACAACATATGCTGACGACACGGCATTACTCTCCACACATACGCATCCAACTACGGCATCTGAGCACCTACAACATCACAAAGACAAAATTGAGGAATGTCTTAAAATATGGAAAATGCACGCAAACCAAAGCAAGTCAACTCACCTTAGTGTTACGCTCAGGAGAGACACTTGTCCTCCGGTGAAAATAAACAATGATGAAATGCCGCAGGATGATCATGCAAAATATTTAGGTACGCACTTGGACCAAAGGCTGACATGGCAAAAAACACATATGGACCAAGCGGAAGCAACTTGATCTAAAATTGCGCAGCATGTACTGGCTAATAGGACGCCACTCGCAGATGAGCAATCATAGCAAGTTGACAGTGTATAAAGCTATCCTGAAACCATTCTGGACCTATGGCATCCAGCTATGGGACATAACCAGCAATAGTAATATTGAGATACTAGAACGTTTCCAAACTAAAACACTGAGATCCATCTTCAAAATACATTAGTAATAAAATAGAGTATATGACCTTGACCTGAAATTACCAACTGTCAAGAAGGATCTCGGAGAAAAAGAGTAGTTGCCTGCTGCCCAGAGCATGGGTTTCAGCTCATTTAATAGTGTAATAGACTCGCGCCTATTACGGGTGTGATCAATCAGAGCCACATTTTGCTTTCCTTCTTCTCGTCTATCCTTTGGGAAATAAAAACTTGATGTTATATGTATTGTCAATCCACAGGTAATGTCCCTCCTCCTCCACGGAGACGCGGCCTTCGCCGGCCAGGGCGTGGTGTTCGAGACCATGCACTTGTCGGACCTGCCCGCCTACACCACGCACGGCACCATCCACATCGTCGTCAATAACCAGATCGGCTTCACCACCGACCCTAGGCACTCGCGCTCGTCTGCGTACTGCACAGGTTTGTAGGATTACCAAACAATTATAGAAGCAATAACACAAAGGCTAAGGATAACGGGACGAGTTCGAGACCCACTGACAGGATTAGCCCCAGCATAAAATCGAAAAGCCTTTCTTTGCCTTGCTGTGGTACATGAGCTAGATTGTGTTAGGCCTTTTGATATTATCATCAGGGTAAAATTCTGACAGCTTGTTATGATTCCCTAGTTATTTAATGGTTTCCAACATAAAGCTCTGCGTTTAAGCGAGACTAGCTAAAGTCACTTGAATACAGAGCTTCAAAGGTGCTTGAGTGTCTATTTCAAACTTTTATCAACTGTTCCAAATCGGTTGTCGGTAGAACAATGATGATGATTAATACAACTTCTTGCAATTTGCCTTCCAGACGTCGCCCGCGTAGTAAACGCGCCGATCTTCCACGTGAACGGCGACAACCCCGAGGCGGTGATGCACGTGTGCAACGTGGCCGCCGAGTGGCGCGCCACCTTCCACAAGGACGTCGTCATCGACATCGTCAGCTACCGCCGCAACGGACACAACGAGATCGACGAGCCCATGTTCACGCAGCCGCTCATGTACCAGAAGATCCACAAGACCAAGCCTGGTGAGTGACATGTCACTACATACATATAACAACGTGGCCGCCGAGTGGCGCGCCACCTTCCACAAGGACGTCGTCATCGACATCGTCAGCTACCGCCGCAACGGACACAACGAGATCGACGAGCCCATGTTCACGCAGCCGCTCATGTACCAGAAGATCCACAAGACCAAGCCTGGTGAGTGACATGTCACTACATACATATAACAACGTGGCCGCCGAGTGGCGCGCCACCTTCCACAAGGACGTCGTCATCGACATCGTCAGCTACCGCCGCAACGGACACAACGAGATCGACGAGCCCATGTTCACGCAGCCGCTCATGTACCAGAAGATCCACAAGACCAAGCCTGGTGAGTGACATGTCACTACATACATATAACAACGTGGCCGCCGAGTGGCGCGCCACCTTCCACAAGGACGTCGTCATCGACATCGTCAGCTACCGCCGCAACGGACACAACGAGATCGACGAGCCCATGTTCACGCAGCCGCTCATGTACCAGAAGATCCACAAGACCAAGCCTGGTGAGTGACATGTCACTACATACATATAACAACGTGGCCGCCGAGTGGCGCGCCACCTTCCACAAGGACGTCGTCATCGACATCGTCAGCTACCGCCGCAACGGACACAACGAGATCGACGAGCCCATGTTCACGCAGCCGCTCATGTACCAGAAGATCCACAAGACCAAGCCTGGTGAGTGACATGTCACTACATACATATAACAACGTGGCCGCCGAGTGGCGCGCCACCTTCCACAAGGACGTCGTCATCGACATCGTCAGCTACCGCCGCAACGGACACAACGAGATCGACGAGCCCATGTTCACGCAGCCGCTCATGTACCAGAAGATCCACAAGACCAAGCCTGGTGAGTGACATGTCACTACATACATATAACAACGTGGCCGCCGAGTGGCGCGCCACCTTCCACAAGGACGTCGTCATCGACATCGTCAGCTACCGCCGCAACGGACACAACGAGATCGACGAGCCCATGTTCACGCAGCCGCTCATGTACCAGAAGATCCACAAGACCAAGCCTGGTGAGTGACATGTCACTACATACATATAACAACGTGGCCGCCGAGTGGCGCGCCACCTTCCACAAGGACGTCGTCATCGACATCGTCAGCTACCGCCGCAACGGACACAACGAGATCGACGAGCCCATGTTCACGCAGCCGCTCATGTACCAGAAGATCCACAAGACCAAGCCTGGTGAGTGACATGTCACTACATACATATAACAACGTGGCCGCCGAGTGGCGCGCCACCTTCCACAAGGACGTCGTCATCGACATCGTCAGCTACCGCCGCAACGGACACAACGAGATCGACGAGCCCATGTTCACGCAGCCGCTCATGTACCAGAAGATCCACAAGACCAAGCCTGGTGAGTGACATGTCACTACATACATATAACAACGTGGCCGCCGAGTGGCGCGCCACCTTCCACAAGGACGTCGTCATCGACATCGTCAGCTACCGCCGCAACGGACACAACGAGATCGACGAGCCCATGTTCACGCAGCCGCTCATGTACCAGAAGATCCACAAGACCAAGCCTGGTGAGTGACAGTTAGCCTGGTGATAAAATACGTGAGTGATAAAGACTACCGACGGCATACAAACTCGGACTATTTGTGTAACTTGACTTGATAAATTACTGCAAAGTTTATTTGCGAATTGTCAATTATTGAATTATTCAGTAATTCAGGCGCTTTACTTTGTGTAATTTATTTCATCATCACTGCTCTCAAAACGGTGAAGGAAAACATCGTGAGGAAACCGGCATGTCCTAGAACCAAAAATTCAAAGACATGTGATATCTACCAATCCGCACTGGGCCCGCGTAGTGGATTATAGCCCACTAAGCTCCCTCTATGAGAGGAGGCCTGTGTCCCAGCAGTGGGAACATTAAAAGGCTGATGATGTGTGATGAGTAGAATCTTTTGTTTGGTTGGTTGCATGTGACAAAGTCCACTTGGCAAATTAAACTATTTGCTATTTCGCAGACATTTCTGTGAAATCTTTTAATTGTGTAAACATAAGTTGCAGTCATACAACAATACTTATAATTAATTAAAATTCATATCGTCTACCTCACAGTACTCGAAAAGTACGCCGACCAGCTGATCGCCGAGGGCGTCGTCACGGCCGCTGAGGCGAAGGACGTGAAGGACAAGTACGAGAAGATCTGCGAGGACGCGTACACACAGGCCAAGGCCGAGACACACATCAAGTTCAAGGACTGGCTCGACTCGCCCTGGTCCGGGTTCTTCGAGGGCAAGGACCCCCTGAAGGTAGTTATCACTTTTGATGAACAAGTACCTGGGCGACCGAGCTCGACTCGGGTGAAAATAGGGAAAACGACGTTTTCTAAAAATTAAACCTAGCTAGATCGATTTATCGCCCCCGAAAACCCCCTGTATACTAAATTTCATGCAAATCGTTGGAGCCGTTTCCGAGATTCAGATTATATATATATATTCAAATATACAAGAATTGCTCGTTTAAAGGTATAAGATATTTAAAAAAATAAGGAGCATTTGAGTAAAGCATGATGATGAGGCAAAACGAAAATATTCGACCATTAAAATTACAAAATGATTCTTATTTAAGAAGAATAATTCTGTAAGAGCATTATAAAGAAGCAGTGATATCATAAATAACAGCCGTAAAATTTAGGTTGTCATGAAATACACTCTGGTTGATCGACTTTACGCTTTAAAAGCTGGATAACGACGACCGCCGGTTGTTATGATGAGACGCGATTTCAGGCAAACAAAGCATAAGATTATGATTTAAACCTGGCATATTGTCGAGTTACCAACTCGCAGTAGACCACGCAACATTGCTCCAAAAAGAGTGTAAAAGGGAAAAAATGTATTTAACAAACTATTAACCTCCACAGATGTCCCCAACCGGCGTAGTAGAAGAAACCCTAGTACACATCGGCAAACGCTTCTCTTCTCCTCCCCCTAACGCTGCTGAGTTCGAGATCCACAAGGGTCTGCTGCGTATCCTCAAGGCGCGCATGGCCATGGTGGAGAACCGCCAGGTGGACTGGGCGCTGGGAGAGGCCATGGCCTTCGGCTCGCTGCTGAAGGAAGGCATCCACGTCAGGCTGTCAGGAGAGGATGTGGAGAGAGGAACTTTCTCACACAGGTCTGTTCATGCAATATTTTTAGTTTTCATCAGGCGTAGTTGCAGCGTAGACGTTTGGAGCGTAAGCGTAGCGTAGACAATTCGTAAACGGAACGTTTACGAACCGGTGACTATTCTTAAACGCAACTCTTACGCAGCATCTACGCGAGGTATTTTTATAACAATGTTGCCGTCGCTAGACGAAAGCTCACGCTTGAGATAAGCGTGTTTATCTACTCAATTTCTAAAATAAATTACATCCAAGTAATTGCTTCTAGATCTCTGTCTACCATATTGACGACCGATTATTGTGCTCACCTGGCAATATAATAAGTTCAATGTAGTAACAAAAATATATCCGTTGTGCAGGCATCACGTACTTCATCACCAGAAGGTAGACAAGGCGACGTACTGCTCGCTGTGCCACCTGTACCCCGACCAGGCGCCCTACACTGTGTGCAACAGCTCACTGTCTGAATACGGTAAGTGTTCTTTTAAGAATAGGAAGAGTGACTTATTGAATAGTCGTCAAAAGAATCGTTTTGTTACTCTAAAGGTAGACCACTAGAGGTAGGTACTCTATAGGTGCAAATAAAGCGGCTCCGGCGTCATTCGCGGAAAGCAGGTCCTAAGCGCCGAGTATTACGCGTCACATCAGTTAGGCCCGAGCTGCTTTGCTTGGATGTCTACCTTAAGGTTGAATTTCTCTTGCACACCATAAAACGAGAAGGTCTGTCTTTAAAAACCAGTTAGGCAGATAGTTGCGACCTTCGTAAAATTACTATATAGGTACTGGTTGTCAAAAGTGGTTAAGCAATTAGGGCGAAAATATACCCTGTGTGCGGGTCGTAAGTCCGTACACCGATTCGCCGTTAGTTGGTTGGAGAGAAACACGTCACAGTTAGATCCACTAGTTAAATATATTTGAGTGAAATAAACTACAATATAATTTAGATGGAAGACGACTATTTCTCTCTCTTGGTTTGGATAGCAACACGGCTATAAGATCACTATCAACGTTGGTTGCTTTTTTATGATGTTTTATACGGTCAAGTTGTGACGCACATCGTTTGCCTAAAGTAGGTTGCCAGCATGCAACATGCAGCATGAGAAAAATGTACGTTGATGAGACCGTACACCCTGTTACTTGCATTAAAGTGTGCAAGTAGCTTGCATGCTATTGTGACATTCACCACATTCACCAATCAGATGTTATTATGACACAATGGCATGCAAGGTATTTGCGCACCTTTTGTGCAAATTACAGGCATGTGTATTGTAGCCCTTATAAAGTCGTTAAAAATTTATGAAAGTGGGTGGTTCATAAAATCTGAGGCCATGTACAAAGATTAGTAGATTTATTTTAAGATAGAATATACCAAGCAATATTTGAAGCTGGCATTGTTTCCGACAGGTGTGCTCGGCTTCGAGGTGGGCTACTCCGTCACGAACCCCAACGCGCTGGTGCTGTGGGAGGCGCAGTTCGGAGACTTCAACAACTGCGCGCAGTGCATCATCGACCAGTTCATCGCCAGCGGCCAGGCCAAGTGGGTGCGCCAGTCGGGCTTAGTGCTGCTGCTGCCGCACGGCATGGAGGGCATGGTGAGATACATTACTCTACTTGTGTTCTGTCGGTTTTATCAAAAGTTTAAAAACCAAGTGGAAAATATCACCCATGAAAATGAATGTTCAATTCCATTGGTGAAATTCGCCCTTAAAGTCTAGTCCATTATGTGCTACGAATGGTTGCGCGTTGCTAATGAAAACGTTCGGATTTTTCTATGACCCGCATAAAAATCCTTATACGGGCTTTCTTATTCGCTGTGCGCGCTTGCTGAAATACATAAAAGACGAACACTCTAATAATTTTCAAACACCTTATACCAAAACATCGTCTATTATATCGAGTGTGTTTCATAGGTAAGATTGTTTTATTAATTCACAGGGCCCCGAGCACTCGTCAGCCAGGCCCGAGAGGTTCCTGCAGATGTGCGCCGACGACCCCGACTACATGCCGCCAGAGAGCCCCGACTATGAAGGTCAGTCAAACTTACATTATTTTCTTTCTTCATTTTTATGACGTTTGACGTTCGTTTTTGAAAAGTAGACGGCCGACTTACACGATTGTAGAGGTCCGAATGATTATAATAGTACCAAGCTGTAGCCATTAATCTAACATCTAACAGCATTCGGACCATTACCGCCTAACTTCACAATAGATGCACACATTACAATTTAGAATGCAAGAACGTTTAGATTGAGGTGGACAGTGCACTCCTGCCACATGATATTGAACATATACAAAAAAAACTACACTGAAGCGAAGCGATTCTAGTCCAGTGCAGAAGCGACAGATGGACGACCATCTTTAATATCTGTATATAACGGGCTTTTCACACGCTTGTCACTTACTTTGTGTGATAACGCGTATCCTATGCACAGTTAAAGCCTTATAAGATCATGATGTAACTCGTAAAAAGCACCAACCAACCAACTTAAACTTTCCGGTTGGCGCAATGGTTGAGCTATCGGCTGCCGCGCTGCGTATAGTGGGTTCGGTTCCCGCATAGAAAAAATATTTATAGGGCCTAGAGCAATGATATTCTAGTAAACAGATACGTTATACACTCACAAAACAACCGAAAAAAGTGTTCCGCACAGCAGCGGCAGCACACATACACACTTTTCATTCATTTGACATTTTACTACAAGTCGAAAAGGATGGCTTGATAAAACCAACAAGAAAAAAGACAGTTTTGTCACTTGCGTTTGAATGTAAACAAATATTATTCTGACCACCAAGGCACCAATGTTTTTTTCTTTTCTAACCTCCAGATATCATAATATTGGGAAAAATATAAAATTGTAAATTGAGGTGTATTGCGTACTTACATATGGTATGAGATCCCTTGTGTTTTATGTACTTTGGAATCTTAATTGGTACACTTTCTAAATACTCACGGTGGCATTTTTAAATTTTGTTTTTGTTTCAACAAAGCGTATCGCTCTTCGCCATGCGTGACGTAGACTAAACATTATACGTCCCAATTAGGACGTATTCGAGTCTTCACAAAACGCGCACTCATAACATATCTGTTTACTAGAATATCCATTGGCATACAGATAGTTTTTCCGTTTCGGGTTGTTTGTGTATGTGAATTTAAATGTTTGTACCGATACAGGCGAAATTTGGAGTAGTTTACATTTTTTTCTTAAAAAAAGAAAAGCTAACTTAATTTGTCGCCCGCAGTTCGCCAACTGCACGACTGCAACTGGATCGTGGCCAACTGCTCGAACCCCGCGTCGTACTTCCACATCCTGCGGCGACAGATCGCGCTGCCCTTCCGCAAGCCGCTCATCCTCATGACGCCCAAGTCGCTGCTGCGCCACCCCGAGGCCAAGTCCTCGTTCGACGACATGAAGGATGGATCCTGCTTCAGGAGGTAAGGATGGCTGGAAATTACAATATTATTATTGCACGATTTGAACGTAGTGAATGACAGAGTTTGCCGAGTAGCTACATACTCATCGGACAAAATCTGAGTGGTTGAGACTATAGTTTGAATTAATTGACACGAAATAAGAAGGTTATTTGCTATGGCTGACTTGTTGATAGTGGTCGCTAAAGGCCTTGTCAAAAAGATAGCGAATCAATAGCGTGGTGAAGCATTGTACACCTTCATTTCGCTACTTATTTTTAATCTCATTTATGTGCCTAAAAGGAACGAGGCTGTTGCCTTTATTTATTTTTTTCTCAGCAGCTTCTCAGAAACCCCTAATGAACATTTTGGTCAACCCAGGTCTAAAAATTTTCCTTATGTATTTCTAGAAATCGATTTAAATTTAACGTTTTTTTTCTCCTAATCCAGAGTGATCCCCGAAGATGGCCCCGCCGCCCAGAACCCGCAAGGCGTCAAGAAGATATCGTTCTGCTCGGGCCGCGTGTACTACGACCTGCTCAAGCACAGGCGCGAGCAAGGACTCGAGGATAAGATTGCTATTGTCAGGTAATTGACTCTGACACTCAGAAATAACATAAGCATGGAAATAGTAGTGGATGCTTCGACGGTAGTGACGGCACTGTTAATACTTTCCATATTAACCAAGCGTGCCAGTGAGTGACACACTTATCGCAAAAAACTGATGGCTTCTGGTAAAGCTGAAACTTTTGCACAGAATATTATTAGTAATGGCGCCTCTAGTCGTTACATTGTTGCATTTCCATACTGTACACATAAAAATTATAGCCACTGACAGTTCTGATTTTGGCTAGGACAGTTGAAACTTGTGCACAGAATATTATTATAATGGCGTCTCTAGTCGTTACGAGTGGTTGTTGCATTTCCACACTGTACGCATAAAAATGATAGCCACTGATACTTCTGATTTTGGCTAGGACAGTTGAAACTTGTGCACAGAAAATTATAAGTAATGGCGTCTCTAGTCGTTACGAGTGGTTGTTGCATTTCCACACTGTACGCATAAAAATGATAGCCACTGATACTTCTGATTTTGGCTAGGACAGTTGAAACTTGTGCACAGAAAATTATAAGTAATGGCGTCTCTAGTCGTTACGAGTGTTAGTTGCATTTCACGAACGCACGTTTTGCAGTTTAAACCTTTAAAATAACATGACGCACATTCGTAGTTTGCAAAGATTTCTTGGCGGTTATCCGACGATGGAAAAACCAACCCTAAGGACAAGATTTACAAGGCACAATTTGATTAGTAAAGTAAGCGATTCATATGAATGTGCACCTTATTTTCATGCTCATGCTTCTCTTATTCGTGTTCCCGAACTTGAGGAAGCTTTGCACATGATTATGAACATTAAAACAAAACTCATACTATATATAACTATAAAGTCCATATTCCTTTGAGACGCGGACATAGCAAAGTTTAAGTGGTATCTTGTCCTATGAAAACTGGCTACTATTATGTATAGTGGAAGTATCCACTGGTATAATTAAGAACCTTACTATTTCATAAAATAATTCCATATTCTTCAGAGTGGAGCAAATCTCGCCCTTCCCGTACGATCTGATCAAGGCTGAGGTCGAGAAGTACCCGAACGCCAACATTGTATGGAGCCAGGAGGAACACAAGAACTCCGGCTACTGGCAGTACGTGGAGCCACGATTCCGCACCTTATTGCAGAACCAGAAGACCGTTACGTATGTATCTTTGTTGAAGTTGATTTATGGCCACGTTGCCACCTGTAACCAGCTCGAATGCATGTTGCATTACATTGCAAACTACCGAGGTGTAATGTGATCAAATGCTCGATCGTGCCTTGCAGTGTAATTAAATTTGTATGTAAGTTGTTTGAGATGGAAACGTGGCCTAGGAAGTTTGATAGCTGGATTGAGTAATATATAATTTTACTAATCCACTGTGTATTATGAGTGCCACTCTCTTTTTTTGTGTGATATAAAAGAGTATTTCTTGTAGTTTTATAAAGAGTTCGACTTTTGCAATAAAAAGGCTTTAAATATAGCACCAAACTTCCCTTAGGAGTTTACTGCCTTGGTCCAGTGGTCGAAATACATTCTGAAATGCCTTCAAAGGGAAGTAGAAATTCGCTGTAAATATTTTTTTAGGATTTTTATTTCAATGCAGCTTGAGTTTCAGCTAGATATTAGATTGGGTTTGCATGATTCTATTTTCAAAATTTGCATGCGTGGCTCTTCATTCAGTAACATTACCGATTCCTCGTTTATTCATTTCCGCGCAATAGTGGTGATATTTCGTCTAAAACGCCATAATCTATCTGGCTATTGGTTGCAGTGCTAAACCTCAAAAGGGTAACTGGTTCTCCCAGCTTTTCGGGCGGGAAGAGAAGCCTGTGCCTGTGTCAGGTGACGATGAATCCGTGCCGCGCACCGTTAGGTGAGATAACGGCATTATGGCGTCCCTTTCCCTTCCGTTACCTATCCTTTTTTTCTCGCTACCCTCCTTGAATCATATCATACCTAAATTGTGACTAAAACTTGGTGTTTGGCTATTTTTCTAAATTGCTTTTATTTAATACTGACGCGATTCACAAATACTCTAAAAAGAAAATACTTTTTTATAAAAAAAATACGAAACAAAAATAGTATAGTATGTGGTAAACCATTGTTGCAAAAACAAAACTCGATGGTGAAAGAGTTTATACGTTTGGATAGTCAAACACCTTGTTAGTATTCACTACAAATCATTACTACTAAACTCAAGTTAGGAAAGAGTAAACTTATGTATTTTAACCAACTTAAAAAAAGGCGGTTATCATTCATATTGCATTAATCAAAAACGCATTAATATTGAACTTGAGTTTGGTTTAAATATTGAAAAAAATATCATTAGAAATATCACATTTTTCATTTGTTTCATTCATAAGTTAGTCATAGCATGTTACCTAATTTCAAAATCTCAAAATGAATGCCATACAATCTTGTGCTTTGTAACATCTAACAGCTAAATGGACGCTTTGCTTTCAAATTATGATTAATCCCTACATTTAATGTTTTGGTAAGTTTAGGGTTATTTAAATTACACAGGGCTTTCGGGTATACTTCAAAACTGGTCAGCTTTTTGTCCAGATTATAACGGCCTTAAAACATCATAATGGGAAGGCAAGGCACTACGAAAGGCTAGGAGGCCTTAATGCTGCATTCAATACTGATTATGCTTGTTATCAATTCGCGAAACTCAAGCTGCAGGACCTTTATACAAACACTTATGTTATTAATTAAGCCTTGTGTTATTTTTCTATTGCTGTTACTATAACATTCTATTCTATAAAGAAATATGCGAGGAACTGAGCTCAAATCAAACAATGTGTTGTTTTTTTTGCAGCTACCACGGTCGTGCAACCGCCGCCGCACCCGCTACCGGCTCGAAGGCCGCACACAACAAGGAGCTCAGGAATCTGCTCGAAGAGTTCTGCGCCCTATAAACGACCTTATCTACACGAGTATACGCGATGGCAACCCTAAATGGCTAGCTTATGCTCCAATCACATCAATCATAGACAACTCAAATAGTAGCCATTCACGGATCAACACCGTCAACGTACACACATATAATGTAAACGGTTATACTGTTGAAACAAAGTAGACACAACAAGATTTATGCCATATTAAAAACACATCTAATAGAATCTTAATAACTAAGTAAAACTCTCGAAACGTAATGTCTTTGACATGATCATTTATTTTTGTCGAACGAAATTTATTTTTGTATAATATTAAAAAAATATTATTTTCTCCTTACTCTCAGTATTTTGTTGTAATTCTCTTCATGTTTAGGTAGATTAGTTAGATAAATTATTATTTATTTATTTAATGTAGCATACGTGATCTGTAGAACCTACATAATTTATTTTTATTGTAAAAGCAATATTACTTAGTCTCACGTAGTCTCCACTGTAAGATGTCGCGTACTAGATAATAATAATAATTACTTCAGAAACAAAATGGTACATTAATTGCAAAGTAGCGGTTGTATTATTTTCATGTACATAAATTGATGTTTTATTTTTTTATTAATCTTTATTCGATATTTTTGTCGTTAACGTATTTGAAGTTAAAACGTTCCTTTTGCTAGTCTGGGATACGTACATAGAATTGGTAATCTTATTACGTAGCGAAGTAATCGCACTTCGCGAGCGATAGGTATGTTAGTTAGATAATATTATATATTGTCTATGGGGGGTAGCTAGCAGTAAGGATCCTTTGTGGAAGTTTTAAAGATATTTTTGAACATCGGAATGTACGACATTGAACCAAAACTATCCACTACGCCCAATATTGTGATACTGTATCGTATTCAACAATGTAAAACGAATCTGTTAAGGCCAGCGTAATTAATACGTTATTAATATAATAATAATTAGCGATACGCTTTCATTAATAACGCAGTAATTGGTTATTATGATTAACTTGTTCTGACGGACTCTTTTTGAGTTAATGAATAGATTATTAATATTTGTAAAGTTTCTTTTCTGTTCTTTCTTTCTTTTCTTTTTTTAATTACCTTTGCCCCCACACTAGGAATTTCTCTTGTATCTCCGGTGCGTGGGTTGATTTGTTTACTTTTGAACCGAATTTATTATAAATGAGGTTTATTGGCTTGATTGACAAAAAAAATAAAATAAAAGCTTGTAGATGTGTGTATTTGTCTTGTTTGTCTATTACACTGGCCGTAACACTTCCACTAAACTGTTCGCTTGCAAGTGCGGTTGTTACCATTACAATAATTTCGCTTAACGATACTGTACATGAGATATTATTAGTTAGTGAGTATGTCTAGTAACTAGGCACCAGATTAAAAGTAAATTGCACCTTAGTACATAAAATGTATGTAATAATTCGTCATCAGGTCGTTTTGGTTTGCAACCTTCCGGCCCCTGCGCATAGGTTTAGTTGACTATGGCTTATAGTTACCGCCGTTGTGAACGGCACAATGTAAGGAATAACACCAACATCCAGTGCTTTGTATAAACCGACGTATACTTTATTGTCTGTAGTCAATCTTCGAATGTATGTATGTCGTTACCTAATATGTATGTAGAATTAAATAAAATCGTCATCTCACTATTGTGACCGCCCCTTGTAAAACTAAGCTTTATTCAAATTTCTAGTATTATGTGACATTCAATCTTAACTCTTAATGCGGTTTAGCTTTCTAACACTATTCGCATGTGTAGATGCATTGTTTTATTGTTAAAATTAACATATTTTGATGTTCACGTATTTTCGATTTATTATGGGCTCAGGACGCCAGTGGGGAATTTCAAAGATTTGAATGATAGGTATTCTTCTGGCAAGTACTACCTGAGTCAATTTATTGCTAAATGTTAGTTTTGATTTAGTTATTTACAAATAAATATACTATAATTGAATAATGTTGTTTTCATTACAAATACCTCGAGCTCGTTTTTTTTGGCACGATCTCGCAATACTCGCACATAACTACACAATTCGCCAAATTATTTTTATCTATGAGCGCACGAATTGAGGGTCTCCTTTGATTTTGCCTATCTATTAAGGCATCAAAATAAATACACGGTTATTTTTCTCACTCGAATTGTGTCACACATACCTAGCTATCGTACGGTCTGCAACAAAAGTCGTCAGGGCTAAAAATCAACAAACTTTTTTTTTGGTCTTCACCTTTTTTTGGATTAGTCGTAAAAAGCTTTAGAATATAATATAATAGAATATTTATTTGCTAGAAACATGGTGTTTACAGAGGTGTTAATTTCATGACATTGCATAGTGCTACATGTATCACCGTTTTATCGGCATGCAAAACTCAAATTCCAATTTAATGAAATTCTTACATAAATTTTCAATTACATTATATTCTTAATAATAAAATTTAATTATTATTTCAATCATTTCTAATCATAATACTACACACTTCCATTTTTTACCACTTAACTTAAATAATTACTTAAGCCTGTATTTTGAGGTCAGATCAAGAGAAAAAAAAATTACAGGGACATTTTACAAAAAAATCGTGAATTTTTGTACCGAACAACATTTTATGAAGTGTAATTGGCTTCGGCAAAGCATTATAAATTAGGGTAGCCATGTAGATACAAATCTTTCGGAAGAGTTGCAACTTAGGAACAGGTATCTCGAAATCCAAATGTAGCTTTCCTCTGATTTGTATTATCCTTTCGTTCAAATAATGCATGATTGGATCTCAGAAACTTGGCAATTTCAAAGATATATGTGGGGTACAGTCAAAAGGTTATGTGATTTAAATATAGGCCTACACGAATCAGACCATTGCTTATTAAAAATTGCGCGGATACATTTTTTTTGAGCAATGAAAATTCGATCTATTTCTGAGGAGTTTCCCCATACAACTATGCCGTAGCGAATTACTGAACAGACATAGCCATGATACACCATTATAGATGATTCTCTCATGTTCGTGACTACCGCAGGACCCCGACGCCAATCGCTTCTATATTTGGTAAATAATTACATGTCCGTGACTACCGCAGGACCCCGACGGCAATCGCTTCCATATTTGGTAAATAATTACTACTCAATTGGTACCAATTAGTACTCAAACAACAGAATTGGTACCTAAGTAGTTTTCGAGAAAATCGACTTTGAAGGTGGTCCTGCGGTAGTCACGCTCCATTCAGCAGGACCACCATGAGCGCCGAAAACGGGGGCATGCTACAGCTATTCTAAGTATACAAATAATTACTACCCATAAATGTGATCCATTTCGTAAAAAAAGAGAACTGAATCATTTTTATTTATCGAGAAATCAACGATGATAACTTTCGCTCGCTCGTTCAGCAGGACCACGACTTTGAATGTTGATTCCAAGTTGGAGGGGCCTGCGACTTTCCTCAAACCTACATAGAAAATTACTACCCTGCAAGAGAAAATTGATACCCAAAATTCACAACTAGTACTCGAGTAGTTTACGAGATATACCATGCCATTGGTGGGGTGGCGGTAGTCACGGTGTTAAATTTTCATTTCAAGATTTCCCTATTAAAAACTCTGTGATTTCTTCCCAAATTTATACAAAAATTACAACTCCTAAAGAAGTTATAGCGATCAAACATTCAGATACCTAAGTGTTGTATTTTAAGAGAAATTAGCTTTCATTACTTTTCCATAATAAAACTCCGCGTATAACCCGTCCAAATTAAGTTGTCAATGGTATTGAGCTATCTATATGTATACCCGTGCACTTAAGTTTATATATGTCGGAATAGTAATAACAACAGTTCTCTATCTATATTTTTTAAACAAACTGTGTACCTATGTACAGAATAAGAAAAAAAATACATAAATTTGCCCAAAGCCTACCTTTGTTAATGACGTGGGTAGGTATTTAGTTGAATAATTATGTTTCTATATTGTAAGTACCTAACTTGTGTGTTGTTATACGAATATTATTAAAGAGCGATAGGTATTTCTTATTTATTGCTATCCTACTGATTTACAATTGCTGCAGGCCTAAGTACCTACGTATTAAAAACCTAATTGATATTGATAATGTAACACTTCAAAGCCAAAACTAACTTTCTTTTCCGAAGTCGGTGTCTTTGGTAGCTTGTTTTGGAAGTCAGTTTGATTTTTCGGTTTAAAAGTTGTTTTACTGCAGTAAATTAGGTTTTTAATACGTAGGTACTTAGGCCTGCAGCAATTGTAAATCAGTAGGATAGCAATAAATCAGAAATACCTATCGCTCTTTAATAATATTCGTATAACAACACAGAAGTTAGGTACTTACAATATAGAAACATAATTATTCAACTAAATACCTACCCACGTCATTAACAAAGGTAGGCTTCGGGCAAATTTGTGTATTTTTTTTCTTTTTCTGTACATAGGTACACAGTTTGTTTAAAAAATATAGATAGAGAACTGTTGTTATTACTATTCCGACATATATAAACTTAAGTGCACGGGTATACATATAGACAGCTCAATACCATTGACAACTTAATTTGGACGGGTTATACGCGGAGTTTTAGTATGGAAAAGTAATGAAAGCTAATTTCTCTTAAAATACAACACTTAGGTATCTGAATGTTTGATCGCTATAACTTCTTTAGGAGTTGTAATTTTTGTATAAATTTGGGAAGAAATCACAGAGTTTTTAATAGGGAAATCTTGAAATGAAAATTAAACACCGTGACTACCGCCACCCCACCAATGGCATGGTATATCTCGTAAACTACTGGAGTACTAGTTGTGAATTTTGGGTATCAATTTTCTCATGCAGGGTAGTAATTTTCTATGTAGGTTTGAGGAAACTCGCAGGCTCCTCCAACTTGGAATCAACATTCAAAGTCGTGGTCCTGCTGAACGAGCAAGCGAAAGTTATTATCGTTGATTTCTCGATAAATAAAAATGATTCAGTTCTGTTTTTTTTACGAAACGGATCGCATTTATGGGTAGTAATTATTTGTATACTTAGAATAGCTGTAGCATGCCCCCGTTTTCGGCGCTCATGGTGGTCCTGCTGAGTGGAGCGTGACTACCGCAGGACCACCTTCAAAGTCGATTTTCTCGAAAACTTCTAAGGTACCAATTCTGTTGTTCGAGTAATAATTGGTACCAATTGAGTAGTAATTGTTTACCAAGTATGGAAGCGATTGCCGTCGGGGTCCTGCGGTAGTCACGGACATAATAATTACTACTCAATTGGTACCAATTAGTACTCGAATAACAAAATTGGTACCTTAGTAGTTTTCGAGGAAATCGACTTTGAAGGTGGTCCTTAAATTTTCATTTCAATGAAAATTAAGGTCCACCAACAGTAAGTCTAGTAAGTGTAAATGTACTTTAGCTGACCGAACACTTTATAGCTGCAAAAATTAAATGACTTGAATAAACAAATTAAATAATGTCCGTGACTACCGCAGGACCCCGACAGCAACCCCTTCCATATTTGGTAAATAATTACTACTCAATTGGTACCAATTAGTACCCGAACAACAAAATTGGTACCTTAGTAGTTTTCGAGAAAATCGACTTTGAAGGTGGTCCTGCGGTAGTCACGCTCCATTCAGCAGGACCACCATGAGCGCCGGAAACGGGGGCATGCTACAGCTATTCTAAGTATACAAATAATTACTACCCATAAATGTGATCCATTTCGTAAAAAAAACAGAACTGAATCATTTTTATTTATCGAGAAATCAACGATGATAACTTTCGCTCACTCGTTCAGCAGGACCACGACTTTGAATGCTGATTCCAAGTTGGAGGAGCCTGCGACTTTCCTCAAACCTACATAGAAAATTACTACCCTGCAAGATAAAATTGATACCCAGAATTCACAACTAGTACTCCAGTAGTTTACGAGATATACCATGCCATTGGTGGGGTGGCGGTAGTCACGGTGTTAAATTTTCATTTCAAGGTTTTCCCTATTAAAAACTTAGTGAATTCTGCCCAAATGTATACAAAAATTACTACTCCTACAGAAGATAAAGCGACTAAAAATTCAGATACCTAAGTGTTGTATTTTAAGAGAAATTAGCTTTCATTACTTTTCCATACTAAATCTTCGCCTATAACCCGACCATATTAAGTTGTCAATGGTATTGAGCAGTACACTCGTGCAAAAAAGTTTAAAAAGTTTTGGACCCTATACAAGATAGAATGAGATTCAAAATTATGTGAAGAAAATCGACGATTGAAAAATGATCGTCGCTGTTTGATATTTTAACTGAGTAGAACTTAAAATGAGCCCTGTAATATGAATATACATGATTACTTTGTGTGAAGTATAACATAAAGCCAGTTGATCTCCGTTTGAACGCGTCTTGACTCAAGTTTTTTGACTAAACTTATGTAAGTATATCTAGATAACGTGCATATAATAACAATAACTATATTTATTAAAACTTAAAATAATTATTATGTACTTACAAGTACGTATTTGAAATAGTAACTGATTGTTATTTTTAGATTAAACTTGGATTAGAGTAAAATAATCTAAAGTCTTGAACATGACCATATTATAAAGCTTTAAAACAATTAGCCCCAAGTTTCTCAACTCTAAATTATCGCAGAATTAATGTGACAAATTGTCAAGCACGCGTTATCTGCTGTGATTCGCTGTTGAAAATTCATTAAACCAATCACAGCAGATAACGCGTGCTTGACAATTCTGCGATAATCTAGAACTGAGAAACTCGGGGTAATCAACAACCTTTTATTTTTAATAACTTGAATATGTCTATTAATGTTAGGTAATTATATTTGAGATTATTTTTTATGTTTACATTTCGCGTAGGTATACATTTTTCCTTTTATTTTTATTGGTTGTTTTTATAAAGATATTCATGATGTTCATGAAAGTACCTACTTTCTTAATTATAAAAATAAGTATCATCACGTTTTCATTTTTAAGAGATAAATTGTAAATGATAACCTACTGTTGTCATTCACCCTATGTACTTTTAAGTTATCTAGGTATGTCAATACCTAGATAACTTAAAAGTACATAAGGTGTACATAACTTGTGAGCCTGCCATAATAATAATCTGTAATTTTGAAATAGTTTTAAAATGATAAAACCAATATTCATTCTATTCTTAAATTGTTGTAACTTTGCATGAATATAGATGCTTTTCTCATTCTGTTTTATCGAACCTATTTGCTAGATAAATAACATAGTTCCAGTTTTATAAGGTAGGTATTAGTCCAATTTAGAATAATAAATTGATTTTAAATATTTAAAATTTGACTGATTTTACAAATTGTTATCGATCTGTGTTCTGTGTCTTAATAAAACTTATTCGACATATAAACAATTTATATTACTAATTCATAACCTAAATGTAACAATGTGAGTATTAAATAGGTACCTAACTAAAAATACACCCAAGGTCCACAAGAAATGTCAGTGGAAATTTGATACAAATTGTACCATACAATCGACTTCTGGTACTGTAAAAATACATACCTATTACTTGTGTAATCATTTTATACTTACGCTTTTAGCAACATATTGTTTCTGCAGTAAATTAGGTTTTTAATACGTAGGTACTTAAGCTTGCAGCAATGGTAAATTAGTAGGAAAGAAATAAATAAGAAATACCTATCGCTCTTTAATGGTATTCTTATAAAGACCAATAGCTTTCTCATCTCGGTCTCTAACTAAATCTGAACAACGTATGGCTATGATAGAAAAAGAACTTCTGGCTGTGAGCTATGCTGTAGAGCATTTTCACTATTTCACATATGGCCGAAACATTAATATTCAAACAGATCACAAGCCCCTTATAAGTATCTCAAAACGCAACATAGATAAAGTACCCAGCAGATTACAAAGAATACTATTAAAATTAATGAAATACAAATATGATATAACATACTTACCTGGAAAAGAGATGCTGATTGCTGATGCCTTGTCTCGTGCATATTTAAAAGTTAAACCCAAAAATGATGTAGAACTAGAATATACAGTACATACTGTAGTAAAAAATTTAATGAGTGAGAGTCGTCGGCAACAATTCATCTCTGAAACCGCTAAAGACCCTGTCATGAAGGAAGTATCCAATTTTTTGAATACTCATAAGTGGCCAAATCAATTACATGGTGAAATTAAAGCTTTATATCAAATAAGACAACACTTATACATGCATGATGGGATATTATTCTTTGATGACAGAGTTGTTGTACCCCAAACTATGCGAAAATATGTATTGGAAATACTGCATACTGGTCATCTTGGTATAGACAAAACTGTAGCAAAAGCTAAAACTAACTTGTACTGGCTTGGCATGTCTAGGGACATAATAAATTACATTAACAAATGTGAAACCTGCCTTGAACTCCGGCCAAAAAATAGCACACAACCAATGTTGTTAACACCTGTACCTGAAAGGCCTTGGTCCAGACTTTCAATGGACATTATGGAGAATAAAGGGAAGCATTACCTAATCATCATGGATTTCTATACCAAATGGATAGAAATACATGAGATTAAAACCAAATCCATCCAAGATATAATACATACATTGAATTGTATTTTTTCTATTTTTGGGTACCCAGATTCAATTGTTTGTGATAATTCCCCATTTAACAGTAAAAATCTTATTGAGTATTTATCCAACAGAAACTGTAAACTAATAACGAGTAGTCCTCACTACCCAAAGGGACATGGATTAGCAGAAGCTGGTGTCAAAATATCAAAAAACATTTTAAAGAAAAATGAAAAGACTGGCACTGATGTCAGTGAATTACTGTTTGAATATAGAAATAGTGAAATACCCAGCTTGGGCTATTCCCCCAGTCAATTAATGTTTAATAGACTTCTAAAAGATAAGCTAACTTTTTCACCCAAAATATTAAAGCCTAGTACTCCTAATTCCAAAGAAATTATGATAAAGATAAAAAAATCGCAAAATAACAGAAAATTTTACTATGATAAAAGTTCTAGAAATCTGCCCCACATTCAACCACATGACCCCATACTATTCCGATATAAAAATTCATGGAAAGAAGGAAAGGTATTTAAACATGCTGATACACCCAGATCATGGTGGATAGAATGTAATGAGAATAATAAAACATACAGGCGAAACAGACAGGATATAATAGTTAAAAGGTATTATAAAAACTATGATACTCAAGATGATTTAAATGTTGAGAAAGATTCTGTAAACAATAATGAAGAACTAAGCAATGATAATTCTGTAAACCATGGTGATGAACCAATCAATAATGACAATTATAACTTAAGAAACAGAGATATGATTAAAAAACCAAATCGCTTCAGGGAATAATTAAACAATACTTTTACTGTATTTCCAAATAATAATTTTATTGATTGATCCTAAACACTATATGAAAGAAAAGGTTAATTTCTAGTTTTAATGAAACATACTACTAAAAATGTTTAAGTTGTATCAGGTTTTGTATTTTTAATTGTGAAGAGAAATGTTTTGGTTATATTGATTGAGTTTTTAATTATCTTAATTTTGAAAAGGAATGATGTTATAATATTGTGAACCTCTGTAATGAAACTCCATTATCTATGATATGTATAAGGTAGCTCTCTGGTAGAAGAGCGACTCTAGGCTAATCTGTGGTTTGATCCAAGACGGTAATGGCTGAAGCCTAATAAATATATGTTATATAAAAGTGAATCTTTTATTAAAAGCCAACCTTGAACCAGAAGGTAGGTACTTACAATACAGAAAAATAATTATTAGAGTACCTACCTACCCACGGCATTAACTAAGGTATTACAGGCCATGGGTAACAACCTTTTTTTTTTTTTGTTATGTGCCTAGGTACACATTTTGTATAAAAACTATAGATTGTGAACTGTTGTTTTTACTAAAACGACATCCATAAACTTTTTTGCACGAGTGTACTGCTCAATACCATTGACAACTTAATATGGTCGGGTTATACGCGAAGATTTAGTATGGAAAAGTAATGAAAGCTAATTTCTCTTAAAATACAACACTTAGGTATCTGAATTTTTGGTCGCTTTATCTTCTGTAGGAGTAGTAATTTTTGGATACATTTGGGCAGAATTCACTAAGTTTTTAATAGAGAAATCTTGAAATGAAAATTTAACACCGTGACTACCGCCACCCCACCAATGGCATGGTATATATCGTAAACTACTGGAGTACTAGTTGTGAATTCTGGGTATCAATTTTATCTTGCAGGGTAGTAATTTTCTATGTAGGTTTGAAGAAAGTCGCAGGCTCCTCCAACTTGGAATCAACATTCAAAGTCGTGGTCCTGCTGAACGAGCGAGCGAAACTTATCATCGTTGATTTCTCGATAAATAAAAATGATTCAATTCTGTTTTTTTTTACGAAATGGATCACATTTGTGGGTAGTAATTATTTGTATACTTAGAATAGCTGTAGCATGCCCCCGTTTTCTGCGCTCATGGTGGTCCTGCTGAATGGAGCGTGACTACCGCAGGACCACCTTCAAAGTCGATTTTCTCGGAAACTACTAAGGTACCAATTTTGTTGTTCGGGTACTAATTGGTACCAATTGAGTAGTAATTATTTACCAAATATGGAAGCGGTTGCTGTCGGGGTCCTGCGGTAGTCACGGACATATTAAATAGTAAAAATAACAAAGTCGACAAGATATTCACAAATAAGGAAGTGTGACGTAATGAAAAGCGCAATAGATCACAGTGCCCTTGACGTCGCGCGCCTCACCGCAGTCTTGGAGCACTTTCAAGATTCTTATCACCCGCTAGTCTCATTTCAGCTCACAAAGCGGACTCTGCCCCCTATTTATAAACTGCTTGGCTAGCCCCGGACCATACCAAAAGGTGCGAAGATTAAAGATGATATCAGTTACAAGTGCGTTTTACATGTCACGCTGCCACCACTTCAAAGACGCGCTCTTTTGAATAAACGCTGCGTATTGTGGGACATTCTTTTTTTACCATGATGCGGGTCGCGATTATCTTGAGACTTCCTATGCGGGTTATTATTCCAGGCATTTCAAATGAAGGTTTTAGGTCTTGTTTATCGTTCTCCGTGACTTCGTTTTGTAGATTAGTCTGGGACATAGCGATTTTCAGAAGCTCGATACTGCTGAATACTATCCTGCTCACACATGCCTGAGGCTTTGAAATCTGCGGAACACGGTACGATTTCTATGTCAGCGTGATGAGACAAGACAAGCAACTCTAGGGCCGATCTCGGCACATAATTCAGATATCTATGGTTACCTATGTACAGCGTGTTACCAACTAGTTTCTTTTCCAAACAATCTTTTGCAAGTTGATTGTTTGTGTTTGATAAGAAACAACAATGGGAATTAATTAATTAAGTAGCCGCTTACCAAAGCAAATAGTAAATTATTAAAGCAGTACGACTTTGTAGGATTTCGTTTGCCCGTAAGTCATTACATATTTATATGATTCAATGTAAGCGTGTGCTTTTCGAGCGGATATACTTAAACGTTTTCCCGCAAAAAGATTTCTCTCTAAACTAAAATGTCATCCGTGAAGACTACAATCCACAGAAGTATCACATCACTTTGTTGTTTCTCCCGGGGCTTAGTCCTTTGTTTTCTAAAACCCGAGCTCCTTTAATACTTTGTAATGGCGGGACAAATTCTGTGTGTCTTGCTCGCTGTCTGCGATGACTGAGTTGAGATGAGCTCTTGTACCCAAGTGGGTACCTACGTATGGTACTTATGACATGCATTTTACAGAAATATGGGGACGTTTTACGAAAATATTTTATGGTGTTGGTTTATATCATGTGTTATATTGTATGCTGAAATCTTCGAGGGTTTATAGTTAGGCTGTTTCCAAAATTTATGTGGTTGTGAGTTCTTTACGTAGTGATCTTGTTGTTAATCCATCTGGGCGATAACTTTGTCGAAGGGCTTAGGATTTTCAAATTGTAACAGCATAAATATGCTCGTAGTCCGTAGCTTAGGTTTGCTACTTATCGCGTAGCATTGCCTACGCCACGCGTAGCTCGTAGCGTAGGCTTGATACTAATTGCGTAGTTTTGCCTACACCACGCGTAGCTCGTAGCGTAGGCTTGCTAGTAATCGCGTAGCTTCGCTTACTCCACGCGTAGCTCGTAGCGTAGCCTTGCTACTAATCGCGTTGCTTTTCCTACGCCACGCGTAGCTCGTAGCATAGGCTTGCTACTATTGCGTAGCTTTGTCTACGTAACACGTAGCTCGTAGCGTGGGCATACTAGGTACTAATCGCGAAGCCTCGCCTACGCCATCCATAGATCGTAGCATAGGTTAGCTACTAAATTGCGTACCTTTGTCTACGCCGCGTAGCAGATACTTATAACTGCTTCTTGTACAAAGCCACGCAATTTTGTCGCAAACGAATATCGATGGGCTGACGTTACTTCATATGGCAATGCATTACGAGGTTAGAGAAGACAAAGTGATATTTAAAAAAAAAAATGGTATTTTTCTTTATGGTAATATTAGCTTCTACCCGCGGCTTCGCCCGCGTAAAACGTGTTTTATCATTCAAAGGAAACACGCTACCAGGATAAAAACTATCCTATGTCCTTCCTAGGGTCCCAATTTATATCCATACCAAATTTCATCTAAATCTGTTCTGCGGATTTAGACAGACAGATAGAGTTACTTTCGCATTTATAATATTAGTATGGATTTGTATACAAGTGTGAGGAAGCAAGGAGCATTTATCCATGTCCAGAGTAAATCTATATCTATACTTCTATATCTATACTTAATTTATTTATAAAGAGGAAAGATTTGTATTTTTGTCTGTAACGAATAAACTTAGAAATTACCGGAAAGGACCGATTTTAAAAATTATCTCACCGTTGGGAAGCTACACTATCCCCTGTTGACATAGGCTACTTTTTATCCCTGTATTCCCATGGGAACGGGAACTACGCGGGTGAAACCGTGAGGCGTCCGCTAGTTATTAATACATACATACAACGCCTTATTTTCATGGAGAAGGCAAAAACTACAGAACGTCAATTGCTACGATCGTTACATACTGCATAAACAAAAAAATATTGACAACTAATGAAAAAAAAAACCTAACTTATTTGACACATTTTAAATACCCAATTCTCAGTTGTTTCAGCAAAAATTTTCAGGTTGGGGAGTAAATAACGTATCTCAAGTTTTCCTACGTGATCCAGATGGGTCCTAATCCTACTATCATCGGGGATTTGTGGTAGTACCGTAATACCTACAGAGCTCCAGCTGTGCCAAACCCTTCGTAGGTTTTAGACGTAACAATGACACACGATAGCATTTAAGTGCTAGTATTATATAATCTGTGGCTTTTACTAAGGACTGGCGTATTCTCTGTTACTTTTGAATTTAAATAAAATCATTATCTGTACCATATAGGTACAAATATTGTCGTACTTATAGTAACATTGAATGTGTGGAATTAAAAGAGCAACGTGTAATACCTAATTAAAATAAAATTAAGATTGCTCACCAATCTTTCATTAGTTAAACGAGTAAGTACCTACTTTGTCTAGATGCCTGACATGAATAGAAACTAAGTGTATGTGCACAGCCTGGTTTGCGCTTACAACAAAAGGAGATAATAGATATCCTTCTAATTCTAACCAGCTGAAAGACCTAGTAAGATTTATAGGGCACAGTAGACAGGTAGCTAGGCAGTATCTCATCCTTTGTATCCGGCCACACAAAAACTGGAGAGGCAACGTTAACCGGGGACGTTCGCGTGCGTGCAATGTCGGGATACCCACCAAGATAACATCTTTAATCTTCACTCTTCACACTGTTTGTTACTGAAAAAAAGGTTTTTTTTTCAAGAAAATACTCGTATAAAGCTTTGAAGATAACGGAAAAGAAATTACCCAGGTACTTCTTGCTTTGTTGTTTAAGTAGAAACATTTCCTACACAAATCGAAGTAAAACGAAAACTAAAGCCGGTGGAAGTGGTTAGGACTTAAAACAGCTTCAATATTTACCTGATTAGTCTACATGTCCATGCTTAACTGTTTAAATATTCACACGAAGTAGGCAGCTACTTAACATAGTGGAGGCAAATTGTCTATTTTGTCCATTCGGTGAGCCTTGGGGCGTAGAATTTGTTTCATGTATTTTTCTTTATCACTGCTCGTAGATACAGCGACAACAGAGTAGCGCTATTAAAGCTTTATAAAAAGACTACGTACAACGCACGCCTTTGTGAACGCATTGAGCCCATATTAATCGCTTTTATGTAGAAAAAACACTGCGGACGTGAGTTACTAGCAGATACGTGTAATTTACACTTTGATGTGCTTGGGATGTGTCTTTTAATTAAAAGTAGGATGTAGAAAAATATGTGCTTCACAGAAATACATAAGTATGAAATCTGCTGACATTTGTTTTGGTAGGAATGGTGGTTTACTACCCAGTAAAGACTCAGCTTATTCACACAGCGCATTTACGGCAGATTCTTTTTAATAACTGATCAGATCATTTTCTTTGGCATCCCTCAGAAGAGATAAACGGGTTTTATAGTTGTGGAACAAGATCCAGGATCGTCATCACACGTCGACATATCCGCAGATGTAGCGGCCTCATAAAAGAGCCAAATTGTTCTTTTTGCGTTGCGAATGAGGCATGGAATCGAATGCCAAACAGCTTGTTTTGTTGACTTGCAAAAACAACGCGCCGTGAGACTCATGAACTGGGAATGGGTTTTGTTACTTTTGTATACATCCCTACTACTATTATTTACAAGTAAGTAGGTAAGTCGATTTCTACTTATTATTAAATCCTTGTTTTTGTAAAATAGCTCCGCCGCTTACGTACCGGTTAAACGGGGCTACATTGAGATCTGGGGTAACTTTGATGATAACTTTATTTTTTTTAGGTTTTTAAAGATAACTCCGTAAAAACGGAACGCACCTCAATTTTCTTTTTTAAATTTGCAAAACTGACATCTCAGCCATGTTTTGCATCAACCTCAGCGCAAGATTATGTTTAATTGTTGCAGAAAAATATTTTGAATTGTACAGTGCGAATTCATTAAAAATACATTTTAAATTGGGGTTACTTTATATTGCAATAAAAAACAATGGGGTATCAACGTAACCCCATTTTCATTTTAGCGTTCATAGGCTTGTTTTTTTTTATTTTCACCCAAACTATGGAAGTGAAAAAACTTGTAATAGGGAATATAATTTCTTTTGTGAAGTCGCTAACGCTGCATTTTATTCATATTTTTCAAAATATAATTGAACTAGATATGTCAATTTTAATTTCTAAATTAATCAATATAACCTCGTTTACGGTACTTTGTGCTATAGACATGTCATGTCACTGACACAAAAGACTGCAAGCAATTCCTGACATCCGATTAAACTGAAACTCGGCGTAGTTAAGTAACATATGGTTCTATGGAGCTGCTCTCATGATGGAGCCGAAGGCGGCCATAGCAACGCCTCAACCAGACAAGATAGCGCCATCGTGTCACTCATTGGATGCTTATTGAGAAGTGATACTTAGTTATTAAAAGTACCTTTCAGGACAAAATGCTTGTCATACTTATTTTAGTAGACCTCTAACTAATGCGATCACTAAAGTAAACATGTAAAGGACCTTAGACGAAAATAGACCTAATCTCGGGATAATATTACGGACAGTAATAGGATATCGTGTCAGACTAGACGCGTTCTTTCTAAATCCCTATGTTATAAATAGAATGTGGGTTTTATTTGGTACTTTTTGGATGGTAACAAGTTCATGGAAGACATGTGATAAAGTATCTAATCAATCTAATGATAAGTCGCTTTGAGTGGCAATTCTTGCAATGTTGTTTTCTCGTCATGTTTTTGCCTCTACTCTCTCAGTATGAACCATTCACTTGGGGTCGGCCTTTCTTGTGAGAGGTTTGTTTTTCATCGTTCATCAAAAGGTCAGTACTATTCATCTGAGATACCTACTACTTTAGTATGATCCTCACAGACGAGTGCTATGCGACAACACGTTTCACAGACATTGTTCTACAGATGGGAAAATATAACGCATCGTCGTGCTTGTCTGCGGGAGCTTTTACTTTAACGCTATGGAAGAAATTTGTACTTGTATACGAGTAGATACAACTTGGTTGCGCAATCAGCTAAGTAACATCATATATGAACATATTTGTACAGGATAAGAGTTTATTTTGGTACACGATTAAACAGCGAGCATCAGTGACCTATCTTGTTTCAAAGATCCACAAGAATTTCAACTGTAATCCTTTCTACAATAACATTATGTTAGTACTCATGACATGATATGGATACGTTCGCCCCGGGCCAGAGCCGCGGGGTGACTGGGGTGCGGGGAGAAAGCATGCCAGTGACATTTATCCCTATAGTTTAACAACAAAGGAGTCAGATTTGTTGCGTTATAATGTCGCCGCTCAAAGGGCCACCTTTGTTCCAGTGCTTGTTACATTGTGACACGTATGGGGGTGAAATGCTTTGATGCTGCTTTTATTTTTGTTTGTTCGGCTAGTGCCCCCCCGATTGAACCCCGAGATGCAGGAGACGGTGCTGCGATATTTCCCATGACAGTACTGTGACATCGTTAGAATATTTCCCGTTTCTAATGGCGTCGCGGAGAGTTGGTCTATAATTTTCATATTGCATTGAAATTATAAGTAAGTATTCATTTCCTTTGCTTTCGTTTTGTTACTAAATTATAATCAACAATAATATATTACGAGTAATGATTGTTCCTTTGCAAATTAATGTCATTGAATTTACATTTTTGTTCGCTTTTTGCCCAAATAAATAAAATAAACAATAAGTTGTAATTTGTTGCGGCGCATAAAAATAAGAATTCTTTTTATCTACGTACTATCCTTACGCGTGTGCCTTATTTGTAATCTATCGTGAGTACAGAGTTATTTTAAAATGTAATTTCTACGTTCAGCTCCCGAGTCCCGGCGGAGTCTTTAAAATTCACACATCTAACAGGGTGATACGGTACGAGATGCAGCGAGGCAATTTGCTGTGATCGGATTTATTGGTACACGAAAGAAGCTATATCACTGGCAAGCTGGTGTAATCCATGCGACTAAACAAACATTTAGCAAAATATTTTTCTTCGCTTAAAAAAACCTTTAAAAAAAAAAAAAAAAAAAAATGAACATTTAGTTCAGCATTTTGAGTTTGCACCAAACAAATTGATTGTAGCAAGACTGATCTTCGTTAATTGTTTGGCGCCGCCTCAAAATGCTAGACTAAAAGTTTTTGTTTTTCAGTTCGCTATTTCGTCAGATAAATTTTTTGTAAAAAAGTTTCTTCATTTTGCTTTTCAGTTTATTTAATTTCAACAGAATAGTTTCACAATTGAAATTTCTGTGGAAAAAAATACCAAAAAATCTTTTTACGGGTGGATTTTATGTTTCAAACTTAAATGGGACCAACTTTGAGGTATACTTTTTTCAATAAAAAATTATTTTTTGAAATTGGACCACTCTATAAAAAGCTTGTTCATAGATAAATAAATAAAAATATACATGTCGAATCGAGTACCTCCTCCTTTTTTTTCATCGGTTAAAAAACAAACCAATATATATATAGGTATGAATAGATGAGCCGACACTTCGCCCACGTTATGTATTACGTACTTATTGCAATTATTTAATGTCAGTGTAGAGTTCTATTCTGTATAATTCTGAGAATAATCAATCTACTTTAGGAACTTTTTTATTTCTTATTTGCCAAAAACATCATGCAGAAAATCGGCTCCGTGGATTGATATTGGTTCTCGTCTCATAAAAAGTAGTAGGTATTTGTTTTCAAGATTTCGGTAACTCCTCAATCGTAAAAGAGTTTTTAACAACCCGGTAATTTCGTGTTTGTTATCTCTCGGAGTAATCTCGAAACTTTTAATATAGTTAAGATCTGCAAGCCAGCACTGAGTGTGGAAGGTTAAAATTTCAAGTAGGTATTAGAGATAACCAGTAAGTCGCATTACCATAAATAATTCTCTTTGGATACTGTATCCTGAAGATCCTCGTCGATAATTCAAGGTTTGAATAATTCAGTAGTCGTTTTAGGATAATTCCCAAATTGAAGGTTTCACGGTTACGCGTCGGCTTTAATGAAGTAAAGTTTTTCCTTCCATTCTTTCTCGTATTCCGGAACCTTCGCGCCGGCCATTTTATTTTGGTACAGCGTTCTATCTTGTTCAATTGAAAGCGAATGTCGAGAGGCACGGATACAGCCGACTCGTAGCTAAAAGGATTGTCAACTTTTAAACGTACTCTTATTTTTCGAGTGAATTGAAGATATCTGTGAGAGTATATACGAGTTCACGTACGATGCAATAGGGGTGATTTTTGTAGTGGTTAACCAAATATGTTTCTGATGCACGCATTAATTAATATCTGTAGGTACCTACTTACTAGTATTTTTAGAAACCGCTTTGCGCCACAGAATGACTAACAAGTAAAATTTCAAAATTTCAAAAACCCCCGACACATTTATCTTGCGATAACACCCCGATTCAAATAGTAAAACGCCCATAACTTTTGGACGGCTGTACCGATTTTATTCAAACATAGCTAAGAACACTCTCGACAAAATCACCTTTCAAACAAAAAACCAAAATCGGTTTATCCGTTTAGGTGCTATGATGCCAGACAGACATATACACAGCAACACACGTGAAACTTATAACACCTCTCTTTTGCCGGCGGGGGTTAAAAACGAAGTCCTAAATTATTAATTCGCATGAAAAACCACGCCAATATCGATTTCCGATTCCGTACGATGATGAGAACAGAATTTCGATTGAAAAGACTTAAATTAAATGTAAAGGAAAAATTATGTCGTCGACGAGAGATCTAATTAAAAGCGTAAAAGGTTTTGTGTTCCTCAGAAAAAAAGACAAAAAGACTACAAAGGTTGACGTCAATAGCGATTTGATAAAAGTATTAAATTTCAGTTACTTTTTATCTTTCCCTTTCGATCTTGATTTAACGTCCTTTGAGGTCATTACTGAGGCTCACCGGAATGGCTTCGCTTAATGAAGTCGTGAAAGAAAATTGAGTTTAGTTAAAGGGGCGAATTTAATTCGATTTCAAACTTTTTGAATGAATGTCGCAGTTTAAGAACGCCGGCATCATGAAACCCGCAAAATAAGATGGAAGCGAAAAATGGAACTCTTGACTTTCGTGGTTAATTAAAATAAATTATTCACGGGTCCCCTTAAATAGATTGCGCCGCGTCTCCGTTACAAATCGTTTCGAGTTAATTTGTGATTCCGGAGACGACACCTAATGATACTGATTAAGTCATCATTATAACTAACGTTCGTCAATGGATTTGAAATTAAATATGAAAAACGCTCCTTTGTGTTCTTCTTAAGATATTACACCCATAACTGGCAACTTAAATACCTATTTAATTTAGTTTACATAGAGCACAGTTTGAAGATACTTAATCTTTAAACTGTGGTCTAAAGGTAATGCAATTGCACCTACTCTGTGGAATTTAAATAAAATACATGTATCTCTATTAGAAGGCTAACCTCACATAGAGTTTTCCCCAACAAGTCATTTACAAATGCGTCTTAACGAGTAAGCAGCGCGTCTGAAGTTGCCAGTGGCACGCGAACTTCCGACATTTTAACTAGCACGAAGCTGTTAAGACCGCATTGATTTTATAAGCGGGCAGTCCGTGCCGTGTAGCCGAAGCCTTCAACTTAACCCGATGGCTCACCTTCGAAGAATGCCGACACTTCACGAAACTTAGATAGCCTAACGAAAGTAGTTTGCAAGAAGCACTTTCTTTTAGCGTTGCTATCTGCAAGACATTACAACTTTTATACAACCCACTGATTGTTGTTGTGGTGTGTGCTCTTTTCGAACAATCCTCTATAGTCTATGACTCTATAGCTTTCGGGACTTTTACCACTTTATGAATGTGCGTCAAGAGCTAACAAGCAAGATCCTTTGGAAACTTTTCAACCAAATTAAATAAGCCGAAGGAAGTTTGTGTTTGTGAAACTCATTGAAATTACGAAAAAACTTCACTTCTATACCGCGCCGGCCAAACATTCTTTTTCAGCTTTACGGATTCTCAGAAAAGAATTTCTTTTCTTACGAGTGTAAGGTTTGAAAACTTTTATGAAATATTAATTATGTAGGGGTTCAAATGTTTTTTACTAGGTCATTTTTACGTTCAGTGAAACAAACTCAACAAATACCTAGTTATGATAGAGTGGATCCGCACTTGAACCATATCCATTGTAATCTTGAATTTTTGTTCCATAATACCTTGTTTTCAACTTTATTGGTAACAAATATTCGACCGAATTAAGCTCCCTTGTATTCTGAGGATCCGATTATTTTATACAACTTGCTTGCTAGTGGCTTCGTTCGTTTGAATGTCAAAAATGGTCCTACGGTAGCATATTACCTATTATTTATTCTATGGTATTACTAACGTGACCATTTATTTTTTGCATCAGAGCGGGACACCCGCAGAATAAAAACAAAAATTGTTTTGGTATTTTATAGCGTTTATTAGACAATGTGGAACACTTAATAATAAGTAAGTTTTAGGCCCACTACTTCAAAAAACTTAACTTAGAGTTACATGCTTACACAAGGTTTTACTAACAATATTGTATGACAATTGATAACCTGCCAATTTAACCGCGTGTTAGCAACTCACTTTGAGTCAAGTTGTTCATGTAAAGTGGGCCTTAATACATATTAGTTAGTTTACTAGCTAATCACAGGACTTTTAAGATCTAACTAAGCAATCGTTTAGTTTATTTTTATTCGTAATTATAGACCAAAGTCTGTTCGCGATAGCAGGACATTTTTGCCCTCACTAGGGACAGCGGGATCAACAGCCTGAAAGCGGGACTGTCACGCCCAAAACGGGACGTATGGTCACGGTACGTATTACCGGGCCAAACATATTTTACTAATCACAGATAATATTTCCTGTGCTCCATACACCCCAATCCATTCAGTTATTAAGGTATGATTGATTAACTACAAAACAAACGTGATAACAAATGTACAGCCAGTCGGAAGGAGATTTTTGGTAAGTTCATGGTAGTGGGTATCAAATCAAAAATTCTTTGAATCGTTGAAGAGTCTAAAGTAAACTACGACTTTTCTGATATCTTTTTGTTTTTAAACAAGGTTCAGAACTTCGGACCCAAGCTATGTAAGTACCTATGTGAAATGTGAAAACATGAAATATAATTACCTATATTAAAAGTATAATGCACGCAAGGTTTTAAAATATATGCAACAATTACTCAGGACTTTAAAATTATAAAAACGTCATTGCTATTTTAGAAGTTAAACTTAGAAAGAATCTGGAAAGTGAGTGGAAAGTCTTTCAAACTACTGTCTTCCTCTTCATTAATTAGGTGGACTACGCAAACTGATACACCGCTACAATTTTAACTATGCGCTTTCAGAGTTCAGCTGTGCTTCTCTCCTGTCGCTGCAAAATGTTACACAACTTTGTGAGTATTGTTATTTTTAGTAGATTCAAAGTTGCATGTCAGACTTTCGACAGAATGACACAGCGGCTTTTTGCTAAAATTATTACACAATCGGAATAAAACGTATTTAATTTTTTTAAATGGCTTGTTATTACACTGTCTTATGTATTGTTTGTTGTTTCAGGACATAAAATGTAACGTTAGTTATTATAATTATTGTTTGTTTACAAGTATTTATCCCGATGTTCCGTCTGCCGATTCTGTATACAATAGGTGGGCGTTCGTTTGAGTTTGTTCCCAAGTTTCGCATGTTTCAGCCAGACGTTAAACCAATACCGTAGGCGTAAAAGGTCTTTCGCCTTTTCATTGTCATGATACTCTGGGACGTGATTAACATTGAATTTGTAGATTGTAATACGATGCTTGTGTTGAAATTAAATGCTGAAACGAGCAAGTGTTTTTGTTATAACTAATCATGAGTTAATATAATTTAGCCACCTTGTTGTGGTTACTTTATTGATGTACTTGTAATAACGTGTTTATGGGTGGTGTCTTTTGACCAGAAGTATGTAGATAGTACAAAAATATAGTGTCGAGTGCGCTTTACCTTTCCAAGCATCTAGCACATAAACCGAAAGAGAATATGAGAGATAGAACCAAGCCCACAAAACAAACAAGTTTATTGAAAGCGTATCGATCGATGTTCTATGTTTAATAACTAATGAAAGGTTTGAATAAAGAGTAGGCAAGCAATATGGGGAGGGATATTGCTTAAAAGCTTACTCCAGACTGCACTGGAAAACAGGTGGCTGCGGTGTTCTCCTGAGATATAAACTGTGTTCTATGCGCTTCTGCAATGGACACATTTTACTCTCTTTACCGTCTGATAAAGTCCGACAGTCCTTTGTTCTCTTGGCTGTTCTTGAAAATTTAAAAGCGGTCCTTGCAGTAAATTCGCGATGAACGCGCAGCCTCGGTCCGAGATACTGTCCGATGAATAAATTATTTTCACACACATGTTTAAGTAAATACACATACGGACATGGTAAGCATGCATACATTAGCGGCCGTTAAAACGTTTGGGCTATGTTAATTTCAGGAATATGGAATTGCTCCTGTTGGTTACAATCAGACAAGATTATTACAATATACAAGTAATGTATAATTCCTTCATAAGTGTATACAAACATATGGTAATTGAAGTGCTCTTTGAGGCAAAAATAGTAGTGGAGCACTTCGCTCTTCCAAAACGTATTATTACAACCAGTATATAACAGCATACAATTTTGAGGATAAATAAATCAAAACGTATATCAATTATAAATTAAAATAAAATCACTACCAAAATTAAAATAAAATCAAAATCAAAATATAGATTAAAATAAAATCAAAATCAAGATAAAATAAAATAACGATTAAAATTAAAATTAGAATAGAAATAATTGAAAGTTATAATTGAAGTGAAACTAACATAAAAATAGTAATTTTTATGAGTGTGTGTGCGAGTGTGTGTTAAGTGTATGTGGGTGTGTGTAGTTTGTGTTAAGTGTATTTGTGGTAACATTATTGGGGATCTAGGTATGCTAATATGCGAACAGATGTAAGTTGTTAGCAGCTGTCCGGGAGATAGCATAGCTTTTATCTTCAACATCTATCTATGTAGGTTTCAGACTAAAATGTCACTAAACAATTCTACAAGAACTTTTTCTCCGATGTAATTTTATTTCTACAAGTTCTCAAACACTAATTCCTCAGTTCAGTGAAGCGTTCTTGTTTTGTTTTCATCTATTTTCCTGAGAATGGACAAAAGTACAATTACGCGTTTGAATGTTTTTACAATAAAATTAAAAGGCAACAACTACCTTTCTCTTTGTGACAAAGCGCCCAGAGTGTTACGTCGCGAGATTATGATGGAAATAGGGCTTACTTTAAATGTGCTATGACTAGTACTTTTCAAAACAAAGGTTTTCTCGCTTTAGATTCCATTTTACACAAAGAAAGTCACTCAAGCGAATGATGACATCTTGTATGTAAGGATTTTCAGGGTACCCAAGAGCCAATCAGCTAAGACTACCTACATATATTAGACACTCGAGAGCTTAACATACTCTCCGAAGTTTAGAGGATTTAGGTCCTTCATCCAGATGTCTGTCGGACTAATCGTGGCTTAGCCGCATGCTCCTGAATTCGAATAATTGTGGCAATCGAATGTGCCGCATATTCATAGGTAAATCGGTTCGAGCAAAAATGTTTGCATATGGAACGGCAAACGTATTTGTACGTCAGAGGATTTGTGTCAGTTTAATCCCAGTAAAAAAGCTTGGTGAGAGATCTCCCAGCTTCCAGTGTCGGTGTCTGTCCAATGGAAAGGATGATAAGGACCAATACTCTCTGCGGGCTAGTCTGTTTGTGTTATATTTAGCTTATGCTAGGTCACGCTCGATACTATTTTGCTAAGCTTCTTTTTAGACTTTGTTATAGTCAATATTAAAGTTTGTTATTTTATAGATATTTGGCAATATTGCACCAGACAGACTCCTTTCGATTTTTAGAATATTCAAGTACACAACGATGAAACTAATCTACACGGTTTCTACACGAAATACCAAAGAAGTTTGTTTATTGCAACAAACCGAAACATAGGTGGACTTAATGCCTGAGGCATTCTCCACCAGTTAACCAAGGGTGGTGGAGAGATAACATAGCAGGTGCATAAAAAAAAGAAATATTGAAGTTAAATTTAATAAAATATAGTTGAAATAAACATACATACATATTTACTATTATAAATACATGTTTCATCTATCAGTTTTATTTTACAATACATCCACTGGTGTTACCTATATTTGGACAATATTCCAAGGCCTGAAGTAGCCGCCCATACATTAGTACCGTCCGGCTGGATACCGTAACATAAACTAAATATGTTTCCGCCTTAAACCCATAATACAAGTCGTATTTACCTGCGGCCATCTTTATTTCTTCACTTGGAAGAATATTTACGTTGGCTGCGGTCGGCTTTCACATTTATTTATAGTTAAAGCCAATATTATGGAACTGTTTACATAGTTAGTTGAGACAGAAATAAAACGACAATGTTTTTGTGTTTTTGGAGTAGAAAATATTGAAAATATTTATCTAGTCACTGTCAGCAATTAGACCGCCATTGTTCCCGTATAATTAATATATTTTGTAAAAGATAAGTGTAATTCTTTTGGTGTAAGTAGATACAATAAGAGAGCAGTGGTGGCCCAGTGGTATCGGCCGCGACTTACAAGTTGTAGGTCGTGGGTTCGAGCCCAGGCAGGCGCTTTACTTTGTGTAAATTATTTCTTCACCTCTTCTCTCAAAACAGTGAAGGAAAACATCGTGAGGAAACCGGTATGACCATTCGAAGACATGTGACATCCACCAATCCTCACTGGGCCCGCGTGGTGGATTACGGCCCATTCCCTCTCTCAGAGAGGAGGCCTGTCCTGCTTATTAATGTTCCCACTGCCAGCAGTGGGAACATTAATAGGCTGATGATAATGTGATGAAGTACAATAAAGTATCTAATATCTTTAAACGAGTAATTCTTGTATGTATATATATAATATAAATCTCGGAAACGGTTCCAACTATTTTCATGAAATTTAGTATGCAGGGGGTTTTGGGGGCAATAAATCGATCTAGCTAGGTTGCATTTTTAGAAAACATATTTTTCTCTATTTTAGTACAAGCTGTATGTAGCTATTCAAGTTCTGAAAGATATTTACAATAGCCCCATTGTTGACTTTGCCTGTCTTTTTAGAAAACATTTTATAATTATATTCCAGATGTTTGTTGGTATCAAACAAATATGTATATTTAAAAGTCTGATTACTTTGATAAATAAGTTGATTGAAAGCTTCTATTCTAGTATTAAATAAGTTAACATTCCAATTAAACTTGAAATTAGAAGAACACAGAATAACGTTAGTATGTATTACATTTTCGATTTTACATTTTATGTGATTAACCAGTTTTTCATAATTATTGAATTCTAAAAAGTCTTTTTCGCCGAGGAGGATTATACAATAGTCATTTAAAGTATAATCTACTAATTTCTTATCCAATGATGCAAGAAGATCTGCTGTACCCGCATTGGGCATACAGTAGTGACAGATTTTAGCGTTCGGAAAAGTATTTTCGGCTATTCTTAATATACTATTTACATTATTAGCACTAATTATACATACTTTGTTTAACCATGTATTTTCCAAAATTAATTCATGTTGAGTCGTCGATCCCATTGTGGGTTCTGTAATCGTGGTGCCCTCTGTAGTTGCGTGTACTGACAGTACATTGTAGACAACACTAGGTTCCACTTCCATGTCAGGTTAGTTTGATCCTTCAGACGGCGGTTTATTTATACTAATTTGTTGAGATAAACTCTGTTCTGTGAATTTTGGTGTATATAGCTGCGTATCAGTTTGTGTTTGTTTTGTTTTAAAGCTTGTTAGAAATGTTCGTGATCGCTTTGGAGTACTTTGGTTTATTTTACTTGGGCTAATTGTTGTTACTTTTTTGTATAAGTGGTTTTTCCCAATCAAGTCTTCATTTGCGCACCAGAGTTTACTATTTTCTAGATTCAATATATCTATCTCCTTATGAGCACTATCTAATTTATTTTCTAATAATTTAATTTAGAAAATCATCTATCATTCAAGCCCAACAGCATATCTTCAGTCAAAAATATTTTCTGCATCCTCATTTTTAGCCCAAACAGCCGTTAAAACCATACATAAACAAACATCTTTCAACTACCCGTACTTTGAGCAACAACAAAAGATCTGCCATGCGCACACCATACACAATCAATTGTTTTGATTGATTGATTGTTTGTTTTGTTTTGATTCAATTGTTGTGATTTTAATTCAATGCTTTTAATTGTATATGTTGTATATTGTTTTATAATTTAATATCTGCTATTGTTTTAATCTTAATTTAATGTTTTTAATTATATAAGTTATATGTTGATTTAAAATTTTACTATATTTACGTTATAATAATGTGTATAACCAAAAAGTGTGCATGTGGTGTTAGCCTATAATTAATTGTTACACTTACAAATGATGGTAAAAAGAAACTGTAAACTTATTGTGTAAACAATTGTTGGTTAACCAAATAAATAAATACACCTAGGGAGCGAGCACATAGCTCGGCTGACAACAAAGCCAGCACATGATTATTTTTAAATTGCTCACAACATATCGCCCGCCGCATTATGTATCAGAATCATTTGTCACCGGGCTTTCTACATCGCGTATTACGTGCGCTCTACACCTGCTCATTAACGATAAAATATGGCGATGAAGATGGACGCCAACTGTATTAAACTCAAAATATGACGTGTATAAAGGTTTTATACTGGTGTAAAGCAAATTGGGTTTGGTTGGTTGTTCGTATAGTTTCTATGGTTTCTTGTCTATCTAATTAATTAAGTGGACCTAGTTTTGTTATAACTCTATAGACGGAAATTCTTAGTCTTATTTACCCGACTGCCGAAGGACAATAATGTGTTCATCAGTCTATGTATGTATGTATGTTTGTTTCTATGTAGCGTTCCTGAGACCAAACGCGTTGGCCGATTTTGGGGATTCTTATGTCAATCGATTTGTCTTAACCTTACGAATGTCACGGGCTACATTAAAATAGAAAAATGGCGTATTTCGGGCGCCGTATTGTGAGGGCCCAATTTTTCTATTTTCTTCTGAAACATTCGTGTGGCGTATCTAAATAAAGGGATTTAAAAGGTGATTTCAAAAATATCTTACATGTTTAAATGTACCTAATTCAAAAAAAATGTTAATTAAGAAGTTATAAATAAAAAATACCCGACTGCATGGATTTGGTCAGCCAACTCGCTAATAAGTATATATGTATCCTCTGACTGCACAGAATGCTTTTCTTCTTGTGCACGTCGTTTTAGTTCGCTTCTTGAGCAGTCGGGATTTTTGATTTTTGAATTAACTTTTTTAATGTTGTTATAAAGAATTTTCCATGTAGTCTCATGGAAAATTCTTCCCTCATAGAGTTACTTATCTATTAATCACACATTACTTTAACCTAAAATTTACAAAGAGTAAAAGCGGACCTTTCCCGGTGTTTGTCAACATCAGAATTTCAATGTAGATCCTCCCGGGAACTCTTTTTATATAATTCGCGGCCATATCTTTCACTTTATTTCACTTTCGAACGTTTAATACTTAGTAGAGTTTTTAAAACTCGCTTATTTGATGTTTTGCAGTTGTTTTTCGCTGTTACGTCAGGGCCGTAATTCGCGATCTATGTGAATAAGCACTAACCTAGGGTTGCTTAGATAACGAACTCGACTTTTTTACTTTCTTTTTCTCATTCATAATCCTTTTGGCACTACAAGATTCACTAACGTTATGTGTTTGTTATCATTACTAGCAGTTTCAGTAAGACCGATCCTTTAGCTTTTAAATAACTATGTCATAATTATGAGGATGTTACGACAATCTTGCCCCAGCCAGACATAAACACGTGTAGGCAACACTCTTGAACCTTACATAATCGTTTGCAGGACAGGTCAAGGTTTCAGATGTAGGCCTATATTCTAACGCCTTAATTGTATGTCCATTTGAAGGAACTCCAGTCGCTATGAGAATGGAAACAAAACTCCCGATTAATGTCAGGCAATAATTGTCTACAACTTTCAAATGGCGTACCTCTATATGCCAAGTCACGTTATCTAACTCGAATCCACCTTGAGTCACATAAAATACATATAGGGGATAATCTGATGCACCGCACATGGTCGAAAGTCGTATAAATACTTTTTATTATTACTATCATGAGGCTGTGGTGTCCCACTGATGGGCAAAGGCCTTTCTTCCATCTTTCCATTCATTCATGTCTCCTGCTTCATTTGGCCAATCCTTTAGGTAGACGTCTAAAGGTCTATCCACACATACCAGGGCTGTGTCCGGGAGGTGAAGGGGCCGGGCCCAGGCATTGAAGCTCCGTCACTTGCCCGTGCATGGACGTGTGTGAACGAGTTCATATAAAATGCACACTCCGATATTTTTTGAGGCCGTGACGGGGCACGGCCCTGATATGTGTGGATAGACCTTAACTCATGACGCCATCTCTTTCTGGGGCTACCTCGACTTTCATTAAACTTCACTTGTTTTCTGGACCTACTATACGAATATTTAGGGTAATAAACACTCGTATAGCAGGTCTATGTAACCCGTTAACAATATAATGCCAATGTTTGGAACACAGCAGCCCTGACCTAAGCTGTCGGGGCAGCCAGCTGCATCGCTGCAATTTTAATCCCTCTTTATAGCGCAAGACAGGTCGGCAGGGCGGGTGGAGCACCACGAGCACCACGAGCACCACGCTATCATCGGTGTTATAGATTATTGATTGTAGAAATATTATGATCCTCTAACACTTACTGCAGTTATGGCCATAAATTATATTCCAAGCTATGCTAAATATACAGCTTTGTTGTTATAGGTAAGTAAGATGGGACATTGAGTGTTAAACTTATATTGTAACTAACTTTTTCCAGCGGCTTTGCCCGCATGCACGTCTGAAATTATGATCTCATAGTAACACAGTCGCCACCTCGCCTCTAGTGCTTGAGGTCGTGGATTCAAATCTGGGCAAGTACCAATGCGACTTTTTCAAATTCATTTGTACTTTCCAAGTTTATCTTGGACATTACAAGCAACGGGGAAGGAAAACATCACAAGGACACCTGGATTTATATAGTTGATGTAAGTCTGATATAGCCAAGTCAGAGGCCTTTGGGGTTGCCAGAAGTGGCTTAAATAACTCTGACAGCAGAGCTGACCACATCCTCACACGAAAACAAAGAAGAATCAATATGACCTAAGCCCTAGCCCAGGCCTTGTCTAACTGTTTGTTAACATACGTACATACATAAACTCACGCCTTTTTCCCATGGGGGGAGACAGAAACTACAGAACGCCACTTGCTATGATCCTTACATACTTCTTTTGCTTCACTCACATTCATACATCTAGTCATACACACACGCCTGTATGACTGTTTGTTAAGTTTCTTCGAAATCCGTTCACCCGTTGAGATGAGCCTCAATTGATAAACAAACCTACACATATGGGTACAATATTAATAGTATAGCGGTATAATATTAATAGTCCTATTGCTGTGACTCACGAGTCCGTCTGTTTGTCCGTCGTCTGTCACACTATTTTGTTCCGAAGAATTTTTAAACTTCCCATTGACCTTTGAACTTGAAATTTGGTGATAATGTTTATCATTACGTATATTTTACTAGCAAATACCAATATATTGATAAATCAGATTTTCTTTGGTACGGAACCCTAAATATGCGAAAACCGACACGCACTTGGCCGGTTATTTTAGTAATGCTGTCGCCACTATTCACATACTAATATATGATCCTGAAAGCTTCTGCATAGATCTATGTAATGTTTAATGTTATTTACAAATAGGATTGTAAAAGCCTGCTGATTTACTAAATCAAATTGATTAAATTTGAATTATCAACGCAGTTAGGCCGTTCTACATTTTAATTTCAACGGCATTATTATGCAGATTAATTTTAGATATGTATGACAAGTGCATACATTTCCGATTATGAGCTAAACTAATCGTAGTAATATGAAATTGATTTAATTATGCTGACAACATTATTATATTCACAATGTTTAGCAATGTGCTTGGTTATTACAATTAATGAGTTATGTTTTAGTACGTTATTATTAACATAATCTGTATTAAAACTTTTGCCAGCGGTTTCTGTGTCTTATACCATAGGACCGTAGGTTAATTTTACCAGCATAAGAAATAACCACCAATCAGAATTTCACAACTTTCCATCAGTGAAAGAGTTTTTGTGATTAGATCAGTACTTTAAAATAATTACTTCTACAAAGTTATACTTAAATAAATAATTTAACCTCTAAATTATACCTATTTATTAATACTAGAATAAAATACAATAAAATAGTACCTGGGTGACCGAGTACTGACGACGTTTTCTAAAAATGAAACCTAGCTAGATCGATTTATCGCCCCCGAAACCACCTGGATACTAAATTTATACTAACTTTTCGAGAGTCATATTATATACAAACCAGACTATATTATTATTTTATACATACCAGAATTACTCGTTTGAAGATATTAGATACTTTATTGTACTTACACCAAAAGAATTACACTTATCTTTTACAAAATTAATTAATTATATGGGAACAATTGCAGTCTAATTGCTGACAGTGACCAGACAAGTATTTTTAATATGTTCTACTCCAATAACACACAAATGTTGTCATATTATTTCTGTCTCAACTAACTATGTAAACAGCTCTATAATATTGCCTTTAACTATAAATAAATATGAAAGCCGACCGCAGCCAACGTAAATATTCTTCCAAGTGAAGAAATAAAGATGGCCGCAGGTAAATACGACTTGTATTATGGGTTTAAGGCGGAAACATATTTAGTTCATGTTACGGTATCCAACCGGACGGTACTAATGTATGGGCGGCTACTTCAGGCCTTGGAATATTGTCCAAATATCTGGCAACACCAGTGGATGTATTGTAAAATAAAACTGATTAATGAAACATGTATTTGTAATAGTAAATATATATGTATGTTTATTTCAACTATATTTTATTCAATTTTACTTCAATATTTCTTTTTTTTATGCACCAACCATGTTATCTCTCCACCACCCTTGGTTAACTGGTGGAGAATGCCTCAGGCATTAAGTCCACCTATGTTTCTGTATGTTGAAGTTAAATAAACAAACTTGTTTGGTATTTCGTTTAGAAACAGGGTAGATTAGTTTCGTCGTTGTGTACTTCAATATTCTAAAAAACGAACAGAGTCTAGTGCAATATTGCCAAATATCTATAAAATTGCAACTTTAATATTGATTGCAACAAAGTCTTAAAAGTAGCTTAGTAAATATAGTATCGAGCGTGACCTAACATAAGCTAAATATAACACAAACAGACTAGCCCGCAGATAGTATTGGTCCTTATCATCCTTTCCATTGGACAGACACCGACACTGGAAGCTGGGAGATCTCTCACCAAGCTTTTTTACTGGGATTAAACTGACAAAAAACCTCTGACGTACAAATACGTTTGCCGTTCCATATGCAAACATTTTTGCTCGAACCGATTTACTTATGAATATGCGGCACATTGGATTGCCACGATTATTCGAATTCACGAGCATACGGCTAAGTCACGATTAGTCCGACAGAGATCTGGATGAAGGACCTAAATCCTCTAAACTTTGGAGAGTATGTGTCCCTCGAGTGTCTTATGTATGTAGGTAGTCTTAGCTGATTGGCTCTTGGATACCCTGAAAATCCTTACATAAAAGATGCCATCATTCGCTTGAGTGAGTTTCTTTGTGTAAAGTGGACTCTAAAGCGACAAAACCTTTGTTTTGAAAAGTATCTACAAGTCGTAGCGCATTTAAAGAAAGCCCTATTTCCATCATAATCTCATGATGTAACACTCTGGGCGCTTTGTCACAAAGAGAAAGGTAGTTGTTGCCTTTTAATTTTATTGTAAAAACATTCAAACGCGTAATTGTACTTTTGTCCATTCTCAGGAAAATAGATGAAAACAAAACAAGAACGCTTCACTGAACTGAGGAATTAGTGTTTGAGAACTTGCAGAAATAAAATTAAATCGGAGAAAAAGGTACTTGTAGAATTGTTTAGTGACATTTTAGTCTGAAACCTACATAGGTAGATGTTGAAGATACAAGCTATGCGATCTCCTGGACAGCTGCTAACAACTTGTTCGCGTATTAGCATACCTTGATCCCCATTAATCTTGTCTGATTGTAACCAACAGGATCTATTCCATATTCCTAAAATTAACATAGCCCAAACGTTTTAACGGCCGCTAATGTATGCATGCTTACCATGTCCGAATGTGTATTTACTTAAACGTGTGTGTGAAAATAATTTATTCATCGGACAGTATCTCGGACCGAGGCTGCGCGTTCATCGCCAATGTACTTCAAGGACCGCTTTTAAATTTTCAAGAACAGCCAAGAGAACAAAGGACTGTCGGACTTTATCAGACGATAAAGAGAGTAAAATGTATCCATTGCAGAAGCGCATAGAACACAGTTTATAGCTCACGAGAACACCGCAGCCACCTGTTTTCTAGTGCAACCCGGAATAAGCTTTTAAGCAATATCCCTCCCCATATTGCCTGCCTACTCTTTATTCAAACCTTTCATTAGTTATTAAACATCGATACGCTTTCAATAAACTTGTTTGTTTTGTGGGCTTGGTTCTATCTCTCATATTCTCTTTCGGTTTATGTGCTAGATGCTTGGTGTGTTAAAGCGCACTCGACACTATATTTTTGTACTACCTACATACTTCTAGTCAAAAGACACCACCCTTAAACATGTAAGCGTTATTTCAAGTACATCAATAAAGTAACCACAACAAGGTGGCCAAATTATATTAACTCATGATTGATTATAACAAAAAGACTTGTTCGTTTCAGCATTTATTTTCAATACAAGCGTCGTACTACAATCTTCAAATTTAATGTTAATCACGAACCAGAGTATCATGACAATGAAAAGGCGAAAGACCTTTTACGCCTACGGTATTGGTTTAACGCCTGGCTGAAACATGCGAAACTTGCGAACAAACTCAAATGAACGCCCACCTATTGTATACAGAATCGGCAGACGGAACATCGCGATAAATACTTGTAAACAAACAAAAATTACAATAACTGACGTTATATTTTGTGTCCTGAAACAACAAACAATACATAAGACAGTGTATTAACAAGCCATTTAAAAAAATAAAAGACGTTTTATTCCGAATGTGTAATACTTTTAGCAAAAAGCCGCTGTGCCATTCTGTCGAAAGTCTGACATGTAACTTGGAAATGACTAAAAATAACAATATTCACAAAGTAGTGTAACATTTCGCGACAGGAGAGAAGCACAGCTGAACCCTGAATGCGCATAGTTAAAACTTTTAGCGGTGTATTAGTTTGCGTAGTCCACCGAATCAATGAAGAGGGAGTCTAGTCTTCAAATTAAACTTCTTAATTAGCACAACCGATTTTATAATTATAAAGTCTTCAGTAAATGTTGCATATATTTAAAAAAAACCGGCCAAGTGCGAGTCGGACTCGCGCACGAAGGGTTCCGTACTTGGTAAATTGCGGTTTACGATTTATGACGTATTAAAAAAAAAGTACTGACTAGATCTCGTTCAAACCAATTTTCGGTGGTAGTTTACATGGTACATCATATATTTTTTTTAGTTTTATCATTCTCTTATTTTAGGAGTTACAGGGGGGGACACACATTTTACCACTTTGGAAGTGTCTCTCGCGCAAACTATTCAGTTTAGAAAAATATTATATTAGAAACCTCAATATTATTTTTGAAGACCTATCAATAGATAGCCCACACGTATGGGTTTGATGAAAAAATATATTTTTAGTTTCAGTTTCAAGTATGGGAACCTCCAAAATTTATTGTTTTTTTTTTAATTTTGTGTGAAAATCTTAATGCGGTTCACAGAATACATCTACTTACCAAGTTTCAACAGCATAGTTTTTATAGTTTCGGAAAAAAGTGACTGTGACATACAGACGGACAGACAGACATGACGAATCTATTAGGGTTCCGTTTTTTGCCGTTTGGCTACGGAACCCTAAAAAAGCGTGCGTGTATTAAACTTTTAACATACTTATATTCCATGTTTTCATTTTCACACGTAGCTTTGGGGCCAGAAGTTAGAAAATTTTAAAGTTAGGAAAAGAAGAAAAAAATATCAGTAAAGCCGGTAGTACCGTGAGACAATTTTCGTCCTTCACACGAGCGAAGCCACTAGCAAGCTAGTTGTTTATAATAATCGGATCCTCAGAATACAAGGGAGCTTAATTCGGTCGTATATTTGTTAATTGTTACCAATAATAGTAATGTTTGGCCGGCGCGGTACAGAAGTGAAGTTTTTTCGTAATTTCAATGAGTTTCACAAACACAAACTTCCTTGGGCTTATTTAATTTGGTTGAAAAGTTTCCAAAGGATTTTGCTTGTTAGCTCTTGACGCACATTCATATAGCGTAAACTCGTAAAAGTCTCGAAAGCTCGAGTACTCGAAGCATAGAGTCATAGACTATAGAGGATTGTTCGAAAAGAGAACAGTAACTACAATCAGTGGGTTGTATAAAAGTTGTAATGACTTGCAGATAGCAACGCTAAAAGAAAGTGCTTCTTGCAAACTACTTTCGTTAGGCTATCTAAGTTTCGTGAAGTGTCGGCATTCTTCGAAGGTGAGCCATCGGGTTAAGTTGAAGGCTTCGGCTACACGGCACGGACTTCCCGCTTATACAATCCGAAAGTCTCCGGTCCGAGGTCTGAAGTCATAAAGACTGACTATATCGTTTAGGAGGATGTCGTTTCAGGTAGTGTCCTCTGGCTGTGAATGATGCTGCGTTTGTGGAACTAGTTACTCCTCATCTTGAATGGGTACAAAGATTTCTTGCGACTGTGGCGAGGGATGCGTCTCGCTGGAAAAAGAATTTTATGAATCTACCGGCGTCTTGTCCTCTATGAAGACAATATCTCTAGCGACTATTATCACTCGAGGTGTTTCGGGATTAATAAGACGGTATCGTTTGCTTTCTGTAGCATAGCCAACAAAAACACACTTTTGTTTCTAAGAATCCAGTTTGGTACGATTTTCTTTAGGTTCAAGAACGTAAGCTTCGCAATCAAAAACTCTAAGTGAGATATGTTGATTTTCTTGCCACTCCACCAGTTCTTCTGGTATTTTGTTGTTCAAAGCTTGCGTTGGTATACCGTTCTTGAGATAGATGGCCGTATTTACCGCTTCTCTCCAATACGCCAAGGGAAGTTTTGAGTCTTGGAGCATTGAGCGAGCTTTTTCGATTATTGTCCGGTTTACTCGTTCGGAAACTCCATTCTGTTGAGGTGTGTACGGTATCGTGGTTTGATGCACGATGCCATTTTCCTTAAGAAAGATACACATATCGTTATTTACATATTCACGACCATTGTCCGAACGTAGACTTTTATTCTCTCATCGGTCTGATTCTCTACTAAATGATTAAACTCTAAAAACTTTGCAAAAACTTCGGCTTTTATTTTCAAAAGATATCCAAAAGTTTTGCGCCAAAAATTACTGGTAAAAGTCTTAGTAGAGGAGACGCTGAAGATCGACCTTCACCAATCAGATAATTGGATGAGACATATTTTTTATCAAATTTAATTTATTAACAAATATGCTTATGATAACTTGCCTATCGAAAAGTTTTCATAGGTTATTTTTAATTGAATTAATTTTAATAAAAAAAAATCATCACCTTCACTCTTTTGATAACCGAATGAATTTCATCTCAACTGATAGTTTTTAACACAAAGAATATGCCTAGGTAGGCTGACCTACTTATATCTGTTTATGGCTACCTGGCAAGCAGATGTGAACAGGTAAGTCAATATAGGTAACTACACCGATCTGTTAACCAATCGAAATTGATATCATAAGTATGATATTTTAATAAATCAGCATCATCATCATTTCAGCCGAAAGACGTCCACTGCTGGACATAGACCTCCCCCAAGCGTAACATTGACCGATCCCGTGCGTCCAGCGCCTTCCCGCAACAAACAGGTCATTGGTCCACCTAGTGGGAGGCCTTTCAACGTATCGTCTTCCGGTTCGCGGTCGCCATTCCAGCACTTTTCGGCCCCATCGGCCATCCGTTCTGTGAGCATTGTGCCCTGTCCACTGCCACTTAAGTTTGGCAATTCTTCGGCCTATGTCGGTAACTTTGGTTCTCCTGCGGATATGTCTCATTCAGTTATCTGATGGGTGAAGGTCGATCTTCCACGTCTCTTAGACTATCAATAAGTACAAAGTTCCGCCTCATGAATGCGTAGGTTCACTTAAGTCCGAATGGATTAACTGTAGGACTTTGCTTGATTTAATTTTACAGTTTTTAAACGGGTTTTTAGCCAATTTACCTTGTAGGCAGGGAACACACTTTTCAGTGTAGCTACCGTTGTAATCTTTACCGATTGATTTATTTCTAAGTATATCCATACTTATTACATTTAGGTGGCCAAGGCATCTATGCCACAGCATTACAGACTCTTTGGTCGAAGAATACAACGCTTGTGAACTACTCAGATCCAACCTGTGTATTCCGTTATCTTAGATAAAGGACCTATAAATGTAGCCATGGCGTGTCCGCTCATGAAACAACAATAGTTATTTCTGGTGTTGCCGTGTTGGCAAATTTCCCCAAACAAAGGTAAAAATATATTGAATAAATGTATGATTCCAATGTATGTATCATTTCAATAAACCCAATAGGGTTTTTATATATAATACCTATTTTAGTTAAAATATGTTTTGTCTCTTTTTTCACGATGGCATTTGTTTAGTTTTTTGACACAACGTCTAGTTTGTCGCGGACTACAGAAAAACGTCTTAGGGCGCGTTCCCACCGTGTCGTGACGACAGATAATCGCGTAGTTTTAAGTGTGGTGGCTTATAAAAAAAGAAATCTTCTTCTTCTTTTTTCGTCTTGTTAAATGGGAATCGTTAAATGGGAACAGGTAGAGACGACAGTCGTCGAACGATAAATTAGTCGTTACGACATAGTGGGAACGCGCCCTTAATAAGGACGTTTTCGAATACTCGCAATGCGAACGCTAGTAACAAATGGGCTATGTCCTATGTCTGTATGACAAAAATAAATATGTTTAGTAGGGTAAAATTAAATTCATACAATAGCAACACTGAACCTCTCATAGTTTAAGGTTATTTCATTTTAAGTTATTGAAAACACGTATGAAATCTAAATTTTAAGCTAAAATCATTGAATATCACTCTAAAACATCATGATTAGTCATCATATAGCTATTTAAAACCAAAGGAAAGATAATTTCGCTGACTTACGAGTGTAATGTTATTTCATTAAGTTTTCGGTCATTTCGGCTTTTACAGCCTAGAACACTACAACCCACCATCGCACTGACACTTATTATTTATAAATAACCCAATTCCTTGTCTCAATAAATACTAATTACCACGAAATCACAAAAAAATCAAACACGACCAAGTTTTTTGTCAAAGCTGTAGAGTATGACAAAAAACAAAAGCCGGCCATGGTGACAAAGACAAAAAATAATCTTTAGTACTTATATTTTGCATGGGGCTGCCAATTAGCGATCTCGCCCTATCAATCAAGCTCATTTTATGGCTAAATCTATAGGTCCTTTATCTAAGTCCGTTATGGTTTGATCCTGTAGCAATGGCAGATCCTGTCACTTGACATCAGCCGTTTTGGATGATGCTTGCGCCTTTCGATTTAAACAAAACGTCAAAGCCTATTTTAACTAAATTGCTTACAGATAAAAGATTTGTAGCGGGGCCAGAGATATAAAGAACATCACTAATTTTATTTACACTATCGGAAATATGAATATTTACAGTAGTAGTAATTTTAGTAGTTTTTATGTACCTTTACCATGGCTTAGTAATTGCTCCTTGTTAGCAACTGTAATAGGGGTGATATGGGATGACATGTAGCATATATATCTTTCCTGTTACTCGTATGGGAAGTTGCGCCAGAGTCAATATACCAGTGTTGAGAACCTGAGGGAGGGTTGTTATAAAAACAGGATGAAAGTGTGAATTCGGATGTATAATGTGTAAAAGTGTTAGCCGAAACATTTTTGCCTTTCTTCTGTCTAAGCTTTCTACATTGCGATACTACGTGCCCTAGTTTTTTACAATACGTAAAGAACTTTTTCATCTCGTCCTTCGTTTGTAGCGCTGCGTTGTCAGTTCCTCTGGTGGTAGTCACTATTGCGGTGCGCACATCCTCTTTGAGAAGTGCTGTCACCACATTTTCCGATGAAATCTTCGTGTTGGAATGAATGTTCAAGAGCCATGACGAGTGGATGAAATTTTTCTGGAAGTCTAGCAAGCATAATAATGCCAAGAAATTTGTCATCTACTGCTGCTCCTATTCCCTGAAGTTCTTGCTGCGTTAATAACCCCTGTTCACATACTCTTGTTTGTTTCCTGTGTAAGTATTTCCTAGGAGACTCTTAATTAATGCTAATCTTCTTGTAAGCCCGCTGTCAGTGTAAGCATTCTTTATACAAATAAAGGTTTCGTATGCGGTTTTCGCTGACCTGATTATTGGAGGGATCTCAAAGTCCTTGAAAAGCGATCTCCACCGCTTTACTACCGAGCGTATTAAAGACGCGATTGGGCGGTAAAAGGGCTCCAAGGTCTTTGCAAGAGATCTGTCTGTAGGGCAGAGCCAGCTCACGAATCTGAAGACCGATGATGGCAGGATCGTGTCCGCCAAACCGGATCTTCTGAGGGAGATCGAGACATTCTATGGGCAATTGTACACGTCAACCAGTAAACCCGTCGCAAATCTAGCGAATGACCCTAGAGCTAGATTGACCCGACACTATACCGAAGACATTCCTGACGTCAGTCTGTATGATATTAGGATGGCTCTGAAACAACTTAAGAACAACAAGGCACCGGGTTATGACGGAATTACGGCCGAACTCCTGAAGACGGGTGGAAAACCAGTACTTAAGGCCCTTCAGAAGCTGTTTGATTCCGTCATACTCGATGGGAAAACGCCACAGGCATGGTGCAGGAGTGTGGTGGTACTCTTCTTCATAAAGGGTGACAATGCCCTACTGAAGAACTATAGGCCCATCTCACTTCTTTCAAGAGTCATCACGAATCGTCTCGACCGCAGTTTTGACGATTTACAACCTCCCGAACAAGCCGGATCCCGTAAAGGCTTCAGCACCGTAGATCACATACATACGCTGCGGCAGGTTATATACAGAAGACCGAAGAGTACAACCTGTTTAGCGTTTGTGGACTACGAGAAAGGATTCGATCGAGACTTGGGCTGTACTGCAGTCCCTCCAACGGTGCCAAATTGACTACCGGTACATCGAAATGTTGAAGTGTTTATACAAACACGCCACCATGTCAGTTCGACTTTAGGATCAGACCTCGGAACCCGTCCTTCTGCAGCGAGGTGTGAGACAGGGAGACGTCATATCGCCGAAGCTGTTTACCGCTGCACTGGAGGATGTCTTCAAGGTTCTGGACTGGAGAGGGCTAGGCATCAACGTCAATGGCGAGTACATCACCCACCTTCGGTTTGCCGATGATATAGTGGTTATGGCTAAGACCATGGAGGACCTCAGTACAATGCTCGATGATCTCAGTAGAGCTTCCGAAAGAGTGGGCCTTAGGATGAACATGGACAAAACCAAGGTGATGTTGAATGCCCATGTTACACCCACTCCTATGAAGGTCGGAGACTCTACACCCGAAGTTGTGGGCGACTATGTTTACCTGGGACAAACAATCCAATTGGGTAAGGCCAACTTCGAGAAAGTGGTCAACCGTCGAATCCGACTCGGCTGGGCAGCGTTCGGGAAGTTGCGCGGTAAATTTTCGTCCAACTTACCACAGTGTCCAAAGACGAAAGTCTATGACTAGTGTGTGTTGCCACATATGGCTCTGAGACGTGGTCGCTTACAATGGGCCTTATCAGAAAGCTTACCGTCACTCAAAGGGCAATGGAGAAGGCTATGCTCGGAGTTTCCTTGCATGATCGAATCAGAAACGTAGAGATCCGCAAGAGAACCAGGGTTACCGACATAGCCCGAAGAATTGTTAAACTTAAGTGGCAGTGGGCAGGGCACATTGCTCGCAGAACGGATGGCCCATGGGGAAGAAAGGTTCTGGAGTGGCGACCGCGAACCGTAAGACGTAGCGTTAGAAGGCCTCCCACCAGGTGGACCGATGACCTGGTGAAGGTTGCGGGTATCCGCTGGTTGCGAGACGCACGTGATGATCAATGTGGCGACGCTTGGGGGAGGCCTATGTCCAGCAGTGGACGTCTTTCGGCTGATAGGATGATGATAATGATGATTATTGGAAACTCCGACTCGTCACTCGTGAGGCAAATCTTTGCTCGTGCCTTCGCGTATCTGCGCTTGGCGATGGGATCAGCGGGATCGACCGCTTGAATCTCAACGTCCCATAAGTCGACGTCCGTCAGATAGCACTCCAAACTAAATGCCCAAGTTTTGAAGTTGTGACCATTTAGCTTACTAATGCTTATTGCATTTGTCATATTGGCAGAATTTGTTACCGCTGTACTGGAATCCGCTCCTGACTGCTGCACCGTGGTGGACGTTGGTGGGACCATGACCACTTGTTTATATATTCAATTAACTTAGCAGAGCCAATGGAGTTGGCTAGTATGGAAAACTATTTGTAGCAGGAAAAGAAACGTGTATTATATTTTACATAGATATAAGAAGAGCAGTGACAGATATAACGTAAGAAAGAAAAAAAAAAAAAAAAAAATTGCTGTCATAACAGTAATGGCCAGGGTGTACTTATTAGAATAAAAAGGTTTTAACACTTACTGTGCTAACGTATGATTAAATTATTATTTCTCAACCAGAATCATAAAATCACGTGGAATCCTGTCATTACATTAAACAAGCTACAAGCTCTAATAAAATCCTCGTTAATTAATATAAAAAAGCTCATAAGTCAGTTGCGTCACTAGGGAAAGGGTCGAGCGAGGTGGCAGGTAAGCTTGTCTTATTGAAATAAACGACTTGTGACCTCCCCAGGCAGTATGCTGTCTCTCCGATATGACCCCACCCAGACATTGTCTCTATAATCATTCATATTTACCTTATACGCCCAGCATACTCGCTTGCATTGTTCGCATCATTGCGAAAGGAAAGTGTATGGTGGGTGCGTCGAGTAGCTTTTTATTTGGAAGTGGACTTACGACCTTTTTTAGACTAGGTCGTTAAAATGTAAGCTTTATTTATTTTTATATCTAAGGCTTCTATCACTTCACATGGATTGGCTAAGAGTATGATATGGTTAGGGAAAATGCGTCCGAAATTGATTATAACCCATCTTATCCCAACGGAATAGTATAGGTCTACCGGAATCTCATGGCAAAATTGGAAATAAAAATTAGTTGTGTGCAATACTGGGGAAATTGGATTAAACGATCTTGATACTGTTTAATTTTTATTTATGTCTTTAGTATTAATGAACATAAGGTACCTATATTATAGTAGTCACAGCGGATCTTTGTGCCTTTAAACTTGGTCCTGCCAACCATTGCGTAAGAAACAGTTTGTCATCGAGTATACTGCATAGAGTAAGCGAGATAGGACGATGTGACATACATAAGCGAGTGAAAGAGACAGTTATACAATGCTATCTTCACCTTCAACATTGACACAAAATTAGCTACTGCGCGGGGTCTTGCAACCAATTCAGAGACACAAAGATCCACTGTGAGTATTATAGGTATGTGTTTGAATAATGTTGTTATACATCGGGTTCTTAACATAGGAAAAATAAATCAATTGAATATTAATTTATGTACTAATTTATTATATATCATTTAAATCATACTAATAACTTAAAACCTCATTCAGAACTAGAAAACTAGAATACGATTCCATGAACTCCTCTGGCATTTCAAAAACTTGTATCTTTGTAGTTTTATGTTATCTCTCTCCATCAAAATGGTTCTTTTTCATTGGCATTTAACATATTCAAAACCAATCTCTTTATGTATAAAGTCTTTAAAAAATAATAAAATGTATTATGAAAATAATATCATGTTACTTATAGTCATTCATCATCATCAGTCTATATATACTTTTTTATGTAAGTTTTATGGCCTGGTTGCTAGGACCTTTTAGCCACGTCTTTGGAAAGAGTTTTGGATCTTATATTTATTCTTTAGTATGCATTAGAATGCGGATGTAACAGATTCTAATGTTTTTTGGAGTACTTGGCAGCAAATTGTATCGAGTCAGTCTTCCCAGTAAGCTTTGCAGAGGCAGTCAATACTACTATAAAATACTCCGCTCCACTATCCCGAGATCGCTTCTCTCCATGATTTTACAAATTGTCCAGCTGCGTAGACAGTTGATACACAAAACTACACCAATAAAATATCACAATATCCACTAGGAATCAATTTGCAAATAATATTAACAGCCACTGAACAAGCCACTGACAAACTACCGCCAAAAACTCCCGTCTATAAACACGTCCCACTGCAGGGCGCAGATTATTACTTAATATTTTTCTTACGTCAATGATTCCCAATCTCCGTTAAAATCAATATCTTGTCGAAGAATTAGTAACAGTTACATTACTGTTGCCATTTCCTTCCGGCCATCATTCGATGTGCCCTGTGTATTTACCATATAATAGTAATGAAAAGAAATAAAAATTAAGTAAGAAAAATATAAAATAAACTAAAAGTATCAAAACAAGTCAGTCCAACTTACCGGTCCACTCTACGACGCACTTTAAAATCAAAGATTGAGTTTGATTTACGCCTTCTTCTTCCCTTATTTTATGATACACATTGAAAACAATATGTCTCGCTTGAGATCGAAGTGGGTTTTTCGACATTTTCACAAAAATAACAAATTTTCAAGATAATATCAATAAAATTCAGCAGCGGTTGACACATCAAGTACTTTGATTTGACAGGTGACAATTGACATTGCCATATGAAAATCACAATTTAAAAGAAATAAAAAATGCCATGAGATTCTGGTAGACCTATACCTATATAGATATTGTCCGTGACCCATCATGACATGGATCTTTTTGCACTAACCCCGGAAGACGCTCAATTTGTTACTCCATGAAATACCGGTAAATCCTACGAGCACTAACAAGCACTAGACTGTATACTTGCAACCACAAACAGCAGGTTTTTTTATACTTTCAGAGTTCTACTTGTTACAACATTTAACTTAGTATGTCCACCCTATTATTCATTATACTTAATTGGTTTCTATTTATTTTTGGTAGGAAATATATATACATATATACAATTGAATATTCTAAAAAAAACAAGCCTATTTACAAATACAAAGGAGAGAGGGAAAAGAGATCATTGTGCATCAATAAATTCGTCCACATCGATGTCAACGGGAACCGTGCCCAGAACGCTGGCAGCATTGCCATTGTTGGATGGCAATGCTGATTCTCTGGCCGAAGAAATGTAGCCCAAATACAGGCATGTAGTGATCCGTTAGGTTTTGTCTCTCAACATAGTACTCGTACCTATGTTGGGTGACGGTAGTGCCCGTAGCCAGAGGCCCGACTCCCACTCTCCCACAGCAAGCAGGCGGGTTCAGCAGTATTGGTGGACGTATTTATAAGTTTGTTCCGTACCAAACTGCAGAGCGGCTCATCCCAATATCTCTGGGAAAATGGGTTCTCGGGCCACGCCGTATTCGGGCAAGCCGCTTTCCAGGCGCACACTACGTCGGTCGAGCATGGCAGTTCACAGTTAACCAGTGAAAGGGATAAAAAAAATGTGTTTAACGTTTTTCTTTGGCAGGCATCAAATTAATCGCAACAAAAAATACGATTTTAAACGATTTTAGTAAAAAATAAGTATTATTTATCAAAATAAATGTGTGGGCGATTCAAATGACGTCCCAAAATAATTAAAAAGACTACTTTTTACAGCCAAATTCTGCTTCACCTTGAACTATTTTGAGTCATTCACATTTATCTGATCCAATAGATCTGGTATAACAAAGTGGAACGTTAAATATTATAGTCATCACCTATACGTAACAGATTCAAATCGTTCTCCTTTCAAGCAAATATCAAAAGGAGAATTTCTGAGCGTTTTAAACATGCAAGTAGATATTTCGTGGAGCAACATTATTCGTGGTACATTATTCATGAGACTATGTCTTAGTCTTGGTAACGAGGCGGATTGAGACCGAGACTACTGTCGATAATGAACTAATGTTTTTATTTCGATACCAATTCATTGCTTTCAAATTAAGAGGACGATCGGCTCTTGTCTTTATTCTGAGGCATTTCGCTGGAAAATACATTAATGTATGCGTCCCTCATGTTTTTTGGTCGTATCTACATGTTAAACAGAGGTTATTAAAGCTTTTGGCGACCTTAATTGCTGGATGAGAGCGTTCGCCGTACAGAAAGCATAAGTACATACTCATTACTGTCGCGTATTCCTCCCTCGAGGTAAACATATATTTATTTCAAGTACATCTACTTGGTGTTTTTGCTTATTCACTACTCGGCAAAGAAATTTTTAAAAGTTAAAAGAGTTTATTCAGATATTCGGACAGTTCTTTCCCTCTCTCAGGTTTTGTAATTAAGGTTGCCCTAGTGGGTCATTCTTCCATACAAAGTTTGACGGTGTACGTTCAAAATAAAAAATGATATTAATATGTCTCATCATTATCTAGCCCTGTATGAAAAAAAAGGAAAAAAAAAAAATATTTGAACTTATGAGCGTCGAAAGTTCCATATTTCAACACAAATTTTAACGCATCTTTGGGCGCAAATAAATACCACAAGAAGAAGAAAAATTGCAAAACGGTCACAATACAGGGATTGATTAGTGGTTCAACAATGCACATAATTTTATTTTGAACAGATACACTAAGTCTTTTTTTCATGATATCCATACTCCCAAAGGTCTGTTTACAAAATTTCGCGCGCTCGTTTTCTTCCTAAAACATCATCCATTTCGCTACAAATTTTTAAAAGTGTGTATTCGTACGCGAACTAGCTTCTTACGGCTCATCACAGCATCTATCTCTTTCGCACGTGTTGTTGGATGAGATAGCATGCATTTTAACCCCGCGCACAAAATAGTTCGTGCCGTCGACTGGTGCAACCTTAAGGTATCACTTGCCAATGTTAAAGTCATAGCTTATACAATAGACATTAAGTAACGCACACTTTTCGTTTCTGAAAACTGAACGCATGTGGTAGGCGTCAAAGTTTACTTACTATTTTTTAAAAAGTTCAAGTAAACAATAATTTATTAAAACCCAAACCATCCAAAGTTATAACAAGAAAGGGCATATAACAAAGGCCCGTTGCACATGACTTCAAAGAAACCGCGAGTCTTTGACTCGACGGTGTAAATGTTGAATATCAGCCGAGAACTCACCACTCTGAAAACGTTATATTACTTCAATTTTATACCATTATTTTACTAAACCGCACTGTAATGTGGTAGGTTCATAAAATACTAAGTTTTTCCCACGACTTCGCCCCCGTGGCCACAGGAACAGTTTGTTCTTCTAGGTTGTAAAGCAGCCGATGTCACTCGTTACTATCTATCAGGGTGGTGACCATAAGCTCTTAGAGCAAGGTTATTTTGAGTGTGCGTAAGTGACAGATGTATATGACTTGTATACATGTGTCACTTTTTTACAGTCGAACTATAATTGTTTTGACACGTCAGGGTACGGGGGCAGTAAAGGATTATAAGGGCAAGAAAAGACGGAACCCTTATAGAATCACTCATGTTTCTATCTGTTCGTCTGTCACAGTCAATTTGCTACGAAACTATTGTTTTTATTTACACAGCTTTTTTAGAAATCACCTCCTATAAACCACCAAACAATTGTAACTCTTTATAGTAATTATTTTAGTTAAGTTTAAATATCATCATTATCATGACATAAAATTGTTTTTATGGAACGAATATTGCAAAGACGATTGAGGTGTAGGAGACAGCTTTGTTGATTTGTGACACAGTTGCATCTTTGCGACCCTTCCTGTGCGGTTTAGTGATTTTAATTTCCTTCCCAAGACTGACTTAGTCCATGTTACAAAGCGATGATTTTCAACAAGACTAATACTTTTTTGGTAACTACTCTTAAAAACAGTTTCATTTTCATTATGATAATCACGACGGTTCTTAATTAATTAATAAATCAAACAATAGCGCAGTAATTATATAATTACGAAGTAAAAGCAGTAAAATGGTCGGATGCTGTATTAACAAATTGCTTAATGTTACCGACATAAAGGTAGGTATAATTCCTGAAAAAAATTCGGCATTAAAGCGCCGTATACCGTATAGCGAGTACCCGTTAATTAATTGGAGAATAAACCAAAGGCGATTCTACAGAGGATCTTGAGGAGCGCAACGTTAAGAAGCTTTGCACCGTTTATATGAGAATAATTCAAAGGGTTTGTGCGTAGGGTCTAATTAATCAACCTCCCTCGCGGCGGCATGCACCTGAGACGACTGAGCCGAGCAGCCTTAAGGGGCAGATCTTGGGCAGATAATATGAATATAACTGATTTTAAAAGGGGAATTTTTAACTGCACCTCTATTTAGAAATTTAAGCAAACAAAATATCTCCACTAATAACCTACTGCAAAACAATATTACTCACCGTAAAAAAAAAATACTGATTTGCACACAAATTATTCAATTAAATATAAAATAAATGTGAATTAGTCCAAGAGCGAGCGAAGCGAGCTCGGGAGCTTAGGGCACCCCGACACGGATAGGTTAGGTTCGAAGGAGATGACGGGAGCTGAAGTGAGCGAGCAAAGCGAGCGAACTCAGCTCCCGTCATCTCCTTCATGTTAGGTTACTTTAGACCCTGCAGACAGAAATAGGAGCCCTGCGCAGCGGGGCTCCGTCGACTTTGTTTCGTTTCCCCCCCTCCCTTAAAACTTAAATATTTTGTTGCACTCGAAGAATTATTAGATTTACTTTTAGTTAACAGATAGTTATTCAGTAAAACAGTTAAGCTTTAAAGATCTAGCAGTATAGTATAATTCATTTATTTGATGAGCAAATTTAGTGTGCAATTCAGTATTTTTGGTAGTAATTTCGAATATTTTGATTGAAAAAAGGGGAATTACAGTTAAAGTATTAAATACCACCCATTTTAAAATGAACATCACGTCTTTATATATACATGACTTCATTTCCTATTTCCCCTAGATTGGACAAAAGGCGTCCAAAGTAGTCCTCCATCGCGAACGATATTGTGATTCACGCTTCACTTCGCTCGACGTCATTTCGATGCAACTTTTAATATATTATGAATATTACATAAAAAGTCATATTATTTTAAATAATATATATTATTTGTTATACTAAGCCACTTCTTTAATAGTTTTATATGTGAATATATTAAATTATATTTGTATAAAGCATACTGCAATTAATTTGCAAAGTTATGTCTAACGCTGAAAAAAAACGACAATCATACCACGCTAATTTTTTTGATTTGTTAACCACCTCGAAGAAAAATTTATTACCTTCATTGTGGTATATAGCTTTTTATACTAAAGCCAAAAATAAAATGGAATTGGGTTTTTGACTAAACTTTGGATCGCGCGGATGTGAAACGCGTGTCCGTTTTGTTCCCTCAAGGTCGTTGGCAGCTGTTGTAGCCTTAACTACCTTCATTACACCTACCTATATATTTTACGGCCTAGTTCTAATATTTATTCATTCTCAGGGAATGGCTCCACGTCAGTTTATTTAAGCAAGGCGAACCAGTAATAATACAGTATCACATTTCATTTGGCACCGCGCCTCATGGCTCACTTTTTGATAATTAGATATCTTTTGTACTCTGGCTTCTGTATTATTACGTAAATGCTTACTTGGAGCGCTCGTTTGCTTTAATCATTTTCAGAAGATATTGACTTTCTAGTCTAACTTTTCCATTCTCATTTAACAGGCTTCAATTGTAAAAGGTCCTGCTATTTATCCAGATCATTAGATTAGATTATTAAATAATAAATATTTGAATCATTCCCGCAGGGAACAAATATTTGTATGACCTACAGATAGTTGTTCCGGCTCTGGGTGTTGTGTATGTGAGTTTATATGTTTGTAAACGCACCCACGATACAGGCAGAAATTCCTAGTGTGGGGCAACGTAACGCAAAATAAATATAAAAAATAAATAAAAAAAACACGTTGCCTAATATAGGTAACAAACAAATACCCTGTAAGATACATCACGCGGGAAGCACATATGGTTACTGTAAGACAGGCGAAATAATTGCATGTGGGCGAAACAGCACGCCTCGGCTCTAATATTATTCACAAACGAACCGCTGATTGGATTTAAAATAAAAATTTGTACTTATTTACCGGAGCTAGAGCTACGTAAAATCAATTTTAATATAGTATGAAACATGGGCGTAAAGTTAAACCGCCGGGCACTTTAGCGGATAGTTTCAATCTAAATTTAATTCCCGAGTAAGCGTCTCCTAGTAAGTTAATCGAGTTTCCTGTTAGATTCTTTTCCGCTACATTCTGTTCCGAAGGGGCGCCCCTTACTCTCAGTAATATTGCGCCGTAACTGATACCCGCTACTGGCTCACTGATTGCTTTAATATGTATTCATTCAAGGACGTCTTTATCCTTGTCCTTTGCTCGAGAAAAATATTTAGTTATCAATGATCAAATATTGAACTCTTCAAAGAGGAAAGGACGTTTTAAGAATATGTTCTGGTACTAAATTATCAAATATATAGATCATTATGAAAAACAACTCGTAGATATTATATTAGGAATACTTACATTGTTACTAACTTGCTTAGTAATATCTTTTGATACAATATAAAGTAAGATTGTGATTAGTAAAAATGAATGAGCGATCATTTCCGTAAGTTGAAAAGTCGGTTCGGCATAGTGAACAGTTTGTTTTGGACATTCCTTATTTATTATGCAGCCTAGCACTTATAGCTACTGGAAGAATGAGAGCTACCGGAGCATTTTGTGAAAGTCCCCTTATGACGGAGTAAGATTGTTCAGTGATATAGTCAGGCTTGCTAAACTACTTCTAATTAACCGTCCACGATGCATTTAAAAGTTTTAAAACGAATTAGACTCGCGCTAAATAGATGACAAAAAAACTCTAACCGTTTAAAAACTATCCCCCGGTCCAAGGAACCATGAAACCGATAAGATTAAATTGTCTCACCCGACTCGTGTCTCATAGTCCACTTAGACTTACAATAGGAAACTTCGGACGCGATTATCTTGTAGTTGATTCTCTTTGGTCCACCCCAGGTTTACACGTGAGCTCTGCCATCTATTTACACAACACAACCTTAAAAAAATTAGACGGCACAGACACCAATAAAGGCGATAGGATACACAATAACCGCCAATGTTATCAGACGCGCTTACAATAATAGTTTAGTGAACGGAAAACAAAAACAATATCAACAAGCAGGCAGCACAATATCATTTTACTTTCGTAAATACACAGGGAAAGACTCCATTATCGCGTTGTTAAGGAAACATAAAATGTAACGTTTTATTAGCATATTCTAGTATCGTGTTCCGGCGGTGAGGTTTCTGCTAATCAAGATTTCGTATCAATTGAATGACAGGGTCTGCAGTTTGGTCGCGGATGAAAAAACTAGCAATGTGCCGCTTTGTACGTTGTGAAAGTTGGCTTCAGTTATTTATTAGGGATCGAGGCAGTCGCCGCGATCACTCTGTGTCCCCGGCTTGCAGGCCAGGCTATAAATTCTGCCAAGGCCCCGACTGAAGTGCAGTCTACTTCCGCCCATGCACCCCTGGACATAAATATACGATGACTTTCAAAGGGTTAATAGTAGTGTCGATGTTTGCATCCAGTTAATTACAGACTACCGTACGATCACGTACGGTCACGTACGGAGCTCGTCAGATTGGTGAGTAGCAAGTTAATTTGTTTAAAAATCTGCAGCACTCAGATTTAACGAACAAATAATCTTATTTTTGGGCGACATGGAGCTTCATTTTCCAATATTCTTTTTTCGCCGGCCGCATATGTTTATGCTGGAGGGGAAACTCATCAAAACCATGTTGGTTGCAGCCTGTAGGTGACAAAATGTGGTCGATGTACCTTCAAAATTGTGTGAAATTATATACGGTATACTATGAAATCAAAGAGATTTTTTTATATTTATATTTCATCAGTGTCATTGATTTTTTTGTGATACAACATTTAGGTTTCATCTAAAACCAAATTATAAATTTAATTGAAAGGCTTAGAACATAATATCATCAACAGTTTCTTCTCATTTCCATGCACATCGTCGAGCAGGATCCATATTAAATTCAGGTAATTTCCTTTTGAATGAAAATATTTGCTAGACTTTAGTCTAGAAATCGATATCTGTGTCTAGCACTAATTCAGGTCAATCTTGATAGAGTCCGGACCTCCATTAAAGTAAATGGACCTAAGGTGAATGGTAAGGGACATCACATTACTTATTCCTATGAGATCTGATGTGTCTATGACGTTATAAATATTTTACTTGCTACAAACGTTGCATAAAATACGTTCTGTTACTTGAAGTGATTACTAAGCGACTTTTTGAGAAGGGAACATCTTTATAGTAATTGGCAAACTAAAAAACAATAATTTTAGAAATAAATTTGTAACAGCTAATGCGACTACGCACGTCCTTCGCTCGTCGCAATGCTACGGCGTAGCACTCACTGACAATGATCGCGAGACCGCATACACTACGCATTTGGAAAGTTAAGCCACTGTCACTTGTTACCTTCGATAAAATATAGAATCAAGCAATAATTAGAATCAGTAGCTTAGCTCAGCTGCTGAGTTTTGAGTTTATTCGCATGTGCCCCATATTTTCGCTCTGTTGATGTTACTTTTTTTTGTTAATCTAGAAAAGCATCTATAGTTTATCCAACCATTTATCTCTAGCCCAAAATATTTTCTGCATCCTCATTTTTAGTCCAAACAGCCGGTAAAAACCTACATAAAAAAACATCTTTCAACTACCCGTACTTTGAGCAACAACAAAAGATCTACCATGCGCACATCATACACCTAGAGAGCAAGAATATAGGTCGGCTGACAACAAAGCCAGCATATGATTATTTTTAAATTGCTCACAACCTATCGCCCGCCGCATTATGTATCAGAATCATTTGTCACCGGGCTTTCTTGATCGCGTATTACGTGCGCTCTACACGTGCTCATAAACGATAAAATATGGCGCTGAAGATGGACGCCAACTGTATTAAACACAAAATATGACGTGTATAAAGGTTTTATACTGGTGTACGGCGAATTGGGTTATTTAAATTTAAATTTATTTCGAATTCAGACAATTTTGGAGTCCATTCTTTGTTAGTAGATACACAACCTTATAATTAATGTTAGTAATCAGTACATGACACAAAAACAATTTAATGAATGTATAATAATTACTGGGTTCCAAGTATAAAATAAACACCATTTTAAATTACAATTAAAGTTGTTAAAAAGTAAAAATGTCACAGAATTAAAATGTCAAAAAATTGAATTAATTTTATAAAACTAGAATGACACAAAATTAAAATGTCAGAAATTTGCAAATAAAAATGTCCGTTTATAAAATTTCATAAAACTAAAATTACACAATATTTAAATGTAAATTAAAAAATCAACTATAAAATACAAATATACAATCTAATAATTACATTAAATACAGGCAAACTAATAACTACTTTACAACTACATTGTGTTCGTACCTGCGCCCCACTGGCATGTAGGCGGATCCAATGTCTCAGTATGGGGCTGTCACACCTGTCTGCTAGAGTTTTCAGTATGCTGTTGGGTTGGTTATGCTCGTGGGTATTATAGATGGTTACTATGGCTTCTTGTCTATCTAATTAACTAAGTGGACCTAGTTTTATTATAAGTCTAAAGACGGAAATTCTTAGTCTTGTACCCAACTACCGAAGGACGGTAATGTATTTGTCTACGTATGTATATTTGTTCCTATGTTGCGTTCCAGAGACCAAACGCGTTGGCCGATTTTGATGATTCTTATGGTAATCGATTTGTCTTAACCTTACGAATGTCACTGGCTACATTAAAAATGAAGGATTTTCGGCGCAATATTGTGGGGGCCTAATTTTTTTTTCTTCCAAAACCTTCCTGTAGGATATCAAAATAAAGGGATTTAGGAGGTGATTACAAAAATATATAACACTCATATGTTTAAACGTACCTAATTTAAAAAAAAAACAAGAAAGTATAAATACCATGATATAGTGTTGTTTGCAGATGATATTTTACTTTTATTTAAACTTAAACGTCAGCAGCTGGTTACTGACGAAGTAAATAGCGCGATCTCAAAATTAGTTCACTGGTTTAATGTTAACAATTTACTCCTTAAGGAAAAAAAAAAACAAATGCATTAAGTTTACCCTACCTCACGTTAGGCAGGTGAAAACAGATGTGTTGATAAAGGGCGAAGAAATGAATCCTGAAAATAGCACAGTATTTTTAGGCTTAACTTTGGATGCTAAGCTTCAGTGGGGCCCACATATAGATAAATTGTCAAAGAAGCTAAGCTCCGCAGCATATGCTGTTAGAAAAATTCGTAATTTAACTGACATAGAGACAGCCCGTTTAGTATACTTTAGCTATTTTCATAGTGTAATGTCGTACGGTATTCTGTTGTGGGGAAATGCCGCCGACATCCAGACTATCTTTGTTTTACAGAAAAGAGCTGTTCGATCAATTCATAAATTAAGCCCGAGACACTCTCTCAGAGAGAAATTTAAGGAGATTAATGTTATGACTGTGCCTTCTCAGTATATTTATGAAAATCTTTTATATGCCCATAAAAATATAAAATTGTTTAAAAAATACAGTGATATCCATGACAGAAATACTAGGAACAAACACAAATTTGTAGTTCCTACAACAAGGCTCAAGAAGATAGGTGGCTCGTTTTGATGTCAATGTGTACGCTTTTATAATAAGCTTCCAAGCCACGTACAAGATATAAGTCTTAATAAATTCAAATCTTTCATTAAACGTAAGTTGTGCCAGAAAGCGTTTTATACTATTAAAGATTACGTTGAGGACAAAAAGGCTTGAGATTGAGCTGCTCCAATTCATTTAGATTTTTATATTTTGCACCATGAATTTTGTTTTTAATTTTAATATTTTGTTTTTTTTTTTTTTTGTTTTTTTGCAATGACAAGAATATTTACTTTTTAAAGTATTATATTATTTTATTTTAATTATTGTGAATGTGAAGACTATGTGAATCTTTTTTTTTTTGTTTTTTTTTTATCTTAGTTATTAATCATGGTCTGGCAGTTTGAGTAGTTTATGCGGCCTACCCGAAAGTCCTTTATTTGGTATTGTTTGTCGAATCATTGAGCTCCTTAAATTCTGAGTTGAGCTGCTCGGTTATTGACAAACGCGTGCACTGACTGGACAGGTCCACTCAATCAAGCTGGTTCTTTCCTCAAAAGACCATTTCAGACATCTGTCTACATGGTCTTCACATGATCTAACCAAGATTTTGTCAGGACTTTAAAAGAGACTGTGACCTCTGAGTTTGTTTCAGCCTTTCTTCTCAGAGTAGTCAGATAGGAAACGCCGACCTCAACTAGTTTTAAAAAATATGATCGACATGTAAAAGAGTTTGTAAAAACCAACTTACAGAAATAAAATCATTTATCATTTAATAAAAAAAGGTAAATTAAAAAAAAACAAAAAACCCGACTGCATCGAAGATACATCTGGTTTTGGTCAGCCAGCTCGCGAATAAGTATGTATCCTCCGACTGCACAGCATGCTTTTCTTCTTGTTTACGTCTTTTTAGTTCGCTTCTTCAGCAGTCGCGTTTTTTGATTTTCTGTATCAACTTTTTTAATGTTGTACACTGCATGGAAAATTCTTCCCTTATATTTTTATATTATAAGTGAATGTATGTGCAAGCGTTATCTATTTATTCATCACACATTACTTTATCCTAAAATTCACAAAGAGTAAAAGCGGACCTTTCCCGGTGTTTGTAAACATCAGAATTTAAATGTAGATCCTCCCGGGAACTCTTTTTATTTAAATCACGTCCATATCTTTCACTTTATTTCACTTTTCAACGTTTAATACTTAGTAAAGGTTTTAAAACTTGCTTATTTGACGTTTTTATAGTTGGTTTTCGAATAAGAAATTCAAATAATAAATTGTTAGCACAAAGTGGTAAAAACGGCATCAAAATGCGTTTCATAATTTAGGAGAATATAGTGTACAAAAATATATAAGTACACTAAAAGCGACTTTTAATCCTTTTAAGACATAAACCTTCTATACAGATAGGTTTAAGGTATTGTACTTCATCTATTAAATAAACCAACTGTGTTATTATTTACAAGACAAAAACAACGCTGCACAACATATGACGGCCGGCCACGCGAGCGCAGGCCGTCACGTTCCAAGTACTTACATCTGAAACATAACCACACAGAGCTTACTACGCGAACTTCCATACCACACATTGACTATTAATCCACTACATAGAAAATGCAATACATTCACCCGACTATCCGAGAAGGCTGAGAAGCAATATAAATATACCTTCATATGTACTGGGTGCCGAACATTGACACAGAGTAACGAGAGGCCCGTGGCATTAAATTTTCAGTCCCCGCCGCATCACCACACGACATGGGCTCAAATTGAAGTAAATCGGACCACGTCTACTCGCTGCCCCGAGCCTACATTATTTATGTGTCTGCAGGTAAATGACATTATTGATGCGTTTGCCTGCAATCTGGCTGACAATCGTGTCCTTACTGACTCTATCACTCACCACAGTTTTAAACAATGATAATACAGAAATATGCAAAGAATGAATGACAATTTGAAAAAACTTGTCTCAACCGACTAGTTGCAAGTGTAAAGTTAAGAGGTGCTTGTAGCTTAGTATAAAGGGTAACTGAGAGTTCAAATTAGCTCTCACGGCCACGAAGATGATGCACACAGCGCACGTACAGCGTCTAATCTCGAATGCATTGCCTCGAATCAACGATTATCTTATATCTCGAGTTTTCTCATACCTTTTAAGGTGTGTAGGCGAACCAGAAATTTTGCACAATGTAGATAGAAATGTACACAAATTGGCTAATAGGTTCGACAAATTGAGCGCATAAATTAAACAGTCGTTCCAATATTATAAACTGGTGTTAATTCCGGTTAATATGCGAAGTATAATTTTGAATACTGCGTCGGTGCAGCGGTGGTCTCATGAATAAAGAATCCGATTAAACTGACCTATCGCGGCGCGCCAGCTCGCCATGCCCGACCGTCGACCAACGCGGGAGCTGTGAAAATTTTACTAGTGCCAATCATAACCTGGATTACCATTTTATAGCATGCAACGCAATTGTACTTGACTTCTTTGCCTCTATTGCTAGTCTGATGCCAGTGTGGGGTTTTTAAAAAGATTTTCTAAATTGTAAATTTATTAGGATACTAGCTTTTGCCAGCGGCAATGCATAAAATTATTTCACGTAAACGTGGTACTTCTATAAAAAATATCCTACGACTATGGTCTAATTGTAATTGGAATTTCGTCCAAATCCGTAAAGCAGGTGCGATTTTTTAAGAAAGCGCCATACGCCACTATATAACGAATAGAATGGGCACTAAATGTCAGTAACAGTGTAACAATAACCAAAACGAAACAAAAATAGGCCACATATTGTTTAGTGCCTCTCTGTAACACAAATCGATTGATCTACGGGGCACAACAACGTCAACTGCGGTCAAGCTTTAGAGTGGAGGTCATTTGTTACGTATAGAGACCCAAGCCTCTGTTAAACCGACAACCGAAACCCTTTATTTAGGCTATTCCACACCGAATAAAGCTGGCATGCACTTTGAGTGCGATATCTCACATAGAGTCAGAAGCTGTAAAAACGGTGTAGTCCGGCCTTTAATATATGTAAAACTGTAACAAATGTCGCAAGTATAAATTTTAGAATGATCTATCTCTTATACATGATTGATGGGGTCGCGTTTGATCTCGTGGAAATCGTGTTGTATGCGACAGAGCACACTTGCCTAGAAGTAACCTATTCACTTTAATCTTACACTAATTATGTTACAATGATCAGAATACAGATACTTAGTTACATTTACCTTTTTAATTACCTAATGATGTGCTCACGTTTGAACATTCTCTCACCTGATGGTAAGCGATGCCAGATAGTGATGCACGCTTGTCTAGAAGTAACCTATTCACCCTTGATCTAACTACCACAAGGTTATCAAGAAACATTCACATTAACATTCTACTTCTTAGCTGTACAGTTCCCTAACCGAACTTAATGACATTATACTGAAAGCCAATATGAAAGCTCAAGGGAAAAGCCTATAATGGTGAAGATGATGGTATTTGTGATTCAACGAGCAGTTATAATCCTATACTCGGAGGACGCCCTTGCTTGGTTCTCATCGACGCGGAAGTAATATGTCACACCATAAGGTTAATTTAACGGAAATTAGACGAACGTAATCTGACGCGTTTGTACCGCAGTGTCTCGCACGGGTGAGCCCGGTGTTTGTCTGTGTTTCCTGCTATGTTTGGATAATTGGGGGAACTTATATAATAGTATTATAGAGTTTCTTGTCCGTTCTTCTCCATAACAAGCTATCTTTCCGAATGGACGGTGGAATCAATTATTATTAACTTAAAATATTATATTTTCAAAAGTGCCACTTAATGGCCTAGTTGTTTTTGTATTTGTCTTTATAGTAATATCTATACTTATATAATAAAGCGGAAGAGTTTTATTGTTTTTTTTTTGAACGCGCTAATCTCAACTAACAGAATATGAAATATGGAATATGAATAGTCGGATATGAAAAAATATTTGGTGTTGGTAAGCCTATTTATCGAGGAAGGCTATATAACATCATGCTACGACCAATAGAAGCGGAGCATCAATGAAACATGTTGTAAAAACAGGGAAATTGATTTTTATTTTTGATTACTCTAGCTGACTGTCAGATGACGTATAATTAAGAGTACACCAATAAACAAAAAAAAAGTGATAAACAATTAAGTGCCCTGTTACCTTACCTTAGTCTCCTTTTTAGGGTTCCGATGTCAACAAGGAACCCAGTTTCGCTATTTGCGACTGTCCGTCCGCAGCTTAGCTCAGATACTATAATTTGTCATGGATATACATATTAATAAATCCGACAAAGTGGTAATAAAACAAAAACATTTTTTTTTTCTTTAGCTCCTTTAGACGCAGTAGGGATGTTTTTTTTATACTTCTTGTTTTCAGTCAAATTTTACCCGATCAGAATTTAGGCACTTCTGTCGTTGGATACGTTTAAGGTTCCGCTAGTCGACGGCACGAACTATTTAGTTTGCGAGGTTAAAATGCATGCTATCTCATCCGACAACACGTGCGAAAGAGATAGATGCTGTAATGAGCAGTAAGAAGCTAGTTCGCGTACGAATCAGCACTTTTGCAAATTTGTATCGCAATGGATGATGATTTAGGACGAAAACGAGCGAACAAAATTTTACAAACAGACCTTTGGGAGTCTAGATATCATGAAATAAATACTAAATTTACATTTTCAAAACAATATTATTTGCATTGTTGAATTACTAATCTATTCCTGTATGGAGGCCGTTTTGCAATTTTCCTTCTTCATTTAAGGTATTTATTTCCGCCCAAAGATGCGTTAAAATTAGTGTTAAAATATGGTACTTTCGACGCTCATAACTTTCAAATATTTTATTTTGTACTTTTTTGTTTCCATACAGGGCTAGGATTACCTAGCCCTGTATGGAAACAAAAAAAAGTAGTAGATGAGACAAATTGATAACATTTTTTATTTTGAACGTACATCGTCAAACAGTGGAGTAATCGCCAGACTACGTTTGTATGGAAGAATGATCGAACTTAAGTCATGGAAGATGCAGGTAGTTGTGCACGCTGGGCTGAAAGGTACCTCCTGTAACTTTACTTTAATTAAATCAGTATACGAACTAGGTTAATTAAGAAACAAGGAAAACCTCTTCATAGCATTATGATTCAAAATTTGAACATTTCTCTTGTATATTTTTTGTACCATATTATTAGTACATAATTGTATAAAATATTGAAAACTTTGAACAATTTTTTTTTTCCTTTTTATTTTTAAATCCGCCCCTGAGGAAGACCATTCAAATATCTATGAACAGTAAGCTACCTTTCGCAGAAACTCAACGTTTTCTGCCGAATACGTTGTCATGGCCGTTGATAGGAGTTTCGCATTAGTCCGAGTCAGTTTGCTCACATAACTACACACTTCCGACTACCCGGCCGCACCCAGGCACCCAGGGCTCTGCGTCCGATGTGTATGCACACTGACTCTATCGTCAATTTTTATGTTACTTAGGAAATCCCTTTTATTATAGTATATGTATTGTGATTGGGATCTACTTTAGTCAAATAATTACGACGTTTTGCTCGGGGTACCGCCTTAATCTATTGTAATTTAATTTCTATTATTCTTTTGTATATGAGCACCACGTTTTTGAAAGTATTATTTCAGTTTAGTCTAGAGACTAATCATTTATCTAATAACCTTTCTGAAAATTAAACTGAGTAATTACAACAATTATAATTTCAGTAGGTACTTTAGAAGTGACTATTTGAAATACAAACAAAAGAAGCAGGGAAGATTACTGAATGTCAACAAAGGCCAACAAAAGGCGGAGTTTCTTCTCAAATCTGTTTTTGCGGAGAAAACTCGTGGAAATTCAATGGGATCTTAAGTTACGACGAAAGTATGCGGTAGCTAATACCCCAAGCCTTTAGGGTAAAAGCTACCTGCAACTTACTTCACGTTATAGCTTTAGACATAATTTCCGCGGCGTATCACGCCAGCATCTTGATGATATAAGTAGATACGCGCGTACTACGCACCTATCTTAGTCAAAAAAGTTACAGAACATTCCAGCTGAACTTCCATAAAAGATTGTTTTTGTTGAATCTCAAAAACTCAAATCTAAGTAAACTGCGAAAAGTGTGGAGATATTAATTCTTTTCTCGTGGTTATATTTTTATTATCTTATTAAACTGTCAGAAAGTTAAAGATTGTACCATTTTCGTTCCCTATTCTATTCGTTGGTTAGAAAGATTTACGAGAGAGGGAAAGAACCTTTATTTTATCACCCGGCTCTTTGTGGTGAATGTTCATTTCATTTATTTAAAAAAAAATGTTCCGTTCCAGGTTTCCTTACTATTGCTGTCCAGACGTACAGGAAATTCTTTTATAGACAAAATGTATACGTCACGAGCACTCTTGTTGCGCAGCGCAAGAATACTCGGAATAGTTTAACAAAACATTTCTGCTACAAAGATTTCGGTTCGGTACTTTTTTATATTAAATTGATTCCATTGCAATGAAAAATGTTAGTTATTTTTAACCGACTTACCAAAAAGGAGGAAGTTATCAATTCGAAAGTTATTTTTAATGTGTGTTACCTCAGTACTTGTGTCTAGGTGAACCAATATTAATGTTTTTTTTTTTATTTGAAAGCTGGTGTTTGTCATCTGGTCCCATTTAATTTTCATCAAGATCTGATGAATAACTTCGGAGATATACATCAGAACTCTTCAATATATGAAGGGATAGCTGCAATCTCATTTCTGTTTATTGTATATGTCGCAGGAATATGATGAAAACAGGGAATTGATCAAATCTCTAAGCGATTTGATCAAATCACGGAGGATGTTAAAATAATAACACGTTTTTATCATTTCCCTAAACAAATCTGGTGATTTGACAAATCCCAATAAAGAAATCTAGTGATTTGAACAAATCTCAAAATTGGTTCAGTGAAATGACAAAAATAACTTTTCTGTAGTAATTTAAAGGTTTATTTTGTACTTTGCTTTCCGAGGTAATCGGCTGCGTCATGTTATATGGTCAAAGAATCAGTCCAAGAGCGAGCGAAGCGAGCTCGGGAACTTAGGGCACCCCGACACGGACAGGTTAGGTTCGAACGAGATGACGGGAGCTGAAGTGAGCGAGCAAAGCGAGCGAACGCAGCTCCCGTCATCTCGTTCGTGTTAGGTTACTTTTGACCCTGCAGACAGAAATAGGAGCCCCGCGCAGCGGGGCTACGTCGACTTTGTTACATGTTTTATTATCTTTTCACTGAATCAATTTAGGGGTTTGTTCAAATCACTAGATTTCTTTATTGGGATTTGTCAAATCACCAGATTTGTTTAGGGAAATGATAAAAACGTGTTATTATTTTAACATCCTCCGTGATTTGATCAAATCGCTTAGAGATTTGATCAAATCCCTGTTTTCATCATATCACGACGACATATACACCATTTCATAACATAACATCACACTGGTACGCTCTAAAGGGGTACACAGGTGTAAACAGTTCATCTTGGTATACTCTTATTGCTTCACTTTGGACATTATTGGTACCAAGCCTATATAACTGGTCCATTATGTACCACAACTAAAAAGTGTAAAATAAAAAAAACTGTTATAAAAAATACAACCGACTTCCAAATAAAAACACTACAAAGTGAAAAATAACTTCAATTTCGGCAGTCGGTGTCAAAAAACGAAGAAACGAAAACAAGAACACCGACTGCCGAAATTGAAGTTATTTTTCACTTTGTAGTGTTTTTATTTGGAAGTCGGTTGTATTTTTTTTCTTTTCCTTTACATTTTTAAAGTTTCTTCCGTTACTTGGTGTGGTTTTTTTTAATCTTTCGATACAAGTACTCGGTTCTAATTCCATGAGTGTTCAGTCATCTGAAGACGAGTTAAAGAAGAAATTCTTGTTTCTTGGGAATCAAAGCTGTGACCAGTAGTGCAGAAGCTGATCGGTTACTGCACCAAGTGCACGCTTGGTGCAGTATCATCGAATTTAATTACCATTCCTTGATAAATAAATGGCCACTGCGTCGCCTGCAGCTTTTAATGAAAATGATATTAATTTTCATCACTGACCGGACATATTAAAGTACTACTTATATGAATACTTAATCCGACTTCCTACCCAGCTTCGTAATATTTTTTATCATTACATTTTCATTTCAACCTTTATTATTAAACTTTGATTTCGCAGAGTTTGGGATACATGCCAGTTCATCTTACGTCACAGAAGTTATCCGATACCTTGCAAATAACTACGTAACTATCTGCCAGAGCTGACAAACGTAAAACTCGCACAAATTCGAGTTATTTCCACTTTATTCAAATCATTCTCGACCGATCCATGTATACGAGCGAGTTTCAAGTAAAAGCATCATTTGTAAACGTGAGATCGCGAGCCATGAACCATTTAGTATCCAGTTTCATTTTAAAGAGCTCCCATTTTAATCTTTAGGTCATCAAGTCGTTTTTACTGCGGCACGAATTTCCAATTAAATGCTAGAGATAGTCGTAAATTTTGAAACGCAAACCTACGGGACCCTTCGATTCCCCTTTCATTAAATCGATTATTGCTCAAATGTTTGCAGTTCCTTTTATGGAGGTGAGGACTTTGATCGCGAAATTGCTTTAAAAACAAGAGTTTGACCTCGTTTAGCGTGTCGACGAACTCTCGCAGCATCTTTCCATTAGCCCGCTCGTTCGGCGACACATTTAAAAAAGTTTAACAAGTTTCGATCTATTTACTCTGTGCGACAACTCGACAAGTAAGACTGTGTACATTGTGACCTTTTACACGTGTTTTGTTGTATACCTACTTTTATGTAAAGTGTATTTGTATGTTGTCTAAGCCATTTACTAATGTCGTTCCTTAAAGTTGTCTCCAGTAGATAAGAGCGTCTATTTTATGACCCGCATGTTTTATCCGTTTTATACGAGATTGTTTTTACTAATGCTTACTATGCTAACGGTACAATCAGAGAAGCAGCATAGCCATTCAACGTGGCAATGCTGCCAGCGTTCTGGGCACGTTTCCCATTGACATCGATATGGATGATTTTGCCCTTTTGAATGAGCCCTTTTCCCTCTCCACTTTGTATATAATTTTATTTTGATAATTAAGTTATTATTTTTCAACCAGAATAATTAAAACACGAAACCTAGTCATTACATTAAACAAACTACAAGCTCTAATTAATTCCTCGTTAATTAATATAAATAAAGCTCATAAGTCACTTGTGTCACTAGGGAAAGGGTCGAGCGAGGTGGCAGGTAAGCTTTTCTTATTGAAATAAACGACTTGTGACCTCCCCAGGTAGTATGCTGTCTCTCCGATATGACCCCACCCAGACATTGTCCCTATAATCATTCATATTTACCTTACACGCCTAGCATACTCGCTTGCATTGTTCGCATCATCGCGAAAGGAAAGTGTATGGTGGGTGCGTCGAGTAGCTTTTTATTTGGAAGTGGACTTACGACCTTTTTCAGACTAGGTCGTTAAAATGTAAGCTTTATTTATTTTTATATCTAAGGCTCATCACTTAAAGCTTAATCACTTCAAATGGATTGGTGATGTGTATGGAATGTTTAGGGAAAATGGCTCCGAAAATGATTATAACCCATCTTATCCCATTTATATAGATATTGGCCGTGACCCTTTTCGAGTATCATGACATGGATCTTCCTGCACTAACCCCGGAAGACGCTCGATTTATTCCTCAATGAAATACCGGTAATTCCTACGAACACTTACAAGCACTAGACTTTATACTTGCAACCACAAACAACAGGTTTTGTTGTACTTTCAGAGTTCTACTTGTTACCACATTTAAATTAGTCTGTTCACCCTATTATTCTTTATATTTAATCGGTTTCTTCTCTTTGGTAGGAAATATATTAACATATATACAAATGAATATTCTAAAAAAAAAACAAGTCTAATTTGTGTTTGTTCTTGTTTTGTTACAGTTGGCAATAAATGTTTTCTTTCTTTCTTTCTTTCAAATACAAAGGAGAGAGGGAAAAGAGCTCATTGTGCATCAATAAATTCGTCCACATCGATGTCAACGGGAACCGTGCCCAGAACGCTGGCAGCATTGCCATTGTTGGATGGCAATGCAATCAGCATTGCCATCCAACAATGGCTCTGGCCGAAGAAAAACATGTAGCCAGATGTAGTTGTGTAGTTCCAAACACAGACATGTAGCGATCCGTAAGGTTTTGTCACTCAACATAGAACCTATGTTGGGTGACGGTAGTACCTGTAGCCAGAGGCCCAATGCCCACTCTCCCACAGCCAGCAGGCAGTAATGGTGGACGTATTTATAATTTTATTCCGTACCAACCTGCAGAGCGGCTCATCTTACTGTCTCTGGGAAGACGGCTTCTCGGGCCAAGCCGTATTCGGACAAGCCGCTTTCCAGGCGCACACTACGTCGGTCGAGCACGGCACTTCACAGTTAACCAGTGAAAGGGATAAAAAAATTGTGGTTAACGTTTTTCCTTGGTAGGTACATTTATCTATGGCGTCAAATTAATCGCAACAAAACATAGGATTTTTAACGATTTTGGTAAAAAAAGTATTATTTATCAAAATAAATGTGTGGGCGATTCAAATGACGTCCCAAAATAATTAAAAAGACGACTTTTTCCAGCCAAATTCTGCTTAACCTTGAGCTATTTTGAGTCATTCACGTTTATCTTGATCCAATAGATCTGGTATAACAAAGTGGAACGTTAAATATCGTACTCGTAGTCATCACCTATACGTAACACATTCAAATCGTTCTTCTTTCAAGCAAATATCAAAATGAGAATTTCTGAACGTTTTAAACATGCAAGTAGACATTTCGTGGAGTAACATTATTCGTGGTACATTATTCATGAGACTATGTCTTGGTCTTGGTAACGAGGCGGATTGAGACCGAGACTACTGTCGATAATGAACTAACGTTTCTATTTCGATACCAATTCATTTCATTGCTTTCAAATTACGAGGACGATCGGCTCTTGTCTTTATTCTGAGGCATTTCACTGGAAAATACATTAATGTATGCGTCCCTCATGATTTTTGGTCGTCATCTACATGTTCAACAAAGGTTTTTAAAGCTTTTGGCAACCTTAATTGCTGGATGAGAGCGTTCGCCGTACAGAAAGCATAAGTACATACTCATTACTCATACTCTCTGCCTCGAGGTAAACACATATTTATTTCAAGTACATCTACTTGGTGCTTTTGCTTATTCACTACTTGGAAAAGACATTTTTAAAAGTCGAAAGAGTTTATTCAGATATTCGGACAGTTCTTCCCACTCTCAGGTTTTGTTATTAAGGATGCCCTAGTCCAGTGGTGGGCAAACTTTCTTAATGGGAGGCAAGAAAGTTTAGGAAATTTCAGAGATGGGCCAGAATTATAGGAAAAATGCATTTTGTGTTGAAACTTTTAATCATATAAAAACATTACAGCATTACACACTTGCTTTTGATTTGCCATTATATTTTCGAATGCAGATTCGAGCTGTGACGAAGTAACTTTCAGCAGCGCGAAAAGGTGTTCGCATCTAGTTTATACTTCTGGACCGTCAAAATATAATTATCGCGGGCCATATATACTATTCATGTCGAAGGACGGAAGGATTAAATGCTTTCGCGGGCTGGAGCTGGCCCGCGGGCCGTACTTTGCCCATCACTGTCCTAGTCAGTCATTCTTCCATACAAACGTAGTCTTGGGATTACTCCACTGTTTGACGGTGTACGTCCAAAATAAAAAATGATATCAATTTGTCTCATCATTATCTAGGCCTGTATGGAAACAAAACAGTAAAAGACTCCATTATCGTGTTATTATAAGCTTTATTTATTTTTATATCTAAGGCTCATCACTTAAAGCTTAATCACTTCAAATGGATTGGTGATGTGTATGGAATGTTTAGGGAAAATGGCTCCGAAAATGATTATAACCCATCTTATCCCATTTATATAGATATTGGCCGTGACCCTTTTCGAGTATCATGACATGGATCTTCCTGCACTAACCCCGGAAGACGCTCGATTTATTCCTCAATGAAATACCGGTAATTCCTACGAACACTTACAAGCACTAGACTTTATACTTGCAACCACAAACAACAGGTTTTGTTGTACTTTCAGAGTTCTACTTGTTACCACATTTAAATTAGTCTGTTCACCCTATTATTCTTTATATTTAATCGGTTTCTTCTCTTTGGTAGGAAATATATTAACATATATACAAATGAATATTCTAAAAAAAAAACAAGTCTAATTTGTGTTTGTTCTTGTTTTGTTACAGTTGGCAATAAATGTTTTCTTTCTTTCTTTCTTTCAAATACAAAGGAGAGAGGGAAAAGAGCTCATTGTGCATCAATAAATTCGTCCACATCGATGTCAACGGGAACCGTGCCCAGAACGCTGGCAGCATTGCCATTGTTGGATGGCAATGCAATCAGCATTGCCATCCAACAATGGCTCTGGCCGAAGAAAAACATGTAGCCAGATGTAGTTGTGTAGTTCCAAACACAGACAGTAGCGATCCGTAAGGTTTTGTCACTCAACATAGAACCTATGTTGGGTGACGGTAGTACCTGTAGCCAGAGGCCCAATGCCCACTCTCCCACAGCCAGCAGGCAGTAATGGTGGACGTATTTATAATTTTATTCCGTACCAACCTGCAGAGCGGCTCATCTTACTGTCTCTGGGAAGACGGCTTCTCGGGCCAAGCCGTATTCGGACAAGCCGCTTTCCAGGCGCACACTACGTCGGTCGAGCACGGCACTTCACAGTTAACCAGTGAAAGGGATAAAAAAATTGTGGTTAACGTTTTTCCTTGGTAGGTACATTTATCTATGGCGTCAAATTAATCGCAACAAAACATAGGATTTTTAACGATTTTGGTAAAAAAAGTATTATTTATCAAAATAAATGTGTGGGCGATTCAAATGACGTCCCAAAATAATTAAAAAGACGACTTTTTCCAGCCAAATTCTGCTTAACCTTGAGCTATTTTGAGTCATTCACGTTTATCTTGATCCAATAGATCTGGTATAACAAAGTGGAACGTTAAATATCGTACTCGTAGTCATCACCTATACGTAACACATTCAAATCGTTCTTCTTTCAAGCGAATATCAAAATGAGAATTTCTGAACGTTTTAAACATGCAAGTAGACATTTCGTGGAGTAACATTATTCGTGGTACATTATTCATGAGACTATGTCTTGGTCTTGGTAACGAGGCGGATTGAGACCGAGACTACTGTCGATAATGAACTAACGTTTCTATTTCGATACCAATTCATTTCATTGCTTTCAAATTACGAGGACGATCGGCTCTTGTCTTTATTCTGAGGCATTTCACTGGAAAATACATTAATGTATGCGTCCCTCATGTTTTTTGGTCGTCATCTACATGTTCAACAAAGGTTTTTAAAGCTTTTGGCAACCTTAATTGCTGGATGAGAGCGTTCGCCGTACAGAAAGCATAAGTACATACTCATTACTCATACTCTCTGCCTCGAGGTAAACACATATTTATTTCAAGTACATCTACTTGGTGCTTTTGCTTATTCACTACTTGGAAAAGACATTTTTAAAAGTCGAAAGAGTTTATTCAGATATTCGGACAGTTCTTCCCACTCTCAGGTTTTGTTATTAAGGATGCCCTAGTCCAGTGGTGGGCAAACTTTCTTAATGGGAGGCAAGAAAGTTTAGGAAATTTCAGAGATGGGCCAGAATTATAGGAAAAATGCATTTTGTGTTGAAACTTTTAATCATATAAAAACATTACAGCATTACACACTTGCTTTTGATTTGCCATTATATTTTCGAATGCAGATTCGAGCTGTGACGAAGTAACTTTCAGCAGCGCGAAAAGGTGTTCGCATCTAGTTTATACTTCTGGACCGTCAAAATATAATTATCGCGGGCCATATATACTATTCATGTCGAAGGACGGAAGGATTAAATGCTTTCGCGGGCTGGAGCTGGCCCGCGGGCCGTACTTTGCCCATCACTGTCCTAGTCAGTCATTCTTCCATACAAACGTAGTCTTGGGATTACTCCACTGTTTGACGGTGTACGTCCAAAATAAAAAATGATATCAATTTGTCTCATCATTATCTAGGCCTGTATGGAAACAAAACAGTAAAAGACTCCATTATCGTGTTGTAAAGGAAACACATACATATAAAATGTAACGTTTATTGTATTAGATATTATTAAATATGGAAATATATTATTAGCATATTCTAGTATCGTGTTCCGGCGGTGAGGTTTCTGCTAATCAAGATTTCGTATCAATTGAATGACAGGGTCTGCAGTTTGGTCGCGGATGAAAAAACAAGCAATGTGCCGCTTTGTACGTTGTAAAAGTTTACTTCAGTTATTTATTAGGGATCGAGGCAGTCGCCGCGATCACTCTGTGTCCCCGGCTTGCAGGCCAGGCTATAAATTCTGCCAAGGCCCCGACTGCAGTGCAGTCTACTTCCGCCCATGCACCCCTGGACATAAATACACGATGACTTTCAAAGGGTTAATAGTAGTGTCGATGTTTGCGTCCAGCTAATTGCAGCACTCAGCTTTAACGAACAAATAATCCTATTTTTGGGTGACATGGAGCTTCATTTTCCAATATTCTTTTTTCAGTGGCATGTTTATGCTGGAGGGAAAACTCAATCAAAGCCGGTTGGTTGTAGCCTGTAGGTGACAAAACTTCGTCGATGCACCATCAAAATCGTGTGAAATTATATACGGAATACTATGAAAACAAAGAGATTTTTTGTATTTCCTCAGTGTAATTGATTTTTTTGCGATAATACATTTAAGTTTCGTCCAAAACCAAATTATAAATTTAATTGAAATTCTTGGAACATAATATCATCAACTGTTTCTTCTCGTTTCCATGCACATCGTCGAGCAAGATCCGTGTTACATTCAGGTAATTTCCTTTTGAATGAAAATATTTGTTAGACTGTAATCTAGAAAGCGATATCTGTGTCTAGCACTAATTCAGGTCAATGTCGATAGAGTTCGGACCTTCATTAAAGTAAATGGACCTGAGGTGAATGGTAAGGGACATCACATTACTTATTCCTATGAGATCTAATTGTGTCTATGACGTTATAAATATTTTACTTGCTACGAACGTTGCATAAAATACGTTTTCTTACCTTAAGTGATTATGAGCGACTTTTTGAGAATAGAACATCTTTATAGTAGTTGGCAAACTAAAAAAAACAATAATTTTAGAAATAAATTAGTAACAGCTAATGCGACTACGCACGTCCTTCGCTCGTAGCAATGCTACGGCGTAGCACTCACTGACAACGATCGCGAGACCGCATCCACTACGCATTTGGAAAGTTAATCCACTGTCATTTGACCTTCGATCAAGCAATAATTGTAATCAGTAGCATAGATCATGAGGCGGAACTTTGTACTTATTGATAGTCTAAGATACGTGGAAGATCGACCTTCACCCATCAGGTAACTGAATGAGGCATATCCGCAGGAGAACCAAAGTTACCGACATAGCCCGAAGAATTGCCAAACTTATGTGGCAGTGGGCAGGGCACAATGCTCACAGAACGGATGGCCGATGGGGCCGGAAAGTTCGGGAATGGCGACTGCGAACCGAAAGACGATACGTTGAAAGGCCTCCCACTAGGTGGACCGATGATGGTTGCGGGAAGGCGCTGGATGCGAGACGCACGGGATCGGTCAATGTGGCTACGCTTGGGGGAGGTCCAGCAGTGGACGTCTTTCGGCTGAAATGATGATGGTGCTAATTTATTAAATAAAATAAAATAAAATAAATAAATAAAATATCTTTATTTCAGACCTACAGCAGTCCATAACTTGTAAGTGGTTAACAGATCGGTGTAGTTACCTATATTGCCTTAACTGTTCACATCTGCTTGCCAGGTGAACAGAAATAAGTAGGTCAGCCTACCTAGGCATATTCTGTGTGTTAAAAACTATCAGTTGAAATGAAATTCATTCGGTTATCAAAAGAGTGAAGGTGATGAATTTTTTTTTATTAAAATTAATTCAATTAAAAATAACTATGAAAACTTTTCAGTTTCTATGAAAAGTTATCATAAGCATATTTGTTAATAAATTAAATTTGATAAAAAATATGTCTCATCAGTTATCTGATTGGTGAAGATCGATCTTCCGCGTCTCCTCTACTACGATTTTTACCGATGATTTTAGGCGCAATACTTTTGGATATCTTTTAAAAACAAAAGCTGAAGTTTTTGCAAAGTTTGTAGAGTTTAATTAAACATTTAGTAGAGAATCAGACCGGTGAGAGAATAAAAGTCTACGTTCGGACAATGGTCGTGAATATGTAAATAACGATATGTGTACCTTTCTTAAGGAAAATGGCATCGTGCATCAAACCACGATACCGTACACACCTCAACAGAATGGAGTTTCCGAACGAGTAAACCGGACAATAATCGAAAAAGCTCGCTCAATGCTCCAAGACTCAAAACTACCCTTGGCGTATTGGAGAGAAGCGGTAAATACGGCCATCTATCTCAAGAACGGTATACCAACGCCAGCTTTGAACAACAAAATACCAGAAGAACTGGTGGAGTGGAAAGAAAATCAACTTATCTCAGAGTTTTTGGTTGCGAAGCTTACGTTCTTGTACCTAAAGAAAAACGTACCAAACTGGATTCTTAGAAACAAAAGTGCTTTTTTGTTGGCTATGCTACAGAAATCAAAGGATACCGTCCTCGAGTGATAATAGTCGCTAGAGATATTGTCTTCATAGAGGACATGACGCCGGTAGATTCACAAAATTATTTTTCCAGCGAGACGCTACCCTCGCCACAGTCGCATGAAATCCTTGTACCCATTCAAGATGAGGAGCAACTAGTTCCACAAACGTAGCATCATTCACAGCCAGTGGACACAACCTGAAATGTCATCTTCTGATCAGCCGACAGTCCTAAATGATCCTGTAACGTCTGAAGTATATTACCAGGCGCTCCCGAAGCTGAACCCAGTGAAGAGCCAACCATCGAAAGGAGATATCCTATTCGGGAACGACATCCTCTTAAACGACATAGTCAGTGTGTCCTCTTTATGACTTCAGATCTCGAACCGGAGACTTTCGGATTGTATAAGCGGGAAGTCCGTGCCGTGTAGTCGAACCCTTCAACTTAACCCGATGGCTCACCTTCGAAGAATGCCGACACTTCACGAAACTTAGATAGCCTAACGAAAGTAGTTTGCAAGAAGCACTTTCTTTTAGCGTTGCTATCTGCAAGACATTACAACTTTTATACAATCCACTGATTGTAGTTACTGTTCTCTTTTCGAACAATCCTCTATAGTCTATGACTCTATAGCTTTCGAGACTTTTACGAGTTTACGCTGTATGAATGTGCGTCAAGAGCTAACAAGCAAAATCCTTTGGAAACTTTTCAACCAAGTTAAATAAGCCCAAGGAAGTTTGTGAAACTCATTGAAATTACGAAAAAACTTCACTTCTGTACCGCGCCGGCCAAACATTACTATTATTGACAAATATACGACCGAATTAAGCTGCCTTGTATTCTGAGGATCCGATTATTATAAACAATAAGCTTGCTAGTGGCTTCGCTCGTGTGAAGGTCGAAAATTGTCTCACGGTACTACCGGCTTTACTGATATTTTTCTTCTTTTCCTAACTTTAAAATTTTCTAACTTCTGGCACCAAAGCTACGTGTGAAAATGAAAACATGAAATATAAGTATGTTAAAAGTTTAATACACGCACGCTTTGTTTTAAAATATATGCAATATTTACTGAAGACTTTAAAATTATAAAAACGGTTTTGCTAATTATGAAGTTTAATTTGAAAGACTAGACTCCCTCTTCATTGATTCGGTGGACTACGCAAACTAATACACCGCTACAAATTTTAACTATGCGCTTTCAGGGTTCAGCTGTGCTTCTCTCCTGTGAAATGTTACACTACTTTGTGAATATTGTTATTTTTAGTCAATTCAAAGTTACATGTCAGACTTTCGACAGAATGGCACAGCGGCTTTTTGCTAAACGTATTACACATTCGGAATAAAACGTTTTTATTTTTTTAAATGGCTTGTTAATACACTGTCTTATGTATTGTTTGTTTATTTATTTATTTATTTATGTACACACAAAAAACTTAACAAAGAAAAAAAAGAATACAGATAGAAGAGCACAAAGGTACTGCTTATTTCAATAGAAATTTCTTCCAGCAGACCTACGACAGGAAAGTTGGATGATAGACGAAGGCGAGTACGAGTGAGGTGGACATGAGTGATTCGGAATTTTTTGAGAAAGCTGAACGAGAGCTAGGCTTATCAGTTGGTGAAAATATAATAACAAATAGAAATGAAAGTTCCGAAAAGAAGGTGACGAAAAGAAAAGAAAGAGACGAAAGTAGTGAAGGAGATGGAGTAAAGAGTGATGAAGAAGGTTTTATTACGGTTACACGAAGGAAACCGAAACGTTTGATCCGGAGTGATTCTTTAGATATACAAACAAATGGGAGGGTAGTTGGAGAAAAAATGAACGATGAAGTAGAAATTGTGGAGAATCATCAAGTTAGCATCACTGCTTTAGAAGGGTTGCCTAAACAAATTGCGATGGCTAAGTTATTAAGATCGCATAACATTATTGGTATTGATAATATTAAATATAAAAACATAAACAAAGCAATTGTTACATTTTTAAAGAAACAAGATGCCCTATTGTTGGTGGAATGCAAAAAACTTGAAGAGATGGGGCTTCGCTGTCAATTTACACATGAGCTAAACGTGATTAATGGAGTAGTAAGAGGAATTGATCTAGATTTAAGTGTAGAAGAACTTGTTAATATTATAAAGTGCGACGTTGAAATCGTGAATTTGAATAGAATGAACAGAATATCAACTAATGGTTCATGGATACCGAGCGAAGCTATCAAAATTTGTTTTAAGGGTGGCGTATTGCCGCAATATATACACGCATACGATTGCCGTTTTAAAGTAGAGGCATATCATTTCCCCGTGTCACAATGCACAGGGTGTTGGCAGTTCGGACATGTTAAAAAGTTCTGCTCAGTCAAAAAGTTCTTATGTCCAAAATGCGGTAGCTCAGAACATAATAATTGCGATATTACCAAGCATAAATGTTTGAACTGTAAAGGGGACCATTTTGTTCTGGACAAAACTTGCCCTTTTTTTATTAGAGAAAATGAAATAAGAAACATTATGAGTAAATAACAAGTTACTTACAGAAGGTCCCTACAGTTATACACCGAATTTAGAACAAATAAGAATACATCAACTCGAGAGAGTACATTGACAGCAGCTAAAAATGCCTCATTGAATTCTATAAACGTAAGAGGTACCTACAGCAGTGTAGTCAAGGAGAATCCATTATATCAACAAGGTTCTTCAGAAGGAACTTTGGATGGCGCTATTCAGAGAGAGGAAGAAGAGTCCGATGAAACTTCGGGACAAAATATGTTAAAGCTTAGTAGAAAATCAGTTCAAAAAGCGATTTTGAAATTCAAATTTATTAATTTGAAAAAGTATCTAAGAGAGTGGCAAATAAAGAGAGCTTAAAAGAAGTGAATATGGAGGTTCAACATGAGGATTGGCAGAATACAGAAGAAAATAGTAAGCGAGACGAGCACATTAAGGATAAGTTTGAATTTAAGCAGTTTTGGATTAAAATTAAACCTATAATTACGTCAGAAAGCAAATTAGAAGACAAAATATCGGCAGTATTTAAGGTTATATGGGAAGTACTAAAGCACTATGTTTTTAATAAGTTATTAAATTTTTCAAACTTTGTTAATGGCTAATACAGGTTGTCATATTAGAATTAACATAGTACAGTGGAATTCTCAAAGCCTGCGCCCCAAATTAGTAACATTTACAGACCTTTTAGCTCGTGAAACTATACATATCGCTATTGTTAGTGAAACTTGGCTAGATATTGAGTCTGACATAAACATTAATAGTTATAACATCTATAGAAAAGACAGAGCAGATTCATACGGTGGCGTCGCTTTTATCGTTCATAAGTCGATACAATCCTATTTAGAGCCATTTATACCAAATAATACAGGTAGTTTGTGTAAAGTTAATTAACTGCAGGGACTTAGAATATGTGGTGTCTATATACTGTCCGTCTAGTATACAAACTCAAGTCACACAATATTTTCTCACACTTTTCATCGAGAACTCTGATAGCTGGAGATTTTAACGGGCACCACACCAATTGGTCAGTGAAATCAGATGTACGCGGGTCCCAAATAATGGATTCCTCTTTAGAAAACGGTTTCATATCCATTAATGATGGTAACTTCACGCGGGTAAAGCTGGTAAACGGGCACTTGCAACCTCACCCGATATTTCATTTGTCTCTTCTGATGTAGCCATAAATTTTTGTTGGAAAGTCTTGAACGAAAATCTAGGGAGTGATCACCTAATAATTAAACTGACAATTGATATCGTAAGTGGTTTTAGAAACATAAAAAAACGTAATTATAAACGTGCTAGTTGGGATGAGTACTCAGAATTTATTTCAGAAAATCCTACCTTTTATAATAACTATGGCGAAAATATTCAAGAGAACTATGACAATTTAGTAGATACAATTAATAGGGCAGCGGATAAACACATACCTTTAGTTAAAATATGTCATAAACCCGATAAAAAATTCAAACCTAAAGATTTTTGGAGTCCTGATCTATCTAAAATAGTCGCGCAGAGAAGGTTAGCTTTAACTAAGTTCAGACAAAATCCGACACCTGATAATCTTACAAAATTAGAAGAGTTAACAGATAAATCACAATCTTTAATTCGAAAAGCAAAATCCGATGCTTGGCATAAGTTTTGCGATTCCTTTAATGAAAAAGTTTCGGCTTCTTTTATCTGGCAGCGTATGAAATGGGTCAAAGGTTTTAAACAACCAAAAGTATACCCGCCCATTGAAAAATCTCACGATTTACTATGTTCTCTTACTACAGATTATGCGCCCAACATAGAACCAGTTTTCTCTTCGAACAATGAACTGTTGGAATCTAAGTTTTCAATCCAAGAGTTAATACATAACATAGCGTTTTAATAAAAAAGGACTCATCCCCGGGTGAAGACGACATATCATATACAATGCTTTATTATTTACCGGACATAGCTAAAAAATATTTGCTTAATTTATATAATAATATTTATCAATGTGGTATTATTCCTTCCCAGTGGCGAAATATTCAAATAGTCCCTATTCCCAAAAGTAGTAGCAATAATAACAGTGAAGCGAAATTGAGAACCATATCCCTAATTTCTTGTATCTGTAAAACCCTTCATTTAATGATCTGTAAGCGCTTGGAATGGTATACTGAAAAGGAAAAGATACTGTCTCCGTCCACAGTAGGCTTCAGAAAATCACGGTCCTGTTTGGACTGCCTAACCCAGATTGTTACTAACATCCAGATTGGATTCTCCAAGAATTTACCAACATTAGCTTGTTTTTTGGATATCGAGAACGCTTACAACAATATTTCAATCGATGCAGCGTCATATGTACTGGATAGTCTTGGAATTGGTTCAAAGCTTTGTAGGTATCTGTGGAGGTTCCTTAATGAGCGACATTTGAAGATGAAATTGTGTGACGGCAAGGTATTATGCAGGTTCACAAATAAAGGTCTAGCACAAGGAGATCCTCTATCTCCGCTACTTTTTAACTTAATTACTTACAAAATATGCCATAGACTTCAAAATGTGTCAGTTTTGCAATACGCGGATGATTTTGTGATATATGTATGTAATAAGGACATTAAAATATGTGAACGATATGTACAAAATGGTTTAAACTTAGTAGTGGAGTTATTAAACGAACTAGGGCTGGTGTTATCTGCAAATAAGACACAATATTGCCTTTTCAGTAGAGGTCGTAGGAAAAATCTACCCGTTCTGAGGGTAGAAAAGCCTTTAGTTTATTCTAAAAATATAAAGTATTTAGGCATATGGCTAGACAGAAGTCTAAACTGGGGAAAACACATTAACGAAGTGGTCAATAAATGCTCAAAATTCTTAAATATATTAAAGTTATTAGCAGGAAGGTCTTGGGGGGTGCACATGATACATTTGCGAAGATTATACCTGTCCTTAATTAGAAGCCGTATTGATTACGCATCGGTTTTATATGACAGTAGTGCTAAAAGCCATATTTACAAACTTGATAAAATCCAGAATCAAGCCTTGAGTGTAGTAGGCGGATTTATCAAAAGTACTCCAATCCACGTCGTGGAGAGTTAGTTACACATTGCTCCATTATTTATTAGAAGACAATATCTAGCCTATAAGTATTTATTAAAAATCAGTGCTTGGGCACTACTAATTTAATTTCTGAAATGAGTGCTCTTACGCATATTAGTTATTGGGTTAATAAAAAAAAGCCGTTACTCACACAAACCATTGAGGATGTGAAACAGACTGAAGGTGTTTCTGTAGATATTCTTCCAATGTTTGCTTTCGATATTTGGTTATCAGCTGTCGATTTTCATAAGTGCTTAGTTATAAGTTTAGAATGTATATCACTAGCTAAATCAATGTATGAGCCTAATACTTTAGTTAACGAAGTCGTGAGGGAAATGAATATGAATTATAGTGGCTGGCAGAAACTGTATTCTGATGGGTCTAAGGGCGCTCATGAATTTGGGGCAGCGTTTTACGATCCAAGTTGTAATTATAGTGCAGGCTTTAAAATAATGTCAGATGTATCCATCATGACGTTGGAACTCATTGCAATATCGCAAGCCTTATCTTATGCAATAGAGAAAAAATTTGCTAATGTTGTAATATTTACGGATAGCAAAAGTGCATTGCACCACGTGGCTCGATGCGCCTCTGGCTTCAGAGGTACATCGATAGCTTACGACATTTTAAAACATATTTTCAAGTTTATTGGAAATGGCATAGAGGTGAGGTTGCAATGGGTTCCAGCGCACGTTGGTTTACGGGGTAATGAGGAAGCTGATTATTCGTCTAAATTAGCAGCGAAGGAAGGAGGAGTGCTGAACTTTGTACCAGATTACGTGGAATATGTGCCAAAATTTAAAATGAAAGGTTTTAATAACTGGAAACAACATTTTAATCATTAATCAGTAGAAAAAGGAATATGGTACAAAACAATTCAAAATGAGCTTCCTCAAGTGCCCTGGTTTGAAAATAGTAAGTTAAGTAGAAGTTATGTAAAATTAGCAGTAAGATTACGGTCTGGACACTATCCGTCGGCAATGTTTGCATTCCTCATGAAGAAAGTAAGTTCTCCTAACTGCAACACATGTAATGTACTTGAGGATGTACATCATTTGCTGATGGATTGCGTCAGGAACCAGGACAAAAGGAGAATTTTAGTCAATTAATTTAATCTAAATATATCAGAGGTAGGTTAAATTCAGTCAATTTTGGCACAACCGAAGTCAGATGTGGCGATAAGATTTTGCGAATTGATGTATCATACTGATTAAGATCCTCCTATTAGTTTAAAATTTAAAACAACTTTTTGTAGTAGTAAACCAATAAAGATAAAAAAAAAAAAAAAAAACTTAACTAATCATATATAAATTACACATATATCTTCTATACATTATATAGAAGATAAAAATACATACATATATTAAATAAAATTATAAGATGGTGGACAGGTAATGTTCTTTGACCTGTTTCTTGAATAACGATACATTTTTAAAGTCACGGCTTTTAGGTGGAAGTGAGTTCCACAGTCGTACTGCATGAACAGAGAAGGAGTGGGAATGGAAATTAGTATTGTGGGAGGGGAAGTTTAGATGATGCTTTAGGTGGGATCAACACTGGACATCGGCAGGGCGAGTAAAGGAAAAGCGGTCACGCAGGTATCCAGGAAACGCAGGGTTAAAAAGGATGTTGAAAAGTAGACATAATACTCGAGTGTTCCTGCGAAGACGGATGGGGAGCCACTTGAGATCCTTGCGGAACTGAGAGACATGATCGTATTTCCTCAGACCAAAAACAAAACGGATGCACAGATTTTGCAAGCGCTCAAGCTTATTTAAGAGCTCCTCCGTGGCATCCAGATAGCAGGCATTTCTCCTAGCAAGACCCACCCTACACGTGCCCCCTGGGTGGTGCTAAATGAGCAACAACGCCGAGCAACAGGCGGCGGTTGAGTAACCTGTCTCCAGGCTTCCACTAGCCTAGAGGGACTAAATCCCCTCTGAAAGCGTGGACATGATGCCTTGGGAAAGCATCATGGTTACACTCCCAACCCACTTATATGAAAATGTCGAATAAAGAGAATATGATATCGTGCGATCCGGCTGAACCCCGGCGCTCACAGGTACCCGGGCCTGTGAGTGTGAAATTGACTACCGAAGACCTCACAGGGGTAGGCGACCAGGCCCCTGCGTTGGTAAATACTACTGGCAGCAAAGCAAAAGTATTTGTGCAACAAGCGTTCCACCCTAGCTTGTTTTTAGCAAGACCGAGATCCAGTTCAGTGGGAAGCAGCACCATGGCTTCAGCTCCCCCTGAAGATAATATAAACAAAGGAGCAACAGTCAGCTCTGCAACTGACAAACATCAACCACCACCTCCTCCATGGCAAAGAGTGCCTGTTGACAGGAACAAAAAGAGAAAACTCTCTACTAGCCCAACTGTAGGAATAATGGAAACCTCAAACCGCTTCTCAGGATTACCAATAGATATCACAGACGAGATGCCTCTGAAACCCAGCAAACCACCACCTATTGTATTATATGGAGTTGAAGACCTTAATAAATTAACTGAGCTCCTAGAGACAGCAGCAGAAAAGGACCAGTTTACCTACAAAATTGTCGGCAAAACTCAGCTCCGAATAATCAGTGCAGACACAGAGGTCTACAAAACTTTAATTAGCCTTGTTAGGAAGAATGGACTAATTGGCCATACCTTTAACAGGAAGGATAACAGATCGTGTAGAATAGTTATTAAAAAACTACACCCATCTATACCCCTAAACATCATCAAAGAAGAAATAGAGACTACAGGAAATATAGTAACGGGTGAGATAATAAATGCAAGATTCGGCCCTGAAAAGAAGCCCACCTCAACTTTCTTCGTCAACCTAGAGGCAGGTCCTAACAACAAAGCAATTAAAGAGTTAAAATATATCTATCACCAGTCTGTCCTCATAGAAGATCCGAAAAAAAGAAAGACAATAGTCCAATGTCAGAGGTGCCAGCAGTACGGACACACTAAAAACTACTGTATGCGACCATACAGATGTGTTAAATGTGGACAGTCCCACAAGACATCAGAATGCCAGAAGCAAGACCGTAAAGTCCCGGCAACATGCGCATTGTGTTATGGCCCACACCCAGCCAACTACAAAGGATGCCAAGTGTATACGGAGATCTTAACTAGGAGGAAAACAAAATTCGCAGATAAAAAACCATACACAAATACATCCCGTTTTAATCAGCCAGATAAAGAGCCTAAACACAACAATCTCAGAGACGAAAGATCCTACGCTGAAACCCTACAAGGAGAGACACGAGACAGCACCTCAACAGGCAAAGAGTCAAAAGTTCAAATCACAACACAACACCTGACAATAGAACAATTACTGTTAAAACAAAATGAAAAATTTGAAATTATCCTACAACAAATGGGTACTCTAATGAGCCTCATAGCCAAACTTGTTGACAAGTTGTCAAAATGAACACACTGCGCATTGCAACTTGGAACATAAATGGGCTTGCCCCAAATAAAGATGAAGTGGCATTGTTAATGGAGACACAGAATTTGGACATCTTACTCATATCCGAAGCACACTGCTCTGCCAAAACATCTGTAAAGTTTGCCAATTACCAATGTTACGCCACGCACCATCCTGACGGAACTGGCCATGCTGGTACTGCTGTGGTTATAAAGAAAACCATCAAACATCATCAGATGCCAGATTACAAAACGGAACATATTCAGGCGACGTCGATTTCTGTGGAAGACAAATCTGGGAACTTCACCATGACTGCAGTTTACTGCCCACCCAAACATAAAATCACAGAAGCTATGTTTTCCCACTTCTTGCAAACACTTGGCAATCTGTACGTTGCGGGAGGAGACTGGAATGCTAAGCATACCTACTGGGGATCAAGGCTCATTACAACCAGAGGCCGACAGCTGAAACTAAGCATTGATAAGAACAACCTTAGACACATCACCTCTTGTGAGCCAACATATTGGCCAAGTGACACGAATAAAATACCCGACCTTCTGGACTTCTTCATAATCAAGGGTATACCAAATAACTACCTAAAAATAGAATCCTGCTATGACGGCTCGTCTGACCACACGCCAGTTATACTTACTATAAGCACAAATGTTATAGAAATGACAACTCCAGAAACCTTACATAATAAGAATACTGACTGGGACTACTTCAGAGAGTATATAGATAAAAATATAGAATTGAAAGTGGCTCTTAAAACTAGTGATGATGTGGAGGACTCAGCAAAATACATAACTACGCTTATACAAAAGGCTTGCTGGATCAGTACCACGGAAAACAACCAGTGTAAAACCAAGACCACTAACTATCCGCTAGAAATAAAATCAGCACTATTAGAAAAGAGACGACTACGCAGAGTGTGGCATCTAACCAGACTAGGAAGAGATAAAACGAACTTCAATAAGGCCGCCGAAGACCTGAAATACAAATTAAAAGAATGGAGAGATAACACACTACAGATACAACTTGAATCGTTGTCTGCTACAGAGGCAACGAATTACTCCTTGTGGAAGTTCACCAAAAACTACAAAAGACCCCAGGTTGCAAAACCTCCTTTAAAGTATGGTTCTGGCTGGGCAAGAACCCCACAAGAGAAAGCAACTGCTTTTGCAGAACACCTCTCCAAAGTTTTCGTCCCAAATGATACGGTCGTCAAAGAGTTTGATAAAAAGGTGGAACAAATCCTTAAACAAGATTATCAAATGACCTTACCGCCGAAACCCATAACTACACGAGAGGTCTGGAGAGTGTCAGTGGGACTCAAAGATAAAAAAGCGCCAGGATTTGATTTAATTACGAAGGAAATCATAAAACAACTACCTAAGAAAGCATTTATCTTCCTAACAATGCTATATAATGGTATCCTGAGAGTGCAATACTTTCCAAAATTGTGGAAAGTATCGCAAATTGCAATGGTATACAAAGATGGCAAACCACCAAATGAAGTCAGTTCGTACAGGCCTATAAGCTTACTCCCAATACTGTCAAAGATCTTCGAAAAGCTTTTACTACGCAGAATACTTCCCTTCCTGGAAGAAAATCACGTCATACCGGCTCATCAATTTGGATTTAGGCAGCAGCACTCCACAGTGGAGCAGGTCCATAGAGTATACGAAAGAGTTAGAAAAACTCTTGAAGAAAAAGAGTACTGCTCTGCTGTATTCTTGGATATCCAGCAAGCTTTCGACAGAGTGTGGCATGAAGGCCTCCTCTGCAAAATTAAAAGTTACCTCCCACACAGCTATCATCAAATTCTGGCTTCATACCTAACAGAACGACAGTTCCAGGTTAAGGAAGGAGATCAAATGTCTAAATTTGCAGAGATACGCGCTGGTGTTCCTCAGGGCTCTGTATTGGGTCCTCTGCTGTATACCATATACACAGCTGACCTACCTGAAGCAGATAAGACCACAATCGCAACGTTCGCTGACGATACCGCCATCCTTGCTAGCGACAAAGATCCGGACACGGCTTCAAAGTTCCTACAGAATGCACTAAATAAAACAACTAAGTGGCTACAGGACTGGCGTATCAAAGCAAATGCTTCAAAATCTGTCCATGTTACCTTCTCTCTTCGAAAAGGCAACTGCCCGCCTGTCCAACTGGAAGATACCACCCTACCACAACAGAACAGTGTCCGATATCTTGGACTGCATCTCGATCGGCGCTTGACATGGAACCAACATGTGAAAAAAAAGAGAGATGAACTTAACATTCGCTTCAAGCAACTACTTTGGCTTCTGGGTCGTAACAGCAAATTGTCGATGGATAACAAGCTACTCATCTATAAAGTAATCCTGAAACCAGTATGGATGTACGGCGTCCAACTCTGGGGTAGCGCCAGCAATTCAACCGTCTCATGCTTACAGAGAATGCAAAACATAATACTGCGAACAATTAGCAACGTACCATGGTACATCACAAACCAGGAAATTCATGACCATCTGAATATGCCCACAATAAAGGACGAAATCCAAAACGTCAGCCTAAAATACCGGGAGAAGCTAATGAAACACCCCAATGCATTGGCAACACAGCTTACGATACGTAGCTACATAAAGCGCCTCAAGCGGAAGGACATCATATAGACAAAATAATCTAAAGATAGACGATGAGGAGACGCCCTCACTGGGGGACGCACTCTAAACGACATAACGCGCTCACCAAATTTGCTAATAGTGCTAGGCACTGATCGCAGATACATGTATTAAAAAAAAAAAAAAAAAAAAAAAAAAGATAGCAGGCATCAGCGTAATCGATGATCGGCTGAATTAGAGCTTGAGCTAGATAGATTTTGGTTTTAAAGGGCAAAAGGTTTTGAAGGGATTTCAACAAATCGTTTGTTGTTTCAGGACACAAAATATAACGTCAAATATTATAATTTTTGTTTGTTTACAAGTATTTATCCCGATGTTCCGTCTGCCGATTCTGTATACAATAGGTGGGCGTTCGTTTGAGTTTGTTCCCAAGTTTCGCATGTTCCAGCCAGACGTTAAACCAATACCGTAGGCGTAAAAGGTCTTCCGCCTTTTCATTGTCACGATACTCTGGTACGTGATTAACATTGTCGTATTTCTGGGAATTTGAAGATTGTTATACGACGCTTGTGTTGAAATTAAATGCTGAAACGAACAAGTGTTTTTGTAATAATTAATTAAGAGTTAATATAATTTGGCAACCTTTTTTTACTTTATTAATGTAATTGAAATAACGTTTACATGTTTGTGGGTGGTGTTTTTTGACCAGAAGTATGTAGGTAGTACAAAAATATAGTGTCGAGTGTGTTTTACCACACCAAGCATCTAGCACATAAACCGAAAGAGAATATGAGAGATAGAACCAAACCCACAAAACAAATAAGTTTATTGAAAGCGTATCGATGTTTAATAACTAATGAAAGGTTTGAATAAAGAGTAGGCAGACAATATAGGGAGGGATATTGCTTAAAAGCTTACTCCGGGCTGCACTTGAAAACAGGTGGCTGCGGTGTTCTCTTGAGCTATAAACTGTGTTCTATGCGCTTCTGCAATGGACACATTTTACTCTCTTTACCGTCTGATAAAGTCCGACAGTCCTTTGTTCTCTTGGCTGTTCTTGAAAATTTAAAAGCGGTCCTTGCAGTAAATTCGCGATGAACGCGCAGCCTCGGTCCGAGATACTGTCCGATGAATAAATTATTTTCACACACATGTTTAAGTATATACACATACGGACATGGTAAGCATGCATACATTAGCGGCCGTTAAAACGTTTGGGCTATGTTAATTTCAGGAATATGGAATTGCTCCTGTTGGTTACAATCAGACAAGATTATTACAATATACAAGTAATGTATAATTCCTTCATAAGTGTATACAAACATCTGGTAATTGAAGTGCTCTTTGAGGCATAAATAGTAGTGGAGCACTTCGCTCTTCCAAAACGTATTATTACAACCAGTATATAACAGCATACAATATTGAGGATAAATAAATCAAAACGTATATCAATAATAAATTAAAATAAAATCACAATCAAAATCAAAATAAAGATTAAAATAAAATCAAAATCAAGATAAAATAAAATAACGATTAAAATTATAATTAGACTAGAAATAATTGAAAGTTATAATTGAAGTGAAACTAACATAAAAATAGTATTTTTTATGAGTGTGTGTGCGAGTGTGTGTTATGTGTATCTCTTAGGTTAAGACGTCAAATAGCGAGGCTATTATCATTTACTTTAAACTCAGACATAAATAGTATGTCGAAGTCATGTACTGTAGTTGATATTAGTAGTAATACTAATTTACAGGTCAATAACATTAATAACGTTAGCAATTCTGCTATTAATATTTATAATTTAAACTAGTTTGTAGGACAACGGAGGGTACCAATAACGAAATAGTTAGGAGTAAATCCACCAACAAGAAGGTACCTTCTTGCTCTCACATAGTTAATTTAAAAAAAGGGGCTAAGCAGAATTCTTTGAAATTATTCCATCAAAATATTCAAGGTTTTTCTGCAAAGCAATTGGAAATAGAACTGTTTTTAGAAAAGACAATGTTTGAAATTATTTGTTTTACTGAGCATTGGCTGAAGGAATATTCAATGCTTATTAATTTTGAAAATTATACTGTGGGTAGCTGTTTTAACAGAAATGTTATGTTGCGTGGAGGCTCACTTATATTAATCAAAAATGGTATTAAATCAAAACCTCGTAAAGATATTGTAGATCTATCAGTTGAACATAGTGTTGAACTGTCCTGTGTTGAGCTGGATAAGCATGTTATAGTGTGCGTTTACAGACCCCCCAATTATAAAAACTACTGTATATTTGAGTCAGTGATGGAAGATGTTCTGGCAAAACTTGCAACTGGTAATAAACTAGTCATAATCTGTGGTGACTTTAATATAAATATTTTAGAAAATAATTCAGATAGCAGTAGACTATTAAATCTCTTCAAATCATTTAATTTGTCGCATGTGTTTGAGGAACCAACCCGAACAACTGTGACTACTGCTACATGTATTGATAATGTTTTTTGTTGCTGCGAATACTTAAACAAAGCCATTACGAATTGTCTGCCTTCGGATCATAGTGGGCTACTGGTAACATTTGAGTCCAGCATACCAATACAACAAGTGCAGATTCAATCCAGACCAATAACATCCGGTAAATTAAATAAATTTAACAGCACTTTAATTGGTAAGTTAAGTTATCAGGACCTCACAGTGAATGATGGTAATATTTTGTACAGGAATGTTTTCTCAGTTGTTCAAACAGAATTCAATAATACTTTTAAGAAAAAAACTAAAACTATATGCCCTAAGTTTTTATTCAGTGACTGGGCGACAAAAGGAATTAGAAAAAGTAGGGAAAGACTTTACGAGCTGTATGGCCTTAAGCCTTATATTAACACTGAAACTTTTAGTAAATATGTTGCTACTTACTCAAGAATTTTTAAAAATACGTGTAAACTAGCTAAGGCTATATACATCAGCAATAAGGTTAAATTCGCAGAAAATAAAATTAAGACGGTTTGGAAAATTATAAACAATGAAACAAACAGGAACAAAAGAAATAATACTGATTACACGCTTGAGACTACACATGGACTTATTAGAGATAACAAAGAAGTTGCTCAAGAATTTGTAAATTTCTTTACCAGCATCCCAATTAAAACTACTGAACCCTTAAATTCTTCGCCGTCGCTCGCTTCTGGTTTATTACACGCTAACGTTTCAGCCTGCCCGACTGAATTTCACTTTTCACATATAAACCCAATAACAGTAATAAAGGCTTTTAAGCAAATAAAGGTAAAACTGACCGAAGATCTATGGGGCATGTCCATCAAAGTTTGTACCTCCATTATTCAGACTATAGCGCCGTACTTAGCTTTGATTTTTAATTTGTGTGTAGATCAAGGAGTCTTTCCGGATCTAATGAAACATAGTAAGGTTATACCACTTTTTAAATCCGGGGACAGTAAAGACACAAATAATTATAGACCAGTGTCCGTGCTGCCGGTTTTCAGCAAGGTATTTGAAAAGATAATGCTAAATCAAATGCTCATTCATTTTAATACGAATAAAATCCTACACGAGAAACAGTATGGTTTCACCAAAGGACGTTGTACAACCGACGCTGGTGTCACCTTATCAAAACACATCTTTGATGCGTGGGAGGAGGGGCAAGATGCCATAGGTATTTTCTGTGACCTATCGAAGGCGTTTGATTGCGTTGATCATGAAACATTGCTTTTGAAACTTGAGCATTACGGGCTAGGCCTTTTAGCATTAAGTTTAGTAAAATCCTATTTGAATGATAGACAGCAATTAGTCCAAATAAACGGTGTCAATTCGTCGGGGTTGAACGTGAAAATGGGGGTACCCCAAGGCTCAATTTTGGGTCCTTTCTTATTTTTAGTATACATTAATGATTTACCCCATCTATTGAAAAACAAACTAAACATGGTGTTATTTGCTGACGACACTTCTTTGATTATTAAGATAAATAGACGTACGAGTAACGTTTTCGACGTAAATAATGCATTGCAGCAAGTTCTGAATTGGTTCACTGCTAATAATTTAGTTTTAAATGCTAAAAAAACTAAGTGTGTAAAATTTGCCTTGCCGAATGTCAAAAGTTATGATTGTCACATTATATTAAACAACGAGAAGCTAGAATTCGTCGACAAAACGGTTTTCCTGGGGATCACGCTAGACTCAAGGTTACAATGGGGTCCTCATATAATATCACTTGCGGGGCGGTTAAGTTCGGCAGCTTATGCTGTTAGAAAAATTCGTCAATTTACTGATGTAGATACCGCGAGGCTGGTCTATTTTAGTTACTTTCATAGCATAATGTCTTACGGTATATTACTATGGGGAAGGGCTGCAGACATTCAGTCAATTTTTATTCTGCAAAAACGAGCCATCAGAGCGATATACAATCTTCGCCGGCGCGATTCTCTAAGAAAACTGTTTAAGGAAATTAACATCATGACGGTACCTTGTCAATATATTTACGAAAACATCATGTACGTGAGAAAGAATTTACATCTTTTTAGTAAAAACAGCGATAGACATAGTTATGTTACTAGAAATAGGGACCAATTAATTCAACCAGGTTTCAGGCTGGCTAAAGTAGCTTCATCTTTTATGGGGTACTGTATAAAATGTTACAATAAAATACCGCCTCACATTCTAGAACTGAATGAGGCGAAATTCAAAACTTTTATAAAACGCACACTATGCAGGCAGGCATATTATAGGTTGGGGGATTACATCGCTGATAAAAATGCTTGGCTCAGCGCTGGTCCAGCTCCACAGTCACTAGGGCACAATAACAAGTTATAAGCAGAAAAGTTCTGAAGTATTGTTGTATAAACTCAATTTATTTTTATATAACTGCACAGCACATATGTGAGTACTATGTACCAACTGTAAATCTACCATTTGCTATACCTTTGTGTCGTACGTTGACTTCAGTGTGCCCTGGCAGTTGATAGTGTGTCATGCTCTCTCTAATGTCATTCTGATGGTGGCACATGTGTTGGATCATTCGGTTCCCTTCATGATGGTTGAGCTGAGTGGTGCCGATCCATGTGTCATGTTCGTGAACGGGCGCCATCAGTTGGGATTGGTCATAACATAGCTGCCTCCGCCTGTTTTTAATTACCTAATTATTGTATTTTTAATTGTTTGTTTTACTGTAGAAGCTTTTAAGTGCGTTACTTTTTTTTGTTTTTTTTTACATCGTTCTCACATGTATGTATTTTTTTTTTCAACAAGATAATGTAACCAAATACATGTAAAACACATTTTTTGTAAAAGAGTATGTGTGGAGTTTCTTGTCCATTCTTCTCCACAACAAGCTACATTTCCGAATGGACGGTAGAATCAATTGCCCCCGGTTTCCCAGCTCGGAATTGTCGGGGGTTTGGTGTGGCGGGTTGTCGGGCGCGCGTTGTCTGCTGTGATTGGTTGAATGAATTTTCAACAGCCAATCGCAGCGGATAGCGCTTGCTTGGCGGTTTGTCGCATTGATTCGCCGATGATTTTGAGCTGGGAAACTGGAGGTTAGTATTAGATTCATTTTTTTTTTTTGACGTTCGAAAGTGCCGCTTAATGGCCTAATTGAATAAATAAATTTTGATTTTGATTTTGTGTATGTGGGTAACATTATTGGGGATCTAGGTATGCTAATATGGGTCGCGGATAAATTTGAAAAAGAGTTACCGCGGCCCTGGCTCAAGCAACTGAAGGAACACGGGTGGGTTTTAGTCAGTAAAAGTCTGACACGCCCTCCCGCCTCACCCAGAGCGGGAGAAGTCATTGGATGATTTCCCACCCCAAAAAAAAAAAAAAAAAAAGGTATGCTAATATGCGAACAGCTGTAAGTTGTGAGCAGCTTTCCCGGAGATAGCATAGCTTTTATCTTCAACATCTACCTATGTAGGTTTCAGACTAAAATGTCACTAAACAATTCTACAAAACTTTTTTCTCCGATGTAATTTTATTTCTACAAGTTCTCAAACACTAATTCCTCAGTTTAGTGAAGCGTTCTTGTTTTGTTTTCATCTATTTTCCTGAGAATGGACAAAAGTACAATTACGCGTTTGCATGTTTTTACAATAAAATTAAAAGGCAACAATTACCTTTCTCTTTGTAACAAAGCGCCCAGAGTGTTACATCATGAAATTATGATGGAAATATGGCTTTCGTTTAATGTGCTATGACTAGTACTTTTCAAAACAAAGGTTTTCTCGCTTTAGATTCCACTTTACACAAAAAAAGTCACTCAAACGAATGATGACATCTTGTATGTAAGGATTTTCAGGGTACCCAAGAGCCAATCAGCTAAGACTACCTACATATATTAGACACTCGAGAGCTTAACATACTCTCCGAAGTTTAGAGGATTTAGGTCCTTCATCCAGATGTCTGTCGGACTAATCGTGGCTTAGCCGCATGCTCCTGAATTCGAATAATCGTGACAATCGAATGTTCCGTGTCACGTTCCTTTTTTTATCTGGAAGGATGGATTTAAAAGGAAACGATAATGTCTAGAATTAAAAGCAATATATTTTAAAAAATTATAAATAAAAACAACAAGAGGGTAGGAGGTAAGGCCGGTCAAAGGTCGGAATACGTAGGAGGCCGTCAATACCGCACTCTCCTGCTTGGTGCCAGTCGGTGATGGCTTCGGAGTCAGTTCAGCAGGTGGTCCAATGGTGCCGGATGCCGGCCCAAGAGTGCCCTCCAGCCAGCCAGCTAAGCCAATCTTCAACTGCATAAAAGTTCCTGGAACCCCGTAGCAAAATGACATTAGCTCCTGATCTCGCCAAGCTTCAGTTGCAAGCCCTCACCTTACAGAAAGAGATTGGCATCTACTAGAAGGCTAGTCTAGGTTCAGTAGGCAGTAAGAAGAAAATAGAAAATACTATGTATTTAAGCAACTATTTACTAATGATAGGAAGCACTGATAAAAAGAAAGTATAATTTAGGCCAAAGGATTGGTGTCAGCGATAGTGTACATCATCAGTTATTATTTTTACAGATGTAGGTATCCTTAAGACATCATTTAAAAGTTAACCGTTATAAACGGCCATAGTAGCGAAGTTTATACTTGTAGTCGTCCTTTTAAACATAAAGCACAGAGAGCAGAAGCGGCTATACACATATTTAACCAGATAGATAAAATAAAACAATGATTGAAATTGTACAACTTACCCAGTACGGGAAAAACACTAGGCACTTACTAATTGCTTCAATAACCAAGTATATTTATATTTAGGTGAAGTTACTAGGTGGTATTTAGTTTCTATAATAAGAATTATATGAAGTACGAGGGATCAGAGGTAGGTTCCGTTCAGAAAACTAGCACGCGTGGTTCCTCGATAGCCGATTGAGTGTCACTGGCGGCGGTGGCCGCGAAATGAATGCGCTCGCGCTTCATGTGGCAGGTGAAAGGAAAGGACTTTGGAGTATATATAAAACCGCGCGCCGAAAGAAGTTGCGGTGTCCGTTTGTTCATAATTTAATATTTTTTTTGCATCATAGATAATTTGTTGAAGTGGTTATTTAACAGATTAAATTATTTATGAATTCTGTAAGTAAGTAAATCGTGACATCCGCATATTCATAGGTAAATCAGTTCGAGCAAAAATGTTTGCATATGGAACGGCAAACGTATTTGTACGTCAGACGTTTTATGTCAGTTTAATCTTAATCTCTCTAAAAAACTGTGTGAGAGATCTCCCAGCTTTCAGTGTCGGTGTCTGTCCAATGGAAAGGATGATAAGGACCAATACTCTCTGCGGGCTAGTCTGTTTGTGTTATATTTAGCTTATGCTAGGTCACGCTCGATACTATTTTGCTATGTTACTTTTTAGACTTTGTTATAGTCAGTATTAAAGTTTGTTATTTTATAGATATTTGGCAATATTGCACTAGACTCTGTTAGTTTTTAGAATATTGAATATATAGGTTTCTACACGAAATACCAAAGAAGTTTGTTTATTGCAACATACAGAAACATAGGCGGACTTAATGCCTGAGGCATTCTCTACCAGTCAACAGTCAACAGGATGGTGGAGAGATAACATGGCCAGTCCATAAAAAAATAAATAATTATTCAAGTTAAATTGAATAATAACATATACATATACTATAGTTAAAATAAACATACATTAATATTTACTATAATAAATACATGTTTCATGTATCAGTTTTATTTTACAATACATCTAGTGTTGCCTGATATTTGGACAATATTCCAAGGCCTGAAGTAGCCTCCCATACATTAGTACCGTCCGGCTGGATACCGTAACATGAACTAAATATGTTTCCGCCTTAAACCCATAATACAAGTCGTATTTACCTGCGGCCATCTTTATTTCTTCACTTGGAAGAATATTTACGTTGGCTGCGGTCGGCTTTCACATTTATTTATAGTTAAAGCCAATATTATAGAGCTGTTTACATAGTTAGTTGAGACAGAAATAAAACGACAATGTTTTTGTGTTTTTGGAGTAGAAAATATTGAAAAAATTTGTCTAGTCACTGTCAGCGATTAGACCGCCATTGTTCCCGTATAATTAATATATTTAGTAAAAGATAAGTGTAATTATTTTGGTGTAAGTAGATACAATAAGAGAGCAGTGGTGGCCGAGTGGTATCGGCCGCGACTTACAAGTTGTAGGTCGTGGGTTCGAGCCCAGGCAGGCGCTTTACTTTGTGTAAATTATTTCTTCACCTCTTCTCTCAAAACGGTGAAGGAAAACATCGTGAGGAAACCGGTATGACCATTCGAAGACATGTGACATCCACCAATCCGCACTGGGCCCGCGTGGTGGATTACGGCCCATTCCCTCTCTCAGAGAGGAGGCCTGTCCTGCTTCTTAATGTTCCCACTGCCAGCAGTGGGAACATTAATAGGCTGATGATAATGTGATGAAGTACAATAAAGTATCTAATATCTTTAAACGAGTAATTCTTGTATGTATATATATAATATAAATCTCGGAAACGGTTCCAACTATTTTCATGAAATTTAGTATGCAGGGGGTTTTGGGGGCAATAAATCGATCTAGCTAGGTTTCATTTTTAGAAAACATATTTTTCTCTATTTTAGTAATAGCTGTATGTAGCTATTCAAGTTCTGAAAGATATTTACAATAGCCCCATTGTTGACTTTGTCTGTCTTTTTAGAAAACATTTTATAATTATATTCCAGATGTTTGTTGGTATCAAACAAATATGTATATTTAAAAGTCTGATTACTTTGATAAATAAGTTGATTGAAAGCTTCTATTCTAGTATTAAATAAGTTAACATTCCAATTAAACTTAAAATTAGAAGAACACAGAATAACGTTAGTATGCATTACATTTTCGATTTTACATTTTATATGATTAACCAGTTTTTCATAATTATTGGATTCTAAAAAGTCTTTTTCGCCGAGGAGGATTATACAATAGTCATTTAAAGTATAATCTACTAATTTCTTATCCAATGATGCAAGAAGATCTGCTGTACCCGCATTGGGCATACAGTAGTGACAGATTTTAGCGTTCGGAAAAGTGTTTTCGGCTATTCTTAATATACTATTTACATTATTAGCACTAATTATACATACTTTGTTTAACCATGTATTTTCCAAAATTAATTCATGTTGAGTCGTCGATCCCATTGTGGGCTCTGTAATCGTGGTGCCCTCTGTAGTTGCGTGTACTGGCAGTACATTGTAGACAACACTAGGTTCACTTCCATGTCAGGTAAGTTTGATCCTTCAGACGGCGGTTTATTTATACTAATTTGTTGAGATAAACTCTGTTCTGTGCATTTTGGTGTGTATCAGTTTGTGTTTGTTTTGTTTTACAGCTTGTTAGAAATGTTCGTGATCGCTTTGGAGTACTTTGGTTTATTTTACTTGGGCTAATTGTTGTTACTTTTTTGTATAATTGGTTTTTCCCAATCACGTCTTCATTTGCGCACCAGAGTTTACTATTTTCTAGATTCAATATATCTATCTCCTTATGAGCACTATCTAATTTATTTTCTAATAATTTATCTTAGAAAATTATCTATCATTCAAGCCCAACAGAATATCTTCAGTCAAAAATATTTTCTGCATCCTCATTTTTAGCCCAAACAGCCGTTAAAACCATACATAAACAAACATCTTTCAACTACCCGTACTTTGAGCAACAACAAAAGATCTGCCATGCGCACACCATACACCTAGGGAGCGAGCACATAGCTCGGCTGACAACAAAGCCAGCACATGATTATTTTTAAATTGCTCACAACATATCGCCCGCCGCATCATGTATCAGAATCATTTGTCACCGGGCTTTCTTCATCGCGTATTACGTGCGCTCTACACCTGCTCATAAACGATAACATATGGCGATGAAGATGGACGCCAACTGTATTAAACTCAAAATATGACGTGTATAAAGGTTTTATACTGGTGTAAAGCAAATTGGGTTATGCTCGCAGTTATTATAGACGTCTATAATAACTGCGAGTATCGTATAGTTTCTATGGTTTCTTGTCTATCTAATTAATTAAGTAGACCTAGTTTTGTTATAACTCTATAGACGGAAATTCTTAGTCTTTTTTACCCGACTGCCGAAGGACGGTAATGTGTTCATCAGTCTATGTATGTATGTATGTTTGTTTCTATGTAGCGTTCCTGAGACCAAACGCGTTGGCCGATCTTGGGGATTCTTATGTCAATCGATTTGTCTTAACCTTACGAATGTCACGGGCTACATTAAAATAGAAAAATGGCGTATTTTGGGCGCCGTATTGTGAGAGCCCAATTTTTCTATTTTCTTCCGAAACATTCGTGTGGCGTATCAAAATAAAGGGATTTAAGAGGTGATTTCAAAAATATATAACACTTACATGTTTAAATGTACCTAATTCAAAAAAAATGTTAATTAAGAAGTTATAAATAAAAAATACCCGACTGCATGGATGTGGTCAGCCAACTCGCTAATAAGTATATATGTATCCTCTGACTGCACAGAATGCTTTTCTTCTTGTGTACGTCGTTATAGTTCGCTTCTTGAGCAGTCGGGATTTTTGATTTTTGAATTAACTTTTTTAATGTTGTTATAAGGAACTTTCCATGTAGTCTCATGGAAAATTCTTCCCTCATAGAGTTACTTATCTATTAATCACACATTACTTTAACCTAAAATTTACAAAGAGTAAAAGCGGACCTTTCCCGGTGTTTGTCAACATCAGAATTTCAATGTAGATCCTCCCGGGAACTCTTTTTATTGAAATCGCGGCCATATCTTTCACTTTATTTCACTTTCGAACGTTTAATACTTAGTAGAGTTTTTATAAATCGCTTATTTGATGTTTTGCAGTTGTTTTTCGCCGTACTTCGCGATCTATGTGAATAAGCACTAACCTAGGGTTGCTTAGATAACAAACTCGACTTTTTTACTTTCTTTTTCTCTTTCATAATCCTTTTGGTACTACAAGATTCACTAACGTTATGTGTTTGTTATCATTACTAGCAGTTTCAGTAAGACCGATCCTTTAGCTTTTAAATAACTATGTCATAATTATGAGGATGTTACGACAATCTTGCCCCAGCCAGACATAAACACGTGTAGGCAACACTCTTGGACCTTACATAATCGTTTGCAGGACAGGTCAATGTTTCAGATGTAGGCCTATATTCTAACGCCTTAATTGTATGTCCATTTGAAAGAACTCCAGTCGCTATGAGAACGGAAACAAAACTCCCGATTAATGTCAGGCAATAATTGTCTACAACTTTCAAATGGCGTACCTCTATATGCCAAGTCACGTAAAACTCGAATCCACCTTGAGTCACATAAAATACATATAGGGGATAATCTGATGCACCGCACATGGTAGAAAGTCGTATAAATACTTTTTATTATTACTATCATGAGGCTGTGGTGTCCCACTGATGGGCAAAGGCCTCTCTTCCATCTTTCCATTCATTCATGTCTCCTGCTTCATTTGGCCAATCCTTTAGGTAGACGTCTAAAGGTCTATCCACACAAACCAGGGCCGTGTCCGGGAGGTGAAAGGGCCGGGCCCAGGCATTGAAGCTCCGTCACTTGCCCGTGCACGGACGTGTGTGAACGAGTTCATATAAAATGCACACCCCGATATTTTTTGAGCCCCTGACGGGGCACGGCCGTGATATTTGTGGATAGACCTTAACTCATGACGCCAGCTCTTTCTGGGGCTACCTCGACTTTCAATAAACTTCACTTGTTTGCCGGACCTACTATACGAATATTTAGGGTACTAAACACTCGTATAGCAGGTCTATGTAACCCGTTAACAATATAATGCCAATGTTTGGAACACAGCAACCCTGACCTAAGCTGTCGGGGCAGCCAGCTGCATCGCTGCAATTTTAATCCCTCTTTATAGCGCAAGACGGGTCGGCAGGGCGGGTGGAGCACTACGAGCACCACGAGCACCACGCTATCATCGGTGTTATAGATTATTGATTGTAGAAATATTATGATCCTCTAACACTTACTGCAGTTATGGCCATAACTTATATTCCAAGCTATGCTAAATATACAGTTTTGTTGTTATAGGTAAGTAAGATGGGCCATTGAGTGATAAACTTATTTTGTAACTAATTTTTTCCAGCGGCTTTGCCCGCATGCACGTCTGAAATTATGATCTCATAGTAACACAGTCGCCACCTCGCCTCTAGTGCTTGAGGTCGTGGATTCAAATCTGGGCAAGTACCAATGCCACTTTTTTAAATTCATTTGTACTTTCCAAGTTTATCTTGGACATTACAAGCAACGGGGAAGGAAAACATCACAAGGACACCTGGATTTATATAGTTGATGTAAGTCTGATATAGCCAAGTCAGAGGCCTGTGGGGTTTCCAGAAGTGGCTTAAATAACTCTGACAGCAGAGCTGACCACATCCTCACACGAAAACAAAGAAGAATCAATATGACCTAAGCCCTAGCCCAGGCCTTGTCTATCTGTTTGTTAACATACATACATACATAAACTCACGCCTTTTTCCCATGGGGGTAGACAGAAACTACAGAACGCCACCTGCTATGATCCTTACATACTTCTTTTGCTTCACTCACATTCATACATCTAGTCATACACACACGCCTGTATGACTGTTTGTTAAGTTTCTTCGAAATCCGTTCACCCGTTGAGATGAGCCTCAATTGATAAAAAAACCTACACATATTGGTAATATTAATAGTATAGCGGTATAATATTAATAGTCCTATTGTTGTCGCTCACGTGTTCGTCTGTCTGTCCGTCGTCTGTCACACAATTTTGTTCAGAAGAATTTTTAAACTGCCCATTGACCTTTGAACTTGAAATTTGGTGATAATGTTTATCATTACGTATATTTTACTAGCAAATACCAATATATTGATAAATCAGATTTTTCTTTGGTACGGAACCCTAAATATGCGAAGACCGACACGCACTTGGCCGGTTATTTTAGTAATGCTGGCGCCACTATTCACATGCTGATATATTATCCTGAAAGCTTCTGCATAGATCTATGTAATGTTTAATGTTATTTACAAATAGGATTGTAAAAGCCTGCTGATTTACTAAATCAAATTGATTAAATTTGAATTATCAACGCAGTTAGGCCGTTCTACATTTTAATTTCAACGGCATTATTATGCAGATTCATTTTAGATATGTATGACAAGTGCATACATTTCCGATTATGAGCTAAACTAATCGTAGTAATATGAAATTGATTTAATTATGCTGACAACATTATTATATTCACAATGTTTAGCAATGTGCTTGGTTATTACAATTAATGAGTTATGTTTTAGTACGTTATTATTAACATAATCTGTATTAAAACTTTTGCCAGCGGTTTCTGTGTCTTATACCATAGGACCGTAGGTTAATTTTTCCGGCATAAGAAATAATTACCAATCAGAATTTCACAACTTTCCATCAGTGAAAGAGTTTTTATGATTAGATCAGTAATTTAAAATACTTACTTCTACAAATATATACTTAAATAAATAATTTAACCTCTAAATTATACCTATTATTAAAACTAGAATAAATTACAATAAAATAGTACCTGGGTGACCAAGCACTGACGACGTTTTCTAAAAATGAAACCTAGCTAGATCGATTTACCGCCCCCGAAACCACCTGCATACTAAATTTATACTAAGTTTCCGAGATTCATATTATATACAAGAATACATACCAGAATTACTCGTTTGAAGATATTAGATACTTTATTGTACTTACACCAAAAGAATTACACTTATCTTTTACAAAATAAATTATGGGAACAATTGCGGTCTAATTGCTGACAGTGACCAGACAAGTATTTTTAATATGTTCTACTCCAATAACACAAAAATGTTGTCATATTATTTCTGTCTCAACTAACTATGTAAACAGCTCTATAATATTGGCTTTAACTATAAATAAATGTGTAAGCCGACCGCAGCCAACGTAAATATTCTTCCAAGTGAAGAAATAAAGATGGCCGCAGGTAAATACGACTTGTATTATGGGTTTAAGGCGGAAACATATTTAGTTTATGTTACGGTATCCAGCCGGACGGTACTAATGTATGGGCGGCTACTTCAGGCCTTGGAATATTGTCCAAATATCAGGCAACACCAGTAGATGTATTGTAAAATAAAACTGATAAATGAAACATGTATTTGTAATAGTAAATATATATGTATGTTTATTTCAACTATATTTTATTCAATTTTACTTCAATATTTCTTTTTTTTATGCACCTGCCATGTTATCTCTCCACCACCCTTGGTTAACTGGTGGAGAATGCCTCAGGCATTAAGTCCGCCTATGTTTCTGTATGTTGCAATAAACAAACTTCTTTGGTATTTCGTTTAGAAACCGTGTAGATTAGTTTCATCGTTGTGTACTTGAATATTCTAAAAAACGAAAGGAGTCTGGTGCAATATTGCCAAATATCTATAAAATAACAAACTTTAATATTGACTATAACAAAGTCTAAAAAGAAGCATAGCAAAATAGTATCGAGCGTGACCTAGCATAAGCTAAATATAACACAAACAGACTAGCCCGCAGAGAGTATTGGTCCTTATCATCCTTTCCATTGGACAGACACCGACACTGGAAGCTGGGAGATCTCTCACCAAGCTTTTTTACTGGGATTAAACTGACAAAAAACTCTGACGTACAAATACGTTTGCCGTTCCATATGCAAACATTTTTACTCGAACCGATTTACTTATGAATATGCGGCACATTGGATTGCCACGATTATTCGAATTCACGAGCATGCGGCTAAGCCACGATTAGTCCGACAGAGATCTGGATGAAGGACCTAAATCCTCTAAACTTTGGAGAGTATGTGTCTCTCGAGTGTCTAATGTATGTAGGTAGTCTTAGCTGATTGGCTCTTGGATACCCTGAAAATCCTTACATACAAGATGTCATCATTCGCTTGAGTGAGTTTCTTTGTGTAAAGTGGACTGTAAAGCGACAAAACCTTTGTTTTGAAAAGTATCTACAAGTCGTAGCGCATTTAAAGAAAGCCTTATTTCCATCATAATCTCGCGATGCAACACTCTGGGCGCTTTGTCACAAAGAGAAAGATAGTTGTTGCCTTTTAATTTTATTGTAAAAACATTCAAACGCGTAATTGTACTTTTGTCCATTCTCAGGAAAATAGATGAAAACAAAACAAGAACGCTTCACTGAACTGAGGAATTAGTGTTTGAGAACTTGCAGAAATAAAATTAAATCGGAGAAAAAGGTGCTTGTAGAATTGTTTAGTGACATTTTAGTCTGAAACCTACATAGGTAGATGTTGAAGATACAAGCTATGCGGATCTCCCGGACAGCTGCTAACAACTTGTTCGCGTATTAGCATACCTTGATCCCCATTAATCTTGTCTGATTGTAACCAACAGGATCTATTCCATATTCCTAAAATTAACATAGCCCAAACGTTTTACGGCCGCTAATGTATGCATGCTAACCATGTCCGTATGTGTATTTACTTAAACATGTGTGTGAAAATAATTTATTCATCGGACAGTATCTCGGACTGAGGCTGCGCGTTCATCGCGAATTTACTGCAAGGACCGCTTTTAAATTTTCAAGAACAGCTAAGAGAACAAAGGACTGTCGGACATTATCAGACGATAAAGAGAGTAAAATGTATCCATTGCAGAAGCGCATAGAACACAGTTTATAGCTCAAGAGAACACCGCAGCCATCTGTTTTCCAGTTCATTCCGGAGTAAGCTTTTAAGCAATATCCCCCCCATATTGCCTGCCTACTCTTTATTCAAACCTTTCATTAGTTATTAAACATCGATACGCTTTCAATAAACTTGTTTGTTTTGTGGGCTTGGTTCTATCTCTCATATTCTCTTTCGGTTTATGTGCTAGTTGCTTGGTGAGTAAAAGCGCACTCGACTCTTCAGTTTTGTACTACCTAAATACGTCTGGTCAAAAAAACACCAACCAATCTTAAAAAGTATGACCATGTTTCTGGCTTTCGCAAGATAATCATGTGGCTCCCAATTCGATTTCGCAGGAACTCTCGGATTTTGTGTCTGCTTTTTAACATCCTTCACAATCCTAAAACGCCATCCTACCTCCGCGAACGCTTCTCCTACTCCCGCCCTGCGGATGCACCTTGCAGGTCGCATCTAAAGAATCTCCTTGATACCCCTTCCCACACAACCGACTTCTACTCCTACTCCTTTACTGTGCACGCGGTGCGTTTGTGGAACTTGCTGCCGCCTGACATTAGGGACTGCCAAACTCTTGCAGTTTTCAAAAGAAGAGTGAAAGAACACTACCTTTCCATTCCATCATAGTTGCATATAGTATGTATAATTATCTTTACAATGCATGTCCTCGAAAAGAGCGGTTTTCCAAGCAGCTAAACTGTGCGGAAAGTGTCACTTTTTTCACTAGTGCTTTTTACTTTCCTGTACTTTTTTAATTTTTAACTCCAACGTCAGCCCGACGCATAGAGTTTTTATTATTTGAGAAAAGTTTTAAAAATTAGTTATATACAGATTATCATTCATATAAAAGGTAAAATAAAACTAATACTTTATTTTAGGCGTTTTTAATTACTTTTATTTAGTTTTTGATCAATAAATTAATTTTAAATATTCATTAAATATGTTTGGCAGTACGTATATTTTGCTCGTGCCTTATTGCGTTACGATGTGAAAGCAATTCGCACATGCGCAGTAGATATGCCCGATTAACTATTAGTTAATCTGTGGATATGTTGAACGCGCTTGAATAAGCCCGCCATTTTATTAATGTCATTTTATTAAGTTTGTTTATTTCCTCGCACAATGCATAGTAAAATATTGTATGATACACGTACGTAAGATGATTTCCGACTTGTGTCGATTTATCCACTCACTCGCTTCGCTCGCTCGTGAATAAAAATGCCACTCATCGGAAATCACCTACCTTCCGCACTTGTAGCATAAATAACTATTTTATATATATTAGTATTTATTTAGTGTTAGTTGTTATGATATGTATGCTTATATGTATGTATATGAAAGTATATTTTATTTGTTATTTTAAATTACATAACTGAATTGTTTTATGACTTAATTTTTTCCCTCCACACACAATGGCTACATCTCTTTTTTATCATATTCCTTTCGAAGGTATGCTGGAAGAGATTTCATTAGATAAGCTTCACCTCTGTACCTATTTTGTGTTCCTTCTTCTTGTCTTTGTATTATGTGTGTGCACAAAAATTGTTAAATAAAATAAATAAATAATAAAACAACCACAACAAGGTGGCAAAATTATATTAACTCATGATTAATTATTACAAAAACACTTGTTCGTTTCAGCATTAAATTTCAACACAAGCGTCGTATTAGAATACGACGCTTGTGTTGAAATTCCCAGAAATATGACAATGTTAATCACGTACCAGAGTATCATGACAATGAAAAGGCGAAAGACCTTTTACGCCTACGGTATTGGTTTAACGTCTGGCTGAAACATGCGAAACTTGGGAACAAACTCAAACGCACGCCCACCTATTGTATACAGAATCGGCAGACGGAACATCGGGATAAATACTTGTAAACAAACAAAAATTATAATAACTGACGTTATATTTTGTGTCCTGAAACAACAAACAATACATAAGACAGAGTATTAACAAGCCATAAAAAAAAGACGTTTTATTCCGAATGTGTAATACTTTTAGCAAAAAGCCGCTGTGCCATTCTGTCGAAAGTCTGACATGTAACTTTGAATCAACTAAAACAACAACATTTCGGGACAGGAGAGAAGCACAGCTGAACTCTGAAAGCGCATAGTTAAAACTTGTAGCGGTGTATTAGTTTGCGTAGTCCACCGAATCAATGAAGAGGGAGTCTAGTCTTCAAATTAAACTTCTTAATTAGCAAAACCGTTTTTATAATTTTAAAGTCTTCAGTAAATGTTGCATATATTTTAAAACAAAGCGTGCATGTATTAAACTTTTAACATACTTATATTCCATGTTTTCATTTTCACACGTAGCTTTGGGGCCAGAAGTTAGAAAATTTTAAAGTTAGGAAAAGAAGAAAAAAATATCAGTAAAGCCGGTAGAACCGTGAGACAATTTTCGACCTTCACACGAGCGAAGCCACTAGCAAGCTAGTTGTTTATAATAATCGGATCCTCAGAATACAAGGGAGCTTGATTCGGTCATATATTTGTTACCAATAATAGTAATGTTTGGCCGGCGCGGTATAGAAGTGAATTTTTTTCGTAATTTCAATGAGTTTCACAAACACAAACTTCCTTGGGCTTATTTAATTTGGTTGAAAAGTTTCCAAAGGATTTTGCTTGTTAGCTCTTGACGCACATTCATATAGCGTAAACTCGTAAAAGTCTCGAAAGCTATAGAGTCATAGACTATAGAGGATTGTTCGAAAAGAGAACAGTAACTACAATCAGTGGGTTGCACGGAACAGAAAAAACAGTGGAAATGCAAAGTAGGCGTGGCACGCGTGTCACTAATAGGCGATTCCACGCAAACTTGATTCCAGTCGTGTTCTAACATCGCGGCGAGTTGCTAGTCTCGCGACAAATTTATATTTCCGTAACTATGCCGTTTCGTTCCATTTTGGAGTGCAAAAATGATAGTAGGAGAAAGAAACTTAAAAATGGAGGTGTTTCGTATGATCGGTTAGATCGATTTTATTTGTTTTCTAATAAAACATTAGTAAATTTCAATTTACTAATAATTTAATAAAATGTTAGTTAAAATCAACCTTACACGATTAACATATAGTTTATTTTGGTATGAACATATTCACTATTTCGTTCTCGAAAGTTCTTCGCTACTCAATTAGGGATGTAGTCGTGTCGGGAATTGATTTTTTAGATAGATATCGATAAGAGAAAATAGAAACCTATGTTTTCTTTTATATTATGTGGATTAAATATTTCCAAAAAAAAATGGACTATGCTGTATTGCATGCATAATTATTATTGCAATGATTATACCGGTTACTTACCTACCATATCTACCCTACTACCACCTACCCACTAGGGTAGGTGAACAGTAATAGATTTATATACAGTAATATTTTATTTTTAAATAATACTACGTCATTTGTCCTACAGTTTTACTGATCTAAAAAATAGTTTAATTTTTTCGAATCGAGATATCGGATATCTATCGATATCGATAATGTAATTAAAAATGTAATGTTACTTCCTTAATCAAGTAGCAGTTAATATGGATCTATCACACGAATGTCAACCTTACATCAAACGCAATACAGTTTATAATTGCAACCACTGAGAATACCGCCATCTATGGGTGGGTAGCGGAATTTACTTGGCAATTGAATCTAGTTTGACTTTAGATTACAAAACGTCGTAAATACTTTCTACACTAACGCAAAATAAATCCTATTTAAAGACAGTGAAGATTGTTTTCCAGATGTAGGATCTCTGACTTATGCTAGTTTTAACTAAAATTATAACGACAAATCAAACGATCGGCTTATTTGTAGTGCATTATATGATTATCAGTTTATTTGTGTGAGTTTGGCGACAACGGTTCCCATAGTAATTTTGCTGCATTGCACTTCCACTGTTTTTTCTGTTCCGTGGTGGGTTGTATAAAAGTTGTAATGTCTTGCAGATAGCAACGCTAAAAGAAAGTGCTTCTTGCAAACTACTTTCGTTAGGCTATCTAAGTTTCGTGAAGTGTCGGCATTCTTCGAAGGTGAGCCATCGGGGTAAGTTGAAGGCTTCGGCTACACGGCACGGACTTCCCGCTTATACAATCCGAAAGTCCCCGGTTCGAGGTCTGAAGTCATAAAGAGGCCACACTGACTACATCGTTTAGGAGGATGTCGTTTCAGGTAGTGTCCTCTGGCTGTGAATGATGCTGCGTTTGTGGAACTAGTTACTGCTCATCTTGAATGGGTACAAAGATTTCTTGCGACTGTGGCGAGGGTAGCGTCTCGCTGGAAAAATAATTTTATGAATCTACCGGCGTCTTGTCCTCTATGAAGACAATATCTCTAGCGACTATTATCACTCGAGGTTTTTCGGGATTAATAAGACGGTATCGTTTGCTTTCTGTAGCATAGCCAACGAAAACACACTTTTGTTTCTAAGAATCCAGTTTGGTACGTTTTTCTTTAGGTTCAAGAACGTAAGCTTCGCAATCAAAAACTCTAAGTGAGTTATGTTGATTTTCTTTCCACTCCACCAGTTCTTCTGGTATTTTGTTGTTCAAAGCTTGCGTTGGTATACCGTTCTTGAGATAGATGGCCGTATTTACCGCTTCTCTCCAATACGCCAAGGGTAGTTTTGAGTCTTGGAGCATTGAGCGAGCTTTTTCGATTATTGTCCGGTTTACTCTTTCGGAAACTCCATTATGTTGAGGTGTGTACGGTATCGTGGTTTGATGCACGATGCCATTTTCCTTAAGAAAGGTACACATATCGTTATTTACATATTCACGACCATTGTCCGAACGTAGACTTTTATTCTCTCACCGGTCTGATTCTCTACTAAATGATTAAACTCTACAAACTTTGCAAAAACTTCGGCTTTTATTTTCAAAAGATATCCAAAAGTTTTGCGCCTAAAATTATCGGTAAAAGTCTTAGTAGAGGAGACGCTGAAGATCGACCTTCACCAATCAGATAACTGGATGAGACATATTTTTTATCAAATTTAATTTATTAACAAATATGCTTATGATAACTTGCCTATCGAAAAGTTTTCATAGGTTATTTTTAATTAAATTCATTTTAATAAAAAAAAAAAACTCTTTTGATAACCGAATGAATTTCATCTCAACTGATAGTTTTAACACAAAGAATATGCCTAGGTAGGCTGACCTACTTATTTCTGTTCATGGCTACCTGGCAAGCAGATGTGAACAGGTAAGTCAATATAACTAACTACAGTCAATATAAGTAACTACACCGATCTGTTAACCAATCGAAATTGATATCATAAGTATGATATTTTAATAAATCAGCATCATCATCATTTCAGCCGAAAGACGTCCACTGCTGGACATAGACCTCCCCCAAGCGTAGCCACATTGACCGATCCCGTGCGTCCAGCGCCTTCTCGCAACCAACAGGTCATTGGTCCACCTAGTGGGAGGCCTTTCAACGTATCGTCTTCCGGTTTGCGGTCGCCATTCCAGCACTTTTCGGCCCCATCGGCCATCCGTTCTGTGAGCATTGTGCCCTGTCCACTGCCACTTAAGTTTGGCAATTCATCGGGCTATGTCGGTAACTTTGGTTCTCCTGCGGATATGTCTCATTCAGTTATCTGATGGGTGAAGGTCGATCTTCCACGTCTCTTAGACTATCAATAAGTACAAAGTTCCGCCTCATGAGTGCGTAGGTCCACTTAAGTCCGAATGGATTAACTGTAGGACTTTGCTTGATTTAATTTTACAGTTTTTAAACGGGTTTTTAGCCAATTTACCTTGTAGGCAGGGAACACACTTTTCAGTGTAGCTAACGTTGTAATCTTTACCGATTGATTTATTTCTAAGTATATCCATACTTATTACATTTAGGTGGCCAAGGCGCCTATGCCACAGCATTACAGACTCTTTGGTCGAAGAATACAACGCTTGTGAACTACTCAGATCCAACCTGTATATTCCTCCGTTATCTTAGATAAAGGACCTATAAATGTAGCCATGGCGTGTCCGCTCATGAAACAACAATAGTTATTTCTCTGGTGTTGCCGTGTTGGCAAATTTCCCCAAACAAAGGTAAAAATATATTGAATAAATGTATGATTCCAATGTATGTATCATTTCAATAAACCCAATAGGGTTTTTATATATTATACCTATTTTAGTTAAAATATGTTTTGTCTCTTTTTTCACGATGGCATTTGTATAGTTTTTTGAAACAACGTCTAGTTTGTCGCGGACTACAGAAAAATCGTCTTAATTAGGACGTTTTCGAATACTCGCAATGCGAACGCTAGTAACAAATATTATTGTCATTATTTTTATGCACTGTCGGGGCTATGTCCTATGTCTGTATGACAAAAATAAATATGTTTAGTAGGGTAAAATTAAATTCATACGATAGCAACACTGAACCTCTCATAGTTTAAGGTTATTTAATTTTAAGTTATTGAAAACACGTATGAAATCGAAATTTTAAGCTAAAATCATTGAATATCACTCTAAAACATCATGATTAGTCATCATAAGCGATTTAAAACCAAAGGAAAGATAATTTCGCTGACTTACGAGTGTAATGTTATTCCATCAAGTTTTCGGTCATTTCGGCTTTTACAGCCTAGAACACTACAACCCACCATCGCACTGACACTTATTATTTATAAATAACCCAATTCCTTGTCTCAATAAATACTTATTACCACGAAATCACAAAAAAACAAACACGACCAAGTTTTTTGTCAAAGCTGTTGAGTATGACAAAAAACAAAAGCCGGCCATGGTGACAAAGACAAAAAAAAACTTAATTCATAAAATCAAAAAACCCGACTGCTTCAAAAGCGAACTAAAAAGTCGTAAACAAGGAAAAAATCATGCTGTGCAGTCGGAGGATACATATTAGCGGGCTGGCTGACCAAAATCTGGTGTATCCTCCGCCTGCACAGCATGTTTTTTTCCTTGTTTACGACTTTTTAGTTCGCTTTTGAAGCAGTCGGGTTTTTTGATTTTTTGAATTAAGTTTTTTTATTTATAACTTTTTAGTTAGTTTTTTTCGAATTAGATACATTTAAACATATAAGTGTTATATATTTTTGAAATCACCTCTTAAAACCCTTTATTTTGATTTGAAAAAAAAATTGGGCCCCCACAATATGGCACCCAAAAGCCGCCATTTTTCTATTATCCAATTTTAATGTAGCCTATGACACTCGCAGGATTAAGACGCATCGTTTGACGTATGAATCATCAAAATCGGCCAACGCGTTTGGTCTCTGGAACGCCACATAGGAACAAACATACATACATACATACATACATACATACATACATACATACATACATACATACATAGACTTTTAAACACATTACCCTCCTTCGGCAGTCGGGTAAAAATAATCTTTAGTCCTTATATTTTGCATGGGGCTGCCAATTAGCGATCTCGCCCTATCAATCAAGCTCATTTTATGGCTAAATCTATAGGTCCTTTATCTAAGTCCGTTATGGTTTGATCCTGTAGCAATGACAGATCCTGTCACTTGACATCAGCCGTTTTGGATGATGCTTGCGCCTTTCGATTTAAATAAAACGTCAAAGCCTATTTTAACTAAATTGCTTACAGATAAAAGATTTGTAGCGGGGCCAGAGATATAAAGAACATCACTAATTTTATTTACACTATCGGAAATATGAATATTTACAGAAATAGTAGTTTTAGTAGTTTTTATGTACCTTTACCATGGCTTAGTAATTGCTCCTTGTTAGCAACTGTAATAGGGGTGACATGGGATGACATGGTAGCATATATATCTTTCCTGTTACTCGTATGGGAAGTTGCGCCAGATTCAATATACCAGTGTTGAGAACCTGAACGAGAGTTGTTATAAAAACAGGATGAAAGTGTGAATTCGGATGTATAATGTGTAAAAGTGTTAGCCGAAACATTTTTGCCTTTCTTCTGTCTAAGCTTTCTACATTGCGATACTACGTGCCCTAGTTTTTTACAATACGTAAAGAACTTTTTCTTCTCGTCCTTCGTTTGTAGCGCTGCGTTGTCAGTTCCTCTGGTGGTAGTCACTATTGCGGTGCGCACATCCTCTTTGAGAAGTGCTGTCACCACATTTTCCGATGAAATCTTCGTGTTGGAATGAATGTTCAAGAGCCATGACGAGTGGATGAAATTTTTCTGGAAGTCTAGCAAGCATAATAATGCCAAGAAATTTGTCATCTACTGCTGCTCCTATTCCCTGAAGTTCTTGCTGCGTTGATAACGCCTTGTTCACATACTCTTGTATGTTTCCTGTGTAAGTATTTCCTAGGAGACTCTTCATTAATGCTAATCTTCTTGTAAGCCCGCTGTCAGTGTAAGCATTCTTTATACAAATAAAGGTTTCGTATGCGGTTTTCGCTGACCTGATTATTGGGGGGATCTCAAAGTCCTTGAAAAGCGATCTCCACCGCTTTACTACCGAGCGTATTAAAGACGCGATTGGGCGGTAAAAGGGCTCCAAGGTCTTTGCAAGAGATCTGTCTGTTGGGCAGAGCCAGCTCACGAAGCTGAAGACCGATGATGGCAGGATCGTGTCCGCCAAACCGGATCTTCTGAGGGAGATCGAGACATTCTATGGGCAATTGTACACGTCAACCAGTAAACCCGTCGCAAATCTAGCGAATGACCCTAGAGCTAGATTGACCGACACTATACCGAAGACATTCCTGACGTCAGTCTGTATGATATTAGGATGGCTCTGAAACAACTTAAGAACAACAAGGCACCGGGTTATGACGGAATTACGGCCGAACTCCTGAAGACGGGTGGAAAACCAGTACTTAAGGCCCTTCAGAAGCTGTTTGATTCCGTCATACTCGAGGGGAAAACGCCACAGGCATGGTGCAGGAGTGTGGTGGTACTCTTCTTCATGAAGGGTGACAATGCCCTACTGAAGAACTAAAGGCCCATCTCACTTCTTAGCCATGTCTACAAGCTGTTTTCAAGAGTCATCACGAATCGTCTCGACCGCAGTTTTGACGATTTCCAACCTCCCGAACAAGCCGGATCCCGTAAAGGCTTCAGCACCGTAGATCACATACATACGCTGCGGCAGGTTATACAGAAGACCGAAGAGTACAACCTGCTTCTCTGTTTAGCGTTTGTGGACTACGTGAAAGGATTCGATCGAGACTTGCGCTGTACTGCAGTCCCTCCAACGGTGCCAAATTGACTACCGGTACATCGAAATGTTGAAGTGTTTATACAAACACGCCACCGTGTCAGTTCGACTTTAGGATCAGACCTCGGAACCCGTCCTTCTGCAGCGAGGTGTGAGACAGGGAGACGTCATATCGCCGAAGCTGTTTACCGCTGCACTGGAGGATGTCTTCAAGGTTCTGGACTGGAGGGGGCTAGGCATCAATGTCAATGGTGAGTACATCACCCACCTTCGCTTTGCCGATGATATAGTGGTTATGGCTAAGACCATGGAGGACCTCAGTACAATGCTCGATGATCTCAGTAGAGCTTCCGAAAGAGTGGGTCTTAGGATGAACATGGACAAAACCAAGGTGATGTTGAATGCCCATGTTACACCCACTCCTATCAAGGTCGGAGACTCTACACTCGAAGTTGTGGGCGACTATGTCTACCTGGGACAAACAATCCAATTGGGTAAGGCCAACTTCGAGAAAGTGGTCAACCGTCCAATCCGACTCGGCTGGGCAGCGTTCGGGAAGTTGCGCGGTAACTTTTCGTCCAACTTACCACAGTGTCCAAAGACGAAAGTGTATGACTAGTGTGTGTTGCCACATATGGCTCTGAGACGTGGTCGCTTACAATGGGCCTTATCAGAAAGCTTACCGTCACTCAAAGGGCAATGGAGAGGGCTATGCTCGGCGTTTCCTTGCGTGATCGAATCAGAAACGTAGGTTACCGACATAGCCCGAAGAATTGTTAAACTTAAGTGGCAGTGGGCAGGGCACATTGCACGCAGAACGGATGGCCGATGGGGAAGAAAGGTTCTGGAGTGGCGACCGCGAACCGTAAGACGTAGTGTTGGAAGGCCTCCCACCAGGTGGACCGATGACCTGGTGAAGGTTGCGGGTATCTGCTGGTTGCGAGACGCACGTGATGATCAATGTGGCGACGCTTGGGGGAGGCCTATGTCCAGCAGTGGACGTCTTTCGGCTGATTGGATGATGATAATGATGATTATTGGAAACTCGGACTCGTCACTCTTGAGGCAAATCTTTGCTCGTACCTTCGCGTATCTGCGCTTGGCGATGGGATCAGCGGGATCGACCGCTTGAATCACAACGTCCCATAAGTCGGCGTCCGTCAGATAGCACTCCAAACTAAATGCCCAAGTGTTGAAGTTGTGACCATTTAGCTTACTAATGCTTATTGCATTTGTCATATTGGCAGAATTTGTTACCGCTGTACTGGAATCCGCTCCTGACTGCTGCACCCGTGGTGGACGTTGGAGGGACCATGACCACTTGTTTATATATTCAATTAACTTAGCAGAGCCAATGGAGTTGGCTAGTAAGGAAAACTATTTGTAGCAGGAAAAGAAACGTGTATTATATTTTACATAGATATAAGAAGAGCAGTGACAGATATAACGTAAGAAGGAAAAAAAAAAAAAAATTAAATAGCTGTCATAACAGTAATGGCCAGGGTGTACTTATTAGAATAAAAAGGTTTTAACACTTACTGTGCTAACGTATGATTAATTTATTATTATTATTTTTTTATTTTTTTTTATCATCGATAGGCTTGCGCTTGACCACTATCTCACCTGATGGTAAGCGATGATGTGGTCGACGGTGAAGCACGCTTGCCTAGAAAAAACCTATTCACTCTTGACTTAAAGACCCCAAGATTGTAGCTATCGGGAAACACAGACTCCGGCAGGGAATTCCACTCCTTAGCTGTACTCATAATGAAAGTGTCCCCAAAACGTTTTGTGCGTATGGGTGGGATATCCACCATGTACCGATGACGCATCGCCGTACGTCTGGCAGTCCGATGATGGAACGGGCTGGGCGGAATCAGATCATGCAATTCCATCGCACACTCCCCGAAATGCAACCGATAAAAAACCGACAAGCCGGCAACTCGGCGACGATGTTCAAGGCTTTGGAGCTTTGACTTGACCAGGTGGTGTTCACTAATTAGGGGTTGGGGTTTATAATAAAACACTCAAATTATCAGTAGGCACAGAGCTCTACATGGATACGTCCAGTCACCGCTGTGGGTGACACATAATAATATGTAGACGCAGGCACGCATCACCAAGAAGCTCAAGATGGCCCGTTATCGGCACGGTTACACCACGGAAAGAAGGAGCCAGGTGGAATTGGCTCCATTTAGCGGAAAAAAGACACGCCTGGGTTTTAGCAGCATTAAACCTGACCAGATTGGCATCGCCCCATTCGGAGACTGCTAGGACAGGTTCAAACGCTCCACCATGGCCTCACGGAGAGACCGGATCTGCGGCCCGGTAGCCCGTGCGTTGGACAAGTATCTCTTAGCAACAGTGCTGTCGTCAGCATACCCAAAGGTGCCGGGTTTTAGAAGATCATTAATGTGCAACAAGAACAATGTTGCTGAGAATACTGACCCCTGAGGAACCCCGGCATTAATATCCAATTGGTCCGAAGAGCAGCCATCGATAACCACTCGAATGGACCGATCTCTCAGGAAGTCTGCAATCCAATCACACAGACCACCGGGCAAACCGAATGAAGGAAGCTTACCAATGAGGCTTTCGTGCCAGACCCTATCGAAAGCTTTCGAGATGTCGAGGGAGACGGCAAGCGCTTCCCCGTGTCTCTCGATGGCCTCACTCCATATGTGAATGGCATACGCTAGAAGATCCCCAGTAGACCGATTTCGACGGAAGCCGTATTGACGGTCACTAAGGATATCATTAGATTCTAGGTATGCCAGGAGCTTTTTGTTAGGTACACGCTCCATACTCTTACAGAGTATGGACGTTACAGAGATGGGTCTGTAGTTGGCCGGGTCAGCTCGACTGCCCTTCTTGGGCACAGGCTGTACGTTGGCTTGCTTCCAAGCATTTGGCACTTTTCCAGTCTCATATAAAAGGCGGAATAGACAAGTCAAGATCGGAGACAGTTCAGGCGCACAGGTTCTAAGAACTATTGCTGGTATTCCGTCAGGGCCGCTAGCCTTGTTCACGTCGAGGTTGCGCAGCACCCTACGAACGTCCTTTTGATGGATGCGAATGTCCGACATACTCGTCTCGCATCCAACAGGAGAAGGAGGGGGCCGCGAATCACCAGGATTCAGACTCGAAGATTCCGCAAAAAGAGATGCAAATAAATTTGCCTTCTCCTCAGCGGAGTGGGCCAACGACCCGTCGGGTTTCAGCAGTGGTGGTAGTGAGGGACGGCAGAAGTTCGACTCGACCGACTTAGCCAGGGACCAAAACGCTTTACTACCTGCTGGGATAGAAGCAAGTTTGGTCCCTATTCGGCCAATGTGGTCGAACCGAGCCCTTCGCAACACCGACTTGCAGGACTTGGCAGCCCTGTTGAAGGCCTTCTTCTTCTGACCCACGTCACCCGCTTTGCGCGATCGAGCGTCGACCCATGCCAGGTACGCCTCATGCTTAAGCGCGTCGGCGCGATAACATTCGGCGCCAAACCATGGCCGGTCAACGCTGGACATTGTCACATCAGAGAACGGAATGTAGTACTCCACTCCCTGACGCAACACATCCGTCACGGCGTCCGCGCACGACGAAGGATCAGCCGAAGAAAAGCAAGTAGGCTGCCAAGGATAGCATGCAAAGAAAGATCGCATGCCATCCCAATCTGCTGACCTGTACCGCCAAACCCGCCGGGTGCCTCTTGGGCTGGGATCGGGCGGGGAGTAGACGGACACAGACTTCACCAGACAGTGGTCGGAACTACCCAACGGTGAAGTTATCGACACAGAGTATCGGTCTGGATCTGTTATCAGCAGAAGGTCCAAGCAATTGGCCGTGTGCGAATCAACATCCGGCACCCTTGTTGCCCCCTGGACCAGCTGGGTAAGGTTTAGTGCAAGCGAGAGCTTACGCATCTCCCGTCCAGCATGGTCAGTGCACTGGTATGGGAAGAGCCACTCCTGGTGGTGGGCATTAAAGTCCCCCAGTAACACTAACTGGGCGGAAGGGTACCGCTGCTGTGCCGCATCAGCCGCCTCCCTGAGGTACTCAGTGAGCCTGGTTGTCTCCTGATCTCCGCTGTGCGACCGGTAGACACAGGCGTAGATAATTTTATCCAGACCTGTGTCCACCAGAGCCAAAAGCTCAAGGTTACGGAGACGCCGATAGCAAGAGTCGTCGCCGGCGTACATACACACACCCGCGCGTGGTTTAAAATTGTGCTCCAGGGTAAACCCTGGGTAAGACAAGTACGACACGTCTGGCGGACTCGCTATCTGCGTCTCTGTAAGGAAAAACAGCGCTGGTTTCTCAGCCTCCAGGTGGTAGTGGACTGCAGAGAGATTTGAGTGCAGACCTCTAATGCTGGTGAGGTGCACTTTGTGGGGGAGGGGGTGCAGCCGTAGTTGAACTCCAGTATTTCGTTTCCTTGCCATGATTGTGTGTGAGTGAAGGGAGGAGAGGAGATGGAAATGAGACGTGGTTCCACGCTGCTAACCTACAGACACGCACTGAAAGGACGCCATCATTGGGGCACTAGTCTGGAGACTGCGGGGACGCCCGAGCCCCCCCGGAATGTCCATCGGGCCCTCCCCATCTGGTCGCCAACCAGCACGATGGTGCATTCCGGGATTTTTCGACAGTTGGCGGGGCAGCCTTTCATGTGTGGCTGGCACACTACTTGGGCCCCCAACTACCTGCGGTCGGCCAGCGGTGCACCGTGCCTGGGATCCCGCTACCCTCCGCGACCAGTCTCCCGATACGTCCCAAACAGCGCGCGTCAGAACTAGTCAGCCTGCAGTGGAACAGCTATCTCGACCCAACTCCTCTAGTGGCTACACCGAGCATCGTACCGGAACACGGCTAGGCCGCTTGGCGGTACGTCTTTGCCCGATGGGTGGTCACAAGCCTTCGGCCGAAGCCTACCACCAGTAAGTGTCACCTGATTTGCACCACCCGGGGACCACGTGTAGGTAATCAAAGGGTACACTCCTACGGAAGTGGGTGACTCGGACCCCAAAATTTCTCAACCAGAATAATAAAATCACGTGGAATCCTGTCATTACATTAAACAAGCTACAAGCTCTAATAAAATCATCGTTAATTAATATAAAAAAGCACATAAGTCAGTTGCGTCACTAGGGAAAGGGTCGAGCGAGGTGGCAGGTAAGCTTGTCTTATTGAAATAAACGACTTGTGACCTCCCCAGGCAGTATGCTGTCTCTCCGATATGACCCCACCCAGACATTGTCCCTATAATCATTCATATTTACCTACCTTACACGCCTAGCATACTCGCTTGTATTGTTCGCATCATCGCGAAAGGAAAGTGTATGGTGGGTGCGTCGAGTAGCTTTTTATTTGGAAGTGGACTTACGACCTTTTTTAGACTAGGTCATTAAAATGTAAGCTTTATTTATTTTTATATCTAAGGCTTCTATCACTTCATATGGATTGACTAAGTGTATGATATGGTTAGGGAAAATGCGTTCGAAAATGATTATAACCCATCTTATCCCAACGGAATAGTACCTATAAAGATATTGTCCGTGACCCATCATGACATGGATCTTTTTGCACTAACCCCGGAAGACGCTCAATTTGTTACTCCATGAAATACCGGTAAATCCTACGAGCACTAACAAGCACTAGACTGTATACTTGCAACCACAAACAGCAGGTTTTGTTATACTTTCAGAGTTCTACTTGTTACCACATTTAACTTAGTATGTCCACCCTATTATTCATTATACTTAATTGGTTTCTATTTATTTTTGGTAGGAAATATATATACATATATACAATTGAATATTCTAAAAAAAACAAGCCTATTTACAAATACAAAGGAGAGAGGGAAAAGAGCTCATTGTGCATCAATAAATTCGTCCACATCGATGTCAACGGGAACCGTGCCCAGAACGCTGGCAGCATTGCCATTGTTGGATGGCAATGCTGATTCTCTGGCCGAAGAAAAACATGTAGCCAGATGTAGTTGTGTAGTTCCAAACACAGACATGTAGCGATCCGTAAGGTTTTGTCACTCAACATTGAACCTATGTTGGGTGAAGGTAGTGCCCGTAGCCAGAGGCCCGACTCCCACTCTCCCACAGCAAGCAGGCGGGTTCAGCAGTATTGGTGGACGTATTTATAAGTTTGTTCCGTACCAAACTGCAGAGCGGCTCATCCCAATATCTCTGGGAAAATGGGTTCTCAGGCCACGCCGTATTCGGGCAAGCCCCTTTCCAGGCGCACACTACGTCGGTCGAGCATGGCAGTTCACAGTTAACCAGTGAAAGGGATAAAAAAATTGTGTTTAACGTTTTTCTTTGACAGACATCAAATTAATCGCAACAAAAAACACGATTTTAAACGGTTTTAGTATAAAATAAGTATTATTTATCAAAATAAATGTGTGGGCGATTCAAATGACGTCCCAAAATAAATAAAAAGACTACTTTTTTCAGCCAAATTCTGCTTTACCTTGAGCTATTTTGAGTCATTCACATTTATCTGATCCATTAGATCTGGTATAACAAAGTGGAACGTTAAATATCGTATTCGTAGTCATCACCTATACGTAACACATTCAAATCGTTCTCCTTTCATGCAAATATCAAAAGAATTTCTGAACGTTTTAAACATGCAAGTAGATATTTCGTGGAGTAACATTATTCGTGGTACATTATTCATGAGACTATGTCTTGGTCTTGGTAACGAGGCGGATTGAGACCGAGACTACTGTCGATAATGAACTAATGTTTTTATTTCGATACCAATTCATTGCTTTTAAATTAAGAGGACGATCGGCTCTTGTCTTTATTCTGAGGCATTTCGCTGGAAAATACATTAATGTATGCGTCCCTCATGTTTTTTGGTCGTATCTACATGTTAAACAGAGGTTATTAAAGCTTTTGCGACCGTAATTGCTGGATGAGAGCGTACGCCGTACTGAAAGCATAAGTACATATTCATTACTGTCGCGTATGCCTGCCTCGAGGTAAACACATATTTATTTCAAGTACATCGACTTGGTGTTTTTGCTTATTCACTACTCGGCAAAGAAATTTTTAAAAGTTAAAAGAGTTTATTCAGATATTCGGACAGTTCTTTCCCTCTCTCAGGTTTTGTAATTAAGGTTGCCCTAGTCGGTCATTCTTCCATACAAAGTTTGACGGTGTACGTTCAAAATAAAAAATGATATTAATTATGTCTCATCATTATCTAGCCCAGTATGAAAAAAAGGGAAAAAAATATATATTTGAAAGTTATGAGCGTCGAAAGTTCCATATTTCAACACAAATTTTAACGCATCTTTGGGCGCAAATAAATACCACAAGAAGAAGGAAAATTGCAAATCGGTCACAATACAGGGATAGATTAGTAGTTCAACAATGCAAATAATTTTATTTTGAACAGATACACTAAGTCTTTTTTTCATGATATCCATACTCCCAAAGGTATGTTTAAAAAATTTCGCGCGCTCGTTTTCTTCCTAAAACTTCACCCATTTCGCTACAAATTTTTATAAGTGTGTATTCGTACGCGAACTAGCTTCTTACGGCTCATCACAGCATCTATCTCTTTCGCACGTGTTGTTGGATGAGATAGCATGCATTTTAACCCAGCGCACATCATTCCACGTACAAAGGTCCATTTGAGGGACTAAGTGCGGAAACCAAACCCCCCTAACATAGAACATAGAACCCAGCGCACAAAATAGTTCGTGCCGTCGATTAGTGCAACCTTAAGGTATCACTTGCCAATGTTAAACACATAGCTTAAACAATAGATATTAGGTAGCGCACACTTTTCATCTCTGAAAACTTAACGCATGTGGTAGGCGTCAAAGTTTACTTACTATTTTCAAAAAATTCAAGTCAACAATAATTTATTAAAACCCAAACCATCCAAAGTTATAACAAGAAAGGGCATATAACAATGGCCCGTTGCACATGACTTCAAAGAAACCGCGACTCTTTGACGCGACGGTGTAAAAGTTGTATATCAGCCGAGAACTCACCACTCTGAAAACGTTATATTACTTCAATTTTATACCATTACTAGTTGACCCGGCAAACTTTGTTTTGCCATAAAAACACCAAACATTTATCTACCCTACCTACCCTACCCTACCCTACCCGACCCTACACTACCCTACCCTACCCTACACTACCCTACCCTACCCTACACTACCCTATCCTACACTACTCTACCCAACACTACCCTACACTACCCTACCCTACCCTACCCTACGCTACCCTACCCTACCTACCTACCTACACTACACTACTCTACCTACCTACCCTACCCTACCCTACCCTACCTACCTACCTACACTACACTACTCTACTCTACCTACCTACCCTACCTACCTACCCTACCCTACCCTAGCCTACCCTACCCTACCCTACCCTACCCTACCTACCTACACTACACTACTCTACCTACCTACCCTATCTACCTACCTACCCTACCCTACCCTACCCGACCCTACACTACCCTACCCTACCCTACACTACCCTACCCTACGCTACACTACCCTATCCTACACTACTCTACCCAACACTACCCTACACTACCCTACCCTACCCTACCCTACCCTACCCTACGCTACCCTACCCTACCCTTCCCTACCCTACCCTACCTACCTACCTACCTACACTACACTACTCTACCTACCTACCCTATCCAACCAAACATTTTTTTTTTTTTTTTTTTTGCTTTTAAACCTGCCCTGTATTCTGTCGAACATAACAAAAAGAGAATTATTCAAATCGGTCCAGCCGTTCTCGAGTTTAAGCGAGACTAACGAACAGCAATTGATTTTTATATATATAGATTTTACTAAACCGCACTGTGACGTGGTAGGTTCATAAAATACTAAGTTTTTCCCACGACTTCGCTCCCGTGGCCACAGGAACAGTTTGTTCTTCTAGGTTGTAAATCAGCCGATGTCACTCGATACTTTCTATCAGGGTGGTGATCATAAGCTCTTAGAGCAAGGTTATTTTGAGAGTGCGTAAGTGACTGATGTATCTGACTTGTATACATTTGTCACTTTTTTACAGTCGAACTATAATTGTTTTGACACGTCAGGGTACGGGGGCAGTAAAGGATTATAAGGGCAAGAAAAGACGGAACCCTTATAGAATCACTCATGTTTCTGTCTGTTCGTCTGTCACAGTCAATTTGCTATGAAACTATTGTTTTTATTTACACAGCTTTTTCAGAAATCACCTCCTATAAACCACCAAACAATTGTAACTCTTTATAGTAATTATTTTACTTAAGTTTAAATATCATCATTATCATGACATACAATTGTTTTTATGGAACGAATATTGCAAAGACGATTGAGGTGTTTGAGACAGCTTTGTTGCTTTGTGACACAGTTGCATCTTTGCGACCCTTCCTGTGCGGTTTAGTGATTTTAACGTCCTTCCAAAGACTGACTTAGTCCATGTTACAAAGCGATGATTTTCAACTAGACTAATACTTTTTTGGGAACTACTCTTAAAAACAGTTTCATTTTCATTATGATAATCACGACGGTTCTTAATTAATTAATAAATCAAACAATAGCGCAGTAATTATATAATTACGAAGTAAAAGCAGTAAAATGGTCGGATGCTGTATTAACAAATTGCTTAATGTTACCGACATAAAGGTACGTATAATTTCTGAAAAATCTTCGGCATTAAAGCGCCGTATACCGTATATCGAGTACCCGTTAATTAATTGGCGAATAAACCAAAGGCGAGTCTACAGAGGATCTTGAGGAGCACAACGGCAACGTTAAGAAGCTTTGCACCGTTTATATGAGAATAATTCAAAGGGTTTGTGCGTAGGGTCTAATTAATCAAGCTCCCTCGCGGCGGCATGCACCTGAGACGACTGAGCCATAAGCCCTTAAGGGACAGATCTTGGGCAGTTAATATGAATTTAACTGATTTTGAAATAAACATCCCATCTTCATATATACTTGACTTAATTTCCTATTTCCCCTAGATTGGACAAAAGGCGTCCACAATAGTCCTCCATCGCGAACGATATTGTGATTCACTTCACTTCTCTCGACGTCATTTCGATGCAACTTCTAAACAACTAGTCATATTTTTTTAATAGTAATCTATGTTATACTAAGCCACTACTTTAATCATTTGATATGTGAATATTTTAAATTATATTTGCAATACACATAAGTAGTGCAATTAATCTGTTGAAATTAAGTTATGTATAACGCGAAAAAAAAACGACTATCACATCAGGCGTATTGTTTTTAATGATTTTTAGGGTTCCGTACCCAAAGGGTAAAAACGGGACCCTATTACTAAGACTCCGCGGTCCGTCTGTCTGTCTGTCTGTCACCAGGCTGTATTTCATGAATAGTTTTTTTACTATCTCGAAGACTATTTTATTAAGTATAACCTTCATTGTAGTTTATGGCTTTTTATTTTAAAGTCAAAAAATTATATGGTATAAGTAGAATTTTCGACTAAACCAAATTTACACGCGGACACGCGTTTCACACCCGCGCGACCGGTCTTTGGGTGTGAAACCCGTGTCCGTTTTGTCTTAGCAGTCAAGGTCGTTGGCAGCTGTTGTAGCCTTAACTACCTTCATTACACCTACCTATTTATTTTACGGCCTAGTTCTAATATTTATTCATTCTCAGGGAATAGCTCCACGTCAGTTTATTTAAGCAAGGCGAACCAATAATAATACAGTATCACATTTCATTTGGCACCGCGCCTCCTGGCCCACTTTTTGATAATTAGATATCTTTTGTACTCTGGCTTCTGTATTATTACGTAAATGCTTACTTGGAACGCTCGTTTGACTTTAATCATTTTCATAAGATATTGGCTTTCCAGTCTAACTTTTCAATTCTCATTTAACAGGCTTCAATTGTAAAAAGTCCTGCTATTTATTCAGATCATGAGATTAGATTATTAAATAATAAATATTTTGATCACATAACACGTTGCCTAATATAGGTAGCAAACAAATACCATGTAAGATAAAGCCCGCGGGAAGCACATATGGTTTCCGTAAGACAGGGGAAATAATTGCATGTGGGCGAAACCACACGCCTCGGCTGCAATATTATTCGCAAACGAACCGCTGATTGGATTTAAAATAAAAACTTGAACTAATTTACTGGAGCTAGAGCTACGTGAAATCAATTTTAATATAGTATAAACATAGGCGTAAAGTTAAACCGCCGGGCACTTTAGCGGATAGTTTCAATCTAAATTTAATTCCCGACTAAAGCGTATCCTAGTAAGTTAATCGAGTTTCCTGTTAGATTCTTTTCCGCTACATTCTGTTCCGAAGAGGCGCCCCTTACTCTCAGTAATATTGCGCCGTAACTGATACCCGTTACTGGCTCACTGATTGCTTTAATATGTATTCGTTCAAGGACGTCTTATCCTTGTCCTTTGCTCGAGAAAAATATTTAGTTATCGATTATCAAATATTGAACTCTTCAAAGAGGAAAGGAAGTTTTAAGAATATATTCTGCTACTAAATTATCAAATATATAGATTATAATGAAAAACTACTCGTAGATATAACGAATACATTGTTAGTAACTTGCTTAGTAATATAAACTGATAAGATACACAGTAAGATTTTGTTGTATAAAAATGAATGAGCGATCATTTCCGTAAGTTAAAAAGTCGGTTCGGCAAAGTGAACAGTTTATTTTGGACATTCCTTATTTATAATGCAGTCTAGCCCTTATAGCTGCTGAAAGAATGAGAGCTACTGAAACATTTTCCTAAGGTTTAGAATAGGGATGTTGCCTGGGTAGAAAAGTCATAATTTTATTTAGTACGACAGTGAGATTAACAAATAATATTGGCATTCAAATCAATAAGAAATTACAAAGATAAAGCGCATCAAAGTTCAGGAGTGAGGGCTTGTGACGTCACTGTGTCAGCATAAAGTGTACTAACGGCGTGACGTCACACAATATATTTTAACGCATTATATCGTACCTTTATGTTTACGTGTCAAAAGTAAAAATACGTATCCAATAATTTTTATGAATCTACCTGAGTCCGTCAAAAAACAAAATTTCAGTAAACTTCCCTATTGTTTCAGTTTTATTTACTTTAATGTATCAAAAGATCATTCCTCCCGGTATAACTGAGAAAGGTAGGTACGGCATATAAGTACTCATATATTCCAGAAATTTGTGTACCCACAGTCATAGCTAAAACAAAGATCCAACATACACCGGCTCGCTAAAATACTTCTAATTAACCATCCACGATGTAGTTAAAAGTTTTTTAAAACGAATTAGACTCGCGGTAGATAGATGACAAAGAAACTCTAACCGTTTAAAAACTATCCCACGGTCCAAGGGACCATGAAGCCGACAAGATTAAATTGTCTCACCCGACTCGTGTCTCTTAGTCCACTTAAACTTACAATAGGAAACTTCGGACGCGATTATCTTGTTATCTTTGTAGTTTATTCTCTTTGGTCCACCCCAGGTTTACACGTGAGCTCTGCCGTCTATTTTCAAAACACGACCTTAAAAAAATAAGACGGCACAGACACCAATAAAGGTGATAGGATACACAATAACCTCCAATGTTATCAGACGCGCTTACAATAATAGTTTAATAAACGGAAAACAAAAACAATATCAACAAGCAGGCATCACAGTATCCTTTTACTTTCGTAAATACACAGGCAAAGACTCCATTATCGTGTTGTAAAGGAAACACATACATATAAAATGTAACGTTTATTGTATTAGGTATTATTGAATATGGAAATATATTATTACCATATTCTAGTATCGTGTTCCGGCGTCGAGGTTTCTGCTAATCAAGATTTCGTATCTTTTGAATGACAGGGTCTGCAGTTTGGTCGCGGATGAAAAAACTAGCAATGTGCCGCTTTGTACGTTGTGAAAGTTGGCTTCAGTTATTTATTAGGGATCGAGGCAGTCGCCGCGATCACTCTGTGTCCCCGGCTTGCAGGCCAGGCTATAAATTCTGCGAAGGCCCCGACTGCAGTGCAGTCTACTTCCGCCCATGCACCCCTGGACATAAATACACGATGACTTTCAAAGGGTTAATAGTAGTGTCGATGTTTGCGTCCAGCTAATTACAGACTACCGTACGATCACGTACGGAGCTCGTCAGATTGGTGAGTAACAAGTTAATTTGTTTAAAAATCTGCAGCACTCAGCTTTAACGAACAAATAATCTTATTTTTGGGTGACATAGAGCTTCATTTTCCAATATTCTTTTTTCGGTGGCATGTTTATGCTGGAGGGAAAACTCAATCAAAGCCGGTTGGTTGTAGCCTGTAGGTGACAAAATGTGGTCGATGCACCTTCAAAATTGTGTGAAATTATATACGGTATACTATGAAATCAAAGAGATTTTATTATATTTATATTTCCTCAGTGTAATTGATTTTTTTGTGATACAACATTTAAGTTTTATCTAAAACCTAATTATAAATTCAATTGAAAGGCTTAGAACATAATATCATCAACAGTTTCTTCTCATTTCCATGCACATCGTCAAGCAGGATCCATATTAAATTCAGGTAATTTCCTTTTGAATGAAAATATTTTTTTTTTATTATTTATGATGGGTTTGCTCTTGACTCTAGTCTAGGTCAGAGGTGACAGAGACAGAGTCTACGATGGAGTGAGCTTACCCAGACGAAGCCTGTTCACTCTAACTTTGAATGGGTTGAATGCGTTCGGAAAAATAGACGCAGGTAGTGAGTTCCATTCATTCGCTGTGCGCATTATGAAGGATGTTTGGAAGCGCTTGGTGCGAATTGGTGGAATGGCAACAAGGTAAGGATGGTAACTTGCAGTGCGTCTAGATGTCCGATGGTAAAAGGGGGCTGGTGGGATGAGGTCGTGGAGCTCTTGAGCACACTCACCGAAGTACAGTCTGTAGAAGACCGACAAGCGGGCAACCTTGCGGCGATGAGCCAAGCTATTAAGCTTGGCATCTACCAGTTCAACGTCGCCGATGAGCCTCTTGGCTCTGCGTTCCACCGAGTCAAGCGCGGCAAGCTGATACTTTGCTGCTAAAATAAAATAAAAACTGTTAAAAACTGTTTAAATATTTGCTAGACTTTAGTCTAGAAATCGATATCTGTGTCTAGCACTAATTCAGGTCAATCTTGATAGAGAATTTGATCATGAATGGTAAGGGACATCACATTACTTATTCCTATGAGATCTGATGTGTCTAGGACGTTATAAATATTTTACTTGCTACAAACGTTGCATAAAATACGTTCTCTTACCTGAAGTGATTACTAAGCGACTTTTTGAGAAGGGAACATCTTAATAGTAATTGGCAAACTAAAAAACAATAATTTTAGAAATAAATTAGTAACAGCTAATGAGACTACGCACGTCCTTCGCTCGTAGCAATGCTACGGCGTAGCACTCACTGAGAATGATCGCGAGACCGCATCCACTACGCATTTGGAAAGTTAAGCCACTGTCACTTGTTACCTTCGGTAAAATATAGAATCAAGCAATAATTAGAATCAGTAGCTTAGCTCAGCTGCTGAGTTTTGAGTTTATTCGCATGTGCCCCATATTTTCGCTCTGTTGATGTTACTTTTTTTTGTTAATCTAGAAAAGCATCTATAGTTTATCCAACCATTTATCTCTAGCCCAAAATATTTTCTGCATCCTCATTTTTAGTCCAAACAGTCGGTAAAACCCTACATAAAAAAACATCTTACAACTACCCGTAATTTGAGCAACAACAAAATATCTATCATGCGCACATCATACACCTAGGGAGTGAGAACATAGCTCGGCTGACAACAAAGCCAGCACATAATTATTTTTAAATTGCTCACAACATATCGCCCGCCGCATTATGTATCAGAATAATTTGTCACCGGGCTTTCTTCATCGCGTATTACGTGCGCTCTACACCTGCTCATAAACGATAAAATATGGCGCTGAAGATGGACGCCAACTGTATTAAACTCAAAATATGACGTGTATAAAGGTTTTATACTGGTGTACGGCGAATTGGGTTATTTAAATTTAAATTTATTTCGAATTCAGACAATTTTGGAGTCCATTCTTTGTTAGTAGATACACAACCTTGTAATTAATATTAGTAATCAGTACATGACACAAAAACAATTTAATGAATGTATAATAATTACTGGGATCCAAGTACAAAATAAACACCATTTTAAATTACAATTAAAGTTGTCAAAAAGTAAAAATGTCACAGAATTAAAATGTCAAAAAATTAAATTAATTTTATAAAACTAGAATGACACAAAATTAAAATGTCAGAAATTTGCAAACAAAAATGTCCGTTTATAAAATTTCATAAAACTAAAATTACACAATATTTAAATGTAAATTAAAAAATCAACTATAAAATACAAATATACAATCTAATAATTACATTAAATACAGTCAAACTAATTACTACTTTACAACTACATTAAGTTCGTACCTGCGCCCCACTGGCATGTTGGCGGATCCAATGTCTCAGTATGGGGCTGTCACTCCTGTCTGCTAGAGTTTTAGTCCAAACAGTCGGTAAAACCCTACATAAAAAAACATCTTACAACTACCCGTAATTTGAGCAACAACAAAATATCTATCATGCGCACACCATACACCTAGGGAGTGAGAACATAGCTCGGCTGACAACAAAGCCAGCATATGATTATTTTTAAAATGCTCACAACCTATCGCCCGCCGAATTATGTATCAGAATCATTTGTCACTAAAGACGGAAATTCTTAGTCTTTTGTACCCAACTACCGAAGGACGGTAATGTATTTGTCTTTGTGTGTATATTTGTTCCTATGTTGCGTTCCAGAGACCAAACGCGTTGGCCGATTTTTATGTCAATCGATTTGTCTTAACCTTACGAATGTCACTGGCTAAATTAAAAATGACGGACTTTCGGCGCAATATTGTGGGGGCCCAATTTTTTTTTCTTCCGAAACCTTCCTGTAGGATATCAAAATAAATGGATTTAGGAGGTGATTACAAAAATCTATAACACTCATATGTTGAAACGTACCTAATTAAAAAAAAAACAAAAAAATATAAATACTATGATATAGTGTTGTTTGCAGATGATACTTCACTTTTATTTAAACTTAAACGTCAGCAGCTGGTTACTGACGAAGTAAATAGCGCGATCTCAAAAGTAGTTCACTGGTTCAATATTAACAATTTACTCCTTAAGGAAAAAAAAACCAAATGCATTAAGTTTACCCTACCTCACGTTAGGCAGGTGAAAACAGATGTGTTGATAAAGGGCGAAGAATTGAATCCTGAAAATAGCACAGTATTTTTAGGCTTAGCTTTGGATGCTAAGCTTCAGTGGAGCCCACATATAGATAAATTGTCAAAGAAGCTAAGCTCCGCAGCATATGCTGTTAGAAAAATTCGTAATTTAACTGACATAGAGACAGCCCGTTTAGTATACTTTAGCTATTTTCATAGTGTAATGTCGTACGATATTCTGTTGTGGGGAAATGCCACCGACATCCAGACTATCTTTGTTTTGCAGAAAAGAGCTGTTCGATCAATTTATAAATTAAGCCCGAGACACTCTCTCAGAGAGACATTTAAGGAGATTAATGTAATGACTGTGCCTTCTCAGTATATTTATGAAAATCTTTTATATGCCCATAAAAATATAAAATTGTTTAAAAAATACAGTGATATCCATAACAGAAATACTAGGAACAAACACAAATTTGTAGTACCTACAACAAGGCTCAAGAAGATAGGTGGCTCGTTTTGATGTCAATGTGTACGCTTTTATAATAAGCTTCCAAGCCACGTACAAGATATGTCTTAATAAATTCAAATCTTTCATTAAACGTAAGTTGTGTCAGAAAGCGTTTTATACTATTAAAGATTACGTTGAGGACAAAAAGGCTTGGGATTGAGCTGCTCCAATTAATTTAGATTTTTATATTTTGCACCATGAATTTTGTTTTTAATTTTGATATTTTGTTTGTTTTTTTTTTTCGTTTTCTTGCAATGACAAGAATGTTTACTTTTTAATTAAAGTATTATATTATTTTATTTTAATTATTGTGAATGTGAAGACTATGTGGATCTTTTTTTTTTGTTTTTTATTTTATCTTAGTTTTTAATCATGGTCTGGCAGTTTGAGTAGTTTATGCGGCCTACCCGAATGTCCTTTCTTTGGTATTGTTCGTCGAATCATTGAGCTCCTTAAATTCTGAGTTGAGCTGCTCGGTTATTGACAAATGCGTGCACTGACTGGACAGGTCCACTCAATCTGGCTGGTCCTTTCCTCAAAAGACCATTTCAGACATCTGTCTACATGGTCTTCACATGATCTAACCAAGATTTTGTCTGGACTTTAAAAGAGACTGTGACCTCTGAGTTTTTTTCGGCCTTTCTTCTCAGAGTAGTCAGATAGGAAACGCCGACCTCAACTAGTTTTAAAAAATATGATCGACATGTAAAAGAGTTTGTAAAAACCAACTTACAGAAATAAAATCATTTATCATTTAATAAAAAAAAGTAAATTAAAAAAATCAAAAAACCCGACTGCATCGAAGATACTGATGATAATGGTTTTGGTCAGCCAGCTCGCGAATGAGTATGTATCCTCCGACTGCACAGCATGCTTTTCTTCTTGTTTACGTCTTTTTAGTTCGCTTCTTCAGCAGTCGCGTTTTTTTTTTTTTTTTATTATCTTTTTTTAATTTTGTTATAGACTACATGGAAAATTCTTCCCTCAAAGCGTTACTTATCTATTAATCACTCATAACTGTAACCTAAAATTCACAAAGAGTAAAAGCGGACCTTTCCCGGTGTTTGTAAACATCAGAATTTAAATGTAGATCCTCCCGGGAACTCTTTTTATTTAAATCACGTCCATATCTTTCACTTTATTTCACTTTTCAACGTTTAATACTTAGTAAAGGTTTTAAAACTTGCTTATTTGACGTTTTTATAGTTGGTTTTCGAATAAGAAATTCAAATAATAAATTGTTAGCACAAAGTGGTAAAAACGGCATCAAAATGCGTTTCATAATTTAGGAGAATATAGTGTACAAAAATATATAAGTACACTAAAAGCGACTTTTAATCCTTTTAAGACATAAACCTTCTATACAGATAGGTTTAAGGTATTGTACTTCATCTATTAAATAAACCAACTGTGTTATTATTTACAAGACAAAAACAACGCTGCACAACATATGACGGCCGGCCACGCGAGCGCAGGCCGTCACGTTCCAAGTACTTACATCTGAAACAAAACCACACAGAGCTTACAGCGCGAACTTCCATACCACACATTGACTATTAATCCACTACATAGAAAATGCAATACATTCACCCGACTATCCGAGAAGGCTGAGAAGCAATATAAATATACCTTCATATGTACTGGGTGCCGAACATTGACACAGAGTAACGAGAGGCCCGTGGCATTAAATTTTCAGTCCCCGCCGCATCGCCACACGACATGGACTCAAATTGAAGTAAATCGGACCACGTCTACTCGCTGCCCCGAGCCTACATTATTTATGTGTCTGCAGGTAAATGACATTATTGATGCGTTTGCCTGCAATCTGGCTGACAATCGTGCCCTTACTGACTCTATCACTCACCACAGTTTTAAACAATGATAATACAGAATTATGCAAAGAATGACAATTTGAAAAAACTTGTCTCAACCGACTAGTTGCAAGTGTAAAGTCAAGAGCTGCTTGTAGCTTAGTATAAAGGGTAACTGAGAGTTCAAATTAGCTCTCACGGCCACGACGATGATGCACACAGCGAACGTACCGCGTCTAATCTCGAATGCATTGCCTCGAATCGACGATTATCTTATATCTCGAGTTTTCTCATACCTTTTAAGGTGTGTAGGCGAACCAGAGATTTTGCACAATGTAGATAGAAATGTACCCAAATTGGCTAATGGGTTCGACAAATTGAGCGCATAAATTAAACAGTCGTTCCAATATTATAAACTGGTGTTAATTCCGGTTAATATGCGAAGTGTAATTTTGAATACAGCGTCGGTGCAGCGGTGGTCTCATGAATAAAGAATCCGATTAAACTGACCTATCGCGGCGCGCCAGCTCGCCATGCCCGACCGTCGACCATTTTATAGCATGCAACGCAATTGTACTTGACTTCTTTGCCTCTCTACTGCTAGGTTGATGCCAGTGTGGGGTTATTAAAAAGATTTTCTAAATTGTAAATTTACTAGCTTTTGCCAGCGGCAATGCATAAAATTATTTCACGTAAACGTATTATACTTCTATAAAAAATATCCTACGACTATGGTCTAATTGTAATTGGAATTTCGTCCAAATCCGTAACGATTTTTTAAGAAAGCGCCATACGCCACTATATAACGAATAGAATAGAATGGGCACTAAATGTCAGTAACAGTGTAACAATAACCAAAACGAAACAAAAATAGGCCACATATTGTTTAGTGCCTCTCTGTAATACAAATCGATTGATCTACGGGGCACAACAACGTCAACTGTGGTCAAGCTTTAGAGTGGAGGTCATTTGTTACATATAGAGACCCAAGCCTCTGTTAAACCGACAACCGACCCTTTATTTAGGCTATTCCACACCGAATAAGCACTTTGAGTGCGATATCTCATATAGAGTTACAAGCTGTAAAAACGGTGTAGTCCGGCCTTTAATATATGTAAAACTGTTACAAATGTCGCAAGTATAAATTTTAGAATGATCTATCTCTTATACATGATTGATGGGGTCGCGTTTGACCTCGTGGAAATCGTGTTGTATGCGACAGAGCACACTTGCCTAGAAGTAACCTATTCACTTTAATCTTACACTAATTATGTTATAATGATCAGAATATAGATACTTAGTTGCATTTACCTTTTTAATTACCTAATGATGTGCTCGCATTTGACCATTCTCTCACCTGATGGTAAGCGATGCCAGATAGTGATGCACGCTTGTCTAGAAGTAACCTATTCACCCTTGATCTATCTACCACAAGGTTATCAAGAAACACATAATTCTACTCGTTAGCTGTACAGTTCCCTAACCGAACTTAATGACATTATACTGAAAGCCAATATGAAAGCTCAAGGGAAAAGCCTATAATGGTGAAGATGATGGTATTTGTGATTCAACGAGCAGTTATAATCCTATACTCGGAGGACGCCCTTGCTTGGTTCTCATCGACGCGGAAGTAATATGTCACACCATAAGGTTAATTTAACGGAAATTAGACGAACGTAATCTGACGCGTTTGTTCCGCAGTGTCTCGAACGGGTGAGCCCGAAGTTTGTCTGTGTTTCTTGCTGTATTTGGGTAATTGGAGGGACTTATACCAGGCCCCTCAGAAAGTATTGCGAAAAAAAGTTTTTATATATGGGAGACTGGCCAGTTATAATGTTTTTCGAAAATATGATTATTTATAAGTAAAAATAAGTAAGTTCCAATTTCAAAATTTCCCTCCACATTTTTTGCGAGTTAATTCAAAGTATTGTGTCTCACTGAAATATGGATCTGCGCCGGGAACATTTTAGAGCTATGATTTTATACGATTTCAAGTGTCGCCTGAAACCGGATGAATCGTACGATAGACTTCAAATGGCATTCATGGATGAAGGCCCTTCCAAGGCAACCGTGTATCGTTGGTATAACGAATTCAAGCGCGGTCGACCAACTTTGGGGGATGACGAAAGAAGCGGTCGCCCTTTGACGGCTGTTACCGAAGAAAACGTGCTAGCAGTGAAAAATTTAATCCAAGACAATAGGCGAATTACATATCAGGAGATTCAACACATATTGAAGATTGGATCGGGAAGCGTTCACGAGATTCTACACAGCCATCTTCGCGTGAGGAGGATAGTATCACGCTGGGTGCCGCACAACCTCACCGATGCTCAGAAGCAGGCCCGGGTGGAATGGTGCCGTGATATGCTTAACAAATTTGAAGCAGGCTCGTCTCGGCGTGTTTACGACATCGTTACAGGTGATGAGTCCTGGATTTATCAATACGACCCAGAAACCAAGCGCCAGTCGACTGTTTGGGTGTTTCAAAATGAGCCAACGCCTACCAAAGTGAAGCGATCTAGAAGCGGGGGTAAGATTTTGATCGCTAGCTTTTTTAATTTGACTGGCCACTTGGTATCAATTCCCTTACGGGATCAAAGAAGCATTAATGCCGAATGGTATACTACCAAATGTTTGCCAGAAGTTTTCTCTGTTATAAGCAACAAGCGACCAAACACAGGGCTCCGCGGGCTACTGCTCCACCACGACAATGCACCTGCGCACACCGCACTCAAAACGAGGGACTTCCTGGACAGCACGCCAGTCAAACTCCTGGGTCACCCTCCTTACAGCCCTGATCTAGCACCGTGTGACTTCTTTTTATTCCCAAAAATAAAAAATCAGCTCAAAGGGATACAATTTTCGTCGCCGGAAGATGCGCTGGCTGCGTTCGAGCAGGCTGTAAACGAGGTGTCTGCGGCGGACTGGAAAAAGTGTTTTGAAAACTGGTTTAGGCGCATGAATCTTTGTATAGAGGCTGGTGGAAAGTACTTTGAAAAGATTTAATAAAAATATATGTACGTATAGAACAATTTTTTTTAGTTTCGCAAAACTTTCTGAGTGTCCCACGTATAATAATATGCAATAGTGTTATGGAACTTTTTGTCCGTTCTTCTCCATAACAAGCTATCTTTCCGAATAGACGGTAGAATCAATTATTATTAACTTAAAATATAATATTTTCAAAAGTGCCACTTAATGGCCTAGTTGTTTTTGTCTTTGTCTTTATAGTAATATCTATACTTATATAATAAAGCGGAAGAGTTTTATTGTTTTTTTTTTGAATGCGCTAATCTCAACTAACAGAATATGAAATATGGAATATGAATAGTCGGATATGAAAAAATATTTGGTGTTGGTTAGCCTATTTATCGAGGAAGGCTATATAACATCATGCTACGACCAATAGGAACGGAGCATCAATGAAACATGTTTTAAAAACGGGGAAATTTATTTTTATTTTTGATTACTCTAGCTGACTGTCAGATGACGTGTAATTAAGAGTACACCAATAAACAAAAAAAAAGTGATAATCAATTAAGTTCCCTGTTACCTTACCTTAGTCTCCTTTTTAGGGTTCCGATGTCAACAAGGAACCCAGTTTCGCTATTTCCGACTGTCCGTCCGCAGCTTAGCTCAGATACTATAATTTGGCATGGATATACATATTAATATATCCGACAAAGTGGTAAAAAAACAAAATCATTTTTTTCTTTAGCTCCTTTAGACGCAGTGGGGATGTTTTTTTTTTACTTCTTGGTTTCACTCAAATTTTACCCAATCAGAATTTAGGCACTTCTGTTGTTGGATACGTTTAAGGTGCCGCTAGTCGACGGCACGAACTATTTAGTTCGCGAGGTTAAAATGCATGCTATCTCATCCGACAACACGTGCGAAAGAGATAGATGCTATGATGAGCAGTAAGAAGCTAGTTCGCGTACGAATTAGCACTTTTGCAAATTTGTATCGCAATGGATGATGATTTAGGACGAAAACGAGCGATCGAAATTTTACAAACAGACCTTTGGGAGTCTAGATATCATGAAATTACTACTAAATTTACATTTTCAAAACAATATTATTTGCATTGTTGAATTACTAATCTATTCCTGTATCGAGGCCGTTTTGCAATTTTCCTTCTTCATAAGGTATTTATTTCCGCCCAAAGATGCGTTAAAATTAGTGTTAAAATATGGTACTTTCGACGCTCATAACTTTCAAATATTTTATTTTGTACTTTTTTGTTTCCATACAGGGCTAGGTAATGATGAGACAAATTGATAACATTTTTTATTTTGAACGTACATCGTCAAACAGTGGAGTAATCGCCAGACTACGTTTGTATGGAAGAATGATCGACCTTATGTCATGGAAGATGCAGGTAGTTGTGCACGCTGGGCTGAAAGGTACCTCCTGTAACTTTACTTTAATTAAATCAGTATACGAACTAGGTTAATTAAGAAACAAGGAAAACCTCTTCATAGCATTATGATTCAAAATTTGAACATTTCTCTTGTATATTTTTTGTACCATATTATTAGTAATTGTATAAAATATTGAAAACTTTGAACAATTTTTTTTTCCTTTTTACTTTTAAATCCGCCCCTGAGGAAGACCATTCAAATATCTATGAACAGTAAGCTACCTATCGCAGAAACTCAACGTTTTCAGCCGAATACGTTATCATGGCCGTTGATAGGAGTTTCGCATTAGTCCGAGTCAGTTTGCTCACAGAACTACACACTTCCGACTACCCGGCCGCACCCAGGGCTCTGCGTCCGATGTGTGTGCACACTGACTCTATCGTAAATTTTTATGTTACTTAAGAAATCCCTTTTATTTATAGTATATGTATTGTGATTGGGATCTACTTTAGTCAAATAATTACGTAAAATCTGCAGCCATAATGTTGTTCGTGAATATTCGACATCACCTGCTTATACTAATATTCTATTAATTTTCATTAAGACGTACCGTCCTGACCAAAAAATCGGCATGAGATACGAGCATTCCTATTGGTCTAGCGACACTGGTGGCGCATGAATTACAGTAGTGAATACGCCCAGATTATAGAACAAAATCTTTATAAAATCGAATTTTGGTCTTTTGAAAACAAAAACACTACGAAAATGTTTGTTATTAAATTGTCTATCTATTAGTATTAGTACAAAAAATAATTAATGAACACTTTACGAGGAGATGCATGCTATCAATAATTATTTCTCATTTTTATGTTTTTTTGGAAGGAGATAAGTGAAATATATACAACATTAAAAAAAAAACGAAATCTACCATTTTAGAATCAATATTATGTAGAAATTTAATGTATTTTTATTAACTGATATTTCTTTTCAAATAACGAGTAGATAGGTCCTAAAAACAGCACGGAAAACGGCTTGCGCGACGTTTTGCTCGGGGTACCGCCTTAATCTATTGTAATTTAATTTCTATTATTCTTTTGTATATGAGCATCACGTTTTTGAAAGTATTATTTCAGTTTAGTCTAGAGACTAATCATTTATCTAATAACCTTTCTGAAAATTAAACTGAGTAATTACAACAATTATAATTTCAGTAGGTACTTTAGAAGTGACTATTTGAAATACAAACAAAAGAAGCAGGGAAGATTACTGAATTTCAACAAAGGCCAACAAAAGGCGGAGTTTCTTCTCAAATCTGTTTTTGCGGAGAAAACTCGTGGAAATTCAATGGGATCTTAAGTTACGACGAAAGTATGCGGTAGCTAATACCCCAAGCCTTTAGGGTAAAAGCTACCTGCAACTTACTTCACGTTATAGCTTTAGACATAATTTCCTCAGCGTATCACGCCAGCATCTTGATGATATAAGTAGATACGCGCGTACTACGCACCTATCTTAGTCAAAAAAGTTAAAGAACATTCCAGCTGAACTTCCATAAAAGATTAAAAGATTGTTTTTGTTGAATCTCAAAAACTCAAATCTAAGTAAACTGCGAAAAGTGTGGAGATATTAATTATTTTCTCCTGGTTATATTTTTATTATCTTATTAAACTGTCAGAAAGTTAAAGATTGTACCATTCTCGTTCTCTATTCTATTCGTTGGTTAGAAAGATTTACGAGAGAGGGAAAGAACCTTTATTTTATCATCCGGCTCTTTGTGGTGAATGTTCATTTCATTTATTTAAAAAAAAATGTTCCGGTCCAGGTTTCCTTACTATTGCTGTCCAGACGTACAGGTTAATTCTTTTATAGACAAAATGTATACGTCACGAGCACTCTTGTTGCGCAGCGCAAGAATACTCGGAATAGTTTAACAAAACATTTCTGCTACAAAGATTTCGGTTCGGTACTTTTTTATATTAAATTGGTTCCATTGCAATAAAAAATGTTAGTTATTTTTTAACCGACTTACCAAAAAGGAGGAAGTTATCAATTCGAAAGTTTTTTTTTAATGTGTGTTACCTCAGTCAGTACTTGTGTCTAGGTGAACCAATATTAATGTTTTTTTTTTATTTGAAAGCTGGTGCTTGTCATCTGGTCCCATTTAATTTCCATCAAGATCTGATGAATAACTTCGGAGATATACATCAGAACTCTTCAATATATGAAGGGATAGCTGCAATCGCATTTCTGTTTATTGTATACAACATTTCATAACATAACATCACACTAGTACGCTCTAAAGGGGTACACAGGTGTAAACAGTTCATCTTATTGCTTCACTTTGGACATTATTGGTACCAAGCCTATATAACTGGTCCATTATGTACCACAACTAAAAAGTGTAAAATAAAAAAAAACTGTTATAAAAAATACAACCGACTTCCAAATAAAAACACTACAAAGTGAAAAATAACTTCAATTTCGGCAGTCGGTGTCAAAAAACGAAGAAACGAAAACAAGAACACCGACTGCCGAAATTGAAGTTATTTTTCACTTTGTAGTGTTTTTATTTGGAAGTCGGTTGTATTTTTTTTCTTTTCCTTTACATTTTTAAAGTTTCTTCCGTTACTTGGTGTGGTTTTTTTTAATCTTTCGATACAAGTACTCGGTTCTAATTCCATGAGTGTTCAGTCATCTGAAGACGAGTTAAAGAAGAAATTCTTGTTTCTTGGGAATCAAAGCTGTGACCAGTAGTGCAGAAGCTGATCGGTTACTGCACCAAGTGCACGCTTGGTGCAGTATCATCGAATTTAATTACCATTCCTTGATAAATAAATGGCCACTGCGTCGCCTGCAGCTTTTAATGAAAATGATATTAATTTTCATCACTGACCGGACATATTAAAGTACTACTTATATGAATACTTAATCCGACTTCCTACCCAGCTTCGTAATATTTTTTATCATTACATTTTCATTTCAACCTTTATTATTAAACTTTGATTTCGCAGAGTTTGGGATACATGCCAGTTCATCTTACGTCTCAGAAGTTATCCGATACCTTGCAAATAACTACGTAACTATCTGCCAGAGCTGACAAACGTAAAACTCGCACAAATTCGAGTTATTTCCACTTTATTCAAATCATTCTCGACCGATCCATGTATACGAGCGAGTTTCAAGTAAAAGCATCATTTGTAAACGTGAGATCGCGAGCCATGAACCATTTAGTATCCAGTTTCATTTTAAAGAGCTCCCATTTTAATCTTTAGGTCATCAAGTCGTTTTTACTGCGGCACGAATTTCCAATTAAATGTTAGAGATAGTCGTAAATTTTGAAACGCAAACCTACGGGACCCTTCGATTCCCCTTTCATTAAATCGATGATTGCTCAAATGTTTGCAGTTCCTTTTATGGAGGTGAGGACTTTGATCGCGAAATTGCTTTAAAAACAAGAGCTTGACCTCGTTTAGCGTGTCGACGAACTCTCGCAGGATCTTTCCATTAGCCCGCTCGTTCGGCGACACATTTAAAAAAGTTTAACAAGTTTCGATCTATTTACTCTGTGCGACAACTCGACAAGTAAGACTGTGTACATTGTGACCTTTTACACGTGTTTTGTTGTATACCTACTTTTATGTAAAGTGTATTTGTATGTTGTCTAAGCCATTTACTAATGTCGTTCCTTAAAGTTGTCTCCAGTAGATAAGAGCGTCTATTTTATGACCCGCATGTTTTATCCGTTTTATACGAGATTTTTTTTACTAATGCTTACTATGCTAACGGTACAATCAGAGAAGCAGCATAGCCATTCAACGTGGCAATGCTGCCAGCGTTCTGGGCACGTTTCCCATTGACATCGATATGGATGATTTTGCCCTTTTGAATGAGCCCTTTTCCCTCTCCACTTTGTATATAATTTTATTTTGATAATTAAGTTATTATTTTTCAACCAGAATAATTAAAACACGAAACCTAGTCATTACATTAAACAAACTACAAGCTCTAATTAATTCCTCGTTAATTAATATAAATAAAGCTCATAAGTCACTTGTGTCACTAGGGAAAGGGTCGAGCGAGGTGGCAGGTAAGCTTTTCTTATTGAAATAAACGACTTGTGACCTCCCCAGGCAGTATGCTGTCCCTCCGATATGACCCCACCCAGACATTGTCCCTATAATCATTCATATTTACCTTACACGCCCAGCATACTCGCTTGCATTGTTCGCATCATCGCGAAAGGAAAGTGTATGGTGGGTGCGTCGAGTAGCTTTTTATTTGGAAGTGGACTTACGACCTTTTTCAGACTAGGTCGTTAAAATGTAAGCTTTATTTATTTTTATATCTAAGGCTCATCACTTAAAGCTTAATCACTTCAAATGGATTGGCGATGTGTATGGAATGTTTAGGGAAAATGGCTCCGAAAATGATTGTAACCCATCTTATCCCATTTATATAGATATTGGCCGTGACCCTTTTCGAGTATCATGACATGGATCTTCCTGCACTAACCCCGGAAGACGCTCAATTTATTCCTCAATGAAATACCGGTAATTCCTACGAACACTTACAAGCACTAGACTTTATTATACTTGCAACCACAAACAACAGGTTTTGTTGTACTTTCAGAGTTCTACTTGTTACCACATTTAAATTAGTCTGTTCACCCTATTATTCTTTATATTAAATCGGTTTCTTCTCTTTGGTAGGAAATATATTAACATATATACAAATGAATATTCTAAAAAAAAAACAAGTCTAAATTGTGTTTGTTCTTGTTTTGTTACAGTTGGCAATAAATGTTTTCTTTCTTTCTTTCTTTCAAATACAAAGGAGAGAGGGAAAAGAGCTCATTGTGCATCAATAAATTCGTCCACATCGATGTCAACGGGAACCGTGCCCAGAACGCTGGCAGCATTGCCATTGTTGGATGGCAATGCAATCAGCATTGCCATCCAACAATGGCTCTGGCCGAAGAAAAACATGTAGCCAGATGTAGTTGTGTAGTTCCAAACACAGACATGTAGCGATCCGTAAGGTTTTGTCACTCAACATAGAACCTATGTTGGGTGACGGTAGTAGCTGTAGCCAGAGGCCCAATGCCCACTCTCCCACAGCCAGCAGGCAGTAATGGTGGACGTATTTATAATTTTATTCCGTACCAACCTGCAGAGCGGCTCATCTTACTGTCTCTGGGAAGACGGCTTCTCGGGCCAAGCCGTATTCGGACAAGCCGCTTTCCAGGCGCACACTACGTCGGTCGAGCACGGCACTTCACAGTTAACCAGTGAAAGGGATAAAAAAAATGTGGTTAACGTTTTTCCTTGGTAGGTACATTTATCTATGGCGTCAAATTAATCGCAACAAAAAATAGGATTTTTAACGATTTTGGTAAAAAAAGTATTATTCATCAAAGTAAATGTGTGGGCGATTCAAATGACGTCCCAAAATAATTAAAAAGACGACTTTTTCCAGCCAAATTCTGCTTAACCTTGAGCTATTTTGAGTCATTCACGTTTATCTTGATCCAATAGATCTGGTATAACAAAGTGGAACGTTAAATATCGTAGTCATCACCTATACGTAACACATTCAAATCGTTCTTCTTTCAAGCGAATATCAAAATGAGAATTTCTGAACGTTTTAAACATGCAAGTAGACATTTCGTGGAGTAACATTATTCGTGGTACATTATTCATGAGACTATGTCTTGGTCTTGGTAACGAGGCGGATTGAGACCGAGACTACTGTCGATAATGAACTAACGTTTTTATTTCGATACCAATTCATTTCATTGCTTTCAAATTACGAGGACGATCGGCTCTTGTCTTTATTCTGAGGCATTTCACTGGAAAATACATTAATGTATGCGTACCTCATGTTTTTTGGTCGTCATCTACATGTTAAACAAAGGTTTTTAAAGCTTTTGGCAACTTTAATTGCTGGATGAGAGCGTTCGCCGTACAGAAAGCATAAGTACATACTCATTACTCATACTCTCTGCCTCGAGGTAAACACATATTTATTTCAAGTACATCTACTTGGAAAAGACATTTTTAAAAGTCGAAAGAGTTTATTCAGATATTCGGACAGTTCTTCCCACTCTCAGGTTTTGTAATTAAGGTTGCCCTAGTCCAGTGGTGGGCAAACTTTCTTAATGGGAGGCAAGAAAGTTTAGGAAATTTCAGAGATGGGCCAGAATTATAGGAAAAATGCATTTTGTGTTGAAACTTTTAATCATATGAAAACATTACAGCATTACACACTTGCTTTTGATTTGCCATTATATTTTCGAATGCAGATTCGAGCTGTGACGAAGTAACTTTCAGCAGCGCGAAAAGGTGTTCGCATCTAGTTTATACTTCTGGACCGTCAAAATATAATTATCGCGGGCCATATATACTATTCATGTCGAAGGACGGAAGGATTAAATGCTTTCGCAGGCTGGAGCTGGCCCGCGGGCCGTACTTTGCCCATCACTGTCCTAGTCAGTCATTCTTCCATACAAACGTAGTCTTGGGATTACTCCACTGTTTGACGGTGTACGTCCAAAATAAAAAATGATATCAATTTGTCTCATCATTATCTAGGCCTGTATGGAAACAAAACAGTAAAAGACTCCATTATCGTGTTGTAAAGGAAACACATACATATAAAATGTAACGTTTATTGTATTAGGTATTATTGAATATGGAAATATATTATTAGCATATTCTAGTATCGTGTTCCGGCGTCGAGGTCTCTGCTAATCAAGATTTCGTATCAATTGAATGACAGGGTCTGCAGTTTGGTCGCGGATGAAAAAACAAGCAATGTGCCGCTTTGTACGTTGTAAAAGTTGACTTCAGTTATTTATTAGGGATCGAGGCAGTCGCCGCGATCACTCTGTGTCCCCGGCTTGCAGGCCAGGCTATAAATTCTGCCAAGGCCCCGACTGCAGTGCAGTCTACTTCCGCCCATGCACCCCTGGACATAAATACACGATGACTTTCAAAGGGTTAATAGTAGTGTTGATGTTTGCGTCCAGCTAATTACAGACTACCGTACGATCACGTACGGAGCTCGTCAGATTGGTGAGTAACAAGTTAATTTGTTTTAAAATCTGCAGCACTCAGCTTTAACGAACAAATAATCCTATTTTTGGGTGACATGGAGCTTCATTTTCCAATATTCTTTTTTCAGTGGCATGTTTATGCCGGAGGGAAAACTCAATCAAAGCCGGTTGGTTGTAGCCTGTAGGTGACAAAACTTCGTCGATGCACCATCAAAATCGTGTGAAATTATATACGGAATACTATGAAAACTCAGTGTAATTGATTTTTTTGCGATAATACATTTAAGTTTCGTCCAAAACCAAATTATAAATTTAATTGAAATTCTTGGAACATTATCATCAACTGTTTCTTCTCGTTTCCATGCACATCGTCGAGCAAGATCCGTGTTACATTCAGGTAATTTCCTTTTGAATGAAAATATTTGTTAGACTGTAATCTAGAAAGCGATATCTGTGTCTAGCACTAATTCAGGTCAATGTCGATAGAGTTCGGACCTTCATTAAAGTAAATGGACCTGAGGTGAATGGTAAGGGACATCACATTATTTATTCCTATGAGATCTAATTGTGTCTATGACGTTATAAATATTTTACTTGCTACGAACGTTGCATAAAATACGTTTTCTTACCTTAAGTGATTATGAGCGACTTTTTGAGAATAGAACATCTTTATAGTAGTTGGCAAACTAAAAAAAACAATAATTTTAGAAATAAATTTGTAACAGCTAATGAGACTACGCTCGTCCTTCGCTCGTAGCAATGCTACGGCGTAGCACTCACTGACAACGATCGCGAGACCGCATCCACTACGCATTTGGAAAGTTAATCCACTGTCATTTGACCTTCGATCAAGCAATAATTGTAATCAGTAGCATAGATCATGAGGCGGAACTTTGTACTTATTGATAGTCTAAGATACGTGGAAGATCGACCTTCACCCATCAGGTAACTGAATGAGACATATCCGCAGGAGAACCAAAGTTACCGACATAGCCCGAAGAATTGCCAAACTTATCTGGCAGTGGGCAGGGCACAATGCTCACAGAACGGATGGCCGATGGGGCCGAAAAGTTCGGGAATGGCGACTGCGAACCGAAAGACGATACGTTGAAAGGCCTCCCACTAGGTGGACCGATGATGGTTGCGGGAAGGCGCTGGATGCGAGACGCACGGGATCGGTCAATGTGGCTACGCTTGGGGGAGGTCCAGCAGTGGACGTCTTTCGGCTGAAATGATGATGGTGCTGATTTATTAAATAAAATAAAATAAATAAATAAAATATCTTTATTTCAGACCTACAGCAGTCCATAACTTGTAAGTGGTTAACAGATCGGTGTAGTTACCTATATTGCCTTAACTGTTCACATCTGCTTGCCAGGTGAACAGAAATAAGTAGGTCAGCCTACCTAGGCATATTCTGTGTGTTAAAAACTATCAGTTGAAATGAAATTCATTCGGTTATCAAAAGAGTGAAGGTGATGAATTTTTTTTTATTAAAATTAATTCAATTAAAAATAACTATGAAAACTTTTCAGTTTCTATGAAAAGTTATCATAAGCATATTTGTTAATAAATTAAATTTGATAAAAAATATGTCTCATCAGTTATCTGATTGGTGAAGATCGATCTTCCGCGTCTCCTCTACTACGATTTTTACCGATGATTTTAGGCGCAATACTTTTGGATATCTTTTAAAAACAAAAGCTGAAGTTTTTGCAAAGTTTGTAGTGTTTAATTAAACATTTAGTAGAGAATCAGACCGGTGAGAGAATAAAAGTCTACGTTCGGACAATGGTCGTGAATATGTAAATAACGATATGTGTACCTTTCTTAAGGAAAATGGCATCGTGCATCAAACCACGATACCGTACACACCTCAACAGAATGGAGTTTCCGAACGAGTAAACCGGACAATAATCGAAAAAGCTCGCTCAATGCTCCAAGACTCAAAACTACCCTTGGCGTATTGGAGAGAAGCGGTAAATACGGCCATCTATCTCAAGAACGGTATACCAACGCAAGCTTTGAACAACAAAATACTAGAAGAACTGGTGGAGTGGAAAGAAAATCAACTTATCTCAGAGTTTTTGGTTGCGAAGCTTACGTTCTTGTACCTAAAGAAAAACGTACCAAACTGGATTCTTAGAAACAAAAGTGCTTTTTTGTTGGCTATGCTACAGAAATCAAAGGATACCGTCCTCGAGTGATAATAGTCGCTAGAGATATTGTCTTCATAGAGGACATGACGCCGGTAGATTCACAAAATTATTTTTCCAGCGAGACGCTACCCTCGCCACAGTCGCATGAAATCCTTGTACCCATTCAAGATGAGGAGCAACTAGTTCCACAAACGTAGCATCATTCACAGCCAGTGGACACTACCTGAAATGTCATCTTCTGATCAGCCGACAGTCCTAAATGATCCTGTAACGTCTGAAGTATATTACCAGGCGCTCCCGAAGCTGAACCCAGTGAAGAGCCAACCATCGAAAGGAGATATCCTATTCGGGAACGACATCCTCTTAAACGACATAGTCAGTGTGTCCTCTTTATGACTTCAGATCTCGAACCGGAGACTTTCGGATTGTATAAGCGGGAAGTCCGTGCCGTGTAGTCGAACCCTTCAACTTAACCCGATGGCTCACCTTCGAAGAATGCTGACACTTCACGAAACTTAGATAGCCTAACGAAAGTAGTTTGCAAGAAGCACTTTCTTTTAGCGTTGCTATCTGCAAGACATTACAACTTTTATACAATCCACTGATTGTAGTTACTGTTCTCTTTTCGAACAATCCTCTATAGTCTATGACTCTATAGCTTTCGAGACTTTTACGAGTTTACGCTGTATGAATGTGCGTCAAGAGCTAACAAGCAAAATCCTTTGGAAACTTTTCAACCAAGTTAAATAAGCCCAAGGAAGTTTGTGAAACTCATTGAAATTACGAAAAAACTTCACTTCTGTACCGCGCCGGCCAAACATTACTATTATTGACAAATATACGACCGAATTAAGCTGCCTTGTATTCTGAGGATCCGATTATTATAAACAATAAGCTTGCTAGTGGCTTCGCTCGAGTGAAGGTCGAAAATTGTCTCACGGTACTACCGGCTTTACTGATATTTTTCTTCTTTTCCTAACTTTAAAATTTTCTAACTTCTGGCACCAAAGCTACGTGTGAAAATGAAAACATGAAATATAAGTATGTTAAAAGTTTAATACACGCACGCTTTGTTTTAAAATATATGCAATATTTACTGAAGACTTTAAAATTATAAAAACGGTTTTGCTAATTATGAAGTTTAATTTGAAAGACTAGACTCCCTCTTCATTGATTCGGTGGACTACGCAAACTAATACACCGCTACAAATTTTAACTATGCGCTTTCAGGGTTCAGCTGTGCTTCTCTCCTGTGAAATGTTACACTACTTTGTGAATATTGTTATTTTTAGTCAATTCAAAGTTACATGTCAGACTTTCGACAGAATGGCACAGCGGCTTTTTGCTAAACGTATTACACATTCGGAATAAAACGTTTTTATTTTTTTAAATGGCTTGTTAATACACTGTCTTATGTATTGTTTGTTTATTTATTTATTTATTTATGTACACTCAAAAAACTTAACAAAGAAAAAAAAGAATACAGATAGAAGAGCACAAAGGTACTGCTTATTTCAATAGAAATTTCTTCCAGCAGACCTACGACAGGAAAGTTGGATGATAGACGAAGGCGAGTACGAGTGAGGTGGACATGAGTGATTCGGAATTTTTAGAGAAAGCTGAACGAGAGCTAGGCTTATCAGTTGGTGAAAATATAATAACAAATAGAAATGAAAGTTCCGAAAAGAAGGTGACGAAAAGAAAAGAAAGAGACGAAAGTAGTGAAGGAGATGGAGTAAAGAGTGATGAAGAAGGTTTTATTACGGTTACACGAAGGAAACCGAAACGTTTGATCCGGAGTGATTCTTTAGATACACAAACAAATGGGAGGGTAGTTGTAGAAAAAATGAACGATGAAGTAGAAATTGTGGAGAATCATCAAGTTAGCATCACTGCTTTAGAAGGGTTGCCTAAACAAATTGCGATGGCTAAGTTATTAAGATCGCATAACATTATTGGTATTGATAATATTAAATATAAAAACATAAACAAAGCAATTGTTACATTTTTAAAGAAACAAGATGCCCTATTGTTGGTGGAATGCAAAAAACTTGAAGAGATGGGGCTTCGCTGTCAATTTAGACATGAGCTAAACGTGATTAATGGAGTAGTAAGAGGAATTGATCTAGATTTAAGTGTAGAAGAACTTGTTAATATTATAAAGTGCGACGTTGAAATTGTGAATTTGAATAGAATGAACAGAATATCAACTAATGGTTCATGGATACCGAGCGAAGCTATCAAAATTTGTTTTAAGGGTGGCGTATTGCCGCAATATATACACGCATACGATTGCCGTTTTAAAGTAGAGGCATATCATTTCCCCGTGTCACAATGCACAGGGTGTTGGCAGTTCGGACATGTTAAAAAGTTCTGCTCAGTCAAAAAGTTCTTATGTCCAAAATGCGGTAGCTCAGAACATAATAATTGCGATATTACCAAGCATAAATGTTTGAACTGTAAAGGGGACCATTTTGTTCTGGACAAAACTTGCCCTTTTTTTATTAGAGAAAATGAAATAAGAAACATTATGAGTAAATAACAAGTTACTTACAGAAGGTCCCTACAGTTATACACCGAATTTAGAACAAATAAGAATACATCAACTCGAGAGAGTACATTGACAGCAGCTAAAAATGCCTCATTTAATTCTATAAACGTAAGAGGTACCTACAGCAGTGTAGTCAAGGAGAATCCATTATATCAACAAGGTTCTTCAGAAGGAATTTTGGATGGCGCTATTCAGAGAGAGGAAGAAGAGTCCGATGAAACTTCGGGACAAAATATGTTAAAGCTTAGTAGAAAATCAGTTCAAAAAGCGATTTTGAAATTGAAATTTATTAATTTGAAAAAGTATCTAAGAGAGTGGCAAATAAAGAGAGCTTAAAAGAAGTGAATATGGAGGTTCAACATGAGGATTGGCAGAATACAGAAGAAAATAGTAAGCGAGACGAGCACATTAAGGATAAGTTTGAATTTAAGCAGTTTTGGATTAAAATTAAACCTATAATTACGTCAGAAAGCAAATTAGAAGACAAAATATCGGCAGTATTTAAGGTTATATGGGAAGTACTAAAGCACTATGTTTTTAATAAGTTATTAAATTTTTCAAACTTTGTTAATGGCTAATACAGGTTGTCATATTAGAATTAACATAGTACAGTGGAATTCTCAAAGCCTGCGCCCCAAATTAGTAACATTTACAGACCTTTTAGCTCGTGAAACTATACATATCGCTATTGTTAGTGAAACTTGGCTAGATATTGAGTCTGACATAAACATTAATAGTTATAACATGTATAGAAAAGACAGAGCAGATTCATACGGTGGCGTCGCTTTTATCGTTCATAAGTCGATACAATCCTATTTAGAGCCATTTATACCAAATAATACAGGTATTGAGGTAGTTTGTGTAAAGTTAATTAACTGCAGGGACTTAGAATATGTGGTGTCTATATACTGTCCGTCTAGTATACAAACTCAAGTCACACAATATTTTCTCACACTTTTCATCGAGAACTCTGATAGCTGGAGATTTTAACGGGCACCACACCAATTGGTCAGTGAAATCAGATGTACGCGGGTCCCAAATAATGGATTCCTCTTTAGAAAACGGTTTCATATCCATTAATGATGGTAACTTCACGCGGGTAAAGCTGGTAAACGGGCACTTGCAACCTCACCCGATATTTCATTTGTCTCTTCTGATGTAGCCATAAATTTTTGTTGGAAAGTCTTGAACGAAAATCTAGGGAGTGATCACCTAATAATTAAACTGACAATTGATATCGTAAGTGGTTTTAGAAACATAAAAAAACGTAATTATAAACGTGCTAGTTGGGATGAGTACTCAGAATTTATTTCAGAAAATCCTACCTTTTATAATAACTATGGCGAAAATATTCAAGAGAACTATGACAATTTAGTAGATACAATTAATAGGGCAGCGGATAAACACATACCTTTAGTTAAAATATGTCATAAACCCGATAAAAAATTCAAACCTAAAGATTTTTGGAGTCCTGATCTATCTAAAATAGTCGCGCAGAGAAGGTTAGCTTTAACTAAGTTCAGACAAAATCCGACACCTGATAATCTTACAAAATTAGAAGAGTTAACAGATAAATCACAATCTTTAATTCGAAAAGCAAAATCCGATGCTTGGCATAAGTTTTGCGATTCCTTTAATGAAAAAGTTTCGGCTTCTTTTATCTGGCAGCGTATGAAATGGGTCAAAGGTTTTAAACAACCAAAAGTATACCCGCCCATTGAAAAATCTCACGATTTACTATGTTCTCTTACTACAGATTATGCGCCCAACATAGAACCAGTTTTCTCTTCGAACAATGAACTGTTGGAATCTAAGTTTTCAATCCAAGAGTTAATACATAACATAGCGTTTTAATAAAAAAGGACTCATCCCCGGGTGAAGACGACATATCATATACAATGCTTTATTATTTACCGGACATAGCTAAAAAATATTTGCTTAATTTATATAATAATATTTATCAATGTGGTATTATTCCTTCCCAGTGGCGAAATATTCAAATAGTCCCTATTCCCAAAAGTAGTAGCAATAATAACAGTGAAGCGAAATTGAGAACCATATCCCTAATTTCTTGTATCTGTAAAACCCTTCATTTAATGATCTGTAAGCGCTTGGAATGGTATACTGAAAAGGAAAAGATACTGTCTCCGTCCACAGTAGGCTTCAGAAAATCACGGTCCTGTTTGGACTGCCTAACCCAGATTGTTACTAACATCCAGATTGGATTCTCCAAGAATTTACCAACATTAGCTTGTTTTTTGGATATCGAGAACGCTTACAACAATATTTCAATCGATGCAGCGTCATATGTACTGGATAGTCTAGGAATTGGTTCAAAGCTTTGTAGGTATCTGTGGAGGTTCCTTAATGAGCGACATTTGAAGATGAAATTGTGTGACGGCAAGGTATTATGCAGGTTCACAAATAAAGGTCTAGCACAAGGAGATCCTCTATCTCCGCTACTTTTTAACTTAATTACTTACAAAATATGCCATAGACTTCAAAATGTGTCAGTTTTGCAATACGCGGATGATTTTGTGATATATGTATGTAATAAGGACATTAAAATATGTGAACGATATGTACAAAATGGTTTAAACTTAGTAGTGGAGTTATTAAACGAACTAGGGCTGGTGTTATCTGCAAATAAGACACAATATTGCCTTTTCAGTAGAGGTCGTAGGAAAAATCTACCCGTTCTGAGGGTAGAAAAGCCTTTAGTTTATTCTAAAAATATAAAGTATTTAGGCATATGGCTAGACAGAAGTCTAAACTGGGGAAAACACATTAACGAAGTGGTCAATAAATGCTCAAAATTCTTAAATATATTAAAGTTATTAGCAGGAAGGTCTTGGGGGGTGCACATGATACATTTGCGAAGATTATACCTGTCCTTAATTAGAAGCCGTATTGATTACGCATCGGTTTTATATGACAGTAGTGCTAAAAGCCATATTTACAAACTTGATAAAATCCAGAATCAAGCCTTGAGTGTAGTAGGCGGATTTATCAAAAGTACTCCAATCCACGTCGTGGAGAGTTAGTTACACATTGCTCCATTATTTATTAGAAGACAATATCTAGCCTATAAGTATTTATTAAAAATCAGTGCTTGGGCACTACTAATTTAATTTCTGAAATGAGTGCTCTTACGCATATTAGTTATTGGGTTAATAAAAAAAAGCCGTTACTCACACAAACCATTGAGGATGTGAAACAGACTGAAGGTGTTTCTGTAGATATTCTTCCAATGTTTGCTTTCGATATTTGGTTATCAGCTGTCGATTTTCATAAGTGCTTAGTTATAAGTTTAGAATGTATATCACTAGCTAAATCAATGTATGAGCCTAATACTTTAGTTAACGAAGTCGTGAGGGAAATGAATATGAATTATAGTGGCTGGCAGAAACTGTATTCTGATGGGTCTAAGGGCGCTCATGAATTTGGGGCAGCGTTTTACGATCCAAGTTGTAATTATAGTGCAGGCTTTAAAATAATGTCAGATGTATCCATCATGACGTTGGAACTCATTGCAATGTCGCAAGCCTTATCTTATGCAATAGAGAAAAAATTTGCTAATGTTGTAATATTTACGGATAGCAAAAGTGCATTGCACCACGTGGCTCGATGCGCCTCTGGCTTCAGAGGTACATCGATAGCTTACGACATTTTAAAACATATTTTCAAGTTTATTGGAAATGGCATAGAGGTGAGGTTGCAATGGGTTCCAGCGCACGTTGGTTTACGGGGTAATGAGGAAGCTGATTATTCGTCTAAATTAGCAGCGAAGGAAGGAGGAGTGCTGAACTTTGTACCAGATTACGTGGAATATGTGCCAAAATTTAAAATGAAAGGTTTTAATAACTGGAAACAACATTTTAATCATTAATCAGTAGAAAAAGGAATATGGTACAAAACAATTCAAAATGAGCTTCCTCAAGTGCCCTGGTTTGAAAATAGTAAGTTAAGTAGAAGTTATGTAAAATTAGCAGTAGGATTACGGTCTGGACACTATCCGTCGGCAATGTTTGCATTCCTCATGAAGAAAGTAAGTTCTCCTAACTGCAACACATGTAATGTACTTGAGGATGTACATCATTTGCTGATGGATTGCGTCAGGAACCAGGACAAAAGGAGAATTTTAGTCAATTAATTTAATCTAAATATATCAGAGGTAGGTTAAATTCAGTCAATTTTGGCACAACCGAAGTCAGATGTGGCGATAAGATTTTGCGAATTGATGTATCATACTGATTAAGATCCTCCTATTAGTTTAAAATTTAAAACAACTTTTTGTAGTAGTAAACCAATAAAGATAAAAAAAAAAAAAAAAAAACTTAACTAATCATATATAAATTACACATATATCTTCTATACATTATATAGAAGATAAAAATACATACATATATTAAATAAAATTATAAGATGGTGGACAGGTAATGTTCTTTGACCTGTTTCTTGAATAACGATACATTTTTAAAGTCACGGCTTTTAGGTGGAAGTGAGTTCCACAGTCGTACTGCATGAACAGAGAAGGAGTGGGAATAGAAATTAGTATTGTGGGAGGGGAAGTTTAGATGATGCTTTAGGTGGGATCAACACTGGACATCGGCAGGGCGAGTAAAGGAAAAGCGGTCACGCAGGTATCCAGGAAACGCAGGGTTAAAAAGGATGTTGAAAAGTAGACATAATACTCGAGTGTTCCTGCGAAGACGGATGGGGAGCCACTTGAGATCCTTGCGGAACTGAGAGACATGATCGTATTTCCTCAGACCAAAAACAAAACGGATGCACAGATTTTGCAAGCGCTCAAGCTTATTTAAGAGCTCCTCCGTGGCATCCAGATAGCAGGCATTTCTCCTAGCAAGACCCACCCTACACGTGCCCCCTGGGTGGTGCTAAATGAGCAACAACGCCGAGCAACAGGCGGCGGTTGAGTAACCTGTCTCCAGGCTTCCACTAGCCTAGAGGGACTAAATCCCCTCTGAAAGCGTGGACATGATGCCTTGGGAAAGCATCATGGTTACACTCCCAACCCACTTATATGAAAATGTCGAATAAAGAGAATATGATATCGTGCGATCCGGCTGAACCCCGGCGCTCACAGGTACCCGGGCCTGTGAGTGTGAAATTGACTACCGAAGACCTCACAGGGGTAGGCGACCAGGCCCCTGCGTTGGTAAATACTACTGGCAGCAAAGCAAAAGTATTTGTGCAACAAGCGTTCCACCCTAGCTTGTTTTTAGCAAGACCGAGATCCAGTTCAGTGGGAAGCAGCACCATGGCTTCAGCTCCCCCTGAAGATAATAAAAGAAAAAAAAAACAAAAAAAAAGGATAAACAAAGGAGCAACAGTCAGCTCTGCAACTGACAAACATCAACCACCACCTCCTCCATGGCAAAGAGTGCCTGTTGACAGGAACAAAAAGAGAAAACTCTCTACTAGCCCAACTGTAGGAATAATGGAAACCTCAAACCGCTTCTCAGGATTACCAATAGATATCACAGACGAGATGCCTCTGAAACCCAGCAAACCACCACCTATTGTATTATATGGAGTTGAAGACCTTAATAAATTAACTGAGCTCCTAGAGACAGCAGCAGAAAAGGACCAGTTTACCTACAAAATTGTCGGCAAAACTCAGCTCCGAATAATCAGTGCAGACACAGAGGTCTACAAAACTTTAATTAGCCTTGTTAGGAAGAATGGACTAATTGGCCATACCTTTAACAGGAAGGATAACAGATCGTGTAGAATAGTTATTAAAAAACTACACCCATCTACACCCCTAAACATCATCAAAGAAGAAATAGAGACTACAGGAAATATAGTAACGGGTGAGATAATAAATGCAAGATTCGGCCCTGAAAAGAAGCCCACCTCAACTTTCTTCGTCAACCTAGAGGCAGGTCCTAACAACAAAGCAATTAAAGAGTTAAAATATATCTATCACCAGTCTGTCCTCATAGAAGATCCGAAAAAAAGAAAGACAATAGTCCAATGTCAGAGGTGCCAGCAGTACGGACACACTAAAAACTACTGTATGCGACCATACAGATGTGTTAAATGTGGACAGTCCCACAAGACATCAGAATGCCAGAAGCAAGACCGTAAAGTCCCGGCAACATGCGCATTGTGTAATGGCCCACACCCAGCCAACTACAAAGGATGCCAAGTGTATACGGAGATCTTAACTAGGAGGAAAACAAAATTCGCAGATAAAAAACCATACACAAATACATCCCGTTTTAATCAGCCAGATAAAGAGCCTAAACACAACAATCTCAGAGACGAAAGATCCTACGCTGAAACCCTACAAGGAGAGACACGAGACAGCACCTCAACAGGCAAAGAGTCAAAAGTTCAAATCACAACACAACACCTGACAATAGAACAATTACTGTTAAAACAAAATGAAAAATTTGAAATTATCCTACAACAAATGGGTACTCTAATGAGCCTCATAGCCAAACTTGTTGACAAGTTGTCAAAATGAACACACTGCGCATTGCAACTTGGAACATATATGGGCTTGCCCCAAATAAAGATGAAGTGGCATTGTTAATGGAGACACAGAATTTGGACATCTTACTCATATCCGAAGCACACTGCTCTGCCAAAACATCTGTAAAGTTTGCCAATTACCAATGTTACGCCACGCACCATCCTGACGGAACTGGCCATGCTGGTACTGCTGTGGTTATAAAGAAAACCATCAAACATCATCAGATGCCAGATTACAAAACGGAACATATTCAGGCGACGTCGATTTCTGTGGAAGACAAATCTGGGAACTTCACCATGACTGCAGTTTACTGCCCACCCAAACATAAAATCACAGAAGCTATGTTTTCCCACTTCTTGCAAACACTTGGCAATCGGTACGTTGCGGGAGGAGACTGGAATGCTAAGCATACCTACTGGGGATCAAGGCTCATTACAACCAGAGGCCGACAGCTGAAACTAAGCATTGATAAGAACAACCTTAGACACATCACCTCTTGTGAGCCAACATATTGGCCAAGTGACACGAATAAAATACCCGACCTTCTGGACTTCTTCATAATCAAGGGTATACCAAATAACTACCTAAAATAAAAATAGAATCCTGCTATGACGGCTCGTCTGACCACACGCCAGTTATACTTACTATAAGCACAAATGTTATAGAAATGACAACTCCAGAAACCTTACATAATAAGAATACTGACTGGGACTACTTCAGAGAGTATATAGATAAAAATATAGAATTGAAAGTGGCTCTTAAAACTAGTGATGATGTGGAGGACTCAGCAAAATACATAACTACGCTTATACAAAAGGCTTGCTGGATCAGTACCACGGAAAACAACCAGTGTAAAACCAAGACCACTAACTATCCGCTAGAAATAAAATCAGCACTATTAGAAAAGAGACGACTACGCAGAGTGTGGCATCTAACCAGACTAGGAAGAGATAAAACGAACTTCAATAAGGCCGCCGAAGACCTGAAATACAAATTAAAAGAATGGAGAGATAACACACTACAGATACAACTTGAATCGTTGTCTGCTACAGAGGCAACGAATTACTCCTTGTGGAAGTTCACCAAAAACTACAAAAGACCCCAGGTTGCAAAACCTCCTTTAAAGTATGGTTCTGGCTGGGCAAGAACCCCACAAGAGAAAGCAACTGCTTTTGCAGAACACCTCTCCAAAGTTTTCGTCCCAAATGATACGGTCGACAAAGAGTTTGATAAAACGGTGGAACAAATCCTTAAACAAGATTATCAAATGACCTTACCGCCGAAACCCATAACTACACGAGAGGTCTGGAGAGTGTCAGTGGGACTCAAAGATAAAAAAGCGCCAGGATTTGATTTAATTACGAAGGAAATCATAAAACAACTACCTAAGAAAGCATTTATCTTCCTAACAATGCTATATAATGGTATCCTGAGAGTGCAATACTTTCCAAAATTGTGGAAAGTATCGCAAATTGCAATGGTATACAAAGATGGCAAACCACCAAATGAAGTCAGTTCGTACAGGCCTATAAGCTTACTCCCAATACTGTCAAAGATCTTCGAAAAGCTTTTACTACGCAGAATACTTCCCTTCCTGGAAGAAAATCACGTCATACCGGCTCATCAATTTGGATTTAGGCAGCAGCACTCCACAGTGGAGCAGGTCCATAGAGTATACGAAAGAGTTAGAAAAACTCTTGAAGAAAAAGAGTACTGCTCTGCTGTATTCTTGGATATCCAGCAAGCTTTCGACAGAGTGTGGCATGAAGGCCTCCTCTGCAAAATTAAAAGTTACCTCCCACACAGCTATCATCAAATTCTGGCTTCATACCTAACAGAACGACAGTTCCAGGTTAAGGAAGGAGATCAAATGTCTAAATTTGCAGAGATACGCGCTGGTGTTCCTCAGGGCTCTATATTGGGTCCTCTGCTGTATACCATATACACAGCTGACCTACCTGAAGCAGATAAGACCACAATCGCAACGTTCGCTGACGATACCGCCATCCTTGCTAGCGACAAAGATCCGGACACGGCTTCAAAGTTCCTACAGAATGCACTAAATAAAACAACTAAGTGGCTACAGGACTGGCGTATCAAAGCAAATGCTTCAAAATCTGTCCATGTTACCTTCTCTCTTCGAAAAGGCAACTGCCCGCCTGTCCAACTGGAAGATACCACCCTACCACAACAGAACAGTGTCCGATATCTTGGACTGCATCTCGATCGGCGCTTGACATGGAACCAACATGTGAAAAAAAAGAGAGATGAACTTAACATTCGCTTCAAGCAACTACTTTGGCTTCTGGGTCGTAACAGCAAATTGTCGATGGATAACAAGCTACTCATCTATAAAGTAATCCTGAAACCAGTATGGATGTACGGCGTCCAACTCTGGGGTAGCGCCAGCAATTCAACCGTCTCATGCTTACAGAGAATGCAAAACATAATACTGCGAACAATTAGCAACGTACCATGGTACATCACAAACCAGGAAATTCATGACCATCTGAATATGCCCACAATAAAGGACGAAATCCAAAACGTCAGCCTAAAATACCGGGAGAAGCTAATGAAACACCCCAATGCATTGGCAACACAGCTTACGATACGTAGCTACATAAAGCGCCTCAAGCGGAAGGACATCATATAGACAAAATAATCTAAAGATAGACGATGAGGAGACGCCCTCACTGGGGGACGCACTCTAACCGACATAACGCGCTCACCAAATTTGCTAATAGTGCTAGGCACTGATCGCAGATACATGTATTAAAAAAAAAAAAAAAAAAAAAAAAAAGATAGCAGGCATCAGCGTAAACGATGATCGGCTGAATTAGAGCTTGAGCTAGATAGATTTTGGTTTTAAAGGGCAAAAGGTTTTGAAGGGATTTCAACAAATCGTTTGTTGTTTCAGGACACAAAATATAACGTCAAATATTATAATTTTTGTTTGTTTACAAGTATTTATCCCGATGTTCCGTCTGCCGATTCTGTATACAATAGGTGGGCGTTCGTTTGAGTTTGTTCCCAAGTTTCGCATGTTCCAGCCAGACGTTAAACCAATACCGTAGGCGTAAAAGGTCTTCCGCCTTTTCATTGTCACGATACTCTGGTACGTGATTAACATTGTCGTATTTCTGGGAATTTGAAGATTGTTATACGACGCTTGTGTTGAAATTAAATGCTGAAACGAACAAGTGTTTTTGTAATAATTAATTAAGAGTTAATATAATTTGGCAACCTTTTTTTACTTTATTAATGTAATTGAAATAACGTTTACATGTTTGTGGGTGGTGTTTTTTGACCAGAAGTATGTAGGTAGTACAAAAATATAGTGTCGAGTGTGTTTTACCACACCAAGCATCTAGCACATAAACCGAAAGAGAATATGAGAGATAGAACCAAACCCACAAAACAAATAAGTTTATTGAAAGCGTATCGATGTTTAATAACTAATGAAAGGTTTGAATAAAGAGTAGGCAGACAATATAGGGAGGGATATTGCTTAAAAGCTTACTCCGGGCTGCACTTGAAAACAGGTGGCTGCGGTGTTCTCTTGAGCTATAAACTGTGTTCTATGCGCTTCTGCAATGGACACATTTTACTCTCTTTACCGTCTGATAAAGTCCGACAGTCCTTTGTTCTCTTGGCTGTTCTTGAAAATTTAAAAGCGGTCCTTGCAGTAAATTCGCGATGAACGCGCAGCCTCGGTCCGAGATACTGTCCGATGAATAAATTATTTTCACACACATGTTTAAGTATATACACATACGGACATGGTAAGCATGCATACATTAGCGGCCGTTAAAACGTTTGGGCTATGTTAATTTCAGGAATATGGAATTGCTCCTGTTGGTTACAATCAGACAAGATTATTACAATATACAAGTAATGTATAATTCCTTCATAAGTGTATACAAACATCTGGTAATTGAAGTGCTCTTTGAGGCATAAATAGTAGTGGAGCACTTCGCTCTTCCAAAACGTATTATTACAACCAGTATATAACAGCATACAATATTGAGGATAAATAAATCAAAACGTATATCAATAATAAATTAAAATAAAATCACAATCAAAATCAAAATAAAGATTAAAATAAAATCAAAATCAAGATAAAATAAAATAACGATTAAAATTATAATTAGACTAGAAATAATTGAAAGTTATAATTGAAGTGAAACTAACATAAAAATAGTATTTTTTATGAGTGTGTGTGCGAGTGTGTGTTATGTGTATCTCTTAGGTTAAGACGTCAAATAGCGAGGCTATTATCATTTACTTTAAACTAGACATAAATAGTATGTCGAAGTCATGTACTGTAGTTGATATTAGTAGTAATACTAATTTACAGGTCAATAACATTAATAACGTTAGCAATTCTGCTATTAATATTTATAATTTAAACTAGTTTGTAGGACAACGGAGGGTACCAATAACGAAATAGTTAGGAGTAAATCCACCAACAAGAAGGTACCTTCTTGCTCTCACATAGTTAATTTAAAAAAAGGGGCTAAGCAGAATTCTTTGAAATTATTCCATCAAAATATTCAAGGTTTTTCTGCAAAGCAATTGGAAATAGAACTGTTTTTAGAAAAGACAATGTTTGAAATTATTTGTTTTACTGAGCATTGGCTGAAGGAATATTCAATGCTTATTAATTTTGAAAATTATACTGTGGGTAGCTGTTTTAACAGAAATGTTATGTTGCGTGGAGGCTCACTTATATTAATCAAAAATGGTATTAAATCAAAACCTCGTAAAGATATTGTAGATCTATCAGTTGAACATAGTGTTGAACTGTCCTGTGTTGAGCTGGATAAGCATGTTATAGTGTGCGTTTACAGACCCCCCAATTATAAAAACTACTGTATATTTGAGTCAGTGATGGAAGATGTTCTGGCAAAACTTGCAACTGGTAATAAACTAGTCATAATCTGTGGTGACTTTAATATAAATATTTTAGAAAATAATTCAGATAGCAGTAGACTATTAAATCTCTTCAAATCATTTAATTTGTCGCATGTGTTTGAGGAACCAACCCGAACAACTGTGACTACTGCTACATGTATTGATAATGTTTTTTGTTGCTGCGAATACTTAAACAAAGCCATTACGAATTGTCTGCCTTCGGATCATAGTGGGCAACTGGTAACATTTGAGTCCAGCATACCAATACAACAAGTGCAGATTCAATCCAGACCAATAACATCCGGTAAATTAAATAAATTTAACAGCACTTTAATTGGTAAGTTAAGTTATCAGGACCTCACAGTGAATGATGGTAATATTTTGTACAGGAATGTTTTCTCAGTTGTTCAAACAGAATTCAATAATACTTTTAAGAAAAAAACTAAAACTATATGCCCTAAGTTTTTATTCAGTGACTGGGCGACAAAAGGAATTAGAAAAAGTAGGGAAAGACTTTACGAGCTGTATGGCCTTAAGCCTTATATTAACACTGAAACTTTTAGTAAATATGTTGCTACTTACTCAAGAATTTTTAAAAATACGTGTAAACTAGCTAAGGCTATATACATCAGCAATAAGGTTAAATTCGCAGAAAATAAAATTAAGACGGTTTGGAAAATTATAAACAATGAAACAAACAGGAACAAAAGAAATAATACTGATTACACGCTTGAGACTACACATGGACTTATTAGAGATAACAAAGAAGTTGCTCAAGAATTTGTAAATTTCTTTACCAGCATCCCAATTAAAACTACTGAACCCTTAAATTCTTCGCCGTCGCTCGCTTCTGGTTTATTACACGCTAACGTTTCAGCCTGCCCGACTGAATTTCACTTTTCACATATAAACCCAATAACAGTAATAAAGGCTTTTAAGCAAATAAAGGTAAAACTGACCGAAGATCTATGGGGCATGTCCATCAAAGTTTGTACCTCCATTATTCAGACTATAGCGCCGTACTTAGCTTTGATTTTTAATTTGTGTGTAGATCAAGGAGTCTTTCCGGATCTAATGAAACATAGTAAGGTTATACCACTTTTTAAATCCGGGGACAGTAAAGACACAAATAATTATAGACCAGTGTCCGTGCTGCCGGTTTTCAGCAAGGTATTTGAAAAGATAATGCTAAATCAAATGCTCATTCATTTTAATACGAATAAAATCCTACACGAGAAACAGTATGGTTTCACCAAAGGACGTTGTACAACCGACGCTGGTGTCACCTTATTAAAACACATCTTTGATGCGTGGGAGGAGGGGCAAGATGCCATAGGTATTTTCTGTGACCTATCGAAGGCGTTTGATTGCGTTGATCATGAAACATTGCTTTTGAAACTTGAGCATTACGGGCTAGGCCTTTTAGCATTAAGTTTAGTAAAATCCTATTTGAATGATAGACAGCAATTAGTCCAAATAAACGGTGTCAATTCGTCGGGGTTGAACGTGAAAATGGGGGTACCCCAAGGCTCAATTTTGGGTCCTTTCTTATTTTTAGTATACATTAATGATTTACCCCATCTATTGAAAAACAAACTAAACATGGTGTTATTTGCTGACGACACTTCTTTGATTATTAAGATAAATAGACGTACGAGTAACGTTTTCGACGTAAATAATGCATTGCAGCAAGTTCTGAATTGGTTCACTGCTAATAATTTAGTTTTAAATGCTAAAAAAACTAAGTGTGTAAAATTTGCCTTGCCGAATGTCAAAAGTTATGATTGTCACATTATATTAAACAACGAGAAGCTAGAATTCGTCGACAAAACGGTTTTCCTGGGGATCACGCTAGACTCAAGGTTACAATGGGGTCCTCATATAATATCACTTGCGGGGCGGTTAAGTTCGGCAGCTTATGCTGTTAGAAAAATTCGTCAATTTACTGATGTAGATACCGCGAGGCTGGTCTATTTTAGTTACTTTCATAGCATAATGTCTTACGGTATATTACTATGGGGAAGGGCTGCAGACATTCAGTCAATTTTTATTCTGCAAAAACGAGCCATCAGAGCGATATACAATCTTCGCCGGCGCGATTCTCTAAGGGAACTGTTTAAGGAAATTAACATCATGACGGTACCTTGTCAATATATTTACGAAAACATCATGTACGTGAGAAAGAATTTACATCTTTTTAGTAAAAACAGCGATAGACATAGTTATGTTACTAGAAATAGGGACCAATTAATTCAACCAGGTTTCAGGCTGGCTAAAGTAGCTTCATCTTTTATGGGGTACTGTATAAAATGTTACAATAAAATACCGCCTCACATTCTAGAACTGAATGAGGCGAAATTCAAAACTTTTATAAAACACACACTATGCAGGCAGGCATATTATAGGTTGGGGGATTACATCGCTGATAAAAATGCTTGGCTCAGCGCTGGTCCAGCTCCACAGTCACTAGGGCACAATAACAAGTTATAAGCAGAAAAGTTCTGAAGTATTGTTGTATAAACTCAATTTATTTTTATATTATATAACTGCACAGCACATATGTGAGTACTATGTACCAACTGTAAATCTACCATTTGCTATACCTTTGTGTCGTACGTTGACTTCAGTGTGCCCTGGCAGTTGATAGTGTGTCATGCTCTCTCTAATGTCACTCTGATGGTGGCACATGTGTTGGATCATTCGGTTCCCTTCATGATGGTTGAGCTGAGTGGTGCCGATCCATGTGTCATGTTCGTGAACGGGCGCCATCAGTTGGGATTGGTCATAACATAGCTGCCTCCGCCTGTTTTTAATTACCTAATTATTGTATTTTTAATTGTTTGTTTTACTGTAGAAGCTTTTAAGTGCGTTACTTTTTTTTGTTTTTTTTTACATCGTTCTCACATGTATGTATTTTTTTTTTCAACAAGATAATGTAACCAAATACATGTAAAACACATTTTTTGTAAAAGAGTATGTGTGGAGTTTCTTGTCCATTCTTCTCCACAACAAGCTACATTTCCGAATGGACGGTAGAATCAATTGCCCCCGGTTTCCCAGCTCGGAATTGTCGGGGGTTTGGTGTGGCGGGTTGTCGGGCGCGCGTTGTCTGCTGTGATTGGTTGAATGAATTTTCAACAGCCAATCGCAGCGGATAGCGCTTGCTTGGCGGTTTATCGCATTGATCCGCCGATGATTTTGAGCTGGGAAACTGGAGGTTAGTATTAGATTCAATTTTTTTTTTTGACGTTCGAAAGTGCCGCTTAATGGCCTAATTGAATAAATAAATTTTGATTTTGATTTTGTGTATGTGGGTGTGTGTAGTTTGTGTTAAGTGTTTTTGTGGTAACATTATTGGGGATCTAGGTATGCTAATATGGGTCGCGGAAAAATTTGAAAAAGAGTTACCGCGGCCCTGGCTCAAGCAACTGAAGGAACACGGGTGGGTTTTAGTCAGTAAAAGTCTGACACGCCCTCCCGCCTCACCCAGAGCGGGAGAAGTCATTGGATGATTTCCCACCCCAAAAAAAAAAAAAAAAAAAGGTATGCTAATATGCGAACAGCTGTAAGTTGTGAGCAGCTTTCCCGGAGATAGCATAGCTTTTATCTTCAACATCTACCTATGTAGGTTTCAGACTAAAATGTCACTAAACAATTCTACAAAACTTTTTTCTCCGATGTAATTTTATTTCTACAAGTTCTCAAACACTAATTCCTCAGTTTAGTGAAGCGTTCTTGTTTTGTTTTCATCTATTTTCCTGAGAATGGACAAAAGTACAATTACGCGTTTGGATGTTTTTACAATAAAATTAAAAGGCAACAATTACCTTTCTCTTTGTAACAAAGCGCCCAGAGTGTTACATCATGAAATTATGATGGAAATATGGCTTTCGTTAAATGTGCTATGACTAGTACTTTTCAAAACAAAGGTTTTCTCGCTTTAGATTCCACTTTACACAAAAAAAGTCACTCAAACGAATGATGACATCTTGTATGTAAGGATTTTCAGGGTACCCAAGAGCCAATCAGCTAAGACTACCTACATATATTAGACACTCGAGAGCTTAACATACTCTCCGAAGTTTAGAGGATTTAGGTCCTTCATCCAGATGTCTGTCGGACTAATCGTGGCTTAGCCGCATGCTCCTGAATTCGAATAATCGTGACAATCGAATGTTCCGCATATTCATAGGTAAATCAGTTCGAGCAAAAATGTTTGCATATGGAACGGCAAACGTATTTGTACGTCAGACGTTTTATGTCAGTTTAATCTTAATCTCTCTAAAAAACTGTGTGAGAGATCTCCCAGCTTTCAGTGTCGGTGTCTGTCCAATGGAAAGGATGATAAGGACCAATACTCTCTGCGGGCTGGTCTGTTTGTGTTATATTTAGCTTATGCTAGGTCAAGCTCGATACTATTTTGCTATGCTACTTTTTAGACTTTGTTATAGTCAGTATTAAAGTTTGTTATTTTATAGATATTTGGCAATATTGCACTAGACTCTGTTAGTTTTTTAGAATATTGAATATATAGGTTTCTACACGAAATACCAAAGAAGTTTGTTTATTTCAACATACAGAAACATAGGCGGACTTAATGCCTGAGGCATTCTCTACCAGTCAACTAAGGGTGGTGGAGAGATAACATGGCCGGTGCATAAAAAATTAAATAATTATTCAAGTTAAATTGAATAACAACATATACTTATATTATAGTTAAAATAAACATACATTAATATTTACTATAATAAATACATGTTTCATTTATCAGTTTTATTTTACAATACATCCACTGGTGTTACCTGATATTTGGACAATACTCCAAGGCCTGAAGTAGCCGCCCATACATTAGTACCGTCCGGCTGGATACCGTAACATAAACTAAATATGTTTCAGCCTTAAACCCATAATACAAGTCGTATTTACCTGCGGCCATCTTTATTTCTTCACTTGGAAGAATATTTACGTTGGCTGCGGTCGGCTTTCACATTTACTTATAGTTAAAGCCAATATTATAGAGCTGTTTACATAGTTCAGACAGAAATAACATGACAACAGTTTTGTGTTATTGGAGTAGAAAATATTGAAAATACTTGTCTGGTCACTGTCAGCAATTAGACCGCCATTGTTCCCATATAATTAATTTATTTTGTAAAAGATAAGTGTAATTCTTTTGGTGTAAGTAGATACAATAAGAGAGCAGTGGTGGCCCAGTGGTATCGGCCGCGACTTACAAGTTGTAGGTCGTGGGTTAGAGCCCAGTCAGGCGCTTTACTTTGTGTAAATTATTTCTTCACCTCTGCTCTCAAAACGGTGAAGGAAAACATCGTGAGGAAACCGGCATGACCTAGAACCAAAAATTCGAAGACATGTGACATCCACCAATCCACACTGGGCCCGCGTGGTGGATTACGGCCCATTCCCTCTCACAGAGAGGAGGCCTGTCCAGATGATGATGTGATGAAGTACAACAAAGTATCTAATATCTTTAAACGAGTAATTCTAGTATGTATTCTTGTATATATATATATAATATGAATCTCAGCAACGGTTCCAAAGGTTTTTCATGAAATTTAGTATGCAGGGGGTTTCGGGGGCGTTCCATCGATCTTGCTAGGTTTCGTTTTTAGAAAACGTCGTTTTCTCTATTTTTACCAGAGCAGAGCTCGGTCGCCCAGGTACTATTTTATTATATTATTCTAGTATTAATAAATAGGTATAATATAGAGGTTAAATTGTTTATTTAGGTAAATATTTGTAGAAGAAAAACTCTTTCACAGATGGAAAGTTGTGAGATTCTGATTGGTGGTTATTTCATATGCCGGCAAAATTAACCTACGGTCCTATGGTATAAGACACAGAAGCCGCTGGCAAAAGTTTTAATACAGATTATGTTAATAATAACGTACTAAAACATAACTCATTAATTGCATTAACCTAGCACATTGCTAAACATTGTGAATATAATAATGTTGTCAGCATATTTGAGTGCAATTTCATATTACTACGATTAGTTTAGCTCATAATCGGAAATGTATGCACTTGTCATACATATCTAAAATGAATCTGCATAATAATGCCGTTGACATTAAAATGTAGAACGGCCTAACTGCGTTGATACTTCAAATTTAATCAATGTGATTTAGTAAATCAGCTGGAACCAGTTTATAAAGCTTTTACAAACATTAAACATTACATAGATCTGTGCAGAAGCTTTCTGGATATATCGACATGTATTAGTGGCGACAGCATTACTTAAATTAGTCGCAACCGCCGCACTATGGGACCAAACAGTATTTTCCATCTCAAAAATGGTTATGTCGAAAGTCGTAAATCCATAGATTGTTTTATGGTTTTATACTCTCAAAAGATGGAACTTACGAATAAATTACAAAATATAAAAAAATATAAAGTTTTACGTTTATAAAATGAACCTCAAACATTGGGCATAAATATTTTCATGCCAATTAAATTACCGTTAAGGGAGTTCAACACATAATTATTCGGCAGTTTTCCAAGGAAATATATTAGTGTTATACATCATTAGATAGCTTAGAATATACACTTTGCAACCACGTTCAGTTTTTGTAAAAAATATATTTTTATTTAATATTTTAATATTTTTTTAGTGAAGTAAAGAAAATTTAGTTTTTGTTAATTTCAATTGGAGTTTTCGTTGTTGCCGAAAGCAGCCGGTGTCAAGTTAATTACTCTATTAGAGACCTTATCTACTCAGTAATATGAGGATTTAAAAAAAACTTGCGCGTTTTTTGCGCCAGAGGTGATTTTGAAGCAATAATGTCAATCGGGGAAAAATCCTCGAAAATTACGGTTCTTCTTTTTTATTATGAAATATTATATTTAGTTATTATCCTTTGATGTCTATATTGTTTTTTCTATTTCTATGATAAAAACATACATTTGCAAATTAAAAAAACTGCTATTATATTTGAAAGAATCTTCCCATGGCAATTTTGTTTGGGGTGGTCACCTTAACCACAAGTATGATAAACTATATTGCTGCGGAAGTTCTATTTATCTGTTGTGGTAAATAATTACAATCAGTACTGATTACACTATTTCGATGAGAACTGTTATAATCAATTGTCCCATGGTTTTTGCACAAGGCACTAAAATATTAGTCCTTTAAATACCCGTGTATGTTCAGCATACGATTCATCAAAGTGTTCAGATACGGTAATACGGCAAGGAGATTTTTCCAAAATTACCAATGTTCTGCAGAGATAACCGGAATTGATGAAGAATTAATCAAGAGACTATATGTAATTCTTCAAACTATGTCATCGGGATTTCCTATAAACGCAGAAAAATTTGGTCAGTATACATTGGTAACCGCGCAATTATATGTAAGCAAATATAACTGGTACTACATGCCATCTTCGGTCCATAAAGTACTTATACATGGTGCTAAAATAATAGAGCATTATGCAGTTTTGCCTATAGGACAATTATCCGAAGATGCCCAGGAAGCTCGAAATAAAGATTATAAGAAATATAGGTTACATCACGCTAGGAAGTGTTCCAGATCAGCAACAAACGAAGACGTTCTGCATATTTTGTTATATACATCTGATCCTTATATATCTAGCTTAAATAAACCAAGTTTTCTAATATCCAAAGAATTATTTGACGAAGCTAAAGAATTGTTGGAAATAGAAAGTGATGAGTAGGATAAGTTTAAGTAATATTTTTTTTTTGTCATGTAACTGTTTGTTTAATAATAATAATTTAGTTTTAAACTTATTTTAAGCATAAGTGTAACTTTTATTGCTATTTTAATATAACTGTATGATTTTTTGTATGAAATTTCGTATAACTTTATCTTCGTCATTTTTTTTCGGAAAAAATATTTTTTTTAGAATGATGATGTTTGATTTCTTTTATTGCCTAGATATTCACAAATACGTGAAAAAAAATCAAGGAGATAAATCACAAAACAACAGAGTTATCGATTTTTGAGATGGAAAATACCGGTTGGTCCCCGCGCCGCCTGCGACCCTATCGTAACACGTTTTGTTTTATTCGCATTGTTTCTTGATTTTCGTGTAAAAAAAGGGAAATACCGTTATTGTTTAAATCACTTTAAGCTCTTTCACAAGAGCTCAATAAAAATATAATCATGTCAAAAAGAAAGTTTCGTGTATGGTTTTTATTTGTGACCAATTGGATAATGAATCCCGTAAAGACAAGTCGATAAGTGCCAAATGATAATTTATCGTGGTGGAAATACATACAAAGTAAGAAGCCGGATAACACGCGCTCTTTGCAAAATAGTCGCTGACTACTTGCCGACTACGAATTACCGAGTAGTCGGAACATCACTGATTATTATCCATTGGAATGTTTAAATAACCTGAAGATGCTAATCTAAGATAAGTTAATATACTTAATAGTAATGCAGATAGCATTCCATGTCCTAAAATACTGCAAAAAGTTGATAAAAGCGGGTGGAAAAAGTTAGTTTAACACTCAATGTCCCATCTTACTTACCTATAACAACACCGCTGTATAGTATTAACATAGCTTGGAATATAAATTATGGCCCTAACTGCAGTAAGTGTTAGAGGATCATAATATTTCTACAATCAATAATCTATAACACCGATGATAGCGTGGTGCTCGTGGTGCTCGTGGTGCTCCACCCGCCCTGCCCACCCGTCTTGCGCTATAAAGAGGGATTAAAATTGCAGCGATGCAGCTGGCTGCCCCGACAGCTTAGGTCAGGGCTGCTGTGTTCCAAACATTGGCACTTTATTGTTAAAGGTATACATAGACCAACTATACGAGTGTTTAATACCCTAAATACAGTCCAGAAAACAAGTGAAGTTAAATGAGAGTCGCGGTAGCCCCAGAAAGAGATGGCGTGACGAGTTAGACGTCTACGATAGGCAATAATGGAAAGATGGAAGGTTGGCCTTTGCCCATCAGTGGGACACCACAGCCTCATAATAGTTATAATAAAAAGAAAATTAAGAGTTGAATTAGATTACTTGACTTGGAATATAGAGGTACGCCATTTGAAAGTTGTAGACAATTATTGCCAGGCATTCATCGAGAGTATTGTTTCCGCTTTCATAGCGACTGGATTTCCTTTAAATGGACATACAATTAAGGCGTTAGAATATAGACCTACATCTGAAACCTTGACCTGTCCTGCAAACGATTATGTAAGGCCCAAGAGTGTTGTCTACACGTGTTCATATCTGGCTGGGGCAAGATTGTCATAACATGCTCATAATTATGACATGGTTATTTAAAAGCTAAAGGATTAGGTTTACTGAAACTGCCAGCAATGATAACAAACACATAATGTTAGTGAATCTTGTAGTGCCAAAAGGTTTATGAAAGAGAAAGAGAAAGTAAAAAAGTCGAGTTCGTTATCTAAGCAACCCTAGGTTAGTGCTTATTCACATAGATCGCGAATTACGGCCCTGACGTAACAGCGAAAAACAACTGCAAAACATCAAATAAGCGAGTTTTAAAAACTCTACTAAGTATTAAACGTTCAAAAGTGAAATAAAGTGAAAGATATGGACGCGATTAAAATAAAAAGAGTTCCCGGGAGGATCTACATTGAAATTCTGATGTTAACAAACACCGGGAAAGGTCCGCCTTTACTCTTTGTGAATTTTAGGTTAAAGTAATGTGTGATGAATAGATAGGTAACGCTTTCATATATAATCACTTATAATATAAAAATATGAGTGAAGAATATTTTACAAGTAGTCTTTAACAACATTAAAAAAAGTTAATTCATAAAATCAAAATCCCGACTGCTTTAGAAGCGAACTATAAAGACGTAAACAGGAAGAAAAGCATGCTGTGCAGTCGGTGGATACATACTTATTCACGAGCTGGCTGACCAAAACCAGATGTATCCTCCATGCAGTCAGGTGTTTTTGAATTAGCATTTTTTATTTATAACTTTTAAATCATTTTTTTTTTGAATTAGGTACATTTAAACATATAAGTGTTATATATTTTTAAATCACCTCTTAAACCCTTTATTTTGGTACCCCACACGAAGACTTCGGAAGAAAAAAGAAAATTGGGCCCTCACCATCCCATTTTAATGTAGCCAGTGGCATTCGTAAGGTTAAGAAAAATTAATTGACATAAGAATCCTCAAAATGGGCCAACGCGTTTGGTCTCTGGAACGCCACATAGGAACAAACATACATAGTCGGGTAAAAAAGACTAAGAATTACCGTCTACAGACTTATATTAAAACTAGGTCCACTTAATTAATTAGATGGACAAGAAGCCATGGAAACCGTCTGTAATAACCACGAGCATAACCCAATTCGCTTTACACCAGCATAAAACCTTTATACACGTCATATTTTGAGTTTAATACAGTTGGCGTCCATCTTCAGCGCCATATTTTATCGTTTATGAGCAGGTGTAGAGCGCACGTAATACGCGATGAAGAAAGCCCGGTGACAAATGATTCTGATACATAATGCGGCGGGCGATATGTTGTGAGCAATTTAAAAATAATCATGTGCTGGCTTTGTTGTCAGCCGAGCTATGTGCTCGCTCCCTAGGTGTATGATGTGCGCATGGCAGATCTTTTGTTGTTGCTCAAATTACGGGTAGTTGAAAGATGTTTGTTAATGTAGGGTTTTAACGGCTGTGTGGGCTAAAAATGAGGATGCAGAAAATATTTTTGGCTGAAGATAAATTGTTGGGTTTGAACTATAGATGATTTTCTACCAAAATAAAAATTAAAAAAAGTAACAACAACTGGTAACTGAGAGCAAAAATATGGGGCACCTGCGACAAAACTCAAATCGCAGCATAATACTGATCTTTGCTACTGATTACAATTATTGCTTGATTCTATATTTTAACGAAGGTCAAATGACAGTGGATTAATTTTCCAAATGCGTAGTGGATGCGGTCTCGCGATCGTTGTCAGTGAGTGCTACGCCGTAGCATTGCTACGAGCGAAGGACGAGCGTAGTCTCATTAGCTGTTACTAATTTCTTTCTAAAATTATTGTTTTTTAGTTTGCCAATTACAATAAACATGTTCCTTTCTCAAAAAGTCGATTAGTAATCACTTCAGGTAAGAGAACGTATTATATGCAACATTCGTAGAAAGTAAAATATTTATAACGTCCTAGACACAATCAGATCTCATAGAAATAAGTAATGTGATGTCCCTTACCATTCACCTTAGGTCCATTTACTTTAATGGAGACTCTATAGGGACTCTATCAAGATTGACCTGAATTAGTGCTAGACACAGATATCGATTTCTAGATTACAGTCTAGCAAATATTTTCATTCAAAAGGAAATTACCTGAATGTAACACGGATCTTGCTCGACGATGTGCATGGAAACGAGAAGAAACAGTTGATGATATTATGTTCCAAGACTTTCAATTAAATTTATAATTTGGCTTTGGATGAAACTTAAATGTTTTCTCACAAAAGTTCAATTACACTGAGGAAATACAAAAAATCTATTTGTTTTCATAGTATACCGTATATACCAGGCCCCTCAGAAAGTATTGCGAAAAAAAGTTTTTATATATGGGAGACTGGCCAGTTATAATGTTTTTCGAAAATATGATTATTTATAAGTAAAAATAAGTAAGTTCCAATTTCAAAATTTCCCTCCACATTTTTTGCGAGTTAATTCAAAGTATTGTGTCTCACTGAAATATGGATCTGCGCCGGGAACATTTTAGAGCTATGATTTTATACGATTTCAAGTGTCGCCTGAAACCGGATGAATCGTACGATAGACTTCAAATGGCATTCATGGATGAAGGCCCTTCCAAGGCAACCGTGTATCGTTGGTATAACGAATTCAAGCGCGGTCGACCAACTTTGGGGGATGACGAAAGAAGCGGTCGCCCTTTGACGGCTGTTACCGAAGAAAACGTGCTAGCAGTGAAAAATTTAATCCAAGACAATAGGCGAATTACATATCAGGAGATTCAACACATATTGAAGATTGGATCGGGAAGCGTTCACGAGATTCTACACAGCCATCTTCGCGTGAGGAGGATAGTATCACGCTGGGTGCCGCACAACCTCACCGATGCTCAGAAGCAGGCCCGGGTGGAATGGTGCCGTGATATGCTTAACAAATTTGAAGCAGGCTCGTCTCGGCGTGTTTACGACATCGTTACAGGTGATGAGTCCTGGATTTATCAATACGACCCAGAAACCAAGCGCCAGTCGACTGTTTGGGTGTTTCAAAATGAGCCAACGCCTACCAAAGTGAAGCGATCTAGAAGCGGGGATAAGATTTTGATCGCTAGCTTTTTTAATTTGACTGGCCACTTGGTATCAATTCCCTTACGGGATCAAAGAAGCATTAATGCCGAATGGTATACTACCAAATGTTTGCCAGAAGTTTTCTCTGTTATAAGCAACAAGCGACCAAACACAGGGCTCCGCGGGCTACTGCTCCACCACGACAATGCACCTGCGCACACCGCACTCAAAACGAGGGACTTCCTGGACAGCACGCCAGTCAAACTCCTGGGTCACCCTCCTTACAGCCCTGATCTAGCACCGTGTGACTTCTTTTTATTCCCAAAAATAAAAAATCAGCTCAAAGGGATACAATTTTCGTCGCCGGAAGATGCGCTGGCTGCGTTCGAGCAGGCTGTAAACGAGGTGTCTGCGGCGGACTGGAAAAAGTGTTTTGAAAACTGGTTTAGGCGCATGAATCTTTGTATAGAAGCTGGTGGAAAGTACTTTGAAAAGATTTAATAAAAATATATGTACGTATAGAACAATTTTTTTTAGTTTCGCAAAACTTTCTGAGTGTCCCACGTAATTTCACACAATTTTGAAGGTGCATCGACCTCATTTTGTCACCTACAGGCTACAACCAACCGGCTTTGATTGAGTTTTCCCTCCAGCATAAACATGCCACCGAAAAAAGAATATTGGAAAATGAAGCTCCATCTCACCCAAAAATAAGGTTATTTGTTCGTTAAAGCTGAGTGCTGCAGATTTTTAAACAAATTAACTTACCACTCACCAATCTGACGAGCTCCGTACGTGATCGTACGTGATCGTACGGTAGTCGGTAATTAGCTGGACGCAAACATCGACACTACTATTAACCCTTTGAAAGTCATCGTGTATTTATGTCCAGGGGTGCATGGGCGGAAGTAGATTGCACTGCAGTCGGGGCCTTGGCAGAATTTATAGTCTGGCCTGCAAGCCGGGGACACAGAGTGATCGCGGCGACTGCCTCGATCCCTAATAAATAACTAAAGCCAACTTTCACAACGTACAAAGCGGCACATTGCTTGTTTTTTCATCCGCGACCAAACTGCAGACCCTGTCATTCAAAAGATACGAAATCTTGATTAGCAGAAACCTCGACGCCGGAACACGATACTAGAATATGGTAATAATATATTTCCATATTCAATAATACCTAATACAATAAACGTTACATTTTATATGTATGTGTTTCCTTTACAACACGATAATGGAGTCTTTCCTTGTGTATTTACGAAAGTAAAAGGATATTGTGCTGCCTGCTTGTTGATATTGGTTTTGTTTTCCGTTTACTAAACTATTATTGTAAGCGCGTCTGATAACATTGGAGGTTATTGTGTATCCTATCGCCATTATTGGTGTCTGTGCCGTCTTATTTTTTAAAATAGACGGCGGAGCTCACGTGTAAACCTGGGTTGGACCAAAGAGAATAAACTACAAAGATAACAAGATAATCGCGTCCGAAGTTTCCTATTGTAAGTTTAAGTGGACTAAGTGTCACGAGTCGGGTGAGACAATTTAATCTAGTCGGCTTCATGGTCCCTTGGACCGGGGGATAGTTTTTAAACGATAAGAGTTTCTTTGTCATCTATCTAGCGCGAGTCTAATTCGTTTAAAAAAAGTTTTAACTACATCGTGGATAGTTAATTAGAAGTATTTTAGCGAGCCGGTGAATGTTGGATCTTTGTTTTAGCTGTGACTGTGGGTACACAAATTTCTGGAATATATAAGTACTTATATGCCGTACATAACTTACTCAGTTATTCCGGGAGGAATGATCTTTTGATATAATAAAGTAGATAAAACTGAAACAATAGGGATGTTTACTGAAATGTTATTTTTTTGTCCGTCAGGTAGCTTAATAAAAAATATTGGACACGTATTTTTACTTTTGACACGTAAAAATAAAGTTAAGACGAAATATTGCGTTGAAATATCGTGTGACGTCACGCCGTTAGTACTCTATAAACTGACATAGTGACGTTACAAGCCCCCACTCCTGAACTTTGTTTTGAACCAATATTATTTGTTAATATCACTGTCGGACAAAATAAAATTATCATTTTTCTACCCAGGAAAGATCCATATTCTAAACCTTCGGAAAATGTTTCAGTAGCTCTCATTCTTTCAGCAGCTATAAGTGCTAGGCTGCATTATAAATAAGGAATGTCCAAAATAAACTGTTCACTTTGTAGAACCGACTTTTCAACTTACGGAAATGATCGCTCATTCATTTTTATCAAACACAATCTTACTGTATATCTTATCAGTTGATATTACTAAGCAAGTTACTAACAATGTATTCGTTAAATCTACGAGTCGTTTTTCATTATGATAATAAATAATGAAAATATGATAATATTATATTTGATAATTTAGTAGCAGAATATATTCTTAAAACGTCCTTTCCTCTTTGAAGAGTTTAATATTTGATGATTGATAACTAAATATTTTTCTCGAGCAAAGGACAAAGATAAGACGTCCTTAAATGAATACATATTAAAGCAATCAGTGAGCCAGTAACGGGTATCAGTTACGGCTCAATATTACTGAGAGTAAGGGGCGCCCCTTCGGAACAGAATGTAGCGGAAAAGAATCTAACAGGAAACTTGATTAACTTACTAGGAGACGCTTTAGTCGGGAATTAAATTTAAATTGAAACTATCCGCTATAGTGCCCGGCGGTTTAACTTCACTCCCATGTTTTAAACAATATTAAAATTGATTTCACGCAGCTCTAGCTCTGGTAAATTAGTTCAAGATTTTATTTTAAACCCAATCAGTGGTTCGTTTGTGAATAATATTGCAGCCGAGGCGTGTGGTTTCGCCCACATGCAATTATTTCGCCTGTCTTACGGAAACCATATGTGCTTCCGGACTTTATCTTACAGGGTATTTGTTTGTTACCTATATTATTCAAAGTGTTATGTGATTAAAATATTTATTATTTATTAATCTAATCTAATGATCTGAATAAATAGCAGGACCTTTTACAATTGAAGCCTAACAGGCTTGAAAAAAAAATGAGAATTGAAAAGTTTGACTAGAAAGCCAATATCTTCTAGAAATGATTATTGTCAAACGAGCGCTCCAAGTAAGCATTTACGTAATAATACAGAAGCCAGAGTAGAAAAGATATCTAATTATCAAAAAGAGGGCCATGAGGCGCGGTGCCAAATTAAATGTGATACTGTATTATTATTGGTTCGCCTTGCTTAAATAAACTGACGTGGAGCCATTCCCTGAGAATGATTTAATGTTAGAACTAGGCCGTAAAATAATTAGGTAGGTGTAATGAAGGTAGTTAAGGCTACAACAGCTGCCAACGAACTTGAGGGAACAAAACGGACACGCGTTTCACATCCGCGCGACCCAAAGTTTTGTTAAAAACTACTTTCCATTTTGGTTAAAAAAAAAAACGCCTGGTGTGACTGTGGTTTTTTTTTTCCGCGTTAGACATAACTTTGCAAATTAATTGCAGTATGTTTTATACAAATATAATTTAAAATATAAAACTATTAAAGAAGTGGCTTAATATATACATATAATATTATTGAAAATATATGACTTTTTATGTAATATACTTTCTCTTACTAATAAACGCAGAATAAAGTTATAACAGGTATAAACCTATGAAAATGTATGGTTATTCCTTTGTTATACCTGGTATAACTTTATTCCGTGTTTATAAGTAAGAGGGAATGTGTTTAGAAGTTGCATCGAAATGACGTCGAGCGAAGTGAAGCGTGAATCACAATATCGTTCGCGATGGAGGACTTCTGTGGACGCCTTTTGTCCAATCTAGGGGAAATAGGAAATGAAGTCAAGTATGTATGAAGACGTGATGTTCATTTTAAAATCAGTTAAATTCATATTATCTGTCCAAGATTTGCCCCTTAAGGCTGGTCGGCTCAGTCGTCTCAGGTGCATGCCGCCGCGAGGGAGGTTGATTAATTAGACCCTACGCACAAACCCTTTGAATTATTCTCATATAAACGGTGCAAAGCTTCTTAACGTTGTGCTCCTCAAGACCCTCTGTAGACTCGCTTTTGGTTTATTCTTCAATTAATTAGCGGGTACTCGCTATACGGTATACAGCACATTATATCTACTTTTATGTCGGTAACATTAAGCAATTTGTTAATACAGTAGTATCCAACCATTTTTACTGCTTTTACTTCGTAATCATATAATTACTGTTCCATTATTTGGTTTATTAATTAATTATGAGCCGTAGTGATTATCATAATGAAAATTAAAATACTCTTTTTAAGAGTAGGTCTCAAAAAGGTTTTAGTCCACTCGAAAATCATCGCTTAGTAATATGGACTAAGTCAGTCTTGGGCGAGAGATTGCAGCCTCTAAACTGCATAGCAAGGGACGCAAACATGCAACTGTGCCACTGAGCAACAAAGCTGTCTCAAGAACACGCTTGGCAGTGCATCGAGCAAACTTAAACACCTTAATCGTCTTTGCAATATTCGTTTCAAAGAAACAATTTTATGTCATGAAAGTTTTATTTAAACTTAACAAAAATAATTACTATAAAGAGTTACAATTGTTTGTTGGTTTATAGGAGGTGATTTCTGAAAAAGCTGTGAAAATCAAACCAATAGATTCGTAACGAATTGACTGTGGCAGACAAACAGACAGACACATGACTGATCCTGTGCTTCTTCTTCTTAGCGTGTCGATGGCAAATATAAAAATTTAAATATTGTGGTTGGCCCAGAATTCAGCCACGGCAACACCATTCGGTGACGCAGTCATAAGGTCTTCGCAAGTACAGGTGACAGGGCATGCTGCGCACTCCTTAAGGTGGGCCATGGTCTGCGGAGATATGCTGCACAAGCTCTGAAGACTAGTGCCATCAGAGAACCCCCACCTGTGGAGGTTGTCTTTGCTGCGGCCAACCTGAGTGCGGAGTCTATTTAGAGTTTTCCATGTCGACCACGGCAGAGTGTGCCCAGGCGGGAGACTCTCCGACGGCCCGATGAAATTTTCAGGAGGCTTGAGTTTCTCTCGCCAAAGGTCGCATCTCGCTGAAGAGGAGTTGCCATCACATAGACCCACGCATCCTAGTTTGGGGGCAAGTGGAACAGGGTGTAAAGTCCCACAAACCTCCATAGAAAAGGGAGGATCCTCCGACCAGACGGGTGTTGTGTCTGGTCCGGGCAACTGCCCAACGGTTGTTGTCGGACTGTTGTATGTGTTCTTATCGCGCCGAAAACTTTACTTGCGCGATGCAGGATTTGTGTGACGTCATGTCATTAGTTTTTGTAAGTGGCGGCGTTGGTGCCGCTACATCACTCCCCTCCGGAGACCGGAGGTCGATAGCAGGTTAGGTTGAGTCGTCCGTACATCTTGTGATGTGTGCCTGGCCAGTGGAAGGTTGGTTCCAGTGAGTCGGAACCGGAAGTCGTAGAGTTCGCGGTGAGTCGGAACTGTAAGTCGCAGTGTTCGCGGTGAGTCGGAACTGTCTGCGGTTGTGCCCCAGTGAGTCGGGGTGATGATATCCCAGTGAGTCGGGATAGAGTTGCTGGCTCCAATGGGTCGGAGCGGTGATGATGTCCCAGTGAGTCGGGAGAGTGCTGGTGGCTCCAGTGGGTCGGAGCGATGATGATAGAAGCTGAGGGTGCTGACCAGGAATGCGCGTCCGCTGCATGCTGGTGGTCAGGATACCCCCGTAGATGCCGTGGGTACTGGCTGGCTGTGTGACTCGCTGCTCGAAAGCTTGAGAAAGTGATGATGACGTCACGATGAAGAAGCTCTGCACGAAGGCTGCGCTGATGTTCATATTCGAGGTCACCAGTTTGGGGGTAAGTGAAACAGGGTGTAAAGTCCCACAAACCTCCATAGAAAAGGGAGGATCCTCCGACCAGACGGGTGTTGTGTCTGGTCCGGGCAACTGCCCAACGGTTGTTGTCGGACTGTTGTATGTGTTCTTATCGCGCCGAAAACTTTACTTGCGCGATGCAGGATTTGTGTGACGTCATGTCATTAGTTTTTGTAAGTGGCGGCGTTGGTGCCGCTACACTAGAAAACTTTTCCGGCTTTTTAGGCGCTGGGGCACTGAGCTGTAATTATGCATTGGGTGGCGAGGGTCGTTTTCTAGTTTCGCCCTCTCTATGCGACTTGCTATAGTCCTGCGAATTTCCGGGGGCGCGATGCCGATAAGTGGATACAGCATTCGTACAGGAGTCGGTTTGAGGCAGCCTGTGGCAATCCGGCACGTCTCATTTAGAGCTGTATCCACTAATTTGGAGTGGGCAGAGCGGCTCCATACTGGACTTGCATATTCACCAGCGGAGAAACAGAGTTCCATGCCAGTCGTTCGCAGGACTTGAGGAGACGCCCCCCATCTGGTGGACGTTAGGCGGCGGAGCAATTTATTCCTTGAATGCACCTTCCATTTGACATTCTCGCAGTTCTTTCTGTAGTTGAGGGACCTGTCCAGAGTAATGCCGAGGTATTTTGGGTGGGAACAATGGAGGATTGGCATCCCCTGCCATGAAATGTTAAGCGTTCGGCCCGCTTGTCTGTTACGTAAGTGAAAAGCGCACGACTGTGTTTTTGAGGGATTTGGCTTCAGCGCGTTGTCAGCATAGTATTGGCTGAGATTCGAAAGGGCGGTGGAAAGATTAGCCTCAATCTCCTCAAAATCAGTAGCTTGGCAAGTTAATGCTAGGTCGTCAGCGTACAGGAAGCGGGTTGTGTTACAGCTCACCGGGTGGTCGTTGGTGTAGATGTTAAACAGCAGGGGAGCCAGAACGCTACCTTGAGGCAGACCATTCTTTTGGACACGCCATCTACTCCTATCATCCAGAAGGTTTACTTGATATCGTCGGTTACTGAGGAGTTCTCTGAGAATTTTAATGAACTTTGGGTCCTCTGTTAAGTTGGTAACCTTCCATAACAAGCGCCGAATATTAACGGTGTCATAGGCTGCTGACAGGTCTACAAAAACTGCAGGGTGTCACTTTCCTCGTTTCGAACCCATCCTCGATATGTTGTGTGAGGTTGATGACCTGGCCACAACAAGATTTTCCAGGTCTAAATCCAGCTTGCTCTGGAATAAGTTTTGGGTCGACGATGTCTGTGAGACGAGATAGCAGTAGCCTTTCAAAAAGTTTGTAGGTGTGGCAGAGGAGGGATATAGGGCGGAAGTTTTTTGGGTCATCATGCGGTTTGCCTGGTTTGGGTACAGCAATAATCTTTGATTGCCTCCAAAGACGAGGTATATTTGCTGACTCCAAACAGTGGTTAAAAAGTTGCAGTAACCACGAGACGGATACCGGACCCAAGTGCTTAATTTGTTCCACCGATATATCATCCACCCCAGAGGCCTTACCCCAGCTCAGCTGTCGAATGGCTGAGATGATGTCCGTCAGATTGAATGGGTCACATACAGACTTAGAGGGTGTACAGGGGATTGTAATTTTGGGACTTCCGCCAAGACGTTTTGCTGGTTTTCCGTTAAGAAGGAGTTGATGAGCCACTTGGTTAGCCGTAACTGAGCTTGGTGAATGAGCTGGTGGTGCTTCACTAGTTAGCTTGCGAATAGTGTTCCAAGCTTTTTTACTATTATGGGTCATGTCGATGCTGGTGACGGTGTCCATCCATTTTTCCTGGCGTCGCTCACTTATCTGTGCCAGCAATTTTTCTCCAGCTTCAACTGTCTCTTCCGAGAAAGGGTCGTTGTTGTAGAGACGTTCGTAAGCTTGTAGGAGTTCACCGGATTCTTGGGATATGCCTGGAATGTATGAAGTACGACATCCTCGGGGGATACATTTTCGGGATATAGCCGAAACTGCACCCACGAATTTGTCGTAATTTTGTGGGGAAGGCGGGATGTTATGTAGCTCTTCGTCCACAGACTTAGAGAATTGTTCCCAGTCAGCTTTAAGGTAGTTGAATCGGCGTTTGAATGGCATGGACACAGGGCGAACGACGGACTGGACAGTGCAGACGATCGGCCTATGTTGCGTTCGGGGGATTGGGCGACATATAGTCTTTTTGGTCTGGGAGCTAATACTTGAGCTAACAAAAATTAAGTCCGGATTGTACCCGCGCTTCCATCTTCCGCTATTGAATGACGCTGGTTGTTTAGGGTCATGGATTAAGGTCAAATCGTGAGCTTTCGCCCAATCCTCAACAGCTTGGCCGTCTGAATTTGTAGAGCTATAGCCCCAGCTGGCACTATGGCTGTTGAAGTCACCAACTACTATTTTTGTGCGCTGAATGTCAGTATCAGGTAATTCCCATTGAAACGGAATGCCGGGGGGTTTATACACCGATGTTACTGTGCAGTTACCAAGGTCTAGAGAGATAATTTCTATGCTGTTTACACTAGAGCATTTTGTAGCAATAATACTTACGCCGGGAGCAACAAACACTGCGTTACCGTGCTTCGGGTGACAGATCTCGGCGACAAGTGACAGTCCAGGAACGTAAGGCCTGCCCTGGGTGGAATCCCGATGGGTCTCTTGAACACAAAGAATGTCACAGTGCGTCTTGCGGGACAAGTCAGAGAGAATTTCTGCTTTGTCCCGAGAGAATCCTTCGATGTTAATCGAGACTACACACAAGGCCGGTTTTGTGAGTGGACTGTTTGGACCCGAGAAAGGCCGAACAGGGCTTATATTTGCCATCGTGGTGAAAGGACTAGCCAATCGACAGAAGTCGACTGCCCAGGGTGCGCCGGACGTAGCAGAAGGTCGGAAAGTACGTCACTCGGGGAGGCTCCTTTATTGCATCCTGTGCTAATTAGCTAAGACAATAGAAAAACAATATATTTTTTGAGATTCGGTCGGTTGGATGGTCGAGTGGGGTTCCGTCTTTTCATGTAGACGTACGGAACCTATACTGATAGAAAGACAATGACATCCGCTGCTTTTCATTCTAGAAAAAAAAAACTGTTCCTGTAGCCACGGGAACGAAGTCGTGGTAAAAAGTTAGCATTTTATGAACGTGTTCCTACGTCACAGTGCGGTTTAGTAAAATAATGGCATACAATTGAAGCAATATAACGTTTTCAGAGTGGTGAGCTTTTGTTTTTTTTTTTTTTTTATTTATCTATAGGCTCGCGTTTGACCACTATCTCACCTGATGGTAAGTGATGATGTGGTCGACGGTGAAGCACGCTTGCCTAGAAGTAACCTATTCACTCTTGACTTAAAGACCCCAAGGTTGTAGCTATCAGGAAACAAAGACTCCGGCAGGGAATTCCACTCCTTAGCTGTGCGTACAATGAAAGTATTCGCAAAACGCTTTGTACGTATGGGTGGGATGTCCACCATGTACCGGTGGCGCATTGCCGTACGTCTTGTTGTCCGGTGATGAAAAGGGCTAGGTGGAATCAAATTGTGCAGTTCCATCGCACACTCCCCGAAATGTAACCGATAAAAAACCGACAGACTGGCCACCCGGCGTCGATGTTCAAGGCTCTGGAGCTTTGAGGCGACCAGTGCATCGTTACCGTTAAGCCTCTTGGCCCGTTTGTCAATCGACTCAAGTGCATCAAGTTGATATTTGGCAGATCCGTCCCAGAGGTGAGAGCAGTACTCCATGCATGACCGAACTTGCGCTTTATACAATTTGAGCAGCTGTTCAGGCGTGAAGTACCGTCTCACCTTTGCAAGGATCCCCAACTTTTTTGCAGCCAACTGAGCCTTAACGTTAACGTAACACCAAGAAGGTCGAGATGGTCCGTTATCGGCACGGTTACACCACGGAAAGATGGAGCCGGGTGGAATAGGCTCTTTTTTGCGGAAAAAAGACACGCCTGGGTCTTAGCAGCATTGAAACTGACTAAATTGGCATCGCCCCATTCGGAGACAGCCTCCAAAGACAGGTTCAAGCGCCCAACCATGGCCTCCCGGAGAGACCGGATCTCAGGCCCAGTAGCCCGTGCGCCGGACACGTATCTCTCAGCAACCGTGCTGTCGTCTGCGTACCCAAAGGTTCCGGGTTTTAGCAGGTCATTTATGTGCAGCAAAAACAGTGTAGCCGAGAGCACCGACCCCTGAGGGACTCCGGCGTTAATACCTAACTGACCGGACGAGCAGCCATCGATAACCACTCGGATTGACCGATCCCTCAGGAAGTCAGCAATCCAATCACACAGACCACTAGGCAGACCGAAGGAAGGAAGCTTACCAATAAGGCTCTCATGCCAGACCCTGTCGAAAGCCTTCGAGATGTCAAGGGAGACAGCAAGCGCTTCCCCATGCCTCTCGATGGCCTCACTACAGATGTGAATGGCATACGCTAGAAGATCCCCAGTTGACCGATTTCGGCGGAAGCCGTATTGGCGGCCACTGAGGATATCGTTGTCTTCTAGGTATGCCAGGAGCTTATTGTTCAGCACACGTTCCATACTCTTACAGAGAATGGACGTTACCGAGATGGGTCTGTAGTTGGCCGGGTCAGCCCGACTACCCTTTTTGGGCACGGGCTGAACGTTAGCTTGCTTCCAAGCCTTCGGCACCTTTCCAGTCACTATCGAAAGGCGATATAGGCGTGTCAGGATTGGAGACAATTCAGGCGCACAAGTTTTTAGTACAATTGCCGGTATCCCATCGGGGCCACTAGCTTTGTTCACGTCAAGGTTACGCAACACCCTATAGACTTCCCTCTGATGGATGCGAATATCCGACATACTCGTCCCACATCCAACAGGAGACGGAGGGGGCCGCGCGCCATCAGAGTTCAGACGTGAAGATTCCGCAAAAAGGGAGGCAAACAAGTTTGCCTTGTCCTCGGCGGAGTGGGCCAGTGACCCGTCTGGTCTCAGCAGTGGTGGTAGTGAGGGGCGACAGAAGTTTGATTCAACCGACTTAGCCAGGGACCAAAACGCTTTGCTACCAGCAGGGTATGAAGCTAGTTTGTTCCCGATTCTGCTAATATGGTCAAAACGTGCCCTTCGCATCGCCTTTTTGCAGGACTTGGCAGCCCTAGTGAAGGCTCTCTTCTTCTGAGTAACGTCACTCGCTTTGTGCACACGAGCATCGACCCATGCCAGGTAAGCCTTGTGTTTAACTGCATTTGCGCGGTTGCACTCGGCACCAAACCATGGTCGTTCAACACCGGACAGCGCTACGTCAGAGAATGGAATGAAGTACTCCATCCCCTGCCGCAACACATCAGTGATGGCGTCAGCGCATGACGATGGAACTTCCGAAGAGAAGCAAGTGGGCCGCCAAGGATAGCATGCGAAGAAAGATCGCATCCCATCCCAATCTGCTGACCTGTACCGCCAAAACCGCCGGGTGCCTCTCGGGCTAGGATCGGGCGGTGAGTAGACGGATACAGACTTCACCAGACAGTGGTCGGAACTACCCAAAGGTATATAGGTATATCGACACTGAGTATCGGTCTGGATCTGTTGTCAGCAGAAGGTCCAAGCAATTGGCCGTATGCGAATCAACATCCGGCACCCTCGTAGCCCCCTGCACCAGCTGGGTGAGATTAGGCGCAATCGAAAGATTTCGTATCTCTCGTCCAGCATGGTCAGTGCACTGGTATGGGAAGAGCCACTCCTGGTGGTGGGCATTAAAGTCCCCCAGTAACACTAGTTGGGCGGAGGGGTACCGTAGCTAAGCCACATCTGCCGCCTCACTCAGGTACTGTGCGAGCCTGGTTGTCTCCAGATCACCGCTATGCGATCGGTAGACACAAGCATAGATGATCTTATCCAGACCTGTGTCCACCAGGGCCCATAGCACTGAGTAGTTAGAGTCTTCAAGGTCACGGAGACGCCGATAGCAGATGTCGTCACGGGCGTACATGCATACACCCGCACGTGGCTTGAATTTGTGCTCCAGGGTAAATCCTGGGTAAGAAAGGTACGCCACGTCTGACGGACATCCGATCTGCGTCTCCGTAAGGAACAAAATTGTTGGTTTCTCAGTCTCAAGGTGGTGATGGACTGCGACAAGGTTCGAGTGCAGACCTCGTATGTTGCTGAGGTGCACCTTATGTGAGAGTGAGTGCTGCCGCTGTTCAGCTTTTCTCTTTTTGTTCCTTGGCATTATTGCTGTGAGTGAAGGAAGGTGAGGAGAAGGAAGTGAGATGAGGTTCCACGCTGGCAACCTTCAGACACACGCAGACAGGACGCCATCGTTGGGGGACTAGTCTGGAGACTGCGGGGACGCCCGAGCCCCCCGGGAATGTCCATCGGGCACTCTCGTCTGGTCGCCAACCAGCACGATGGCGCATCCCGGAATTTTTCGACAGTTGGCGGGGCAGCCTTTCGTGTGTGGCTGGCACACTACTTGGGCCCCCAACTACCTGCAGTCGGCCAGCGGCGCACCGTGCCTCGGATCCCGCTACCCTCCGCGACTAGACTCCCGATAGGCCCACAACAACGCGAGTCAGGCTGGTCTGCCTGCAGTGGAACAACTACCTCGACCCAACTCCTCTTTTGGCTACACCGAGCATCGTACCGGAACACGGCTAGGCCGCTTGGCGGTACGTCTTTGCTCGGTGGGTGGTCGCAAGCCTTCGGCCGAAACCTACCACCAGTAAGTGTCACCTGATTAGCACCACCCGGGGACCACATGTAGGGTAACAAAAGAGGTACTTACCTACGGACGCGGGTGACTCAGCCCCCAAACTCAGCCCCAGCCCCAGACTCAGCTCTCGGCTGATATTCAACTTTTACACCGTCGAGTCAAAGAGTCGCGGTTTCTTTGAAGTCATGTGCAACGGGCCATTGTTATATGCCCTTTTTTGTTATAACTTTGGATGGTTTGGATTTTAATAAATTATTGTTTACTTTAACTTTTTGAAAATACTAAGTAAACATTAACGCATAGTCTAGACGATAAGTTTTCGGAGATGAAAAGTGTGCGTTAACTAATATATATTGTTTAAGCTATGACATTAACATTGGCAAGTGATACCTTAATTACAAAAAACTGTGAGTGGGAAAGAACTTTGCCGATATCTGTTTAAACTCTTTTGACTTTTAAAAATTTCTTTGGCAAGTAGTGAACAAGCAAAAATGTTCGTCTATAGGTCCATTTAATTAATTAGATAGCCAAGAAGCCATAGAAACCGTCTATAATAACCGCGAGCATAACCCAATTCGCTTTACACCAGTATAAAAGCTTTATACACGTCATATTTTGAGTTTAATACAGTTGGCGTCCATCTTCAGCACCATATTTTATCGTTTATGAGCAGGTGTAGAGCGCACGTAATACGCGATGAAGAAAGCCCGGTGACGAATGATTCTGATACATAATGCGGCGGGCGATATGTTGTGAGCAATTTAAAAATAATCATGTGCTGGCTTTGTTGTCAGCCGAGCTATGTGCTCGCTCCCTAGGTGTATGGTGTGCGCATGGCAGATCTTTTGTTGTTGATCAAAGTACGGGTAGTTGAAAGATGTTTGTTTATGTAGGGTTTTAACGGCTGTTTGGAATAAAAGTGCTGATAAAAAGCTCATAATGCAGAAAATATTTTTGGCTGAAGAAAAAACAAAAAAAAAAGTGTGTGTGTGTAGATAAATGAAAATTACAAAAGTAATAACAACAGGTAACTGAAAGCGAAAATATGGGGCACAGGTGAAAAAACTCAAAACTTATCATAATGCTGAGCTATGCTATTGAATATAATTATTGCATTATTCTATGTTTTAACGAAGGTCAAATGACAGTGGCTTGACTTTCCAAATGAGTAGTGGATGCGGTCTCGCGATCGCTGTCAGTGAGTGCTACGCCGTAGCATTGCTACGAGCGAAGGACGAGCGTAGTCTCATTAGCTGTTACTAATTTATTTCTAAAATTATTGTTTTTTTGTTTGCCAATTACAATAAACATGTTCCTTCCTCAAAAAGTCGATTAGTAATCACTTCAGGTAAGAGAACGTATTATATGCAACATTCGTAGAAAGTAAAATATTTATAACGTCCTAGACACAATCAGATCTCATAGAAATAAGTAATGTGATGTCCCTTACCATTCACCTTAGGTCCATTTACTTTAATGGAGGTCCGGACTCTATCAAGATTGACCTGAATTAGTGCTAGACACAGATATCGATTTCTAGATTACAGTCTAGCAAATATTTTCATTCAAAAGGAAATTACCTGAATGTAACACGGATCTTGCTCGACGATGTGCATGGAAATGATAAGAAACAGTTGATGATATTATGTTCCAAGACTTTCAATTAAATTTATAATTTGGCTTTGGACGAAACTTAAATGTTTTATCACAAAAGTTCAATTACACTGAGGAAATACAAAAAATCTATTTGTTTTCATTGTATACCGTATATAATTTCACACAATTTTGAAGGTGCATCGACCTCATTTTGACACCTACAGGCTACAACCAACCGGCTTTGATTGAGTTTTCCCTCCAGCATAAACATGCCGCCGAAAAAAGAATATTGGAAAATGACGCTCCATGTCACCCAAAAATAAGATTATTTGTTCGTTAAAGCTGAGTGCTGCAGATTTTTAAACAAATTAACTTGTTACTCACCAATCTGAAGAGCTTCGTACGTGACCGTACGTGATAGTACGGTAGTCTGTAATTAGCTGGACGCAAACATCTAGAGTTTCTTTGTCATCTATCTAGCGCGAGTCTAATTCGTTTTTAAAAACATTTAACTACATCGTGGATGGTTAATTAGAAGTATTTTAGCGAGCCGGTGTATGTTGGATCTTTGTTTTAGCTGTGACTGTGGGTACACAAAGTTCTGGAATATATGAGTACTTAAATGCCGTACCTACCTTTCTCAGATATTCCGGGAGGAATGATCTTTTGATATATTAAAGTAGATAAAACTGAAACAATAGGGAAGTTTACTGAAATTTTGTTTTCATGAATCTCCCTGACGGACTCAGGTAGATTCATAAAAAAATATTGGACACTTATTTTTACTTTTGACACGTAAACATAAAGTTACGATATAATGCGTTGAAATATCGTGTGACGTCACGCCGTTAGTATACTTTATACTGACACAGTGACGTCACCAGCCCTGACTCCTGAAATTTGATGCGCTTTATGTTTGTAAATTTATATTGATTTGGATTCCAATATTATTTGTTAATCTAATGAGATTAACAAATAATATTGGAGTCCGACAATGGTCGGACAAAATACAATTATGATTTTACTACCCAGGAAACATCCCTGTTCTAAACCTTTGGTAAATGTTTCAGTAGCTCTCATTCTTTCAGCAGCTATAAGGGCTAAGCTGCATTATAAATAAGGAATGTCCAAAATAAACTGTTCACTTTGTCGAACCGACTTTTCAACTTACGGAAATGATCGCTCATTCAGTTTTATCAAACACAATCTTACTTTATATCTTATCAGTTGATATTACTAAGCAAGTTACTAATAATGTATTCGTTAAATCTAAGAGTCGTTTTTCATTATGATCTATATATTTGATAATTTAGTAGCAGAATATATTCTTAAAACGTCCTTTCCTCTTTGAAGAGTTCAATATTTGATGATTGATAACTAAATAATTTTCTCGAGCAAAGGACAAGGATAAGACGTCCTTGAATGAATACATATTAAAGCAATCAGTGAGCCAGTAACGGGTATCAGTTACGGCGCAATATTACTGAGAGTAAGGGGCGCCCCTTCGGAACAGAATGTAGCGGAAAAGAATCTAACAGGAAACTTGATTAACTTACTAGGAGACGCTTACAAGGGAATTAAATTTAGATTGAAACTATCCGCTAAAGTGCCATGTTTTACACTATATTAAAATTGTTTTCACGTAGCTCTAGCTCCAGTAAATTAGTTCAAGTTTTTATTTTAAATCCAATCAGCGGTTCGTTTTTTAATAATATTGCAACCGAGGCGTGTGGTTTCCTGCACATTATTTCGCTTGTCTTACTGAAACCATATGTGCTTCCCGCAGGCTTTATCTTACAGGGAATTTTTTGTTACCTCTATTAGGCAGCGTATTATATGATCAAAATATTTACTATTATTAGGTATTAATCATCTTGGAAGTTATAAATACCAGGATATTTTACAATCGAAGCCTGTTAAATGAGAATTGAAAAGTCAGACTAGAAAGCCAATATCTTATGAAAATGATTAAAGTCAAACGAGCGCTCCAAGAAAGCATTTACGTAATAATACAGAAGCCAGAGTACAAAAGATATCTAATTATCAAAAAGTGGGCCATGAGGCGCGGTGCCAAATGAAATGTGATACTGTATTATTATTGGTTCGCCTTGCTTAAATAAACTGACGTGGAGCCATTCCCTGAGAATGAATAAATATTAGAACTAGGCCGTAAAGTAAATAGGTAGGTGTAATGAAGGTAGTTAAGGCTACAACAGCTGCCAACGACCTTGAGGGAACAAAACGGACACGCGTTTCACATCCGCGCGATCCAAAGTTTAGTCAAAAACTACTTTCCATTTTATTTTTTGGCTTTAGTATAAAAAGCTATATACCACAATGAAGGTTATCAATTTTTCTTCGAGGTGGGTAACAAATCAAAAAAATAAACGTGGTATGATTGTGGTTTTTTTCAGTGTTAGACATAACTTTGCAAATTAATTGCAGTATGCTTTATACAAATAAAATTCAATATCTTCACATATAAAACTATTAAAGAAGTGGCTTGTATAACATATAATATTATTTAAAAAATATGACTTTTTATGTAATATCCTTATTCCCTCTTACTAATAAACACAGAATAAAGTTATACCAGGTATAAACCTATGAAAATGTAAGGTTATTCCTTTGTTATACCTGGTTTAATATTTTACATAACTTTATTCCGTGTTTATTAGTAAGAGGGAATATGTTTAGAAGTTGCATCGAAATGACGTCGAGCGAAGTGAAGCGTGAATCACAATATCGTTCGCAATGGAGGACTTCTGTGGACGCCTTTTGTCCAATCTAAGGGAAATGGGAAATGAAGTCAAGTATATATGAAGACGTGATGTTCATTTTAAAATCAGTTAAATTCATATTATCTGCCCAAGATCTGCTCCTTAAGGCTGGTTGGCTCAGTCGTCTCAGGTGCATGCCGCCGCGAGGGAGGTTGATTAATTAGACCCTACGCACAAACCCTTTGAATTGTTCTCATATAAACGGTGCAAAGCTTCTTAATGTTGTGCTCCTCAAGATCCTCTGTAGACTCGCCTTTGGTTTATTTACCAATTAATTAGCGGGTACTCGCTATACGGTATACAGCACATTATATCTACTTTTATGTCGGTAACATTAAGCAATTTGTTAATACAGTAGTATCCAACCATTTTTACTGCTTTTACTTCGTAATCATATAATTACTGTTCCATTATTTGGTTTATTAATTAATTATGAGCCGTAATGATTATCATAATGAAAATGAAAATACTCTTTTTTAACCCCCGCCGGAAAAAAAGGGGTGTTATAAGTTTCACGTGTGTTGCTGTGTATCTGTGTATCTGTGTGTCTGTCTGTGGCATCATAGCGCCTAAACGGATGAACCGATTTCAATTTAGTTTTCTTTTTTGAAAGGTAATTTTGTCGAGAGTGTTCTTAGCTATGTTTGAACAAAATCGGTTTAGCTTTTCAAAAGTTATGGGCATTTTACTGTTTGAATTGGGGTGTTTTCGCAAGACAAATGTATCGGGGGTTTTTTAAATTGTGAAATTTTACTTGTTAAGAGTAGGTCTCAAAAAAGTTTCAGTCCACTCGAAAATAATCGCTTAGTAATATGGACTAAGTCAGTCTTGGGCGAGAGATTGCAGTCTCTAAACTGCATAGCAAGGGACGCAAACATGCCACTGTGCCACTGAGCAACGCAAAAAGCTGTCTCAAGAACACGCTTGGCAGTGCATCGAGCAAACTTAAACACCTTAATCGTCTTTGCAATATTCGTTTCAAAGAAACAATTTTATGTCATGAAAGTTTTATTTAAACTTAACAAAAATAATTACTATAAAGAGTTACAATTGTTTGTTGGTGGTGATTTCTGAAAAAGCTGTGAAAATCAAACCAATACATTCGTAGCAAATTGACTGTGGCAGACACACAGACAGACACATGAGTGATCCTGTGCTAATTAGCTAAGACAATAGAAAAAACAATATATTTTTTGAGATTCGGTCGGTTGGACGGTCGAGTGGGGTTCCGTCTTTTCATGTAGACGTACGGAACCTATACTGATAGAAAGCGACGAGTGACATCCGCTGCTTTTCATTCTAGAAAAAAAATACTGTTCCTGTAGCCACGGGAACGAAGTCGTGGGAAAAAGTTAGCATTTTATGAACGGGTTCCTACGTCACAGTGCGGTTTAGTAAAATAATGGTATAAAATTGAAGCAATATAACGTTTTCAGAGTGGTGAGTTCTCGGCTGATATTCAACTTTTATACCGTCGCGTCAAAGAGTCGCGGTTTCTTTGAAGTCATGTGCAACGGGTCATTGTTATATGCCCTTTTTTGTTATAACTTTGGATGGTTTGGATTTTAATAAATTATTGTTCACTTTAACTTTTTGAAAATACTAAGTAAACATTAACGCCTATTCTAGACGATAAGTTTTCGGAGATGAAAAGTGTGCGTTACCTAATATATATTGTTTAAGCTATGACATTAACATTGGCAAGTGATACCTTAATTACAAAAAACTGTGAGTGGGAAAGAACTTTGCCAATATCTGTTTAAACTCTTTTGACTTTTAAAAATTTCTTTGGCAAGTAGTGAACAAGCAAAAATGTTCGTCTATAGGTCCATTTAATTAATTAGATAGCCAAGAAGCCATAGGAACCGTCTATAATAACCGCGAGCATAACCCAACTCGCTTTACACCAGTATAAAAGCTTTATACATATCATATTTTGAGTTTAATACAGTTGGCGTCCATCTTCAGCGCCATATTTTATCGTTTATGAGCAGGTGTAGAGCGCACGTAATACGCGTTGAAGAAAGCCCGGTGACAAATGATTCTGATACATAATGCGGCGGGCGATAGTTTGTGAGCAATTTAAAAATAATCATGTGCTGGCTTTGTTGTCAGCCGAGCTATGTGCTCGCTCCCTAGGTGTATGGTGTGCGCATGGCAGATCTTTTGTTGTTGCTCAAAGTACGGGTAGTTGAAAGATGTTTGTTTATGTAGGGTTTTAACGGCTGTTTGGAATAAAAGTGCTGATAAAAAGCTGAGGATGCAGAAAATATTTTTGCCTGAAGATAGATTTTCTAGATAAATGAAAATTAAAAAAGTAACAACAACAGGTAACTGAAAACGAAAATATGGGGCACAGGTGAAAAACTCAAAAATTATCATAATGCTGAGCTATGCTATTGAATATAATTATTGCATGATTCTATGTTTTAACAAAGGTCAAATGACAGTGGCTTGACTTTCCAAATGAGTAGTGGATGCGGTCTCGCGATCGCTGTCAGTGAGTGCTACGCCGTAGCATTGCTACGAGCGAAGGACGTGCGTAGTCTCATTAGCTGTTACTAATTTCTTTCTAAAATTATTGTTTTTTAGTTTGCCAATTACAATACACATGTTCCTTTCTCAAAAAGTCGATTAGTAATCACTTCAAGTAAGAGAACGTATTATATGCAACATTTGTAGAAAGTAAAATATTTATAACGTCCTAGACACAATCAGATCTCATAGAAATAAGTAATGTGATGTCCCTTACCATTCACCTCAGGTCCATTTACTTTAATGGAGGTCCGGACTCTATCAAGATTGACCTGATTAGTGCTAGACACAGATATCGATTTCTAGATTACAGTCTAGCAAATATTTTCATTCAAAAGGCAATTACCTGAATGTAATACGGATCTTGCTCAACGATGTGCATGGAAATGAGAAGAAACAGTTGATGATATTATGTTCCAAGACTTTCAATTAAATTTATAATTTGGTTTTGGATGAAACTTAAATGTATGTCACAAAAAATTCAATTACACTGAGGAAAACCAAAAAATTTCTTTGTTTTCATAGTATTCCGTATATAATTTCACACGATTTTGATGGTGCATCGACGACGTTTTGTCACCTACAGGCTACAACCAACCGGCTTTGATTGAGTTTTCCCTCCAGCATAAACATGCCACCGAAAAAAGAATATTGGATAAAGTCGAACATAGAACCTCCTCCTTTTTGGAAAGTCGGTTAAAAATGAAGCTCCATGTCACCCAAAAATAAGATAATTTGTTCGTTAAAGCTGAGTGCTGTAGATTTTTAAACAAATTAACTTGTTACTTACCAATCTGTCGAGCTCCGTATGTGACCGTAAGTGATCGTACGGTAGTCTACAATTAGCTGGACGCAAACATCGACACTACTATTAACCCTTTGAAAGTCATCGTGTATTTATGTCCAGGGGTGCATGGGCGGAAGTAGACTGCACTGCAGTCAGGGCCTTGGCAGAATTTATAGCCTGGCCTGCAAGCCGGGGACACAGAGTGATCGCGGCGACTGCCTCGATCCCTAATAAATAACTGAAGCCAACTTTCACAACGTACAAAGCGGCACATTGCTAGTTTTTTTTCCGCGACCAAACTGCAGACCCTGTCATTCAATTGATACGAAATCTTGATTAGCAGAAACCTCGACGCCGGAACACGATACTAGAATATGCTAATAATATATTTCCATATTCAATAATACCTAATACAATAAACGTTACATTTTATATGTATGTTTCCTTTACAACACGATAATGGAGTCCCTGTGTATTTACGAAAGTAAAAGGAAATTGTGATGCCTGCTTGTTGATATTGTTTTTGTTTTCCGTTTATTAAACTATTATTGTAAGCGCGTCTGATAACAGTGGCGGTTATTGTGTATCCTATCACCTTTATTGGTGTCTGTGCCGTCTTATTTTTTTAAGGTTGTGTTGTGAAAATAGACGGCAGAGCTCACGTGTAAACCTGGGTTGGACCAAAGAGAATAAACTACAAAGATAACAAGATAATCGCGTCCGAAGTTTCCTATTGTAAGTTTAAGTGGACTAAGAGACACGAGTCGGGTGAGACAATTTAATCGTGTCGGCTTCATGGTCCCTTGGACCGGGGGTAGTTTTTAAACGGTTAGAGTTTCTTTGTCATCTACCTAGCGCGAGTCTAATTCGTTTTTAAAAACTTTTAACTACATCGGTTAATTAGAAGTATTTTAGCAAGCCTGTCTATGTAAATGTGTTTATGAAACTCTGGTATTATAGCAGTCTAACTATATCACTGAACAATCTTACTCCGTCATAAGGGGACTTTCACAAAATGCTCCGGTATCTCTTATTCTTCCAGTAGCTATAAATGCTAGGCTGCATTATAAGAAATGTTTAAAACAAACTGTTAATTTTGTCGAACCGACTTTTTAATTTACGGAAATGATCGCTCATTCATTTTTATCAAACACAATCTTATTTTATATTGTATCAAAAGGTATTACACTAAGCAAGTTAGTAAGAATGTAAGTATTCCTAATTTAAACGAGTTGTTTTTCATAATGATCTATATATTTGATAATTTAGTACCAGAAAATATTCTTAAAACGTCCTTTCCTATTTGAGGAGTTTAATATTTGATCATCGATAACTAAATATTTTTCTCGAGCAGAGGACAAGGATAAGACGTACTTGAATGAATACATATTAAAGCAATCAGTGAGCCAGTAACGGGTATCAGTTACGGCGCAATATTACTGAGAGTAAGGGGCGCCCCTTCGGAACAGAATGTAGCGGAAAAGAATCTAACAGGAAACTCGATTAACTTACTAGGAGACGCTTACTCGGGAATTAAATTTAGATTGAAACTATCCGCTACACTGGCCGCCCGTTTAACTTAACATACCCATATTTTAAACTATATTAAAATTGATTTCACGTAGCTCTAGCTCCGGTAAATGAGTTCAAGTTTTTATTTTAAATCCAATCAGCGGTTCGTTTGTGAATAATATTAGAGCCGAGGCGTGCTGTTTCGCCTGTCTTACGGAAACCATATGTTCTTCCCGCGGGCTTTATCTTACATGGTATTTGTTTGCTACCTATATTAGGTATCGTGTTATGTGATTCAAATATTTATTATTTAATAATCTAATCTAATGATCTGAATAAATAGTAGGACCTTTTTCAATTGAAATGAGAATTGAAAAGTTAGACTAGAAAGCCAATATCTTCTGAAAATTATTAAAGTCAAACGCGAACTCTAAGTAAGCATTTACGTAATAATACAGAAGCCAGAGTACAAAAGATATCTAATAATCAAAAAGTGGGCCATGAGGCGCGGTGCCAAATGAATTGTGATACTGTATTATTATTGGTTCGCCTTGTTTAAATAAACTGACGTGGAGCCATTCCCTGAGAATGAATAAATGTTAGAACTAGGCCGTAAAATAATTAGGTAGGTGTAATGAAGGTAGTTAAGGCTACAACAGCTGCCAACGACCTTGAGGGAACAAAACGGACACGCGTTTCATTTCCGCACGATTCAAAGTTTAGTCAAAAACTACTTTCCATTTTATTTTTTGGCTTTAGTATAAAAAGCTATACCACAATTAAGGTGATGAATTTTTCTTCGAGGTGGTTAACAAATAAAAAAAATACGCCTGGTGTGATTGTCGTTTTCCCGCGTTAGACATAACTTTGCAAATTAATTGCAGTATGCTTTATACAAATATAATTTAATATATTCACATATAAAACTATTAAAGAAGTGGCTTAGTATAACATATAATATTATTTAAAAAATATGACTTTTTATGTAATATACTTATTCCCTCTTACTAATAAACGCAGAATAAAGTTATACCAGGTATAAACCTATGAAAATGTATGGTTATTCCTTTGTTATACCTGGTATAACTTTATTCCGTGTTTATTAGTAAGAGGGAATATGTTTAGAAGTTGCATCGAAATGAAGTCGAGCGAAGTGAAGCGTGAATCACAATATCGTTCGCAATGGAGGACTTCTGTGGACGCCTTTTGTCCAATCTAGGGGAAATGGGAAATGAAGTCAAGTATATATGAAGACGTGATGTTCATTTTAAAATCCATGCCAAAGATCTGCCCCTTAAGGCTGGTCGGCTCAGTCGTCTCAGGTGCATGCCGCCGCGAGGGAGGTTGATTAATTAGACCCTACGCACAAACCCTTTGAATTATTCTCATATATACGGTGCAAAGCTTCTTAACGTTTTGCTCCTCAAGATACTCTGTAGACTCGCCTTTGGTTTATTCACCAATTAATTAGCGGGAACTCGCTATACGGTATATGGCGCTTTAATGCCGAAGATTTTTCAGACATTATACCTATTTTTATGTCGGTAACATTAAGTAATTTGTTAATAAAGTATCTGACCATTTTACTGCGTTAACGACGTAATTATATAATTACTGTGCTATTGTTTGGTTTATTAATTAATTAAGAACCGTCGTGATTATAATAATGAATATAAAAAAGTTTTTAAGAATAGTTCCCAAAAAAGTATCAGTCTAGTCGAAAATCATCGCTTAGTAACATGGACTAAGTCAGTCTTGGAAAGGAATCGCACAGGAAGGGTCGTAAAGATGCAACTGAACTGTGCCACTGAGTAACAAAACTGTCTTAAGAACACGCTTGGCAGTACATCGAGCAAACTTGAACACCTTAATCGTCTTTGCAATATTATTTACAAAGAAACAATTTTATGTCATGATAGATTTATTTAAACTTAACTAAAATAATAACTATAAAGACTTACAATTGTTTGTTGGTTTATACGAGGTAATTTATGAAAAAGCTGTGTAAATCGAAACAATAGTGTCGTAGCATACTGTCCGTGACAGACGAACAGAAAGACATATGAGTGATTCTATATGGGTTCCGTCTTTTCATGTAGACGTACGGAATTCTTAAAATCCTTCAGTGATAGAAAGCGTTGAGTGACATCGGCTGCTTTTTATCCCGGAAAAACTATACAGTTCCTCTGGCCACGGGAGCGAATTCGTGGAAACATATAGTATTTTATGAACGGGTTCCTACGTCACAGTGCGGTTTAGTAAAATAATGGCATAAAATTATAGCAATATAATGTTTTCAGAGTGGTGAGTTCTCAACTTTTACATCGTCGCGTCAAAGACTCGCGGTTTCTTTGAAGTCATGTGCAACGGGCCATTGTTATATGCCCTTTTTTGTAATAACTTTGGATGTTTTGGGTTTTATAAAAATATTGTTTACTTTAACTTTTTGAAAATAGTAAGTAAACATTAACCCCAGACGTTAAGTTTTCAGAGATGAAAAGTGTGCGTTACTTAATATCTATTGTTTAAGCTATGACTTTAACATTGGCACACCTTAAGGTTGCAATAGTCGACGGCACGAACTATTTTGTGCGCGGGGTTAAAATGCATGCTATCTCATCCGACAACACGTGCGAAAGAGATAGAATCTGTGATGAGCAGTAAGAAGCTAGTTCGCGTACCAACAAATGTGTAGTGAAATGGATAATAAAATAATAATATAATAACAAATACTTTTACAAATGTGTAGTGAAATGCATGATGATTTAGGATGAAAACGAGCGCGAAAACAGACCCTTGGGTGTATGGATATCATGAAAAAATTACAAAGTGTTCAAAATAAAATTATTTGCATTGTTGAACTACTAATCTATCCCTGTATGGTGACCGTTATGCAATTTTCCTTGTTGCTATGGTATTTATTTGCGCCCAAAAATGCGTTAAAATTTGTGTTGAAATATGGAACTTTCGACGCTCATTAATTTCAAATATATATTTTTTTACTTTTTTGATTCCATACAGGGCTAGATAATGATGAGACATATTGATATATTTTTTTATTTTGAACGTACAGCAAACGTTATGTTAAACAGTGGAGTAATCCCCAGACTACGTTTGTATGGAAGAATGATCGACTGGGGCAACTTTAATTACAAAACCTGAGAGTGGGAAAGAACTGTCCGAATATCTGAATAAACTCTTTTGACTTTTAAAAATTTCTTTGCAAAGTAGTGAATAAGCAAAAACACCAAGTAGATGTACTTGAAATAAATATATGTTTACCTCGAGGGAGGAATACGCGACAGTAATGAGTATGTACTTATGCTTTCTGTACGGCGAACGCTCTCATCCAGCAATTAAGGTCGCCAAAAGCTTTAATAACCTTTGTTTAACGTGTAGATACGACCAAAAAACATGAGAAACGCATACATTAATGTATTTTCCAGTGAAATGCCTCAGAATAAAGACAAGAGCCGATCGTCCTCGTAATTTGAAAGCAATGAAATGAATTGGTATCGAAATAAAAACGTTAGTTAATTATCGACAGTAGTCTCGGTCTCAATCCGCCTCGTTACCAAGACCAAGACATAGTCTCATGAATAATGTACCACGAATAATGTTGCTCCACGAAATATCTACTTGCATGTTTAAAACGTTCAGAAATTCTTCTTTTGATATTCGCTTGAAAGGAGAACGATTTGAATGTGTTACGTATAGGTGATTTCTACGATAATTAACGTTCCACTTTGTTATACCAGATCTATTGGATCAGATAAATGTGAATGAATCATAATAGCTCAAGGTAAAGCAGAATTTGGCTGGAAAAGTCGTCTTTTTAATTATTTTGGGACGTCATTTGAATCGCCCACACATTTGTTTTGTTAAATAATACTTTTTTACCAAAATCGTTAAAAACGTATTTTTTGTTGCGATTAATTTGACGACATAGATAAATATGCCTACCAATGGAAAACGTTAACCACAACTTTTTATCCCTTTCTCTTGTTAACTATGAAGTGCCATGCTCGACCGACGTAGTGTGCGCCAGGAAAGGGGCTTGCCCGAATATGGCGTGGCCCGAGAACCCATCTGCCCAGAGACAGTGGGATGAGCCGCTCTGCAGTTTGGTACGGAATAAACTTATAAATACGTCCACCAATACTGCTGAGCATGCCCGCCTGCTTGCTGTGGAAGAGTGGGAGTCGGCCTCTGGCTACAGGCACTACCGTCACCCAACATAGGTACTATATTGAGTGACAAAACCTTACGGACCGCTACATGTCTGTGTTTGGACTACATGTTTTTCTTCGGCTAGAGAATCAGCATTGCCATCCAACAGTGGCAATGTTGCCAGCGTTCTGGGCACGGTTCCCGTTGACATCGATGTGGAAGAATTTTTTGATGCACAATGAGCCCTTTTCTCTCTCTCCTTTGTATTTGTAAATAGGCTTGCTGTTTGTGGTTGCAAGTATAAAGTCTAGTGCTTGTTAGTGCTCATAGGATTTACCGGTATTTCATGAAGTAACAAATTGAGCATCTTCCGGGGTTAGTGCAGGAAGATCCATGTCATGATACTCGTAAAGGGTCACGGACAATATCTATATAGGTACTATTCCGGTGGGATAGGATGGGTTATAATCATTTTCTGACGCATTTTCCCTAACCTTAACATGCACTTAGCCAATCCATGTGTAGTGATAGAAGCCTTAGATATAAAAATAAATAAAGCTTACATTTTAACGATCCAGTCTAAAAAAGGTCACAAGTCGACTTGTGTCACTAAAAAGCTACTCGACGCACCCATCATACATTTTCCTTTCGCGATGATGCAAACAATACAAGCGAGTATGCTAGGCGTGTAAGGTAAATATGAATGATTATAGGGACAATGTCTGGGTGGGGTCAAATCGGAGAGACAGCATACTGCCTGGGGAGGTCACAAGCCGTTTATTTCAATAAGACAAGCTTACCTGCCACCTCGCTCGTTCCTTTCCCTATTGACGCAACTGACTTATGAGCTTTATTTATATTAATTAACGAGGAATTTATTAGGGCTTGTTGCTTGTTTAATGTAATGACTAGGTTTCACGTGATTTAATTATTCTAGTTGAGAAATAATAAATTAATTACACGTTAGCACAGTAAGCATTAGTAAAAATAACCTCGTACAAAACGGATAAAACATGCGGGTCATAAAATGGACGCACTTATCTACTGGAGACAACTTTTGCAAGGACTTAAGAAATAAGGAACGACATTAGTAAACGGCGTAGACAACATACAAATACACTTTACATAAAAGTAGGTACACAACAAAACACGTGTAAAAGGTCACAATGTACACAGTCTTAGTTGTCGAGTTGTCGCACAGAGAAAATAGATCGAAACTTGTTAAACTTTTTTTAAATGTGTCGCCGAACGAGCGGGCTAATGGAAAGATCCTGCGAGAGTTCGTCGACATGCTAAACGAGGTCAAGCTCTTGTTTTTAAAGCAATTTCGCGATCAAAGTTCTCACCTCCATAAAAGGAACTGCAAACATTCGAGCTATAATCGATTTAATGAAAGGGGAATCGAAGGGTCCCGTAGGTTTGCGTTTCAAAATTTACGACTATCTCTAGCATTTAATTGGAAATTCGTGCCGCAGTAAAAACGACTTGATGACCTAAAGGTTAAAATGGGAACTCTTTCAAATTAAACTGGATGCTAAATGGTTCATGGCTCGCGATCTCACGTTTACAAATGATGCTTTTACTTGAAAATCGCTCGTATACATGGATCGGTCGAGAATGATTTGAATAAAATGGAAATAACTCGAATTTGTGCGAGTTTTACGTTTGTCAGCTCTGGCAGATAGTAACGTAGTTATTTGCAAGGTATCGGATAACTTCTGAGACGTAAGATGAACTGGCATGTATCCCAGACTCTGCGAAATAAAAGTTTAATAATAAAGGTTGAAATGAAAATGTAATAATGTAAAATAATACCGAGCTGGGTAGGAAGTCGGATTAAGTATTCATATAAGTAGTACTTTAATATGTCCGGTCAGTGATGAAAATTAATATCATTTTCATTAAAATCTGCAAGCGAAGTAATGGGCATTTATTTATAAAGGAATGGTAATTAAATTCGATGATACTGCACCAAGCGTGCACTTGGTGCAGTAACCGATCAGCTACTGCACTACTGGTCACAGCTTTGATTCCCAATAAACAAGAATATCTTTAACTCATCTTCAGAGGACTGAACACTCACGGAATCAGAGCCGAGTACTTATATCGAAAGATTAAAAAAAACACACACACCAAGTGTAATATTCACAGCGGATCTTTGTGTCTCTGAAGTTGTCTCTGTGAACTATTGCGCACGAAACAGATTAACTGCATAGAGTAAGCGTGATAGGATGATGAGACAAACGAAAGTGAGTGAAAGAGACAGTTATACAATGCTATTTTCCCTTTCAATATTGACACAAAAATAGCTACTGCGCAATTCAGAGACACAAAGATCCGTTGTGAATATTATACCGGAAGAAACTTTAAAAATGTAAAGGAAAAGAAAAAAAACAACTAATATTTTTCATTGCAATAGGAATCAATTAAATATAAAAAAGTACAGAACCATAATCTTTGTAGCAGAAATGTTCAGTAAAACTATTCAGAGAATTCTAGCGCTGCGCAACAACAGTGCTCGTGAAATATACATTTTGTCTATAAAAGAATTGCCTGTACGTCTGGACAGCAATAGTAAGGAAACCTAGAACGGAACTAATTTTTTTAAATAAATGAAATGAACATTCACCACAAAGAGCCGGATAATAAAATAAAGGTTCTTTCTCTCTCTCGTAAATCTTTCTAACCAACGAATAGAATAGGGAACGAAAATGGTACAATCTTTAACTTTCTGACAGTTAAATAAGATAATAAAAATATAACCAGGAGAAAGAAATTATATCTCCACACTTTTCGCAGTTTACTTAGATTTGAGTTTTTGAGATTCAACAAAAACAATCTTTCAATCTTTTATGGAACTTCAGCTGGAATATTCTGTATTTTTTTTTTCTGAGATAGGTGCGTAGTACGCGTGTATCTACTTATATTATCGAGATGCTGGCGTGACACGCCCAGGAAATTATGTCTAAAGCCATAACGTGAAGTAAGTTGTAGGTAGCTTTCGTCCATCGGTGTTGGGTAAAAAAGACTAAGAACTTCCGTCTTTAGACTTATAATAAAACTAGGTCCACTTAATTAACTAGATAGACAAGAAGCCATAGAAACCGTCTAAAAAACCGCGAGCATAACCCAATCTGCCTTACACTAACATAAAACCTTTATACACGTCTTATTTTGAGTTTAATACAGTTGGCGTCCATCTTCAGCGCCATATTTTATCGTTTATGAGCAGGTGTAGAGCGCACGTAATACGCGATGAAGAAAGCCCGGTGACAAATGATTCTGATACATAATGCGGCGGGCGATATGTTGTGAACAATTTAAAAATAATCATGTGCTGGCTTTGTTGTCAGCCGAGCTATGTTCTCGCTCCCTAGGTGTATGGTGTGCGCATGGCAGATCTTTTGTTGTTGCTCAAATTACGGGTAGTTGAAGAATGTTTGGGCTAAAAATGAGGATGCAGAAAATATATAAAAAAAAATAGATTATTATGAGAATTAAGAGAGATTGCAGAAATTATAGATGACAAATTTCAACTTGCTAAGTCCACTCGTTCCTGAGAAAATCAGTGGTGACAGACGGATAGACGGACAGATGGATGGACGGCAAATTAATAAAAAGTAACAACCACAGGTAACTGAGAGCGAAAATATGCACCTGCGAAAAAACTCAAATCTCAGCATAATTCTGATCTATGCTACTGATTACAATTATTGCTTGATTCTATGTTTTAACGAAGGTCAAATGACAGTAGATTAACTTTCCAAATGCGTAGTGTTTGCGGTCTCACGATCGTTGTCAGTGAGTGCTACGCCGTAGCATTGCTACGAGCGAAGGACGTGCGTAGTCGCATTTATATCTAAAATTATTGTTTTTTAGTTGCCCAATTACTTTAAAAGATGTTCCTTTCTCAAAAAAGTCGCTTAATAATCACTTCAGGTAAGATAACGTATTTAATGCAACGTTTGTAGCAATTAAAATGTTTATAACGTTCTAGACACAATTTGATCTCATAGGAACAAGTAATGTGATGTCCCTTACCATTCACCTAAGGTCCATTTACTTTAATGGAGGTCCGGACTCTATCAAGATAGACCTGAATTAGTGCTAGACACAGATATCGATTTCTAGATTACAGTCTAGCAAATATTTTCATTCAAAAGGAAATTACCTGAATGTAATACGGATCTTGCTCGACGATGTGCATGGAAATGAGAAGAAACAGTTGATGATAATATGTTCCAAGAATTTCAATTAAATTTTTAATTTGGCTTTGGATGAAACTTAAATGTTTTATCACAAAAGTTCAATTACACTGAGGAAATACAAAAAATCTCTTTGTTTCCATAGTATTCCGTATATAATTTCACACGATTTTGATGGTGCATCGACGACATTTTGTCACCTACAGGCTACAACCAACCGGCTTTGATTGAGTTTTCCCTACAGCATAAACATGCCACCGAAAAAAGAATATTGGAAAATGAAGCTCCATGTCACACAAAAATAAGATTATTTGCTCGTTAAAGCTGAGTGCTGCAGATTTTTAAACAAATTAACTTGTTACTCACCAATCTGACGAGCTCCATACGTGATCGTACGGTAGTCTGTAATTAGCTGGACGCAAACAACGACAATACTATTAACCCTTTGAAAGTCATCGTGTATTTATGTCCAGGGGTGCATGGGCGGAAGTAGACTGCACTGCAGTCGGGGCCTTGACAGAATTTATAGCCTGGCCTACAAGCCGGGGACACAGAGTGATCGCGGCGACTGCCTCGATCCCTAATAAATAACTGAAGCCAACTTTTACAACGTATAAAGCGGCACATTGCTAGTTTTTTCATCCGCAACCAAACTGCAGGCCCTGTCATTCAAAAGATACGAAATCTTGATTAGAAGAAACCTCGACGCCGGAACACGATACTAGAATATGCTAATAATATATTTCCATATTCAATAACACCTAATACAATAAACGTTATACTATATATGTATGTGTTACCTTTACAACACTATAATGGAGTCTTTCCCTGTGTATTTACGAAAGTAAAAGGATATTGTGCTGCCTGCTTGTTGATATTGTTTTTGTTTTCCGTTTACTAAACTATTATTGTAAGCGCGTCTGATAACATTGGAGGTTATTGTGTATCCTATCGCCTTTATTGGTGTCTGTGCCGTCTTATTTTTTTAAGGTTGTGTTGTGAAAATAGACTGCAGAGCTCACGTGTAAACCTGGGGTGGACCAAAGAGAATAAACTACAAAGATAACAAGATAATCGCGTCCGAAGTTTCCTATTGTAAGTTTAAGTGGACTAAGAGACACGAGTCGGGTGAGACAATTTTATCTTGTCGGCTTCATGGTCCCTTGGACCGGGGGATAGTTTTTAAACGGTTAGAGTTTCTTTGTCATCTATCTAGCGCGAGTCTAATTCGTTTTTAAAAACTTTTACTATATCGCGGACAGTTAATTAGAAGAAGTATTTTAGCGAGCCTGTCTATGTAAATGTGTTTATTAAACTCTGGTATTAAAGCAGTCTAACTATATCACTGAACAATCTTACTCCGTCATAAGGGGACTTTCACAAAATGCTCCGGTAGCTCTCATTCTTCCAGTAGCTATAAGGGCTAGGCTGCATTAATAAGGAATGTCCAAAACAAACTGTTCACTTTGTCGAACCGACTTTTCAACTTACGGAAATGATCGCTCATTCATTTTTATCAAACACAATCATACTTTATATTGTATCAAAAGATATTACTAAGCAAATTAGTAACAATGTAAGTATTCCTATTATATACGAGTTTTTTTCATAATTATCTATATGTCGGGTTTAGTCAATAGTACGGACGTTAAACAAATCGCAAGCACGCCATCTGGCGGCAAAGCTAAACAACTACGCATTGGCGCGCTATTTCTAACCACTTGCGTGGTGGGGAACATAGAATATGGCAGTTGAGTACTGACCGCCGTAGAGCTAACACGTCGTAGAATCAGTGTCGATCCGTAATATTAGTAAGCAAGATTGTACCTGAGTTGTGACTATTTAAATAAACCCAGTGTATCGAATAACTTCTGTGATTTCATTTGCACGATTGTACCCACCGACCTGCCCACATACGATGTCTCAACCTAAGGGAATACATCCTGAATTCCCGATGGTTTGCATGTATCGGCCAGCCTTGATGCGACATCAGAAGTGGGATTCGGTCGTGCTAATGAGATCACACGTAAAAACAATGCTAGTGAAAATGGCGGTTACATTCTTGCAAAAAAATCGCGGTGTCAGTTGACAGTTGACTACCCTTAGTCTTAAATAATAATAAAACTAGACGGAAACGGAGCAGCAAGGAGGCTAGCAGCAACAAAGGAGCTGGGCAGGACAAGGAGGAGCGTGTGCACGTGTGGAAAGATCCATACGCTCTGATCTTTATGCCAATCTGGTGAGTCGTTTTCATTTTGTTATGACTATAGAAAAGTGTGTTCATTATTCAAAATTCTGGTTTTGTGTACGGTATGGTGGTCAGTGGTTCGTCGGGGTAGCCCGTGTTAGGTTATAATTTCATGTTAGTTATCGATGGTCAAGTTTTGGTGTTGTTGAAGAGTTATTATTCTACTGGCAATAACCCTTGACTGGCCTTGACTGGCTGTCATTTTTTGGAAGTTAGAACGATATGGTGACAGTGACGTACCTACCTTACACTTCAAACTGGAAATTATGAAAATTCCAAATGAAATATTTTGATTAGTTTTGTAGCGTGATAGTTTTATGTAGTGAGAATTGACTAAGTTTGAGAAGAAGCATAGTATTCTTCTTTTGTAGTTGGAGGGCCAAACTTTCTAAAAAGTGGTAAACCCTGCCAGGCCTAGTTAATTGCTACTTAAAATGCGGTGACATTCTTTTGTTTATCTAAAGCTCATATACCTGCCTGGACACTTATCTTATGGAGGGGCCGAGAAACAACTCTGACACTTCGACCCATTGGGATCTATTGTGGTGTCTATCTACCTGGACACTAAGTACACTGTAGTGTGTGGTTCATGTTTTGGTCAGGAACTCTGCACTCACATTCGGTGTCCATAATAACCTATTTGACCATGCCGGTTTAGGTTACTACTACTACTACTAGAAGCTCGTGGCTATATAATAACAGCCGCACTGGTCGATCATCAAGGTTAAGCAACGCTTGACCAGGTCGGTCCGTGGATGGGTGACCATTTCAACATAACGAGTTTCCTCCGTGCCTCGGAAAGCACGTTAAGCCGGTGGTCCCGGCTGTCATTTCAGGATCTTTGACAGTCGTTACGGGTAGTCAGCGGCTTGAGATCTGACACCAGTCTTGCCAAGGGGTACTGTGTTATCCAGTTACTGGGTTGTGGAGGTCGGATAGGCAGTCCCTCCATGTGGAACACTGGTGCTCAGCTTAATCCGGTAGGACTGGAAGCCGACCCCAATGTAGTTGGGAAAAGGATAGGCAAATTGATTGGTTTAGGTTACTACACCAGTGCACCAGTTAAATGCCATCAAAGCTGTGTATGGTTAAGCTATCTGTGTGAACATATACTCTCGTAGTATTTTTCATGTTTCAGATACAATATTGTGTCGCAGTGGAGTCTCTGCTGCAGGCTAGCGGCTATCGGTTCAGATACTGTATGCGAGAGCTGACTTGTCACCATCTGAGAGGTTAAAAGGAACGGCATGGTAGCAGTTCACAGGTCGTGACCGAACGTCACGAGCGCGCGCAAGTTTGGAATGGAATACTCGGTGAGTCGCTTCTATTTTATTTCGATGGTGAAGTCGAATGTTCTCTAGTGATGAGATGCTATTTCAAGTTTTAAGAGTGTTCATGTTGGAACACTGAATTGGTTGGTAGTGGTTATACCTAGCACCATCACTAGGTAATTAAGACACACCTAGTAAAAAGCAAGTAGTTAATAAGTTACCTATTAGCTTGTTAGTACTTTCCTAGTTTTAACATTTGGTTCAGTACGAACTTTAGGATGAGATATCCCATATGAAGGAGATGAGTTATCCAAATTGACTGAATAACTAGTCGTTTTCAGTGGCAAAGCGAGTTAGTGATGTCGTTGGGCTATCGTAATTGTATCGAGTTAGTAACGGTACTGGTCATTTGCGTGTATTCAGGACGGATCTTGTTGCGTAACGATGTACAACCACCGTCTTCAGATCTGAATTCACTTGCTTAATTTCAAAGTAATATTATGATAGCAGTAGATCTCGCGATTGTTTTTCTTACATGAAAACTGAGTTAGTGAGCGACAGTAAAGGGTTACTGTTGATAATCTGATATTTATGATATTGATCACAGTTAATTCGTGAAGCTCCTTAATATTATCAGGGTTAGTTGTTTCCCTTTTATAAGCCGTCAGTATGTTCCAAAATCTTTAAGTAGAAAACGCGAATCATGTTGGAAGGATACCCGATCACCAAGTTCTTTGAGAATTAGACGTCATAGTTGATGACTGTGGTAGTGAAACAAAATCTGATTAACATGTCTACTCATAAGACCAATTCTGGACCGCACCTCATGCGTACCATGTGGCGATGGGTTTTTGAAGAGGGTTTATGAGTTGAGTATGCATTGCCTTTGAATTATGGTAAAGAGTAACTGAATTGTTACAATTACTTTGTTTAGTTGAACTTGTTGATCGTCGGACCTTTTTCTAATGAATAGTGTTGTGTGGGAAACTTTAGTACGAAAACTGAAGAGGCTCTCTATAAAGTCCGCGATAGGTGATTATGACAGGATGGTGATCGTTATACACCGAAAACTTTAAATAGGCACGCTTAGAACCTACCAGTATGCATAAGGTAGGATGAGGAAGATGCCAGCGGGTCATGTACCAGTCTATGTTGATGTTTAAAGGATTTTAATGTTGATGAGCAAGCTTAAGATGTCGAGTAATTGAGTCTATCAGCCATATTATGTTTGACCGTACCAGTGGATTCTGGCGGAGGTCGGAGTTTAGAGAGACCGTTGTGTGAGAGCAATATAATTGCTGGTCGGCTATAGAGCCGTGGCGTTAGAGGTTTTACTCGAGGGTTTCTATAAGCTTGGCAGTTTTTGCTGCAGCAGTTTTGAAATTTGTCTGGAATGACTGTGGTACATGGCCCTGGGTAATGATTTAATTAAAGATCAGAGTTCAAAATTTTCCCTATTATCACGAACCTAATGATCTCGTTTGGTCAGGAGTAGCCGAGCGTTGTGTGTTGGCCTGTGTGGCAACTGTTGGCCTTTATGGCAACTTTAGGCCTGTATGGCAATTGGAGGCCATTGTAACAACTGTAGGCCTGTATGACACCTTGAGTCTGTGTGACACTTTGTCTGGTATTTAAGGAAACTTACAGAAAGTTCCTGTTGAGTTATGAGTTTAAAAGGAAGTAAACTCACATAGTCACGCGTGTGGTGAGGTCACCATGTTAATTTTGATGACGTTTGAATCGTCAAGCCTTCATTACGAATATTGAAATAATTTTGGTTTTCTAATTTTGATTACTATGCGTAGATTGTGTTAGTAAGATACACAAAGCTCAAGTACCAATTGAGATAGTAGATGACGAATTGACGTAACATACGACAGGCTAAATGTCTGTGGGGAACTGGTTCTAAGTTCAGAGAGTTGAGTTGACTCGACATCGTGAGGATGTGCGAGTAGAGCAATTGTGATTGCTAAGAGAGCCATGAGATAGCTAAGAGAGCTATGTGATAGCTAAGAGAGCTTTGTGATGGCTAAGGATCGTGAATAAGATACCTGGTGTCTTGTTTCTTTTGTTTAATTAAATGTGACATTAATGACTATCAGTGGTACTTGGACTTTGTAATCACGAAGATTAGGTGCTATCAGGTACCGGATCGATGATTAAGTTGCTATTTTCTTTAAATTGAAAATAGAATTACTTGTTCCTTGTAATGGTGAACAGAGAGATTTAAATGATTATGTTTGATTGTTTCGAAATGTTTCCTCACTCTAGAGTATGAGTCAGGATTGGACGAGTGAATACTGTTTGGAAATTTTGTGTTTCAGAAAAACATCCCTTGTATGATGGGAGACTGGTGGGTCGGAGTAGACTAACAGGACGTGTGGCGCAACACGACATGAGATGGCAGTGAGCAAGGACAAGAAGATGATGCCTGCGGGTGATGGATTTGGGGATCTGTCACCTGAGAGAGGCCCGAGAAGGCGACGTGTTGTGTTCCACGCTCGCCTCTCAATTTAAATTATGGCCTAGAGAACACCATGTGGTTTTAGTCAGTAGGAGTCTGACAGACCCCTCAGCTTTCCCCAAGAGCTGAGGACATTCATGAGAATTTCCACATGATTCGATACACTGTTAACCCTGACAATGAGGAACAGACGAGGACGCCTGTCTCGCAGGATGGCCGTGTCGGGTTTAGTCAATAGTACGGACGTTAAACAAATCGCAAGCACGCTATCTGGCGGCAAAGCTAAACAACTACGCATTGGCGCGCTATTTCTAACCACTTGCGTGGTGGAGAACATAGAATATGGCAGTTGAGTACTGACCGCCGTAGAGCTAACACGTCGTAGAATCAGTGTCGATCCGTAATATTAGTAAGCAAGATTGTACCTGAGTTGTGACTATTTAAATAAACCCAGTGAATCGAATAACTTCTGTGATTTCATTTGCACGATTGTACCCACCGACCTGCCCACATACGATGTCTCAACCTAAGGGAATACATCCTGAATTCCCGATGGTTTGCATCTATCGGCCAGCCTTGATGCGACATATATATTTGTTAATTTAGTAGCAGAATATATTCTTAAAACGTCCTTTTATCTTTGAAGAGTTCAATATTTGATCATCGATAACTAAAATTTTTTCTCGAGCAAAGAACAAGGATAAGACGTTCTTGAATGAATACATATTAAAGCAATCAATGAGCCAGTAACGGGTATCAGTTACGGCGCAATATTACTGAGAGTAAGGGGCGCCCCTTCGGAACAGAATGTAGCGGAAAAGAATCTAACAGGAAACTCGATTAACTTACTAGGAGACGCTTTAGTCGGGAATTAAATTTAGATTTAAACTATCCGCTAAAGTGCCCGGCGGTTTAACTTTACGCCTATGTTTATACTATATTAAAATTGATTTCACGTAGTTCTAGCTCCGGTAAATTAGTTCAAGTTTTTATTTTAAATCCAATCAGCGGTTCGTTTGTGATATTAGAGCCGAGGCGTGCTGTTTCGCCCTCATGCAATTATTTCGCCTGTCTTACGGCAAACATTTGTGCTTCCTGCGTGCTTTATCTTACAGGGTATTTGTCTGTTACCTATATTAGGCAACGTGATATGTGATCAAAATATTTATTATTTAATAATCTAATCTTATGATCTGAATAAATAACAGGACGTTACAATTGAAGCCTGTTAAATGAGAATTAAAAAGTTAGACTAGAAAGTCAATATCTTATGAAAATGATTAAAGAAAACGAGCGCTCCAAGTAAGCATTTACGTAATAATACAGAAGCCAGAGTACAAAAGATATCTAATTATCAAAAAGTGGGCCAGGAGGCGCGGTGCCAAATGAAATGTGATATTGTATTATTATTGGTTCGCCTTGCTTAAATAAACTGACGAGGACCATTCCCTGAGAATGAATACATATTAGAACTAGGCCGTAAAATAATGGCCGTGTAATGAAGGTAGTTAAGGGTACAACAGCTGCAGTCGACCTTGAGGGAACAAAACGGACACGCATTTCACACCCGCGCGACCCAAAGTTTAATCGAAAAATCTACTTATTCCATATAATTTTTTGACATTAATATAAAAAGCCATAAACTACAATTAAGGTACTTAAACAAATTGTCTTCGAGATAGTTACAAAATCATAAACATACGCCTGGTGTGATTGTCGTTTTTCCGCGTTAGACATAACTTTACAAATTAATTGCACTACTTAGGTCTGTTTATTGCAAATATAATTTTAAATATTCACAATATAAAATTATTAAAGTAGTGGCTTAGTATAACATATATTATTATTAAAAAAATATGACTCGCTGTTTAGAAGTTGCATCGAAATAACGTCGAGCGAAGTGAAGCGTGAAGCACAATATCGTTCGCGATGGAGGACTTCTGTGGACGCCTTTTATCCAATCTAGGGGAAATAGGAAATTAAATCAAGTACATACGTATATTAATAGATCAGGGTCGAACATTTTTTAAACCAAAAAAAATAATAGTAGGTAAGATAAAACTTCCTGACCTCAGATCGCCCATAAACTATTTTTCCTTTCATTTTTGTTATATTCTCTTTCTTTTCCAATGGGTTTCATCCTACTATTTTCCTTTTCACTTTGTACCATTTTCAACGGCTTCAGCCCTGGTCTATAAGAAGTGATGTTCTTTAAAATCAGTTAAATTCATATTATCTGCCCAAGATCTGCCCCTTAAGGCTGGTCGGCTCAGTCGTCTCAGGTGCATGCCGCCGCGAGGGAGGTTGATTAATTAGACCCTACGCACAAACCCTTTGAATTATTCTCATATAAACGGTGCAAAGCTTCTTAACGTTGTGCTCCTCAAGATCCTCTGTAGACTCGCCTTTGGTTTATTCACCAATTAATTAGCGGGTACTCGCTATACGGTATACGGCGCTTTATTGCCGAAGATTTTTCAGACATTATACCTACTTTTATGTCGGTAACATTAAGCAATTTGTTAATATAGCATCCGACCATTTTACTGCGTTAACGTCGTAATTATGTAATTACTGTGCTATTGTTTGGTTTATTAATTAATTAAGAACCGTCGTGATTATAATAATGAAAATGAAACTGTTTTTAAGAATAGTTCCCAAAAAAGTATCAGTCTAGTCGAAAATCATCGCTTAGTAACATGGACTTAGTCAGTCTTGGGAAGGAATCGCACAGGAAGGGTCGTAAAGATGCAACTGAACTGTGTTACTGAGTAACAAAACTGTCTTAAGAACACGCTTGGCAGTACATCGAGCAAACTTGAACACCTTAATCGTCTTTGCAATATTATTTACAAAGAAACAATTTTATGTCATGATAGATTTATTTAAACTTAACTAAAAAAAACTATAAAGAGTTACAATTGTTTGTTGGTTTATACGAGGTAATTTATGAAAAAGCTGTGTAAATCGAAACAATAGTGTCGTAGCATACTGTCCGTGACAGACGAACAGACAGACATATGAGTGATTCTATATGGGTTCCGTCTTTTCATGTAGACGTACGGAATTCTTAAAATCCTTCAGTGATAGAAAGCGTTGAGTGACATCGGCTGCTTTTTATCCCGGAAAAACTATACAGTTCCTCTGGCCACGGGAGCGAATTCGTGGAAACATATAGTATTTTATGAACGGGTTCCTACGTCACAGTGCGGTTTAGTAAAATAATGGCATAAAATTATAGCAATATAATGTTTTCAGAGTGGTGAGTTCTCAACTTTTACATCGTCGCGTCAAAGACTCGCGGTTTCTTTGAAGTCATGTGCAACGGGCCATTGTTATATGCCCTTTTTTGTAATAACTTTGGATGTTTTGGGTTTTATAAAAATATTGTTTACTTTAACTTTTTGAAAATAGTAAGTAAACATTAACCCCAGACGTTAAGTTTTCAGAGATGAAAAGTGTGCGTTACCTAATATCTATTGTTTAAGCTATGACTTTAACATTGGCACACCTTAAGTTTGCAATAGTCGACGGCACGAACTATTTTGTGCGCGGGGTTAAAATGCATGCTATCTCATCCGACAACACGTGCGAAAGAGATAGACGTTGTGATGAGCAGTAAGAAGCTAGTTCGCGTACCAATAAATGTGTAGTGAAATGGATGATGATTTAGGATGAAAACGAGCGCAAAAACAGACCCTTGGGAGTATGGATATCATGAAAAAATTACAAAGTGTTCAAAATAAAATTATTTGCATTGTTGAACTACTAATCTATCCCTGTATGGTGACCGTTTTGCAATTTTCTTTCTTGCTATGGTATTTATTTGCGCCCAAAGATGCGTTAAAATTTGTGTTGAAATATGGAACTTTCGACGCTCATTACTTTCAAATATATATTTTTTTACTTTTTTGATTCCATACAGGGCTAGATAATGATGAGACATATTGATATAATTTTTTATTTTGAACGTACAGCAGACGTTATGTTAAACAGTGGAGTAATCCCCAGACTACGTTTGTATGGAAGAATGATCGACTGGGGCAACTTTAATTACAAAACCTGAGAGTGGGAAAGAACTGTCCGAATATCTGAAATAAACTCTTTTGACATTTAAAAATTTCTTTGCCAAGTAGTGAATAAGCAAAAACACCAAGTAGATGTACTTGAAATAAATATGTGTTTACCTCGAGGCAGGAATACGCGAAAGTAATGAGTATGTACTTATGCTTTCTGTACAGCGAACGCTCTCATCCAGCAATTAAGGTCGCCAAAAGCTTTAATAACCTTTGTTTAACATGTAGATACGACCAAAAAACATGAGGGACGCATACATTAATGTATTTTTCAGTGAAATGCCTCAGAATAAAGACAAGAGCCGATCGTCCTCGTCATTTGAAAGCAATGAAATGAATTGGTATCGAAATAAAAACGTTAGTTCATTATCGACAGTAGTCTCGGTCTCAATCCGCCTCGTTACCAAGACCAAGACATAGTCTCATGAATAATGTACCACGAATAATGTTACTCCACGAAATATCTACTTGCATGTTTAAAACGTTCAGAAATTCTCCTTTTGATATTCGCTTGAAAGGAGAACGATTTGAATGTGTTACGTATAGGTGATGACTACGAGTACGATATTTAACGTTCCACTTTGTTATACCAGATCTATTGGATCAGATGAATGCGAATGACTCAAAATAGCTCAAGGTAAAGCAGAATTTGGCTGAAAAAGTCGTCTTTTTAATTATTTTGGGACGTCATTTGAATCGCCCACACATTTGTTTTGTTAAATAATACTTTTTTACCAAAATCGTTAAAAACGTATTTTTTGTTGCGATTAATTTGACGACATAGATAAATATGCCTACCAAAGAAAAACGTTAACCACAACTTTTTATCCCTTTCTCTTGTTAACTGTGAAGTGCCATGCTCGACCGACGTAGTGTGCGCCAGGAAAGGGGCTTGCCCGAATACGGCGTGGCCCGAGAACCCATCTGCCCAGAGACAGTGGGATGAGCCGCTCTGCAGGTTGGTACGTAATAAACTTATAAATACGTCCACCAATACTGCTGAGCATGCCCGCCTGCTTGCTGTGGAAGAGTGGGAGTCGGCCTCTGGCTACAGGCACTACCGTCACCCAACATAGGTACTATGTTGAGTGACAAAACCTTACGGACCGCTACATGTCTGTGTTTGGACTACATGTTTTTCTTCGGCTAGAGAATCAGCATTGCCATCCATTTGATGCACAATGAGCCCTTTTCTCTCTCTCCTTTGTATTTTTAAATAGGCTTGTTTTTTTTAGAATATTCAATTCATCATCATCATCATCATCATCATATCAGCCGAAAGACGTCCACTGCTGGACATAGGCCTCCCCCAAGCGTCGCCACATTGACCGGTCCCGTGCGTCCCGCATCCAGCGAATGCCCGCAACCTTCACCAGGTCATCGGTCCACCTGGTGGGAGGCCTTCCAACGCATCGTCTTCCGGTTCGCGGTCGCCACTCCGAATATTCAATTGTATGTATGTAAATTAATATATTTCCTACCAAAGATGAATAGAAACCGATTAAGTATAAAGAATAATAGGGTAGACATACTAAGTTAAATGTGGTTACAAGTAGAACTCTGAAAGTAAAACAAAACCTGCTGTTTGTGGTTGCAAGTATACAGTCTAGTGCTCGTAGGATTTACCGGTATTTCATGAAGTAACAAATTGAGCGTCTGCCAGGGTTAGTGCAGGACGATCCATGTCATAATACTCGTAAAGGGTCGCGGACAATATCTATATAGGTACTATATTCCGTTGGGATATGATGGGTAACAGTCATTTACGGACCCATATTCCCTAACCATTCCATACACATCGCCAATCCATTTGAAGTGATAGAAGCCTTAGATATAATAATAAATAAAGCTTACATTTTAACGATCTAGTCTAAAAAAGGTCGCAAGTCCACTTCCAAATAAAAAGCTACTTGACGCACCCACCATACACTTTTCCTTTCGCGATGATGCGAACAATGCAAGCGAGTATGCTAGGCGTGTAAGGTAAATATGAATGATTATAGGGACAATGTCTGGGTGGGGTCATATCGGAGAGACAGCATACTGTCAGGGGAGGTCACAAGTCGTTTATTTCAATAAGACAAGCTTACCTGCCACCTCGCTCGACCCTTTCCCTAGTGACGCAACTGACTTATGAGCTTTATTTATATTAATTAACGAGGAATTTATAAGGGCTTGTTGTTTGTTTAGTTTTATGACTAGGTTTCGCGTGATTTAATTATTCTGGTTGAGAAATAATAAATTAATTACACGTTAGCACAGTAAGCATTAGTACAACCTCGTACAAAACGGATAAAACATGCGGGTCATAAAATGGACGTACTTATCTACTGGAGACAACTTTTGCAAGGACTTAAGAAATAAGGAACGACATTAGTAAACGGCGTAGACAACATACAAATACACTTTACATAAAAGTAGGTACACAACAAAACACGTGTAAAAGGTCACAATGTACACAGTCTTAGTTGACGAGTTGTCGCACAGAGAAAATAGATCGAAACTTGTTAAACTTTTTTTAAATGTGTCGCCGAACGAGCGGGCTAATGGAAAGATCCTGTGAGAGTTCGTCGACACGCTAAACGAGGTCTCGTACAAGCTCTTGTTTTTAAAGCAATTTCGCGATCAAAGTCCTCACCTCCATAAAAGGAACTGCAAACATTCGAGCAATTATCGATTTAATGAAAGGAGAATCGAAGGGTCCCGTAGGTTTGCGTTTCAAAATTTACGACTATCTCTAGCATTTAATTGGAAATTCGTGCCGCAGTATAAACGACTTGATGACCTAAAGATTAAAATGGGAACTCTTTAAAATGAAACTGGATGCTAAATGGTTCATGGCTCGCGATCTCACGTTTACAAATGATGCTTTTACTTGAAAATCGCTCGTATACATGGATCGGTCGAGAATGATTTGAATAAAATGGAAATAACTCGAATTTGTGCGAGTGTTACGTTTGTCAGCTCTGGCAGATAGTAACGTAGTTATTTGCAAGGTATCGGATAACTTCTGAGACGTAAGATGAACTGGCATGTATCCCAGACTCTGCGAAATAAAAGTTTAATAATAAAGGTTGAAATGAAAATGTAATAATGTAAAATAATACCAAGCTGGGTAGGAAGTCGGATTAAGTATTCATATAAGTAGTACTTTAATATGTCCGGTCAGTGATGAAAATTAATATCATTTTCATTAAAATCTGCAAGCGAAGTAATGGGCATTTATTTATAAAGGAATGGTAATTAAATTCGATGATACTGCACCAAGCGTGCACTTGGTGCAGTAACCGATCAGCTACTGCACTACTGGTCACAGCTTTGATTCCCAAGAAACAAGAATATCTTTAACTCATCTTCAGAGGACTGAACACTCACGGAATCAGAGCCGAGTACTTATATCGAAAGATTAAAAAAAACACACACACCAAGTATAATATTCACAGCGGATCTTTGTGTCTCTGAAGTTGTCTCTGTCAACTATTGCGCGCGAAACAGATTAACTGCATAGAGTAAGCGTGATAGGATGATGAGACAAACGAAAGTAAGTGAAAGAGACAGTTATACAATGCTATTTTCACTTTAAATATTGACACAAAATAGCTACTGCGCAATTCAGAGACACAAAGATCCGTTGTGAATATTATAATGGAAGAAACTTTAAAAATGTAATGGAAAAAAAATAACTAATATTTTTATTGCAATTGGAATCAATTTAATATAAAAAAGTACAGAACCGCAATCGTTGTAGCAGAAATGTTTTGTTAAACTATTCCGAGTATTCTTGCGCTGCGCAACAAGAGTGCTCGTGACGTATACATTTCGTCTAAAAAAGAATTTCCTGTGCGTCTGGACAGCATTAGTAAGGGAACCTGGAACGGAACTATATTTTTAAAATAAATGAAATGAACATTCACAACAAAGAAAAAAAATAAATAAAGGTTCTTTCCCTCTCTCGTAAATCTTTGTAACCAACGAATAGAATAGGGAACGAAAATGGTACAATCTTTAACTTTCTGACAGTTTAATAAGATAATAAAAATATAACCAGGAGAAAAGAATTAATATCTCCACACTTTTCGCAGTTTACTTAGATTTTAATTTTTGAGATTCAACAAAAACAATCTTTCAATCTTTTATGAAACTTCAGCTGGAATGTTCTGTAACTTTTTTGACTGAGATAGGTGCGTAGTACGCGCGTATCTACTAATATCATCAAGATGCTGGCGTGATACACCGTGGAAATTATGTCTAAAGCTACAACGTGAAGTAAGTTGCTTTCGTCCATCGGTGTTGGTTAAAAAAGACTAACCCCCTTACTAATAAACGCGGAATAAAGTTATACCAGGTATAACTAAGGTATACCCATACATTTTCATAGGTTTATACCTGGTATAACTTTATTCTGCGTTTATTTGTAAGAGGGTAAGAACTTCCGTCTTTAGACTTATAATAAAACTAGGTCCACTTAATTAACTAGATAGACAAGAAGTCATAGAAACCGTCTAAAAACCGCGAGCATAACCCAATCCGCCTTACACTAACATAAAACCATTATACACGTCATATTTTGAGTTTAATACAGTTGGAGTCCATCTTCATCGCCATATTTTATCGTTTATGAGCAGGTGTAGAGCGCACGTAATACGCGATGAAGAAAGCCCGGTGACAAATGATTCTGATACATAATGCGGCGGGCGATATGTTGTGAGCAATTTAAAAATAATCATGTGCTGGCTTTGTTGTCAGCCGAGCTATGTTCTCGCTCCCTAGGTGTATGGTGTGCGCATGGCAGATCTTTTGTTGTTGCTCAAATTACGGGTAGTTGAAAGATGTTTGTTTATGTAGGGTTTTAACAGCTGTGTGGGCTAAAAATGAGGATGCAGAAAATATTTTTGGCTGAAGATAAATTGTTGGGCTTGAACTATAGATGATTTTCTAGCAAAATAAAAATTAAAAAAAGTAACAACAACTGGCAACTGAGAGCAAAAATATGGGCACCTGCGACAAAACTCAAATCTCAGCATAATACTGATCTTTGCTACTGATTACAATTATTGCTTGATTCTATATTTTAACGAAGGTCAAATGACAGTGGATTAATTTTCGAAATGCGTAGTGGATGCGGTCTCGCAATCGTTGTCAGTGAGTGCTACGCCGTAGCATTGCTACGAGCGAAGGACGAGCGTAATCGCATTAGCTGTTGCTAATTTATTTCTAAAATTATTGTTTTTTTAGTTTGCCAATTACTATAAAGATGTTCCTTTCTCAAAAAGTCGCTTAATAATCACTTCAGGTAAGATAACGTATTTAATGCAACGTTTGTAGCAATTAAATTGTTTATAACGTTCTAGACACAATTTGATCTCATAGGAATAAGTAATGTGATGTCCCTTACCATTCACCTAAGGTCCATTTACTTTAATGGAGGTCCGGACTCTATCAAGATAGACCTGAATTAGTGCTAGACACAGATATCGATTTCTAGATTACAGTCTTGCAAATATTTTCATTCAAAAGGAAATTACCTGAATGTAATACGGATCTTGCTCGACGATGTGCATGGAAATGAGAAGAAACAGTTGATGATATTATGTTCTAAACCTTTCAATTAAATTTATAATTTGGTTTTAGACGAACCTTAAATGTTGTATCACAAAAAATCAATTACACTGAGGAAATATAAATATAAAAAAAAAAAAATTTCATAGTATACCGTATATAATTTCACACAATTTTGAAGGTGCATCCACCACATTTTGTCACCTACAGGCTACAAACAACATGGCTTTGATTGAGTTTTCCCTCCAGCATAAACATATGCGGCCGGCGAAAAAAGAATATTGGAAAATGAAGCTCCATGTAGCCCAAAAATAAGATTATTTGTTCGTTAAAGCTGAGTGCTGCAGATTTTTAAACAAATTAACTTGTTACTCACCAATCTGACGAGCTCCGTACGTGACCGTACGTGATAGTACGGTAGTCTGTAATTAGCTGGACGCAAACATCGACACTCCTATTAACCCTTTGAAAGTCATCGTGTATTTATGTCCAGGGGTGCATGGGCGGAAGTAGACTGCACTGCAGTCGGGGCCTTGGCAGAATTTATAGCCTGGCCTGCAAGCCGGGGACACAGAGTGATCGCGGCGACTGCCTCGATCCCTAATAAATAACTGAAGCCAACTTTCACAACGTACAAAGCGGCACATTGCTAGTTTTTTCATCCGCGACCAAACTGCAGACCTTGTCATTCAATTGATACGAAATCTTGATTAGCAGAAACCTCGACGCCGGAACACGATACTGGAATATGCTAATAATATATTTCCATATTCAATAATACCTAATACAATAAACGTTACGTTTTATATGTATGTGTTTCTTTTACAACACGATAATGGAGTCTTTCCCTGTGTATTTACGAAAGTAAAAGGATATTGTGCTGCCTGCTTGTTGATATTGTTTTTGTTTTCCGTTTACTAAACTATTATTGTAAGCGCGTCTGATAACATTGGAGGTTATTGTGTATCCTATCGCCTTTATTGGTGTCTGTGCCGTCTTATTTTTTTAAGGTTGTGTTGTGAAAATAGACGGCAGAGCTCACGTGTAAACCTGGGGTGGACCAAAGAGAATAAACTACAAAGATAACAAGATAACCGCGTCCGAAGTTTTCTATTGTAAGTTTAAGTGGACTAAGAGACACGAGTCGGGTGAGACAATTTAATCTTGTCGGCTTCATGGTCCCTTGGACCGGGGGATAGTTTTTAAACGGTTAGAGTTTCTTTGTCATCTATCTAGCGCGAGTCTAATTCGTTTTTAAAAACTTTTAACTACATCGTGGATGGTTAATTAGAAGTATTTTAGCGAGCCGGTGTATGTTGGATCTTTGTTTTAGCTGTGACTGTGGGTACACAAATTTCTGGCATATATGAGTACTTATTTGCCGTACCTACCTTTCTCAGATATACCGGGAGGAATGATCTTTTGAATAATTAAAGTAGATAAAACTGAAAGAATAGGGAAGTTTACTGAAATTTTGTTTTCATGAATCTCCCTGACGGACTCAGGTAGATTCATAAAAAAATATTGGACACTTATTTTTACTTTTGACACGTAAACATAAAGTTACGATATAATGCGTTGAAATATCGTGTGACGTCACGCCGTTAGTACACCTTATACTGACACAGTGACGTCACAAGCCCTGACTCCTGAAATTTGATGCGCTTCATGTTTGTAAATTTATACTGATTTGGATTCCAATATTATTTGTTAATCTCATTGTCGGACAAAATAAAATTATGATTTTACTACCCAAGAAACATCCCTGTTCTAAACCTTTGGAAAATGTTTCAGTAGCTCTCATTCTTTCAGCAGCTATAAGGGCTAGGCTGCATTATAAATAAGGAATGTCCAAAATAAACTGTTCACTTTGTCGAACCGACTTTTCAACTTACGGAAATGATCGCTCATTCAGTTTTATCAAACACAATCTTACTTTATATCTTATCAGTTGATATTACTAAGCAAGTTACTAATAATGTATTCGTTAAATCTAAGAGTCGTTTTTCATTATGATCTATATATTTGATAATTTAGTAGCAGAATATATTCTTAAAACGTCCTTTTATCTTTGAAGAGTTCAATATTTGTTCATCGATAACTAAATATTTTTCTCGAGCAAAGGACAAGGATAAGACGTCCTTGAATGAATACATATTAAAGCAATCAGTGAGCCAGTAATGGGTATCAGTTACGGCGCAATATTACTGAGAGTAAGGGGCGCCCCTTCGGAACAGAATGTAGCGGAAAAGAATCTAACAGGAAACTCGATTAACTTACTAGGAGACGCTTACTCGGGAATTAAATTTAGATTGAAACTATCCGCTTAACTGGCCGCCCGTTCAACTTTACGCCCATGTTTTAAAAAATATTAAAATTGATTTCACGAAGCTCTAGCTCTGGTAAATTAGTTAAATTTTTAGGGTTCCGTGGCCAAATGGCAAAAACCGGAACCCTTATAGATTCGTCATGTCTGGCTGTCTGTCCGTCCGTATGTCACAGCCACTTTTTTCCGAAACAATATGAACTGCGCTGTTGAAACTTGGTAAGTAGATGTATTCTGTAAACCGCATTAAGATTTTCATACAAAAATAGAAAAAAGACTAAGGTCAGGTAACAGGGAACTTAATTGTTTATCACCTTAAGGTGTACTAGGCTAGTTAATTACACGTCATCTGACAGTCAGCTAGAGTAATCAAAAATAAAAATCAATTACCCCGTTTTTACAACATGTTTCAGTGATGCTCCGCTCCTATTGGTCGTAGCATGTTATATAGCCTTCCTCGATAAATAGGCTAGCCAACACAAAAACATTTTTTCAAATCCGACTGTTAAATGAGATTAGCGCATTCTAACAAAAAAACAAACCTTCAAACTCTTCCGCTTTATTATATAAGTGTAGATATTACTATAAAGACAATGACGAAAAAACTTTATTTCAACTAGCTAGGCCATTAAGGGGCACTTTTGAATGTCAAAAATATAAATTTTAAGTGATTAAAAATTGATTCTACCGTCCATTCGGAAAATAAGCTTGTTATGGAGAAGAACGGACAAGAAACTCTATAATACTATTATATAAGTTCCCCCAATTGTCCAAATACAGCAGGAAACACAGACAAACACTGGGCTCACCCGTGCGAGACACTGCGGAACAAACGCGTCAGATTACGTTCGTCTAATTTCCGTTAAATTAACCTTATGGTGTGACATATTACTTCCGCGTCGATGAGAACCAAGCAAGGGCGTCCTCCGAGTATAGGATTATAACTGCTCGTTGAATCACAAATACCATCATCTTCACCATTATAGGCTTTTCCCTTGAGCTTTCATATTGGCTTTCAGTATAATGTCATTAAGTTCGGTTAGGGAACTGTACAGCTAAGGAGTGGAATTATGTGTTTCTTGATAACCTATAGTGTGATATTGTAGTATTTAGGTCAAGGGTGAATAGGTTCTAACAGCTTTACATATATTAAAGGCCGGACTACACCGTTTTTACAGCTTGTGACTCTATGCGAGATATCGCACTCAAAGTGCATGCCAGCTTTATTCGGTGTGGAATAGCCTGAATATAGACAAAAGACAAAAGACAAAAGATATTTATTTCAACTGGGCCACCAAGCGGCACTTTTGAATGTCACAATTTAAATTTAAATGGAATACAAGTTGATTCTACCGTGCATTCGGAAAGTAGCTAGTTATGGAGAAGAATGCACAAGAAACTCCATACTTTTTAAATTTACATGGAATAAAAGTTGATTCTACCGTGCATTCGGAAAGTAGCTTGTTATGGAGAAGAATGCACAAGAAACTCCATACTTACTCTTTTAAAAAAAAAAAGAAAGATTTTTACAATATTTAGGTACATGAGTACATACATTAATAAATTCACATATGTGAGGACAATGCACCCAGAATAGCACTACACACTATACTATGTAAAGGTATAAAGTATTAAAAGTACTCACACATGTCTGTGCAGTTATACAATAGGTACTAGAAAAACATCAACATCCGAAGCAGTTGAGTTATGACCAATCCCAACTGACGGCGCCCGTTCACGAACATGACGCATGAATCGGCACCACCCAGCTCAACCATCATGAAGGGAACCGAATGATCCAACACACGCGCCACCATCAGAGAGACATTTGAGAGAGCATGACACACTCAACTGCCAGGGCACACACAAGTCAACGAACGACACATAGGTATAGCAAATGGTAGATTTACAGTTGGGTACATAGTACCCACACACGTGCTGTGCAGCTATACAATACTAAAAGAAATCGAGTCTATACAACACAAACATAAACATATCATTTGTTTTTGCGCCCTAGTGGTTGTGGAGCCGGACTAGCATTGAGCCAAGCATTTTTATCAGTGATATAATCCCCCAACTTATAATATGCCTGCCTGCATAGTGTGCGTTTTATACAATTTTTAAATTTCGTCTCATTCAGTTCTAGAGTATAGGGTTTCGGTTGTCGGTTTAACAGAGGCTTGGGCCTCTATATGTAACAAATGACCTCCACTCTAAAGCTTGACCGCAGTTGACGTTGTTGTGCCCCGTAGATCAATCGATTTGTGTTACAGAGACACTAAACAATATGTGGCCTATTTTTGTTTCGTTTTGGTTATTGTTACACTGTTACTGAAATTTAGTGCCCATTCTATCCTATTCGTTATAGTGTCGTATGCGCTTTCTTAAAAAATCTCACCTGCTGTACGGATTTGGACGAAATTCAGATCACAATTAGACCATGGTCGTTGGATATTTTTTATAGAAGTATAATAGTACGTTTACGTGAAATATTTTTTAACTTTTACGTATTGCCGCTGGCAAAAGCTAGTATCCTAATAATTTTACAATTTAGGAAATCTTTTTAAAAACCCCACACTGACATCAGACTAGCAGTAGAGGCAAAGAAGTCAAGTACAATTGCGTTGCATGCTATAAAATGGTAATCCAGGTTATGATTGGTACTAGTAAAATTTTCACAGCTCCCGCGTTGGTCGACGGGCGGGCATGGCGAGCTGGCGCGCCGCGATAGGTCAGTTTAATCGGATTCTTTATTCATGAGACCACCGCTGCACCGACGCTGTATTCAAAATTACACTTCGCATATTAACCGGAATTAACACCAGTTTATAATATTGGAACGACTGTTTAATTTATGCGCTCAATTTGTCGAACCTATTAGCCAATTTGTGTACATTTCTATCTACATTTCTATGTGTATAATTTCTGGTTCGCCTACACACCTTAAAAGGTATGAGAAAACTCGAGATATAAGATAATTGTCGATTCGAGGCAATGCATTCGGTACGTTCGCTGTGTGCATCATCTTCGTGGCCGTGAGAGCTAATTTGAACTCTCAGTTACCCTTTATACTAAGCTACAAGCACCTCTTGACTTTACAATAGCAACTAGTCGGTTGAGATACGTTTTTTCAAATTGTTTTAAATTGACATTCTTTGCTATCATTGTTTAAAACTGTGGTGAGTGATAGAGTCAGAAAGGACACGATTGTCAGCCAGATTGCAGGCAAACGCATCAATAATGTCATTTACCTGCAGACACATAAATAATGTAGGCTCGGGGTAGCGAGTAGACGTGGTCCGATTTACTTCAATTTGAGCCCATGTCGTGTGGCGATGCGGTGGGGACTGAAAATTTAATGCCACGGGCCTCTCGTTCATCATCATCATATCAGCCGAAAGACGTCCACTGCTGGACATAGGCCTCCTCCAAGCGTCGCCACATTGACCGGTCCCGTGCGTCTCGCAACCAGCGGATCCCCGCAACCTTCACGAGGTCATCGGTCCACCTGGTGGGAGGCCTTCCAACGCAACGTCTTCCGGTTCGCGGTCGCCACTCCAGAACCTTTCTGCCCCATCGGCCATCCGTTCTGCGAGCAATGTGCCCTGCCCACTGCCACTTAAGTTTGGCAATTCTTCGAGCTATGTCGGTAACATTGGTTCTCTTACGGATCTCTACATTTCTGATTCGATCACGCAAGGAAATGCCGAGCATAGCCCTCTCCATTGCCCTTTGAGTGACTGTAAGCTTTCTGATGAGGCCCATTGTAAGCGACCACGTCTCAGAGCCATATGTCATCACTGGCAACACACACTGGTCATAGACTTTTGTCTTGAGACACTGTGGTAAGTTGGACGAGAAGACACCGCGCAACTTGCCGTACGCTGCCCAGCCGAGTCGGATTCGACGGTTGATCTCTCTCTCGAAGTTGGCCCTACCCAACTGGATAGTTTGTCCCAGGTAGACGTAGTCCTCCACAACTTCGAGTGTAGAGTCTCCAACCTTGATAGGAGTGGGTATAACATGGGCATTCAACATCACCTTGGTTTTGTCCATGTTCATTTTCAGACCCACTCTTTCGGAAGCTCTACTGAGGTCATCGAGCATTGTATTGAGGCTCTCCATGGTCTCAGCCATGACCACTATGTCGTCGGCAAACCGAAGGTGAGTGATGTACTCGCCATTAACATTGATGCCTAGGCCCCTCCAGTCCAGAACCTTGAATTCATCCTCCAGCGCAGCATTGAACAGTTTCGGAGAAATGACATCTCCCTGTCTCACGCCACGCTGGAGAAATATTGGTTTCGAGGACTGATCCTGAAGACGGACTGACATGGTGGCGTTTCTGTACAAACACTTCAACACAATGTACCGGTAGTCTATCTGGCACTGTTGGAGAGACTGCAGTACAGCCCAAGTCTCGATCGAATCGAAGGCTTTCTCGTAGTCCACAAACGCTAAGCAGAGAGGCAGGTTATACTCTTCGGTCTTCTGTATAACCTGCCGCAGCGTATGTATGTGGTCTACGGTGCTAAAGCCTTTTCGGAATCTGGCTTGTTCGGAAGGCTGGAAATCGTCAAACCTGCGCGCGAGACGATTCGTGATGACTCTTGAAAACAACTTGTAGACATGGCTAAGAAGTGAGATGGGCCTATAGTTCTTCAGCCGGGCATTGACACCCTTTTTGAAGAAGAGGACCACCACGCCCCTGCACTATGCCTGTGGCGTTTTGCCCTCGAGTCTGACGGAATCAAACAGCTTCTGAAGGGCCTTAAGGACCGGTTTTCCACCCGCCTTCAGGAGTTCAGCCGTGATGCCGTCGTCACCCGGCGCCTTGTTGTTTTTAAGCTGTTTCAGAGCCATCCTAATCTCGTACAGGCTGACGTCCGGGATATCTTCGGTATAGTGTCGGGTCAATCTAGCTCTTGGGTCGTTTGCTAGATTCGCAACGGGTTTACTGGTTGACGTGTACAACTGCCCATAGAAACTCTCGATCTCCCTCAGAAGCTCCGGTTTGGCGGATACAATCCTGCCATCATCGTACTTCAGTTTTGTGAGCTGACTCTGCCCAATAGACAGATCTCTTGCCTTTACCTTGTAGCCCTTATTCCGCTCGATAGCATCTTAAATTTTTTCGGTATTAAAGAGGCGGAGGTCGGTTTTCAAGGACTTTGAAATCCGTCTATTTAGCTGCCGGTATTTCACCGCATCGTCTGAAGACTGCACGATCATCTCACGCCTCTCCTTCAATAGCTTGAGAGTAGGATCAGAGAGCTTTTTATTTTTATATGTACGGCTGGTTTTGAAAAATTTAGACCCGACCGTATGGACAGCTTCCACGAACCCATCGCTGTATTCGTCCACGGAGCTCCCTAGGCACTCGAAACGATTCTGGAGTTCGCGCTGAAAGGTTTCGGGGTTTTGGATCTGGATCTGTGCTGGACGGAGCGTGGACTTCATCAGTCGAGACCTTTCAAGCTTGATATGAATGTTCAATGTGCCTCTTACCATACGGTGATCGCTCCCGGTTTTCACCGAATTGATCACAGAGACATCATTGAACATTTACTTCTTGGTTGACATGATGAAGTCGATCTCGTTTTTAGTTCCACCATCGGGGCTTTGCCATGTCCACTTCCTGTGCTCATGCTTTCTGAAGAAGGAGTTCATCATATAGAGGCCTTCCTTCTCCATAAAACTGGCCAGTAGGTGACCCCGGTGGTGCCGTCGTCGAACTCCAAATTGCCCCACTTGCAGCTCATCCTCGTCTCGTTTGCCCAGTTTTGCGTTGAAGTCGCACATGACAACGGTGAAGTGAGTTTTTAAATCATGCATGGCTTATGAGATATCCTCATACGTGGTCTCTACCTCGTCGTCGGGGTGTGCCGAGGTTGGGGCGTAAACCTGTATGACCTTCAGCGAATATCTTGAGGATATTCTGAGTACAAGGTATGCCACCCTGGTCGACACACTCTCGATCTTCACCACGTTGTTCACAAGGAACTTGTGGACGATAAACCCGACACCACCCTGGGACTGCCGGTCACCCTCTCAGAAATAGAGCAGGTTACCAGATTTAAGGATTATCGTGTCCTCCCCCTCTCTTCGGACTTCAGATAACCCTATAATACTCCATCGTAACCTGCTCAATTCTTCCTCGAGTTCGGCTATCTTCTCGTCGGTCCGGAGTGTTCGCGTGTTGTACGTTGCCAGGTTCAGTCGTCGGTGTTTATTGGGGTAGCCGGGTCCACTCCGGGGATTCTTTGCACCCCTTGCCACGCCATCGCCTCGACCGCTACCGTAGTCGAGGGTAGACGGGCCGCCGGGCACTCGCGGCCGTTTTTTAATTGTGCTATTCATACTTGGCAGGCGGGTTGGCGATCGCAGTTTGTTCTTAAAGTGCACAGAGAACGCTGCTGCCCATTCTCTGGTTTTTTCCTTAGTCGCCTCTTACGACACCCACGGGAAGATATGGGATGGTGAAATTCTTTACGTCCGTCACCATACGGTACCTCTCGTTACTCTGTGTTAATGTTCGGCACCCAGTACATATGAAGGTATATTTATATTGCTTCTCAGCCTTCTCGGATAGTCGGGTGAATGTATTGCATTTTCTTTGTAGTGGATGTCAATGTGTGGTATGGAAGTTCGCGTAGTAAGCTCTGTGTGGTTTTGTTTCAGATGTAAGTACTTGGAACGTGACGGCCTGCGCTCGCGTTGCCGGCCATCATATGTTGTGCAGCGTTGTTTTTGTCTTGTAAATAATAACACAGTTGGTTTATTTAATAGACGAAGTACAATACCTTAAACCTATCTGAATAAAAGGTTTATGTCTTAAAAGGATTAAAAGTCGCTTTAAGTGTACTTATATATATCTTTGTACACTATATTCTCCTAAATTATAAAACGCATTTTGATGCCGTTTTTACCACTTTGTGCAAACAATTTATTATTTGAATTTCTTATTCGAAAACCAACTATAAAAACATCAAATAAGCAAGTTTTAAAACCTTTACTAAGTATAAAACGTTGAAAAGTGAAAGATATGGACGTGATTTAAATAAAAAGAGTTCCCGGGAGGATGTACATTTAAATTCTGATGTTTACAAACACCGGGAAAGGTCCGCTTTTACTCTTTGTGAATTTTAGGATAAAGTAATGTGTGATGAATAAATAGATAACGCTTGCACATACATTCACTTATAATATAAAAATATAAGGGTAGAATTTTCCATGCAGTATACAACCTTAAAAAAGTTGATACAGAAAATCAAAAAACGCGACTGCTGAAGAAGCGAACTAAAAAGACGTAAACAAGAAGAAAAGCATGCTGTGCAGTCGGAGGATACATACTTATTCGCGAGCTGGCTGAACAAAACCAGATGTATCTTCGATGCAGTCGGGTTTTTTGATTTTTTTAATTTACCTTTTTTTAATTTATATTATTTTGTTTTTTTTTTTAGTTAGGTACGTTTAAACATATAAGTGTTATATATTTTTGTAATCACCTCCTAAATCCCTTTATTTTGATACCCCACACGAAGTTATAGGAAGAAAAAAAAATTGGGCCCCCACAATATTGCGCCGAAAATCCGTCATTTTTAATGTAGCCAGTGACATTCGTAAGGTTAAGGCAAATCAATTGACATAAGAATCATCAAAATCGGCCAACGCGTTTGGTCTCTGGAACGCAACATAGGAACAAACATAGACAAATACATTACCGTCCTTCGGTAGTTGGGTACAAAAGACTAAGAATTTCCGTCTTTAGACTTATAATAAAACTAGGTCCACTTAATTAATTAGATAGACAAGAAGCCATAGTAACCATCTATAATAACCACGAGCATAACCAACCCAACAGCATACTGAAAACTCTAGCAGACAGGAGTGACAGCTCCATACTGAGACATTGGATCCGCCTACATGCCAGTGGGGCGCAGGTACGAACACAATGTAGTTGTAAAGTAGTAATTAGTTTGACTGTATTTAATGTAATTATTAGATTGTATATTCGTATTTTATAGTTGATTTTTAAATTTACATTTAAATATTGTGTAATTTTAGTTTTATGAAATTTTATAAACGGACATTTTTATTTGCAAATTTCTGACATTTTAATTTTGTGTCATTCTAGTTTTATAAAATTAATTTAATTTTTTGACATTTTAATTCTGTGACATTTTTACTTTTTAACAACTTTAGTTGTAATTTAAAATGGTGTTTATTTTGTACTTGGATCCCAGTAATTATTATACATTCATTAAATTGTTTTTGTGTCATGTACTGATTACTAACATTAATTATAAGGTTGTGTATCTACTAACAAAGAATGGACTCCGAAATTGACTGAATTCGAAATAAATTTAAATTTAAATAACCTAATTCACCTTACACCAGTATAAAACCTTTATACACGTCATATTTTGAGTTTAATACAGTTGGCTTCCATCTTCATCGCCATATTTTATCGTTTATGAGCAGGTGTAGAGCGCATATATATTTGGCTTGAACTATAAATGATTTTCTGGATTAAATAAAAATTAAAAAAAGTAACAAAAACAGGTAACTGAGACCGAAAATATGGGCACATGTGGAAAACTCAGCATAATACTGATCTTTGCTACTGATTACAATTATTGCTTGATTCTATATTTTAACGAAGGTCAAATGACAGTGGATTAATTTTCCAAATGCGTAGTGGATGCGGTCTCGCGATCGTTGTCAGTGAGTGCTACGCCGTAGCATTGCTACGAACGAAAGGACGAGCGTAGTCGCATTAGCTGTTGCTAATTTATTTCTAAAATTATTGTTTTTTTAGTTTGCCAATTACTATAAAGATGATCCTTTCTCAAAAAGTCGCTTAATAATCACTTCAGGTAAAAGAACGTATTTTATGCAACGTTTGTAGCAAGTAAAATATTTATAACGTCATAGACACAATTAGATCTCATAGGAATAAATAATGTGATGTCCCTTACCATTCACCTCAGGTCCATTTACTTTAATGGAGGTCCGGACTCTATCAAGATAGACCTGAATTAGTGCTAGACACAGATATCGATTTCTAGATTACAGTCTAGCAAATATTTTCATTCAAAAGGAAATTACCTGAATGTAATACGGATCTTGCTCGACGATGTGCATGGAAATGAGAAGAAACAGTTGATGATAATATGTTCCAAGAATTTCAATTAAATTTTTAATTTGGCTTTGGATGAAACTTAAATGTTTTATCACAAAAGTTCAATTACACTGAGGAAATACAAAAAATCTCTTTGTTTCCATAGTATTCCGTATATAATTTCACACGATTTTGATGGTGCATCGACGACATTTTGTCACCTACAGGCTACAACCAACCGGCTTTGATTGAGTTTTCCCTACAGCATAAACATGCCACCGAAAAAAGAATATTGGAAAATGAAGCTCCATGTCACCCAAAAATAAGATTATTTGCTCGTTAAAGCTGAGTGCTGCAGATTTTTAAACAAATTAACTTGTTACTCACCAATCTGACGAGCTCCATACGTGATCGTACGGTAGTCTGTAATTAGCTGGACGCAAACAACGACAATACTATTAACCCTTTGAAAGTCATCGTGTATTTATGTCCAGGGGTGCATGGGCGGAAGTAGACTGCACTGCAGTCGGGGCCTTGACAGAATTTATAGCCTGGCCTACAAGCCGGGGACACAGAGTGATCGCGGCGACTGCCTCGATCCCTAATAAATAACTGAAGCCAACTTTTACAACGTATAAAGCGGCACATTGCTAGTTTTTTCATCCGCAACCAAACTGCAGGCCCTGTCATTCAAAAGATACGAAATCTTGATTAGAAGAAACCTCGACGCCGGAACACGATACTAGAATATGCTAATAATATATTTCCATATTCAATAACACCTAATACAATAAACGTTATACTATATATGTATGTGTTACCTTTACAACACTATAATGGAGTCTTTCCCTGTGTATTTACGAAAGTAAAAGGATATTGTGCTGCCTGCTTGTTGATATTGTTTTTGTTTTCCGTTTACTAAACTATTATTGTAAGCGCGTCTGATAACATTGGAGGTTATTGTGTATCCTATCGCCTTTATTGGTGTCTGTGCCGTCTTATTTTTTTAAGGTTGTGTTGTGAAAATAGACTGCAGAGCTCACGTGTAAACCTGGGGTGGACCAAAGAGAATAAACTACAAAGATAACAAGATAATCGCGTCCGAAGTTTCCTATTGTAAGTTTAAGTGGACTAAGAGACACGAGTCGGGTGAGACAATTTTATCTTGTCGGCTTCATGGTCCCTTGGACCGGGGGATAGTTTTTAAACGGTTAGAGTTTCTTTGTCATCTATCTAGCGCGAGTCTAATTCGTTTTTAAAAACTTTTACTATATCGCGGACAGTTAATTAGAAGAAGTATTTTAGCGAGCCTGTCTATGTAAATGTGTTTATTAAACTCTGGTATTAAAGCAGTCTAACTATATCACTGAACAATCTTACTCCGTCATAAGGGGACTTTCACAAAATGCTCCGGTAGCTCTCATTCTTCCAGTAGCTATAAGGGCTAGGCTGCATTAATAAGGAATGTCCAAAACAAACTGTTCACTTTGTCGAACCGACTTTTCAACTTACGGAAATGATCGCTCATTCATTTTTATCAAACACAATCATACTTTATATTGTATCAAAAGATATTACTAAGCAAATTAGTAACAATGTAAGTATTCCTATTATATACGAGTTTTTTTCATAATTATCTATATGTCGGGTTTAGTCAATAGTACGGACGTTAAACAAATCGCAAGCACGCCATCTGGCGGCAAAGCTAAACAACTACGCATTGGCGCGCTATTTCTAACCACTTGAACAAAGAATATAATAAGAACATAGAATATGGCAGTTGAGTACTGACCGCCGTAGAGCTAACACGTCGTAGAATCAGTGTCGATCCGTAATATTAGTAAGCAAGATTGTACCTGAGTTGTGACTATTTAAATAAACCCAGTGTATTGAATAACTTCTGTGATTTCATTTGCACGATTGTACCCACCGACCTGCCCACATACGATGTCTCAACCTAAGGGAATACATCCTGAATTCCCGATGGTTTGCATCTATCGGCCAGCCTTGATGCGACATCAGAAGTGGGATTCGGTCGTGCTAATGAGATCACACGTAAAAACAATGCTAGTGAAAATGGCGGTTACATTCTTGCAAAAAAATCGCGGTGTCAGTTGACAGTTGACTACCCTTAGTCTTAAATAATAAAAAAACTAGACGGAAACGAAGCAGCAAGGAGGCTAGCAGCAACAAAGGAGCTGGGCAGGACAAGGAGGAGCGTGTGCACGTGTGGAAAGATCCATACGCTCTGATCTTTATGCCAATCTGGTGAGTCGTTTTCATTTTGTTATGACTATAGAAAAGTGTGTTCATTATTCAAAATTCTGGTTTTGTGTACGGTATGGTGGTCAGTGGTTCGTCGGGGTAGCCCGTGTTAGGTTATAATTTCATGTTAGTTATCGATGGTCAAGTTTTGGTGTTGTTGAAGAGTTATTATTCTACTGGCAATAACCCTTGACTGGCCTTGGCTGGCTGTCATTTTTAGGGTTCCGTACCCAAAGGGTAAAAACGGAACCCTATTACTAAGACTCCGCGGTCCGTCTGTCTGTCTGTCTGTCTGTCTGTCTGTCTGTCTGTCACCAGGCTGTATCTCGTGAACCGTGATAGTTAGACAGTTGAAATTTTCAAAGATGATGTATTTCTGTTGCCGCTATAACAACAAATACTAAAAACCGAATAAAATAAATATAAAAGGGGGTTCGCATACACAAAACGTGTTTTTTTTGCCGTTTTTTGCGATAATGGTACGGAACCCTTCGTGCGCGAGTCCAACTCGCACTTGGCCGGTTTTTTGGAAGTTAGAACGATATGGTGACAGTGACGTACCTACCTTACACTTCAAACTGGAAATTATGAAAATTCCAAATGAAATATTTTGATTAGTTTTGTAGCGTGATAGTTTTATGTAGTGAGAATTGACTAAGTTTGAGAAGAAGCATAGTATTCTTCTTTTGTAGTTGGAGGGCCAAACTTTCTAAAAAGTGGTAAACCCTGCCAGGCCTAGTTAATTGCCACTTAAAATGCGGTGACATTCTTTTGTTTATCTAAAGCTCATATACCTGCCTGGACACTTATCTTATGGAGGGGCCGAGAAACAACTCTGACACTTCGACCCATTGGGATCTATTGTGGTGTCTATCTACCTGGACACTAAGTACACTGTAGTGTGTGGTTCATGTTTTGGTCAGGAACTCTGCACTCACATTCGGTGTCCATAATAACCTATTTGACCATGCCGGTTTAGGTTACTACTACTACTACTAGAAGCTCGTGGCTATATAATAACAGCCGCACTAGTCGATCATCAAGGTTAAGCAACGCTTGACCAGGTCGGTCCGTGGATGGGTGACCATTTCAACATAACGAGTTTCCTCCGTGCCTCGGAAAGCACGTTAAGCCGGTGGTCCCGGCTGTCATTTCAGGATCTTTGACAGTCGTTACGGGTAGTCAGCGGCTTGAGATCTGACACCAGTCTTGCCAAGGGGTACTGTGTTATCCAGTTACTGGGTTGTGGAGGTCGGATAGGCAGTCCCTCCATGTGGAACACTGGTGCTCAGCTTAATCCGGTAGGACTGGAAGCCGACCCCAATGTAGTTGGGAAAAGGCTAGGCAAATTGATTGGTTTAGGTTACTACACCAGTGCACCAGTTAAATGCCATCAAAGCTGTGTATGGTTAAGCTATCTGTGTGAACATATACTCGTAGTATTTTTCATGTTTCAGATACAATATTGTGTCGCAGTGGAGTCTCTGCTGCAGGCTAGCGGCTATCGGTTCAGATACTGTATGCGAAAGCTGACTTGTCACCATCTGAGAGGTTAAAAGGAACGGCATGGTAGCAGTTCACAGGTCGTGACCGAACGTCACGAGCGCGCGCAAGTTTGGAATGGAATACTCGGTGAGTCGCTTCTATTTTATTTCGATGGTGAAGTCGAATGTTCTCTAGTGATGAGATGCTATTTCAAGTTTTAAGAGTGTTCATGTTGGAACACTGAATTGGTTGGTAGTGGTTATACCTAGCACCATCACTAGGTAATTAAGACACACCTAGTAAAAAGCAAGTAGTTAATAAGTTACCTATTAGCTTGTTAGTACTTTCCTAGTTTTAACATTTGGTTCAGTACGAACTTTAGGATGAGATATCCCATATGAAGGAGATGAGTTATCCAAATTGACTGAATAACTAGTCGTTTTCAGTGGCAAAGCGAGTTAGTGATGTCGTTGGGCTATCGTAATTGTATCGAGTTAGTAACGGTACTGGTCATTTGCGTGTATTCAGGACGGAACTTGTTGCGTAACGATGTACAACCACCGTCTTCAGATCTGAATTCACTTGCTTAATTTCAAAGTAATATTATGATAGCAGTAGATCTCGCGATTGTTTTTCTTACATGAAAACTGAGTTAGTGAGCGACAGTAAAGGGTTACTGTTGATAATCTGATATTTATGATATTGATCACAGTTAATTCGTGAAGCTCCTTAATATTATCAGGGTTAGTTGTTTCCCTTTTATAAGCCGTCAGTATGTTCCAAAATCTTTAAGTAGAAAACGCGAATCATGTTGGAAGGATACCCGATCACCAAGTTCTTTGAGAATTAGACGTCATAGTTGATGACTGTGGTAGTGAAACAAAATCTGATTAACATGTCTACTCATAAGACCAATTCTGGACCGCACCTCATGCGTACCATGTGGCGATGGGTTTTTGAAGAGGGTTTATGAGTTGAGTATGCATTGCCTTTGAATTATGGTAAAGAGTAACTGAATTGTTACAATTACTTTGTTTAGTTGAACTTGTTGATCGTCGGACCTTTTTCTAATGAATAGTGTTGTGTGGGAAACTTTTGTACGAAAACTGAAGAGGCTCTCTATAAAGTCCGCGATAGGTGATTATGACAGGATGGTGATCGTTATACACCGAAAACTTTAAATAGGCACGCTTAGAACCTACCAGTATGCATAAGGTAGGATGAGGAAGATGCCAGCGGGTCATGTACCAGTCTATGTTGATGTTTAAAGGATTTTAATGTTGATGAGCAAGCTTAAGATGTCGAGTAATTGAGTCTATCAGCCATATTATGTTTGACCGTACCAGTGGATTCTGGCGGAGGTCGGAGTTTAGAGAGACCGTTGTGTGAGAGCAATATAATTGCTGGTCGGCTATAGAGCCGTGGCGTTAGAGGTTTTACTCGAGGGTTTCTATAAGCTTGGCAGTTTTTGCTGCAGCAGTTTTGAAATTTGTCTGGAATGACTGTGGTACATGGCCCTGGGTAATGATTTAATTAAAGATCAGAGTTCAAAATTTTCCCTATTATCACGAACCTAATGATCTCGTTTGGTCAGGAGTAGCCGAGCGTTGTGTGTTGGCCTGTGTGGCAACTGTTGGCCTTTATGGCAACTTTAGGCCTGTATGGCAATTGGAGGCCATTGTAGCAACTGTAGGCCTGTATGACACCTTGAGTCTGTGTGACACTTTTTCTGGTATTTAAGGAAACTTACAGAAAGTTCCTGTTGAGTTATGAGTTTAAAAGGAAGTAAACTCACATAGTCACGCGTGTGGTGAGGTCACCATGTTAATTTTGATGACGTTTGAATCGTCAAGCCTTCATTACGAATATTGAAATAATTTTGGTTTTCTAATTTTGATTACTATGCGTAGATTGTGTTAGTAAGATACACAAAGCTCAAGTACCAATTGAGATAGTAGATGACGAATTGACGTAACATACGACAGGCTAAATGTCTGTGGGGAACTGGTTCTAAGTTCAGAGAGTTGAGTTGACTCGACATCGTGAGGATGTGCGAGTAGAGCAATTGTGATTGCTAAGAGAGCCATGAGATAGCTAAGAGAGCTATGTGATAGCTAAGAGAGCTTTGTGATGGCTAAGGATCGTGAATAAGATACCTGGTGTCTTGTTTCTTTTGTTTAATTAAATGTGACATTAATGACTATCAGTGGTACTTGGACTTTGTAATCACGAAGATTAGGTGCTATCAGGTACCGGATCGATGATTAAGTTGCTATTTTCTTTAAATTGAAAATAGAATTACTTGTTCCTTGTAATGGTGCAGAGAGATTTAAATGATTATGTTTGATTGTTTCGAAATGTTTCCTCACTCTAGAGTATGAGTCAGGATTGGACGAGTGAATACTGTTTGGAAATTTTGTGTTTCAGAAAAACATCCCTTGTATGATGGGAGACTGGTGGGTCGGAGTAGACTAACAGGACGTGTGGCGCAACACGACATGAGATGGCAGTGAGCAAGGACAAGAAGATGATGCCTGCGGGTGATGGATTTGGGGATCTGTCACCTGAGAGAGGCCCGAGAAGGCGACGTGTTGTGTTCCACGCTCGCCTCTCAATTTAAATTATGGCCTAGAGAACACCATGTGGTTTTAGTCAGTAGGAGTCTGACAGACCCCTCAGCTTTCCCCAAGAGCTGAGGACATTCATGAGAATTTCCACACGATTCGATACACTGTTAACCCTGACAATGAGGAACAGACGAGGACGCCTGTCTCGCAGGATGGCCGTGTCGGGTTTAGTCAATAGTACGGACGTTAAACAAATCGCAAGCACGCCATCTGGTGGCAAAGCTAAACAACTACGCATTGGCGCGCTATTTCTAACCACTTGCGTGGTGGAGAACATAGAATATGGCAGTTGAGTACTGACCGCCGTAGAGCTAACACGTCGTAGAATCAGTGTCGATCCGTAATATTAGTAAGCAAGATTGTACCTGAGTTGTGACTATTTAAATAAACCCAGTGTATCGAATAACTTCTGTGATTTCATTTGCACGATTGTACCCACCGACCTGCCCACATACGATGTCTCAACCTAAGGGAATACATCCTGAATTCCCGATGGTTTGCATCTATCGGCCAGCCTTGATGCGACATATATATATTTGTTAATTTAGTAGCAGAATATATTCTTAAAACGTCCTTTTATCTTTGAAGAGTTCAATATTTGATCATCGATAACTAAAATTTTTCTCGAGCAAAGAACAAGGATAAGACGTCCTTGAATGAATACATATTAAAGCAATCAATGAGCCAGTAACGGGTATCAGTTACGGCGCAATATTACTGAGAGTAAGGGGCGCCCCTTCGGAACAGAATGTAGCGGAAAAGAATCTAACAGGAAACTCGATTAACTTACTAGGAGACGCTTTAGTCGGGAATTAAATTTAGATTTAAACTATCCGCTAAAGTGCCCAGCGGTTTAACTTTACGCCTATGTTTATACTATATTAAAATTGATTTCACGTAGTTCTAGCTCCGGTAAATTAGTTCAAGTTTTTATTTTAAATCCAATCAGCGGTTCGTTTGTGATATTAGAGCCGAGGCGTGCTGTTTCGCCCTCATGCAATTATTTCGCCTGTCTTACGGCAAACATTTGTGCTTCCTGCGTGCTTTATCTTACAGGGTATTTGTCTGTTACCTATATTAGGCAACGTGATATGTGATCAAAATATTTATTATTTAATAATCTAATCTTATGATCTGAATAAATAACAGGACGTTACAATTGAAGCCTGTTAAATGAGAATTAAAAAGTTAGACTAGAAAGTCAATATCTTATGAAAATGATTAAAGAAAACGAGCGCTCCAAGTAAGCATTTACGTAATAATACAGAAGCCAGAGTACAAAAGATATCTAATTATCAAAAAGTGGGCCAGGAGGCGCGGTGCCAAATGAAATGTGATATTGTATTATTATTGGTTCGCCTTGCTTAAATAAACTGACGAGGACCATTCCCTGAGAATGAATACATATTAGAACTAGGCCGTAAAATAATGGCCGTGTAATGAAGGTAGTTAAGGGTACAACAGCTGCAGTCGACCTTGAGGGAACAAAACGGACACGCATTTCACACCCGCGCGACCCAAAGTTTAATCGAAAAATCTACTTATTCCATATAATTTTTTGACATTAATATAAAAAGCCATAAACTACAATTAAGGTACTTAAACAAATTGTCTTCGAGATAGTTACAAAATCATAAACATACGCCTGGTGTGATTGTCGTTTTTCCGCGTTAGACATAACTTTACAAATTAATTGCACTACTTAGGTCTGTTTATTGCAAATATAATTTTAAATATTCACAATATAAAATTATTAAAGTAGTGGCTTAGTATAACATATATTATTATTAAAAAAATATGACTCGCTGTTTAGAAGTTGCATCGAAATAACGTCGAGCGAAGTGAAGCGTGAAGCACAATATCGTTCGCGATGGAGGACTTCTGTGGACGCCTTTTATCCAATCTAGGGGAAATAGGAAATTAAATCAAGTACATACGTATATTAATAGATCAGGGTCGAACATTTTTTAAACCAAAAAAAATAATAGTAGGTAAGATAAAACTTCCTGACCTCAGATCGCCCATAAACTATTTTTCCTTTCATTTTTGTTATATTCTCTTTCTTTTCCAATGGGTTTCATCCTACTATTTTCCTTTTCACTTTGTACCATTTTCAACGGCTTCAGCCCTGGTCTATAAGAAGTGATGTTCTTTAAAATCAGTTAAATTCATATTATCTGCCCAAGATCTGCCCCTTAAGGCTGGTCGGCTCAGTCGTCTCAGGTGCATGCCGCCGCGAGGGAGGTTGATTAATTAGACCCTACGCACAAACCCTTTGAATTATTCTCATATAAACGGTGCAAAGCTTCTTAACGTTGTGCTCCTCAAGATCCTCTGTAGACTCGCCTTTGGTTTATTCACCAATTAATTAGCGGGTACTCGCTATACGGTATACGGCGCTTTAATGCCGAAGATTTTTCAGACATTATACCTACTTTTATGTCGGTAACATTAAGCAATTTGTTAATATAGCATCCGACCATTTTACTGCGTTAACGTCGTAATTATGTAATTACTGTGCTATTGTTTGGTTTATTAATTAATTAAGAACCGTCGTGATTATAATAATGAAAATGAAACTGTTTTTAAGAATAGTTCCCAAAAAAGTATCAGTCTAGTCGAAAATCATCGCTTAGTAACATGGACTTAGTCAGTCTTGGGAAGGAATCGCACAGGAAGGGTCGTAAAGATGCAACTGAACTGTGCTACTGAGTAACAAAACTGTCTTAAGAACACGCTTGGCAGTACATCGAGCAAACTTGAACACCTTAATCGTCTTTGCAATATTATTTACAAAGAAACAATTTTATGTCATGATAGATTTATTTAAACTTAACTAAAATAATAACTATAAAGAGTTACAATTGTTTGTTGGTTTATACGAGGTAATTTATGAAAAAGCTGTGTAAATCGAAACAATAGTGTCGTAGCATACTGTCCGTGACAGACGAACAGACAGACATATGAGTGATTCTATATGGGTTCCGTCTTTTCATGTAGACGTACGGAATTCTTAAAATCCTTCAGTGATAGAAAGCGTTGAGTGACATCGGCTGCTTTTTATCCCGGAAAAACTATACAGTTCCTCTGGCCACGGGAGCGAATTCGTGGAAACATATAGTATTTTATGAACGGGTTCCTACGTCACAGTGCGGTTTAGTAAAATAATGGCATAAAATTATAGCAATATAATGTTTTCAGAGTGGTGAGTTCTCAACTTTTACACCGTCGCGTCAAAGTCTCGCGGTTTCTTTGATGTCATGTGCAACGGGCCATTGTTATATGCCCTTTTTTGTAATAACTTTGGATGTTTTGGGTTTTATAAAAATATTGTTTACTTTAACTTTTTGAAAATAGTAAGTAAACATTAACCCCAGACGTTAAGTTTTCAGAGATGAAAAGTGTGCGTTACCTAATATCTATTGTTTAAGCTATGACTTTAACATTGGCACACCTTAAGTTTGCAATAGTCGACGGCACGAACTATTTTGTGCGCGGGGTTAAAATGCATGCTATCTCATCCGACAACACGTGCGAAAGAGATAGACGTTGTGATGAGCAGTAAGAAGCTAGTTCGCGTACCAATAAATGTGTAGTGAAATGGATGATGATTTAGGATGAAAACGAGCGCAAAAACAGACCCTTGGGAGTATGGATATCATGAAAAAATTACAAAGTGTTCAAAATAAAATTATTTGCATTGTTGAACTACTAATCTATCCCTGTATGGTGACCGTTTTGCAATTTTCTTTCTTGCTATGGTATTTATTTGCGCCCAAAGATGCGTTAAAATTTGTGTTGAAATATGGAACTTTCGACGCTCATTACTTTCAAATATATATTTTTTTACTTTTTTGATTCCATACAGGGCTAGATAATGATGAGACATATTGATATAATTTTTTATTTTGAACGTACAGCAGACGTTATGTTAAACAGTGGAGTAATCCCCAGACTACGTTTGTATGGAAGAATGATCGACTGGGGCAACTTTAATTACAAAACCTGAGAGTGGGAAAGAACTGTCCGAATATCTGAAATAAACTCTTTTGACATTTAAAAATTTCTTTGCCAAGTAGTGAATAAGCAAAAACACCAAGTAGATGTACTTGAAATAAATATGTGTTTACCTCGAGGCAGGAATACGCGAAAGTAATGAGTATGTACTTATGCTTTCTGTACAGCGAACGCTCTCATCCAGCAATTAAGGTCGCCAAAAGCTTTAATAACCTTTGTTTAACATGTAGATACGACCAAAAAACATGAGGGACGCATACATTAATGTATTTTTCAGTGAAATGCCTCAGAATAAAGACAAGAGCCGATCGTCCTCGTCATTTGAAAGCAATGAAATGAATTGGTATCGAAATAAAAACGTTAGTTCATTATCGACAGTAGTCTCGGTCTCAATCCGCCTCGTTACCAAGACCAAGACATAGTCTCATGAATAATGTACCACGAATAATGTTACTCCACGAAATATCTACTTGCATGTTTAAAACGTTCAGAAATTCTCCTTTTGATATTCGCTTGAAAGGAGAACGATTTGAATGTGTTACGTATAGGTGATGACTACGAGTACGATATTTAACGTTCCACTTTGTTATACCAGATCTATTGGATCAGATGAATGCGAATGACTCAAAATAGCTCAAGGTAAAGCAGAATTTGGCTGAAAAAGTCGTCTTTTTAATTATTTTGGGACGTCATTTGAATCGCCCACACATTTGTTTTGTTAAATAATACTTTTTTACCAAAATCGTTAAAAACGTATTTTTTGTTGCGATTAATTTGACGACATAGATAAATATGCCTACCAAAGAAAAACGTTAACCACAACTTTTTATCCCTTTCTCTTGTTAACTGTGAAGTGCCATGCTCGACCGACGTAGTGTGCGCCAGGAAAGGGGCTTGCCCGAATACGGCGTGGCCCGAGAACCCATCTGCCCAGAGACAGTGGGATGAGCCGCTCTGCAGGTTGGTACGTAATAAACTTATAAATACGTCCACCAATACTGCTGAGCATGCCCGCCTGCTTGCTGTGGAAGAGTGGGAGTCGGCCTCTGGCTACAGGCACTACCGTCACCCAACATAGGTACTATGTTGAGTGACAAAACCTTACGGACCGCTACATGTCTGTGTTTGGACTACATGTTTTTCTTCGGCTAGAGAATCAGCATTGCCATCCATTTGATGCACAATGAGCCCTTTTCTCTCTCTCCTTTGTATTTTTAAATAGGCTTGTTTTTTTTAGAATATTCAATTCATCATCATCATCATCATCATCATATCAGCCGAAAGACGTCCACTGCTGGACATAGGCCTCCCCCAAGCGTCGCCACATTGACCGGTCCCGTGCGTCCCGCATCCAGCGAATGCCCGCAACCTTCACCAGGTCATCGGTCCACCTGGTGGGAGGCCTTCCAACGCATCGTCTTCCGGTTCGCGGTCGCCACTCCGAATATTCAATTGTATGTATGTAAATTAATATATTTCCTACCAAAGATGAATAGAAACCGATTAAGTATAAAGAATAATAGGGTAGACATACTAAGTTAAATGTGGTTACAAGTAGAACTCTGAAAGTAAAACAAAACCTGCTGTTTGTGGTTGCAAGTATACAGTCTAGTGCTCGTAGGATTTACCGGTATTTCATGAAGTAACAAATTGAGCGTCTGCCAGGGTTAGTGCAGGACGATCCATGTCATAATACTCGTAAAGGGTCGCGGACAATATCTATATAGGTACTATATTCCGTTGGGATATGATGGGTAACAGTCATTTACGGACCCATATTCCCTAACCATTCCATACACATCGCCAATCCATTTGAAGTGATAGAAGCCTTAGATATAATAATAAATAAAGCTTACATTTTAACGATCTAGTCTAAAAAAGGTCGCAAGTCCACTTCCAAATAAAAAGCTACTTGACGCACCCACCATACACTTTTCCTTTCGCGATGATGCGAACAATGCAAGCGAGTATGCTAGGCGTGTAAGGTAAATATGAATGATTATAGGGACAATGTCTGGGTGGGGTCATATCGGAGAGACAGCATACTGTCAGGGGAGGTCACAAGTCGTTTATTTCAATAAGACAAGCTTACCTGCCACCTCGCTCGACCCTTTCCCTAGTGACGCAACTGACTTATGAGCTTTATTTATATTAATTAACGAGGAATTTATAAGGGCTTGTTGTTTGTTTAGTGTTATGACTAGGTTTCGCGTGATTTAATTATTCTGGTTGAGAAATAATAAATTAATTACACGTTAGCACAGTAAGCATTAGTACAACCTCGTACAAAACGGATAAAACATGCGGGTCATAAAATGGACGTACTTATCTACTGGAGACAACTTTTGCAAGGACTTAAGAAATAAGGAACGACATTAGTAAACGGCGTAGACAACATACAAATACACTTTACATAAAAGTAGGTACACAACAAAACACGTGTAAAAGGTCACAATGTACACAGTCTTAGTTGACGAGTTGTCGCACAGAGAAAATAGATCGAAACTTGTTAAACTTTTTTTAAATGTGTCGCCGAACGAGCGGGCTAATGGAAAGATCCTGTGAGAGTTCGTCGACACAGGACGTCTCTTGTTTTTAAAGCAATTTCGCGATCAAAGTCCTCACCTCCATAAAAGGAACTGCAAACATTCGAGCAATTATCGATTTAATGAAAGGAGAATCGAAGGGTCCCGTAGGTTTGCGTTTCAAAATTTACGACTATCTCTAGCATTTAATTGGAAATTCGTGCCGCAGTATAAACGACTTGATGACCTAAAGATTAAAATGGGAACTCTTTAAAATGAAACTGGATGCTAAATGGTTCATGGCTCGCGATCTCACGTTTACAAATGATGCTTTTACTTGAAAATCGCTCGTATACATGGATCGGTCGAGAATGATTTGAATAAAATGGAAATAACTCGAATTTGTGCGAGTGTTACGTTTGTCAGCTCTGGCAGATAGTAACGTAGTTATTTGCAAGGTATCGGATAACTTCTGAGACGTAAGATGAACTGGCATGTATCCCAGACTCTGCGAAATAAAAGTTTAATAATAAAGGTTGAAATGAAAATGTAATAATGTAAAATAATACCAAGCTGGGTAGGAAGTCGGATTAAGTATTCATATAAGTAGTACTTTAATATGTCCGGTCAGTGATGAAAATTAATATCATTTTCATTAAAATCTGCAAGCGAAGTAATGGGCATTTATTTATAAAGGAATGGTAATTAAATTCGATGATACTGCACCAAGCGTGCACTTGGTGCAGTAACCGATCAGCTACTGCACTACTGGTCACAGCTTTGATTCCCAAGAAACAAGAATATCTTTAACTCATCTTCAGAGGACTGAACACTCACGGAATCAGAGCCGAGTACTTATATCGAAAGATTAAAAAAAACACACACACCAAGTATAATATTCACAGCGGATCTTTGTGTCTCTGAAGTTGTCTCTGTCAACTATTGCGCGCGAAACAGATTAACTGCATAGAGTAAGCGTGATAGGATGATGAGACAAACGAAAGTAAGTGAAAGAGACAGTTATACAATGCTATTTTCACTTTAAATATTGACACAAAATAGCTACTGCGCAATTCAGAGACACAAAGATCCGTTGTGAATATTATAATGGAAGAAACTTTAAAAATGTAATGGAAAAAAAATAACTAATATTTTTATTGCAATTGGAATCAATTTAATATAAAAAAGTACAGAACCGCAATCGTTGTAGCAGAAATGTTTTGTTAAACTATTCCGAGTATTCTTGCGCTGCGCAACAAGAGTGCTCGTGACGTATACATTTCGTCTAAAAAAGAATTTCCTGTGCGTCTGGACAGCATTAGTAAGGGAACCTGGAACGGAACTATATTTTTAAAATAAATGAAATGAACATTCACAACAAAGAAAAAAAATAAATAAAGGTTCTTTCCCTCTCTCGTAAATCTTTGTAACCAACGAATAGAATAGGGAACGAAAATGGTACAATCTTTAACTTTCTGACAGTTTAATAAGATAATAAAAATATAACCAGGAGAAAAGAATTAATATCTCCACACTTTTCGCAGTTTACTTAGATTTTAATTTTTGAGATTCAACAAAAACAATCTTTCAATCTTTTATGAAACTTCAGCTGGAATGTTCTGTAACTTTTTTGACTGAGATAGGTGCGTAGTACGCGCGTATCTACTAATATCATCAAGATGCTGGCGTGATACACCGTGGAAATTATGTCTAAAGCTACAACGTGAAGTAAGTTGCAGGTAGCTTTCGTCCATCGGTGTTGGGTAAAAAAGACTAAGAACTTCCGTCTTTAGACTTATAATAAAACTAGGTCCACTTAATTAACTAGATAGACAAGAAGCCATAGAAACCGTCTAAAAAACAGCGAGCATAACCCAATCCGCCTTACACTAACATAAAACCTTTATACACGTCATATTTTTAGTTTAATACAGTTGGCGTCCATCTTCAGCGCCATATTTTATCGTTTATGAGCAGGTGTAGAGCGCACGTAATACGCGATGAAGAAAGCCCGGTGACAAATGATTCTGATACATAATGCAGCGGGCGATATGTTGTGAACAATTTAAAAATAATCATGTGCTGGCTTTGTTGTCAGCCGAGCTATGTTCTCGCTCCATAGGTGTATGGTGTGCGCATGGCAGATCTTTTGTTGTTGCTCAAATTACGGGTAGTTGAAGACTGTTTGGGCTAAAAATGAGGATGCAGAAAATATAAAAAAAAAATAGATTATTATGAGAATTAAGAGAGATTGCAGAAATTATAGATGACAAATTTCAACTTGTTAAGTCCACCCGTTCCTGAGAAAATCAGTGGTGACACACGGACAGACGGACAGATGGATGGACGGCAAATTAATAAAAAGTAACAACCACAGGTAACTGAGAGCGAAAATATGCACCTGCGAAAAAACTCAAATCTCAGCATAATTCTGATCTATGCTACTGATTACAATTATTGCTTGATGTCGCCCAATTACTTTAAAAGATGTTCCTTTCTCAAAAAAGTCGCTTAATAATCACTTCAGGTAAGATAACGTTTTTATTGCAACGTTTGTAGCAATTAAAATGTTTTTTCAATACACTTCCTCGAAAACTAGCTCTTATTGCACTACGATTAGGTTCGATATGCAACATATTTCGCACGCGTGCGGTAATAAGATTACAGCACGCGTGCGGTAATTCGATTAAAACATAAGAAATTTTAAAAAAAAACACCACTGACAATTATAGAGCAGGCGTGTATTTTTTTAATCTCGTCATTTTGATTTGCGTCTTTACAGCGTTAATATTTTTTAAATATTTAAATTGTGTTTATAAAAAGAATAATACTAATAAACATGATTATTTTAAACAAATATTACTTTTATGAACAAGTTAACATTTTATTTCTGTTCTTAATTAAAATATATTTGAATTTTATATTTTTCCTGTGAGGCTGTTTAACGGCTTCATACCTTTGCTTCTCCTTTAACCTGCGAACATAAAGCGCGGCAAAAAAAGGAAAGTTAGTCTTAATAATTTGAGTTATTTGTGAAAAATGTCGAATTTAAGTTTTGAAGAGAATTCTTTAGATGGTACTCCGCCGGATATTGTGATTGAGGCACAAAATGCTTGCGATAGCCTGTTGCCATCTAAATCTAAGGTGAATTAAATGGCAGCTTTGCAAAGTTTTCTTCAGTGGAAAGTTACTAAAAAGGCGTCGTCATTTCGGGGCAAGTATTTTTGGCATATTTCAATGAACTCGCTACTAAATATAAGCCTAGCATGCTATGGTGTATATATTCCATGCTAAAAAGCACGGTTCTGCAAAATCACGGTGTTAACATAAAATATATTGCAACCTGACTGCATTTCTAAAAAGACACTCCGTCGGATATATTGGACAAAAATCAAAGTATTGTCTCCAAATGAAGTTGAAAACTTTTTGAAAGAAGCTCCGGATAGCCAGTATTTGGCAACAAAGGTCAGTAGTTGAATCAATATCTAATCTATAAAAACTTACCTAGGCGCTACGTCCGTACACTAAACGACGTATGCTTATCTAAACTGTGTTTATTTCTTCGAAAGTGTATTGAAAAACGTCGTTTGATACACGTGGGAATTTGTTATTGCGTTTCTCGGCCCCATAACACCCTCGCCTTACGGCTCGGGTGTTCATTCGGCCTCGTACGCAATAACAAACTTTCCGCACTTGTATCAAAATGTACTAATAACGTTCTAGACACAATTTGATCTCATAGGAATAAGTAATGTGATGTCCCTTACCATTCACCTAAGGTCCATTTACTTTAATGGAGGTCCGGGCTCTATCAAGATAGACCTGAATTAGTGCTAGACACAGATATCGATTTCTAGATTACAGTCTTGCAAATATTTTCATTCAAAAGGAAATTACCTGAATGTAATACGGATCTTGCTCGACGATGTGCATGGAAACGAGAAGAAACTGTTGATGATATTATGTTCTAAGCCTTTCAATTAAATTTATAATTTGGTTTTAGATGAAACTTAAATGTTGTATCACAAAAAAATAAATTACACTGAGGAAATATAAATAAATATATATTTTTTTCATAGTATACCGTATATAATTTCACACAATTTTGAAGGTGCATCCACCACATTTTGTCACCTACAGGCTACAACCAACATGGCTTTGATTGAGTTTTCCCTCCAGCATAAACATATGCGGCCGGCGAAAAAAGAATATTGGAAAATGAAGCTCCATGTAGCCCAAAAATAAGATTATTTGTTCGTTAAAGCTGAGTGCTGCAGATTTTTAAACAAATTAACTTGTTACTCACCAATCTGACGAGCTCCGTACGTGACCGTACGTGATCGTACGGTAATCTGTAATTAGCTGGACGCAAACATCGACACTATTTTTTTCTAGGCTAGGCTAGTTTTTTCATCCGCGACCAAACTGCAGACCCTGTCATTCAATTGATACGAAATCTTGATTAGCAGAGACCTCGACGCCGGAACACGATACTAGAATATTCTAATAATATATTTCCATATTCAATAATACCTAATACAATAAACGTTACATTTTATATGTATGTGTTTATTTTACAACACGATAATGGAGTCTTTCCCTGTGTATTTACGAAAGTAAAAGGATATTGTGCTGCCTGCTTGTTGATATTGTTTTTGTTTTCCGTTTACTAAACTATTATTGTAAGCGCGTCTGATAACATTGGAGGTTATTGTGTATCCTATCGCCTTTATTGGTGACTGTGCCGTCTTATATTTTTAAGGTTGTGTTGTGAAAATAGACGGCAGAGCTCACGTGTAAACCTGGGGTGGACCAAAGAGAATAAACTACAAAGATAATCGCGTAGTTTTCTATTGTAAGTTTATGTGGACTAAGAGACACGAGTCGGATGAGACAATTTAATCTTGTCGGCTTCATGGTCCCTTGGACCGGGGCATAGTTTTTAAACGGTTAGAGTTTCTTTGTCATCTATCTAGCGCGAGTCTAATTCGTTTTTAAAAACTTTTAACTACATCGTGGATGGTTAATTAGAAGTATTTTAGCGAGCCGGTGTATGTTAGATTTTTGTTTTAGCTGTGACTGTGGGTACACAAATTTCTGGAATATATGAGTACTTATTTGCCGTACCTACCTTTGCCAGATATACCGGGAGGAATGATCTTTTGATATATTAAAGTAGATAAAACTGAAAGAATAGGGAAGTTTACTGAAATTTTGTTTTCATGAATCTCCCTGACGGACTCAGGTAGATTCATAAAAAAATATTGGACACTTATTTTTACTTTTGACACGTAAACATAAAGTTACGATATAATGCGTTGAAATATCGTGTGACGTCACGCCGTTAGTATACCTTATACTGACACAGTGACGTCACAAGCCCTGACTCCTGAAATTTGATGCGCTTTATGTTTGTAAATTTATATTGATTTGGATTCCAATATTATTTGTTAATCTCATTGTCGGACAAAATAAAATTATGATTTTACTACCCAAGAAACATACCTGTTCTAAACCTTTGGAAAATGTTTCAGTAGCTCTCATTCTTTCAGCAGCTATAAGGGCTAGGCTGCATTATAAATAAGGAATGTCCAAACTAAACTGTTCACTTTGTCGAACCGACTTTTCAACTTACGGAAATGATCGCTCATTCAGTTTTATCAAACACAATCTTACTTTATATCTTATCAGTTGATATTTCTAAGCAAGTTACTAATAATGTATTCGTTAAATCTAAGAGTCGTTTTTCATTATGATCTATATATTTGATAATTTAGTAGCAGAATATATTCTTAAAAAGTCCTTTTATCTTTGAAGAGTTCAATATTTGATCATCAATTTTACCCAGATCCAACTTTCCGAGATGCGACCGTGCCAATAACTGACCATCTTGAGCTTCTTGGCGTTACGTTGACATCTACTCTCAATTTTGGCCCTTACATTGAGGCAAAGGCTCAGCTGGCTGCCAAAAAGCTGGGGATCCTTGGAAAGGTGAGACGGTACTTCACGCCGGAACAGCTCCTCAACTTGTATCAAGCGCAAGTTCGATCATGCATGGAGTACTGTTCTCATCTCTGGGACGGATCAGCCAAATACCAGCTTGACGCACTAGAGTCGATCGAAAAGCGAGCCAAGAGGCTCATCGGCGATGAGGCGCTGGTCAAGTCAAAGCTCCAGAGTCTTGAACATCGTCGCCGAGTTGCCAGCCTGTCGGTTTTTTATCGGTTACATTTCGGGGAGTGTGCGATGGAATTGCACGATATAATTCCACCTAGCCCGTTCCATCATCGGACTACCAGACGTACGGCGATGCGCCATCGATACATGGTAGACATCCCACCCATACGCACAAAACGTTTTGGGAACACTTTTATTATGCGTACAGCTAAGGAGTGGAATTCCCTGCCGGAGTCTGTGTTTCCCGATAGCTACAATCTAGGGGTCTTTAAGTCAAGAGTGAATAGGTTATTTCTAGGCAAGCGTGTTTCACCGTCGACCACATCATCGCTTACCATCAGGTGAGATTGTGGTCAAGCGCGAGCCTATAGGTTATAAAAAAAAAAAAAAAAAAAAAGATAACTAAATATTTTTCTCGAGCAAAGGACAAGGATAAGACGTCCTTGAATGTATTAAAGCAATCAGTGAGCCAGTAACGGGTATCAGTTACGGCGCAATATTACTGAGAGTAAGGGGCGCCCCTTCGGAACAGAATGTAGCGGAAAAGAATCTAACAGGAAACTCGATTAACTTACTAGGAGACGCTTTAGTCGGGAATTAAATTTAGATTGAAACTATCCGCTTAACTGGCCGCCCGTTCAACTTTACGCCCATGTTTTAAACAATATTTAAATTGATTTCACGAAGCTCTAGCTCTGGTAAATTAGTTAAATTTTTAGGGTTCCGTGGCCAAATGGCAAAAACCGGAACCCTTATAGATTCGTCATGTCTGGCTGTCTGTCCGTCCGTATGTCACAGCCACTTTTTGCCGAAACAATATGAACTGCGCTGTTGAAACTTGGTAAGTAGATGTATTCTGTAAACCGCATTAAGATTTTCATACAAAAATAGAAAAAAGACAATAAATTTTGGGGGTTCCCATACTTGAATCTGAAAATATTTTTTCAGATTCAAGTATGGGATTATATAGGAGATTTTATAAAAATTATTTTTTCGTCAAACCCATACGTGTGGGGTATCTATGGATAGGTCTTCAAAAATTATATTGGGGTTTCTAATATATTTTTTTTCTAAACTGAATAGTTTACGCGAGAGACATTTCTAAAGTGGTAAAATGTGTGTCCCCCCCTGTAACTTCTAAAATAAGAGAATGATAAAACTAAAAAAATATATGATGTTCATTACCATGTAAACTGCCACAGAAAATTGCTTTGAACGAAATCTAGTAAGTAGTTTTTTTTAATACGTCATAAATCGTAAATTGCTATTTACGGAACCCTTTGTGCGCGAGTCCGACTCGCACTTGGCCGGTTTTTTATTTTAAATCCAATCAGCGGTTCGTTTGTGAATAATATTGCAGCCGAGGCGTGTGGTTTCGCCCACATGCAATTATTTCGCCTGTCTTACGGAAACCATATGTGCTTCCCGCGGGCTTTATCTTACAGGGTATTTGTTTGTTACCTATATTATTCAACGTGTTATGTGATTCAAATATTTATTATTTAATAATCTAATCTAATGATCTGAATAAATAGCAGGACCTTTTACAATTAAAACCTGTTAAATGAGAATTTAAAAGTTAGACTAGAAAGCCAATATCTTCTGAAAATGATTAATATCAAACGAGCGCTCCAAGTAAGCATTTACGTAATAATACAGAATCCAGAGTACAAAAGATATCTAATTATCCAAAAGTGGGCCATGAGGCGCGGTGCCAAATGAAATGTGATACTGTATTATTATTGGTTCGCCTTGCTTAAATAAACTGACGTGGAGTCATTCCCTGAGAATGAATAAATGTTAGAACTAGGCCGTAAAATATATAGGTAGGTGTAATGAAGGTAGTTAAGGCTACAACAGCTGCCAACGACCTTGAGGGAACAAAACGGACACGCGTTTCACGTGTGTCGAAAATTCACACTCGCGCGCCCCGAAGTTTAGTCGAAAATTCTACATTCCATATTATTTTCTTACTTTAAAATAAAAAGCTATATACTACAATGAAGGTCATGAAATTGTCTTCGAGGTGGTTACAAAATCATAAACATACCACTGGTGTGATTGTTGTTTTTTTGCTGCGTTAGACATAACTTTGCAAATTAATTGCAGTATATTTTATACAAATATAATTTAAAATATTTACATATCAAACTATTAAAGAAGGCTTAGTATAAGTTATATTATTTATTATAAAAAATATGACTAGTTGTTTAGAAGACGCATCGAAATAACGTCAAGCGAAGTGAACCGTGAAGCACAATATCGTTAGCGATGGACACTTTTCCCAATCTTGGGGAATTAGGAAATTAAGTCAAGTATATGTTAAGACGTGATGTTCATTTTAAAATCAGTTAAATTCATATTATCTGCCCAAGATCTGCCCCTTAAGGCTGGTCGGCTCAGTCGTCTCAGGTGCATGCCGCCGCGAGGTAGGTTGATTAATTAGACCCTACGCACAAACCCTTTGAATTATTCTCATATAAACGGTGCAAAGCTTCTTAACGTTGTGCTCCTTAAGATCCTCTGTACTCGCCTTTGGTTTATTCACCAATTAATTAGCGGGTACTCGCTATACGGTATACGGCGCTTTAATGCAGAAGATTTTTCAGGCATCATAGTTACTTTTATGTTGGTAACATTAAGTAATTTGTTAATAAAGTATCCGACCATTTTACTGCTTTTACTTCGCATTTATATAATTACTGTGTTATTGTTTTGGTTTATTAATTAATTAAGAACCGTCGTGATTATCATGATGAAAATGAAAATGCTCTTTTTAAGAGCAGTTCGTAAAATAGTTTCGGTCTAGTCGATAATTATCGCTTAGTAACTTGGACTAAGTCAGTCTTGGAACAACACAAAGCTATCTCAAGAACAAGCTTGGCAGTGCATCGAGCTAACTTGAATACGTCAATCGTCTTTGCAATATTGGTTCCAAAGAAACATTTTTATGTCATGATAATAATGATATTTAAACTTAACTAAAATAATGACTGTAAAGAGTTACAATTGTTCGTTGGTTTATAGGAGGTAATTTCTGATAAAGTTGTGTGATACAAAATAATAGTTTCGTAGCAAATTGACTGTGACAGACAAATTATTTCATGTAGACGTACGGAGCCCTTAAGGTGAACGCGCACCTAGACGCACCGCACTCGCCGCACGCGCCGCAGTCATCGCATTTTCTTTTGGCCCCGCGCTATCCGCGCCCAACGCGCCGCACGCATTTTATCCACTTCTGTATATCTTGAACTATATTTTCATACGGATACGGATCATGTTGCCGCGCCGCCCGCATCGCCCGCCGAGTCTGATGACGTCATCCGCACGCGCTGGTGGAATCCGTATACCTACAGCATTTTGCTGAAATGCGGCGAGTGCGGTGCGTCTAGGTGCGCGTTCACCTTTAATAGTACATTACAGCAGAATCCAGTAAGTAAGCCTTCCTGGCCGAGTATGAGTTAACCGGACCGAACCGCAGGTGAGGTCCGGTTATATACGAGGCCAGGATGGCTTTCTTACTGGTTGAGGTTTGTATAATGCTTTTCTCAAAAATGAAAGAAAGTTTAACAACAAATTCGTTTAATTAATATTGAAGGTTACATTCATATTAGGGCAATTACTGATAGATATTGTGATCGATTTACCGGGGGCATTTATATTTGTTTGTTGTACATCTTGATTAACGGACTCTTTAATCCAACATGATTTATAAACTGAAATGACTAAATACAAACATAAAATCCCACACTATACTTCTACAACATTACTAAGTACAAAACGCAACGTGCATACTTTTTCTGCGTCGCGTTATGTGTCACAGACCCATAAAAAAAAAAAAAAAAAAAGTGTCACAGACAATAAAATGGATGTTTAAGGCTCCAAAATATATTATGTATCTCATAAAATGTCATACCAAAAAGAGATAGATATATATTTGGAGCCTCCCTCTAACCATGTTATAATGGCTAAACTCTAATCTGTGTCTGGTACTATGTTTTTTTTTTCTAAGCAGATCTAAAGAGGATGACCTAAACCGTGCGAAGCCATAAAAAAAAAAAGGGATGAAGGATGACCAAGTGTCCAGTAAGTAAATTACATACTTACTTACTGGACAGTAGGAGATTCCAAATTTAAAATCTCGCTTCTTACCGGACAGTTGTGAATAGTCTCCGGTAGAGTTCACTTTCTGGATACTTTTTAGAGATGTTATGTCAACATTACATACCATTTTTGAGAAATAGTACATTACAGCAGAATCCAGTAAGTAAGCCTTCCTGGCCGAGTATGAGTTAACCGGACCGAACCGCAGGTGAGGTCCGGTTATATACGAGGCCAGGATGGCTTTCTTACTGGTTGAGGTTTGTATAATGCTTTTCTCAAAAATGAAAGAAAGTTTAACAACAAATTCGTTTAATTAATATTGAAGGTTACATTCATATTAGGGCAATTACTGATAGATATTGTGATCGATTTACCGGGGGCATTTATATTTGTTTGTTGTACATCTTGATTAACGGACTCTTTAATCCAACATGATTTATAAACTGAAATGACTAAATACAAACATAAAATCCCACACTATACTTCTACAACATTACTAAGTACAAAACGCAACGTGCATACTTTTTCTGCGTCGCGTTATGTGTCACAGACCCATAAAAAAAAAAAAAAAAAAGTGTCACAGACAATAAAATGGATGTTTAAGGCTCCAAAATATATTATGTATCTCATAAAATGTCATACCAAAAAGAGATAGATATATATTTGGAGCCTCCCTCTAACCATGTTATAATGGCTAAACTCTAATCTGTGTCTGGTACTATGTTTTTTTTTTCTAAGCAGATCTAAAGAGGATGACCTAAACCGTGCGAAGCCATAAAAAAAAAAAGGGATGAAGGATGACCAAGTGTCCAGTAAGTAAATTACATACTTACTTACTGGACAGTAGGAGATTCCAAATTTAAAATCTCGCTTCTTACCGGACAGTTGTGAATAGTCTCCGGTAGAGTTCACTTTCTGGATACTTTTTAGAGATGTTATGTCAACATTACATACCATTTTTGAGAAAAATCCTTTACTGCCCCCGTACCCTGACGTGTCAAAACTATTATAGTTCGACTGTAAAAAAGTGACACATGTATACAAGTCATATACATCAGTCACTTACGCACACTCAAAATAACCTTGCTCTAAGAGCTTATCTTCACCTCCCTGATGGAAAGTAACGAGTGACATCGGCTGCTTTACAACCTAGAAAAAAAAACTATTCCTGTGGCCACGGGAGTGAAGTCGTGGGAAAAACTTAGTATTTTATGAACGGGTCCTACATCACAGTGCGGTTTAGTAAAATAATGGCATAAAATTGAAGCAATATAACGTTTTAGAGTGGTGAGCTCTCGGCTGATATTCAACTTTTACACCGTCGAGTCAAAGACTCGCGGTTTCTTTGAAGTCATGTGCAACGGGCCTTTGTTATATGCCCTTTCTTGTTATAACTTTGGATGGTTTGGTTTTAATAAATTATTGTTTAATAGAATTTTTTGAAAATAATTAGTAAACTTTGACGCCTACCACATGCGTTAAGTTTTCAGATATGAAAAGTGTGAAGAAAATTCACGCCGTTTTTTTCTATGGGGCGGCACTATGCAAAATATACTAAGTTATTGTAGGTACATAAAGGATCCTTAATAGCACGGAGAAAATAGATATCGTTGCTGTGTCTTTATCTTTTCTAATATATTTTTGGTCGTTCCAAATTTTTTTTTCACACTATAAAAGATGGTTCTTTAACACGAATTGCGGTAGGAGTTGACTAGTAGAAATCATCACGCGAAAAAGCGTTCATACTTCTATGCGATTTTTTTCTTTCATTTTTGACAAAATATAAATCCAAGATGGTGGCTGCGAAAACTTTCTTTTTACATTATGGGTTTAGTTTTCGAGGTTGCTAAAGTCCATTGTGAGGTTAAAATAATCCAAGACGGCATAAAATAAAAATAAATGTTTTTTGTTTAAATCATATGTGAGAAGGAACTTCTTTCCTGACTAAGGTCCCCTGACCACAAACGATTTTTTATGCTTCTATATTTTCTATCAGATTATTTCAATACCATCACTATCATAATTAATAATTGCGTTGCACCATATTGCATAAAACATCCCGGGCGACGCGAATGGTGGACGCAGTGATGCATGACGCAGTCGTAGAAATGTCGTTAGCGGCCTATACGTTAGATGGTAATTTAAACCCAAACTAACAGTTTATAAGGTCTATTTTTAACTGTGCATCATGAGTTGTAATAATTATTGTTTGTGTGCCTTGGCTAGTTTGGCGAATCAGTGGCTGAGTTTCGATGTGTGCGTTTGTTTAGGATTTTGTGTCAAGATGCGCGTTTAATTCCTTTGAAGTAATGCTTCCATGTTTATTTCCGTTCACTGGTTCTGATGTATATCTCCGAAGTTATTCATCAGATCTTGATGGAAATTAAATGAGACCACATGACAAGCACCAGCATTCAAATAAAAAAAAACATCAATATTGGTTCACTTAGACACAAGTTCTGAGGTAACACACATTAAAAAAAAACTTTCGAATTGATAACCTCCTCCTTTTTGGTAAGTCGGTTAAAAAATAACTAACATTTTTCATTGCAATGGAATCAATTTAATATAAAAAAGTACCGAACCGAAATCTTTGTAGCAGAAATGTTTTGTTAAACTATTCCGAGTATTCTTGCGCTGCGCAGTAAGAGTGCTCGTGACGTATACATTTTGTCTATAAAAGAATTGCCTGTACGTCTGGACAGCAATAGTAAGGAAACCTGGAATGGAACTAATTTTTTAAAATAAATGAAATGAACATTCACCACAAAGAGCCGGATAATAAAATAAAGGTTCTTTCCCTCTCTCGTAAATCTTCGTAACCAACGAATAGAATTGGGAACGAAAATGGTACAATCTTTAACTTTCTGACAGTTTAATAAGATAATAAAAATATAACCAGGAGAAAAGAATTAATATCTCCACACTTTTCGCAGTTTTCTTAGATTTGAGTTTTTGAGATTCAACAAAAACAATCTTTCAATCTTTTTATGGCAGTTCAGCTGGAATGTTCTGTAACTTTTTTGACTGAGATAGGTGCGTAGTACGCGCGTATCTACTTATATCATCAAGATGCTGGCGTGATACGCCGAGGAAATTATGTCTAAAGCTATAACGTGAAGTAAGTTGCAGGTAGCTTTTACCCTAAAGGCTCGGGGTATTAGCTACCGCACACTTTCGTCGTAACTTAAGATCCCATTGAATTTCCACGAGTTTTCTCCGCAAAAGCAGACTTGAGAAGAAACTCCACCTTTTGTTGGCCTTTGTTGACATTCAGTAATCTTCCCTGCTTCTTTTGTTTGTATTTCAAATAGTCACTTCTAAAGTACCTACTGAAATTATAATTGTTGTATTTACTCAGTTTAATTTTCAGAAAGGATATTAGATAAATAATTAGTCTCAAGACTAAACTGAAATAATTCTTTCAAAAACGTGATGCTCATATACAATAGATTAATAGAATCCCTTTTAGGATAAGCAGGTGATGTCGAATAGTCACGAACAACAATATGCCTGAAGATTTTACGTAATTATTTGACTAAAGTAGGACCCAATCACCACCACCTGCCACCTGCCTAGCCTTTTCCCAATTGTTGTTGGGGTCGGCTTCCAGTCTTGTCGGATCCAGTAGAGTACCAGTGTTTTACATGGAGCGACTGCTTATCTGACCTCCACATCCCAGTAACTGGGTAACACCATATCCCTTGGCAAGACTGTCAGATCTCAAGCTTCTGACTACCCGTAACGACTGTCAAAGATCTTCTAATGACAGCCGGGACCAACGGCTTAACGTGCTTTCCGATGCACGGAGGCAACTCTGTATGTTGAAACGGTCACCCATCCTCGGACCAACCTCGGCAAACGTTGCAGATCGACTCGTGCGGCTGTTATTATTTATCCCAATCACAATACATACCTATAATATAATAAAACGGATTTCTGATGCAACATTATAGTAGACGACAGAGTCAGTGTGCACACACATCGGACGCAGAGCCCTGGGTGCCTGGGTGCCATGTTTACCAGTGTAGTGAATCATAAAATGCTATGAAGAGGTTTTCCTTGTTCCTTAAGAAACCTAGTTTGTTTACTGATTTCATTTAAGTAAAGTTACAGGTACCTTCCTGCCCAGCATGCACCACTACCTGCATCTTTCACGACTTCAACGTAGCCAACGATAGAAGTGCCTAAATTCTGATCGGATAAAATTTGAGTGAAACCAATAAGTAAATTTATTCATTAAAAATATATTTTTTTTAAACAAGCTTTTTTCGTATTTTTCTCAGCAAACTCTTTCATTTGATGCCCATATCATGGCAGTGTACAAAAAATAACTAGTCCACCATCTTGGGGCGCCCGCCATATTGGTTTTAGAATGACGTCATTTAACTGACCATGCATCGTTATCTAAACTAAACGTGTTTGCAAAATTTCATCTTAATCGGTGGACGATAACTGTTTTTAAATTCAGTTGCAAGATTTGACCCGAACACACTTACAGACATTGCAAGTTAATTAAAAGCTCGTAAAAAAGAAGACTAAGGTCAGGTAACAGGGAACTTAATTGTTTATCACCTTAAGGTGTACTAGGCTAGTTAATTACACGTCATCTGACAGTCAGCTAGAGTAATCAAAAATAAAAATCAATTACCCCGTTTTTACAACATGTTTCAGTGATGCTCCGCTCCTATTGGTCGTAGCATGTTATATAGCCTTCCTCGATAAATAGGCTAGCCAACACAAAAACATTTTTTCAAATCCGACTGTTAAATGAGATTAGCGCATTCTTACAAAAAAACAAACCTTCAAACTCTTCCGCTTTATTATATAAGTATAGATATTACTATAAAGACAATGACAAAAAAACTTTATTTCAACTAGCTAGGCCATTAAGGGGCACTTTTGAATGTCAAAAATAGAAATTTTAAGTGATTAAAAATTGATTCTACCGTCTATTCGTAAAAAGAAGCTTGTTATGGAGAAGAACGGACAAGAAACTCTATAATACTATTATATAAGTTCCCCCAATTATCCAAATACAGCAGGAAACACAGACAAACACTGGGCTCACCCGTGCAAGACACTGCGGAACAAACGCGTCAGATTACGTTCGTCTAATTTCCGTTAAATTAACCTTATGGTGTGACATATTACTTCCGCGTCGATGAGAACCAAGCAAGGGCGTTCTCCGAGTATACTCCCCCGCGGTGGGTTCCCGCATTGTCGAGGCGGGGGGGCTCAGTAGCCGTGGCTTGGACAACCACGGTGAAGCCAAGAGGAACCCGAGGAGGGGCCGCTCGTCAGGGCTTTTGCCGATAAGCCGACGACGTAGCGGCCAACATGTAGGTTGCGGTGTTGCCTAGGCGACATCGCAACTGAGGCGGGCCGCGATGTGGTATGGAAGGCATCGCGGCTGAGGGTTCGGAGGCCGCGGCGGGAGAGGAGTGCCGGTATTACGGTGCGCTGCTCGCCCTACCCTCCGCGACCTGCACGGGGTCGCCACCGTCTGATGGCGGACGCGGTGGGGCCGCAGGGGAGGAGGAGTGTCGGTATAGCGCTGGCCGCTCTCCCTATCCCCTGCGGCCGAAAAGTGGTAGGTGGCGGGGCCACTGTCCTGACCCGTCACCAAGTCAACCAAGGGTGCCATACACGGGGTTGTCTGGTACCCAAGTGCTGGTTTGGTCCCCGGGGTGGTCACGGCGTACTGTGTGTTCTGGTGCGCCGGTGATGGGGTTAACCCCAGAGGGGGGTCCGGAGACGGACAGCCCCGGCGGGTTCGCGGATGTATGCTAACGCGTTCCCGTGCTCCCGCTATAAGTGGCACAGAAGGACACCGTGGAGTTTTAGTGGGTTAGAGTCCCACATAACTGCGCTATCTCCCCGTGGTAGCGCAGTATGCATGAGCATTTCTACACGCTAAAAAAAAAAAAAAAAGGGAACTGTACAGCTAAGGAGTAGAATGTGGTAGTTAGATCAAGGGTGAATAGGTTACTTCTAGACAAGCGTGCATCACTATCTGGCATCGCTTACCATCAGGTGAGAGAATGTTCAAACGTGAGCACATCATTAGGTAATTAAAAAGGTAAATGTAACTAAGTATCTGTATTCTGATCATTGTAACATAATTAGTGGCAGATTAAAGTGAAATAGGTTACTTTAAGGCAAGTGTGCTCCGTCGCATATGACACGCTTTCCATCAGATAGTGGTCAAACGTGACCCCATCAATCACAAAAAAGAGATAGAACATTCTAAAATTCATGCTTGCGACAGTTGTAACAATTTTCATATATTAAAGGCACGGGCTACACCGTTTTTACAGCTTGTGACTCTATGTGAGATGTCAAACTCAAAGTGCATGCCAGCTTTATTCGGTGTGAAATAACCTAAATAAAGGGTTTCCGTTGTCGGTTTAACAGAGGCTTGGGTCTCTATATGTAACAAATGACCTCCACTCTAAAGCTTGACCGCAGTTGACGTTGTTGTGCCCCGTAGATCAATCGATTTGTGTTACAGAGAGGCACTAAACAATATGTGGCCTATTTTTGTTTCGTTTTGGTTATTGTTACACTGTTACTGAAATTTAGTGCCCATTCTATCCTATTCGTTATATAGTGGCGTATGCGCTCTCTTAAAAAATCGCACCTGCTGTACGGATTTGGACGAAATTCAGATCACAATTAGACCATGGTCTAAGGATATTTTTTTATAGAAGTATAGTACGTTTACGTGAAATAATTTTTAACTTTAACGTATTACCGCTGGCAAAAGCTAGTATCCTAATAAATTTACAATTTAGAAAATATTTTTAAAAACCCCACACTGGCATCAGACTAGCAGCAGAGGCAAAGAAGTCAAGTACAATTGCGTTGCATGCTATAAAATGGTAATCCAGGTTATGATTGGTACTAGTAAAATTTTCACAGCTCCCGCGTTGGTCGACGGTCGGGCATGGCGAGCTGGCGCGCCGCGATAGGTCAGTTTAATCGGATTCTTTATTCATGAGACCACCGCTGCACTGACGCTGTATTCAAAATTACACTTCGCATATTAACCGGAATTAACACCAGTTTATAATATTGGAACGACTGTTTAATTTATGCGCTCAATTTGTCGAACCTATTAGCCATTTTGTGTACATTTCTATCTACATTTCTATGTATAATTACCGGTTCACCTACACACCTTAAAAGGTATGAGAAAACTCGAGATATAAGATAATTGTCGATTCGAGGCAATGCATTCGAGATTAGACGCGGTACGTGCGCTGTGTGCATCATCTTCGTGGCCGTGAGAGCTAATTTGGACTCTCAGTTACCCTTTATACTAAGCTACAAGCACCTCTTGACTTTACAATAGCAACTAGTCGGTTGAGACAAGTTTTTTCAAATTATTTTAGATTGTAATTTTTTGCATATTTCTGTATTATCATTATTTAAAACTATGGTGAGTGATAGAGTCAGTAAGGACACGATTGTCAGCCAGATTGCAGGCAAACGCATCAATAATGTCATTTACCTGCAGACACATACATAATGTAGGCTCGGGGCAGCGAGTAGACGTGGTCCGATTTACTTCAATTTGAGCCCATGTCGTGTGGCGATGCGGTGGGGACTGAAAATTTAATGCCACGGGCCTCTCGTTACTCTGTGTCAATGTTCGGCACCCAGTACATATGAAGGTATATTTATATTGCTTCTCAGCCTTCTCGGATAGTCGGGTGAATGTATTGCATTTTCTATGTAGTGGATTAATAGTCAATGTGTGGTATGGAAGTTCGCGTTGTAAGCTCTGTGTGGTTTTGTTTCAGATGTAAGTACTTGGAACGTGAACGGCCTGCGCTCGCGTGGCCGGCCGTCATATTTTATGCAGCGTTGTTTTTGTCTTGTAAATAATAACACAGTTGGTTTATTTAATAGACGAAGTACAATACCATAAACCTAGCTGTATAGAGGGTTTATGTCTTAAAAAGATTAAAAGACGTATAAAGATTTGATGCAGGTTTTACCACTATGTGAAAACAATTTATTCTGAAAGGTTTACGAGTATCTAATTCTATGAATAATCAAAATTTAACTAAGAATAGCAGAGTTGTTCGTTATGATATGTCGCCATTCAAAGAAAAGCAGCTCCTGCACTAGTAAATATTAAAAAAATAAGATAGACAGGTATATCGTCTCAACATATACCAAAAGATGACCACTAAATAAATAATTCCCAAGCGAAAACAACATTTTAATTGAGTTCCTAACATCCATCGGTACTTAACTATCAATTTACTAAACAGAATTGGTAGATAAAGTTATAATGAAATTTTCAAACTTCAAATTGAAACGTTTGATATTTAACTAGCCTTTAAATTAGTCAGTCACTCACAACCAACAATTGCAAATAGAATTTATGTTGTCGATTGGTTTCTCTTCATTAGGTATATACGAAAATATCATGTTTTTTTTTTATAAATTACTAGCCCAAGTATGACTCGCACCAACGCAGCAACGATCCATGGACACCCATGCCTTTCAATTTAGAAATAAGTAAGTCATGATCTACTAAATCGAAGGCTTTTCTAAAGTCGGTATATATTGCGTGAACTTCACTACCGTTGTCAAATATTTAAGAAACATACTCAACTAGATTAGTCAGTGTTGATTTTTTTATATGTTATCTTGATAACTTATTATATTTTAACCCTCGACGGAAAAAGAGGGGTGTTATAAGTTTGAAGTGTGTATCTGTGTGTTTTTGTATATGTGTATCTGTCTGTGGCATCATAGCTCATACTGCTAAAAAATATTTATTATGATGTATAAATATTTATGAAATATATATTATGTTTGAAAGGTGACTTTATCGAGAGTGTTCTCAGCTATTTTTGATGAAAATCGGTTAATCCGTTCAAAAGTTATGTTCATTTTACTCTTTTAATCGGGGTATTTTTGCATGATAATTATGTTAGTACACTATATTCTCCTAAATGGAGGCCTTCGTGTTTCGATGGATTGTCGGTCGTAGCGTGTTGACTACTAGATAAATTATGTAGGTATTAGATTTTTATAAAGTTTCTTGTTAATTTTATAGTATCTACTTGGTAAGATTTTCCTTACCTGGTCGGATAAAAGTTGAGCAGTCAATCGACACGAAAACAAGAAAAACAGATAAGGATCCACTAAAATAAATCTGAAAATAATCTAGTACCTACCTTAGGCGCTAGTTCAGTATGGTTGCTGAACAAACCTAAAAGTAAATCCTATTAATATAATAAATGTGGAGGTTGTATGTTTGTGTTTCAATTTCGCAAAAACGGCCGAATGGATTTGAATGAAATTTGCACACGGATAGTTTATAATCTGGGTTTCAACCCAGTCCACGCTGATGAAATCGCAGGACTTCCGAACTGAAAATAAAAGTATAAGTAAATTTTATGATGCCTTATGTGTTTACTTATTTTTATTTGGTTGTCAAGGGACCACGGCCAGGTCATAAGTATAATAAATTAATAAATCTTTTCGGACCAACTATTAGGCAAATTAATCGTATAATTAATTACTGTTTATCGCTGCATGGCAGGTTTCTATGCTAATTTAAAGTAAGTTTCATTTACATACATACATACATAAACTCACGCCTTTTTCCCATGGGGGTAGGCAGAAACTACAGAACGCCACCTGCTACGATCCTTACATACTTTCATTTATTAGGTAATTAACTTAATATAATATCACGTATTTAACGTAGGATATCTTTTGCCAACGGCTTCGCTTGCGTGAATGTTTATCTTTTATCGAAATGTACTCTCTACAGGGATAAAAGATCCTGATCCAGTCTACTTATATTTAAATCTGCTCCCGTACCCTGACGTGTCAAAACTATCATAGTACGACTGTAAAAAAAGCGTGTTAAAAAAAGACTATTTAAATTATTGCATTGTCATCGGTCCTTGATAAGTGTGCAAAGTTTCAAATTAAGGCGGTACCCTGACCAAAAAATCAGCATGAGATATGAACATTCCTATTGGCCTAGCGGCACTGGTGTGTCGCAATGAATTACAGTAGTGAATCCGCCCAGATTTTAGAACAAAATCTTTATAACATCGAATTTTAGTCTTTTGAAAAAAAAAAACGACAAAAATGTTCGTTATTAAATTGTCTATCCATTAGTGTTAGCACAATAAATTATTAATGAACACTTTACGAGGAGATGCATGCTATCAATAATTATTTCTCATTTTTATGGTTTTGTTGGAAGGAGATTAGTGAAACATAAACCTCTTTAAAAAAAAGTATACGACCATTTTAGAATCAATAATATAGAAATTTAATGTATTTTTATTAGCTGATATATTTATTTTTAAATAACGAGTAGATAGCTCCTAAAAACAGCACGAAAAACGGCTCGCGCAGCGTTTTGCTCGGGGTACCGCCTTAATCCGACGTTTTGAAGTGGATGAAAATTACGTTCAAAGATTCCGTTACAATGATACATAGATACATACATACCAAGCTAATAAAAGCGTGTTAAAAAGGGACAGATGTATATGACCTGTTAGTCAAAGTCAAATATATTTATTCAACTAGGCCAATAAACGGCACTTTTGAACGTCAAATAAATAAAAATAAAATTTACAAGTAATAAAAATTGATTCTACCGTGCATTCGGAAAGTAGATTGTTATGGAGAAGAACGCACAAGAACTCCATACTTAAAAAATAGGTGTTTTACAATATATATATAGCAATACATAAGTACATACATTTATAAATTAATATATGTGAGGACGATGCACCCAGAAATCCCAGAATAGCTCAACACACTCTACTACGTACAGGTATAAACTATTAAAAAGCATTAACACGAATATTAATTAATTTGATAAGTAGGAACATGGTTTTCACATACTTACAAATATTGCAAACATAGATAAAATACCTAATTCAAAAACAACAGAACAGTGTGTGAGTCAATTACTAAATGAAAAAAAAATAATGAATACAATAACTATGAATAGGAATATAAATTAACAAATTTGATTTTGTCTACACTAAAGATTGTCCTATGGAGCAGGACCAGCATGTTTCCAAGCATTCTTATCTTGGATATAATCATCTAATTTGTAATATGCTTGTTTACAAAGAGTGCTTTTAACTAAAGTTTTAAATTTACTTTCATTTAGTTTTAATATTACACAAGGTATTTTGTTCTAGAATTTAACACAGTAGTTACCCCATGAAAGATGATTGTACTTTAGCTAGTCTGTAAGAAGGTTGATCTAACTTATCTTTATTTCTGGTATTACAATTGTGTCTATCACTGAATTTACTAAAGACGTGTATATATTTCCTTACATACATAATATTTTCATAAATGAATTGGCAAGAAACTGTCATAATATTAATATTTTTAAATAGTTCCTTAAGAGATTCACGGTGACTTAACTTATATATGGCTCTGACAGCTCTCTTTTGCAATATAAATATGGATTCAATGTCAGCCGCTCGACCTCACAGTAAAATACCGTATGAAATTATGCTGTGAAAGTAACTAAAATAGCCCAAACGCGCGGTTTCTACATCCGTTAACTGTCTTATCTTTCTAACAGCATAAGCGGCTGAGCTTAGCCGACCCGCAAGAGATGTTATGTGAGGACCCCATTGCAATTTATCGTCTAGAGTGATTCTCAGGAAAACTGTTTGATTTAAAAAATTACAGCTTTTCGCCATTCAATATGATATCGTATTCGGTACTTCTAACATTCGGCAATGTGAATCTAATACATTTGTTTTTTTTTTTCATTGAGTACCAAATTGTTTGCCGTGAACCAATTTTGGACCTGATGAATGGAGTTAATCGCGTCATCAAGATTTCGTGACCGTGATGTGTCATCAGCAAACAACACCATCTTCGGTTGATTTTGTAGTAATTGGGGTTAATCGTTAATATAAACTAAAAAGAGGAAAGGACCGAATATCGAGCCATGAGGAACACCCATAGTCATTTCAGACCCTAGTGAGTGTACGCCGTTTACTTGAACTTTAACTTGTCTGGCTTTTAAATATGATTTAAGTATCTCAAGGACTGTATGTCTAATTCTATAGCGTTCGAGCTTCAAAAATAGTGTCTCATGGTTAACGCAATTGAACGCCTTCGAGAGGTCGCAAAAGATTCCAATGGCGTCCTCCCAGGCGTAAAATATGTTCTTTATTAGGGTGACACCCGCGTCAGTTGTGCAACGCTTTTTAGTAAAACCTGAATGTTTGTTAAAATGACGCAACAATTGGTTGAGCATTAACTTTTCGAAGACCTTACTGAGAACCGGCAGAATTGACACTGGCCTATAATTATTAGCTTCTTTGCTATCTCCGGATTTAAACAGTGAAAATACCTTACTGTGTTTCATGAGGTCCGGAAAAACTCCTTGCTCGACACTAGTGTTAAATATGAAAGCTAAATAGGGTGCAACAGTTTCAATGATTAGTTGACACACTTTTACAGATAGTCCCCAAAGATCTTCTGTTGATTTTATTTTAAGATCTTTAAAAGCTTTTGAAATAGCCTGGGGGTTTGTATTTTGAAACTTGAACTCTGAAGGGCACGCATTTACGTTCTTTCCAAGTAAGGCAGCAGACAGTGAGGGTGAGGAGTTTAAGGCTGCTGTAGTTTTAAGTGGAATATAAACAAAAAAGTTTTAAATTTCTGAGCTACCTCTATACCTGAGTGTGTGTGGGGCCCTGTCCAGTCGCTAAATTAAATTCAATATTACGGTGTTTTTTCCTACCTGTTTCATTAATTATTATTTTCCAGGTAGTTTTATTTTATCGTCTGCTGATTTTATTTTATTGCTAATATACGCGCTAGCTATTTTGCATGCAATCTTAAAGGTTTTTGAATATTTCGCAACATATTTATAAAAACTTGTATTATTCATATGTTGCTTTAGGCCATAGAGTTCATAAAGTTTTTCCCTGCTTTTACAAATGCCTGGAGTCGCCCAATCACTAATTAAGAACTTGGTATAAATACTTTTTGCTTTCAGTGAAAAAGTGTCATTGAATTGCGTATTGAGTACTTTAAAAAACTTGGCATAGAACTCATATGGGTCATCTATAATAACAAAGTTTTGAACACATAATTTACTAGTCAAGGTTTTATTAAATTTTTCAAAATTTTTACATGTAATCTAAATTTTATTTGCATTTTTTGCAAAGGTATGTAGGTGCTAAACGTTATTGTTTGTCTACTGTGATCAGATGTTAATTTATTTATAATTTCTTTATTTAGGTAATAACAATTACAAAAAACGTTATCTATGCAAGTCGCAGAAGAAGCTGCCACTCTAGTTGGCTCCATAAAAACATTTGCTAGATTAAATGATTTAAAAAGACCCAATAACCTGATACTATTAGAGTTATTTTCTAATAAGTTAATGTTAAAATCGCCGCTTATGATGATTGATTTACTACTAGTACTAACTTTTGTAAACAAATCTTCCATTAAAGAGCCAAACACAGATAGATTCTGGTAACTTGGAGGTCTGTAGACACATACTACAACATGCTTATCAAGCTCAACACAGAACAATTAAAAGGTGTGTTCAACCGACAGTCTAACAATGTCTTTTCTTTCTTTAGATTTAATAGAATTTTTAATTATTATTAATGATCCGCCATGTATCATACGTTTTCTGCTGTAATGGATATAATGGCTAACTCGCTATTAAACTGTATTACGCACACTCAAAATAACCTTACTCTAAGAGCTTATGATCAGCCCTATTGTCAGCCATTGAGGCGTGATTGAGTGGTTTATAAACATTCAAATTATAAGAATTACTTTAGGATTCAACTTCAAAAATAATATCTTACCTTTTGGCCATATCCACTAAATGTAAGGCTGTGTAAAATATCCCTAAAGATAAAAAGAAGATGTACGAAATGAATCGAGAGTTTCAAAACAGCAATTTAAAAATAGGAGAATGAAGAACGGAAAAAGCCTATTTTGTCCGTACAGCCGGTGACGCAATGCTCATCGATGTTTTCAACTACTTTTTTTGCTTTTCCCTTCCTGTAGAGTATAGATTTCTGCTGTCGTCACTCCCATCCATTCGTTTCGCTTGTCTAGTCTCGTAGTTAGACCTACGAACATGATATACATTTGTAGGGATAGGAAGGTGCAAATTTTAGGGAATTACATTTTAGGGATGTTTTGAAAGGTTTTGAAAAAACATCGTGAGGAAACCGGCATGTCCTAGAACCAAAACTTCGAAGACATGTGACATCCACCAATCCGCACTGGGCCCGCGTGGTGGATTCCCATCTCCTCATTTCCAACCCATTCCCTCTATCACAGAGAGGAGGCCTGTGTCCCAGCAGTGGGAACATTAAAAGGGCGATGATGATGTTTTAGTGCGAAAAATATTTTCATCTTTTCTGAAGTAGTTTACTTAGCCCAAAAACGATGGCTTTTACTTGTACTTAGGTATATTCACGAGCTATATGGTTACTAATGGTTAGCACAATTTTGTGCATTCTTTGTAAAATCTGAGCGAATCATGCTATACCGCGGTGTTCGTAGAGAGAGGTGCGCGGAACCCAACCCTCACCATTGTCTCTTTGGCACTCACTTTACGGGCTAATTGATTCTCTTTCATGCAGCGCCGAACAAGAAAACGCTGTTAAGATTTCTCTGCATTGTTCGTTAATTGAAGTTGTTCCCGGTGCAGCCATCAGTTCCGTACACCGTGCACCGCAGCGGTTTGCTCAAAATTGCAATGTTAAATAAAATAATCAATTTTAAAGCATAAAATTGAAAATTATGCGACAGACGTAAAGTAACAAAATAAACTATAAAGTACAAAATGTACAATTCGAATAATTATATTATCTTTTGATTTATAGGTCGTGATAAAAAATACTACTAAGTAATTAAATAATTAATGCATTTTGAAACTCTGCAGTAAAGGAATGAGTTTCCGAATTTAAATATTAATATTCAGCTGGTTGAAAGGGGCAAGCGGTAAATCATGACATCGCTCAATATAAACAATAGGTACGGCCATAAAGATAACAAGGGTGGAAGGTGGCCACATTAGTCTTCCCACGGTGTAACGTTTGTTCGTCTGACAGTATTCATTAAGGCACAAAAGCGTTGTCTATCAGACAGTTTCCGCGGCAGTCGTGTTCCTTCTTAACAAATTGCTGGAGTAATGTGCTTGGACAATGGAAGTGCTCCTCAACGGAACTACCATGCTACTATTTACTTGTCTTACTAGTCATGGGGCAGTTATAGTTTTACTTAGTTATAATAAAGCAAATGGTTTCACTTAAATTGCAAGGAGTAAAAAGGTATATAAGGCAAAAGCCGGATAATTGCCACACTTTTTGAAATCACATATATCTCTTAGTACAAAAAGCACAAACTTTATTTGTAGAACTGTCCGGTACTTTGGTTTTTATCTACAAAATTAAAAGTAAATATACATTATCTTTAATATTTTCGGAGTATTAGCCATTCTTGCGGACCTCTATATTTTGGGACATCTATCCTATTTATTACTTTTAGGATATAGACCGAGAAACAGGGCATCTATCCCGCAAAAAATTACATCGCATTTTGCCATCCTATGGATCCATATGTTAGAAATTATTCAAAACTATTTAAAAAAGTTTGTTTTTTGGCCAAGTCGCGTTATTTGAGTTCGAAGATTAAAAACAGTAGTAATGTTATTAAAACGACTTGGAATATTATTAATAGTGAAACGGGAGGATCTGGTAACCGAAATATTGACTACAGCCTGTCTATTAATGACAACATCATAAAATCAGACTCACAAGTCGCACTGGCCTTTGAAAATTTCTTTTCAGATATTCCCGTTTCTACTACTAAATCCTTAAACTCATCACCTTCTGTTGCTGAGTCTTTGCTAAAAGAAAATGTTAATGTTTGCGATTCGGAATTTATTTTTGAACATATTACTTGTAGAGACATAATTAAAACCTTTCACACATTAAATGTTAAAAAGACTGCTGATCTGTGGGGTCATTCTGTTGAAGTCGCCAAGTCTATTATTGATATTGTCGCACCTAGTTTAGCTATTATCTTTAATAATTGTATCGACTGTGGGGAGTTTCCTGACCTAATGAAAAATAGTAAAATAATACCTTTGTTTAAATCAGGTAGTACATCAGACCCTACAAATTATAGACCTATTTCAGTACTACCTACTTTTAGTAAAATATTTGAGAAATTAATTTTAGAGCAATTGCAAAGATTTTTTAATAAACATAAATTATTACATAGCAAACAGTTCGGTTTTACAAGGGGTCGTTCAACTACTGATGCCGGTGTTGAGCTTTTGGGACATATTTATAATGCATGGGAGGATAAGTGCGATGCCTTGGGCATCTTTTGTGATTTGTCCAAGGCATTTGATTGTGTTCTTCATGAAACCCTAATCAGGAAACTCCGCCACTACGGGATCCGGAACAGCGCTCTGGATCTTCTTACTTCATACTTGAGTAATAGGATTCAGAGCGTTGACGTTAATGGAAAAAGATCTCCTGGATCTATAGTAGCAATGGGAGTCCCGCAGGGCTCGATTCTTGGTCCTTTCTTGTTTTTTATTTATATTAATGATTTGCCTTACCTCATAAAGGATAACCATAATATAGTGTTGTTTGCGGATGATACTTCACTTTTGTTTAAACTTAAACGTCAGCAGCTGGTTACTGACGATGTAAATAGCGCGATCTCAAATGTAGTTCACTGGTTCAATGTTAACAATTTACTTCTTAATGAAAAAAAAACGAAATGCATTAAGTTTACCCTACCTCACGTTAGGCAGGTGAAAACTGACGTGCTGATAAAGGGCGAAGAATTGAATCCTGAAAATAGCACAGTGTTCTTAGGTTTAACTTTGGATGCTAAGCTTCAGTGGGGCCCACATATAGATAAATTGTCAAAGAAGCTAAGCTCCGCAGCATATGCTGTTAGAAAAATTCGTAATTTAACGGACATAGAGACAGCCCGTTTAGTATACTTTAGCTATTTTCATAGTGTAATGTCGTACGGTATTCTGTTGTGGGGAAATGCCGCCGACATCCAGACTATCTTTGTTTTGCAGAAAAGAGCTGTTCGATCAATTTATAAATTAAGCCCGAGACACTCTCTCAGAGAGAAATTTAAGGAGATTAATGTAATGACTGTGCCTTCTCAGTATATTTATGAAAATCTTTTATATGCCCATAAAAATATAAAATTGTTTAAAAAATACAGTGATATCCATAATATAAATACTAGGAACAAACACAAATTTGTAATACCTACAACAAGGCTCAAGAAAATAGGTGGCTCGTTTAGATGTCAATGTGTGCGCTTTTATAATATGCTTCCAAGCCACGTACAAAATCTAAGTCTTAATAAATTTAAATCATTCATTAAACGTAAGTTGTGCCAAAAAGCGTTTTATAGCATTAAAGATTACGTTGAGGATAAAACGGCTTGGGAGTGAGCTGCTCCAATTAAATTAATTAAATTAATTTAGTTTTTTTTTTTTTGTTTAAATATTTTGCACCATGAATTTTGTTATTTTTTAAAAAAAAAATTTATTTGTTTTCTTGCAATGACAAGAATATTTACTTTTTAAAGTATTATATTATTTTATTTTAATTATTGTGAATGTGAAGACTATGTGGATCATTATTTTGTTTTTTAATTTATCTTAGTTTTTAATCATGGCCTGGCAGTTTGAGTAGTTTATGCGGCCTACCCGAATGTCCTTTCTTTGGTATTGTTCGTCGAATCGTTGAGCTCCTTAAATTCTGAGTTGAGCTGCTCGGTTATTGACAAATGCGTGCACTGACTGGACAGGTCCACTCAATCTGGCTGGTTCTTTCCTCAAAAGACCATTTCAGACATCAGTCTACATGGTCTTCACATGATCGAACCAAGATTTTGTCAGGACTTTAAAAGAGACTGTGACCTCTGAGTTTGTTTCGGCCTTTCTTCTCAGAGTAGTCAGATATGAAACGCCGACCTCATCTAGTTTTAAAAAAAAAATATGTTAGACATGCAAAAGCGTTTGTACAAACCAACTTACAGAAATAAAATCATTTATCATTTATGCAATCGCACTGAGACATGAGATACGGTCAACTTAGGGTTAGTTGGAGAATCTTTCGATAGATTAAGAAAAAAGGATAGATTAAGAAACTAGAGTAATTACAATTGTAATTTCTTTGTTGTTTTTTTTAGTTTTACTCTTTTTAGTTTTGCTACCTTTTTACCACGACGAAAATACGCATTATTAAGGATAACTCAAAAACTACTCGTCAGATCTTGACCAAATTTAAATGGGACAACATGCAAAGCACTAGCTTTTAAATATAAATGAAACTATCAAAGGAATCATAACTATCGGTTGACCTGTTAAAAAGTTTTGAGGTAACACACATAAAAAATACATTTGAATTGAGAACCTCCTCCTTTTTCAACATATCATCATATATTATCTGGACATAGGCCATCCCCAAGTGTCGCCACATTGATCGGTCCTGTGCGTCTCGCAGATCGCGGATCCCCGCAACCTTCACCAGGTCATCGGTCCACCTGATGGAAGGCCATCCAACGCAACATCTTCCGGTTCGCGGTCGCTACTGCAGAACCTTTCTGCCCCATCGGCAATCCGTTCTGCGATCGATGTGCCTGCCCACTGTCACTTAAGTTTGGCAATTCTTCGGGCTATGTCGGTAACCCTGGTTCTCTTGCGGATTTCTACATTTCTGACGCAAGGAACCCTACTTTTTGAAGTCGGTTTAAAAATAGATTCTGTTTTATCCAAGTAGACCAAATAGCTATTTATTCTAGATTCTAAAACTCGCCTTGTGTAGTCACGGCTTAAAAGTATTACAAATGACTTGTCACCTTACATATCATAAATGTTTGAAAAGGGGAAATGATAAAAAAAAAACGACAAATTGAACTAGAAATAATTTATTGATTTCAAGTATTGACGGTTGCTTGACTGCAACCCAGTCGGAATGATTATTCTCACATTTTAACAAACCTGAAACATAAATAAAAATGTTATTCACTGTACAAAGGAGCTTTCATAACATTGTGGCTTTTGCACGAAACTGAAAAAGTGTTGGATCTCAAAAATATTAAGATTATATTTTTTTTAAATACTTTTTAAAGTAAACTGTTTATACCATAAAACAAAGGCGAACGGGAAATTGAATTCTAAAGATTTTACTTCTCTATATATGCAAATTGTTAACAAGCACCGTTACCAATTATTGTGAATCATGCAGTGTTATGGTAAGCCATGTTTGCCAAGTTACTTAAAAAATATTAACACCTTCCTTCCCTTTCCAATACCATGTTACACTACAGTATAAGTACAACATTTTTAGAAACTAAAAGAATTTTACTGAGGAGTGTGGTAAATTTTCCTGCACCATTTTTTTTTCTAGAGTTGTAATGCTACAAATTCTATGTGTGTGATGTAAGCAGTGGCAACTATAAAGTGGTTAGTGTGTTTATTTTCTTGAAAGTTAATGTTTACATAGAAGTTGCTGCACTGCAGAATTAGCTCATCTATACCTCATGCTTTATTTATTTTGATACATACTATGATAGTGTAAATATGTTAGCTCACTAATATTCCAGTGAACGTATTTATTTTGCTGTTCATTTCGTTACTTTTACATAGTATCGCAAAAACAAACGGATGGTCTGCTACGAATTCAGCGGTGGTTCTAAATGCTGCCCTGACATCAAGGCTTACATCTGAAATATTCGTTTCAATTAGTTTATGATTTAATTAAATTAAATAGATTTTTTTGGTTTGTACTAAATATAATTATATGTACACTACTTTAAAAAAATACTAATAAATAACGTATTTAAATCAATAATGTCTAGACTAGAGATAACCGGCGGTTTTGTAATAACGGATCCATGCTCTTTTTATATAAAAATTCTATGGAACGTTAAGTACTAGCTTTATAAAAGATAGCTTATATGTTGCAAAGGTTATTATTTCAGGAGTGTAGAGAAACAGCATGTAGGTTCGATCAGCATAGTCCAGGCAAGGTGACTGAAACCGGGAAGGCGACTATTTTTTTAGTAATCCACTACAATTTTTATTTCATATAAAAATCATATATAGGTTATTTGAGTAAAATAATTGTTTAAGAAAAGAAAAACACATGCACTTATCCGTATTGCAATCTCAAGGTAAATATTTAGATACTGTTATAATATAAAGCCAGGCAACGACAGTTTTAGTGGTTAGAAGTATAGTTTTGCAAAAGACATAAGTTGTTCAGGATTGGTGTAATAAAGACCAGATAAACAAAAAGCAGAGCAAAGGCGAAGCTGTTATAAATTATTAAAATGGTCATGCTTCTGGCACAAGTGATGTGCCAACATACGCGTAGGTACCTAAGACTGGAAGACTCCGTTAAAGATAATTTTATCGCCCTCCAATAAGTAGAACATGAACGGATGGTCCGCATTGAATATTCTTGGCTCCGTTATAATAGCACTCAAAAACGTGATACCGAATGCTGGAACGATAACGGCGGATTTAGTGCTTAGGACACGTCCAATAGGTACATTTAGATTGTAAAGGTGTGCACTTATTACCGATTTCTTACTTAATCCGTTCCAGTCCCATGACCTAACTGATCCAGGTACAGCCTATTGGGATTGTTAGACTATTGTGTCTGTTCCACGGATTGTGAATAACTATTATTTTATTTAAACCATTTGACAATTTATTTTAGTGGGGTTTAGTTGGAGTTTGTGGGTGATATCTAAGCATGCACCTTTACAGAACATTCATTAAACGGATACGTATATTATATTGATCATTCGTAAAATTAAACAGATAACAAATTATTATCTAAAACCAAACGAGCAAATTTTTTTAATAACTAGTAAACTAGCGAGCGCTGGTATGTTATGTATATATGTAAGATTTTTTAGTTCGATATTTTAAAACATTCGCTACTTTCAATGCAGTACACATTACATCAACTTCATATGGACTGGACTAAGAATGATGTTGTGATGCTTGAGTTAGTATTGAGAAAAAATAACCTGCAGACGAATACGAAACACAAGTGGAACACACAGGCAACATATTAAAAGCAGTAATTGACAACAGAAACTGTAGACCGAATGGGATTTCATAACAGAGTGCACTTGTAACCACGAAAATCGATGAATGTTCAAAATCATAAGATGACTCAAATCATACTGCAATTTGGTCATCATAAGTGCGGTTCCTCACTGCTCCGTTCCCAATCCGATATTTTTGTTGCGAGTTCTTTCCGAATTAGAAATGTCCTGCTTTAAACTATACCGTCATAATGACGGTAGAGTTCGGATCTAGTACATTACTACTCCTACAAGTAGTACTACTTCGGATCGACAAATCTCGGATTTGGATCGCATGCATGACGATCAAATTGCATAAGGTATTTTAGTAGGTTAGCTACTTTAGCTGTCTTAAATTAATGAATAAATAATAAAGGTTAATCCATAAACCACTTGTTCAAAAGTATCATGAAATTAAGCACTATTCTTTTTTTTACTCAATTTAAGAAATATCCTTTTTCGCCGTTATTTTTTGGCTAGTTTCAAAAAGGCATCGATATATGTACTAGAACTTTTCTTATAACTGTATACAGAAAGCCTGTAAAGTGAAAAACTGATACCTAATTGTTAACGATTCCGTTGAAGGTAACTCTGTTGTCAATAATCAGTGCAAAATAAAATGGCCGATCGGCATTAAAGTATTTTGGCGGAATCGGATTTGGGTTGTACGAAGCTCCGACACCATAGAATACTGAAATTGTACAAATAATACACAATTATATTTAATACTGATACATAAAACCTGTCAATCGCGATATTACATTGAAACTAAACAAGAAATTTTTGATAAAATTTATATGACGCAAAGTTGCACATTGCAAGTTGTACATTTACAAAAAAAAAAAACGATTTTTTTATTTGCATTTGACCTTATTTTCTCACGGTGACAATTTAACTGTTAATTTAACCCACTAGTAAGACATGCATTTGACACCAGTGTTAACTATAATGGCGCTGGATTAATACATTCACAAAATGTAGGGTTTTAGTCCCATATTGAAAGTCAGTCACCTCTCCAAATGGATGACGTAATTCAAATCCGTAAAGGCAGAGTAAAAATGTTTTACGAAAAGAATTAAGATGGAATCAACAGCAGTAAACACGACAGGGATGTGGAACAAACGGACAACACAAAAAAAAGCAGTGATCGACCGCTGAAACTGCTGACGGAATGAGGTTGATAACAAAATGCCACTTGAAAACGATGGATTTTCGAAAATGATGCCGAAATCGGCTTTCCTGTTTCACGAAATTTTCCAAATTTTAGGACACAATTGCCATAGTCCGTTTAAAACCTTACTTGGACTTAAAAGTGAGTAAAACGCTACCATTTTTAGGTAAAAAGGGTTCATGATCAGGTTTCAAAGTAATGAAGAAAAATTGAACATGTTTAAAGAAGAACAGGGTGTTTATCCGAAACACTGTTCTTATTTATTTTATTAATAAAATATCCTTTTTCGGCGTTAAATCGATTAAGGCAATATATTTATATATAAGTTTTTTAAACTGTTTTACAAGAAAGTCAAGAAAGGTAATTCTGTTGTCTAATCAGAGCAAAATAAGATGGGTCAGATGTAAAGTTTTTGGGTGGAATCGTATCTAAGTCCTTTAACGAACAAGCGACCGTAGCTTCGAATTCTGAAATTATAGAAATAATGCAAAATTTAAAAAACACATATTCTTATGTTACACGACTAAGAATCACGATCATAATTGGAAACTAAACTTGAAACGCCAGAGTTTTGAAAACAGATAATTTATATGACGTATCATTTTTTGACGTATCCTATTACAGATTCTTTGATATAAATATAACCTGATTTTCTTGATAGTGTCCCGATAGTAGAGTAAAATTTTCCATGTATGTAGCAATTCAAATTGCTAAAACCAATGTCAATTTATCTGATAATGTGTAGTCACAGAAAATGGCAATAAAAAAATTGTCTCAAAGAAGAAAGGCATGATGATTGTGAATAAGGTGAACATTACATTTAGTTCGTGCTAAGACACATGGTAAAAATAAATCTAAACAACCCTTTAACGTAACAGACATTACTATCATTGGGAAATTCATTTTAAATGAATAACCTGAATTGATGAACAAATGGAAAAATAATTTCCAAAAACAACAGATGGATTTGTAGTGACATCTACAACGTCACATACGAACTAAATCACAAATTCCTGCATCGCGCAAGTAGTGTATTCGGTGTAATTGAAACTCATACAAAAGTCCGACAGCAGCAGTTGCCCGGACCAGGCACAAACCGTCTGTTCGAAGGATCCTCCCTATTCAATGGAGGCTGCGGGACTCTACCCCCTGTTCCGAATAAGTCCATGCTGGTGACCCTCGACAAAGAACGTCAGCGCAGCATTCGCGCTCTTCAAAACAAATTAACATCAGTAGGAACAGCATTAATAAGTTGAAATATAAGTATTATACACAAAATGTTTACGCAACAGTTTGGTGAAATACATTCACAGCTATTTGATATACCTAAATAACAGTTTAATTTAGGTAAAGTCATGCATGTACCTTAAATCATATTTGCGTCTTGCTAGTTTCGCAAATGATTTGAGTGTAGCAAAGCCCAAGGTCAGCCTAGCCTTATCCCAACTAAGTTGGGGTCGAAGTGTAGCAAAGCCCATGCATAAAAAAGTAAATAAAACAAAATACCTAAGAGTAAATTACTCCGCTGAATAATGTTCCATAGTTGGTTTTCAAGGCGTAAAAGAAGGGCCTGTCAACCTCAAATATAGCTTTATTCAATACCAATTTAGCCTTCCTAGTAACGACAAATTCTGCAATGCAAGTATACAATCTTAGTTTTTGTTTACCCTAAACCTGAAAAGGAGTATAATATTCACAGCGGATCTTTGTGTCTCTGAAGTTGGCTGTGTCAACTATTGCGCAAGAAACAGTTTAACTGCATAGATAGAGCGAGATAGGATGATGGAACAAACGTAAGCGAGTAAAAGAGACGGTTATACAATGCTTAATCTTCATTTTCAATATTGACACAAAAATTGCTACTGCGTAGGGTCTTGAAGCCAGAAACACTAAAATTTGTTGTGAATATTATATTTCTATTCATTTGAACTATGGGACCTACACTGAAATCGCTAGAAGTTACGCATAGATTTTTTCGATTAATATCTGAGCACAGTTTATTTATACTGCGCAATAGTTATTTTTGCTCATCATGGACTATGAAGCACTTAGAAATATTTACAAAATATTTTAATTCCCTATAAGGTATTCAAGCCCTCACTGTTACCCAATATTTCATAAATAAATATTTCAATACTTGTATAAAACAGATAATACATTGTTATCTAAAACTGTATTTTTCTTTAACAGTTTTTTAATAGCAATTTCCATAAGTGTGCTCGTTCCCAGAATTTGAACGTTATTAGCCACACCCTCGCCTGTGTGTGTAGTGTAATAATAAAGCGTGTGTATTTTATCCAAAATCAACGGGTTCGATTCCTGGCTATGAATATTGACTTTTCAAAAAACCGATAATATACGTATAGCCGAAAACTTCATATAAAGGATGAGTTTTTCAAGTGGGCGTGGATAACCAGATCCGAAACTATGAGGAATAGCGAAAACACTCAAAGGAGTTTCGGGCCCGACTTTGATGAACGACTTCATCGTTGGATTTTTGAAAAATAAATATTCCTAACTGAGAATCAAACTCATTCAAAGCCACAAAAAACTTTAATAAGCGTAAAGAAAACTAAAACACAACTACGATACAAAAAACATCTGATTTAAAAATTCAGTCTTCAGATGTTTTTTTAAATGAAAAATGTAAGAAGTATCTATTAAAAAAAATAAAAGTCAAAACACAAATACACACAATCGAAAACCGTTAAATTTATGCACGGATATGATAAGATAACGAAAACGTTAAAGAAGGTTTTAGTTTAGAAGTTTAGTAAATTGTTTCAGCATACGTAGACTGGTAGATTTATTTTTCTTTTCCCTGTTACCCTTAGTGTCGTATAAAAACCCAAATATAACACACTAACACAGGCGTCGACTGCACAACTGATACCTATTTGTGAACGATCCCGTTGAAGATGACTCTGTTGTGAATAATCAGTGCAAAATAAAATGGCCGGTTGACTATGAAATTTTTAAGTATTATTTTCGGGCTCTTCACCGTTCCCGAAGCGTAGGAACTCAATGCTGAAATTGTATAAATAAAAACACAAATATTTTACCTTCCGTGGATAAAAGATACCTAAGAGTGAAGTATTTAAAACGTAAAAGAAAGAAAGAAAAGAATACTATAAACTACTCTTGCTGAACGAGTACTGATGCGGTAACCGAGAATACAATCAACATTTTATCATAATTTGACTTTTGATGTCTTATCCCATAAATCTCTATTTGGCGTAATCTCAATTCTCGTATCCTTTCTAGCCAGGTATATAATTATTCACACAATCCGTCCATCACTTGTGGTCTTTCTTTACTCTTACCATCCACATTCATACCTAAAACTATTGGGATGACATGTACCTTCCTCATTCCTCCGTTTCGCATGCCCATAATTATCGATAGCGGCGAAAATGGTGTTAAGACTAGACACTTCCTAATCATTTCATAGATACCTACATTTATCTTGTAAAAGTGTACACTTATTACCTACACCTACTTACTCGTTTACAGTGCAATGACCCAGGTTCTGACCATGGTGATTGTTACGACTGTTGTGTCTGATCCAAGGAATGTGAATGTTTTTTATTAAACCACTTCATATATTAATGTTTATGACAGTCTATATATCCCTCAAAGTGTCAATTTCCAGACACAATAGAAATTACCATTGTTTTAATCCGATTCGGAAATATGGACAGTTGAGCTGATAAGTTTGCTTGTTCGATAGCTCAAAAACTACTAATTCGTATTTTGGTCGATTGATTTGTCTATACAGTAAGAGTGTCACAGACTCTGTTTTAAAAAGAAAATATTATGTATTCGTATAGCTGACGAAACGACAAAAAGGGAAACATCTCCAATTGTCAAAGAAACGGTTGTGTTATTTTAATCTAAAATGTATTGTAGGGCATAAACTATTACAGGAAATTCAATAAAGCTAACACTACAAAAGCACAACACAACAAACATAGTACTGCCAAACTTGCGTTCTGAAATGAATGAAGTAATTGCCACAAGGTACAAAAAAAGCATAAAAATACATACTTTTCAGATGTTTTATTTTAAGTAAGAAAATATTTCAAAAATGAGCTGTCATCACACAAATTCACACAATCGACAACCGTTGAATTTAGTTAAGAGTATGATAACCGAAACGTTCTATACAGTTTTAGTTTAGAAGTTTACGAGTGAATTGCTACGGTAAACACAGACTGCTAGTTTTTTTCCCTGTTATATAATCGTTAAGTGCACAACTGATACCTATTTGTGAACGATTCCGTTGTAGATGACTCTGTTGTGAATAATCAGTGCAAAATAAAATGGCCGATTGACTTTGAAATATTTATATACTCTGCCGTACGCCCCTCCATATGGGGCCTCAAAATCTGAAATTGTATAAATAAAATGCTCAATTATGTTACCTCGTGTTAATAGGTAATTTTCCTGGCTACAATGTCGCAAACAAATATAATATTTTAATGAAAAATATTCATTTCATTTTGTAATAAAAACTAATTGCAATATAAAAATGCAAACATGTAAGACCAATATTTGCAACGGTGTATTGTGAAATAATACTGACAATTTTACGTCCAATTTTTCCAGATATAATGTAGCAAAGCCCTTTCTTAGTAAAATATGAAATAAACGTTAAAAATCCTTTGCTGAATAGTGGTACAGAGTTGGTTTTAAGACGTAACGCCTGTCAACCGAGCAAGGAGTTTCTAAAAACTACTCTAGCCGAACGATTACTGACGACGTAGGTAAGCTGGAATACAATCAACATTTTAATATAATTCGAACTTTTGATATCAGAAATACTATTTAATCCTACCCTGATCAAAACTTATTTGGGGCAGTTCAGAATATCTTATTTCATAAATCTCTATTGCCGCAATCCACTATAGTCTACTTCTTTCAACCTATATAATTTTTCACACAACCCATCCATCATTTCTGTGGTATTTTTTACTCTTAGCAGCCACATTCATAGTAAAACCTACCTGACGACATTTACGTTCCTTATTCCTCTGTATATCATGCCCATAATTAACGATAGCGGCGAAAATGGTACTTAGGAAACGTCCTAATCATTTCATAGGTACATTTACCTTGTAAAAGTGCGCACTTATTACCTACACCTACTTAATCGTTCACAGTGCAATGACCCAGGTACTGCCCTTGGTGATTGTTAGACTGTTGTGTCTATTCCACGGAATGTGATTGCTTTTTTATTTAAACCACTTCAAGTATTAATGAGTATGACAACCTATGTATGTTTCTATGTTTACTTGTCCGATAGCTCAAAAACTACTAATTCGCCTTTGGTCGATTGATTTGATTTTACAGTAAGAGTGTCACAGACTCTGTTTAAAAAAAATGTACTCGTATGGCTGACGAAACGTCAAAAAGGGAAAAATTAAATCAAAGAAATGGTTGTGTTGTTTTAATATAAAGATTATCGTAGGACATAAAGGATTACAGGAAATCATATAAAGCAAACACTACAAAAGCACAAAACTGCACACATAGTACACTTGCGTTCTGAAATGAATGAAATAATTGATACAAGGTATAAAAAACGTATAAAGCACACTACTCGACTACGAATAAGAACATCTGATTTTGAAATACTTACTTTTCAGATGTTTTATTTTAAGTAGGCAAAGAATTTCAATAATTTAAAAAATTAGCAGCCATCACACAAATTCACACAATCGACAACCGTTAAATTTAGGTATGAGTATGTTAACCGAAACGATAGAGGAAGTTTTAGTTTATACCCAGTTTTTTGATTCGTAATTAAATCAACCAATGGTTAATATAATATAAAACAATGGTTGCAAATTTCGGTAAAACACTATTTTTCTTCAATTGTTAGGCTCACAAATTATTAGTAAAATAAGTTGGAGAGCTAACAATAGTTGACCATTTGTGCGTACTAAAAAGCGTTCTATCAAATTTTAACCACTAGTTAGCATATTTAACCATTTACGAGTGAATTGCTATTGTAATTTATCAATTGTAATTTATTGACTGGTAGATTTATTTTTCTTATCCCTGTTATCCTTTGTGTTGCATAAAAAAATAAACAAATATCACAACTAACAACGAAAGTCGTAAAATGCACAACTGATACCTATTTGTGAACGATTCCGTTGAAGATAACTCTCTTGTGAATAATCTGTGCAAAATAAAATGGCCGGTCGACTATGAAATTTTTAAGTATTATTTTCTGGCTCTTCACAGTTCCTGAAGCTTTTGAACCCAAAACTGGAATTATATTAATAAAATAAAAAAATACCTTCCTTGGATAAAAGGTACATAAGAGTAAGGTAGGTAACCCACTTAATAGTGATACTACGCTGGTTTTAAAACGAAAAAGGCCTTCTAATCGGAAAGGCATTCTATAAACTGCTCTTGCTGAAGGAGTACCGATACGATAAGGTAACGTTCCCATATTACATGACCCGTTCAGGGGGTGAGCGGGGTCTTCAAAATACCACGCTTGATCACAGGGACGGGGCTAAGGTTTTAGTCACGTAGTAAATATCCTCTAGCCACTAGACTGTTCATAAATAGGCCACGCCCCTTTGTATGACGTTCTAGACAGTTTCTTTTTTTCATTTGTAATTATAGGTATGCACGCACAATTGGCGTCCCGCGGTAAGCGCCGTTTTATTAAAGACAAATATGAGCTAAATTTTGATTTTTTTAACCTTCTGTGTGCAAAAATGATTAAAGACCATGTTTATGAATTACTACGTAAAAACTAGTGAGGGAGGTCTTGGCATATACTACGGCTGGTCAACGAGGAGGGGGAAGGGGGGTAAAATTGTTTAAAATGGGTCATCTAGTATGGATACGTTCCCTAATCTAGAATACAATCAAAATTTTATCATAATTTGACTTTTGATGTCTGATCCCATAAATCTCTATGTGCCACAATCTCAATACTCATCTCCTTTCTAGCTAGGTATATCATTATTCACACAATCTGTCCATCGCTTCACTTCTGTGGTCTTTCTTTTCTCTTACCATCCACATTCATACCTAAAACTAACCTGGATGACATGTACCTTCCTCATTCCTCCGTATGTCATGCCCATAACTATAGATAGCGGCGATCATGGTCTGAATCATTTCATAGGTACATTTACCTTGTTAAAGTGCGCACTTATTACCTGTAACTACTTACTTGTTTACAGTGCAATGAACCAGCCCATGGAGATTGTTATGTTGTGTCTGTTCCATGGAGTGATAATGTTTTTTATGTTAACCACTTCAATTATTAATGAGTCTGACCAGTCTATGTATGTTTGCTTGTACGATAGCTTAAAAACTACTTATTCGTCATTTGGTCGATTGATTTGACTTTTCATCTAAAGAGTATGAAGTATTACAGGAAATTCAATAAAGCAAACACTACAAAATTACACCTCTGCAAACTTACGTTCTGAAATGAATGAAGTAATTGACACAATGTATAAAAACCGTCTAAAGCACTAATACGACTACGAATCAGAACATCTGATTTTGAAAAACTTACTTTCATATGTTTTATAGGCAGTCATCACACAAATTCATACAATCGATAACCGTAGAATTTAGGTACGAGTATGTTAACCGAAACGTTAAAATAAAGTTAAAGTTTAGAACTTTATGAGTGAATTGCTACGGTAAACACCGACTGTTAGATTTATTTTTCTTATACCTGTTATCCTTAGTGTTGTATAAAAAACATAAATATCACAAGTAACAAAGAAAGGCGTACACTTTACAACTAATACCTATTTGTGAACGATTCCATTGTAGATGACTCTTTCACGAATAATCAGTGCAAAATAAAATGGCCGGTCGACATTGAAATGTTTATATATCATGCCGTACCCAGCGCCTGCTGGGGCCAAAAATGCTGAAATTGTATTAATAAAATGTACAATTATTTCACCTCTTATTAATACAAGTATATAATCCTTTCGATGAAAAATATTCATTCCATTTTGTAATAAAACTCATTGCAATATAAAAAATACAAACATATTTGCAACTGTTAATAAGACCAATATTTACAACTGCATATCGTGAATGCTAGCAATTTTACGTGTTTCTTTTCCACATAGAATGCAGCAAAGCCCATGCTTGATACAATATACCTAAGAGTAAAGTACTCCACAGAACAGTGGAACAGAGCTAGTTTTTAAGACGTAAAAGAAAGGCCTGTCAACCCGGAACGGAGTTCTAAAAACTACAATAGCCAAACGAGTACTGACGACATAAGCTGGAATACAATCAACATTTTAACATAATTCATTCATTCGTTTGTTATTGATATTAGAAATACTATTAATCATGCCCTAATCTTAATTTATTTGAAGCGGTGCAGATTATTTTATTTCACAAATCTCTATTGCCGCAATCCAGTACCTATATATTTTTACACACAATCGTCCATCGTTTCTGTAATGTTTTTTTTTAACTTAACCATCCACATTCATAATTAAACCTACTTGACGACATACCTACTCGTATACGTTCCTCATTTCTCCGCATCAAACTACTTTTAAGCCATTGGTGCCTTTCAGACTTGCCGTAGGTACATAATCTTTATAATTTAGAACAAAATATAAGTTTTGTTTCTTACTCTGGCATTGTAATACTAATAACCCTTAACACTAGCAACTGCCTACTTAAATATAGATATAGGTATTGCATTTTAACTTTAGATAATAATCTTTTATCTGTTTTAGTTAAGATCGCAGTTTCCAAATCAGCCATAGGATTAGACTCACCATTAGCTGCAGCTGCTTCGGCCCCTTCTTCATTGACTTCTATAAACGCTTTTTGAACAGCTTTACTTACGAACAAGTCGGATTCTCCCTCTATCAGATTGTTTAATCTAGCTTCTGGTGTGAATAACTTTACAACGTTCATCTGAAAGAATTTGTTGCTATTTTGAATTAATTAGGCCAATAAATTGTCTTGGATTGTACTAAACAAACTGGGACTTTGCAGTAATTTGTACACAAAAATATATGGAAGTAGTAACCTTGCCCACCATTGTGCCATTGCTTTTGAGTAAGTTGCTGGAATATGTATTCCTGTCTTTGGAAGTCAGTACTCACCTTTCGGAGAACCACTGCAAGGTCGGTAGTGGTTTCGATTTTAAACTTGGGAAGAGACAGGACGACTTCATAGGTATACATATCTTCAGTGGCCTTTGATAGAGCTGATGGATCTTTTAGTTTCTCAATGAGTTTAACGATGCCGTCGATTTCGTTTGGCAATATGATAAGAAGTGATGATTGTTCCCCAACATAAGGCATTTCTAAAAGCTGAAAAATCAAATTACACATGCATGACAAATTAACTTTACAAGTTGAAGTTTTTTGACCGCAAAAGGAATAATATTTTTTAAAAAATAACGAAAGAATTATTGCATATCTACATAACTAAATTTTTCCTGCGGTCCCGTGGAACACGAAAATTTGGTAGAAACTATCGAGATGGTAGTCCCGTTTTAAAACCAGTTGAGTAGTTTAGAATTAATAAGCTCACAAACAGAGAGTCAGTGATAGCGTGACGTAAAACGTAAAAGTAAATGTTAAATTATTGTAGAATTATAGAAACTTATGAAAAATATTTACCTTAGCGTCAAGTTCCTTACTTTCAGCGTACTTGTAGTCGCCCGTTCTATGCATCATAGACTTTTTGATAGGCTTGTCCTTGCTTACAAAGAAATCTTGATCTTTGGTATCCTCTAAGTCGAATGGTTTCAACCACCTACCCTGAATACAAATAAATATGAATGTAGTATAATTCTGAAAAACTTATTTAAAAAATAAATCTTCTCTTGAGCAGTTTGCAACTTATCAGCAGTTATATTATAACAATATATTTAAATATTAATGTATGTATAGGGTGGCTAAATCGGTTGTTTACAACTTTCCATATATTACTTTAGTTAAATAGTTGCCATTTCATTTTAGATTAATATCAGTTTTTAAGAACATGACCATTGCAGTACTTCTTTACTAATTGTTTTTTTATAGTTCCAACGTGGATTAAAGAATGAACAATGTTTTTTTTTTTGCGTACCGTATTGAGGCTGATCCTGATTTTTTTTGAGGAGTTATCTAGAGGTACTTGTCGTTGTTAATCGTAAGTACTAAAAGACGGAAACTTGTTAATTTACGTTTGGACCACCTAATAAAGTATGCGAGAATTGGATGAAAAATGCGTCAAAAGGCAAACGCATTTTAGGTAGTAAAGAGGTGATAATTTGGTAGGCGTTGTTATGCATACAAAATCGTGAAGTCTGAATAATATAATTACGAAAAAGTATCAGTCGTTAGGCCGGTATTCCAGATACTCATGCACATGCTCAACTCAACTGAAACTGCAAATGGACAGTTGTGATTGGTTGGCTTGTTTTTTTTACTTCACTATCGTCCGAACCGTCGGGGCTCTTGCTCTATGAGTACACATTATGTCAAGCTTAAAAATCATATGCCAAACTCGAGAGTTGCGATTGGTTGGCAGTTGATTTGTAGGTGTGGCCAATTTTGAAGTTGAGTCGAGTATGAGCATCTGGAATACGGGCCTTAGTTAACGTTTGACTACAAAATTATATTAGTTTAAAATAGTATACATCCGATTTGTTCAGCATGTATATTTGTGTATTAAACAAACTAAGCAGGTGGCGTTCTGTAGTTTCTATCTACCCCCATGGGAAAAAAGGCGTGAGTTTATTTATGTATGTGTAAACAAACTAAATTTAATAACAAACCTTGAAGTAAATGGCGTTAACGAGGACAGCGGCAGTACTTGCGTCCAGTGTGTCTTCTGATACTAAATTTTTGATCTTGTGATTGGTGTTATCTTCAACCTTAAAAATAATTCACCAAATTACATTATAATCGTCTTATTTTAGAACTCTATAATGCAGTATATGGATACATTTGTTAGTATGGGTACATCAGGAAAACTAAATTGATTTCACCCTTGTATACGACCTCCAATGTATTGCTATGTAAAGATCCACAACTACAATTTGGAAACAATGTGATATTCAGACGCACATGACGATTTCTTAAAAGGAAATCTATTGTATTGTAAGAGGATAATTAGCCACTTTTCAATTAAACCTTGTTCCTGATTTATTCGGAGGGTCCATAAAAAATAATTTTTGTTTACCCATGCGTTAATTTCCTGAGCAGCCTCAACATTTTTACCGAAGTTAACGTTCTTAACGTCCGAGTTAAAGACATCTTTGGACAAGGCAGCGAATTCGTCGTTCAACACGGCTCCTTCTTTGACGTACACTCTGTTTGCTAGACTTAGCTCGACACCCTTCACGGCACGCAGTTTATTGGTCATGTCACCGAATACTTCCTTTGTCTGTTAAAAACATAATGTCATTATTAAAAAGCCGAACGTCAACTAATGAGATGAAAATAACACCTATTGTTGCGAAGTTCCCGGGAATCATGCGACAATAGAAATATTTATTTTATAACATGTTATTTTATTTCTCTCGTGTTTTTGTCATTGTTATGTGTCGTGGTGGCCTTATGGCATCGCCTCTTGGCTTAAGGTCGTGGCTTCAAATCCGGGCAAGTACGAATGTGACTTTTTCAATTCATATGTACTTTCTATGTTTATCTTGGACATCGTTGAAAACGGTGAAGGAAAACATCATAAGGAAACCCGGACTTATAGTTATTATTTGTAAGTTTGTGCTCCATTGGTGTAATTGCTGCAAGGCATTTCAGTGCGAGCGTAAACAAATATAAAAATATTTAAAAAAAAGTTTTCGTCCATTTTCTGATTCAACACTTGTTGTTAAACCGTAATGTAGAAAGAAGAATTAAGGTACACTTACCACGTTATCATTTGGCAAACCAATGGCTCTAAGGAGTTCGTCATGAGATTCTCCTACTGATGCTATGGACAGCTGAGCCAATGGAGACAGCACAGAGAATGCAGACAGCACAACATTTTCGCCAGGGTTAGACTTCACTACTTCCTGAAGATTAAAAATAATTTAATTATTAGCTCTCTTTAATACGTAATTATATTTATATACTATATTATACCTAAGCGCAGGCTATTTTATACTATGCACATATTGATATGACGATGCGTTTCAAATTGAAAAACTATGTCTAATAAAGGAAAACATAATACTTATTGCTCATTGCATGTTCAGTTGATTGCGTCACGTCTTTGTTTCCGTATGACGATGAATTCAAGGACTATTTTACAATCTTGATAACATGATTGGCAATATTAGGTTCTGTCGGCAACTTCCATCTTCTAAGTTATTGTGATTGTAAGTTATGTGACTTATGGCGACGCACTAGCCCGCTAGTATAAATGTTTTAAGGTTAGTTCGTTAGGGATTCTTTTATGAATCTACTGATATGATAGAATATTTGGTTGGGTTTTTTTTTAACGTTTTCCAATACCAATGACCAATACTTATTTAGGCATGCTAATTCCCATAACCGTTTAAATCCCCATCTCTTGAGATTGTCTTTGCTACGGCCGTCACGGGTTTGAAGTATATTTTTTACGTTTACCCTAAATTTACATCTGCTATAGGTACTTTGTTTGGTCTACGAAATGTTTTTTTTTCTCTAAAATAATATGTGTTTATCACACGTGTAACAATAAAGGTACCTGTGCGGTGATCGAGGCAAACTGTTCCGCCATATTACAGTTTAAACTAGTACGGGGAACAGGATGAATCAGTTCCGTTTTTTCTCAACCTTTTAGTGCCTACCTACAAAACTGGTATAGAACTGTGCAAGATTGCAAACTTATTAAGTGCCGAACTGTAAACCCGTGTAAAAAATGTGCATGGTAGCAAACTTATTACGTGCCTATCTATGAACCTTTGATGTCATTGTGCAAGATTGTTTGTTGTTTCGGGTAAGATTATTAACCAAATATACCTTTATTTGGTTAATAAAATAATTAAATCTCGAGATTTCCAAGTCGGCCTTGACGGTAGCCTTGACTTTGAAAGAATGAACCAAGTCTCTGTAGTGTGTTCCTAGAATTAGGAGCTGAGTGCTAACCAATATAAGTAGTACTTTTTAAATTAAACGGCGAATTGCTTGTTGTTTTTTATAATCAAAGCTTTATCGCAATTTAATACATACTTCATTAGGATTACGACTCTTATTTTAACTCTTATTTGTATTTCACATATTGGGCCATTTGCAGTTTGCCTCAACAGTATTTCTGCGGCAACCACTGCCTACTGTTGAGCCTTGTAAATTGAATCTCTAATACTGCCCTAAACATCTTAAAGCGATACCTTTATGTATATAAATCTGATTATAATAATTAAAAGTATGTTTCAAGTATTCGAATTATAGTTCATAAACATCTCTGAAAATCGCGGGTTATAATAATTGCTATCTCATAATTGCTTTTAGGTTATCGCTTATCTCATTGAAGTTTCTGTTTTTGTTGTTGTTATATGTAGTTAATGTCAAACGTGATGCATATATTAAAGTTAATAACGAATTAAAATTTGTTTGATATAATATCATTATTAAAAGAAAGAAAGAAAAAGTTTTTTTGCGCCCGGCACGATGCATTTTATAAAAAGAAAAAGATTATTGGAGAATATAGTATTGTGTACTTACATTGAACATGTTAGCAGTAAAAATCTCATTACTGGCTTTCAGGAGTCCATCGTTTGATTGTTCTGAGATCACTGATGCTACAAGGGCCAATACTGAAACATTTACAAATATAATAAATACAAATTGCTTCTAAATGAAAGGTTATGGGCATAAGCTGAGTTTTTTTTTCGGCCTGCTCCAACCTCCAACCTCTGTTCTTTTAGTATTTCCAAGCATAATACTGGTTGCAGGCCAAGAGCTGAGCTAAGTCAGTTTAACTTAGCCAAGTATTTATTCATACTTGTTTAAATATATAACGGTCTGCACACAATTACGAAAAAAATATTACCTAACTGAGCTAAGTTGCTCTAGTCTAAAAACTAAAAACAATCGACTTTAAAAAGACAACATTATACATTGACAAGTTAAATAAACTGCAATGATTCTTCGAAGTAAATCTTCTAACATTACCATGTACACTTCGCAAATGGAGTTTTTTATACAAGTCTACGAGAACAAGTTTGAGTAACAAACTTGAATATTTTTTGCATAACTGAAGATGAAGAGAATTGTTTTTTATTACAAGGCTTAAGTTTTATTTCTTAGAAGCTAAAATTACATACAGATTGTAACGTAATCCAGCCGTATCCAGTTTGACTGGAGCCGGTACCAACATAGAAGTCTAGGCAGATGATGCCAAATGGATTGCTATCAATTAATAGATACTAGTCTCTCGTCGATGAGTACCTTATAATTTGAACTTGGAACGTTAAAGTTATGACAACCTATTGTAAGATATGTAAAATATTATTCAAACAGAACGCATAACATAAACAATAAGCCATAAGGAAAACCAGTTGAGTAACTTGAAAGTCTCTGGTATTTGATGTCAGGGAATCCCAGTCTACCTTGACTGACCAAGAAATCAGGTTACCAGAAAATCATAAAAGCAAATGACCTTATTCAAGAAGAGAGAGCCAATTACTTAAGAATCTTGGAGATGGATGCCTCGTGTATCAGTCTTATCCAGTTTCATATCGTATATTTTCATTATAAGGCAGACAGAAAAAAACAGATAACCAAACTCTCCTTTCAAAGTGCAAAGGTTATGAAATATGCGATAACTTTGATCGAATTTCAAGTAATTATTATTATAAACAAAAGCGTGATCTTTATTATTTATTGAAAACTATTTTGCTGTTAGAATAATTCAGATGAGTCGAAAACTTTAAAACTATTTATATTTTTGAGCTTATTTGCAAAAATTCGTTCATCCATTTCATGTTTAATTGTTTGTCTATCTTTAAAAAGATGTTTTAATAAGTTAAGCGGTGTTCTATCTTTAAAAATATGATATTTATTAAAAACTTACCGCATATAAAGAGCTTCATGGTTGTGGCGGCGTCTCTCTCGGACGCTGGATACACACTAACCGGTTAACGACGCGATGCTCTTTTAAATAATACAATTTGTTGACCATAGTCACGACGCACAGTGGTGTAGGTTGTATGTCGTCGCAGAATTAATTATTTTTTGTTGTTGTTGCAATGTTTAGTTAAAAGTACTGTATGCTGGGAAACCGGGGATTTTTGACTAACTTTTCACTTAGTGGTCTATGTTTCTTGTGAATTCATTAAGAAATAACTTTTTTTGATGGTGACACTATTGGTCAAATAAAATAAGTAATTTATATCCATATTGTAATATATTATAGGTATTGTTGTTTCCTGGATTTTACGGTACTAGAAATCTGTGCCAACCTACCCTAAGGCCGGGGTAGGTTGACCACAGGCCTGTGCAGGGTTGACTATGATTGGGTCGCCATTATTTATCCCCTTCAGTGCCTTTTGGGTTCCTTTTTGCTATTGTGTCTGCTACTACCTACTACTTACTACTACCCCTTGAGTGCTAATCACTCAAGGGGTAGTGAAGCAAACGGAAATGAAGTAGGTATGTCTGGATTCATGAAAAGTAATTAGTAATTTTGCAATATTGTTATCCACGGTAATCATTCAATCAACTTAAACGATCCCAAAGTTAGAAAGTTCGCAGTAAAAACACGTGTAAATAATTATATTGGTGGTCTCAAAATCTCATTTTAGTCTTGTTTTCTTTTATTTTATTTTCGTAAGTATCTATATAAAAAATAAAATGGGATGGGAATGGGATCATGGGATCTATTTGAACACAATAGATCCCATGGGTCGAAGTGTCCGAGTTATTTCTCGGCCCCTCCACAAGATAAGATAAGATCTATATTTTAACTGCCACAATGCGTGTGAAACGGTTTTGCCATTTCTTTTGTCAAACATAACCAAGTGACAAGTTCTTTCAAAAAAATTTTTTTCCATCAACCTGTCCCGAAAAAAGTTAGTCAATCAGCACTTTATGCTGTTTTTCTCTTCATTTAGATAACTTGTTAACATAAACACTGTATAGGATAAAAATACTACTGTGCTTTTTTAATCTTCAAGAGTCTTAAACGTTTGGTGTCGGACTACATCACGCCATTAGACTCTGAAAGGGTACGCAGATGTGTACAGTTTACCCTGCTACACTTTCATTTCACCAGTTTTGTTCAAGTTCCCTGTTATTGGGGTTATATATTTGGGTATAACATGTTTGTTTATTAACTTATCTAGATGTTCTGTTTTTTGTTTGAAAGAGTTTGGTCTCGGATTGGTCCCATTTTAATTTTGTGAAGATCTGATGAATAACTTCGGAGATATTCTATGGAACTTTGCAATTAATAACGGAAAATCATCCAAAATGGCTGCAATCGAATGTCTGTATATTGATTATGCTTCGAAGTTGGGGATTTAAGTGGTATCATTTGGAATTTCAAATGCCAATGCAAAGAAAATAACCATGGAAGCCACCATTGAGCTACAATTAAACCAATCACAACAAGAATCATCAAGAACGGTTAAAAAACATTAAAGTTATGCCCAAATAGATAACCTAAGTAACAGGGCACTTGAACGTTACTGATGAAATGAGAGTGTAGCAGGACGAATTGCACACATGTGTACCCCTTCAGAGACGAATTATCAAGATCGGTTAACAATAGACGAAGATATCGCTGAAAAACATAAAAAAAACAGGCAAATTGAGAACCTTCTCCTTTTTTGAAGTCGGTTAATAAACACCAAAATATTTTTAATTATTATGTAAATTTAATTTTTAAGTTAACTAGACAAATCACGTAACGTGTCTATTTCTATCTATAGTATATTATATTAGTCAAAAAACAAATAAATAGTTCTATAACCGTGTTCAAGGATATTAGGGTTCATCTTGCGGTTTCGGAGATTTATGCATTTTTTATAATTAGGTCCATAAAAAATATTGCAATAAAAAATATCTTGCCAATTTGCCTACCAGATTGCATCCTATAAAATATATAAAAGCCTGCTATTAGAAGCCATTTCAAGCAAAAAACCGATAATTTCAATTTCAAGTTCCTATGTCTTCGAGAGTCGTTTTTTTATCCACTGTGCAGTAGGACAAGTTTGTGTGAGCAGAAATTGTATGGAAATCAATTGGTCGTGCGGAGTACAACGGCTCGCACCATTGCGGCACCGCAGCTGTCCTACACCAAACGCCTGAATTTGTAGTTGTAGATAACCTCCTAGGAAAGTAGTCATATTTTAAGGCTTCACAAAAAACAGTCGACAACAGAAAAAGTGACCCTAATTTCTTTGTAAAAACTGTTACTGTGTTATATACAAGAAACAGTTTTTTTGTACATATCCAATATAAGTTATGACTTCAGTCTGCTGATTCTCTCAATATTCAAATATTTCGCACTTACACCACTCTGCGACGTAGTCAATGCCTAGCTACATAAACAAAACGTAAATCGGGTATTCACAAAAAACATCGTCAGTTCGTTGAATTTAAGTGTTTGCTTCTATTAGTTAGTAATATTAAAATAAATTCTAGTGAAACGTACTGACGACTACCATAGAGATTTTAAGGAAAATAAAATGCTTTTTGAAGTAGTAATTTAAATCTTGACATTTTGTGAAGGAAACTTCTTAATTATCAACCGAGCTGTTCGATTAGATAACAAATAATAAACTTATGTCAAGATGAACTTTTCGAATACTTTTGTTATACGTCGTAAATGCAAATATTTTAATCGAATAATAACTTTTATAAATAAGAAAAAGTAATATTGGCTACCGAGATTAATATTTTTGACTAGTTTGGGAGCTGTTCCCAATCTGTTCGTGAAAGTTAGTTCATAAATTTGGAATCCTTTTTTTATGTTTGTTGCCAGATTAATCGAATACGTCTAGACTGATTAAGAAAATTCTTCCTTTGTTTGAACGTGTATACTTCCCAGGTAGTCCCATAGTCAGGATCTGATCATGGGATCCTGGGGAAATCAAGACTCCTCAAATATTATAGGTTAATGTATTTCATCAACAATGCAATCATTTGCATTCAGAAAGTATCATTTGATGAAGTGGAACTGATGAAGAAGACCACAGATGGCCTCTGGAACTCCTTAAAGGACTTCTTAAATGCTGTAAATGTAAATACAAGCACCATCTGCATTGCGCAAATGTCACTGAAATACAATATCAAGCAATGACGTCAACAAATAAATCTTCTTGGACTTGCACTAACTGTTGCAGCAAACCAGCAAAAGCCAATTCATCGACCCCAATAGTACTCAATAAGACTTGCTCATCTACCGACTTTGTAAACACCAGCTATTTTGAAGGTTCCTCTGATGATGGAGAATGCAACGTAACACTGAGACAAAAGTCTAACTCCCGTAATGTATCTACAGATAGCCTAGTACAAGACCTTCATTTAGAGGATAAGCTACGAACCATCATTAAACAGGAATTTTGCTTTCTTGAGACTAAAATAAAAGTTCTTGTAACAGACCAGCTCAAACAGATGACAGACCAAATATCAGATTTTAAAGACTCTATGAATTTTTACAACACTCAATATGAAACTCTCAAGTCCTGTCTCGAAGAAAAAGACACCATGATAAGAAAATTACAGGCTGAGAACGAACGTCTATTAACAGCATCCACAGACCACTCCATGAGACTGTCATTAGTAGAGCAGAATCTACGCGTAAACAACATTGAAATCAATGGAATACCGGAATACAAAACAGAAAATGTTATCACTACCGTTATTCAACTAGCAAAAGCTGTAGGAGAACAACTTGGTGATGGCGATATCCTTCACGTGACACGAGTTGCCAAATTAAACGCTGAGAGCAATAGGCCTCGTCCTATGGTTGTTAAACTACGAACACCCCGTCTCCGCGACAGCTTGATCGCAGCAGTTGTGAATTTCAATAAAAAAAAACAACCTCAAGAAAAGCTCAACTCTAAACATTTGGGAATAGGAGGAGATCAAACGCCAGTGTACGTGTCGGAGCATTTGTGTCCAGCTAACAAACAGCTGCATGCTGCCACAAGGCAGTCAGCCAAGGAGTTGGGCTACAAGTTTGTGTGGGTTCGAAATGGACGAGTGTTTGTGCGTAAAGACGTTACCCACGCTGCGATTCTTATTCGCAACCTGGAAAGCTTAGCTTTACTCAAAACCAAAGAATAGCTCATTACTTTAGTTTATCATTCCAACCCGTACTCAGACAATGTTTTTGGTTAAAATTATATCCACAATGCTTGATATTTACTATCAAAATGTAAGAGGCTTAAGAACGAAAACAAACGAACTGTACCAAAACACTTTGCTCAACGATTACAAAATAATAGCTTTTACTGAGACTTGGCTGAATTCAAACATCCTAAATAGCGAGTTGTTTGATTCTAGGTATACTGTTTACCGTCGCGATAGAATATGCCATAATACTGCAAAAAAAGACGGCGGCGGTGTTCTCCTAGCTATTTCTCGGGATGTTCCTTCAGCCAGAGTCCACAATTGGGAAAGTGGCAATGAAGACCTCTGGGTGACTGTTAAATTAAAATTTAATAACATTGTAAAAAACATAGCCATTTGTGTCGCATATTTACCTCCTCCTGTAAAAGCAGAGTCTTTATCAATTTTCCTAAATACTGTAAGTAACACTGTCAACAATATTGAAGAAGTTCTTATCCTCGGCGATTTCAATCTCGGATTCATTAATTGGTCACCTTTAGATGGACAAACATATACTAGTCCTAATAACTATAATAATACTTTAGGAGATGCGTTTATTGATTTTCTATCAATTAACAGTCTTTTTCAATTTAACTGCGTTTGTAACATTGATAAAAGAACACTTGATTTAGTTCTAAGTAATATGCGCAATCTTTATGTTACCCATACCTCCGACCTTCTTACTAGACTTGATCCTAAACACCCTGCCCTAAGAATTTCCATATCACATGTTAATATCAAATGTTTGCGTTCAAATAACAACATTCGCCCAAACTTCTACAAATGTGACTATGTAAAAATTATGTCTGACCTGCAAGCTATTGACTGGGATCGAGAATTTTCACTCTCTAATGATATTAACAATCTAGTTTCTGTATTCTACACAAAACTAAAAGTGTTGATCGATAAGCACATACCCCAACATAATTGTAAAAACTCAAAATATCCTTCCTGGTTTAGTAAAGCTCTCATAAAAGCACTATCCGAAAAAGAAAAGTACCGTAGTAAATTTCGAAAATACAATAATCCTCGAGACAAGTTAACCTACGATTTACTAAGAAGCCGTTGTCATACAATGATCAACCAAAACTATAGCGACTATAAACAACACATTGAGAACGAAATAACAAAAAATCCCAAATTATTCTGGCGTTACATTAAAAACAAACGAAACAGTAAATCAGTGATTCCAGCCAGAATGCACATGGACGATGTAGTAGCTTATACTGGTAATGACATTGCAAATCTTTTTGCTTCTCATTTTTCTTCAATTTTCACCGACCCAAATGGCAGTACCAAAACAAACATCCAAGAATCATCCGGAGTGCTTAGTAACATAAAAATTTCTCCACAAGAAGTTCTAGCGAAGATAAAGAAACTTGATACATCCAAGGGTGCTGGTCCCGATTGTATTCCACCAGTTTTTGTTAAATCGTGTGGGAAAGCACTTGCAGAGCCACTGTGACTAATATTTAATCGATCTTTAGAGTCGGGAGTATTTCCAGAAGAATGGAAGAAGGCTCGGATCGTGCCGGTACACAAAAAAGGCGACTCCAGCAATATTAAAAACTACAGGCCTATTTCCATCCTATCATGTTTTTCAAAGCTTTTTGAGTGTCTCGTTTGTCCCATCATTACCAACTACTTGGACACTAAGCTTTCCAATATCCAACATGGATTCCGAATTGGACGTTCCACAGAGACTAATTTAGTCAGATATTTATCCGACATATCTGAAGCGCTCGATTGCGGACACGAAGTCGACGCAATATATACAGATTTCAGCAACGCGTTCGATAAGGTGAGTCATCCACTCATGATTGCAAAACTTGAGGTCAGTGGTGTCCACGGATCTTTGTTGAGATGGTTTGCATCCTATCTTGTAAATCGCTCACAGTTCGTTGCTGTCAATGGCTATGTTTCTTACGAATTTCACGCACGCTCCGGTGTTCCACAAGGTTCCCACCTTGGCCCAGTTTTGTTTCTACTATTTGTTGATGACATAACAAATCATATCAGGCACTGTCAAACAATGTTGTTTGCAGATGACTTAAAGATTTACAAAAAAATCACTGGGCCTGAAGACATCAGACTTATTCAAAGCGATTTAACAAACGTCGAAAATTGGTGCAAAACCAACAATATGACCTTAAACCCCCAAAAATGCTTTCACATCCGCTTCTCTAGAAAAAAGTCATCATTCCCAACTACCTACACACTATGCGACACCTTGTTGGCAAAGGTTGGAGAAATCCGGGATCTAGGGGTTCTGGTGGATGATAGGCTCACCTTCAAGCCACACATCAACGACGTCGTAAAGAAGTCTGCGCAGATGCTGGGTTTTGTTAAACGCAACACAAGAGGCTTCCAACAACCAAAGACCAAAATAGTTTTATTTAACACCCTAGTGCGAAGTCGGTTGGAATACGCCAGTGTCGCCTGGAACCCACTTTACGCTGTTCATTCGCAAAGACTTGAAAAAATTCAAAGAGCTTTTACTAAACATCTTGCATTTATATCTAGGGGAATCAGTCATCGCTGTCCGTATGTACAGCGCCTACACTTTTTCAAAATAAAGACACTGCGTGACCGTCGCCGTACGCGTGATCTAATTTTCCTTTACAAAATAGCAAATGGGTATATTAAGTGCAGTGATTTAGTAGAATGTATCCAATATTCAGTCCCTTCAAAACTACCCAGACATCCCATCACAAAATTACTACATATTCCATTCCGCAAAACCAACCTAGGCCTCAACGCTCCACTTATCCGCATGTGTAGAAGCTATAATAGTTTTTGTACAACTCCAGATACCGATTTACACGGTATTTCACTGATCAAGTTTAGAAGAGCAGTCTCGGAGGTACGGGAGTGCGCAAATATTCCAACTTAGGCTAATTACGAATATATTTATCCTACTTCTTTTTATTTTTTTATGCTGTGTTTTTCATTTTGCATGTTTTATTTTTAAGATGTTTTTTAAGTTTAGAATAATATTTGATATTTTGTTTTTTCTTTAAATAATTTAGTGTTTCTGACCATATGGTGTAAGCTGCGTATACCTGTAATAGGCACACATACCAGCCTTTATTTTTTCTTTGTTTACTACAAACCTGTTTTGTATGTGATGCTGTTGGTGTACCTTATAATAAATAAATAAATGCTAAGTATGTCACGGGTATAAGTATAACGAATAGTTAACCGGCTATGATGAAACAAATACTTATAAATAAATGTTACTGATAAAAATGGTACCATCGAACTGATCTGATGATGAAGCTGGAAGGTAGGCACTGGAATTCAAAAATAAAACAATGCATCCTAGTCGTGTTTGGGCTTATTGGAATCATCATGAAATTTACTTTGGCTATAAATGATTTTTATGGTAATTGGAGGTACCTACCAAAACTAAGAAGGGATAGAAATAAAAAACTTTATAACCGACTTCCAAAAAAATATTCTACAAAGCGAAAGCTTACTTTCTTTTCCGAAGTCGGTGTCGAATAACGGAAAATATTAGTTATCAAAGACACCGAGATCTGAAAAGAAAGTTATTTTTCGCTTTGTAGTGTTTTTTTTGAAAGTCATTTAATTTCTTTTTTGTGAACAATTTTTGTTTATTAATTATTAATATTTGATAAGGAAACCAATTTAAATAATAATCAGGTACCTAGTAAGACCGCCGCCGTAACAAATCTATAAAACTCGAAAGTCAAGGTCGCATTTTAAGTTCAAGCTGATATCATAGTACAGGTAGGTATGTGGATATATAATAATAACAGCACTTCACCCGCGACTTCGTTCGCGTGATCCGTATTTTATCCTACAGATGACTTTTTATGTGCAGTTAGTTGAGGCAGCCAAGTATTATTGATATCTAGAGATTAAGTTAAGATTTACGAAATTTTAATGGTGCTCACAAACGGTGTCCGATGAGTTTTGGCTAATAAAGGACTCTTAGACCAGTCGCCGGTCATTCAATCAAGGCCCCAGTCATGAGGCTTTACAATAAGATCCATATTGCATACACCACTCACCATCTAATACTATGAAGGAGACAGTGCAGTGGAGCTTCCGCAAGAAACTTACAATAAAAATGGACAAAACAAAAGTCATTTTAAATACCCATGTAACACCCATGCTCGTGAAGATCGATGACTTTACAGAAGAAGTTGTTCATCAAATCCGACTCAGTTGGGTGACATTTGTGAAGGTAAGCAATATATTATCTTCTCAAATACCTCAGTGTTTCAAGGTAACTCATTTACCAGTGCATGATGCCAGTGATGTAATATGGACCAAAGTCCAAAGTCAAAGTCAAATGTATTTATTTCAACTGGGCCACTAAGCGGCACTTTTGAACGTTATCAATTATTTACAAGTAATACAAATTGATTCTAACGTGCATTCGGAAAAGTAGCTTGTTATGGAGAAGAACGCACAAAAACTCCATACTAACTCTTTATCAAAAAAAAATATTTTACAATATTTAAATAAGTACAAACATTAATAAAATCATATAAGTGAGAACGATGCACCCAGAACTACTATACTACATACGTGGGACACTCAGAAAGTTTTGCGAAACTAAAAAAAATTGTTCTATACGTACATATATTTTTATTAAATCTTTTCAAAGTACTTTCCACCAGCCTCTATACAAAGATTCATGCGCCTAAACCAGTTTTCAAAACACTTTTTCCAGTCCGCCGCAGACACCTCGTTTACAGCCTGCTCGAACGCAGCCAGCGCATCTTCCGGCGACGAAAATTGTATCCCTTTGAGCTGATTTTTTATTTTTGGGAATAAAAAGAAGTCACACGGTGCTAGATCAGGGCTGTAAGGAGGGTGACCCAGGAGTTTGACTGGCGTGCTGTCCAGGAAGTCCCTCGTTTTGAGTGCGGTGTGCGCAGGTGCATTGTCGTGGTGGAGCAGTAGCCCGCGGAGCCCTGTGTTTGGTCGCTTGTTGCTTATAACAGAGAAAACTTCTGGCAAACATTTGGTAGTATACCATTCGGCATTAATGCTTCTTTGATCCCGTAAGGGAATTGATACCAAGTGGCCAGTCAAATTAAAAAAGCTAGCGATCAAAATCTTACCCCCGCTTCTAGATCGCTTCACTTTGGTAGGCGTTGGCTCATTTTGAAACACCCAAACAGTCGACTGGCGCTTGGTTTCTGGGTCGTATTGATAAATCCAGGACTCATCACCTGTAACGATGTCGTAAACACGCCGAGACGAGCCTGCTTCAAATTTGTTAAGCATATCACGGCACCATTCCACCCGGGCCTGCTTCTGAGCATCGGTGAGGTTGTGCGGCACCCAGCGTGATACTATCCTCCTCACGCGAAGATGGCTGTGTAGAATCTCGTGAACGCTTCCCGATCCAATCTTCAATATGTGTTGAATCTCCTGATATGTAATCCGCCTATTGTCTTGGATTAAATTTTTCACTGCTAGCACGTTTTCTTCGGTAACAGCCGTCAAAGGGCGACCGCTTCTTTCGTCATCCCCCAAAGTTGGTCGACCGCGCTTGAATTCGTTATACCAACGATACACGGTTGCCTTGGAAGGGCCTTCATCCATGAATGCCATTTGAAGTCTATCGTACGATTCATCCGGTTTCAGGCGACACTTGAAATCGTATAAAATCATAGCTCTAAAATGTTCCCGGCGCAGATCCATATTTCAGTGAGACACAATACTTTGAATTAACTCGCAAAAAATGTGGAGGGAAATTTTGAAATTGGAACTTACTTATTTTTACTTATAAATAATCATATTTTCGAAAAACATTATAACTGGCCAGTCTCCCATATATAAAAACTTTTTTTCGCAATACTTTCTGAGGGGCCTGGTATAGGTATAAAGTATTACAAGCACTTAAAGCAAATTTCTTCACTTTACAAATAGGAACGTGGTTCTCACATACTTACAAATATTGCAAACATAGGTAAATTACCTAATTCAACAACAAATGGAACAGTGTGCGAGTATTTTTTTTTAAAGCGTTACTATAATTATGAATATAATACAAATTAACCAGTTTGATTTTGTCTACACTAAAGATTGCCCTATGGAGCAGGACCAGCATGTTTCCAAGCATCTTGAAAACATGCTGGTCTTTCTTCTTCTTATACTTAATTCTTCGATCTTGAAGATAAGCTATGCTATGATATGATTATGCATATGATATGCTTGTTTACAAAGTGTGTGTACTTTAGCTACGTAAAACGACCTTCTTCTTATTCTTCAAAAAAAAAAAAAGAAGATATGCAGAATAATTGAGGTAACCGACATAGCCCCAAGAATGACCAAACTGTGTTTGCATTAAGCAGGCCAGATTGTTCGCTGAACTGATGGCCCATGGGACTGGAACGTTCTGGAGTGGCGAGCTCATTACTGGAAGACTATAGCGTTACGTATAGCGCTGGAGAGCTATACGTAAGCCACGTTAATAAAAATAAATAATTAAAAATTAAAATTAAGAAAAAGGATAAATAGTATAAAACTATGGACCGGCTACGCAGGTCGTGGACAGCTAACCAGGAGCAGGTCGGGCAGGAAGACGTGGAATGCTCGATGTCGGTGGATGATCAGGCACCACGACGGTCAAGCAGGCAATCGGGCTGATAGATAGGTGAGCAGGACCACGGGTAGATAGTCAAGGCAGGCAATCGGGCAGGTAGGCAGGTGAGCAAGATCACGGGTTGATGGTCAAGGCAGACAATCAGGCAGGTAGGTTGTAGAGTTGGCAGCTAGGAGTGTGGAGAACAGCTATGACTCAATAAGTCAAACAGCGAGGCCTTTGACGTCAAGAGATGATTGTTGAAGGTAAGGCTCCAAGAAATAATCCTCTGTATAGGAAATCTCACACAATATATTTATTTATTGCACTCCAGAAAGTAATCCATTTACATAAGCTGGTAATTCGCAGTTTTTCAGAGTTTCAGAATAGAAAATACACTTCGTATACGTATAACCCACTCCTGGCGTTCAGACCAGATTCTAAGACTAAAAAAGCTGAAGCCGTTTTTCATTCCTTCTGCCATCCCTTCTAAATTTCAAATTCAAATCTCAATAAGACCAGAACGAATAGAAACGGCTTTACAAAGGCGGGTCAGTATGCTCAAACCTTAAAATAATGTACAACTAGCTTAAGGAAAAGTCTAGGTAGTCAATGGTACCTATGGTATGTCTATGGCTTTAAGAAAATAAAATAATCAGACAGATTTTGCAAATAAGCAATAGAAATTAAGTTAAAGAATACAAATCGGTTAAAATTTCGATTATGGGCCGTTGATTTTTGGTGTGGGCAGGGTGGAGGGGGGAGCGGGGGAGGTTTGGTTACCCCCCAGTACCATGGGTACACGTGGCTGCATTGAATTTCAATGACAATGATTCAGATAGTGAAAATCATGATATTGACAGTAATTAGATTTATTATTTACAATTTACAGTTGGATAAAATATATCAGTGTTAAGAAGTTATTAGTTAACCTATAGTTTACATTTTTAGATTTGTTATTTTGTTAAATGAAATATTATATTGATAAGAAGATAGTTAAGCGTTAGTTAGAATTTTAATTTTAGGTCAATTGTGTAACTTCAAAGTAGAACTATTTATTTTAATTTAGGTGTATGGTAAATAAAATGTTATTGCCAGTTTAGCAACCATGTGATTGGTTTGCCAGTTAAGCAACCATGTGATTGGTTTGCCAGTTTACCAACCATGTGATTGGTTTGCCAGTTTAGCAACCATGTGATTGGTTTGCCAGTTTAGCAACCATGTGATTGGTTTGCCAGTTTAGCAACCATGTGATTGGTTTGCCAGTTTAGCAACCATGTGATTGGTTTGCCAGTTAAGAAACCATGTGATTGGTTTGCCAGTTTAGCAACCATGTGATTGGTTTGCCAGTTAAGAAACCATGTGATTGGTTTGCCAGTTAAGCAACCATGTGATTGGTTTGCCAGTTTAGCAACCATGTGATTGGTTTGCCAGTTTAGCAACCATGTGATTGGTTTGCCAGTTTAGCAACCATGTGATTGGTTTGCCAGTTTGCGACTAAGTGATAGACTCGTCAAATTATGTAAAATGTTAATTACTGTGTGTTTGACAGTTCGACCTGATTTATGTGTATGAGGACATACACAAGGTCAGGATGGACGAGTGTTAGGTTGATTTATCTGTAGTATAGAAATCGACTAAACTGATATATCGATTATTATTTTATATGGCAAAACCAAGCGGTGACGGTTGAGGGGTGAAAAGAAAAGGAAGGCTCGTTCCGGCAATCGATTCGGAAACTCGGTTTTTGGGTGCTACGACTAACGGCAGTTAGTCGGGGATACTTAAGTATAATTATTGTGGCTGTTGTATTGATAGTTGCATTATTGAGTTGAAGATTCTAGTAGATTACGGAAAGGGAATAATTAAATACTATTGTCATCTACCCAAGGAATTTTATTACACTTATTAAAGTAGTATTTTTAGTAGAATTACCCCAAAAAATAACACAATAGTTTAGAATAGGAGTAACATAGCCGTTGTAGGCTGTAAGGACTGTAGAAGTGTTGACCGTTTGTTTAAGTTTAAACAGTGCATATTACATCCTTAATTTTTGTTAAGGTTAGTATTTTTTTAAAGTTTCAAGTGTATTAAACCCAAGAAATAAATAGATTTTCCCCTGAAAACTTCAACATCTCTTAAATCGTCTTTTGCGGGTAGTTCCGAAAAAATAATGTCACCTTTATTATTTCACCCAAGAAATCAGATTTTTCATACAACAAATGTCCCTCGTTTCACCCCCTTAAAGGTTATAAAAAGAAGCCTGGTACAGTACCAAAATTCTTCAAAAATTTTACAGTAATAAAATTTCATGCGACCAATTTACAAACTCTGAAAATTTCATACAAACTTGCAACCCTTTTTTAACCCTTTGGGGGTAGAATTTACAAAAACCAATAAATACATGTATTTTTTTTATCAACCAAAAGCGTAAATGTAAAATATTACGTGTCCAATTTCCAAACTGCAGAAAATTCATACAAACATTCAACCCCCTTTTAACCCCTTAGGGGTACAATTTACAAAAATCTTTCTTAGTGCGTACTTACGTCACTTGAGAAACTTCCCTGCCAATTTTCATCTTTATACGGCAAGCGGTTTTTAATATTTCGTGATGAGTGAGTGACCTTTCGCTTTTATATATAGATAGATACATATCAATATGAGGAGTCATTATCTCTTTTCACTTGACCTGTTCCGTCAGACTGCATTCTCAAATGTCATCCATCACATGCATGTCATTATTATAAAATTATAAATGATAATTTGTTAAATAAATAATAATTAATGAAACGTGTGTAAGGACGCGGGCATCCGCTGCGTTCGGATGTGGAAGACGGAAGTCAACGTCTTTCAACTGAATTGGTAATAAACACGTTTACACGTATTTCCAATCCGTCTATTTTGAGAAGGGACATTGAAACATACACAGAGGTTTCTCTTAAAGTCCAGAGATTAGCTTGGTCAGGGCCATCGTATAAGGACCCATCTCAGATACTAATCTGGATAGATTAGTTTCTGAGATGGTCTTTTGAGGAAAGAGCCACACCGATTTGAGTGGACCTGTTCAGTCAGTGCATGCATTTGTCAGTAATCGTGCAGATAACTTAGAACATGAGGTGCTACATATAAGTCAAACTATAGTACAATGATAATTTTTTAGAGAACTTAACGAATAAACGCATTTGCGTAGGCCTTGAATATTAGAAAGATATCGTATAGAAGGCGTATTGTAAGATAATTTTAAGTGTTTTCTGTCACAATCACAAACCATAAACCATAAATATAGTGGCTTTTCCATTTCACTAAAACTCATGTAGCTATAGGTATTGCTGGAAAATCAATTTGGTATTAAACTTCCAATTATTTTCAACATCGGTTTGTATTACGAACAAGTACCTACTTTAGTCTGTAATTATTTTTTCAGAATTTAGTGGCCATATTGTGTGTATTTTATACTATCGTTGCAATAAGGAAAAAACATTAGAAGGTTGCAGCAACATTTGTAGGTACCTAATTATATTCTGAGTGAAGATGTCTACATTGAGTCAATTGCAAATGCTCCTCATGTCTATGATTATATTATTATTGTTCACGACCTACGTTAGCGATCGAATATTCACCAATACAGTCTGAATTAAAATCTAATAAGCCGATTCAAGTCACGAGTTCACTTCACACCAATGTCTTTAGACATATGCTAATCATTGAACACATCTAATTCGACCGTATCTTCTATTCAGTATAGGTATAAGCAATATTATCGGGATGATTTGCAAAATTGACAAAGTTAGCAAGTTAACCACATTTCGAGGGATGAATTACAACGCTCTGGGCAATTAAAGAGATAATATTAAAGAAAGTTTTTTTTTTTTTTTTTTTTTATAACCTATAGGCTCGCGCTTGACCACAATCTCACCTGATGGTAAGCGATGATATGGTCGACGGTGAAACACGCTTGCCTAGAAATAACCTATTCACTCTTGACTTAAAGACCCCTAGATTGTAGCTATCGGGAAACACAGACTCTGGCAGGGAATTCCACTCCTTAGCTGTACGCATAATAAAAGTGTTCCCAAAACGTTTTGTGCGTATGGGTGGGATGTCTACCATGTATCGATGGCGCATCGCCGTACGTCTGGTAGTCCGATGATGGAACGGGCTAGGTGGAATTATATCGTGCAATTCCATCGCACACTCCCCGAAATGTAACCGATAAAAAACCGACAGGCTGGCAACTCGGCGACGATGTTCAAGACTCTGGAGCTTTGACTTGACCAGCGCCTCATCGCCGATGAGCCTCTTGGCTCGCTTTTCGATCGACTCTAGTGCGTCAAGCTGGTATTTGGCTGATCCGTCCCAGAGATGAGAACAGTACTCCATGCATGATCGAACTTGCGCTTGATACAAGTTGAGGAGCTGTTCTGGCGTGAAGTACCGTCTCACTTTTGCAAGGATCCCCAGCTTTTTGGCAGCCAGCTGAGCCTTTGCCTCAATGTAAGGGCCAAAATTGAGAGTAGATGTCAACGTAACGCCAAGAAGCTCAAGATGGTCAGTTATTGGCACGGTCGCATCTCGGAAAGTTGGATCTGGGTAAAATTGGCTCTTTTTAGCGGAAAAAAGACACGCCTGGGTTTTAGCAGCATTAAACCTGACCAGATTGGCATCGCCCCATTCGGAGACTGCCTGCAAGGACAGGTTCAAGCGCTCCACCATGGCCTCCCGGAGAGACCGGATCTGAGGCCCGGTAGCACGAGCGTTGGACAAGTATCTCTCAGCAACAGTGCTGTCGTCTGCATACCCAAAGGTGCCGGGTTTAAGCAGATCGTTAATATGCAGCAAGAATAAAGTTGCTGAGAGTACCGACCCCTGAGGGACCCCGGCATTGATATCCAATTGGTCCGACGAGCAGCCATCGATAACCACTCGAATGGACCGATCTCTCAGGAAGTCTGCAATCCAATCACACAGACCACCGGGCAAACCGAATGAAGGAAGCTTACCAATAAGGCTTTCGTGCCAGACCCTATCAAGTTACAATATTATTAATAATATATTAATAATATAAGTTTTATAATATATTATAATATTATTATTAATAATATAAGTTGCAATCTTAGTAAAGTTTGACAGTCGATTGTGTATTTATTTGCAGTGCGGCCAAGATTATTTTAATTGCTAGTTTAAAATTTATTTATGTTGGATAACGTGAGATCAGTCATGTAATCAAATAATAATTATAAATGCAAAAGTAACTCTGTTTGTCGGCTGATCGGATTTCAATGTTTGGCACTCCCGTGGCATACTTTCTAACCAAAACAGTTTTCACAATCGTAAGGTCGTTATGTAACTTTTCAAGAAATATGTCTTCAAATCTTAATATGGGTTAGCATCTGTCTCCTATGGGGTATACTCTAACCTAGTTGGTATTCAAACCGTGTAATGCGTTTAGACTCATCTTTATAGTTCCAACGTGATGGGTCTCACGGAGTCCTGACGACTCTCTACAACAAATGACGGATTCGTCGTTGGATTTCCATGACAACTATAGGTATATAGGTTTTCCCAAGACATTTATTTTCCTTCATCTAGTAAGGATATGTAGTAAATAGCGTCATTATGGTTTGTTTTATGACGGAGAAGGAACTATTGATAAAATACTACCAATGTACTCATTTGATAACACTGTTTTTACCCGAATGCCGAAGGAGGGTAATGTGTTTATCAGTCTATGTATGTATGTATGTTTGTTCCTATGTGGCGTTCTAGAGACCAAACGTGTTAGCCAATTTTGATGATTCTTACGTCAATCAATTCGTCTTAACCCTGCGAGTGTCAATGGTTACATTAAAATTGGAAAATAGAAAAATGCCGGATTTTGGGCGCCATATTGTTGGGTCCCAATTTATTTTTCTTCATTTCTCGTCGTGTGGGGTATCAAAATAAAGGGTTTTAAGAGATAATTTCAAAAATATGCAACACTTATATGTTTAAATGAACAAAATTCGAAAAAAAAAGTTTACTATAAAGTTATAAATAAAAAGTTAATTCAAAAAATCTTACTCCTTAATAAGCGAACTAAAAAGACGTAAACAAGAAGAAAATCAGCATTATCTTCTTCTTGTTTGTACGTCTTTTAGTTCGCTTTTTAAGCAGTCGGGTTTTTTACTTTAAACGCTAGTGGTAAGTGATAAAATAGATTATGTACCTATTTGTTGTTTGTATTTAGAAGCTACGTGGAATAATAATAAATATAATATGTGTTACAGGTATTAATAATCATTGTAATGACCTCTTTTCCAAAGAAGAGATTGATCAATATTTACCAAAGATTGCTTCATTAGGTTTCAATTTCAAGGGAGGCAAATTGCACAATAGCCTCTAGCGTTCAGGTAAAAGTGAATTTTGCGAGGACATGTTTTACAGCATGTAAGTACGTTCTGATAGGGTTTTAACGCAAGAAATCGGAAAAACAAGTGATGGGAAAGTGCTTACCGAGGTCTGAAATTGGAAACGCGTTCGTCAGAGTCCGGAAATTGTTGGTTCGTCGACGGCAACGGCTGTAGGGCTGTGTCTGACGGGTCACGTGAGCTCATTATCCTGTCACGTGGCGAGCTCCAATTGCCTCCCGCAAGACGTCTCGCCACGCCGTGTCGCCGTGTCGCTTCTACAATGCCATGATATTATTCAGACGTGTAACAAAACGAACCCCAAATACCTTCGTTTCTGTAAGGAACTGGGATTTTCGCGAGAGTTTTCATGAATATTGAGTGTCAGTGTCCCAAAATGTGACCCTTAGGTCAACAAGATTTAGTTTTTTAGGAGTCTTTTAAGTCAGGCAGTCTAAAATATTGGTCATTAGCATCTGCCATCTGCTTCACCCATTTGAAAGTCGGAAATGACCCCAAGGGAACATAATACCAGAATCAAATGTATCTTACGAGTATATCCTATTATGGACATGGTCTATCCGTGTGCCAAGTTTCATCCGAATCCAAAAATCCGAAAAGGTAACAAATCAGACAGATAAACAGACAGATTAACACTAACATTAACATTCGAAAAGGGATCCAACATGTTTACTGTTTGTTGCAAGTTTATCCGTGATCATGGTGCTTGCAACAGCACCGAAATATCGAAAACTCGCAACAAACAGTAAACATGGTAAATATCCCGTTTCGTTATATGTTAATGTTAGTGTTAGTGACCATGACAGTTTAAAAACTTATATAGACAGATTAACTTTCCTATTTACAATATAAGTATGGCTAATAAAAATAAAATATCTAAAAATCTAAATCTATCCATAATATATGGATGGATTTAGCGGCGTTGCCCATAAAGGGAGTCCGAATTTACACGCAAAACATTACAGTTGCGACACTCGTTGATTTTAAAACGTACGGGTCGTCAAAGTTTAAAATAACCTAAGGTCTAGAGATGCAGAAAGCGAAGTCCTTCAAAGTCAAAGTCAAATGTGTTTATTGCAAGTAGACCACTATGCGGTACTTTTGAACGCTAAAATTTACAAGTAATAAAAATATAGTCTACCGTGCATTCGGAAATGTTATTGAGAAGAACGCACAAGAAACTCCATACTCACTCTTTTAAAAAAAAGTTTTATACAATATATACATAAGTACATACATTAATAAATTCATATACGTGAGGACGATGTACCCAGCACTACTATACTATATATAGGTATGAGAGAATTACAAACACTAACAGGTAAATTCCTTTACTTCATAAATAGCAAAAATTTTGCCTTGTGGCACAATTTTAAAGAACCCTGTATTCTGCAGCCAACTACAATAGGTTGAGTTGATAAGAAGGTCCTATGTGTGAGCAGTACTCTTAAGTGTTTACTTTTAAATGGTTTTTGATTGAAAATTCAAAAATACCTTTTAAATTGTTTAATTGAAAGCAATCATTTAAGTTAGAGTTTTTATAAAACTGTTATTGCTAGAAATGAGTGATACTTAAGTGAGTTTCAGTATTAGTAGATTGATACACAGTACCAACATTAAAAATGGTTTCAACATCGGGAGTCAATTTTGTAACTCCATCGAATTCTAATTAAGTGGCGAGTTTCCAAAGTTCACGAGAGTTATATTTTGATTCGAATTAAGAGGGATTGCTCCTTTATTTGTTTTAGGATGATTAAGATGACTTTGAGTGGTAATTAAGGTTTAGTTTGACAATGTTGAAAATAATTCGTTTATTTCAGTATCTGGAGTAAAAATTAAAATAAGTTAGAACACCTATTTCTAAAATAAAGGTTTGTTAAAACTTAAAAGAATTTATAACTTGTAGTAACTTAATCTAGTGGGAATATTCAATTAATTATGTTTAGAAAACGCACTCCAGAGTGTTTTTGCTTTATCAAGTTTTGTAGGAGCTTAATATTTTGCGAGACGAAAATTTAATATTGTTCGGCTATCGTATATTAATTAAAAGCTTTACATATTTAGGTATAACATAATACGATATTACAAAGGGTTTAGGCAAAGATCAAAGTGCGTTTTCATAAAAGACTAATTGAAAGGGATGTCGGATGCAATTTGATCTTAAGGAAAGTAAGTAGTCGAACAGGATCTAACAAAATGTGTAATTAAAACCAAGAATCCAAACAATAGCTAAGACAATCGACCGAAGACTTATAAAGACGCCGATCTTGAGTTTCGACACGTTGGTAGAATTAATTACGTTGGTTGGTAACACATTTCGCCTTTGGTTGTTTTTATAAAAAATAATGTAGTCGAAGGAAATTATTCAATTAGATAATGTAACAGTTCCAAGTAATCGTTCTTTTACTTTTATAAGTATCGTTCAATAAGTAATATCAATGTATGGTTTATTTAAAGAGCAAAATATATCGTTACATTAGAAAAATCTTCTATTTATAAGCTGCCAGTGTAACCTAGTTTAAAAATGTTCCTTCATCGATTATTAAGTCGTATCTAGTTAATTAACAGAGTTTGAAATTTAATTAAACCTTTTGTTTTATAAATAAGATAAGCCGAAGAAGTTTTGGCAGACTGACCTTTGGCAGCCAGTTTGCTATTGTACATAATTATCAGAGCCTTTGGACTCGCAAATAGATTATGAAATTTCATTACTTGCCGAGTTCCTTACAACTGTGTGATACTAACTTTCCTTTACTTTGATTAAAGGAACCCTTTACAGGCACGCTTTGTATAAATATAGCTGTTGAATATTGAGAACATTAATATGATTTAGAAACCTACTAATATTATAAATGTGAAAGTTTGTTTGTGTTTAATTCACGTAAAAAGAGCTAAATAGATTTGGATGTTGATGTGCTTACACTTAACATGGATTGGAATGATCCCTTGGAATATTAAAACACTTTCCATGTGGGCGAAGCCGGGGGCTAAAGCTAGTATAAGAATAATTTAGATAGATTAAAAATCTACATTCATTAGACAATAAGCATAATTCAGGCAAACACCCCATACTAATTAGGTCTCAAAGTGTGTAACCAAGAATCTTCTCGTATCGTATCCACTAAAACTTTCTCAACATGTTCAACCTTGTTTACAACGAAACAGACTCAGCTGCCAACACTAAACATTCCGTGAAATCAAGCAGTGCGGATACATTCTGCACTAGACATCTTCGCTTGCCAGACTAGTAAGTCGAAAACAGTACTCGCATATATCTAAGTCGCAATTAATCTATCAAAGCGGCTGGTGAGTGAGAACTGGCTGAATAGTTCTGTCGCTACCATCAGTTCAGAGTACTCAGTTGGGCAAACGCAGCGGGCAATAACATGGCTCCGTCACTTGCATGTGCTCTCGTAACTGTCATAGATTTAATGGGGCATAGAGTTGGGAATAGGCATTAAAGCGGACGTGATCAATAATTTAGAAAAATACAAGGAAATATTAAATTCAGTAAACTTCACGAACGTGATAGGTATCCGTTTAATTATTAAACGTAGCTGATAATATGTGGTTACTTGGAATTAAATTTTCTTCTTTTTATATCTTTCTTAGACCTCACGTTATTTTAATATTATTGATAGGCTCGCGTTTGACCACTATCTCACTTGATGGTAAGCGATAATGTGGTCGACGATGAAGCATGCTTGCCTAGAAGTAACTAATTCACTCTTGACTTAAAGACTCCTAGGTTGTCAGGAAATACAGACTCCGGCAGGGAATGCCACGCCTTAACTGTACTCACCATAAAGGTATTCCCAAAACGTTAACGCCTGCGTGATCTTGCTAATTAAATTAATTTGAGGCTGTATAATTATGCTATTGTTAAGTAGGTATATTAAAAACAATGCTACTCACATATGAGCCTTTGTTGAGCCCATGTCAACTTACTACCACTCGTAGGGTGCCACTTTGATCGACCCCTCATTAAATGTGTTGCTCTCAAGAGCTTTCCTGGATATCTGTAATCAAATAGGGCTTTGTAAAAGTGTTACTATCCTCACGAAAGAGATAGAAGACGGGTTTTATTACGTTACGTTTTATTGCGTTACGGCAAGAGTTTATCGATACCTTATTATATTAAAAATAAAATACTTTTTGTGAAAACCGAATCAAAATTGATCGAATATTATCTGTTATATATAATAATATAAATGTGTTTTAATATATCAGTGCAACTCCATATCGTGTCCAGGCTATCTCTATCCATTCAAGGTTGCCTGGAAGAGATCGCAGAGCGCGATAAGGCCGCCTGTTGTAAATTTGTTTTAATTTTAATGTTTAGTTTTGTATTATCTTATCTTGGTGTACAATAAAGTATATATAAATAAATATTAACAATCCTATAACAATTTTAGACAAATATATCTGTCCGTCTTGCGAAAACGCCGTTACCTAGGGCAGGTGTACGGGCGGATGAACTTTGACGTCAGAGTTCTGATGGCGATATCTGAAAATCTTTCGTATGTGTTTACTAAGGCTAATTAAGTATTTGATTAAGTAAATAGAAAATTACATTCCTACATATTCATATCTGCAAATTTTGTAGTCTTTGACCAAATGAATGTAACTAACAGGCATCGCGCTGACAGACCGGACAGACGACGTTGATATACAAGTTATCTGCAGTTTATTACTAGACCCGTTTTGTTAAATTACTAAAACAATTTTAATATACGAATAAATTTAAAAAAATCAACAGATTATGTTTCAGAATAATGAAGGCCACAATATGGCGTGACAAACGAAGTTAATTACTTCATGGTTTGCATTTGCAATGGTTGGTAACAGTGATTAAATTAAAACAAGTTATTCAATAATATTTTCATGATTTTCAAGACTACACTACAAGCCACAGAGAAAATAAAGCCTCGGAAAAAAAAAAAGAATTAAGATTAGAATTCGTTTAAAATATTATAGTTCCAAATAAAAAAAATAAAGCCGTATTTGGCGCGACGAAATTTCATTTCTTTCTTTTATTTTTATGTCTTTAACAGTATTTAATTCTTAGGGACATAGACCAAGGCAACATGGTTTATACAGCCTAGTTATCTAATGCACAATACACATTGTTTTTTTCTTTTATCTATTATAATAGTTGCAAATAATTATTATCTATAAATATATTGTTTTAGAGATTTTCAGAATATTTAGTGATCTATGATAATACAAGATAATACATTGATCGACAAAAATAAATCTAGTGAGCATTTGGTTGGAGCAACATCTATTGCTCCAACCAATATTCAAATTGAAAGTTGGAAAAACACCATAAATCCCGTTTGTAAATTAAAATAATAGTACGATATCACCAATAAATTATCAATGAAAAATAGGGAGTTGTCAAGAAGAACACGATCACAGGCAACCCCTCCTCAATCAAATTTTTCTGTCTCAAATCAACATCAAAGTTTTCTGTTCAAAGACTGCTTTAATAAACTAATTGGTCCATTTGCATTGGTTCCTCGATACGTTTTCGAGAGGCGAGTACTGGGATGCACTTGCGGAACCACTCGGGTCCTAGCAGCGTCGGTCTCAGTATAAACGAGATAGGACACGATCTAGCCGTCAAGTGCCCCTTGACATCTTCACAACGGAGCATTGTACTCCGTGTTTTCTTTTTAATTGTACGAACACGAATGCGATACGGTTACGGTTTATGATGATGATGTTAGGTTTTAAGGCTTTGATTTCTTTGTTTTTTTTTGAGGCTGCCTGATTTTTCTTCTGTTTTTGTTGGCAAAGGCAACAATGCATTGTTGGGTAGATAGTTTTTTTTATTGTATTTAGTTATCGTGGTCCGTGTTTTTTAAAGACGTAAATTGCTATGGTATCGTAGCGGTGTGTTTCAAGTTACCGCGGCCCTGGCTCAAGCAACTGAAGGAACACGGGTGGGTTTTGATCCCCACCGAAAAAAAAAAAATCGGTGTGTTTCAAAAAGGCCACCTACGACTAGGTAAGTAACGGGTGTATGATTAGATTTATGAATGCGAATGCAGAAAAAGACATGTTAGAACCATAGCTGTGTCAATTCCTACGAAAAAATCTTTATGTTTGCATAACTAGACAAAAAGGTTTCAGATTTGGTAAATGATAAATGATTTTATTTCTGTAAGTTGGTTTGTACAAACGCTTTTACATGTCTAACATTTTTTTTTTAAACTAGATGAGCTCGGTGGTACCATAGCAATCGTTGTTCATAATGACGAGGACAATGATTCCTTTCCAGATTTTTCGTTTAGTCTGTTATACGTTCTTTAAAGCTAGCTGACTAAAATCCCAATGCTAATCAGTGAGGTGATACTTTTCAAAATAGTGGTAGGTATTCCTGCATTGTGACGTCACTAGCACTAAGATTGCCTTTCCGAATCTTGATGAGACGGCGCGGTGGTGCGGTCGGGCTTACTTCCGCCGCAAACTACACAGACTGCTTAGCTCATGGCATGAAAGCTTGTATTCTGAAACAATGTATTCAGCAATAAAATTATTATTGTAAAACTAACTTAAATGCATATAAAACATACTTATTCGATGCCCATAAAGTCATTGATATTTAAACCCAATGCAAATTAATTTTAAATACGTCACGTACCTAACTAGCCGATTTGTTTTTTAACTCGAACAAAAATATTGTTTAAAAAGATATAACTACGAGTTAAATTACCAACCAATTATGGCTAGCTTTTGCCGATTTGTGGTTTTTGCAAATGTCAATCACGAAAAATAATCAATTGCTCCATACCTTTATCTTTGCACACCTTAACAAAATCAAACGGTTTCGAATCAAATCAGATATATTTTATTGACAAATAAGTTGTTTACACCAAAATAATTAAAGCTCTGACTGAGCTAGGTAAAAACCTATATTACATAAGTCAGTCCCATTGTTGGCGCTTGTTTACAATAGTAGTGACTAATAAATATACTAAAAAGAATGCTCAAACTAAGATTATAATTACATAAAATTAAATCTAAATAAAATAAAGTCAGAGTAAATTCCAAATTACAATTAAATTAAATAAAACTATAACCAAAATAAATTCGGTACCATAGAAATGGTTGTTCATAATGACGAGTACATTGATCCCTCTTCAGATATTTCGTTTAGTCTGTTACTTTAAAATCCCAATGCTAATCAGTAAGGTTGATAGTTTTCGGAATAGTCGTAGGTATTGCTGCATTGTGACGTCACTAGCGCTAAGATAAGATTGCCTTTCCGAATCTTGATGAGACGGACTTCAGCCGCAAACATGGCATGAAAGCTTGTATTCTGAAACAATGTATTCAGTAATAAAATTATTATTGTAAAACTAACTTAAAAGCATATGAAACATACTAATTCCATGCCCTGAAAGGCGTTGATATTTACACCCAATGCAAATTATTTTTAAATGAATCCGTATCTAACCGTTTTTTTTTTATTTTTGAACAAAAGTATTGTTATAGATATACGAGCTAAATTCGATTTTCAAACGATTTTGAATTGGAAGGAATAAATATAAGTAGGCATTTCTGGTCTTTATTTATTTTGAATAACTTTTTTTTTTACGGGTTGAAACTTTCAAAAGGCGTCTGGAATATTGGGGAAAAGACCAGGGATTGTGGGATTTTTACCTCACTAAAACCACCCCGGTGATAACCATCAGCACGTAGAAGGGACCCCGTAACCTCTCAAAAGACCACCCCGGAATCCCCTCTGTACAACGCCTGTCAAGGCACATCCCTGGGTTCTTTTGAATACCTAGTACATTTTCGTTTTTGCACTGAAAATCCTCACAGTTACTAACCATTAAAAACTCGATCCAACGCTTAAAGGCAAATATTTAGCCAATGCCCTTTAATCCAACGTCGCGTGGCAGACGGCCTTAATCCGTTGCAACAAGAGGGACAAAGAAGTAAACTAGATTAGAGCAACGTACAAGAACGTGGTTACAAGCTTTACAAATTAAATAATGTTATGTTCTACGTACGTTGTCGAGCGAGTTTGCAGTTGTAGTTTCAGAGAAATGATTTGGTTTAAACTTTTGGATGGAATTTTGTAGTAAGTATTTTAGTTCAAATATTTATTTTGTTACTTATTTCAACCTTATCACATAAATCTTTACACGATATGGTATGTGCACCAGAGAACAGTTTCGAAGATATGATGTCTCCCTGTCTCACACCTCGCTGCAGAAGGATAGGTTCCGAAGTCTGATACTGAAGTCGGATTGACATGGTGGCGTTTTTGTACAAACACTTCAGTACCACACTACATCGAGTATATATTTAGGTAGTCGATTTGGCACCGTTGGAGAGACTATAGTACAGCCCAAGTCTCGTAGTCCACAAACACTAAACAAAGAGGCAGGTTATACTCTTCGGTCTTCTGTATAACCTGCCGTAGCGTAGGTATGTGGTCTACGGTGCTAAAGCCTTTTCGGAAACCGGCTTGTTCGGGAGGCTGGAAACCGTCAAACCTGTGCGCGAGACGATTCGTAATTAAATCCGTCATCAGCCGACGCCTTATATATACTTTATTGTACACCAAGATAAGACAATACAAAAATAAACATTAAAAATTAAAACAAATATACAACAGGCGGCCTTATCGCGCTCTGCGATCTCCCTTGACGCCTTGTTGTTCTGAACTTGTTTCAGAGCCATCCTAATCTCATAGAGGCTGACATCCGGGATGTTTTTGGTATAGTTTCGGTATACTCTTGGGTCGTTTGCTAGATTCACAACAGGTTTGCTGTTTGAAGTGTATAACTGCCCATAGAACCCATCGATCTCCTTCAGAAGCTCCGGTTTGGCGGATACGATCCTGCCATCGTCAGTCTTCTGTTTCGTGAGCTGGCTCTGCCCAATAGCCAGATCTCCTGCAAACTCCTTGGAGCCCTTATTCCATTCAATCGCGTCTTTAATACGCTCATTATTAAACCGGCGGAGGTCGCTTTTCAAGGACTTCGAGATCTGCCTATTGAGCTGCCGGTAGTTCCACGCATCATCTGAATACTGCAGGATCATTCACACCTCTCCTTCATGAGCTTGAGAGTAGGATCGGATAGTTTATTGTTCCTGTACGACTTGAAAAAATAATAATAATGGAAGATGTCTTCAAGGTTCTGGACTGGAAAGGGCTAGGCATCAACGTAAATGGCGAGTACATCAATCACCTTCGGTTTGCCGACGATATAGTGGTCAAGGCTGAGACCATGGAAGGCAATATGATCGACATGTAAAAGTGTTTGTGCAAACCAACTTACAGAAATAAAATCATTTATCATTATCATTTACCTCAGTACAATGCTCGATGACCTCAGTAGTGCTTCCGAAAGAGTATGTCTAAAAATGAACATGGACAAAACCAAGGTGATGTTGAAGGCCCATGTTGCACCCACTCCTATCAAAGTCGGAGACTCTATACTCGAATTTGTGGACGATTATGTCTACCTGGGACAAGCGGTCCAATTAGGTAGGTCCAACTTCGAGAAAGAGGTCAACCGTTGAATCCGACTCGGTTGGGCAGCGTTCGGGCAGTTACGCGATATCTTCCTGTCCAACTTACCACAGTGTCTCAAGACGAAAGTCTATGACCAGTGTGTGTTGCTAGTGATTACTTACGGGACAAAGACGTGGTCACTCACAATGGGCCTGCCTCATCAGAAGGCTTAAAGTCACCCAAAGGGCACTGGAGAGAGCTATGATAGAAATTTCCTTGCGTGATCGAATCAGAAATGAAGACATCCACAAGAGAACCAAGGTTACCGACATAGCCCAAAGAATTGCCAAACTTAAGTGGCAGTGGGCAGGGCAAATTGCTCGCAGAACGGATGGCCGCTTGGGCCGAAAAGTTCTAGAGTGGCGGCACGTACCGGAAGACGCAGCGTTGGAAGCCTCCCTTTAGGTAGAGCAACGACGTTGTCATGGCTGCGGGCGTCCGGTGGATGCGAAACGCACAGGACCGATCAGTGTGGCGATGCTTGGGGGAGGCCTATGTCCAGCAGTGGACGTATTTTGGCTGAAATGTGTGTATTATGTGCGCTTCAAAGGAGGATGTGCTGAATCTAGGACTACAGTTGTTATAAATATAAACTATTTAATAAGCCTATATGGTCTGCAGGCCTTTTCCCTGCAGTGGAACAATTCAGGCCGATAATATAACAAATATTTAATACTATATTAGCTTTTAATATTCTTAATCAATTATATTAAGCTGTGTTTGTTTGAAGCCTTAGATCTGACAACCAGTCTTGCCAAGAGGTATCGTGTTATCCAGTTACTGGGTTGTGGAGGTCAGATAGGCAGTCGCTCCATGTAAAACACTGGTACTCAGCTGAATCCGGTTAGACTGGAAGCCGACCCCAATATAGTTGGGCAAAGGCTAGGCAGATTGATTGTGTTTGCTCGGCTATGTAAAAGCTGTGCTTGTCTGTAATTGAGTGTGCATTACCAGATAATGAAGATGTGTACCAATTTTTAGCCGACTTCCCAAAAAGCAGGAGGTTCTCAACTCGGATGTTTATATACTTATGCGTTTTCGGGCATAACTCCATCATATATAAACGGATTTCCCAAATTTTTTTTTGTTCATAAGATGATCATTCCGAAATGGTTGCATTTAAATTTGGTTAAGATCTGATGATGAACTTCAGCGAGATATATAACATAACTTTTCAATAAATGAGGGAAAATCTCTCGGAATTGCTGCAGTAAATAAACAGACATGCGATATGTCTGTTTATTGTTTACATTTCATAATATACCATTACGCCACTATGCTCTAAACGGGCACGGAGATGTGTGCAGTTCACCCTGGTACACTCTCATTCCACTGGTTATGTTCAAGTTATATAATATTCGTATAATATATTCTGGCATCACTGTAGGCATTATAGGTACCTTACTATAGAACTTGGCCATTATGTACCACAAAAAAGTGAAAAATAACTTCAATTTCGGAAGACGGTGTCAAAAAACGAAGAAACGACATGTAAAATTTCAAAATTTAAAAAACTCCCGTCACATTTATCTTGTGAAACACACCGATTCAAACAGTAAAATGCCTATAACTTTTGAACAGCTGAACCGATTTAATTCAAACATAGCTAAGAACACTCTCGACAAAATCACCTTTCAAACAAAAAAAATTAAATCAAAATCGGTTCATCCGTTTAGGCGCTCTGATGCCACGGACACAGACAGATACACATCAACACGCGTGAAACTTATAACACCAGTCTTTTTCCGGCGGGGGTTAAAAACAGGAACAACGACTTTCGAAATTGAAGTTATTTTTCACTTTGTAGTGATTTTTTTGGAAGTCGGTTGTATTTTTTTGTAAAAATGTTTTATTACACTCGTTGGTGATCCTTAAATATATAAATAAATAAAGGGGAAAAAAATTTGTTTGTAGGAAGTAATCTCTAGATACCGATTATGAAAATTCTTACACTGATATAAAGCTATTCTATTGCTGCATACCATAGGCTACTTTTTTATAAGTACGGTCCCTGTGGAATACGCTACGAGAGCGAACCCGCGGGAAAAAGCTTGTGTCAAATTATAAAGGCCAAAGTTTATTTTGGTCACAGAAAAATTACATTCATCTCCAAAAAATACTCTTTTCTTGGCATTACAAATACAAATCTTTTTACAAACTCGCTAATTGTGTTAAACAGAAGTCATTTTCCTGCCTTTACACCCTCTAAGCACACATAAAACATTGTCTATATACATTTTTGATGTCGCAATGTCAAGACAAGCGTTTATTTCGGGATTTGTTCCGCTATGTCACCGTGGGACCCATATTACACGGTATTCTACTTTGCTACTGCTTACTGTAACATTTACGTTTATTATTAGAGTCCTCATGTTGATGATAACTTTTTTTTCGTTCAGGTTTAAAGTAATACAAGTATTTTGAGGTATTTGAAGGAAAATGTATGTTTCTCGAGGCACTCTGTTCTCAACCAGACTCTAGATCATAAGAACTAGAGTCTGGTTTTTAAATACATACATTACAATCACGTTTGTACGAGTATTCTCCGAAGGGTAGTAGAGTACCTATAGTAGGTATACTCGCATGCCGCTAGTAATGGGAGCGAGCCTGTTGCCATTAACCGGGCACAAATCCAAAGCCCGGAGTTCTACTGAGAAATTCCAGATGAAGAAACCTCGAAGTGAACCCAGGAACTCATGACCAAGTAGATAAACAAGTCAATCTGGACTCCAGATCATTTCGCATTTTTTGCTGATGTGATGTAGGTACATCATTTACATTTTAGTTATTTTATAATAGTAGTTTATGCAACGGTCATAAAATAGGGGTTATTAAAACACGAGTGTGGGTTTATCAACCGAGGCGAAACTGAGTGTGATAATAGTATCACACGAGTGTTTTAATACCTAATTATATTCCGTTGCATACACCTTCACCCATATAGTTGAAATAAAACAAAAGTGGAAACGGAGCAAATATGTGGTATGGTGGGAAATTTTGATTCTCATTGCGCATGATTGCGCCGCGCGCGCATCCATAGACAATGACACTATTTTTCTACATTAAATCAATGAATTAAAAATGAAATGTGCGCTGTAAAAATTTAAAAGTTATTTTAACTCACCTGCAGAAGCATACGATCTGGTTATTAAATGAGTTATTAATATGTCTCCGTTAAAGTACCATTTTGCGGTATCGCCATATTCCTTAACCACATAGTAATACCCAGGTACCTATTGTGTTAACTCTTAATGATATCCTAGTCATTTATCTCCAGTCGTAAATCAAAATAAAAACACTAATGATGCTGCGTCATTAGAGCTTTTAAGGCGTATATATTCCCCAATGTTAACGCAGCACTGGCCGTGCACCCGCTCGGAGACAGAATATCAATATTGAACCTCCTTTTGGACAGTTTTTTTTGCAAAACTTTATTTGATTTACTTAAGTATGCTATTTCAGTTTTTTTTTTAAGAAATTCTAACCTTCAATTTTTTTTTCAAAACATCAAAAGAGGTGGAGTATCTATCCTAAAGTAACGAAAAACTATCGTGTAGTTAATTATTTTTTTAAGCCCGAAACACCAAAACACAACAATAATACTACTATTAGTTACACGAAAAAACCATGTCTCACAAATAATGTACATGAATCATTAATAAATATAATATATATTGTTTTCAAACCTTTTAACGTGGCCGGGAACGAGGAGAATGCATGAGAAAGTAAAAGTTTTACGGCACTAAATCTGTGGAAGGCCCTTAAGCAAATTGATGCACAATGCGAAATATGCATGGAAACCGGCTAAAGGCCGCTTTGACATACTTACAGCAAAAATGGAAACGCAAATCGTAAAACAACATCGTCATCATGAAAGATTAGACAGAAAGACAAATGGCAGTACGTACGGGCATAACACATTGTACACACGGTATTGTTCTCAAACAGACGAGAATGTTCTGTTTTTTCTGTTTTCTTTTTTTATCGTTCCATTTGCGCCAAGCTTGCCTTGTCTCTGCATCCCAGCGTTCCCTATGGGGCGTAATTAGGGTAGACCACACGACTAATTGAATAAAAACATTGCATAATTAACGAAGGGAGCAATGCCGCTGGTTCCCGGTACACTTTGGGTTCAAAGGGTGTTCAAAACTTTGTCTTTCCTTTAACACCTTCAATTTAATAAATGACTGAATGTTGTTTGCGAAGTCAGCGTAGTTCCTTGCGTCATCTTTTGAAGTTAGGTACCTGTGCGAAAACAAGTGTATTTTAACTCGCTATTCATTTGTAAGGTCTAAACGATTTTTCTGCTAGGACTGTCATGTATTAATTAAATAGAATTGTGTGTAGTATTCAAGTTTTAATAATTTTATGGGTATTAATTTATTACGTAACAGTATGCTATCTGCCGTTTGCAGTTACTTGATTCCTAAACAATAGACTATAAAATCATTCGCAGAAGCGCATATCACAATGGTTCATCGAATCAGGTAAACAATAAGCTTGTTGCTATAAAACACCACCGAACCACACTTTATGAAGTAATAAAATCCAGCGGCGTGGTTTAAAGTTCACGGAGGCGGTCGTAATGAATTAAAATACTTTGGGCACAGGTCGTTTACGGAAAGTTGATGTGCTTATACAAATGCCCTGCCCAAAACAGGACCCCCTGTAATCATACATTTAATGGTTTCCATAATGACCTCGTAAAGTAGTAACTGCCACAAGCCGTTTCATAAATACTGAAGTTTGGCCTGGAACTTTTAATTTTTCTCACAAGGTTAGATTTATAACGCGCTTATTTGACGCGTTACATGCACGAGTAAAGGGTTCGTGGGGTTCATTGAATCATCTAATATTATCATCAAAAGTGCCGTACCGCCGATAGTCATATTTGAACTTCCCTCTTCTATTACTCTGGTAGAATACATTCAAAATATAATTTATTATGTAATTCTGATTCATAAAATTCTGATTCATAAAATAAATATATTTTTCACCTCAGCACCTCAAACAAGCAGGTTTTGCTGCTTAAAGACAGTGAGCAAAATTCGATTTTGCTGCGAGCGTGAGACAAAGTAACTTTTTAATTATTTTTTTTAAATGCCGAGTCAGTGCTGGGTCTACTCACAACATTCGAAAGATTTGAACTTCACTTTTTTCTGTCACTTTCACTTCGATACGAAAAGAGCGAGAGATAGAAACAAGTCGATTCGAAGTTCGATTTTCAAATTCCATATATAATAGGCTCAAAAAAGAAACCAACAATAAAACGTTCGGAAACACGTCATCTATAAAATTTCAAATCAAGGTTTAAATGTAATTATTATACTTTTCTCTTAATAATCGAATTATATTTTTTTATAATCAAATAAAGAGATGTTGAAGTAAAAAATACGAAGTTTATCATGTATCTACATAATTATTTAAAGTTTTAACAATCTTTATTGTGACAGAATAATTTAGTAATAGTGCAATTTCCGAACGCATCTTTAAAAAATAGCGGGCTTTAAATTTTTATTGTTTTCTTCTTCTGTTCGCTAGCTACAAAGTGCGATACACGTTGGATATTATTAAAATAATAATAAATAAATATGAGTGAATCCAGTGATGATGTCTGCAATTTAACACCGGAAGAATTGAAGCAGTATGTAAAAAGCGAATCAGTGAATACTCAAACTGAAGTCGCTAAAACAACAATATCGGTTGCATTGGTTCCAAACAAAACTGGTAGGTACTTTTAATTTATAAAACTGCAATAATTTTACTTTTAACTTTTAATTTTTACAAATATACATGTGGTTTAAATATTACCAAGTTGTATTTTTTACCTTTAGATTATTTGTTCTCGCTGCTGAAGTGAAAAGTTGTATGTGCTACACGAGACCAAAGTTATTTGCATCTCGTGTCTTTGAATCCCTCGCTGCACTCAGGATTCTAACCTAGAATCACTCGTTACGCTCGTGATTCAAATATAGAATCCTTCGCTTACTCGGGATTCAAAATCAACACTCGCGGCAAAAACCAACTTTGCTCTCTTATTGCACAAATAACTATTGTTCCAATAACACACGTATTTTCATTTTGTTTTATGTGTAAACGGTGCTATCAATTGGAAACTTCGTGGTTTTACTTTTTGGTGTAGGTTTTGGGAATAAATGCGATGTAAACAGAAACTTGAATCATTACCTCTTTTATCTCGAAGTCCAGCACCGTATCCAATGTGCTTACCAAAATTGTTCAATTCTCAGGTTAAGTTTATTTGCTGATTTTTTTGCAAAAACATTAGTGAAGTACTGCCAAAAATTATGAAAATACTTATTACCTAAATAGATAAAGTTTCTAACACGTTGTATGGTGCTTGGTTTCTGAATGGGGCTAATTTTGAAAGCGCTTATCCCGGAAACTGCAGCTTTATGACGCTGAATGCTTAAGTAGAATCACTATCCAGCGAACAACTCGCATTAGCCCAGCCGAGCCGGAACGGGTCAATTGTGGTACCCTTTTTAGACGATGAATAATTAAAGGGGGATAAAAAATACTTTTAACGGTAAAAAAGATAAACAATTACGATGGTCACCCCTTGTCCCTCTATGTGCCATCGGTGACAGTTGACACAATTCCTACATTACCACAGACCAGCCTCTGCTATTTTGATTAATAAAATCCTGACAGAATCGGAATGATGTGACCCTTTAATCCATTTATCTTGTGAAGTCACCTTTTGTACCCGTTTCCCATTTTAAATCTATACACCGATATAAGATTTTTTCAGGCTCGAAACATCAGCATTCGAAAGCCTTTTTTGTTTAAAAAAGGATATGTCAATTACACGAATTAAGAATACGTGACACGTAAGCGAAATGGGCTTTGAAACAACGGATTGATAAATGAGTCGTATTTGCGTAGGGAGCACAATACCTTCCGTATCTTCGTATTTAACAAACAAAAATCAATGTTGGAATTTATGTTTATTGCTGTACAGTGTACGTTACGGTTGTGTGATATAATGGCTGGCAATTAAAGGATTCATTAATCCATGGCCCATCTGGCCGAATACGGCTTGAGTGTGCGAAATTGAATGAGGTCAATACAAAGGTGTCTATGTACGTTGTATCTACGCGAACGAAACTAGCGGCGTTCCAAGTTATATAACGCTATGAAGTCTTTATGACGCAGGTTTTAATACAGTTATCAGAAAATCCACTCTATTTTACTTTAAGCTTCAATTTAAGTTATCATTGTTATAACGTGCACTATGGTTATTGCAGAATTACATATAATAATGATTAAGTAGGCATAATTTTATGAAAAAAACGGCCAAGTGCTAGTCAGACTCGCGCATGAAGGGTTCCGTACCATTATCGAAAAAAAACGCCAAAAAATCACGTTTGTTGTATGGCAGCTCCACTTAAATATTTATATTATTCTGTTTTTATTTTTTGTTTTTATAGCGGCAACAGAAATACATCATCTGTAAAAATTTCAACTGTCTAGCTATCACGGCTCATGAGATACAGACATACAATCTACAATCGATCACGCTAGATGAAAACGAATCAATGTATGGGAATGACACATCTCAACGTTAAGTCACGTAGTCAGACCATACAAACAGAAGGCGTTAACGATTATAGAAAGAGATTCGATACGAAACGTTTGTAACTTGGCTAGGGGGGCTGGTGACAGACAGGCAGACGGACAGTGGAGTCTTAGTAATAGGGTCCCGTTTTTACCCTTTGGGTACGGACCCCTTAAGAGCAACTTGTTTTTCATTTCAGAAAGTAATTATTTTAGACTCTGATATATTAACGATAATTACTACTGGTAATTTTAGCCTGATCATTCCACTGGTAGGTAAAGGCATTGACTTCCTGGACTAATATAGACCAATGGCACACACGTGGATATGGATGAGTACGTTGTTTTTAGGGTTCCGTACCCAAAGGGTAAAAACGGAACCCTATTACTGAGACTCCGCGGTCCGTCTGTCTGTCTGTCTGTCTGTCTGTCTGTCACCAGGCTGTATCTCATGAACCGTGATAGCTAGACAGTTGAAATTTTCACAGGTGATGTGTATCTGTTGCCGCTACAACAACAAATACTAAAAACAAAATAAAATAAATATTTAAGGGGGGCTTCCATACAACAAACGTCATTTTTTTGCCGTTTTTTACGAAAATAGTACGGAACCCTTCGTGCGCGAGTCCGACTCGCACTTGGCCGGTTTTTTTTAAATACCGCAACTTTCCATTTTAGCCCTAATTATTTTTATACGAATCTAAAACTCTGTAATCAGCAACCCATTTTAAGCCCATAATGTCCCCAAAGGGTTGTCTAATGGCGGGCCCAACGTAAGCTGTTCCATACACTGAACTCCCGCATACCGCATACAAATATTACAAAGATTTTACGATAATACCATTTGTTCATTTCATCCCTCGGAAAGGAAAATAAACAAGGAAAACTGGCTTGGCAATAATTTTTAGCTTGTTAATTTATAGTCTTATAGACGGCCCTGGCTTTCTTACAATAAGATTGTTTTATGAGGAAAACATCTTCTGAATACGCATTATTTGTGGTATTATTTTACTTTACCTGTTATTTAATTCTTGTATGGCTTACAATAATGCCTACTGTAGCGGAATCGCTACAATAATCTACGCTCTTGCCTTTTTTTTTTGTCAAAGCAGGCCGGTTACAATTAATTAAATTTTTCATATATCGTTTGTTAAGAAAACAGAAGACAATTTTTCTCGGACTGACAGAATGGGTTTATAAAAAATTTTTGGCTCAGAAATGTTAAACTAAATTATTTATTGATATTTTTATTTAACTGTTTAAAAGCGTATTTTAAAATGCCAAGCAACAATATAAGCCATGGCTATGCCAATTCTTGTGCGGGAACGGCAGGAACACATTCCTTGTCGTTAGGCAGAGGGTACGTGATGTACGAGCCCACGGGCGCGCCAGAGCTCACGGACCGCATGACGCTCAGACTGAGCTCTGTCTACCATGCCATAGTTGCCGAGCGATAGACTGGAGGACTGGGCAGTCCTGCCAAGAGTCCTTCGCCTTGTCGCAGACAAGAGTTCACATATTATGAATCAAAACTGGAACGTAATGACTCTTCTTCCTAATTACTCTTTGGAATGTCGTTTTCTTCTGGTATTTCAGACCCTTTTGTTCCATATTTTTGATGGTCCCTTTCCTTGTCTGTAGATATCAGTTGAGCCGACAGCGGCATTTAACTCCCGGGATAGAACGTATGACCGCTGGTGTACCTGCAGTCTTCGGGATTCCGAACATCTTTCAACGAGTTCCGTACCTATTTTTTTTAATGACCTGAGTTTTGGAGAGGAATTACCAAAGGCGGTTTTGTTCATCAAGCGTGGATTCCCGACAAATGGCTGTTAACATAAATATAATTTAGTTAATTTTTAACCTAGCTTACCTTTTAAGGTTCCGTATTTAAAAACTTTTGTTACCTTACTTATATCAAGTTATGGTATAGTACTTTACTTGTATGCTTAAGCCATCATTAAACAAGCTGCAACTGCGTTGAAGATTAGGCAATCAATTAAGGCAAGAGAGAGGTGGGTGCTCTGTTCCCCGTCAGTGTTCACACCGACCGACCAATAAAGGCAAGCCGGAGACGAGGGACAAGACTTCTCCCTGGATATCAGGTCAATGGGGTCGCCACTGCCCACCAGCTCGTTAGTGTTTATACTTTACTAACAAATGCCAATATATTAATGAATCAGTTTTTTTCTTTAGTACGGAACCTTAATGTGCAAAGTCCGACACGAAATTGTCCGATCTTTTCAACACAGCAGCAAAGAAAAAGTGCCAAAAAATAATTAAAAAAAATATCAAAACATATAATAAATCTGTAGAAAAGTCGTTTTCGCACATCTAAAATATTTCCAAAAATATTGCCAGGGTGGTAAAGGAAAATCAGCCGAACTCATTTCCAGCATTTTTGAAATTGTATCTGTCGGTTTGTCTGTTCTGTTTGTTTTATCCATTTGTTAGCGTATGGACAGATTCGCTTTAAGACAGAAGTATAGTCAGATAAAAAGTTATTTTATTCATTAATACGAAACATCAGAGAAAATAAAAAAAAACTTCAGCAGTCATCGTTACTAACCAAAAATAAATTCCCTGTACTAATATTTAATCCTAATTTTACTGTTTAGTTGAGCACGCATCACGTAAAATTTACGAAACCAATGTAAATAACCAATATATATAAAAATTGTGCGTAACTTGAAGTATTACTAAGTTTTTGTTTCATCGCAATCGGTCCACTCTATAAAAAGTTAGATGAACTTTAAGTACGCAAGAAGTAAAATAAAAGATGAACTCCACATTCCATACATGGCGTTGTGCATTTGAAGTAATTTTTTGAATGGCGGTGTTAAGATTCTCCGCGAAAGAATGATCCTAGAAAAATATCGGTAGGTAGGTAGGGTAGGCAGGAAGGGGTAAGTAGGGTAGCATAGGCAGTTGACAGGAGCGATGCCGCGGGCATAACTAGTTTTGTAATAAATATTGGATTTCTTTGATATAAGTTACTGATAAAAAATTCTTGACAGATCACATTTTTTCCAGGACCCAAACAATGTCGTAATGTCTCAGATATCTTATTATGATAAGTTTGTCAAGGGGTCGTTGTTTATAACAACATATTATAACATAATGTCCTTGCCGCGTCTGTACGCAATAAACTCAAAAACTACTGAACGGATTTTCATGCGGTTTTCACCAATAGAAAGAGTGAGAAACGAGAGACGTTTTTGTGTATCAGTCACGGGTGAAGCCGGGGAGGGGCCCTAGTAAATTATATACTTCAAATATTGTTACCTACTAAATCTGTCGTTTGTATCAAGAATAATTTTCAAGATCTATTCTCTGTAAACGACCCTTTGTGACTATTGAACTTGTTTGTTCTGTCTCCTGCTTGATATGGAGGAAAGTGGAAATTTGTATCTTTTCCTGCTCCTCCATTATTCTTTTTTGATTAATTTCGTTGTGGGATCCAAGACAATTACATTCATTCCTCGAGACTTCGTCGAGCTTCATTGCCTCAGAGCTTTACTGGTGGTCGTCACTGTTGATTCTGGCTTTCAGGAGTTGCAGTGGTTTGGGAATAGCGCGGTGGGATTGAACCAAATAAAAATAAAAAAATAGATCTACTCGTATATGAGAGGCCTAAGACAAGTGACATTCTATAATCGAAAGCGTGGCGATAGCGATTATCAAAAACCCAAAATTTTATAGGATTGACAAGCGCTGTCAGAATGTCACCGTTTGTAGAATGATCATTTCCATCATTTCTAGAATGTCATTGTGTCTAGGGCCTCTGTTTACTATTCAATTCATGAAACAAATCTGTTCAGTTAGAAACACCTTTGTTTGCTCACGTCAAACCAATATATTGTATAGGTAAGTAGCAATATGTTGTGTAGGTAGGTTGTACTCGTACCGGCCTAGAATCCAGACTTAAGTAAATATTAAACGCCAAGCTTCAGTCCTTGTCGGCCTACATAAATTCTGTAAGGATAAGACACAACTAATACAATAACTTCTCCTTTTACAGTTGGCCGATCTTGCCGTGATTCCACCAGAAACTTTCAGTATAAACGTTCTCGATTCATTGACTCAGAAATCTGTTTTCCGTTAGTGGACCACCCTTGTATTCACTGCTTTGTTTACTCTGATGGGGGAATGTTTTGACGATGTAGTAAATGGTGTTCTGGGTTCTGGCGTTATTAAATTATACGCAAGGATGTCAGCGGGAAATGTTAACGGTCAGAGACGGTGACGTCACGCCTCTGATTATACTCAGCTGAGAGCATTTTTGTTCGAACAAATTAGATATTTCTTGTTAAATGTTGCAGTAAATAAGGAAAATTCTAAAAAAATATTTAATATTTCGTTACTGGCCACCGCTTGTTGTTCAATGGACTGGTTGTTATTGTTTTGATCTGCCCAACTGAGCATTTACAATGCATATTTGTGCTCACCTGAGGAACTGCATTCTGTCGTTTACAGTTTATACAAAACTAAAACTTTGTTAAATTTATATCTTTAAAGCTCAATTTACTCCGTCCTTAATGTTGGCAAATAATAAAGAGCCTGTTCCACGCAGGAATTAAAATTACCCTCATAATTTCTGTAGCTGACAAATTACACCGCACCTGAATGCCTGTCTCCTTCAAGAAAGTCCTTTAAAATGGTCGTTTAATAGGGGATTACTTTGACGGACATCGCACGGAACACTTATCATGCAAGGCTCGAGTTGCACTTGCCTAGATTTTATTTAATCCTTTTAGTCTGCCATCAATTTCCTTCACAGCAAGTCTTTATATTAAGTGGAAAAGCTTTAAGTGAAACAATTTATAGTGAAGCTTGCGAGCCGATTGTAATATAATTTTGTAACGAAAGGGTTCGGAAAGAGTTTAAAGACAGTTTGAAAATGTTTTGCTTCGTATCTCGTTGATTACTTCTGAAGTAGCGATAGAACGGGGCAACTCTGGAAATGTACACCGCTAAGTTTTCCTTCGGTACATCGGCTCCGCATATAAGAGTAGTTTCCGAACTCCTTTCAACGTATGCCTTAACACGATGAATACTATAAGCTGCATGAAATGTCAGCCATCCAAACTTGAAATTCTTAATGAAACTTTGATGTTCGGAAGAATAGTTTCACAGAACTATTGCCAATAAATTTATGATCAGGAATACAACTTAGAGCCTTTGTTTGCGGTCACGCAGAGTTGCCCGTGGGAAATTAGGGTCCGATTGATACGGATCGAGGCGGGTCGGAATACAGTAGTGTACGCATTCTTTCGTAGACCGTTAACTGTATTAAAATACGGTTGACCCGTACGGTTCGGATCTCGGTTTCGGTATATTGACACCATCAACTTGTCTATGAGTTTAGGTGCAAATCTGAGGTGACGGGACGACGAATTTAGTAGTGCAATATAAAGGAAATGTTTCAAATTGGAACACGTTAGTCGGTAGGCTGTGTACATGTAGGTGAAAATGTTCCTAAATGGTTGTTCTATGACTTGAATTCTTTTTGAAGTTTTTGAATGAAATTGTTTTATTGTATGGATGATTGAACATCAAGTTTGACGCGGTTTTTTCTGGTTTTCATGTTGTATTTTTTACCAGTTTCAGTAAAGAAGTTGCTCATTAATCGATCATTTTTCTACAATATCCTTAAACCAATTCGAACAAGGCAAGCAATGAACTGTGTTTATCTTTATGAATATCTTACGGCAGACTGAGCTGTTATCTTTCGTGGAAAAGATAACTTTTTGTCTTGAATCAAAAATCAAGTGGATCGGAACACTGGCTGCCGTGTTTAGTTTGTGAAACAAATATAAAATATGATTTTGCATGAGCTCCAGTGGTCACGCACGGCTTTGGGCGTTTCTTTTTATTACTCAAGAAAATTCCTGTTCCTTTTATGTTAACTGGTGCTTTATCGGTGTTGCATGCCACTGAACCACCCTGGCCCGTGGTGGGGCTTTAATAACAGCGGTTTGAAACTTCCGTGGTTTTACAAATATATGGCATTCGCTACCGGTAGAAGACGATAGAAAAATTGAATCGTGATAGGTATATGAAAATGACGCAGGCCTGGTCTGAGGTGGAAGTCGAGGATCATTTTGAATTGAGACTCACAGTTCACATAGTGATTGTTAAGTTGGGATTGGTCATATCTTAACTGCTTCGGCCTGCTTTTAATTACGTACTTATTGTATTTTTGAATGGTTTGTTTTACTCTAGTCGCTTTTAAGTGCACGTCTTTTTACATCGTTCTCACATATATTATTTATTTTTCAACCTACCAATGAAACCAAATAATTGTAATTAAAGTTGATAGAAAAGAGTGTCCGTGGAGTTTCTTGCACATTCTTCTCCATACCTACTGACGCTTGCGAATGTGCAACTAGATTCATATTTTGTTTAACAATTCAAAAGTACCTACATAAAGTTTAGTTGAAATAATATTTATTTTTGTTCATTACATAAGTAAATTGTGTTTTTCTTTTGTTTTTCAATAAAGTTTATTACATTATTTTTTATTCAAATTAAAATTATTCTTTGTAACGCGCTGTTTTTTTCGACTGCCATCACCAACATCATCCGCAGCCCGTCTTCACCCACCGGCAACCATGTCGTCTGCCATCTTGCCGCTGGCCTACCAACATTTCTTCTGCCATATATTATTTTATTCCACTTATCATCACTTCACCTTGCCATGTGTCCCTGCCCAACTCCATTTGAGCTCCATACCGATATCAAAGACCTTAGTACGTCTTCGAATCTCAACGTTCGCAACGAATTTCAGAAAGTTATTAACAAAATTATCGATATTGTGTTTCTTTTAATTGGCACCTCGTTATCGAGAAATTTTTGAATTATTTAGATAGTCTATTGGATAATTAATTTCCTCGCTTAAACCGTACTGTTTTAAGAGCCACATGGCTACAATTACTCTCGTCGGGAAGGGCGGTACATATTTATTTGTCAGCAAAATCGCACTTACCCATTAGGGTCGGGAATTCGTAAGCACGCAATAAGGAGTTTTAGAAACTTCCCTCCATACAACGGAGTGCCCGACGCCGATATACCTTTGAATTCAGAATTTGTGACGTCACTTGTTTTTTTTTGCTTTTCTGCCAGGTTATGGAAATGTATAAAGGTATTCTTTTGTTTGTGCAGGATGAAATATGTATTTGCAATCGGAAATTGGAAAAGTAATTGCCTACTTGTAATATTGATTGATTTCAGCCATGTACTTGTATGTAAAAATTGAAATAATAATCATGAAATTATTTGATTAGAAAAAAAACATTGTGCTCTTAAGAAAATGTAGGTTTTGCAGTCGATTTTTATTATGAGAACCAAAATTATCTACTTGTTTCAATATAAACTGAATAAAAATAAAAACTGATTTAAGAAAATAATAAAACCTTTTTGTATTCACTCTGTAGCTTTGAGAGTAAATAAACACTCTAGCAATATAAAGCAAAGTATATTTCCACTATTTATTGCACTGCACAGTACTACCACTTTAACAATCTTAGAACGACAATAGACCTTTCATAATGTTGTCATAACAACGTATCGAAATACTTTAGAAGTCGACTACAATATGGTAACAATAAAATAGTTTCTTTATTGTGGCAGCAGGTGAACCTCGAGGGAAATTAAGGATAGATTGCAACGTCAAAAACTTGATCACATATTGTACTCGGTATCCTTCAAGTATCGCTCGATGTCGATGTTGGGTCGACGCACGTATTATATTACTTTCACTACCTATAATCATGATTTCTATGAACACATGTTAAGTTAGGCGCACACTGTCGCGTGTCACAATGGCTAATCCGCGTTTTGTTCGACACGAACGTGCGTTAGGTGCGAATGCTATAAACACCAACCGAATAGCGATAAAATGTTAGGCTCTTTTTTCTTCAGTTCCAACGAAAATGTTTGACGAAATATGTAGATCTCGATTTTTGTTCGCGACACACACACACGGTACACACGAGCGGACAAAGTCGTCACGTGTCATCCTACATAATAGTCCTACGCGGCCGTGTGTACCCAGCCTTTTTGTCAGATCTCCGAACGTTTCGGGCAGCCGCCTGATTTGCAGGGGAATCAACTTTATTTATGTGCAGACCTTATTTACTGATAATCTTGGTTTTATTACGAGGGTAACTGTGCCTACTCATGAATACTACTAAAAGTTACGGTTTGCAAACAAAGCACTAGTTGAGGCAGAAAAATAGGACGTTCCGTTTTTAGGGGCAATACGTTTTGTTTTCTCTAGTACAGAATAATGTATCTCCTTGATTTCGAGTATATAGATAAGAACACAATTGCTTATATCTTCTCTTTTATGACATATTAGTACAGTACATAAATTCACTGTGAATATAGGCCACTTAGTAATATCAGGGAAATATTTTCATAATGTAGATTTTTAGACCCAAATTCCTTCGGCGGCATGTCGTGATATAAATACTGCGAGGCCTAGAAAAATAATGGTTCAGCTAACTATATTCGCAAGTCCCACGCAATGAGCCCATCTCTCGTTTTACCTGATGAAATATGTAGGTTAAATTTACGACTTACGCAACTCGTAATAAAAAAGTCCATTCCGAAAATATTTTGTTAAAACTTCTGTATTACGTAGGTTCGTACTTTTGAGAAGTTCCTTACATCGTTTTTGGGATCGTGTTTATGTATTTTGTCGTATTTTACGTGGTTTTTGAGTTCATGCCATGGAAAAAAAGTAATCAAATTTATTCAAACAAAGTTTTTCAACACTCTTGTGGGGAAACAATAAAATATTTCATAAACATATTAATTCAATGTGATGAGCCATATAAGGTCATAGAATTTCAGATCATGTATACCTACTGAATACAATTTTGATGTTCCTTGGATATTAAGTTTAGCTGTTGGCAGAACAAAACTAATATATCATACTCCTACGTGCACTGTGCAGCAATACGACATAGTATACATATATACAGTATGCAACTAATGTTGCAGATCTTATAAATATATATTTCCCACTTGGGAAGTACATATCCTGAAAAACAGCAAAAGGGTTTGGTGCTCCATAACCGGTCTTTCTTTCCATATGCGTCGCACGGCAGTTCATTTTTCAAATAAAATAATATTATGTTAATAAGCACTGAAACTTTCATTTCAAAGAGTAAGGATGGAATTTCTTGTCTATTGTTCGCCATGCGGAACTTTCCAATTGATAATTAGAATGAATTATAATTTCTTGTTGTAATTTAAAAATCCTTTCAATGATCATTCAAGTAAGTTGTTTGACGTTGACTTCAAGTAGGTAATTAAATCTAATATAATAATTGCGAATGTTTGGATGGATGGATGGCTGTTTGTTTGTTACTCAGTCACGCAAGAATGGCTGAACGGATCTCGATGAAATTTGGCACAGAGATAGACTATAGTCTGGAATAGCATATCGGCTACTTTTTATCCCGGTAAAATGTTCTCTTGAGATAATAAAACACTTTTCACGCGGGCGAAGCCGTTGGCGGAAGCTAGTAAACTTATAATGGCCAACTACGGAGAAACAGCAACATAAAAGTGGGGATTGATGAACTTGACATTTATTAACTGTGACTAAAAACTATCCATTTGAAGCATTACTTCAGTTTCAACTTTAGTCTAGAGGTAAGACAATAATCAGAACACGTGCTAACAAAACTGCTACACGAAACAATAGTTCATACGCTTAGTATGTAGTTAGCTCAACGAAGCTCAACCAGTTGCTTTAATCAAAAGGAACTTGTCCGATAGCGCACGAAAACGCTAGAATGCGGAAGAACTTTTCACTTTCAGAGAAGTTTGTCTTTATCCGCTGCAAGTTAGTGTTCCTACACGAACACTGTCCAATGCATACTTACATATTAGAACTGACGCTAATGTATAGTACGGCAGAACTTTCAGGTTCCATTTCCAAAATTTGTCAAAACTTATGCAACTTGAGGTTTTGTCAGTGGCTTGCCGGCGACAGACTTGTGGAAGACGCCGTCCAAGCATATAGGACTAAGTTGGAGTCAAGGGATGTTTCCACGCTCCTCTCAAAAAGTATGACAGGGCGATGTCAGATCTTTACCCGATCACAAGTGGGTTTTGATAGTGCTAATCAGGTACGCTAGGGTGATTGTAGAGATTCCAAATGTTGTCCCCGCACTTCAGAAGTGACGAAAAGAAACACCGAGTGGTTTTATAACAGTCTGACAGACTCCTCCGTCTGCTCCAAGTGTAGGTCATTTGATTTTCAATTAGTTTAGTTTTAAAAAAAATTGGAGTCAAAATAAACAACCTTATTACCTTTATTATCTATTTTGGTGTACACAATAGTAAATTCGGTCTATCTTTTTATCTACATACCCATTAGTCTTGGTCATTGCAGGTGCATCGGCGAAATTAAGGTGTCGTACTAAAATACGTTCAATAAGAAAGACGAGCTCACTAAGCTTGTATGTAGTTTTAGAGCCGTTAGTTCTCTACTTAAGTAGTGCTTTTAAGGGAACGAGGAAAAGCAATTACCTTCACACTGGGTAATTACAATTACGACAGTGTTCGCGTCATGCTAGTTAGTTTGCAGGCTGTCTCCTCATCCTCGCCCGTACGGCGTGTAGTGCAGTGATCCTGCTACGTTGTTTAGCGCCTGGCTCATTGGTTTACTCAGTCTTGAATAAGTTTTCATGATTTATTCACTTTATTAAGGTCTGTGCTTTGTTTAAAGTTTTAGTAATGATTTAGTTCAATTTGTCTCTACTATTAAGCGTGTGTTTTGTTCTTAATGTTGGAGAATAATGACTGAAATAGACTTTTAAAATACCTTGTCATCTATCCTAGTGACACGGTATTAAAAAAAATTATATATACTGTTTGCCCATCTATGATTGACTTAATTGGAGACAATTCGATGCACAATAGAGATCCTATGTTAGAGACCTTATATCTATTGATTTCAAAAAGCGTAGTATATTCACATGTAGATAACAAAGGATTCTCTATTTCATAGAGTGCGGGTGTCGATATTTGTATGAATAAAAAGTGATCGCTATCACGATCAGTTTTCACATAGTTTTTCCTCAAAAGTGACACAAAATTGTTCGCGGATATGTGGGTGGGTAGGTAGATATTTTATTTTTAGCGGCACGAATTCTTTGTTTTCCTTGTTTCACTATAGTTTTGAAACGAGAAATCCCTAAAGATTTCTTTTTCATTTCTTTGACATGTAAATAATGCATTGGTAGTCGAAACGCATACCAACAAAGACACATAAAAGTTCTATAAATTACCCAGAATTTCACTTAAAACCATACCGAATACAACACTAATATAATACAGTGAGCTATACCGAACAACATAACAACTACACAAGAAAATCAATGTACAAATAAAAACAAATAAAGAAAAGCCCTTCGCGGTAAAAAACTGTATGTATTTGTTATACCCACAATAAATACTGGTCGTGGAGTATAAAAATAAAATAAATTCATCGGTTTGTTCCCGCAAGGTGTAACGGCAGCATAAAAATGCGGTTGACTTGTAATTGGGTTATGATCGGGCTGTGGTCAGTTGAGGCCCAGGGGACACTCCTTTATTACCCTGGATATATTTTCGGCCCGTTTCAGCCATAGACCCAACGAGTATTTTGTGAGAATGTGCCTTAACGTCCTTTCTTTTGGCTTACGGATTCAGATGTTTTGTGACAAACAAATGTAGCTTGTCTTACTTACGATTCAGGGAATTATGGCTTTTTGTTGTGAACTTGTCTTGACCGATGTTCGGACTTCGCTGGATAAGGAACGTTTTTAATATCATTCGGCAAAACTCTCTCTATAAACTTCAAATATATCCCCGAAAATAAACCATTATAAAAAAAATATAAACCTTCTTCAGTAGCAACTTCAGTAAGCCTTAGCAACTACAAAGCCTGTTATTATCCTCACGTTCCAACCCGTCAAATGCATACGGCGTTCCGCAACTATTAATAACGGTTTTAATAATACCCATTACAAAACGTTTACGTTACAATACTCGAATGTACCAAGCATAAGCTCGGACGTGTATTTTTTATCGATTTCTCATGTTGCGTTAAAAGGGCTCATTTGGTTTTATTGTATGAAATGGATGGAAGTATAATTTGCATTGAGCTTGTGGTCACGCACGCCGGGGGCGTTTCCTTTTTTTATTGTTCGGGTTCTTAGGCTTTCGTCGTAGCTTTAATGCGGTGGGTGGTTCGACCCACCTGGATAGAGTTGCGAACGGTTAAAAGCTGTCAACTATGCATGGCTACTTTGTTTCAGAGAACGGTGGGTATTATTTTTAATTGCTTCATTTTGGAACCACTCTGTTTTAGGGCAGTTCACACTAAAACTTGGTTGGCTTTCATTATGAGTTTTAGAGGGAGTCAAAGCTTAGCGTTTAATGAAGATTTTTCGTTTGCTGTTTTATCAGGCCAGTTTAGGTTGTGACATAATGTGCACACACAGCTTCATATAGACGCTTTTTCTGATTCAATACTGACACACTAACGAAATATTTATCAATAAAATCACATAGGTAGGCTTGATTATACGACACATAAAACTTGCAAAAAAATATAAATCATAAACACAAAAAGCGAAAATCGTAAAACATTAATGTTAGAAAGCTAATTTAATAATATAAAAAACCGGCCAAGTGCGAGTCGGACTCGCGCACGTAGGGTTCCGTACCATTATCGCAAAAAGGCAAGAAAATCACGTTTGTTGTATGGGAGCCCCACTTAAATATTTATTTTATTCTGTTTTTAGTATTTTTTGTTATAGCAGCAACAGAAATACATCATCTGTGAAAATTTCAACTGTCTAGCTATCTTGGTTCATGAGATACAGCCTGGTGACAGACATACAGACAGACAGACAGACGGACCGCGGAGTCTTAGTAATAGGGTCCCGTTTTTACCCTTTGGGTACGGAACCCTAAAAAACCATTACGATATATAATGCTTTGTTAATTAACGATCATTATGTTTTTTACTGTTAAGCAAGTTTTTCTAGGCTTTACCTTAGTGTTACCTATTAGTAAAATACTACACATTTTCCAGGCAATAAGCTCGTCTAAGCACGTACCTGAAAATATCCTCTGCCAACACCATGCTTCATTATTTGTGGATTATGGTAAACAAAAGATTAGAATATAATCAAAGATCAGTGAATCCATAATATTCCATATATCTAATAAAAGCAATAATAGATAATCTCGCAGCATTAGCTACTTATTATCGAGGAGCCCACTAACATGGACATCACGATTCTGGAGGAAAAAACTCGGGATAAGTATTGAAGAAGGAGGAAGAAGCCTCATTAGACGAGGATGAGGAAAAAATATTCGTGAGAGGAAATGTCGTTATTACGCTCTCAAAGATTGCACCTTATTTATTATCTACTTTGTGACAAATGTTGGGTTAAAATTAGGAAAAACGGTAATCCATTTTTGTGTTGTTTTCCGGAAAACGCAACACCATTACGAAATTTTCGACTGCCAATTTTATTTCAGTGAGTGGATTCGTGATCGAAGTACGCTACAATGATACAAGTGAATGAAAAATGTTTGGTTCTTTTAACTAAATTCTTCAACTCCCTAATACATGCTGTGCCCATGTGGTGTCTTAATTCTACTTCATTATAAGCTATTATGTCGTTGTATTATCTTTTTGGTAGCTTTTATTTTTGTAAGCTGGCCACTAAATGGAAGCGATACTTATTTAGTTGAAGAATTATTTCACAAAAAAAGAAATCAAGTAAGTTTCAAAACCGTTAATATCTAGTTCATTAGTTGAACTCAAACGATAACTAGGTCATGTTCTAACTGGGGAACAAACTTTAAGTCCAAAAATATGAAAAAAATCTAAATGAAAATGACCCAGAGGAGGCAGTAGGTCAAAGTTTACGATTGAATTGAAACACTATTAATGTTTTCTCTTAATGCCAAAACATTTAGCAACTTCTGGTATTTTAGGAATGTCACAATCACTTCATTATTAGGTTAAAATAATCTGAACGAATAACATTGTTTGTTCATAGAAGGGAGTGGGAAAGAAGGGGGAAAGGGGAGATGTTGGTTTATATAGGTATATATTATCTATACTTCTATAGTAATATTATAAAAAGGAAAGATTTGTATTTTTGTATGTAAAGAATAAACTTAAAAACTACTGGACCGATTTCAAAAATTCTTTCACCGTTGGGAAGCTACACTATCCCCGGGTGACATAGGCTTTTAATCCCTGTATTCCCACGGGAACGGGAACTACGCCGGTGAAACCGCGAGGCGTCCGCTAGTATTCAATATATATGTTCGTTTATTTGACCTTTTTATTTACCTGTTTTTTTTTTCAATATTTAACAATGCACCGCCCATGTTATCTCTTCACCACACTTGGTTGACTGCTATAGAATGCCTAATGCAATAAGTTCGCCTTTGTACCTTCTGTGCATAAAGTCTAAATAAATAAATCACTGATCTGATTGTGAACATTTTTTCGGAACGGAACGGTAGCGAAGCTGCGGTTAAAAGCTAGTACCATATAATTTCGTGTTAAATTTGTTGCCAGGGTAAACTATTTGCCGTCCCTTGATAGGCAGAATAATTTTACCGAAAAAAAAGCCTCAAAATAGATCATTGACATTGACTCCGTTCAAACTCTTTGGTTATATTTGTGATTTGTCCAAATGTCATGCGGTACACGTGGTGCGGTGTGTGTGATGCGGGTCATGTGTAGATATATGAAATACCGAAATCTTGTATAGTTTGCAGCAGTTCTTTTTCTTTCCAGCTTTGGGTTTCAGCGAGGAAATTCTTACAGATATTGTTCTGACTCTGTGTGAGTGTGAACGAGTTGCTTTTTATTTATACTCCTGTATACTTCTTGCAATCTCACCACAACAGAAAAGTATCTTATTCAAAATCTTTGATGAAAAGAACACTATCGCAGAGCTTCATTGACGTACTTGAATTCATGTCCTATGTCACCTGGATGGGCAGAGGGCTTCCACAGTAGCCTTCCATGGCGATCGGTCTTGAGCTTCACGCTTCACCTCGCACCACGTCATACTGATGCTCGTTGCTTCTTTTTAATTGCAATATTATTCGCCACATTTTAATATTATTGATATTATTTGATACACTTATGAGCTTGTTAAAATACTTTATTGGTATCTTAATAAACGCTATTTCATAATTTTTACCCAAAAGCTTATTGATGATGACATTATTGTTGAATTTTTGCATGCCAAAACTCAGGCTGAATGTACCCGGCTTACTTTATTTTTATATCAACTTTATTGTACAATACCTATATTCTATGCGAATAAATTATTTTATTTGATTTTGCCTTCACGGTGCGACGCCAGGTTTGATGGGCACGGCCACGCTTTCTTTTGCCTTAGGGATTCCAATCCAGCACTTGCTCTGGAATATGATCACAATCCCTTCGCAGTGTGTGGCCAATCCAACTCCACTTGCGACGCTTGATCTGGTAGAGCTTCATTAGCTACAAACTATCTCGAAAAAAAATTAGGATTCTTGCGGTACGACATTACGGGAAGGAGGTTGTTTAAAAATAAAATCGTTGTTGTTTACTGAAATTGGGAAGGACATTTTTATTTCCAAGTGCCCTATACCTTTAGCAACGTACCTGACGTACCTCTATACGTTCGCCTTCAATTATCAGTGGAACTAATGTGCAGTCTTTTTTGGCAGCAGTCCCAGAATTCATGGCAGGCACCGCAGTCACCCTGCGTGAAAAATTTCCTTTAAAAATCTCAGAGTTTTACAACATGGTACGCTTCTCACATGAAATATGTACCCTGCGTTGGTATTTTTATTTTGGTACTGAAAGTATAAGGGTAAGTTAAAAAAAAATAAAGATCCTATATTATGACAGATAAGATAAAACACATACCCATTTCATCTGACATATTATCTTATGGAAAAAAAATGTTCTGTTCCCTATAGTTTGTCGAGTTATACTTGCGATCGAAAATGTACTGAACTGCTGTGTTTCCTTTTTGTTTTTCTAGATTTGGATTTTGCAATAAAGTGTATCTTTTTTCATTAAAAACAGATTGTGTATTCCCGTGAGTGCTAATTAGCATACACAATAGAAAAACAATTGTTTCTGGGAACCAAAGTACCCAAATGGCACTCAAGGGGCTATTCTGCAAATTTTAACTGTTAATCACGTATATACAGTACTACTACTTTTTTAATGGCCCTCGGCAATCATCGCATTCCCAAATACAAACGAATGCTGATTTCCAAGTCCATCAATTATTAGATTTTTCGTGTAAAATAATTTTAATTCAGAACTAAGTTCTTTATTGTTGTTTTGTTTTGATTTCCGTGTGAACTATATAGAGCTGTGAAACTCTTTTCTTTGTTCGACTTTAGCAGCTTTCCTCCCAACTTTAAAATAAATTACATTAAGTTAAAGGAGTATTAACAACTCTATATACTTTCAAGTTGGTTGAAAGCGTCCGGTTTGCACCAAGGGCAAAGGGCAACTGATAGAAATCCGACTACTGACAAAACACGAAGTTTGCCGAGGGACATAAAGAAAATAGTTGTACTGTACCTATCGGAAATGAAAACAGAGTTCCGACTTTGAAAACGAACAGTGACCAAACAGACCAGCGTTCTAAAGTGAGCTTTTACAAAATATGCGGGGTTGGCCAAAACGATAAGCGGCTTAAATGTAAATAAAGCATTAATGCCTCAAACGTTTTGTGTACATAAACATACCTAAAGTATTACAAGCTTTAGGTTTCAACGTCAGCATAAATATCCATTAAAATATAAGGTACAAAACTAAAAAGATCCTGACTCATCGTTAATGAAGGTTTACCTTCTTAGCTACTAACTAAATTATGAACAAAAAATGTATTTAGACGTGATTAGCCTCAAAGCAAAGCCGTACTAAGCTGATTACTGCTCACTGACCTTTTAAATACAAGCTTAACACCGAAATCTGACCTGAACGAAAATTAATAAGGCAGATAATTATTACTTGGCATGACAAAATCACTGGACAAGAAATAAAGAAAGTAATAAAGCCAAATTAGGTTAAATACCCAACGTCTGAAGATTTCTGATAATTGGCCTCAAACGAGTCTTTCAATAGCTGAATGTAAATTGTCGGTTATTAAAAGTAGGAAGTAAAAACAATTTTCCCCAATAGTAGTTAGTTACTTTACAGCTGTGTAGATTTTTGTAACAATTTTTAGTTTTTGAAAATATTGCTTTACCTTTTTCTGTTTTTGATTTTTACGACGCCCCCGTACGAACGTACGTGTCATAAGAAGTATGGTTTGACTGCGAAAAAGGGACAGATGTATACAAGTCAGATATATCTGTCCCTTACACACACTAAAAATAACCTTGCTCTAAGAGCTTATGGTTACACCCCTGAGGGTCTAGAGAAGCGACTATCAATGGAAGCGATGGGATGTATGACGAAAAATATGCGTTTGCCAAGCGCTATCCAAAATTCCCGTCACCAATCCGTTCCGTCCGTTTTGGCATTTTGACAATCACTATCCATGATGGCATGTCATTTGTCCACAGCATATGATTGAATTATTATTGGTTTTACCACATATATCACTGCTGCAGGTATAATATACGATTCAAAAATGGAAAACATTGCAAGACACGTTAGAAAGGAAGGGTACGTTCACACAGAACATTCTTATTTCCAGGAAAGTTTTTAACGGATCCGTCGCTACTGGAGGTGATGTTCACACCGCATTGACAGTACCGTTTTAACGGATCCGTCGCTACTGGGGGTAATGTTCACACCACATCTTAGTCATTGTACCATCATCTTTCAAACAAAACGGATTAGTATTTTAATACGATTGTGTTTGTGAACTCGCTCATCCACCACATACCTACACCTTTGCCAAATAAAAACATACCTGTATGAAAAAAAAAATACTGCTGTATATTTTGTCGGATCGGTATTTTTTACTGGATCTGAAATACTCTCATGTGTGTGAACTTGCTCATACAACTACATACGTCAGCGCCACATAAAAACATATACAATATATAGGACCCGTAAAACGGATCTCTGTGTGAACGAGCACGTAGGTATAGGTAATTATTGTATTACTTATCTCACGAGGTTCACGCACAAAAAACAATCTATCCACAAGAAAATAAATCAAAATCAAATTCACACGTACATATTATTATTCAATTTTACAATTCTCATTTTAACAGCAATCGGAGCGCAAAACAAACGCAGTAAAAGTCATTATGATCATATCGCATTACAGATTTTTGCGCTAGCAACACAGTTGGCGAGGCAAGCTTTATTATATAAAGAGACAGAACCCCGATTGTTTCGCTCACAAGCATTATACGAATGTTTTAAATATCTCTCGAGGTGCTCGTGTACGTTATGTTCGTGTTGAAACGCGTCAAGGTACCAGGGGAGCATTATTTCAAAGAGTTTGTGAACAGGGTTGTAAACCACTAACGACTGCCCGACCGCGATAATGAATTCACTCTACACTCCAAACGCCACCGCACATTTGAATCTAACGAGGAGTTCAAAATATTTACGAAATATGTAGGTTGTAGGCATATTTCACTAGAAAACTACCACCCAAATGGTACCCAACAAATTAGTTTGTAAATATAAGTAATACTACACGCACTTTGTGTAGTTGTAATTATGTACCTATAACTTGTAAACATAGCGGTTCTACATTTAGACTAAATTATTATTATTTAAGGATTTATAGGTCCTTCTGGTTTATGAACAAGTAATTATGTGATCAATCAAAATTGATTTATTCAATTTGGCCATTAAGCTGCACTTTTGAACGTCAAAAATTTAAAAGTAATTAAAAAAAAATCTACCGCCCATTCGGAAAAGTAGCTTGTTATGGAGAAGAACGGACAAGAAACTCCACACTTACTCTTTAAAAAAAAGCGTTTTAGAAGTATTTGGTAACAACATTCTTGTTGAAAATACATATATGTGAGAACGATTTATAAAGACGTGCACGTAAAAGCGTCTCGAGTAGAAAAACAATTTAAAATACAATAAATAGGTAATTAAAAACAGGCCGAGGCAGCTAACTTATGACCAATCCTAACTGATGGCGCCCATTCACGAATATAACATATGGATCGACACCACTCAGCTCAAACATCATGAAGGGAATCGGATGATCCAACACATGTGCGACCATCAGAGAGACATTAGAGAGAGCATGACACACTATTAACTGCCAGGACACACACAAGTCAACGAACGACATATAGGTACAATAAATGGTCGATTTACAGTTGGTACGTAGTAATCACATATGCGCTGTGCAGTTATATAATACAAAAAAAAATGAGTTTATACAAAACAAATATATTCATACAGACTTCAGCAGGTCCAGCAATACTTCAGAACTTATATGCTTTTCACTTGTTTTTGCGCCCTAGTGGTTGTGGAGCAGGACTAGCGTTGTGAACTTGGAAATGATACTATAAGTGTTTGCTTTCAACACTAGAACCCGCAATATAAAAAGGTTTTATTAATATTATAACGATAACCTATCGATGAAGCAATAGCGCAGTCACAACAATACATAAAAGGATCTTATTCACTCGGGCTCTCTCTCAATCTTATTAAAACTCACGGATAAAATCTCTACTACATAGATAGAAAAAAATGGATAGGAAAAAACCATACTTATCTGTCATAATATTATTATTTTTCCTGTGAACCGGAATCTATCATTGCACCTCCTGCTGAGCTTATATATCATACGTAATATATATTATAGTGACAAGAATCGTTTTCCTTTGCGAAAAATATCTTTACCTTTTTTACGGATGCGAAGGAAAACAGACTAATGAATTTACACGGAAACCACGGGTGGGAAACTGCCAACATCGGTTTCATTTAAGAGTAGTAACTCCGTTACATGAACCAATAGGTCGAGAATGAGGCACGATTGGCTAGAACTTTTATAGAGATAAGATATGGTAGATCATAATTGGTCTAGATTTTCCAAACCTATGCTATATTCAGCTTCCTGACTTATTAAATAGGAATATCGAAACTTAATAAGCACACTAAGTTTGGACAGTATAATATTTTTTTCTGTTTATCTGTCTATAGTTACTGCTATAATTGTAGTCATAATTCTTCTTATGTCCCAAAGTTTTATTTTTTTAACTAGCTTCTGCCAGCGGCTTCGCCCGCGTGAATGTCTAAAATTATCCCAAGGAAACATGTTCCCGGGATAAAAGTATCATAAGCGCTAATTCAGGCTAACTATCTCTGTGCCAAATTTTATCAAGATCCGTTCAGTAGTTTTTGCGTTAAAGAGTAACAAACACACAAACACACTTACACACTCATAAACTGTCGCCTTTATAATCTTAGTGTGCTTTGATTACAGCATTTCCACATAAAAGTACAAGTTTCCCCACATAATGTGTATAAGTAAAGTTGGTCCATAGGACAACGGTTTAGTTTTTCTTTTGAATAAAATAACTAGCCAGTTACTTTAAAAACGTGCTTATATGAAGGTTAATAAACCACAGTTAAAAGCGACCTAAATATACCATTTAAATATTTAACTTCAAAGTTCTATAACGTTTCACGTTCGACCGTTTAGAGCTTTTTTTTTTTTTTTTATCGTCAATAGGCTTGCGCTTGACCACTATCTCACCTGATGGTAAGCGATGATGTGGTCGTCGGTGAAGCACGCTTGCCTAGAAAAGCGTAGGTGTTGTTGTTTTTCTTTGTATAAAGTGAAATAAAAAAAACAGCTCTAGACGGCCCTAACACGGGTTGGTCACGTTCTTTTCTGACTTTAGTATTATACAAGTAAAATTTCAAAATTTAAAAAACCCCCGACACATCATACATCAACAACATCTTGCGAAAACACCCCGATTCAAACAGTAAAAGACCCATAACTTTTGAACGGCTGAACCGATTTTATTCAAACATAGCTAAGAACACTCTCGACAAAATTACCTTTCAAATCAAAAAAACTAAATTAGAATCGGTAAAGTAAATGTAATTTGAAGGAAAACTGAACAGCAATGCCACTAATATTATAAATGTGATAGCTTGAGGATGTACTGAATGGATTTTAATAAAATCATCGAGACGAATAATACATAGGCTATCATCAATCATCATCATCAGTACATATAATCATCATCATCATATAATTTCAAAGACGTAGACTGCTCGACATAGGCCTCCCCCAAGCGTCGCCACAATTATCGGCATAAAAAATACATATACCTAATAAATCTGTAGTAATGTCGTTTTTGTACAATGAAAATATTTCCACAAAAAATAGCCAGGGTGTTAAAGGATAACCAACAGAACCTATTGCCAGCATTTTTGGAATTTTAGTCTGTTTATCTGTTTAGTTGTGAACGCATCACGTAAAATGTACGAAAGCAATTTAGATAACTTCTATACACAACAAGTAAAATTTCAAAATTTTAAAAAACCCCCGACGCATTTATCTTGCGATAATAGACAAGTAAATTTCAAAATTTGAAAACCCCAGACACATTTATCTTGCCAAAACACCCCGATTCAAACAGTTAAACGCGCATAACTTTTGAACGGCTGAACAGATTTAATTCAAACATAGCTAAGAATACTCTCGACAAAATCACCTTTTAAACAAAAAAAAACTAAATCAAAATCGGTTCATCTGTTGAGGCGCTATGGTGCCACAGACAGACACACAGATACACAGCAACACACGTGAAACTTATAACACCCTTCTTTTTCCGGCGGGGGTTAAAAATTATGCGTAACATGAAGTATTACGTAATTTTTGTTTTATTGCAATCGGTTCAATCTATCAAAAGATATATGAATTTAAAGTTAGGGTGGGTAGCGTGGGCAGTTGCCGGGAGCAAAGCCGCGGCCACAGCTTGTTTATAAACATATAATTAATACATGCGGGCGGAGCCGCGGGCGGCAATTAGGCTCTATAATACACCTTTAGAAATGGCAATACCTCCAATCTAGAATGGTTACAGCAAAACATGCTGCTGAGAGCGAAAATTCCTCTTAAATTTGAAGAACGGTTTTTTGACAAAGTATTTGTAAAATAAAACCAGCTTATTACAAGCAGGTAGCCTTTGCCCCAAAGGGGTGATTCGCTTGGACCCACCCCTTGGGTCAAGTTACGCCTCGTTGATTTTTTAACGGGAAAAAGCCATTATCATTTCATCTTATCATTGCTAATTCAAAAAATTGTTACAAAAGATGTATACGTTTTTGTGAAGGGGTCGGGTTTATTTTCTTTTATTAAAATAAATTTCATTATGAGTACACATAAAGAATGTCCTGTTCAGTCTTTGTTTTGCTCGTGGGTTCAGCGCGATTGTTCAAAGGTTCATATTTAAAGCAGGACCACATAGCTGGCCAACAGTCAACGGCTTCGCCTCAATTAGGCTTTTATTGTTTTGAATTTTAAGAGGTGTAGTAAATGAATTCTTAGAACACAGTTTAAAAGAAGGGGTGCATATTTAAAACTCCTTTTAGTGTTACTTTCATAAAATTATAATTATTTGCCGGTTTTAATTAAACCTCAATACTTTATATGACATTTTCCTTCACATACGCTCTACTTACCTGAACATTTCGTGTATACGTGATGAAAAATGCAGAAATAAAAATTTCCGTATTTTTGCCGATGTTTTTGCAAAAAACTGCGTTCTACGCGTCGGAAAAAAGAGCACCCGTTATGCAATTAAGCCTCGCAGATAAACTTGTTACATTTTAAGGGGTATTAAAATTCCTGACGACTTGTGAACGACGTGACGCTGTATTTTCCGGGAACTCTTGAAAAAATACCCGGAAATTTTCAACGTAAACGTGATAATGTGCGACGGTCAATTAATTAGTCTAGGACCGTACTTTTTATACGTACGTATGTCGTGATTTTTAAGCTAATTACGTCGGTGTCGCACGAGGTACATTAATGGGATGTGTATTAACATAGTAGGTAGGTTGTAGCAGTAACACTAGCACGTAAAATAATTTGCACGAGGCATTTTCTAGTTTTATAGCGTCGCTCACGGCATCAGTAATGACTAAGGTGGCGTTATGCGACGCCTTCGCCACTGTAATTAGAGACTCACGAATAAAAACGGCATAAAAGCTTTTAAAATTCAGTCAAGTAAGTACTCGTTCACCCTTAACTCTTTGTGAGGGATAAAAACTAGTGGTACTCAGTGGAAGAAAATGGTGGTCGACTTTTTACTTCTTGTTCTGAAATGACGCATCATTAGTGCTGTGTTTCGATTCTAATTTCAGGTAAAGAGATACACGTATGTATTTTTGTTTAATTGAAAGGCTTGATAGTACCTAACTGTGGTAGAGATGTTCTCTGTAAATCGGAAAGGCTTTTCTTCTGTAACATATTGGTGGATAAGGTTACAGTTCAAACAAAACTAAGTACCTTTATCGTTATGCTTATAAACACGTTTTACATTCAAATGAGAAATTAGAGAAATGATCTTTAAATCAACATCTTTCAGCGCCAGTCTCAGAGTTCACAACAGAAAGTGAATACTTACCAGTCGGTTTTAAAAGACATTTAAGAATTATGTTCTACATTCTAAGCCGCTATCCTACGTAACGTTAATAACCCACAGGTTAAGACTCAACCGAGGGTGACTGGGTAACCAAATGGTGCTTGCATGTGGCCTAGAACCAGATTCTTGTGACCTATTTGTACTATCCGGCAGTTCAGGCCGAAATAGTAAGGCCGTTTGCTCGGAATTTACGATATATTGCATTGTAATTGCTGAACTGCTCACTGGTCTGGAGTAAAGAGGCGGGTTTCGTGTAGAGGTAATTGAGGTCACGATTTTAAGAGGATGGTAATAAAAGGAAAAGCCATTTGTAATAGTTATTTATGCTACAAGTGCGGAAGGTAGGTGATTCCCGATGAGTGGCATTTTTATTCAACAGCAAAATATACGTTCTTCCAAACATCTATACCAATAATAATATTTAATTTAATAATAATATAAAGAGGAAAGATTTTTTTGTTTGTATGTTTGTACCGAATAGGCTCCGAAACTACTGGACCGATTTAAAAAATTCTTTCACCTATAGAAAGCTAAATTATTCCCAAGTAACATGGGCTATAATTAATTTCCAAAAAAAATAGAAATTCTTATGAAAATTGCAATAATGTAATCCAAAGTAGCAATATTTTGCCTATAAAATTTTTTATTTGGCGTGCGCTGAGAAAACTATTGATGATACATAAAAATGATGTACTACATGACTAAAGTACTCACTATTTACTACAAAAAAGACTATGAGAGAATATATCTCACTATCACAGTTAAGTCACAATTGCAGCTTTTGAGTTCTAAAATTTAATTAGATCGCCGCCGCGCCGGTAGAAACTAAAGTTGGTTACATTCGTATAGTAGTATTCATTCTTATTCAAATAAATAGTTTAACAAATTGGTAGGTAGGTAGGTGGGGTAGGTGGGTATGTAGGTAGGGTAGGGTAAATAGTGTATGTAGCATAGGGTTGGTAGGTATGTAGGATAGGGTAGGGTAGGTAGGTTAATCTGTAGGGCAGGTGATTAGGTTGATAGAGTAGGGTAGGTGGATTGATCGGTAGGGCAGGTGAGTAGGTTGGTAGGTAGGTAAGGTAGGTGGATGGGTAGGAAGGTAGGTAGGATAGATAGGTAGGTGCTAGGTAGGTAGATATCCAGTTGATGGGAGCGAAGCCGCGGGGGTCAGCTATATATAATATATAAAAGACGAAAATGGCTGACTTACTGACTGATCGATAAACGCACAGTCAAAACCACTAAGCCTAGAAGCATGAAATTTAGCAACAAGGTTCCTCGTAAGACGTAAATGAGCACTAAGAAAGGATTTTTGGAAATTAAGCCCTTATGGGGTAAAAACGGGTTTGAAAGATTGGATGAAAAATCTAATTCCAAAATTCTTGAAACTTGGCAATAATAGTAATCTAAGTAAATGATAAAGGTTACTTTTATTAGTTTTTTGAAGCTACCCCCAAATTATAATTAAGGCGATGTTAAAGTGTTTTTGCAGAAACCTATTTCTTGGGTTTATAAACTTGAAACTTCTCTTAAATAACAACCTACATAAACAATAAAGTTTATCATTATTAGTTTTTGAAACAACTCCCAAAAGACGATTTGGGGTGTGTTAAGGTGTTTTTTAAGAATCTTATTTCTTAGGTTAACAAAATTTTAAACTTGACTTAAATACCAACCTAATAAACAATAAAGGTGCCATTATTAGTTTTTTGAAACGACCTCCAAAAGACGATATACTCGTAGAGTGTGTTGAAGTTTGTACGGCAGTATTTGATATCTTGGGTTACTAAATATGAAACTTGACATAAATACCAACCTCGATAAACAATTAATGCTATCATTTTTTTTTTTGAAACTACCCCCAAAAGACGACTTAGGTGGATCTACTGAACCGATTTAGACGAAATTTAGCCTGGACATAGTTTGAGATCCTGGGAAAGACTTTTTACGCTGGTGAAGCCGCGGGCGGAAGCTAGTATTTAATAAATATTTAAAATTAATTTATTGATCAAATCTAAATCTAGAGTAATTAAAATCGCCTTTAATGAAGTATTAGTCATATTTTACCTTTTTTATGAATGATAATCTGTACTTAACTAATTTGCAAATAAATCTCAAATAATCAAAACACTATGCGTCTGACTGACGACGGAGTTAAAAATTTAAAAAGTACTGAAAAGTAAAAAGCACTAGTGAAAGAAAGTGACACTTTGTGTAAAAAGTGAAAATGCTCTTTTCGAGGACATGCATTGATCGTTCATGATCAGGGTACATATGTACTTACTATGTATGATGTCTTAAAGAAATCATGTTTCTGGTATGTGAGAGAGAGGGACATACAGGACGAATAGCTCTGTCTCTTTTTCTCAACTGACCGTTAGTTACAGCAAGGCAAACATTATGTTTGTCTTTCGTTATAGTGTTGTTTTTATTATTCTACATAGTTTCCCACACCTTTGTAGAATAATTTTATATCCGTACAAAATGTCGGATAAACATTATCATAAGAAATTGTCAATTTTTACTAGCCAAGTACTTGTGAGTAATACGTATTTTCCATTAGACCGCTCAACAAAGAAGGATCTTGATGTAAGAGCACTAGAGGATCCTTCTGACATACTTGATTCTAAGAAACTGCTCTACTTCAATTTGAATCAATATCATCAATACATATAATAAATCCGTAGAAAAGTCCTTTAAGTACATCGAAAACATTTCCAAAGGAAAAATTACCAGTGTGTTAAAGGGTAACCAACAGAAACCATTTTCAGCATTTTTGGCATTTTGTCTGTTTAGTTGTGCACGAATCACGTCAAATGTACGAAACCAATAACTGTTATACATACAAATTTGAAGTATTACTTAGTTTTTGTTTCATTGCAATCGGTTCACTCTATCAAAAGTTAGGTGAATTTAAAGTGTTAGTGTGTGTAAGTGTTTGTTTTTTATTTCTTTTAGTATTTTTTTTTTTTTTTTTTAAATCGTTGACCCACACTAGGAATTTCTTCCAGTATCGTGGGTGCGTTTACAAACATATAAACTCACATACACAAACACCCAGAGCCGGAACAACTATCAGTAGGTCATACAAATATTTGACCCGACACGCAGCGCAGCAGTCAATAGGGAACATTACTGCCAATTGCTCCCGCCAGATGGCGCTTGAAGGATAAAAGTAAACAAAAACATAACAACATGGCGTCTACTACAGTTTGTGTTAGTGGTTACCGAACTATTTTTACTGTTTTAAGTATAACTTGTGTTCAAAAACTAAATAATAATATTGCTAGCTGTTGGTCAAGAATGCATCAGTGTTGTGTTTATGGATGCAGAAATAAAACCGGCCATATAATCCCAGAAAACGCCAATATTCGCAAGCAATGGGAAATTACTATTCGTCGCAGGAATTTTACAAAAAAGTCAAGGCTGTGTCCTGACCGTTCTAAAGCGGAATATTTAATAAAGAAGGTATTTTACAGGTCAGTGTATTATCCTAAGGCAACCTTTATTCAAATAATAACAGTAATTACTATGTTTAATGCTATAGACATTAAAAAGAAGGTACATAACATTGTGTACTAATTAAACACAACTACAAAATGGTTTTAATATCTACATAAATACGCATGTTTAACTATATGGTGTTAATAAAACCTAATTTATACTTACAGGACTGAAACTAAATAGAAAAAATATTAAATAAGGGGGTTACCTACCATTGTTTGGAGAAAAAAAGAGTCGATGAAAGATAAACAGAGAAGGAAACTTTGAACAAATTGAGGAGAAACAATCAGCACTTTAAATTTCCGGTGCTGTTGGAATAAGTTTCACAATAATATCTTAAAAATAGTGTTTCAAAAAGCTAAATTTCATTTGTGGTAAAACAATAAGAAAACACCTTTTGTAAGTAGAATAACTTGGCCCTTAAGAATGTAACTTTGATATCATGGATATACCCATATAGCCTAGATTTAGACTCAACTCTGGACCTAAGTTTCATGACAATAACCCTTCTAAAACTCTTGTTAATTGATGTGAAATATTGTAAATAAAGAAATATATTTCTTTTTAACTTAATTTGATACTTGGACAATAATATAGATTCAGTACCTACTCTCAGAAATAATACGTTTCACCGGTTACTTACTTTAACAGTTAGTCTATTTTTAACGGTTTTGACACATTACTCAGGTTGACCAGGATTTCTCCGATTATATTGGCAGACAACATTGTATATGAATTGTAGTAGTAATCAATCCTAAGAAAAATAAATAACATACAAGTACAAAGAATTTTCATTTATTTCTTGTTATAATTAAGTAACACACAGTAGGTACATTTTAATAGCACAGCACTGAAATTTAGGTAAATGTATGTACTTATTTTATACACAACTATCTAGCCCTTGACCCTTCTTGAAAATAGGTGTGATCCTATGTTATGACAATATTGACAATGGAAAATAACACCACTCAAAACAAATTTTGTGTGTATTCTAGATGTTCATTTCAGTTTTCATCCAGGTGACACATAAAAATAATAATATCTATTTTGTTGTTGTAAAAATAGGTACTGATATTTTCATGGAGGCCTTAGACCGGGTGGTGCAATAAAACATAATGACAAGCATTAGCTGCAAATGCCATTCTAACGTGCAGCAGATACGCAGATACATTTTCGGTCCTTTTTCTATGTTTAGATCAAACCTGAAAGAATGAAGACAGTAGATGTAAATGAAATGTAATAATATCAAGTGCCAATAAACTTATTTATGATTCAATGACAAGATTTCTAATTTTAGAGTAAGAACTATCAAAACAAAGATATTTAATATCTGCTTTTACAAATCACCTTCTTAAAAGAATATATATATTTATACGAAATGATTAAGGGTGGTAAGGAAGTCAGCGTTTAGGTCTTTGGTAAGGCTTTTGGCAATTAATAGTGCATTGGACTGCTCTCCACCATCAAAATGTAACCGTGTGCAAAACGGTTCCACTGCAAAGTAATTATGTAAGTCATACAAAATCAACCTGGAAGTATTGTTTTGAATATTAATTGGAAGTACATTGATCTCATTACATATTAAATTGATATAATATCTGCAAGTTACACAAGATTTCCAATGTTCGCATTCATATTCGTACCTTTCAACTAAATCCGTTTTCTTTTTCCTTTTACTGATGCACCGCGCTCTTGAAGCCGGGTTTTTAGGTACAGTATGGTCTGATTTCCTCAATTATTAGTTAGCTCCATTTTTTTTCACTATTAGCACATGCTATTAGTTTTATATTTTGTATGCTTAAACCGCGAAATATTGCCGCTCGACTTTGACAGTATAAAAAAAAAGTAGTGTTACATACTCTTTGGTATAGTTTGTTAACCTCCCGGCTTAGGGTATATATGTTCTGTGGTTATCCTTTGTTTTCAGTGGCGCCATCTGAGCTCAGCTTTGCGGATAGTTCCCTATTGCTCAACCACTGCGCCAACCGTGCGCCCAAAGTATGGTTTCCTTTTTATTTTTATGTTGGTTGGTTCTTAAATTGTAATAATTTAATTAGGATTTGGTGTGTTGTGCTGTGTCTTTTGTGTGCACTAAATAAATGTTTTATCTATATATCTAGAAGTAAAATATCACAACACATGCATTTCAGAAACTCGGACAGTTGAACACTATATTCGATAGATGGCGTTGTGCACTTGACAGCATTTTCTTTGTGTTAAGTTAATTATCCGCGAAAGAATGACTCTAGAAAAAAAATTGGTAAGCAGGAAGGAAATAAAGTAGGGTAGGTTGTTGACGGGAGTGAAGCCGCGGGCACAGCTAGTTAGGTAATAAATTTTATGGAAAAAAAAGAAAAAACAAAGAAAAAAAATTGTGACCCGCACGATAGAAAAGCAATAACAAAAAAAATAAAAGAGGCACGGCACCTAAAAGACTTACTAAATCTGACTCTACTAAATCTTCGTCAAAAAGTCGGCCTAGTCATTATTATACATACCCTTTATTCTTTACAAGAGTACCTATTCATCGAAATAATTATAACAGAAAATCAATATTAGCTCCCTAGCCTTCCAGGAACAAAACACAAAGCAATACAAATGAGTATTTGTGTACTAATAATCAGTGAAATTGTTTCTGCAGTTGACTACCCGTTAGCGAGAGTACCCCGGAGAGGCATGGATCAAATATCCGACCGGACTGGCGTTTATGACAAAGCTCGTTTTCCGGGTTATTTCAAACGAGATTTTTACCTGTTCAACAAAAGATTTGCCTTCCACCACTCGTCGTAAAGTCTCAGCCGTACGCTTAAAAGGCTTTTCAAATGTTGTTTGTGGCTTTTCAACTACCTAATTTGTCTTTTCAGAATTTTTATGCGAATGATGTAGGCACAAGCAAGTTAAGAACACGAAAAGCTGTTTTATGAAATAAATATTATATGAACATTACTGTGGGTCTGGGCTATAAATGGAACCAAACTATCACTTTCTGTGGGTAAAATCGTTACAATAAAACTTATCTGAAAAAGTTGTTCGTAAACTGTTTCAAATATTGGTTTCATGATATTCAATTTCAGTTCTATATATGAAGCTTATACACTGTCAATAAATATCAAAAACCTTTGTTGACGGCTCGATATTCATTAGTACATTTCACTTTTCACAATTCATTCATTAGTAGTGAATGAATTGTGCCGTTCAAAATTGCAAGCTCAGCGTTCATTGCCGTCGGCCAGAAGGGGCAATACATCACAATGGTAGTTTGACATTCAAACACTATTGTTTCCCCAATAAGCCGTGAAGAGACACGGAGCACTGAGCTACTGGCCACATATACCCTCACACGCCCCTCAAAGGTCAACGCACAAAGTTACGACCCACTCCACGACTTCCAAATAACATATTCTTAAAACATACACACATCAGTTGTACTCGACTTTTCTTTGACAATGATGTAACGTTTCCCAACGCCGGCAATATGGGCTGTTATACTAAATTACTTCATAAGGCTGAGTTGACTTCGAAAAACGAGAGTTCACGGAGGTAAGGATCATAAATATCGGTCTATTGTTTTACCCACAAAGCGAACACTTCTTTTTATTATTTGACCCTTTTGTGGGTAAGTAATAAAATGCGGTCGAAAGTGGTAAATAATAATCTGGTTTGCGTCGCTCCGTTGAGCCCCAACCGGCGGGACCAATAAATTGTTGTAAGAGAACAATAATATGTACTCATTTTGATATTTCGTATTGATTAAAATAAAAGCATTTCAGGATGTTGAGGTTGGTTTCAATTCTCGCGAGGCCAAGCGGTAATTAGAACAAATGTGTATCATAATGAAGCGAACAAAATTCAGAACAACACACATATAACACTCAGGGAAGGCTAATACGTATGTAAAAATGGACCCGTGAGACAGTAGAATATAAAATAATGTCCTCCAGATATTACATAGGGAGTAATACTTTTAAATGGCCCGATATATATTTTATTCTCGTCTGCCAATAAAATGAGAAAGGATACGTGGGTTACTTTCAATTATTCCTGGATTTATCACTTATAAACGTTACGCACTTGGCCTTTTCAACGCCTAATTTGGTCACGTTAAGGTTACTCGTATTTCAATGACAGACAAGTGCTGTGTAATTCAATACGAACAGTTGGAGCTCTCAGTATTGCAAATAAGACAATACCCTTTAATAATATTACAACAGTAACGTTAAATGGGCTCTTAGAAGTCTTTCTCTCAAAAACTTAATGCTCTTATTAAATTGACGAACAATTGGGTATTTAAACGTTGCAAATTGTCAGATTTCAGGATTATATTTTGGACAAAACAGAATAATGGTTCGAGAGGACTAACGACAACGTGACCCCAATTATTTTTATAACAATGACTGTTTTGTACACTGGATTCCACGGCCTTCCAGAAATTTGCATGACATTGCCTAACACCAAACGCGATTTGTTTTTGTGAATGTACAAGTGAATTTTAGCGTTTGGTTTTATTAATTTTATGTATGGATATTTTCTGCTCACTGAACCCATCACAGCGCAGAAGTCACACATTATTTCTAGTAGGTATCTAGTTCAAAATAAAGGTAAGGAAATCAGTTGATCTATTTTTTCATGGCCCCTAACTTACCCCCAGTTTCCCAGCTGGGGTTAGTGTCGCAAAAAAATAGTTTTTATAAAATACTGACGACGCAGCAAGACGTTATTTGTTGGGAAAGAAATAAAAAGGCCAGCTTTAGTTAGAGAGATTTATATATCGTTTGTAACTTTATCTATGGCGCGAGTAAGTTATGGAGCCTAAGGTCAAACTAATGTCGATTTTTTTCCCATTTAAATAGCGAATAATGTTCAGTAACCGTGAAACGGCGTAGAGGGGCCGTATCTGTGCTCACTACATAAATCAAATATAAATAAAGGACCTCATAAGCTGTCAACGTAATGCCATTCAAGCCAGGCCTGGGTGCGTAATATCGTCGAATAAATCATGTTCAGCTAAAATATGCCTCAATACCCACTGTTGAATATGAAATCACTTTCAACCATTTAGTTTGGAAATACCTAATTCAGAAAAATGAAAGGGTAATGTAAGTAAATATGGACTTTTTCCAGGTATATGTGCCCTTTTGAGTATCCCTACGTGTTATATTTTTTAATAAAGCGATTCTCGTTTTAAATGTTTGTAATATCGGCAACGTGAAAAGATCTGAAGTTTCAATGTGTATAGGCACCTACCTATCTCCTACGTTTAAAACGATATTAGGGTTGGATTGGTACCAAGAAACCATTAGGCGACTGTACGGTTCCGTCAGTATAACTTTTTGAACTGATATAATTATTAGTCTATCTAAATCACTTGTAAAACCACCGAATATAAGAACTTCACGTTCGTTCTACCTTGACTGTGATAAAAGGTATCATCATTTCAGCCGAGCTCGCAATCACCAGATGCCTGCAACCTTAACCAGGTCATCGGTTCATCTAGAGGGAGGTCTTCCAACGTTGCGTCTTCCGATTAAAGATTTAATAATATTATATTGTACGCAAAAAAAAAACTTATAAACAAAAAAAATACACCGACTTCAAAAACAAAATACTACAAAGTGAAAAATAACTTTCTTTTCGGCAGTCGGTGTCAAAAATGAAAAAGATTTTTATTTTCTCTTTTTAGTTTTGGTACCTTATATTACCATGAAAATACGCATTATTAAGGATAACTTAAAAACTACTCATCAGATCTTGATCAAATTTAAATGGGAAAACAGGAGAAGCAACAGCTTTCAAATAAAAAAAAAGAATCATTAAAATCGGTTCATAATTGGCGGCGTAATCGCGTAAAAAAATACAAAAACAAACAGTCGAATTGAGAACATCCTCCAGTTTAAAAAAAAACGAATTAATTAATAATTAAGATCAAAACTAACACGAACGGATAACTTGACTTGACTAGAATGTAATACTATCGGAAACTAAAAAAGGGAACTTCTTCGTTTCAGATACAAACATATACAATTTAAAATTTATCCCCTCCCTGTTAACGTACAAGGAAAACATGCCACGTCGAAGGATAAATAAAAATGATAAATTCTCAACGCGTGTTATGACCCCTAGCAGCCGTATATAGGGTACTACCGTATATATGGTACTGCCGTATATAAGGATCTGTCTGTCACTATGGGAATATGGATAGAGTGCCGGGACGACAGCTTGCGTATGAATCTGTTTTGCCTTAAAGTTTGATGATGTCGCCGCCGCTTACATACTTTGTGATGATGTTTTGTTTTTAGGGTTCCGTACTCGAAGGGTCCAAACGGAGCTCTATTGCTGTCACTCATGTGTCTGTCTGAACTTCGTCTGTCACACAGGTTTTACAGTAAAACGATTAAACCTACAGTCTTTCACAGTATAAGCATCTTGTTAACCCAAAGCCATACAAATTGTCGAAAATTATTTCTAAATGTTTTTAAGGGGCTCCCATACAGACAAAGGGGAGCATGAAAAAGAAATACCTGTCCCCATCGAGTGGGATATCGTTGTTTAGAGCTTGTTAAGTAGATGAACACTGTATTCTTGTTTTAAATTACAAAAAAAAGGAATGAGATGCCACCAAAGTCAGCTTTTTTTTACAAAATTTTGTTTCGTAGAATTTTTTTGATTTCGCACGATCTAGAAATTTGGTGAGTAGTAAGCATTACGAATATTTTATCAACAAATACCAATATATTGATAAACTAGATTTTTCTACTACAACCAAATTGATTTAGCGGTTTGGTATGGAACAATAAATGTGCGAAGTTCGATACGCACATGGCCAGTTTTTTTGTGCCTTAATTTATGCCTTAATTTGAAATAAGTGAAATAAAATAAAGTGAGTGATAGCGTGACGTTTGACAGCGGAGAATAGAAGAAGAAATTGTTTTGCGCTTATGACAGTGAACGGAAATAAAAATTCCGTTCACTGGCCTACGCCAAGTAACATAGGACAAGGGAATAATGATGTTGAAATAGAGATAATAATATTAACGTTTAATAAAAATTAAGGTAAATATTGGAATAGATAGGCAGGTAATTCGCCACATTATAAATATTGCATTCCCAAGCATTTTTATCTTATATTCAATTCTCGGTAAAGATAAAATAAACTTTTCAGTTTCAGCTTCAATTTCATCATAAAAAGGAAGAATAATAATATACAACCGTAGTTGGTAGTATTTCTATATTGTTATATTTCTGTGGAAAAAGCGTATTTTTATTTTTATACACCACAAGTAGTCGTAGTCGTTTTTATTGGAACATTCGACTGTAGATATTTTACGCTGTTTTTCTTTGACCTGTTATTATTATATTTTTATGGTTCCATTTTATTCTTATTTGGACGGTGTCATTAGTTTGAAATATATATAAATATACTGACAATAGTCATCACCTGTTGTGATTCCAACTCCATTTTGAATGAGTGATGTATATCTGAATAATATAGTTCCTTGTTGTTTATATTACCGAAAATTGATTTATGTTTGTCTTTATTGTGAAGTCGTTATACATATGCATTGATTGCTAGGCAATGTATGTCATTAAAACTTTCGTTGCTTGATTTTCTGTTCATCATTATTTTTCTACTCGTATCCCAATTAATATTTATGTTTTATGTGGTATGATTTCTACCATTCAGATCACCTTTCACTATTTTGTTTATATTTATCTTAATAAAGATAAAACTTAATAGGCAAAATATTCAACTCAAAGCATTTATTTGAACCGTTCACATGCTTATTTGAATTGTTAAGGAGTTGGTCAGTCTGAAAATTGATGCTATTTGCACGTCAATAAATGTGGCGATACCTATATTCAAATTTAGAATTCCAAGTCAAACCACAATTTATTAGTGGTTAAAAGTGGCCAGTTTTAATAAAAAGACAATTCCAAAAATGAAGTCGTAATGTTTTCGTTCGAAAAAAGACGAATAAACTGTCATGCTTCGCACATGTAGCAAAAAGTCTGAAAAATATCCGTAATAATAATTCTGCCAGACTGACCTTGCTCGTATGTTACTGCAAATCTTGCAGAGAGAGCTCTTAAAGTAGGTCATCTACAAAACCGATGACAGATTATAAGCCTTTTTTCATCTTATTCTTTGAAAGATAAATAAATAAAATAGTAAATATAGTTTTTTTCTCATCTGGAATTTCTCAGTAGTAGCCCGCAGGCTGGAATTATGCAAGGTTGATAATAAATCTTTTTTCGTTTTATTTTAATTTTAAAAAGTATTTTATTTTTCTTTTGAGTTTTGTTTTGTTTGATCTTACATTACCATGAAAATACGGATTATTAAGGATAACTTAATAACTTCTCGTCAGATCTTGATAAAATTCAAATGAACCACATCAGAAGCACCAGATTTCAAATAAAAAAGAATCACCAAAATCGGTTATAATTGGGTAACAAACATACATTCGAATTGAGAAGCTCCGCCTTTTTGAAGTCGGTTGAAAATGGCCTCCGCCCGCAGTGAGATAGTATTAACTGAACAAGTCTTCCAACACTCTGGCCAAAGCTAGTTGAAGACACCGTGTGACTCGATATCCAAGATACCTTCACATGCATAACAAAATGATCTAAACTGAAGAACATCCCCAGCAATTATTATTAGGTCTCTCTAATTTCATCTGCAATGCCTACACCAGACTGTGCATACCCCACATAAACTGTTGAAGAGACAGTGCGATTACGAGGAGTCAGTGCGCATTCCCTCCAGTCGTACGTGAGTTACCGGCTCTTATGGCCTACAGCTTAACTAACTAGTATCTGTATTGAGAACGGAGGAAGAAGAAATGGAGAGCTCACGACTGAGCGGGTAGTGTCAGTCACTTGTATCGCCCGCGACTTGCTGCAGTACTGGGAGAGTCATATTTCTAATGCGGTTGAGGACATACTGCGATACTGACAAAAGAGGCAGTGGAGGTATAATCTTAATTCTTTATTGTACACAAAAAAAATACACATACAACATTAGTGATTATAAAGGTGATGTACAAAGGCGAGCTTAGAGTGATAGAGTGAGTTTACAAAAGAAAGAAGAGAAGGAGTCCAGTGTACAATTTTAGAATAATATAAAATAAATCATAAATATACATACATATATAAGTATACAAAAAAAATATACATATACTATTATTACGTCATTCTGAAAGAAAATGATCCTTGATTTTCCTCTTGAAGACATTCAAGAGGCAAATCAAGATTTTCGCGTAGGGAATGTCGGAGAGAGTTCAGAGACGCACTGCAGTAACAAAGAAGGAGCCATCATTCAAAATGGTAGAATGTACAAGGATTCTTAATATTATTTTAACCACCTTATGTAAATACCTACATTCTGAGCAAATAAATAATATTCTATTCTATTCATATGAAGGACAACGGCTGGTATGATGTGGGGTACGAAGGAGAAGAGAAGTGGAAGTGCGACAGGGTTTAACCCTCGGAACAAAGTGTTCAAAGCGTTGTTGCGTGTGTGAGAATGACTGAGAAAGGCAGAAGTTTTACGTTGCACATAGTGAAATTTGGGAATGATTAAATTTAGAAGGGTCATCGTGTAGATACTCAACTCATAACTAAATACTCACTTCAACTTTAAGTGTTCAACTTAGTGAGTTTCTAAATGGTTCGACGTGATTCAATTTATATCAAACTGATAAGAGATTTTTACTAAGCGAAATTGCAAGTACGTTCACAAGGATGCAATGCTATGCAATTTTTCGCGATTTGCACTTGACATTTTCTTATAAAATACGTGCGCCATATCGCCTATCGAGGCAAAATAAATAAATTGCGTCTCACCAGTAGGAAGTAGGAACGTCCCTAACTCATAGCGGGGAAATGCTGCAATCCTGAAAGGCTTTTTTCTTGACTCATTTATTTCGTGTCTTTTACGACGTTAAGTATCTGTAGTAGTAGTTACTCCAATTTCCTTCATGCAGTTCAGCTGAGATTCACATAGGTAGGTATCTATACAGGAACGACCTCAATAGGCTAGTGTTTCACGATTTCGGGGAACCATGATTTTAGCCGTAAATTACATGTTGATTGTATACCTCGATACGCTTGAAATGCTGTTGATTAACGTGCTATCAAACAGTGCGTATTATCACGACTAATTAGACAAGATATACATACAAATAAACATATTGTGCATTGGGTTGATTAATTGTTTGTAGGGAGAATGTGATTCCAGACAACCTTTAAATGAATGATTGAAAACTTATAAAACATAAACAAAAACTGATACTGCAAATTAAAGTAGGTAAGAGAGTAATGATATTGAATTATATTGATTTCATATTTTGATTAATATTTTTCTAGACCAGAGAGTAAGAGAGCTTTAGTTCATGAGCTCTACGGGAGACCACTGGATGCGAGAAGCACATGAATCCCTGTGATGGCGATGCTTGAGTTATGTTCAACAGTGGATGTTTTACGGCTGATGATAATGATATTAGAAACTTATTTCAGGGTTTATAAAGATTTTGGTAATTTTTTGTGCGTTTAATTTCCGTTTCTTGCTTTTATGATTGTTTGTAATAAATAAGTTATCATCCGACTTTTAAAGGCTTTCTTTTGTAGCAATCCATTGTTTTATGAAGACCATTTTTCTGACATGGCATTGTTTTTAAACATCTGACAGTTTTTTTCTTTTAAATACAAAATTATAAATCCCCATTTAGCTGGTAAACTTAGTAATTGAGAAAAAAAAAGAAATCGTCTACTAAACTTAACATGATAGGCAGATTTGTCTTAGAAACATCTGATTGGAGTTTTTAAGCTGCATATTTTAGAGCACAAATGGATCTCAAACTTGAGATTAAATTCTCAATTATTTATTCCGTAGGTACCATAATAGTAGTTTATGCAATGGTTATATAATACCTAATTATATGCCGTTGCATACACTATTTTATCTTCACTCATACATCATCATCATCATCATCATTTCAGCCGAAATACGTCCACTGCTGGACATAGGCCTCCCCCAGGCGTCACCACATTGACCGATCCCGTGCGTCTCACATCCAGCGCCTTCCCGCAACCTTAACCAGGTCATCGGTCCACCTAGTGGGAGGCCTTCCAACATATCGTCTTCCAGTTCGCGGTCGCCACTCCAGAACTCATACAGTTGAAATAAAATAAAAGTGGAAACGGAAAAGCAGTTGTTAGAAAATCGAAGGAAAAAAAAATAAAAAAATGGAAAATGTTGCACTGCAATGGTTTTTTTTTTTTAAATTTTACCTATCCACGAATATAAAGTCCGTGTTTATGCAATATTTTTTTTAATTTATATTTGGAACATTACGTTGTGAGTGTAGATAAAGTATATTATTATGGACAATGACGGGCACAGCATAAACTAAAGTATGAGAGAGGAGGATGAACACTGAGTGTTTAATGTGATAATTTATATTTTTGGTTAAGTATTTGTAAGTAAAACTGTTTTATTAATACAGAATTGCATTAAATAATTAAAATTATTGTTTTGAAAATTATATGTTTTTATTTATTTAGTAACATTGTAAAAACTCATATTTATTTTATTTACTTATTAATATTTTTATTTATTACGTAATTAATATTTATTGTAACTTATTCATTGGCCGCTTCATATTTATTTATAAAAATAATATGGATAGGTAGGCGTATCTTTAATAGTGTGTATTTGTAGATACAAACAGATAGTTATGGAGTTACTTATAATTTATGATTTAAGTATTCGCACTGCAGTAGCATTTGCTTACAAGGAAGAGCTTCAATTTATTGGTAAAGATGTTATATTTCATTAAATTCTTTATATTCCGTGTAAATTATTACATATTTGGACATGACAAAGGTAAAATTGGAGTGCATGTTTAGTTGGGATGTTGGTAAGTTTAGTCTACTTTAAGTCTTAAAATATTTTTTTTTTGTATGTCCCTTTTTGTAAAGAATTCTGGGTAGGTACTTACGCACAAACTTACAAACTTCAAATATATAGATAGATAGGATAGGGATAAAATCTTTAGTTCCTGAAAGTGGGGTTTACAGCTATCGGTGACTTCAATATTTACTAAGATTCTAATTAGTTTTTTAGGTAAGGTAAAAAGCGTGGGCGCATCAGTGCTGTTGGCCCATAATATGACACCGTATTTGAGCCATGCTTAGGCGTACGCGTAGTACGTTACTAGTGCAGTTTTAAGGGATGTAGATTTTTTTTTGTTGACCACGCGGGCGTATAAAATTTAGTTATTTTCGCTCTTTCATTCGGAATGTGGACTGTCAATTTATGTGTGTATCAACGTATAAGTCTAGTAGAGTGAAATTATCAACAACTTCTAATTTATTGTTTATATAATTTGGTATTTTTGCTCTATTCAACTTTGCTCTTAAATATGCAGCATAAGAAGAGTCAGCGATGCGTTTAACATAATTACTGCTTATAATGCTTAGTTTAGAAGTAATATTTATTTTTGTTTTTTTTCTGGATAAAAAGAGGACGTTTTAAAAAAAAATATAATTTAAAAACTAAGCATGCAAGCGAAATGGGGATTGATAATCTAGCATTTAAATGATAAAAACTGTCAGTTATTTTAATAATAATGACGTGTGTGGTATTTATTCAAGATCTACTTACGTTTCATAACACTCCACAAACCATCTTCATATCTTTTGATATTGTATCAATTTTAGAAACTCTTTCATAAGTATTCTTTGATATTCTTATAACCTGTAAAGCATATTTTTAGTTATTTCTGGTTTATTTATATTCTCTAACTTAATTTGTATTGCTTATTTGCAAAATTACGGATTTTTTTATACTCTGACATTTTCATCTGACATGACATCTGACTGTCTATTTTATTTTCTTAAAGCCATAGACATACCATAGGTACCATGGACTACCTAGATCTTTCCTTAAGCTAGTTGTACATTATTGTAAGGTTTGAGCATACTGACCCGCCTTTGTAAAGCCGTTTTTATTCGTTCTGGTCTTATTGAGATTTGAATTTGAAATTTAGAAGACATGCGAGAACGAATGAAAAATGGGCTTCAGTTTTTTTAGTCTTAGGTCTGGCCTGAACATATTGTATATTGTGTGAGTTTATAAAGAGGATTATTTCTTGGAGCCTTACCCTCAAGAGTCATCGCTTCGCATCAAAGGCCTCGCTGTTTGGCTTATTGAGTCATAGCTGGTCTCCACAATCCTTACTGCCAACTCTACAACCTGCCTACCCGCGCAGATTCCTGCGCCTACTCATCATCCTGCCCGACCTGCTGCTTGTGTGCGCGCGCTGGTAGCGCACCATCAGCCGTCCCAATACACCATGCCACGTCATCCTGCCCGGCCTGCTCCTGGATAGCTGCCGACGTCGTCTGAAGCCGGCCTATTTTTATATTTCTATATCCTTTTTATTAATTTTATTTTATATTTTTCTTGATTTTATTAACGCGGCTTACGTATAGCTCTCCGGCGCTATACGTAACGCTACACGTGTCCGAAAAATGGTCATCATAAAACACTGTGTGAAATAGGCAAAGTGATATCGCACAAACTTATTTCTCAGACGGTATCAAATACCATAGTAACCCCCATTGACTTAGTAATATCCTTAATTTCCATTTTTATTCTAAAAGCAATATGAAATGCCTCTTATTACAGTCATTGTGGACTGTAGCATTATAGTGCCCTGCGTGTCTGCCTGCACGCATGTTGTAAAATGGGTGCATAAGTTATGTAGTTCCTCCGTCTTTGTCTGTGTGTGTAAGATGGTGATGATATTTAAGTGTGTGTGATCACACACAATTAACATGAATATGAAATGGTCTTTTACTTCCTTTGTTCATGTGAGGGGGGGAACTCTTATAAATTCTTGTACGGATAAAAATTGTGTACATTTTCTATGTACTTTTAGGGTACGTCTTTGTCGAAATTATCAAAAATAGGAAATCTGTAGTGCAATCAATAATCTTTGTAAACCAAGTTTTATTCTCATTATTAAAGTAAAAGCCCGAAGTACGCTAAATCCTAGGGTTTACCAAGTCATACTGTATACCAGTATACCTTGCCAGCCCGAAATGATTTAAATAATCGCTGTTTTTAACCCCCACCGGAAAAAGAAGGGTGTTATAAGTTTCACGTGTGTTGCTGTGTATTTGTGTATCTGTGTGTCTGTCTGTGGCATCATAGCGCCTAAACGGATAAACCGATTTTGATTTAGTTTTTTTTTTGTTTGAAAGGTAATTTTGTCGAGAGTGTTCTTAGCTATGTTTGAATAAAATCAGTTAAGCCGTTCAAAAGTTATGGGCGTTTTACTGTTTGAATCGGGGTGTTTTCGCAACATAAATGTGTTGGGGGTTTTTTAAATTTTGAAATTTTACTTGTCGACCTTTTATCTGCAATCGCACAGTAAATTTTAGGATTTATATCAGAGACACTATAATGCTACGAATAGTCGAATTAGTCGGAAAAAAACCAAATAATAACAACTTTGGTGAAGCTAATCAGTCAGGATTTTTCTCATAATTGTTAAAACATTTACAAATCTCTGAAATAAATCCTAAGATTTACCGTGTTATTCCTGATAAAAGCCGGAAATTAGCAATCACCAAAGATCATTTCGGGCTTTTGACAGTAACATATATAAAAATGGTCTTGGTATAGTCACAATATCTCGTCGTATCTTTATTGTTAACCACTAGTTTTTTAATAGTTCCGAAGAATGTTTGAAGAAGAAAAATTTTTTTTTTTGGAAGTAAGAAGCCTTTCCTCAATGATGTATTTGCATGATGACGTCATCACACAGTTTACCTTTGCTTCTGTTCTCTCGAGGTGCGGAATATGGGACATAGTGGAAACTCCGCAGTTTTTCAATTTACGCCGCGGTTTTTTTTAAATGTATCGCGGTGCTACAGCGGCCTGCCAACCATTTTGAGAACCGACTTGAATTCAGAGTGTGACTAGATTAAAACCTATATTCCCTAGATAAATTCGGATCGAAATATTTTTTGATTGAATATTTTTGAAGGGTGGGCGGTTATTTTTGGTTTTAGTCTTGGCTGTTATTTCAGGGCATTGGAAATTGTGCCTATCACGATAATTATCTATTTCTTTCTAATCTTATCAAGTTCAGAAATCTGACTACCAGGCGTACGGCGATGCGTCTTCGATACATGGTGGATATCCCACCCATACGCACCAAACGTTTTGGGAATACTTTTATTATGCGCACAGCAAAAGAGTGCAATTCCCTGTTGGAGTCTGTATTTCCCGATAGCTACAACCCAGGAGTCAGTCAAGAGTGAATACGTTACTTCTAGGCAAGCTTGCTCCATCGTCGACCACATCATCGCTTACCATTAGGTGAGATAGTGGTCAAGCGCAAGCCTACTACGAATAAATAAAAAAAGAAGTACATGCACTGTAACTTGGGTTGTAGGTATATTTACCACTATAATCGGGCTCTTTAAAACCCATGACGTGATTGTCGGAAGTGGTGGTAGCTAGTGGGCGGTGGACGTCACTTTTGAACTTAAGTGTGAAAATGGCGGCAGTTAATGTCAAGGTTAAGTTAATTTTTCATGTTACACATCGACAGAAAATAAAGAAATTGCTTATTTATTTACAGAGAAAAGTTGACTTACGTAGGTACAAGAGGTTCTAGAGATTGGTAAAGCGATAATTTTACCCGACTGCGGATGGTTAATGTTTTTCGAGCGTATGTATGTAAGTATGTATGTTTGTAAATATGTAGGTAGTATGGATGTATGTATGTCCATTTCTATTTTAGGCAGGGACAAACAAAAATTATAGAGAAACCTACCAAAACTTGGTTTGTCACCGCTGGCAGCAAGCACCTCATATATATTTAATGTTTACTTGCATAGCACTTGTTTTTCTCTTTTCAGTATTTTTTTTTTATTTGTCGGGTTTCTTGTTTTTATAATAACGATTGTCCACAAATTTAAATGCATAGGATTCACCACGTGATATTTTAGCAGCCATACATTTTGACATCATTCGTTGAAGAATTTTGCAAAGTCTAGAGCCTGGGGACTAATCCGCCTTCCTCCAGCTGAAATTATATAATTCACCAAAGCCACCACTACAACGCAAATACACACAATGTTCCACCACATATCTTTTCGAAAAAATCTTGCCAAAACAAAACACCAATTCATAAAAATCTTCAGCAATAACAAAACTCAAGTGTCGAAATCATTCGAGCACAATACGCAAGGCCAAAAAATCTCATTTACCTGGCACACGCTGATAAAAAGGTTGAACATTAATTACATTACCATCACCGGGCCCCAGGTGCGTCCAGAGGCGAAACACCCTGTTTTATTAGCCCTCGTGTTATATACAACTCGTTTGTCAACGTAATTAATGCTGTACCTATGTTAATATGTATTGTTTATAACAATTTTTGGCAAGAAATTCAGCTGAGCTCCAAATTCATCAGACAGTTTTTTGTATTCAAAACAAAAGAACGCTTGTAAATAGAGAGGTGGTATTAATCACAGGTTAGCGAAAACAAAACCTAGCATATTTCATACTAAATACGTAGGCACATTTATATTCATGTTACAACTCTGTCAAACAAAGTTTATCAAAGTTTAATTAGAGAAGGTTCTCCGTAATCCTAATTACCAAATGTTTATTGAAACATCTACCGAAACGTACCTATTCCTTTACCCACATACAATTAATAGAGAACGCCTTTACGTACCTTCGTGTTTAAATACATTATGAACGAGTCAGGTACCTAGTCCGTAATATCCCGAACGTGATAAGTACTTGTTCACTACATCGAGGCTACAGACACGTCTCCTAACTTGTCAGACACTGCCTTGCCAACACGATAATCTCATTGTATACACAATCCAACTAGCACCGTACTGCAGACTAGCCTAATTCTTAACAAAAGCAAACTCCATTACCATTGATATTAAGGGCACTTCAAACCGAATACAATAAGAATAAATATCAAAAATATAAATGCGAAATTTATTCCTCAAATGAAAATAATGTATTGCCCAAATAACAAAGATGATCAAATGAAACATCAAAAACAATAAAATGCGGGCAAACGCTGCGATCGCATTTCGCCTGTGATAACGCATAGGCAGATATATATTGTTGAGTTACGCTCAATACTATTTACTCGGCGATATTCTCCCTTGTGAAAATCTCTTAGATGCGATCATAAATCGCTTCGGTTGACATAATAGCGTAAAGGGAGCGGCCTGGATTTATGCATGTTTGATTTAGAGGGAGGTGAATGTTGTCATTTTACCGACGTTCCCACTAAAAATATGGTGCGTTTACTTTCACGAATATCATTCCCAAAGGAGAAAGGTACACACCGTTTTTGCAGTGTTTAAATAAGTAGGTACATGAATTTTCATGAACGTTTTGGAATACCGCATACGTAATAAGGCGCTTTATAAAAAGTAGAGAGCATAATGCGTGTGTTCGGAACCGAGTCTCCGCTCCAAAGTCGAACGTACCGAAATTGGTCTTCTAACAATTTGTGAATTATCCTTCGCATGCTTACCTCGCCAGATATCGTAAACTTCGTTTCTTATGCGCGTTTTCGTTTTATGATTTATTGTTAGGGCTCTTTTTGATGATTGAATAATAAAAACTGCTCGGCCGGTTACCACATTTACATTTGACTTTCATTTACCACGTGAATTTTAATAAGATTTCTGATAAAAGAAAATATTTCTTCACAAAGATGATAAATTCGTTAGATAAAATTTGTGGAGTACTTTTTATTTAGAATTTATCAGATTACATCTCAGTGGGAATTTATTTAACCTGACGACTGCAAAGGAGGGCTGACTATTAAATTTATTTGAGAGCCGGTCTTCGTTTATTGCGATTCGGATTGGAATTGGAATATCCAGACAGAACAGATTAACAATTTTCGAATTCTAAGGACAGCCTGTGTTCTAAATTCAAGACACGATTCAAATTAAGTGATAAAGCGTTGGGAGTACGCCGCCTGTGCCCGGTTGTCACCCGGTAATACCCAAAGAAGCGACGTGCCCCTTGCCCCATTACGACGAGCTGCATTGCAACAATTTCGTCGAGGAAATTTTCAAAGTGTATCAACAAATGAAGTGGTAATTATCTGTAAATCAACTCCTGAATATACACAGGCAGTACATTAAAGTGTTCGGTGTAATGTTTGATTAGGAGCTGAGGAGCCGTGGCCGTGAATGTGGCGCGGAGAGCAATTTGCGGGTTAATGTTGCTCTAGAATAATGACAGATGGAATCATAACATTTGATCTTGTAGTGCGAGAATATCTCAAATAACCACCTTGATCTATTGAATAGTGTCTAGGTTACATGAGACATCTAAACTAATATTATTAAGAGGAAAGATTTGTAGTTTAGTATGTAACGAATAAACTTAAAAACGACTTAACCAAATTATAAAAATTCTTTTACCGTTGGGAAGCTTCACTATCCCCTGGTGATACAGGCTACTTTTTCTCCCTGAATTCCCACGGGAACGAGAACTACGCGGGTGTAACCATCCGCTAGTAAATGATAAAAATATAATATTGGGGATTATAATTACTACATATAAGCATATAGATGTACATAATTATGTAGAACATACCTAAACATCAAACAATATAATCTACTATTACAAGCTGACACATAATCCTAATCCCAAACATATAATACAGCCTGAACAAAGCCAAGAACATCTCAATACATCTAACTGTTTAATAACAAGAGACGATCGAATAATCAGATCACGTATTGAACACCAAATTCATAATCGGCGATTGAACGCAACCCCAAGGAATTTGTAAGGGATAACGCGAAAACTGAAGGTGTTTATGATTTTATGATGCTACTCCATTCTCGAATAAGGCCGTACAATAACGATAAAGTGTTACGACCTATCCGATGAGGAGGAAAAAATGTCGTACAGCTCTCGTTTGTGGAGGGCCTAATGATATTTTACTTTAATAACAACATGGGCTTCACGCCAATCTTTAATATGAGAAAATAAGCCGTTGTACGGAAATTAAGTGGGTTTCTTGGAGATAATGTATTTAAATGAACGAGTGAGATAAAATGTTAAAACGTATTAACTTTCTCATTTTATGTTAATATTATGTTAGTTAGATTTGGCTAAGTCTGATAACTGAAGTTGAAAGGAAACTGAACCTATGTTACTTACGTTAAGGTTCGAACATTATACCAAGGCCCGTATTCCGGGTTCTCATACTCGATTCAAACTCAAAATTGGAAAAACCTACCAATCAACAGCAAATCAATCACAACTCTCGATTTTGGCATATATCTTCAGCTTGACATAAGTGCACTCAATAGTGAATAGAGCAAGAGCCCAGACGCCCCAGACTTTACCGAACACTTTTAACCCAAAATGTGTGGCAGGTATTAAATGAAAATGAAAGTCCAAGTTAGCAAGTACGAGTACGTTCCAAGTACATGCTAACACTACTCAATTCCACTGATTTTGTAAATAGTTCGGTAACGTTCGGGAAGTCCAGGATCTTGTACTTGATCAAATTAATGTTAAAAAAAAACAAGCCGGTCAATCACAACTGTCCATTGCCAGTTTTAGTTGAGTTAAGCAAGAGCATTTGGAATACCGGCCTTAGAACTTTACTACTTCTTAGGTCTACTTACTTTTTATTAAATCTGAAAAACCGTGCTTATTAAAGTTTCTTAGAAAGATGAGAGATTTTTGACGCCAGTTACGAAAAAAATAAGTAATAGGTTGGATATCTTGTCAAAATCTAGAGTAGGTAAGCTTCTTACTGACAAAATATGTTCCTACAGACAGGAGTACTACCTATACATTTGAAATAAAACTTAATGATATACTTGATACAACTAGGTTAAGTATATCTTAAGAAATCGTTAGTTCTTGAACAGAAAAACTGTATCGATCCGTTTTTACAGTGAAATATGTCTGTTAATGTCAACAAAACACGCTTGGCTGGCAAATACGACGAGTAAACTTAATGATAGAAGGCGAAAAAACAAAAATACCAAAGCCAGAAGTCAACAAACCGAACGAAGTAGACATAAAAAGGTACAACGATTTGTTAAATGAAAATGTAATCAACACAAATTACAGGCTGGCGAACGATAATTGAATAGTCTTTATTAATATTTCAATTTACACACGCAAGCGAAAGAAATGATAGATTACTATCTGGAATAACAGACGCAGTTATTAACAGATAAATGACCACAACGAAGAATACAAAGAAAAGGAAATTGTATTCATAATATAATTTACTTGAAAAGCAAAATGTGAAGATTTGATTTAAAAATGAAGTATGGCAATTTCTTGTTTGTGGTATAATGGTTTTTGACGTTCACCTAGATAGGTAATACTCCGGTTAATATTTTCGCTATTTTGGGTAGTAATAAAAATATTTAAAAAAATCAGCAAAAGAATAAATAATAAGTTAGAAACGCTCGGAGGACGGACGAAACTGAAAACATAAAAGCCTACACCAGACTGTTTCTTTCACAGAAAATTGGCGCCTGTCACCTTCACTTAAACTCATAATAACATGTTTTTGAGTTACTAAATCCAGTAGTCATATTTATTAGTAAAACCGATTATCGACTTGCCCCATAAGGTCACGAAAATTGTAAGCGGTGACCCCAGATGGGCGAGGGGTAACAGCGAGCGCGAACAAACGGAGAGAGGGAACTCTCTTCAGTCGTGTGTCAACCGTCGATGACGCCGGTCGTCCGCGCCGCGCTCGCTTACAAAATATTACGTGAGCTTCATTATAACTCGACTTAACTCTCAGATTGAAATGTTAATTAAAACCTTGTGTGAATAAAGTGCTAAGGGCAATATACGGAGGAATAAAGCTCTGTGATATGTGATGGAACTGTTTGTTTAGAAACTTAATGAGGATGTATGTCTTATTGGCAGTACTCAGTTTACTTATAAAAGGTAATATCAATTATGTGAATGGACTGTGTGCTTTTATTTTTATTACAGTTTCTAAGTAATGAAAAATATTTTAAGTGTGTTGTATACCCGGCATTATGCAATTATACCCACATCTTGCAACGAATACGAACAATCTAATGAGTCCCACGCTGGGCGACAATAAGCGGCGGTGACTGCCACGATATCTTAATGCAGCCCCATTTTGAATTTAGGAATAAAATTGCATAAAGATATTTTTCATAAAGACCGAGGAAGCCTTTATAATAAAAAGCCATTCATCTTAAAGCGACATCATAAGAAAAAGACCTTCCTTAAGTAGGTTATTAAGAGATAGGTATTTATTCGCAACGATAATAAATCATTTAAATTTGCTTGGAACTTTTACTTTTGGGAAGATTAGGATTGACATTTTAAATAACTAGAGGGATAAATAACTTTCTACTTCCAGTCGTTGTGGACAACGAGTTTAATGAAGAATCTCGAGTATTGAAAGGAAACTTTTATAAAACTAAAGTGGCCTTTTCATAGCCTGCTGAAAAACAAGCCCCTCAATTAAACCGTCAGTATATCCTTTATCTAGAGGGGCTCTCAGTTAGATTTATTCAGGCCTGCCCCCGGCCCGGGTCGCTAAAAGCAAATTGAGCCTTAAAAATACAAACTGTAACTCATTTTAATTTTTTTATGGAAATGGCTAAGAAGAAGTCTTTCATAATCGATATTCAATTTATCGGAACTGGTGCTCAACTAGGAGTATATTGTAACTTACTGGAATAGCGGTCTTTGCCACAAATTAAGACACATTTTCAGTGCGACGTATTTTTCAGTCGTATTTTGGAAAGGGCTATTGTAGAGCAGCATAGTAGAACTTGGAAATAGTTCTTTAATGGGTTGCGTGCCGTTATTACCGAAACAATGATAAAGCCATTGTGTTTCGCGTGGATCCACGTTATAGGCAGTCAAGGGCTTAAACAACCTACTTTTTTTTTGAGGTCCTTTAAAATACTATTAATGTAGGAAAATCAACAGTAATTATTGGCATTTAATTACGAATTAAAGTAGTTCAGTCACTAGGCAGTATGATCAACATAAGACATGACAATGATAATGGTATATTTATGGCCCGTTTTGTGCATCTATTCATCCATCCATAGACTAGCAGAGTTTCATCGTTTATCCTTAAGTCATAAAGTGGTTTTGTGTTCGACTGGCCCATTTCTGTCCATGTCCATCTTATATACATGCATTTATTGGACTATCAGTCATCTGAGTTTTGTGAAGTCCCTATTGATCTTACTCATTTAATTTGTTTCATACATTAGGGGCCTTAAACATTTACTGGTGTAATATGTTTGTCCTGTACACATTTGCTTTGAGGAGAAACCTACTTAGGTACATGATGTTAAGTTATTAACTGGTCTGGGAATCTTTATCGGTAGTAAGTGATTACAGTATTGCATAGATACTTTACGTACGTTACATAATTCTTTAGAAACATACCCCTGTTATAAGGGACTTCATCACTTGCTGGTTGTCTTGCACACGTCTGCTTAAGTCTTTAAGGATAACAAAAGTGATGTTATGAGTATTAAATCTTTACCAGTAGTCAGTGATCAAAGTATTATCTAGGTACTTTAATCCAGCGTCCTGATTCAACCCGTTAGTCACTTTTACGCCTCCCCCGAGAAGTGATGGAGTGTTCTATTTGTACCCCGACACAGCGAAGTTAAAATAGCTGTAAATAAGTTGTGACAGGTCGATATACCACCGGCTGCGAGCAGACAGTTGGTAAACCTACTTGCTTGACTTTTTACTTTTTGGTGGGATATAAACAGTTGTTTTTTTCACTGGATATTTTTGATACAAAAACGTACGTGTTTTCTGTGCGTAGCACTTAGTTTAACTCACCTATTCTCGGTGTTTATAGCAAGTGGGGTTAAGTTTTTACATAGTCTTGAATTTTGTTTGAGAAGTTGGTTCTGAACTGTTTGTTAGTTGGAATTTTTCTTTTCTTAGTAAAGAATTCCTGGAGAGAACTGAATAAATTGAGTTTTTTGTTTGTTTTTTTTTTACAACAAAGTTTGAACATAAATAATTGAAGTATGAGAAACTGAAGTCTGTTGGAATAGGTCTAGTTGTACCGATTAAACGGGGTTACATTGAGATCTGGGGTAATTTTAATGATAACTTTATTTTTTTAGGTTTTTAAAGCTAACTCCGTGAAAACGGAACGCACCTCAATTTACTTTTTTAGATTTGCAACACTGACATGTCAGCCATGTTTTGCATCAACCTCAGCGGAAGAATAAGTTTACTTGGAGCAGGAAAAAATAGTTAATTGTCCAGTGTGAATTCATTAAAAATAAATTTTAAATTGGGGTTACTTTTACATTGCAATGAAAAAACAATGGAGTGTCAATGTAACCCCATTTTCATTTTAGCGTTCATAGGCTCGTTTTTTTTTATTTTGTCCCAAACTGAATATATTTTATTTTGTGAAGTCGCCAACACTGCATTGTATTCATATTTTTCAAAATATAATTGAACTAGTCATGTCCATTTTAATTTCAAAATTAATCAATTTAACTCCGTTTTCCGGTACCTTCTTTATACGTGTTCCTATAACTATTATAATTACATAGATCATCATCACAGAGCATATCCTCTTAGAGCAAGGTAATTTCAGTGTCCGTAAGGGTATATACGTGGGACACTCAGAAAGTTTTGCGAAACTAAAAAAAATTGTTCTATACGTACATATATTTTTATTAAATCTTTTCAAAGTACTTTCCACCAGCCTCTATACAAAGATTCATGCGCCTAAACCAGTTTTCAAAACACTTTTTCCAGTCCGCCGCAGACACCTCGTTTACAGCCTGCTCGAACGCAGCCAGCGCATCTTCCGGCGACGAAAATTGTATCCCTTTGAGCTGATTTTTTATTTTTGGGAATAAAAAGAAGTCACACGGTGCTAGATCAGGGCTGTAAGGAGGGTGACCCAGGAGTTTGACTGGCGTGCTGTCCAGGAAGTCCCTCGTTTTGAGTGCGGTGTGCGCAGGTGCATTGTCGTGGTGGAGCAGTAGCCCGCGGAGCCCTGTGTTTGGTCGCTTGTTGCTTATAACAGAGAAAACTTCTGGCAAACATTTGGTAGTATACCATTCGGCATTAATGCTTCTTTGATCCCGTAAGGGAATTGATACCAAGTGGCCAGTCAAATTAAAAAAGCTAGCGATCAAAATCTTACCCCCGCTTCTAGATCGCTTCACTTTGGTAGGCGTTGGCTCATTTTGAAACACCCAAACAGTCGACTGGCGCTTGGTTTCTGGGTCGTATTGATAAATCCAGGACTCATCACCTGTAACGATGTCGTAAACACGCCGAGACGAGCCTGCTTCAAATTTGTTAAGCATATCACGGCACCATTCCACCCGGGCCTGCTTCTGAGCATCGGTGAGGTTGTGCGGCACCCAGCGTGATACTATCCTCCTCACGCGAAGATGGCTGTGTAGAATCTCGTGAACGCTTCCCGATCCAATCTTCAATATGTGTTGAATCTCCTGATATGTAATTCGCCTATTGTCTTGGATTAAATTTTTCACTGCTAGCACGTTTTCTTCGGTAACAGCCGTCAAAGGGCGACCGCTTCTTTCGTCATCCCCCAAAGTTGGTCGACCGCGCTTGAATTCGTTATACCAACGATACACGGTTGCCTTGGAAGGGCCTTCATCCATGAATGCCATTTGAAGTCTATCGTACGATTCATCCGGTTTCAGGCGACACTTGAAATCATATAAAATCATAGCTCTAAAATGTTCCCGGCGCAGATCCATATTTCAGTGAGACACAATACTTTGAATTAACTCGCAAAAAATGTGGAGGGAAATTTTGAAATTGGAACTTACTTATTTTTACTTATAAATAATCATATTTTCGAAAAACATTATAACTGGCCAGTCTCCCATATATAAAAACTTTTTTTCGCAATACTTTCTGAGGGGCCTGGTATACTCATATACATCCGTCCCTTGTTGGCAGCCGAACCGCTATAGTTTTGACACGTCATGGTACGGGAGCTGATATATTTAGCCCATCTACTTTCTCATATAATTTCTAATCGATTTTTAAATGATACATTGTTAAGAGCACTATCGGCTATATTTAAGTAGGTATATTTGATTGTATGCGGCAAATGTGCTTAGAGATTCCGAGCAGAAGTTCTACTGTTCCGTTCCAATAATGATGCCCATTTTTAAAACAATTGTGTTATTTTAGGATACCTATAATTCAGCTTAGGTACACTGGACTAAATTCATCCTTCATAGTTATTCAAATAACTGAACTTGTGTACCACATTTCGGTTGCTAAGTCAACATCTAAACTGTAAGTCTTCACAGATGATTACCCTCAGACAGCTTCAAGAAATTATGAAAAAGAAACACGAAAATTACAGAAAATTTCAAGGAAAACAAAATATAATGAAATTCAACACTCAAAAAGCAAGAAAAACATCAAAAGGCTCACTGAAATTAATCTAATATCTACTAAGAACTTGATAATAATTTATTCATTCTTAGAAAAATAGGTTCTGGAGCTTATAATCCCCTATTAACGTAGACTACTTGACAAGTCAAGCGGGTAGTTATGAATTAGCTCCAGGATATTACAGGGAGGCTTTAAACAGGTACAAAGCGCTTTAATGTTGATTGTACTGGCTTCATTTGATGACGTCTTTGTGTGATTACTGTAAGTAGAAAACAGATACATTCTCTAGGAATGAAAATACAAGGGCTTTGATCTAGTCATTAGATAAATTTGTTTTTTTTCTCAGTTTGCCTGCGTGTTTCCTTAAATTGTGTTCTCTTCAAGAAGTTTTAGGTCATTACATATGAAATTGGCGTTTTGTAAGGGAGGAACACAAAGTCGTTTTTTTTTTTTAATAATTTATGTATTTAATCAAAGTATTTACCATTGCTATCTATGCACATTTACCATCTCATAGGTAGTTCATTGATCCCTTTACTAAAAAAATCCATTCGGACGGGAATCAATAAAATCTTTGAAGGCGCTTTGGACTACCTCGGAGTTGATTTTTTTCCCTTGCAAGAAGTTATCCGAATTTCGAAAAAAATGGTAATCTGCTGGAGCAAGGTCCGGGGAGTACGGTGGATGTCTTAGACATTCCAATTGAAGCTCCTCTAATTTGGTAGCCGTCTGTTGTGCAGTGCGTGGTCTAGCGTTGTCCTGATACAGCAGTGGCCTAGAGATATTGACCAGCCTCAGCTGTTTAGCAGCTAGCTTTTCCATCATGGTTTGCAGTTGCTGACAATAGACATCCGCCGTAATCGTTAAAAAATCCACAATAGCCTTCAATTCTTCTTTATCAACTTTGGTCTCCGGCCGTCCACGGGGCTTGTTCTGCAGGTCGAAATTTACAGAACCAAAAATGCACTGTGTTTTCTTTTGCGACACCATCGTCATACATATCATTAATCCTTCGAGCCGTTTCTGCAGCACTAATGCCACGATGGAACTCGTACTCGTCAATAACGCGATATTTCAAGTTTTCCATTTTGTTAACTGACTGGCGCAAAGAAAAAACCAAAAAGGAACAAAAACAAATGAATTATGGTTTTCCAAACACAAAAGAAAAGAAAACACACGCATGAGTAAATAGCTGTATAAATTTAAAATTGGAATTCCAAACCAAAGAGGAGATATTTGAGATCAAAGTGGCCAGTACGACAAAACGCCAATTTCATAGGTAAGGACCTAATATACCAGATGTGCTTAACACAGTTTTTGTATATTAAGAGATAATGTAGATATCATATATCCGATAGTTTGTTTAGCGACTGGTTTAAATGTCAAATTAGAGTTCTAAAATTGACACAAAGTCGATGTCTATCGTTGCTTTAAACTTTTGTGTATTTCAAATTAATTGCTTTACTTTTAGACCTATAACTCAAATACGTAAATAGATGGACCTAAAAGTTTCTGCATTATCACCCTTATGCAACCTATAATATCTTTTGCTTAGTGCTAGGCTTCATTGCTCTCTTTTTATAATACCCTATTTATAAAACTCCATCAAGCTCGATATAATTTTATGTATTTACCCTCTAAATATAATATTTATAGAGATATTTCTAACCTTGACCATCGAGTATTTTGGTATGGCTTGTCTCTCGGTTCAATTTAGTACTGTTAGGGTAAGGGCTAAATAACATACTCGAGCTTTATAAGGAAATATTGAACACTTTTTATCTTTCACAGAAATTCCTACACGAGACTGAAACGCTCGATTTGAGTATTTTTCTTATAATATAATAAATACTTCTTCAAACTTGCCTGTGTACTATATAAAACTAAGTAAATACGGTTATCTTTCAGTGATTTTCAGTACTAAGTCTCTGACTATTCATTACTGAACCTTTTGAGTATCAAAACTGACTTGTTAATGAAATTAAGTTCAGGAGTTTCCTTGTTAATTATCCAGGACCTTTATACACAGCCAAAATTCTGCTTGAATTTCGGAGTTAATGGATTAAATAACAGTACAAAGAAGATAATATTATAACTGTAACACTGTTATTCATTCCCCAAACAAACGAAGCAAGAATATCTCAATAAAAGGGCTGCGTTGTTACCATAATGAATTAAAAATCGTTGCTTGTCTCATCTGGGAGTAAAGCCGCAATCCCACTACAGTACGGCCGTGAAACCAGGGTGTACAGCCATAAACCACGGGAACTTATGACCCTCCGGCGACCCATAGAAAGTTAAGATGTCCCCCAAACGGAGCGCGGGAAAAGTCTTCCTCTTGCTACAAGAAAGAGTTCAAAATAGATGGAGCACGCTAATTTATTAACTCACTAAATTAAGTTACTATTATACTCTCCTTGATTTCAGCCTTAACTTTGTTCGTGCTACGTGCAATGGTAATTCAAGTAAGAAATAATTTCCATTTCCAAGCCAGTGGTATCCATAAAATCTTTAACGTAACAATCGTACTGCACTGCAGTTGTACTTAAACGTTGCTAAAAGTGTGAAGAAAACTAGCGAATGAGCACGACAACGTACCTCCACTAATTAACTGAATTTAAACAATAAAGTTACCTTAGTGACGTCTTGTTCTTTTTTTTTATTAAAAATCCAACTCCATATAAGCCGAGTATTTCACCTTTGTAGCAGAATATATATTCTTCATGTTCCTCTATTGCATAGCCCTTTCTTCTGACTTCTGCCAAACCGAGTATGTCGATTTTTATCTTTTGTAACATATATGTTAGTTCTATAAATCGTTTTGTTGTTGCTAGTGATCTTACGTTGAATGTTCCAATCTTGAGACTTTGTTGTGGTTGTTTTGTAATTCCATTTGTTTTTTCTGATCTTGCTGGAGGGTTATGGTCATTTTCCCCCACGGGGACCAGCCGGCTTGGGGGAGAGAATTTCTTTCCTATTGTTTCTTTATGTATTTTATGTTGTTTTTGTATCCGATCGCCGGTACCTGATTGCTATTGCTTCGTTGTTGTTGAAATTGTTGAAAGCGAGTGAGATCGGCCTCTCATCACCTCGAATGCATTTATTCTTTTGTTTTTAGACGAGTTTAGCGTTTGTTGTTTCCTTGGCTGTATTTCGACTTGCGGCGAGGTCGATTTCTCTCTCTTTCTTTTTTCTATGGCCCTTGAATTTTCCTTTACAATGAGTTTATCATGTTTTAAGTACGCTAAGTTTCCTTTTTGCCTCTCTTCCATTAGTTTGGGTTGCAATGACTTTCTAATAATTTCTAAAGAACATAAAACCAACATTGACAGCTTTATAGCGTTCTCAGATCGAGTAGCTCTATTAAAAATGAAATACAACAACCAACTGCTTGCAATAATACAAGTATACGCGCCCACTGAAAAGGCTTCAGATGAAGAAATCAATTCATTCTACGAAACTCTGCAGGTAGCTCAAAGCCAGGCAGGAGATAACGTATTCGTTATCGGTGATTTTAATGCAAAAGTGGGCCAACACGAAACAGAAGATAGCGAAAACTTTGTTCTGGGAAAATTTGGATACGGAAATAGAAATAAAAGAGGAGAGAAACTAATTCAACACGCATTGGAATATAAACTGACAATTATGAACTCCTTTTTTAATGCTCGAAAAAACCGCAAATGGACCTGGCTCTCCCCCTGCGGCAACATAAAAAACGAAATTGATTTTATACTGTCAAACCACCCAAAGAGGATCAGAAATGTAGAAGTGTTACATGGCTTTGGATTCAGATCTGACCATCGAGTAGTTAGAGCTACGTACACGCTAGATCAAGAAAAAAAGAGTAGAACATCATACAAATCACAACCTAAAACATTAAGGACGGAAGACGATATATCAACATACTTAAGAAACCTTGAGATCAACATACATCAATTGGAAACAAAACAAGAAGAAGACACTCAAACTTTTTACAATAAACTAGCTAACATCATCAACACCAGCCTTGTATGCAGATTAAAAAATAATGAACTGAAAACTACTAACAAAATACTTAGTGAATCCACTAGAACTCTCCTCACAAGACGAACTGAACTAATGAAAACAAAACAAAAAACCAAAGAAATGAAGGAAGAGCTGAGCATATTATTTAAAACTACAAGTAAGGCAATAGATAAAGACTACAAAGACTACAGATACAAAATAATCGAAAATAATCTAAACACCTACAGAAGCACGAAAAAAGCCTATAAGAAATTGATCACACACAAAAATTGGATTCAAAACTTAAAAATCAAAATCAGAAGAAACAAAAACCAGAAGAGAAATCATGACCTGCGCCACAGATTTTTACAAGGAATTATATGCAAAATCATTTTCCTGCACCACTGCAAATGACATAGTAGGAACAAGTTCTCAAAACATGAACGATATACCACAAGTACATGAGAAGGAAGTTATCAACCACATCAGAAAACTCAAAGCAGAAAAAAGCCCTGGTCCAGATGGCATACGAAATGAAGCATTAAAAGCTGGTGCTACCCTGCTAACTAACCCACTTACATATTTATTCAACAAGGTTCTGAACACGGGTCAGGTACCGGTGCAATGGAAAAGATCTGATATAATCCTTTTATACAAGAAAGGAGACCCTCAAGACATCTCTAACTACCGCCCTATTAGTCTTCTTTCAAGTGTTTATAAACTGTTCACCTCAATTCTACAAAGCCAGCTGAGCCGGCAGATTGATAACTACCAGCCAGTCGAACAAGCAGGGTTTCGCTCCAGATTTTCTACAACGGACCATATACAAGTACTGCAACAGATAATGGAGAAATACAAGGAGTACAACAGGCCACTATACATCGCTTTCATAGATTACACCAAAGCTTTTGACACGATCTCTCATGACGCTATTTGGGAAGCGCTGAAAAAATACAACATAAAAGAAAATTACATAAAAGTACTCAAAAACATCTATGAGGGCAGCGTAAGTCAAGTCAAACTAGAGACACGAGGCCCTGATATACCGATTTGCAGAGGAGTGAGACAAGGAGACCCCCTTTCGCCCAAACTGTTCATAATGGTATTACAACACATTTTTGACAATCTTAACTGGCAGGCAGAAGGGATTAGAGTTAATCAAGATCGACTTACACACCTCAGATTCGCGGACGATATTGTCTTATTCGCTGATACAAGTAACAAATTAGAAAAAATGATAAGCACTTTAAATGAAGAAAGTGAAAAAGTGGGCCTCAAGATGAACGAGGATAAAACTAAAATACTTACAAACAGCCACATAAACGCTATAAACCTCAATGGGAAGCCGCTTGAATATGTGAACAATTATATATATCTAGGAAAACAACTGTCATTCGAAGACAAAAGTGAAGAACTAGAGGTAGATCGGCGTATTAACATGAGCTGGAAAAAATTCTGGTCCCTGAAAGAAATCTTAAAAGGGAAATATCCTATCTACCTAAAGAAAACTGTCTTGGACACCTGCATCTTACCTACTCTTACATATGGGTGCCAAACGTGGACATACAACACTAAAATAAAAACTAAACTTGTAATATGCCAGAAAGCAATGGAGAGAAGTATACTGAAATTAAGAAGAATACAAAAAGTAAAAAGCGAAAAAATAAGACGAAAAACGAAAGTTGTAGACGCCTTACAATATGCCCTAAAACAAAAGTGGCAATGGGCAGGACATATAGCAAGATATACAGACAAAAGATGGACACTGGAGTCAACTATATGGAAGGGACCGAAAGGAAAAAGGAAAAGAGGGCGCCCTCGAAAGAGGTGGATAGAAGATATAGAAAGGATAGCAGGAAGTGAATGGAGACAGAAAGCTATGGATAGAGAGATCTGGAAGAAGCTCGAGGAGGCCTTTACCCAAGAAGGGGTTCCGATCAATGGTACTGAAGAAAGAAATGATAGCGAGTAGAAGAAAAAGAAAACAAATTTATACATACATACACATATATTTAAAACTAATCACTACATGTTATATTTGTAATATATATTAAAAAAGCATGTAATAACAATGAAGATTGGAAATAAACGGGCTTTATTATTATTATTATCTTTTATTTCATTATTGTACATAGTTTTTACATTTTTAAATATTATCTTATAAAAATAAAATAAAAAAAACATTTAAAAATATAAAAATTAGTAGCCCACCGATATCGGGAACAAGGTCCAAGCTACCGGTGGTTAGGGCTGCTGAGAGAGGAACCTCCTAACGATACGCGCCGTGTCCAGGAGTACCGCTTTCTGGATCACGCCCTTGATCCAGCTGCCCAACGAGAGCCTCCTCAGATGTTCATCGAGACTCTTAGCTATTATGCCATTGGCCGTCACGACTATCGGCACAATGACTGCTGTATTCACATCCCACATGTCGACAACCTCGCGAGCTAGATCAAGATACTTACTTTTCTTATCTCTCTCAGCCTTCACGAGGTTCTCGTCATGGGGGACCGCTATATCAACAATCATTGCGCGACGCTCTAATCGGTCTATCACCACTATGTCAGGCTTATTGGCAACAATAGTCCTGTCAGTGATGATAGACCGATCCCAATACAACGTGACATTGCCATTTTCGAGAACTGGGTCGGGCACGTACTTATAGTAAGGCACTTCCGATTCCACAAGATTGTATTTAAGAGCAAGTTGCTGGTGGATAATCCTGGCTACAAGGTTGTGTCTATGCAAATAGTCTCCGTTAGCCAGACTAGAACAACCGGAAATAATGTGTCGGATTGATTCTCCCGGCCGGTGACATGCCCGACAGATGTCAACCGTGCCGTCCTTCACAATGTATTTCCGGTAGTTGTTCGTCATCATAACTTCGTCCATAATCGCAAAGACAAAACCTTCGGTTTCCCCGAAAAGGTCACCAAATCGCAGCCAGGCCACGGACGCTAAAAGATCTACATCGGGCCCATATAGGACCCGGTAGAAGCGTCCGTGAAGTTCCTTGCTCTGCCATACCTCCCTGCGGTCATTAGTATCTAATACTATAGGTTTGCGCCAGTTCTCGTTAGCCAAGGAGAGCGGGGTAAGGCCCTTGTCCACCGCTACCACATCTCGATGCATACCCACGTCGGCAGCCTGGAAATATTCCCTAAGACTGCATACCTCGCGGTTGTGCAGGGTTTTAGCATTTAAAAAGCCACGACCTCCGCACTTCCGCGGGATATACAGTCTCATAACCGATGATCGTGGGTGATGCATACGATTTGCGGTAAGCAATGTGCGGACTCTCCTATCCAAGGCGTCAAGTTCTGTCTGAGTCCATTTGAGTATGCCGAAAGAGTACATCAAGACCGGCATGACCCAGCCGTTGAAGGCGCGCACCTTGTTCCCACCTGATAAAAGACTATTTAGTACTTTTTTCAGGCGGCCAAAGAAGCGCTCCTTCAACGATTGTTTCACTTCAGTAGCATTGATGCCTAGTGCTTCCGACATACCCAAATACTTGTAAGTTTCGGTTGAGGAAAGGGATCGAAGGTGTATGGAATCCGAGAGTTGTATTCCCACGGATTCCATAATCTCCCCTCGCTTTACATGCATGGCTGCACATTTGTCCACACCAAATTCCATCCTGATGGCGTCACTGAAGGTTTCTGTTACCTTCAGTAGCTTCATCAGTTGCAAGTTGTTGGGTGCAAAGAGCTTCAGATCATCCATGTAAAGGAGGTGTGATAGGACCTGACCACCTCTTCTCAACCGATAGCCCAGGCCCGAACCCTCCAGCAGTGTACTGAGAGGGTTCAGGGCTAAACAAAACCACAGAGGACTCAGACTGTCGCCCTGAAATATGCCGCGCTCGATCCTTATAGGTTCGCTGTTTTCCTGAATCTGTCGACATCCTGGATAGTGAAGGACCGTCCTCCACTGCCCCATACATGACGTCAGGAAGGCGCACAGAGTTGCATCAATTTTATACAACTCCAGCACCCTCATGAGCCATGTATGTGGCACTGAGTCATAGGCCTTCTTGTAATCTATCCAACATGTCGCCAGATCCTTGCGGGAACGGCGAACCTGTTGGCTAATGGCAATGTCTATGAGGAGCAGCTCCTTAGTACCGCGGGACCCGTTCCTACATCCATTCTGAGAAGCAGACATGATGGAATTATTCTCAATATGCTGATTAATTTTAGCTCTCAGAATGGATGTAAAAACTTTATAGACCGTCGGTAAACATGTTATCGGTCTATAATTTTTAGGTTCCGCAGTACTACCTGATTTGTGGAGCAGGTGGGTTATTCCTGTCGTTAGGAACTGGGGCAGCGATCCTGACTCTAAGGCAGACTGGAACTGAGTTGCCAAACGAGCGTGCGACCTTTGAAACCATTTAATCCAAAAGTTGTGCAGTCCGTCCGGCCCCGGAGATTTCCAGTTAGGCAACGGACGGACTGCACGAGCTACATCTTGGGGGCTGATGGTAATTGCCCCCATTTGTGGTATCGAATCGCACGCCCGTTCGACCTCTCGAGTCCAGTCACCCTCGGTGTGACTGACAGGCACCGACCAGATATTGCGCCAGAACGAATACATGGCGTCATCATCTGGTAGGCGAGTATCAGTCACACCTTGGTCAGGTCGCTCCCAAGCCCTATAAACCCACCTTTCGTTGCTCTGGAATGTGCGATTCTGAGTGTATCGCTCCACTCGCCGCTTGTACCGACGAATACGGCTTGCCCATGCATAGATCTTCTGCTTCAGGAAGTCGATACGCTCTGTGACGCGGGACAGATAATCTCGAGAATTGATATCCGTCCCCGAGAACGCCCGCCTCACAAAGCGCATCACTCTAGGGCGAGTGTTGCCCTCCCTGAAGCAGATAAGCTTGCCGATGAGTGCTCTAGCCTCACCGATACGACGCTCAATCCTGCACTGCCAAGCTGGTATAGCTGGTCGTGTAGCTCTGTCAGTTTTGGGAAACTTGACGTTAGCTACACGACATGCCGCTGCAGCCGCACAGTACAAGATCGAGTGGGTATCGGCAAGGTCTTTGCTGCTATCAAAAACATTTGATAGCTGTGAATCTAGAGCACACACCAGCGCCCTATTTTTCTTATGCATGGGCAGACGAGGTAATCGAGGTCTAAGCTCAGGCGGTGTGGAACGATACTCTCGGAATGCACACTCCAAAGCGCTCCTCAGTCGTTCATTGCACTGGGTACTCACGGATATAGCCCCGTCGTCGTCATCCTCTCCAACATGGTCGGGTCGCGGTGAAAGACTGGGTTGCATTAGCACCGCGGCCGGTGGCAAGGCAGGCGAGACACGGCTACTCCGTGATTCCTCACGCAGTCTATCAAGTACGGCGTCATCCAGCATACGGTTACGTTGGATGACCCGCACCTGATCCGATAGACGTTGGGCCGACACGTTGACAGCTGGCTCAAGCACCTGAAACAGAGAGAGCATCCGACCACGGTACGCAGTCAGATTACTTCCCCCCTCTGTAGCCCCAAAGTATGCGCGCATGACGTTTTCATTAATCGATTGCGTCCATCGCATGCGCTGCACACTTCCACCGGGAGCGGGGACCCTGTCAGAAGCCGATGGGCCTCGAGGTCCCAGGCAGTCCGGTGGCCGGCGTCCTCCCCGTCGACGCGTAGGTGGTGGTGACGTCGGCGGAGAGAAGTATTCGTCGCTCGAACTCGACGCAACTACAGCGTCCGGGATCGCTTGACTGACGGTTGTAGGGGGTCCCGGTGGCTGCGAGGCGGAGCTGAGCGACGAACCCGAAGATGTTGGGCGTGTGTTTTTGGCTCGGGCCTGGCTTCTTGTCAACATTTTCTTTTTAGTTTCGTCTTCTTAGCTGTCATTTTTTGTTTGATGTTTAATTGTTCGTCATTTTAATTATGTTGTTTGTTTTCTTCTTGTTGTTGGTTTATTGTATAAAGACATTATTTCAATTTAGTTTTTAGCTGATATAAGTATGTCGTTGTACGGTTTTATAATTATATTAAAGAAAATTTTAAGAGCTAAGAAAATTTAACTGTCACTCGTGACAAGTCAGGCCACAGATTTTAGATTAGATCGATTTTATTTTTTATTATTATTATTATTATAGTGACGTCTTGGTATCAGCAAGTTGAAGGCGAGACTTTCAAAGATTAAACAGTACAAGTTTGTTACGGTTTAACAAGGTCTCGCTTCTCTTACTCCCGAATGATTGTTGTAAAGTCCAGTTTGCTTACCTCCAGGGAAATAAAGCGAGATGGATATATTTGCAAAACGAATCTCTCTTTCGTCTCGTACAAAATTATAATATTTTATTAAAGCCTCGGGATCGTTATTTGGTTCTGGAATTAATATTTCAGACGTCTAACTTTTAGAGTTTCCATACGTCTTGCTTACGTAAGTTGGACGGTTTCTGTCTTCTTCGCCTTGTTAACTACTTTTTTATTCCGCCCCGCAATCCTGTTCGGTAATAAGTTTAGAAACATGGTAATTAATGAAACTATGTTGAATACGTAAAGTATTTTCATAATTCTGTTTAAAACTTTTCGCATACCTATGGAAACCGCTTGTCTAAAATGTTTGAGGTACGCTGGGAAATCTAGAACGGTACGTGATGACAGAGAATTATTATTATGTAGAAATAAGTCATATTTTGGCGTCAGTGACAAAACTACAGACTAAAACCGGTTTAAATTTTCCTTTTAATAATAGGCAAAACCTTTATAATATTTTGGAACTTTTAAGAGCAAATTTGCACTACTCGACCAAGAGGATACGTTCCTATAATATCAGTCAACTTCGATGTGCCTAAAATCAAGAAAACTAAATTAAAAAGACCTGTAGGCTTTTTATGGTTAAGTTTTCTTGCTTTACAACTATTTTATTTTTATTGTAGGTAATAAATGAATTGATTAAATCAAAATGTAGGTACTACTGCTAACAATTATAAAGACACGAATCATAGGTACTCAAACAACACAAGCCTATTTTCAAAGCCAAACACAAAACTATTAAATACCCATAAATTTCACATTATGAAGAGCAGATAACTAATCAAATACTTAGCGATTTAACGCGCAGACGACAGATAATTTATAAATCAAGAGTTGGCCAAGACAGTTAGGAGTTGATAACAAACTTCGCTAAGTTGGTTAGAGGGAGGTGCGAGGCGTGCGTGTGGAACTCCAACTGTTCTTGTCAACGATTTATATTTATTTTATTGTTTATTTATTTATTTATTTATTTAATACTAGGAGAACCAACAGCTATAACAGATGGATAACAATTGTATATGAGACATAGAGCCAATTACAGGTTCTCACGGATAGAAACAGAATAAGTAGTAGAAAACTTAGGATCACTAACAAGCACGGTTTATATGATTAAATAAAAAACAATAAGAACTAAACATTTTTTAAAAAGTCAGCATTCAGCCGAGTGCGTGTTTTTACTATACCCACAGTATCTCTGTTTGATTTTTATTTGTAGTACGTTGTTAATTGTACTGAAGTGAAAGATTAGGCTTTTATTACATAGTGCGCATGTGTAAGCATGACCGGAGAATCCTTCATAATTAGCGTTGTTACCATGTTTTACAGTACTGGCTGATTTCACTAGCCAATGTGTATATTAAAATATGAACCTGATAGGTAGATAATTTATAAATCAAGGGTTTGTACAGGACAGTTAGGAGTTGATAACAAACTTCGCTAAGTTGTTTAGAGGGAGGTGCAAGGCATGCGTGTAGAACTCCCAACTGTCAACGATTTTTTTTTTGGTGTGGTTGTGCTTGGTGTGGTGTTTTTTTTTTGTATCTGATAGATAATTGGATGGAAGTGAAATATTAGGTCTTAATTACAATGTCGTGCATGTTAATTTGTATTACTGGAGAATATTTGACTGTCAGTCCCCCCCTTAATAAGTTAACAAGTTCACTGTTGTTCAAAACCATTAGCTGGCAGCGGAGGGGGACACTTGACTCTAACAAAAAATTGCTATTTAAATCTTAATTTAACACAAATGGAACCCTGAATCAAAAAATGGCTTTCACAGACCCGTAATATTTTTGAATGGCCTAGCCAACAATATCCCACCCCATGATACAGACAAGAAAAGAAATACGTCTCCGCTTTACATGTAAAGGAAGTACACTAAAATATATTTTATCGTCGTTTTATTTTACCACTTTCTTGGCGTGATTAATATGGTATATCCATGCCAAATTATAGCTAAAAGTCTCTGAGCTAAGCTGCGGTCGGACGGACGAACAGATGGACTTGGTGAAACTATAAGGGCCTTTGGCTTCCGTAGCCATCCTTGTTGGCTACAGACCCTAAAAACACTTTTTATTCCCCTTGGGAGGCGCAAGAAGAATACAATGGAATAGTTTTCGACGAATTACAGGCTACTAGAATTGAGAAGTATTTGTGACTAGAAATCTCGATTTTATGAACGACAATATGTTCAGTATGGTCGATTCGACACCGCGCGATCGCTTGAATGTTAAAGTATGTTGTTGTAACATACCATCAACCAAGAAATAATCTGGAATCACGCCCATATATTCTTGGCACACTTCCTTACATACTTTTACTCGCGGCAGCTGTTGTGTTGTCAAAAACCCTCCAAATATTTCGATTGGCCAGACGTATATGTAGGATATAGGTTTCCATTTACGTACCAACTTGTTATTTAAAAGGCCATACTTTTCCCAATATTGGAGCTATGAGCATCGGAAATATTTATTCTATTCAAGAACGTCTCCAATAATATTTATAGTGAAGAAATATCGAAAGTATTACACGAACTGTCTTCTATTGGATTTACGACATATCAGCGATTTTTCGATTCCATTTATGTTCATACGACAATGTCTTTGTTGTTTGATTTAATATGACATACAATTGGACGATTTTATTTGCATGTAAATATGTTTGCTGCTACCAAATGTTTCTTTTTTATGATTGTAGGTATGAACGCTTATACATGACCTGTTTTCCTGAGCGAAATCATATGTATTTCCTACCCATAAAATCATAATTGTATGAATGTAGAATATACGTACGGTTTCCCGCATTTGTCAAATAATCAGTACTTTGTTAGACTATAGACGGCATAATAAATTATTAATATTTTTTCACAATACCAATCATTATTACAGTAATTTAAAATCTTTTTGATATTTGACAGAGGACATGTACGCCTTAATGATAAACTAGATTATAAATTAGTAGTACGCAGTACTTTGGTTAGAGGATGGAAAGATTGCCAACCATTTTCATACCACTGTATAAAACTACTTAGAACAATTTGTATTCTCGGTAATAATAAATTTTTACAATACAATTTGATTACCGTAGCAACGTAGTCGCGTAGCATCGTAGTCGCGTAGCATCGTAGTCGCGTAGCATCGTAATCGCGTAGCAGCGTAGTCTCGTAGTCACGTAGCCAATGTCGTAGTTACGGCGTAGCAATAGTGTTGTGATGTAGTGCATTACATTTATTTTTGCAATCGATGCAATTCACTATTATATTTAATTAATTTGAAAATAATATAAATGTAATTTTATATTGTTGTTTCTGGTACTTCGAATTGTTCACTATTTGAATCTTTTATACAGTTTTTATAGGTGGCCAGTATGTTTTAAACAGAATTTGATAGACCGATGGATAATATTCACGTTCTTTTACATTGTGGCTTAAAAGTATTTTTGCCCATTTATTTATTTTATTACGCCTTTATTTAATACAGAATAGACAGCAAAATGATTTTTGTCCCAACCGGGTCTCCCACGACACCTTTTGTTTTTATTATTGGTATGCTACAATGTGATTTCATAAATACATATTTAATTACTAAACAGAATATATCTAATCAACTGTCACGCTGTTACTGCATTTATAATGAGAAACTATTCAATTTACAAATATAGACCGAATCGAAAGCAAATAAAAGCTGCCATTTTCAAATTAATTTGATTATAACGTTTTAGTTAGGTACATGATATTGTGTTGATGATATTTGATTAAGGCATACAAAATGTTTCGGCCTTTGAATTATTTATTTAATTTTACCCTGGGGACTGGAAGCGATAACTTGTTAATGTAGACTTTAATATAACCTTACAATTCTAAGAAGTTCATACCTTCTCTGTGTGTCTGTTCTGAGTACTTAGATAGTCTAAGATTTAAACTAAACTATATTTCATCACACATCAAAGATCTGAACCTGAATGTTTTACAACATATGAAAAAGTTCTAAAAAATAACGTATTTCTAACCGACTTAAAAAAAAATTAGGTTCTCAGTTTGACCTGTTTTTTTATATTTATCCATGTTTGTCCGCGATTTTCTCACGTTTGACTGAACCGTTTTGATGCAGTTTTCATAAAAGTATTTGGTTTTGGTTTATCTTTCTCCATGCATTTCTCCGAAACTACTAATCGGATTAGAATCATTCCTTTTTAATTGGATTAAGTATCTCTCAACTTAGATCACAGTGCAAGTTTCATCAAAATTGGTTTGGCAGTTTTCAAGATATAGAGCATACAACCGAACTCTTTAGCGACAAACTGCACGAATGTGTAAATTAGGTTATTATGGATATTTTGTCAGTCCTATGTACCTTAATATGGAACTCGCTCAATTTGTAGTGATGGTGAAGCAAAAATAAAATTATAGAAATATAAACATCTTAGCAAAAAAAATTAACGACTTCCAAAACAAAACACAAACTAAAAAGTGCAAAATAACTTTCGAAAAGTCGGTGTCGCAAAACGATAAAAACATGAAGTACGAAAGACACCGACTTCCGAAACGAAAGTTATTTTAACTTTTTAGTTAGTGTTTTGTTTTTGATGCCGGCTAATTTTTTCGCGAAAAAGTTTTATTCCATTTAAAATACTAAATTCTGCCAACACTCAGTAAGAAAAATAAAAAAAAAACTGGAACGAAGGTTCAAGCTTCGACTAAAGTAAGAACTCGTTTTGTAATGAAACGGGGCATGATTACCAAAATAGGTACATCAAAAGCGATTATTCCCGATGTCCACCACTTGGTTGGCCACCACTGGTGGACAGCGGGAAAACTTTTAAAAATTATTCTAGTTGTCCACCACTGGGGGACAACGACACGGATTTTTAAATTATTCTCGTTGTCCTCCACTGGGGTTAGTGACACGGATTTTTCATTCCCTATGGCCAACGCTGGAAGACAATGTCACAATTCTGTTTTATTTTGTTTGTTTTTTTGTATTATTTTTTTTATTTTTCACTTAAATATTTAAAAAAATCATCATCCTATTACTTATTAAAAGTGTGATTGCTTATTTTTTATTTATTGAGTAATTAACCGGCATAATATTTGCTTAGCGATAACAGACTTCTACAGACTGTACTTTGGTGAGTGTGCTCAAGAGCTCCACGGCCTTATCCCACCCTCCCTCCCTCCCTTCTACCATCGAACATCTATACGTTCTGAAAGTTACTATCCTTATTTATTTATTATATACTTAATTGTACACCGCTTAAATAATTACAGGACAAAACATTTATAAAGATAAGTGTACAATGGTCAGTCTCCTTACATGGTTGCCATGCCACCAATTCGCACCAAGCAATTCCAAAAATCCTTCATAATGCGCACTGCGAATGAATGGAACTCACTACCTGCGTCTGTGTTTCCAGACGCATTCAACCCGAATCTCCTCAAAGTAAGAGTGAACAGGCTTCTTCTGGATAAGCTCACCCTATCGTCGACTCTATCTCTGTCACCTCTGACGATTACAGTTAAGAGCAAAACAATATAAAAAAAAGAACTATTCATTTATCATAATTCCTAGAAATTGACCCACAGATATTTGGCCGTTTACAAGTTCCAATTGGGTTTCTTGAATAAAGTGATCGCTGTAAACGTACTTTTTTTTGCGTTTTTGGTAATTTTCTTTGTTTTGAGTTATTTGCATTTTTGACAAAAAAAAAGGAAAAAAGAAAAAAACCCAAATAAACAAACAAAATGAAACAGAATTGTGACATTGTCTCCCAGCGCAAGTTTTTTTTTTTTTTTTTTTTTTTTCAAGTTTTCCCGCTGTCCCCCAGTGGTGGCCAACCAAGTGGTGGACATCGGGAATAATCGCAGTAGGTGCAAATAAACACAGCAAAACAATTGACTACGCAGACAAATAAAAGATATTTTCACTAACATAACTTAAGGCACCAGATTAGACATGATTAGATCCATTACCCAACCTCTTTTCACAACTTTATCCTTGATACTACCCTGTTTTACCGACAGTACCTGTCAACAACACACATGCTGTATACCAATCACTGTCTACCGCCATATACAGGGCGTAACTGTCGTAACAGACTACCATCATTGTCCGATGGACTGGCAGGCTGCCACTGTATGGCCTTACTGCCGTCAAGCTTGCCACGATATTGTTGTACCTACGTGTTAATTGTTGTGCAGGCTGTGGCTTAAAATCTTGTATCTACAAGAAATTCATAATGTTTCTTTATGAAGGAAATCTGTCGCATTGCTCAATGCAAAAAAAGGACATGTTAACTAAACTGTAACGTACCATATATAATGATCCAATGAGTTGTGAGCCAAAATAAGTACTACGTGGAGCCCTGATACAGCCAAAAGACGTCTTCTTTTTACCATCGGTGCTTATGCCTCCCCAAACCGTCCATGAACCGCCACCGTGAGTGATTTCTTCAATGCAGCACTGTGCAAAACGCTCTCCCTCTCTTTGATACACCTTCTTTCTTCCGTCGTTACCATACAGCAGGATCTTACTCTCGCCAGAAAAGAGAATTTTGCTCCATTGAAGGTATGACCAATTTAAGGCAGTGCAAAGTTAAGGTGCGGTCTTCGGTGGTCTACTGTCAATTTTGGGCCATTAGCTGGTTTATGAGGTTTCAGGCCACGCTCCGTCCATCTTCTTCTAATGTCAGAATTACTTAATGTCAGTCCTCGAACCTCACGGAGCCGCTACTATAGTTGACTCAAGTAAAAGTGACGATTTCTTAGAGAAACTGACGCAATATACAGCTCATCTTGCTCAGATGTGACTCGATATCTACCAGATCCTGGACGGTGAGTAAACATACCAGTCTCCCAATAACGCTGATACACTCAATTGACAGCAGAGAGGCTAAGATGCCATCGTGCAGCCACAACACGCTGACTATGCCATGAATCCAGCAACACCACGACTTGCGCGCCCTATTAAAAAAAAAAATATTTTGCAAAAATTGTGTGATTAAATGCAGAAATGCCGAATACACATTAAAATAATCTCTTAGTTCATTAATTTGATGAAAATACGAAAATTTAAATAATTTTTTCCAAATATGGTACACCATTGTATAGAATAAACTGCCAGCTATTTATTGACATTATTTTTTATGATATCAGTCCGGTTTCTGATTTAAATGCCGCCTAAATAGTACTTGCAGTACAGTTTCAATGATGTTTCATTGATGAGAATAAACACTTACATGAGAAACTTACTAACTTATGCATTTTATTAGATCAAAATGAAAATGAAAAAATCTCCTCTATTTATTAAATAGCCATAAATAGCTGTACTATAATGGCATATTCTAATTATGATATGGTCGGATTACAATCATACAGCCTAATGGTATTTCCAATTATGAAGACGATTACATGGTCACTACCATAATATCATCATTTTGAGCGAAATTACTATCAAGCTATATTGCGATGATCATCAGATTATTGATAAATAATGCATAATATAAGATCACGCCGGTATTTCTCGAAGTGTTTGTTAGAGTTACACCTACATCACCCCCATATTTCGCCAGTTATGTTTCATTATCATCATCATATCAGCTGAAAGACGTCCACTGCTGGACATAGACCTCCCCCAAGCGTCGCCACATTGACCGGTCTCGTGCGTCCGTCGCATCCAGCGGAGCAGTTATGTGTTTTGACCCATGTATAGCGAGGAAGAATAATGCCATTGACAATTCAAATTCAAATTATATTTATTGCATCCATAATGTACACACAGGTGGTATAAACATAAAAAGAACGCCCAAAAGCCCTGAACAGTAAAATTCTTCAAAAATCTTTAACACCGCCTAAATTTTCTTTGAGGCGAAGTTTAGAAAAACTAAGAATGAAAACCTTTACTTTTTACTTAGGTTAGTATTTATGCCAAGTTTGAAATAAGTCCAACAAATTTCCACCTTTTCATCTCCTTAGGGGTAGAATTTCTAAAAACCAACTAATACATAAAAAAATAAACAACTAAATGCGTAAATCTTTAATTTCACGTGTCAAATTTAAAAGCTTAGAAATTTCACACAAACTGTCAACCCCTTTTTTACCTCCTTAGTGGTGGAATAGCCAAAAAACTATAAATACTTGAATTATTTTTATTTACCAAGAATATAAATCTAAAAGTTCAGATGTCCAATTTACAAGCTTTAGAAATTTCATACAAACTTTCAACCCCCTTGTTGAATACAGTCCTGTGGATCACAAAGCCAAAAGCCGAACACTGGGGCCCGTAGCAATATTGCGACTCTTGGATCCAACCAGGTATATACCCGCGAAACTGCGTCACGCAGCAGCGGTAGCTCTGCTGGGTCTGCTGGGTCTGTTCTTTGAGATACTGGTGGAAAGGGATACTTACAACTATACACTTACCCTTGTCCTCGTGGTGGTTTCCTGGTCCCGTGTCCAATCCCGCGTGTGGTCGGGGGGTGTAGGGCAAAATATATATAATAAAGGAAAGGACAACAAACGTGATCTGGTGGTTTACCACCAGACTGCGATACACGTTCCCGACATAAAAAAAAACCTCGCTGCGCGCAAACTATACCCAAATACCAATGTCCGGGCGAAGCACAATACCACCCATAATTTTCAATAACGTGGTGGTGGACATAATTGTCAATAACGTGGTGGTGGACATAATTGTCAATAACGTGGTGGTGGACATAATTGTCAATAACGATGGGTTGATTATTTAACAATTATATTAAAATCAAAACTAGAACCCGGTATTACGTCCAGCCATGTCAAATCACGATTTTCAGACTAGCGTCAACTGTCAACTCACCCAAAAGCTGTCAACATCGATGAATTCATAAATTCTTTTTATCAATCGAGGTCGTAAATGAAAAATTTCACGTAACCAATTTACAAACTGTAGAAATTTCATACAAACTTTCTACCCCCTTACGGGTGACATTTCCATAAACCAATAAATACATGAATTCTTGATAACAGCCAAGAGCGTAAATCTAAAATTTCATGTGTCCAATTTACAAACTGTAAACATTTCATACAAACTTTCAACCCCTTTTTTACCCCTCTAGGTGTGGCATTTTCAAAAATCCTTTCTTAGTGTGCACTTACGTCATTTGAGGAGTCTCCCTGTCAAATTTAATCTTTATACGTCAAGCGGTTTTCGATATTTCGTGATGAGTGAGTGAGTGACCTTTCGCTTTTATATATATAGATTATCTTTGTGTGTTATCCTTATCAGTATTCGTACCACACAAACAGTAAGAAATAGTAGCGACTAGAGACTCTGAAAACCGAAAATAATCTGCTACGAAATGTCTTTCGAAATAAAACTTACAAGTCGTCATAAAGTCTGTGGTGCTCGGCAATACAATAAAATATTAACCTTTTTTATCCAGCTTTTGAAAATAGGTCATACCTAAGTCAAAAAGAATACGTGTCTAACATTGTAAACTACACATTTTATTATGAAAACGTTAGCTATTACATATTAAAACGTAAATGTCGGGTTAGTTTCTCCTCTTATAAAAACTTGCCGAATTTTGTTTTCTTGCGCACACAAATGGAATCCCATTTTGTAGATGGATGGGGGTAACGCTTACACATTATCAATAGCAAGCAGGTCCCTTATATTTTCAGACCGTATAAGGTAGGAAGATTGAAGACTAGCTAAAAACATCTACTCAGGTTATTATGTTCTGAGAGAAGGTTATTTTTAAACCGTGTAGGCGTATACATCTTTGGGGCATGTTGAATAATATCAACTGAATTATAATATATAATATCCGCGTTGTGCGACCAAGGGCGAATTTCACCAATGAAACTGAACGCGGTCAACTCAACCAGGCTTAAGAGCTGTCGGTGTCAATATGCCATACCAACAATTTATGAGACTGAAAGATTTTGAACTCAGTTTAAACATAGGGAAGTCCAAAAGTTGGCGGCATATTTGCCTTAAAAATGAAGATGTATTTTAAGGAAATATTCTTCGAACTTTTGGACTCCCTTCGTATGTGCCGATCGCGATCAGTTTCACGCCCTAAGGGCTCTTTCAATTTAGACGCTTCATGTCAGACGGCTGCAGCATCGCAGCAGTGCGTTTGTCGTGCTGCGCACGTCCTGTTGATTTTTTCCTTTGTTGTGTAAGGTTGTTTCTAAAAATTATCTTAAATCATAGATTACCTCTGGATATCCCACATTCATAAAATAATTCAAATCTTTAATGCCATTTTGGCGTAGAAAAGCGTCGTATCCAAAAAAAAGTGAACTCGAATCAGGACAAAATTTCTAATTTTTGGCATCAGGAGACATATGTACACGATGCTCAGTTGTTCATATTTTAATTTCTTTGTTACAGAGTCGTTACTGCTAAAGATCGTCCGAGTATCAGTCCCCACATACAGAGTGCGAGGGCAGCCCGCCCAGTTCGAGTGCGACTACGAACTTGGTGAAGACAAGCTGTATTCCGTCAAATGGTACAGAGACAATGAAGAGTTCTACCGGTTCATGCCCAAGTTTGATCCTCCGAAACACGCCTATAAATTGGAAGGAATCAAAGTTGATGTAAGTTGCTTGTTAAAGTTTTAAGTAACATATAAGCCTACTGAAAGCACCCACGTGTAATGTATGAGAAAGTTACGGAGCTGTGTTTGACAGTTTTGCTGGGCTAAATATGTTTCGATAGCTTTAACCTTTTCGATTTTAACAGTATTATAAAAACGATATAAATAATATTTAAGTTAATTATTTGGAAGTATTTAAAGCCAATTGCTTCATCAACGTTTAAAGTTATGCGTATGTACATCTTTAGAAGCAAATTTGGATTATCTAACGTACCAGTAGTGTCAATAAGACCAGATATTAGATCAAAACAGTGACATATAAATTATTCTTGACAACAGAAGCATAACTTTCATTCACAAGATATTTATTACTACTTGTTAAATACAGGCCTGCGGATAACAACCAAGGGCTTAAGAACTGGGGCCCATAGCAGTCATGCGACCCTTGGATCTGCAGGACCTATATCCACAGCAGCGGTGGCTAGGGGTTTGTTTTTTGTTGCGGAGCTCTTAACTGAGTTATTCGTGGCGGTCCTTGATGCTTGCTCAATCCGGTGCCTGGTCGAGGATGTAGGGATAAAATATATATAATAAGGGACAATGATGGGATGAAATAGCAAGCAGGTTCCGGGACTCCGGCTGGCAGCAGGCAGAATTCTCGCTCCCGGTCAAAATCAGCTTGGCCCGCGAAATATGCACAAATACGACTGCACGGGCGATGCACTACACCAATCGCGAATGACTATTAGTGATTTTATCTCGGATAGGTGAACTATTTAAGAATTTCAATTAATCCAACAAAAACCTTCTAAAAACGTATGTACGCGTTCGAGTGCCTTTTTCCAAGAGCGCTGTCAAACGTCCAAATTCACTCACCCCGTGTCAAACCGGATGACAGCTAACAGCCCACAGATTAAGAAAAAAGGAACGAACGATGTGTTCGTAACACTACTGTCTAAATTAGCCACATAATATCAATCTGATACATGTACTTCAATGAAAAGCGAATTGTCCTATTTCTGTAGTAATTAGTAGTACTCATTTACTGAACATAATTAAACGTTTGTAAATGATGCCAGCTAATTTGAAGGAGGTAACCACAACGTCTGTAGCACAACATCTTACAAATTCCCTTTGTAATGTTGAGAAGTCGACGAAAATATGTCTACTTTGATATTCCTTTAACCGTTGTACCGTGAGTCATTTCGACTTTATTTATTCGAATATATATAATAGCTATTTCGAATTGAGGTTTCTTGATAATGAATGAGCAACATTAACTTCCCGTGGTGGCAAAATTATATTATGAATACTTCAATAATCGTTGACAAGTATCAGATCAATGCCAACAGGAAAACGTTAGCAGCAATGTCAGAGTTTATGAAACAAGATACATAAGGCAAATTATCGTGTAATTTGAAAGGTTTTCTTGGAATCTCATTCTTTAAAGAGGTTTTATAGGGTGGTTATCTATTCGGGCCGTACAATAGGGGACGCCGGCGAACACTGACAAAAGATCGGGATAGAAATGAGCCGGAGCCACACAATCCATACGAGGCCATTGAGGAATACTATCGACTAAGCTAGCGGAAACGGTGCTCAACAAAATTACTTGTAGTGGGCGATTTAGTAAGATTCCATTATCCTTATTGATCATGATACAACGGGAATTCGTGCTCAGTCATTTTTGTTGTACGAATTTTGACAAATGTTGAGATGTCTTTACTGGAATGTTGGAGATTTGAATCCTAGATTTAAATAAGAACTATTCTAAATAATGTCTGAATCTCGTGACAGTCAAATATTAATTATTTAAACTTCTGAAAATACATTAACCTGACTCAAGTCACACGAATTACCGGTACGAAAAGTTTATCCGAGCATTCCGATACTTTGACAGAAATCTTTGGCACTATTTTTAAACAATTTAATGAGGAAATTGCTTTATAAAAGCAAAGTTGTGAAAGGCAGTGAAAATTTCAAGTGAGCAATTTGAAAAAATCTCGAAGTAGATACAGTTGGAGAAATTGAAGTTGGGCACGAGGTCGTTCGTTAAATGGCACAACTTTTGTTAAATGGCACAGTTTTTGCAATTAGCTCATTACACAGTTTTTTTTATAAATATAAAATATTTTCCCGGTGCCGATCTGGGGCAAAGGGAAACTAAAATACAAAGATTTAAACTTGTATTTTTCTACTAAATTACTTTCATAATTGTTACAAACTTAACTTTATAGTTTAAAAAGTCCCTTTATTATATAGTGCTTATATTTTGTGTATTGGTTTCTACATACATACATCCACAAACTCACTCCTTCAGGGCCCGATCTAGGGCTCAATTTCGTCGCGCATAGACAATATTTGCCGCTCTTGGCACCCTTTAAAATGACGCCTTATAAGGTGGTAAATGTTTCAGGATATTATCTATTTAAAAAAATGCGTTTTTAACCGCGTCGTATCGGATAAAGCCGCTTTTTTGACAACTTCGAGTGAATCGGAAACGAAGTGAGCTCGAAAATTTTAACTAAGATTTTTCACAACATTATGAATGTTAAGTTATTTAACGGTGGATTTACAACAAGAAACAATAAAATTCGACAGCGACGCGACCTTAAAAAAATTAGTATCACACCACGTATACAATAACCCCATTTATGTCGAACTGGGTATTCCCAGCTCGCCCTCCTCCTAGAATTGGCCCTGCACTCCTTTTTCCCGTGGGGATTAGCTAAAAACTACAGAACGCCACCTGCTAAGATCCTTACATACTCTTTTTACTTCGCTAACGTTCATACATCATCCACGAATGTTAACTTGAATTAGGAATTGCTTATCACCTAAGCTTATCACAAATCTTTCTGTCCAAACAGTTACAAAAATCAGATGACAGAAGAGTCATCTTGCACCAGGTGACACTGAAGTCTAGTGGTCTATACAGATGCGAAGTTTCCGCAGAAGCGCCGAGCTTCGCATCAGCAGCTGGGGAAGGAAGAATGGAAGTCATATGTAAGTACTACCTGCCCTACGGCTCCACCTGTGTAAAAATATTACTTCCTATAAAAGATAGCCTATGTGTGTTATTCTGCTTAAAACACACATACAACAATATTCATCATACTGTAAACATTCATCAAAATCCGTTCAGTAGTTTTTGCGCGTAATCGTAACAAACATACTCATAAAAATTCACATTTATAATATTATAATAGGATATTATAGAATAGGACGGATTTATATTCTGCAGTGAAGCAAATTTCCGGTTAACCAAAGTAAAGAAAGTTGTGGCAGACCAGGGGGTTGACCATACGCTTAAGCTCTTAGAGTACGGTTATTTTGAGTGAGCGTAAGGGACAGATATATGCAAGTTATATACATCTGTACCTTACACACACTCAAAATAACCTTACTCTAAGAGCTTATGGTCACCCCCTGAGCTGTTAAAATCGTCACATTTCCCTAGTTACATAGTAAGACCCATGTGGGTGAGGCTATTCTCAGTAACGGTGCTCAAATTGGACCGCTACTGAGAACTTTGCCTCCATCCAAGTTCAATAGTAGGATTCTCCACAATCGGCAGTCATGTTTACCACCACTATACTCTATTTAAGATAACATTACACATGTAAATAAACCCATTTTACAGCCCGTTCAACCGATTTTGGCTTCTATTGCGTTGGTGATATGGCAAATGGCAGATGTAGTAAACAGTTAGTTTTGGTAACAGGTTTAAGCTATCCTTATACTTACGGGATAGAACTCAAAATCCGTTGAACGGACTGTAAAAAAGGGTTGCAGAAATTTCTAATGTTATTAAACATGGAGTATAGGCCAACTAAACCAAACTTTTCACATTTGACTGGGCTCTGATTTCTGTTACAAGAATTTGGGTGAGTCGAACCCTAGTTCAACTTAGAGGGTCCCGTTTTATAAAAACAGACTCACAAAATTAAAAAGTAGGTATATGCTACCACACCACACACATCGATCGCTACTTGTCTGTTTTGTACTGTCAATCGAGTGTTTTAAAATGTATGACTTAGACTTTTTTGTATCGATTATATTATTACCTACAGTCTACACGCGTAACACTCCTTAAATACCATAATATTCACTAGTCTCAATAGTTCCAGCATCGAGAAATATAATATTCATCACAGCCGACTCAAGTGTTAATAATCTTGAACATTTCGTCTGTTTTCTTCGTAAAGTCATGATCTATTTCGTTCATTTACGAGTTTAATTTCACAAAAATTCCAATTTCATTCCCTTTGACGAGTGGCATACGTAACTGAAGGAGGCCATTATTTCAATTTGGAGTTTGTATTACAACCGCAGTAGCTCCCGGCCCTAAACACGACAAATGTAAAACCATTGTCTTTTGTCATTTAACTTTACATGTTACTCGATTATTTTATACGATGTTCCAACTCTTTGAGCCAGTTCTAGTGTTTTACACCAAGTTGCCCTTATCGGTGTTTATTTCTCGTTTTTGGATCCTTACCAAGAGTTGAATGTTTATTATTAGAGAGTTTGTAAGCGAGTGGTTTTGTAGCTATCTTTTGAGTGTATTGAACGATTGTTTTTTCCCCAGATTTACCGAGAGAAGGTCCAAGAATAACAGGCAACGAACAAGAGAACAGGAGGGGGGACTCCTTATTTCTGAACTGTACGTCGGGCCGGTCGTATCCCGCGGCAGTACTCAGTTGGGACATTGATGGAGAAAAGGTACTTTTAAACATTTATAAAGAAAAATATTGACATTTACGAGACAGGCGATGTTTTCGATTTCAGTTTTGATAGAGGTAATATTTTCATTATTTACGTGACCCTGATAAAACAGACCTTATTTCGTGAACTGGCTATTGAGCAGTTTTGTGGGATTAATGTATTTTCGATCCGATAAATGTCAGTTTTTATGTACTTTAAGACAGTTTAGTTATTGTTTATTTTGTTCGCGTTGGTATATTAAAGAATACTTTATGTGACGTTGAAAGACAGTTCTTTCAAAGATCCATGGAGTAACCTTTGTTGTTTTGGATTGCACATATATTTGATCTGCTAACAGCCTCCATGATCAATTATCTTCGATTAGCAGACTGCATGCAAACCAAAATAGTATCTCACATGTTCAGTAGTCGCATATTTCTAAAATGACAGTCATTATTCGTCCTCCTACTCGATAGTCCACTCGAGGACGTCGTGAGCGGACATAATGCATTATGCGTCCATTATCTACTGTGCTGGCAACTAATCCTCTCGTTCTGGACCAACTACTCACATCAATCAATCTTCTAGACACAACTTGCATTACAGTGCTTCTGGGTTTTTCCTTCATTATTAACCGACTTCAAAAAGGAGGAGTTTCCTAATTCGAGTGTATTTTTTTTGTAGAATGTATAACTTTGGCAATATACAACAGAGAGTCGGTGTTTCCCGATAGCTACAATCTAGGGGTCTTTAAGTCAAGAGTGAATAGGTTATTTCTAGGCAAGTGTGTTTCACCGTCGACCACATCATCGCTTACCACCAGGTGCGATAGTGGTCAAGCGCGAGCCTTTAAGTTATAATAAATAATAACTATTCAAAAAACAACGGCAAATCTCTCAAGATTGCTGCAATTGCATGTCTGCTTATTGTTTACGGCATTTCATAACAAAACATCAAACTTAAACTTTAATTTCACCGGCTATGTTCAAGTTTTATGCTATTAGGGTAAATTTTGCATAGATTTGGAAATAAGCACTTTACTATAGAACTTGCTCTAAAAGTAGTAAAACTGAAATGTTAAAAAAAAATATCAAAAAGTTCTTTGTGAACTAGGTTTTATAAAAATAAATATAAATAACGAGTTTAAAGAACATGTACATAGAGTTCTGACTTTTTTCGTTGCATCTAAAAACATACGCCAATAGTATAAATCACTTGCTATTGCCCGTGACTTCGCTACCGTGCATTTTTCTGGGAAAAAACGTCACCTTTGACACTCAAGGATAAAGAAGCTTTCTGTCAGTGAAATAATTAATCGGATCAGTACTTTCAGAGTTGAAACAAACAAAACATTTTGTAACATAAGTTATGATTAAGACTAACATTTGAATGGTTTTATTAGCTCGCATTAAAGTACAATAATATAATAAATATTAAAAAAAAATGGCTCAATAATTTAGTATCAAACAACGCCTGTGTATCATTACCATTTATTGTAAAATTATATCTGTTGTGCTAGATCTATCTATACCAATATTATAGAGGAAGATTTTTTTTATTTGTTTGTTAGTTTGTACCGAATAGGCACCGAAACTACTGGACCGATTTAAAAAAATCTTTCACCAATAGAAAGCTACTTTATTCTTGAGTCACATAGGCTATTTTTTTGCCCGAAAACGGGTCCTGTGGGCTGGTCCACGGGAGCGAAGCCGCGAAGAACAGCTAGTCCGTAATAAAAGAATAAAATTTTAACGAATTCTCCGTGAATGTCTATAAAAGTTCACCGTCGACGTTATGAAATAAATACACCAATTTATTTGCTCAATTACGGCCTAGCTTTTGAGTTATTTAATGGAAAACTTAATATAAAAGGATGACCACAAAGTAATTAATGTGCAACCATTAACTGCAAGCTAATTAAGTTGTTTTAATTTTGATCGGACCAAATTTCTGAAATACAATATTACACGTTGGTACAGATTAAATTTCAGCCAACGATCCTTATTAATATAATTGTTCGAAGGATATTTGACCCTTTTCAACGACTTTCTGTAATTCGAGTATTCGGGTTTTCGACTCTTTCGTCCAATAAGGTTTTTTTCAAATTTTAACTTTGCTGGGCTTATTGAAGTGCGGGCTCGTATTTATCTTTTATTTCTGATTTGGCCGAAGTTTGTTTTTGTTTCGAACAACACTGCCAAACTCGTCACATTCTTTTTTATTCGGGTCAAACTTGTAGCAAATATACAAAGATATACTGGGTTGATTATTCAGCACAATTCTATACTTTTTGTGAGTATTTTGGAATGTATTTTTTATAATGATAGCAATGTTTTTATTTTGGCTTGTATCTCGTATAATATGTATCACTAGTTTTTTTTTTTCTTGCTGGAGTTAATTTTGTACACCAGATATTGGCAAAACATAGTGCACATACATACATAAACTCACGGCTTTTTCCCATGAGGGTAGGCAGAAACTACAGAACGCCACCTGCTGCGATCCTTACATACTTCTTTTGCTTCACACACATTCATACATCTAGTCATACACACACGCCGGTTATGGGTACTGCACACTTGGCCTTTCTGAAGAACATCACCTATAAGGTCTATGTATGTCTTTCTAGGGCGTCTCCTCTCGGCGTTTCCATTCACGTCTGCCTTGTAAATACATTTCGTTAGTTGCCTTTCATTCATCCAGAGTGCACATATTTTAACAATACTATCTGTATCCATACCTATGTTTTACAAAATAAATGATTGATTGAAACATTTTAGTGCCATTTGTTACTTAAAATGAATTTCACAATCCATATGTGCCAGAACAATGTACCAATATGATTGGATCCTATATGTGGGGATGAGGTCTTAAAACATCTGTATTAATACTTAATGATATACCAAGCCATCTTTAAGAAATATTGAATCAATATCCTTTGGGAAAACTAACAGATATCATTATAGGAGATTAAACCGTTCGGTATTCATCTGCCAACAGCGAATATTTGGTAGCACAGATACATTAACACGATCCCAGCGCACAATGGTTAGTTACCATAAAATTTATGATCAATTAGCGCGTCAAATGTTCCGAATCGAAGGATATTGTCAAGGATATCTTCTTGAAACTATACTGAACTCTATTTGTGGCACCGAAGTTGGTAAATTGAAAGCTTGGCTAATTACTGATGTAAATACGGCCGTAGTGTTCGAAGGGTTGGGTGTGTTCTTAGATCCTGACTTCATAACGTCTTGTAACTGAATAATTGATAGAGAATCTGTTTGAACAATTGGATGATATTTGATCAACCAATCTTACTAATATAAATGTGAAAGTTTGGATGGATATGTGTAGGTGTATGATTGTTACTCAATTACGCCAGAACGACTAAACGGATCTGGATGAAATTTGGCACAGGGATTAATATAGTCTGGAATAGCACATACTATCCCGGTATAATGTTCCCTTGGAATGATAAAACATTTTCCACGCTGGCGAAGCCGCAGGAAACAAAAGAAGCTAATGTTGAATATAGCTACGACCTTGTGCAGCTATTTGCAAGGATATTATAAAGTTCATCAATACAGTGTGCTAAACAAAGACAGACTGCAGGTATCCAACATGATCCAGTTAAACTGGAAGTCAACCCTATTTCTAAATTGTTGAAAAAAGGTTGGCAGACTGTTTGAGTGCTTAATATCTTCGGTTTAAAATATGATTCACGAGCAAGTTAGCAAGCTTAGCTTAGAGTTAGTTCAGCTCAAAAGAGCTAAATGTAAGCCACGTTAATAATATTAAGAATTAAAGCTATATAAAAAAGATATTAGGTATAAAAACTTACGGGTCGGCTTCGTACGACTTACCACCCCTGCAGCACGTCCAACTATGGAATCCGCTGTGGCCTTAGATGCAAGCCTCTTCCAAGTTGGCGAAGGACACAATCGCAGACTAGGGCGGCGTGGTACGGTGCGATAGGATGGCTGGTGGAGCAATACCGCGAGATGTGGGCCCACGTGTTCAGCGTGCGCGCCCTGCGCGTACTGCTGGAGGGCGCGCGCGGCCTCAGCGCGCGAACCGCCGCACCGCTGAGGTCCTGACTGCCGCAGTACATACAACACGTGTTAGACTGGCACATCTTGTTATTAAAACAGTAAAAATGTGTTATTGTTTATTTATAGTCTTCAGGTAATTATAACACTCATTCACAAACTGAATTCATTACAATTTTAGTAGTACTTTGGGGATAAGAATATACTTTGTAATTCAAGGCTAAAATATGCCCTTCAAATTTCGTAACCAAAACCAAACTAAAAAACTTTCACGAGATTTTCCTCGTTCTGTTTCTTATCTTCTCGAAATTCAAATCTCAATTATAAGAAATCATGACCAGAACGAATATAAAACGGTTTACAGAGGGGGCAGTCTGCCACTGCCCTTATTTTGAAGATTATAATGTTCAACGAGCTTTGTTGAAGAAAAGTGTCCATGGTATGTTATGTTTATGGCTTAAGAAAATAAATTGGACAGACAGATGTCAGATCAGATGAAAATGTCGGAGTATAAAATATTCTAAGATTTTACAAATTAACGGTAAACATAAGTTTTGGATGTTAAAACAATCAGAGATAATTAAAAATATGCTTTTCAGGTGCTAACAGTATCAAAGAATACATAAAAGTGAGTCACATGAGTTGATACAATTTCAAAAGATAAAAAGGTGTGGTTTGTATAAAACGTAAATAGACTAAAAGATGTGGATCTGAACAGCAAAATACCACAGTGCATCCAGCATTGTACTGCACGTTTTTTGCAGTATAAAATTGGGAACACACGACACAAGGCATAAGAACACGTTTTTTATAGTATCAACAGCGCTATGCTAGCGTTTGTATCCAGCAAAGATGCTGCAAAAAACGTTCAGTACAATGCAGTATGAACCACGACTAACCTCTTCTACTAATGCACAAAAATCCGTTTTCCGTTGTATAGTCTTCTGACATTTATCCGTACTAATTGACATTTCACAATGGAACAAATTGACAGATCTTCTTTTGTTCTCCTTCCTCCTTCCGCACGGACTAATTAAAATATATTCTGATCAGATTACCATCAGTACTCGGATTATCGACGGTTCAATAAACTAATTGACAGCATTCTATGAAAATTACTTGTGAATAGGAAGATGTTTCAAAACAAAGTCACTGAAGCTTTCCTATTGCATTAATGCATGTACTGTGAATAGTTAATATACGTTCCTTTAAAGATTAAGGTATTGTTATCTTAATTCCTTAATTTATTATTTGTATTTTTGTCTTAGAGGAAATGCCATATTATTATGTTGCCTTTCTGGTAAATTGGATTAAAACTGGCTAAGGGCCCAAACACAAAACTGCTAATTGTCACGATGCGAATTGGCAACGCAGAAAACAAATAAGCAAGAACGATCAACAAGCTCATAGATAGGTATTTACGATGTCACACCGCAGTTTTGTGTTTGGCCTAAGCAACACCAAAGTATAAATAAATTGAGTTGTTTACGACAAAAGAAAAACATTTTGTATACAAAATTAAAGTCGAAGCATTAATTTCAATTAAACCATTTACAGGTACTTTTGAATTGATAAGGTTGATCAGTCAAAAATATGAAGTTAATTCCATAATTTTATTTTAGTAAAATCCGAAATTTCTGAACTATTTTTTTCCATAGCCAGAGAGTAGATTAGTTCGTAAACTAATATGGTTTGGTTTAACTGACCTGCATGAAGCAATACCGGATATTCCTGAAATATCCGCTGCTGGAATTTAGGCGCCTAGATTTACTCGAAACTCTGCGAGTACGTATGAGCTGGATCTGTGAATCAAAACGAGAACATGATGCATAAGGGGGTTAGCAAGAATCTTGTGTATACGAGTACGTGTGAAAGGAGAACGGCAGGCTTGTATGGGAGTTTCGTACCGCTAATAGAAATTTCGTGTTTTGGGATATTTTTTGTTTTATTTTGTAGTTAATATGATAGATAATCCCTTTTTAAATTCTTAGATTTTTTAAACTTGGGACGTAAATGTTGTAACCAGTTTTATTTTTTAAGGTTATGTACTAGTGTACCAATGTAGATTGTTACATATAGGTAAATGTTGCATTATGTGTTATATACATTATGTGTTGTTATCTTTGTAGTGTTTTACTTACCATTAAGTAGGTAAATTGAGGTGCGGATCGTACCTACTCAGGGCATTAGGAGATACCTATATCCAGCAGCCGACTGCAACAGTTTGATAATGATGAGTTTGATTATATTTAATGTTATTTCTATTTCTAAGTAATTAATTATCAATTCAATATTTGTGTTATTTTACGTAAGGCAATTTCTAATAACATAACTGCGTTTAGCGTACGATTTTATAACGTTTATATATTAAAATCTTTAGATTGATGTTATTAATTAATCCGAAGTTTTAAAAATAGTAAACTTACATGCAAATAAATGGCTTAGTTGACATAATAAGTGGTACAAATTCTATAACCGAACAACAGAAAAAGTATGCGGTACAAAATCTGCCATTCACCTTTGTTTATTAAAACGGTTCTGCGATTTTTGGGTTATCTTCCACAAGTTCCCTATGCAAGTTGCCTATGTAACGTTATTGTAGCTTTTGTTTAGTGTATTTACGTGAAAGGTTTACATATAAACCTATCTAAAACATAGTTTTAATGTTTTAGATAGGTTGTGGAATTGGATTAAAACTGGCTACGTGTGGATGTGGAACAGCCGATCTTGCAAACGTAGACCTGACTTCTTCTTATATAATGTAATATGCAAATAGTTTGGGGCTTACTCTTTGGCTTGTTAGCTAAGTGATAATTTTTTTCATAAGTTAGGCTATAATAGTAGTTTATGCAATGGTCATATGATAGGGGTTATTAAAACACGAGCGTGGGTTTATCACATGAGGCGAAGCCGAATGGGATACTAATAATATGCGAGTGTTTTAATACCTAATTATATGCCGTTGCTTACACTATTCTATATTCACTCACACAGTTAAAATAAAACGAAATAAATATAATAATAAAAAAAAATGAAAACATATGTGGTATGGTGAGCAATTTAGATTCTCATTGCGCATGACTGCGCAGCATGCGCATCCATAGACAATGACACTACTTTTCTACATTAAATCAATGAGCCCATAAGCGCCAATAAATTAAAAGGCTTGCTATAAAACTAAAATAGTTATTTATGCTACAAGTGCGGAAGGTAGGTGATTTCCGATGAGTGGCATTTTTATTCACGAGCGAGTAAAGCGAGTGAGTGGATAAATCGACACAAGTCGGAAATCATCTCAAGTACGTGTATCATACAACATTTTACTATGCATTGTGCGAGGAAATAAATAAATTAATAAAATGAAATTAATAAAATGGCGGGCTTATTCAAGCGCGTTCAGCATATCCACAGATTAACTAATAGTTCCTCGGGCATATCTACTGCGCATGTGCGAATAGCTGTCACATCACACAATAAGGCACGAGCAAAATATACGTTCTGCCAAACATATTTAATGAATATTTAAAATTAATTTATTGATCAAAATCTAAATCTAGAGTAATTAAAAACGCCTAAAATAAAGTATTAGTTTTATTTTACCTTTTATATGAATGATAATCTGTACATAACAATTTTTTTAATCTTTTCTCAAATAATAAAAACTATGCGTCGGGCTGACGTTGGAGTTAAAAATTAAAAAAATACAGGAAAGTAAAAAGCACTAGTGAAAAAAGTGACACTTTCCGCACAGTTTGGCTGCTTGGAAAACTGCTCTTTTCGAGGACATGCATTGTAAAGTTATTTTATGATGCAGTTGCTTGAAAATCGAATGAAAATGTTGCACTGTCATAGTTTTTTTTTAAAATTTTACGTATCCACGAATATAAAGTACGCGTTTATACAATATTTTTTGAATTCATATTTGGAACATACGTTGTGAGTGTACATAAACTATTTTTATATATATATTTCAGTCTTAAATAAATATCTTAATTAAATATAATAATTCAGTCTGTACAACACGAACCTTTTTGATATTTAAAAGACTTGCGTACCTAAGTTAAATTACTATTTTAACAAAGAACATTCAAGACGGAGTTGAGATCCCATCGGTCACAGTCTTTTATGTTTTTTTATGGCTGCCACTTTTCTGCAGATCAGGGTTGCTACTGTTTTTTGCAAATGATTGAGAAAAAGCTGCAATAACGTGCATTCGTCTCTGAAAAATGACAGAAAAACATGATTTTGTATTTACAGTTAAGAATCTTTATTCCTAACTGTTGTCCGGCGCGGCTTCGCTCCTGTCAATTGGTTACTTACTTACCTACCCTAACCCTACCCTATCTACCTACCTACCTTACCCTACCTAAACACCTACCATACCTATCTATTTTTTTTTGTTTTTAATCATTTCCTGTAGTCTGGCGAACAAAAAAACAAATAATTTTTGAAATTGGTCAAGCCGTTTTTGAGTTTTAGCAAGACTAACGAACAGCAATTGATTTTTTATATAGATAGATAGATAAGAATTAAATAGCTTTATCACTTACATGAGACTGATACATATAAACGATTCATAGAGTTGAGCTAGTTGTGTTGAGTCGTTTATTGTCACGAATGAAAACTTACAATAATTTTCTCCCCAGGTCACAGACCCTCTACTCCTCGTGGAGTATCCACCGACACAGCACGCACACGGCCTGCTGTCGACAGCCCTGGGACTGCGCGTGCCCGTCGGCCGCACTATGCAGGTGCGATGCACTGCGCGCGTCGCCCCCGCCTGGCGGGAAGGCAGCGAAGCCGTTGTGGGGAACAGCCAGCTTGCTGACAGCAAAGAGGCTATGTTATTAGGTAATTTTACATTTTATAGCTCTTGAAATATTGGGTATTTACCTAATGAAATAAGATAAAACAAATTCAAAGACACAAATGAATAACTAATTTTTAAAAAAGGAATTACATAATTTAAACTTATAATTCCAAGTCAAACTGTACCTAGTCATACCTGGATTGTTTAAAAAGTCCAAATTTGCGCGGTTTCATATTCATCTTGCGTCTTTCTGTAGGTAAATTATAATTATCTTGTAAAAGTGCCAGATCACGCTCAGCTCTTTGCACTTATGTTAATTTATTTAAGTATTCCATGTGTATCAATGTGCAATCAACTACTCGTATAACTAGCCTTATCCTATTAATGCTAGTCAGAAGATGAATTGAATATGCACAATTATAAATAATTTTTGGCATTCTTTCAATTCCAAAAAGCAGTTTAATATATATCTAAGTAGCTACTTAGTTATATTTTAAACTTAATGATCGTCGAGGCCATCCAGACATTCTTAACCCAAGTCCAAAGGCTTATTTAGAAACAATTCACGCACGATTTGAATGAAGCAAAGTCATGTGTGAATAATGCTACAAAGGGTAAAGTTATTTTTAAGTTAAGGATTCTAAGCTATTTTTGGAAAGTCTTTCCGAAGTCCGAAAGGATTGACATATGAAAAACGCGGTTGAATTGTGCGCGGACATTCCGCAACGTATTTTCCGCTCAGTTTGTAGCAATCTTTCCGCATATACTCGTAAGGGGTACGATATAGGGCCATTCTACGACGCATCGAAATTTTTTCATTATTTTAACGTACAGTCTTTATTATTTTATTAAATTGAGAATAACTTTATTATTTGATATAATCTATGTTTATTGAATTGTATCGAATGTGTCTTATCGTAGAATGACCCTAGTCTTTGTTTTTTAAGGTATTGGCGAGGACAGCATTCTTTGTAAGTAGAATTATTGAAATATACTTACTTTTTTTTTTTTGTTCCTTTGAAATCCTGTCCAATCAACCAGTCAATTTCGATTCAAACATGTGAGAAAAATCATAATAATCGAGATTGACTATTTACGGGCTGTCATACACAATTCTCTGAAATACATTTTGATATCATCACAAAACAAAGGCTTGAAAGAATAGGATTTAATATATAAAAAAAAACAGACGAATGAATGTTTAGATATTCACAAGAAGACATTTTAGGTGGTTCAAAACCTTTTTCTTAGTTATTAAAGTATATAATCAATGTTGAAGTACTTAATTTAAAAGTTCTCATAGCGAAAGATTGCACGTGGGAGTTAAGCCTTGTTTTACGACAAAATAAACAACTTTTCCTACTTGTAAACGCCTACCTAACTTTTTCTTCTTATTGAAATCGGAAATTGTAGGTAATTTAGAAGTCAATGTTATAGTCAGTAAATTAGAAGTCAATTATCTTCTATTGTATTATTCTTGTAAGAGTAAGTGTTGTTACCTATTTACTCTTAGAGTTGTATTGAATGTTTCAATATCCTACCTAGCATAGATTTCTTGTTACCTTGAATCTATAAGGTCAGGGCAAAACTGTTTTAAATTACCGTTTCTACCGTATTGGGTATGTATACTGTGTAATATCGACCCCTGGTAGGTTCTAAATTTGACATTTTTAACGTGATTTCTTGAACTTCAGACGTCTCTCCATACTGAAATTTTCTAGCTTTTGACGTTTTAATAAACACACAACGCAATGAAAATTCTTGGTTTATTGTTTTACGAACACTATAAATGTAAAAATAATTTTGCAGATAACATATGTAAAAAAACCGGCCAAGTGCGAGTCGGACTCGCGCACGAAGGGTTCTGTACTTGGTAAATTGCGGTTTACGATTTATGACGTATTAAAAAAAACTACTTAGGTACTAGATCTCGTTCAAACAAATTTTCGGTGGAAGTTTACATGGTAATGTACATCATATATTTTTTTTAGTTTTATCATACTCTTATTTTAGAAGTTCCAAGGGACACACACATTTTACCACTTTGGAAGTGTCTCTCGCGCAAACTATTCACTTTAGACAAAAATTATATTGAAAATCTCAATATAATTTTTAAATTCAAAAAATCACAACAGATAACGCGTGCTTGACAATTTGTCACATTAATTCGCCGATAATTTTGAGCTGGGAAACTGGGGGTTATAGGTATATCTTTTTTTTTTGAAGACCTATCCATAGATACCCCACACAAACGGGTTTGATGAAAAAAAAAATAGTTTCAGTTTCAAGTATTGGGAACCCCAAAATTTAGTTTTTTTTTCTATTTTTGTGTGAAAATCTTAATGCGGTTCACAGAATACATCTACTTACCAAGTTTCAACAGCATAGTTCTTATAGTTTCGGAGAAAAGTGGCTGTGACATACGGACGGACAGACAGACTTGACGAATCTATAAGGGTTCCGTTTTTTGCCATTTGGCTACGGAACCCTAAAAATGTAAAAATTAAAAAAAACAAAAAAAAAATCATCGCACTACACCTCAACAAGAAATTCCTAGATAATTAACAAAGAAAACGCAACAATACCATGAATATGGAACCTAAAAATACTTAAATGTTCCCGTTACTTTTAATTTCCATTTGTTAGCATCGCAAATGAACGGTGCAAGCCCAGTGCAACAATATGGATTGTGGGTGGTTCCTGCTTCTAATTACACCGAGCAAACGAACTGAACATACCTACGTATCCATTTAATTAGGAAGGCACTGCTTGCTAACTTCGTATATTTCGGGGCATGCGGAATGAATTCCGTCTATTTCAGTACGTTTTAATGATAGAAAGCGATATGTTTTAGCGTTTTGTAATTTTGCTGTTTGTTTGAGTTGTATTTGTTACTATTACATCTCTTACTTATATCTATCTTTAAATACAAGGATTTTTGACGTCTCAGTTTAGAGTCATGTTTGTATTAATTTTGATGTAGTTACTTAAACAGGACTATTTGTAAAACACTAATATCCGTACGTATAATAATTATTGTTCCATCCCAGAAGCATTATAGCACAAAAATAACTCTGTATATCGAGAGTTTCAGGTAGGTATAGTTGATTATTAATAAACCTTCTCTAAAAGCAGCGTTGCTTCCTGCGAAGCAATTACGGCTGCCCTTAGAGCAATCTTTCAAGGATAATTTCTGAGAATTTCTTCAATATCTATAAATATTGATTTTCACATTTAAGCGCCTCATTCAAAACAGGACCAAAGCTTCTGATAAATATTAATTTACATAGACCCTGATAGGTTGTATTCAAGTCCTAATTAGTCTGATTTTGCTTCGCAGATAAGAAACTCTAAGAAAACCACTCAAAAAAAGTCGTTTTATGGTTTCATAATATCAGTATCCTTAGTACGGCGTTCTTCGCCCAGACTCTAGAGTATTCGCGCTAGAATAAGCATCTATTCCATTAAAAAAATACTTTTAAATTACTTAAACCCGCCTGTCGGTCAACAGCGGTCCAATAGAAAAATATCTAATGACTTATATTATTGGCAGATTAGTCGAAATCGGCTATTCTAGCCATTAAAAAAAATAGAATAGAATAGATGTCTACTAAAGTCGAAAAAAATAATAATCAGACAACACTATACCAAATGCCCGTATGCTGTAACATTCAGTAAGCAACCTTCTTCTATAGTCAGTCTATCATATTAGCATAACATTACGCCAGCATTCCTCAAAGGGTTAGGCAGATTATGGTATATTTGCTGCTACTGAGAAAGCTAAAACAAAATCTCAAAAACTATACGGGCCTGCCCGGCCCGGGATTTCCAGAAAAACCTAGGCTCTCATGCTCTGCAGTAGTGCTTGCGACCACTAGAGGAGGAAATATTATGATATCGCGATCTTTGACTAGTATCTAAATAAAATATCTTCTAGAATTTTCTCGAATCGCTTGAAAGTCCCGAATGAATACCGAGCAAAAAGATTGGTCGAATAAAATCGGTCGGTAATCGAAAGAACCGCTCATTGAACGAATTTTCAATCGAAACCCTTAGCTGTACGAAGCATGTAAAAGATTTTCGATCGGTGACTATTTCGAGAAAAAACATAGCGTTTGAGTAATTTTGTCGTTGCTATGTCGGTTACAGTTGAAGGTTTTCATCTAACACGGTTTCTTGGGCAGGTTCGATTCCAATTAATTTTCTAATTTGTACTTATACAAAAAAATATCAAGGTACTACTGTAATTAGCGCCGAAGAAAATATGGGCTTTATTTATTATAACTGAAATTGTGACATATTTGTCAGAAAATTGTTAAATATAGTTTTATTTTTGTATTTTGTCGAGTTATGGGCAAGTCAATGGACCGTTTTTTTAGTGTTAATACTGTTAAACCCATAGTCAATATACTCATATGCATTAGTACTTGCACCTATTGACAGAGTGCCTTTGAATTAAAAGTGAAATCGACCCAGTTAGCCATACAAATGTGGATCTCAATTATAAACTATCGTACCACACAAAACGCAGTCCAAATCCTTTAACAAGACAACATAATAGAGCCACAAAAACCCTTAAATCGCCATAGCAAATCCCAAGTTATAACAATTTAATATCCCGACCCCTTCCATAACATTGTTACGAACTGATGTCGATCGCAAATCGCTATATCTACCGATATTATCGACGGAACAGCCCTATTCATGTGTGCTCCTATACACGATGTATCGATACTATCAAATCGATTTGTAATTACGAATGTCCCGATTAATTAACCATTAAACTGGTGTTACTCTATCTACGCAGGATTTGATTGAGGAGTAAGATTGACGGGTAGGATTATCTACTGGTCTTTGTTAATATACTATTAGTTGAAGTGCTTGATTGATTGTACGGTAACGCGATTTGTGTGTGTTTTCTTCTGAATACTGCATCAGGAAAAATATATATCTCTTTAGTAAAATCAGTAATAGACACAATTGTAATACCAGAAGTAAAGATAAGTTAGATCAGCCTTCTTACAGACTAGCTAAAGTACAATCATCTTTCATGGGGTACTGTGTTAAATTCTATAACGAAATACCTTGTGATATATTAAAATTAAATGAAAGTAAATTTAAATCTTTAGATAAAAGCACTCTTTGTAAACAAGCATATTACAAATTAGATGATTATATTCAAGATAAGAATGCTTGGAAACATGCTAGTCCTGCTCCATAAGGCAATCTTTGGTGTAGACAAAATCAAATTTGTAAATTTATGTTCCTATTCATAGTTATTGTATTCATTGTTTTTTTTTTTAAATTGACTCACACACTGTTCCGTTGTTGTTGAATTAGGTATTTTACCTATGTTTGTAATATTTGTAAGTATGTGAGAACCATGTTCCTACATAGCAAAATAATTAATTTTCCTGTTTATGCTTTTTAATACTTTATATCTGTACGTAGTATAGTGTGTAGAGCTATTCTGGGTGCATCGTCCTCACATATATTAATGTTTGTACTTATGTAAATATTGTAAAACACCTATTTTTATTTTAAAAGAGTAAGTATGGAGTTTCTTGTGCGTTCTTCTCCATAACAATCTACTTTCCGAATGCACGGTAGAATCATTTTTTATTACTTGTAAATTTTAATTTATGTGACGTTCAAAAGTGCCGTTTATTGGCCTAGTTGAATAAATATATTTGACTTTGACTTTGACTGCCTTTCGCTTTTGCCTTTTGAATCGCAATCTTTTTAATCAGATCAGGTTTTTCTGTTTTACTGCAAACTTCTACAGTGGTATGTTGTGTAAGCAAAAGAAAATTTAGTTTCAAATAATATCATCGTGGGGTCCAGTGGCTAAGACCTCGCCTCTCGTGCTTGAGGTCGTGGTTTCAAATCCGGGCAAGTACTACCAATGTACTTTTTCAAATTCATATGTACTTTCTAAGTTTATCTTGGATATCACACGTAAGAAACATCGTGAGAAAACCTGGACTTTTATATAGTTGCCACATCCTAATATGAAAAAGAAAGATAATTGTTAGTATTCTCTTACACTTATCTCGTTTTATTTGGGATTGGTGTAATATGTCTTTTTATCTCTCTATATAAGTTGTCATCTCCATGGTCACCTTTTTCTAGCCATATAATTATTCACACAGTCCACTTTTAGTTTATTTAGTCTTTTCATACTCTTTACATTGAGGTAATAATGTACTACGCACACTCTTTATGATGTTTTGTATTTTTTTTTCCGCATTATGTCTATATCATGGCAACCGATTTTCAAATAACTTTCAGTCACAATAATAACGTACCGCCAATTAATATTTACATGAATTATACTCCTCGCGATCGCGAACCTCATTAGAGATCATTTGACAGAAAGCATTCTAGACAAAACAGGAGCAGGCTTCAAATTAATGACCGAAACCAATATTTCTGCAATTAAAATCAGAGCCTTGTATAATTAAGCTTTTAGACGTCAAAACCGTACCGATTTGAAACAAAATATTTCGTAGACAATACGATTGAGCAGCCATTAGTATCAGATAATTCTAAGTAATTACGCATTGTTTTCTAACATGAATATGTGTCCAAAGTCAAATGTCAGACTTAACAATCACATAGCGCTCAGAATGAGAAGTAGGTTTGTGAATCGACGGTATGGAACCCTTCGTGGCCAGTTTTTATTAAAACTGACCACGAAGGGTTCCGTACCGTTATCGCAAAAAACGGCAAAAAAATATATGATTGGTGGTATGGGAGCCCCAAACATTTATTTTATTCTGTTTTTAGTATAAGTTTTTAAGACTCATTAGTACTCGTTCATATGCTCGTTCGTTTACTTTTGTTCTCGTTATCATGGCGCTTGTAATGGTGCAGAAATATCGAGCTCACAACCAAAATAAAAATAAGATAAGATATTTTTATTTTGTAAAACATGAGTACAGTATAAAGGTCTTAAATATACATGGTAAATATCCCGAAACAAACATTAATTCTGTTTTAGTATTTATTGATATAGCGGCAACAGAAATACATCATCTGTGACAGCAGCATACAACATACAGCCTGGTGACAGACAGACAGACAGACGGATCGTGGAGTCTTATAATAGGTCCCGTTTTTACCCTTTGGGTACGGAACCCTAAAAATGGTTTGTTTGTTGAAGATAATCTTTGCGATGACCCCATTATGAAAAGTCTTCCACTGTTAAAAAGCTGCACTGATATTTTTTATCAGGGTATAATGTGGTTTCTTGTGCCACGCGTCAATGCGCCAAGCCGCGGCAAAAGGCTAGCTATATTACTTACAACTTTCATAGATACTATGCGTTTCGCTTTTTAAAACGCAACCTTTTCTAAAGCTCGAAGTTCCTTGGTTCCTTCCTAGTGTCTCTAACTCGATATGATGTAAGATAGTGCACACAGTACAAACAAAACTATTTGGTCTACCTGGTTTTTAGTTTCTGTTCTTTTTCTTGAACTCGTTGGGCTCCATTGCCTCGGCTTTATCTGGTCGTTGCCACGGTTGATTTCGGCTATTAGGAGTTACAGTTGTTGGGAATAGTGAAACAAGCTTCCCCTAATATAAGCTTGTTCGCAGACTAAATATATTTATTTAAATGGTTCTGTTCCAAAAATAATTCTGACACGTTTAGTAGTTACTATAATCTACTCTATAGTCAGAATTATTTTTAATAGATGACTACTGCTGTAGTAGTCACCTATTTAAAACTGTTTAAATATTTAATAATCGCTAAGTATTCTGAAATAATAATGAAATTAATTTTGCGAGGATTAGCAATTAGCAGTGGTATTTGAGTGGCGTTTGCGGAGTTAAACTGTCGGCACGCGATGCTAAGGATTATTCATAGAGAACTAGGCAGTTTGAAAGTCAGCAATACATTTCTAGTGCTGCTGCTTCAGTTTTTTAAAACTTATTGAGTGAAATATTATTAATGAAATATAGTTGAAGGAATACTTCTATGAGCATTAAATTAAATTGTTGATTGAATGAGTCAGATATAGATAGGCTAGTATATAGATGCAGAGCAAAAGATTAATATTTGAAAATTATTTTTTTAATTATCATTATTTTTTAAATTTAAATAATTGGCATTCAAAAGTGTCGCTTAATGGCCTCATTTAAATAAACAATTTGACTTTAACAATACAATATAAATTTATTATATCTAAAAAATCGCGATCGTCAGACTGAATTAACACTCCCTTAATTATAACCGTTGCTTAAAACGAAGAAATATCTTTGGTTCAGCAGACGTTAAATAACCAAAATTCATTCAACATTTATAAGAAAAATAATATACTGTTTACGTACGTATAGATACTGTTTACGTCTAAAAGAAACAGTCTGTATACAACCTGCGGCAAACTATCTTCTTAAAACGCCGCACAAAGTAAACGTTGGTACATTATTGTGATGTCCAACTTTTTACTGGCTCCCGGGGGCGACTCATCATTTAACTCGAATAACAAAGCTTGTTTGTTTCAGTGAGGAGTTCAAGCGAGGCGTCGGCGCTAAGTGTAATGCTGTTAACACTTTCCCTCGCCCTCTTCTTCAGATCCGTAATGCAATCAGAAACGTGATAAATTATCTCAACTCTTTTATTAACAAAACGTGATTTAGACACAGGCAAGGCTACGGCATATTCCAACGAATACCCACCAACAAAATTCTTAGATATAATCATTATTTTAACTTTTTGTATCATGGTCATTATTTATTTCAAATATTGTTTACATTGATAATGTACAATTCAGGTAGCTAGTAAATACTTAATGTTTTATAGTAAAATATTTAATTAAGTCTTCGATACATATCTCGGTCTTTATTGCTAGTGTATGAATAATTTCGTTGAAACTTTCTCAAAAGTGAAGTGTTATCGTTAGGTACAAAATTTATATTTTTGCAGCAAAGGCTATTTGTATTTAATTTTTTATTTGAAAACCTATCTTTAGAATTCAAAATTATATTGTAAATAAAAGTTTAGAATCGCCTTCTTAGATCTACTGATGTATATAAAGTTATAATATTAGTCGACATCTTTTTTGTAAGATTATTATAAAAAAAATATCGAGAACTTATCTACGTACTGGGAATGTTGACGTTATGTAAAAACAATGAGGGATTAAAATTAAAAAATAAATTTAAAACTTAGAAATGTAAACTGCTTTTAAGAATCCTAATTTTTGTTACCAAGTTTTCTAAGTATGTTTGAGTAAGAAAATCTTGAACAAAATATCACTGCTGTACTATAAAATAAGTAAATTGGACGATGTTCATAATGTTCATACCGCTGTTTGTACAAAATTATTTGGAGTGAACTATTTGTCAGTACATATCCTGAATTGCTAAATTATCACGATACCAGTTGTACATATCGGTCTAGTAACACATATGCTTTCGTTGTTAACGTGTACTGTAATTAGTATTATACTGGCATGATTTTTGTTAAAATAAAGAACAATTTGTTACACGAGTTTATTTTATTTTAATCCGGTTTGCATATCATCTTCGATCACTAATATCGAACATAATCATACATTTTTATTCTAAGGTTTTTGGAAAACAAACAGATGCAATAAAAACTTAGAAGTCAACAGAACGCAAAAACAGAAATAAAAAGATAACATAACAACACAATCTTAACACCACAACAGTACCTAAACAACAAGACAACAGAACAACACACAACGGAATCTAAACGTAGATAGTTTCCATGTATTTCAATCGAATATAGTTCACCATTTCACCTGAACATGTTAAAATTCTGAAAAATATGGGTATGCTATGCATCTCACTAGTAAGTTATGAAGGTATGTGAAAAAGAACATCGTTAAACCGATTCCAGGTAAAGAGTCATCGAATTGATTTCAGGTCGCAATGCTGAAAGAAATATGTGTGAAGTTTCATACCTCTGATCTCCGATATCCAGCCTGGATATTTAAACTATAGGTACCTTTTTTTTGGTTTGTGAATTTATCCAATGACTTCTTCCGCTCTGGGTGAAGCGGTAGGGCGTGTTAGACTTTTACTGACTAAAACCTCAAACTCGTGTTCCTTCAGTTTCTTGCTGCCAGGGCCGAGGTAACCCTCTTTCAAATTTATCCGCGATATTTAGTTATTGACACTGTACCTGGGATTCTGTTTTTTTCTACAACCTACTCGTTCGAAGAGTGTGGTTAAACCAAAATGTCTGGAAATAAAATATATATGTAGCAAAAAGCAAAAGTACTCATTTATTTAACAACTAGCTGTTGCCAATTAGTATTTCGAATAACCCTTTTTTATCATCATCGAAATACGTCCACTGCTGGACATAGGCCTTCTCCAGGCGTCACCACATTGACTGATCCCGTGCGTCTTGCATCTAGTGGATTCCCGCAACCCGGCCATCCATTCTGCATCAATGTGTCCTTCCCACTGCCTTTTTATATCGCGCAATAACATTGTAGATGTGTGGGCCGCCTCACTTGAATTTTTTTTATTTCACCATACAAACTTCTACCCCCCTTTCCACCCCTTTAAGGATGATTACCGGGATAAAAACTATCATACGTCATTCCCAGGGGCTCAAACTATCTCCATAAAAAATGTATAATATTACAATACAATTCTATTTGTAAACTAATCATCAATAAAAGGGAAAGTTAGCAATTTTGATAAAAAAATATTTATTATAATTAATAATTAATCAAATAGGATACTAATCTAATGTCAAGGTTAATTTTCCACGATAACCTACTTGATTTTGTATCCAAATTAATTATTCATATTCAAAACGTATCTTAAGTAGTTACCTACTAATTCTTTAATTTGGAACAGGCTTCAGACTAAGTCTTTTTAATTTTCTTTTTATATCTATAAATTATTAACGTAAGCTCCCAGTGGGGGTTATTTTTGCTACTAATCAAAGTAATTTATTATGTTATCTCTATGGAGTAAAGAGATGGGAATAGAACTTGTATTTCTGATCTAGAAAATAGTCTGAACATGCGCTTTTTAATTTCAGTGCGTGCAATTTTCAAATTGTTTTATGCTGTAATTAGGATATGAAGTCAAATATGATTTTAAAATAGACCCCGTTTCGGTTTATTTTACCAGGAAAATTATTATTGCATTTTCCTTCAGTAAATATGTATACTTATCTATCACATACTTATATATTTTGCCAGGCTTCAATACACTAAAGTGTCTTTTAAGAATTGATTTAAAACCAGCCTTGATTCGGATAATGCCCTGTGTAATTGTATTTTTTCCAAAAAAATATAATCTTCAAATAAGACAAGAGTTAGAATACGGTGCAAAATCAATGAATTTTAAAAAATTAATCCCTCTTGAGCATTCTTGAAGTTGTCCTTTATCCTGTTATCCTGACCATCTCATATAATAGTCTGAGGTTCCAAACTCTTTTGTCAGCTTCCTAGTATACTTGTCTATGAGCACTTTATTATATTTTCTTTGTAAATTGGACTTCCACTCAAATAAATAGGATGCTCGCGTAGATGGCGATATGGAGGAAGTACGGGCGAATATACGAGTAATTTAACAAATCGATGGGAGTCCTTTGGAATATTGGAGTTCTGCATTCAATAAGGTAGCCTTATCGAATAAAGGTTAGTTTTCAAGGTTAACCATCGCTTGCCAAGATCAGTACGTAAATTGGTGATCGTTCATAAAGAAAGAAAGAAAAAAAAATATTTAGCACAGACTAAAAAACACACAATATAAGTAAGATACATAATAATTTACATCAGATAAGATACAAATAAAAAAGTGTAAATCCTGACGCGTAAGAAGTTAACAGGAAACTATGCCCCACGACTGCGCCAAAAAGGCCCAGTTCATCAAAAGTGCCAGAGAACTAGTGCGTGACGTTGGTTTACAACTGGACCTGATGTGGTAGGTGACGGATGTAAATCAGTTTTATACTGCAAGGTGACGTACTATGAGTCTCCTCCGTGCCTCGAAAAGCACGTTAGGCTGTTCGTCCCGGATTAACCTTTGCCAGTCAATCTCATAAGCCAGAAAATCTGTCCCCAGTCTTGCCAAGGAGTGTCATGTTAACAGGTTCACAGTCGCATGACACACACATGGCATTTGAGATTATTTTAACTATTGTTTTTGCTATGTGGACAGTGAACCTATTAACCAGTTCCTTGGGTTATGGAGGTCAGATAGACAGTCACTCCATGTCAACATAATCATCAGCCTTCTTTAAAGTTCCCACTGCTGGGACACAGACCTCATCTCTGTGAGAGGGAATTGGCCGTAATCCACCACGCGGGCCCAGTGCGGGTTGGTGAATGTCACATGTTTTAAAATTTTTGGTTCAAGTAAATGCCGGTTTTCTCACGATATTTTCCTTCAACGTTTTGAGAACAGTGGTAATGAAATAATTTACACAAAGTAAAGCGCCTGCCTGGGTTCGAACCCACCACCTATAACTTGTAAGTCGCGGCCGTTACCTCTGTCCACTGGGCCACCACTGCTCTGCAATCCATGTGAGATACTGACATTCAGCTTTATCCAGTTATGCTCGAAGCCGACATCAATGGACAAGGTTAAGCAGGTTTATCTACTTATCTATTAAGGAAACTTTAAGGAAGTTAAAAAATATAGACTTTTAAACTTTAATCAGTGCAGTAGTAACAATAAAGTGCTAGCTTAACTCAGCACTCGGTATAAAAAGGATATAAAGATAAAGTGACCACGAAAAGAACATGTTTTTAGAACAATTGTTTCCAAAGCTGTCTGCATAAATTAAGGATTGCGTGTTGGAAAGTATTAGAAACCTACTGGTGCTAAACCAGACTTAGGCTGATAACATTTCTACGTACAAAGACATGGTTAAAGTAGTCTTAAAAACCAGGGAATAACGACGGAATGAATTCTTTTGTTGTGCCCATTAAGGGTGATGTACACGAGGACAGTAAAATAATCGGTCAAAAAGTCGGTGTTCCTGTTTTCGTTTCTTCGTTTTTTGACACGGACTTCCGAAATTGAAGTTACTTTTCACTTTGTAGTGTTTTTGTTTGGAAGTCGGTTTTAATTTTTGTAAAAAAGTTTGTATTTTTCACTTTTTAGATGTGGTTGGTATAATGGACCAGTTTTATAGGCTTGCTACCTATAATGTCCAAAGTGAAGCCAGAAAAGATTAACCCAATAACATGAAACTTAAGCTGTGGAATGAAAGTATACCAGGGTGAACTGTTCACACCTGCGTACCCCTAGCGTACCAGTGTGTTATGAAATGGTGTAAACAATAAACAGACATGCGATTGTAGCTATCCCGAGTGATTTGCCGTCATTTATTGAAGAGTTCTGATGTATATCGCCGAAGTTCTTCATCAGATCATGATGAAGATTAAACGGCACCACATGATAAGCACCAGCGATCAAATAAAAGAATCATCACAATCGGATCACCCAATAAAAAGTTGTGAGGTAAAACACATAAAAAAACAGTTGAATTGTTAACCTCCTCCTTTTTGCGAAGTCGGTTAAAAATATCAGGAATACGAGTCGATTTTTGAGTACACAAACGCTCTTAGCCAAAAACCATTGACGGTGTATCTCTTAGGTAGTGAGAATTATCTTGTAATTCCGTATTCATCAGGGTTTACAGAAAATTTCAAGCAGTGACTTTGTATCTCTTGAGTAGCGAGAATCATATTGTAATTCCGTATATACCAGAGTTTACAGATAATTTCAGAATACCAATGATAGTTGATTCAAGGCAACAGTAAACATGATTGTCCTTCCGGCTTTGGAAAGTTATAACGAGTCGCTGACACTTGGGCTTCAAAATGCGTCCGTCAAATTTTAACGTCTCCGACACAGTCAGGATGGAATTAAACAACAATAGCCCATGATTCCTAGTCAACTGGATTGAAGACACAACTTTAATGAAAACGTCACAGTTACTGAGAAAACGTATTTTCGCTCATCAAATAAAGTAAGATGTGACAGCGGAAATCCATTTTGTACGTAAAATGGATAAAAATTTTTTGTGGCAAAATAAAAAGTCCGCAAAACATATTAGAAGAAAGTTGTTGAGCGATATTGTTTTACCTTTTTTGGTGGACTATGAAAGTTAGGAACAATTTTAATGCTATTTTTTTAAAGTAATTTAGAAGCAGCAAATAATTATATCATATCAAAGGACGCGTATCACCGGATAATTTTACGGTTCACGGTGACAAGTGTCAGCGTTAATGTGTTTGTTTTGGTTCATTACAAATGAATTATTACAGTACAAGGATTCACAGGTAGCCATTATTTTGTACTGGTCATAATACCCAAAAATACCTGTAATTATGACATAGTGATAACCCACTCACTGCTGTACCCGACAGGTCTATTTGAATGGTACCTGCTACTATTATTAAGATCTTTAAATACGTGTGATATGATGCTGATAAAGTTTGAATTTAATCATATTTAATTAAAGAAAAATACAACAGTAATAGTCAAAATATTTGGGCAGAAACAATAACAAAAGTGGAATGTTCGTACCACACATCTCTAAATACAACATTCAAGTTACAAAATTCAGATCGGGTTCGCCCAAGTGACCTATTTAGTTAGGATCAGTGATCACCAAATATTATTGGGACATATTTTCCGGTTAAGATTTATTTTTATTCGTTTCACTATCTGATGTCTGGTCTGTTGATGCGTAAAAAGTGCCTTCACATACGGGGACTTGATAAAATCGGGGGGCGATTAGGGTGCCCTCAAACATACTTACACTACAGTTTTTTATTCGTACTTTATTCAAATTGACACGAGGGAACCGACAGGCTGTAAAGGCCTGATAGGCCAGTAGTTTAGTGCCAAGTGTCGGGTGATAGCTGAATAGTGACCGTCGTCGACCAAGTTACATCTGATTACTATGTACTCGTATTTTGTCACGCAATACTACTCACAGATAAGTTTAAGTGAGCTGTTAACCTCACCACGCTATCTATTCGTGTGGCCATTTTACGTCCCAGGAAGCTTCTCATTAATGATTCAAAGAAATTACGACCTTCTCTATGTATTTGTGAGGTATAATTTCAATATGAATTCGTAATGTATATGTAATTATTGAAAAAAGTTGTTAAAAAAGATAACGACCTGTCTGGGACATAAATATGATACTTACAAGAGAAGTGTGACTTTATAAATTATTGTAATATTTAGGTAAGTTTTGTTGCGTGGAGTGTAGCCGTAGGTAGCTTGCTTTGTTCTGACAGCAAGATAAGTGGCCGTTTCAGGATTAAAATATTTACTAGTCAACGAGGTAGTTTCCGATACAAGATATGTTTTCAAACTTAAAATATGAATACTGTATGACAATGTATTTCTGTTTTTGCGATAACAAACTTAGCAAATCGATTAAAAGGTTCAAGTAATATTCAGTTTTCAGAAGATCTCCACGAGGTAGACCGATGACATTGATGTTTACGGGTGTCAGTTAAATACGAGAAGTATAGTACTAGTCGATACTGCGATGTGGCGACGCTACGCTTAGGGAAGGTCTATGTTCATTGTCTCAGCGTTCATTGAACGGCCATCTGCTGAAAAGATGATGATTTTAAAATAAATTGTAAATTCCTCTAGACAAGGGTGCATGTTGATTTATTTATTTAAAGACTGTGTTAGTAGAATTGATATCCAACAAGAAAATATTCAACAAAGTAAAACACATAACAACAAATTCTGTACGTTTAACACTGATTCGCTCCGAACACGATGTAAACATTCGTTTATTCCCGAATACTTAGGTACAGAAACCGATTTTCGCACATTCTAAAAGATATTTGCTCTGCGCTCGAAACACAATGGCAGCCAGCAGGGTATCCACAAAGAACGTAATTCGTCGCAGCTGGCGGCGGCACAAAGAAGTGAATATTATCGAGAGTACGGCCCGGGCTGGCCGGCAGATTACAATATGTGACATTTGTGTTACATTTTCACTTATGTTACGTTTGTTAAGTGATACATCACTAATTAGTAAGTCATGTGTCTCATCCCTAGTGAGCGCACTTCCTCTCCCGCCTCCAGCTAGCAAGCATGAACGACGACATACTTGTAATAGAAGTAAGAGTTTCCAAAATAAATAAGACTACCTACCTTGGTGAGCTGTATCTTTCATTACCTCCCCGAAGACGTCCAGTAGCCGCTCCGCTAAGAGTTGATTGCACAAACGACAACGCCACATGGTGTCAGAAGAAACTACGCCGCTACCAGGTAACAAAATGGCCGGGGACGATAAAAAGCCACCAATGTCGACATCTAAAGTCATCAGCAGCAGTCTTCCGCCGCTCGATATAAACAATTCTAACATGCCATTAGCATGGAAAAACTGGCTAACGCAATTCAAAATCTATTTGCGTGCTAATAACCTAGAAAGTGAAAGTGACGCAAGAAAAGTAGCCATTCTTTTGCATTTCATCGGGCCGGATGCACTTACGACATTTTATTCGTTTAACTTGGATATCGACACTATAAGTCTTTCTACACTGACGGGAAAGTTCGACTCACATTTCTTACCGCAAATTAATGTGACGATGGAACGCCACAGGCTGATTAACAGGCGTCAGGGCTCCAACGAAACCATTGATAGCTACACTACAGACTTGAGGAACATCGCCAAACAGTGTGAATTCAAAACACTCGAAGATAGCATCTTAAGGGATATTTTCAGCTTTAACCTGAATGCCAGCAATCAGTATATCAAGGAAAAAATACTGACTGAGAAACCAGACACTTTGGACAAAGCAGTAATGCTAGCAAAAAGCATGGAAGCAACTAGGATACAGGCTAGAACTTTGGAAGAACCAATCATAGCCCAGGTCTCCAAATCTTCTCGTCGAAGCAAAGACAAGTCTAAGCCAGGACCTAAACGTTTTCACTCACAGTCGTCAGCAACTGGTACTGTCACTTGCAACAGGTGCGGTCAAATCCACAGATTTAAATGCCCAGCAAAAGGAGTGAAGTGCAAGAAATGCGGGAAGTATAATCATTTTGCACAAGTATGTAAAAGTGTAAACAACATTAATATTGATAAGTCTCAAAGTAATAATAATGGTTGTAACAATAACAAACTTTTTGTAGGCACAATCAGTGTCAACATGGTCAACACACAGTCATGGAAAGCTGAATTGTCGATACACAAACAAAATGTAAATTTCATTCTTGACACAGGTGCAGATGCCAATATTCTTTCAATCCAAACATTCAAAATGCTAAACATTCCAACAGACTTCATACAAAAAAGTAGTCATAGGTTATCTTCATTCAGTGGGGACATCATACCAACTATTGGTCAATGCAACTTGCTTGTCAAACATAACAACAACTGCTATACTGTCAATTTCTACATAGTCGACTTAAATTGCCAAAATATAATAGGCAGGGACACCTGCAAATTGCTTAACTTGATAAAAAGAGTTCATAAAGTTGATTTTGTACCACAGCTTCCACGTGACTTGACAGATGGTATAGGGTGTATCACAGATCTAGAAGTCAAGCTCAAACTGAAGCCAAATGCTACTCCAACTGTTGCAGCATGTAGACGAATCCCTTTTCAATTACGGGGACCGCTCAAAAAAGAACTGGAGGAGCTGGAGAAGCAGAATATTATACAAAGAGTTGAAGAACCAACAGAATGGGTAAGTCCTATTGTACTGACTACTAAAAAAGATGGTAAAATCAGACTCTGTATTGATCCAAACAAACTCAATGAAGCTATCATGAGACCTCATTATCCATTACCAACTTTAGACGAAATTAAATCAGAACTTTCAGGGTCAAAGTATTTCACAACTTTAGACGCCAACAAGGGCTTCTGGATGTTGAAGTTATCGGAGGAGTCCTCCAAGCTGTGCACATTTATAACGCCTTTTGGTCGATATAGGTTCACACGTTTACCTTTCGGTATTAGTTCAGCTCCAGAAATCTTTCATAGCGAAATGGTCAAAAGATTTAATGACATTAAAGGTGTTAAAATAATGATGGACGATTTCCTAATATATAGTAAAGACATAAATGAGCATAATACTATATTGCAAAAAGTCATAGACAGAGCTCGTTCCATAAATTTAAAATTCAACAATGATAAGTCAAAGATCTGTGCTACTGAAGTCAAATATTTGGGACATATTTTCAGTCAGGATGGAGTTAGAGTTGATCCTTCTAAAGTTGAATCAATTACAAATATGCCCAGTCCAACCAATGTCACAGAACTTCAGAGATTTCTAGGTATGGTAAATTATCTAAGTCCTTTCATTAAGAATTTATCACAAGAAACTTCACTTCTCAGGCAATTGTTAGGCAACAAAAATGAATGGATCTGGACACAAATGCATAACTTGGAATTCTCTAAAGTCAAGAATCTAATAAGTTCATCACCAGTTCTCACATATTATGACCCTAACAAAGAATTAATATTGTCAGTAGATGCATCCAAAGATGCTTTAGGAGCTGTAATTTTACATGAGAAACAGCCCATAGCTTATGCATCAGCATCTCTTAGTACTTGCCAGCAAAACTATTCACAGATAGAAAAGGAACTTTTGGCTGTTCTATTTGGCTGTACTAAATTTCATCAGTACATTTATGGTCGAAAAATAACTGTTGAAACAGACCACAAACCACTTATTACTTTATTCAAAAAGCCACTTTTCGATATTCCAGCTAGGCTGCAGAGAATCATGATGAGGCTCCAACCCTATGATCTAAATATGCTTTACAAACCAGGTAGATACCTGTACATAGCAGACACACTTTCTAGGGCAGCCCTCCCAGAAAGTACACTTACAGATTTAGAAGATGATCTTGATCTTCATGTCAATCTTTTGTACTCAAACTTAACAGTAAGTCCAGAAAAACTACTGGAAATTCAGGAAAACACTAAAAAAGATTCAACATTAAGTCAAATTATCTCCTTTTGTCAAAACGGTTGGCCAGAACATAAAAAGTCAGTCAGTCAGTCAGTTAAACTATACTTTTCTATAAAAGATCAATTACATGTGGTGAACAATATCTTATTCAAAGGAACCAACATTGTAATTCCAGAAAACATGAGAGAATACATAGTAAAATTAGTTCATGAAGGCCACCAAGGCATTAATAGCTGTATACGCCTAGCAAAAACAACAGTCTATTGGCCTCAAATGAACAATGATATTGAGAAATACATTATCCAATGTCATGTTTGTCTAACTTTTCGTCGAAATAATTCAAAAGAACCTTTGATACATCATGACTATAAAATGCTACCATTCAGTAAAGTAGGTATAGATATTTTTGAAATAGATGGTCAGAAATACTTAATTTTGATAGATTATTTCTCTAAGTACATAGAACTTGCATTATTAACGCAAGATTCAACTTCAAAGACAGTCATAACTCACTTAAAATCAATCTTTGCACGACATGGGATTCCAGAAGTTATGAATTCAGACAATGGACCTCCTTTTAACAGTAAAGAATTAAAGGATTTTACTTCAGCATGGGGTATAGAACACACAACATCCAGTCCATATTTGAGCAGATCAAATGGAATGGTAGAAAGGGCCGTAGGTACTATTAAAAACCTACTAAAAAAATGTAAATTAGATAATACAGACCCCTACATAGCACTTCTTATGTATAGGAATACACCAAAACAGACTGGTTATTCACCATCACAACTATGTATGTCAAGAAACTTGCGTACTAAATTACCAACACAAGAACATTCACTCACACCACATACAGTTGATATGAAAAGTCTAAAGGAAAACATTAAAAAACAACAAGTTAAAACATCACTTTATTATAATAAAGACACTAAACCGCTATCAACACTTCAACAAGGTGACAAAGTCTACTTTAAACACAAACCACAAGGCACTTGGGTTCCAGGTGTAGTATCACAAAAAGATGTACATCCTCGTAGTTACATCATCAAGTCTCCTCAAGGCGTTTTTCGTAGAAACCGTGAACATATATTAATGCATTCTTCTTCGGATTCAGCTGCTTCCATGACTGATGTTGTACCTGAAACAAAAACACAAATTAGTTTACAAAACTATGTACCTAAACCAAGTACACCTATTACGACTCGTTCAGGACGTGTAATTACAAAACCAAAGCGTTATGGCGACTGAATTCATGAAAATTCAGTATATTTACGCAAGAAACATTGTTAACTATTAATGTTTTTTAAGGTTATGAAAAGTGTCTAATGTCAAATGACAATTGAAAGCTGTCACAATTTATTGTCTATTATGTGTACGTTCCGTTTCATGATGAGTATTAACATTAGCTTAAACAATTAACCAATAGCTTAAATTAATTTTCTATTGTTGTTTTTTGGAAGAATAGGATAATATTGTAAAAGTATTCATGGCTAAGAAAAAAAAATGTGTTTCATTCATAATTAAAATGTACTTATACTTTTATTTATGCGTAAGGGCCATGGACTCTAGCACCTGAAAAAAATAAAATGTATTAGGTTTAAGCAAACTTTAAATATATATAAGTACTGTCTTATTTCTAAAAAAAGGAAGATGTTAAGTGATACATCACTAATTAGTAAGTCATGTGTCTCATCCCTAGTGAGCGCACTTCCTCTCCCGCCTCCAGCTAGCAAGCATGAACGACGACATACTTGTAATAGAAGTAAGAGTTTCCAAAATAAATAAGACTACCTACCTTGGTGAGCTGTATCTTTCATTACCTCCCCGAAGACGTCCAGTAGCCGCTCCGCTAAGAGTTGATTGCACAAACGACAACGCTACAACGTTAATAATCGTGACATATTAAATTCGTAATAGAAAACTCAACTGCTTGAGAACTAGTAAAACAGCCATTGGTTAAATTAAATTAATCAGCAAAACTCAGCATACGTTATGGGTATCAATGTCTTATAGTTGTGACGATAAAACCAACCAATTTAGTTTCAATAAACTAACCACGGGGTCACTGGCTGCTGGCAATTAAAATGAAGAGTTTAAACTTCTGGTGTATTTGCAATAGTGCAAGCTAACTAGAAGCATTGAAGTGCAGCTTAAGTAAATAGGGGTGGATTATTTGCTGGCCATAAGTGATCAACGGAATGTAAACAAAATCGTAAGATTTAATGAAGGAAAATTGAGGTCTGTTGAAGGCACAGGTAATTATAACATAATGTAAGGTGATAGATTTTATCTCTAGATAGTAACAAACTATTTGAAAACTGACGAATTATTTTGAACTATCCGAAAATACACTAGTGTTAGCGAGGCCTTTGTTAACTCAGCATAATTAAGCTTTGGACAGCTTTCAAGACTCGAGGTTTATTTAACACACTGTGTCCTAAAAGTGTTTTATTATTCTGTTACAAACATATTTTTTGGAAACTTTCTTTGTGACATTTTTTAACGAAATTGAATGGTATTTGTTATTTTATCAAACTATGGGGTCGTATTCGTGTTATCATGCAGATTTAGACTAGAAACTTGCTTTACGAAATGACTTATTAAAAGGTTTTACAGTGTAACATTTATTTAGCTAGTAAAACTTAACGAAAAAGTCTAATTTTATAATATTTGAATAAATACATCATGTTTTAATCCATTATGTCGTGATCGATATGAATATTTAACTTCAATGTTTACTCAAAAAATAACTTCATATTTTTGTGTCCATTGTGTGCACAAATCTTTTCAAACATTAACATATAGGTAGGTAATTGATCCCTTATTACTTGTAGTATAATCATTAAAAATGTTATTTTTCTTTGTTTTATCGTAATTAGATGTCGATTTCATACCCATCACATCTGGGAAATTTTGCTTCATTAATACACACTATTATAAATAAATCTATGTTTTAATAAAAATTTGATTATTCCTAAGGTTAAAATAACCACCTGATAGGTATGATTTTGTGCGATAGTTGAATTTCATCGGACGAAAGCTTTCACGATGATTCTGATGTTGGACAGAGCCTTCATGCATAGTTATTATCACAAACAGAGTCATGTCGAAAACGACACTTCAGTGGGTTGTCAGTGAACGTACACTGGCGTGCAATTCGGTCCTATATCCTGTATTGGTGTGACGTCAACCAAATAAAAGGTATTCGGGGTTTTCAGTTCAAAATACAGGGTCGAAAGTTGAAGAGTGCCTTCTAGTGTTGGTATTCTAAACACGGATGCTACCAATTTTTAGAAAAAATATATATTATTTTTCAATAATAAGTATACCTACAGCAATTAATGATTTTTGATTTGCTTCCTGCCCAACACAAATGCGAAAAATCTAATTCTTGTATTTTTATGACACTATTCGAATGAGTAAACGATGCAACAACGCTTAGTCATATTATTGGATCTGTAGTGCATTTTTAGTCGTCATTATTACGTCGTAACTGTCTGAGAGAGCCTTAAATGTGTCCGTTATTCTATGTACCCTGACAAAAAAAAGCTTTTTGTACTGTCAAAGTACAAAATTAGACCTACACACTACACGAAAGAATCTTCATATTCTCTTACAACTTTTCAAGTGGGTACGCCAAACTGGAGAAAAGTTTGAAAACTCCGTACTTCCATGATGTTTTTGTTCTGATATTGGAGATCTATTCTTCTCGTTTCCCATACTATTATAAATGCGGCAGTAACTGTGTCTGTTGGGCAAATCATACTTTTGTACCTATTGTGATTGAAAGAATCTTAATGTAAAACTTTAATCATTAAATTAATTATTATTTTTCATTTCATGGTCTGTCTGTCTATTGGTAACCTTTACATGCCCAAACACATTGAGCGCTAATTAGATAAACGCAACAGACAAAAGCTTAACTGCTAAACGGATTTAGATGAAACTTGGAACACGGGTTGACCATTTCCCGGGTATGGACATACATATTATCCCGGTATGTTCTCTTGAGTCAATTTCTGATTTTCCCACAGACGAAGCTGCTGAGCAAAGCTAGTATAGATCTATTTCTAGAATAATCCGTCAGTTTACCGTTTGCGTCGAAAGTGGAAGAATAGATAAATCAAATAGAGCATGATTGACCCATGAGTGTTTGTAATAGTTTAAATTTTTACGCGGATGAAAATTTTATTGATGGTTTCGAACGTCCGTCAAACTTTAGAGCGGATTTCGTTAAACAAACATCAGTAGAACTACTCGTACTAATGGAAACCATACGGGATACAACATACGAAGCTTGCATACATGGGATTTTCTCTAGATGCCACTATAACAGTAAATTGAGTGAATGCTTCCTTATGGTTACAAATTATTTCGAAAACCCACCTCATGGATACCTATTGCTTTTTGGGTTTTCCAATTCAATCTTACAATGTCTCAAGGTATTTACCTAATCTGAATTTGGACCTAAGAAGTTGGAGTGTAGATCCTAGTTTCTTACTAGGTAACCTAGGTTGTCCTTCCAGCTGGGCGAAGGTTTGCAGGTAGCCATGATCGACACGTTATGAAGAAGAAAGCCTTAAGTACCATTAATTACACCGGCATTCATACTATTCACGATAACACTTCTTGTCCGTTGAAATAACCATGGTGGGAGAACATTCACGAAAGAGCCTTTAACAAGAAGCTTCACTTATGCTATGTCATGAAATAATTACAAGTTTTCTAGAAATATGAAACTAGTAGGGCTCCAGCAAGGTCAACAGAGGCATTTGCTTGGTAGTCAATCAACATGGTGGTCTTATAGATTGGTTAATTGGATTGCGTTAGATATAGTTACCAAGTAAAAGGAGCTTTGTCCTCAAGAAAATTTCAGCAGGTGGTAATGACAATTTTGGACCGGAGTCAAAGGAGGTATACTCGAAACCGACATCAATGGACAAGGTTGAGCAGGTTGATCCACTTATCTAAAACGGAAACTTTAAGGAAGTTCAAAAATGTAGACTCTTAAACTTTAACCAGTGCAGTAGTAACAATGAAGTGCTAGCTTAACTCAGCACTCGGTATAAAAAGGATATATAGAAAGAGTGACCACGAAAAAAAACTTGTTTTTAGAACAGTTGTTTCCAAAGCTGTCTGCTGCATAAATTAAGGATTGCGTGTTGCAAAGTATTAGAAACCTACTGGTGCTAAACCAGATTTAGGCTGATAACATTGCTACGTACAAAGACATGGTTAAAGTAGTCTTAAAAACAAAAGAATAACGACGGAATGAATTCTTTTCTTGTGCCCATTAAGGGTGTTGTACATGAAGACGGTTAAATAATGTTCACGATCTGTGTAATTAATAAAAAAATACCAATGATAAATTGCAATTTGGGCTTTTGTGCAACAAATCGTATTCGATTCGTATTTTTGACATATTCGTGATTTTTTACGAACGTGTTAAAAAACGTATCGTAATTTATCCATACAAAAAATCAGGAATACGAGTCGATTTGTGAGTACAAAAACGCTCTTAGGCAATAACCATTGACTGTGTATTTCTTAAGTAGTGAGAATTATCTTGTACTTCCGTATTCATCAGGGTTTACAGAAAATTTCAAGCCAAAAACCATTGACTGTGTGTCTCTAAAGTAGCGAGAATCATTTTGTTATTCCGTATTCATCAGGGTTTACAGAAAATTACAGAATACCAATGATAGTTGATCCAAGGCAAACCTTAATAAACATAATTGTCGTTCCGGCTTCGGAAAGTTAAAACGAGTCGCTGACACTTGGGCCTCAAAACCGTCCGTCACAATTTAACGTCTCCAACACAGTCAGGATGGAATTAAACAACAATAGGCCATGATTCCTTGTCAACTGGATTGAAGACAAAACTTTAATGAAAACGTCACAGTTACTGAGAAGACGTATTTTCGCTCATCAAATAAAGTAAGATGTGACAGCGGAAATCCATTTTGTACGTAAAATGGATAAAAACTTTTTGGTGGAAAAAATAAAAAGTCCGCAAAACATATTAGAAGAAAGTTGTTGAGCGATATTGTTTCACCTTTTTTGGTGGACTATGAAAGTTAGGAACAATTTTAATGCTATTTTTTTTAAGGAATTTAGAAGCAGCAAATAATTATATCATATCAAAGGACGCGTATCACCGGATAATTTTACGGTTCACGGTGACAAGTGTCAGCGTTAATGTGTTTGTTTTGGTTCATTACAAATGAATTATTACAGTACAAGGATTCACAGGTAGCCATTATTTTGTACTGGTCATAATACCCAAAAATACCTGTAATTATGACATAGTGATAACCCACTCACTGCTGTACCCGACAGGTCTATTTGAATGGTACCTGCTACTATTATCAAGATCTTTAAACACTTGTGATATGATGCTTATAAAGTTTTGAATTTAATCATATTTAATTGAAAAAAAAAACAATAGTCAAAGTCAAAATATTTGGGTAGAGAAAAAACAAATGTGGGCTGTTCTTAGCACACATCTCTAAATACAACACTCAAGTTACAAGATTCACATCGGGTTCGCCCAAGTGACCTATTTAGTTAGGATCAGTGATCACCAAATATTATTGGGACATATTTTCCGGTTAAGATTTATTTTTATTCGTTTCACTATCTGATGTCTGGTCTGTTGATGCGTAAAAAGTGCCTTCACATACGGGGTCTTGATAAAATCGGGGGGCGATTAGGGTGCCCCCAAACATACTTACACTACAGTTTTTTATTCGTACTTTATTCAAATTGACACGAGGGAACCGACAGGCTGTAAAGGCCTGATAGGCCAGTAGTTTAGTGCCAAGTGTCGGGTGATAGCTGAATAGTGACCGTTGTCGTCCAAGTTACATCTGATTACTATGTACTCGTATTTTGTCACGCAATACTACTCACAGATAAGTTTAAGTGAGCTGTTAACCTCACCACGCTATCTACTCGTGTGCCATTTTACGTCCCAGGAAGCTTCTTATTAATGATTCAACGAAATATCGAGAATATCGATAATTGTGAGTTATAATTTTAATATGAATTCGTAATGTATATGTATATTGAAAATCGTTGTTAAAAAAAGATAATGACCTGTCTGGGACATAAGTATGATACTAACAAGAGAAGTGTGACTTTATAAATTATTGTAATATTTAGGTATGTTTTGTTGCGTGGAGTGTAGCCGTAGGTAGCTTGCTTTGTTCTGACAGCAAAATAAGTGAACGTTTCAGGAATAGAATATTGACTAGTCAACGAGGTAGTTTCCGATGCAAGTTATGTTTCAACCGTCAAATATGAATACTTATGTATGACAATGTATTTCTGTCTTTTACACAAACCTCGGCTTGAAACATTTCGATAACAAACTTAGCAAATCGATTACAAAGTTCAAGTAATATTCAGTTTTCAGAAGAACTCCACGAGGTAGACCGATGACAGTGATGGTTACGGGAGTCAGTTAAATACGAGAAGTATAGTACAGTTCGATACTGCGTTGTGGCGACGTGACGCTTAGGGGACGCCTATATTCTATGTCTCAGCGTTGAATGGACGACTATCCGCTGAATAGATGATGATGATGTTAAAAGAAATAGTAATTTCCTCTAGACAAGGGTGCATGTTGATTTATTTATTTAAAGACTGTATTAGTAGAATTGTTATCCAAAAAGAAAATATTTAACAAAATAAAACACATAACAAAACATTCTGTTACGTTTAACACTGATTCGCTCCGAACACGATGTAAACATTCGTTTATACCCGAATACTTAGGTACAGAAACCGATTTTCACACATTTTAAAAAGATATTTGCTCTGCGCTCGAAACACAATGGCAGCCAGCAGGGTATCCACAAAGAACGTAATTCGTCGCAGCTGGCGGCGGCACAAAGAAGTGAATATTATCGAGAGTACGGCCCGGGCTGGCCGGCAGATTACAATATGTGACATTTGTGTTACATCTTCACTTATGTTACGTTAATAATCGTGACATATTAAATTCGTAAAGAAAACTCAACTGCTTGAGAACCAGTAAAACTGCCATTGGTTAAATTCAATTATTTTGCAAAATTCAGCATACGTTATGGGTTTCAATATCTTATAATTCTGACGAAATAAACAACTACTTTAATTTTGAATTAACTAACCACGGGGTCACTGGCTGCTGGAAATAATTTAAATTGAAGAGTTAAGACTACCTAGAAGTATTGAAGTGCAGCTTAAGTAAATAGAGGCGAGTGTTTGCTAGCTATAAGTGATCAACGTAATGTAAACAAAATTGTAAGATTTAATGAAGGAAAATTGTGGTCTGCTGAGGGCACAGGTAATTATAACATAATGTAAGTGACAGATTTTATCTCTAGATAGTAACAAACTATTTGAAAACTGACGAATTATTTTGAACTATCTGAAAATACACTAGTGTTAGCGAGGCTTTTGTTAACTCAGCATAATTAAGCTTTGGACAGCTTTCCCGACCCGAGGTTTATTTAACACACTGTGTCCTAAAAGTGTTTTATTATTCTGTTACAAAAATATTTTTTGGAAACTTTCTTTGTGACATTTTTTAACGAAATTGAATGGTATTTGTTATTTTATCAAACTATGGGATCGTGTTCGTGTTATCATGCAGATTTAGACTAGAAACTTGCTTTACGAAATGACTTATTAAAAGGTTTTACAGTGTAACATTTATTTAGCTAGTAAAACTTAACGAAAAAGTCTAATTTTATAATATTTGAATACATACATCATGTTTTAATCCATTATGTCGTGATCGATATGAATATTTAACTTCAATGTTTACTCAAAAAATAACTTCATATTTTTGTGTCCATTGTGTGCACAAATCTTTTCAAACATTAACATATAGGTAATTGATCCCTTATTACTTGTAGTATAATCATTGAAAATGTTATTTTTATTTGTTTTATCGTAATTAGATGTCGATTTCATACCCGTCACATGTGTGAAATTTTGCTACTATAATACACACTATAATAAATAAATCTGTTTAAATAAAATCTGGTTATTCCACAGGTTAAAATAACCACCTCCTAGGTATGTTTTTGTGCGATAGTTGAATTTCATCGGACGAAAGCTTTCACGATGATTCAGATGTTGGACAGAGCCTTCATGCATAGTTATTATCACAAACAGAGCCCTGTCGAAAACGACATTTACACTTCAGTGGGTTGTCAGTGAATGTACACTGGCGTGCAATTCGGTCTTTTATCGCAAGTAATGGTGTGACTTCAACCAAATAAAAGATTTTCAGGGTTTTCAGTTCAAAATACAGGATGGAAATTTGTAGAGTGCCTTCGAGTGCAGGTATTCTAAACACTGATGCTACCAATTTTTTAGAAAGAAAATATTGTTTTTGTTTTTAATTATAAGTATACCTACAGCAATTAAAGATTTTTGGTTTGTTTACCTGCCCAACACAAATGGGAAAAATATTTTTTTGTATTTTTATATCACTATTCGAAAGAGTAAACGATGCATCAATCCTTGTTCATATATATTGGATCTGTAGATTATTTATAGTCGTCATTATTGCGTCGTAACTGTCTGTGAGAGCATTAAATGTGTCCGTAATTATATTTATCCTGACAAAAAAAAACTGAGAAAATGTAAACAAACAATTTTTATTATACTGCCAAAGCACAAAATTGGGCACCTACTCACTACACGAAACAATCTTCATATTCTCTCTCAACTTTATCAAGTGGGTACGCCAAACTGGAGAAAAGTTCGAAAACTCCGTACCTACTTCCATGATGTTTATCTGTTCTTATTTTATCGGTTCTTATCGTTGTCCACACTAATATAAATGCGGCAGTAACTCTGTCTGATGGAGCAAATAATACTTTTGTACTTATTGTAATTGAAAGAATCTTAATGTAAAACTTTATTAATTAAGGGGCTTAATTCCCAAAATAGGCATTATTTAAAAAAAAAATGCCAAATCTATTGAAGCGGAAAAAAGCTATGTTAATCTTGATAATATTTTCGAAAACTTCGTTGTGGCCGAAACACGTTTACGCACAAAAACCTTGATACAATTGAATGGCAAAGTAACCTCTTACCATGATGGCAAAGTAACTTCAAAAAAAAAAACCGGTAATACTGACCAGCGCACGTTGGTACAATTAACAACAATAACGGATCATAACAGGACGCAAAACTTCACCGTCGTATATTTTGAAGTTTCATTCATTATTTTTAAGTAATTCATATTATTATATTTTATAAAAAATCTATACAAATTCCATCGTGCTTCTCTTTCCATCCAGTGCAATTCGACAGTGACCGGTTTGCGCTTTGCTAGGTTGACGAATGTCGGTATTTTTTCGCAAAATGCAAAAAAAATATTCGATTTATTTCTTGTCAACTCAATCTGTCAAAAAAATATTAGGTATAATGCAACCAGATCATGTAGCCTGGTGGCTTTAATTGGAACTAAGGAAATCACAAGGAATATTGTCAAACTCTGTATTCTTTTTATTCTCTGGCACTACCGCTGTCTCAAGCATCTACATTATTGTTGTATTATAAACGACTCATGTCGTTTAGTTTACTTACTAAGTCTATAACTAAAAAGTATTTAAACCTCTTTAAAAATGCAACTAATATTATCTCAAAACGGCACCACGTCACCTCCTCATCCCAGAGGGCTGGTGTATATCAAAACCCAGTAAGTGCGTTGAAACTATTATATTCCAGGATAGCGCAAAAATATATTATGATTTGAAGTAGGCTATGGAAAGTCGTGTTGTATTAGTAACTTAATGACATCTTAATATTTCAAGAGAATACTAAACAAGGAATACGAACCTAGGAATTGTACAAATGATATTAATAATGCCCTAAATTCTATTGGACATTTTAAATATGTCTAAAAAAGACAATTCCGAACTTAGTAAGTTCTGGATATTTGCAAATTTAAGGTGTTTTCCAATTTGATGGGGCTTTCCTATTGTAAATAATTATTAATTTGATTAATGAAAGCACCAAATCTCAATTCAAATTTAAAGTTTCCAGGTTAACATTACACAGTCCATTTCACAGTATAGTAAAACTCATTAAAATAATATAAATAAAATTATCTGGCTGTAAAACCATTATAAAAAATGACATATCAATGTCATGTCTAGGGTGCGCGCAAGATAAGTCCGTGCGCGGCCAAAATCGGAACTAATCGTTTGTCAGGTGTCAAGAGAGTGTGTTGTATTCTGTGTTTTTATTCTTTTCCGAAGTAAATAATCGCCATCATAATGCTAATAGTAATTTAAAGTGATGGCAGGGATGTTTTCTTGAGGCGAACAAGACAATAACGGGCCTACGGTACCGTTTTACAAAGATAGACCCCGCATTGCTTATTTGACAGGTAACTTTTAGGGATACCAAATTACTAAAATTTTCCAAAATTTTCGAACTACCGGTGCCCGACAGTATTGGTTTTTGGGTGGTACATAAATATACCAGCGGGACAGGATCGGCATCATGTAATATAAAGCATAACTGTAATTTTTTTTTTAGGCCTTTCTGGACACATCGCTACAGCTTCTTCAAAAAAATTTTGAAGAATAAATTAAAATTAAATTGAAATTGAAGGTATTAGCCACTGCAGGACCATTGTTAGACCAAATTTTACTTTATACTTAGTACTACCAAGTACTAAGTACTACTAAGTATTCAATAAAAGATTTACAATAATTTCATGATGCTTTTTTCATCATATTCTATGCAAGTAGAAAAATCTAGTAATTAATTATGCTTAACTTAAATTAATTTAAGTTTCTAGTAATGAAAAATGACTATTGATTAAATGAAGGGAAAAAGATCAGTTATGCTGGCAACATTAAGCACGCCACCCGTCGCGCGCAGACTTATCGTGCGCGCACTCTACTGTGTCTTATACGTGGCAGTCGCATAGGAGCAGACATAATTATAATCTTTATTCAATTTGCACGGCAAAGACTCGTATTATACTAGCCAGATTATCTATTTAAGTGACTGAGTGAGTGAGTGTTTTGCAATAAGGTTGCATTCATAGGCAAAATACACTGTTATTTTGCCTATGAATGCAACCTTATCTGATGTCAGATGCTATCCGCCAGTTTGAAATAAGAACTTGAGCGAATATTTTTGTAAAAACCATCGGAAGAGTCCGTTTATGATTTGGGCCTCTGTAGTCGGCCTTGTGTATTTAATTTTCAAACACTATTCGCGCCAATTTAAAGTTTGCCCCTAAGCTATCGATGACAGTAGGCGTGGCTTAGAAACTCAGATGTCGATTGTCAACTGTTCGACTTCAGCCCCTTAAATTAATTATTATTTTTCATTTGATGGTATGTCTGTCTATTGGTAACCTTTAATAGCCCAAACCCCTTGAGCGCTAATTAACATAACATAAGTATTTTTATTTCTCTTCCACAAAGGTGTCTTACAAACTATTACATAAAAGTGCAACATTATTTAATCCTTTGTGGGAGACTGGTATCTGCACAAGGAAATCCTGTCACACAGATTACCAGCCCCCCCCCCTCATAAATCATCGATTTTTAATCAATTTATTTACAAATAATGTCCTTTGGTAAAGGACGAGAAATGGGAAGGAATACAGTTACTAAAATACTTAAAAGAAAACAATAAAATGAACGCAAATGACAAAAGCTTAACGGCTATAGATGAAACTTGGTACACGGGTTGACCATTTCCCGGATATGGACATACATTTTATCCCGGTATGTACTCTTGAGTCAATTTTCCGATTTTTCCCACAGAGCTGCTGAGCAAAGCTAGTATAGATCTATTTCTAGAATAATCCGTCAGTTCGCCGTTTGCGTCGAAAGTGGAAGAATAGATAAATCAAATAGAGCACGATTTATTACCCATGAGTGTTTGTAATAGTTAAATATTTACGCGAATGAAAATTTTATTGATGGTTTTGAACGTCCGTCATGCTTTAGAGCGGATTTTGTTGTCCAAACATCAGTAGAACTATTCGTACTAATGGAAACTTTACGGGATGAAACTTACGAAGCTTGCATGCATGGGATATTCTCTAGATTTCACTATAACAGCAAATTGACTGAATGCTTCCTTATGGTTACAAATTATTTCGAAAACCCACCTCATGGATACCTATTGCTTTTTGGGTTTTCCAATTCAATTTTACAATGTCTCAAGGTATGTACCTAATCTGAATTTGAACCTAAGAAGTTGGAGTGTAGAGCCTAGTTTTTTATTAGGTAACCTAGGTTGTCCCTCCAGCTGGGCAAAGGTTTGCAGTTAGCCATGATCGACACATTATGAAGAAGAAAGCCTTAGGTGCCATTAATTACACCGGCGTTCATACTATTCACGATAACGCTTCTTGTCCGTTGTGTTCTTCCATCATGGTTATTTCATGATGGAAGAACATTCACGAAAGAGCCTTTAACAAGAAGCTTCACTAATGCTATGTCATGAAATAATAACAAGTTTTCTAGAAATATGAAACTAGTAGGGCTCCAGCAAGGTCAACAGAGGCATTTGCTTAGTAGTCAATCAACATTGTGGTCTAATAGATTGATTATTTGGATTGCTTTAGATATAGTTACCAAGTAAAAGGAGCTTTGTCCTCAAGAAAATTTCAGCAGGTGGTGATGGCAATTTTGGACCGGAGTCAAAGGAGGTATACTTGAAGCCGACATCAATGGACAAGGTTAAGCATGTTAATCTTCTTACCTAATACGGAAACTTTAAGGAAGTTAAAAAATATAGACTTTTAAACTTTAATCAGTGCAGCAGTAACAATAAAGTGCTAGCTTAACTCAGCACTCGGTATAAAAAGGATATAAAGATAAAGTGACCACGAAAAGAACATGATTTTAGAACAATTGTTTTAGAAGCTGTCTGCATAAATAAAGGATTTCGTGTTGGAAAGTATTAGAAACCTACTGGTGCTAAACCAGACTTAGGCTCATAACATTGCTACGTTCAAAGACATGGTTAAAGTAGTCTTAAAAACAAAGGAATACGGAATGAATTAAGGGTGTTGTACACGAAGACGGTTAAATAATGTTCACGATCTGTGTTATTTATTAAAAAAATAGCAATGATAAATTACAATATGGGCTTTTGTGCAACAAATCGTATTCGATTCGTATTTTTGACATATTCGTGATTTTTTACGAACGTGTTAAAAAACGTATTTGAATGTATCCATACAAAAAAACAGGAATATGAGTCGATTTGTGAGTACAAAAACGCTCTTAGGCAAAAACCATTGACTATGTATTTCTTAAGTAGTGAGAATCATTTTGTTATTTCGTATTCATCAGGGTTTACAAAAAAATTCAAGCCAAAAACCATTGACTGTGTATCTCTTAAGTAGCGAGAATCATTTTGTTATTCCGTATTCTGCTGATATGAATGAATGGTTATATGCTGAATGGTGCTGATAGCCGAAATACAGGCTATGCCTAGTTCGGCCACAGACGCTAAACTCTTTGCCAAAATTGAACTTGCTGCCACATTGCCATTGTAAAGTAGTATTAAGTTTTTTTGAAATAAATAAAATTATTATTATTATTATTCATCAGGGTTTACAGAAAATTTCAGAATACCAATGATAGTTGATTCAAGGCAAACCATAATAAACATAATTGTCGTTCCGGCTTCGGAAAGTTATAACGAGTCGCTGACACTTGGGCCTCAAAACCGTCCGTCACATTTTAACGTCTCCAACACAGTCAGGATGGAATTAAACAACAATAGGCCATGATTCCTTGTCAACTGAATTGAAGACAACACTTTAATGAAAACGTCACAGTTACTGAGAAGACGTATTTTCGCTCATCAAATAAAGTAAGATGTGACAGCGGAAATCCATTTTGTACGTAAAATGGATAAAAACTTTTTGGTGGAAAAATAAAATGTCCGCAAAACATATTAGAAGAAAGTTGTTGAGCGATATTGTTTCACCTTTTTTGGTGGACTATGAAAGTTAGGAACAATTTTAATGCTATTTTTCAAGTAATTTAGAAGCAACAAATAATTATATCATACCAAAGGACGCGTGTCACCGGATAATTTTACGGGTCCCGGTGACACGTGTCAGCGTAAATGTGTTTGTTTTGGTTCATTACAAATGAATTATTACAATCCAAGGATTCACAGGTAGCCATTATTCTGTACTGGTCATAATACCCAAAAATACCTGTAATTATGACATAGTGATAACCCACTCACTGCTGTTCCTGACAGGTCTATTTGAATGGTACCTGCTACTATTATTAAGATCTTAAAACACGTGTGATATGATGCTCATAAAGTTTTAATTTAATCATATTGATTTGAAAAAAAATACAATAGTTAACGTCAAAATATTTGGGCAGAAACAAAAACAAAAGTGGGCTGTTCTTAGCACACATCTCTAAATACAACATTCAAGTTACAAGATTCACATCGGATTCGCCCAAGTGACCTATTTAGTTAGGATCAATGACCACCAAATATTATTGGGACATATTTTCTGGTAAAGATTTTATTTTTATTCGTTTCACTATCTGATTTCTGGTCTGTTGATGCGTAAAAAGTGCCTTCACATGCGGGGACTTGATAAAATCGGGGGGCGATTAGGGTGCCCTCAAACATACTTACACTACAGTTTTTTATTCGTACTTTATTCAAATTGACACGAGGGAACCGACAGGCTGTAAAGGCCTGATAGGCCAGTAGTTTAGTGCCAAGTGTCGGGTGATAGCTGAATAGTGACCGTCGTCGACCAAGTTACATCTGATTACTATGTACTCGTATTTTGTCACGCAATACTACTCACAGATAAGTTTAAGTGAGCTGTTAACCTCACCACGCTATCTATTCGTGTGGCCATTTTACGTCCCAGGAAGCTTCTCATTAATGATTCAAAGAAATTACGACCTTCTCTATGTATTTGTGAGGTATAATTTCAATATGAATTCGTAATGTTTATGTAATTATTGAAAAATGTTGTTAAAAAAGATAACGACCTGTCTGGGACATAAGTATGATACTAACAAGAGAAGTGTGACTTTATAAATTATTGTAATATTTAGGTATGTTTTGTTGCGTGGAGTGTAGCCGTAGTTAGCTTGCTTTGTTCTGACAGCAAAATAAGTGAACGTTTCAGGAATAGAATATTGACTAGTTAACGAGGTAGTTTCCGATACAAGATATGTTTTCAACCGTCAAATATGAATACTTATGTATGACAATGTATTTCTGTCTTTTACACAAACCTCGGCTTGAAACATTTCGATAACAAACTTAGCAAATCGATTACAAAGTTCAAGTAATATTCAGTTTTCAGAAGATCTCCACGAGGTAGACCGATGACATTGATGGTTACGGGAGTCAGTTAAATACGAGAAGTATAGTACAGTTTGATACTGCGATGTGGTGACGTGACGCTTAGGGGACGCCTATATTCAATGTCTCAGCGTTCAATGGACGAATATCTGCTGAATAGATGATGATGATGTTAAAATAAATAGTAATTTCCTCTAGACAAAAGTGAATGTTGATTTATTTATTTAAAGACTGTGTTAGTAGAATTGATAGCCAGCAAGAAAATATTCAACAAAATAAAACACATAACAACAAATTCTGTACGTTTAACACTGATTCGCTCCGAACACGAGGTAAACATTCATTTATTCCCGAATACTTAGGTACAGAAACCGATTTTCGCACATTCTAAAAAGATATTTGCTCTGCGCTCGAAACACAATGGCAGCCAGCAGGGTATCCACAAAGAACGTAATTCGTCGCAGCTGGCGGCGGCACAAAGAAGTGAATATTATCGAGAGTACGGCCCGGGCTGGCCGGCAGATTACAATATGTGACATTTGTGTTACATCTTCACTTATGTTACGTTAATAATCGTGACGTATTAAATTCGTAATAGAAAACTCAACTGCTTGAGAACTAGTAAAACGGTCATTGGTTAAATTCAATTATTTTGCAAAATTCAGCATACGTTATGGGTTTCAATATCTTATAATTCTGACGAAAAAACCAACCACTTTAATTTTGAATTAACTAACCACGGGGTCACTGGCTGCTGGAAATAATTTAAAATGAAGAGTTAAGACTACCTAGAAGCATTGAAGTGCAGCTTAAGTAAATAGAGGCGAGTGTTTGCTAGCTATAAGTGATCAACGTTATGTAAACAAAATTGTAAGATTTAATGAAGGAAAATTGTGGTCTGCTGAAGGCACAGGTAATTATAACATAATGTAAGGTGATAGATTTCATCTTTAGATAGTAACAAACTATTTGAAAACTGACGAATTATTTTGAACTATCTGAAAATACTCTAGTGTTAGCGAGGCCTTTGTTAACTCAGCATAATTAAGCTTTGGACAGCTTTCCCGACCCGAGGTTTATTTAACACACTGTGTCCTGAAAGTGTTTTATTATTCTGTTACAAAAATATTTTTTGCAAACTTTCTTTGTGACATTTTTTAACGACATTGAATGGTAATTATTTTATCAAACTATGGGGTCGTATTCGTGTTATCATGCAGATTTAGACTAGAAACTTGCTTTACGAAATGACTTATAAAAAGGTTTTACAGTGTAACATTTATTTAGGTAGTGAAACTTAAGACGGTACCCTGACCAAAAAATCGGCATGAGATATGAGCGTTCCTAATGGTCTAGCGGCACTGGTGGCGCATGAATTACAGTAGTGAATACGCCCAGATTTTAGAATAAAATCTTTATAAAATCGAATTTTGGTCTTTTGAAAAAAATAATTCTACAAAAATGTTCGTTATTAAATTGTCTATCCATTAGTGTTAGTACAAAAAATAATCAATGAACACTTTACGAGGAGATGCATAATATCAATAATTATTTCTCATTTTTATGTTTTTTTGGAAGTAGATTAGTGAAATATATACAACATTTAAAAAAAAACTAAATCTACCATTTTAGAATCAATATTATGTAGAAATTTAATGTATTTTTATTAATTGATATTTCTTTTTAAATAACGAGTAGATAGCTCCTAAAAACAGCTCAAAAAACGGCTTGCGCGGCGTTTTTCTCGGGGTACCGCCTTAACGGAAAAGTCTACATATCTACTTTATAATATTTAAATACATACACCATGTTTTAATTCATTATGTCGTGATCGATATTAATATTTACCTTAGATGTTTACTCAAAGAATAACTTCAAATTTTTGTGTCCATTGTGTGCACAAATCTTTTCAAAATTTTAACATATTTTTTGACAATACCTGAGATAATTGATCCCTTATTACTTGCAGTATAATCATTAAAAAAATTATTTTTGTTTTTTTTATCGTAATAAGATGTCGATATCATACCCATCACATCTGCGAAATTTTGCTTCTTTAATACACACTATAATAAATAAATCTAAGTTTAAATAAAATCTGATTATTCCAAAGGTTAAAATAACCACCTGATAGGTATGATTTTGTGCGATCAAATCAAAATTAAATCTTTTTATTGTGGGCATAGGTTATACAGATAGATGTTAGGTAAATTACAGTTCCATTATGTCCTGCCTAGTAGGCATACAATAATTAAGTCAACATGCAAAATATTCATAGGTATCACATAACACATTTATAGCAAATCGTGGTGACAGATTGTAGTAAGTACTAATTTATTAAGAAAATCTTGGATCGTATATTAAGCTTTGTTTTTGCTTTGCTTTTTTTGCGATAGTTGAATTTCATCGGACGAAAGCTTTCACAATGATTCAGATGTTGGACAGAGCCTTCATGCATAGTTATTATCACAAACAGAGTCATTTCGAAAACGACATTTACACTTCAGTGGGTTGTCAGTGAACGTACACTGGCGTGCAAGTCGGTCCTATATCCTGTATTGGTGTGTCGTCAACCAAATAAAAGGTATTCGCGGTTTTCAGTTCAAAATACAGGGTCGAAAGTTGAAGAGTGCCTTCTAGTGTTGGTATTCTAAACACGGATGCTACCAATTTTTAGAAAAAAATATATATTATTTTTCAATAATAAGTATACCTACAGCAATTAATGATTTTTGATTGAAATCTAATTCTTGTATTCTTATGACACTATTCGGTTTAAAGATATTTATTTTCTCAAAGAACAAATTACAGTTCACTTAAAGAGAAACTTAACTAAATTAACAGTAGGTAGTAGTTAATATTACGACATTCATATATCGAAGGAACTTGACGTCATAGAAAAATTATTAAAATAAGGGTAGATTAACATAACAAACAAAGCAGTTTTAACAAAACTCACATATCCCTTCATCTGTTGTAAATAGGAAAACAATCGCAAGATAAAACAATTACTCTTATTCTAATATTATAAAGATTGAGATTTGATTGTTTGTTTGTTTGTAATGGATAAACTCAAAAAGCATTTATTATTTATCTGATAATGCAAATTCTTTTACCAATTATTCACATACACACATTGCTACATTTTGTATCACGGAAACGGGTCCTGTGGGAAGGACCAGGGGAGTGATGCCAAGGGGAAAAGCTAGTCGTCTAATATAAAGTTCCGTAGACCTTTTTTAAAGGTTGGTATACTAGTACACTCTCTGACAATTTTAGGTAATCTATTGTATAACCGAACACCCTCACATTGGATAGTTTTCATGCCGTATAAGGTTCTCATTTCTATTCGAATGAGTAAACGATGCAACAACGCTTAGTCATATTATTGGATCTGTAGTGCATTTTTAGTCGTCATTTTTACGTCGTAACTGTCTGTGAGAGCCTTAAATGTGTCCGTTATTCTATGTACCCTGACAAAAAAAAAGCTGATTAAAATGTAAACAAACAATTTTTTTTGTACTGTCAAAGTACAAAATTAGACCTACACACTACACGAAAGAATCTTCATATTCTCTTACAACTTTTCAAGTGGGTACGCCAAACTGGAGAAAAGTTTGAAAACTCCGTACTTCCATGATGTTTTTGTTCTGATATTGGAGATCTATTCTTCTCGTTTCCCATACTAATATAAATGCGGCAGTAACTGTGTCTGTTGGGCAAATCATACTTTTGTACCTATTGTGATTGAAAGAATCTTAATGTAAAACTTTAATAATTAAATTAATTATTATTTTTCATTTCATGGTCTGTCTGTCTATTGGTAACCTTTACATGCCCAAACACATTGAGCGCTAATTAGATAAACGCAATAGACAAAAGCTTAACGGCTAAACGGTTTTAGATGAATTTGGTACACGGATTAACCATTTCCTGGGTATGGACATACATTTTATCTCAGTATTTTCTCTTGAGACAATTTCCGTTTTCCCCACAGGCGAAGCCGCTGAGCAGAGCTAGTATAGATCTATTTCTCAGTTCAGTCAGTTCGCCGTTTGCGTCGAAAGTGGAAGAACAGATAAATCAAATAGAGCACGATTTATTACCCATGAGTGTTTGTAATAGTTTAAATTTTTACGCGGATGAAATTTTTATTGATGGTTTCGAACGTCCGTCATACTTTAGAGTGGATTTTGTAGTCCAAAAATCAGTAGAACTATTCGTACTAATGAAAACTTTACGGGATGAAGCATATGAAGCTTGCATGCATGGGATATTCTCTAGATATCACTATAACTGCAAATTGAATGAATGCTTCCTTATGGTTACCAATTACTTCGAAAACCAACACCATGGATACCTATTTCTTTTTGGGTTTTCCATTTCATTCTTACAATGTCTCAAGGTATGTACCTAATTTGAATTTTGAACCTAAGAAGTTGGAGTGTAGATCCTAGTTTTTTACTTAGTAACCTATGTTGTCCCTCCAGCTGGGCGAAGGTTTGCAGTTAGCCATGATCGCCACGTTATGAAGAAGAAAGCCTTAAGCGCCATTAATTACATCGGCATTCATACTATTCACGATAACGCCTCTTGTCCGTTGAAATAACCATGGTGGAAGAACTGCCACGAAGGAGCCTTTAACAAGAAGCTTCACTAATGCTATGTCATGAAATAATTACAAGTTTTCTAGAAATATGAAACTGGTAGGACTCCAGCAAGGTCAACAGAGGCATATGCTTAGTAGTCAATCAACATGGTGGTCTTATAGATTGGTTATTTGGATTGCGTTAGATATGGTTACCAAGTAAAAGAAGCTTCGCCCTCAAGCAAATTTCAGTAGGTGGTGATGGCAACTTTGGACCGGAGTCAAAGACCAACTATACTCAGAAATGAGGAACCGATTCAAAAAGGAAGATATGGTAATCATGTAAGAAGTTCCATTAAATCGTTTTGTCTTGGTGATAGAAAGGAAGATGTAGTGTATTCTATGGCAAGAAGTTTTCCAGGTTAAAGTACCCACTTGGGGCATGTTGCATGAGTAAATAATAAATTTGTTTTACTTGGCGCGTATATATTTGGGTAGTTCAACAAATATTCGTTTGAATAAGAGGTAAATATAACCGATCCGATCAGTGTGGCCTCCCCGGCCTATGTCCAGCAGAGGATGTCTTTCGGCTGAAATGATGTTGATGATGGTATTGGGACCTACACACATAGAGTCCATTTTGAAAACGCATTGGATGCCGCTAATTTGTCGCGAGCCGTTAGAATAATTTATGAGCATCTAAATCCAACCAATGAATCAATTATCATGGCCATTTTATAATTTTCGTCAAAATAGGACCATTGAATCTACACCTGAATAAAAAATGAGATACATCATTTAAAAAGCCTCAGTATTTAATTCTCAAAGCAAGGTGCTAAGTAATCAAATTTATTACATTAAATTTTTATAAGACCTATATTTGATGAGCCTAATACTCATAAAATATTACGGTTTTAATTTATGTTGTAACTCGAGACCTACTACGAAAACAAATCGACTAAAGTTTTGACTTGTTCACTTTGAAGTTAATTTGAGTACTTTCTTTAGAATTTCCGACAAGGATTTAGCCGTAACAGATGACGCAAATTTTAAAGATCTTTTTGAATGGTATGACCCCTGTTGGTACGTAGCTTGATAGGCGCACACGAAAAGCGCCAGTACAACTTGTTTCAAGGTGGAATTTTCGTGTGAAAAAAATGTCCTTCGTGTCGTATTTCTTAAGACCAGTGATCAATGGGCAATGGTCACGCAGCGAGGGGCACGCGACGCCGTCCGACTCATACCTCAGCCCGCCTTCTAACACCTCGCTTTCTAGATTACAAACATAAAAATACCGCCGTGCCTCTTCATTACCTACCACTTAATTTAATAGAACCTACCTTTTCATTCCGCCGGTGGATCGTGTGTAATGGAAAGCCTCATTTGTATGTATTTCTGGGTTGTTATAAGAGACTTAAGCTGCGTCTGCAGTGCGGAGCGCCAAAGTAAATACACGCTTATATTTCCTGGAATTAAAGAGAAATTTAAATGTCGAGTTCTCTTTACTGAAGACAAAAAGTACGGTACACAGGTTATTAAAATTGTATGTTTTTGTTGCTATAATACTTCAAACAAATGTTGGGCAAATGTTACGGAATTTCGTGGAAATCCTTCAATGTTCAGAGTGGATATTGATGCGAAAATATGAATTAAGCATAAAGCACAACATCCATATTGTTGAACCGTGTTATGAAGAAAAATGTGCCATAAATAAGTAAGTTCAAGTAGTAACAGTATTGTGTAATATTTACGAGATTTCATTTTGTTTTACTTTAGAAGCTACAAACTGTGTAACGCAGGAGTTGCCTTTTCAATTAAGACGCGTGCCTGGTGTTTATGACCTTTGTTTCCTGTAATAGTTCTAATGATGGATGGGATTTCTATCGATGGTTACGTACGTTCCAATATAAGCCTTTTTGGTATTTAGTATACTAAATTATTTGGGCCCACTTGCGCCATCCAGGGTTATCTTATTAAATCCGAGTTAGTGGCTAACTCGGACCCACTAATTCATAGTCATAATTATTGTCAGTTTAAAATTGTGTTAGCAACTAATTCTGAGTTATGTTTTTGGCACACTTGAGCCTTAGACTACTGTCTCAAGTCATACATTTAAAAGTTAGAGATCCATTATGAAACACCAATCACAATCCGGATTGTAAAGACATCCTTATCTTTTTCAATGAACACGAGAGAAAAGCCCCGTTATCACCGACTTTATTATCAAAACAAAATCTTCGTCGTGTTCGCTCCACATCGTACAACCGCACAACTACCGGCCGTAGAGTAGGAAAATGATGCAGAGCCGAAATTCACATACTTTCCGTATTGCTGATATCGAAACGCTGCTGACTACACTATCCGTTACAGGTTTGTCAATTATCGTAATATTTTTGTTTTACAATTTTATAATCGCAAATGAGTGCACGTTTTACCGAAGACGGGCGTTCGTTTACATTCGGCCGTGATCGGACGCATGTCGGTCGGATCAAAAGAAAGTACAACAAATGGGAGCTCACGATATAGACTCAGGGACTTGTGTGATGTACCACACATGATGTTATAGACAATCCTTGACTTTTCGTACGTCCCGAAACAGGTGTAATCAGAAGATAGACCCGTAGTTTTACTTCTATATATTTCTATTCTATGCACCTGGTACATACAAAGCGTACCTCCCTCTTCTCATTAAAAACATCAACTGAGCATACGCCGTCTCCCATAAAAATTCATAGTGTCATGTGAAGTCATTAGCCAGTAATCACGTGACGACATTGCAGCAGTCTTTTGTTTGCTCCTCATCCAACCATACACACGATAAACTTTTGTCCTCTGTAGAACCGTTGCATTACCGGGGCATGTAAACCTTCATTTCGACTTCCTGTTGTACATTCAAATCAATGACGTTACAATGAGTACAGTTTTCTTTCTTTTACTCTGGGTTCGTTCAGTTCTTTTCAAATCAATTTTTTTTTAAATTGTAGTTGGAGTCTGGTTCGCCGAGCGATTTGTTACACTGATGTCTTTAGATGTCAGTTGACGCACCGCTGATGAATTAATATCCCTAATGTGCTCTCAGAGGATTATGCAGTAATTCCGTATTCATCAGGGTTTACAGAAAGATTCAAGCAGTGACTTTGTATCTCTTAACTAGCGAGAATCATCTTGTAAATCCGAATACATCAGAGTTTACAGAACATTTTAGAATACGAATGATAGTTAATTCAAGGCAACAGTAAACATAATTGTCGTTCCGGCTTCGGAAAGTTATAACGAGTCGCTGACACTTGGGCTTCAAAACCCGTCCGTCACATTTTAACGTCTCCAACACAGTCAGGATGGAATTAAACAACAATAGGCCATGATTCCTTGTCAACTGGATTGAAGACACAACTTTAATGAAAACGTCACAGTTACTGAGAAGACGTATTTTCGCTCATCAAATAAAGTAAGATGTGACAGCGGAAATCCATTTTGTACGTAAAATGGATAAAAACTTTTTTGTGGCAAAATAAAAAGTCCGCAAAACATATTAGAAGAAAGTTGTTGAGCGATATTGTTTCACCTTTTTTGGTGGACTATGAAAGTTAGGAACAATTTTAATGCTATTTTTTTAAAGTAATTTAGAAGCAGCAAATAATTATATCATATCAAAGGACGCGTATCACCGGATAATTTTACGGTTCACGGTGACAAGTGTCAGCGTTAATGTGTTTGTTTTGGTTCATTACAAATGAATTATTACAGTACAAGGATTCACAGGTAGCCATTATTTTGTACTGGTCATAATACCCAAAAATACCTGTAATTATGACATAGTGATAACCCACTCACTGCTGTACCCGACAGGTCTATTTGAATGGTACCTGCTACTATTATTAAGATCTTTAAATACGTGTGATATGATGCTGATAAAGTTTGAATTTAATCATATTTAATTAAAGAAAAATACAACAGTAATAGTCAAAATATTTGGGCAGAAACAATAACAAAAGTGGAATGTTCGTACCACACATCTCTAAATACAACATTCAAGTTACAAAATTCAGATCGGGTTCGCCCAAGTGACCTATTTAGTTAGGATCAGTGATCACCAAATATTATTGGGACATATTTTCCGGTTAAGATTTATTTTTATTCGTTTCACTATCTGATGTCTGGTCTGTTGATGCGTAAAAAGTGCCTTCACATACGGGGTCTTGATAAAATCGGGGGGCGATTAGGGTGCCCTCAGACATACTTACACTACAGTTTTTTATTCGTACTTTATTCAAATTGACACGAGGGAACCGACAGGCTGTAAAGGCCTGATAGGACAGTAGTTTAGTGCCAAGTGTCGGGTGATAGCTGAATAGTGACCGTCGTCGACCAAGTTACATCTGATTACTATGTACTCGTATTTTGTCACGCAATACTACTCACAGATAAGTTTAAGTGAGCTGTTAACCTCACCACGATATCTACTCGTGTGGCCATTTTACATCCCAGGAAACTTCTTATTAATGATTCAACGAAATATCGACCTTCTCTATATAATTGTGAGGTAGAATTTCAATATGAATTCGTAATGTATATGTTATTATTGAAAAGCGTTGTTAAAAAAAGATAATGACCTGTCTGGGACATAAGTATGATGATACTAACAAGAGAAGTGTGACTTTATAAATTATTGTAATATTTAGGTATGTTTAGTTGCGTGGAGTGTAGCCGTAGGTGGCTTGCTTTGTTCTGACATTAAGATAAGTGAACGTTTTAGGAATAGAATATTGACTAGTCAACGACCTCGTTGACTAGTCAATAAACAACACTTTGAAAACATAACTTGCATCGGAAACTACCTAGTTTCCGATGCAAGTTATGTTTTCAACCGTCAAATATGAATACTTATGTATGACAATGTATTTCTGTCGTTTACACAAACCTCGGCTTGAAACATTTCGATAACAAACTTAGCAAATTGATTACAAAGTTTAAGTAATATTCAGTTTTCAGAAGATCTCCACGAGGTAGACCGATGACATTGATGGTTACGGGAGTCAGTTAAGTACGAGAAGTATAGTACAGTTCGATACTGCGATGTGGCGACGTGACGCTTAGGGGACGCCTTTATTCAATGTCTTAGCGTTCAATGGACGACTATCCGCTGAATAGATGATGATGATGTTAAAATAAATAGTAATTTTCTCTAGACAAGGGTGCATGTTGATTTATTTATTTAAAGACTGTGTTAGTAGAATTGATAGCCAGCAAGTAAATATTCAACAAAATAAAACACATAACAAAACATTCTGTACGTTTAACACTGATTAGCTCCGAACACGATGTAAACATTCGTTTATACCCAAATACTTAGGTACAGAAACCGATTTTCGCACATTCTAAAAGATATTTGCTCTGCACTCGAAACACAATGGCAGCCAGCAGGGTATCCACAAAGAACGTAATTCGTCGCAGCTGGCGGCGGCACAAAGAAGTGAATATTATCGAGAGTACGGCCCGGGCTGGCCGGCAGATTACAATATGTGACATTTGTGTTACATCTTCACTTATGTTACGTTAATAATCGTGACATATTAAATTCGTAAAGAAAACTCAACTGCTTGAGAACCAGTAAAACTGCCAGCATTGGTTAAATTCAATTATTTTGCAAAATTCAGCATACGTTATGGGTTTCAATATCTTATAATTCTGACGAAAAAACCAACTACTTTAATTTTGAAATAACTAACCACGGGGTCACTGGCTGCTGGAAATAATTTAAATTGAAGAGTTAAGACTACCTAGAAGTATTGAAGTGCAGCTTAAGTAAATAGAGGCGAGTGTTTGCTAGCTATAAGTGATCAACGTTATGTAAACAAAATTGTAAGATTTAATGAAGGAAAATTGTGGTCTGCTGAGGGCACAGGTAATTATAACATAATGTAAGGTGACAGATTTTATCTCTAGATAGTAACAAACTATTTGAAAACTGACGAATTATTTTGAACTATCTGAAAATACACTAGTGTTAGCGAGGCTTTTGTTAACTCAGCATAATTAAGCTTTGGACAGCTTTCCCGACCCGAGGTTTATTTAACACACTGTGTCCTAAAAGTGTTTTATTATTCTGTTACAAAAATATTTTTTGGAAACTTTCTTTGTGACATTTTTTAACGAAATTGAATGGTATTTGTTATTTTATCAAACTATGGGATCGTGTTCGTGTTATCATGCAGATTTAGACTAGAAACTTGCTTTACGAAATGACTTATTAAAAGGTTTTACAGTGTAACATTTATTTAGCTAGTAAAACTTAACGAAAAAGTCTAATTTTATAATATTTGAATAAATACATCATGTTTTAATCCATTATGTCGTGATCGATATGAATATTTAACTTCAATGTTTACTCAAAAAATAACTTCATATTTTTGTGTCCATTGTGTGCACAAATCTTTTCAAACATTAACATATAGGTAGGTAATTGATCCCTTATTACTTGTAGTATAATCATTAAAAATGTTATTTTTCTTTGTTTTATCGTAATTAGATGTCGATTTCATACCCGTCACATGTGTGAAATTTTGCTACTATAATACACACTATAATAAATAAATCTGTTTAAATAAAATCTGGTTTTTCCTCAGGTTAAAATAACCACCTAATACGTATGTTTTGTGCGATAGTTGAATTTCATCGGACGAAAGCTTTCATGAAGATTCTGATGTTGGACAGAGCCTTCATGCATAGTTATTATCACAGACAGAGCCCTGTTGAAAACGACATTTTCACTTCAGTGGGTTGTCAGTGAATATAAACTGGCGTGCAATTCGGTTTTGTATCGCAAGTATTGGTGTGACGTCAACCAAATAAAAGGTATTCGGGGTTTTCAGTTCAAAATACAGGGTGGAAAGATGAAGAGTGCCTTCTAATGCAGGTAGTCTAAATACTGATGCTACCAAATTTATATTAAAAAAAAAAAAAAACTATTATAAGTATACCTACAGAAATTAAATATTTTTGGTTTGCTTACCTGACCAACACAAATGCGAAAAATCTAATTCTTGTATTTTTATGATACTATTCGAAATACTAAAAGATGCGAAAACGCTTAGTCATATATATTGGATATGTAGACCATTTTTAGTCGTCATTACGTCGTAACTGCCTGCGAGAGCCTTAAATGTGTCCGTAATTCTATGTACCCTGACAAAAAAAAGGTTTTGTACTGTCAAAGTACAAAATTAGACCTACACACTACACGAACGAATCTTCATATTCTCTTACAACTTTTTCAAGCGGGTACGCCAAACTGGAGAAAAGTTTGAAAACTCCATACTTCCATGATGTTTTTGTTCTGATATTGGAGATCTATTCTTCTCGTTGTCCATACTAATATAAATGCGCCAGTAACTGTGTCTGTTGGGCAAATCATACTTTTGTACCTATTGTGATTGAAAGAATCTTAATGTAAAACTTTAATAATTAAATTAATTATTATTTTTCATTTCATGGTCTGTCTGTCTATTGGTAACCTTTACATGCCCAAACACATTGAGCGCTAATTAGATAAACGCAAAAGACAAAAGCTTAACTGCTAAACGGATTTAGATGAAACTTGGAACACGGGTTGACCATTTCCCGGGTATGGACATACATATTATCCCGGTATGTTCTCTTGAGTCAATTTCTGATTTTCCCACAGACGAAGCTGCTGAGCAAAGCTAGTATAGATTTATTTCTAGAATTACCCGTCAGTTTACCGTTTGCGTCGAAAGTGGAAGAATAGATAAATCAAATAGAGCATGATTTATTACCCATGAGTGTTTGTAATAGTTTAAATTTTTACGCGGATGAAAATTTTATTGATGGTTTCGAACGTTCGTCATACTTTAGAGCGGATTTCGTTGTCCAAACATCAGTAGAACTACTCGTACTAATGGAAACTATACGGGATACAACATACGAAGCTTGCATACATGGGATTTTCTCTAGATACCACTATAACAGTAAATTGAGTGTATGCTTCCTTATGGTTACCAATTATTTCGAAAACCAACCCCATGGATACCTTTTTCTTTTTGGGTTTTCCAATTCAATATTACAATGTGTCAAGGTATGTAACTTATCTGAATTTTGAACTTATGAAGTTGGAGTATAGATCCTAGTTTTTACTTAGTAACCTAGGTTGTCCCTCCAGCTGAGCGAAGGTTTGCAGGTAGCCATGATCGCCACGTTATGAAGAAGAAAGCCTTAAGCGCCATTAATTACATCGGCATTCATACTATTCACGATAACGCCTCTTGTCCGTTGAAATAACCATGGTGGAAGAACTGCCACGAAGGAGCCTTTAACAAGAAGCTTCACTAATGCTATGTCATGAAATAATTACAAGTTTTCTAGAAATATGAAACTGGTAGGACTCCAGCAAGGTCAACAGAGGCATATGCTTAGTAGTCAATCAACATGGTGGTCTTATAGATTGGTTATTTGGATTGCGTTAGATATGGTTACCAAGTAAAAGAAGCTTCGCCCTCAAGCAAATTTCAGTAGGTGGTGATGGCAACTTTGGACCGGAGTCAAAGACCAACTATACTCAGAAATGAGGAACCGATTCAAAAAGGAAGATATGGTAATCATGTAAGAAGTTCCATTAAATCGTTTTGTCTTGGTGATAGAAAGGAAGATGTAGTGTATTCTATGGCAAGAAGTTTTCCAGGTTAAAGTACCCACTTGGGGCATGTTGCATGAGTAAATAATAAATTTGTTTTACTTGGCGCGTATATATTTGGGTAGTTCAACAAATATTCGTTTGAATAAGAGGTAAATATAACCGATCCGATCAGTGTGGCCTCCCCGGCCTATGTCCAGCAGAGGATGTCTTTCGGCTGAAATGATGTTGATGATGGTATTGGGACCTACACACATAGAGTCCATTTTGAAAACGCATTAGATGCCGCTAATTTGTCGCGAGCCGTTAGAATAATTTATGAGCATCTAAATCCAACCAATGAATCAATTATCATGGCCATTTTATAATTTTCGTCAAAATAGGACCATTGAATCTACACCTGAATAAAAAATGAGATACATCATTTAAAAATTCTCAGTATTTAATTCTCAAAGCAAGGTGCTAAGTAATCAAATTTATTACATTAAATTTTTATAAGACCTATATTTGATGAGCCTAATACTCATAAAATATTACGGTTTTAATTTATGTTGTAACTCGAGACCTACTACGAAAACAAATCGACTAAAGTTTTGACTTGTTCACATTGAAGTTTATTTGGGTACTTTCTTTAGAATTTCCGACAAGGATTTAGCCGTAACAGATGACGCAAATTTTAAAGATCTTTTTGAATGGTATGACCCCTGTTGGTACGTAGCTTGATAGGCGCACACGAAAAGCGCCAGTACAACTTGTTTCAAAATGGAATTTTCGTGTGAAAAAAATGTCCTTCGTGTCGTATTTCTTAAGACCAGTGATCAATGGGCAATGGTCACGCAGCGAGGGGCACGCGACGCCGTCCGACTCATACCTCAGCCCGCCTTCTGACACCTCGCTTTCTAGATTACAAACATAAAAATACCGCCGTGCCTCTTCATTACCTACCACTTAATTTAATAGAACCTACCTTTTCATTCCGCCGGTGGATCGTGTGTAATGGAAAGCCTCATTTGTATGTATTTCTGGGTTGTTATAAGAGACTTAAGCTGCGTCTGCAGTGCGGAGCGCCAAAGTAAATACACGCTTATATTTCCAGGAATTAAAGAGGAATTTAAATGTCGAGTTCTCTTTACTGAAGACAAAAAGTACGGTACACAGGTTATTAAAATTATATTTTTGATGCTGTAATACTTCAAACAAATGTTGGGCAAATGTTACGGAATTTCGTGGAAATCCTTCAATGTTCAGAGTGGATATTGATGCGAAAATATGAATTAAGCATAAATCACAAAATCCATATTATTGAACCGTGTTATGAAGAAAAATGTGCCATAAATAAGTAAGTTCACGTAGTAACAGTATTGTGTAATGTTTACGAGATTTCATTTTGTATTAATTTAGAAGTTACAAACTGTGTAACGCAGGAGTTGCCTTTTCAATTAAGACGCGTGCCTGGTGTTTATGACCTTTGTTTCCTGTAACAGTTCTAATGATGGATGGGATTTCTATCGATGGTTACGTACGTTCCAATATAAGCCTTTTTGGTATTTAGTATACTAAATTATTTAGGCCCACTTGCGCCATCCAGGGTTATCTTATTAAATCCGAGTTAGTGGCTAACTCGGACCCACTAATTCATAGTCATAATTATTGTCAGTTTAAAATTGTGTTAGCAACTAATTCTGAGTTATGTTTTTGGCACACTTGAGCCTTAGACTACTGTCTCAAGTCATACATTTAAAAGTTAGAGATCCATTATGAAACACCAATCACAATCCGGATTGTAAAGACATCCTTATCTTTTTCAATGAACACGAGAGAAAAGCCCCGTTATCACCGACTTTATTATCAAAACAAAATTTTCGTCGTGTTCGCTCCACATCGTACAACCGCACAACTACCGGCCGTAGAGTAGGAGAGATACAGAGGCGAAATTCATGTACTTTCCTTATTGCGAGTGCTGATAACGAAACGCTGCTAACTACACTATCAGTTACAGGGTTGTCAATTATCGTAATTTCTTTTATGTTTTACAATTTATTGATGCAGATAATCGCAAATGAGTGCACGTTTTACCGAAGACGGGCGTTCCTTTACATTCGGCCTTAATCGGACGCATGTCGGTTGGATCAAAAGAAAGTACAACAAATGGGAGCTCAAGATATAGACTCAGGGACTTGTGTGATGTACCACACATTTTCGCACGTCCAGAAACAGGTGTAATCAGAAGATAGATACTCGTAGTTTTGCCTCTATATATTTATATTCTATGCACCTGGTACGTACAAAGCGTACCTCCCTCTTCTCATTAAAAACATCAACAGAGCAAGCGCCGTCTACATACAAATGCATAGTGTCATTAGCCAGTAATCACGTGACGAGATTGCAGCAGTCTTTTGTTTGCTCCTCATCCAACCATACACACGATAAACTTTTGTCCTCTGTAGAACCGTTGCATTACCGGGGCATGTAAACTTTCATTTCGACTTCCTGTTGTATATTCAAATCAATGATGTCACAATGAGTACATTTTTCTTTCTTTTACCGCACATTTCGCACATTTTTTTTAAATTGAAATTGGAGTCTGGTTCGCCGAGCGATTTGTTACACTGATTTCTTTAGATACTGGTTGATTCAGCGCTGTTTACTGCTAATTAATATCCGCAATGTGCTCTCAGAGTGATTATGCGGAAACATTTCTTTAACTAATGACCTTAAACTGCATTACATTCTAAGATGACTAACCCGAAAAGATGTTTCTCAATATTCTGGTACTTGAACAAATGTCCTGTGCTAAAGCTGACTATATAGTTTCTTGAAAATTGGCTTTCCAAGCGTTCAAGCCTCAATCTACCAAGACGACGCACGATGCGACAACCCTTACTGACCCTCGTTTTAACAAATAAAAAGTCACCTTTACAAACAATTCCCTTAACCTTTCCTTCGTGTTTCGTGAAACGATTTTAATACTTCGTTTGATTACAAAGATAATAAAAACTTAAACGAAAAACGCGACAAGTTTTATAGTCACGTTGATAGTAAAGAAACTATTAACGTTTAAGAAGTAAGGCTTCCGTAATGAGGGGCTGATGAGTTTATTGACTCACTTAGTAAAATCAATAAGACAGAGGTTGGTGGGGAACGTAGCGTGGGCTTAAGACGCCTACTTAATTCTGACGACTCCGCAAATCTCTAGCGAATACGGATCACATGATCATTAAGATATCTGAGCGACGAGTCCTCGAGACAGTGCTTACTCTGCGAAGCATTTGTGATCTGCCGTAATTAATAGGCTTAATATTTCATACACTTCCTGAGGATTTTCGCTAATTTTCTCCGTCGACGATACGTTTACGTAGATTACCCTGTGCTTAGCAGAGACACCATCAGTCAAGATTAAGAAGAACTGAAAATAACTGCCGCTCTTTAAAAGCGTTACCTTGTTCCGTCCGCTCATTAAGGTAACTTCGTTAACATAATAAAAGTCATCTCGAACGTTATTACGTTTTAGTTAGACAAACGTGTTTCTTGATTGTCGGCTATTTAGGAAGTTAGCTTCGTTATGTTTGAGGAAAAATGTATGATATAATTAATTTGTCTACATTTAGCTCTACATAAGAATAAGGTAATTGGTACGCAAAAGTGAATGCCACAGTTTTTATTATTTCAAAACGTTGTTTCTTACCCGCCATGGGACGAAGGGCGAAGAGCTTCTGATAAAGGCTATTAATAGAACGCAAATTCAAAAACGTAAACTCAATGTCTTCTAGATCACTTATGTCTAAGTTAAGGTCATCGCATACTACAGGCATTCAAAGTTATAATGCTGCCAGTGTTTCGGGCAAAATTCCCATGTGGACGAAATATTTGCTCCGCTTCCATTTTTATTCCGCATATCTATGAATAAAAGTGAGAGTTGCAAGAAAAAATATCTTCTCGCATTAACAAGTAGAATACCTACAAACCCACATGTTAATTAATTTCAATCAAGCACTACGAGTACTACTGTTAGTTGGAAATACCGGAGTGGCGTACTATTAATTTGTAAAACAGCCCTGAAAGCCCCGTGACACGTTAATTGACTGTTATTGTTAAAATAACGAGTTCAAATTAATTATGCCGTACCGTTTATCTGTTAGACTGTGATTTTAGAAGTAGATTTTATAAAAATAGATGTCAAATAAATTAATTTAGTGTGTGTGTATTTGAATTTGATCGTTAGTAGGTATTGTTAGGTTCTATGATTTATTCGGAAATACTATGTTTGGTTAAAAAAAAAAAAAACGAAAACCCAAGGTCAGCCAGCTCGCGAAGTTGTATTCGCCGACTGTACAGCATAATTTTTTTTCTTGTTTACATATTTTTCGTTCGTTTCTTATGCAGTCGGGTTTTTGATTTTAATTAACTTTTTTATTTACATCTCTTTAGTTATAATTTATTGTTATATATTTTTGTAGCCAACTCTTAAAACCCTTCCTTTTGATACCTCACTCGATGGGTTTGGAAGAAAAAAAAAATTGGGGTTCGCTCAATATAGCGTCCAAAAGCCGCCAGGTTTGTTTTTTTTAACGTCACTTATCTAAGAACACTTGGGCGTTCAAGAGATATCTTACGATTTCTTTATCATATAAATCCGTCTAGCAGTTTCAAAGATATGAGGTAATAATAGTATATTATGCACCAAGGGGATAAAGCAGTGTTTTAAGTCACGGGCGGCATATTGAACCCTGAGTGTAAGGAGGGACTGAGTTAACCGACGAGTGATGAGTCCTAAGTAAAGCGAGGGGTTCAAGCTGCCCAAGACAAAAACACGCTTTATTTCAGAGGAGCATACTACTTTTCACACCTGCGAGACAGTAAAACTCTGCTGTATTTATTGATTTGAATATTGTGTTTGATGCTTATTGTATATTTAAGCATTGAATAAATGCACCATAGGCTGCTTAGCATTCGAGTTTCTGCTAAATGTTGGATATTATAAGAAAGGATTCCGACAAAGTTTTGACTCCTACTTTTGTTGTTCTCCATTGAACAAAATCCTCATAGACTTCTGAACTATGTTTTGATTTTTCCGGTAGTATTTATAATCTCTAAAGCGCGTGTTTTGATAAACTCTTCTGGAGTAGAATCACTTTCGCTCGACATTTTTGTTCACACGAATATTGCAATAAATTCACTGAAAATCACAGCACCAAACACCGTCTTTTGTTTAACATTCTTTGAAGCCGCGCTTTTTATTTTTTTCCAGTTCTGCTTATGGTGGCTAGTTCGATTTTCGAACAAACCACTTTACTCCCTTGGGAGTTTCATACAAATTTAACTCTCTTGGAAGTAATGCTTTACTTTACGTTGAGATTGCATGACATTTAATTGGACATTGTCAAGCAGGTGGTGTGAAATAGTACATTACAGCAGAATCCAGTAAGTAAGCCTTCCTGGCCGAGTATGAGTTAACCGGACCGAACCGCAGGTGAGGTCCGGTTATATACGAGGCCAGGATGGCTTTCTTACTGGTTGAGGTTTGTATAATGCTTTTCTCAAAAATGAAAGAAAGTTTAACAACAAATTCGTTTAATTAATATTGAAGGTTACATTCATATTAGGGCAATTACTGATAGATATTGTGATCGATTTACCGGGGGCATTTATATTTGTTTGTTGTACATCTTGATTAACGGACTCTTTAATCCAACATGATTTATAAACTGAAATGACTAAATACAAACATAAAATCCCACACTATACTTCTACAACATTACTAAGTACAAAACGCAACGTGCATACTTTTTCTGCGTCGCGTTATGTGTCACAGACCCATAAAAAAAAAAAAAAAAAAAGTGTCACAGACAATAAAATGGATGTTTAAGGCTCCAAAATATATTATGTATCTCATAAAATGTCATACCAAAAAGAGATAGATATATATTTGGAGCCTCCCTCTAACCATGTTATAATGGCTAAACTCTAATCTGTGTCTGGTACTATGTTTTTTTTTTCTAAGCAGATCTAAAGAGGATGACCTAAACCGTGCGAAGCCATAAAAAAAAAAAGGGATGAAGGATGACCAAGTGTCCAGTAAGTAAATTACATACTTACTTACTGGACAGTAGGAGATTCCAAATTTAAAATCTCGCTTCTTACCGGACAGTTGTGAATAGTCTCCGGTAGAGTTCACTTTCTGGATACTTTTTAGAGATGTTATGTCAACATTACATACCATTTTTGAGAAAAGAATATTACGTACTTACAAATAAGATACGCGCGAAAAGCATAACCCTTTCCTTGCAGTCGGGTAATAACACGAAGCAAAAGGAGTATGTAAGGATCGTTGCAGGTGGCTTCCTGTAGATTCTGCCTAATAATACCATAAGAAAAAGGCGTGAGTTTATTTACCTTTGTACTTAAAACCTATATTCTAAGTGATTTTAAAGGCAATAACCTCCACTCCACTCTAGTCAGTCGCCATGTCAATGGCAAAAAGCCTCGATCAACTGCGGTTTTTTAGCCACGCGAATATTATTCACTTGTTTTATACCTGCGTACTGATTCGGAACCAACACGCAAGGCGGATAAAATTCCGCGCGATTTTTGTCTCTTTCTACCTGTTCATAGAACTAAAAATATTCGCGGGATGTTTTTTCGCCGCGGTGCGGTGGATTCTGTGGCAAAACATAGATTTGTTGCAGATTTTTACCGTGCGGTTTTTTTTACCGCAAGTGCGTGCAGCTTCTAACTCTCAATTTCATAGAGGAAGCCTGTATCGAGGTTTAGTTTAGTGAAGGAAATTACTTACAATATGTTTACGAAAAATACGTTCAACAATAAAAGTAAAACAGAAAATGCTGAAAATATATTAACAGCTTAGCTAGTATTTTTTCAGCATTTTCAGTGCCCGACAAACCTATTGACCCAATAATGTACGCTTTCCTTTCCCAAATCGTAGAGTTGTCCGTCCGGCCCTTGAATTTATCTCAATAACAGAAAACTAAACGGGCACGGTATCACGTCCGGTGTCGATACGACACGCGACGTGACGGAACCGGCGATAAGATAACCGTTCGAATTAAAACCGGGATATACTAGTTTGACATGAAAGGGTAGCGGGCTTAGAGACACTTGAATAGCTAAGTTGGTTGTAAAGAAAAATATTTACCGAACATTTGGTACCTAGTACATTTTACTTTAAGGTATAAATTATTGCTTATATTATATGGAGGTAAAGTTATTATGTACAAGTTAAGTTCTTTTTTTTTTCGTTAATTTGAATTGACACAAGAACCTATGCCCAGAAGTGGACTAAGATGGGCTGCGGATGATGATGACATTGATAAAAGTTGAAAAACAATATATCACGGGAATTTAACGCGATTATTTTGATTGTTTATTAATAGGTAAATAAACAATCGGAATCATCGTATTAAATTCCCGTGATATATTGTTTTACAATTATGAAACGCGATAGTTTTAAAGTTAATGTTGATGAAAGTTATTCGTATGTGTGCAAAATGTTATCTCAGAAATACTGATCTGCTTACGAATATTCTCCCACTCTTAGATATATAGGATACTTTTTGTGCTTAAAAATACATAGTTTCTGGGGAATTTTACCCGACTACGGCGAAGCCAAAAAAAAAAGAAAGAAAGGTTATGATTTTAGCAGTCTATGTAGGTATTCATGTATGTGTGAGTTTAGGTATGTTTCTCCATGTCGCCGCAACTATTCATCCGATTTTAATGAATAAAGTGTCTATGATTAGTTATTATGGTTCGGGTAACAAAGGCTAAAAAAAACCGTTCGGGTTACAGTTTTTAAAATTTTGCCTTACCTACGACTAATAAGGCTTTTCTTGCAAATTTTAACTTCTGAAGATTTTGTCAAAAACCATTAGCTATAATCAATGGAAGCTATATCTATAATATATGTATTTAAAAGCCAATTTTCTGGTATCAAAGCTTTTCCAAATGTATTTATCTGGGTTAAAACCTGTCTGAATACCCCATAAAATGAGCAAACGATAGTATCGCCTGTGTGTGCCCATTAAATAAGTTCATTTCCTTTTTCTAAACTTCATTACTCGGTCGGAACACATTTTCGCATTAGTTTGTTAACATGTAAATTGGACTACGGTAACTTTTCTTGTTAAGTATTTTAAACCGGCAGGTGTACCTGGCTACTTTATTTTTTTGCACTTATTTGGTGGATGTTTGCAGTGGACTAGGCTGAAGAATAAGGCATATTCTTACACACCTTTTTTTGGGGTTGGGAAAGCATCAAATGACTTCTCCAGCTCTGGGTGGAGTGGGAGGGCGTGTCAGACTTTTACTGACTAAAACCCACCACTGTTCCTTCAGTTACTTGAGCTAGGGCTGCGGTAAACCTCTTTCAAATTTAAACACGACCCAGACAGGCATCAGCCCTAGCAGACCCCGTCATTTTCTACTGACACTTCTTTGGGGCGCGCGTGGAACACTACGTGCCGTCGAGGGTGGCCGTAATCGGCTTGTGTCTCTCGTGGGGCGTGATGGCGACTCCGTTGCGTCTCCCTCACGCGTTCCACCTCCTCCTTTGCGAGCTACTGCTTCGCAGAAGGAGACGACAGCCTCCCATGCTCTCTCGCTCCGTACCATGGCCTGGACCAAGGACGGACGCGAGAGGTCGCTATCACCGATCGCCTCCACGAGGACACGGTGGTGCTCCGCCCAAAGATTTCTTACATACCTGATCTTCTACATAACAAGGGGCAAGCATTAAGCCATATTCAGTAATTTTTTGTATAGGTTGACCTGATTAGTTGCAATAATCCGCTGGATGCGAGACGTACAACTGTCAAATGTGGCAACACTTGGTGGAGGTCTATGTTCCGTAATGCGTCTTTCGGCTGAAATGGTGATTATGATGATGTTTGTACTTGTGCATAATCATCCAAAATACAGAAGAAACCTGTAAAATCTTTAAGTCTTATGAGTGAATAGGTTACTTCTAGAGCAGAAGATGCAGTGGTGGCCCAGTGGTATCGGTCGCGACTTACAAGTGGTGGGTCGTGGGGTCGAACCCAGGCAGGTGCTTTACTTTATGTAAATTATTTCATACCTTTCCGTTTTGAGAGCAGTGGTTGCTCTCAAAACGGTGAAGGAAAACATCGTGAGGGAACCGGCATGTCTTATAACCAAAAATTCGAAGAGATGTGACATCAACCAACCCGCACTGAGCCCGCATGGTGGATTACGGCCTATTCTCTCTCACAGAGAGGCGGCCTATGTCCCAGCAGTGGGAACATTAATAGGCTGATGATGAGGTTACTTCTAGGCATCCTTACTCCATCATCGACCACAGCATCGCCTACAATCAGGTGTGATAGTGTTCAAACTTGAGTCGACCTAAAAAAAGTTATCGGTGGTTTACCATATCCAAAACTTGAAAAAAAAGGAAAATAAAAAGGTGACAATAACAGAGGTCCTAGACAAGTGACATTCTATCATCAAAAGCGTGGCGGTGGCGATTGTCAAAAAGGCAACATTGTATGGGATTGACCAGCGCTTTCAAAAAATCACGTGATCAATCCCTTACATTTCGATTATCGCCTTCGCTGACATCGAATGCCACTTGTCTAGGGCCCTCAAGACGCCGCTACTATAGCGACTGACATGTTGTAAGAAAATTACTACAGCAAAACCTCGCAACCGCAACTAAACCATCTTTGTTCAACGAATCAAATAGAATAAACCCACTGGGTGTTCGTAGCTACCCCACGCATATGTAAACCACATTTACAAGGTACTCGTACATTTTCCGGCACAGGTTCAAACGTCATACCTAGACGGCTCCTAGCCTCATACATTATTTAGGCATAGGCAGTCACGTATTTTTCGAGTAGTTCCAGTCCGCTTTTGCTTATGAATAAATGAAGGAAAAAATGTCGGTAGCAATAGCCCGGAGATTCAGTGGGGAGTGAAATTTTCTTTAAATTTTTCTGCTTTGAGAATTAAGAAAGAAGTATGTGCAGTTTAAAATGCAAATGGATCTTTTACAGAAGAATTTACGATTACCTAATTTGTAATACGAATCAGTTTCTTTTTAGCTAAAACGTAGAAAAAAATGGTTTAGGTAAAACTTTTAGTATATCCGCACCTCTATATTTTCTTTGTTGCCATCAACCGTTTCATAAAACTTCAGATTTTATCTACCTTTGTTTTATCACTAACATAATATAAGTACTCAACTCAGTCATAAACTCAGCCGAGCAAAGCACACAAAAATAAACTACAAGATAAATTAAAATTCATGCCAACCAGCCAACCAACTTCATGGTTATCAAATTAAACTCTTCTTACAACAAACATGCATACATTTGGTACGCAACGAGAATAAAGCACTTCGCTGTTTTACGTCGTCCAAATAAAATCAAAATTATGTAAATATCCTAGCTTACTCACTCAAGTATACCTAAATATTTTCCAGTACAAAATGCAAGGCTACATTGAAACAAATCTTCCTTTTTATTAGAGCTATGAACGTGGAGATGTATTTTATTGCAACTTTGAAATATGGCCGACCGTTTCGGTCGAAGTTTCGAGAAACTAAATTCTGTTCTTAGTTGAAAGGTCAAAAACGGGGTTTCTGTTATCCTACTTTATGTTTTTACGGTTTAATTTTGTACAATTGGATACTCATCCTTAGGCATGATCCCGGTTAGGAATATTTCGTCGAAAATAGGGCAAAAACCGACTAAAATCTTCCGAATTTAGTTGGAGGATGTGATTTTGAACCTATTAGACTTAATACTGATGATTTCTGGATTCTAGTTGTTAAATCCATAGCATAGTACAATAAATCCTATGTAAAAAGTAGGATAAGGAATTCCCGCGATGTATAGTAAAAAAAAGGACTAACTCTGAAGAAGAGGGATCAAGAGACCGAATTAGCCGTACATGCTAGGTATGTGTTCTACAATGCACCCGTGCCGTAACTAATGTTGTCTAATTTGACAAGCTTGGGTTCGCAGCAGAAAAACCCGGGACAGGGGTCGTAAATCCGGGCGACAACATAGCCAGGGGTGCCCCACGAACATTCTTACAAATTTTTGCAGCTGTAAACGTATTTTAACTTGACTCTAGCGTAACATTTACTTTGTTCTCCGCAAAGCGACGATAATGAGAGGATGTGAATTTTAGCTGTCTACTGTCTACGGTGTTCGTTAGATTGTGTCGAGTCGGTAAAATTAAGAATGAAAGACAATTTTCTTTGCTTATGACGAAATAATATCTTTGTTTTGTTTTTAAGGAGTACATTTATTTATAAAAACCGTTCTATTTATAGTAACTGCACGACAAACAACCCGATCTCCTATATATCTGTGTCACATATCAAACGTCAAATCATTTCTCCATTTCGTAACGTAAGAAACCATACCACCTTCCGCACTCTTTACAACGCATACGAAACAGCATTTGGTACTATAAACAAAAAGGTACATCAATCATTCTTATACCCCCGAGGCATTGGTAGCGGTTGTAGTTGCTAGGTAATAACAATCGGAAGCGGGTAGTCTGTTGAATTACAGGGGCGGGCCTCCCTCTATTGCCTTCCAAGCAAACAAAGTTGCAATAAACCCGACCAAGACGACTGTAACGCTCGTACTATCTTAATAGCGCTTTTATCCATCGGGCTGGGTTACACATGTCGCTTTGTGAACGTCTAGAGACTTTGTCTACTTCACTGCATTTTATTTTCAGCTTATCTGTTTCAGATATTGGCGATAAGGCTCCAAGCTCCCACTATTGGGTGTTTTATTCGCTTCCAAATCTTTTCTAACAGAATAATAGACAGTGTTTGGATAAAGAGCTTGCATTTCGACTTAGAACGTAAATTATTGGAATTCTGCTTACCGTTTCTGCTTCTTCTATAAAATATTGCGCAGTGAATATAAATTCTAGAAACACATTCTAAGTAAATTACCTACTGGGAATCTGATTAATTTTACTGAGAAATGACTACAGGTAAAGAGGTAGTGGAAAACAATTATTTCTGTGCATCTTTTCTGGTTTTGCTATAATTTTATTAAAAACAACATGTTCATGGAATTTATAATAATTATAATCGAAAATTCAAATAATTTAAATGAAGTAATACGCGGCAGTTTCAGAAACAAAAATAAGTTCTTTGTGAAAATAAATAGTCGCGTCCGGAAAGTTCGAGAATCAAAATATTAGCCTTTTCGTACAACATTAATTAGTTTTGAAATACACTTGCACAATTCAATTAATTGAATAACTTGAGTAGTAATAACTTTACGGTTGAAGTGGGATGAGATTATATTGAACATTATGTTATTAATAGTTGCCTTAAAAAAATCAAGCAGTAATGTTGGTAACATATCGATAGATGCAATAATACTTTAAAGTGGGTTTTTTTTTTCGGAAAACGCGAACGGTGTTCACGTTTGGAAAAAAATTCAAAGGTACTGTATAACAATTTGAAAACGTCAGAATTACAAAAACATCTTTTTTTTTTTACAAAAAACGTTGTTGTTGTTTTTGTACAAAAACTACAAAAATGAAATTCATAGTAAATTACACGTTATTTTTACTACCGTTGAGTGTCATAGGCTCCTTTTTATCATGAGAAAGTGCACGGTTCTTTTTAAATAAATATTATTAGACATGCACAGATAAATAAAATTATTTTTTATGTATTTATATCTACGAGTATCTTGTAGTTACGGCCGTATCTTAGAAATAATTTAAGTACCTTGATTTCAACTTGGTATTTTGTCAAAATATTTACTTTGATACATGAGAATGTTATTATATAAATAAAAGGTTCTTTTGAACCCAATCTCCTTGAGTGAAGTCACCCACTTATAGCTAAATCCCTGTTTGATTCTCCGTGACAATGCATAACATGTGCTGCTAAAGAAACAAGAGCAGTATCAATAAAAGTTTAACGCAAGGCTTACGATGTTGCTCTCTATACGAGTATATAACGGCATATTAAATCATTTATTAAATTATCAATCAGGCTAGGGTACCATATAACTCTTAGGGTTTTACTTCTTAACTCTATGTTTTGGTTCTTGGTTCTTTTAATAGTTTTTTTCACAAACCCGGTTCCTACACGTATATTTTCATCCAGTAGGAACCTATGTTACGAAATACCAATAGAAAGACATTAAATAAATTACCGAACTGTTCGATAAATTCCATCAAATCATTTTATGTCGAAACTAATAACATTATGCCAACACAAAACTTCCAATGTAAGCAAATAAAATATCTAAGTTACTCTTTGTATAGCCACCGCACTTCATAATGTAATTACTTCCACTGTGGGTCTTACAATATCGTGTCCAAGACGGAAAAAAGGAAGCCCGAAGCGGAAAATTTACTCTCCTTAGCCAGTGATTTTTATTTGTTTCAGATCCGTTCCCCAGCCGGCGTGTACTTGATAGAAAGAACTACTAAACTTTTTCCCCACAAGCAATTATTTTAAAGTTTACATTTCGATACAAATTGTATGCTTCGCTCGTTCAGCTTCGCTTTTGTTTTGCCCTGAACTTTAAATGTGTGTTTGATTTTGTTGCCTTGTTTTTGTTTTAGTTAGGGCACTGTGGTTCGCGGAAACTAGGTTAACATGTTTTAAAGGAGGTTAGTGTAAGGTAAAACTGTTGGGCTTGTATGGAAAGAATAAGAACGCGGGGGAGTCTAACGATGTATGAAGCGATTATGCCTCTCGGCGCACTGTTTTTTGATAAGATTCTCAGAATCGATTCTGATAGGCATAGAGAAAAAGAAATATTAAATATTTTTCATTACTATAATTTAGATACATTTATAATGTAGTCTATCAAATATTCAGACCCAATATTATCGTCGAAAAAGAACTAACGTTGCTAACACAAACACGAGTGTCAAGCGCCACGGTAATGACCAGGCATCGAGCTCAAACTGCCACTTACAGTCAGACGTCCATGCTATGTAACAGCTTAACAACGCTATCTTATAATTTATATAGGACTGTTCGTATCAAATAAATTACTGTTCACAAACGTCCGACAAGTGTTGGGCGGGACAGTTTTTCTTACCGTATATTAATGAAGCCGGCTATACAATCTCAGACGATATCTAAATAATTTATTGCCACACCAGGTGTCGCACCAAAGACGAATTTACATAACGTACAACGGAGAATGGGGTGTAATTTATCGCTACGTGTATTTTGTTCACAAGAAAACGATGAAAGCCCGATAATAAGGTCAAACTTTGTTGCGAGATTGTACCTACCTGGTTGCGAATTTGCGACGCAAATTAGATATTGTCTGATGTATTGTTCGTAAGAGACAATCAGATCAGATGTTGATAAATGGTATCTATACTTGTTTCTTTATAAATTCTAAGGTAAGTTATTGCATGGGTTTAAATTTTTACGTAATTAGTTTATGGAACGATGATGTTTTATACATTTTGGGCAGCTGGTTTTTTCATTTTGTGATAGGCAATGTTGCTCAGCCTGTTTCATATTTTCATCCCACTTTGAGTTAAGGCCTCTATTTCTCTTTCTCCTAATTTTCATTTTAAGCTGTTTCGGTTCAGGGCTATGCAGGACAACTAATTTTATCCAGCTCGTCCAGCTATCTTCTTCTAGATTAAGTAAACTATTACCTTTAAAGTGGTAATTTGTAATAAAAAGCCAGTGTTAAAATAATTAAATTCTTGCACTTTAAAAATAGCTATATCTGAATTCCCAGAAAGAAGTGGCGAGATGACCTAGACGCCCACTGCAGAGGCTGGTCCAAAGTGGCCCAGGAAAAGAATAATTAGAGGAGGCCTTTTCCCACCAGAATATAAAAAACTTGAGAGGTGTCAAGGGACACCCGGATGGAACGAAGTTTTAGCTGATTCGCTATTGAAATAAAAAAGCAAATATACATATATATATATATGCACTCTGTCTGACTATTCTTTCGTACACGTCACAAAAAAAAAAAATGTACATAATAAATATATATATATATGTCGGAAACACGAGGGCTTCCTTCCATATACCCTCGTACTTGTGGGCTTATCGTGGGTTATGCATGCACGTGGCAGGTAACTTATGACGTTTTAGAGATATTCCATTGTCCAATTCTAGTAGCAAGTTGACGCGCCATGTTGTAATCACTTTCGCTATTCACTAGCCTGATACTTTTAGACGAAACTCCACCGGCACCAATAATGCCACTCATCACACTTAATCGCGATACGATCTCCAATTCTTTTCAAGTTTCCACACCAGTCAAACCCGCGCTGCCGCGCGCCTTCCCTCCAAAATTGTCTGTCACTGTCACGTGTCACTTTGCTCTAGGATTCAAATCCTTCACTAGCATTGGACACTGGAGAAAACTAAGTGTTACCAATCGAATAAAATCTAATTGAAATTTGAATCAGAAGCTAAATGTTGCCAATTAAACAAAACTGAATTAATAAGTTTACAAGCGATATTTCTTCGTTCCCAACTATTAATCATTTACCTTCCTCCGATACGGCCATCTTGACATTCAAACGGTCCCACGTTTGATGTAGAGCGATGAACAACATCGTTACTCAATTGTGATAAAAAACAAAAACCAAGAGAACAAAAAAAAAATTGAGTACCTAATAGGTTAAGTTCGGCCGCTCCTGACCAAATAAAAAAAAATTACGTTGTCGTGACATTTTCCACGTGAAACCTTCAATCAACATCTTATATTACCAGCCTACAACAAAAATCAAGTACTTCTTTACTCATGAAAACATAATTCTTATAGCTTTCACACTGTTAATTTGTTTTCTCCATGTAAATCTAGGTCTCCACACCGTACAGCGTACACAATCATCGTCGTACTCTCGAAACAGACACCTCACCGTTTAGACAACCATATTAACACTAACACATTCTAAACGGTTACCGAAGCACCAGAGGTACCAGGTTCCCAACAGACGTCAAATCGGTCTCGAAGCACTTTGTGTGCCAGAAACCACCCAAACGCCCAACACAACATACAGTGCCACATACACCAAACAACGGGTCACCGAGGCCCCAGAGGGACCAGGCTCCCCCAGACACACAACAGGTCACCTAAGCCCCAGAGAGACTAGGCTCCCCCCAGACAACAGGTCACCAAAGCCTCAGAGGGACCAGGCTCCCCCAGACAACCGGTCCTCTCGAAGCAACAAGACTGCCAGATACCCATGCCACATACACTAAACAACAGGTCACCGAAGCCCCAGAGGGACTAGGCTCCCCTCCATACATATCCAGCAATGTTTCTTGGTCCCACAGCAATTGCTGTGCCTCCTGATGGTCAACCCTGTGGCCATCCTGCAACCATAGTCATCCTGACCAGGCCTCGTAACCCATCTCGGTTACAGCAGTCATCTTTTGACCACTCACCAGCCCACTTTAGGCTACAGCAGTCATCTCTGACCACTCACCAGCCCATCTTAGGCTACAGCAGTCATCTCTGACCACTCACCAGCCGTTCTTAGGCTACAGCAGTCATCTCTGACCACTCACCAGCCCATCTTAGGCTACAGCAGTCATCTCTGACCACTCACCAGCCCATCTTAGGCTACAGCAGTCATTTCTGACCACTCACCAGCCCATCTTAGGCTACAGCAGTCATCTCTGACCACTCACCAGCCTATCTTAGGCTACAGCAGTCACCGCAGTGACTACTCTTCACCGCACAGTCAGTCCTTTGACCATGCACACGACCTCACCATTGCTAGATTGATTTGAATCGGTCTTCACCATAGTACATTCAGTTACGTCAATGGGTACTTGATCTTTCAGATTTTCTCTAACTCATTATGAACCAAACAAAGCCTTTAATTCAACACATAATTGCCACCATTCAGAATTCCAATTCACTTCTAAACAGCACCTTTAAACCATAATGAAATTTGTTATTTAAATCTTTACTCTCAGTATCAATCTTTATTCTGAATACAACGGCAACCTCACATTCAGGATTTCATACACAGCCAAAAGCATACTCAAGAACTCTATTCTATGTTCATGATTTCATACCAAGCTCTCAGTACGATAGGTATAATAACTACCAACACCAAACATTACCAACTTTGCAAACTAAAAATTAAATCATGCACCGCACATCACCGACATTACATCTGTGTTAACATTATCTTATCCAACTTGAATGAAATAACACAAAATAACGTTAGGTATGTTCACAATGACCAGCACAGACTATTTAACAAGTTAGCACAGCTATTACTGACAGTATACTTTAAATTCCACACTTATTATTCAAGTTAGGTAGGTACTAGACTTCCTACATGACACCGCACAATTCACAAATACACACCTTTATTTTAAAAAGATGCTACAATTATTAAAACTTTTGAGCAATGTTCAAGATTACCGAGGCCAAGCATCGTTGAACAACACAGAACAAGGAAACCATTCCTAGTTTCCTCCAAAAAAACAAAAACCCATGTACCAAGTACATCAAATAGAACCCAAGTATCCCATCCATGGTCTACAATTCACAATAACTTAGCAAATACATTCGCTACACAGAATGCACTTTCAACTTAAACGCTGAATAAACTCTGGACTCCGTCATCTCTCTGACCCACGAAACTGAGAAACCGTTCTATGTGAATTAAAATGTTGCCAATTGAACATCTATCTCATCCTCAGCCACGACTTGGAACAGTTATTGGCTCTCGAGCATCTCATAATACCTGAACACGTCTTCTCGACACCATCTAAATGTCTAGTTGCACTTGTCATTCACCGTAGTCAATTTAAATCATTTTTATCTGTAGGTATCATTAGAATGACATGTTATCAGTTGGTTAGTTCTCTACAATGCGATATATAACAACTACAGACATTAACTTTACCTTTATTCAACTGTTGGTAGCAACAAAACTAAATGCCAACTGTCTAGGCTATAGCGTTAATCCTCGTGATGTTTGCAGGTTGTAAGATTGCAAATCGAGTCGAACAACAAACTATTTCACTAAACTTTAACACCGGTTTGAAAACAATCTTGATTACATAGCTCTTAACTGAAAGTTATTGCATATCTTTGCAACAATGCAAAAGTTAAAAGTCTAATCCTCACAGTGACTCACACCTTGTAACGATTTATTAATAATCTAGTCTTTATCTAGTAACTTTTAAGTTAAAAATCATAAAGTTATTTGTTTTGTATCATCAAACTTTTTCGAATGTTGACACTTACTTGTCACTGTCTTTATGTCATATAGAGATGAGCAAGGGATGACGTTCTGTTATCGATTAATCGACGAATCGATTTTAAGGACAAAATACATAAACATTTTTCAATCGATATCCAGTACTGAATCGATACAGCGAATCGATATTTCACCCTAGAAAATCGAGATAAGATTTTTCTGTTTTGATATAAACCAAAATATCATTTAAAAATAATTGAATGTATATCACAAACAAGTGAGTTCAACGTTAACAAAATAAATATTGTTCCCTTATACCTGATACTTTAATTTAGTTGTAAAAACTACCCCAATCGGCCAAAGATGTTAAAAGATCGACTATTATTACGATTTTTCTTTTTGCGTTTCGTAACTGAATTCAAACTTGTATTGAAAATACCGACGCGAACAGTTAGAAAGTATGTTATTTTCAAGGAAAAGCATATTCACAAATTCCCTTGGAGATCAAATCAACAACAAACTCAGTGGTATATTTACGGGCAATCTGAAGTGACACCTATTAATAAAAAATGCATGGCTAAAACTCCTAGTGTTCAAACATATAAAAAAAAAACGGTTTGCTAATATCTTTACTTCTCGATTGTCAGTAAACTAACAACCTATTTATTATCTGTGTTTATGCTTGTGACAGCACTAGTGGTCACAAAACCGTGTATTATTGTTCTAACAACATAATAACGTAATGAAATCTCATTTCTTTGCGTTTCGTCCCCACGTTCCAATGCTCCGAGTACATTAGAAACATAAAATTGCGAAAATCGTTTCGTTGTTTATTTTGTTGGTGAATAAAAAAGATTAAATACTTGATGAAACAAAATATTTCAAAGCTCGAACAAAGCAAGGATATCAATAGATGGCGTGACATGGACTGACTTCTCATTCTGTCTATGTAAAAATGAATTGTTCATTTTTTTATTGATCATAAAAAAATTCATGCACCTATTCAATAAGTTATTTCAAGCAGCATAGTACGGCTAATGGGGTCCCGAATCTAATTTCGATGATTATTGAAAGAAACATACAGTATCAACACCATTACATGATAGCGCTGTTTGATTTTTTTTTTTTTTTACTCTTTTTATGTAACTTACATGACACATTTCCATGAAACAAAATAATGCAATAGTTATAGATTGCAATGAATGCAAGAATTAATTGTAAAACTTAGGTAAATCCAAACCCAATACATACTTCGGCTGCCACAAAAATGCACAGCTGCACAGATTGTTGAATGCAGATCAATCAAAGTAACATACCTTAAGCCTGTACTCCCGGATGGGTCAGGTAGCAGTGCCGACCATGCTCACATGCACAAGTTCAGACTCCTAGATGCTACCAGAAATTATTAAATGGATTGATCACCGCAGTAGCATGTATAACACCACTAAATTTCCTCTTTCATAGCGCTGTAGGCTGCGGGTTATGTGTTGCCTTTTGAAATGGAACCTGAGCTCCGCACTTGTATCACCACACACAGCTGGTCACAACAGGTCTTGTGGTATCCACAGCAGCCATGTTGAAGGGCTCAGACGTCCATGCTATTTGTTGCATATTGTACGAATGCCTGAAAAATTCATGTCTATGAGGAAGTTTTCACACAAGCCTAATGTTTTGTTGAATCAAGTTGTAGCTTAAGGATGTTAGCTACACAAGTCGTCTTATTCTCATGCGAGTTCCGCTGACAGTATGAAACTGGCTAAGTTTCTTTTAGTATCATAACGAAAATAGAAATTTATTTTAAATTGTAGCCACTTTATACCAAGAAAAACAATAGGTATTGTGGCTAAATTTCACAAGGCATTATGAATATGGAATGGAATACTTAAGTTTATACTTCCCTGTACATCTGTACACCACAGTTGCGTTTGCCCAGTAGGTATTTAGTCAGGAATGGGCATCGATGTCATCATTAACATTATCCGATACATGATTTCGGGCAACATAATATTCCTGTCTCCGCTCTCCAGTAGCCGACGGGTTGCGAAACGTCTCTCTATGTAGGTAGGTACTTCCATGCAAATTTTTGCGCATCAAAGAGAGCGCGCCAGCCATTACTTGTCACATTTTGATCCATCATCGCCCTGTGCTTGCATTGGCTCGCACTTCTGATGTCGGAAACACGAGGGCTTCCTTCCATATACCCTCGTACTTGTGGGCTTATCGTGGGTTATGCATGCACGTGGCTGGTAACTTATGCCGTTTTAGAGATATTCCATTGTCCAATTCTAGTAGCAAGTTGACGCGCCATGTTGTAATCACTTTCGCTATTCACTAGCCTGATACTTTTAGACGTAACTCCACCGGCACCAATAATGCCACTCATCACACTTAATCGCGATACGATCTCCAATTCTTTTCAAGTTTCCACACCAGTCAAACCCGCGCTGCCGCGCGCCTTCCCTCCAAAATTGTCTGTCACTGTCACGTGTAATTTTTTTTTTTTTTTTTTTATCGACAATAGGCTTGCGCTTGACCACCATCTCACCTGATGGTAAGCGATGATGTGGTCGACGGTGAAGCACGCTTGCCTAGAAAAAACCTATTCACTCTTGACTTAAAGACCCCAAGATTGTAGCTATCGGGAAACACAGACTCCGGCAGGGAATTCCACTCCTTAGCTGTACGCATAATGAAAGTGTCCCCAAAACGTTTTGTGCGTATGGGTGGTATATCCACCATGTACCGATGACGCATCGCCGTACGTCTGGTAGTCCGATGATGGAACGGGCTGGGCGGAATCAGATCATGCAATTCCATCGCACACTCCCCGAAATGCAACCGATAAAAAACCGACAAGCTGGCAACTCGGCGACGATGTTCAAGGCTTTGGAGCTTTGACTTGACCAGTGCCTCATTGCCGATGAGTCTCTTGGCCCGCTTTTCGATCGATTCAAGTGCATCAAGCTGGTATTTGGCAGAGATGAGAACAGTACTCCATGCATGATCGAACTTGCGCTTGATACAAGTTGAGCAGCTGTTCCGGCGTGAAATACCGTCTCACCTTCGAAAGGATCCCCAACTTTTTGGCCGCCAGCTGAGCCTTTCCCTCAATGTATGGGCCAAAATTGAGAGTCGATGTCAACGAAACACCAAGAAGCTCAAGATGGTCCGTTATCGGTACGGTTACACCACGGAAAGTAGGAGCCGGGTAGAATTGGCTCCTTTTAGCGGAAAAAAGACACGCCTGGGTTTTAGCAGCATTAAACCTGCCCAGATTGGCATCGCCCCATTCGGAGACTGCCTGCAAGGACAGATTCAAACGCTCCACCATGGCCTCACGGAGTGACCGGATCTGCGGCCCGGTAGCCCGTGCGTTGGACAAGTATCTCTCAGCAACAGTGCTGTCGTCAGCATACCCAAAGGTGCCGGGTTTTAGCAGATTATTAATGTGCAACAAAAACAATGTTGCTGAGAGTACTGACCCCTGAGGGACCCCGGCATTAATATCCAATTGGTCCGAAGAGCAGTCATCGATAACCACTCGAATGGACCGATCTCTCAGGAAGTCTGCAATCCAATCACACAGACCACCGGGCAAACCGAATGAAGGAAGCTTACCAATGAGGCTTTCGTGCCACACCCTATCGAAAGCCTTCGAGATGTCGAGGGAGACGGCAAGCGCTTCCCCGTGTCTCTCGATGGCCTCACTCCATATGTGAATGGCATACGCTAGAAGATCGCCAGTAGACCGATTTCGGCGGAAGCCGTATTGACGGTCACTAAGGATATCATTAGATTCTAGGTATGCCAGGAGCTTTTTGTTAAGTACACGCTCCATACTCTTACAGAGTATGGACACTTTGCTCTAGGATTCAAATCCTTCACTAGCATTGGACACTGGAGAAAACTTAGTGTTACCAATCGAATAAAATCTAATTGAAATTTGAATCAGAAGCTAAATGTTGCCAATTAAACAAAACTGAATTAATAAGTTTACAAGCGATATTTCTTCGTTCCCAACTATTAATCATTTACCTTTCTCCGATATATACATATGTATATTATTGAAACACTGTCTGGATTCATTATTGTTATTATTTTATTGTTTTTTTCGCGCACGCCGCACGGCTCACAACTATAGCAAAAAGTGTCGTTACAACTTTTGGTCTTAATTTTTTCCGTCTAGCCCCCTTTCGCAACGCGCGATAAGGAACTTCGTTCCAAAAATAAAAATAACTCAATGCACACGCCATATCAATGGCCACAGTTGATATATCATTTGAGTAGGCTTTAGATTAATTATTATGGTGTGTATTGCTTTGAAATCGTACTTTTTAGATATTTTTTTTATTAGCTTGCATTGAATGGGAGGCAGAACGGGGGCGGCTTGTAGGCGGTAAAGGATTGAGATCTTTTGTGATATTTTAATTTGTATAGATTTCGGTAGACATAAATAGCAGAGAACACAGAAATGCCGCTTCACGCCCGCCCTCGGTCCGCCTTCTGCAGTTATAACTGATGTATTCTGACGTATTCGTTAGTGTATTTCTGCTATTGTCTCTTACTTTTTTAGTGTTCCGTACCCAAAGGGTAAAAACGGGACCCTATTACTAAGACTCTGTCTGTCTGTCACCAGGCTGTATCTCATGCACCATGATAGTTAGACAGTTGAAATGTTCTCAGATGATGTATACACGTATTCTGTTGCCGCTATAACAACAAATACTAAAAACAGAATAAAATAAATATAAAGTCGGGCTCCTAAACAACAAACGAGATTTTTTTGCTGTTTTCTGCGATAATGGTACCCTTCGTGCGCGAGTCCGACTCGCTCTTGGCCGGTTTTCATTGTATCTTTAATCTAGATACGTCACTGCTAGGCCCCATGTCGTCTTCTGACGTTGCTGTCTTTAAAATTATACTCAACCGAACGTAGAATTTACGAAGATGTATGTAATGTAATAGCTATACCGGTAAATTTACATAATTAATTAGTTACATTAATTACATTTAAAACATCAAAGTACGAGCCTTTAATTACCTACTTACTCAATCACCAAGCTCGTCAAGATTTCAACAGTATCTAAATAAATTATCTTATGTTAACACAATCAGGAGCCACAAATAGAATAGGAGAGACAGTTTGTAAACTAAATAATTTAGTACTGTTTTGTGCTTAGTTCTCGGGTTCCTTGTAACTTGTTAACGTGCTCCCTGAGGATTGAGGGTCCGTCTACGTAAAATATGGCGTTGTTGACAGATGCTCTGTTTAAAGGTCACGAGAAAATTTGGACACCTTGTTGGGTTTAAATGTTTTCGTTTTATGCAACAAAATCTGACTTATGTTCGTTTTATGGAACAAAATCTGACTTAGGTTTGGGAAAATTCTCGTGTTAGCCAGTAGCAGAAAGGAGACGTGCAAGAATCAACCAATCTCAGACCAGTCGTGATGTGATGTGGATTTCAACTAATGTGATTGGTCAATTGGTATTATTATTATATTATTGTATTGGTTCCTACACGTCTCTGCTTAGCTCCGTTCATCTTCGCTACCTAGTTGCAGTCTGAATGGTACGTACCAGGGTTGATTCCTGGGTTAAAAACAATAATTTTATTTAGTCCGTCGTTGGGCATGTATTTTTTGCTTTATCAAATCAATAATAAAATATAAAGATAAAGCGTAATAAAGTTGCGTCATTATTTTTTATTTACGTGACAAAAGAAAAAATACGTGTTCAATATTTTTTTTAATCTATCTGACGGTCTACCTGGTTTTTGATCATCATCCCTATTATGGATGATGGTTGAAGAAAGGAAATATTTTCGCTCTATATCTGTGATGACAGCGTCCATAGGTGGCAGTGACTTCCCATCAGATGCGCTATCTGTTTGTGTGCCAAATCCTAAAACAGATGAATTTCAAACCACGGCAAGCAATAAGCGGTTCCAGAGGCTCTGGACAAGTGAAATTATAACAATTTCTCAGATTTATTTAGTACCTAATCTGGTAATAAATAAATCTGAGAAATTGAGGTTTGATACAGTTACAGTTAGTTCTTTAAAAAAATAAAATAATCAATGCTTTACATTTACGGAGTATTTATTTGAAGAAGTTCTCGTCTTTGAAAGTCTTAATTAATAAAATAAAATAATCAATGCCTAACATTTTGATATTTCGACCATAGTCGTCGCATATGGAATTAAACTTTATCTACAGCCTCAGGATCAATAAATACTTATGTTACAAGACGAATAAATAATTTTAGAAATACCACTTCGAATTCAGTCTATGCAGTCTTTTTGCAGGAATATAACTTCAGTCAAAATATGCAAAACTTGTTAAAAGTTTCAAGTTTTTATTCTGAACCAATTTAAAAGTTACAGTTGTACTGGCATCTTTAGTAGTGTTACTGTATTTATTAAAGTCGTTTTGTCCATTACGAAACTGTTACTCTACTAAAGAAAACGTAGCAAGAAATGAAAACTTTAAAGTTTACCCAAGTTTATTTGGATTAAGTAGCAACTTTAAAATTTTGTCAAATAGTTTTCTTAGAACTGTGTTGTTATGGCAACATTTTGAAATACTTATCAGTTAATATGTATAACATTACCTAATAACTATATGAATATAAATTAACCACAAGGATTATGTTATTATCGTAGCAGGTGGCGTTCTGTAGTTTTTGCCTAACTCCATGGGTGAAACTTTATGTATGTGTGTCATCATCATCCGCCGATTAATGTTCCCTCTGCTGGGACACAGGCCTCCTCTCTGTGAGAGGGAATGGGCCGTAAACCACCACGCGGTGGATGTGATCCCCAGTGCGGGTTGGTGGATGACTTCGAATTTTTGGTTCTTGGACATGCCGGTTTCTTCACGATGTTTTCCTTCACCATTTTGAGAGCAGTGATGATTAAATAATTTACACAAAGTAAAGCACCTGCCTGGGCTCGAACCTATGACCTACAACTTGTAAGTCGCGGCCGATATCACTGGGTCACCACTGCTCAGTTGTCCGTGTGTATATATTAGAAATCTTCAATAGATTCAATAATGAGGATAGTGTTGTGAGGTAAGTTCGGAAGTATGAATGTGGTTTCGGATTGCCATCTAAAATGTCGAATAAATAAGCGATGGATGGCTTGTGACAAGCGACTGATGATCCCGATCTCCGATTGATTTTCGATGTTAATGACTCACCTGTTGCCTATTTGAGCACACTTATTGAAAGAAGTAGCTGCCAGGATGGTCATCTTATTTGTGGACAAAAACCAAATATATATTATCTTTGGCCCATCTTTCAGAAACAAGTAAGGCCAGTAGATGGTGTTGCACAAAGCTAATTTACGTACGTTATAGGCATCTGCTGCGCTAATTAGCTAAAGGGCGAATTAGCTAACATTAATTAGATCATACGGTAATGGGGCTTTGATAATGTTGCTTGTTATAACGTGCATGTACTCATGAAGCCTATTCCTGGAACAAAATGTTTCAAAAGTTAAAAATTTACATGTTCATATATGTAAACTCATGCCTTCGAAAGGAGCCTTTCTGCAGGCTTATTAGGTACGTATCTTGCAAGAGCAAAACGATAACGATTTATGCGCAAGAATTGCCCTTCAATCGCGAATCTGAATTATGTATCAGCGATAGCTAAACTATAGCAATTTTTCGACAGTGCCGCCTCTGTGTTAACAATTAGTTAACTTAAATGTGCATTTGATCGCGATTATTTTGTATTACGTATGGTTTTTGATAGCAGAGCGACAGCCATCGGAGAGCAAATTTGGCTGTGAAATTGCGATTACTTTTTCTCTTGTTTTTGTCAATCGCAAATCCTCTTTTTGGTCAATCTCCAATCGCTCCCAAATTGCTAAATTTTAGAGCCTAAAGAAGTTTTAGAGTTTTTGGCAGATATTTTCGAAATAAGTGCATATGACAAGCAGCGAGCGATTAGCAAACGATTGTGTAGGTAATACAGCTTTTTATGACAAAAAAAAATAAAACTTAAAAATCCCTCACACAAATACCTCTTTAAATTACATGATTTATCTAGTACTAGAGACGCTTCGATTGACAATCCATCGAAATACGTAATTATAACACGACATTTTGCGAAAATACCTTGATACAAATAGTAAAATGCGCATAACTTTTGAGCGACGGAACCAATACTCATCAAACATAATACTCACTTACACTCTTAATATAAAACAAGACTAAAACACCTTTAAACAAAAAAAAAAACTAAATCAAAATCAGTTCATCCGTTTAGATGCCACAGACAGATACACAGAAACATACATCAAAGTTATAACACCCCTCTTTTTCCATCGGGGGTTAATACAACGATTGATTGCGCGAAGTTTACGCAATTATTGCTGATTGCTGTTTCATACGTAATAAGCCTGCCGAGTGGTGTTAAATATATCGTATTGTGAATTCAAATGCCCGGCGCACCCTAGACACTGGACAGCTAGCACCCGGTAACGCAGGGTCAGTTCACCACAATGATTCAAACTCATCCTATGGCAAACTACATACTTGTTTTGCTTCGTTTAATTAAGTCATGTTTTATACACCCCAGTAATAATAATTTGAGGTTTCGAATATATGTTATTGCCTATCTATTAATGATTATGAGTGGTCATATATGTTAAATGTTTGACTATAGAGTATTTTTGTTCAAAAGTGTTATACCAGGCCCCTCAGAAAGTATTGCGAAAAAAAGTTTTTATATATGGGAGACTGGCCAGTTATAATGTTTTTCGAAAATATGATTATTTATAAGTAAAAATAAGTAAGTTCCAATTTCAAAATTTCCCTCCACATTTTTTGCGAGTTAAAGTATTGTGTCTCACTGAAATATGGATCTGCGCCGGGAACATTTTAGAGCTATGATTTTATACGATTTCAAGTGTCGCCTGAAACCGGATGAATCGTACGATAGACTTCAAATGGCATTCATGGATGAAGGCCCTTCCAAGGCAACCGTGTATCGTTGGTATAACGAATTCAAGCGCGGTCGACCAACTTTGGGGGATGACGAAAGAAGCGGTCGCCCTTTGACGGCTGTTACCGAAGAAAACGTGCTAGCAGTGAAAAATTTAATCCAAGACAATAGGCGAATTACATATCAGGAGATTCAACACATATTGAAGATTGGATCGGGAAGCGTTCACGAGATTCTACACAGCCATCTTCGCGTGAGGAGGATAGTATCACGCTGGGTGCCGCACAACCTCACCGATGCTCAGAAGCAGGCCCGGGTGGAATGGTGCCGTGATATGCTTAACAAATTTGAAGCAGGCTCGTCTCGGCGTGTTTACGACATCGTTACAGGTGATGAGTCCTGGATTTATCAATACGACCCAGAAACCAAGCGCCAGTCGACTGTTTGGGTGTTTCAAAATGAGCCAACGCCTACCAAAGTGAAGCGATCTAGAAGCGGGGGTAAGATTTTGATCGCTAGCTTTTTTAATTTGACTGGCCACTTGGTATCAATTCCCTTACGGGATCAAAGAAGCATTAATGCCGAATGGTATACTACCAAATGTTTGCCAGAAGTTTTCTCTGTTATAAGCAACAAGCGACCAAACACAGGGCTCCGCGGGCTACTGCTCCACCACGACAATGCACCTGCGCACACCGCACTCAAAACGAGGGACTTCCTGGACAGCACGCCAGTCAAACTCCTGGGTCACCCTCCTTACAGCCCTGATCTAGCACCGTGTGACTTCTTTTTATTCCCAAAAATAAAAAATCAGCTCAAAGGGATACAATTTTCGTCGCCGGAAGATGCGCTGGCTGCGTTCGAGCAGGCTGTAAACGAGGTGTCTGCGGCGGACTGGAAAAAGTGTTTTGAAAACTGGTTTAGGCGCATGAATCTTTGTATAGAGGCTGGTGGAAAGTACTTTGAAAAGATTTAATAAAAATATATGTACGTATAGAACAATTTTTTTTAGTTTCGCAAAACTTTCTGAGTGTCCCACGTATTGCTGGTTTGCTGTACGCTTTGGTGCAAGTTGTTAGTACAGCAAGCAATCACACTAAAAATATAATTGAGAAAGTTTGTGAGAATGTATGTGTGCTTGTATGTCTGTTACTATTTAACGTAAAAACCACAGAATGGATCTGGATTAAATTAGGCACAGAAAAAGATTGTAGTCTGAAATAGTACAAAGCTAAGAAGGTAGTTGAGAATAAATAGATAAGTAAAAACTGTTGTCATACCTAAAACCATAATTTGTTTATCTCCGCGAACCTATAAACCTTCACAAAAAGTTCCGAAGATTATAACAAAAAAGATAAAAGCGACTGCCATAATTTTATACATTTGTCATACAATCGAATTTTCTAGATAACGATTGAACCCGTATACCAAACAATAAAAATAAAATGGTTTGTTTTTATAATTTCTGATTTTCATCATTCGTACGAACATTTAAAATGTTAATTTAGGAGATACAGAGGATAATTCCGTTGATACAAGGTATAAAAATTAATAGCTTGTATCTCGTGAACCGTAAATCTGTTGAACTGGACATGACATAAAAGCGTGTGTAAATCAGCTGTTTGTTATTTTGTTTAATTTGCAAAACGATAAGAGAAAAATACGAGAAGAAAAAAGTTTGTAAATAACGGATGATTAGCGAAATGTGCGGTCAGTGATGTTTCGATAAGCGAGGAATATTTTTAGGCATTTCCATTGTAGGCAAATTGTGATTTTAAATTGTCTTTCTTTTTATTTGTTGTTTCCTGATAGATAAAATCTGGGGATAATATTTAAGAGTGAATAGGTTACTTCTACATAAGTTTGCTCTATCATTGACCACGCAAACCCCAACTATCAGTTGAGATCGTGCACAAACGCGAGCCTATACCTACCACACTAATATTATAAAGGCGAAAGTTCGTGAGTGTGTGTTTGTATGTTTGTTTCTTCTTCACGCTCAACGGCTGGACGGATCTGGATGAAATTAGGTACAGAGATAGATTCTAGTCAGTAATAGCAATGTTCTCTCGGGATAATTTTCGACTTTTTAAAGGCGAAAGTTTGTGAGTGTTTTTGTATGTTTGTTACTCTTTCACGCAAAAACTATTGAACGGATCTGGATGAAATTTGGCAAAGTGATAGATTATAGTCTGGAATAGAACACAGGATACTTTTTTATGCCGGGAATATGTTCCTTTGGGATAATTTTCGTCGATCATGCGGACGAAGGTAGTCGATAATAATAATAAAAATTCAATTTCGGAAGTCGGTGTTCCTGTTTTCGTTTCTTCGTTTTTTGACACCGACTTCCGAAATTGAATTTATTTTTCACTTTGTAGTGTTTTTATTTGGAAGTCGGTTGTATTTTTTGTAAAAAGTTTTTTTTATTTTTCACTTTTTAGTTGTGGTACATAATGGACCAGTTCTATAGGTTAGGTACCTATAATGCCCAAAGTGAAGCCAGCATTGATTATCCCAATAACATAAAACTTAAACAAAACCGGTGGAATGAGAGTATACCAGGGTTAACTGTTCACACTTGCGTACCCTCTTTAGAGCGTACTAGTGTGATGTTATGTTATGAAATGGTAAAAACAATAAACAGACATGCGATTGCAGCTATCCCGATTGATTTGCAGACATTAATTGAAGAGTTCTGATGTATATATCCAAAGTTCTTCATCAGATCTTGATGAAATTTAAATGGGACCACATGATAAGCACCAGCTTTCAAATAAAAAAAGAATAATCGAAATCGGTTCACCCAGTAAAAAGTTCTGAGGTAACAAACATAAAAAAAAAAAAATACAGTCGAATTGATAACCTCCTCTTTTTTGGAAAGTCGGTTAATAAAAAAAACAAAAATAAGACTACCAACTTCACTCTACTCCAGTCTTTTTATCTACTGCTGTGTCAAAGATTTGTACAACTAAACTCCATTTGCGATACCATTAGACATTTAAATAAGCCCATTTTACAGCCCGTTCAATCGATTTTGACTTCTATTGCGTTGGTGATATGACAAATGGAAGCTGTAGTAAACAGTTGGTTTTGGTAACAGGTTTATGCTTTTTATGTCATCCTCGTGCTTAAGGGATATAACTTAAAATCAGTTAAACGGACAGTAAAAAGAATTGTAAACATGTCTAATGTTATTTCAAATGGAATATAGGTAAGTAGATTTTTCCAATTCAAACTACAGTTTGTGATTTGATAAAGCCAATATCAAGAATTTACTAATACCAGCCTGTTTCTCTCCCATTGCATAGCAAAGCTCCTTTCTCATACAGAGAAGGTACGCAAGACGCGGTTTTTTTTAAATTTCAGACTTATATTACTAAATGCAATTCTTATCATAATTCCAGGTTACCCACGTTTTTTTCCTTCACTGATGTCAGCAATGTCCAAAATAAACTTTGAAACTACACATGAATTGAAAAAATCATATTGGTACTTATCCAACGACCACGACCTGAAGAATGAGAGCCAAGGTTTTAGGCACTGGGCCACCACTAAATATTACCAATTTTGCTTATTATTTTTCCAAGCAATCCATTACTGCCATTTTACAGAGACTGGCAGAGACTTTGTATTTCAGAATAAATTCTTGACTTTCCTGTCTTGGCAAGGTGTCCACGTATATTTGTTTCATATATAAAGCGTTTCCACAAAACACCTGACTGTCTAGCAACTAGTGCGTTGGAGAACTCCTGAGTACCACTCCAGGCGGCGCAAGGGCCATTTTGTTCGTCTCAGACTCGCGGCAAATTATGTTTGCACATATTTCCCTCGTTTCTTTTAGAATATTCTGGATCTGACTTTTTGAATAGATTTTTGATCTTACTAATCTTACTATTATAATATTACTAATACACTTATACTAATATTATAAATGCGAATGTTGGGCTGATTGTTATTCAAACACGCCAGAACGGCTGAAAGGATCTGGATGACATTTAGCACAGAAATAGCTTATAGTCTGGAATAGCACATAATTTTTATCCCGGCAATATTTACAGTTCCCGTGGGACAATTTCCGACTTTAACGCGGGAGAAGCAGCTGGAAGAAGCTAGTTGATAATATAAATTAAAAGTATGTAGTTTATATTTTCTAGAAGTAAAGTTCTTTCCAAGAAGATAAACTAGATATTCATGTCAATTGGTTGAAGTTTATTTTGAGTCCCCGATCGTTGATTTATTTAACCCACGTTATATTTTGAACCCACGATATGTCACCCTTTTGCTATGCGAATTTGGCTGACACTCTGCCGTGTATCTAGATATTTATTTTATGTGAGACTAAATATCTAGATACAGGACTGGTGAGTGGTAAATGGAATGAGTTTAAATGCTATCAAATGTAATATCATCATTATAAATAACCCTTACCGTCTTCTCACTCCCTCAATGGGACATTACAAGAAGTTAAAAACATATGGGATCTAGAGGTAGTGCTTAGCAGCAATCTATCGTTTGCCAAGGATATTAATAATGTCATTAAGAAGGCTATGAAAATTGTTGGGTTTATTAATAGAGGCAAGGAATTAAAGTGAACCGCGACCTTAAAAGCTTTATATAATGCCTTTGTGCGCAGTCTAGTAGAATATGCATCTCCCGTCTGGAACTCTACCTATAATGTCAACATAGACCGTCTTGAAAGCGTTAAAAAAAAACACACCGTGCTTACGGTTTAAAGTTTACAAATGCCCTTACAGAGCCGATTGCGCAGAACGGTACAGAATATAATTTATTAATCTCATTGTAATTTTAATTAATGTATGTGTAATGTTTGTGTCTCAATAATTATTTAAATAATGTAATTTGATAATATTGTTTTTTAAAATCATATTTTATTTTAATAGTAACGTTTTAATTTTACTGATTTTACTGATATTATAATATTTTGCTTTAACTGTTTTTTTTTATAATCGGCCAAACCGGAGCTTCTGAGGGAGATTGAGACATTCTATGGGCAGTTGCGAGTCTAGCAAACGACCCAAGAGCTTGACTGACCCGACACTATACCGAAGATATCCCGGACGTCTGCCTGTACGAGATTAGGATGGTTCTGAAACAGCTTAAAAACAACAAGGTGTCGGGTGCTGACGGAATCACGGCGGAACTCCTGAAGGTGGAAAACCGGTCCTTAAGGCCCTTCAGAAACTGTTTGTCTCTGTCATACTCGAGGGCAAAACGCCACAGGCATGGTGCAGGGTGGTACTCTTCTTCAAGAAGGGCGTCGATGCCTGGCTGAAGAGCTATCGGCCCATCTCACTTCTTAACCATGTCTACAAGTTGTTTTCAAGAGTCATCACGAATCGTCTCGCGCGCAGGTTAGCCGATTTCCACTCCCGAACAAGCCGTATGCCAAAAATGCTTTAGCACCGTAGACCACATACATACTGCGGCAGGTTATACAGAAGACCGAAGAGTATAACCTGCCTATCTGCTTGGCGTTTGTGGACTACGAGAAAGCCTTCGATTCGATCGAGACTTGGGCTGTACTGCAGTCTCTCCAACGGTGCCAGATCGACCGGTGTACATCGAGGTGTTGAAGTGTTTGCACAAAAACGCCACCATATCAGTCTGTAATCAAGATCAGACCCTGAAACCTATCCTTCTCCAGCTCGGTGTAAGACAGGTAGACGTCATTTCGCCGAAACTATTCACTGCTGCGCTCGAGGATGTCTTCAAGGTTCTGGGCTGGAGGGGGCTAGGCATCAACGTTAATGGCGAGTATATCACTCATCTTCGGTTTGCCGACGACATGGTGGTCATGGCTGGCTCGATGACCTCAGTAGAGCTTTCAAAAGAGTGGGTCTAAAATGAACATGGACAAAACCAAGGTCACGGTGAATGCCCATGTAACACCCACTTCTATCAAGATCGGAGACTCTACACTCGAAGTTGTAGACGATATATCTACCTGGGACAAACGGTCTAGTTGGGTAGGTCCCACTTCGAGAAAGAGGTCAACCGTCGAATCCGACTCGACTGGGCGGCGTTTGGGAAGTTGCGCGGTATCTTTTCGTCCAATTTATCGCAATGTCTCAAGAAAAAAGTCTATAATGCACAGTGTGTGTTGCCAGTGGTCACCTACCAGGCCCCTCAGAAAGTATTGCGAAAAAAAGTTTTTATATATGGGAGACTGGCCAGTTATAATGTTTTTCGAAAATATTATTATTTATAAGTAAAAATAAGTAAGTTCCAATTTCAAAATTTCCCTCCACATTTTTTGCGAGTTAATTCAAAGTATTGTGTCTCACTGAAATATGGATCTGCGCCGGGAACATTTTAGAGCTATGATTTTATACGATTTCAAGTGTCGCCTGAAACCGGATGAATCGTACGATAGACTTCAAATGGCATTCATGGATGAAGGCCCTTCCAAGGCAACCGTGTATCGTTGGTATAACGAATTCAAGCGCGGTCGACCAACTTTGGGGGATGACGAAAGAAGCGGTCGCCCTTTGACGGCTGTTACCGAAGAAAACGTGCTAGCAGTGAAAAATTTAATCCAAGACAATAGGCGAATTACATATCAGGAGATTCAACACATATTGAAGATTGGATCGGGAAGCGTTCACGAGATTCTACACAGCCATCTTCGCGTGAGGAGGATAGTATCACGCTGGGTGCCGCACAACCTCACCGATGCTCAGAAGCAGGCCCGGGTGGAATGGTGCCGTGATATGCTTAACAAATTTGAAGCAGGCTCGTCTCGGCGTGTTTACGACATCGTTACAGGTGATGAGTCCTGGATTTATCAATACGACCCAGAAACCAAGCGCCAGTCGACTGTTTGGGTGTTTCAAAATGAGCCAACGCCTACCAAAGTGAAGCGATCTAGAAGCGGGGGTAAGATTTTGATCGCTAGCTTTTTTAATTTGACTGGCCACTTGGTATCAATTCCCTTACGGGATCAAAGAAGCATTAATGCCGAATGGTATACTACCAAATGTTTGCCAGAAGTTTTCTCTGTTATAAGCAACAAGCGACCAAACACAGGGCTCCGCGGGCTACTGCTCCACCACGACAATGCACCTGCGCACACCGCACTCAAAACGAGGGACTTCCTGGACAGCACGCCAGTCAAACTCCTGGGTCACCCTCCTTACAGCCCTGATCTAGCACCGTGTGACTTCTTTTTATTCCCAAAAATAAAAAATCAGCTCAAAGGGATACAATTTTCGTCGCCGGAAGATGCGCTGGCTGCGTTCGAGCAGGCTGTAAACGAGGTGTCTGCGGCGGACTGGAAAAAGTGTTTTGAAAACTGGTTTAGGCGCATGAATCTTTGTATAGAGGCTGGTGGAAAGTACTTTGAAAAGATTTAATAAAAATATATGTACGTATAGAACAATTTTTTTTAGTTTCGCAAAACTTTCTGAGTGTCCCACGTATGTGACCGAGACGTGGTCGCTCACGATGGGCCTTATCAGAAAGCTTAAAGTCATCCAAAGGGCAATGGAGAGGGCTATGCTCGGCGTTTCCTTACGTATGCGCATCAAAAATGAGGATATCCGCAGGAGAACCAAAGTTACCGAAATAACCCGAATAATTGCAAAATTTAAGTAGCAGTGGGCAACACACATTGCTCGTAGACCAGATGGTTGATAGGGCAGAAAAGTTCTGGAAAGACGACCAGAAGACGATGCATTGGAAGCTCTCCCACTTGGTGGACCGATGAACCCGGTTAAGGTTGCGGGAATGCGCTGGATGCGAGACACACAGGATCGGTAAATGTGGCGACGCCTGTGTGAGGCCTATGTCTAGCAGCATATATGGACGTCTTCCAGATGAAATAATGATGATGACTCCGTAAATGCATGCCTGTAAAAGACTTGCTTGCACAGAATCTTTTCTGTTTTTTTTATTATAATATTAATGTGTGAATAAGTCGTTGGTGTGCCTTTTAAAAAAAAAAAATATTTAAAACAATACCCAGTCGGCTAAATGCTTAGTTTAGTTGATACTTAGTAGTTAATAAGGCGCCCACTTGTCACCCACGAGCTCTAAAGTGAGCAGTAATTAGACATTTCCAAATAAACCACGCCGTTACTGTTTTATGGTCATCTTTAGTACCATTTTATTAAGTTAGGTAAGTAAAGTCACGAATTCAATTTAATTTAGGTACAAAGTTGTTCAATCTTTTTCTACTTGTGTGGTTAAGCAAAGATTTCGTGCAAATATTTTTTAAAGTGACTCGTGAAATAATGAATAAGTTATTTTTTATAATCTGTAGGCTCGCGTAGGTTCCGTATGGTGCCGGACGTTAAGAATTTCACCATCCCATGTCTTCCCGTGGGTGTCGTAAAAGGCGACTAAGGGATAAACCAGAAAATGGGCAGCAGCGTTCTCTGTGCTCCTATAACAACCATACTGCGATCGCCAATCCGCCTGCCAAGCGTGGCGATTATGGCAAAACCCCCCCTATGAATAGCACAAATAAAAAATGGCCCCTAGTGCCCGGCAGCCCGCCTACCCTCGACTACGGTAGCGGTCGAGGTTACGGCATGGCAAGGGGTGCTAAGAATCTCCGGACGAGATCCGGCTACCCCAACAATCACCGACGACTGGACCTGGCAACGTACAACACGCGCACACTTCGGACCGACGAGAAGATCACCGAGCTCGAAGAGGAATTGAGCAGGTTGCGATAGAGCATTATAGGGTTATCTGAAGTCCGAAGAGAGGGGGAGGACTCGATAATCCTCAAATCCGGTAACCTGCTCTATTTCCGAGAGGGTGACCGCCAGTCCCAAGGTGGTGTCGGGTTTATCGTCCACAGGTCCCTTGTGAACAACGTGGTGAAGATCGAGAGTGTGTCGACCAGGGTGGCGTACCTTATACTCAGAATATCCTCTAGATATTCGCTGAAGGTCATACAGGTCTACGCCCCAACCTCGGCACACCCCGACGACGAGGTAGAGACCATGTATGAGGATATCTCCAGAGCCATGCATGGTTTCAAAACTCACTTCACCGTTGTCATGGGGGACTTCAACGCGAAACTGGGCAAACGAGACGAGTATGAGCTGCAAGTGGGGCAATTTGGAGTTGGACGACGGAACCACCGGGGTCACCTACTGGCCAGTTTTATGGAGAAGGAGGGCCTCTATATGATGAACTCCTTCTTCAAAAAGCGTGAACACCGGAAGTGGACCTGGCAGAGCCCCGATGGTGCAACAAAAAATGAGATCGACTTCATCATGTCAACCAAGAAGCAAATGTTCAATGATGTCTCTGTGATCAATTCGGTAAAAACCGGGAGCGATCACCGCATGGTAAGAGGCACATTGAACATTAATATTAAGCTTGAAAGGTCTCGACTGATGAAGTCCACGCTCCGTCCAGCACAGGTCCAGGTCCAAAACCCCGAGAGCTTTCAGCTCGAACTCCAGAATCGTTTCGAGTGCCTGGGGAGCTCCGTGGACGAATACAGCGACGGGTTCGTGGAAGCTGTCCATACGGTCGGGTCTAAGTTTTTCAAGACCCGTCGTACAGATAGAAACAAAAAGCTCTCTGATCATACCCTCAAGCTTATGAAGGAGAGGCGTGAGATGATCCTGCAGTCTTCAGATGAGGCGTGCAAATACCGGCAGATCAATAGACAGATCTCTAAATCCTTGAAAAGAGACCTCCGCCGCTTTAATACCGAGCGTATTAAAGACGCGATTGAGCGAAATAAAGGCTCCAAGGTGTTTTCAAGGGATCTGTCTATTGGGCAGAGCCAGCTCACGAAACTGAAGACCGATGATGGCAGGATTGTATCCGCCAAACCGGAGCTTCTGAGGGAGATCGAGAGTTTCTATGGGCAGTTGTACACGTCAACCAGTAAACCCGTTGCGAATCTAGCAAACGACCCAAGAGCTAGATTGACCCGACACTATACCGAAGATATCCCGGACGTCAGCCTGTACGAGATTGGGATGGCTCTGAAACAGCTTAAAAACAACAAGGCGCCGGGTGATGACGGAATCACGGCTGAACTCTTGAAGGCGGGTGGAAAACCGGTCCTCAAGGCCCTTCAGAAGCTTTTTGATTCCGTCATACTCGAGGGCAAAACGCCACAGGCATGGTGCAGGGGTGTGGTGGTACTCTTCTTCAAGAAGGGCGACAATGCCCGGCTGAAGAACTATAGGCCCATCTCGCTTCTTAGCCATGTTTACAAGTTGTTTTCAAGAGTCATCACGAATCGTCTCGCGCGCAGGTTTGACGATTTCCAGCCTCCCGAACAAGCCGGATTCCGAAAAGGCTTTAGCACCGTAGACCACATACATACGCTGCGGCAGGTTATACAGAAGACCGAAGAGTATAACTTGCCTCTCTGTTTAGCGTTTGTGGACTACGAGAAAGCCTTCGATTCGATCGAGACTTGGGCTGTACTGCAGTCTCTCCAACGGTGCCAGATCGACTACCGGTACATTGAGGTGTTGAAGTGTCTGTACAAAAACGCCACCATGTCAGTCCGTCTTCAGGATCAGACCTCGAAACCAATCCTTCTCCAGCGCGGCGTAAGACAGGGAGACGTAATTTCTCCGAAACTGTTCACTGCTGCGCTGGAGGACGTCTTCAAGGTTCTGGACTGGAAGGGGCTTGGCATCAACGTTAATGGCGAGTACATCACTCACCTTCGGTTTGCCGACGACATAGTGATCATGGCTGAGACCATGGAGAGCCTCAGTAAAATGCTCGATGACCTTAGTAGAGCTTCCGAAAGAGTGGGTCTTAAAATGAACATGGACAAAACCAAGGTCATGATGAACGCCCATGTAACACCCACTCCTATCAAGATCGGAGACTCTACACTTGAAGTTGTAGACGATTATGTTTACCTGGGACAAACGGTCCAGTTGGGTAGGTCCAACTTCGAGAAAGAGGTCAACCGTCGAATCCGACTCGGCTGGGCGGCGTTCGGGAAAATGCGTGGTATCTTCTCGTCCAATTTACCGCAGTGTCTCAAGACAAAAGTCTATGACCAGTGTGTGTTGCCAGTGATCACCTATGGGACCGAGACGTGGTCGCTCACAATGGGCCTTATCAGAAAGCTTAAAGTCACCCAAAGGGCAATGGAGAGGGCTATGCTCGGAATTTCCTTGCGTGATCACGTCAGAAATGATGATATCCGCAGGAGAACCAAAGTTACCGACATAGCCCGAAGAATTGCCAAACTTAAGTGGCAGTGGGCAGGGCACATTGCTCGCAGAACGGATGGCCGATGGGGCCGAAAAGTTCTGGAGTGGCGACTGCGAACTGGAAGACGATACGTTGGAAGGCCTCCCACTAGGTGGACCGATGACCTGGTTAAGGTTGCGGGAAGGCGCTGGATGCGAGACGCACGGGATCGGTCAATGTGGCGACGCCTGGGGGAGGCCTATGTCCAGCAGTGGACGTCTTTCGGCTGAAATGATGATGAATGATGATGATGATGATGAGGCTCGCGTTGGATCACTATCTTGCCCGATCTTAAGCGATGATGTGGTCTACGGTGAAGCACGCTTGCCTAGAAGAAACCTATTCACTCTTGACTTAAAGACCCCAAGCTATCAGGGAATAAAGACTCCGGATTTATATATAATGTGAATAAAACGCAATTATACCTATCTTAAAACATGTTGCATGGTTTTTTTAAGTTGTTTACGTCAATACCTCAAGTGACACTCATAAGTCCTCCTGCATTCGTATTTTCATCACCACTAATTAGATACTATTAACTTAATGAGAATTAAAATCTATTTGTTATGATAATTAAGGCGATTAGATTGTCAGAACTCATTGATAGATTGGTCAGTAAAAACGTCCTCTATTTTTTAATGAAGAATTCAAAATTGAGTACCTATTCATATAATATCAAACCAAATTTTTCCATTAAAGTAGAATTGGACACGTTTTTAACAGCAAAATACTAAAATCACAAACCGGACCGCAACTCGCTTCATTTCAAAGACTTTGCTATGCCATACCATAAAGGCTTTTGCTCATAGCGAAACCAAAAAATACTGGTCTGATTTCAAATAAATAATTGCAAAACCCATCCAAACGAAACCATGGCCAAAAGCTAAAGTACCTGCATTATATTTATCAAATAAATCCGCGGATTTTCCCTAGCTTTGTGCACTAGTGAGATAATAGCAAAACCATGTTTTCAAATTTAATTTATACAGAACTATAATCCTATGTCCATCCGTTTCTATAATATTTTCCTATTTGTTTTGGTGTTAATCTCTGAAACGGATTAGTACCATTTCAATAATTGAAAACAGGTAGGAGTAGGGTATTATCAGATTGGATTACAATTGTGAAATAAATGTGGGATTACATTGCCATTAGATAGCGATTTTCGTTGATAGTCCAATTTGTCTAACGTTTGAAGCGTGAGATTTTATTAGCCTATACTATTAAACGAGTAATATTTGTATATGTGTACCTATGTATATTTGTTATCACGTTCTCTAAAGATTTCGATAAAATTTGCAATATAGGGTTTTTCGGAGCCGAAAAATCGAGCAAGCTAGGTCTCCTATCTGAGAAAATTAGCTTTTCCGTATTTCCACCCGAGCAGACCTCAGTCACCTAGGTTATTGTAGATAATAACGTTAATTCCTTTAATAACCGTCGTTGAAAAAGTTTGAAACGCATTTTAAAAGTAGGGGAAATGGTTTAATTTCTTTAAAACTAAAATTGGACCAGTTTGGCTTTTTATTCTCTAATAACTGAATTGGAACACAGTGGAAGTTTATATAAGTTATTGAATTTAGGCACTGGCCCACCGCCGACGATCAGCGAGAAGCGAGTGCAGCTAGAAACTAGATACGAGCTCGCGAGCAGCGAAAAGCGAGTGTGTAGTTCCGATAGTTTTGTCGCTCGGCTATGGCTTCGACAAAAACCAGTGGTATTCTCACCGGCAGTGTGAACATCCAGCGATCAACTATTAAAATACGTGTCTCTTTTATTGACACAGGATCTATATTTTTTGTCCGTTTCTTTAGCGAGAAAATAGTCGATAGCTAAAAGTTTTCACATCGGCGGTGGTATAAGTGCCTTAAATCATTGCTTAAATGTAACTGGTGGGGTGAACTACCTGTATGTATAAATCTGCCAGACTTCTCGGGGCATCATTATCACGATTATTAGGCGTGATAATGATGTTGTTAAAATTAGCAGGTCTACTTATGTAACATAACTAAGTAACAAAGTTCTTTCAAAGAACAACACTTATCCTAATTATATTATAAATGCGAACGTTTGTGAGTATGGTATGTTTATAATTCTTTCACGCAAAAAAATCTGAACGGATTTTGATGAAGCAGCAGTAATACACAGTAGCACTATTTTATAGCGGACGAAGCAACGGGCAGAAGCTAGTCAGATGTAAGGATGATGTTGCACTTCTCGTACTTTGATAGTTTTATTGTTAGTAGCTTCGTAGCGCCGAGCGGGAGATTGAGTGACGTCACTTACTTGTCTCAGTTACGTTGTTACGTCAAATTCCGAGTTACTCTACTAGCTTATGAAACTTGTGTTAATATAGCAATGAACACGATACCTATATGTACTACAGACAAGGGCGAAAATAATATAAAAAAATAATTTACGGGTAAAGAAATCCTTTAATAAAACCTCAAAGTTTCAAACCCTACTTAAAATGCTGTAAGTGTGTGTGTGTGTGTGTGTGTGTGTAAGACTGATTTTCGGGCTAAAGTAGTTTAGTAAATTAAATACTCAAATTCAGATTTTTTACTCAAAACCGGGGATTACAGAATTTTATCAACATTATTTACCCATTTTTTTTATCAATTGATTGAATTTGTGATGTGGTTTGTGCATAGGATTACTGCACCTATAATTTTATCGTCAATTTGTCAACCCCAACAACCCACTTTCGATTTTTGTTCAATGTATGTAAGACCTACTTTCATATTTTTCACAACTGTACATACATGTGTTATACGAGTTATAAAAGTTTGTGAAAAACACTGCCTGATACGCACTCGGAAGCGTGACCTTAACCCTCGGCAGCCCAACACGTATTTCAATACAGGAATTCATAAGGAAAATATATATTTTCCTCGTACTAATCGGACACAGACTGTGAAAACATTGCTTAAAAATAAATACGAAGATAGTAATCGGAATCAATGTAAAAAGTAAACAGTAGATAACATGACAATAGATTTAGATCTAGAAAGGTACCTCTTTTTGGTTGCAGTGACCAAAGACCACCAAACTTTGAGGTCAAACTCAAAATAAATTCATTTATTTCAATAAAGCCATCAAACGGTACTTTTTAATATCAACATTTAAAATTATTAAATTCATTCTACTGTCCACAAGAAACTTACACATAACTCTTTAAAAAACTTTTTATCAACAAATCATACCGACTTCCAAAACAAAAAACTTCAAAGTGAAATATAACTTTCTTTTTCGAAGTCGGTGTCTTTTATAGGTACCCATTGCTGCCTGCTTTTTTGAATCTGACTTCGGAATCGAAAGTTATTTTTCACTTTGTAGTGTTTTGTTTTGGAAGTCGGTTTGATTTTTTGTTAAAAAGTTTTAATTTTTCTCTTTGTAGTTTTGGTAGGTTCCTCCAATTAACATGAAAATCATTTATAGCCAAAGTACATCTCATGACAATTCCAATAAGCCCAAACACGACTAGGATACATTTTTTTATTTCGGTGTTCCAGTGCCTGCCTGCCGGCTTCATCATCAGATCAGTTCGATGGTACCATTTGCATCAGTACCAATTATTTGTAAGTATTTTTTTCATCATAGTCAGTTAATTATTCGAGATATCTTATATCCATGACATACTTATTAAGCAGTACCAGTGGCCATCTGTGGTCTTCTTCATCAGTTCCTCTTCACCAAATGGTACTAACTGAGTGTTAATAATTGCATTGTTGATGAAAATACTGAAATCACTCTATGAATGCCTAAAACATTTGAGGAGTTCCCTCGATTTCTCTAGGATCCCATCATTAGATCCTGACCTGATGACCATGGGACCATCTGTGAAGTTTTCAAACAAAGATAGATTTTTCAAATCAGTCCAGTCCAGTCTTTGAGTAAAAGGGAACAGACATAAAAAAAAATCCGACGAATTGAGAACCTCCTCCTTTTTTTGAAGTCGGTTAAAACGAGGACTTTGAGGATAGAGGTAGGGAATGTGGGATCACACTTAAGCCCCCTAGTGGTCATCAACAGCATGTGCTGTTGGTCCCTTTCATGTGAAATGGACACCGTCACCTAAGGTGTAAAAATATATCTACGATTATTTTTCTAACCTAAATATAATTGTTGTTTTTAAAAACCTGACGTCATTAAAACAGCATACACAGGTTTAGATGTAAGCGGTACAAAGCAGGCAAACACACAACTTTTTCAATGCTATTTTTTTTCTACTAAACACGTTTTAATAAACAAAATTCTGGTGTTCATAAAACACGTCAAAGTAAACCCGGTATTCGGAAGGGTTTTTTTGAAGCAAGCTTTAATAAAAACTTACAAGTTCTGGGAAATACAAACAATTCCTTTAACAAAAAAGTTGGCTTTTCAGCTACTTCGACTGAAATGTGGGATCGTATTTTTCTGTTTTGCAAACAGAGCTCCAAAACTCTGAAAAACTACCAGTAGATAGACCATGGAAATGGTTTTGTTTGTCATAGGAATCAAATCCGCGACCAGGTAAGCTGAAGTCAGTAATCTAGCTACTACAAAGAAGGTGGTTTTAATAGAGTTACATAGTATTCTTATCCTCTCTTCTTAATCGTGTTTTTCATTGCTTAAGGTCGTGTACGTCCTGGAAATTTTTGACGAATTCAGCGACGAACTGATTCCAGGTTACTCTGCTTTCGACTCTTCTCAGGGTAGTGGTCAAAAGAGAGTCTCATAATCATCTTGATCTGAGCAACGAGTAGATGAAGCGATGTCTTTTTCCGGTCATTCTTCCCACTACATCAGTTTTTCCAGAATATTTTATTGGCTCAAGGCGGTAAGTATGGCATAAGTAACCAACGACTTATAACATAGTAGGGACATCAAAGTTTAAAGCCGTTATATTATTATATCATTTAGATAACTAAACCAGTCCACAATTCATTTCTGTTCTCCACCAAGTTGTACCCCGAAATAATATTATAAGGCAACAGAGAGATTCTCAATTAGATTGTAAGATGCCGCAGACGGTCGTATAGTTTGTTTGTCATTAAAATAACTAGTTGCTTTAAAGCAGTGTCAATATTTCACAATTTGCATTGTATATAGTCGTAGGAATTGCTTAAGAATATTTGAGAACATCTTCAACTTACACCTAAATTAACGTAACATCACACCTACACCCCTGGAGCCTTAGGTAAAGGTGGTACCTGTTCTTCTTCTTCTCGTGTCGACGACATATATTTGCACCAATCAGTCGACACAGGCCTTCTCTCTGTAAGAAGGAATGGGTCGTTAACCACCAGTGCGGATTGGTGAAGGTCACATGTCTTCGAATTTTTGATTCGAAGACATGTCGGTTTCCTCACGATGTTTTCCTTTACCATTTTGAGAGCAGTTGTGATAAGCTATGTTTGCAATATTTGTATGTACGTGAGAACCATGTTCCTATTTATCAAGTAAAGGAATTTACCTGTTAGTGCTTGTAATTCTCTCATATATGTAGTATAGTAGTGCTGGGTACATCGTCCTCACGTATATGAATTTATTAATGTATGTACTTATGTAAATATTGTATAAAACTTTTTTTTAAAAGAGTAAGTATGGAGTTTCTTGTGCGTTCTTCTCCATAACAAGCTACATTTCCGAATGCACGGTAGAATCAATTTTTATTAAATGTAAATTTTAACGTTCAAAAGTGCCGCATAATGGCCTACTTGAAATAAACACATTTGACTTTGACTTTGTTAAATTACACAAAGTAAAGCGCCTGCCGGGGTTCGAACCCACGACCTACAACTCAACAGTGGCGGGCGTTACTACTGGGCCACCATTGCTCACCTGACCAACCAGTACCTACATATAATTGAACACGAGCCTATTGCAATCAACAGTGTACAAATCAACTACTTGTACAATGTACTTAAACACCTACACTGTACCAATACTTATTGCAAATAAATGAATGATTGATTGAATCCAGATCTCGGGCTGTTACTGAGGATTAATTCTTAATGGGACAAGCTATTAGAACTTTATTCGACTCGGGAGGCAAGTAGTACATAAAACCACCACACTAATGAAACAGTTAATATATAATAATTAAGTAGATACATTGTAATAAAACAAAAAAAAGGTACAAAACCAAAGCAAGGTAATGTTTTTTAACGTTATAAATGAATCATGACATGAATTATGACACGGGTGTGAACTTAATTAATGTAATGCAAGTCTATGAATATATTTTGTGGCGGCAGTTAAAATTACAGGGAAACATTACCGAAAAACCCACCTGGTTTTGGCAGCCACAAAACTTTGGATTTTCTGGGTAGCCATAAAATTACTCATTTTTATTTTTCACTTTTCAAAAAAGGCTATGCAACAATCATGTTAGTTTAAAAGTTTGGACTTAAAACTAAATTATATATATATCTACTCTTTTCACAAAACATGTCAGTCGTCTTCCATTCAGAATTGTTTAAATTAAAAAAATGCCATGAGTCAGCTCAAATATCCGGCTTCATAGACAAAGATATTTTATTTCTTTTTCAACTAGTTGTAGTAATTTTGGTATAAAGATATTTTGAGACCCTGGGTTGTTTTTATCCCGGAAATCACCTTTAAGGGTATGGAAAGGGGGAAGTTTGTATGGTGAACTAATATTGTTCCAGTAAAGCGGCCTACACACCTACAATATTATTCCGCGATATAAAAAATAGGCTATTCGAAGTAGTAAGTACGTATACTACGCATACAAAGTCACAAGCAACAGCTAGTTAAATAATAATTTCGGTATGAAAACCACACGCTTAAGGATGTGTTTACAGAAAAGGAGTTCTATCTAATAATCAGCATGGTTGTTATTTACGCACTAAGTAGCAATTTATCTCTTGCAACAAAATTCATAACAAATTGCGCTTACGAATATGTGACCAAATACGGAGAGGATAAGTAGGTAGCTAATTGTTAAATATATTTCATATTTCATACAGGTGCGTCTTACAAAAACAAAAATAATAATATTGGAATAAGATTTTGTACCAAAACATTGTGCCTAAGACTTTGTATGGCCTTTAGCACTGTTTGACAGTAGGATCGAAAAAATGTTCAGGCATCTCATTAGGTTCAGCAATAGAATAGCAGTCAGTCACAAAACCTAAGCACGTCTTGTGACAAGCAGATATTGCATAAATATACTGATTTATACTAGAGGAGTATTTGCAGATGTTCATTGTATACCCAATTATACAAAACCAAACCGTTCCGTTACTTATAAAATTAACATGAACCATTGGATTTTACCGACTGTACCTACATTCTAAGCTAGGTATCTATTGTAATATACATACGATTTGTTGACATAAGAAAACCCATTACCGGAGCGGCACCTCAGATTTACGACTGTTTGCTTCTGGGGGACTCTCCAAACTTATATGTTTTTCCTTTATACGAACGTGAATTCGGGTTTTTAATTAAGGATTGCCGTCGCGTTTTATGTACACACTTGGGACTCGTAATACACTTCATTTACGAGTTTTCGTCGGTCTTTTTTTGTTCGTTTGTATTTTGTCACATTTGAAATCTGTGTAAGGAATTTGTAATCATGAGTAATGGATGTTTTAGTAACCAATGTGTACAACTACTCGAGGTACCTGCAACGTTTCCAGGTAGATACGTTATGTACCCGGAAAATGCTAAGCCTCGCACAAAAAATCCATGAACAAAAAGGCTTTCCACAAAACGTGCGTCTGCAACATACCGTAATTTTACCACCAACCGACGTGAATTCGCGTCGTTAGATTCTTTTGTCGTCTTGTGAACACGAGCCTTAACTTTACTTTACGAGACTTCAACGAATAAATAATTTTACGTTGTTCCAATAAAATGTTACGCTCTCCTTGTTATTTGAGCAACAACAAACACAAATATTAACGAACCACGAGATTAAAAGAAAATACAATTTTGAATATTCCTGACACAATTGTGATGTTAAAACTGAGGATAGTTGGAAAACGGAATGAAATAAAAAAGAAAGAATTATCTGAACGTACGCTAATTGGTATTTTCTGTTCTTATTTCGATTTCCCAAGTGTATTTTTTATAAAAAAATAAAGCACTTTTCATTTAAACATCAGTTTGGTTCAATTTTTCCTCCATAAAAAAGATTTTAATATGAATATGTTATAAAAGTGACCTCATTCCCAACTACAATATTTATTACACTGGGTACTGAATTCAGCAGTTATTCTTTCTAAATCTGTTACACTCCCGTGCAAAAAGATCGTGTCACATAAAAACTTATAAAGGTCATGCCACGTCCAATAATGTAGCAAATATGTCAGCTTTGATCTCTATCTGTCGGACGTAGGAGAGCCACAATAAATCGAACGTTGCGTGTTACCATAATATAAAATGTTACACCTCCTGAGACATTTATTTTCGTTAGAAACACTTCTTATTAGCGCAGATAGAAGGCAGACACGCTAACTAATAAAATGTTAATAGGGAAATGTGGTTTCTTGATAAATAAACAGAACTTTGTTTATTATCAGTGATAAAATGAATTTATTGCTAATGTTTTGTTAGGCACGCCCGATTCTGATTCAATTTTCATGTTTTGTTTTTTACTTTGTAATCTTTATCTAGTTACTATTGCAACTTTCAAGTTTTAGATGGTCTTTAATCATTGACATATATATATCGGAGGAAGGTAAATGATCGCTTGTAAACTTATTAATTCAGTTTTATTTAATTGGCAACATTTAGCTTCTGATTCAAATTTCAATTAGATTTTATTCGATTGACAACACTTCATTTCCCTTATGTCAAAATACTTGAATTCGATTGGATGTTAAAAGCGGTGGTTTTGTCGGATGTGTGCTTGAGCCAATAATGAAGCGGCGAGCGCCATACTTGGCGATCTGTGTGGGGTCCCCGCCATTGTGGAGCTAGAGTTGGAAAGAAAACGCGCGGACACGCGTTTGGTGTTTGAAAAAGAGTTTGGAGGAATTCTAAAGAGGCGTGTATAAACTTGACAAAGTGTGGTTTTGTTGAAAGAAAGCGAAACTATTGGTGGCCGAATCCACTGCTTCGTTGTTGGATCAAGGATTATCTCTAAAACGGCATAAGTTACCTGCTTTGTGCGAGCATAACCCACGATAAGCCCACAAGTACGAGGGTTTATGGAAGGAAGCCCTCGTGTTTCCGACATCAGAAGTATGAACCAATGCACGCACAAGGCGATGCTAGATCAAATGAGACGAGTAATGGCTGGCGCGCTCTCTTTGATGCGCAAAAATTTGCATGGAAGTACCTACCTACATAGAGAGACGTTTCGCAACTCGTCGGCTACTGGAGAGCGGAGACAGGAATATTATGTTGCCCGAATTCAACCGTATAGTGTGGCCTATCCTAGACAATATGCGAAGTCGGGTTGCAGATAATGTTAATGATGACATCGATGCCCAATTCTGACTAGATACCTACTGGGCAAACAACTGTGGTGTACAGATGTACAGGGAAGTATAAACTTGAGTATTCTGAAAATAATTAGTACCTATCTAATGTCTTGTGAAGTTAAGCCACAATACCTATTGTTTTTCTTGGTATAAAATTTAAAATAAATTTCTATTTTCGTTATGATGCTAAAAGAAACTTAGCCAGTTTCATACTGTCAGCGGAACTCGCATGAGAATAAGACGACTTGTGTAAATACAGTGCAAGAGAGCAAACATCCTTAAGCTACAACTTGATTCAACAAAACATTACGCTTGTGTGAAAACTTGCTCATAGACATGAATTTTTCTGGCATTCGTACAATATGCAACAAATAGCATGGACGTCTGAGCCCTTCAACATGGCTGCTGTGGATACCACAAGACCTTTTGTGACCAGCTGTGTGTGGTGATACAAGTGCGGAGCTCAGGTTCCATTTCAAAAGGCAATACATAACCCGCAGCCTACAGCGCTATGAAAGAGGAAATTTAGTGGTGTTATACATGCCACTGCGGTGATCAATCCATTTAATATTTTCTGGTAGCATCTAGGAGTCTGGACTTGTGCATGTGTGCATGGTCGGCACTGCTGCCTGACCCATCCGGGAGCACAGGCTTAAGGTATGTTACTTTGATTGATCTGCATTCAACAATCTGTGCAGCTGTGCATTTTTGTGGCAGCCGAAGTATGTATTGGGTTTGGATTTACCTAAGTTTTACAATTAATTCTTGCATTCATTGCAATCTATAACTATTGCATTATTTTGTTTCATGGAAATGTGTCATGTAAGTTACATAAAAAGAGTAAAAAAAAAAATTCAAACAGCGCTATCTGTGTAATGGTGTTGATACTGTATGTTTCTTTCAATAATCATCGAAATTAGATTCGGGACCCCATTAGCCGTACTATGCTGCTTGAAATAACTTATTGAATAGGTGCATGAATTTTTTTATGATCAATTAAAAAATGAACAATTCATTTTTACATAGACAGAATGAGAAGTCAGTCCATGTCACGCCATCTATTGATATCCTTGCTTTGTTCGAGCTTTGAAATATTTTGTTTCATCAAGTATTTAATCTTTTTTATTCACCAACAAAATAAACAACAAAACGATTTTCGCAATTTTATGTTTCTAATGTACTCGGAGCATTGGAACGTGGGGACGAAACGCAAAAAAAATATAGATTTCATTACATTATTATGTTGTTAGAACAATAATACACAGTTTTGTGACCACTAGTGCTGTCACAAGCATAAACACAGATAATAAATAGGTTGTTAGTTTACTGACAATCGAGAAGTAAAGATATTAGCAATCCGTTTTTTTATATGTTTGAACACTAGGAATTTTAGCCATGCATTTTTTATTAATAGGTGTCACTTCAGATTTACCGTAAATATTACTACCACTGAGTTTGTTGTTGATTTGATCTCAAAGGGAATTTGTGAATATGCTATTCCTTGGAAACAACATACTTTCTAACTGTTCGCATTGGTATTTTCAATACAAGTTTGAATCCAGTTACGGAACGCAAAAAGAAAAATCATAATAATAGTCGATCTTTAGCATCTTTGACCGATTGGGGTTGTTTTCACAACTAAATTAAAGTATCAGGTATAAGGGAACAATATTTATTTTGTTTACGTTGAGTTCACTTATGTTTGTGATATACATTCAATTATTTTTAAAATGATATTTTGGTTCATATCAAAACAGAAAAATCTTATCTTGATTTTCTAAGGTGAAATATTGATTCGCTGGATCGATTCAGTACTGGATATCGATTGAAAAAACGTTTATTTATTTTTTGTCCTTAAAATTGATTCGTCAATTAATCGATAACAGAACGTCATCCCTTGCTCATCTCTTTAAGACATAAAGACATTGACAAGTAAGTGTCAACATTCGAAAAAGTTTGATGATACAAAACAAATAACTTTGATATGATTTTTAACTTAAAAGTTACTAGATAAAGACTAGATTATTAATAAATCGTTGCAATGTGTGAGTCACTGTGAGGATTAGACTTTTAACTTTTGCATTGTTGCAAAGACATGCAATAACTTTCAGTTAAGAGCTATGTAATCAAGATTATTTTCAAACCAGTGTTAAAGTTTAGTGAAATAGTTTGTTGTTCGACTCGATTTGCAATCTTACAACCTGCAAACATCACGAGGATTAACGTTACTATAGCCTAGCCAGTTGGCGTTTAGTTTTGTTGCTACCAACGGTCGAATAAAGGTAAAGTTAATGTCTGAAGTTGTTATATATCGCATTGTAGAGAACTAACCAACTGATAACATGTCATTCTAATGATACCTACAAATAAAAATGATTTAAATTGACTATGGTGAATGACAAGTGCAACTAGACATTTAGATGGTGTCGAGAAGACGTGTTCAGGTATTATGAGATGCTCGAGAGCCAATAACTGTTCCAAGTTGTGGCTGAGGATGAGATAGATGTTCAATTGGCAACATTTTAATTCACATAGAACGGTTTCTCAGTTTCGTGGGTCAGAGAGATGACGGAGTCAAGAGTTTATTCGGCGTTTAAGTTGAAAGTGCATTCTGTGTAGCGAATGTATTTGCTAAGTTATTGTGAATTGTAGACCACGGATGGGATACTTGGGTTCTATTTGATGTACTTGGTACATGGGTTTTTGTTTTTTTTTTTTGGAGGAAACTAGGAATGGTTTCCTTGTTCTGTGTTGTTCAACGATGCTTGGCCTCGGTAATCTTGAAAATTGTTCAAAATTTTTAATAATTGTAGCATCTCTTTAAAATGAAGGTTTGTATTTGTGAATTGTGTGGTGTCATGTAGGAGGTCTAGTACCTACCTAACTTGAATAATAAGTTTGGAATTTAAAGTATACTGTCAGTAATGGCTGTGCTAACTTGTTGAATAGTCTGTGCTGGTCATTTTGAACATACCTAACGTTATTTTGTGTTATTTCATTCAAGTTGGATAAGATAATGTTAACACAGATGTAAAGTCGGTGATGTGCGGTGCATGATTTAATTTTTAGTTTGCAAAGTTGGTAATGTTTGGTGTTGTAAGTTATTATACCTATCGTACTGAGAGTTTGGTATGAAATCATGAACATAGAATAGAGTTCTTGAGTATGCTTTTGGCTGTGTATGAAATCCTGAATGTGAAGTTGCCGTTGTATTCAGAATAAAGATTGATACTGAGAGTAAAGATTGAAATAACAAATTTCATTTTGGTTTAAAGGTGCTGTTTGGAAGTGAATTGGAATTCTGAATGGTGGCAATTATGTGTTGAATTAAAGGCTTTGTTTGGTTCATGATGAGTTAGAGAAAATCTGAAAGATTAAGTACCCATTGAAGTAACTGAATGTAAAATGTTGAAGACTGATTCAAATCAATCTAGCAATGGTGAGGTCGTGTGCATGGTCAAAGGACTGACTGTGCGGTGAAGAGTAGTCACTGCGGTGACTACTGTAGCCTTAGATGGGCTGGTGAGTGGTCAGAGATGACTGCTGTAGCCTCAAATGGGCTGGTGAGTGGTCAGAGATGATTGCTGTAGCCTTAGATGGGCTGGTGAGTGGTCAGAAATGACGTATGGCCGTATCGGAGGAAGGTAAATGATCGCTTGTAAACTTATTAATTCAGTTTTATTTAATTGGCAACATTTAGCTTCTGATTCAAATTTCAATTAGATTTTATTCGATTGACAACACTTCATTTCCCTTATGTCAAAATACTTGAATTCGATTGGATGTTAAAAGCGGTGGTTTTGTCGGATGTGTGCTTGAGCCAATAATGAAGCGGCGAGCGCCATACTTGGCGATCTGTGTGGGGTCCCCGCCATTGTGGAGCTAGAGTTGGAAAGAAAACGCGCGGACACGCGTTTGGTGTTTGAAAAAGAGTTTGGAGGAATTCTAAAGAGGCGTGTATAAACTTGACAAAGTGTGGTTTTGTTGAAAGAAAGCGAAACTATTGGTGGCCGAATCCACTGCTTCGTTGTTGGATCAAGGATTATCTCTAAAACGGCATAAGTTACCTGCTTTGTGCGAGCATAACCCACGATAAGCCCACAAGTACGAGGGTTTATGGAAGGAAGCCCTCGTGTTTCCGACATATATTACTGTTTTAATGATATTAATTTAATGGTAATTATTGTTTGGTTTCAGTCAATCTGCCTAGCATTTTCCCAACTAAGTTGAAATCGACTTTCAGTCTACCCAGGTTCATCTGATGCAGATGCATCATTCATCGACATGTAAAAGTGTTTGTACAAACCAACTTACAGAAATAAAATCATTTATCATTTATCGGAGTACCAGTTATGGAGTGAACTGTTTATCTGACCTCCATAACCCAGTTATTGGGGGCGTACGATACCCCTTGGCAAGACTGGTGTCCAGATTGTCTGGCTTCCGACTACTGTAACAACTGTTAAAGATTCGAATGATAGCTGGGGCCAATGGATTCTTAACGTGCTCTTTATGGAAAATTTCAGATTGAACACATCTACTGTCGCCTTATAAAAAAGGAAGAACATTTAACGCCGCATTAATACCTATAATATACTAACAACTAATCAAAACAAAAACTATACTACGTTAATACTAGCACAAAAATATATGTTAAAAAAAAAAATTATACATCAGCCATTCGTCGAAGGTCCGCGCCTGACGAAATGATCCGTTGTCAGTAGCATCGCTTTAATGCTGGAAAACGGGCAGTAACAGACCTGCAAATCACACAAAGGCTCCGCCTCTAGCCCGCACGATGTAAGTACGGAATCAAGAAGTCTGCTGGCTCTCATGGGCTCTAGAGCCCTGCCCGTGCGGTGGAGCCGGAGCTAACTTCTAATAACTGGTATCTACAGACAAAGAAATTATTAGTCAAAACCACGTTATAAAAAGAGTATGAGATAACAGAGAAACACAAACTCCAAATAGTAATTAGGAAGAAACCTCAATACATACCAGTTTTCATAGTATAACACTTTAGATGTCACAGCTTTATTTTAAACGAGAGTGGTGTAATGAATGCCAGTCTGACCACCCTGCTCGACATTTCAAATAATAATGACGCTTTTAACAGCTGCTATATAAATATCAATAATTTGGTTGAAAGTATCTATGCCATCAAATTACTATGAATGATATTCTTATAAAAATATGCTGTTCTCTTGTCAAAGGAAATTTTAAAATTTGAAAAATGTGACCGACCAGTTTACGACTTTTAGCGTTTAATCTACAATACGTATATTCTAAGTTAAGAATTCCAATTTATTGGAGCTATACGCTACCTACACAAAATCAATTCAACAATCAATTATAACATATAACGAGATTGTAACGAAATATGTCACTAATTTGATACCGAACTACCTACAGTCAGGTATAATTACAGTGTCTATTTCGATGATTACTGTTATATTGTACCTACTGTGTATTGTGATTCATGTGTCTAAATATCCCAGTTCGTAATTTTCAGGGTACTAAGAAGCGCGGGAGTATGATTAATTTAGAATAATTTAGATTATTACAATGAAAAAAAATGTAGGTCCTGCGAACATTTTTTAATTTGCAATAAAAATAGTTTTGTATTATTTTATATACTAAAACTTGTTGTACTTACCAAAGTTTGCTTAAATTTATCAAAAATAATGGTATGTAAAAAAATAAATAAGATTTTGTAACTTTTTACAAAATTCAAGTTTTATAAAAAATTAAAACAAAATTAAAGTTTTGTAATCATTTTACAGAATTTAAATTTTGTAAACTAGTACCAACAAACTAAATAATAATAAAAAGCATGTAAGTATTCTTGTTTTATCGCCCTATCACGCTCTTATTTATTTTATTTATTATTTATTTATTATCTATTTTACGCGCTTATCACGCCGCTCTTTGAATATGGGGTGTCAGAGGTTAGTTAAAATATGCTATCTCTCTATAAAATCTTTACGCTCTAGTTCTATGATTCTCCAAATAGTTATTTTATGTAAAAAAGCGATGTAGGTGCGATCACATATAAACTAAATCAAGCCCTGTCACTGTAAACTACTCGACATAGGCTTCCCCAGCCGTTGCCACATCGACCGGTCCCATCCATAGCCTTTCGCCTTCTGGTATGCGGTTGCCTATCCAGAATCCTTCGATCGACCATTCGTTCTGGCAGCAATGTGTCTTGCCCACTGCTATTTGTGTTTGGCAATTCGTTACCTTTAGTGCAGCCATACATTATAATATCACATTCCAGTTTACCCCGCCACGGCTGCCTATTTATCAGTTTCCAATTCCAGCCATTAAAACCAATCTAATAGGCATCCAGTGTTCTCAATTAGGCATGCATATCGTGTGTGGTTAAGTGTTTGATTCCTTGAACGTGAACTCGATCCAAATTCCAATTATCTGCTTTCGGATCCCCTCGAAGAGAAATCGATCTTCCGTTTGTTAGGGAGGCCGGTCTTTGGCCAAGCCAAATTACGACTATTACCGACCGATACTCTATTTGATTATATCTCGGTAACTGAAGTAGCTAGTGCTATTTAAGTAGTCGACGTTTTGAACATTTAGTTTTAATTTTGGGAATGTCTTTTGGTTAATGATTGTATATCATTTCTGGGAAATATGTTTCGAATTATACTACTGTCTATTGTGTCTCGATTCTGGGTTTGCAATGAGATTGTGTTTTACTGCACAGTGCAAAAAAATACTAAGGAGAGATGAAAGGTTTTTCTATTGTACCTAATTTAGAAGTTGCACTAATGCTTTGGTGAAGAAAAGCTTGCATAGGTTTTTGATGATCTCCATTTGAAGTCCATGAATATACCTAGGTTTTATTTGAAATGCACCGTATCAGAACGGAAGACACTTTTTATGGCGTTAAGTTTTGGAGGTTGAAAAACTCTTTTCCTTGAACAGATCCTTTTCGATACCATTTTTATTTATAAAGCAAACATAAGCAGCAATTAACATCAATATTGTACCTTTTCCCAGCAATGGTACAATGTAGATTGAATAAATAAAATAAAAAGCAAAACATAATACTATTTTTATAAATTATTTTTCATGTTGCCATAAAGCATAAAATTGCCATGAAAAATATAAAATCATGAAAAATATATACCATTATTGCATTAAACTATATTCAAGCTTAAAAATAAAAATAATAAATGATTATTTTTTCTACCTGAACGTCCATCGCAGGCCTCCAAACTTGAAAATAATTTTAGTGTTGACGACAGACCAACAAAAAACAAACGCGCATCGTTCTGTGTACACTTGGCAAATAAATCAGAGGTACAGGAGCCAAATTTCAAAACTTTATGATTTATCATAATCCGGATTTCCATTTGCCGAACGCCTGGTCCATTATTCTATGTCACAGACACGACAAGGGTGCGTGCTTGGTGAAAAAATAAACGCATTTATCGCTTTCAGCATTATTTATAAACAATAAAAAAACTTACCGATATATTTTGATCAAGACGGAAAACAAAGATTGATGGCAGACTATTTTTTGAAAATCTTTCGATGTAATTGGCATATTTTCTAGGAGTGATTTTTGTAAGACTTCGATTATTTTTTGAGCAGCTTAGATTACGAGAATAGAAAAAGGTAAATTAGTTTTATAGGAAAAAAATCTTTGCTCATTTTAATTTTATTGCACTGTCATAATCGCAATTGCAGAGATCGTTTGTACAGATCGTGGGGCTTTCGGCACCAGGTCTCGGATTCCACCTATAGATGCAATAATTACTTTTGAATAGTATAATATTTTGGGAACACAAATAAATTATCTATTTTTTTCTTCGGTTAATTGATTTGAGTACTATAGTCAGTGAACGGAAATTTCCGTTCACTGACTATAGTAGTATTTATCTAACTCATTTAATGAAATATCAAGTAATGATAATAATACAATATAATACCAGCCTGTTACTGTCCCACCCCAAGGCAAAGGTCCCTTCTCGTACAGAGAAGCCACAACACACGTACGCTTGCTAAAGGAGGGTAGGCGATTTCAGACTTAATAAACTAAAGTCTAGGTTTCTTCACGATTGTCCTTTACCGATGTAGATGTGATGTTGAAATAATGATAAAAAACAGAATAAAAAAAAACTTCACACGCATGCGCAAACACTAACCACGGCCATGTTTACAAAATCAGAGTAACAAAGTGGAATAGTACGCAAATGCGATATCGAGGTGAGATATCACGCTCTCCACATAGACGTCATAATAATAAAAGAGGAGCCACTTAAATTACAAACCGTATAAAATATGCGTTACCTCCGGGAAATCTTCTCTGTACCAGAATGTAGTCGCCTCGTAAAGCCATCTAGTAACGAAGGCCCCATGAGAGAACATGCTGTATTTTATTCTCGTCAAAAAAGGACATCTACATATCGCACGGTTGGTACAACTGTTTCTACGAATGTTGAGGCTCCGTCAGTTGGTATTTTATCTTTATCAGCTCCGTGTGTACTACGGTAGTACGGTCAAGGTTTACGAGTCTAAAGCTGTACTGTATGATGCGGCATTGATGAAAAACTTCTTTTAATTAAGCTTAACCATCAAGGGCACAAAAAGTATCGCTAATTGTTGTTTCTACGAAAAACTCCACAAAGGAATTTTGGATTTCCTAAAATCGTTACAATAGTGAAACAAAAGCATTATTTTGTTCAATTGAATGTTGGTACTTGTATGTACAATCCACCCACCCGCTAAAACTAGTTTCTCCGTGTTTGTTTTTCTACTAAACACAGTAAAAACAACAACAATACGCTATTAAGTCGCCGACCAATACCATTAAGCGACACAATCGGCCCAAACAATGTCCCAAATTGCGTGTTCCAACCCCTATCTCGGGTAATAAAAACATTTATAAAAGAAAAACTTAATAGAATGCGCATACTTTAAAAGTGCAGGCAATATCTCAACCTTTCAAGCAAACAATAAGAAAATTCTTAATAAACTAATTATAAAAGGTGGGGTACTTAAAACAAACTTAACAAACGTCGTGAATAATATCACCAGCTGTTTATTGCTGAAATTTATCGTCCAACTTTGTGCCTCAAAAACTCTTAACTGAAAGCATAAACAAGGGATTATAGCAGAAATAAAATAATTAATTTCCCTTCAGAATACAAGTTGGAGTGCGAAACCGTAATAATTACGTTGTTTTAATGATACACGCCGTTAAAATAATGTGACACCGGTTTTTAGTGAGGATGCTCTCAAAATATTTGGTGATTTTAATACGGAATCAATAAGGAGGCACGAGAGAAGGTTATTGGAAATCTGGTATATCAATTTTGAGATTGTGACGGAATTATCAACATTTCGCATTATTCTGTACCTCTAAACCTTCTACAATATATACCTGCCAGTGCAAAAATTACAGATACAGTATTATTTTGTGTGTCTTAGAGCCGGTTTCTGAATTGAGTATTTGGTGTTAAGAACGTGTCAATACTACTTTAATGCCAAAATTTTACAGATTTTCAGACTACTTCAAATTCTTAATTCAGAAATCGGATGATAGTAGCAAAATTGCATGAATTCAAAATATATTATAAAACGTAAGGATAAATATAAACGTAAAATGTAAGGATCGTAGCAGATGGCGTTCTGTAGTTTCTACTTACCCCTAATGGAAAAATGCAAGAGTTTATGGATGAATGTAAATTTTACAATAATGCGAAGTCTATCATTTTATAAGTATTCTACGACAAAAAAAAAAACATTTCTTTCATATAAATTCAAAGAAAACCTGATAGATAGAGCCTTAACTTGTTTATTTCTTCTCATTCCATGTACCTACAGTAACAGTCGCTTTTTGTCACCGTCGTTGCCTCTGGCAGCTCACGAAAAAACATACCGCTTTAATCGATGTCCTCGCTAAAGTTGACGGCTAAGGTCAAGACGGTATACAAGGACACTTTTTATTTTATTTTTCGTTAAGCTTAGTGTGGACTATATTCAGTTATTTATCGTCAGACATAAGGTTGAATGCTTTTCTAAAGATATTATTTATTTTTATGTACATCAATTCTTCATTCGAATTGATGTGTGCTTCTAAAATATTGTTTTTTGTACAAAATACGGACCTATTTGAAGTGTTTGTTTTATGAAATCGATGCACGTGATTTCTACTAACGGCTATTTTATAAGTCATTTTGAAGAAAACTTACTCCACTCCACTAGACTCAGTAGCCATGACAAGGAAAGAAAACCCTCAATAACATAATGTTAATGAATGAAATAAAGCTATTATAGTTAATTTAAGCGAAGACTGAGTCAAGGTTGACTCGATTGTAGGAAATGACTTGAATCATGATTGAGAATATAAAAATCTAAAACTAGTTAAAGTAAATTATTTAAATTAAGTGGCACTTATAAAGGTCAAAAATTTAAAAGTTACAATAATTGTAGCTTGTTATAGAGGAAAACGGATGAGAAACTCCACACCTACTCATTAAAAAGTGTTTTACAATATTTACATACATACATTAATTCATGTACTTGAGGACGATTCATCCAAACTACCACTACTATACTACGTATAGGTATAAAGTATTACATGGACTAACAAATAAATTCATTAATTTGATAAATAGGAACATGGTACTCACATACTTAAAAATAATGCAAACATACGTCATCATCATCTTTCTGCCCATGTTCCATGTTACTTGGGGTCGCCGCAACACGTTTTCTTCTTCCTCCACCATACAGGTAAATTATCTAAATCTACAACAACGGGACATTGTGTATTTCAACTTATTTTAAAAAAAAAAGCATTACTATATTTATGAATATATAAATTAACCAGTTTGATTTTATCTACACTAAGGATTGCCTTATGAAGCAGGACCAGCATGTTGCCAAAAATTCTTATCTTGAATTTGGTCATCTAATTTGTAATACGGTAATGTGAATCTAATACATTTTATTTCATTTAGTGACATTTGCCGTTGTGTATGCCGTGAACCAATTTTAGACCTGATGAATAGAGTTATTCACATCATCAAGATTTTGTGAACGCCGATCTATTTTTTAATATGACAGATCAGCAAATAACACCATCTTCGGTTGAATTTGTAGTAATTGGGGCAAATCGTTAATATAAAATAACAAAGAGGAATGGACCCAATATCGAGCCTAGAAAAACGCCCGTTTTCATTTCAGACCCACTACGGTAACAAACATACATCCATCCAAATTTTCACATTTATAATATTAGTATCCCGTGAATATGTTCCTTCGGGCTAATTTTCGACTTACACACTGAAGGTAGTTGTAGAATAAATATCCATATTAAATTTATAATTCTTTTAATCATTTGCTTGAAACTAATATTATGGTAACAATGATTTGTAAAACTATGGCTAAGGTATTAGGTAATATTTTTCCAAAGCCAGAATCTATTTCGTCCCTAAAGATTATTGTTTTATATTCCTGTGACTTGGGTACACAGGTTTTTCTGGAAGAGCCAACACTGGTTAAGACAAGTCACCTTGCAGTGGGGTGGGTGGTGGGTGGTTGACACTGCTGCATGAGTCATTAGTGAGAGACCCATACCTCTCTGTATTGTACTTCACCAAAGTCCAACAATCACAAAAGTGCTCACTCAATTGCTGTTGTCAACTTGCTTATTTCTGAAAAACATTTTTCAGTAAACACTCCTTAAATAATAAGTCGTTTTGGAGGCACTTTGTATCTACCTCATACTTTCCTTACATTTATCTAGCTACTCCATACAGCTATTTAAACTACTTGTTAAGTTAACACGATCCTTTCTTAGAAAAATATTTTATTATAGAATATTTTGTTTTTTTTACTGCTCTCCGTGACCGTTTCTTTTTTTTAATTAAATTTTTTTTAGTGTTCCGTACCCAAAGGCTTACCTGACTGAATTACCTGGTGTTGTCCGTTTAAGTCCAGGTACTGAATATGTAGCTCAGCCAGCTCATTATTGAGGAATGTGTTCTTATGAACCATATTCATAAATATTTTCAACTTCCAACTCACTGTCTGTATTTCTTGGATCAGTTTTTTATTTAATGCTTTGGAAGGCTGAAAGGCTTGAAGCACACTAGTAATCAGTAAAGAAAACATGAAACTCTTTTTTCATCTAATCTGAATGGTTTACAATCAAAGTTCAAAATCGTTCTAATTTCAAGGCCAACGGATATAATCTCTCAACATTATATCTCTGGCTTTGTTACAAGTACAGAACTTACGAAGTTAACAAGAAACTCAAGCCCGATCTCCGATCTAGTCCAATCTATTCTAAAGTTATCATTACGGTAATCTATTTCCAAGTGGTCACAATACCTCTGCATTGAGCAGCTTCCGGCTATAGCCCATTCTATCTCCGCTTCCGTAAATGGCCGGAAATGAATTCAAAACACCCTACAGCAGTATCCGATCTCTTGTAGGATCATTGTATTTACTGATATCTTGAAGTTATTCGCTGTACCTGGATTAATAAAGGCTTTGATTTAGTTGAATTGGTGACAAGTAATTTGTAAATAGGTCAATAATTTTATATGGATTTCCGGACACCTGCCCGGTGATACCAGTCCAGAGTCTTGGTCAGAGATCACCCAAGACATAGAGATAGAGAAAAGCCTCCCCTTTCTTTCGCCAAGCGAAAGAAAGGGGAGGCTTTTGTCTACCGGTGGTACACAACGCTGCCAAAAAAAATATAACTCGTGTATAGATGAATTTTGTTTTCCAAATCCTCTGCAATTTATTTTCACTTAAACATTTGCCTCTTGTAGCCTCTGCCATGACTTCTTAACATAAAAAGCCATCTAAAAGCTACAAAGAACATAACTACAGCAAAATTGACACACCACAATTCATATTTCCAATTTCCTCAAACCACACTTTAAAAGATAAACCGATGATCGACAAAGATAATAAAACGCAAAATAGTAACACAGAGCGAGCTCGAAGTCGAAATTCTTCCGACCGAAGGACCGGACACGCGCTTCGAATGAGTTAAATTTGACAAGAGATAGACAGGCCACGAGTATTTCAGGAGATGCTATTTTTGACGTAATCCTCGCTCGTGTTGTAGCAGTAGCCAAGTCGAAGTGGTTGACAGCCGTCATAGAAATGCAACGGAAACTTGTGGACGGAAGCAACGATGCTGGAAACGTCATGGAGTGTTAATTTTCTTCTTTTGTTTGTCCATGTTGGTTGTTCTTTGTTTTGTTTTTAGAAAAATAGGCTACAGCGTTGACAAGTTGAAATAAATTCGCGAGTGTTTAATTATGAAACGTAATTCGGGACGGAATGAAATGGTCAATTTTTTGGGGGATTTATTAAATTTTTTGACAATTTTATAAGTTGCTTTGTTTTAAAATAGCAAGTATCTAAAGTTACTTAAAATTTTTTTTTTGTTTTGTGCACAAATCCGTTCCGGCCTGCCGATGAAATGTTCATAGAACAAAAAAAGGTTGCATTTCGGGGACTGTGCGATGGAATTATATGATCTAATTCAGCCTAGCCTGTTTCATCATCGGACTAAAACACGTACGGCGATGCGCCATCGGTACATGGCGGACTTCCCACCCATACGCACTAAACCTTTTAGAAATACTTTCATTACCTATGCGTAAAGGTAAGGGGTGGAATTCCGTGCCGGTTCTTTAAGTCAAGAATAAATAAATAGGACAGGTACTAGGTACAGGTGGTAGGATAGGTTACTTCTAGCTAAGCATGCTTTACCGTCGACCACATCATCGCTTACCATCATGTCAGATAGTGGTCAAGCGCAAGCCTATCTATAATAAAATAAACCAGCCACATGCGAGTCTGACTGGCGCACAGAGGATTCCGTATAAAAAGCTACATTCACCAAAATAAATAGGTAACATTACTAACATTCATAAATAATGAAAGCACCGAACATTGCCCTAACAAAGGGGCTAAATTAACTTTGCCGTTCGATAAATGTTGTCTCCATACATTAATATACATTTTTTTTTACTTTTCCAAGTACATTTTATAAGTCGGTTATTTGAGAAAATTTCCCAAAATATACCAGCTCGTACAAATTTTTACTCGACGGAACACCCATCTGTCAAACACCGAATAACATCACATAACACGTCTAAGCCGCGAACTGCAACTTTCCACTTCGTACTTGATCATCTTAACCGAGTGGCTAACATTCGGAACTCCAAGTCTTTAGCGACATTAACTTGGTCCACTGTACAAAGCCTTTGCTAATCTAAGCTTACTCGGCCAAACTTTGGTTTTCTATTAGACAGAATAGATTTCTGTCTTCGCATATAATCTGTCAATTCGTCACCCGGGACTACCAAGCTTTAGATAAACGTGATTTCTTGACTGCTTTATAAAAAGGCGCACGAAAAGTTTTGATAGATTCGTGATTCAATGTTTTCGATCTAAAGAAGTTTGCCTTGACGTAGACCTTTTCGATCACATGTTACAAGCCTTTATCTGGAATACACGAGCCAAAGGAAAATGTTTTTCAGAATACATACAAATGAAGCTGTAAGCTCTTCTGAACCGACTTAACGGTCTGTGAAGATAGGGATGGGCGGCAACAAACCTGACTAAAACTAGAACTAAAAAATAAAGCCAGCTTATTACATGAAACGCATTTTCTTGTACATAAACCGACTCACTCTAGTTTAAAGAGAAACAACGGCTCAGATATATAGCCGAGTCATTTGTTCGTTTACTTAAACTTTTTTATCAGAGAGCTTTATGACATTAAAGTTTTTATTACGAAGCCGGCTCGAGTAGGTAATCCATGCAATTTGTTTTACTGTTCCACGGATACAGCATGTCCTTAATAATACGTGATGTTATTATCTCAGGATTACCAAGGTGGCGCAAGATGTACCTACTATGAACTACGTTCTTAATTTGAGACGATATTTTGTAGTTGTCGGTTGTTATTGTGACCAATTAGTTACAACTCTGGTTGCAATCGTTGAAATCTCAATTTTGACTTTGGTATTTAAAAACTGATACCTAAATGATTGTTAAAAATATATTTGTCTCATTTAGAGAATAATCGTTGTGACTATGTGTTAAAACTACTAGACATTAGTATTTTAATCAAGCACACGAAATCAAGAACGTAATTATCGTCATCTACAGTAATCTGTCTGGCTATTTTACTTATAATATTCTCGGCTCTTGCCTTCCCACAATCCTACAAGATGGTACCTTCTTGTGTTAATGTAACAAATAATTACAACAATAATTAACCCCGTAGTAAGTACAAACAATGTCGGTCCACTGTGTGCCATAACAAATGTTCTCAGTAACGCTAGAACCCCTGTCTATCTATATATAGCAATATATAGCTTTTCGTATAAGTGACAGTGTAAGTTTGCATGCCACAAGACTGTCACATATTTGTCATGATTACAACAAAATTTAATAAGAATTAATTTATTCCGAGACTACTTATTAGGTTTTTTAACAACGGAGAAAAACCTATCCAAGTGACTTGAAGTAAATATTTTAAACTGTCGTAAAATAAAGAGTATGTGCATTGGACGTGAACGTGTAGTGAACACGCTCTGAAAACCAGATTGAAATGCAAATAATAACGATTCAGCTCACGTAATTGCATATTAAAATTGCTAACTAAGTCCACTAATAACTTCCTTTTATATATATCTCAGCAATGGCCAGTTAATATTTTTAAACTGTTAAAAACATTGACGATGTTAATTTACATTTTGAGGCATAAGGCAAAATGCATGCCTATTAAAAAAGGGAAAATTGAAATCAATTTCGACGGCATCAATATTCCATTTTCCGTTCGTTACGATGGCATTCCGACAAAGAGATTTTATTGAATAAATTACCTTTCATTAAAATATGTTTAACGGCAATTCTGGCTGAAGCGCTGCTTTGTCTAAGCGGAAAATTGTTGTGAGGTAATCTGCTGCTTAGCGTTGTACGGCACAGCGCCTCTTCCTTAGCGCGTTTTATTTAAACAAGCGCCGCCGATCGAGCTAATATTGTAAACAAGGATTGCTCGCATTGGGTAATGATTAGCGCCCACGTGCCTTTACAAGCCAGCGTTTAATTAAAACTGAAAGTAATTGTACACAAGTAGATGCTAAAAGAATTTTAGAATTCTGTTATTTCAATGTTGGCGTAACATTAAAAAGTGGTAAAAATAGAAAGCTCGACACGTTTCTTTTTACTGTAAAAACCTGTCACAAAGAACGTTCCATGAATAAACTGGCAGATTATGTGCCTTCGTTGTCAATGCAACTATTGGTTTTGCCTCTCGTCTCAATAAATTTATTCTTGGAATCACACATTATTTTGGAATATCGCCGTCGTCGGTCGCGAGAGCGTACGTGAGGGTAATGTAAACAGTGGCTGGTATGCCGCGAGACATGTTTCGTCACTTTAGCTGAAAAGGCGAAACATCGAGGGCTGAGACGCCCCGTTTCACCAACAAATCTCTCGAATAACCTTCCCCATTCATACACGTAAATTGTTTGGCAACACCACTGACAGCGCGCTGAATCGCAATGCTGGCAATATTATGTTTGATTATACCTTTAGAAGTAGTGTATCGTTTTATCGTGTTTGGATAAAATGTTATTTGATATCTGAAAATTAGCAGAATGAGCTATCCCACAATAACATTTTTGTATGTTTTTTTTATTAACCTCTACTGTCCCACTGCTGGGCTAAGGCCTTCACCAAGTCCTTTCAGGAACTTTTCTGCCGAGCCTCATTAAACCAGCCCCGACGGTAGGCATCAAGATCCTCTAATAAATATATTATTACTACAAAATGAATGAAGACGAATAATTACTTTTGTTAATAAAGCTGCTTAAAAGTTTTACCTGATTCTGAAAACCCTCATGTTTCCAATACTACTTTCTTAGAATTTCAAATGCCTCTAGCTACAGACAATAAAAATGAAGAACGCCTTTTTTACATTTTTTAACGCAAAATTATAAACATTATCCTGTAAAATATGTAAAAAAAAATGCTTAGAAACAAACTGAAGTTTACCAGATGTTTTTCCACATTTATTTATCTTCTAATTGTGTTAGTTTTATTTAGTAACAAAGCCAAACTCAGGCAGAAAAATCAGATGTAAATTTTATTCATATGAAGAGGTTTTGCGACCGACCATGTTTGATAAAGAAAATTACTGAAAAGATTCAGAGAACCATTCTTACCTGTACAAAAAAATACCATAAGACACAAATACAATAGGACAGCGTATGTATAAAGGCAAGCTTCACCCCCCTGAATTGCAAATTAAAAATTACCTGAAGATAGGTATCTCAAGGTAGGTACGCTTATGAACAAATACATTTGGATGGATTAACTCGTGGTAGGTACGGGTATATGTAATTTTTTTAACTACTTTAACTAAGTTAATGGCCATTTAAATGTCTGTCCTGTAGGTTTTTGTGGTGTACAATAAATAATATAATAAATGTATGAATAATTAAATATATTGGAAATACTTAGATTAAGGATTATTTTTTATTGGAAATACTTTTCATTGGGTCAAAGTAATTTTAGTTTTATCAGTTTTTAATTTAACGTTTATAATATAATGTTTCTTGGGTAGAAAAAATATATTTCTATTTTCGTATTCTAGTCCGTCAGTGAGATTATCAAATAATATTGGTTACGTATTGTTTGCTTTTCAATTAAAAAAATACGAAGTTAAAGCGCATCAAAGTTCAGGAGTGGGGCTTGTGACGTCACTATGTCAGTATAAAGTATACAGTCGGAGGATACATATTCGCGGGCTGGCTGACCAAAATCTGGTGTATCCTCCGCCTGCACAGCAAGATTTTTTCCTTGTTTACGACTTTTTAGTTCGCTTTTGAAGCAGTCGGGTTTTTAGATTTTTTTAATTAAGTTTTTTTTATTTATAACTTTTTAGTTAGTTTTTTTTCGAATTAGATACATTGAAACATATAAATGTTATATATTTTTGAAATCACCTCTTAAAATCCTTTATTTTGATACCCCACACGATGAGTTTGGAAGAAAAAAAAAATTAAGTCCCCCACAATATGGCACCCAAAATCCGCCATTTTTATATTGTCCAATTTTAATGTAGCCTTTGACACTCGCGGGTTTAAGACGCATCGATTGACGTATGAATCATAAAAATCGGCCAACGCGTTTGGTCTCTGGAACGCCATATAGGAACAAACATACATACATACATACATACTGACATACATACATACATACGTACATACGTACATACATACATACATACATGCATACATACAAACATAGACTGATAAACACATTACCCTCCTTCGGCAGTCGGGTAAAAAGGCGTGACATCACACGATATTTCAACGCATTATATCGTCTTTACTTTATGTTTACGTGTCAAAAAAAAGCAAAAAAATACGTGTTCAATATGTTTTATTATTAATCGACTTCCCGGGTTGCGGGAAGGCGCTGGATGCGAGACGCATGGGATAGGTCAATGTGGCGACGACGTCTGGGGAGGCCTATGTCCATCAGTGGACGTCTTTTGGCTGAAATGATGAATCGACTTCCCAAAATGTTCCCAAAATGTAGGAGGTTCTTAATTCAAAGGTTTCTATTTTTTTTATGTATGTTCGTTAGCAAAATTCTTTTTTGGTATAAAAAAATATACTCTCGAGGTGGACCCATTGTCACCAAGTCCGAATATGATGTTAGGTGCCCGTGGAAATCGAGGGAACTCTTCAAATATTGTAGGCAATAACATGGCAAGCATTTGCACTCAGAAAGTATAATTTGGTGAAGTGGAACTGATGAAAAAGACCACAAATGACGACTAGAACTCCTTAATAAGTATGTCATTAGGAACTTAGATGCCACAAACAGATATAGAAATACACATATACACAGGTACACACGTCAAGCTTATAACACCCCTCTTTATCCGTCGGAGGTTAATAACAATACATACCAACTTTATTAATAACTCTGCAATTATTTTCAGAAAAAAAATATGTGTATTACAGTTTACGCCATTATGTTTGAACTGCAAAAATACCGTAACATTGAGCTTTAATTCCCAGAAGTAGTGGGCAGTGGAATGCAACTTCTAAATAGATATCGTAAGTACCCTTTAATGAATTCTAAACCATAAAAAATTAATGGAATATTTTTTTCAGAATTGGGCTATGAATTTGGCACAACTAGTAGTGTCCATCAGTTTCTGCAACCAGACCCCTCCGCCCGACAAAGGCCAGTGGAACTCCATGAGGATATCCATACGATAAAAAAGAACACGATAATAAGTGTCCCAATTTGAAAAGTTGATGGAACAGGACCACATTTACACTTCAGGGTAGAGTCTTAGCTTATTAATGTCTTATCATCAACCAAGAATCAATAAAAATTGTAAAGATCCACCAAAGACCATCAGCATATGATCTACCCCCAAAGTACATCGTTACCAGTATAAATGAACGTACGGAACCTAAGTGACTGCATACATCTATGTAAGCGTCGGCGATCTTGACACAGCAAACACATTCGCTCGGCGAAACGTCTCGATCTGTCGCCTAGATATGCGAGAATAAGTGGCCAGTGAAATATTTCTGCTGCAATTACAGATATCAGACTACGTTTGTGGGAGATTTTGAAGGTGGGAGGTTTTTATGGAATTAGTTTGAGAAAAACGGTAGATTGTGCCACTGAAAGCCCACACTCAAAGATTTTATTGTTAATATTTCAAGAGATGAAAGTACCTATTTATGAATATGAACAACTTTTTATGCGACTAATTCGAGTTATGCGTACATAAAGTATGTACAGCTTATTATATATATTTCATCCTCTGAAAATAGACTAAGAATATAATTCAACTGAACTTCCAAGTGAAGTAATCATTTGAAGGGATCTCAGATAAAACAGAAAGTTTCATAACATATCGTTTTATAAGATATTAATTATAATTAAAAATCACCTTGTAGGTTTTCACTGGAATATAAACCTATCTGTAATGAAAGGAACACATAAATACTTAGGTATAATGTCTAAATCACAATAAAACATCGTGAGGAAACCTGGACTTATAGTGAGTATTTGTAAGTTTGTGTTCCATTGGTGTAATTGCTGTTAGGTGTTCCTATGCCAGGGTAAAGTAATAAAAAACAGAACCTGAATGTGGGCAAAAAATAGCAAAGCAAGCAACATACTTCTAAAATTTTAGAGCAGGCAAAACACATTAAGACATGTATGCATGTCGCAACCCCTGCAGACTTATTTCAAAGATGCTCCCGAACAAGTTCTGTACAAACTTCGCGTAAACCTTTGTTTTGCATAGGAAAACCTAATTATAATATTTTAACATCCACGTTGAAATCTATTATGAGTTTACAAACTTGTGTACCAAACTAAGTAATGTTTTCTACTCTAACCAAATAAGATGTAAGAATTAGCTTCGTTTTTCAAGTCTTGCGTTTTCGTAACTTACTTTATGTTAGTTTTATTATCGTCAAATTTACTTTGGAAGTCGCTTTCTTTATTCACTGCTTAGAGCAGGGGTTTTTTATTGGAATGTTCTATTTATGACCATTGAATCGACTGTTACTTGCTGTCCAATATATTGACTGATATATTTTAACTCAGAGAATGACTTGACTGATGATCGTGGGTTTGATTAAATCTCAAAATACATTTGGTTACTTGTAGGTACCTGATGACTCGAGCAAACATGATGATCAATGCTCGTGCCTTCTTTGGTGATTTTGCCCTGCAGTGGGCCAGTTACAGGCTAATAAGTTGGAGATTGACATGTTACATGGCGTATTATTAGCATTCTTCACTTGATTCAATAATTTTTTGAACACTTTTAAACATTCTCATTAAAATAAACACAAATCCAGCTCCTTAAAAATTTGCATTCAATACGGTCCAATGTCAATATTCTTAGACCGTTTCACTACGAATTAGTAGTGGTATTAGTAGTAGTATTTGGTATTCAGAGTCAGAAGACTGTACAGGCGATTGGCGAGCGGCTAGAGAGATTAATTTGCATTTACGACTAAAACGGATCGTGAGGCTATTTCGTCGGCATCTCTCCCATTTCCCGTATACATGTATATGTATATTATACGAGTATATACAGGGAACGAAACTGTTTCAGCCGTTAGCACCGCCTATGCAGACATTAAGTTTCATCATGAACGTTTGCTTGTGGTTAAATATGCAAGGATTATTTTTGGTTGCATTTGGAAGTGGATACGATAACAAGTTGTGTAAACTATTGAAGTTTAGCTATAAAATATACACTAATCAAATAGAAAGTAAGCTTTGCTAACCAACTAAATAAACACAAAAAGTTTCAAAAAACAGTATTCATCGCATAAAAACAAAACGCATAGTTGCAAACTCAGCCACTCACATCACCGAGATTTTTTTTGTAACGAACGGCATTCATTGTCCATTAATAAAACATGTTTGTAGTGTACAAATGAAAAATACAAACATACGGAATACCTTCAATATATATGTGTGACAGGAATTGATACCAACAAAGTTGTCAAAACAAAATATATGGCCGTCAGAAAAGGAAATGCAGCGGAAAAGTTATAACAATATAAACAAACGAAACTAATAATTTACCGTTGAGCTTTCAATCACATTTATAATTAATGCGTTCTCTATAGACATTGGTCATACGATAACCGTGCCGTTATAAAATGCACGTCGTACATGATCCGACCACTATTTTTTGTAGCACGCTCCAACACTATACGCACACAGTGTAAATTGGAAACAAATCAAATATGCATCGTTCGTCCAACCGTGAGATGGAAAGCTCGCATTAGCGATATATTCGAATATCAGATCTTTTTTTTTTTTTTTTTTTATATATTATAGGCTCGCGCTTGACCACTATCTCACCTGATGGTAAGCGATGATGTGGTCGACGGTGAAGCACGCTTGCCTAGAAGTAACCTATTCACTCTTGACTTAAAGACTCCTAGATTGTAGCTATCGGGAAACACAGACTCCGGCAGGGAATTCCACTCCTTAGCTGTACGCATAATGAAAGTATTTCCAAAACGTTTAGTGCGTATGGGTGGTATGTCTACCATGTAGCGATGGCGCATCGCCGTACGTCTTGTAGTCCGATGATGAAACGGGCTTGGTGGAATTAGATCATGCAATTCCATCGCACACTCCCCGAAATGCAACCGATAAAAGACCGACAAGCTGGCAACTCGGCGACGATGTTCAAGGCTCTGGAGCTTTGACTTAACCAGTGCCTCATCGTCGATGAGCCTTTTGGCCCGCTTTTCGATCGACTCTAGTGCATCAAGCTGGTATTTGGCGGATCCGTCCCAGAGATGAGAACAGTACTCCATGCATGATCGAACTTGCGCTTGATACAAGCTGAGCAGCTGTTCTGGCGTGAAGTACCTTCTAACCTTTGCAAGGATCCCCAGCTTTTTGGCAGCCAGCTGAGCCTTTGCCTCAATGTATGGGCCAAAATTGAGAGTCGATGTCAACGTAACGCCAAGAAGCTCAAGATGGTCAGTTATTGGCACGGTCACATCTCGGAAAGTTGGAGCCGGTTGGAATTGGCTCTTTTTAGCGGAAAAAAGACACGCCTGGGTTTTAGCAGCATTAAACCTGACCAGATTGGCATCGCCCCATTCGGAGACTGCCTGCAAGGACAGGTTCAGGCGCTCCACCATGGCCTCCCGCAGAGACTGGATCTGAGGTCCGGTAGCTCGAGCGTTGGACATGTATCTCTCAGCAACAGTGCTGTCGTCTGCATACCCAAAGGTGCCGGGTTTTAGCAGATCGTTAATATGCAGCAAGAATAAAGTTGCTGAGAGTACCGACCCCTGAGGGACCCCGGCATTGATATCCAATTGGTCCGACGAGCAGCCATCGATAACCACTCGAATGGACCGATCTCTCAGGAAGTCTGCAATCCAATCACACAGACCACCGGGCAAACCGAATGAAGGAAGCTTACCAATAAGGCTTTCGTGCCAGACCCTATCAAAAGCCTTCGAGATGTCGAGGGAGACGGCAAGCGCTTCCCCGTGCTTCTCGATGGCCTCACTCCAGATGTGAATGGCATACGCTAGAAGATCCCCAGTAGACCGATTTCGGCGGAAGCCGTATTGGCGGTCACTAAGAATATCGTTAGCTTCTAGGTATGCCAGGAGCTTATTATTGAGTACACGTTCCATACTCTTACAGAGTATGGAGGTTACAGATATGGGTCTGTAGTTGGCCGGGTCAGCTCGACTGCCCTTCTTGGGCACGGGCTGTACGTTAGCTTGCTTCCAAGCATTCGGCAATTTTCCAGCCTCATACGAAAGGCGGAATAGGCGTGTCAAGATCGGAGACAGTTCAGGCGCACAGGTTCTAAGAACAATTGCTGGAATGCCATCAGGGCCGCTAGCCTTGTTCACGTCGAGGTGGCTCAGCACCCTACGGACGTCCTTTTGGTGGATACGAATGTCCGACATACTCGTCTCGCATCCATCAGAAGAAGGAGGGGGCTGCGCGTCACCAGGATTCAGACGTGAAGATTCCGCAAAAAGAGAGGCAAATAAATTTGCCTTCTCCTCAGCGGAGTGTGCCAGCGACCCATCGGGTTTCAGCAGTGGTGGTAGTGAGGGACGGCAAAAGTTCGACTCGACCGACTTAGCCAGGGACCAAAACGCTTTACTTCCTGCTAGGTAAGAAGCAAGTTTGGCCCCTATTCGGCCAATGTGATCGAACCGAGCCCTTCGCAACACCAGCTTGCAGGACTTGGCAGCCCTGTTGAAGGCCTTCTTCTTCTGACCCACGTCACTTGCCTTGCGCGATCGAGCGTCGACCCAAGCCAGGTACGCCTCATGTTTAAGCGCGTCAGCGCGCCCACATTCGGCGCCAAACCATGGCCTGTCAACGTTGGACATTGTTACGTCAGAGAACGGAATGTAGTACTCCATACCCTGACGCAACACATCGGTCACGGCGTCTGCGCACGACGATGGATCAGTCGAAAAAAAGCAAGTAGGCTGCCAAGGATAGCATGCGAAGAATGATCGCATACCATCCCAATCTGCCGACCTGTACCGCCAAACCCGCCGGGTGCCTCTTGGGCTGGGATCGGGCGGGGAATAGACGGACACAGACTTCACCAGACAGTGGTCGGAACTACCCAAGGGTGAAGCTATCGACACAGAGTATCTGTCCGGATCTGTTGTCAGCAGAAGGTCCAAGCAATTCGCTGTGTGCGAATCAACATCCGGTACCCTCGTTGCCCCCTGGACCAGCTGGGTGAGGTTTAGCGCAAGCGCAAGCTTACGCATCTCCCGTCCAGCATGGTCAGTGCACTGGTATGGGAAGAGCCACTCCTGGTGGTGGGCATTAAAGTCCCCCAGTAACACTAATTGGGCGGAAGGGTACCGCTGCTGTGCCGCATCAGCCGCCTCACTGAGGTACTCTGTGAGCCTGGATGTCTCCTGATCTCCACTGTGCGAACGGTAGACACAGGCGTAGATGACTTTATCCAAACCTGTGTCCACCAGAGCCCAGAGCGTTGAGAATCTGGAGTCCTCAAGGTTACGGAGACGCCGATAGCAAACGTCGTCACGGGCATACATACATACGCCCGCCCGCGGTTTAAAATTGTGCTCCAGGGTGAACCCTGGGTAAGACAAGTACGACACGTCTGACGGATTCGCTATCTGCGTCTCCGTAAGGAAAAAGAGCGCTGGTTTCTCAGCCTCCAGATGGTAGTGGACTGCAGTGATATTTGAGTGCAGACCTCGAATATTAGTGAGGTGCACTTTGTGGGGGAGGGGGTGCAGCCGCTGTTTAACACCATTATTCTTTTTCCTTTTCATTTTAAAAGAGTGAATGGAATAGAGGAGAAGGAAGTGAGACGAGGTTCCACGCTGCTAACCTACAGACACGCACTGAAAGGACAGCATCATTGGGGCACTAGTCTGGAGACTGCGGGGACGCCCGAGCCCCCCCGGAATGTCCATCGGGCCCTCCCGTCTGGTCGCCAACCAGCACGATGGTGCATTCCGGGATTTTTCGACAGTTGGCGGGGCAGCCTTTCGTGTGTGGCTGGCACACTACTTGGGCCCCCAACTACCTGCGGTCGGCCAGCGGTACACCGTGCCTCGGATCCCGCTACCCTCCGCGACTAGTCTCCCGATACATCCTTAACAGCGCGCGTCAGACTGGTCAGCCTGCAGTGGAACAGCTATCTCGACCCAACTCCTCTAGTTGGCTACACCGAGCATCGTACCGGAACACGGCTAGGCCGCTTGGCGGTACGTCTTTGCCCGGTGGGTGGTCACAAGCCTTCGGCCGAAGCCTACCACCAGTTAGTGTCACCTGATTTGCACCACCCGGGGACCACGTGTAGGGAATCAAAAAAAGGGGTACACACCTACGGACGTGGGTGACTCGGCCCCCAAAAGATGAAAGAGAAAGAGAAAGAGAAGGAAGATCTATTCCGAATCCGCTGCCAGATAGAATCGACAAGTTATAGGCACCATTTTTTCTGTGAAATTTGATTTTTTATCGTATTTGCTGTGACAACCTTATTTCTGGAATGGATTCTGCGTCTAGTCCGTAGTCTAAGCCGTAATTTATAAAAGCCTTCCATATTATGATATATTTTGCTAACGTATCGCAATACATATTTATTGCTTTACGTGATTTACATGAAAAAGCGAGCAATTCTTCATTTATGAGGTACCATTATTTAGTCACACTGCATCCACATATACCCATAAAATATATTTATGACAAATAGAGTTTAACCACAGCTATCCCAAATAAAAAAAATTATAAATTGTCTGAGTCATCCAGAAACGCTACTACCGTATGGATGAAGATGTATGAATGAATGATACACTTATATTTGCTATATGACGCTCGCAATCTGGAAATAAAGGGTAGAGGTATTTCAACAGAAAATGTTAGAAGCATTTAGAAGACATCTTCAGACATAAGCGACCGCACAGCTTTAAAAGTGCACTTACTGTGATTGTATTTTATTTGTCGTTTCTTATTTTTGTGGGTCGCAACCTCGATAGATTTCAAAGAAGCGGTATTTGTGAAAAATATGACAGTTTACAGAATAGAGGGAGCATAAATGAAAATGTTGCTTGTCTGTATACATCGGTCTATATCCGTACGATGGGAAGAAAATGCGATCGTCTCCAACAATTTATGTTTCACAACGTACTTACCGTTTGCATCTTCAATGCAATTTTGAAGGATATTCTAGGATTTGCAAATGGATGCTAGCGTAAGTGTATGAGATTTTTTTTTGAATTCTTAAACGAATATAAATATTTTATAGACAAAATTTCTTTATATTTGCGTAAAACGGTCACTATTTTGTTATTACATTTCTAGACCGATTCAAACGGATTTAAGAATCTTCGAGAATTAAAGTCTTTGCCTAATAATCCAGCGTAGCGTAAATTATTTCAATAATTGTTCAAAGTTACAACTTAAAGTCCACGTTAAAACTTAATTATGCGCTCATTCTTCTTGTTGTATTTACTGGGGTGCTATTTGCCGAGATAAATTACATTCAACTTTGAACTTGTCAGTGGCACACGTCAAACGCATTAAGTTTAAGGTGAGCGTTGAGAGCCCCATCGTTACGTTACACTGTTTAGAGGTAGAACAGTTCACGAATAGCCTGCCTCAGGGCTGCCAAGTATCTCAAGCTAAACATTTGTTTGTCCCGTTAAGAGGTGTCACTAAATTCAACGTTAATTTCCTCTGAACCTAATGAAAACCTGTCATAGTTAATTAAATTGCCATAGGGTAGGGTGAACTTTGTGAGAGCAAACTTAATTTATTGCTGTAACACACGTAATATCAGTATCGGTCATCGTTGCTCCTGTTATGCGGCTAAGACCGCCCAATCGCAGGCAAATAGAACGCAGAATTCAAAACGTAAGGCTTTATAACCGATCAGTTCGCTTTTACAATGCGAAGCTGATTAATGAACGAATTTTAGTTAAACTGGTGTGCGTGCAGCGAAATTGTTGGAGAGCAAATGGTGTGGCAAGCGGACGGACAGCCGGCTTTCGGGCTGAGCGGTCGAAAGCGCTAATTTGCAATGCGACTACGGTACTTTTCATCGTCCCTTGTCGTGCATTGTGCAAGCGGCTGCTTTCGACAGCTAAAGCGGTATCATTTTCGCTTGTTTGTTTATTTTCGCAGTCCTTTGTGAGTTGTGTTCGTTTGCGATGACTACAGGACGTGGAACGAAAGCCTTGAGGCACGGTGTAATTGGATTATAGTGGTTGTTCGAGAACGTTTCCAAGTAAGCATGTAAAGAGGAGTAATAATGTTGTATTTGACTGAGTTTGGACTCTGTGTCGTACTTGTTTAAGATGTTACAAACTATGACGTGTGGAGTTACGTGTTTATTATTAGTTCACTTTGACCTCGCAGAGAGTTTGTGGTATCTTAGAGCATAACCTTTAAAACTGTTGGGTACTTGTACTTCTACCTCAATTGCTTTAAGTTGTTAGGTTTAAAATTTTGGTTCTATCAGGGACGAGTTTTAAAGTGTATCTGTATAAGATATGTACGTTTTTTATAATGATTAGATTGTCGTATTCGACCACATCACCTGAAGCAAACAAAACAGCCTTCTTCACTGCGCTATTTAGCTCGTGAATCATACAAATCTAATTTAGGCAGTTCGCATTCGTAGCGCTAGGCGTTAATAAATCACAGAATATAAGTTTGTCGCCTTGTCGCGCTCACGATTATCCATTTTATTAATTGAAGCGTCGGGGGTCACACGAGGGCCCTATTAGGGCATAACTAATGCCACCAGATGTCCCTTAAACTACGGGACAGTCCCTTTCGTTCATCCCAGCGTACCCAAAACCGGAAAGAGCAAAACGCTCCTTTAGCTCCGTCAGCTTTACCCTCATAAGGCCCCGTGAAGAAGGTAAGCTTGCGTAATACTGAAATAATTTGGAGATTTAGTTTTCAGTAACGTTTGGGTCCCGAATGACGTATGCGGTTAGAATGTGGCGTGAGAGGTAAATAAATACATTGAAACGGAAATGAAAGGCTTTATTTTTCGTTCCGATGTCAACCGTTGAATTCGCAGCTCGTAGCTTTGTAGCGTAGCAGTTCGCTACGCTTTGTGGCGCCTAAAAATAAACCAAACCGTTGAGTCATTCTTCATCGTTTATTTGCGGAATTCATCAACTAAAGTAAATCTATTAGTAAATATAAATCGAGCAGACAATTAATTATGTCTGTGATAATAAAACTGAAAATATATATCTCTATTAGTTTTATGTGTAAACTGTGGGTAGAATTGTTATTTCTATTGCGTGTCCTACTGAGCTTAGAACCCTTGGTCACGTGAACGTTACGGAGTGTCTCGCAGTCCTTATTTGAGGGGTGCCGCTCACGAATTCATAATGATGGACGCCGATGGTCCAATCTGGGAGTGGTAAATTAAAATTTGTTGATATACTGTTAATTGGCTTTAAATAGGTTCATTTGGCCTGATATAATATGAAAGAACCTTTGGAAATTGCTTCGGCTTGTTCTGTTTAGGGCTAAGTAATGGTATTTTCATTATGTGTATAGCTAAGAAGTGGAATTCCCTGCCAGAGTCTGTGTTTCCCGATAGCTACAACCTCGGTGTTTTTAAGTCAAGAGTGACTAGGTTACTTTTAGTAAAGCATGCTACACCGTAGATCACATCATTGCTTTACTTCCGGTGACATAGTGTCCAAGCGCAAGCCAATCTAAAATTAAAAAAAAACTCTCAAGATATTTTACGTTTGATTTTGCTCATTTAATGAACATATACCTGGTTCAAAAAAACATTGAGCCTATTGTCACACTGCAAGGCACAAACTTCCCTTTTCATTTTCTATCCGGAGCCAACATGGACCCATCTAGCCTACATGCGTCTAGCCTAAATGCATCTAACTTACTAGGGATGGCGATTCTTTCCGAAAAAGATCGATTTTTAAATCGATTCGAATCGAGACCTAATGAATCGATCCACAAAAAAATCGAGGCCTATAAGATCGATTTCTGAAAAATCGATCTTTTTTTTAAGTTTTTGTTTATAATGTAATTTAAATATATTTTATTAAAAACAAGATACATATTATAATTTAACGATCTCTTATCAGTAAAATTAGGTAATCCGATGATACAAAATATTTTTATTACCATATCAAAACATCAGATCAGGTATAAAACAAGACATTTATTTATGGTTTACAAAGTTAAAAAAAGGAATTCCACATATTAGTTATTTCAATGCCCATTAGTGATTATTCGTATCTAAACGTAAATTTAAATGACTTACATACATGTTTAGATTTAATGATGACAACTAACAGAACAAACTGAAAATAATAGCATCAAAGTAAAAAATAAGAACCGCTTTACTTACCTAGTCTCAATTAGTTATTATTTTACAACAAACACTACATAAAAATCAGTATTTATTTCGCTTTACGACAGAAAGATTCTACAACAACAAACAAATGAATTTTAATTAATGATGACGCAACAAGAAATATTTTTATTAAAGAGAGGCGAAGGAATCCAAACATACAGCCATCTCGCGGCACTCTTTACCCGGCAGCACTCTTATAATAAGGGTACATTCCATTAATTGTTAATACTTTTTTGGATTATACCAAAAAATAAAATAAAATCGAATGTCAATTTTCAAGGGTGAAGTATCGATTCACTGAATTGATTCAGTACTACATATCGATTTAAAAAATCGATCTTCGTATAGCCTAGATGTGTCTAGGAAAAGCCGTAAATTCTAACAAAAAATTGTGACGGTCTAAAAATTCAAGCACGAGCTTAAGCGTAGACTATGGTGTAGCTATAACATAGAATTTCGTTCTGAAATTTTAACAGAGTCCAGTTTGTAAACGGTTGGTAAACGTCAGTATTCGACCTTTTATATGTGAGATGAAAATTTTCCCGAAATATACCAGCTCGCATAAATTTTTACTCAACGGAACACCCATCTGTCAAAGACCGAATAACATCACATAACACGTCTAAGCCGCGAACAGCAACTTTCCACTTTGTACTTGATCATCTTAACCGAGTTGCTAACATTCGGAACGCCAAGTCTTTAGCGACATTACCTTGGACCACCGTACAAAGCCTTCGCTAATCTAAGCTTACTCGGCCAAACTTTGGTTTTCTATTAGACAGAATCGATTTCTGTCTTCGTATTTAATCTGTCAATTTGTCACCCTGGACTACCAAGATTTAGATAAACGTGATTTCTTGACTGCTTTATAAAAAGGCGCACGAAAAGTTTTGATAGATTCGTGATTCAATGTTTTCGATCTAAAGAAGTTTGCCTTGACGTAGACCTTTTCGATCACATGTTACAAGCCTTTATCTGGAATACACGAGCCGAAGGAAAATGTTTTTCAGAATACATACAAATGAAGCTGTAAGCTATTCTGAACCGACTTAACGGTCCGTGAAGATAGGAATGAGCGGCAACAAACCTGACTAAAACTAGAACTAAAAAATAAAGCCGGCTTATTACATGAAACGCATTTTCTTGTACATAAACCGCCTCACTCCAGTTTAAAGAGAAACAACGGCTCAGATACATAGCCGAGTCATTTGCTCGTTTACTTGAACTTTTTTATCAGAGAGCTTTATGACATTAAAGTTTTTATTACGAAGCTGGCTCGAGTAGGTAATCCATGCAATTTGTTTTACTGTTCCACGGATACAGCATGTCCTTAATAATACGTGATGTTATTATCTAAGGATTACCAAGGTGGCGCAAGATGTACCTACTATGAACTACGTTCTTTTTTTGAGACGATATTTTGTAGTAGTTGATAATAGATTGTTTAAAAAATATTTGTCCCAATTAGAGACTGATCATTGAGACTAGGTGTTAAAAGGACTAGATATTAGTATTTTAATCAAGCACACGAAATCAGGCACGTAGGTATCATCATCTGCCGAAATCTGTCTGGCCCTTTTACTCATAATATGCTCTTCTCTTGTCTTCCTACATTCCTACAAGATGGTAACTTCTTGTGTTAATATAAAAAATAATCCCTATTAACCCCGTACTTCTTAAGTACAAACAATGTCGGTCCACTGTGTGCCATAACAAATGTTCTCAGTAACGCTAGAACCCCTGTCTATCTCAAGATTGTGCGACACTTGCCTGCAAACTTGCGCGTAAGACTTGCCTCACATACCTTTTTGCCAACTCAGTAACTTGTCTGAAAGTTCCCTAGCTTTTCGTATAAGTGACAGTGTAAGTTTGCATGCCACAAGACTGTCACATATTTGTCTTGAATACAACACAATTTAATAAGAATTAATTTATTCCGAGTCCACTTATTAGGTTTTTTTCAACGGAAAAAACCTATCCAAATGACTTCATGTAAATAATTTAATCTGTCGTTAAATAATTAGTATGCGCATTGGATGTGAACATGTTGTGAACACGCTCTTAAAACCGGATTGAAATGCAAATAAAAACGATTCAGCTCACGGAATTGCACATTCAAATTGCTAACTAAGTCCAACAATAACTTCCTTTTACATGTATCTCAGCAATGGCCAGTTAATATTTTTAAACTGTTAAAAACATTGACGATGATAATTTAAATTTTGAGGGATAAGGCAAAATGCATGCCTATTAAAAAAGGGAAAATTGAAATCAATTGCGACGGCATCAATATTCCATTTTCCGTTCGTTACGATGGCATTCCGACAAAGAGATTTTATTGAATAAATTACCTTTCATTAAAATATGTTTAACGGAAATTCTGGCTGAAGCGCTGCGTAGTCTAAGCGGAAAATTGTTGTGAGGTAATCTGCTGCTTAGCGTTGTACGACGTAGCGCCTCTTCCTTAGCGCGCTTTATTTAAACAAGCTCCGCCGATCGAGCTAATAATGCAAACAAGAATTGCTCGCATTGGGTAATGATTAGCGCCCACGTGCCTTTACAAGCGAGCGTTTAATTAAAACTGAAAGTAATTGTACACAAGCAGCTTTACACAGCAAATGCTAAAATAATTTTAGAATTCGGTTATTTCAATGTTGGCAAAAACACACATTAACAAGTAAAACACACACATTAAAAAGTAGTAAAAATAAAAAGCTCGACGTGTTTCTGTTTACTTTATAAACCTGTCACAAAGAACGCTCCAAAAATTAACTGGCAGACTCTGCGCCTTCGTTGTCAATGAAACTATTGGTTTTGCCTCTCGTCTCAATAAATATATTCGTGGAATCACACATTATTTTGGAATATCGCCGTCGTCGGTCGCGAGAGCGTACGTGAGGGTAATGTAAACAGTGGCTGGTATGCCGCGAGACATGTTTCGTCACTTTAGCTGAAAAGGCGAAACATCGAGGGCTGAGACGCCCCGTTTCACCAACAAATCTCTCGAATAACCTTCCCCATTCATACACGTAAATTGTTTGGCAACACCACTGACAGCGCGCTGAATCGCAACGCAGGCAATATTATGTTTGATTATACCTTTAGAAGTAGTGTATCGTTTTATCGTGTTTGGATAAAATTTTATTTGATATCTGAAAATGAGCAAAATGAGCTATCCCACAATAACATTTTTGTATGTTTTTTTTTGAGAGCCGTGGTGGCCCAGTGGTATCGGCCGCGACTTACAAGTTGTAGGTCGTGGGTTCGAACCCAGGCAGGCGCTTTACTTTGTGTAAACTATTTCTTCACCACTGCTCTTAAAACGGTGAAGGAAAACATCATGAGGAAACCGGCATGTCCTAGAACCAAAAATTCGAAGACATGTGACATCCACCAACCCGCACTGGGCCCGCGTGGTGGATTACGGCCCATTCCCTCTCACAGAGAGGAGGCCAGTGTCCCAGCAGTGGGAACTTATCAATAGGCTGATGATGTGATGTGATGTTTTTTTTATTAGCCTATACTGTCCCACTGCTGGGCTAAGGCCTTCACCAAGTCCTTTCAGGAACTTTTCTGCCGAGCCTCATTAAACCAGCCCCGACGGTACGCATCCAGATCCTCTAATATAGTTATTTATGATACAAGTGCGGAAGGTAGGTGATTTCCGATGAGTGACATTTTTATTCACGAGCGAGCGAAGCGAGTGAGTGGATAAATCGACACGAGTCGGAAATCATCTTACGTACGTGTATCATACAACATTTTACTATGCATTGTGCGAGGAAATTAATAAAATGAAATTAATAAAATGGCGGGCTTATTCAAGCGCGTTCAGCATATCCACAGATTAACTAATAGTTCCTCGGGCATATCTACTGCGCATGTGCGAATAGCTGTCACATCGTAACGCAATAAGGCACGAGCAAAATATACGTTCTGCCAAACATATTTAATGAATATTTAAAATTAATTTATTGATCAAAATCTAAATCTAGAGTAATTAAAACGCCTAAAATAAAGTATTAGTTTTATTTTACCTTATAAATGAATGATAATCTGTACATAACTAATTTTTATAACTTTTCTCAAATAATAAAAACTCTATGCGTCGGGCTGACGTTGGAGTTAAAAATTAAAAATATACAGGAAAGTAAAAAGCACTAGTGAAAAAAAGTGACACTTTCCGCACAGTTTGGCTGCTTGGAAAACCGCTCTTTTCGAGGACATGCATTGTAAAATATATTATTATTAAAAATGAATGAAGACGAATAATTACTTTTGTTAAAAAAGTTGCTTAAAAGTTTTACCTGATTCTGAAAACCCTCATGTTTCCAATACTATTTTCTTAGAATTTCAAATGCCTCTAGCTACAGACAATAAAATTGAATAACGCCTACGCAAAATTATAAACATTATCGTGTAAAAAATGTTAAAAAAATGCTTAGAAACAAACTGAAGTTTACCAGATGTTTTTCCACATTTATTTATCTTCTAATTGTGGTAGTTTTATTTAGTAACAAAGCCAAACTCAGAGAGAAAAATCAGATGTAAATTTTATTCATATAAAGAGGTTTTGCGACCGACCATATTTGATAAAGAAAATTACTGAAAAGATTCAGAGAAACTATTCTTATTCTTACCTGTACAAAAAAATACATAAAGACACAAATAAAAAAGGACAGCGTATGTATAAAGGCAAGCTTCACCCCCCTGAATTTCAAATTAAAAATGTTGGTACCTGAAGATAGGTATCTCAAGGTAGGTGTCTGGTACGCTTATGAACAAATAAATTTGGATGGAGTTACTCGTGGTAGGTACGGTTATATGTAATTTTTTTAACTACTTTAACTAAGTTAATGGTCATTTTAATGTCTGTCCTGTAGGTTTTTGTACACCACAAAAACCTACAGGACAGACAATAAAAAATATAATAAATTTATGAATAATTAAATATATTGTAAATACGTAGATTAATTTTTCATTGGGTCAAAGTAATTTTAGTTTTATCAGTTTTTAATTTAATGTTTATAATATAATGTTGCCTGGGTAGAAAAATGATATTTCTATTTTCGTATTCTTGTCCGTCAGTGAGATTATCAAATATATTGGTCACGTATTTTTTGCTTTTCCAAATCAATAAAAGCGCATCAAAGTTCAGGAGTGGGGCTTGTGACGTCACTATGTCAGTATAAAGTATACTAACAGCGTGACATCACACGATACTTCAACGCATTATATCGTCTTCACTTTACGTTTACGTGTCAAAAGAAAAATACATGTCCAATATGTTTTATTATTAATCGACTTCCCGGGTTGCGGGAAGGAGCTGGATGCGAGACGCACGGGCTAGGACAATATGGCGTCGCGCGACGCCTAGGGGACGCCTATGTCCATCAGTGGACGTCTTTCGGCTGAAATTATGAATCGTCTTTTCAAAAAGGAGGAGGTTCTCAATACAGAGGTTTTAATTTTTTTTATTTATGATCGTTAGCAAAATTCCTTTTTTGTTTGAAAAAATATACTCACGAGGTGGACCCATTGTCACCAAGTCAGAAATATATGATGTTGGGATCCCGTGGAAATCGAGGGAACTCTTCAAATATTGTAGGCAGACATGTAGTGATTTTTGTATTTTCAATAGCATGGCAAGAATTTGCACTCAGAATGTTTAATTTGGTGAAGTGGAACTGATGAAGAAGACCACATATGGCGACTAGAACTCCTTAATAAGTATGTCATTAGGTATAAGAAATCTCTAGTAGATAAGCGACTATGATGACAAAACTAAAAAGAGTGAAACAATAAGTTTTTGACAAAACAAAACTACTTCTAAAGCAAAACACTACAAAGTGAAAATAACTTTGTTTGCCGAAGTCGGTGTGAAAAAGGGAAAAAAAGAGAAGAAAGTACCAAAGACACCGACTTCGGAAAACAAAGTAATTTTTCGCTTTGTAGTGTTTTCGTTAATCGGTTCATCCGTTTAGGAGCTATGATGCCACAGAAATACACACATACACAAACACACAGATACACACGTCAAGCTTATAACACCCCTCTTTATCCGTCGGAGGTTAATAACAATACATACCATCTTCATTCATAATTCTACAATTATTTTCAGAAAAAAAATATGTGTTTTACACCATTACGTTATGTTTGAATTGCAAAAATACCGTAACATCGAGCTTTAATTCCCTGAAGTGGTGGGCAGTGGAATGCAGCTTCTAAATAGATATCGTAAGTACCCTCTAATGAATTCTCAACCATAATAATTAACGGTCTAATTCTTTTCAGAATTGGGCTATGAATTTGGCACCACCAGTAGGGTCCATCAGTTTCTGCAACCAGCACACACTAGGATACGCAGGACGCCTTCAACGCTCCGGACAAATGTAACTAAAGAACACCGTGTGTCTTTAGTCAGTAAGAGTCTGACAGACCCCTCCGCCCGACCAAGGCCAGAGGACCTCCATGAGGATATCCATACGATAAAAAAGAACACGACAATAAGTGTCTCAATGTTGATGGAACAGGACCACATTTACATTTCAGGGTAGAGTCTTAGCTTATTAATGGCTTATCATCAACCAAGAATCAAAAAAACTTTTAAAGATCCACATAATTTTTCTATCTCCGAGTATATTTGCATATAATATACCCCAAAGTACATCGTTACCAGTATAAATGAACGTACGGAACCTAAGTGACTGCATACATATATGTAAGCGTCGGAGATCTTGACACAGCAAACATATTCGCTCGGCGAAATGTCTCGATCTGTCGCCTAGATATGCGAGAATAAGTGGCCGGTGAAATAGTTCTGCTGCAATTACAGATATCAGACTACGTTCGTGGGAGATTTTGAAGGAAAAGTCCTGGTTTTCCGTGAGAATATGTTTTATAAGATAAAATCGAGAGAATATTTTGTAACGTAAGCATCATTTCGGACGATTTAACTGAGTCTTTTTGGCTTTAAGTTCGAGGTTTTTATGGAATTAGTTTGAGGAGAACGTTGATTGTGCCACTGAAAGCCTACACAAAATGATTTCAATGTCAATATTTCAAGAAATGAAAGTACTTACTTATGAATATGAACAACTTCTCATGCGACTAATTCCAGTTATGCGTACATAAAGTATAAACAACTTTTTTATATTTCACTCTCTGAAAAATGGAATAAGAATATATAATAAACTGAACTTTCAAGTGAAGTAATCATTTGAAGATATAAGCTCCCTCCCTCCCTATTACTAGAAGCATCGCAGATAATGCAGAAAGTTTTATAACATATCGTTTTCTAAGACATGAATTATAATTCAAAATCATCTTATAGGTTTACACTGGAATAAAAACCCATCTTAAATGTAAAGAACACATAAATGCTTAGGTATAGTGCCTATAGCATTATAAAAAACAGAACCTGAATTTGGGCAAAAATAGCAAGGCAAGCAAAGTGCTTCAATCATTTTAGAGCAGGCAAAACACATTAAAGATATGTATGCACGTCGGATTCCCTGCAGACTTATTTCAAAGATGCTCCCAAACGAGTTCTATATAAACTTCGCATAACCCTTTGTTTTGCATAGGAAAACCTAATTATAATAGTTCAACATCCACTTTGAAATCTATTATGAGTTTACAAACTTGTGTACCAAACTAAGTAATGTTTTCTTCTCTAACCAAATAAGATGTAAGAATTTGCTTCGTTTGTCAAGACTTGCGTTTTCGTAACTTACTTTATGTTGGTTTTATTATCGTCAAATTTACTTTGGAAAGCTCTTTCTTTATTCGCTGCTTAGGGCAGGGGTTTTTATTGCAATGTTCCTTTTACGACGATAGAATCGATTGTTACTTGCAGTCCAATATATTGACGGAACTATTTTGCCTCAGAGACTGACTTGACTGTAGATTGTAGGTTTGATTAAATTTTAAAATACATTTGGTTACTTGTAGGTACCTGATGCCTCGAGCAACCATGGTGATCAATGCTCGTGCCTTCTTTGGTGCCTTTGCCCTGTAGTGGGACAGATACAGGTTAATAAGTTGGAGATTGACATGTTACATGGCGCATTATTAACATTCTTCAATTAATTCAATAATTTTTTGAACACTTTTAAACATTCTCATTTAAATAAAGACAAATCCAGCGCCTCAAAATTTTCATTCAATACAGTCCAATGTCAATATTCTTAGACCGTTTCACTACGAATTAGTAGTGGTGTTAGTAGTAGTATTTGGTATTCAGAGTCAGAAGACAGTACAGGCGATTGGCGAGCGGCTAGAGAGATTAATTTGCATTCACGACCAAAACGGATCGTGAGGCTATTTCGTCGGCATCTCTCCCATTTCCCGTGCGCATGTATATGTATATTATACGAGTATATACAGGGAACGAAACTGTTTCAGCCGTTAGCACCGCCTATGCAGACATTAAGTTTCATCATGAACGTTTGCTTGTGGTTAAATATGCAAGGATTATTTTTGGTTGCATTTGGAAGTGGAAACGATAACAACTTGTGTAAACTATTGAAGTGTAGCTATAAAATATACACTAATCAAATAGAAGGTAAGCTTTACTAACCAACTAAATAAACACAAAAAGTTTCAAAAAACAGTATTCATCGCATAAAAAAAACGCATAGTTGCAAACTCAGCCACTCACATCACCGAGATTTGTTTGTAACGAACGGCATTCATCATTTCAGCCGAAAGACGTCCACTGCCGGACATAGGCCTCCCCCAGGCTTCGCCACACCGAACGATCCCTTGCGTCCCGCATCCAGCGCCTTCCCGCAACCTTAACCAGGTCATCGGTCCACCTAGTGGGTCGCCTTCCAACGTATCGTCTGCCAGTTCGCGGTCGCCACTCCAGAACTTTTCGGCCCCATCGGCCATCCGTTCTGTGAGCAATGTGCCCTGCCCACTGCCACTTAAGTTTGGCAATTCTTCGGGCTATGTCGGTAACTTTGGTTCTCCTGCGGATATCATCATTTCTGACGTGATCACGCAAGGAAATTCCGAGCATAGCCCTCTCCATTGCCCTTTGGGTGACTTTAAGCTTTCTGATAAGGCCCATTGTGAGCGACCACGTCTCGGTCCCATAGGTGATCACTGGCAACACACACTGGTCATAGACTTTTGTCTTGAGACACTGCAGTAAATTGGACGAGAAGATACCACGCAACTTCCCGAACGCCGCCCAGCCGAGTCGGATTCGACGGTTGACCTCTTTCTCGAAGTTGGACCTACCCAACTGGACCGTTTGTCCCAGGTAAACATAATCGTCTACAACTTTAAGTGTAGAGTCTCCGATCTTGATAGGAGTGGGTGTTACATGGGCGTTCACCATGACCTTGTTTTTGTCCATGTTCATTTTAAGACCCACTCTTTCGGAAGCTCTACTAAGGTCATCGAGCATTTTACTGAGGCTCTCCATGGTCTCAGCCATGATCACTATGTCGTCGGCAAACCGAAGGTGAGTGATGTACTCGCCATTAACGTTGATGCCAAGCCCCTTCCAGTCCAGAACCTTGAAGACGTCCTCCAGCGCAGCAGTGAACAGTTTCGGAGAAATTACGTCTCCCTGTCTTACGCCGCGCTGGAGAAGGATTGGTTTCGAGGTCTGATCCTGAAGACGGACTGACATGGTGGCGTTTTTGTACAGACACTTCAACACCTCAATGTACCGGTAGTCGATCTGGCACCGTTGGAGAGACTGCAGTACAGCCCAAGTCTGGATCGAATCGAAGGCTTTCTCGTAGTCCACAAACGCTAAACAGAGAGGCAAGTTATACTCTTCTGTCTTCTGTATAACCTGCCGCAGCGTATGTATGTGGTCTACGGTGCTAAAGCTTTTTCGGAATCCGGCTTGTTCGGGAGGCTGGAAATCGTCAAACCTGCGCGCGAGACGATTCGTGATGACTCTTGAAAACAACTTGTAAACATGGCAAAGAAGCGAGATGGGCCTATAGTTCTTCAGCCGGGCATTGTCGCCCTTCTTGAAGAAGAGTACCACCACACCCCTGCACCATGCCTGTGGCGTTTTGCCCTCGACCGACTTGAGGACCGGTTTTCCACCCGCCTTCAGGTGTTCAGCCGTGATTCCGTCATCACCCGGCGCCTTGTTGTTTTTAAGCTGTTTCAGAGCCATCCTAATCTCGTACAGGCTGACGTCCAGGATATATTCGGTATAGTGCCGGGTCAATCTAGCTCTTGGGTCGTTTGCTAGATTCGCAACGGGTTTACTGGTTGACGTGTACAACTGCCCATAGAAACTCTCGATCTCCCTCAGAAGCTCCGGTTTGGCGGATACAATCCTGCCATCATCGGTCTTCAGTTTCGTGAGCTGGCTCTGCCCAATAGACAGATCCCTTGAAAACACCTTGGAGCCTTTATTTCGCTCAATCGCGTCTTTAATACGCTCGGAATTAAAGCGGCGGAGGTCTCTTTTCAAGGATTTAGAGATCTGTCTATTGATCTGCCGGTATTTGCACGCCTCATCTGAAGACTGCAGGATCATCTCACGCCTCTCCTTCATAAGCTTGAGGGTATGGTCAGAGAGCTTTTTGTTTCTATCTGTACGACGGGTCTTGAAAAACTTAGACCCGACCGTATGGACAGCTTCCACGAACCCGTCGCTGTATTCGTCCACGGAGCTCCCCAGGCACTTGAAACGATTCTGGAGTTCAAGCTGAAAGCTCTCGGGGTTTTGGACCTGGACCTGTGCTGGACGGAGCGTGGACTTCATCAGTCGAGACCTTTCAAGCTTAATATTAATGTTCAATGTGCCTCTTACCATGCGGTGATCGCTCCCGGTTTTTACCGAATTGATCACAGAGACATCATTGAACATTTGCTTCTTGGTTGACATGATGAAGTCGATCTCATTTTTTGTTGCACCATCGGGGCTCTGCCAGGTCCACTTCCTGTGTTCACGCTTTTTGAAGAAGGAGTTCATCATATAGAGGCCCTCCTTCTCCATAAAACTGGCCAGTAGGTGACCCCGGTGGTTCCGTCGTCCAACTCCAAATTGCCCCACTTGCAGCTCATCCTCATCTCGTTTGCCCAGTTTCGCGTTGAAGTCCCCCATGACAACGGTGAAGTGAGTTTTGAAACCATGCATGGCTCTAGAGATATCCTCATACATGGTCTCTACCTCGTCGTCGGGGTGTGCCGTGGTTGGGGCGTAGACCTGTATGACCTTCAGCGAATATCTAGAGGATATTCTGAGTATAAGGTACGCCACCCTGGTCGACACACTCTCGATCTTCACCACGTTGTTCACAAGGGACCTGTGGACGATAAACCCGACACCACCTTGGGACTGCCGGTCACCCTCTCGGAAATAGAGCAGGTTACCGGATTTGAGGATTATCGAGTCCTCCCCCTCTCTTCGGACTTCAGATAAGCACAACACACGCACACGAAATCAGGCACGTAGGTATCATCATCTGCCGAAATCTGTCTGGCCCTTTTACTTATAATATTCTCGGCTCTTGTCTTCCTACATTCCTACATGATGGTACCTTCTTGTGTTAATGTAACAAATAATCCCCATTAACCCTGTACTTCTTAAGTACAAACAAAGTCGGTCCACTGTGTGCCATAACAAATGTTCTCAGTAACGCTAGAACCCCTGTCTATCTCAAGATTGTGCGACACTTGCCTGCAAACTTGTGCGTAAGACTTGCCTCACATATCTTTTTGCCAACTCAGTAACTTGTCTGAAACTTCCCTAGCTTTTCGTATAGGTGACAGTGTAAGTTTGCATGCCACAAGCCTGTCACATATTTGTCTTGAATACAACAAAATTTAATAAGAATTAATTTATTCCGAGTCTACTTATTAGGTTTTTTTTCAACGGAGAAAAACCTATCCAAGTGACTTCATGTAAATATTTTTAACTGTCGTAAAATAAAGAGTATGCGTATTGGACGTGAACGTGTTGTGAACACGTTTTAAAAGCCAGATTGAAATGCAAATAAAAACGATTCAGCTCACGGAATTGCATATTGAAATTGCTAACTAAGTCCACCAATAATATCCTTTTATATATATCTCAGCAATGGCCAGTTAATATTTTTAAGCTGTTAAAAACATTGACGATGTTAATTTACATTTTGAGGGATAATGCAAAATGCATGCCTATTAAAAAAGGGAAAATTGAAATCGATTTCGACGGCATCAAAATTCCATTTTCCGTTCGTTACGACGGCATTCCGTCAAAGAGATTTTATTGAATAAATTACCTTGCATTAAAATATGTTTAACGGAAATTCTGGCTGAAGCGCTGCGTAGTCTGAGCGGAAAATTGTTGTGAGGTAATCTGCTGCTTAGCGTTGTACGGCGCAGCGCCTCTACCTTAGCGCACTTTATTTAAACAAGCGCCGCCGATCGAGCTAATAATGCAAACAAGGATTTCTCGCATTGGGTAATGATTAGCGCCCACGTGCCTTTACAAGCGAGCGTTTAATTAAAACTGAAAGTAATTGTACACAAGCAGCTTAACACTGCAGATGCTAAAAGAATTATAGAATTCTGTTATTTCAATGTTGGCGTAACATTAAAAAGTGGTAAAAATGGAAAGCTTGCCACGTTTCTTTTTACTGTCTAAACCTGTCACATAGAACGTTCCATGAATAAACTGGCAGACTCTGTGCCTTCGTTGTCAATGCAACTATTGGTTTTGCCTCTCGTCTCAATAAATATATTCGTGGAATCACACATTATTTTGGAATATCGCCGTCGTCGGTCGCGAGAGCGTACGTGAGGGTAATGTAAACTGTGGCTGGTATGCCGCGAGACATGTTTCGTCACTTTAGCTGAAAAGGCGAAACATCGAGGGCTGAGACGCCCCGCTTCACCGACAAATCTCTCGAATAACCTTCCCCATTCATACACGTAAATTGTTTGGCAGCACCACTGACAGCGCGCTGAATCGCAACGCTGGCAATATTTTGTTTGATTATAGCTTTGGTAGTATCGTTTTATCGTGTTTGGTAAAAATATTATCTGATATTTGAAAATCAGCAGAATTAGCTATCCCAAAATAACGTTTTTTATTAGCCTACCTGTACTGTCCCACTGCTAGACTAAGGCCTTCCTCAAGTCCTTCCAGGAACTTTTCTGCCAGGCCTTCTCGAACCAGCCCTCACGGTACGCATCCAGATCCTCTAATAAATATATATCATTACAAAACAATGAACACGAATAATTATGTTAAAAAGGCTGACAATAAAAGTTTACCCTGTTTCTGAAAACCCTCATGTTTCAAATACTAATTCTTTTAGAATTTCAAATGCCTCTTGCTACAGACGATAAGATTGAATAACGCCTACGCAAAATTATTAACATAATCGTATTAAAAAAATATTTTTTTAAAATGCTTAGAAACAAACTGATGTTTACCAGATGTTTTTCCACATTTATTTATCTTCTAATTGTGTTAGTTTTATTTAGTAACAAAGCCAAACTCAGGGAGAAAAAACAGATGTAAATTTTATTCATATAAAGAGGTCTTGCGACCGACCATATTTGATAAAGAAAATTAATGAAAAGATTCAGAAAACCTATTCTTATTCTTAACTGTACAAAAAAAAAAACATAAAAACACAGATACAGTAGGAAGCGTATGTATAAAGGCGAGCTTCATCCCCCTGAATTTCGAAATAAAATTTTAGGTACCTTAAGGTAGGTATCTGAAGTAGGTCTGGTACGCCTATGAACAAATAGTTTTGGATTGAGTAACTCGTGGTAGGTACGGGTGTAAAACAGATGATTCATGTATTTAATTTTTTTACTATTTTAATTATGATATTGACCATTCCTGTAAGTTTTTGTGGTGTACAATAAAAAATATAAAAACAAATAAGTGAATAATTAAATTTATGGTTAACACCAAGATTATTTTTTTATTGGATCAAAGTAGTTTTACTTTTATCAGTTTTTAATTTAATGATTATAATAGAACGTTTCCTGGGTAGAAAAATTATAATTCTATTTTCGTATACTAGTCTGTCAGTGAGATTATCAAATAATATTGGTCACGTATTTTTTTACTTTTACAAATCAATAAAAAATTACGAAGATAAAGCGCATCAAAGTTCAGGAGTGGGGCTTGTGACGTCACTATGTCGGTATAAAGTATACTAACGACGTGACATAACACGATATTTCAACGCATTATATCGTCTTCACATTATGTTTACGTGTCAAAAGAAAAAATACGTGTCCAATATGTTTTATTATTCATCGAATTCCCGGGTTGCGGGAAGGCGCTGGATGGGAGACGCACGGGATAGGTCAATGTGGTGACGTCTGGCGGAGGCCTATGTCCATCAGTGGACGTTTTTCGGCTGAAATGATGACTCTACTGCCCAAAAAGGAGGTTCTCAATTCAGAGGTTTCTATTTTTTTTTATGTATGTTCGTTAGCAAAATTCTTTTTTGTTTGAAAAAATATACTCACGAGGTGGACCCATAGTCACCAAGTCAGAAATATATGATGTTGGGATCCTGTGGAAATCGAGGGAGTTCTTCAAATATTGTAGGCAGACATGTAGCTATTTTTGTATTTTCAATAACATGGCAAGCATTTGCACTCAGAATGTTTAATTTGGTGAAGTGGAACTGATGAAGAAAACCACAGATGGTGTCTAGAACTCCTTAATAAGTATGTCATTAGGTATAAGAAATCACTAATAGATAAGCGACTATGATGACAAAACTAAAAAGAGTGAAATAATAAGTTTTTGACAAAAAAAAACTACTTCTAAAGCAAAACACTACAAAGTGAAAATAACTTTGTTTGCCGAAGTCGGTGTGAAAAAGGGAAAAAGAGAGAAGAAAGTACCAAAGACACCGACTTCGGAAAACAAAGTAATATTTCGCTTTGTAGTGTTTTCGTTAATCTGTTCATCCGTTTAGGAGCTATGATGCCACAGACAGATACAAAAATACACGTATACACAAACACAAAAGTGCACACGTCAAGCTTATAACACCCCTCTTTATCCGTCGGAGGTTAATAAAAATACATACCATTTTTATTCATAACTCAAAAAATTATAAAAAAATAATATCGTTTTACAGTTTACACTATTACTTTATGTTTGAACTGCAAAAATACCATAACATCGAGCTTTAATTCCCTAAAGTGGTGGGCAGTGAAATGCAGCTTGTTAAAAGATATCTGTACCCTCTAATGAATTCTCAACCATAAAAATAAACAGTCTAATTCTTTTCAGAATTGGGCTATGAATTTGGCACCACCAGTAGAGTCCATCAGTTTCTGCAACCAGCACACACTAGGATACGCAGGACGCCTTCAATGTTCCGGACAAATGTAACTAAAGCACACCGTGTGTCTTTAGTCAGTAAGAGTCTGACAGACCCCTCCGCCCGACCAAGGCCAGAGGACCTCCATGAGGATATCCATGCGATAAATAAGAACACGATAATAAGTGTCCCATTGTTGATGGAACAGGACCACATTTACACTTCAGAGTCGTCTTAGCTTATTAATGGCTTATCATCAACCAAGAATCAATAAAAATTGTGAAGATTGAAGCCACATATTTTTCCACTTCCGAGTCCCATTTGCATATAATCTACCCCCAAAGTACATCGTTACCAGTATAAATGAACGTAGGGAACCTAAGTGACTGCATACATATATGTAAGCGTCGGAGATCTTGACACAGCAAACACATTCGCTCGGGGAAACGTCTCGATCTGTCGCCTAGATATGCGAGAATAAGTGGCCATTGAAATAGTTCTGCTGCAATTACAGATATCAGATTACATTTGTGGAAGATTTTGAAGGAAAACTCGTGGTTTTCCGTGAGAATATATTGTATAAGATAAAATCGAGTGAATATTTTGTAACGAAATCATCATTTTGGACGATTTTACTGAGTCTTTTTGGCTTAAAGTTCGAGGTTTTTATGGAATTAGTTTGAGGAAAACGTAGATTGTGCCATTGAAAGCCTACACAAAATGATTTTAATGTCAATATTTCAAGAGATGAAAGTACCTACTTATGAATATGAACAACTTCTCATGCGACTAATTCCACTTATGCGTACATAAAGTATGAACAGCTTTTTTATATTTCACCCTCTGAAAAATGGACTAAGAATATATAATCAACTGAACTTTCAAGTGAAGTAATCATTTGAAGATATAAGCTCCCTCCCTCCCTATTACTAGAAGCATCGCAGATAATGCAGAAAGTTTTATAACATATCGTTTTCTAAGATATGAATTATAATTCAAAATCATCTTATAGGTTTTCACTGGAATAAAAAGCCATCTTTAATGTAAAGAACACATAAATACTTAGGTATAGTGCCTATAGCATTATAAAAAACAGAACCTGAATTTGGACAAAAATAGCAAGGCAAGCAAAGTGCTTCAATCATTTTAGAGCAGGCAAAACACATTAAAGATAAGTATGCACGTCGGATCCCCTGCAGACTTATTTCAAAGATGCTCCCAAACAAGTTCTATATAAACTTCGCGTAACCCTTTGTTTTGCATAGGAAAACCTAATTATAATAGTTCAACGTCCACGTTGAAATCTATTATGAGTTTACAAACTTGTGTACCAAACTAAGTAATGTTTTCTTCTCTAAACAAATAAGATGTAAGAATTTGCTTCGTTTGTCAAGATTTGCGTTTTCGTAACTTACTTTATGTTGGTTTTATTATCGTCAAATTTACTTTGGAAAGCCCTTTCTTTATTCGCTGCTTAGGGCAGGGGTTTTTATTGGAATGTTCCTTTTACGACGATAGAATCGATTGTTACTTGCAGTCCAATATATTGACGGAACTATTTTGCCTCAGAGACTGACTTGACTGTAGATCGTAGGTTTGATTAAACTTCAAAATACATTTGGTTACTTGTAGGTACCTGATGCCTCGAGCAACCATGGTGATCAATGCTCGTGCCTTCTTTGATGCCTTTGCCCTGCAGTGGGACAGATACAGGTTAATAAGTTGGAGATTGACATGTTACATGGCGCATTATTAATATTCTTCAATTAATTCAATAATTTTTTTAACACTTTTAAACATTCTCATTTAAATAAAGACAAATCCAGCTCCTCAAAATTTGCATTCAATACAGTCCAATGTCAATATTCTTAGACCGTTTCACTACGAATTAGTAGTGGTGTTAGTAGTAGTATTTGGTATTCAGAGTCAGAAAACGGTACAGGCGATTGGCGAGCGGCTAGAGAGATTAATTTGCATTCAAGATCATAACGGATCGTGAGGCTATTTCGTCGGGATCTCTCCCATTTCCCGTATACATGTATATGTATATTATTCGAGCACATACAGGGAACGAAACTGTTTCAGCCGTTAGCACCGCCTATGCAGACATTAAGTTTCATCATGAACGTTTGCTTGTGGTGAAATATGCAAGGATTATTTTTGGTTGCATTTGGAAGTGGATACGATAACAACTTGTGTAAACTATTGAAGTAATAATATAATATAATATAATAATAATATAATATATGATATCGTTTATTTGTTTTCGTTTTTTTTTTGCTTTGTTTTATTGTAGCTATAAAATATACACTAATCAAATAGAAGGTAAGCTTTGCTAACCAACTAAATAAACACAAAAAGTTTCAAAAAACAGTATTCATCGCATAAAAACAAAACGCATAGTTGCAAACTCAGCCACTCACATCACCGAGAATTTTTTGTAACAAACGGCATTCATTGTCCATTAATAAAACATGTTTGTAGTGTACAAATGAAAAATACAAACATACCTTCAATATATATGTGTGACAGGAATTGATACCAACAAAGTTGTCAAAAAAAAATATATGGCCGTCAGAAAACGAAATACAGCGGAAAAGTTTTTACAGTATAAACAAACGAAACTAATAATTTACCGTTGAGCTTACAATCACATTTATAATTAATGCATTCTCTATAGTAGTTGGCCATACGATAACCGTGCCGTTATAAAATGCACGTCGTACATGATCCGACCACTATTTTTTGTAGCACGCTCCAACGCTATACGCACACAGTGTAAATTGGAAACAAATCAAATATGCATCGTTCGTCCAACCGTGAGATGTAAAGCTCGCATTAGCGATATATTCGAATATCAGATCTATTCCAAATCCACTGCCAGATAGAATCGACAAGTTATAGGCACCATTTTTTCTGTGAAATTTGATTTTTCTCGTATTTGCTGTGACAACCTTATTTCTGGAATGGATTCTGCGTCTAGTCCGTAGTCTAAGCCGTAATTTATAAAAGCCGTCCATATTATGATATTTTTTGCTAACGTATCGCAATACATATTTATACGTGATTTAGATGAAAAAGCGAGCAATTCTTCATTTATGAGGTACCATTATATAGTCACACTGCATCCACATATAACAATTAAATATATTTATGACAAATAGAGTTGAACCACAGCAATCCCAAATAAAGAATTTTATGAATTGTCTGAGTCATCCAGAAACGCTACTACCGTATGGATGAAGTTGTATGAATGAATGATACACTCACATTTGCTATATGACGCTCGCAATCTGGAAAGAAAAGGTAAAGGTATTTCAACAGAAAAATGTCAGAAGTATTTAGAAGACATCTTCAGACATAAGCGACCGCACAGCTTCAAAAGTGCACTTACTGTGATTGTATTTGTGGGTCGCAACCTCGATAGATGTCAAAGAAGCGGTATTTGTGAAGAATATGACAATTTACAGAATAGAGGGAGTTTAAATGAAAATGTTGCTTGTCTGTATAAACCGGGCCATATCCGGATGGGAATAAAATGCGATCGTCTCCAGCAATTTATGTTTTACAACGTACTTACCGTTTGCATCTTCAATGCAATTTTGAAGGATATTGTAGGATTTTCAAATCGATGCTAGCGAAAGTGTATGAAATTTTTCTTTTGAATTTTTTAACAAATATAAATATTTTATAGACAAGTTTTCGTTATATTTGCGCAGAACGGCACTATTTTTATATTAAAGTTCTTGACGGATTCGAACGGATCTAAGAATCTTCGAGAATTAGAAGTCTTCGCTTAATAATCCAGCCTAGTCCAAATTATTCAAAGTAACAACTCCACAATAAAACTTAATTGTGCGCTCATTCTTCTTGTTGTATTTACTGGGGTGCTTTTTGCCGAGATAAATTAAATTCAACTTAGAACTTGTCAGTGGCAGAAGTCAAGCGCATTAAGTTTGAGGCGAGCGTTGAGAGCCCCATCGTTACGTTACACTGTTACTAGGTACATCGGTTCACGAATATCCTGCCTCAGGGCTGCCAAGTATCTCAAGCTAAACATTTGCTTGTCCTATTAAGAGGTGTCACTAAATTCAACGTTAATTTCCTCTGAACCTAATGAAAACCTGTCATAGTTAATTCAATTTTCATAGGGCATGGTTCACCCTGTTGTGAGAGCAAACAAAATTGTTTGTTATAACACACGTAATATCAGTATAGGTCATTGTCGCTCCTGTTATGCGTCTAAGACCGCCCAAACACAGGCAAATAGAACGCAGAATTCAAAACGCGGGGCTTTATAACCGATCAGTGTGCTTTTACAATGCGAAGCTGATTAATGAACGAATTTTAGTTAAACTGGTGTGCGTGCAGCGAAATTGTTGGAGAGCAAATGGTGTAACAAGCGGACGGACAGCCGGGTTTCGGGCTGAGTAGTCGAAAGTGCTAATTTGCAATGCGACTACGGTACTTTTCATAGTCCCTTGTCGTGCATTGTGCAAGCGGCTGCTTTCGACAGCTAAAGCGGTAACATTTTCGCTTGTTTGTTTATTTTCGCAGTCCTTTGTGAGTTGTGTTCGTTTGCGATGACTACAGGACGTGGAACGAAAGCCTTGAGGCACGGTGTAATTGGATTATAGTGGTTGTTCGAGAACGTTTCCAAGTAAGCATGTAAAGAGGAGTAATAATGTTGTATTTGACTGAGTTTGGACTCTGTGTCGTACTTGTTTAAGATGTTACGAACTATGACGTGTGGAGTTACGTGTTTATTATTAGTTCACTTTGACCTCGCAGAGAGTTTGTGGTATCTTAGGGCGTAACCTTTAAAACTGCTGGGTAGTTTTGAGTTTTGATTACTTTTCTAGACAGTTACTTGTACTTCTACCTCAATTGCTTTAAGTTGTTAGGTTTAAAATTTTGGTTCTATCAAGGACGAGTTTTAAAGTGTATCTGTATAAGATATGTACGTTTTTTATAATGATTAGATTGTCGTATTTGACCACATCACCTGAAGCAAACAAAACCACCTTCTTCACTGCGCTATCGAGCTCGTGAATCATACAAATCTAATTTAGGCAGTTCGCATTCGTAGCGCTAAGCGTTAATAAATCACAGAATATAAGTTTGTCGCCTTGTCGCGCTCACGATTATCCATTTTATTAATTGAAGCATCGGGGGTCACGCGAGGGCCCTATTAGGGCATAACTAATATCACCAGATGCCCCTTAAACGACGGGACAGTCCCTTTCAGTCTTCCCAGCGTACCCAAAACCGGAAAGAGCAAAACGCTCCTTTAGCTCCGTCAGCTTTACCCTCATAAGGCCCCGTGAAGAAGGTAAGTTTGCGTAATACTGAAATAATTTGGAGATTTAGTTTTCAGTAACGTTTGGGTCCTGAATGACGTATGAGGTTAGAATTTGGCGTGAGAGGTAAATATATACATTGAAACGGAAATAAAAGGCTTTATTTTTCGTTCCGATGTCGACCGTTGAATTCGTAACTCGTAGCTTTGTAGCATTGACGCGTAGGTAAGCGTAGCAGTTTGCTAGGCTTTGTTGCGTCTAAAAATAAACCAAGCCGTTGAGTTATTCTTCATCGTTTATTTGCGGCATTCATCAACTAAAGTAAATCTATTACTAATAAATCTAGCAGACAGTTAATTATGTTTATGATAATAAAACAGAAAATATTGGTCTCTATTGATTTTATGTGTAAACTGTGGTTAGAATTGTTATTTCTATTACGTGTCCTACTGAGTTTAGAACCCTTGGTCACGTGAACATTACGGAGTATCTCGCAGTCCTAATTTTAGGGGTGCCGCAATTATAATGATGGACGCCGATGGTCCAATCTAGGCGTGGTAAATTAAAATTAGTTGATATACTGTTAATTGGCTTTAAATAGGTTCATTTGCCTTGATATAAAATGAAAGAACCTTTAAAATTGCTTCGGCTTGTTCTGTTTACAGCTAAATAATGGTATTTTCATTATGTGTACAGCTAAGAAGTGGAATTCCCTGCCAGAGTCTGTGTTTCCCCATAGCTACAACCTCGGGGTTTTTAAGTCAAGAGTGAATAGGTTACTTCTATTTAAGCATGCTACACCGTATATCACATCATTGCTTTACGTCAAGTGAGATATTGGTCAAGCGCAAGCCTATCAACAATTAAAAAAAAAAAACGCTCAAGTTATTTTTCATTTGATTTTGCTTACGTAATGAGCATATACCTGGTTAAAAAAAAAAAATCAGGCTATTGTCACACTGCAAGGCAGAAACTTCCCTTTTCATTTTCTATCCAGAGCTAATATGGACCCATCTAGCCTACATGCGTCTAGCCTAAATGCGTCTAACCTAAATGCGTATAGTCTACATGTGCCTATCCTACCTTTGTGAAACTCGTCCTACCATCTAAGATTTAAAACTAAGAAGTATTTTATTCATGAAGAATTCATTACCTTAACACCCGCCATTAAGACCATTCCAAATTGAAAAAAAATAACTTGAGCATATATTTTTGTTAAACTTTCGTTTTATGTAGAGCTAGGTACCCATCTGTAAAAAGTGTTTTTAATAGCTTTTATTTAGTTTTGCTAAACTTATAAGTATTTTAGGATGGATTCTTGCTCTAGGCATATTGAGTTGAAACATTGTTTCTTTGCTGGTATTCCAGATGCTCATGCTCAACTCAACTGGACAGTTGTGATTGGTTAGCTTGTTTTTTTGACATTATTGTGCTCAAGGCCAAGATCCCAGACGCCCCAAATGTTACCGAACTCTTTTAACACAAAATCAGTGGCATTGAGTAGTGTTAGCAAGTACTTGTAACGTACTCCTATTTACTAACTTGGATTACCATTTTCATTCAATACCTACCACACATTTTGTGTAGAAAGAATTCAGTAACGTCTGGGGTGTCTAGGCTCCTAGTCTATTGAGTACACTATTGTCAAGCTGAAGAATCATTATGCCATACACGAGTATTGTGATTGATTGGCAGTTGATTGGTAGGTGTGGCCAATTTTGAGTTTGAGTCGAGTATGAGCAACCGGAATACGGATCTTAATCTATTTATTTGACAGATATGACCCAGATGTTATCTCAAGGGTCATCTAGGTACCTTCTACTAGGTTCGATATAACTTTTTTGAAAAACAGGCAGTCGTGGCGACTGCCGACAGAAGTGAATACCTTCTTGAGACTTTGGATTAACATGTTATTGTGTGAAAAAACTGACGCTGTCACGTTAGCATGTGTCTGACGCGAACCCATAAGTTTTGCCCCTACCAACAATCGGCCATTCACTGTAGAAGCAAGTAAGCCAAAGTATCCAGTATACTTCCGAGGCATGTACGAATATCATGATACTTACGGTGATTTTCTAAGACCAATTACCTACTTTTCAAGTTAACAACAGCAAGTCATATACTGGAATTCGTATAATACTGCAGAAATCTTTAGGAAAAAGCTCTTGAAAGTTGGTTGAAGGTTTGCCTTATTGATTTCCTTATTCTTTTTCTTATCCTTAAAGGCCACTTTATATTTTTTGAATATTTTTTGTTCCTTTTGGCTATTTCTTCTTTATCATATAGCTCATAGTTCGATTTATGATTGTGTGTTGTGTTAGTTTCTTGAATCTTCCTCTTAGTCATATACTCCTGGTGGAATGGTCGTGGTCATGGATCGGCTAATAGGTTGGTTATGGCTTTTGCGAAACTTCTCTATCTGTACACGCAGTGCCACCAGTGGATTTAATGTGGTCTGTCCATTTTGTTTGTGATCAGCCGCAGTAACGTTGGCCTTCTACTCTTCCTTGTACCACTAATAGTTCCAATGAGTTTCATGAATAAAATCTAATTTATCTACCTTAGAGATTCCACGACTGAAGAGCCATAATATGCATCTTATTAGCATTTCCGGATTATTTTCGAGCCGCCGCTTGTACTCACAGTATTATTATCAGTACTTAGACCTTGTTAACTACAAATATAAACTTGTCATGCATGGGACGTCAACATAACTTAATCAAAAACTATTCTATGGCATCATTCGAGTGGGTATGTTTATTACGTGATAAAGTTGGTAGTGACGCCGATGGTTCCGTGTCGACCATAACCCCTTGTTTTTACGATCCTTATAATGTTGAACATTAGTGTGGAATCTTTTACCACCTTACTGCGTCATCCATATTTCGTGTCCCCACTAAAAAAAGGTTTACAGTTAATTTTTTTGTAATTGGCAGACGATGAAAACATTTTTGGTGTGTTTGGCTTTACAATTAATAAGGTGATGTTGCTTTTAACGCCTAATTATAGCTATACATATATACTTGTTTCTACATCGAAGCAATAATTATTATATGGCAAGCCTTTTTACGATACAATAAAATAAAGCCAATGTTTTTTCTTCTTTTGTATAACTTTTTGACTGCACTTATTTTAAATGCGTCGACTCTATCTTCATAAATGGGAGATAGACGATGCTGACGAGACTTCACTGTAATTCCACGAATTTTGCAGGGATTTGCGTCATCGTGGATCAATTTACAAGCAAAATTCCGTGGTATTAATACCCAGAAGTATTAAGGTATCAAAACAGAAGCTAACTAATTCTAAACATAATCAGACAAAATAACTTGTTTCTAGCTTCCTGTACACAATGCTGTATTATAATTCAGTCACTCGTGCGAATAGGTTAATCTCTGAGTTTCACGCGCCATTGACGTAATCCTTCAATTTCCACGTGCCTGATTGAGTACTTAGATATATTAACCCATCTAGAACTTTGTATCTGTGTTGATGACATGAGAGAAATAAATATAGGTAGTAGAGCGAACGAAATCAGTCACGGGATTTTTCATAGTTATGCGCAATTAATACTACATAATATTTCTTGATTTATAGTAATATTAATTTCAATCTGCGGCTTCGCAAGGCAGTGCAATCGCGGCATTAAAAGTCCTCCTTCCTCAGAATTTAGGACATGGTCTACTCGTGTGCCAAGTTTCATTCAAATCCGTTCAGCCATTACAGACGTGAAAAGGAAACAAACAGATAGAGTTGGTATGGTTATTGCTTATATTTCGTTTGGCATTCACATTAATGATATAGTACCCTCTAATATTTTTTTAATCCATTCAAATAAATTTTTCAATTCTTTTTAGAATTGGGCTATAAATTTGGCACCACCAGTAGTGTCCATCAGTTCCTGCAACAAGCACGCAATAGGATACGCAGGAGACCTTTAGCGCTCTGGACAAATGTCACTAAAGAACACCGCGTGGCTTTAGTCAGTAAGAGTCTGACAGACCCCTCGACCCGACGAAGGCCAGAGGTTACACGACGAGAGGTCCCGGAGATCCTGTCTGGATATCTATACGATGAAAAGATAACGATAATATGTATCCCATTGTTGGCGGAACAGAAACACAGTTACACTTCAGGGTAGGGTCTTAGATTATTAATGCCTTTTTTTGGAACCATCCCACCGCAATATACCCAAACCACTGTGACTTTCCACCATATAAGGCAGGAGACAGAACAAACAAGGCCTATAGGCACAAAGGCTTGTGTAAAACTGGGATAAGCCCAGTTGCCTAGATTATCATTAATGTTAATGGGTCCCAACATTGTGAGCTGTTATATTTGATTCCAATAATATGTACGGCAAAAACGCTTGAACGAACGGAAATTTGTTTTAGTTTCCACAGCCCCGTATAGAAAATAACTCTAGATGCAGCCTGTACATTATCCAACTTAATATTGCGTTCATTCTGCTAAAGAACTTACTCCCATAAGATATGATGTGCAGATTGTTCGTATATATATTCGCAGTTATATCTAGAACATTGACATAAAGGCGAGGCAACGAGCTTGAAGGAATAATTAACTTTTAAAGTTCATGAGAAAGACCATGTTAGGCGTGGGTAAATCAATAAAAAACAGAACCTGAATTTGGGCAAAAATAGCAAGGCAAGCAACATGCTTCTACAATTTTAGAGCTGTCAAAGCACATTAAGATATGTATGCACGTCGCAATCCCCTCCAGACTATTTCAAAGATGCTCCCAAACAAGTTCTATACAAACTTCGCATAACCCTTTTTTTTGCATAGGAAAACCTAATTATAATAGTTCAACATCCACGTTGAAATCTATTATGAGTTTACAAACTTGTGTACGAAAACACTTCTTCTCCAACCAAATAAGATGTCAGAATTTGCTTCGTTTGTCAAGGCTTGCGTTATCGTAACTTACTTTATGTTGGTTTTATTATCGTCAAATTTACATTGAAAAGCCCTTTCTTTATTCACTGCTTAGAGCAGGGAGCAGATTTTTTTATTAGAATGTTCCATTTATGACGATGGAATCGATTGTTACTTTGCGTCAGAGACTGACTTGACTGTTGATCGTAGGTTTGATTAAATCTCAAAATACATTTGGTTACTTGTAGGTACCGATGACTCGAGCAAATAGGGTGATCAATGCTCATGTCTTCTTTGATGCTTTTGTTCTGCAGTGGGCCAGTTACAGGCTAATAAGTTGGAGATTGACATGTTGGACATGACGTATTATTAACATTCCTCACTTAATTAAATAATTTTCTGAACACTTTTGAACATTCTCATTTAAATAAAGACAAATCTAGCTCCTCAAAATTTGCATTCAATACTGTTCAATATCAATATTCTTAGACCGTTTCACGACGAATTAGTAGTGGTATTAGTAGTAGTATTTGGTATTCAGAGTCAGAAGACTGCAGGCGATTGGCGAGCGGCTAGAGAGATTAATTTGCATTCACGACCAAAACGGGTCGTGAGGCTATTTCGTCGGCATCTCTCCCATTTCCCGTGAACATGTATATGTACATTATACGAGTATATACAGGGAACGAAACTGTTTCAGCCGTTAGCACCGCCTATGCAGACATAAAGTTTCATCATGAACGTTTGCTTGTGGTTAAATATGCAAGGATTATTTTGGTTATATTTTAAAGTGGAGACGATAAAAAGTTGTGTAAACTATTGAAGTTTAGCTATAAAATATGCACTAATCAAATAGAAGATAATCTTTGCTAACCATTTAAATAAACATAAAAGTTTCAAAAAACATTATTCATCGCATAAAAACTAAACGCATAGTTGCGAACGCTGCCATTCGCATGACCGAGATTTTTTTTTTAACGAATGGCATTCATTGTCCATTAACAAAACATGTTTGTAGTGTACAAATGAAAAATAAAAACATACGTGCATACCTTTCAATATATATGTGTGACAAAAATTAATACTAACAAAGTTGTCAGAACAAAATATATGGCCGTCAGGAAACGAAATGCAGCGGAAAAGTTATTACAGTATAAACAAATGAAACTGTAATAATTAACCGTTGAGCTTTCAATCACATTTATAATTTATGCGTTCTCTATAGACGTTGGCCGTACGATAACCGTGCCGTTATAAAATGCACGTCGTACATGATCCGACCACTATTTTTTGTGGCACGCTCCAACGCTATACGCACACAGTGTAAATTGGAAACAAATCAAATATGCATCGTTCGTCTAACCGTGAGATGGAAAGCCCGCATTAGCGATATATTCGAATATCAGATCTATTCCGAATCCGCTGCCAGATAGAATCGACAAGTTATAGGCACCATTTTTTCTGTGAAATTTGATTTTTTCTCGTATTTGCTGTGACAACCTTATTTCTGGAATGGATTCTGCGTCTAGTCCGTAGTCTAAGCCGTAATTTATAAAAGCCGTCCATATTATGATATTTTTTGCTAACGTATCACAATACATATTTATTGCTTTACGTGATTTACATGAAAAATCGAGCAATTCTTCATTTATGAGGTACCATTATTTAGTCACACTGCATCCACATATAACCATAAAATATTTTTATAACAAATAGAGTTGAACCACAGCAATCCCAAATAAAGAATGTTATAAATTGTCTGAGTCATCCAGAAACGCTACTACCGTATGGATGAAGATGTATGAATGAATGATACACTCATATTTGCTATATGACGCTCGCAATCTGAAAGTAAAGGGTAGAGGTATTTCAACAGAAAAATGTTAGAAGCATACAGAAGATATCTTCAGACCTATGCGACCGCACAGCTTTAAAAGTGCACTTACTGTGATTGTATTTTATTTGTCGTTTCTTATTTTTGTGGGTCGCAACCTTAATAGATGTCAAAGAAGCGGTATTTGTGAAGAATATGAAAGTTTACAGAATAGAGGGAGTATAAATGAAAATGTCGCTTGTCTGTATAAACCGGGCTATATCCGTACGATGCGAATAAAATGCGATCATCTCCAGCAATTTATGATTGCAACGTACTTACCGTTTGCATCTTCAATGCAATTTTGAAGGATATTCTAGGATTTGCAAATGGATTATGATTCTAACGAAAGTTTATGAGATTTTTTAATTTGAATTCTTTAACAAATATAAATATTTTATAGACGAATTTTCTTTTGTATTTGCGCAGAACGGTCACTATTTTTGTATTAAATTTCAAGACAGATTCGAACGGATCTAAGAATCTTCGAGAATTAGAAGTCTTCGTCCAGCCTAGTCTAAATGATTTTAATAATCGTTCAAAGTTACAACTTAAAGTCCACGTTAAAACTTAATTATGCGCTCATTATTCTTGTTGTATTTACTGGGGTGCTATTTGCCGAGATAAATTTAATTGAACTTTGAACTTGTCAGTGGCAGACGTCAAACGCATTAAGTTTAAGGCGAGCGTTGAGAGCCTCATCGTTACGTTACACTGTTTAGAGGTACAACAGTTCACGAATATCCTGCCTCAGGGCTGCCAAGTATCTCAAGCTAAACATTTGTTTGTCCCGTTAAGAGGTGTCACTAAATTCAACGTTAATTTCCTCTGAACCTAATGAAAACCTGTCATAGTTAATCAAATTTCCATAGGGCAGGGTGAACGTTGTGAGAGCAAACATTAATTGTTGCTGTAACACACGTAATATCAGTATCGGTCATTGTCGCTCCTGTTATGCGGCTAAGGCTGCCCAAACGTAGGCAAATAGAACGCAGAATTCAAAACACGGGGCTTTATAACCGATCAGTTCGCTTTTACAATGCGAAGCTGATTAATGAACGAATTTTAGTTAAGCTGGAGTGCGTGCAGGGCAATTGTTGGAGAGTAAATGGTGTGGCAAGCGGACGGACAGCCGGCTTTCGGGCTGAGTGGTCAAAAGCGGCGACGGCCAGTAGGTGACCCCGGTGGTTCCGACGTCCAACTCCAAATTGCCCCACTTGCAGCTCATCCTCGTCTCGTTTGCCCAGTTTTGCGTTGAAGTCCCCCATGACAACGGTGAAGTGAGTTTTGAAACCATGTATGGCTATAGAGATATCCTCATACATGGTCTCTACCTCGTCGTCGGGGTGTGCCGAGGTCGGTGCGTAGACCTGTTTGACCTTCAGCGAATATCTCGAGGATATTCTGAGTATAAGGTACGCCACCCTGGTCGACACACTCTCGATCTTCACCACGTTGTTCACAAGGGACTTGTGGACGATAAACCCGACACCACCCTGGGACTGCCGGTCACCCTCTCGGAAATAGAGCAGGTTACCGGATTTGAGGATTATCGAGTCCTCCCCCTCTCTTCGGACTTCAGATAACCCTAAAATACTCCATCGCAACCTGCTCAATTCTTCCTCGAGTTCGGCTATCTTCTCGTCGGTCCGGAGTGTTCGCGTGTTGTATGTTGCCAGGGCCAGTCGACGGGCAGCGACGGGTTCGTGGAAGCTGTCCATACGGTCGGGTTTAAGTTTTTCAAGACCCGCCGTACAGATATAAATAAAAAGATCTCTGATCCTACTCTCAAGCTTATGAAGGAGAGGCGTGAGATGATCCTGCAGTCTTCAGACGATGCGTTGAAATACCGGCAGCTTAATAGACGGATCTCAAAGTCCTTGAAAAGCGACCTCCGCCGCTATAATACTGAGCGTATTAAAGACGCAATTGAGCGGAATAAGGGCTCCAAGGTCTTTGCAAGAGATCTGTCTATTGGGCAGAGCCAGCTCTCGAAACTGAAGACCGACGATGGCAGGATCATATCCGCCAAACCGGAGCTTCTGAGGGAGATCGAGAAATTCTATGGGCAGTTGTACACGTCAACCAGTAAACCCGTCGCGAATCTAGTAAAAGACCCTAGAGCTAGATTGACCCATCACTATACCGAAGACATACCGGACGTCAGCCTGTACGAGATTAGGATGGCTCTTAAACAGCTTAAGAATAACAAGGCACCGGGTGATGACGGCATTACGGCCGAACTCCTGAAGGCGGGTGGTAAACCAATACTTAAGGCCCTTCAGAAGCTGTTTGGTGCCGTCATACTCGAGGGGAAAACGCCACAGGCATGGTGCAGGGGTGTGGTGGTACTCTTTTTCAAGAAGGGTGACAATGCCCTGTTGAAGAACTATAGGCCCATCTCACTTCTTAGCCATGTCTACAAGCTGTTTTCAAGAGTCATCACGAATCGTCTCGCGCGCAGGTTTGACGATTTCCAGCCTCCCGAACAAGCCGGATTCCGAAAAGGCTTTAGCACCGTAGACCACATACATACGCTGCGGCAGGTTATACAGAAGACCGAAGAGTATAACCTGCCTCTCTGTTTAGCGTTTGTGGACTACGAGAAAGCCTTCGATTCAATCGAGACTTGGGCTGTACTGCAGTCTCTCCAACGGTGCCAAATCGACTACCGGTACATCGAGGTGTTGAAGTGTTTGTACAAAAACGCCACCATGTCAGTCCGACTTCAGGATCAGGCCTCGGAACCTATCTCTCTGCAGCGAGGTGTGAGACAGGGAGACGTCATATCTCCGAAACTGTTCACCGCTGCACTGGAGGATGTCTTCAAGGTTCTGGACTGGAGAGGGCTAGGCATCAACGTCAATGGCGAGTACATCACTCACCTTCGGTTTGCCGACGATACAGTGGTCATGGCTGAGACCATGGAGGACCTCAGTATAATGCTCAATGACCTCAGTAGAGCTTCCAAAAGAGTGGGTCTTAAAATGAACATGGACAAAACCAAGGTTATGTTGAATGCCCATGTTACACCCACTCCTATCAAGGTTGGAGACTCTACACTCGAAGTTGTGGAAGATTTTGTCTACCTGGGACAAACGATCCAGTTGGGTAGGGCCAACTTCGAGAAAGAGGTCAACCGTCGAATCCGACTCGGCTGGGCAGCGTTCGGGAAATTGCGCGGTGTCTTCTCGTCCAACTTACCACAGTGTCTCAAGACGAAGGTCTATGACCAGTGTGTGTTGCCAGTGATGACCTATGGCTCTGAGACGTGGTCGCTCACAATGGGCCTCGTCAGAAAGCTTACAGTCACGCAAAGGGCAATGGAGAGGGCTATGCTCGGAGTATCCTTGCGTGATCGAATCAGAAATGTAGAGATCCGCAAGAGAACCAGGGTTACCGACATAGCCCGAAGAATTGCCAAACTTAAGTGGCAGTGGGCAGGACACATTGCTCGCAGAACGGATGGCCGATGGGGCAGAAAAGTTCTGGAGTGGCGACCGCGAACCGGAAGACGATGCGTTGGAAGGCCTCCCACCAGGTGGACAGATGACCTGGTGAAGGTTGCGGGGATTCGCTGGATGCGGGACGCACGGGACCGGTCAATGTGGCGACACTTGGGGGAGGCCTATGTCCAGCAGTGGACCTCTTTCGGCTGATATGATGATGATGATGATGATGATGGTCAAAAGCGCTAATTTGCAATGCGACTACGGTACTTTTCATCATCCCTTGTCGTGCATTGTGCAAGCGGCTGCTTTCGACAGCTAAAGCGGTAACATTTTCGCTTGTTTGTTTATTTTCGCGCAGTCCTTTGTGAGTTGTGTTGGTTTGCGATGACTACAGGACGTGAAACGAAAGCCTTGAGGCACGGTGTAATTGGATTATAGTGGTTGTTCGAGAACGTTTCCATGTAAGCAAGTAAATAGGAGTATTAATGTTGTATTTGACTGAGTTTGGACTCTGTGTCTTACTTGTTTAAGATGTTACGAATTATGACGTGTGGAGATACGGGTTTATTATTAGCTTACTTTGAACTCGCAGAGAGTTTGTAGTATCTTAGAGCGTTACTTTTAAAACTGTTGGGTAGTTTTGAGTTTTGATTACTTTTCTAGACAGCTATTTGTACTTATATCTCAATTGCTTTAAGTTGTTTGGTTTCAGATTTTGGTTCTGTCAAGGACGAGTTTTAAAGTGTACTTCTACGCTTTGTGGCGTCTAAAAATAAACCAAACTGTTGGGTCATTCTTCATCGTTTATTTGCCGAATTCATTAACTAAAGTAAATCTATTTCTAACAAATCTAGCAGACAATTATTTTTGTCTGTGATAATAAAACTGAAAATATATAACTCTATTAGTGTTATGTGTAAACTGTGGGTAGAATTGTTATTTCTATTGCGTGTCCTACTGAGCTTAGAACCTTTGGTCACGTGAACGTTACGGAGTGTCTCGCAGTCCTAATTTGAGGGGTGCCGCTCACGAATTCATAATGATGGACGCCGATGGTCCAATCTGGGAGTGGTAAATTAAAATAAGTTAATATATTGTTAATAGGCTTTAAATAGGTTAATTTGCCCTGACATAAAATTAAAGAACCTTTATAAATTGCTTCGGCTAGTTCTGTTTAGGGCTAAGTAATGGTATTTTCATTATGTGTACAGCTAAGGAGTGGAATTCCCTGCCAGAGTCTGTGTTTCCCGATAGCTACAACGTCGGGGTTTTTAAGTCAAGAGTGAATAGGTTACTGCTAGATAAGCATGTTACACCGTAGATCTCATCATTGCTTACCGTCAGGTGAGATAATGGTCAAGCGCAAGCCTATCTACAATTAAAAAAAAACGCTCAAGATATTTTATGTATGAATTTGCTCACGTAATGAGCATATACCTGGTTAAGAAAAAACATTCAGCCTATTGTCACACTGCTAGGCAGAAACTTCAAGGAAAGTTTCTGCATAGCAGTGTGACAATAGGCTGAATGTTTTTTTTAACCATTTTCAATCCGGAGCCAATATGGACCCATCTAACCTACATGCGTCTAGCCTAAATGTATATAACTTACATGCGTATAGCCTACATGTGTCTAACCTACCTGCGTAAAACTCATCCTACCATCTGAGAATAAAAACTAAGAAGTATTTTATTCATTTGGAATTCATTAATTAAATAATCTGTTAGAACACCTTGACACCCACCATTAAGACCATTCCAAATTAAAAAATAAATAACTTGAACATCTAATTTTGTTAAACTTTCGTTTTCACCCATCTGTAAAAAGTCTTTTTAAAAGCTTTTATTTAGTTTTACTAAACTTATTAGTATTTTAGGATAGATTCTTGATCTAGGCATATTGAGTTGAAACTTTTTTCACGTTCGCATGATAATACCGGTAAGGTATTCCAGATGCTCATGCTCAACTCAACTGAACAGTTGTGATTGGTTGGCTTGTTTTTTTGACATAAACGTGCTTAAGTCCAAGATCCCAGACGCCACAAACGTTACCGAACTCTTTTAACAAAGAATCAGTGGAATTTAGTAGTTTTAGCAAGTCCTTGTAACGTACTTCTACTTGCTAACTTGGATTACCATTTTCATTCAATACCTACCACACATTTTATGTAGAAAAAAAACAGTAACGTCTGGGGCGTCTAGGCTCCTAGTCTATTGAATACACATATTCATAATGCCAAACTCGAGTTGTGATTGATTGGCAGTGGATTGACAGGTGAGGCCAATTTTGAGTTTGAGGCGAATATGAGCAACCAGAATACGGGCCTTAATCTATTTATTGTCAGTTATGACCCAGATGTTATCTCAAGGGTCGTCTAGGTCCCTTCTACTAGGTTCGATATTAGTTTTTTTTAAAAAGGCGGTCGTGGTGACTGCCCACAGAAGTGAATACCTACTTGAGACTTTGGAGTTATTCCAAAGTCTTATTGTGTGACAAGAAATTACGCTGTCACGTTAGCATGTCTCTGACGCAAACCCATAAGTTATGCGCCTGCCAAAAATTGGTCAACGCGGTTAAAGAAGTTTTCACTTCAATAATCTCACCATTGTACGTTTTTTCTGGTCCTTGTTATCTGTTTATTAAAATGGTTGTACAATGATTGTTAAATAAATAATGTTTCAACTTCTTTCAAAGATCATTTCTGTTAAAAATATTAGCAACATTTTCACTGTAGGAGCAAGTTAGCCAAGTCAACTTCAAAGACATGTACGACTACCATGATACTTACGGTGATTTTCTAAGAACAACTTACCTACTTTTTAAGTTAACAACAGCAAGTTATTTCCTGGAATTCGTATAATACTGCAGAAATCTTTGGGAAAAGGCCCTTTCGTTATATTCTTAAGTTGGTTGTAGTTTTGCCTTTTTGATTTCCTTATTGTATGATAAAGGTCACTTTATATTTTATGTATTTTTTTGTTGCTTTGAGCTATTTCTTCCTTATCATATGCCTCATAGTTTGATTTATGATTATATGTTGTGTAAGTTTCTTGAATCTTCCTCTTAGTTGTACACTCCTGGTGGAATGGTCGTGGTCATTGTAGTGTATCTAGATATAAATAGATCGCGCTACAAGCCGATAACAGTATTGTAGAGATGCCTCGTGCACATATGCCGCTCGGTTATAAATACCGGTCCGAGTGGTGGGGCGATCAGTTGTTATCAGACTGTCGGCCTGTGCGGTAGTGTGTTGGCGAGTCAACTATTAATATTGATAAATGTGCATATTTTACATTGGCGACCAAAAGAAAACCGTAGAGTGAAATAAAGTTGATTTCCTTATAAAAAAAAACCTGTCTAAAAGAAACATGAAGACTTTGTTACGAAAAAAAAAAAAAAAAAATTGAAATGTGATGACAGTGACAGTTAAAATCAGTGGCGTTAGTTTTTGAAGTGCATCAAATGTATACGATTAGAAGTGCACTTGCTGAGTATTGATGTGGAATTCAACCTCGTAAAACCCGAGTTCGATGCGCGAACGGTAGCACACTTCACCGTCGGCGTCGTATTGTTTTGGTCCCACCAAAACTGAATGCAGTAGAAGTAAGTCCTTCAGCTTCGCGTCTACATGACGGAAACAATGTGAGATGTTATGCCAATCTGGTGAGTCGTTTTCATTTTGTTATGGCTCAGGACAAGTGCTTATTATTCAAAGTTCTGATTTTGTATACATTATGGGCCATGTCATATCATAATTAATGTTGGCTTAATTACTGGTCAAGTTTTAGTGTTGTTCAAGGGTATCACTGGTGGCTATTAGCTAGCCTTGGCTGATAATTTTTGATTAATACAGTAACAATACGTACAACATTCAAGAAAAAATTATAATTCCAAATGAAATTATAAGTTTTGAGTTAATTGTGTAGATCATTGAATTGGTAGTGGTTATACCTAGCACTAAGACTAGGTAATTGAGACATACCTAGTATAGGTCTACCAGAATCTCATGGCAAAAAGGGAAATAAAAATTTGTTGTATGCAATAATAATAAATAAATTTGTTGTCACAATAGCATCCTGAAAGCTGTGGCGGCCGATACGTCCTCCACCATAGTGAGGCAATTGGTGAGAAGACATTTAAGTTAGTTATTAATTTGTCTGTAGTTAAGTTACTAACAATAGTGTTTAAGTGCAAACCTGTTACTAACAATTTATGGATCTCATAGTTGTCCGAAATAAAATGAAAAAAAAAAAAAAAAAAAAAAAATACTGGGGAAATTGGATCAAACGATCTTGATACTGTTTAATTTTTATTTATGTCTTTAGTATTAATGAACATGAGGTACCTATATTATAGTAGTCACAACGGATCTTTGTGTCTTTGAACTTGGTCCTGCCAACCATTGCGTAAGAAACAGTTTGTCATCGAGTATACTGCATAGAGTAAGCGAGATAGGACGATGACAAAAAAGACAAAAGATATTTATTTCAACTGGGCCACCAAGCGGCACTTTTGAATGTCACAATTTAAATTTACATGGAATAAAAGTTGATTCTACCGTGCATTCGGAAAGTAGCTTGTTATGGGGAAGAATGCACAAGAAACTCCGTAAGCTTATGTGACATACATAAGCGAGTGAAAGAGACAGTTATACAATGCTATCTTCACCTTCAACATTGACACAAAAATAGCTACTGCGCGGGGCCTTGCAACCAATTCAGAGACACAAAGATCCACTGTGAGTATTATAGGTATGTGTATGAATAATGTTGTTATACATCGTGTTCTTAACATAGGAAAAATAAATCAATTGAATATTAATTTATGTACTAATTTATTATTTAGCATTTAAATCATACTAATAACTTAAAACCTCATTCAGAACTAGAAAACTAGATTATGATTCCATGAACTCCACTGGCATTTCAAAAACTTGTATCTTTGTAGTTTTATGTCATCTCTCTCCATCAAAATGGTTCTTTTTCATTGGCATTTAACATATTCAAAACCAATCTCTTTATGTATAAAGTCTGTAAAAAATAATAAAATGTATCATGTTACTTAAAGTCATTCATCATCATCAGTCTATATATTTTTTTTATGTAAGTTTTATGGCCTGGTTGCTAGGACCTTTTAGCCACGTTTTTGGAAAGAGTTTTGGATCTTATATTTATTCTTTAGTATGCATTAGAATGCGGATGTAACAGATTCTAATGTTTTTTGGAGTATTTGGCAGCAAATTGTATCGAGTCAGTCTTCCCAGTAAGCTTTGCAGAGGCAGTCAATACTACAATAAAATACACCGCTCCACTATCCCGAGATCGCTTTTGTAAATGATTTTAAAAATTGTCCAGTTGCGGAGACAGTTGAGACACAAAACTACACCAATAATATATCACAATATCCACTAGGAATCAATTTGCAAATAATATTAACAGCCACTGAACTTCACTCGACAAAATCCCGCCAAAAACTCCCGTCTATATACACGTCCCACTGCAGGGCGCAGATTATTACTTAATATTTTTCTTACGTCAAAGATTCTCAATCTCCGTTAAAATCAATATCTTGTCGAAGAATTAGTAACAGTTACATAACTGTTGCCATTTCCTTCCGGCCATCATTCGATGTGCCCTGACCTACGATTTACCATATAATAGTAATGGAAAGAAATTAAAATTAAGTAAGAAAATATAAATTAAACTAAAAGTATCAAAACAAGTCAGTCCAACTTACCGGTCCACTCTACGACGCACTTTAAAATCAAAGATTGAGTTTGATTTACGCCTTCTTCATCCCTTATTTTAATATACACATTGAAAACAATATGTCTCGCATGAGATCGAAGTGGGTTTTTCGACATTTTCACAAAAATAACAAACTTTCAAGATAATATCAAAAAATTTCAGCAGCGGTTGACACATCAAGTACTTTGATTCGACAGGTGACAATTGACATTGCCATATGAAAATCACAATTTAAAAAAAAAAAATGCCATGAGATTCTGGTACACCTATACAAAGCCAGTACGTAATAAATTTCTTACTGACGGGAATAGTTTCAACATTTTGTTCAGTAAGGATGAGATATCCCTTGTGAAGGACTGCACAACTAACATTTTAAGTGTCAGAGTGAGTTAGTATTATAGCTGCTTTAACCAATACTGACGATTGGTCAATTACATGTATTCAGAACAGATCTTATGTCGCGGGACGATTTACAACGATCTCGATCGATCGATTTTCATCTTCAGATCTTAATTCACTTGTTTACTTTCAAAGTAACATTATGATAGTAGTAGATCCCGCGATCGCTATCTTTTGAAATCTTTAAACAGTAATAGAACGAATAAGTACGCTCACGATCGCATACATAGGATGCCTCTAAGTAGTGCTCCTAACAAGATAAACGAAGAAAACAGTGAGGAGAGTTCCTTCACCGCGCAGGAGAGCACATACCGTGGCTATTAGGTCGCACTTTACGCACTTGTCTGTAGTCGTACCTGCAATTCACTTGTGAGTTGTTAAGGGGGCTATGGGCAGCTGGTCTCAAAGGAGATTATCGTTTTATTGGTTTTGTAATAACCTAGAAGTCGTAGGAATAGAATCATGAATCATCCTAGAATCACAATATCACCAAAGCCACGAAAACCCGGCTCATACGGGCACTTGTGTTCCCCATATTTCTATACGCAGTCGAGACCTGGATGCTGAAATAAACTGAGAGGAAGTGAATAGACGCTCTGGAAATGTGGTGCTGGAGAAAATGCTTGGAGTGTCGTGGACTGAGTTTCGCACTAACATATCCATCCTTCAAGAACTCTGTATCAGGCAGCGTCTATTGGCTATAGTCCAAGCTCGAGAACTCCAGTTCTTTGGACACGTGTCCCGACGAGGCAACGACTCTATCGAGCGGCTTGTAGTTCAGGGTAGAGTGGAAGGAACGAGAGCGCGCGGCAGGTCGCCCATTCAATGGACCAGATTAAGTCTGCAGTGGGTGGCCCATTGCATAAGTACACACGAATAACAGCCGATAGAGAGGGTTGGCGTCGCATCGTTAGGCAAATTATGGCAACCCGAAGTCTCACTGCTACATGATGACCACGACCGCTCTGCCAAGAGTGTAGCGACGAAGAAGAAGAAGTCGTAGACTCTATGTGAAGTGATGTGTGTTGGTCGTACCACTAATACTACCGATGGGTTTAATTTAAGGAAAAATCAAAAAATTGTATGTCGTTTTTGTGGCGAATAAACACTTTTTCTTCTTTCTTTAGGTAATAACAATATGGGTGGCATGAGTGTCACTAGCTGCTGCAGCAGTCGTGCCATGAGCGTTGTAATTATGATCTAAGCTGATTCGGTTTCTGATCAATAACTGCTAAGGCTTAGAGGAACCTTTCGATAACGGTGATCATTATACACTGAAAGCTTTAAATAGATGCGCTTTGAACTAAGAAGTATACACACTAACGTTTTAGGAAGATCATGGTGGGTCAAGTAATCATCTTGCAGTCAAGGTGGATTTCGATAATGATGATTGATGAGCAAGCTGTAGAAGTTCGAGTAATTCAGTCGATCGGCCGTAGTGTATGTTCAACCGTACCAGTGGTTAAGCGTAGTCGTAGCCGTAAATCGGTATATCTTGAGGCAACACAAGTAGTCCGTAGGTGAGCGATATTGCTTTTAGTCCTGTCCGAGGTCTGGTCTAGATAGACCGTTGTGTGAGAGCAAAGCGATTGCTAAAATAATAAATCAAAGAGCACACAATTGCAGTAGAGTATACCTACTGGTCATTTAATTGACAAGCAGTAGAATATAGGTACTGGACATTAAATTGACATACAGTAGAATATACCTACTGGTCATTCAATTGACAGGCAGTACAATATAGCTACTGGTCATTAAATTGACAGTCATCAGAGCATGACAGTAATAGCAGTAGATTATACCTACTGGTCATAAAATTGACAGTCATAAGAGAATGACAGTAATAGCAGTAGATTATACCTACTGGTCATTAAATTGACAGTCATCAGAGCATGACAGTAATAGCAGTAGATTATACCTACTGGTCATAAAATTGACAGTCATCAGAGAATGACAGTAATAGCAGTAGATTATACCTACTGGTCATTAAATTGACAGTCATCAGAGAATGACAGCAATAGCAGTAGATTATACCTACTGTTCATTAAATTGACAGTCATCAGAGTATGTCAGTAATAGCAGTAAAATATACCTACTGGCTTCAGAAAAGGAGCTAGCTGATCTGTTTCACAAAGAAGAATATGAGAGTGAACTGGTTAGATTAATAAGTCGAAGACAAAAGTCATGCTCACGGACATATCCAGTCAACTCTCTAGAACGAAAGAACTCGCGGACCTAGAATTTGTCAGCGAGTTTATATACCTTGGATCGCTACTTCCTGACCGGGGAGGAACCGAAAGAGAGATCAGGAGAAGGACTCAAATGGCCAAAGCGGCGAAAGTAAGCTAACACATATTTGGCGGGACAGAAAGGTCAACAATGTGGTAAGATGAGACTAGTCTGGACACTGGTTTCTCGATATCCCTTTTTGGATCGGAGTCGTGGACGATTCGGGCAATAGAACGGAAAAAAATAGAAGCTTTGAGATGTCGTGGTGGCGAAGAATGCTCCGCATACCATGCATCGCCAAGAGAAGGAACCAATCTATCCTTGATCAACTAGGCATACAAGACAGACTCACCAGTTAGTTTCTTCGGGAGGCTCGAAGTCGTCGGGCTTGCGCGCGAGACTATTTCGTGTATTAATTTATTGGTTCCAGGTAACTAATTAATAACATGAGTTCTCAACTAACGTTAGAGTAATTTGATGGTGAGGGGTAACCTTCATCAGTAGGCCGAGATGGGAATCAGAAAATGGAATAGAAGAGGAAGAGAAAGGTTAAAAGAAAACAATAAATTAAATCAGTTAATGATTTTTTAAATATTATTGTTGAGACCCGCTCCTCTCAACACCGTCGCGCGCCAGCAGCAGTGAACGAGGGACGCGGGGCAGCGGGGTGCCCGCCGGCCGACGGCCGAGCGAGCGACACACCGCCACGACAGTCAGCTGCTGCACACCTCCACGCACGGCTGCGCTCACGCATAATATCATTTCCCTTTGTTTACTTTTTAACCGACCGTTGTTTTATAATTTCTTCTTCTCTATTTCAATATACTTCATCTTGTTATACAGTCCACTCTCTTTCATTTCCTCTACCACGACCTATCGTCGCGATCAATTATTGTGCTGTCATTTTGTTATGCCAGAGATGCCAATTAATTATTAATACAAATAAGACGTACATACATACATTAACTCACGCCTTTTTCCCATGGGGGTAGGCAGAAACTACAGAACGCCACCTGCTACGATCCTTCCATACTTCTTTTGCTTCACACACATTCATACATCTAGTTATACACCCATGCCGGTTATGGGTACTGCGCACTTGGCCTTTCTGAAGAACATCACCTATAAGGTCTATGTATGTGTTTCTAGGGCGTCCCCTCCCGGCGTTTCCATTCACGTCTGCCTTGTAAATACCTTTCGTAAGTCGACTTTCATTCATCCTCTCAACATGGCCAAACCATCTTAACATACCCTTTTCAATTTTAGTCACTACATCTTCTTTTAAACCACAACGTTGTCTTATTACCTCATTCCTCAATCTATCAGTTAAAGTTACACCACACATACTCCGCAAGGAGCGCATTTCTACTGCATTAATCCTACTTTCATGTCTTTTTTGCCATACCCAGCCTTCACTTCCATACATAAGTGTAGGCACCAGCGCCGCTGTTGGGAACGGCGAGTCGAGCTTCCGGAGACATCGACTTGTTGGTCACAACTGCATGCATAGCACCATTTACTTTATTCCCTGCATTCACTCTCCTTTCCACATCCTCTTCAATCTTTCCATCCCTTTTGAACATACTTCCCAGATATACAAAGTCGTTCACTTGCTCCACAATCTTATCATTTATTTTCACTTCACACTTCGATACATCTTCTTCTCTTTCAAACACCATTACCTTAGTCTTGTTCACATTTATACTCATCCCTTTTAACTTAAAAGCTTCATTCATCACAGTCACCATGTCTTGCAACTGTTCTGCTGACGATGCAAGTAGAACTTGATCATCTGCATAGAGAAGGCATTTGACAGGCAAATCATTCATCCTCCAAATAAGAATTTGCTAAAAATCTTATTAATAATTATGGTGACATACAACTGATTAAAACAAGGAAGGGAATGTAGTGTATGTAGATATCAATAGATCGCGCTACAAGCCGATAACAGTATTGTAGAGATGCCTTGTGCACATAAGCCGCTCGGTTATAAATACCGGTCCGAGTTGTGGGGCGATCAGTTGTTATCAGACTGTCGGCCTGTGCGGTAGTGTGTTCGCGAGTCAACTATTAATATTGATAAATGTGCATATTTTGCAGTCATGGATCGTCTAATAGGTTGGTTATGGCTTTTGCGAGACTTCTCCATCTGTACACGCAGTGCCACCAGTGGATTTAATGTGGTCTGTCCGTTTTGTTTGTGATCAGCCGCGGGAACGTTGGCCTTCTACTCTTCCTTGTACCACTAATATTTTCATTCCAATGAGTTTCATAAATAAAATCTGATTTATCTACCTTAGAGATTCCACGACTGAAGAGCCGTAATATGCATCTTATCAGCATTTCCGGATTATTTTCGAGCCGCCGCTTGTACTTACAGTATTATTATCAGTACTTAGACCTTGTTAACTACGAATATAAACTTCTCAAGCATGGGACGTAAACATAACTTAATCAAAAACTATTCTATGGCATCATTCGAGTGGGTATGTTTATTACGTGATAAAGTTGGTAGTGACGCCGATGGTTCCGTGTCTACCATAATCCCTTGTTTTTACGATCCTTATAATGTTGAACATTAGTGTGCAATCTTTTACAGTTATTTTTTTGTAATTGCTGCCAATTACAAAAAAAAACTGTAAACCTTTTTTGGTGGGGACACGAAATATGGATGACGCAGTGAGGTGGTAAAAGATTGCACACTAATGTTTTTTATAAATAATTTTGTTTATTAATAATTGCACACGATGAAACCATTTTTGGTGTGTTTGGCTTTACAATTAATAAGGTGATGTTGCTTTTAACGTCTAATTATAGCTATACGTATATACTTGTTTTTACATCGAAGCAATAATTATTATATACCACGCCTTTTTACGATACAATAAAATAACGCCAATGTTTTTTCTTCTTTTGTATAACTTTTTTACTGCACTTATTTTAAATGCGTCGACTCTATCTTCATAAATGAGAGGCCCATGAGAGCATAGACAAAGATGGGCTATAGACGATGCTGACGAGACTTCACTGTAATTCCACGAACTTTTCAGGGATTTGCGTAATCGTGGATCAATTTACAAGCAAAATTCCCTGGAATTAATACCCAGAAGTATTAAGGTATCAAAACAGAAGCTAACTAATTCTAAACATAATCAGACAAAATAACTTGTTTCTAGCTTCCTGTACACAATGCTGTATTATAATTCAGTCACTCGTGCGAATAGGTTAATCTCTGAGTTTCACGCGCCATTGACGTAATCCTTCAATTTCCATGTGCCTGATTGAGTACTTAGATATATTAACCCATCTAGAACTTTGTATTTATGTTGATGAGATGAGAGAAATAAATATAGGTAGTAGAGCGAACGAAATCAGTCATGGGATTTTCATAGTTATGCGCAATTAATACTATATAATATTTCTTGATTTATAGTAATATCAATTATTGTCCGCGGCTTCACAAGGCAGTGCAATCGCTGGATAAAAACTCCTCCTATCTCAGAATTCTGGACATGATCTACTCGTGTGCCAAGTTTCATTCAAATCGGTTCCGCCATTACATACGTGAAAAGGTAACAAGCAGATAGAGTTGGTATGGATATTGCTTATATTCCGTTTGGCATTCACAAAACTAAATATATAGTACCCTCTCATATTTTTTTTATACATTAAAATGCTGTGCGGGTCACAAATAAATATTTTTCTTTCTTTCTTTCTTTTTCTTTTCTTTCTTTTCAGAATTGGGCTATGAATTTGGCACCACCAGTAGTGTCCATCAGTTTCTGCAACTAGCAAGCAATGGTGTACGCAGGACACCTTTAGCGCTCCGGACAAATGTAACTAAAGAACACCGCGTGGCTATAGTCAGTAAGAGTCTGACAAAGCCCTCCATCCGACAAAGGCCAGAGGTTACACGGAGAGGTCCCGGAGATCCTGTCTGGATATCTATACGATGAAAAGATAACGATAATATGTATCCCATTGTTGGCGGAACAGAAACACATTCACACTTCAGGGTAGCGTCTTAGATTATTAATGGCTTTTTTTGGAACCATCCCACCGCAATATACCCAAACCACTGTGACTGCCCACCATATAAAGCAGGAGCACAAAGGCTTGTGTACAACTGGGATAAGCCCAGTTGCCTAGATTATCATTAATATTAATGGGTCCCAACATTGTGAGCTGTTATATTTGATTCCAATAATATGTATGGCAAAAACGCTTGAACGAACGGAAATTTGTTCTAGTTTCCACAAGCCCCGTATAGAAAATAACTCTAGATGCAGCCTGTACATTATCCAACTTAATATTGCGTTCATTCTGCTTAAGAACTTACTCCCATAAGATATGATGTGCAGATTGTATATATTTATTTATTTATTAAAACTTTATGCACAAGTACAAAGGCGGACTTAATGCCTTAGGCATTTTCTACCAGTCGACCTTAGGGTGGTGCAGAGATAAAAATAAGGCAGGTACAACTAAATGAACGGAAAAATTGAGAAAAAACATATATAAAAAGAATATATACAAATATATACTTAGATACATACATACATAAACAATGTAATAGAGAAACCGAAACCAACAAATCAATTCAGTGATGATTCTGCAAACTTCTTCCGAATGTGCTCACGTGCCTTAAATTTGAAAGAGAACCGACTGGTTGCCATCCTGATATTCTGAGGGAGCGCATTCCAAAGAGAGATAGCCTGGACAAAGAAGGACGAGTGAATAAACCCAGAGCGGTGCGAGGGACATTTTAAAAGACGATTATTGGTGGAGCGAAGATTTTTACTGTGAGCAGAGCAAAGGAATTGAATATGAGAAGTCAGATAAGAAGGAAAAATGGGTTTATCAATAAAAGAAAACAGGGTAGTCAAGGCCCTCAGCGCTCTACGCTGACGAATGGGTAACTATCTTAAAAGTGATCGATGAGTCAATCAACATGATCATACTTACGGAGGTTGAAGACAAATCGAATGCAGTTATTTAGAAGACGGTCAAGTTTATTGAGTAAATCTGCATTCAGGTCATAGTAGCACACATCACCATAGTCAATTATGGGAAAGATTAGGGACTGTACAAGCATGGCCTTTATGTGAGCTGGGAGAAGATTTTTCAGCCGATACAGTGAACGCAACGTTCCGGTGACCTTTTGGCTGACACCCGTTACTTGTTTGCGCCAGTCAAGTCTAGTGTCGACGAGCTGACCAAGATCCTTAACCTCGGAGCTAAACGGAATTGGTACGTCGTCGAAGATTATGGGTGGAACAGTTAAGCTATTGAGCTTTCTTAAGCTATAGGGACTCCCAAGTATGATAGCCTGACATTTTGCAGGGTTAACCGCCACACCGAATCGGTCCGACCAGCCTTTAATCATAATTAAATCCCGGTTTAGCCCCTCGATCGCCTCCGATAAGTTGTCAACACCAGCCTGACAGTAGAGCTGTAAATCGTCAGCGTAGAGATGATACGCACACTGAAGCTCGATGGTTATAAGATTTATGAAAATTGAGAACAGAAGAGGAGATAAGATACCGCCTTGAGGGACGCCAGCTGCAAGGTCACACCACCCAGAAGAGAAGTCTCCAGTACGAACTGATTGCTGACGCCCCCGAAGATAAGAGGAAAACCATTCCAGTACCTCATGAGAGACCTTAAGATAAGAAAGGATAGACAAAAGGATATCGTGATTGACGGTATTAAAGGCGTTGGAGAAGTCGATTAACACTAAAATAGTAACTTTAGTGTCCTCCATTTTTGTAGTGTACAAATGAAAAATACAAACTAACCTTCCAATATATATGTGTGACAGGAATTGATACCAACAAAGTTGTCAGAATAAAATATATGGCCGTCAGGAAACGAAATGCAGCAGAAAAGTTATTACAGTATAAACAAATGAAACTGTAATTATTTACCGTTGAGCTTTCAATCACATTTATAATTAATGCGTTCTCTATAGACGTTGGACATACGATAACCGTACCGTTATAAAATGCACGTCGTACATGATCCGACCAATATTTTTTGTGGCACGCTCCAACGCTATACGCACACAGTGTAAATTGGAAACAAATCAAATATGCATCGTTCGTCCAACCGTGAGATGGAAAGCTCGCATTAGCGATATATTCGAATATCAGATCTATTCCGAATCCGCTGCCAGATAGAATCGACGAATTATAGGCACCATTTTTTCTGTGAAATTTTATTTTTGTTCTCGTATTTGCTGTGACAACTTTATTTCTGGAATGGATTCTGTGTCTAGTCCGTAGTCTAAGCCGTAATTTATAAAAGCCATCGATATAACGATATTTTTGCTAATGTGTCGCAATACATATTTATTGCTATACATGATTTAGATGAAAAAGCGAGCATTTCATCATTTTATGAGGTTCACCATTATTTAGTTACACTACAAATATACACCAACGCACATAACCATACAATATTTTTATTTTTATTTGAACCACAGCAATCCCAAATAAAGAATTTTATGAATTGTCTGAGTCATCCAGAAACGCTACTACCGTATGGATGAAGATGTATGAATGAATGATATACTCACATTTGCTATATGACGCTCGCAATCTGGAAAGAAAGGGTAGAGGTATTCCAGCAGAAAAATGTTAGAAGCATTTAGAAGATATCTTCAGACATAAGCGACCGCACAGCTTTAAAAGTGCACTTACTGTGATTGTATTTTATTTGCTGTTTCTTATTTTTGTGGGTCGCAACCTCAATAGATGTCAAAGAAGCGGTATTTGTGAAGAATATGAGAGTTTAAAGAATAGAGGTAGTATAAATGAAAATGTTGCTGGGCTGTATAAACTGCACTACGATTATATCCGTACGATGAAAATAAAAGGCGATCGTCTCCAGCAATTTATGTTTTACAACGTACTTACCGTTTGCATCTTCAATGCAATTTTGAAGGATATTCTAAGATTTGCAAATGGATGCTAGCGAAAGTGTATGAGATTTATTCTTTTGAATTCTCTAACGAATATAAATATTTTATAGATAAATTTTCTTTATATTTGCGTAGAACGGTCACTATTTCGTTATTTAATTTCTAGACCGAATCGAAATTATTTAAGGAATATTCGAGATTTAAAGTCTTTGCCTAATAATCCAGCGTAGCGTAAATTATTTCAATAATTGTTCAAAGTTACAACTTAAAGTCCACGTTAAAACTTAATTATGCGCTCATTCTTCTTGTTGTATTTACTGGGGTGCTATTTGCCGAGATGAATTAAATTCAACTTTGAACTTGTCAGTGGCAGACGTCAAAAGTATTAAGTTTAAGGCGAGCGTTGAGAGCCCCATCGTTACGTTACACTGTTTAGAGGTACAACAGTTCACGAATATCCTGCCTCAGGGCTGCCAAGTATCTCAATCTAAACATTTGTTTGTCCCGTTAAGAGGTGTCACTAAATTCAACGTTAATTTCCTCTGAACCTAATGAAAACCTGTCATAGTTAATTCAACTTCCATAGGGCAGGGTGAACGTTATGAGAGTACGTAATATCAGTATCGGTCATCGTCGCTCGTGTTATGCGGCTAAGACCGCCCAAACGCAGGCAAATAGAACGCAGAATTCAAAACGTAGGGCTTTATAACCGATCAGTTCGCTTTTACAATGCGAAGCTGATTAATGAACGAATTTTAGTTAAACTGGTGTGCGTGCAGCGAAATTGTTGGAGAGCAAATGGTGTGGCAAGTGGACGGACAGCCGGCTTTCGGGCTGAGCGGTCGAAAGCGCTAATTTGCAATGCGACTACGGTACTTCTCATCGTCCCTTGTCGTGCATTGTGCAAGCGGCTGCTTTCGACAGCTAAAGCGGTAACATTTTCGCTTGTTTGTTTATTCTCGCAGTCCTTTGTGAGTTGTGTTCGTTTGCGATGACTAGAGGACGTGGAACGAAAGCCTTGAGGCACGGTGTAATTGGATTATACTGGTTGTTCGAGAACGTTTCCAAGTAAGCATGTAAAGAGGAGTAATAATGTTGTATTTGACTGAGTTTGGACTCTGTGTCGTACTTGTTTAAGATGTTACGAAATATGACGTGTGGAGTTACGTGTTTATTATTAGTTCACTTTGAACTCTCAGAGAGTTTGTGGTATCTTAGGGCGTAACCTTTAAAACTGCTGGGTAGTTTTGAGTTTTGATTACTTTTCTAGACAGTTACTTGTACTTCTACCTGAATTGCTTTAAGTTGTTTGGTTTAAAATTGTGGTTCTATCAAGGACGAGTTTTAAAGTGTATCTGTATATGTACGTTTTTTATAATGATTCGATCGTCGTATTCGACCACATCACCTGAAGCAAACAAAACCGCCTTCTTCACTGCGCTATTTAGCTCGTGAATCATACAAATCTAATTTAGGCAGTCCGCATTCGTAGCGCTAGGCGTTAATAAATCACAGAATATAAGTTTGTCGCCTTGTCGTGCTCACAATTATCCATTTTGTTAATTGAAGCGTCGGGGGTCACGCGAGGGCCCTATTAGGGCATAACTAATGTCACCAGATGTCCCTTAAACGATGGGACAGTTCCTTTCGTTCATCCCAGCGTACCCAAAACTGGAAAGAGCAAAACGCTGCTTTAGCTCCGTCAGCTTTACCCTCTTAAGGCCCCGTGAAGAAGGTAAAATTGCGTAATACTGAAATAATTTGGAGATTAAATTTTTAGTAACAATTGGGTCCCGAATGACGTATGAGGTTAAATATAATAAATAAATACATTGAAACGGAAATAAAAGGCTTTATTTTTCGTTCCGATGTCAAACGTTGAATTTCGTACCTCGTAGCTTTGTAGCGTAGACGCGTAGGCAAGCGTAGCAGTTCGCTACGCTTTGTTGCGTCTAAAAATAAACCAAACCGTTGAGTCATTCTTCATCGTTTATTTGCGGCATTCATCAACTAAAGTAAATCTATTACTTACAAATCTAGCAGACAATTAATTATGTCTGTGATAATAAAACAGAAAATATATATCTCTATTAGTTTTATGTGTAAACTGTGGGTAGAATTGTTATTTCTATTGCGTGTCCTACTGAGCTTAGAACCCTTGGTCACGTGAACGTTACGGAGTGTCTCGCAGTCCTAATTTGAGGGGTGCCGCTCACGAATTCATAATGATGGACGCCGATGGTCCAATCTGGGAGTGGGAAATTAAAATTAGTTGATATACTGTTAATTGGCTTTAAATAGGTTCATTTGGCCTGATATAAAATGAAAGAACCTTTGGAAATTGCTTCGGCTTGTTCTGTTTAGGGCTATGTTATGGTATTTTCATTATGTGTATAGCTAAGAAGTGGATTTCCCTGCCAGAGTCTGTGTTTCCCGATAGCTACAACCTCGGTGTTTTTAAGTAAAGAGTGAATAGGTTACTTTTAGTAAAGCATGCTACACCATAGATCACATCATTGCTTTACTTCAGGTGACATAGTGGCCAAGCGCAAGCCAATCTACAATTAAAAAAAAAACTCTCAAGATATTTTACGTTTGATTTTGCTCACATATAGAGTATTTACCTGGTTAAAAAAAACATTCAGCCTATTGTCACACTGCAAGGCACAAACTTCCCTTTTCATTTTCTATCCGGAGCCAACATGGACCCATCTAGCCTACATGCGTCTAGCCTAAATGCATCTAACTTACTAGGGATGGCGATTCTTTCCGAAAAAGATCAATTTTTAAATCGATTCGAATCGAGACCTAATGATCGATCCACAAAAAAATCGAGGCCTATAAGATCGATTTCTGAAAAATCGATCTTTTTTTTAAGTTTTTGTTTATAATGTAATTTAAATATATTTTATTAAAAACAAGATACATATTATAATTTAACGATCTCTTATCAGTAAAATTAGGTAATCCGATGATACAAAATATTTTTATTACCATATCAAAACATCAGATCAGGTATAAAACAAGACATTTATTTATGGTTTACAAAGTTAAGAAAAGGAATTCCACATATTAGTTATTTCAATCCCCATTAGTGATTATTCGTATCTAAACGTAAATTTAAATGACTTACATACATGGTTAGATTTAATGATCACAACTAACAGAACAAACTGAAAATAATAGCATCAAAGTAAAAAATAAGAAGCGCTTTACTTACCTAGTCTCAATTAGTTATTATTCTGCAACAAACACTACATAAAAATCAGTATTTATTTCGCTTTACGACAGAAAGATTCTACAACAACAAAAAAATGAATTTTAATTAATGATGACGCAACAAGAAATGTTTTTATTAAAGAGAGGCGAAGGAATCCAAACATACAGCCATCTCGCGGCACTCTTTAACCGGCAGCACTCTTATAATACGGGTACATTCAATTAATTGTTAATACTTTTTTGGATTATACCAAAAAATAAAATAAAATCGAATGTCAATTTTCAAGGGTGAAGTATCGATTCACTGAATCGATTCAGTACTACATATCGATTTAAAAAATCGATCTTCGTATAGCCTAGATGTGTCTAGGAAAAGCCGTAAATTATAAAAATTCAAGCACGAGCTTCAGCGTAGACTATGGTGTAGCTATAACATAGAATTTCGTACTGAGAATTTTAACAGAGTCCAGTTTGCAAACAGTTGGTAAAAGTCAGTTTTTTTTATATGTGAGATGAAAATTTTCCCGAAATATACCAGCTCGCACAAATTTTTACTCAACGGAACACCCATCTGTCAAACACCGAATAACATCACATAACACGTCTAAGCCGCGAACTGCAACTTTCCACTTTATACTTGATCATCTTAACCGAGTAGCTAACATTCGAAACTCCAAGTCTTTAGCGACATTAACTTGGTCCACCGTACAAAGCCTTCGCTAATCTAAGCTTACTCGGCCAAACTTTGGTTTTCTATTAGACAGAATCGATTTCTGTCTTCGTATTTAATCTGTCAATTCGTCACCCGGAACTACCAAGCTTTAGATAAACGTCATTTCTTGACTGCTTTATAAAAAGGTGCACGAAAAGTTTTGATAGATTCGTGATTCAATGTTTTCGATCTAAAGAAGTTTGCCTTGACGTAGACCTTTTCGATCACATGTTACAAGCCTTTATCTGGAATACACGAGCCGAAGGAAAATGTTTTTCAGAATACATACAAATGAAGCTGTAAGCTCTTCTGAACCGACTTAACGGTCTGTGAAGATAGGAATGGGCGGCAACAAACCTGACTAAAACTAAAACTAAAAAATAAAGCCGGCTTATTACATGAAACGCATTTTCTTTTACATAAACCGCCTCACTCCAGTTTAAAGAGAAACAACGGCTCAGATACATAGCCGAGTCATTTGCTCGTTTACTTGAACTTTTTTATCAGAGAGCTTTATGACATTAAAGTTTTTATTACGAAGCCGGCTCGAGTAGGTAATCCATGCAATTTGTTTTACTGTTCCACTGATAAAGCATGTCCTTAATAATACGTGATGTTATTATCTAAGGATTACCAAGGTGGCGCAAGATGTACCTACTATGAACCACGTTCTTAATTTGAGACGATATTTTGTAGTAGTTGATAAAAGATTGTTTAAAAATATTTGACTCAATTAGAGACTGATCATTGCAACTAGGTGTTGCACACGAAATCAGGTACGTCGATATCATAATCTGCCGAAATCTGTCTGGCCCTTTTACTTATAATCACGGCTCTTGTCTTCCTACAAGATGGTACCTTCTTGTGTTAATGTAACAAATAATCTCCATTAACCCCGTACTTCTTAAGTACAAACAAAGTCGGACCACTGTGTGCCATAACAAATGTTCTCAGTAACGCTAGAACCCCTGTCTATCTCAAGATTGTGCGACACTTGCCTGCAAACTTGTGCGTAAGACTTGCCTCACATATATTTTTGCCAACTCAGTAACTTGTCTGAAAGTTCCCTAGCTTTTCGTATAAGTGACAGTGTAAGTTTGCATGCCACAAGCCTGTCACATATTTGTCTTGAATACAACAAAATTTAATAAGAATTAATTTATTCCGAGTCTACTTATTAGGTTTTTTTTAACGGAGAAAACACCTATCCAAATGATTTCATGTAAATATTTTAAACTGTCGTAAAATAAAGAGTATGCGCATTGGACGTGAACGTGTTGTGAACACGCTCTAACAGCTAGATTTAAATGCAAATAAAAACGATTCAGCTCACGGAATTGCATATTCAAATTGCTAACTAAGTCAACCAATAACTTCCTTTTATATATATCTCAGCAATGGCCAGTTAATATTTTTAAACTGTTAAAAACATTGAGGATATTCATTAACATTTTGAGGGATAAGGCAAAATGCATGCCTATTAAAAAGGGAAAATTAAAATCAATTTCGACGGCATCAATATTCCATTTTCCGTTCGTTACGATGGCATTCCGACAAAGAGATTTTATTGAATAAATTACCTTTCATTAAAATATGTTTAACGGAAATTCTGGCTGAAGCGCTGCGTAGTCTGAGCGGAAAATTGTTGTGAGGTAATCTGCTGCTTAGCGTTGTACGACGTAGCGCCTCTTCCTTAGCGCGCTTTATTTAAACAAGCTCCGCCGATCGAGCTAATAATGCAAACAAGAATTGCTCGCATTGGGTAATGATTAGCGCCCACGTGCCTTTACAAGCGAGCGTTTAATTAAAACTGAAAGTAATTGTACACAAGCAGCTTTACACAGCAAACGCTAAAAGAATTTTAGAATTCGGTTATTTCAATGTTGACAAAAACACACATTAACAAGTAAAACACACACATTAAAAAGTAGTAAAAATAAAAAGCTCGACGTGTTTCTGTTTACTTTATAAACCTGTCACAAAGAACGCTCCAAGAATAAACTGGCAGACTCTGTGCCTTCGTTGTCAATGAAACTATTGGTTTTGCCTCTCGTCTCAATAAATATATTCGTGGAATCACACATTATTTTGGAATATCGCCGTCGTCGGTCGCGAGAGCGTACGTGAGGGTAATGTAAACAGTGGCTGGTATGCCGCGAGACATGTTTCGTCACTTTAGCTGAAAAGGCGAAACATCGAGGGCTGAGACGCCCCGTTTCGCCAACAAATCTCTCGGATAACCTTCCCCATTCATACACGTAAATTGTTTGGCAACACCACTGACAGCGCGCTGAATCGCAACGCAGGCAATATTATGTTTGATTATACCTTTAGAAGTAGTGTATCGTTTTATCTTGTTTGGTTATAATGTTATTTGATATCTGAAAATGAGCAGAATGAGCTATCCCACAATAACATTTTTGTATGTTTTTTTTTGAGAGCAGTGGTGGCCCAGTGGTATCGGCCGCGACTTACAAGTTGTAGTTCGTGGGTTCGAACCCAGGCAGGCGCTTTACTTTGTGTAAACTATTTCTTCACCACTGCTCTTAAAACGGTGAAGGAAAACATCATGAGGAAACCGGCATGTCCTAGAACCAAAAATTCGAAGACATGTGACATCCACCAACCCGCACTGGGCCCGCGTGGTAGATTACGGCCCATTCTCTCTCACAGAGAGGAGGCCTGTGTCCCAGCAGTGGGAACTTATCAATAGGCTGATGATGTGATGTGATGTTTTTTTTATTAGCCTATACTGTCCCACTGCTGGGCTAAGGCCTTCACCAAGTCCTTTCAGGAACTTTTCTGCCGAGTCTCATTAAACCAGCCCCGACGGTACGCATCCAGATCCTCTAATAAATATATTATTATTACAAAATGAATGAAGACGAATAATTACTTTTGTTAAAAAAGTTGCTTAAAAGTTTTACCTGATTCTGAAAACCCTCATGTTTCCAATACTATTTTCTTAGAATTTCAAATGCCTCTAGCTACAGACAATAAAATTGAATAACGCCTACGCAAAATTATAAACATTATCGTGTAAAAAATGTAAAAAAAATGCTTAGAAACAAACTGAAGTTTACCAGATGTTTTTCCACATTTATTTATCTTCTAATTGTGGTAGTTTTATTTAGTAACAAAGCCAAACTCAGGGAGAAAAATCAGATGTAAATTTTATTCATATGAAGAGGTTTTGCGACCGACAATATTTGATAAAGAAAATTACTGAAAAGATTCAGAGAAACTATTCTTATTCTTACCTGTACAAAAAAATACATAAAGACACAAATACAATAATAGGACAGCGTACGTGGGACACTCAGAAAGTTTTGCGAAACTAAAAAAAATTGTTCTATACGTACATATATTTTTATTAAATCTTTTCAAAGTACTTTCCACCAGCCTCTTTACAAAGATTCATGCGCCTAAACCAGTTTTCAAAACACTTTTTCCAGTCCGCCGCAGACACCTCGTTTACAGCCTGCTCGAACGCAGCCAGCGCATCTTCCGGCGACGAAAATTGTATCCCTTTGAGCTGATTTTTTATTTTTGGGAATAAAAAGAAGTCACACGGTGCTAGATCAGGGCTGTAAGGAGGGTGACCCAGGAGTTTGACTGGCGTGCTGTCCAGGAAGTCCCTCGTTTTGAGTGCGGTGTGCGCAGGTGCATTGTCGTGGTGGAGCAGTAGCCCGCGGAGCCCTGTGTTTGGTCGCTTGTTGCTTATAACAGAGAAAACTTCTGGCAAACATTTGGTAGTATACCATTCGGCATTAATGCTTCTTTGATCCCGTAAGGGAATTGATACCAAGTGGCCAGTCAAATTAAAAAAGCTAGCGATCAAAATCTTACCCCCGCTTCTAGATCGCTTCACTTTGGTAGGCGTTGGCTCATTTTGAAACACCCAAACAGTCGACTGGCGCTTGGTTTCTGGGTCGTATTGATAAATCCAGGACTCATCACCTGTAACGATGTCGTAAACACGCCGAGACGAGCCTGCTTCAAATTTGTTAAGCATATCACGGCACCATTCCACCCGGGCCTGCTTCTGAGCATCGGTGAGGTTGTGCGGCACCCAGCGTGATACTATCCTCCTCACGCGAAGATGGCTGTGTAGAATCTCGTGAACGCTTCCCGATCCAATCTTCAATATGTGTTGAATCTCCTGATATGTAATTCGCCTATTGTCTTGGATTAAATTTTTCACTGCTAGCACGTTTTCTTCGGTAACAGCCGTCAAAGGGCGACCGCTTCTTTCGTCATCCCCCAAAGTTGGTCGACCGCGCTTGAATTCGTTATACCAACGATACACGGTTGCCTTGGAAGGGCCTTCATCCATGAATGCCATTTGAAGTCTATCGTACGATTCATCCGGTTTCAGGCGACACTTGAAATCGTATAAAATCATAGCTCTAAAATGTTCCCGGCGCAGATCCATATTTCAGTGAGACACAATACTTTGAATTAACTCGCAAAAAATGTGGAGGGAAATTTTGAAATTGGAACTTACTTATTTTTACTTATAAATAATCATATTTTCGAAAAACATTATAACTGGCCAGTCTCCCATATATAAAAACTTTTTTTCGCAATACTTTCTGAGGGGCCTGGTATGTATAAAGGCAAGCTACACCCCCCTGAATTTCAAATTAATAATGTTGGTACCTGAAGATAGGTATCTCAAGGTAGGTGTCTGGTACGCTTATGAACAAATAAATTTGGATGGAGTAACTCGTGGTAGGTATGGGTATATGTAATTTTTTTAACTACTTTAACTAAGTTAATGGCCATTTTAATGTCTCTCCTGTAGGTTTTTGTGGTGTACAATAAAAAAATTAATAAATATATGAATAATTAAATAGATTGGAAATACTTAGATTAATTTTTCATTGGGTCAAAGTAATTTTAGTTTTATCAGTTTTAATTTAATGTTTATAATATAATGTTTCCTGGGTAGAAAAATTATATTTATATTTTTTATTCTAGTCCGTCAGTGAGATTATCAAATAATATTGGTTACGTATTTTTTGCTTTTCCAAATCAATAAAAAATTACGAAGATAAAGCGCATCAAAGTTCAGGAGTGGGGCTTGTGACGTCACTATGTCAGTATAAAGTGTACTAACGACGTGACATAATACGATATTCCAACGCATTATATCGTCTTCACATTATGTTTACGTGTCAAAAGAAAAAATACGTGTCCAATATGTTTTATTATTAATCGAATTCCCGGGTTGCGGAAAGGCGCTGGATGGGAGACGCACGGGATAGGTCAATGTGGTGAAGTCTGGGGGAGGCCTATGTCCATCAGTGGACGTTTTTCGGCTGAAATGATGACTCTACTTCCCAAAAAGGAGGTTCTCAATTCAGAGGTTTCTATTTTTTTATGTATGTTCGTTAGCAAAATTCTTTTTTGTTTGAAAAAATATACTCACGAGGGGGTCCACATAGTCACCAAGTCAGAAATATATGATGTTGGGATCCCGTGGAAATCCAGGGAGTTCTTCAAATATTGTAGGCAGACATGTAGCGATTTTTGTATTTTCAATAACATGGCAAGCATTTGCACTCAGAATGTTTAATTTGGTGAAGTGGAACTGATGAAGAAGACCACAGATGGTGACTAGAACTCCTTAATAAGTATGTCATTAGGTATAAAAAATCACTAATAGATTAGCGACTATGATGACAAAACTAAAAAGAGTGAAATAATAAGTTTTTGACAAAAAAAAACTACTTCTAAAGCAAAACACTACAAAGTGAAAATGACTTCGTTTGCCAAAGTCGGTGTGAAAAAAGAAAAAAGAGTGAAGAAAGTACCAAAGACACCGACTTCGGAAAACAAAGTATTTTTCGCTTTGTAGTGTTTTCGTTAATCGGTTCATCCGTTTAGGAGCTATGATGCCACAGAAATACACAAACACACAGATACACACGTCAAGCTTATAACACCCCTCTTTATCCGTCGGAGGTTAATAACAATACATACCATCTTCATTCATAACTCTACAATTATTTTCAGAAAAAAAATGTGTTTAACACCATTACGTTATGTTTGAATTGCAAAAATACCGTAACATCGAGCTTTAATTCCCTGAAGTGGTGGGCAGTGGCATGCAGCTTCTAAATAGATATCGTAAGTACCCTCTAATGAATTCTCAACCATAAAAAATAAACGGTCTAATTCTTTTCAGAATTGGGCTATGAATTTGGCACCACCAGTAGGGTCCATCAGTTTCTGCAACCAGCACACACTAGGATACGCAGGACGCCTTCAACGCTCCGGACAAATGTAACTAAAGAACACCGTGTGTCTTTCGTCAGTAAGAGTCTGACAGACCCCTCCGCCTGACCAAGGCCAGAGGACCTCCATGAGGATATCCATACGATAAAAAAGAACACGACCATAAGTGTCCCAATGTTGATGGAACAGGACCACATTTACATTTCAGGGTAGAGTCTTAGCTTATTAATGGCTTATCATCAACCAAGAATCAAAAAAACTTTTAAAGATCCACATAATTTTTCTATCTCCGAGTATATTTGCATATAATATACCCCAAAGTACATCGTTACCAGTATAAATGAACGTACGGAACCTAAGTGACTGCATACATATATGGAAGCGTCGGAGATCTTGACACAGCAAACATATTCGCTCGGCGAAATGTCTCGATCTGTCGCCTAGATATGCGAGAATAAGTGGCCGGTGAAATAGTTCTGCTGCAATTACAGATATTAGACTATGTTTGTGGATGATTTTGAAGCTCGTGGTTTTCCGTGAGAGAGATAAAATCTAGTGAATATTTTGTAACGAAATCATCATTTTGGACGATTTTACTGAGTCTTTTTGGCTTAAAGTTCGAGGTTTTTATGTAATTAGTTTGAGGAAAACGTAGATTGTGCCACTGAATGCCTACACTAAATGATTTGAATGTCAATATTTCAAGAGATGAAAGTACCTACTTATGATTATAAACAACTTCTTATGCGACTAATTCGAGTTATGCGTACACAAAAGTATGTATGCTTTTTATTTATATTTCACCCTCTGGAAAAATTGACTAAGAATATATAACAAACGAACTTCCAAGTGAAGTAATCATTTGAAGAAATGAGCTCTCTCCCTCCCTGTTACTAGAAGGATCTCAGATAATACAGAAAGTTTTATAAAATATTGAATTATAAAATATTAATTATAATAACTTGAATTTGGGCAAAAATAGCAAGGCAAGCAACATGCTTCTACAATTTTAGAGCAGGCAAAACACATTAAGATATGTATGCACGTCGCAACTCCTACAGACTTATTTCAAAGATGCTCCCAAACAAGTTCTATACAAACTTCGCGTAACTCTTTGTTTTGCATAGGAGAACCTAATTATAATAGTTTAACATCCACGTTGAAATCTATTATGAGTTTACAAACTTGTGTACCAAACTAAGTAATGTTTTCTTCTCTAACCAAATAAGATGTAAGAATTTGCTTCGTTTGTCAAGATTTGCGTTTTCGTAGCTTACCTTATGTTGGTTTTATTATCGTCAAATTTACTTTGGAAGGCCCTTCTTTTATTCACTGCTTAGAGCAGGGGTTTTTTTATTGGAATGTTCCATTTATGACGATAGGATCGATTGTTACTTGCAGTCCAATATATTGACGGAACTATTTTGCCGCAGAGACTGACTTGACTGTTGATCGTGTTTGATTAAACTTCAAAATACATTTGTAGGTACCGGATGCCTCGAGCAAGCATGGTGACTAATGCACGTGCTTCCTTTGAGGACTTTGCCCAGTGTGGGTCAGTTACAGGCTAACAGTTTAATAAGTTAGTCTAATAAGTTGAAGGTTAACAGGTTACAGGTATTATTAACAGTTTTCAGTTAATTCAAATGTTCCGAACACTTTTAATATTCTAATCTAAATAAACACAAAGCCAGCTCCTCTAAATTTGCATTCAATACCGCCCAATATCAATATTCTTAGATCGTATCACTACGAGTAAGTAGTGGTATTAGTAGTAGTATTTGGTATTCAGAGTCAGAAGACGGTACAGGCGATTGGCGAGCGGCTAGAGAGATTAATTTGCATTCACGACCAAAACGGATCGTGAGGCTATTTCGTCGGCATCTCTCCCATTTCCCGTGTACATGTACATGTATATTATACGAGTATATACAGGGAACCAAACTGTTTCAGTCGTTAGCACCGCCTATGCAGACATTAAGTTTCATCATGAATGTTTGCTTGTGGTTAAATATGCAAGGATTATTTTTGGTTGCATTTGGAAGTGGATACGATAACAAGTTGTGTAAACTATTGAAGTGTAGCTATAAAATATACACTAATCAAATAGAAAGTAAGCTTTGCTAACCAACTAAATAAACACAAAAAGTTTCAAAAAACAGTATTCATCGCATAAAAACAAAACGCATAGTTGCAAACTCAGCCACTCACATCCCCGAGAATTTTTTGTAACGAACGGCATTCATTGTCCATTAATAAAACATGTTTGTAGTGTACAAATGAAAAATACAAACATACGGAATACCTTCAATATATATGTGTGACAGGAATTGATACCAACAAAGTTGTCAAAACAAAATATATGGCCGTCAGGAAACGAAATGCAGCGGAAAAGTTATTACAGTATAAACAAATGAAACTCTAATAATTTACCGTTGAGCTTTCAATCACATTTATAATTAATGCGTTCTCTATAGACGTTGGTCATACGATAACCGTTCCGTTATAAAATGCACGTCGTACATGATCCGACCAATATTTTTTGTGGCACGCTCCAACGCTATACGTACACAGTGTAAATTGGAAACAAATCAAATATGCATCGTTCGTCCAACCGTGAGATGGAAAGCTCGCATTAGCGATATATTCGAATATCAGATCTATTCCGAATCCGCTGCCAGATAGAATCGACAAGTAATAGGTACCATTTTTTCTGTGAAATTTGTTTTTTTCTCGTATTTGCTGTGACAACCTTATTTCTGGAATGGATTCTGCGTCTAGTCCGTAGTCTAAGCCGTAATTTATAAAAGCCATCCATATTATGATATTTTTTGCTAACGTATCGCAATACATATTTATACGTGATTTAGATGAAAAAGCGAGCAATTCTTCATTTATGAGGTACCATTATATAGTCACACTGCATCCACATATTTAGAAGACATCTTCAGACATAAGCGACCGCACAGCTTTAAAAGTGCACTTACTGTGATTGTATTTTATTTGTCAATTCTTATTTTTGTGGGTCGCAACCTCGATAGATGTCAAAGAAGCGGTATTTGTGAAGAATATGACAATTTACAGAATAGAGGGAGTTTAAATGAAAATGTTGCTTGTCTGTATAAACCAGGCCATATCCGGATGGGAATAAAATGCGATCGTCTCCAGCAATTTATGTTTTACAACGTACTTACCGTTTGCATCTTCAATGCAATTTTGAAGGATATTCTAGGATTTGCAAATGGATGCTAGCGAAAGTGTATGAGATTTTTCTTTTGAATTCTTTAACAAAGATAAATATTTTATAGTAAAAAATTCTTTATATTTGCGTAGAACGGTCACTATTTTATATTAAAGTTCTAGACGGATTCGAACGAATGTCAAGAATTAAAAGTCTTTGCTTAATAATCCAGCCTAGTCTAAATTATATCAATAATTGTTCAAAGTAACAACTTAAAGTCCACATTAAAACTTAATTATGCTCTCATTCTTCTTATTGTATTTACTGGGGTGCTATTTGCCGAGATAAATTAAATTCAACTTTGAACTGTTGTCAGTGTTGTCAGTGGCAGACGTCAAACGCATTAAGTTAAAGGCGAGCGTTGAGAGCCTCATCGTTACGTTACACTGTTTAGAGGTAGAACAGTTCACGAATATCCTGCCTCAGAGCTGCCAAGTATCTCAAACTAAACAATTGTTTGCCCCGTTAAGAGGTGTCACTAAATTCAACGTTATTTTCCTCAGAACCTTATGAAAACCTGTCATAGTTAATTAAATTGCCATAGGGCAGGGTGAACGTTGTGAGAGCAAACGTAATTTGTTGCTGTAACACACGTAATATCAGTATCGGTCATCGTTGCTCCTGTTATGCGGCTAAGACCGCCCAAACGCAGGCAAATAGAACGCAGAATTCAAAACGCGGGGCTCTATAACCGATCAGTTCGCTTTTACAATGCGAAGCTGATTAATGAACGAATTTTAGTTAAACTGGTGTGCGTGCAGCGAAATTGTTGGAGAGCAAATGGTGTGGCAAGCGGACGGATACCCTGCTTTCGGGCTGAGCGGTCGAAAGCGCTAATTTGCAATGCGACTACGGTACTTTTCATCGTCCCTTGTCGTGCATTGTGCAAGCGGCTGCTTTCGACAGCTAAAGCGGTAACATTTTCGCTTGTTTGTTTATTTTCGCAGTCCTTTGTGAGTTGTGTTGGTTTGCGACGACTACAGGACGTGGAACGAAAGCCTTGAGGCACGGTGTAATTGGATTATAGTGGTTGTTCGAGAACGTTTCCAAGTAAGCATGTAAAGAGGAGTAATAATGTTGTATTTGACTGAGTTTGGACTCTGTGTCGTACTTGTTTAAGATGTTACAAACTATGACGTGTGGAGTTACGTGTTTATTATTAGTTCACTTTGACCTCGCAGAGAGTTTGTGGTATCTTAGGGCGTAACCTTTAAAACTGCTGGGTAGTTTTGAGTTTTGATTACTTTTCTAGACAGTTACTTGTACTTCTACCTCAATTGCTTTAAGTTGTTAGGTTTAAAATTTTGGTTCTATCAAGGACGAGTTTTTAAGTGTATCTGTATAAGATATGTACGTTTTTTATAATGATTAGATTGTCGTATTCGACCACATCACCTGAAGCAAACAAAACAGCCTTCTTCACTGCGCTATTTAGCTCGTGAATCATACAAATCTAATTTAGGCAGTCCGCATTCGTAGCACTAGGCGTTAATAAATCACAGAATATAAGTTTGTCGCCTTGTCGCGCTCACGATTATCCATTTTATTAATTGAAGCGTCGGGGGTCACACGAGGGCCTTATTAGGGCATAACTAATGTCACCAGATGTCCCTTAAACGACGGGACAGTCCCTTTCGTTCATCCCAGCGTACCCAAAACCGGAAAGAGCAAAACGCTCCTTTAGCTCCGTCAGCTTTACCCTCATAAGGCCCCGTGAAGAAGGTAAGCTTGCGTAATACTGAAATAATTTGAAGATTTAGTTTTCAGTAACGTTTGGGTCCCGAATGACGTATGAGGTTAGAATGTGGCGTGAGAGGTAAATAAATACATTGAAACGGAAATGAAAGGCTTTATTTTTCGTTCCGATGTCAACCGTTGAATTCGCAGCTCGTAGCGTAGCAGTTCGCTACGATTTGTGGCGCCTAAAAATAAACCAAACCGTTGAGTCATTCTTCATCGTTTATTTGCGGAATTCATCAACTAAAGTAAATCTATTAGTAAATATAAATCTAGCAGACAATTAATTATGTCTGTGATAATAAAACTGAATATATATATCTCTATTAGTTTTATGTGTAAACTGTGGCTAGAATTGTTATTTCTATTGCGTGTCCTACTGAGCTTAGAACCCTTGGTCACGTGAACGTTACGGAGTGTCTCGCAGTCCTAATTTGAGGGGTGCCGCTCACGAATTCATAATGATGGACGCCGATGGTCCAATTTGGGAGTGGTAAATTAAAATTAGTTGATATACTGTTGATTGGCTTTAAATAGGTTCATTTGCCCTGATATCAAATGAAAGAACCTTTAAAATTGCTTCGGCTTGTTCTGTTTAGGGCTATGTAATGGTATTTTCATTATGTGTATAGCTAAGAAGTGGCATTCCCTGTCAGAGTCTGTGTTTCCCGATAGCTACAACCTCGGGGTTTTTAAGTCAAGAGTGAATAGGTCACTTCTAGTTAAGCATGCTACACCGTAGATCTTATCATTGCTTTACGTCAGGTGAGATAGTGGTCAAGCGCAAGCCCATCTAAAATAAAAATAAAAACGCTCAATATACGTTTGATTTTGCTCACGTAATGAGCATATACCTGTAACAAAAAAAAAACATTCAGCCTATTGTCATACTGCTAGGCAGAAACTTACCTTTTCACTTTCTATCTCGAGCCAATATGGACCCATCTAGCCTACATGCGTCTAGCCTAAATGCATGTAACTGACATGCGTATAGACTGCATGTGTCTAACCTTCCTACGTGAAACTCGTCCTACCATCTGAGATTTTAAACTTAGAGTTATTTAATTCATGTAGAATTAATTAATTAAATAATCTATTAGAATACCTTGACACCCGCCATTAAGACCTTTCCAAATTGAAAAAATAACTTATACATATTTTTTTGTTAAACTTTCGTTCTAGGTAGAGCTAGGTGTAGACTTACCTGTAAAAAAATCTTTTTAAAAGCTTATATTTAGTTTTATTGACATCGATGTGGACGATTTTTTTGATGGACAATGAGGTTTTTCCGTCTCCCTTTTGTATTTGTATATAGGTTTATTATTTATATATTATTTTTATAAAAGTTTTACTAAACTTATTAGTATTTTAGATGGATTCTTGATCTAGGCATATTGAGTTGAAACAGTGTTCACGTTCGCGTGATAATATCGTTAAGGTATTCAAGATGCTCATGGTCAACTCAACTGAACAGTTGTGATTGGTTGGCTTTTTTTTACATTAACGTGCTCATGTGCAAGATCCCAGACTCCCTAAACGTTACCGAACTCTTTTAACAACGAATCAGTGGAATTGAGTAGTGTTAGCATGTACGTGGAACGTACTCATACTTGCTAACTTGGACTTCCATTTCCATTCAATACCTACACATTTTGTGTAGAAAGAATTCAGTAACGTCTGGGGCGTCTAGGCTCCTGCTCTATTGAGTACACTATTGTCAAGCTAAAGAATCAGTATGCCAAACTCAATAGTTGTGATTGGTTGACAGTTGATTGGTAGGTTTGGCCAATTTTGAGTTTGAGTCGAGTATGAGCAACCGGAATACGAACATATCTATTTATTTGACAGATATGACCCAGACGTTATCTTAAGGGTCGTCTAGGTACCTTCTACTAGGGGCAAACCCATAAGTTTTGCTCCTACCAAAAATCGGTCAACTCGGCCGAAGGAATTTTCACTTCAATAATCTCACAATGGTACCGTTTTTTCCTGGTCATTTTTATCTGTTTATTAAAATGTGCGTACATTGATTGTTAATTAAATAATGCTTCAACTTATTTCAACGATTATTTCTGTTAAAAATCTTGTCAACATTTTCACTGTTGGAGCCAGTAAGCTAAGTCAACTTCAAAGGCATGTACAAGTACCATGATACTTACGGTGATTTTCTAAGAACAAGTTAACTACTTTTCAAGTTGACAAGAGCAAGTTATATCCTGGAATTCATATAATACTGCAGAAATCTTTAGGAAAAGGCTCTTTCCTTGTTATTCTTAAGTTGGTTGTAGGTTTGCCTTTTTGATTTCCTTGTTGTATGATAAAGGCCACTTTGTTTTTTTTCCTTTGAGCTATTACTTCCTTATCTTATGCTTCGTAGTTCGATATGATTTTATGTGTTAGTTTCTAGACTCTTCTTCTTAGTCATACACACCTTTCTTTTTTTGCGTGGAGAAATGCTCATGCATACTCTGCTACCACTGGGAGATAGCGCAGTTATGTGGGACTCTAACCCACTTAAACTCCATGGTGTCCTCTTGTGCCGGTTATGGCGGGAACACGGACACGCGTTAGCACTCACCGCAAACCCACCACGGCTTTCCGTCATCAGACCCTTCTCTGCGGAGTACCCCCCATCACCGGCGCACCAGAACACGCAGTGCGCCGTGACCACCCCAGGGACCAAACCAGCACATGAGTGCCAGCCGACCCCGTGTATGGCACCCTTGGTCCTCTTTTGACGGGTCAAGGTCAATGGCCTCGCCACCTACCATTTTTTGGCCACAGGGGATAGGGCAGCGGCCAACGCTTTACCAACAATCCTTCTCCCCTGCGGCCCCATCGCGTCCGCGCGATCCGTGCGGCCGCGGAAGGTAGGGAGAGCGGCGCACCGCAATACTACACTCCTCGCCCGCCGTGGCCTCCAACCCTCAGCCGTGACATCGTATGGGTATGGGAGGCCCCAAACGACATCGTGGCCCGCCTCAGTTGCGATCTCACCTAGGTAACACCGCAACCTAGTCATACACCCCTGGTGAAATGGTCGTGGTCATGGATCGTCTAATAGGTTGGTTGTGGCTTTTGCGAGACTTCTCCTTCTTTACACGCAGTGCCACCAGTGGATTTAATGCGGTTTGTCCATTTTGTGTGTGATAAGCCGCGAGAACATTGGCCTTCTACTCTTCCTTGCACTACTAATAGTTCCAAAGAGTTTCTTGAATAAAATCTAATTTATCTACCTGAGAGATTTTACGACTGAAGAGCCTTAATAACTCTGTAACATGCATTATATCAGCATTTCCGGATTATTTTCGAGCCTCCGCTTGTACTCACAGTATTATTATCAGTACTTAGACCTGGTTAACTACAAATATAAACTTGTCATGCATGGGACGTCAACATAAGTTAATCAAAAACTATTCTATGGCATCATTCGAGTGGGTATGTTTATTACGTGATAAAGTTGGTAGTGACGCCGATGGTTCCGTGTCGACCATAACCCCTTGTTTTTACGATCCTTATAATGTTGAACATTAGTGTGCAAACTTTTATCACCTCACTGTGTCATCCGTATTTCGTGTCACCACTGCTTAAGGTTAACAGGTTTTTTCATATAAAAATATAAACTAAAAAAAATGTATTGGCAGATGATGACACCATTTTTGTTTTGTTTGACTTAACAATTAATAACGTTATGTGCTCACGTTATAATTTATTGCTTTTAAAATCCAATTATAGCCATAAACTTGATTTTTCATAGAAGCAATCTAATACCTTTAAACGAACACACACCACCAGGAGTGGCTCTTCCCATACCAGTGCACTGACCATGCTGGACGGGAGATGCGTAAGCTTTCGCTTGCACTAAACCTTACCCAGCTGGTCCAGGGGGCAACAAGGGTGCCGGATGTTGATTCGCACACGGCCAATTGCTTGGACCTTCTGCTGACAACAGATCCAGACCGATACTCTGTGTCGATAACTTCACCGTTGGGTAGTTCCGACCACTGTCTGGTGAAGTCTGTGTCCGTCTACTCCCCGCCCGATCCTAGCCCAAGAGGCACCCGGCGGGTTTGGCGGTACAGGTCAGCAGATTGGGATGGCATGCGATCTTTCTTTGCATGCTATCCTTGGCAGCCTACTTGCTTTTCTTCGGCTGATCCTTCGTCGTGCGCGGACGCCGTGACGGAAGTGTTGCGTCAGGGAATGGAGTACTACATTCCGTTCTCTGATGTGACAATGTCCAGCGTTGACCGGCCATGGTTTGGCGCCGAATGTTATCGCGCCGACGCGCTTAAGCATGAGGCGTACCTGGCATGGGTCGACGCTCGATCGCGCAAAGCGGGTGACGTGGGTCAGAAGAAGAAGGCCTTCAACAGGGCTGCCAAGTCCTGCAAGTTGGTGTTGCGAAGGGCTCGTTTCGACCACATTGGCCGAATAGGGACCAAACTTGCTTCTTACCCAGCAGGTAGTAAAGCGTTCTGGTCCCTGGCTAAGTCGGTCGAGTCGAACTTCTGCCGTCCCTCACTACCACCACTGCTGAAACCCGACGGGTCGTTGGCCCACTCCGCTGAAGAGAAGGCAAATTTATTTGCATCTCTTTTTGCGGAATCTTCGCGTCTGAATCCTGGTGATTCGCGGCCCCCTCCTTCTCCTGTTGGATGCGAGACGAGTATGTCGGACATTCGCATCCATCAAAAGGACGTTCGTAGGGTGCTGCGCAACCTCGACGTGAACAAGGCTAGCGGCCCTGACGGAATACCAGCAATAGTTCTTAGAACCTGTGCGCCTGAACTGTCTCCGATCTTGACTCGTCTATTCCGCCTTTCATATGAGACTGGAAAAGTGCCGAACTCTTGGAAGCAAGCCAACGTTCAGCCTGTGCCCAAGAAGGGCAGTCGAGCTGACCCGGCCAACTACAGACCCATCTCTGTAACGTCCATACTCTGTAAGAGTATGGAGCGTGTACTTAACAAAAAGCTCCTGGCATACCTAGAATCTAATGATATCCTTAGTGACCGTCAATACGGCTTCCGCCGAAATCGGTCTACTGGGGATCTTCTAGCGTATGCCATTCACATATGGAGTGAGGCCATCGAGAGACACGGGGAAGCGCTTGCCGTCTCCCTCGACATCTCGAAGGCTTTCGATAGGGTCTGGCACGAAAGCCTCATTGGTAAGCTTCCTTCATTCGGTTTGCCCGGTGGTCTGTGTGATTGGATTGCAGACTTCCTGAGAGATCGGTCCATTCGAGTGGTTATCGATGGCTGCTCTTCGGACCAATTGGATATTAATGCCGGGGTCCCTCAGGGGTCAGTACTCTCAGCAACATTGTTCTTGTTGCACATTAATGATCTGCTAAAACCCGGCACCTTTGGGTATGCTGACGACAGCACTGTTGCTGAGAGATACTTGTCCAACGCACGGGCTACCGGGCCGCAGATCCGGTCTCTCCGTGAGGCCATGGTGGAGCGTTTGAACCTGTCCTTACAGGCAGTCTCCGAATGGGGCGATGCCAATCTGGTCAGGTTTAATGCTGCTAAAACCCAGGCGTGTCTTTTTTCCGCTAAAAGGAGCCAATTCCACCCGGCTCCTTCTTTCCGTGGTGTGACCGTGCCGATAACGGACCATCTTGAACTTCTTGGTGTTTCGTTGACATCGACTCTCAATTTTGGCCCATATATTGAGGGAAAGGCTCAGCTGGCTGCCAAAAAGTTGGGGATCCTTGCAAAGGTGAGACGGTATTTCACGCCGGAACAGCTGCTCAACCTGTATCAAGCGCAAGTTCGTTCATGCATGGAGTACTGTTCTCATCTCTGGGAAGGATCTGCCAAATACCAGCTTGATGCACTTGAATCGATCGAAAAGCGGGCCAAGAGACTCATCGGCAATGAGGCACTGGTCAAGTCAAAGCTCCAAAGCCTTGAACATCGTCGCCGAGTTGCCAGCTTGTCGGTTTTTTATCGGTTGCATTTCGGGGAGTGTGCGATGGAATTGCATGATCTGATTCCGCCCAGCCCGTTCCATCATCGGACTACCAGACGTACGGCGATGCGTCATCGGTACATGGTGGATATCCCACCCATACGCACAAAACGTTTTGGGGACACTTTCATTATGCGTACAGCTAAGGAGTGGAATTCCCTGCCGGAGTCTGTGTTTCCCGATAGCTACAATCTTGGGGTCTTTAAGTCAAGAGTGAATAGGTTTTTTCTAGGCAAGCGTGCTTCACCGTCGACCACATCATCGCTTACCATCAGGTGAGATAGTGGTCAAGCGCAAGCCTATTGACGATAAAAAAAAAAAAAAAAAAAAAAAAACGAGCAATCCTTGTATACATGTATGTATAAATAATTTAAATCTCGGCAACGGTGCCAATGATTTTCATGATCTTTAGTATGCAGGGGGTTTCGGGGATGATAAATTGATCTAGCTAGGTTTCAATTTTAGAAAACGTCATTTTCTCTATTTTCATCCGAGCAGAGCTCGGTCGCCCAGGTACTAATTATTATATGCCAAGCCTTTTTGCGATACAATAAAAAACGGCCAATGTTTTTTTCTTCTTTTTTAACTTTTTGACTGCAGTTATTTTAAATGCGTCGACTTTATCTTCATAAATGAGAGGCTCATGAGAGCATAGACAAAGATGGGCTTTAGACGATGATGACGAGACTTCACTGTAATTCCACGAACTTCGCAGGAATTTGCATAATCGTGGATCAATTTACAAGCAAAATTCCGTGGAATGAATACCCAGAAGTATTAAGGTATCAGAACAGAAGGTAACTATTTCTTTACATAATCAGACAAAATAACTAGTTTCTAGCTTCCAGTACACAAGGCAGTATTATATAATTCAGTCACTCGTGCGAATAGGTTAATCTCTGAGTTTCACGCGCCATTGACGTAATCCTTCAATTTCCACGTGCCTGATTGAGTACTTAGATATATTAACCCATCTAGAACTTTGTATATATGTTGGTGAGATGAGAGAAATAAATATAGATTGGAGAGAATATGAGCATGTGTGTTGGTGGATGGATGAATTGAACAAATGATCAGTCATGGTATTTTGTATTTTTACGCGTTTTTATTAATATATAATATTTCTTGATATATAGTAATATTAATATCTGTCCACGACTTCCCAAGACAATGCAATCGAGGGCTAAAAAGTTCCCCTATTTTTATAATCCAATAACAATAGGAAATTATAGTCTACGGGGAGAGCCTGGAGATCCGTAACACAGGGTTTCCCTAATACGGACTCCAGTCTCCCGCAAAGGAGCTTCTAACATGTGGTATTACAAAGTTTTAAGTAGATTGTAAGTCAACCTTTGTGGAGAGGAAACATTTTTTTTTATTATGTCAATTCAGGACATGGTCTACTCGTGTGCTAAGTTTCAATTCAAATCCGTTCAGCAGTTACAGACGTGAAAAGGTAACAAACAGATAGAAATGGTTTGAATATTTTAGTATGGATTGCTTATATTCCGTTTGGCAGTTATAAAACTCCTCGGGAATGTGTTGGATGCGAGAAAGTTATAAGCGGTTGATGTGGTGACGCTTGGAGGAGACTATGCCCAGTAGTGGATATCTTTCGGCTGAAATGATAATGATGATGATTCAAAATAAACAGACTTTTGGGCACAAAAATTATTACTTATACACAGTGGTACAGCGTATTGTTATGAACATTTCCCGTATCCTGAATTATTTTGTTGAAAATATGTCAATTTAAAATGCTCTTATCGAAATAGATTAAAAACCTTTATTGAAGCTCGGTCCTTTATAGTGTAGCGCATACAACGCAGTTTCATTGTGTTATGCCAACTAACGATTTTATTTATTTTCTGTGGACCAATATATTGAAACATGCTGACTGCAGCTGCAAATAACTGGAATGGAGCTGAACACAATTTTATAGAATTAAACAATTTCAGCAAACTTTTTATTGAAAAGAATTGAGTGAGTTCATAAAGTCGGAACATTGATATTGTTGGTGGCCACAACATGATAGAAGAGCAAAGTTAAATTAGTGCAGTAATTGAAAGAATAATTACAAAAATCGCACTGACTAATCCAATGCATCAAAATAAAAGTCACGTTTTTTTCAAATGCAAAATAATTTAAAACTGATTCGGAATGAAATTAGCGATTTCTGTAACGCGGCACACGAACGGAACCCCTCATGAATAAACCACCTGCCTCCACTCTTCATTCAATTTACGGAAATCACACTTAGTCCCAAATCTGTTTTGGGTATCAAACGTTTTTGATCCGTTCGCGCACGTCGCGGCTGGCTTACATTAAGCAGATTAACAAAAGCATGTTTGCGTTGGACGGACTCCAGGAACTTACACACATATCGTAACAGAAAACGACCTCTTTAATCACCACGCTACATCCTTTTCATACCTTTAAAGTGAGAGAGAGACGGGTGATAATCCATCGTCGGTCGGAGCATGGTAGCCCATTGCCGGGCGTGCGGCATAGATTCAACGGACCGCAAATTTGTCGGCACTACCAATGAAATCGGATTACTTATAGAGTTCGTGGCAAGAGAGAGCTAACGAGCGAGAACACCATTACCAGCCGTCAGTGGCGTCTTCAGACGCGAATTAGATTTGCCGTCAAACTTCGAAATATTGGTTGCGATCTTTGATAAATATTGACACCGCTAGTTGAGGTTGTCGGCGAGTTCAAGCTTGAAACGACTTTATAATGTCAATGCTAAGTTTGTGTTGAGTTTTAACTTGTATTGTTGTTGTTTTCGAAATACATATATAATTTCTGTAGTTCACTAGTTCATTTATTCTACTATACTCTATATATAAAAAAATACTTCTTAACAAAAAATCAAACCAACTTCCAAAACAAAACACTACAAAGTGAAAAATAACTTTCTTTTCCGAAGTCGTTTTTTGACACAGACTTCGGAAAAGTAGTTATTTTTCACTTTGTGGTGTTTTGTTGGTTACTTATCGAAAAATATTTGACCGAATTTCATTTTACCTAAAACTTTTCAACTATTATCGTTTCTTTTTTTTTACTTCATTGAAGTTACGTCTGCCACTGTCTTAGTTGACCTATTATCAATTAGATTTTTTTTTACTCCGACGTTTCATTTGGTCGAAAATCTTTTTACCAAAGTTACACTTCCGAAATAACATTTGTTCGAAGTATTATGTTGCCGAACAATCAGAACAGAAACAGTGGGTGAATGCAAATTTATAAACAGAGATTTGAAAAAAAAAATTGTAGACGGAGCCACGCGCAGCTATTTCTTTAGCTAAGTAACCTAACACGAAGGAGATGACGGGAGCTGAGTTCGCTCGCTTTGCTCGCTCACGTTATCTCCTTCGAACCTAACCTATCCGTGTCAGGGTGCCTTAAGCTCCCGAGCTCGCTTCGCTCGCTCTTGGACTAATTCATTGACCATAATTATCGAATTACCTAACTGTTACGCAGCAATATTCAAAATGACCAGACAATGTGATAAATATTGAAATTAAATCAGTATTCATAACATTGCCCGATTTGACTTGACCAGATTCGTAATGCCCGGTCATTATACATAGTGCCCTGATTAATCACTTGGTCCACATTTATGTATTTATAGGTAAAATCAACACATTTTAAAGGACACTGTTCAAGGGTCAACGTGCCTATGTGTTAGTTGGTCGAATAATTATCGCGAACATTTATCACCTTCATATTGTTTTATGTCAGTTCAGATCATTTATCATGCTCCGAGTGGGTAACGGTGGGTCAAACACCGGACCGGAGCTTCTGAGGGGGACAGAATACTTTAATAATGCTTCATTATAGTTAATATAACTACGTCTCAGAGCAAGCGTGCTGCACTTAATTTAATTGGACCTTTATCTTGATAAAAATAACAGTTTCTATTCTTTAAAAATACACTGACTACCTGGCTTTTCCGTATAAACTACATAAAGCCTCGGAAACCCATATAGACAGTCGCATTTCATCCTATCTCCCCATTATCGCGTTTCATTGAAAACTTGAAACTCCTTTATTCCCGTATATTTCAGAACTGTTCTATTTCTAGTTACTTTACGATTGTGCTCGGAATCCCATTATTTGTGCCGTTGCATTCACGACCTTATGTCAACGTTAAAAATAGTATGATGCTAAGTGAAAATACTTCAGTGCCAGTAAGCTTGTTTTATATTGTTACTTGTTTGCAATGAGAGCTTCTTACGACTTTCAAGATCGTTAAATGTGTCTTTGAACCCCTTCAGGATTCTCAAATGAGTTTCCTCATATGGAGCATATTGGCTTGTCTTTGCTTAATAATGGGGAAACGTGTATCTGATTGTTAACATGTAATTTTAATTATGGGTGAAGATAATTTGAGAATTGCGCCGCCAATTATGCCATTTTAAGAATTGCGCCGCCAATTATGCCTTTACGTCGTGTTATGTGAATATGTGAACATGAAAAAACAGCTTTTTGAATATTTAGATCTTTTGTAAATTAATTACGCCACAACGACTGAATGGAGTTGAATGAAATTTGAAACATGGCCCAGATAACACATGATGTTAATTCCGGTTGTACTTTCTTAGGAGTTAATTGACTTTCACGCGTATGAAGCCAGTAAAAGCCAGTGCATAATAAAAACCATTCCTTTTAGAACTATACTTGAAACTCGTCCCTGCTTCTTCCGTGAAAAATTAAATACAAAAAATTTGCCTCGTTTTTCACTCTTTCTATTGGTGAAAATCGCATGAAAATCCGTTCAGTAGTTTTTGAGTTTATCGCGTACAGACGCGGCGGGGGACTTTATAATATGTAGTGATAGTGATGATCCCCAGGATAAGTAGATATTAGGAGTTAGCTGAACCAATGTAAAATTCAGTAGATTCAATGTTCTTCTGGAACACATACCTTTCAAAGACTCTACAATAAACTAAACGTAACAGCAAACATTGATTCCCTAAATTATTGTAATTGTAAGAAAATTCTCAAAGAAACTCTACAAGGTTTGTACTATGATGACACAGAGAAGTTATTACTTGTACTCAAATAGGTATTGTGCGTATTTAATGTTTTTTTTTATATTTTAGTATCTAAGATGTTAGAAAATAAGAATTTTATTATATTATTTACACCCTTAAAAAATACCTTAAACGACCTTATTTTTGATTTTGAGTGATAATTTAGAAAAAAAAAAAATGTACTCTTTTCGCCTGAAACACAGGATTACCTAGTTCAGGCACATAACACGTGTGAACTTGGCATAGATTTAGGCAAAAATTTTAATTATGTTTTACTTAATGATTTTAAATAAACATTATTATTATTATTAAAGAAAATACTTTTCAGTCATCGATGTATTTACAACATAATCATAGCCGAAAAACGTCCATTGCGACACATAGGCCTTCCCAAGTGTCTCCACATCTTTCGGACCTGTGCGTCTCGCAACCACTTTTCCCTCACTCTTATCCAGGTCACCCTTGTTTTTATATTTGTATTTTAATTAAAAAATAAACTGCAATATTTCGAATAGCAAATCTGTATAAATACATGAACTCGGTTTCATGTGTGTTGATTGGTCTCGGTCGTCATATCACTGATTTTATTAAAATCCTACTGATATTCATAAAAATAAACTTTTGAAAAACAAACGAGTGCGGAATCCGTTATGAACAGAGAGATTTTAAAAATATTATTCATATAGGATTTTTTGTTTCTTTTTTTATATTATTTAAGTATGCAGGTTACTTTTAGTTTGATTCTTAGTTTATATTTGTAAAGTTTAAAAATGCATTCTTACTAATAGTTCTTCTATTAGTAGATAGGTATTGATTATCTCTTGTTTTCGTCCATTGAAGATTCTATAACAAACTTACAATAATTTTAAAGTTATACCAGGTATAAACCTATGAAAATGTATGGGTATACCTTAGTTATACCTGGTATAACTTTATTCCGCGTTTATTAGTAAGAGGGTTATTGAATAAACCTAAAGTTCTAGAGAATAGAGATCACCTAACACCCTTTATTATTAAACAGGAATCCTATTATATTCCATACCGCACGTAGTAATTAACCCTTCTCAAATGACTACAAGTTAATAACAATTACAAAACTGTTCCCAAAGTGATTTAACAACAACGTGTTCGAACTCCACAAAGATTTATACAAGAGTTTATTATAACAAATTATTCAGCGCATGCACAAATTTCATTAACGGAGGCCTTCATATTTTATTCATGCCACACACTTAATTAATAAGCGATTAATAAGTGGATACATGATAAGATTTGTCGCGAAAGAAAACCTTTATAAAAGAGGGATATTCCATTAATAATGTAGTTACTCCCGACCTATTACTGCCTGATTAATTATGTCGCTCACAAAGTCTATTATTTTCTTTCTAATTCTCTTAAGGGCGAGTCTTGACGCTTCATTTATTACTGATTAGTCAACTATCCGATTGAATGGCTGACTACACCTCTAAAGCTTTGGCTGATAATTGGTTCCGTCTGATTGGATGTGTATTAACCTATTAACACGCCTGCTGGGACCGAAATTAAATTAAGGAGACTTCATTCCCTTTATAACAGTACCTTTCTAACCTTTTTACAAGTATTTTGGGGTTGGGTTTTCCGTTTTGGAGATATTGTAAGTGGATATTTTGGATGGTGTGATCTGATGTGACTGATCTGATGCAGTCTGATTATTGTGAAACTTAGGTTGGATTCGTTTTTTGATGATTTTGACTAACTGTAACGTATTGTTACTATAGTGGGTTACCGTAGCGTAAAAAGTAAGCCCAGTTTATAAGATAAATATAATTACCATCTAGATTGTGATGTTGTTTAATCACTTATAATTTAATTTCCAAGACAGAGACTACTTTTTCACATTATTCTCATCTGGTCTAATTCTGAGTAAAAGATATAATTTCTTACTATGGAAAAGCTTTGATTATGGATTTAATGATTTTAAAATCTCTGTAAGCAAGATTTTCTCATCGATGGAAAGTTTATTTATTTACTGATTAAGGATCACCAACGAGTAACATAACAAAAACTTTCAGAAAAAATATACATTGAAAAACATTATCATGTTATGCACACTCAATTAAAGGGGACCACAGCTTACACATTATTGAGTATGCATGCTCTACATAAAAATTAATACAGATTTAAGGAATTAAATTAAATTCAAAATAACACTGAAATACAATTAGATTAAATTAATAAGATTAAGGTTATGTCAAATTAGCACCAAATATAGACGATAGTAAAATTACAGGTTTTCTCAAATTATCAAAGTACAGGAGTCAAATAAAATAAAAATAAAACTTCAGATTATGTCAAAGTAAAATAAAATTAAAACAAAATCAAATTAAAATAGAAATAATGTCAAATTAAAATAAATTAAAAATAAAATATTAAATTAAATGGAATAAAATTGATAAAATTAAAATCAACATTAAAAAACAGATTGAAAGCAAAGGTCAATTTTATTGGAGTGAAGTGATAAATCAAGTCAATTGTTCTCTGCCTGAAGTTAAGTGTCTTCATGTTCAAAACTAAAACTCCGTTCATCATAACGTGTATTTGGTTTAATTTACTAAAGGATCTTCAAAATGGCCTTATTAAATTCATATGCGATAAAATTAATAACAACCTAATTGGATTTCTCGCTTCCTGACCTCCTCCGTTATAGTAAGTATTCTTTTAGCGACAACCATAGACATGTAGAAGTTAATACTGTCAAAAAGTACAAAAGAAACAAAGAGATCGTGCGACCAGTTGTTGTCTTCTTCTACAAGTCTGATAGTCCACTTCACAGGCCGTTAAGAAAGAAAGAAACAAAAAATATTTTTTGTGACCCACACATGAGACACAAGAAATAAGCATTCAATTAAACAAAAATAAAAATTCCGTGCAAGACCAAAAAGGCATGTGCTTTAGTGTCACCTTTGTCACGACGACCAATACCTCTTTTCAGTAGAAAAGAGGTATTGGGTTCATATTCGATTTCTCTCTTCGTACAGATTAGTCAATTTTGTAATTTTAGCTAAAATTTCAAAGGTATAAAATGTTCTGAAAATGGTCAAGGATTTCACATGCTGACTGTACATTAGTCTTCCCAAGTCTCTTATAACTAAGTCGAGTTATGAACGCTTCATAAAGGCAGATTGGCCTTTGAACGTTGACTGTAAGCCCTTTGAGCAATAATTTTATTAGTTGCTATACAAGTAGTTATAGTCATTTACATGTTGGCAGTTTGTAACAAGTGCCCTTACTTAGATCCTCAAAAATTCTTGCAATTATTTTGGATTTATTATATATGACGAGAGCTATGAAAATTTTGAGGTTTATTAAAATGAAAAACTAATGTAGTATTTTGTTGGTAAAAAAGGATAGTCTAGTCCACATTATGCACCAAATATAGAAAGACAAACCTACCTGCATGTTATTTGGAATTTGTCCACGTCCACAACAAACATAATAAGTAAATTAATTCAATGTTATGTACGTAAACGGAAATGTTCTCTTTGTTTTCGTTTGAAACTCACGAGCAATTTTATTCAAAACAATTCTGTAGCTAGTTTGAATTCAAAACATTTCAAGACTTCATTAACATGAGGATATTATGTGGAGATAAACTTAGGTAAATATGTTAACTTATGTGAAGTTTAAAGTGAGATTAACCATATATTAGGGATTTTTTGATTTCAAGGCAGCATTTTTAATGATGATGATGACCACAAACATAAATTTAAATAGATCTAACTAGAAAACTACATTGTGTATCAAAAGGGAGAGCAATGATCTTCCTTTGATATTTTTCATTTAGAGTGATTGGCATCGGAAATCAATTGAAATCTAGAAAAAAAAAATAGTTCAAAAATGTCAGGTTAGCTACATAAGAAGTTGGTGGATACAATTATCCAAGAGAATCCGCTGGTGAGAAAGCACAGGACCGGAGCCTCTCGCAAGCGTCGCTACATCATCCGGTCCTGCTTACGTACAGCAATGAACGCCTTTCATCTGAAACGAAAAAAATATGAATAGTGCTAGTAATCGTAAATTAATAAATGTGTAATCATGAATTAAGGGCTCTTTCAATTTATACGTTTGGTGTCGTACTGCTCACGACCAGTTGATTTTTTCCTTACAATTTATGCACACACATACTCTTCCTGCTGTCATGTGTGCACGGCAACGCTGTCGCACAGCGCTCTTGGTTTATAAATTTTATGAAAAAAAAAATGAAATGGTCATGCGTGCACGGCGCCGGTGTCGCACAGCGCTCTTGTTTTATATTTTTTATGAAAAACAATCAAATGGTCGTGCGCAATACTACACCGCACAGCGGTGGGCGGCGCCACAGCAATCTGACACCAAAAGAAAATAAGTTATCATTATATTTACGATAGTTATGTGATTCAAAATAACTTAAAATATACGTTAAAATAACCACTTCATAACGAATACTGAGCAAAAACTAAATGAACATCACAGTGTGTATAATCACAAAAAATAAATAATTGAAAACTGAACCTGACCAGCATGAAATCAGCGTACGTTTTCAGTAAAACTTCCTAGTTTTCTATTACAATTTTCTCACTGAGCTTGCATTATTAAAAGCATAGATGCAACAGACAATTCCATTACGAATCAGATTTTATTTGCAGTACCATGTTATTGTTTATCTCGCCTTCCACGCTGCGGTCAAATTCTCGTAAATTATTTTACCTTCGTAATATCACAGAATTAAAGCCTTCATACTAACTATAAGGGCTTTTGCAGTCAAATGATTAAGGCCACAATTTATGTATGCCTTTTAGTCCTCTGCGGAGGAAGTGAAAACAATTTGTTATATGAACATGTATTAATTATAACAGGGTGAGACCCAGTATTATGATTGATTTATTATTTGATGCTATCATTGGTTGTGGCTAGTATTTTTGGATATTTACACCGTTACTTGTTATTGTTGGAGGTGCTTTGAGGGTTATAGGCTCATTTGAAATGAAAACTACACGACTTTGAATTATATGAAAAATGAGTCAGTTTGTGTTTATTACTCGATTATGCGTAATCAACTCTACAGATTTGGATCAAACTTTTAAACTTGCAGACTATGACCTGTATTAAAATATAGGATAAGAACTTAGGTATACTCCTATACTCGGGTTCATGAGTACCTTAGAATGCGAATCGAACCGCACGTAAAAGCTAGTTTTACTTTAAATTGTTATGGGATACAGATAAAAATACCACTACCACGGTTATTCCCGTGAGGTCGCACCGATATTGAGCGTTAAATCTGGCGCATGGGCAGCAATGTCCGAGTGTACAATTTTAAAGCGATGTTTTCACGATAAGGGTTCATTGCTCCCTGGGTATCGTTCTTATCGTCAATGAGTCCAAAAGTTAAAGATGTTCAACAATATCTAGAGTGCACGAACTAAACAATGACAAATCAGGTTTGCTGTTCTCTTGGAAATCAGCAGTTTATTGCGAGCAGGTTAGTTTCATAATTGGTGAGGTTGTAACGTGAAGAGTTTACAATGTCACGAAATTACCACGAGATTATAATCTGACGATAGTTAACAATATATCTGTGTCTTATCGAGAAGAAATCTAGATAAGCCACGGATATATTGTAAATTATAGAGTATAGTATAGGATTTGTTTTTAAAATTATCAGTTAACAATATGTAGAGAGCACAGACATAAATCTAACTAGATGACGCTTGTATGTACTTCGCGTGCCAAAAAACGTAAAGTTACGATCAATTATCGTAATCTGAGCTTTCATTTAGCATTATCGGCACCGAAAATCCACCGAAATATAGGAAAATGCCCTTGTTTTACCATATTGACCTGTAATGAATGTATAGAAAAAGTTGGCGGAGGCATTGGCAATGTTTTCTTTCATTGGTAAGTAAATTTGTTTTTAAATTGTTGAAAAAGTGGCACGCTTGGTTTTTATACAGATGGAAGGACTTACGTTACGTTATCTAGTAAGATGTATGCCTGTGGTAGAGAGGTTATATTCACATTGTTATAATCTGGTGACTTGTACCTACATAGACTTTACTGTGTAAATAAATTGTACAATAATGTACATTTTTTAACCGTCCGAAATATAATTAATCGTGTTTTTGGGGAAAAGGAAATACTTAAATGTGTAATTGAAATAAAATTGTGAGAACAATTAAGGTGTAAATAACACCAAACATCAAATAATTCACACCCACGTTTTCTCAACACATTAAAGAAACGCAAATCTCCTACCCACTGTCTCTTATTTAAATGTTTTCAGTACTTAATGAGTCCAATAAATAATGGTGACTGTCAACAGTAAGCTTGTCGGCATTTAGCAGGCGTTAACATCTTAATCTAGACGTGAACGTGAACGTGGGCGTTAGCGTTTACGTTCAATTCAACTAACTAAAGGGTGACAGACGACTTCATTCTTTACGTAAATATTTTTTATTTATTAATATTAGAATTGTTTATTCTAATTTAGAGAGGGATTAGGAGTTTACAAAACTGATTTTAAGTAAGAAAATTAAATCTATGAAATAATTAGAAAACACTTTTCTTGTAATGCATACTTTATTTATAAATGTAAGAATAGAAAAGTTATCATGTAGATACTTGGTAACATTTGTTACTCTTAGGTACAGTTACAATTTTTAAGGTTATTGAATAGGAAATAGGGTAAAAGCGGGACCCTATTATAGGTCCGTCTGTCTGTCTGTCACTAGGCTGTATCTCATGAACCGTGATAGCTAAACAGTTGCAATTTTCACAGATGATGTATTTCTGTTGCCGCTATAACGAGAAATACTAAAAACAGAATAAAATAAATATTTAAGTGGGGCTCCCATACAACAAACGTGATTCTTTTGCCGTTTTTTGCGATAATGGTACGGGACCCTACGTGCGCGAGTCCGACTCGCACTTGGCCGGTTTTTCCTATAAAGCCTAACCAAAAATAAGCATATAAGCACGAATAAATAAAACTCTTCGCGGTGTCCAGTGGTCCTGAGACTCTAGACAAGTGGCATTCGATGTCAGCGAAGGCGATAGTCGAAATGTCAAAATTTAAAAGGATTAATCTCGTGATTTTTCGATATCGCTTTTCAATTCCAAACAATTTTTAATTATGGACCTTCATTATTTTAATAAAAATGAGAAACCGTTATCCTGGTATGGTCATGTGATGAGGAGGGATGAAACGCATGTTACTAAAAGAATTATGAATATAAATGTGGATGTATGGAGAGGAAGAGGAAGGCCAAAGAAAATATGGATGGACTGTGTGAGGAGTGAAATGAAGGAAAAGGGAGTCAGTAATAGCGTAACTGGGGACAGAACGGTATGGAAGAAGAAAACGTGTTGCGCCGACCCCAAGTAACATCGGATAAGAGCAGGAAGATGATGATTATTTTAATACAAATAATGAATGTCCGAGACACTTTCATGTAGCTAATCGATACTTGCAACATACAATACAAATAAATATTTAAAAAAATAACAAAAACATAAGAAGCGGGCGTCCCATTTTATGCGCAACCAAACACAAAACCAACTGTTTCCTCAGAAAATCAATAGGTACCCTACGAGTAAAGTTAAAGCCACTATTTTGACGTAGTTTATTTTTAAGCACAATAAACGAGCACTTTGGTATCGGGTTGACGGGCGACGCGGCACACCGCCGGTTAAATTTCCCACAGGACGGACCGCAACCCACAACCCGCGCCCGTCGCTGACTTGTAACAGAAGAGTTCTATTGGTTACACTACAAAACAAAAGCGCATTCAACCTACTGAAAGGACTTGTAGGCTTTTCCACTTGTGGAGCGTTTGTGTGTGATACCACAAAGTTAACTTGTTGAAAATCGTGCATATGTTGTGTGGGTAGATATTTTGGGTGTTTGGCGTTTAGTTCTAGCTAAATTTAGAAACGTGAACGACCGTGACTCTGAAAGTAGAACCAGTGACTGAAAAGTTGTTTGAAAATAGGTTGTTAAGGTATGAGAATGAAATGCGTAGGAATATAGTTTCGTGAGGAATGTTAATGTGAATATTATTTATTATTGGTACCTATGACACGCTTGCAGCTAATTAGCTTATGCGTTTGTTCAGTTAGCTTGGAGATATCTAATCTGCCCAATCTGTTCCTGAAACTGTTCAGTGTGGGTGCTGGCACAATACTTTCTTTATGCTGGAAGATCAAATAAACTATGAATGGTGTTAAAGTTGATATTGCAAGAAACGGGGTGACAAACGAGATAACGAAGAGAAGAACTCCACATTGTGCTGACTCCAAATAAATTGTGATAACAGAACAAAGGAATGGTAATAAAACCGTGAACGTCACCTAAGTAAAAGTTTCGACTCAAATATTTTTGTTTATGCTCTATATTAATTATAGCTACACAAACAATCTTATTATTACCAACATTAAAAAGTTAACTTAGCATTTTCGATCCAAGTTTAGCTCTGAAAATTAATTACGTGTTGTTAAGCACTTTTAAAAGAAAATCTGTACTAACGGGAAAGTTGAATGGAAAAAGTTTATTCAGATTAAAACTTTTTTTTCTAGTCGGTCACCGATACAAAACTTTGTTAAAATATCTGAACTGGTAACCTTAAGATAAACTTCATTCAGTATTTGAATTTGGAGACTTAGCAGGAGTAAATTCGTGAAATTTTGAATGTCATTTTCTGAAAACAGGTGATCACTTCAAAGGAAACCATTTCGAATATGACAAGTCAGGGATTGCATGTGTGTGTTCAGAACATCTGAAAATTTTACGAATTTTGTTAAGTAATTTACAAAATATTTAGTGATATTAAGAAGTGCCTGAAAATGCATTGTAGATCGTAGACGATACATTTTGAACAGGAAAAAGGGTTAAAAAGCGTTTTAAAATTGAATGGTATTTTAGTTTCTGACTGAAATATGACGAAACTTAACCCATTCGCTGTATATTGAGTTACTTTTTTAAGCATTTAGAGGGGAGCTGATAGGGTTTTCGAGCAAACAGCAAGCTGCACCTACTCAGATGTCTACTTTTTGTTCTGTAAAACATACTTATTATTTTTCAATGAAAAATCCTAACAAGATAATCGATACAAAAACGTTAGACCAGTGTAGCAGTACCAATAATTTCAAATTCAACAGTTAAAACAGTGACCACAAACAGAACGTCGCTGGTACGATCCACATATTTGTATGCCAGATCCAGGTCTATAGGATCTTGATTTAACCTACTTAGTGACATACCGGTGTTAGATTATAGTCTTGGGCGCAGAATTTGGGATACGGGTAAACTAGAGAAATATCTCCTGTAACTTCTACACAGATTTAATTCGTTACCGAGTCAATTACTATCACAATGGTACTAAGTACCACTCTAGACCTAAAAGGAAACACTGAGCAGTCCCCAGGCCAATATGTTGTCTCGGCCATGTCCGAACGATCACTGTCGCTCTACATGATGAACCATATCGACAACATACGAGACACTGGACTCCACCCAGTACATAAAAGTACTTGTGTATCATTTTAAGTAAACAAATCATGACAAAATCCGACATGTATGTTTACGGTAAAACAGGGACTATTGTTCAGCGGAAAAATCAGGATATTCATAGCTAAAATGAGCTAGAATGTGCTATTGGGTAGATATTATTATTGTTTGGGGACCATAAGATGGATCTGGATTAGTCGAATCTGGATTGAATTTTGGCAGATATGGGTTCGCGTCAGCGACATGAAAATGTGTCTACGTCGTCGACATGCTAATGTGACGTGTGACTTAATACCTGTGCTTTAAAGTGAAAACTCCAGAAAAAGATAGATTCTAGAGTCCACCTCGAGTTCTTACTCGAGCTGGACTCGAAAATCTGGCTGACACTTGCCTACGATTGATAGCTCAGTGGGTCGATTGAAATCGCCTGACCTTTCCTCCGCACAACACCTATCAACTCATTCTAAAAAGTAATTTTAAATCGTCTAACTTTTAGTGGGTCTGTTAATGGCAGGGTGGGTCAGGTAACAGATATTACTAACTGTACTATTCTGCTCGAGAGGCCATGGACGCGGACTTTTTAACAATGAGTGACCTTGTTAAAATCTCTAGATTATTTAAACAACAGACTGACGTCTGGGAGGAACTTTTATCCGAATGGCAACGGGGTGTGATACTTCCATCGAGGACCTTCACCAATTATTTCCATCCGTGGTGGAACATTGTGTTGCCCAATTTCTCACAGGACATGGTAACTATAAAAGTAAATAATTTTCCTTCAAGCTTGTTGCCTCGCCTTTATGTTTATGTTCTAAATCTGACTGCGAACATGTACAATTGCCACATCATATCTTATGGGAGTGTATTCTTTGGCAGAATGAACGCAATATTATTTTGGACAATGTATAAGCTACATCTGGAGTTGTTTACTATACAGACCTTGTGGAAACTAGAACAAATTTCCGTGCGTTCAAGCGTTTTCGCCATACCTATTATTGGAATAAAATTTACAGCTCACAATGTTGGGACCCATTCATATTAATGATAATGTTTTGTCCGTGGTGCTAGGCAACTGGGCTTAGGGCCAGTTTGACCAGTTGAGCGAACGGTTGGCGCAGCGGTTGAGCGATTGACTGCTGCGCTGCGTGTCGCAGGTTCGATTCCCGCATCATTCCGAACAAATATTTGTATGACTTACTTTACGTACGTTCCGGCTCCGGGTGTTGTGTATTTGTGAGTTTATATGTTTGTAAACGCACCCACGATACAAGAAGAAATTCCTAGTGCGGGGCAAAGGTTTTAAAAGAAATGACAAAAACCCTTAGTGCCTATTGGCCTTGTTTGTTCTGTCTTCTACTTGATATGGAGGGAAGTGGAAATTACGTTTTTGTTTTCCTATTCCTCCGTTATTTTTTTCTGATTAATCTCTTTGCGGAATCCAAGACAGTTAAATTCATTTTCCAGAACTTTGTCGAGTTTCATTGTGTCTGCGCTTTTCTGGTGTTCGACACTGTTGATTCTGGCTTTTTAGGAGTTGCAGTGGTTTGGAAATAGTGAGGTGAATTTGTTCTGTCAGCAGTCCCATGACTGCATAATTTTCTTCTTGTATATTGTATTGAAAACATATAATAACTATGTATTTTTCAGTTGTGTATGTCTTCGTTTCAATTCACACTTTGGTAATATTATTTTAAATCAGTAACAAGGTTACTTTACATTTTAGTATTGATTGAGAAGGATCTTATTTTCATGCAACTTTTGCCTTAAACGAGACTGTTGAGCAGTTTATTAATTAGGAAAATATCATTTTGGTGCCCAGGCACAGGCCGCAGCATTAAGAATACGTAAAGAAAATAACTTTTGGGATTAACACTCATACAAATAATGTTGAATGAGTTTCTCAGAATTATGCAAATGAAAATATTTTCACATGAACTCATAGAAGTGCGCATGATATTACAACGAGGGAAAATATGCGATGCATAAATATAATATTATTCTTAGTACTTACCCCGGTCGAAAATTATGAAATAATGTATTATTAAGTCTTACTGAGTGGAGCATTACGTCTGTGTAAATCTACTACCACTGTTCTTGTTATTTTAATGGAATGTTTGTATGTCGTTTTGTGGCAATTAAATAATTTTTCTTTTTTTTACTTTCTATCACTTATACCTGTGTCTTTTTCTAAAACTAGATGTGTCAGTCATTTTGACAACCGCATTCTGAGTCCTTATGAAGGAAACTTTCTTCACTCCTCGCGACTTAATCACCATGATAAGTAAGAGACCTCTCGAATTGTGAACTTTAATGTCAGTTATTAATAAGAAGCTATATACTGTAAAAAATATTGAGGCAGGCTGATTCGGGGTTGAGTCAAGTAGAAATATTTATTTAGAATACTGGTGTTACGCCCAGGTACTATACGTAGGTATCAGAATACCAAACTTCGATGATAAACACACCTGTCCCGAGAGAGAAGGCCACGGATCATCGATTCTAATGCAGACGATGCAGATCACATCCAGTTTATCATAATTTAACTACTCTGTATATACGGGACTAAATTCTAGTACAAATCCAAGTTTATTTCCCTTGTGGATGTATTTGCTACTGTATTTCCTGAGGTTTCTTGTACTGATTAGAATATGTCAAGATTAAAAAATAATATGTGACTGCACGTTCGAAAGTTACTTACATATCATAATAAAATTTTGTTAATTCGATTTTTGAATTTTGAAACCTTTTAGATCCATTGACCTAATTCTTTCATCGTGACGAAAATAGTTAATGATTATATGAACTTACCTGTACGTGCAGTTCTAACATAACATAGTCTGGTAATAGTTTGAAATCATTTGTTTTGTGAACAACGATAACTATACTTTTGATCCTGCTTTGTATACAGGTTCAAATCAAATTAGTAAGCAAGAACTGTGCAGAAGTGATTGGTATTTCTAAAGAAGATAAAACAATAGTAACATTAAACTAATAAGTCATTCAGCTTTAGTTATTACAAACTTTCCCACCCATCGTGTCTAAAATACAATCTCGATTAATACTTATATTTTTAATATTTGCTAATTCTTAGTATAACATCCAACAATGGCAGATAATTCTGTTATCAGTTATTCAATACATGTTGTATCAAACGATATTACGCGTGCCTTTAGGATCTACTATGTGAGTTAATTTTATCGCAATTTCTTTGTGCGAAAGACATCATCATTTCCCTGCCCTTATCCCATGTTACTTGGGGTCGGCACAACACGTTTTCTTCTTCTATACCGTCCTGTCACGATATCACTGACTCCCTTTTCTTTCATATCACTCCTCACACAGTCCATCCAACTTTAGGTTGGCCTTTCTCTCCATCTCCATCCATTCACATTTACATTCATAACTGTTTTAGTAACATGCGTTTCCCTCCTCATCACAAACCATACCAACAACATACCAGGACAAACGGTTTCCTTTCATCTTCCGTCACTGGCGCCTCTTTCAAACTTCCTCTAATATACTCATTTCTCAATTTATTCATTTTCGTCACGCTGCACATCCAACCGCGCATCTCAACATTCTCATCTCTGCTACATTCAATCCCTTTTTCTTACCCATCTTTTTCACAGCCCAGCATTCTGATCTATACAGTATGACAGGTCAAATCACGTCTAAACGAATAGCATTATCTCTTTTTCACAAAGGAATCATTGGCACGTTACCCGAGCACAACTTTTGTTTCGTGGCACTAGAGAACACGTAGTACCATTAGTTTCTCTACCTCTCGGATAAAGCAGTAAAGTTCCACTTCGTTTCTTATTAGTGCGACTGGTTAACGAGCTATAAAGGTAATTAATGAACCTATGATTTTATCGGTAAGCATGTTCGAACACACACGCAATGTGGTAGTAATGAACTAATTAATATGTACTTCTGAGGTTTCCTGCAATAAAACTGACGTAGTGACTGCGTTTGTTAAAAAACATGCAGTTTTACACCCCTACTTTCTACCTGAGGTAATAAAGTGGAGGAAATTAATTTTCCGTATCAGTTGTGTGATTTATTTATTTATTAGTTAAACCTCGCACTGGAACGCCTTGCAGCAATTACTCCAATGGAGCACTAATAAACTCACTATAAGTTTGATTGTGATCTGTTTGTTACTAGTTGTTTTTTTTAAATGTGATAGAAAACTTCGTGAGGAAATGGGCATCTAAGGGCGGGTGCAAATGAGTGCTATTAACTCGTAGTTTTGTAGTTCAAGAAGGGCTACACTGCAATTCGATCTACAAGGTTAGATATAAATAGTAATATATTGGTAATGGTGATAAGTTCACCAGTTTCGTTGTATAGAAAACTAGCAAATATTTCTTGATGGAACCGCTCCCCTCATCATAATTATCGTCATTTAAGCCGAAAGACAGCCATTGCTGGATACATTCCATACTCTGTAAGAATATGGAACGTGCACTCAATATTAAGCTCCTGGCATACCTAGAAGCAAACGATATCCTTAGTAACCGCCAATACGGTTTAAGCCGAAATCGGTCTACTGGGGCTCTTCTAGCGTATGCCATTCACATCTGGAGTGAGGCCATCGAGAGGCACGGGGAAGCGCTTACTGTCTCCCTCGACATCTTGAAGGCTTTCAATAGGGTCTGGCACGAAAGCCTTATTGGTAAGCTTCCTTCATTCGGTATGCCCGGTGGTCTGTGTGATTGGATTGCAGACTTCCTGAGAGATCGGTCCATTCGAGTAGTTATCGATGTCGTGTTCGTCAGACCGGTACAGGTCGGTACTCTCAGCAACTTTATTCTTGCTGCACATTTACGATTAGCTAAAACTTAGCACCTTTAGGTATGCAGACGACAGCACCCTTGCTGAGACATTCATGTCCAACGCTCGTGCTACCGGGCCTCAGATCCGGTCTCTCCGAGAGGCCATGGTACCGTGGAGCGCTTGAACCTATCCTTGCAGGCAGTCTCCGAATGGGGCGATGCCAATCTGGGCAAGTTTGTTGCTGCTAAAACCCAGGCGTGTCTTTTTTCCGCTTAAAGAAGCCAATTTCACCCGGCTTCAACTTGCCGAAATAAGACCGTGCCAATAACTGACCATCTTGAGCTTCTAGGCGTTACGTTGACATCGATTCTCAATTTTGGTCCATAAATTGAGGCAAAAGCTCAGCTGGCTGCCAAAAAGCTGGAGATCCTTGCAAAGGTGAGAAGATACTTTACGCCAGAACAGCTGCTCACTTGTATCAAGAGCAAGTTCGATCATGCATGCTGTTCTCAACTTTGGGACATATCTGCCAATACCAGCTTGATGCACTAGAGTTGATTAAAAAGCGGGCCAACATGCTGATGCACTGGTTAAGTCAAAGCTCCAAAGCCTTGAACACCGTCGTCAAATTGCCAGCTTGTTGCAGCTGATGATGAATCATCAGCCTATTGTACGAAAATCTTTTAAGATTTTCGGCAACTTTTATCCAGTTGCTGCCAGCCACCCTGTGATTATCGTTGCTCCACCTAGCCTGAGGCCGTACTACCTTACGTTTATTAGGTCACGTTCTCCACTCAAGACAAAGACAAAGACAAAAGATATTTATTTCAACTGGGCCACCAAGCGGCACTTTTGAATGTCACAATTTAAATTTACATGGAATAAAAGTTGATTCTACCGTGCATTCGGAAAGTAGCTTGTTATGGAGAAGAATGCACAAGAAACTCCATACTTTTTAAATTGACATGGAATAAAAGTTGATTCTACCGTGCATTCGGAAAGTAGCTTGTTATGGAGAAGAATGCACAAGAAACTCCATAAGAACACGTCTATCCCAACGGTCATACGTTCTACGACTGGTATGTGGCCGGCCCATTACCACTTCAGCTTGCTTATTCTGTGAGCTACGTTGACAACTTTGATGGTTGGCATGGTTATTTTCATTATCATACTTAACATAGCAGGAAGTCTTCATTACTACACTGCAACCGTCTGTTGGGGAACCTCCTCTCCATACAAAGTTAGACCGCGGTCGCACATGCAAACAGTTTGAGGGTGACTGTTTGCCAAGAGTAAGCGCCCGCTACTATTGTATATTGAGCGTTCAGACTAAGCATACAGTGCGTAGTCTGCGGCATGGCTTGCAAGTGGATCTTGCAGCGGTTGATTATCGGTTTTGATGACATTTTCAAGCGTGATCGCGTCGCGTCTAGATGTGATCTAGCCTTTATTTGCGGTAGTCAACCGCTCACTAGAAGATGCTAGACGTAGAATTAGACTGTGATTTGCGGCTTCAAATCAGCCAGCTGATAAACAACTGCAGACGTTTGCTGAGCGCATGCTGATTTGTTCGCGGTTTCGATGAAGGAGTGTTATTTCAACTAGGCCACTAAACGACACTTTAGAACGTCAACAAAAACGTAAAATTTACAAGTAATAAAAATTTGTTCTACCGTGAATTCAGGAAAGTAGTATGTTATGGAGAAGAGCGCGCAAAAAAACTCCATACTCACTCTTTAAAAAAAAAGTGTTTTACAATATTTACAAAAGTACATACAGTAATAAATTCAAATATTTGAGGATGATGCACCCAGAATAGTACTACACACTATATTGATGCTACGTACAGGTATCTGTGCAGTTATATAATAGGTACTAAAAAAACATTAACATCCGAAGCAGCTAAGTTATGACCAATCACAACAGACGGCGCCCGTTCACGAACATAGAATAGAATAGAAATATATTTATTCGACATAGGCACACCCATGGAGTAAAAGACAAAAAAGAAGTGCAAAGACAAATTGCGCTGAATTGGCACCACCCAGCTCAACCATCATGAAGGGAACCGAATGATTAAACACACGTGTCACCATCATAGAGACATTTGAGAGAGCATGACACACTCAACTGCCAGGGCACACACAAGTCAACAAACGACACATAGGTACAGTAAATGGTAGAGTTACAGTTGGGTACATAGTACTCAAACACGTGCTGTGCAGTTGTATAATACTAAAAGAAATTGAGTTTATACAATACAAATATATTCATACAGTCTTCAGCAGGTCCAATAATACTTCAAAACTATAATGTTCTGCATATCACTTGTTTTTGCACCCTAGTGGTTGTGGAGCAGGACTAACATTGAGCTAAGCATTTTTATCAGTGATGTAATCCCCCAACTTATAATATACCTATAGCATAGTGTGCGTTTTATACAAGTTTTAAATTTCGTCTCATACAGTTCATAAATGTGGGGAGGAATTTTATTGTAACATTTTGTACAGTACCCCATGAAAGATGAGGCTACTTTAGGCAGTCTGAAACCTGGTTGAACTAATTGGTCCCTATTTCTAGTAACTTAATTATGTCTGTAGGTGTTTTTACTAAATATATGTAAATAATTTCTCGTGTCGGACTAGTTTAATACCCAAAAAAACTGCTTTAAAAAGTTGATATTTGTTATTTTACTTACTTATAGATATTGCTTAGTAATTTGATCATGATACTGTTGCTAGATACAGGGAACAAGGGTATTTTCGCCACTTTTCCATCTTCATCTTCTCAATATCTAAGCTAAGTAGATAGGTCACAAAAACAGGAGTACTGAAGTTTTGATTGACGTAGCTGCATCCGGTTAGGCTGGAAGGCGACAACAATAAAGTTGGGCAAAAGCTAGGCAGAATTATTGGCACCACAAAAATATGATTAAACAAAAAAAAAAAGTTTCAAACATTTTACAAAAAAATATAATTTACAAAAAAAACTTATTCACTAAAAATTAACCGACTTTAAAACGAAACACTAAAAAGTGCAAAAATACGGTGTCTGTGGCTTCTTGGTTTTATCGTTTTTCAACACCTACGCCTAAACGAAAGTTATTTTTGTTTTTGTTAGTGTTTTGTCTTGAAGTCGAAGTTCTTTATCAAATGTTCGCCAATTTCGTTTTAAATGGGACCACAGAAGAAGTACCAGCTTTAGAATAAAAAGTGTTACTTATATCGGTTCACCTAGTAAAAAGTTTGAGGTGACAAACATTAAAAAAACAGATAAATTTAGAACCTGCTCTTTTTTGAAGTCGGTTCCTTAGGTAAGATAAAGCCTTACAACATTAATTTATTATGTATGTTTCATATAATTACGGGCATTATAAATACTTAATTGGAACACTATAGAATTTAACTGCTTCATTCGTTTCAACGAAGTATAAATTTACTTTCTCTACTTGTATGAAATTTGGTCTTAGTGAGATTATCATACCTAATTTCTGTTATAATTTAGGCATTGTATCTTATAAAGTTTTGTGATGATAAAATGAGAGAAGAGATTATGAGTTCTGCTTATTGTACAATTACCTACAACTGTAAGATTATTTAATAAAATATCGGTAGTTTAGGACATAGGTACTGCCATTGCCGCTTGCCTGATATGGAAAAGTATCTGATTCATTTTAATATCGGCATTGCGCCCTCGGAAATTCGTCAGACTATGGGAAGCATAGATAAGACAAAGCAAGAAAGGGACTCATGCCATCCAATGTACAATTGTAGCTCGGTGCCCCAGAGGCTCAAAAATCGAAAAAGTTTTCCAGCAACATCACCACGGAGATATGCAATCATTGGCGAGAGACGTTTAAAAATTGTAATCATTTAATCGAATCATCAGAGAGCCTATCACCAGGGCACGCATTACCTTGGCCGACCTGGTACACTTTGAAAAGGCTCCGCACTCAAGTTAGCCGCACCATAGGCAATCTCCGTAGGTCCTCGGATGGTTCCGAACTTCTGTGTTTGTGCGGCGTTTCTCCGCAGAGCATTGTCCTCCTTTAATCATTCACCACATGTTCACGTGAGAACCTTATGACTGCGTCAGCGGCAGGCGTTGCTGTGACTGAATACTGGACCAGGCAAGGTATTCAACAAAGAATAGTCTGTTTGTCATTTACAAATTAAGTGGTATAAGATATTAATATTATGGATATTATGCTCATCCACAAAGAAACACGGAGTTACTTTTATGTACTTTAAATTTAATTAAACTGCCACTTTTCTCACAATAAGAATACGTACCTACGTGCAAATGTCGCCTGAAAATCCCTTTAGGGCTATAAGTAAGCACAGTGTACACGATTCAGTCATTTACTTCCCTCTTTTGGTAGGGAAACTTTAGATGGTGAAAGACTCTGAGATTTCTATTATTAGGACTATGAGCAGCTTTGAAAGTACTTATAATGCTGTATATAAAGCTTTTTCAGGCATAATTTCTTATTTTTATTTCAGAGATTAATGAATTTTAAACCACCAATTAATTTAAATCTATCCCACTGCCCACTATAAATATGAAAACTACTGAACTGATTTTGATGAAACTTTACATTAATGCAGCTTTTACAACAAAATAACATCTAGACTATAATTTATAAAGATATTTAGTAACAATTCCTCGCGGACAGCATTTATAGTACATAACAAATTACACAAAAATCTATTTTTTTAAACTCACAAAAAAGTACAGTCGGCCAATTAGTCGCGTGCACCGAATCAGTGTCCTCCCCGAAACACATAATTTACCGTATCCGCGCCCACGCCAGCAAGCAAACACTGCAATGGATTCCCAGCCAGTAAAACGCGTTGTAATTGGGTCGCTCTTTGATTGTTGTGATACCGACTACAAAATAACAGTGGTAATGCCTCACATATTCCGACTGACTCGTTAAAATGGCGGCATGAAGACAGGTTTAGGCATGTTGATCAGTTTGTGCGTTTGACATGTGTGTTTATTTGTTTCGAATGTGTTGTTATTTATGACAGGGATTAGCTAATTAAGTAATGAACTGCTAACAAACAATGTCTGCAATGTATCTGTATCATAGAATAGTTTTGTCCCACAGCTTCGCTAGGTCTGTTTATGTCCTTCAGGTTAGTCTAGTGGGGCAGAGTGAAAGTTCAAATTGTGACTGATAGGGCGGACCTGTCAGGCAAGTGAAAAGGCACTGAATCCGTACATTTTTTTGTCCCTGCCCATAACGATAACAAAACCAAATTCTATTTTCATAATCTTACAAAAAGTACAGTCAGCTAAATTAGCCGCGTGAACCGATTCAGTGTCATCCCCACGACACATAATTTACCGTATCTGCGCCCAAGTCAGCAAGTAAACACTGCAATGGATTCCCGGCCCCGTAATACGTTATGTAATTGGGTCGGTATCACAACAATCAAATTCTTTGATTGTTTGATCCCGACAATGCATTTATATTGTGATGCATCGATATAATTTCTGCCCGGCTGCTGTCCCGGCAAACTGGTGAATTACCTTCTATTTTATTATTCAATTATTTTCTTCATACAAGTCAGTTGTTTTTGTCACTGGCAAAAAAAATATACAAATTCTTTTTTCAAAACTTACAAAAAAGTACAGTCGCCAAAATTGGTCGCGTGCAACGAATCTTTATAAATACCTATATAAATTATTATAATTTGTTCTTTGTTGTCACTATAAAAAAAAACAAGTTCTATTTTCAAAAACAAAAAAGCACAGTGACACATAATATTATACTGTATCCGAGCCAGCAACGGATTCCCTGCCAGTAATACGCATGGCTCGCTCTTTAATTGTCGTGATACCGACTCCAAAATGACAGTGGTAATGCCTTACACATTCCGACTGACTAGTTAAAACGGTGGAATGATGACAGCCTTAGGTATGTTGATCTGTTAGTGCGTTTGAAATGTCTGTTTAGTTGTTTGAATGGTTTGTTGGTTAAGAGAGGGATTAGCTAATGAAGTGATTGGTAACTATGTCATGTTAGATAGCGGTGTATCTGTATAGCTTTTTCTCACGGTTTACACGGACAATAATAAATTTTCCATCAGTGAAGGATCTACTTAATCTAATTAGTACTTCCAGAGATTACCTTTTACAAACTTATAAAAAACTATTTTATGCTTTATAATACTAAGTTTAAATTTTTAACCAATCGTAAGCGACACTGGCCTACAACAAATGTTGATGCCTCAAAAAACAGGTGCCTTTTTATTTTCATCTCCAGTTCGTCCGCTTGACTACATTCTCACCTGATGGTAAGCGATGATGATTTTGCTGACTGTACCTGATTCTATCTTGCTGGTTTGAACAGACAATGATCATCTGGGTGTCAATTTCACGCATTAAAATACCTTAGAAAACAAACTTGCCATTTACTGGCACTGTCTCTGCATCCATATTTTGAAAGCAATTTCATTTTTTTTTTATTTTTCAGCATAAAAAATATTGAAACCATGTGCTTAATTCCTTTCCATATTTCACTGATGATTTCTCATAATGAAAAATTTCAATACAAGCAACGTATTCCAACTCAATTTATGTTTTGATTGCATTTATTACTTTATGGTTCACTCAATTTTTTATTGAAATCGTTTCGGTAAGTACATGGTAGTAGGATTACAACATTGATGTGGGGTTCACTGGAAATCTGCGGGCGCAGATTCTTTTCATTAAATTCGACTTAAATGTGGATAGAACTGCGCTGAGATAGCTCGCCTAGACCGCCCTTGTATTCTAGCTTTTTATATATCTAGATTGTTTGTTAGTTTTATCTGAATTTACATAATAGTGTCTGAGGTGTACTACCCATCCTTACAAACTTTGTTAATGAACCAAGAAAGAAATAAAAAGCTGTTAAAGCAGAACGTATATACAGCACACCATAGCGATTACGACTGATTCAATAGGTATTAAGTTTATATATAGGACAAATTAAGTTCATATTCAATTTGTATCATCATTCTTGGACGTAGGGTTCTCCTAGGTGTTGTAATATCGACCAGTCCTGTGCTTCTCGCATCCAGCGTTTTTATGTAACCTTTACAAGGACATCGATCAACCTTGTGGGATACCAAATAAAGCTTTACTTCATACGCGGATGCCAGCCCACATCTTTTCGGCTCCTTCGGCCATCAGTTCCGTAAGACATCCATTAAATATATAAACATGAATGTCATATCAAAGCTCATACTAATATTTGTCAGCACCTTATCAAAATCACCAATACTTACTTTGGACCTACGGCCCTAACCAAGTTACATTCTATCACAGAAAGCGTGGCGATAGCGATTGTCAAAAACGCCAAATTTAATGGGATTGACAAGCGATATCGAAAAATTACGTGATCAATCCCTTAAATTTAATGGGATTGACAAGCGATATCGAAAAATTACGTGATCAATCAACATTTTGACTTTTCGACTATCGCTCGCTGACATCGAATGCTAGCGAGATAGCGTTGTCTAACATCAAATTCTATAGGTTCATATATTTTTCTGTGGCATACGTGCAGTATAGTTCAGAGACAAGTAGTGACGACCACATGTAATCAGTAATCACATGTAATCACAAAGCGAGGTCTATCTGTTAAATGTACCACATTCCGTCCAGCGGAATAGCTTGCTTTATAAATCAAATCGATGGTGTCACGAAGTAAATACAGTGCTAAGTATACAAACGAAAAGATTGTGAAACAGTGCAACGCAAATGAATCGTTTAAAAGTGTTTTCAAATGGCTCAAAACTCTGGTTTTTATGCGGTAGAATCGAACGTCAGTTTTATTATAAAGGTATGAAATTTAAACTTTGGTGCCCATTTTAATTAACACTAGATGACACCGAAATATATATAAAGACACTGTTGGATTTCACACATTTGGCTCAATGCCGAGAGTTGAAAATCCAACACCGAAATTTTTACGAAGGCCTTGATTTTGATCCGTAGTTAACTTAACCAATGGTTAAATGCTAACCAGTGGTTTTTAAATTTCGGTAAAATGCGTTTATTCTCCAACTATTAGTCTAATAAATGATCAAATAATTAACTCACCAACTTATTTGACAATATAATATGTGAGGCTAACACTTGATGGAAGAACGCATATTACTAGCATTTGAAACCATTAGTTAGCATATTTAACTATTGGTTGAGTCAACTAGGGATAAAAAACTGGGCCTTAGGCAATCATTTAGGTGTTTTCTAAGGTTAAAAGCAACTGGCATGAGTTAAATAATAAAAATATGTCAAATAAATAACCAAAATATTTTATTTATTATATAAAGTAGGTAATACTTTATCACAATGCTTCTGATACATGATGTCATCAGTGCAGCATCACTAAACGTATCTCAACATACGTCTCATGTCATGAATATACAATTATATGGTAAGTAACGAAATAAAAAGGTTACGCAAAGTAGGCTCTCGACGAAGTTAAAAGGTTTTCTAATAATAAATACGATTTGCGAAAGCTTTACGTAAGAGAAGCTGAAAAAATCTTTCTTAGGAAAAAACAGTACAGTTTTTTTGCATCATTTAATTTTTATTTCCGCAGAAATTGTCAATTAAAACTACGTTGGCACTTCTGAGTATTTAGGTTTATCTGACTGAAAATATATTTTATTTTTATTAATATTCCTTTGATTTGATTCGTAGGACATTCCACGGAATTCGTTCAAAGGAAAAATTTGTTCAGAAATAAACAAACTTTTTTTAACAATTAAAAATTGCATTGTGACGAGAATAAAACGTAAGTGCGAAATTCCAGCTCAGTCGAACAACAGGAAATGGGTCAACAACTTACAAGCTTTGATTACATACAGGGACCGGGACAGGTGCTATTAAATTAAAAAAATTAACTTGTAAATAAAATAAAGATAGCTATGGTTCGCTGTGAAAATTCAGTCATTATAATTATTTCTTTTTTACCCTCGCACTGGAACGCCTTGCAGAAATTACACCAATGGAGCACAAAGTTACAAATACTAACTAGAAGTCCAGGTTTCCTCACGATGTTTGCCTTCACCGTTGCCAGCGATGTCCAAGAATCTTAGAAAGTACACATGAATTGAAAAAGCCACATTGGTACTTGCGCAGATTTGAACCCACGACCTCAAGCACGAGAGGCGAGGTCTTAGCCACTGGGCCACCACAACACAACACAACAGAACACAGTCATGTACGGAACCTAACACGAAGACTATGTTGGAGTTATGAACCCGACCTGTAGTTGCCCGTTCTATAATAATTCAAGAAAGCCGATATTTCGAGAAGCCATGAGTTCACTAGCTTGCCTCACCCATGCTATCAAGTACTGAGGTACGTACTTCTATTTATACTGTTGCATCATAGGTTATACATACATATTCAGCGTAAGCATTTTAACAAATTTGTATCGAAATGAATGATGATTTAGGACGAAAACGAGCGCGCGAAATTGTAAAAACAGACCTTTGGGAGTCTAGATATCATGAAAAAACTACTAAATGTATATTTTCAAAATTAAATTATTTGCATTGTTCAATTACTAATCTATCCCTGTATGGATGCCGTTTTGCAATTTTCCTTCTTCTTATGGTATTTATTTCCGCCCAAAGATGCGTTAAAGTTAGTGTTGAAATATGGAACTTTCGACGCTCATAACTTTCAAATATATAATATTTTTTACTTTTTTGTTTTTATACAGGGCTAGGTAATGATGAGACAAATTGATAATTTTTTTTTTTATTTTGAACTTACATCGTTAAACAGTGGAGTAATCGCTAGACTACAGTGCGACATAAAAGAGTAGAAGTTAAATATTTGGGAACTAAAAGTTTAAATTTTCTGGCAACATCTAAAATGAGTACTTGAGCTATCAATTCATCTCGATCGGTGTCGATTTACGTAAGAATTTCGATATTTGAGTGATATATCTGTGTGTGGACAGAAAAACAGTGGAAAAACATGAATAAGGTAGTTCGTGGAGGTGCCCGTCATATAGTTTACATAGTTTATATTCGGTGTATAGCCGAATTCCAAGCTGGGAAACTTCTATCCAACATAGAAGATGTTTACCATCGTACAGCAGATTTTACTGGTAAGTAATTATTGAAAGTTGCACTAAACGTTAATTACCAACGATTAATACATTCAGGGAGCAAAATTTTCGAACCAAATATCATTTACAAATTATTGTTTACCATTTTTGAGGTTATGCTAAGATAAACAAATAGCGTTGTAGTTATAGCGCGACTTAAAAACGTTGATAGTAAGGCAACAAAAATTAATGTAATTTATTGCGGATACGAAATTTGTTTTTGCTATACCATATTTGTTGATGCAATCGACTAAATGGAAAGAAACAATTTTAAAATATATTCACGTTTATTTACTGCGGAAATTCTTTCTTCGGACTGACAGTGGTTTTTTTTTTTTGCTCGTTTTAGGTGTTTCTGTAAGCACAGTTCGCAGAATCGTGCAACACGGCATTGAAAACGGTGGAAAATTCTCAATACCAGCTAAACACAGGGAGAGTCGTCCCCCAAAGGTATTGGACGACTTTATATTGAAAGCAATTGATTATTAAAAATACTTATTTTTTGTAAAGTTGTTGTTTTATTCATCATCGTCATCATCATATCAGCCGCAAGACGTCCACTGCTGGACATAGGCCTCCCCCAAGCGTCGCCACATTGACCGGTCCCGTGCATCTCGTAACCAGCGGATCCCCGCAACCTTCACCAGGTCATCGGTCCACCTGGTGGGAGGCCTTCCAACGCAACGTCTTCCGGTTCGCGGTCGCCATTCCAGAACCTTTCTGCCCCATGTGCCCTGCCCACTGCCACTTAAGTTTGGCAATTCGTCGGGCTATGTCGGTAACCCTAGTTCTCTTGCGGATCTCTACATTTCTGATTCGATCACGCAAGGAAACTCCGAGCATAGCCCTCTCCATTGCCCTTTGAGTGACTGTAAGCTTTCTGATAAGGCCCATTGTAAGCGCCCACGTCTCAGAGCCATATGTCATCACTGGCAACACACACTGGTCATAGACTTTCGTCTTGAGACACTGCGGTAAGTTGGACGAGAAGATACCGCGCAACTTCCCAAACGCTGCCCAGCCGAGTCGGATTCGACGGTTGACCTCTTTCTCGAAGTTGGCCCTACCCAATTGGATCGTTTGTCCCAGGTAGACATAGTCGCCTACAACTTCGAATGTAGAGTCTCCAATCTTGATAGAAGTGGGTGTAACATGGGCATTCAACATCAACTTGGTTTTGTCCATATTCATCCTAAGACCTACTCTTTCGGAAGCTCTACTGAGATCATCGAGCATTGTACTGACGTCCTCCATGGTCTCAGCTATAACCACTATATCGTCGGCAAACCGAAGGTGAGTGATGTACTCGCCATTGACGTTGATGCCTAGCCCTCTCCAGTCCAGAACCTTGAACACATCCTCCAGTGCAGCGGTAAAGAGCTTCGGAGATATGACGTCTCCCTGTCTCACACCTCGCTGCAGAAGGATGGGTTCCGAGATCTGATCCTCAAGTCGAACTGACATTGTGGCGTTTTTGTATAAACACTTCAACACTTCGTTGTACCAGTAGTCAATTTGGTACTGTTGGAGAGACTGCAGTACAGCCCAAGTCTTGATCGGATCGAAGGCTTTCTCGTAGTCCACAAACGCTAAACAGAGAGGCAGGTTGTACTCTTCGGTCTTCTGTATAACCTGCCGCAGCGTATGTATGTGGTCTACGGTGCTGAAGCCTTTACAGAATCCGGCTTGTTCGGGAGGCTGGAAATCGTCAAAGCTGCGCGCGAGACGATTCGTGAAGACTCTTGAAAACAGCTTGTAGACATGGCTAAGGAGTGTGATGGGCCTATAGTTCTTCAGTAGGGCATTGTCACCCTTCTTGAAGAAGAGTACCACCACACCCCTGCACCATGCCTGTGGCGTTTTCCCCTCGAGTATGACGGAATCAAAAAGCTTCTGAAGGGCCTTAAGTACTGGTTTTCCACCCGCCTTCAGGAGTTCGGCCGTAATTTCGTCATCACCCGGTGCCTTGTTGTTCTTAAGTTGTTTCAGAGCCATCCTAATCTCATACAGGCTGACGTCCGGAATGTCTTCGGTATAGTGTCGGGTCAATCTAGCTCTGAGGTCATTCGCTAGATTCGCGACGGCTTAACTTTTTGACGTGTACAACTGTCCATAGAATCTCTCGATCTCCCTCAGAAGCTCCGGTTTGGTGGACACGATCCTGCCATCATCGGTCTTCAGTTTCGTGAGCTGGCTCTGCCCAATAGACAGATCTCTTGCAAAGACCTTGGAGCCTTTGTTCCGCTCAATCGCGTCTTTAATACTTTCAGTATTAAAGCGGCGGAGGTCGGTTTTCAAGGACTTTGAGATCCGTCTATTTAGCTGCCGGTATTTCAACGCATCGTCTGAAGACTGCAAGATCATCTCACGCCTCTCCTTCATGAGCTTGAGAGTAGGATCAGAGAGTTTTTTGTTTCTATCTGTACGGCGGGTCTTGAAAAACTTAGACCCGACCGTATGGACAGCTTCCACGAACCCGTCGCTGTATTCGTTCCCTAGGCACTCGAAACGATTCTGGAGTTCGAGCTGAAAGCTCTCGGGGTTTTGGACCTGGATTTGTGCTGGACGGAGCGTGGACTTCATCAGTCGAGACCTTTCAAGCTTTACATTAATGTTCAATGTGCCTCTTACCCTCTTACCATGCGGTGATCGCTCCCGGTTTTCACCGAATTGATCACTGAGACATCATTGAAGTGAAGAATCAGAATGAAGTCGATCTCGTTTTTAGTTGCACCATCGGGGCTTTGCCAGGTCCACTTCCTGTGCTCACGCTTTCTGAAGAAGGAGTTCATCATGTAGAGGCCCTCCTTCTCCATAAAACTGGCCAGTAGGTGACCCCGGTGGTTCCGGCGTCCAACTCCAAATTGCCCCACTTGCAGCTCATCCTCGTCTCGTTTGTCCAGTTTCGCGTTGAAGTCCCCCATGACAACGGTGAAGTGAGTTTTGAAACCATTCATGGCTCTAGAAATATCCTCATACATGGCCTCTACCTCGTCGTCGGGGTGTGCCGAGGTTGGGGCGTAGACCTGTATGACCTTCAGCGAATATCTAGAGGATATTCTGAGTATAAGGTACGCCACCCTGGTCGACACACTCTCGATCTTCACCACGTTGTTCACAAGAGAGTTGTGGACGATAAGCCCAATACCACCCTAGGACTGCCGGAAATAGAGCAGGTTACCGGATTTGAGGATTATCGAGTCCTCCCCCTCTCTTCGGACTTCAGATAACCCTACAATACTCCATCGTAACCTGCTCAATTCTTCCTTAAGTTCGGCTATCTTCTCGTCGGTCCGGGGTGTTCGCGTGTTATATGTTCCCAGGTCCAATCGTCGGTGTTTGTAGGGGTAGCCGGGTCCACTCCGGGGATTCTTAGCACCCCTTGCCACGCCATCGCCTCGACCGCTACCGTAGCCGAGGGTAGACGGGCTGCCGGGCACTCGGGGCCGTTTTTTCGGTGTGCTGTTCATTAGGTTTGGGGGGGTTTGCCATAATCGCCACGCTTGGCAGGTGGATTGGCGATCGCAGTTTGTTGTTAAAGTGCACAGAGAACGCTGCTGCCCATTCTCTGGTGTGTCCCTAAGTCGTCTCTTACGACACCCACGGAAAGATATGGGATGGTGAAATTCTTTACGTCCGTCACCATACGGTTGTTTTATTACTACTACATAATTATCAACTATTTAATAAACATACTCATCTTATATATTTAATCATTATTTATACCCAATAAATAAATAATACTATTCAAGTATCAAGATCAGCTGGGTCGTACTAACTGGGTGATTGTGGCGCCCTCATTTATTTTTTACTCTTTTATGTCGCACTGTACGTTTATATGGAAGAATTTTCTTCTAGTGTAACCTTAAGGAATAACGAAATAGAATAAAATATATACCTAACAGAAACCTAAATAGAAACCTAATACCCATACTTATATGGATATTAGGTCTATAAAAAGAGTAGCCTACATTACAATTATAACCGATATATTTTAGTCCCAGTATCGATGAAGATATAATTATATTCTACCGTGCCCTTTCAAGTAAATCTGTTCTATGAAAAGCTTAATATATAAGTATGTAATACGTACTTTATTATCCTAAGGGAACACACTACCGGGATCTTCTTCTTTTCGTGTGAGGATGTGGCACCTCTGGTATCAGAGTTCGTTAAGCCGCCTCTGGGAACCTCACAGGCCCCTGACTTGGCTATTTCAGACTTACATTAACTATATAAGTCCATGTTTCCTCACGACGTTTTCCTTTACCGTTGCTTGTGATGTCCAAGATAATCTTAGAAAGTACATATACATTTGACGACACGGTTGGCGTAGCGGTTGAGCGATTGGCTGCTGCACTGCGTGTCGTGTGTTCGATTCCCGCACGGAACAAATATTTGTATGGCCTACAGATACTTGTTCTAGATCTGGGTGTCTTGTGTATGTGAGTTTTAATGTTTGTAAACGCACCCACGATACAGGAAAAAAATCCTGGTGTGGGGAAATGTTTTAATTTAAAAAAAATATATGAAAAAGTCACAGTGGTACTTGCCCAGATTTGAAACCACGACTTCAAGCACCAGAGGCGAGGTCTTATGAAGCCAATGGGCTACAATAACATATTACACTACCAGGTTATAAACTTCCTTTGTTCTTCCCTCTTCTTATAATTTGAGACCCTCTCAAATTATCTCCATACCAAATTACATCTAAATTGTTCAGCAGTTTAAGCGTGAAAAGGTAACAGACAGACAGACAGAGTTACTTTCGCATTTATAATGTTAGTATACAATTGTTGGCACTATTAAACATACTTGATAATAAAATTATACTGTTTAAATCATTCCAAGTCGACGACACACCCAACATCTAAAGAAGTAATTTTTTTAATTTTTATCAAACCAATTTACAAAATTAAATTCTCATGAAACGTATTCGCGCTTAACATTGCAGGGAGCCGCAATCTCCCTGCATTTTCGAGAATGTGGTGTGTTACCGCGAATCGCAGTAGTTGTATGAGCGAGATTAATCCGAAGATATTGTAGTCATAGGTGTAAAGCTGGCGGCATCACGATGTCGTGAGTAGCTCCGTCGGATTGCATTGCCGATAGGGATGTGACACTTTCTTATGTTTTGTCGATGAAAGATAATACACGACTTCATATAATACATATATTTATTTTTTCGTCGCAATTTTCCTTGTTGCTGCTATATGGTTACTCGTGCTTGGATACGATACCAGAACGAATATCTGTCGTTTCTCAGAATTAGATTAATTAATCTAGATTTTTCCAAGATTCTATCTCAAAGTTGAATAAAATACATTAATACAAAGACGCACGTAAAATATAGATCTATGTGTATAACCTTAACTCCAACAGTTCTAAATTAGATAGCGACAGTGCCAGACCAAAAAAGCCGCAGCAAGACCTAAGTTATTCGCTGTAAAAGATTTATTGGAATCGAGTTCTGCCACGGCTATAATATATTCAATATGTGGAATAAGCTTACTTGGAATAGTGGCACACCTCTATCCAAAGAAGAATTATGGTACCTACTGGTTGGCAGCTTAGGGCGGAAAGTTCAAGGTTGTTCAAAAGGAACATTTCTGCCACGGCAAGGAGCGATAACGTCCACTTTGTCTCGGTTAGATAAATACTTAGTATTTAGTTCGCAACTTAGAAATGAGAAACAAACTTCTTGAGACAGCTGTATATTCGGTCGGTTGGGTTATTTCGAAATGTCACTAACTTGTTATCTCGATGTATAATAAAACATTGCGTAATGTGTATAATATGTTTTTACATGAATATTATACGCTATTTTTAAAATAACAGATATATATTACGGATTAATCTTCAGCAAGATCCGAGCAATTGTTAGCTCCAATATAAACGAAACAATATTGCATTTCAGCACAAAATATAACGTATCTCAGCGATGTTAGTACAATTGGAACGATGCTCGATACGCGTATATCGACTTCAGAGATAATCCCTTTTCGGTATTTCGAATACCATCGGACTGCAATGGCAAATCGCGATCGTGTTTAGAGCAATTTCAACGACGTTCTGCGGGGGAGTAGAGTGGCGCATTATGAATATGATACTTAACAAAACATGGAGAAACAATACATGCTCAAACTCGTCCCCCTCTAAACGTACTGAGTGAGCACTCTGAGGTTAAGTACACAGTTAAATTACTCCCTACTCTATCTTTGAGACATTTTTCCTTGTTACGAAGCCGGAGTGAAATATAATTTACGACAGCTTCCCGGAATTTGTCGGTGTAGTTGCTTGAGATATTATTATAGTGCTTGTAAAAGTAGTGTCTTGTTATTTAAATTATGAGACATTCTCGCTTTTATTCGGTCACTTTCCAATTGCGTATAGTGCTGCTAGAATTGCAACTTTTCTTTTAAAATACCTGTCATCAAAATATTTATAGAAAAACTCTGGCTAGAGGGAAAGTCATAAATGTAGAATCCTCTCGCCACGAAAGGTACAATTTAAAAATAACTTTCTCGTGGAGCTTCCATTTCCAAACATTTGAACGTCGAGCGTTTTGCGACTGGCCGAATATGGCTTCTTCTTTTACTTTCATAGGAATACTTTTAAGAGGTAACTTTTCAAATAAATCAGTAGGCATTGCAGCTAGACCTCGCGGCTGCGTACTTACTCTTTGTTATCTGTGAACTGCCGGAGAAACTTTCGGTGACTTATTTAAAATTCCATGTGTTTTAAAAACCTTTTCTGTGCTAAAATTACGATCGTGCCAGCTGTTGCACGTGACTTCTTGACGTACTTTTCGAGTAATAAAGCAATGTAAGTTGTAGCAATGTTACATTGTAGGCTGTCAGTGAGGTTTTTTATAATTTTGTTTTGATTACGTTATGTATATCCATGGATGGGAATGGATACATGCCATGATCTTGATTTTTATATAATTGAGTAGTTTCTATGACATAAATTTTGCTTTTATAGGTTTTTATGTCAAATCTGAACGTTGCCGTTTTAAAATACTACACATCCTTTAGAGTACCATTGATGACTTTGACAAAATTCTTTTTCAAAAAAGGTTAATTTAATCAACCGGATATTTCCTCAATAAAGGCGTTTTCTTGATTTTCAAAGAAGTTTTTTGCCATTTAATAGTATCCATTTAATTAATATATTGTTTTGATAGGTATAAGATAATATTTTGATTGGAAACTACTTCGTTTTTATTATAGGCTAAAATTTATTTTGAAAATAACTTAGTTTTAGAAGCTTGCCGAGATAGATGATGATCACCTACGCATCTGCAAAGATTACATGCCTAGCAGAACCTTTCATATAATCACAAATGTAGAGAGAAACAAAAACCAAATAAAATTGCTGTCCTATATTTCTCATGATATTACCCAAGACCCGTGTTCATCTGTGTTCAAAACTGTTATTAGTCCCTTGCGGCACTCGATAACATCTAACTACTTTTTACATCATCTACGCTACATACTAACAGCACTGAAAACATACATTTTTAATAACGTACAAAAAGATTATCACGTCTGGAATTCTTTCAAAGATTTTTCAAATACTCAGATGTGGCCCCAAGTGTATATTTCCAACTATTCGGCAACAATTGACGGGATCTAAACGAAAGCAAATTCCAATTTCATACAGAAAACGGGCACAGATCCTCAGAGGCTTTTATTGAATAAATTAACTTTTATTAAAATCCTGTTTGTGACCCCGACGGACGCCCCTAGCTTCGGCTTATCAACTTATTTGGAAAATCAGATTACGCTTTGGTAAATAAAAACTGGCACTCTCAACGAAATTATTGATCCAACGAAATTATAGAGGAGGACACAATTAGGTAAATTACTATGACGTAGGCACAATTAATTTGATGACAGTGGGAAAAGATTTTAAACTGTCTGGTAAGTAATTATTAAACATTGAATAGAGTGGTACAAAATAATGACCGTCCCTTCACGAGTATTTAAGGAAGAATGTCTGAGAAGAATATGCCGCATAACTAAGCGTGTCACAAAGGTCACACGTCGAGATACCTCAAAACGACCACGACTGTCTGCTTTGTCAAAAATATACCGACTAAGATCCAGTTTTTTGATTCCTAGTTAACTCAACCAATGGTTAAATATGCAATATCCAATAATTGCAAATTTCAGTAAATACCATTTTTATTCAGTTGTTAGCCTCACAAATGTTCAAACAAGTTGGAAAGTTAATTATTTGATCATTTGATAGACTAACTATTGAAGAATAAACGCGTTTTACCGAAATTTAAAACCATTGGTTAGCATATTTAACCATTGGTTGAGTTAACAAGGATTTAAAAAAGCTGGGCCTTAAAAGCAGATAGAGTAGGATAGAGTCATTTTGAGTCCACAGAGTTATAATTCAATAAATTTTATAAAAGCTGTAGAAAAACAAACGTAGTCATTAAAAAAAACAATTTAACAAAAAAAAAAATACAGACTAGATAACGAACTGAAAAGCAAAAAAATAAAGCTTTTAGTCTAGCATTTTGAGTTGGCACAAATTAATTATCTAAAGCGTAGAATGATTGTAACTAGGTTGATCTATGTTGATTTACTTAATTTTAAAGGAATTGGTTCACAATTGAAAATTTGGTAGGACAATTTTATTATCAATAAATCCTTTTTGTCTACCTTTAGGGGTGGATTTTATTATTATTTTTTTGAATGAGACCACCTTTACTCCTGACAATAAAACAAGATCTGTTGAAATGGGACCACTCTATAAATAGTTATGCGTGGTCATACATAAAAAAAAGAAACTTACATGTCGCATTGAAAATCTACTCCTTTTTTTCATTTGTTAGTTAATTATTAAAAGCCTATCTCATTTTTTATGTTCATTTATTCTGAAATAACTGTTTAGGATTAAATACGACAATAGTTATGATTCTAAATATAACTTATTAAATTAAATCATCTTCTTCTTTTTCGTGTGCATGTGGCCACCACTGGTGTCAGAGTTAATTAAGCCGACTCTGGGAACCCCACAGGCAGTACTTTGTCAATAAATGCTTTCTTGGTAATTTGAAGAACATAAAAATAATAACAAAAAAAAATACAACGACTTCCAAAGCAAAAAAGCGAAACATAACTTTCTTTACCGAAGACGATGTCTTTGTTACCTTTTCAATTTAACTCCCTGTGGTAGCGCAGTATGCATGAGCATTTCTACAAGAAAAAAAAAGCTGGAACGACGATCTTCGCAAGGTGGCTGATAGCAGCTGGATGAGAGCTGCCGTAAATCGAGACAAATGGCGTGATATTAGAGAGGCATTTGTCTGGCAGAGATTGTAGGCTGATGATGATGATATCTACGGGTGCGATATCATTTCATCACTACATATTATTATAAAATAAAGTGCCTCGCCACGTTTGTACGCGATAAACTCGAAAACTACTGAGTGAATTGTCATGCGGTTTTCACCAATAGAAAAAGTGGAAAACGAGGAAGGTTGTGTATCATTTGTCACGAGCGAACATACATAAAAAGAACTGGCCAAGTGCGAGTCGGACTCGCGCACGAAGGGTTACGTACCACGAACGTGAAAAACGGCAAACATATCACGTTTGTTGTATAGGAGCCCCACTTAAATATTTATTTTATTCTGTTTTTAGTATGTGTTGTTATAGCGGCAACAGAAATACGTCATCGGTGAAAAATTCCAATTGTCTTGCTATCACGGTTCATAAGATACAGCCTGTTGTCAGACAGACAGACAGATGGACCGTGGCGTTTTAGTAATAGGGTCCGGTTTTTACCCTTCGGGTACGAAAACCTAAAACAGACTTGACAACCTCCTTTTTTTGAAGTCGGTATAAAACCGGCCAAGTGCGTATTGGGCCTATTACTACTGTTATCTTCACATTGTTTACTTCGACAGATACTGCTTCACAGTGTTCACCTCCAGCAATGTCACTGTAAGATCACGGGTTGGAATACCTATTCAATATTAAGTTTTGCCCATGCACATACACCAAAACCGGGGTTTGAAGAAGACTTTTTAGGGCCATTTCTGATTATTACTTTAAAATTGATTTTGTCGAAGGAATCTGAAGTTAGCTGAAAGTTTCTACTGCTTTGTAAATATCGGAGGCCATTATCTGAGGATGGCTCACTGTATAACGACAAATAGTGTTAACGTAGTGATTGTATGTTATGGAAGATAATTTGACCTGATCTGTGAGGCTCTCTCAAAATTTGGATTTAGCCTCTGCTTTCTCATTTCCATCACGACTTTAACAAATTTTTCAATGGAATGGATTTTGTACAAAATGTTTACTTTTCCAAGTTCATTTTATAAGTTGGTCGACTATTACTCGTATACCTTGTACAGCCTACTTAGCTGTGATAGTTTTCCTTTTAATTTCGTTATATTAATACTACTGTTTTTTTAAATATATGCATTTATCAGGCAGGCCCGGGGAGGGCCTCTGATTTTAACAAATATTAGCAATCAAGCTTAATTTTACACAAACGGATACCTGAATCGACATTCACAGACGCGTATAGCTTTTGAATGGCCTATCAAACGATACCCACACCATGGGGTAGACGAAAAAAAAAACATCTCACCTTTATGTGTACAGGAGGAAAAAAAACATATTTTTAACCACTTTGTCGGCATGATTAATATTATGTATATCCATGCGAAATAATATCTTTCTAGTACTAAGTATCTCTGAGCTAAGCTGCGGTCGGACGGACGGACATGGCGAAACTATAATATTCCTTGTTGACTACGGAACCTTAATTAATGAATGTTGCTTTTATACATAATTTTGTAAAGTTAATCTGCCTAACTTATTCTCAACCTTATTCGCTCATGGGGTGAGGACCTGGTGATCTGTAATACAGGTTAACACCTATAACAGACACCAGCTCCGCACACTCGCTTGACTGCAAAATGTATTCCCCATAAACTGAATTTATAAATTATGCCATAAGTCATGTTTTTGTGTGGAGAAATAAAGATTATGATTATGATTATGTTGAGCTGAGTACCGGCATTTTACATGGAGTTAATAATAATAATGAAGTTTAGTCTTTTAACTACCTGTCTGTCCTCCACAACCTAGTAACTGGGTGACAAGATACCCCTTGGCAAGACTAGAAATACCCGTGAGTCCTGAATAAAAACCGAGCTCTTCCAAGGTCATAAAATACAAATACAAACTTGCTCGTAATTAAAATTCTAGGAAATCGCTGAAATAAATTATTTTTTGGTGAAATACAGAGTGACTGGTAATTTGATGGGTTCCTTGAAATGGGTTTTCTAGATTGAATTTGTGACGATTTTGACCCTGATTACTTGGGATCCATATCGGGTTATCGAACTTCTAAAGTATGTAACTTTCCTAATTTTCTATCTCACAACCAAAAACTGCTAATTGAGAGAAATCTACCCCATTCTGAATAAATAAACTGATACTTTGTATCATGGCCACACTACTTTGCACACTGTGAATACAGTCCCAACACAATTTAATCACGATAATTATTTTTTAATGGTATTCGCATGCCTGGCACAAATCAAATCCTTTTAGGCATAACCTCCATCAAAATCTATAAAACTGCACAACTCATACTCCGAGAGAGCAACGCTCTATGCTTATGAGTTTCGGTTGCACCGCAATATGGATCCGCTAGTCGTGCAGATAAAATTTAATTGAACATGTGCCCGTTCCCACAGGGTTTCCACCACCCAGATTAGAGGGCTGTGATCGCTTCTCAGCTTCACAGGAAACCCGACGACTACTAAATGAATTTTAATGAAGTAGTTAAGTGCGAACCCCGATGGAAAACTTACAGGAACTTTAAGTAACGTCTACTAGAATATGGACGATCGCAAAAATGTGGAGGAGTTATTAGTTGGTTTTAAATTTAATTTGTTCGCGAGCAATATCGGTATTTTTATCTTAATAACTTTCTACTTTGGCAAATATTCTAAAAACAAATCAAATGAAACCTTAAGTACTATTGAGAACACGATTTAATAGAAGATATACTAAAGTTATTAATTAAACGTCTGAGTTCTTCGAAGCCCACTTGCGGATTGTAATTGACTGGATACCTCAGCAATTTATCAAAATAGATAATAGAAGCACCAAATAGAAAAAAAAATAGACATTATACGATCTAAAAAACTAGACTTGACGTCACACAAAACCTGCATGATGGTCTCGGTGTGATCAGTAACAGCCGATCAAAAATCATTGGGCAACTGCCTATCACATACAACACTCTTCTAGTCAGAGGATCTTCCCTTTTCAATGCAGGATGCAGAAATTCTACACTATTCCTACAAATATCAGTAACAATAGCAACAGTTTGTTGCTAAACGTTCACCGTGAGTCCGATAGTCGTTACATACGTGTTCATGAAACAACTCGACGAAGAGGACCCCGGTAACTCCCGCCACTCTTACAAAGAAGCTACTCCGCAAAGTTTCACTCGACGTGGATTCCGAACGAATGTCGCAAGAGAGTCGTTTGAATAAAGTTAGCCCACTGATTTATGTGGAAACTTTTAGTAGTACCGCGTCCCCAGAATATGTGGCCCAGTGTATTGTATGTACTTATCTTTCGGTGTTTATTCTGTAGTTCTGTTATTGCTTAATTCCCAACGGCTTGGACGCCGACGTGAGTATTGTAAATAATGTTCTCAACTTACTAACTACGGGAAATCCGGATAAGTTTTGCCGAAAAAATGTATTGTGTGTCATATTGCGGATGTTACAAGTACGTATTGTAGTAGCAGAATGTCTCTCAAGCATTCAATAGCATTTATTTTTGGACACAAATATGATACTTCACCAAAATGTTCCTCTCAATAGAACCATTCCACAAAGTTATATTTTCGTAAATCGATCCTTTCTATCGCCTCGCACTTTTTTTACGATATCAAACCTCACGTGTCGTCGCACGCACCCCAATAAAGAACAACTTGGATAACGCTACTCACGTTGGAAATCCACAAATCGGGATTGGGCCAAGGGTCTTTGCTAAATCGAAATAAACAGGGGCATCATCGAATTCCCATTCCGTCCTTTACATTTGATTTATCTGCTGAGTGGGATCAACTTGAGGCGTAATTTATTGCAACCGAGCGAAGGCCTCTTCCGCCGTTAATTCTGGGGACGGCTAGATAACGCTCTTGACACCTTTGTTTAGGATACACATGGTTGGTCGAGACGATGGGGACATCTTTCAATATATGGCGCTAAGGGGTTAGTTTAGAAGTGGCTTTAAAAGGTTTTATTATGTTATATTGTAGAACAACAACTTATATAGGGTCATGTTAAATTAGTAAGTGAAACTTCGCGGACGTAATTGGTATTAATGTTACTATCTTACTAATATTGAGGGATGTATGTTTGTTAACCATTCATGCCAGAACGGCTGAATGGATTTGGATGAAATGGCACAGAGATAGATTATAGTCTGGAATAGCACATAAGATACTTTTTATCTAGGGAAAATGTTCCCTTGGGATAATTTTCGTCATTCACGTGGGCAAAGCCGCTGGCAGAAGCTAGTCGATATCTTAATGTATAATTTCAATCTAAATACACTGACAGGCATCAATTTACGTTGTTGTTATTATTCACGTCTTTATTATACTACAAGCTTTTATTTTACTTAAACCTGTCCTGGTGTCTGTAATCAAATCTTGCAAAATAATTTTGACTCACTTTCCAGTGTCCTATTGAGCTGTACTTTAGTACACATATTTGTTTATCGTGTTTTTTTTTTTTATATAAAGCTTATTTCTAAGTTATATGGATATAGAAATAAACAATTTTTGTTTTATTTTCATTCGGTATCGATTCCCATCTCGTCTGTGGATTCTTGCAAGCTAATTTAATTTGACCCTGTATGCATAATATGAAGGTACTCGTAAAATTTGTGTGTTGTGTAGTGTTGCGGAGTAGTGCTGAAAAAAAAAAATTGTGGTTTTGAAGAATAAACTTTTTAGATTAATCTAGCCAGGGTCTCAAACAAAGCTCTTTTCGGAAACCATGGTCTTTAAGGCACCATCATCATCTTCCTGCGCTTTTCCCATATTACTTGGGTTTTGCTCAACACGTTTTCTTATTTCATACCATCCTGTCCTCCGTCACGCGATCACTGACTCCCTTTTCTTTCATATCACTCCTCACACAGTCCATCCATACTTTCTATGACCGTCCCCTCCCTCTTTATCCATCCACATTTATAACTCTTTTAGTAACTCTCTAAGGCACCAATTTTATAATAATTTACCTGGGGCGAATTATTGTGATATGCTAACAGAAAATTACATTTGTCAAAATCCAAAATGTTCGTGCGTAAAACACGATTTCTAATCCCAATCATTTGGCCATTTTAACCATCGCTGACAGAATATCATTAAGTAATGTCAGGTATGATAAACATGGAATTAGGTAGCTGTTACACATGAACAACTAGAGATGTCCAGATTATACGTTAGGCCGATTAGCCGATTAATGGGCCAATTGAAAGCCGATTACGTCGTCAATTGACTGTAACTAGTGAAGCGATGCGGTCTCTGTTACATGTAGTGAACATTCAGGGTACGTTCTTACGTAATTTACTTACTAGGAGGTTTATTCTATTTATTTAATAAAATCATGGTACTCAGGAGCATTGGCTACAGGAACAGTGGCGTACGGGTCTACCTCAGCAATAGCGATTTGCATAAGTCCAAAATTATGCGGAATTGACCAAGTGATATTTCGGGATCGCATGTTCCTTTTGGAATTTTTGAAAATAGTCACCGTTAAAGAATGTCACATTGCCTTTGCCTAAGACAAATTTTGTCAGGAAAAACATGTAAAAAACAGCATCAACATGAAAAAAAATAACTAAAAGCTCTAGAGAGTAATTTGACATTTAAGGAAAAATCTTATGAAAGTATTTCAAACCCTTTTAGAAACAAGATAACAAAGAGTAAAATGCTCATTTATTTTAATTCTTAACAAACCCACTCATAGTTCGAAAGGTTGCGCCCACACTCGTCACCTTACGCTACGCGATGCTCTACGGCGTAGCTCAACGTGCTACGGCGTAGCTAGTGCTACGATCGCATAGTTATCAACGCCCACGAGACTTGTTCCTTGTAATTTTGTTGTTTTTTAAAAGGTTGTCCCTGTCTATTTGAGATGTATAAGAAAGTTTTAAATATTGCTTTAGTAGCTGCCGCCGCGTGTATGTCGAAAATTATCCCAAAAGAATCTACTACCAAAAAAACACAAATATTTAATTTATTAATCCTGGTTATAAATTATTATATTATCTGAGTCCTAAATTACATCCAAATTTCGTTCAGTAGGTTTTGCATATATCAAACATCCGTCCATCTATACTCAGAAACTTTATCATTTATAATGTTAGTAGGATTTCAACAATCATAATTAAACCTAGGTGTCATAAATATTTTACATAACCTGCCGAGATTTATCAAAGTACTGCAAAATTCAATTGAAAAAGGTCTGACCATTTATTTATTTATTTATTTAATAATTCATGTACACACACAGTATAATACATAAAGACAACACATCAAGACAAAAGAGTACAAGGGCACTGCTTATTTCTTAAGAAATTTCTGCCAGCAGACCCGCGAAAAGGAAAAATGAAAAAGAAATGTAGACAATAGTGTGTGAGAACAGGAAAATAAGAAAAGTGAACGTCTTAAACTAAGATATAAAAATTAGCGCACCTACACAAATAGTGTGATGGTGGACATATATAAATATAAATACATAATTGCAAAATATATAGATACATATGTATAATATATATATATGTCGCCGCGTAGGCGTGAATTTGCTAATTTATTATCCTAACTAATCGTTTTAAGTGTCTATGTCTATTTAAGTTGGGTTTTGAGTTCAGCGCCATCTATTGGCTCACTGTGGAATCAGTATTGATTCATAATTCATATGCTAATTTCAATGTTTAATTAATACGAGATGTTTAAATTAAACAGGAACACTTATTGTAGGACCTTTGGATTTGTTCTCATTTTAACTATTGCACATTTGACGAAGTAAATGTGTTTCATTATGTTATTCTTATTAAGTTGTCAAACAATGGCGGATGTTATAATTTCTATGACCAATAACCAGATTTAATAATTTAATACGAGAACTAAACAAATTTGAGTAAATGATTAAATACTAAGAAGTCATAAGACTATTTTACACAGCTATGTAATAATGAGAAACTTTCTAATTAGTAAGATTGTTAGATCACCGGAAACTTGAATAGTTTTGTTATTAGATGACTATTTCAATAATAAACTACAAACCACTTTGTATTTGTGAGTATTGAGGTTGTTTAATGTTAAAATAATTAACTGATCAGCATTTTAGTATTGTTTGCTAACTTTACTCAACTATCCAAGTAATTAGTGTCTAAACAAAAACAATATGGAAGTCCCGCCCACTTAGAACGCGCATCGCGCGGACTATGTGTGAAAAATAAGAACTGATTAATAAATGTAATCGAATAGATGTTTGAAAACCTAATTAATTGTCATAAAGTGATTGTGTAATCTATAAAAACATTTAAAAAGAGTGTCCTGGAGTTTCTTGCTAGATCTCCTCCAGCGATCGACAAGGGCTTTGCGATCTAGCAAGCCACACGATGTGGTTTTAGCTTCAAGTTCATTTGAAAACTCAAAGTGCCTGTAACTAAATCAAATAAACACTCTTGAGTTTCAATCCAGTGTTGTGTGTTATTGAAGTAACCCGCTCCAGTCAAGAATAAAGGAATTGCCTCTAGACATTGGGGTTAAAGATGGCGATTCTACGATTCATAGGTACTTCGACGTGACATATACATACACATATATATATATAAATAAAGATCAGACTTGAGAGGATAGATAATGCTCTTTCAAACGTTTTTTGAATAGTGAGATAGTGTTTAAATCTCTGATGCTAGGCGGAAGTGAGTTCCACAATCTTACAGCATGGACAGAGAAGGAATAGGAATAGTAACTGGTTTTATGTGGATGGGATTTAAGGAGAGATTTGAGATGTGTTCTACATAGTGCATCTCTGGGGCGAGCGTAAGAGAATTGCTCACGCAGGTAGGAAGGATAAGAGGGGTTATGCAAGATGTTGAACAGGAGACATAAAATCCGAGTGTTCCTACGAAGACGGATTGGGAGCCACTTGAGTTCCTTGCGAAGATGAGAAACATGATCATACTTACGTAGACCGAAAACAAAGCGAATACACAAGTTTTGCAAGCGCTCAAGCTTATTTAATAGCTCCTCTGTAGCATCCAGGTAGCAGGCGTCGGCATAATCTATAATCGGCTGAATAAGTGTTTGCGCTAAGGATATTTTTGTCGTTAAGGGCAAGATACTCTGAAGGCACTTCAGCGAATGGAAAGAGAAATGTACCTTACGACTGACCTCGTTGACCTGAGCACGCCATGAAAGATTAGAGTCAATGATTACCCCCAAATCTTTTGCCGTTTCGGTATAGTCAATGCGAACACCGTCGAGGTATAAAGGCATCAGGGAAGTGACGTCAGCCGCATTGCGAACAAATTTGCTGCCTATTACCATGGCCTGAGATTTGCTAGGGTTTATTTGCAAGCCAAATGATTTAGCCCATATGCTGATATTTGCCAGGTCCTGGTTCATTGCCGCAATAGCCGAACCAGCGTCATTAATAGAGAAATGTCGATATAGCTGCAAGTCATCCGCGTAAAGATGGAAACTAGAAGAGATTACTCTGGTAACAAGGTTAATGAAGATTGAGAAAAGCAGAGGTGATAGTACGCTACCCTGAGGAACACCCTCAGTGAGGCTACACCAATCAGAGAATGACTCATCAAGGCGAACACACTGAGAGCGTCCCCGAAGATAAGAGTTGAACCAAGCTAAAGCGGAAGAAGAGAAATTGATAGATTTAAGAATACCTAGTAAATTGTCAAAATCCACTGAGTTGAAGGCGCTACTAAAGTCAAGCAATACAAGCACCGTAAGGGACTTACTCTCCATAGCCCAGCGGATATCGTCTGTATCTTTTAACAGTGCAGAGACAGTGCTGTGACCCGCGCGAAAACCTGATTGAAAGGGAGAAATGATCGAGTTAGACGCCAAGAAAAAGGATAACTGTCTATGAACTAAGTGTTCACAAACTTTAGAGAGAAACGGAAGTATAGAGATAGGCCTAAAGTGAGTTAATAGACATGGATTATTAGTTTTAGGTAAAGGTATGATGTGAGCCTGCTTCCAAACCGACGGAAAAGAGCAAGAGGTGAATGAATGGTTAAAGATGTGAGTTAGGACAGGGAGTAATGAGGGAAGTATAAGAGTAATCATTCTGGAACACAACATATCATCACCGACTGCTGAAGAAGTAATTGCAAGTATAGATTTCTTAACGTCCTCCTCAGTAACATCGCTAAGGCTAAAGGTTGAATATTGTGGCAACGGCATACTAGAAAGACTATCTAAAGTAGCGGCTTTGACGCGCGGATCAAGAGAAAAAGGAAGAAGAGAGGAATGTTTGTTGAGATCATTGAGGTTCAAATCCGTGCACTGGTTAGTAGGTGATTTGCCTATGCCTACAGATTTCAGAAATTTCCATATATCGGACGAACTGCGGTTAATGAGTTGTTCATGGAAGTAGCGCCTCTTTGCATCCTGACACAGATGATTACAACGGTTACGTAGACATTTGTAGTAAGCGAGATTTAAGTCTGAAGGTCGGCGCTTATATCTGCTCTTAGCTTTGTCCCTACGGGCCATATGCTCTTTAATATGTGGTGTAATCCATGGTGCAGGATTATGTCGCACTATGACTCGTCGAATAGGGGCATGCTGGTCATACAAGTTGAGTATGGTTGAGTTAAGGCATTTCACCTTACCATCGATGTCATCGTTCTCGAACAGAGGTGACCAATCGATATCGCCGGCATCACGCTGCAATGCCTCCAAGTCAATGCCCTTGTAATTACGAAGATGTAAAAGCTGGGGCTTACGCTTGGGAACACGGATACGATAAGAAAGATAAATAAGATCGTGGCCATGGGTAGAAACATTAGTAGGAGAGGAAACGATCATTAGATCAAGTAAAGAAGGCGTACAATTAGGAAAATAGTGAGTTGCAGAGAGGGGCAAGACTTGAAGATTGAACGAAGACAAGAGTGAAAGGAGTTTAAGGGAGCGAGAGTAATTTTTAATCAAGCAAGTATTAAAATCACCCATTAAAATGATGTGCTCATACATGGGGCATAGATCGCTGAGAGTGGTGTCAAGAGAATTGAAGTAGTCAATATGAAGATTAGGACTGTAGAGCACTGCAAGCAAGACTTTCGTGTGATGAATACATATTTCGACAAACAAGTATTCAGCCGACTCAGATTAAGGGAAGGAGATGAACTAACCACCCTGTAGGGCAAATCAGCACGTAGGTACATAGCTACACCTCCTCCACCCTTGCCAGTCCTATCGCTGCGTATTAAGACGAAGCCAGGGAGTGAATAGTGAGTCGAGAGGAGAGAAGGCTTCAGGAAAGATTCCGATATCAATACTGCATCCAGGTTGGCACTGCTAAAGGATGCCAGAAGTTCAGAATAGTGACCAGGAACACTCTGGGCGTTTATGTGCACAATATGCAGATTTTTAGGATCATTAGAGAAAACAGAATATATTTTATCATGTAAAGTGAGTGGCAAGGTAGTGTCACTGTCCGCACTAGCAAAACTATCAGAAGAAGAGCATGAGAAGAAGCTGTCATTAAAATCAGCTACATCATTCATAATGTATAAAATAAATATATACCCAAATAATAATACAAATATATAAATAATTTATGTAAAATTTATAATATTACTAAATATAAAGTTTTCTTGCAATTAGAAAACCACCCCAACTCGCTAGTATATTGGCAGAAATTTTACATCTGTAACTATAAAATAAACACTAAAATAAACCTAAACAACAACCAAAAGAAAGAAAAATTTATACAGTGAGAAACGTAAACAAACGAGTTCAATCGACTTACACGTCGCATTTTATGCAGAAACAAAACGCAATACGACCAACTGACAGATGATAACTGACAGATCAACAGATGCCTACTGTCAGTATCATGACATTCTGTCAATCAAGTCAAAGCAATGTAAATCATTTATATAATAAAAACACAACACCGGCGGTTAATAAATTAAAGTTAAAAGTTTTAAGGTGAGACAGCTAAAAACTACTTTATGAACTACCATTTAAATAATGATTAAGGTATTGGAATGTCTTATAATGATTGATGTATAAATAAATAAATTAATTAATTAATAAATGTTTACTTTAATATTATATTACTTTTAGACCCAAGTATCCAAAATAAAGATGTTCTGTAAAACTTTCAAATCAGAGAACACAGAAATGCTACTTTTTCTGGAACAGTATTTTTACATAATTAATGGCACATGTTATGTTTCCATACATTGTCTCTAGGCTAACAAAGAGTCTATCTGGCCATGTTCTAGTTGGACAAAATTTGAGACCAATTAACACTCAAATAAGAAAAAGAATAACCACCTACCATGATGAGCTGCTTACTTGTACACCAAAACATCTCTGAACACCCAACTGCTATTTCTCAACTCAAATCCATAACAACTTCCCCAGTATCAATATCATACGTTAACCAGTTCGGATCCGCGGATAAGCGTTATTCGTGACGAGATCCGTGAATCGCGATCCGATACTAAAAGGACAATAAATACGCATCATGCGCGTCATTTGATACCTATTGCAAATAAACTTAGAGGTCGCAGTTTATCTTGATGAAGCAGACGGAAATGTGTTAGAGTTTGGTTTTAAATGTTTTAGTTTTTTTCTAGTGTCTTTTCACCACGTTTGTCCTCCAAAATAATTTTCAATTTCAGGCTGCATTTTTTTTGAAAGGGTCGAAACATTTATCCGTATATGTAGCGATAATTGGAAATCGAAAAAAAAAACTGTTTTTTTAATTCTATATTTGAAAAATATTCAATACCCTAAAAGGAAAATAGTACAGTTTTTTTGTGTCAACGTTAGAGCTATAACTTCATGGGATAAATTAAACAATAGTATGCCATGGCATGGGTTTCAATGCCCGTATTATTAAGAACGTTCGCATAGCTCAATCACAACCTGTCTTGGGAACAATGCATTTGACTAGTCTTTGCCATTAAATAAAAAATCCGACTGAAATCGGACGGGATATTTGAGAATACAACTGCAATGTGATGTTATTAAGCGCAAGGTTTTTTGGCTAATTAAACCGAGAACACAATACTAAAAATACCAATCCGAATACTCGCACCTATCACTATTTTATACTTACTAGAAAATTCCTTCAGCAATTCAATTATTTAAAGGAACAAAAGAAACATTCTGTCGCGTAACACAGGATCATAAAATTGAAATCGCTCGTAAAATAACTGTACGCAAGTACACTTTAACGACTACTTTTCACTTTGAAGTACAACTCTTTGGGTGTGATTTTTCAAGATTCTTTTTCTGTTTACTTAGTAATTTACTCATACGAATTCTACAAATTATTTGCCAAAACAACGGTATACTCACTATACTTATGCCTAATTCTTTGACCTATGTATTAATCATCATCATTTCAGCCGAAAGACGTCCACTGCTGGACATAGGCCTCGCCCAGTTGTTGGCCCATTGACCGATCCCGTGCATCTCGTATCCAGCTCATTCCCGCAACCAGGTCATCCGTCCATTTATTACTCGTTGTTTTTAAATCTTTTTAATTTTTAAATCTTTTTTTCTGCAGGTGGCATTCTGTAGTTTCTGCCTAACCCCATGGAAAAAAGGCGTGAGTTAATGTATGTATGTTTTTAAATCTTTTCAGAGACTTAAATTGGAACCATCCGTTCAAGGTTCATAAATGGATAAACAGGATAATTATAATGTAGACGCTATACTTATTTCATGTTCACTGATTTCATGTGGATGCACCACAACATACCTGTAGACAACCTTGTATATAAAACATTCAAAATTTTGTCGCAACCTTATCTCAGAGCCAATCAACCCCAAAAAGCTTATCAAAATATATGTAAATTAGAAGTATTTCTGACAGATTAAGACTGAGATCTGAATGCGAAAGTTCTGAAAAATTTTACTACGTTATATAAAACCACAAAACAATCTCTTAACCGACTTCATCTCCAAACCCTAATCCGAAATAAATCCGTCTTAAAACTAGACTACAAAATCCATTCACTAAAATCTTAACACCATTCAATACAATAAAGTTGAAGGTAATTGTCTAGAGGGAGCCACAATAGCATAATTAGTTGGTTTCTCTTATACTGCGATGTTAAATAAAGGAGTGAGTTTGAGGGACAATTTACGACGGAGCCGGGTACTATCGTCGCTTAATTCCGTGCCGAGAAGCCAGATAACCGTCTTGTAGTGTCTCTCTCGATTTATTACTTTAATCAAACGTATAGTATGTATGCTGACAAAAACTACGCACTTAATGCCTTATTTAGGGTGAGATTGGCGACCGATGCGGTTGTTTTTTTATGTTTCTGGTTGGTTAAGGCTCCCGCTGGGTTGCGCGTTTATGAAGATTTTTTTCCGCGGGTAATGTATTTGTAGAACAAGGTCAATAAATAGTTGATGTTATCATTAATTCTACGTAGGTAGAGGATTACAAAAAATACTAAAAGCAAACGAATTATTAAGAGCAAAATAAAATGTTAAATATTTTAAAGTTATTGAATAAATAAGAGAGCTTTTAAATGGTAAACGTGCATAGGTTTTTATACGATACAATGAATATTGAATAATGCTAAAAGCCGTGGATCTACTTACAGTTATAAATATAAATCGAAAAACTTAAATTCGGCGAACCTTTCAATTAAATAAAAACTATTCAAAAACTTACACCGCAAAAAGGGATAACCGATCAAGTTTAGAAACTTAAAATTTCAGCAAAACTTAATTTTTAGAAAACATACTTTAATGAAATTATTCAAAACTAATTAGCAAATAGCAAATCTGTATTTTGTTGCGAGTAAGACATAGTTTATTAGTCCCAATAATTGTTGATAACTGTTAACTAAAATTTTATTTCATTGTAATTACAAAGAACCGAACATCCGAAACAATCCGTGGCTATACCCTGTATTGTTTGATCTCATTTAGCGACTTGCTAATTACAAATCGGAGGGTCCTTTGGTACAGTCAAATTGAAACGTTATTAGCGACCAGATTAATACAAGCGATATAGCTGATAATATCGTTTATAGATAGCAGCACATGAGACCTTTGTGGACCTCCATTACAGATTGTAATTATGGTATTATTGGGCTAAGCGGCAGAATTGAGATTTGCTTTGCTATCTTAGTCTTAGTAAATTATAAATGTGAAAATTTGGATGGTTGTGGATGTGTGTGTAGATTTATGTTTGTTACTCAATCACGCCAGAACGGCTGAACGGATCTGGGTATTTGGCACACGGATAGATTATAGTCTCAAATAGCACATAGGATACTTTTTAAACCAGGAATATGTTCCCTTGGATAATTTTCTACATTCACGTGGGCCAAGCCGCTAGCAGAAGCTAGTTTGGCATATATACAAAATCACGCCTATTTTCCCACTGTCATGCTGAAACGTACTAATAACAGTGCACCCGTATGTTTCATCATCGTCATCACAGCCATTCATTTTTTCCCACTGCTGGGACACAGGCCCATATATTTACATCCAGGGTAATAGGTAGGGAATCTATTACTGTTCGCGCTGGTACTCGAATGGCAATAGGCTCACTCCGTCCGTATTATTTTTCCGTTTCCTCGCAGAGTTCACATTGGTATATTGAGTCCAAACTGCCACTGCAAAAATCCTACTGAAAGGACCCATAACACCTTGCCCGACTTCGAAATTAATCCCAGGATTTCATGGATCATAGTCGTGATTGTGACCAGTAGACCATCGAATACATTTTACTGTTAATATGATAGACTAGCAGTTCCCTGGTCGAAAAAGAGTTACAGTTGCCGGCACGTAACTTGGCAAAGTCGTTAGATGCGCACATGTCGTTTTTTAGGTCTCCGTGACCCGCTTGGTCACCAAAGGGTGAACGTTTAACACCGTTCCGAGCGCACGATTGGTTGGTAGGTTGACACAGGGATCGACTGGCCAATCGCGTCCCTTGCACGTTCCGTCCGCTCTATATTGCGGTTGGTCAGTTCACACACTATGCGAGAACTTACCCCCACTACGAGTTTTCCATCAGATTTTTTGTGACGACCCGGGGCTGTGCTCGGATAGTAGTAGACTTGCCCTCTATAACATGAGACTTAAACATAACTAGCAAAATACGAGTGTTCTTTACATCGAATCTTTCGGGAAATACTGGCATGATATACACTTATTTATATATTTAATGTACTTTATTAATTTATTTATTAAAAACAACAACAGCAACATTAAATTATTTACTAAAATAAATATTGTATATAAAATAATATATGCACATATATGTTTATATAAATTAATAGAAAGGCGCATATTGCGACGATTCTGCTATTAATTTAGAAAATAATGCCGCAACTTCAGTTTAAATGCTTACTGACTGGTGGCCGTCCTGATATCTAGAGGAAGCGCATTCCAGAGAAGAATGGATTGATTATGCGAGGAAGAAAGGACAAAATCAGAAGTATGAAAAGGACAGAGCAAGAGAAGAAAAGGAAACTTAAGCTCAAATACATACAACGGGCGGTTATGTAATGATGCTGAACGACTGTCGATGTAAATATTCGGAATATTTGGATAGGGATTAATTCTAATTTTAGCCTCTAGGTTGAGCAGATGTGGACTAAAAATAAAAATAATGGGCTCAAAGATTAATAAAGTCCAGTACTTGCAAAAATTTTCTTAACGTTACTCGCCAAACTTCGTATTTCGTCAGTCGTCGGCTTTCTAATAGTTGCCTTTTGCACTTGGTGCAGACCGGACACTCTCAATCAACTTGGAACCAACCTTATATAAGGTTGTTAATACTTTTTTAACATAATGTAATTTATTTTGAAAATAGGAGGAAAGCTACTATTTTTACAGCTCTATATCAGAAATTAAAACAAAACAACAGTAAAGTACACAGTTCTGAATTCAAATTTTTATACTGATGGACATGGAAATTAGCAGTCGTTTGTGTTCGGAAATGCGATGATTGCCGAGGGACATTAAGAAAATAGTTGTACTGTACCAAACTCTAATATTTTTGTACACTGACCTTTAAGAGCCGAATTTTGTTGCTATGGGATCCTTATAAAAGATCTAGTTTATTTGCTTTTAGGTTTAATTATGGTAAACAAGATTCGAATAGAATTAGGCCTATTTTATAACAGTTTGTACTTTTTAACAGGCACTCAAAAGTTTTTATTAAGTGCCCTGAAACTGAGCAGCATATTTATTTAGACATAACTTCACACAAATGAATATCATCATCAGCATCATTTCAGCCGAAAGATGTCCAAGGCTGAACATAGACCTCCCCCCAAATGCATCGCATCTTCTGGTGCGTCTCGCATCGCTTCAGCGGAATCACGAATTCGTAAACGGATCATTGGTCTACCTAGTGGGAAGCCTTCCAACGCTGCGTCTGCCGATGAGCGTTTGCTACTCCAGAACTTTTCAGCCCCATCGACCATCCGTTTTGCAAGAAATGTACTCTGCCTCCTGCCATGTAGGTTTGGCAATTTTGTGGGCACAGATCCCGAAGATTGTCAAACTTACCAGTGGATATTATATTCCTGATTCGATCAAGCAAGGAAACTCCGAGTAAAGCCGTCTCCTATCCTTTGAGTAACAAAGAACATAGTCTAGCAACAGACGAATGTTAAATTTGAACATGCACATTTGCACAATAATATCATTAATTAATTTTACGTAATATCACAATAATGAGTAACTATAAAATATAGATTTCAGTAATCCAGAGGGTATTGTATCGCATTACCCTTTACCGCAAAAAAGTTAATTATTACAATATAAAACATCATTTCAGTTACTTATACTAGGTACTATTATAATTGGGTTTCTGTCATAATGATACATGTTTCAAGGTGTGAATAATGAATAATTTTGTTTTATTTTAGCTATTTCATAAAAACTAATTATAGTGAAATTTAATGAGAACCAACCTAATTAGGTACATTTTCACAAAGAAAAATAATTTATAGTAATCATGACAAATCAACAACTTAGTCCGCTGCTGGATAATGTTACTCTTTTGAGCTGCGCCACAAGACTTGGTCTTCCACTGTCCGCATCCAGTATATCCCAGCAATTTTCTGAAGATTGTCAGTCCTTTAGGTAGAGAGTGCCCAAGCTTGGGTCATGATAAATAATGGTGGATGATTATGAAAAATTCTCAAATGCAAGTGATATAGAATAGAACTGCAGGGTTGCTAGTAACATTATTAATAGCTTAACATTTGGTATGTTTCATTGTTGCCACGCGGTGAAATTAACAAAACAAAATAAGTTGAAATTGTGTTTAATTATTAAGTAAATGTGTGTACTTGCTTGTGATTTGCATGCCTCAAGGTGTAATATGGTTGGACTGTGCTATATTTTTTTTAACAACTTCATGTAATTACCCATATTAGCAAATAAAAAATTGATTGATTGATTGATTTTGTAGATAAAGGCATTATCACAACTGAGTAAACATTAAAAATAAATCTATGATAGCGCTGGTAAATGAAACTAGCAGCAGAGACGAAATCAAAACGTCAAAAAGGCAGATGACATAACGGAAACACGAATTATGTATTGTTATTGTAAAGATTTGTTTTTATTTGAGTAATATTTTAAAGTCAAAAATGGAAGGTAGATTCACCGACTGTTAGTTTATTTCAATAAAATAATTGGTAACTATATTCGTTCAAAATATTTGTAAAAAGTATTATTAATTACTAAACAAATAATGTACACAATTACTGTATTTTTACAAACCTAAATCTATAATTAATTGATAAACGAATGTCACCGGATGTTGTTGCTGTGTGACGTCTTGTCATTTGTTTAAACGTATAAATAGGCTGGTTCTAGTCAAAAGAACTCAGTATTGAATTTTATTGAACTGTGCACATATCATTATAAAATTAAGTTGTGAGACTTACTGTTGGTGTGAGTAATAAAAAGTGTATACAAGATGTCTGATCGTTATCATTTGAGAATCCTGAGTACGCCCGCTCTTACATCAGAAGAAAGGGATCAACCCGAGCCTCAACTGGACCCATCAACACAGTCGCCTTGCCTAGCCTACCGACCACTCGACCAGGACATTCGGATGAGCTGAATTTACTTCGTTGCCAGATCAAGTTGCAGAAAAGGATGTTTTTCAAAAACAAAACACCAATACCCACAAGCTAAGTAAAATTTATTTACCTAATTATGATCTTGACCAGCATAAAATAACAATTGAGTGAACAAGTTACCTGTCTATCCACCGTGCGAGGTAGTTCAGTCTATTGCTAGGATGAAGGGATTTTCATGCTTGCTAAGACGCGCCAAGCAATTGGTAGACACTAATGCTCATTCTTTTGCACTCGTAGCACAATATTAAGTAGCCAAACTAGATATTATATTGTGTATTGGAATTGTGTGTGTATTGAATAGACTTCAAATCAAGCTAAATCTTTTTTTGAATATGGTACCAAGTCATAAAGTTTACTTTCAAGTATTTTTCCTAATGCTCCAGTGGCATAAAATCATAGTTTTACCAAGCTGAACCCCTCGGGTCAAGCATCAAGAACACAAAACAAACATGATTTGCGCGAAACTTTGACTTTGGATATCAAAATACTTCATTAGATGCCACTAAATATGATACACATACAAATAAAACTTTCGGTTATGCCCATTATTTTCATATCCCTTAATAGAGGAGCTCGTGGCTAAATAATAACTTAAGTTAAGCAACGCTTGACGATGTCGGTCCGTGGATGTGTGACCATTTCAACATACCGAGTTTCCTCCGTGCCTCGGAAAGCACGTTAAGCCGTTGGTCCCGGCTGTCATTTGAAGATCTTTGACAGTCGTTACGGGTAGTCCGAAGCTTGAGATCTGACACCAGTCTTGCCAAAGGGTACTGTGTTACCCAGTTACTGAGTTGTGGAGGTCAGATAGGCAGATTGATTGGTTTAGGTTACTACACCGGTGCACAGGTTAATTTCCATCAAAGCTGTGTATGGTTAAGATAACCGTGTGAACATTATACTCTCGTAATATTTTTTCATGTTTCAGATACCATATTGTGTCGCAGCCTGAAGCTTCTGCTGAAGGCTAGCGATTCAGATGCTGAGCGCGAAGGTTGACGTGTCAACATCTGAGAGGTTAAGAAGAACAGCATGCAAGCAGTTCGCTGGTCTTAGCCGAACGGTACGAACGTGCGCAAGTTTGGAATGGAATACTCGGTGAGTCGCTTCCATTTTATTTTGATAGTGAAGTCGAATATTCTCTAGTGATGAGATGCTATTTCGAGTTTTAAGTGTTCATGTTGGAACACTGAATTGGTTGGTAGTGGTTATACCTAGCACTATCACTAGGTAATTAAGACACACCTGGTAAAAAGCAAGTAGCTAATAAGTTACCTATTGGGTTGTTAGTACTTTCCTAGTTTCAACATTTGGTTCAGTACGAACTTTAGGATGAGATATCCCATAAGAAGGAGATGAAATATCCAAAAAGACTGAATAACTAGTCGTTTTCAGTGGCAAAGCGAGTTAGTAATGTCGTTGGGCTATCGTAATTGTATCGAGTTAGTAACGGTACTGGTCATTTGCGTGTATTCAGGACGGATCTTGTTGCGTAACGATGTACAACCACCGTCTTCAGATCTGAATTCACTTGCTTACTTTCAAAGTAATATTATGATAACAGTAGATCACGCGATTGTTTTTCTTACATGAAAACTGAGTTAGTGACCGACAGTAAAGGGTTACTGTTGATAATCTGATATTTATGATATAGATCAGAGTTAATTCGTGAAGCTCCTTAATAGTATCAGGGTTAGTTGTTTCCCTTTTATAAGCCATCAGTATGTTCCAAAATCTTTAAGTAGAAAACGCGAATCATGTTGGAAGGATACCCGATCGCCAAGTTCTTTGAGAATTAGACGTCATAGTTGATGACTGTGGTAGTGAAACCGAATCTGATTAACATGTCTACTCATAAGACCAATTCTGGACCGCACCTCATGCGTACCATGTGGCGATGGGTTTTTTAAAGTGGGTTTATGAGTTGAGTATGCATTGCCATTACTTTGTTTAGTTTAACTTGTTGATCGTAGGACCTTTTTCTAATGAATAGTGTTGTGTGGGAAACTTTAGTACGAAAACTGAAGAGGCCCGGTATTGAGTCCGCGATAGGTGATTATGACAGGATAGTGATCGTTATACACCGAAAGCTTTAAATAGATACGCTTAAACCTACAAGTATGGACACGGTAGGTTAAGGAAGATGCCAGCGGGTCATGTAGCAGTCGATGTTGATGTTAAAAGGATTTTAATGATGATGAGCAAGCTCAAAATGTCGAGTAATTGAGTCTATCAGCCGTATTATGTTTGACCGTACCAGTGGATTCTGGCGGAGGTCGGGGTCTTGAGAGACCGTTGTGTGAGAGCAATATAATTGCTGTTCGGCTACAGAGCCGTGGCGTTAGAGGTTTTACTCGAGGGTTTCTGTAAGCTTGGCAGTTTTCGCTGCAGAAGAAGTTTTAAAGTTTGATTTGTGCGACTGGTGGTACATGGCCCAGGGTAATGATTTAGTTCAAGATCAAAGTTCTAAAATTTCCCTATTGTCACGAACCCAATGATCTAGTTTGGTCAGGAGTAGCCGAGCGTTGTGCGTTGGCCTGTGTGGCAACTGTTGGCCTTTATGGCAACTGTTGGCCTGTGTGGCAACTAAACGCCAGTGTGCCAACTGGAGGCCTTTATGGCAACTGTAGGCCAGTGTGGCAACTGGAGGTCTTTGTAGCAACTGTGGTCCTGTAAGTTGGTTTAAAATAAACACGTTTGTGTAAGGAACCTTACAGAGGATTCCTGTAGAGTTATGAGGTTAAAATAAAGTAAACTCGCATAGTCACGCGAGAGATGAGGTCACCATGTTAATGTTGATGACGTTCGAATCGACAAGCCTTCGTTACGAAAATTGAAATAATTTTGGTTTTCTAATTTTTATTACTATGCGTAGATTGTGTTAGTAAGATATACAAAGCTGAAGTACCAATTGAGATTGTAGATGATGAATAGACGTAACATAGGACAGACTAAATCTCTGTGTGAACAGGTTCTGAGTTCAGAGAGTTGAGTTGACTCGACATCGTAGGGATGTGCGAGTAGAGCAATTGAGAAGAGAGCTATGTGATGGCTAAAGGTCGTGAATAAGATACCTGGTGTCTTTTTCTTTTGTTTCATTTAATGTGACATTAGTGACTATCAGTGGTACTTGGACTTTGTAATCACGAAGATTAGAAGCTTTTGCGTTCCGAACTTCACCCTATTGATAATCACTGAATAAGTATAACTTTTCAATTAATCTTTTGGTCCTCGTTTGTGTGTGAATGGGGAATCCGCTACAATGGCACAGATTACAGCCATTATTATTTTCTTTTTCTTCGTACATCATGCTATTACTCGCGGTACATCTAGAGCTAACAGTCAAACTGAATGGGTTTGGGTTAATAAAATAGGTGAATTGTAATTGGCATTAAAGTATACGAAATCTAAGGCTACTGAATGGCCCTTTTGATTAACTAGGTAAAATAGCCCCTCCCCTGCAATTGAAAATACCATATCCGTTTAGACCCTAAGCATAGAATGGCCGAAACGAAAGCAAAAAAAATAAAATAATAAAAAAGGTTTTGGTTTTAGAAAAAGACGGTCACTCAATGAACTTTGAACGACTAGACCGTGATAGCAAGAATAAATAATAATGAAAAAAAAGGGTTAAAACTTTTTATAACATTATTCAGAATTGAAAAGCTTAACTTATGGATAAAAAAAAGAATGTTTTGTTTGGTTAAATAAAATTTAGTCGAAACAAGTCAAAGACTGGCCTCTGAATCTTTATGATCAAGCAACGAACTACGACCTCTGAGTTTCAGAATTAGTTGGTTAAATAAAATTCTGTCAAAACAAGTCAAAGACGGGGCCTCTGAATCTTTATGATCAAGCAACGATCTGCGACCTCTGAGTTTGATAGTTAAATAAAACTCAGTCAAAACAAGTCGTAAGACTAGCCTCTGAATCTTTATGATCAAGCTACGATCTGAGACCTCTGAATTTGATTTGAGTTAGCAAAATGGATGTGTAAAAAGGCCTTGGTCATGGCTATGGTTTAAGTTGGATGATTCAATAAAATTTAAGTCAAAACAAGTCAAAGATGGGCCTCTGAACCTTAATGGACAAGCCACGATCTGCGATCTCTGAGTTTGACAGTTTCACCAGAACAAGCAATAATGTTGCCTCTGAGTCTGGTCTAAAAGGTTTTTGCATATTTTAATTTTTTTTTTATGATTTTCAGAGATTCGCTGGGCCTAGCAAGGCCCGCTCGTCAGTATGGCCGTGATAGCGCTGGTAAATGAAACTAGCAGCAGAGACGAAATCAAAACGTCAAAAAGGCAGATGACATAACGGAAACACGAATTATGTATTGTTATTGTAAAGATTTGTTTTTATTTGAGTAATATTTTAAAGTCAAAAATGGAAGGTAGATTCACCGACTGTTAGTTTATTTCAATAAAATAATTGGTAACTATATTCGTTCAAAATATTTGTAAAAAGTATTATTAATTACTAAACAAATAATGTACACAATTACTGTATTTTTACAAACCTAAATCTATAATTAATTGATAAACGAATGTCACCGGATGTTGTTGCTGTGTGACGTCTTGTCATTTGTTTAAACGTATAAATAGGCTGGTTCTAGTCAAAAGAACTCAGTATTGAATTTTATTGAACTGTGCACATATCATTATAAAATTAAGTTGTGAGACTTACTGTTGGTGTGAGTAATAAAAAGTGTATACAAGATGTCTGATCGTTATCATTTGAGAATCCTGAGTACGCCCGCTCTTACATCTATTTTGAACTATTCCATTAAGTTCAGCATCAAGCGCAGTTTTTGCTAACTTGTGCCCTAAATCATTTCGCAATCTCGTCATGGCGTCTCTGACAATCGAATACCGGCCTGACGTTAGTTGCTGATTCGTCAATACCATTTCATTCGCTTTGACTAATTTATCGAGCGCTGCTAGGCCATTTTTTTTAATACTTTTTTATCATTATGTAGTTAGGTTTAAGATTGCTATATGGAGTATTGTTGAGTAAAGGTGTTAATGCTTTTAATATGGTACATTAACTAGTAAAAAAGTATATTTACTTAGCATTAGAGAGAGATTGACTATTATTGGTGGCTTTTAGTAATACGTTGGCAATATTTTAGGAGCTAAAAAAATTACGAACAACTTTTAGTATGGGAATTTAAATGAAGAGGCAAAAGGAGTACCTATGTATGGATCGTCGCAGGTGGCGTTCTTTAGTTTCTGCCTACCCCTATGGGCAAAAACGGCAAGGGCAATTGTATGTGGCAATACCTAGATACGAGTATCTATCTAAAACTCCAGCCGTTACATGAATGACCGCAAACACCGCAAAGTTTATCAACATTCTCTGCCTTTCCTACAAACTCATCTGCCTGACCTGCTTCTAACCCCACAATGCTTGCACCGCTACTATTGCATCACAATTGCATTAGATCTACATTACATTTGGCCGCAAACCCTCCCGCGCTGCGGTCAAACGCAGCCGTAGTGGCGATTAGACTTACAAACGGCACACGTAATCCGATAGCGAATATGTTACGTCAGCAGTTCCAGTATAGTGCTCAATTTGGTCATTGAGCATTATTGGGAATACATTATTTGGCTAATAAAGTGATATCGAATGACTATTCAAATGTAAGTTTCTACTACACAGGCGCAAATATGTCATGTCGAGCTACAGACATATTACAACTGATCTGATGATGAAGCCGGCAGGTAGGCACTGGAACTCCGAAATAAAACACTGTATCCTAGTATAGTCATGTTTAGGCTTATTGGAATCGTCGTGATATGTACTTTGGCTAGATATGATTTTTATTGTAATTGGAGGTATCTACCAAGACTAAAAAGATATAAATAAAAAACTTTTAACAAAAAATCAAACTGACTTTCAAAACAAAACACTATAAAGCGAAAAATAACTTTCTTTTCCGAAGTCGGTGTCTAAACACGGCAATAAAAATTACCAAAGACACCGACTTCGGAAAAGAAAGTTATTTTTCGCTTTATAGTGTTTTGTTTTGGAAGTCGGTTTGTTTTTTTTTGAATACTATTTAAAGCTCTCTGAGCTTCACGTACCCCCTCACATTAAATGTAATGTTTGAATTGGCTAACACTGTGTCAGAAGACAAACAAAATAATCTCAGTCAGGCTTGAGAAAATGACTGAAGGCGTTTGCTTCATCTTCCGGACAAAATTTAATTTCAGAGACACGTTAATCTCATTAATATTCAGGCTTCAAAATAAAAACAACCGGTAAATAATATGCAGCCGCACTATATTAACTCCTGCTAGCAAAGTTTCGCGTCATTAGTGTGGATTCAAACGGGGCTCTTGTTTGCCTCACTGGCTTTTCAACCGTGTTTTCCCTGAATGTCGGTCTTACATTTAAAATACTATGCAGATGACGTACTTATTAAATGTCAAATGCAAAACAAGTATGCAAGTGTACGGTTGGTGACCGCAGATATCTCAGTATCCTACCTAGCCAAGTTTCATCAAGTAAACTGATGTGTCCTTGGTGAGGTTAATTATCTCGGGTTCCCAACTGTACATAGTCTTTCAATGAAGTTGAGTTCCTAGTGGTTTCGTCAAACATAGATTACCTTCCATTTCGTCTAGTAATGGGGGACTAACTTGGTTTGTATACCAGCGTTGCGATTGGTGGTTACATTGTGGTACCAAAACAACATTTGAATGATATAATGCAGGAGTAAGGGATGGGTGTCATAGGGTAAGGAGCAGCTTCTAATTTATACATCTGTCAAGCGACTTAGCTATGCCAATATCCACAGCCTTTTTCTACAGACCATTCATTGTTAGAGATGGGATAATCTTTTAAAAATGTAGTCATTGCTAAAAACTGAAATTAACTAATTGGGTTAATGGTTTTGAATTCAGAACATTTTTATCGCCTATCAATTATTATCGTAGCTGTAAAAGCAAATAAATGACTATCGCATAAAATTGAAAACAAAACTTATCAGCCTAAGAATTCCAGCAGAAGACTTCAAGACCAGACGAGCCAGTAATCCCCAACCAAAATTACCGATAGCCATACTCACAGTAACATTTAAATTCACAATTGTGCACTTTAATTGCAAGTAGACTATTCTCTGCTTTTCATTGCGAACCATTTAAATAGAGATAGTTAATCGAGTGACAATCGCGGTGATCGATACTTGACTCGATACATTTGCATTGGACCAATAGTGCTCGTCGAATGAATGCTTATATATGTTGTTTGAGCTATTGTTTTTATCTTATGCAATTATGTATGGGATGTTGGGGTTTTTATTACGGCTGAGTATAAAAATTATCGCTGTTATATGATTCTATAAAAATGTTTGTTAGCTAAGAAAGCGAATACGAAAGTTTACTTTGTAAACAATTTGTTTTTATATATTAGGACCAGTCCTACTAAAGGCACACAACTGCACAACGGCATCTTGCTTCAATGCAACATTCCTTATGCCCGAAAATATCTAAGGGCCGATTTCACCAATGTCAATCGCGATTAGTACAACTAAACTCAATTTAAGCAAATACAGCGTTCTGATTGGTTGAGACCGCTGGGAAACTACCAATAATAATGCTGTACTTGCATAAACTGAGTTTAGTTGAACTAATCGAGATTAATGTCATTAGTGAAATTGGCCCTTAATAGTTGCCTAAAAGCATGAAATGCAGTTAAGGAAGAGATGTTAAACGCGAAAGACTTCAATTCGTGCACATCATATTCAAACCAAATATTTTTAATATCAGTCGAAATCACAAACCAACAAAAATCTAAAAGTACACTCGCAACACTAAAAAGCAACTATCGAAACCAACAACAACCCACAATATTTCCAACAGAATTCCACAATTCTCCTTTTCTATTGAAGCGGTAGCAAAATAATTGTAGGTATATTTAAAGTTTAGTTGAAAAAGTTCCCTTTGAATGGAGTAACATCAGTTCATTACGGTGCATTCACGGCGCGTCAGCGGTTCTAACTGACGTACAGCGTTCAGCAATTCGTTTTACATTTGACCTAAATTCTGCCTATAGATAATATAAGTGTGAATGGGGCTTAACTTTTTGCGTACAACAAAGTTGCTGATTGATTTTTTTTGCTCTTTTTTGTTGGCTTTGCAAATGCGGGTTATGGGCTAGAATACTGTTGAGTCAAACAACGTTTTGTAATATTCTAATGTAGCGTAGCTTATTTGTTGTGTACCTACGAGGTGTCTCATCGTGCTGATATTCAGCTATTTTGTGGAAAAAGGGAAACAAAAGTTTATGAGAAATACTCGTATAAAAAAATCGGAAAAGCCCAAATTGGTTGGCAAATAATTGAGCTTATTTAATTTTCATTACATTTTTTATATTCGTTACAAAATGATTCCCGTCTCATTGCGTGATAAGTAATTTACTTTACAGATTTTCAGTCTAGTTATCAAGTATCTTGTTAAACAGTTGTAAGTATTTTTCTTGACAAGTATTCGTAAGGAAAAACTGGTTAGTTTATCCGTATTTAAATAGAGTTGTTTAATGGGGGAGGACTTTAAAAGGACTTCAAAGGGGAACGTGGAAGGCACTTTTGCTTTCCTCAATTATTCATGGGGCTCTAGGGTGAAGGAGGCTCTGGCAGAGGTTTCAAAGCCGCAGATAAACATAGATTACACAAGAGATATAATCACAACTGCACATTATGAGTGGAATCTCTTTGCTGGTCTGAGAAGTTCCCTAAGGTACATTTATAGACATGTATATTTTTAGGTTTAGTTAGTAGTTTTTGATTTATGTAAATAATATACCTATATGTATTTATTTAGTATTTTATACTGTGTATGTACACATTTAAAAAAATATAAAATTCTACAGGTGAATACAAATTAAACTGTAAAATCTACTACTTTCAGCCATTTCGATACAAGAAACAAATTTTCAAAAGCGACGGACAGCGATATGGACGTTTTTTTTTTGTTGTCCAAGGAGTTCTTCCACTCTGGGGCTTTTTATATTTAAGTATACTTAATTAAGTAGTACATAATATTTTGGATACATTCTGTTATAAATAATATTAAAATCAGAGAAAGCAAAAAACAACATCAATGTATTTGAAAACAGAAAGGATTTTCTGTGTCAAATACTGTGGCCTAATACGGTCAAAATGTATTCAATACTAATCACAATACTAATCCAACAATTATTGGCCATAACGATAAATCAGAAGCCGACGTCCTAGTTTAATTAAATGTTATTTAACATTAATAACTTAGTATTAATAGTTCTAGCTTCGCCTAATTACTATATTTAGTTAACAATGCCCAAATACCGTCTTTACACCGAAATAGATACCAGACTGAATCCACCTGTATAATCGAATCCTATTATACTCGAAATTATTTACAACTAAGGACAAATAAGCGCTAAGGACTAGATTCGAACGCAATAGGTTTATGGCAGTGATGGGATATCACTGGTAAAGAAGTTTATTTTTTCTTATTTCATATCCAGAGGTCTAAAAATGGTGCAGAAGAATATACCTCCCAAGCAAGTCTCTCCAGACCCACAAATTCGAAAACGTGCCTGAAAAAGGGCTTATGCCCAGCGGAAGGAACATTCGCCATTGTATTTATTTATATATGCTTTATTGTAGGTACACCAAGTAAAATCATATAAACTCTCTCTCTCTCTGTACTCTCTTATCTAAATATATGTCTTCTTCTATATTTCTTTATTAATAGAGATCTCAGTAGACACCCCCTTCTAGAAGTTTCTTCTTTGTGCTATCCACCCATTTCTTGAATATAATAATATAATATATTTATTTGGCCAAAAGTACACAAGTATAGGTGAAATTTAACAAAGTTATAACTGGCGGCGTACAAAATACATGATAGGAAGACCGTATAGATATAGGATCGAATATTAGATACGAAACCTGACACAGAGGCTGATTTGTTTAGTAGGTACTATCAACCAAAACATTCGCTACTCATTTTCAATCATCGAATAGCCAGTTCATTGCGAGTCAAACAACAATAAAAACTAAGTTCGTATTGACTCAGATCCGTTCAGATCCTTCCGATACGTGATCTAATCAAGAAAGAGACCCTTGAATGTAGTTAATTAGGCAAATAGAAAGTTTTCAGCGTTCGCCAACTCGAGTTCGAACCCGTTCGCTGCAAAATCATTTGTTTTCAAACATTCTCTCGATTGTCGGATTTGGTGTCCTTTTTTTCTGGTAATTTAGTTATGGGAACATGAGAAGTTCCCATAACTAACGTTATCTTGTTTGATTATCATATAATTTGATATTTTAAAGAAAAACTGATTATGTTTCACTTGTGAAATATATCAACCACTAAATTTAAAACAAACGAGTTGATTGATAGATTTAGATACTCATACTATTGATAACTTACCCTGTTCCCAATTATTCGTGTGTAGATTCAGAGTCAGATATATACATCATCATCATCAGCCTATTAATGTGCCACTGCTGGGACACAGGCCTCCTCTCTGTGAGAGAGGGAATATATATATACTATATCCTTAAAATTACTACAGGAACCGGTGGTTTAACGTTCTCTTTTCATAACTCTTTTCAATTTGAAAGGAATGAAATCACCCATCCACGAACGTACTAGAAAGATAGCAGAAATTCAAATGTTTATTAAAGAAAATAATTGTTTTCCACGTAAAGAACTTCAAAGCTGCTACTCATAAACTCAATACCTCCATATTTTTTCTCCAAGATACCCTTTCTTTGTGTTGTTAACGTTTGTAACGACTCAGAATAATTAAGGGTTCAGAGTTAATTACGTAATTACTACACTAACAACGTTTTAATTAAACAATTGCGCTCATGTGTTCAAAGCTTTTACTTTCTCACACAATATTCTGGCTTTACATTATTTTTACTAGAACGTTAGAACAAACTTATAAATTACAATGTACCTAGTTTTGTTTGCTTAGTCCTTCTAAAGCCTTTTATCTGTCCTTTGAAACCTAAGTAAACTTTTACATTGTGGAACCTTTTTATTTGATATATTACCTGCTGTCTAGGATGATCGCCTGCCAGGTCCTAGATCTTATATTCAGACTATAAAAAAATACTCTAAATGTACGACACGATATCTTGCGAAAAAAACATGGCATTTTATACTTTGAATTGGTCGATGTGTTTAATGACCTTAACTTTTGAATGGAACCGATTTTCATCAAACATAGCTAAGAACACTCTCGATGAAGTCACTTTTCAAACAATAGTACATTGTGATACAAGGGTGGAAAGTAGGTTATTGCAATAACCTACACACCCGTGTATCACAAGACGTTTTTCAATACAGTTGTGGGAAATAGTAAAAACAAGCCAAATAATTAAATTTTGTTTTTTCCATGAAATAAAATTATCATTAGTCACCATATATCTTTTTAGTGATTTTGGAGGCAAAATTTCATCTTGCGCAGTTTTCCAGTTATTTCCATTTCTCACTCGTACTTCATCACTTGTACTTGAAGTCATAATTAAAAAAAAGAATCAATTTATCACACAAAAAAAATAGATAATGGCACGTTTTTGTAACTGGACATTTTTTTTTACAACGATTACAGCTTATACAAACAAACAAATGACAAATGTTGATATGAAAATGATTAAATTAAAACTGCTAATTAAATATATTAACAACCATTTAAAAAACTTTTGAGAATTCAATGCTCAGACCATTGAGATAATATGTACTACGTACTAGAGAAGCTATCCTAAGCAAAATACATGCTCCATTTTGTCAATTTTGACAAGAGTTTAAACTAAAAATTCGCTGCAGCGCTGAAACAATAATTAGTCGTCTAACAAAACAATATAAACATGCAGCGCTAGAGCGCTTCTAAGGTGTAGCTTTCTCGCGACCAAAAAGACGGAAGCGCCGTGATTTTCATGGCGCTTACGCGTTTCGTACAACGTTCTGCAACACCTTGTCATTCATATAGACTAAATTGCTGACTGACTACAGAAGTGACATAGCTTTATACCTAACAAGCTTCATTAGAATGCACACTTTTTCATAATTTATTATAAGTTGAAATAACCTTAATAGACTAAAATAAACTTTTGTATTTCTTTAATTAAAATATATACAATGCGCTTACAATAAATTAAAAACATATCAAATCAGAATAGGAAATTTTACAATTCGCTTGAAACACGAAGCTTCTGTAGGTATATTTTTATTATAATAATTATGTTTATTTAGTTACAAAAATGAAATGAAATAAACAAATGAAATATTTTTCTTGGTGAATAAAAAATTTATTCTGACTCGCTAACAGACTCAGAAATCGGTTCCATTATTCCAGTACTACTGTGACCCACCCTTGGCTAAAACAAACAAAACATAATGTTACTAATGACTGAAATAATATTTTGTTACCCGTCTTGAAACAATATTATTTCCCTTACTGTTACTTACATCTACACAAGGTACAGCAGACTTCTTAAGAAAACGCCTGCCCGTTTTTGTGGTATATTTATCCTCTTCGCGAAAATGCAACGGACATACTTATGTATGATTAACATAAGTATAAGTATATAGTATTTACATATTATGGTAACCAGGTATCTTCACTGCGGTTGATTTGGATAAATTTTATCCATTTTTCCCTATCTTTACGGCCCAAACGTGGAAACCATAAATAAACAAAATGTAAATTAAGTCTTACAATATGTAATAATTGTTTTTCATCTTTCATTTTTTATCTTTTTTCATTGAATAACCACAGTCAGTTCTTTTTCTAAATATTTATTTATTTATTAAAAAGAAACGTCAGCTAATTCTACCTACACTTGTTACACAAATTGTCACATCTTAATTTTTATTCTATATGAAAAATGTCACAACATGACGTCCACCAAATATGTTCAAATTATATTTTAAAATGATTATATAGTTACTCACCGATGAAAAGTTATTCCTTTGCACTTCGCCGTATTAGTTGAATTATTAGTGCAATATCTTAAAACACACCGCGGCATATTTAATGCGTCTGAACGTTTTTTTCGTTTAAAAACAAAAAATGACTTAAGCTGTCAAGATCTAGCAAGCAAATGAGTGAAATGCGGCTAGAAAACCGCAATTGAACGGCACGCAGTAGTGATGTGTGATGACTTCTCTAGTGCGTAGTACATTATTACCTCAATGGCTCAGACGTACAGAACTCATTCATTTTTTCTCGAATAAATCTATCCCATTTTATTCCATGTATGAAAACTCTTTGTTACTAAACTTTTTTAAATTGTCTTATAAATTTAAAACTCAACTGCAAAACTAATGATCGAGTTCGTAAATTAAAGTCACGACCGCGTAACAGAAAGATGCCTATGAAAAAGATTTAATTTTCGAATCAAAATTATAGCCTCTGAAAGTAAGCCATGTTTAACAACTGTATTGAAAAACAATTTTCAACTACCTTACCAACCTTATAACACCCATCTTTTTCCGACAGGAGACCTGTCACAAATATAACACTTCAATAAAGCATTCATTAAGATCAGAATAATTTAAATCATTCTAAAACAAACACATCAAGTATCTTAACAAACCCAAGATTTTACTTACATAGGTACATAATTATTCCCTAAACATTAATTATTACAAAATCGTCGCGCAAACAAGAAACTGACGGAGTCTAGTTAGCTTTTAAAATAAATTCATAGTGTAGACAGATATCTGGCTTTGTCTGGAACGGTCCCGTGATACGTGAGAGAAATTCTAAATATTGACATGGAATATTTAAATACAGAAGACTCACTTTACCTCTTACTTGACGAAAATGAGCTCACAGGTGGAAAACCCCAACTGAGTGCAACGCGGCTAAAAGCCTGCATGTCGCAACTGCGAATAACACTTTTTACTAACCCTACCAATGTAGATTCCTTCTCGTTTGGTATCATTAATGAGCCTTCTGCACTACACCATTATATCCTATGATGACAACCCACGCTTTCACCAGTCGCGTTTGTATAAGGGTGCCTCCATATATACGCGTTGCTGCGACACGGACGCGGCTGTAATAGGAGGCAATTTAAATAATGTCGGTACTGTGTTCGACATTGTTGATGGCTACATGAAGGTAAGTTTGTGGAGCAGTATATGAGGTGTTATTATAAAATAATGGGTCTTAACACATGTGTCAGAAGATATTTTAACAGTAAGCCTGTAACATGGAATCTGTTTAATTAAAACTATAATCTCTGAAACTCCATTTGTTTCAGTAGAGAAAGCTTACATAATGCCTCACCGCGTTCCAGTTGCCACACCGCAACTGGAACAAACACGTTACGACTGCTATGAATAAACATAAAATTCCAAAACAATTCCAAAACAGTGCAATTACACGTGCCTTAATAAAGAGTTCATGTCCACCGGCTTGTGTTACAGGGATATGTACATCACGCGGCATCGCGCGGCAATTTGTAGCGCGCCAGTGTGTGGTGGCCTAACAGTCACGACTACAGCGCTTTCATCAGTAATGTGCATTTCAGTGCTGCATACAAACACAACCTTAACTAATGGTCATTTGTTGAACCTGTAACGTTGTAAACAAAATATCGTTAAGATTTATTTGTGTGGATGTTTTAAAAACACGAATAAATTCAACGTTCTTAATGAATAGGTACAATTAATTATCACAACGTTTATAAGGCATCCATTAGGCTTAAACACCTACACTGCTCATTAAAACAATACAAATAAAATGGTTAATGCTCATCGTAAATTTGAGCTAATACTAATTGTCCAGGGTTCAGTGTTCCCAACCTGAGGCATTGTCTTTGATAGATATGATAATAATGACGAAGTATACCCAAATAGTTGTATTTTTATAGAATAGCATGTTTATGGATTTGTCATTCTTCTGATCCTATGCGCTCACATATGAAGAGCCTGGAGATGGGTCTATGCTCCTTCAAGAGTTTTCTCTTGGGGGCTTGTGCTTGCTTTGGCACTCTTTAAATGTCTTATATAATCTTCATGCTGGCATTATTTAATAAAATATTCGGTAAGTAAATATGTAGATAGCCGAACGACGTAGACTGCAGGATATAGGCCTACCCCGAGCGTCACTGCATAAACCAGTACAGTGCTTTACGCAGCCAGCAAGTGCCTGCGGCCATCACCTATTCTTCGGGCTACCTTCTGGGAGACTTTCCAAATGTTCTTCTTAGGTCATGGGCGTTATTTGCTTTTTTTAATTAAGAAAGTAATCATTAAAAAATATTTATAAAACAAGCTTTTTTAACTGAAACGTATAGTAGCAGTAGTATATCACTTGTCAATACATATCTAATGAGCCAAACACGATGGTTCTATCTTGGAGCTGGCTGAGGAGTTGCTATAGCCGCCTGCCGGCTTCATCATGACTCGTTCCATAATACCATATACTATTTCAATGTTACCAACAATGGTTTAATATATATACTGAGGTAGATATGTTTTACCGACGCCTGCACCGCAATACAAACACAAGCTAACCCGCTTGAGTGAAATCAGTCCCTCCTGCGTGCGTCTGGCCGCGACATGAACATACGTTTGAACAGTATGTTTATCTCTTTCTGATAAAGGGCCCTTTTTACCCGACTGCCGAAGGAGGGTAATGTGTTTATCATTATATCTCTGTAGTCTTTAAACCTACTGAGTGACAGAAATACAGTTCCAAGATCCATAGGTCCTATTAAAAGACTAACCGTGGAGTTTTTTTCCGGTTCTTCTCCATAGAAAATGATCAATCCAAACCGTGCACCTTTTTTCGACGTTTCATAAGTGCCCATGTAGGTCTATGTAAAATAAAAAAATATATTTTGATTATGTTGTTACGCCATGTTCTTATTTCTTTATAATGAGTACCTATGACGTCACTATTGGTAAAATCTCATTGGTTTTCAAAGTCACTAAGCACATAAGCACACCAAATTTCAGCATAATCAGCAAATGGATTACCAGTTGCCGAACACACACATAGAATATAAAAGCAAGGTAATATAAACCTTGTAATAAAGGATCTGCAATCGTCTACCGGCTACTAATTCCTACCAAGCAAGAGTGTATATTGTTCCTCTACCTAGATTACTATTTATTCGGCATTATACACAATTACCATAGTTTCGGGGCAAAACAAAACCTACTTAAGTTAGTTCTACGAACTCCAGTCTTATCTTCACGCGCTATTTCAATTAGAATGCCAAGGCGTTGGCGCCCATAATGGCATTTTTTGCAAGAAATAATTGGGTTCACATGTTCTGTGTAGTTAACAGCTGTACATCACGAATATCAAACGACAAAGTCGAACGTACTTTGTAACCATGTTAAGTTTAATAAAAAAACATTTGGTTTTTTAGCTTAAGTTTGTTGATAAAATAAGTCAAGTAAGTATGTGTCAGCTATTAAAACATATTATATGTATAAAATATATATATAACATGTGTATTTAAGCAACGTATTATTTTTTGTTTTGTTGTTTTCATTCCACGGTTTAAACAATGCATCTGCCACGTTATCTCTTCACCACCCTTGGTTGACTGGTAAAGAATGCCTAAGGCATTAAGTCCGCCATTGTAATTTTTTGCGTGAAGTCTTAATAAATAAGCACATCAACACAACTAAAGTAATCTATTTACCTAGAATCATTATTCTGATGGATGATCAACCTGCAGACATTGCAGACAGAATTATTTTGTGTTTAGAATAACTAAAACTTGAAAGTAATGGATGTCTGCATTTACCCGTGTCTCTTTTCAGAAATATTAAAATGCTTGGTTATCGAATATTGTCTTGCAAAAGTATGTATCTAATATAATCATCATTCATCATTTATATCAAGTTTTAGAATGATGTATGTACTTTGTGACGTGTTACTAATGGAGTCCTACTCGCGGCGAGGTGTTCCCGCAGGTTTTGTTGCATAGAATGAGGGGAAAATATATGCAGTTAGCATATTGCGCTCTCTTTTGGTATATGGAAACTGAATGATATAGTATCTCTCCCTTTTAAATTTTGTGTATTCACGAGTCATTGCATGGTAAACTGAATATTTGCTTCTATTATATAGTCCCTGTATATTGAGAGATCTGAATCTTGTGATGCAAGATTTTCTGTTACAAGAGCCAAAGACTGCAATGATTTTTTTTGTCTTAAAGTGTGTTGATTTGTTGAGTAACTAAATAGTGCCTAGGTATGTTTCATTTTTAAATCCTATCAAGTTATGTCTTTTAACGTAACGTTAGGCTCAGTCGAGCAACGTTAATACAAATTTAGAAAAATAATAAATTATAACTAAAAAAAGGATATAGATAATAAAATAAGGTCCAGCTTCACACGACGTTCGTAGCTAATCAGGCAGCAGGTCGGGCAGAAAGACGTGGCACGGTGTGATGGGACGGCTGATAGTGCGCTACCAGGTTGCGAACCCAGGCAGCAAGTCGGGCAGGATGACGTCGTATGCCCGAAGTGGGCAAACGAGCAGGCAATAAGGCAGGTAGATAGATAAGTAGGCAGCAGGAATCTGCGCGTACTGAAACAGGCCCGCTGTGTCCGCGCGCGTCACTGTAGACTTGACTGCCACAGCTCATACACCACGTGCGGTAGATAGGCAGCAAGGTGTGTCGCGGCATCGGACTGTGGCGTTACACGCCGTAGATACGCAGGTACACGGTAGGCAAATTATACACAGTATATTACTCTCAATATTATATAATTATACCTGAGCCCTTCAGAAAATACACAAGTTAGATTTTTAAGTTTAAAAGAGTTTTTCAGAACAGAAATTACACTTGGTATTCTAGTATTCAGTCGTTGACCGACTTTTTTCGCGTTCAGACCAGATTCTAAACTAAAAGCTGACGCCCGTTTTTTAATCGTTCTGCCATCCCTTCTAAATTTCAAATTCAAATCTCAATAAGACCAGAACGAATAAAACGGCTTTACAAATGCGGGTCAGTCTGCACTGCCCTTACAATAATGTACAATTTGCTTAAGGAAAGGTCTAGGTACTCCATGGTACCTATGTTTTGTCTATGGCTTAAGAAAATAAAATAGACAGACAGATGTCATGTCAGATGAAAATGTCACATTAGAAAATTATTGCAAGAATTACAAATTTGCAATATAATTTAAGTTTAAGATATTAAAACAATCAGAGATAACTAAAATATGCTTTCCAGGTGTAAAAATATCAAAGAATACATAAAAAAAGAGTTACAAAAATTGCTACAATATCAAATATTATATTGTCAAGCGCGAGCCTATAACGAATAAAAAAAAAAAAAAAGATATGAATATGGTTTGTATAGCGTTGTGAAACGTAAGTAGATGTGGAATAAATACCACAGTCTGTGTATTCGAAGTCTTCCGTCGAAGAAATAACACGCCTTTCCACAAATACGTAATTATCGATTCGTAGAAAAATCATAGCCATATCATTTAGCTGAAAAACGTCCACTACTGAGCCTTTTTCAGCAGTCGACGTTCGTTCGATTCGAAGAATGTCTTTAGATCGTTACCAAAACTAAACGTAGAAACTCTTAGCATAACATAAAGATAAGCAAGTTTCTGCCGAAATTCCTATATGCTTAACTTAGTGGATCGACATTTACATACGTTTTATAGAGCACACGTAACCGTTTTGTACGTAGGGACTAGGTAACGTTAGTGTAATGAGCGTTGCGTCCCAAGACCATTGACTTGCAACGGGTTACCGGGCTGTGCAAACAGAATCTTGCCACTAAACAGGTAAGTACAGCAGAACCAGCCTATGAAGTCACTCGAAGTTTGAGTACTTATGCCCTTTAGTCACAAACTGCAGTGGTAAATCTGGAAACCCATAAACCGATTGCGGGCCCAGGTTGTCCGCTGTAGTTCAGAAACAAACTGGCCAAATGGAGTATCATAGACCCATATAAAACACTGTACTAGTGAGGAGCCCCTTCACTGGATATAGCCCACCTACTTTACAACCCTCAGACCAGCTGCACCTTTCAGGATTTGAACGTGGCGAATGACAAAACTGTCCAACTGTCAGATAAAATCTGAATAGTTGAGACTGTAATTTGAGTAAACGGACACAAAGGAGAAGAAGACTTGAAGTTTCACTTAGACACAGCAACTCCGGTCCCTGTCGCTGAAGAAGCTCTTATGGACTGTATATTATTCGTCACTTACGCGTTCTTGTCAAACTGCCGCGGCTACGAACGCGTAAGCGCGTGATCGGAAGTGAACCTTGAAAGTGAAACTCAAGACGACGACAGTCGGCAACGACCTTGAGGAACTACGAGTAAACGTGCACATTCATATCCGCGCCACCCAAAATCCAGTTGTTTTTTGTACTTTCCTTAATATTCTATGACTTAAAAAAAGCCTTGGATCAAAATGTAGACATAATTGTCTACATTTTGATCCACGGCTATTTTTAAGTCAATTATCTTTGAGACGGTTAAAATTTCATTATAATATGCCCGGCAGGGTTTGGTGCGATTGACGAAAATGAATAAGAACAAAACTCAAAATCTTCATAGTTCAAATTAAAAAACCGGCCAAGTGCGAGTCGGACTCGCGCACGAAGGGTTCCGTACTCGGTAAATTGCGGTTTACGATTTATGACGTATTAAAAAAAAACTACTTGCTAGATCTCGTTCAAACCAATTTTCGCTGGTAGTTTACATAGTAATGTACATCATATATTTTTTTTAGTTTTATCATTCTCTTATTTTAGAAGTTACAGGGGGGGGACACACATTTTACCACTTTGGCAGAGTCTCACGCGCAAACTATTCAGTTTAGAAAAAAATGATATTAAAAACCTCAATATCATTTTTGAAGACCTATCCATAGATACCCCACACGTATGGGTCTGATGAAAAAATATATTTTTAGTTTTAGTTTCAAGTATGGGAACCCCCAAAATTTATTGTTTTATTTTTATTTTTGTGTGAAAATCTTAATGCGGTTCACAGAATACATCTACTTACCAAGTTTCAACAGCATAGTTCTTATAGTTTCGGAATAAAGTGGCTGTGACATACGGACGGACAGACAGACAGACAGACAGACAGACAGACAGACAGACATGACGAATCTATAAGGGTTCCGTTTTTTGCCATTTGGCTACGGAACCCTAAAAAAGGAACAAGCGAGCTTTTTTATGTTCAATTGAACGAAACCTCATGGCTGAAATGCTCGTAGCAGAATGGTCATAAGATTCGAATGCTTGATATTTAAATTCACACATCGATACAGTTTTGATTTAGAGAATAACAATAGGTACAACATCATGTTTATACAATCTATTGTACAATTTGGGCTGTACACTGTCCCAGCTTTGCTTTCCCCAGGGCATCAAATTGTACTGACAGAGACCTACAAGTTTGTCATTGGAATATTGCTACGCCAATATTACGAATTATTGCAAATATACCTACGTATTTAGCGCTTCAAATGTGGTGTTATCAACAAATATTAACCAAACTTCATTAATGTTTTTTTCATTGTTTTGGTAGGCTTTTTAAATCACAATATTTTAATAGGGTAATTTCCTGAAAAAATCTATTCAGTTCGTCAGTGATATAACCAAAAAATAATTGGCCACGTATTTTTTTGTCACCTTACCAAAAAATAGACGATACAGTGCGTTGAAATTTCGCGTGACGTCACGACTTGTTACACTTTTTACCTAGAAGTGACGTCACTAGACCCCACTCCTGAATTCTGTTGCAGTTTATCTATGTCAATTTTTATTGATTTGGTACCTACCAGTTTCTACGGTGTTGATGTGTATATAATTTTCAGAGAGAAGTTTAAAAACACTTTTTTTTTTAATAGGCACACTTGTCAAAAATATGACTTCTGTACTATTCTACATCTTTGCGCCCACACTCAGTTATGCAACACGATCCTTAGAAAGCAACGCGAACAGTTTAAAACTACGTATTCTGAGGCAACTACTATAGACTCCTAATTTCATAACGGTTTAATTATACCAAGCCTTGATAACCTTAAGCTCATTAATAATTAATTAAGTAATTTGTTGCTTAATTAAGGTAAGTAAAAGCGAGGTTACGATTTAAAGTAAAAGCTATAAGTCTGTAAAATTATATGGTATCTAATCTATTAATTATTCAGTATAAGCAACCTTGGCGTTGTTTCTACATAGTAACAACCTTACATTTTTTAAACTTTAAAGAAAATACAAGACGTATGATTAGTTGCTATGAGCGCTAATTTGATTGCTTTTAATGTTTAAATATGCAACTATGACGGCATCGTAGTCCAACGTTGCGTTTGCATTGTGTAAGCGATGTGTAAGCTCACTAAGGGCCTGTTCAGATTGATAAGTGGAAGCGGGTGCGATTCAAAAACTTGTTTATACGAAAAAAAAACATCTCACACAGTATTGTCCGGATCTACCGAATTTATAGTAATAAATAAATAAATAATATTTATTTCTCCATATTTTTTTACAATTTGAGCATTATAATTAATCATTAAAACTTTTAAACATAAGCACAAGAATAGAAGATGAGCAATTGCGCCTGAGCTAGGCCGAGCCTGTATTTCAAGACGCAGTTCACCTTACAGACATTATGAACAACAGTGGTTTCGTTAAACATAATTTTCCTATCACTTTAAAGCAAAATACCGTTTTAGAACAAACAGAGCAATTGTTGAGTGAGTGTTGTGTGCTATAACATCCAGAGGTTTTCTTAAAAATGCAGGTGAAAACTGCAGTAATTGTAATAAGCACCTGTAGGTAACCTTGGTTGGGCGCCTTGGTTTAAGCATTAGGTAGATAGTTCAATTGTAAAATGCTTGTTAACACGAACTAGTTGCAGAGGAAGCCGTCAGTTCAGTTCAAGTTCTTAAACAAATGCCAAAGACCAGGCAGGTCATATCGAAGTGGTAAACATGAAGTCATTATAGTCTAGAGAAAAGAGAAGGTTATATTGGACTCAGATTGAATTTAACCGAATCGAATTTTACCACTACCACACACAACTTACCGTTCTCACTCCCACACTCTCCCCGCTTATCAATGTACACAAGCACTAAAAGTATTTGTCCCGCAGCATTCCGATTCACGCAGACAGGACGTACACGGACGTGATACGGACATGACATGATTGTTCGCCGGACGGTCCGCGTCCGTTAACTCTATGCGTGGTGCATAATATGACGCGTAGTGATGTATGCTCATGGAAGCGACAAGCAATGGACGATTTAACATCCGCGCTGTCTGTTGTACAAAGTACGTTGTTTTTATGAAATTCGTTTTCGGTGTTATTTTTTATAAAAGGTTTTAAGAACTTGTTGGGCGATTAGATTTCTGACATGGTAATTAATATCCCTCTCCATTACGCCTGCTTGCTTAAATTGATAGCACAAATCTGTATTGGTATTCCTTCGTTTGTTTTTGCGAAACTACTACCTATAACTATAATATATGGTATTCGACATATGGTGTGTTCAAGACCTTCCACAAGGTGGTCCGATAAACTGGTGGAGGCCGCCGGAATCCACTGGATGCAAGAAGCACTGAACTGGTTATTGTGGACACACTTTTGGGAGGCTTTGTCCAAAGGTGGACATATTTCGGCTGAAATGATGATGATTGTTTATTTATTTATTATTACAATCTCCCTTACAACTCTCATTACAGGTAGGTATACCTAATGCGATAGCGCGGTCTTAAAATTAACTTAAATACAATATAAAACTATGAAAACGTAAAAATCTAGTAGTGCTTATAATAACATATAATAAAAATAACTTATAAACTAAGTTTCCTAAATATAAAAACACAATATTTCAAATACAAAACAAAAACATATAACCTACTCTAATCTTCACTAAAACATAAAATAAACAACAGTATTTTTGCGAATTCACTCAAATGGCATGTAAATACATCAATCTTGACGTGAAGATCGTTAAGAACCCGAATTGCGCTGGTCAGTGGTGTTATGACGAGAAGGTTGGTCCTGGCAACCGGCACGGCCAGCAGCGGCGGGCGTTGCCGCCTCCACACATAGCGGTCCGGTACACATAAACTCAGGCGCTGCAGCACTCCTGGGTTATGCTCAATGCCACGAAGTAACCTAACCAGATACGAAACAAGCGTGAATTCCCGTCGTACCCTCAGTTGGTTGTACCCGACCATACCGAGCACAAACAGAGTGGGGTACATCAACGGGTAAAACGGATATGCCCCGTATAGTTTCTTGAACAAGTGGCGCGTGAACTTGTTCTGTACGCGTTCAAGCATTCCCGAGTGACTTGGCCTCATGCGGAGCCCATTTGACAGCACCATGTTATACTATGTTGATGATTACTGACAGAGAACTATATCTTGCCATCTTTATTAGCTTCTTCTTCTTATCGAATAGATGGAAAACAATTTAAATATTTTAGTCCACAATAGACTGCTATTTAATAGGGATGTTTCCTGGGTAGCAAAATGATAATTCTAGAAAACTAGATATTTTTTGTCAACATCCCTATTGCTGCACTTAACAAAATTATTCAACAAAATAGACATGCTTGTAGGGAAGACTGTGTACTTGTCAGGAAAAGCCATTATTTGCATGGGTTCTTTTTCGGGCTGGATGTTATACAAACAAACTTCTTTGCTTGTATGACCCTAGTCACAATGTTATTAATCACGTTTTGTATAGGCGAATAACGTAGGTATACGACATTCCACTAAGCACGTAGTTTGATCTACACGAACAATCGGTCACTTTCACTGTATTTCTCCATAAGTCCAGTTTTATCACAAATTAACAACTCAATCTTTAAAACGCCCCTTCTTCTGTCTCATCTCTCCCTGTTCGCGCCAAAAACTAGTGCTTGGTATTATGTCAAGTTGACATGTCAGTGTCATTCGAAACCATAGCTGTCTTCAGAACGCAATCTTTAGAAGTGCCGACATGCCTAAATTATTGATACTGGCCACTTTGTTGAGAATACAACTAAAATATCCCATTTTTGTGTATACTTTGATGTCCCAAACCCACAAGCTCATAATTATAGTGTCATAATAAACTGGCTGAAATAAGTAGGTGCTTGTAACTGCAATATTGCATAGCTGGCAAGCTGTTAGAGTATGAACTAACTACTCTATGTACATGCGAGTAACATTATGTGACTAATTAAGGTTGAATATCACTGTTGGAGTTGAAACGCTATGCCTCTCTCTACTAATGTACTAAATTATAAAATCGTAGGGATTTAAATACTGCAACGTTATTTAAGTAAGTGGTAGATATGCTACCACATTGGGGATTTTGGGGTGTAAAATAACACAACTTTTTTTTTTGAAAAAAAAGTTGTGTTATTTTAATTTAAATCATAACACTTATACCGGTTTTTTATCACTCTGTACTCTGAGGTTTGCTGTATGTGCTCACTTTTGTACATAAGCTCTCCGCCTGTTTTTGTATATGTATATTTTTGTACAATAATGAATATGAATATGAAGAATGTGAAGTTGAGTATTTGTCAAACTATACTTTACCCTGAAAACCTGTGCAACCTGTAGTATTGCCCAGCTAATATTAATTTATGTTTGTAGGATTGGGCATTTCCTCGGCCAGAGAATCAGCATTGACATTCAAAGTTGTAATACGTCCAGCGTTCTGGGCACTTTTCACGTTGACAGCGATGTAGACGAATTTTTTGACGCCCAATGACCCCTTTCCTATTATACGCGTTCGTAGCTTTTATTTTTTACTTAAGTGTATATATAGGTAGTTATTGTTAATTAAGTATTTGATACTTTTTAAAGTAGTAGGAGGTAGTAAAGTGCCACTGTGGAATAATAAATAAATAAATTATAAAGCAAAAAATACGGATCCAATATTATTTGATAAACATTTTTCTATCCAGGAAACATCTCCATTCTCGGTGTTTTGTCAAGTTGTAATAAACGTGTAAAGCAGTGTCGTGTTGCTTATTGAAGTTTACATAATTACCTACACGAAACTACATAAACACCTACTTCCGCCTATTACTTAAACATCCCATATTTATCTTAAGTTTATAATTACAGAATCAAAGCATTGCCTCACAGATTACAAATAATTACGCTTACAGCCTCAATACTAGGTAATCAAAACATCGACCTGAAAACAAAACTTGTTAGCTATTACCCTCATTATACTAACATATTACGAACATCATGCCTGGCAGTTCCTGGAAGGGTGAATGAATGAAGGCTTTATAACCACAATGTGCCTGAGAACGTAGGTATAAAATAAAGGCTAGCTTTATATATGATAAAGCTTTTTATTATTATTGTTGTTGTGTTTGACCACTAACTCACTTGGTGGTCGACGATGCAGCACGCTTGCCTAGAAATATGGTATTCACTCTTAACTTAAAGACTCCCAGGTTAAAACTATCAGGAGATATAGTCTTTAGCAGGTAGGTGCTCTTCTTAAGACGACGACTAACGCCAACGACCTTGAGGGAACAAAACGCGCCCTCGTTTCTCACCCGCGCGACCCGAAATTTAGTAGTTTTTTGTACTTTTCTTTTCTATGACTTTAAAAAAAAAAAAAAGCTTCAGATCAAAATGTAGATAATTAAATTGTCTTTGATATGGTGTCGATTTCATTAAAATATGCCCAGCGGTTTTGTTGTGATTGTCGTGTTTTTGTATGTTTTAGACATAATTTTACAAATTAATTACACTATGTTATACGAATAAAACTCAAAATTTGCTCAGATGAAATTATTAAGAAAATGGTTTAATAAAACATATATTTTTTCCAATAAAGTACGACCAGCCGTTTAGACGTGATTCTCATTTTAAAATCAGCTACTCAAGGGAATCGGCGCCTTAACTGTATTCTCTATGGAAGTTTTGTGTTCGTATGGGCACGGGGTCCCAGCGCTAAGAAAAAAAATTGGTTCAAATAAATACCACTAGATAGCGCAATATGCACCTATTTGTTATTGAACTGTGTGTAAAATTATCATTTTCTGGATTTGAACATAAATATTATGAGTTCTTGTTTAATCCACTCTCCTAAGCACAAAATTATAGAATATTGGGCTCGTAATTCACATTTCAAAGATTATTTAAACGGATCATTTAAAATTGATGCCAACAGATGTTGATGAAATTCATTCAAGAGGCATTCCACACGTTTGTTTAAATTTGTATTGTAACACATTTTGGTGCAATGAAACAGTAAAAACGTGCAAAAAATACTATAAAACAAATCGTCACAGTATTTAAAGAAAAAAATATTCACGAAACGAGTAAACCGTTTTACTTGCAAGTCGCTGCTAACACCATCTATCTATCGCCGAGGAACGGAACGCGATCTTTGTACAAAAAATAATCAGTTTAATCAGACGAAAAACGCTAGTTACGTTGGCACGGTTTCTTTGTATGGGATGAGGCATCTGTGTGCTAGTATTTGTGGTATGGGTGAGATATGCACCATGCATCAATGGCCCATCCTTTTTCTACTATACACTTACGTCTTGGTGGCCGATGATAGTACGGGCTTGGTAGCATTACGATGTGCCAAAGTAGAACGTAGAACATACGAAGTAGGTATCAGAAAAAAAAAACAACTCGCGTATGTTCTCACGTAGTGCGTACTCAGCTTAATATACTCAACAAACGTATCTACATTTAAACATTGACGTCATACACGTACATTTTTAAATTATATTGACACAGGCATCACGTAAAGCGACATCCTGGATTAAAACCAGCCCTGTGTCGTGGCTCACTGCCGCTTACAAAACCTCCCCGGTTCCTTTGTTGTGCAAAGGAGGGTGGAAAAAAAATACTGTTCCGCAACTTGTAAGAGAAATCAAGCAAATTGCTGCTACAATTTTCCAACGGGAGTTAATAGACATAAATAAACGATTCTTGCTGGAGGCATTTACGTGGTTTATTTTAATCGGTGGATGATCAATTTTCTATTGGCATTTGCTTTTGATCTTGTTTGATCCTTAAGTTTCGAGACTGCTAATTTAAGTACTACTCAATCATACTTTGCAGTATATGTGTAAACGCTCATGCCCACGAGACGGTTTTTCGCCGGAGCTAAGCCCGGCGTCAAACCGGGTCTACGTCCAGTCGTCAGTATTGTATGGGACACTATGAAGCCATTCACACGACGCCGGCGCTAACGCCGGCTAACCGCACAACCGGGCACGGTGCTCGCCGGATCTACGCCCGATGCGTAGTAAAGTATGGCAGTATATGAGCGCATGTACACGAGACCTGACCTACGCCCAGCGCGTGCCGACTACCTACGCGAAACGCAATATTATGGAAATCAAACACGAATTATTAACAATTTTTTTTAATGTTTATTTTTTCATTCGAATGTATTTCTTAAATTTCTCATCATGTTTCATTACTTGCTAGAAGCAACTAATGAAACATGACGAGAAATTTGATAATGAATGAGCTTATGAAATGCACCATAATCTTCTCTTTTAAAACGGGTAACGTTAACATGGGATACCCAATATCGTCTTTGTCTTTTTTTGTCGTCTTTTTTTAGCTTTTTATGAATGTACCACGCAATAAAACATTTTCTCTTTTTAACACTCAACATTTGTACTTGCACAATTTACAGAATAAAATGAGCGAATGTAGGCTGCACCTGCATGAAACCGGGTGGTGTACAGACCGTCTTGTGTGCACACTCGGACGATTTCTACCCGGCGCCGGCAAAAATCCGGGCCGTGTTAAATTCGTCTTGTGGGCAGGAGCCCTAAGAGTCATTCTAATTGCACGTATAAACAGAAACCAAACTGTCAAAACGGGATGAGTCGTGCCATACTAAAATTATGAAAAATGCCGTAATAAAAAAAAACCTCGATTCAAAGTAGACCTCGATAAAGTCTACTTTGAGATGAGTAAACGCGAAGATTTTCTTTCTCCATCAAAACATAATTTTTATTTATATTAAACAAAATTATAAGAAGCTTGTATGAGATTCCAATATGTTGGCAGTAAACCCTGAGAAAACTAAACCAACGCTAAAACAAGTAAAATTTCACAATTTAAAAACCCCCGACGCATTTATTTTGCGAAAACACCCCGATTCAAACAGTAAAATGCCCATAACTTTTAAACGGCTGAACCGATTTTATTCAAACATAGCTAAGAACACTCTCGACAAAATTACCTTTCAAACAAAAAAAACTAAATCGAAATCGGTTCATCCGTTTAGGCGCTATGATGCCACAGACAGACACACAGATACACAGATACACAGCAACACACGTGAAACTTATAACACCCCTTTTTTTCCGGCGGGGGTTAAAAATAAACACCAAATCAAACGAACACTCACTTAATTCAACAAAACATTCACCATCATTATTAACTTGACCTAACTGGACCCACTTAAACTCGCCAAGAAGCTCACATTCTCACTTATTATAACCAGGCCAAGTTATGCCGCAATCTCAATGCAATAAACATCCAGCTAGGTGGCACATGCCAACGACGACAGGCTTTTCTGCCTCTACTATAGATATAAAGCGGATGAATGAGCCTAAGAAATAGAACATGGGTACCGAGAAAATAATTAATATCAAATAATATAGTTATAAATAATAATTTAATGACAGGAGTACTAATTACACTAACATTTCTAGCTGTGTAAAATTATATTATTTTACACAGCTCGCTACTAAGGCCCACTTGCGTGAAAATCTTAAAAAAAACCGGCTAAGTGCAAGTCGGACTCGCGCACGCAGGCTTCCGTACCATTACCGCAAAAAAACGGCAAAAAAAATCACGTTTGTTGTATGTTTAAAAATTGCCTTTTGTAGCTCAATACAAAAGTATCTTACCTTAAGTGTGTTAAAATCTGAATATAATAAAATATCTTTTTAGATTGTCTATGCTATGGTCGTAAAAATATGAATCATCTCATAGAAGCAAACATTAAATGTATGCTTCTATGAGACCTAGGTCCAAAGTTACGGTTGATCGTAACAAGTAAGACAGGTACTAAAATTGAAATCTTTGAGAGTGTGGTGATTGCACCTCTTATGTGATGTGCTATCGAAAAATTAAGTGTATTTGACGGCATTAAAGTTTTATTTAAAAAAAATTGGACATATTGCTTAAAGGTACTGCAAAACAGTTGACAGTCCTCAGCTCATGCCATCATGATTTCGTTGTGAAAACGAGATAGTGGTATTTAACCTGTATAGCTATGTCCCTCTCTTGTAACACGCCGTGGTAAAGGGGCAGGTTTAAAAAATACCGGCCAAGTGCGAGTCGGACTAGCCCACGAAGGCTTCCGTACCATTATCACAAAAACCGCCAAAAAAATCAATCACGTTTGTTGTATGGGAGTTAAATATTTATTTTATACCATTCCCCCTCTAAAAAGCTTATTTTATTCACTGAAAACAGTGAATAAAAAGCACTTTTAATCACTGTTTTGGAGTTTGAATTTGGAACACACCAATGTATTAGACGTCAATGTATTAGATCTCAATGCTATGTAACCTCCTTGCGCAATAAATACTCGATACAAACTTCTTGTGCAGAGAATATTCGACTTTCAAACTCCTTCGATTGTAATTTTGAGTTTTTTTTTTATAATTAGGATTTTAATAATGATTTTGATTTTAGTCTAGGATATTTATTGAATACTTATTTGGATTGTAATTCTAATATTAATTGCAATGGTGTTAATTATAGTTAATAATTATTTAAAGTAACGAAGGTGGTCACTGGCCCCTGAAACACAGGTAACAGCACCTAGCTCAGGGGTCAGGGTTTCACATTTTTTGTAAATTTTGAAGGCAATAAACCATTTATTTATTACTCGTAATATTTCTTGTGCTTTTCGCTTAGATCTTGCTTTTTCTCGATGTCATGGTATAAAATATAGTATGCATCTCTTGAATAAAACGGATTTATATCGAGGGCCACTCGCGTCGCTCATGATTCTAACACTTGAATCACTCGCTATGTTCGTGATTCAATCATCATGAATCACTCCCTACGGTCGTGATTCAGTCGTTAGAATCCTTCACTTGCTCGTGATTCATCTATGGCCCTCGCATTAAATCCGTCTTTTATTCACTAGTTGCATAATATACTATTATTCTGTTTTTGTTTTTTTTTGTTATAGCGTCAATAGAAATACATCATCTGTGAAAATTTCAACTGTCTAGCTATTACGGTTTATGAGATACAGTCTGGTGACAGACATACAGACAGACAGTGGAGCCTTAGTAATAGGATCCATTTTTTACCCTTTGGGTACGGAATCCTAAAAAACACAGTATTAAAAAGGTTGCATGCCAATTATTTTTACTTGGGCCGACAACTGCAGACATAGAGAATGGGGTCTACTTAACTGGGGATCATACGGTCACGCAGAGATTCACAGATAAACGTACGCCTGTCATAATATACACCCCATTTTTAAATATAATTCTAACCGAAATAACACCCCTTTCAAGCCGAAAAGTTAATAACGCACGCACGCAGATTACGCGAAAATTATTATTTGAGAATCTGCGAAAATGAAATGTTGGCGTACTTTTCTGTTGCATTTATTAGTAAAATTGTCCTCGAAGGAACACCATATATATAGCTCACAAGGAATTATTGGGCAAACCTTACAAAGTTCGTTCTTCAGGTAACTAAAGAAGTTTAATACGTTTCGAGGAAGCAAACGAAGGGGAATCTGATACCTTTAACAGTATTCCTGTAACAGCCGACGATTGTTATATTACACAATGGGCATTTCTAGCAAGCCAGTGTTCAACTGTATACGTAATATTGGAGAGGTTTCCATTCTATGAGCAGGCCTTAGCGGTAACAGGAGCGAGACGTGACGTATTATGTGGGGTCCACCCAACACTCAACACAATATGCAACAAATGTGCAATATATTCCTCAAGGGAGAACATTGCAACAGCTACAGCAGTGTTTGCGGTGCAAGCCCGTCGGGTACAAACGGCTAACTTCTGAGATTGATTAAATTTTAGCAGCTTTACCTTCAGTCTATTATGCTGGATAATCTGGAACTTAATTAGTGACTTAATCTAATGCTTGTGGACATGTAACAAGCTTTATTGTTGTAAAGCAAACTTCACAGTAGCTGACAGTTAGAATAATAATTATGAATGTTGCCCATGTTACTGAAACCTAAAGTTAGGCGATAGCTAGAAACTACTAGCGGTCGCTTTCAAAGTCCATGCAACTCTTGTCCATACAAGTTTAATGATCATTAAGCTGCACAAGTTGCATTGAAATTCATGAATACGCAGGTGAATGTGCACCTGGGGTACGTAAATTTTGGTTTGGAGTTTCAGATATATTATAAAACTTTTCTGGACCTGAGATATTCTGATGAAGGTTGCGGGCATCAGCTGGATACAAGAAGTCCAGATGTAAGAAGAATCGGTCGTGGTGGTGATGGATTAAGGAGATGAGAAAATATAACTAAGATGGTGATTTTCTTCGAAGTTTTCCATAAACTGTCATGAAGAATATTTCATATCGAAATCCTTTGAGATAAATCCGTTGCACCTGCCTCAGTAAGAAAGTGCAGTATTAAAAGGTTTTATAAGTATTATTTGAAAACCTCTCCGGCAACTGTCGGACCAACGTCGACGTCTGTACCCTTGTTTAAAGCTGTGTGCACATATGGCGCAGTAAGTTTTTTGAGAAATTCTGAGATTCAATGCTATTTTCAGTTCACAGCTATTAAATTATTCTAGTAAAATTAATCAACTTACTTTATAAAAAGATTTCAAATTACTCAACTCTGAAATATTTTTATTGAGTATTAAAACATAAATTGCCTTAAATTAAAAGTAGTTTTTGCTGGTACTCTCATTTTTATTCCAATTCCGTTTTAAAAGTCAATCTCAAGTCAAGCTAACGGATAATTACATATTTTTAATTATTTCAGCAGATGATCATTATTTTTTCTCATTTAAAATTCCTAGAACAGTTTCATCAACATTATTTACGAAATTCTAGTCAGAAGATAATACGAATCATAATACTTATCTAGAAGCTACAGGGCAATATAATCTGGGCTTGTATTTCAGCAAGAATCCGTAATATTTGGAATGTAATACCAGACTTATGTAAAAGGTCTCTGGAGAATGCGATCTCCGTCAATTCTGTATGTTAGCAGATTTCTGAAAATATTTTTACTATACGTGTACAAAAAGTAAACTAGCTGTATCTAATTTTGGGCCCGCATGTTCAAAGTCAACATTTTAGTTTTGTTATTTCTGTCGTGTCTGTTCTTTACCCGACTGCCGAAGGAGGGTAATGTGTTTATTAGTTTTTGTACGTATGCATGTTTGTTCCTATGTGGACCAAGACCAAGACCGTTCTAGAGACCAATCGCGTTGGCCTATTTGATGATTCTTACGGCAATCGATTTGTCTTAACTTTGCAAGTGTCACGAGCTGGCTACATTAAAATTGGAAAAAAAAAAAAACCAAAACCATCGCGTGGTGTATTAAAATAAAGGATTTTAACAGGTGATTTCAAAAATATATAACAATTATGGTTTCAATGGACCTAATTCAAAAAATAAAATGTTACCTAAAAAGTTATAAATAAAAAAGTTAAATCAAAAACCCGACTGCTTAAAAAGCAAACTAAAAAGACGTTAACAAGACGAAAATCATGCAATGCACTCGGAGGATAAATCTGGTTTTGGTCAGCCAGCTGGCGAATATGTATCCTCCGACAGCACAGCATGATTTAATTCTTGTTTACATCTTTTTTTAGTTCACTTCTTAAGCAGTCGGAGTTTTTGTTTTTTATATATAAGTTAAAAAAAAATCTCCTAGGTAAAATATTAGCCAGCTAGCATGGTGGAAGCCCAGTAATTTAACAATACAAACATAAAGTTACCATTTTGAACATACAACGTGTGAAAGTCACTTCTTACAGACTAGTCCCTTAAGAAAGGAGGTCTATTCATATCTCTGATGAGGGCACATAATACATAGGGAGCTCCAAAAGTTGGCGGAATATTATGTATTTTAAGAAAAATATTTCGCGAACTTTTCGATTTCCGCTCGTAGGCTGATTTTGCAAACACACATAATTTTTGAATAATTTTCAAGTAGTTACATAAAACAAATAACGAGTATGTTGGCATCTTATGTTGTGTAGTGCAGATACGCCCACGACTAACAAGCACAATTAAGGATAAATAATATTATAAATTGTTTGTCATGAAACTTTGATTCTGAGAAATAATTGTACAAAGTATTATATATATTTTTAGAAAAGCTGATTTCGTGAAACATTTCCAATAACTCACATGATTATCTATGCATAGATATTCCATATATACCGGTTTAAAACAACATTTCCGAGAAAAGGGATTATTATTTTTTGGAAATTGAACTCATAGGCAATCTTCCATGGAGGATTACGAAATGCGGAAAAGGCAACAAAAAAATCTTTTTCGTTTGGTAAGTAGCATTCGAGAGCCTAGTAAAAAAAAAGAGAAATTAAGAAAGAAAAAAAAGCAGTTAAAATTAACATAACATTATATATGAAACGATATATGAAACGAAAGATATATTTTTTGATAGCTCTTCATTTTTACAATGGTATCTACGAACTCTCAATAAATAAAAATTAATTATTTCTAGAACTAAATATTCGAAGACATGTGACATCCACCAACCCGCACTAGGCCCGCGTTGTGGATGACGTCTTTTTCCCTCTCAAAGAGACGCCTGCGTCCCAGCAGTGGGAACATTAAAAGGATGATGATGATGAATTATTTCAAGTATTTTCTACCCATGATTGTCAATGTCAAGACAACCTATTTACCTACTCTAGAAAACCGACCGATTCACCAAGTTATAGTGAGAAAGCCGCCTTACCGCTCTTTCCGACATAAAAAGCATTGTCAATGCGACGTCAAAGTGTCAATTTTGCATTGAATTATGTCACTTTGTTGGGAAACGTCGAGTTACGGCGTAAGTGTGGCTTCACACATAGCGTTAAGTTCGAAAAATAGTGAGAATAGCTTACTGTCTATTGCGTATATTATTATTGTGTCAATATTTAGTAGATATTTTGATATCGCAATTATTCGGCAATGTGTTGTAATGTAACGGCAGAAAAAAAGGCCAATAATGGTAAGATTTTTTTTCCATTGGTTTCCACCTGTTGCTTCATAAAAAATATCTAGATTTTGGTTAAAGAAAAGATAAGAGATAAAAAGAAGAATATTTTAATTCGTAATATTTTATAATACATAGGTACCTTTACCCATGTATTATAAAATATTACGAATTTATTAATTACTATCATGTGTGAGTGTGCGTGTGAGCATGAACATGTGTGTGTATGTGTGATTGTGGTGTGAGTGTGATTGTGGTGTGTGCTGTGCTTTTGTTTGTGTGGTACGGGAGGGTACGTAACAGTTTCATGTCAAATACTAGGTCCTTAATACGTTTGTTTTTCAGTATTTCCGGGTCGTACGTTGAGCCTTTATGGCTATAAGCAGAACTCTCTAGATAAAAAGTTGTCGAACCGTTAAAACCCTACAGTCCTTATATAGCTGATCCATTGGATAGTTCTTATATGACTTTTTTGTGTACTCCACTAGATAGAGATACAGTATTCTAGTACTGACTGGCACAGAGACAGATAAATTGTTTTCAACAAGTTTGATTCGCACACCCTGCGTAACTTCTTACTTTACTTCTTCTTACTTCATATTAACTTTCGAACCCTAGTTTAGGTCAAGGTATCCAAACACTGTTCTCAACCCGGCGTTTGTGCTTACAAACGCTGAGTTGAGAACAGTTCTTTCGTTTCGTTCGCAGCAACCTCTGACCATGTATTTCCATGGAAGAGGATTGCCGTGTCATCGTCGGCCTGACAGTCGTATAAATGTTTTTCTATTATAATATCAAAATCTTCAACATGAGCGCTTATATCATATTAAACATACTAATAAATTGCTACACAACATATTCATTGATCCTTCTCGGAATTCTATTAAGCTTATATAAGAGATTTAGTAGGCTTATAATTTTGTTTGTCAATGAGATTAAATTTTGTATGTTATCGATACAGCCTTTTAAAGCTTTTATCTTTTTATACTTTCTATACTTTGGAGAATTAACGTTGTTTTTTTTTGTAAATAGTTGTGTAACTAATTTGGTGTACAATAAAGTATATAGAATTCCATTCGAAACATTTATTTTGATAATACTTACTCTTTATTTTCCCTATTGGAATTAGCGCTCTTTACCAGTGGGGTTGGTCCGGCAATGTACTATCTAATACCTACTTATTTCTACCGCTGGGTTTCAGTTTGAAGAATATACATGTACAGAAAGCTACCGGTGAAAGTAGGTAAGTAAAAAACCGGCTAAGTGCGAGTCGGACTCGCGCACGAAGGGTTCCGTACCATTTTCGTAAAAAACGGCAAAAAAATCACGTTTTTGTATGAGAGACCCCCTTAAATTTTTGTTTTATTTTGTTTTTAGTATTTGTTGTTGTAGCGGCAACAGATAAACATCACCTGTAAAAATTTCAACTGTCTAGCTATCACGGTTCATGAGATACAGCCTGGTGACAGACAGACAGACAGACAGACAGACAGACAGACAGACAGACAGACGGACCGCGGAGTCTCAGTAATAGGGTTCCGTTTTTACCCTTTGGGTACGGAACCCTAAAAACATAGCAAAACATCTTCGTTAGACTAAAACCATACCAGCAACTTAGATATCCCTGGGAACTCCTCTGTAACAACTTTAACAGATCTTAAGAATTCAAATAAGCCGTTCTATGAAACAACGCTAAATCAATCGAAAACTCATGATACTTACCTCAAGACAATACTCGAACTTTAAAGAAAATACATATAACATTTTAAAACTGGATACTGCAATAAATCTTTTACGTACTTTCTTGAATGCCGGAGAGTTGTATCTTGCATTCTGGTCAGGAATGGAATGTTTTCAGTATTCAGCTGAGGATTGTGTTCTAGTTATCATTTCACTTGGCGTAGTAAATCTTAATTCGGAAGGAAATTGTTTGTTTTGCTATTTGTTTTAATATTTCGAATTTAAAATGATAGTGAGCTGTTTTGTTTTCTTGGTTGGAAAGAGGGAAAACGTTTTTATTGAACATACTTAAACTTAACGATTGTATTAGGAGAACTAAATTTATTTTAGTAACGAATTATCATTACTATGATCCGTTTATATTTAATACAAAACAAATGCGAGAAAACATCGTGATTGTGACAAGATTGATCCCACACAGAAGGTTGTAAACCTAAGTACAGCCCTCGTAGGAAAAGCAAATCCCTACATTTTTAATATCAGCCAACATTTTTAGTTTTTTTACCAAAGTTCCAAACGATATGAAATGCAATGCATTACTTCAATACTCAAAAGTGAAATTGTATGTTATGACACAAATTACAACAATGTATATCACAATTTATTTGACGTACAAGTAAAGGATATCTCCAACAAACAATTTCTTTATAAAATGACACTTGATATTTTGCCGAGTGAGGTGCGAATGTAACCGATAAATTGCCGAATTCCCGTAGCTAATGCATCTGTCACCGATTGTTACTCGAGCGAACTGAATACATTTTCATACTTTATATCACGTTGTGGTACAATACAGAGGAAGTTGGATTTAAATTGCAGTGTGACATGTATTTATTATCTCTGAAAGCTTAAAATAAAATGTTTGGGGTAGACGTATTTTAAAATCAAAATCAAAATCATTTATTTGCGAAATATGGGTAGTTTTCAGGGTGACATTTTTATAAAAGTTCTTTAGACCATATCCTACCATGGCAGGTGTGCAAAATATTACAAATAAAATGAATAAAATATTACATTAATAATTAACAATTGTATCATCTATACATTACATACATATTATTGGACAATTAATAAAGTTAATCATTACATTATTTTCTCATTTAAATTTTCTTATATTTTAGAGTGGAACACACGCATGAACAACGTATGGTAGGATGCCCTCGACCTAGGTCCTGATCCTGCGACGGAGTCTCACACTGGCACTGTGTTTGAGATGGGTCTATGAAACTCCATTTGTTTTTCTATGAGATTCCAGATTTTTTCTACAGCGACCAACCTGTACCCGCAATCGGTTTTGGGATTACAAGATTGGCCACTGCAGTTCGTGTGCAGGAGGCAGATGCTCTGCATGAAAGGAGCCTGCCCGAGTGGCGTTAAGCATATCCTCTTGCGATCCTAAACGCCCGGTGCACCCTGGAAAGCTAGCACCCGGTAACGCAGGGTCTAGCTGACTTATCCTTTCACCACGATGACTCAAACTCAAAAGAGATTTCCTGTCCAGCAGTAAGCAGTTTTAGACTGGTGATATTTACAACCTGCAACGTTCAAAATGCATTTGATATTATAGATTGAACATTTGGTATATTTCTTGCCAATAAAATACCATAAAACACAAGTAAAACACATACGCATAAAACAGCAAGCCTTTTACGCGTCACACTAACAAAAACAAGAAAAATCGCTTTCCTGTCTTCCTTTGCACCATTTCCGTTCCCGAGCGGGCTTCACTCCTTAAGCTCCCATAATTGGGAAGCATTCGGATCACGTATTAAAAGCCGTGTCGGTCCCAGACACAGTCCGATAAGAATTCCGTGAGTCAATTCATATTCACGAAAAGAATTCACCTTATAAAAATTAAATATTAAAATTTGTAAATGTCTGGGATATTTCCCGGAGTGCTTTTAATACGTTTGGAGAAAAATGTATCTCTTTTGTTGAGCTTAATGAAGTAAAAGCGATTTATTATTCACTGGATCTGCTTGAGGGAATCTAATTGAATGGGTCCTCTTAAATACAATGTTGTGGAATTCTATAAATAGGGTTCACATTATTTAATCGAAATGTTTATGTGTGTCAAATCGATATAATCGTTTAAGTTAAAATGTATATTTCTCGTGAATTTGTTTTATAATTATGAATTATACAATAATATCGTTATTTATTTGTTGTTGTTGGTTTTTCACTTCTGGTATGTATTCAATTAAAAAATACGTTACTAAGTTGTCCTTAGCCTATAGGTATCAATAACATTTAAATAACATATTAAAAATAAACCCACTGTCGAGAAAAAATATATGTCACAAACAAAAAGAATATATAAAGCCTGAAACTTCACAAGTTTCTCAAAATAGATAAGTCAATACAAACAACCACATACTTTTAGCAAAAACTACATAAGATTAATACTATCTTAAATTATTTCAGCTTATTTATGCATTCTTGCAACGCGTTATTCTACTAGATTTTGGCAGTTTCACCAATTCTGATAATGTAATTTCAAGTAACCGGGTTCCGTACCGAAGGGTCCAAAAGGAGCCCTATTGCTGTCACGCACGTGTCCGTCTGTCCATCGACGACTTTTACGGACAGACACGTCACCAGTCATACAAATTTTTCAAAGATTTTTTTAACTTTCCATTGACCTACGAACTCAAAAGGTGAAAATGTTTATTATTACGTATAATTTACAAAAAAATACCAATTTATTGATAAATCGGATTTTCTCTTTGGTACGGAACCCAAAATTGTATAGTCCAACACGCACTTGTCTTGTTTTTTTGTTGTCAAGCAAAGAAGGTCAAATATTCTCTATTACAGTAAATTTACCGAGATCTGACGTAAGAAGGTATCCACCTAACTAGTAAACAGATAGGCAGTGTGGGTACCTTTCTCCGTCTTATGAAGAGCTCTAAGCTTTTCAGAGACCATAATCAACATAATACAGAAGCTATCGTATATACGCGATGCATTACCGTCTTATCCTATTTATCCCGCCTGATCTCGGAACACAATAGTCTATAGTCTATTGCTATGCATGACGTCACTCAGCCAGCACGTACGCCGTGATACTGTTTGGAGATCTCCTAATCTAACGGGAGAAAATACATAGATAACAGCCATGACTGTATTCCCTGAAGAGGAAGGCAGGGTTACCTACCTGCCAATAAACACAAAATTCGATGAGTTCAAATGTGAGCATGAACACCGGGTCAGAAGAAGGACGATTTTGAAATATGTTCAACTCGAGATGATGCCAATGCTTCAAGACTAAACGCGATATTATTTTTCGATATATTGCCAGAAACAAAACGAGTCATGGGCGAAAATTGTAGATATAAATATCGTTCTTTGTACTACAGAAAATTATAGGAAAATGGATCGTTGTAATTAACAGCTACGAATGATTTATCTGACACATCATTAATTGGCTAAACAGGTACCTACGATGGAGGAATCGAGCGATAGTTACATACACAGACAGACAGTCAAGGCCGTAGAAAATATTCGTGGTTACAGACGTCCGTTGCCAGAAAGGGAATACATTTATGTAAATAGGTACAGACCGCATCTAGGGTGAGTGGTGCCTCTAGGCCCTGCTTAATCTTGCAAATTTATGCAAGTCGACGACAACACGTCAAACTGTCTTCGCAAGAGGACGTGATCCAAATCCGATTCAGCGCGTCATTTCGGTCGTAAAACGCTTTAGCAGTTGGCGCATTTGTCGCATAATTCTGATCTCCTCGGAGTCCAATAGCTTCTTGTGACGACACCGATTATTATTCAAAGCTGATCCGCTAGCGTGCGTGTCACTGGGGTGCGTTGTTCGAATGGTAGTTTTCGTCGGAGTTAGCGGTCGGAGCATCGATACTGAGATACATTGTTCATTATTACTGTGGAATATTAATCAAAGCTACGGGTTTCATGTGTTTGTATATTCAGCAGACGTAATTTGAAACTAAAATAATTTAAGTACGGCTTAAAGGTAAAGTGATTTTTGCGAAAATTATACATTCAACGCCCATTTTGTAAAAGGTTAGGTTTTAGTATTCTATTACGAAATATTTGGTAATTAACACTTCATGAGAGGGATTTGAGGGTATCATTAAAAGATTTTATTATGTCTGGCTTTGGGTAATTACGCTACAAATCTTTCCTTTACTGTTCCAGGGAGATTGGCGAAAACAGAGCCTTTATTAAGAAAAAAATATACTTTAATATCCTCCTAATAAACTGAACTGTTTTATTTCATCCTTCAGAATTATTACGTAAGTAATTTATGAACTATGGTCAAGAAAATTAAATATATCTGGAGTAATAGGTTGACGACCAATAAAGGTACGATCCCTGAATAAAGAAGGCTATTTGTCCGGCTAATAATATTTAACTAAATATAATATTTCTCAACATGATACGGCTAGCTATCTCAGGTAAATAGGGTTCTTTAGCTCATTAGCCGTTATGTTCAGAGTCTTGTTCCGAGCTGCCTAGAAAAATGGGAACAATACAAAGTTAGGTTCCTTCTTTAATGGACTTAATGTTTCTGACAAAAGGCGTACACTACCCTATTATAATGAGCATCTAGGAAGCCTCTTGTCTCTATTATTGTTGGTATTTATAAGGTTTACTGTCCACATATCAGACACAGTATTTAAAATCACGTGAGTCATACATGATTCATTAGACAGGGAAGAGATATATTGATAAATTGTCAAAGAAGCTAAGCTCCGCAGCATATGCTATTAGAAAAAACCGTAATTTAACTGACATAGAGATAGCCCGTTTAGTATACTTTAGATATTTTCATAGTGTAATGTCGTACGGTATGTGTTGTGGGGAAATGCCGCCGACATCCAGACTATCTTTGTTTTCCAGAAAAGAGCTGTTCGATCAATTTATAAATTAACCCCGAGACACTCTCTCAGAGAAAAATTTAAGGAGATTAATGTAATGACTGTGCCCTCTCAGTATATTTATGGAAATCTTTATGTGTCCATAAAAATATAAAATTGTTTAAAAAATACAGTGATATCCATAACATAAATACTAGGAACAAACACAAATTTGTAGTACCTACAACAAGGCTCAAGAAAATAGGTGGCTCGTTTAGATGCCAATGTGTACGCTTTTATAATAAGCTTCCAAGCCTTACAAGATCTAATTCTCAATAAATTCAAATCATTCATTAAACGTAAGTTGTGCCAGAAAGCGTTTCATACTATTAAAGATTACGTTGAGGACAAAAGGGCTTGGAATTGAGCTGCTCAAATTAATTTTGATTTTTTATATTTTGCACCGTGAATTTTGTTTTTAATTTTCATTTTTTTTTTTGTTTTCTTGCAATGACAAGAATATTTGGGTCGTGGGGCTTTTGGGACCGGGACCGCGGTCCCAGATTCCACCTATAAAAACATTCATTATTTTTAGTAGTATTTTAGGACCACAAGAAAAATGAAGTTAAAGTGCAGTTAACAAAAAAGATGATATAATATTTTAATCAACAATTGCATGAATATCAGTGTCGGTACAAAATTAAGGGTAATATTATTTAGGTGCACTTATAAAAGGATAGTTGTAGCTATAAAGTTAAATAAAAATATATCAATCATGTATAAGAAACAGTCTAAAGATAAACACGAGCAAAACTAAATTTATTAATTTTATGACATACAATAATAAAAATAGGGACACAATGAATTTACAAATTAAACATAACAATATTGACATAGAAGAAGTACTTGACATTAAATTTTTAGGCATAGTAATTGATAGATTTTGTAATTGGAAAGCTCATGTTGATCAGGTGTGTAAAAGAATAAATAAATTTGTATTTGCACTCAAGAGAATTAAAAATCTGACCAACATACAAACTGCTAAAATGGTATACCATAGCCATGTAGGTTCCATTTTAAGATACGGCATCATCATATGGGGAAATTCAACTGATGCCCAAAGGGCATTCATTGCCCAGAAAAAGTGTTTGATGTCAAGTTTCAATGTTAAATGGACAGACTCTTGCAGACCTATATTTCTTAAGCAATGGCTACTTACTCTTCCATCCCTTTATATATTTGAAATGTGCAAATTTGTAAGGAATAACCACTCACTATTCGAAAAGGACGAAAAGGCGTTACTCAAAAGGAAAGTTGTTCAAAAACCACTTGTAATTCCAAGAAACAAGCTGAAAATTTGTGATAAAAATTGTTTTAATATGGCAGTACGAATTTATAACAAATTACCTAAAGAACTCAGAGAACACACAAAGGATTTTAATTCCAAACTTTATAACTGGCTCTGTGATAAATGTTTTTACTCCATCAGTGAATATATTAAATGACGTTGTGTTTTGACTAACTTTTGTATGGATCTGACTTATATTATTATTTTCTATTTTTTTATTTTGACATTTGATTTAAATTTTGTACAGATTTGACATACATTGTTAAATTATTTTTATTATTGTGACATTTTAATAACCCTTGACATACCTACATTATTGCTATTTGACAATTGATTGATGTAATGTTGAATTGATTAGACATAAATGATTGTTAATGACGTTTATTGATATTTTACTTAAATTTGGCACAAATTGTTTCTATTTGACATTTGCTTATTATTATTTTGTTTTTATTGTTATTTTATATCTTTTACATTTTTGGCATTTATTTTTCACTGTTTTACTTTGTTTGTTTTGTTGAAATTAATTGTGATAATTACTTTTGAATGAATTTAATTTATTGTTTGTATTCTTAATTTATAATTTTTATTGTATTAATTAATTAATCCAAGATTTGCACGCCGCAGTATGGGGCAAACATGTTTGAGCCATTTCTGTTCTTGTTATCCTGCATGCACTTATTTTTATTTGTTGTATGTATACACATGTTTATGCAAATAAATATATCTGAATCTGAAGAGAAGAGAGAGATGTATGTATGAGGTGAGTATGAAGAATATGATATTCGCTGACGTAGATGTGTGGGAGAGAGATACTTTTCCACACATCACATCATCACACAGTGCTGCAGGATGGCTCTTAAACAGCTTAAGAACAACAAGGCGCCGGGCAATGAAAGAATTACAGCCGAACTATTGAAGGCGGGTGGAAAACCAGTACTTAAGGCCCTTCAGAAGCTGTTTGATTCCGTCATACTCTAGGGGAAACGCCACTGGCATGTTGCGGAGGGGTGGTGGTACTCTTTTTCAACTAGGATGACAATGCCCTATTGAAGAACTATAGGTCGATCTCCCTTCTTAGCCATGTCTACAAACTATTTTCAAGAGGCATCACGAATCGTCTCACGCGCAGGTTTGACATTTCCAGCCTCCCGAACAAGTCAGATTCCGTAAGCCCTTAAACACCGTATACGACATACATACGCTGCAGCAGGTTATACAGAATACCGAAGAGTACAACCTGCCTCTCTACTTAGCGTTTGTAGACAACGAGAAAGCCTTCGATTCGATCGAGACTTGGGCTGTACTGCAGTCTCTCCAACGGTGCCGAATCGACTACGGGTACATCGAAGTGTTGAATTGTTTGTACAAAAACGCCACCTTGTCAGTTCGTTGGCAGGATTAGACCTCAGAACCTATCCTTCTGCAGCGAGATGTGAGATAGGGAAACGTCATATCGCCGAAACTGTTCACCGCTGCTCTGGAAGATTTCTTCAAGGTTCTGGACTGGAGAGGGCTAGACATCAACGTCAATGGTGATAACATCACGCACCTTCTGTTTGCCGACGAAATAGTGGTCAGGGCTGACACCATGCAGGATCTCAGTACAGTGCTTGATGACCTCAGTAGAGCTTCCGAAAGATTGGGTCTTAAAATGAACATGGACAAAACCAAGGTGATATTGAATGCGCATGTTACACCCACTCCTATCAAGGTTGGAGACTACACTCGAAGTTGTGGATGACTATCTCTACCTGGGACAAACGATCCAGTTGGGTAGGATCAACTGTCGAGTCTGACTCGGCTGGGCAGCGTTCGGAAAGTTGCGCGGTATCTTCTCGTCCAACTTTACACAGTGTCTCAAGACGAAAGTCTATGACCAGTGTGTGGTGCTAGTTTTGACCTATGGCTCTGAGACGTGGTCGCTTACAATAGGCCTCATCTGAAAGCTTACAGTCACCTAAAGGGCAATAGGAGGGCTATGCTCGGAATATCCTTGCGTGATCTAATCAGAAATGTAGAGATCCGCAAGAGAATCAGTGTTACCGACATAGCCCGAAGAATTGCCAAACTTAAATGGCAGTGGGCTGGGCACATTGCTCGCAGAACGGATGGCCGATGGGGCAGAAAAGTTCTGGAGTGGTGACCGCGAACCGGAAGACGTTGCGTTAGAAGTCCATCCACAAGGTGGACCGATGACCGAAGGTTGCGGGAATCCGATAAATGCGGGACGCACGGGACTGCCTATGTCCAGCAGATGATGATGATGAATAGACATACATATATAAATATTTATATATATTGTGTTGTAATTATATTTCGTAATGAGTAACTTATTTTTAGATTTACTTCTAGAAGCCCTTTAAATAAAATAAATATTTTATTGTTTTATAATAATAGTTTATATATATTTGGTTGACCGTACTTTCCCAAGACATAATGTTGTTTATTCTATTTCTGGTCCCAAACTACTACTCAAAAATAATATTGTATCTAAAAGGGGAATCTGGGACCACGGTCCCGGTCCCGAAAGCCCCACGACCCGAATATTTACTATTTAAAGTATTATGTTATTTTATTTTAATTATTGTGAATGTGATGACTACGTGGATCTTTTTTTTTTGTTTTTAATTTATCTTAGTTAGTTTGTAATCATGGTCTGGCAGTTTGAGTAGTTTATGCGGCCTACCCGAATGTCCTATCTTTGGTATTGTTCGTTGAATCGTTGAGCTTCTTAAATTCTAAGTTGAGCTGCTCGGTTATTGACAAATGCGTGCACTGACAGCGGAAAGGTTCACTCAATCTGGCTGGTTCATTCTTCAAAAGACCATTTTAGACATCTGTCTACATGGTTTTCACATGATCTTACCATGATTTTGTCAGGACTTTAAAAGAGACTGTGACCTCTGAGTTTGTTTCGGCCTTTCTTCTCAGAGTAGTCAGATAGGAAACGCCGACCTCATCATCATCATCATCATTTCAGCCGAAAGTCCACTGCTGGACATAGGACAGCAGGCTACCTCATCTAGTTTTAAAAATTATGATTTACATGTAAAAGTGTTTGTACAAACCAACTTACAGAAATAAAATCATTTATCATTTTATCATTTAATAATTTTATAGAGAGGAAAGATTTTTTGTTTGTTTGTACCGAATAAGCTTCAAAACTACTGGAAAATTGAAAATGGATGAAAAAAGATTCATCATTAGAAAGTTACATTATTCCTGAGTGACATAGGCTATTTTACAAGCTTTTATTTAACTTGCAATGTATCTATGTAAGTGTGTACTAGTCCGCCATCTTGGGTCGACCGCCATATTGGATTTAGAATGATGTCACTTAGTTTACTGTGCATTGTCATCCAAACTAAAAGTGTATGAAAAATTTAATCTTAATCGGTGGAGGATAACTGCTTTAAAATTCAGTTGCAAGATTTGACCCAAACACACTTAAATACTACATTGCAAGTTAAATAAAAGCTTGTAAAATAGACAGACAAAAAACAATCTACTTAGTTCATCTACATGCAAGCAAATGAAGAAAAACCATGTACGAAAAAACGCAGCATTAAAAGGTAAAGTGCAAGGTGTACTGATGACCTGGTGAATGCCGCGGGAGTAAGCTAGATGAGAGAAGTACAATACCGGTTACACACAGAGCCAGATAGGATTTGGGGGAAGCCTATGTCCAGCAGTTAATCTCTCTTTTCAAGAACCTTAATCCGGTAAAAAGCAGGCCAGCCGCAAAAAGCAACATATAACTCTGAAACAATGCTGCTATAAGTTACAGGTGTAAATTCCAATACTGCTGAATGTTGATGGCAGAGTTCGTCTATCCTAGTAAAACATTTATGAACATTACTGCTTGATGGTGAAATATTAAATAGCGCGTTGCCCATAACCATCAATCCAAATTACTTTTATGTTATAATATTTTGTTACAGAAACCTAAAAAGTTTAGCCTGTATTTGCCATGAATAGAAAAAAAAACTTCGGGAACCCATTATTTGCACTTTACGGTGACAACACAATAGGTTACTTACCCCTTACTTCCCTTACTTTTTTGAGGAGTGGCTTGGGAGGCGCCACTGCGTCTTCACCTTCCGCCTGACGCAGGTCCTCACCGGACACGGCTGCTTCGGGAGGTTCCTGTTCAGGATAAGGTGGGAGGAAACGCCCGGGTGTCACCATTGTGTGAATCGCCCGGAGGACACGGTGGAGCATACGGTGGAGGTCCAAAAAAACCAAGAAATACAAAAAAAAAGGTATCCTTACTTTGTAAAATGCATTTTAGTCATTTTTAGCCTCTAAGTCTCAGTAGTTCGGTTGTTTTGTTCGGGACCGGACTACTGAGACTAATTTTGTCTCATTAGTTCGGTTATGATGTCTGGTATGGTGAAGTATTTGCAAATGAGAACGTGTCAAACTCTGTATTTTTTTTAAGGTTTTCAAATCTACTAAAACTAGAGTTATTCTTAAGTCAGCATAGTAGTATCTTAACCGTTAAGTTATTTCTTTATGTAGATATTGTATAATTTTTTTTGCATAACTCGATTAAAATTGTGGGAGTTACTTCAAACCCACCTTGATTAAAATTACTAAGAAAATTCTATTAAATGATAAATGATAAATAAATGATAAATGATAAATGATTTTATTTCTGTAAGTTGGTTTGTACAAACACTTTTACATGTCGATCATATTTTTTAAAACTAGATGAGGTCGGCGTTTCCTATCTGACTACTCTGAGAAGAAAGGCCGAAACAAACTCAGAGGTCACAGTCTCTTTTAAAGTCTTGACAAAAACTTGGTTATATCATGTGAAGACCATGTAGACATATGTCTGAAATGGTCTTTTGAGGAAAGAACCAGCCAGATTGAGTGGACCTGTCCAGTCAGTGCACGCATTTGTCAATAACCGAGCAGCTCAACTCAGAATTTACGGAGCTCAACGATTCGACGAACAATACCAAAGAAAGGACATTCGGGTAGGCCGCATAAACTACTCAAACTGCCAGACCATGAGTAAAAACTAACTAAGTTATAATAAAAAACAAAAATCCACATAGTCTTCACATTCACAATAATAAAAAAATAAAAAATATAATACTTTAAAAAGTAAATATTCTTGTCATTGCAAGAAAACAAAAAAAAATATCAAAATTAAAAACAAAATTCACGGTGCAAAATATAAAAAAAATCAAAATTAATTGGAGCAGCTCAATCCCAAGCCTTTTTGTCCTCAACGTAATCTTTAATAGTATAAAACGCATTCTGACACAACTTACGTTTAATGAATGATTTGAATTTATTAAGACTTAGATCTTGTACGTGGCTTGGAAGCTTATTATAAAAGCGTACACATTGACATCTAAACGAGCCACCTATCTTCTTGAGCCTTGTTGTAGGTACTACAAATTTGTGTTTGTTCCTAGTATTTATGTTATGGATATCACTGTATTTTTTAAACAATTTTATATTTTTATGAGCATATAAAAGATTTTCATAAATATACTGAGAGGGCACAGTCATTACATTAATCTCCTTAAATTTCTCTCTGAGAGAGTGCCTCGGGCTTAATTTATATATTGATCGAACAGCTCTTTTCTGCAAAACAAAGATATTCTGGATGTCGGCGGCATTTCCCCACAACAGAATACCGTACGACATTACACTATGAAAATAGCTAAAGTATACTAAACGGGCTGTCTCTATGTCAGTTAAATTACGAATTTTTCTAACAGCATATGCTGCGGAGCTTAGCTTCTTTGACAATTTATCTATATGTGGGCCCCACTGAAGCTTAGCATCCAAAGTTAAGCCTAAAAATACTGTGCTATTCTCAGGATTCAATTCTTCGCCCTTTATCAACACATCAGTTTTCACCTGCCTAACGTGAGGTAGGGTAAACTTAATGCATTTGGTTTTTTTTTCATTAAGGAGTAAATTGTTAACATTGAACCAGTGAACTACTTTTGAGATCGCGCTATTTACTTCGTCAGTAACCAGCTGCTGCCGTTTAAGTTTAAACAAAAGTGAAGTATCATCTGCAAACAACACTATGTCATGGTTATCCTTTATGAGGTAAGGCAAGTCATTAATATAAATAAGAAACAAGAAAGGACCAAGAATCGAGCCCTGCGGGACTCCCATTTTTACTATAGATCCGGGTGATCTTTTTCCATTAACGTCAACAGTCTGAATCTTATTACTCAAGTAAGAAGTAAGAAGATCCAGAGCGCTGTTCCGGATCCCGTAGTGGCGGAGTTTCCTGATTAGCGTTTCATGAAGAACACAATCAAATGCCTTAGACAAATCACAAAAGATTCCCAGGGCATCGCACTTATCTTCCCATGCATTATAAATATGTCCTAAAAGCTCAACACCGGCATCAGTAGTTGAACGACCCCTTGTAAAACCGAACTGTTTGCTATGTAATAATTTATGCTTATTAAAAAATCTTTGCAATTGCTCTAAAATTAATTTCTCAAATATCTTACTAAAAGTAGGTAGTACTGAAATAGGTCTATAATTTGTTGGGTCTGATGTACTACCTGATTTAAACAAAGGTATTATTTTACTATTCTTCATTAGGTCAGGAAACTCCCCACAGTCGATACAATTATTAAAGATAATAGCTAAACTAGGTGCGACAACATCAATAATAGACTTAGCAACTTCTACAGAATGACCCCACAGATCTGCAGTCTTTTTAACATTTAAAGTGTGAAAGGTTTTAATTATGTCTCTACAAGTAATATGTTCAAAAAGAAATTCCGTATCGCAGACATTAACATTAAATTTATTTTTATATACTTTCTTTAAGTTAAAGAAGATCGATTTCATATGAATTTTGAGTTTAGGGTTGTCAAATGAAAATGTAACTTTGGTAGAAACATCTTTCTTTATTTATTTCTATTTCATTTTGTTTATCTAACTAAACTAAAAGGTATTTTAAAAAGACTGAAATTATTTGTGTTGTCTTTTACTTAAAAGAGTAAAATCTTGTGTGGGTATTTCGGCGGTGATGGCGATGTAAATAAAAATGCTTAAAAGGGTTTACTCACCTAGTGTATTCTCATATCAAATACACAGTTATACAGAACACAACTGTGTTATGGAAAATAGTTTATAGATCATAGTTTATAGAATACAGTTTATAAAGCACTTACCCTAATACTTAATTATGACGCCTCGATCAAAAATAGACTGCCTTTGATGGCATGAGCCACACTATTTATTACCTCAGAATGGGCGGGCAACGAGAAGTGCAAGCTTGTCGTTTTTACCAACCTGACAAAAAGCAGTCAGTCCATCTTTATTGCACGCGTAAAAATATCAAACAAATTATTACCGACATAGAAAAATCACTTAGTGTGTAAATATAAAGATCGCTAACATTTTTATTAACCAGGTAATCTCTGAAAGTACCAACCCTATTATAAAAATTATTTCACTGATGAAAAACTACACTTTTACACCGCAAAAAAGCATGGTCCCTGTAAGTTTTTTTACATATTTTTCTAATTGAATTGTTTGAGTCATAAAGTTTCATCCAAATAATTTTGAAGAGGAAACTTCTATAGCCGTTTTAGATTGTTTTTTGGTAGGGGGGAAACTTATGGGTTCGCGTCACCGACAGGAAACAGAACACGCAGCGGCTTGTTTATTATTAGTCAAAGTTTTAAGTTTTCTCTTCTTTGGGCAGTCCCCATGACTATATATTTTTTTTAAATTTAGTAGTCTGCTTTCGAGATTATGATTGCCAATTCAACCGAACCAGATCCGGAAGGAACAAAATACGTGGTTATCTTAGAATCCATATCAATTGGTATCGAGTTGAACTGCAACAAATAAAGCAAAATCCAGCTTGTGTCTCAGATATTTTTACGATTGTTTCTTGAATATGTGGTATTGGGAATTGAGCGTACATATTTCAACATAAGGGTAGTTTTAGCAACAATCCACACACGGATTTTACGAGGCCTGTGGAAGGTTGAGTTCGTTGATATATTTTTAAAGGCTTTGGATACGGTGGGTGATGGAATAGAAGAAACTTATAAACATTTAACTTATTAACACGAAATCACCGTGTGAAGTTTGCGTGCATCGTCTACCGATTAAGATGGTGTACAAGCTTTGAAGAGCACTAAATAGAAAAAATCAGGGGTGACTTTGCATTAATTCGAGTTGTAATAGGTTCCACGAATGAAAAAAAAAACCGCCCAAGTGCGAGTCGGACTCGCGCACGAAAGGTTTCGTACCATCATCGCAAAAAACGAAAAAAAACTTGGAAATGCGAAACAGTACCAACCTTAACAAGTTCACCCTAAAAAATATTTTATAGACAGGTAATGTGATTATCAGAACTTACTCAATATTTTTGTGCAATTTTTATAAATATAATAAAGTCAATTTTGATTAATGTATGTTGTATTGTTTTGTGTTCATTGGTAACATGAGGGAGCGTGGGAGGGGTTAATCAGATTCTCTAGCTAAGTCATAGGGGTGACAAGATCGAAAAGGTTAGGAACCACTGCTCTATCTTGACCGGTTTAAGATATCGATTGACTACGATTATCGATTAATGTATACTCCATTTCATAATATTTTCCACGTCAACTAGTTTTAATAAATAACGTACTCTAATAAATTCCAAAAGACCTAAGATTATTAAAATTTTCAAATTCAAAATCTATGAGGTTCAAATTAAAGCGTTAGTTTAAAGTTTTAATTATTTTATGTAAACTTAAACCTGCTGGTTGACTAGATAATTTAATTACTTAAAGGCTTCATCTGAAATATTAATATAATTTTGTCATAAAAATAAATTTCATATCTGTGTACTGGGATTCATAATATTAAAAGATTATAGTACTTATCAGGATATTTCATTGACTCTAATTTACATAAAACTAGTTTCTGCCAGCGGCTTTGCCCGCATAAACGTCAAAAATTATCCCAAGATAACTTTTTCCCGGGACAAAAAGAATCCTATGTGCTGTTCCTGACTATAATCGATCTCTGTGCCAAATACCATCCAGATCCATCCAGCCGTTTGAACGTCATGAAGTAACAAACATACAAACACACACACACACTCACAAACTTTCACCTTTATAATATTAGTATGATAAATAGTGTGATTAAGTATTAGCTATGTCTCTTTTCATATCTCGTAAGTGCTCGTTCACACAGAGGTCCGTTTAACAGGGTGACTTTTTTTCGTAAACGTTTTTATTTGGCGCTGGTGTATGTAGTTGTATTAGCGAGTTCACATACATTATGGTATTCCGAATCCAGTAAAAAATACCGATCCGACAAAATATACAGCAGTCCGTTTTACAGGTCCGCTTTATCGTATATGTTTCTAATAGGCAATGGCGTAGGTAGCTGCATAAGCGAGTTCACACACACAACAGTATTAAAATACTTATCCGTTTTAACTGACGTCTATTCTTGTAGAAAGTTGGTTGGTGTAAAGATGTAAACATTACCCCAGTAGCGAAGGATCCTTAAAAAACGATCCTGGAAATACGGATGTTCTGTGTCAACGTACCCTAAGTCATACACAACTGGCTATCTACTTTGTATGATGACACCTTTACTTGTACAAAGAATAGTATTTCTGCCGTAACATTTTCTTGAAACGACTAAAATATATCTCGGTTGGTGATGGTAGAAATGAACATTAGCTTTATGCCTAGGTTTCTTATTCATATCTATGAAATGTGACATTATTAACATACGGGCTGGATCTTTTTCAGCGTTAAAAAATGATGTTCAAATTTTTGATGAAAGTTAAGATTTGATTGATTTTTGATGTAGTATTATAAATATAAGAAGTACCTTTATAGTTTAGTAGGTATCCTAAACTATTGAGAAATGGCATTACAAAGTTGTCAAATTTCTACGATTGTGGACACAGGGCGCCGGCAAGTGACATTATAACAATGAAAGCGTCGCGATAGTGATTGGTAAAATTAAAAAATAGTATATTATGCAACTAGTGAAAAAAAAAATCGGTTAAAATAGGATTTAAAGCGAGGGCCATAGATGAATCCTGCGCAAGGAGGTTGTATACAGTGAGATGGAGGTCGAATATATTGGTGTGTTCTAAATTCAAACACAAAAATAATTATTAAAAGTGCTTTTATTCACCGTTTTCAGTGAATAAAATAAGCTTTTCGAGGGGGAATGGTATATATTTTTTTTCTTCAATTATTGAAATGTTACGTGATCAATCCAATTTTGGCATTTCGACCATCGTCATCGCTGACATAATTACACTTTGTCTAGAGTCTCTACTACACCTTCACGTCTCCGCGCTCGCTTGTTCTGTGCTTGCGTTTGTAACCACGCGTACGTAGAAGAAAAATAAATTTGGATTTTAATTAATGCGCCTCTCCGAGCAAAACGCCACGCTAGCCGTTTTTGTTCAGTTTTTAAGAGCTATCTACTCGTTATTTAAAAAGAAATATCAATGAATAAAAATACATTATTGATTCCAAAATGGTAGTATACTTTTTTATAATCTCCTTCCAACAAAACCATAAAAATGAGAAATAATGATTGATAGCATGCATCTCATCGTAAAGTGTTCATTAATTATTTTTTGTACTAACGTTAATGGATAGACAATTTGATAACGATCATTTTGTAACTTTTTTTTTTCAAAAGACCAATATTCAATTTTATAAAGATTTCATTCTAAAATCTGGGCTTATTCACTACTGTAATTCATGCGCCATCAGTGTGCCGCTAGGGCACTATGAATGTTCAAGATTTTTTGGTCAGGGTTAAACTGTATTTGTTTTGCAAAAATGTAGCCCTTAGGTAATTGATAAAGGTTTTTTTATTAGCCTAGTATGTCCCACGGCTGGGCAAAAGCCTTCTCTATATATTTTCTTGCGCTACCTGAAACCAGCCTTATTGGTGTGCTTCCTGGTCATCTCGCCTATGCTTTCTGGACTGACCTCGAGGACACCGTTTACCCTCTAGTAGTAGGTAGGTAGAGTACCCTTTGCTTGGAGATATAAAAAAAAAAAATGGTGTTAAAAAAGTCAGCCTGTATTTACAAGCAATAGCTTCTCTAGGTCTTTTACCGTAATCACCAGAGCGCGCTTTCGCGGCGGCCTATGAAATATTCAAATAAAATGGCGGCATTTCTGTTATAATATAATGTAATTTTCACGCAAATAGCCAGGTAACTTATTTATTACTCTGCGAATTTTTATGTAAGAGCAGGATTTTGTAATGGTAAAAGTTAATTGGAATCTGCACATTACATTGTTATATTTACCAAAATAAAATATTTCTGTTCTTATAGTACTTGTCATTTTATTGGCCAATCATTGTTTATTTAATTAAATAGTACGTACAAAGAACTGTAACTATGTAACAGATATTATTACTTTTCCCAATTTAAACATTGTACATTGTGAAAGACAAAGTAGTACTGTATAAAACTCAGAATATTGACTATAACAATATAAACACAACAATAATAATAAGCAGCGGACTTCCATACTTTTACTTTGTTATTTTCTTTACTTAAGAGAATTTCTTCATGTCTGAAAACAGATAAAAACTTGTTCAAAGCAACAAATTCGAATTGAAAAACTTGGTGATTATATTTTTCGGCATCGCCGCGTAAGTTTGTTATTGGCAAATCCCTTATAAGTCCGCGTGTGTTCACGGTCCGCACTCCCTAACTTAGACGAACCCAAAGTAATCTAAAACAAATAAAGATGAGTGGGACCCCACAGACGTTTCGCGCATATCGAATTCCCCTTTATGTTCGTATGAATAATAACAAATTTTGTATTCAGCGTTTTGTTTGAGACTTCACTAAGAACTTTTGCTGAAGGAAATTGTTTCCCCGTTTGTCGCCAACTTGGAGTTCGATATTAAATCTTCGTTGGGATCAATCATAAGGATGTAATTTTGACGTCGCGTATCTTTTCAAGCGATCTCCGCATGTGAAACTTTTTGTTGAGTACTTCGCTAACTTATGTTTAATTTTAGATGTTACACGCATTTCATTTTTCTTACGACCTATACTCATAAAATTATGTTATCTCTGTGAAATTACGTACCTACCAAAAATATGGCAGAATATTTATAATTATTATTTTTGAATCAAACTGAACAAAGTATATAAATATGGTGAAGAAGTTGAATTAGAACGCAATTATTTTAGAAGCCGTTACATTCTTGATGAAAAATATTATTTGGCACCTATAGTTTACGCAAAAAATCGAAAAATAAGGAACCTTAAATCGTACAGTGGTACCGGGGTAAGCCGTCCGTGAACTTATAATGAAGTTTTTAAATGAACTTTCCCGCTTTATAAAGTGGAGGGCGGCCTTCCAATGGTCTTCTTTTAATTTATAACCCTGGGTATTTTCCAACAACTTAAACTACGAGAGGAAAGGGAATGTAAACCATTTAGTTTGTAATCGTATAGTCAAGCATAGTGCATACGTGAGTAAGACATTATATGGGTTTCACTGAAAAATATAATATGAATTGTTCGGAAAAAAAAACCATAGAAATCCTGCGCTTTTTACTGCAAACTGCTGCAAAAAATTTAAATTGAAACGGATTTAAAGGCTGTTTCTCGAAAAGAAACAAATGAAGTAACGTAAAATCGACAATCACGCTGACAAAGTTTAGATCAAATTCAAAAAACTAGCAAAATTGGACATCGTTTAAAATATGGATGGAATTTGTCTGTTCATTTTGAATTCATCCATTCAATTTGCATTAATGTTCAAAGCCTAGTTAGTGTTCTTGGAACTTTGTGCAGATTAATCACAGGAAAAGTCCTATTGATCTCTTTGCTGACTCACATGATTTCTATGCGAGGACTGTAGTTTGTGCTGACAGCTGCTTGATCATATCGTACACAACATCTGGCTGTAAAGCTGGCACATACAGGTTTAGAAAAAAAAACGCGGCTTTGTAAAGCGTTGTCTCTGTAACTCATACATCTGTTTCAGTGTCTTTCTAAAGCTTAGTGTAAGTAAACATTTCACCAAGAAACCTTAGATGGATTGAGCTTGAAATGAACTCGCATTCCACCCTGTTGGGATTCGCTTCATATTCACTACATCTTAGTTTCTACAGCGGGATTTGGGCGTATAACACTACATCAGAGTTTCATTTGAATTCTGTAATATAGGACCATATACCTACGATAACCTACCTACATAAGACCACTATATACCTACGTCATTCTAAATACTAATCAAATTGTAAAATCCATCATTTACTGTTCAGTTTTTAAGAGCTATCTACTCGTTATTTAAAAAGAAATATCAATGAATAAAAATACATTATTGATTCCAAAATGGTAGTATACTTTTTTATAATCTCCTTCCAACAAAACCATAAAAATGAGAAATAATGATTGATAGCATGCATCTCATCGTAAAGTGTTCATTAATTATTTTTTGTACTAACGTTAATGGATAGACAATTTGATAACGATCATTTTGTAACTTTTTTTTTTCAAAAGACCAATATTCAATTTTATAAAGATTTCATTCTAAAATCTGGGCTTATTCACTACTGTAATTCATGCGCCATCAGTGTGCCGCTAGGGCACTATGAATGTTCAAGATTTTTTGGTCAGGGTTAAACTGTATTTGTTTTGCAAAAATGTAGCCCTTAGGTAATTGATAAAGGTTTTTTTATTAGCCTAGTATGTCCCACGGCTGGGCAAAAGCCTTCTCTATATATTTTCTTGCGCTACCTGAAACCAGCCTTATTGGTGTGCTTCCTGGTCATCTCGCCTATGCTTTCTGGACTGACCTCGAGGACACCGTTTACCCTCTAGTAGTAGGTAGGTAGAGTACCCTTTGCTTGGAGATATAAAAAAAAAAAATGGTGTTAAAAAAGTCAGCCTGTATTTACAAGCAATAGCTTCTCTAGGTCTTTTACCGTAATCACCAGAGCGCGCTTTCGCGGCGGCCTATGAAATATTCAAATAAAATGGCGGCATTTCTGTTATAATATAATGTAATTTTCACGCAAATAGCCAGGTAACTTATTTATTACTCTGCGAATTTTTATGTAAGAGCAGGATTTTGTAATGGTAAAAGTTAATTGGAATCTGCACATTACATTGTTATATTTACCAAAATAAAATATTTCTGTTCTTATAGTACTTGTCATTTTATTGGCCAATCATTGTTTATTTAATTAAATAGTACGTACAAAGAACTGTAACTATGTAACAGATATTATTACTTTTCCCAATTTAAACATTGTACATTGTGAAAGACAAAGTAGTACTGTATAAAACTCAGAATATTGACTATAACAATATAAACACAACAATAATAATAAGCAGCGGACTTCCATACTTTTACTTTGTTATTTTCTTTACTTAAGAGAATTTCTTCATGTCTGAAAACAGATAAAAACTTGTTCAAAGCAACAAATTCGAATTGAAAAACTTGGTGATTATATTTTTCGGCATTGCCGCGTAAGTTTGTTATTGGCAAATCCCTTATAAGTCCGCGTGTGTTCACGGTCCGCACTCCCTAACTTAGACGAACCCAAAGTAATCTAAAACAAATAAAGATGAGTGGGACCCCACAGACGTTTCGCGCATATCGAATTCCCCTTTATGTTCGTATGAATAATAACAAATTTTGTATTCAGCGTTTTGTTTGAGACTTCACTAAGAACTTTTGCTGAAGGAAATTGTTTCCCCGTTTGTCGCCAACTTGGAGTTCGATATTAAATCTTCGTTGGGATCAATCATAAGGATGTAATTTTGACGTCGCGTATCTTTTCAAGCGATCTCCGCATGTGAAACTTTTTGTTGAGTACTTCGCTAACTTATGTTTAATTTTAGATGTTACACGCATTTCATTTTTCTTACGACCTATACTCATAAAATTATGTTATCTCTGTGAAATTACGTACCTACCAAAAATATGGCAGAATATTTATAATTATTATTTTTGAATCAAACTGAACAAAGTATATAAATATGGTGAAGAAGTTGAATTAGAACGCAATTATTTTAGAAGCCGTTACATTCTTGATGAAAAATATTATTTGGCACCTATAGTTTACGCAAAAAATCGAAAAATAAGGAACCTTAAATCGTACAGTGGTACCGGGGTAAGCCGTCCGTGAACTTATAATGAAGTTTTTAAATGAACTTTCCCGCTTTATAAAGTGGAGGGCGGCCTTCCAATGGTCTTCTTTTAATTTATAACCCTGGGTATTTTCCAACAACTTAAACTACGAGAGGAAAGGGAATGTAAACCATTTAGTTTGTAATCGTATAGTCAAGCATAGTGCATACGTGAGTAAGACATTATATGGGTTTCACTGAAAAATATAATATGAATTGTTCGGAAAAAAAAACCATAGAAATCCTGCGCTTTTTACTGCAAACTGCTGCAAAAAATTTAAATTGAAACGGATTTAAAGGCTGTTTCTCGAAAAGAAACAAATGAAGTAACGTAAAATCGACAATCACGCTGACAAAGTTTAGATCAAATTCAAAAAACTAGCAAAATTGGACATCGTTTAAAATATGGATGGAATTTGTCTGTTCATTTTGAATTCATCCATTCAATTTGCATTAATGTTCAAAGCCTAGTTAGTGTTCTTGGAACTTTGTGCAGATTAATCACAGGAAAAGTCCTATTGATCTCTTTGCTGACTCACATGATTTCTATGCGAGGACTGTAGTTTGTGCTGACAGCTGCTTGATCATATCGTACACAACATCTGGCTGTAAAGCTGGCACATACAGGTTTAGAAAAAAAAACGCGGCTTTGTAAAGCGTTGTCTCTGTAACTCATACATCTGTTTCAGTGTCTTTCTAAAGCTTAGTGTAAGTAAACATTTCACCAAGAAACCTTAGATGGATTGAGCTTGAAATGAACTCGCATTCCACCCTGTTGGGATTCGCTTCATATTCACTACATCTTAGTTTCTACAGCGGGATTTGGGCGTATAACACTACATCAGAGTTTCATTTGAATTCTGTAATATAGGACCATATACCTACGATAACCTACCTACATAAGACCACTATATACCTACGTCATTCTAAATACTAATCAAATTGTAAAATCCATCATTTACTGACAGACTACGCACAACGTAGTAGTCTAAATCGTTAAGTCTAGATTCCAGAATAGAATCTAGCAGCGTTAAAGTGTCTGCTACAGTCCTTATTTAAGCATAGTAGAATTAAATAATGATTTAAGCAAGTTCAACTTCTGAAGGCGTAGTAAAAAAACTATTTAAAATAAAATTGCAATTCTTTATCTAAAATAAGCATAACAAATAACAGCAAAAATTTTACTCAAATTGAATTGGTACCAAAAAAAAGTTGTATACCTACATCCGATTAGACATGCTGTATTAGAGAGGAAATTTATTATTTTTGCTGATAGAAAATCCCATCGGACACATCTAAACCTAAATTGCCAGCTATTGTTATGTATCCATGCCTGATAAAATGGTACACATCAATTTGTTTTGGCCCATCAACTAGTTCAACAAAACAATAGTCGTTTTTTAACGCTAACACATCAATTTATTTCCGCTCTATCCTAAACTAGCTGCAGTTTTTCAAATAGGATATAACTACAAAAATATTGGCATGCAGACAATTCGGCTTTGGTGGAGCGATTGTTTATTTTTGTATGAATAAAATATTACCCTGCACATTTATAGAGGTATCTCTATAAATGTTTAGGTATATTTTGATTGTTCATCAAAAGCGTCCACCTATGAAGGCCGTTTACGCTACTACCTAGGCAAATCACATTTGCAAATATAGCTGATAGGCCAAATTTTCACCTTGGCATAAACTTGTAGCTTGTTGTCATTCTAGAGAAGACAAAATAATGCTACTTAAAATCAGAGCACAGTACAGTCCCCAAAACAACTTCATAAATACTTTTTGTCGTTTATGTATATGCTTCGAATGAATAGATTAGGTATTAGGGAATATCATAATTGTAATTTGTAATATTTTATACTTTTTTTGGAATAAATGGCATACAAAAAAAAGTTTGAATGAATGTGTTCTGATTCGTGTCCTATCCTAACAATACCATATTTCAGTCAAGTAAGATAACTGCTCACAGAAAAAAAAACAATAACTTTTCAGCCGACATCGAAAATAAACAAAGATCATTCTCAGGCCAAAATATTGTGGGACCAAAAAGAATGATCGCTCATCCCTTATCACTTGAACCGCATCGCTCAACCTAATATTATAATGAAACACCTGATTCATGGTTACTAAAGCCTTCTGTCTACCTCAAAGTGTTTGTGGAAATGTAAACTCAGTTTTAATTAAAACATCATCCTTGTTTTTTCTTAAAAACTATATTAAAATAAAAAGGGGTAATGACTATATTACGAGTAAGAAGGATCCAAGAGAAAAAAGAACAAGTTAGGGGTTCTGCATCATGCGAAAGAGCGGGAGCAAAATATCTACGATATATAGTTTGTTTTCTTGTATATGATATAATTATATTATTTGATAGATGCTCTAAGAATAAGAATTCTCTGAAAATAATATAAGCCTACAACTCCAATGATATAGCCCTGCTCAGATTCAGATTTTAAAGGCTTAGTAACAGTTCCTCTTAGCACACTTTCGGTATGGAACCCCAAAATTCCGTGAAACAAAGGATTGCTTAAAGAGTTTGTAAGATGGCTTTAGTTCCTTCAGAGAAAAGAAAACTAGGACGATAATGCGAAATCGCATAGCAGCAGTATTATAAGACAAAATCGCTTAAATTGGCTTGGTAGGTTGGTTGTTCATAATTATTTATTATTTGTAATGTATTTCAGACGTATCTAATTATGAAAAACATAATAAGCAAACAGCAATTACTCTGTTGTTTTATAGAAATACTCCCTTTTGTTTTTGGGTGGGAAATCATCCAACTTCTACCGTTCTCGTTGAAGCGGGAGGGCGTGTCAGACTTTTACTGACTAAAACCCACCCCTGTTCCTTCAGTTGCTTGTGCCAGGTTCACGGTAATTTTCTTTTAAAAAGCCGAGCATCTATATATATAAAAAAAGAGAAAGTATGTATGTTCCTTATAGACTCCGAAACTTCTGGACCGATTTCAAAAATTATTTTACCGTTGGGCAGCTACTTTTTATCCCTGTATTCCCACGAGAATTGGAACTACGCGGGTGAAACCGCGAAGCGTCCGCTAGTATCTTATAACCTTTGTGTTATTCTGATGCTATATTACTGTAAAGTTTTATCAAAATTAGTTCAGTAGTTTTTGCATGAAAGGGTAACAAGCATCCATCCATTCACCCCTCCTTACAAACTTTCGCGTTAATAATAGTTTATGTAGGACTGCGGAAATGTAAATAATAATCATCATAATGTAAAAACATATTAAATTGGTTGATAATGGAATTGTGGCCAAAAGCATTTCTAAATTATTTATTAATTTATCATAACAAATCACGTCTATTCTAATCGAAGGGTTAAGCAGATTCGTAAGGTTCTATCACATACCGCAAGCTATATTCAATAACAAAATTTTCGAAGTTAAGCTTAGCGATTCGTTTATTTAACAACAAATTAAACGACAGTAAAATGATAATTACAAACTTTGCGTACAGCTGTTTCAAGAAAAAAACGAATCGCTCGTCTATCTCTTTTTGCGCAATTGATACAAACTTTTGGCCAAAGAAAATTACAATATGGAGTACTCACATAATTATTACTTGTCTAAAAATTACTGTACTCCCTTCTCCGTCCATTACAAGAGATTTAAGGCGCTGATACCCCTCTGTAGCTGATTTTAAAATGAGAATCACGTCTAAATGGCTAGTTATATTTTTTTGGAAAAATTTCATGTTACATTAAACCATTTTCTTAATAATTTCATCTATAATCATTTTGAGTTTTATTCGTATAACATAGTTTAGTTAATTTGTAAAGTAATGTCTAACACGGACAAAAACACGACAATCGGACCAAAACCACCATTTGCATTTTAATGAAATTTACACCATCTCAAAGCCAATTTCATTATTTACGTTTTGATTTACTGAAGACTTTTTTTTTAGTGATATAATAATAAGGAACGTACAAAAACTAATTAATTTGTGGTCACGCGGGTGTGAAACGAGTGGGCGTTTTGTTCCCTCAAGTTCGTTGGCGACTATCGTCGTCTTAATCATAATTCTCGGCATATGAGTGTTCTTTAAAAAGGTGCACCCCTGTTAACCCTTCGGTTACGTCTACCAGTTTTAATTTAGGTGAGATAGTCACAAAAGAAGGTAGGAATTACCTACCTGATAAAAATACAATTATTGTCTTTTGCTTACAATTTGAAACACTGCAATGATTCTCAACAGAGTCATTGTCAGAAACCTATAGCATTTTTACCAAATGAATACACACCTAGATCAATTTAAGAATAACGTCTTTGTTTTTGCCATTAAAACCTTTTGTGTTTATCACTGTACGAATCACGTCACATTCACGGCGTATTGCCGAAAAGGGGACTGTCGCAATGTTTGTGAAGTTATCCCCTCCGAGTCACACCGTTGTTCCGTGCATTATCACTCCATTTTCTCCCTACTTTGTGCTCCGAGCCTCACTTCCACAGTTTAATCAGCGGACTGGCCGGACTTAATTTCGTTTTCATGTCTTCTTTTTATTGTCTTAAGACATCGGCGCAATCGTTTAACTTAAGTTCTTTATTAAATTTGAGCTTTAAAAATATAAGCTTTAAAATAAAATAAATACACTAAAATTATCACTATTTTGTACTTACAGTTAATTTTATAAATTTGTTACAAACTTTTGTGATATATCTCAATTTAGAAGGTTATTTTAGTTTTATAGCTATTTTCATTTATGATTGAACTGACATGGCCCCCGGCCAAATTTTGGATTGGTTTTTGACTTTATTTAATATAATTAAAATTAAAACAGTATTTCAAGATCAATAAAAGAAGAAAAAAATGTTTAAATGTCGATTAAGCATACATTTATATTGATATACTTCGGGCCTTCTTAAGTGAACACCTCCCTAAGGTGGCCCTCCGCCAATGTTTTAAAATTTGTTTTATTTCTGTCACGATGAAAAAAAAACTTTGCAATTTTTTATTATTGTTCTTTATAAAAACGATATATAGAAAATATGAAGGGTTTTTTTTACTAGATATAATGATTTTGAAATTAAGTGCGCCTTCAAGGGTGCCTGTACCTTATTATAGTTTTCCAAAGTTTATTATATTCCTTACACCTTACTTTTGAAATAAGTATTGAGTATTTAAAGTAGAAGTTGAGTATTCGACAAACGGTATTTTCGCCTGAAAACCTAAAAAAAATACCATATAGTAGGGTTTGAAACATCAAAAAAAAAGTAACAGATTTTGAATCTTTCCATTCAGAAACCAGCCCGAGCTTTATAAAACTTAAATACAAGTAAATCAAGAGTTATTTTTAACAACATAAGATTTATCAATGAATTACACAGTTCTTAATATTCTTGACTGATATTTACTTAATATTGCCAAGCCGAGACTATAAAAATGTCTACAGACTTTTTAATTTTGTTTTCATTTTTAATTAAACATTGAGACTTGTTTACCCAAACCCTAAATTTGGCTTAACGTGTCTGCTTATTAAGCTTCTTGCTGACTTTAATTTTAATAATTTAAGACTGTAAAATGTTATTAAGTTTGGTGTTATTAATTTTTAATTGGTTTCAGCGTCTATTTCATTACAGACAGGTATTGTAGTCTTGAGTTTATTAAAGATGGAGAAGATATTGCCAAAATCATAATAAGATTAATTTACCTGTTATTGTCTTTGCATCACCCAAAGATTGACTGATAGATTTATGTCTATGGCATTGTATGCCCTTAGCTTGTTTGAGTGCGTAAAATGATAAATAAATTGCAATTTGTACAGTAAGTAATCTAAAACTCCAAAAATAAATTGCTCGAATTACTGTTTCTCTGACCTAAGACAATAAATACTGCCTCTTCAGTGCTATTATAGCCACCATGTTAATTTCATGCAGCTCAGTAGATAATTTTAACATTGAAATGGGATTGGGAAGAAACCACTGGGTGTAGTTAGCATAATTTTCAAATTCTCAACTGTCAAAGGAATTTATTAATGCTCCATGCAAGTTAGCTCGTGCGACCACGAGAGCTGCAAAAACATTACTAAGAGGGATAAATGTATAAAAGCCGACAAAATGTACGATTTGTTCGTATGAAACGGGGAATGGTACGTAATCCATGTACTAAAGTGCGTCAGTGAAGCTCTGTTGGGCTTTTACGCAAAAGCCTGTTCGATATCCTGCACTGTAAAACTTTGGTACTGAATATTGATCTAATCTTGATAACGTGTTTAGGAAGGCAATTCAATCTATGTGTTTTGGGGCTTGAAACTTTCGAAGTTAAGGACGCTACCCGGAGCCCGCCAAACGAATTTTTTTTTTTTAATAATGTCTGATATTTTTTACTTTTTAGAGGCTTTTTAATTTTTTAATAAAAATAAATATTTTCTTATTTCAATTCTAAGTCAAAATATACATATGTTCTATTCAGTAAAATTAACTCCAAAAGCAAGCGTTAAAACGTTTTTTTATATGATTAAAAAACACAAAATTATCATAATTTCGCTACCAAAGCTCACATTTGGTTCATTCCAGTATTATTAAAGTAAAAAAAACTCGAAGAATATAGACAGCTTATGTATTTTATTCCTATTTTTCTGTAGCAAATGTTCAGGAAGCGAACGGCAGGGGCGGAGTGTTTTCGTTTAATTTCCCCGTAAAATGGTCTACCCTCCTCAATATAATTACAGACCGGCTAACTGAATGTACGTATCGCTTCATCACCGTCTCATCTTTTCACAGAGTGTTTTTGCATTTTAAAAAGCTTCCCACTTATTTTCATTATGGCCTTCTTTGTTGGTTTTGCTTTCGATGGTTATTATTAGCAATTTTTTGTGCACGTTATTATTAGAATTAATTCTAATTTTCTTTATTAAGTGCATATTTTAGATAACACGAATCATTATAATGGGCACTTATTTGCCAAGCTGTCCGTTTTTCTTAAGACGAAGATATGAAGCAAAAATTTCAAAGTAGGTTGTTTTGTAAAAAAAATTGCAAGGTCAAATTTCTGAAAACTTATTTTACCGAAACACTTTTTAGAAGAAATATCTCGATACAAATGCACGACAAAGTTATGTCTCACTTTGAAGTTATACAATTTAAATTTGCATGTATAACCTGCCAACGTACTTCGATAAAATAATTAACAATAATGAATCATATCTTAATGCAGAACTTGATTGGTTTGGTTTTTTATTAACTCAACCCATTTTTGAATTAATCGATAAAATACTTAATGCTTAATTTTTTTTAAGGGCTTACTACGACGGCACTCTAGGTGGCGGCCTTAACGGAGTTTCACGTAGATTTTTATTGCAAAACACAGGCGTGATTCGAAATATAAACTTCCACTCGTTGAAAAGTGGCCTTTGGGCTATTACCTTATTGATTGAATAATTCAATCAAAGCATTAATTTTATAATGCTCCATTGAAGGGTTGAAAGGAAAGCTTTGGTAAAAATATCTGCGGTTCGCTATCCAATTGAATCGATGAAGTATGTGAAGTACCTACCTACCTGGGATATGTATGTCATGAACCAAGTGATTAATCAGGGCACTACGTATAATGCCCGGGCATTATGAATCTAGTAGAGTCAAATCGGGCAAGGTAATGAATACTGATTTAAACTTCTATATTTATCACATTCCCTGGTCAATAGGGTATCCCGATCTGGATAGGATAGGTTCAAAGAAGATGACGGGAGCTGAAGTGAATGAACAAAGCAAGCAAACTCAGCTCACGTCATCTCCTTCATATTAGGTTACTGTAGCCCTGCAGACAGTAATAGGACCCCCGCGCAGCGTGTAGCTGTGAATGATATAGAGATATATATACCTACATATTCGCGAGCTGGCTGAACAAAACCAGATGTATCCTCAACTGTACAATATGATTTTCTTCTTGTTTACGTCTTTTTGGTTCGCTTCTTAAGCTGTCGGGTTTTTTGATTTTATGAATTAACTTTTTTATTTATAACTTTTTAGTTAACATTTTTTTTTCGAATTGGGTACATTTAAATATATAAGTTTTAAATATTTTTGAAATCACCTCTTCAAACTCTTTTTATGATAGCCCACACGATGGATATGGAAGAAAAAAAAGGCTTTGACGAATCGATTAACGTAAGAATCATCTAAATCGGCCAACGCGTTACTTGTAACGCGTCGCCACATAGGGACAAACATACATACATAGACAAAGGTGGTCTATAAGAGACTGCTATGTGCAATAAGACCGCCCATTGTTCACTTATCTTTATAAATGTTTTGTCCTGTAATTATTTAAGTGGTGTACAATAAAGTGTATATATAATAAATATATAGATTGATAAACACATTACCCTCCTTCAGCAGTCGGGTAATTAAAGTTTCAACTGTTTTCCAGCTGAATTTTAAAGTACTTGTCTCTTCTAGCTATATGCATTAAAGCAAAGCTCGTTCAGGAGTAAAGCTATGAATATAATTATGTTTTGGATCTATCGCTATACATAAACAGGCATGGCTTAAGCAGTGCATTTGTGTTGTTTATAGTAGATTTTGTATATAACTATAAATGCCGCATAGATATATATTTATATATATATATATTTTTATAAATAAAATCTAAATTATATTTATTTATTTACATAGATACAAGTATATACAGTGTACAAAATACTTACTTAACTAAGACTACAAACATATACACTTAAACCAAAAACTACTCACTAACTAAACCTAAAAATATGTTATATGTCACTTAGAATTTAATAATGAACATTTCTCTTGAAGTCGTACCAACTAGCGTGAATGTCAAAACTCTCTCACGTGAACGTACTTCTGGGCAAAAGAATATTCTATGTCCTTCTCTGAATGAGAAGAGGCCTTTGCAATGCAGGCTGGTAATAATATTAGGTCCTTATCAAGGTCATGGGGCTACCCGTGTTCCCCCGTGTTTCAACTGGTGGGAGGGTGATTGATTATTGTATATTATTTATTTATTCCAAACAATTTTTATATTGTTTCAAAAATCATAATTGCCAACAAGCACCACTACACCTTTATACGAACTAACTTCGAAAGAATTACAAGACCATGAGCCAAAATTTTAAAATTAATCAATAATACACTTCTATTTCAACCTGCAAATAGTCAGACAAGTATTCAATGATGTCAAAATGATAAACAAACATACAGATACTTTTTAAATAAACCTACAAACGTTTACAGTATTCACATTAAAAAATTATAATATTAGTAGAATAATGGGATTATAATATCTAGCCGTCGGAAGCATTGTTTTAGCCATTTATATTTCATAGTAACTAGTTAAATGGAATAACGAGCATCTGGTTATGACAAATCCATAAAGATTAATTAAAATAAATTCACAGTCCAGTAAAAATTGCTTATTTATTTACATGGAAATTTAATTCAGTACGATATGTCCTTTGTTTTTCCCCATGATTCGTTTTATATGGTAATTGAGAGAATATGTTGTAGTTATTATATTAGATGTATTATAATTATCTTATTTACTTTATTTGTTGATAAAAGGTTTACTAAGAATATGGTTGGCAGACCAATAAAAATAAGAAAATGTGACCACCTTTTTCAAAATGTTATCATTATAAATTCATTGGAGCATAGCTATTAAACATAGAGGAAGGTGGCAGCAGTTGATGATAACTGGCAAGGTCGATGGCAGGAGGTCGCGGGGTCGCAGCCCTTTCAGATGGTCTGACTAAATTCGTTCGACGCTCAACACCAATTTGCACGATGCACTCCTCGACGCCAAGGGCAGACACAGATGGATGAATATTATAAAAGATAGGTTAATCTCCTGTTGAGGTCATCATGACTCTCAGTAATGAGGAACATGAGGAGGAGGAGGTGGCAGTTTTTGTAACATCAAGCTTGTATTTTTCGACGGGTTTGATCGACCTATTGAAGAAATACTTACCTAATTTTCCAGTCTTTTTTTTTATTTGGTAGTTCAGGAAAACAATAATTTGGAAATATCAAAACCGTAATAGAATTAAATTGTAAATTCCTATTTCAGCATTGACCACGGCACCGCCAAAAGTATTTATATGACAAAAACAGGCTTAATTTTTATATCAGGGAAGTCTGGCGTCTTAAAACCATCATTGTCCCAGACAGACAGAGGAGCTATAATAGGCGAATAGCGTTCTCCCTCATTCACAAAAGAATTATGATGGCGTTAACATGTCAGAGTACAAACCTTGATATGCAAGTGATTTCTGTACTAAACTAGCTTCAATTAACCATTATTCAATCTGCGTATTAGAGAGACATTACATCGAAAAAGATGCTATTATAAAAAAGTAAACATTACGACACTTATCGCAATAAAACATTTTATCTCCACTTTTCAGCAAATAAACGTCTTATTCCGACAAACGCGATAAAAACAAAAAAAAAACAAACGTTCTCATTCAAATTCATCCTCAAGTTTCTCTCTTTTAATTAGTACCTACGAACCTCAGATATTTATAAATGGAGGAAAGCGGCGACAGAAAGCCTAATTGAGTTTGCACGACACATTTTCTTAGTAACCGGTAATTGAGATTCAACCCGAGGTAAAAAAAAAAAACAGTGAATAAAATACAAAGTGGTGCCAAAGACTTGGAGCGACTTATAATAAAGTTTTCGTTTGGTTAACCTTTTTTAAGAAGTGTGAGTGGGAAACTTTATAGTAGGTACGAAGTATGAAGATCCACGTGTACCCATTGTTTATTAATTCATGAAAAGGAAATTGAGTTACGAAATTCAAAGCCCATTAAGATGTCATGTTCATTCTTTTAATTTTTAGATTTTGAGGTAGCAGGGATTGCCATGATTTAATTAGGCAAATAATTCGGCATAAGCTGTATGGAAAACTCCACAATATTTAAAAAAAAATACGTTTTATATCTCACAATAACCAATGATTAGAAGGGCCGTTAGCATCATTAAATGTAAATCAAGCAAAACGTTATCTAACTGGATTAAATGCAGTCAAAAGATACCTTTACTTTTATTCCCTCAAATTGTATTCGTTTGATAACAACATGCAAATTACACTGCAGTGTATTAACTATAACATTTACGGAAGGTTATTTGCAGTACCTATGTGCCGGTCGTGTGCCAGTTTCACTTATTTAATAAAAAAAACTTGTTTAGTAATTCCAAAGATGGTTGTAAGGCGTCGAGCACGCGAACCGTCGATCAGCCGCCAATAGGTCGCGTCGAGTACCGGAGTCAATCGAATTTATTCAGTAATTTCCTCCAACGAACGACCTTACCGAATCACCAACTTGTACAAATGTGTTTCGCCAAGCGGAAACTTTGTACACACTCAATGTCGAACACGTCTGAAGCAAGCCCTCTTTCATGCCTTTCGAGTGAAATAAACCATAGAATTATATTGTATGAATATTTTAGTTTAGCCCACAAATAGCCCCGTCGTCTAAATGGGTTTGCCAAACGGAAAGTTTTTTACAGAGCATGGAATCACCGTACCGGCAGCGCCTAGAGACGCCAATACCTACTTATAACATTTGTGCCCGCACAATTTACACTGAGCACAAGTTAAGCTGTCAAAATTTTAATATGAGTATACGGTGACACCCACTGAAACGTTCGGTTTGTATCATAGACACACAAAATGGACTAATCTGTAGACAGAGACAAAGTGAATATGCGGTCATTACCAGTAATTTTTCTTAAATTCGCTATAATCCCAGTGACAAGTAGTGACGAAGGTGACATTTATAGTTTGTGACGTAAAGCAATCAGAATTTTATAAAAAGACAACAACTGGTCGCACGATCACCTTGCCTCTTTCGCATGTTTTCACTTGACAGCCAGTCTTACTGCCACACTCAGAGACGTTAACGGTTACTTAAAACTCTCCTTAGTAGAGATTGTTGGTACAAAATCTATACTAAGGAGCGCGTTAAGTAACCGTTAAATATCTCTGAGTGCGGCAGTGACCCTCCAAATAGAAAATGTGCAGTCGTGTTCTAAAAATGTTTTTGGTTTGTGTGGAAAGTTTTGACATTGCCGACACTAGCAGTCGCCACCGAGACATATCGAAGCTCTGTGGGTTTTTTAACACAACGTGTGTCGAAGTAAAGCCTTCATGTTAACGTGGCCGCACTTTTGAAAGTGGAATTATAATAGAGAAATATTTTTTTGCGAAAACCTCGTAAGGACTTGAAACGACAGACTTGTGTAAGGAGTTGACTTTGAATTAAGCCAGACGGTTAATATTGTCGTGATAGTGGTTGAAATACTCGTAGAGAGAATATGAATGCGATTTTGTTTATTTTCCATTACTTTATGACTGGCACTGTTTCTTGGAATACAACAAAAAAGAACTTCCAAAAATAAAATCAGTTTAGTTAGAAAAAACTCTATTCAAAGTCAAAGTCAAAGTCAAATATATTTATTCAATTAGGCCAATAAACGGCACTTTTGAACGTCACATAAATTAAAATTAAAAATTAAAAGTAATAAAAAAATAAATTTAAAAGTAATAAAAAATCTTCTAGTTCAATAAGCTAATAATAAAAAAAGGAATCCGAAACAAGCTCCTGACTATTTTCTCGTTCCGTTCCTTTTATTGTTATTTTAAATCTGTGAGCTATTAAGAAATGTTTTGAGAAAAGCACGGGTTCTTTGAATTTAGTACCTTTAATTTTATTTCAATATTCGTTCTTAGATTTAATAACTGGATTTATGGACCCATTATAATTATTTATACACTAAAACCTAGCTAAAAACGTATAACCTGTGCGGAAGACAACTGTATTTTCGACACTTATCCTTCTGCCAAGCCTATTGATTAATCATACTATCCCATCTTTAAGAAATTTGTTGGATCCGAAGACCATTTTCAGTAGCGGAAAGTTTAAAAAAAGCTTTTTAACAAAAAATCAAACCGACTCCCAAAAAAAAAAAACTACAAAGCAAAAAATATATTTCTTTTCCAAAGTCGGTGTCTTTTGTACCCATTGTTTTCCGTTTTTCGACACCGACTTCGGAAAAGAAATTTATTTTTTGCTTTGTAGTTTTTTTCTGGAAGTCGGTTTGATTTTTTGTTAAAAAGTTTTTTATTTTACTCTTTTTGGTTTTGGTAGGTACCTCTAATTAACATGATTACCATTTTAGCGATTCTAATAAGCCCAAACATGACTAGGTTTCAATGTTTTATTTCAGAGTTCCAGTACCTATCTTCCGGCTTCATCATCAGATCAGTTCGATGGTGCCATTTTCATCAGTATCATTTATTTATACGTATTTGCTTCATTATAGTCGGTTAACTTCGAGATATCTTATGCCCGTGACACACTTAGCATTTAGGAGTTCCAGTGGCCATCTGTGGTCTTCTTAATCAGTTCCACTTCACCAAATGATACTTTCTAGTGCAAATGATTGCATTGTTGATGAAAATACCAAAATCGCTATATGCATGCCTATAGTATTTGAGGAGTTCCCTCGATTTTTCCATCCATCCTTCCATCATCAGATCCTGACCTGGTGACTATGGGACCAACTAGGAAGTATACCCTCTCAAACAAAAAAATAATATTTGACATCGGTCCAGGCGTCTTTGGTTAATCGGGGCACAAACATAAAAAAAAAGATTCCGAATAATTGAAAACCTCCTCTTTTTTTTGAAGTCGGTTAAAAATAAACGATACACTATTCTATAAAATCTGCTACGCAAAGCCTACGGCGTAGCACTTCTACGACTACGGCTACGCGGTAGTAGCATTTAAAGTCGATTGGTTTGCCTTTATTTATTGCGTTATGTTCGTTTACGTTACCTTACTGCTCCAACCGATCATCAAAATTGATCAATAATTGTCCATACCTCCATATGCTAATACATTAGACTATGAACATCTCTCTCCACGACGGGCACCTGGACCAAAAAAGCAGGTCGATTAGAAGGATCTGTCAGTCGGCGTCGACTGGCTTAGTTGCACCCAAAAATGCCAATTACCTACCCTTCAAAATGTTCATTCAACTGTCGATCTTATCATCTTTCTACCAAGAAAACTACCACGTATAATATCCCTTATACATAAACACAAAAGTGTTACTAATACTGCCTAGTTATTATCCCTCGTCAGTCGTAAGGAGGGGTTGTGACAGCTGATATCGTATAACAGAATATCTAAAAGCTTATACATTTGATGTTGCTTAGCAAACAAAAGGATGTTTAACATAGCTTCACGCCTTTGCGATTGTGGTAGGAGGAGAGGTGGAGGTTATGGGGTTACGTGGTCTGCGAATTACGTAGTTCACTTGTTTTGTGTTCTGTATTTTAGGTAATGTCTTGTTGTTTGCTAAAGATACCAAGTGCCCAACCTTTCGTGGAATACATGCATACGTGCGGGATAATATGTATACCAAATATCTATTGAAATGCAAAAACACTCTTAATTGGTTCTATCAATTTTTGAATTTATTTATTTTTTATTTTTTTAATAAGAAACTCTTTGCCTATATTTCACAAAGTCCCTAGCTCCATTTAAGCATTCACTTAAACTTTGTTTTAGGGCCAATTTGAATAAAAATGGTCACTTAAAAATCATTTTAAAATACACAACCCAAAGTCGATACATGAGTTATTGGCGATGGATTGAAATTATCTCGGACCATAAAGTCAAGATTATTCCATAGAATTTTAATTGATTTAGCTATTATCAAGGTTTTAGTGCAATTCCGAATTTTGTCATTATAACATAAAAATAATTTCTAATCTATAATGTTTTCTAAATTATAAACTTTGTAAGTGTCAATTTTAAATTAGGTAATTCTTCAATTTTGTTTTTGTTGTTAATTCATTTCACTGTTATTTATGGAAATATTTGTACGCCAATACTTACGGCTAAATATGACTGGACTCAAACGATGTAATATCTTGCATGCTCTTGTATGTATACATCATATCAGCCAAAATACGTCCACTGCTGGACATAGGGCCTCCTCCAAGTGTCCCCACATTGACCGCTCCCGTGCGTCCCGCATCCAGCGGATCTCCGCAACCTTCATAAGGTCATCAGTCCACCTGGTTAGGGGCCTTCCAACGCAACGTCTTCCGGTTCGAAGTCGTTCTCCCGAACTTTTCTGCCCCATCTGCCATCCGTTCTTCGAGCAATGTGCCCTGCCCACTGCCACTTAAGTTTGGCAATTCTTCGGGCTATGTCGGGATAAGTATACAATGTTTAACCAAATAAAAAAATCTATTCTAATCTAATCTAATCTAATCCGGTTTATTCGTCTTCTTCTGCCATATCCCTCGACGTCATATTCAAACGGTTTAGCTAATATCCAAGAAAAATCCATCCATGTTAAAAAAGTCAGGTCACTGCAGAGACTGGTCCGAGGTGGCTCAGGTAAAGAATACTTTGAAGGATTTGGGGGACGTCTTTGCGCAGCAGTGGGACAGTCTATTTTAATATAAAAAATAAGCGACATTATCGAACGTATTACATAATCTCTGAACCAAGCATGGTAAATATTATGAGGCGTGTAACGGTGAAAATTATCTGCTTTTACCCGACTACCCCAGAAAATAGGTAATATTAACGTAGTAGACTTGTAAAACTACAAAACGACTAAACTAACTTCTGTTTTTAGTGTTCCAAAGTCAACAAGGAACCCTTATAGTTTCGCTCTGTCAGTCTGTTCACCCGCAGCTTAGCTCAGAGACTCTAAGTACTAGAAAGCTATAATTTGGCATGGATATACATATTAATAATTCCGACAAAGTGGTAAAATAAAATCATCTCCTCCAATCAATCACCTCGTCTATCCCATGGTGTGGGGTATAGTTAGACAGGCCATTCAAATATATTATGGGTATAGTAAACCCATTTTTCGATTCAGAGATCCGTTTGCGTAAAATAAAGCATTAAATTGCAAATTTTTGTTAGAGTCAAGTGTCCCCTCCCTGCCAGCGAAATGGTTGCTCTTGGCTATGTGAAAAAAATCGCGGCAGTAGTAAATATAACGACATTAAAAGGAAAACTATCACAGTTAAGTAGGCTTTACAAGTTTACGAGTAATAGTTGGAACATTATATATTTTGTACAAATGACGTTGCTACTAATATCTAAAATATAAAAATAAGTCGGTTTTCTTCCTGACGATATAACTCCAGAACGCATGAACCAATTTAAATGGTTTTGCATCCGTTGGCAAGGTCTCGGGCTCCGTGAGGTTTATAGGTAGGGTAGGGTAGGGTAGGGTAGGGTATGGTAGTGTAGGGTAGGGTAGTGTAGGGTCGGGTAGGTTAGGGTAGGGTAGGGTAGGGTAGTGTAGGGTAGGGTAGTGTAGGGCAGGGTAGTGTAGGGTAGTGTAGGGTAGGGTAGGGTAGGGTAGGGTAGTGTAGGGTTTTATGGCAAAAAAAAGTTTGCCGGGTCAGCTAGTTATCTTATAGAAATATTTTTGTCGATATCGATCTATAAAGTTTTCGACCCGACTACATCACTAATTAAGTAGCGTTGAACTTTCGAGAACGAAATAGTCAATACGTGGGACACTCAGAAAGTTTTGCGAAACTAAAAAAAATTGTTCTATACGTACATATATTTTTATTAAATCTTTTCAAAGTACTTTCCACCAGCCTCTATACAAAGATTCATGCGCCTAAACCAGTTTTCTAAACACTTTTTCCAGTCCGCCGCAGACACCTCGTTTACAGCCTGCTCGAACGCAGCCAGCGCATCTTCCGGCGACGAAAATTGTATCCCTTTGAGCTGATTTTTTATTTTTGGGAATAAAAAGAAGTCACACGGTGCTAGATCAGGGCTGTAAGGAGGGTGACCCAGGAGTTTGACTGGCGTGCTGTCCAGGAAGTCCCTCGTTTTGAGTGCGGTGTGCGCAGGTGCATTGTCGTGGTGGAGCAGTAGCCCGCGGAGCCCTGTGTTTGGTCGCTTGTTGCTTATAACAGAGAAAACTTCTGGCAAACATTTGGTAGTATACCATTCGGCATTAATGCTTCTTTGATCCCGTAAGGGAATTGATACCAAGTGGCCAGTCAAATTAAAAAAGCTAGCGATCAAAATCTTACCCCCGCTTCTAGATCGCTTCACTTTGGTAGGCGTTGGCTCATTTTGAAACACCCAAACAGTCGACTGGCGCTTGGTTTCTGGGTCGTATTGATAAATCCAGGACTCATCACCTGTAACGATGTCGTAAACACGCCGAGACGAGCCTGCTTCAAATTTGTTAAGCATATCACGGCACCATTCCACCCGGGCCTGCTTCTGAGCATCGGTGAGGTTGTGCGGCACCCAGCGTGATACTATCCTCCTCACGCGAAGATGGCTGTGTAGAATCTCGTGAACGCTTCCCGATCCAATCTTCAATATGTGTTGAATCTCCTGATATGTAATTCGCCTATTGTCTTGGATTAAATTTTTCACTGCTAGCACGTTTTCTTCGGTAACAGCCGTCAAAGGGCGACCGCTTCTTTCGTCATCCCCCAAAGTTGGTCGACCGCGCTTGAATTCGTTATACCAACGATACACGGTTGCCTTGGAAGGGCCTTCATCCATGAATGCCATTTGAAGTCTATCGTACGATTCATCCGGTTTCAGGCGACACTTGAAATCGTATAAAATCATAGCTCTAAAATGTTCCCGGCGCAGATCCATATTTCAGTGAGACACAATACTTTGAATTAACTCGCAAAAAATGTGGAGGGAAATTTTGAAATTGGAACTTACTTATTTTTACTTATAAATAATCATATTTTCGAAAAACATTATAACTGGCCAGTCTCCCATATATAAAAACTTTTTTTCGCAATACTTTCTGAGGGGCCTGGTACCTCAGTTAAGAGGTGAACATTCAAAATTTTTCAAATTCCGTAGGAGAAATAAACGAGAAGTGTGCGTGCGAGGATCCAGGAACGAACCATACAATTCCCCGTGGCTCTCTCTCTCGTATCGGCTCCTTTCGCGATTGACGTCCTTCATATAGATTAATTATTGCAGCTAATTTACGTTGCTTGTTTGTTCCTATCGTTAAATAATTTGATTTTACTTGTTGGTAGTTGAGTAGGTTGTTTGAAAATACTCATACTAAAATATTTATTTTAGGTTTGTAAATATTTGGAGACTTTAACGAAGACTATCCCCGTAACGGCAATACTGCAGTTTTCAAATTATTAAGTGTAAAGTTAAAAATGGTGATCCAGCTAAGGTCTGGCATTTTCACAAATCATTAGGTATCGGCAAAAAGTCTCATATCACGATTCCTAAAGACTTGGATTTCAATTTACTTAATAGTAATTTTTCTACTACATCCGTATTGGATGGGGCCACCAAAGCTACTACGCTAAGTAATCTTTCAAACCTTCCGGTACCTGATTTTCCCCCTTTTGTCATAATTCAATTCACTGCTTGTGATGTTAAAAAGAGTATTGTATCAATTACTTCCAACGCTGTTGGTAGTGATTGTGTCAGCCGTTAAATAATTATCCCCATCCTTGATGACATTTTTCCTGTTATCCTTTACATTCTCAACTTCTCTGTTTCCAGTAGTGTCTTCCCACAAGCCTGGAAAGATGCCCAAGTTATTCTTCTACCCAAAAAATCTCATCCTGCATCTTTCTCTGACTATCGTCCCATTTCTATTCTTACTTTCCTTGCCGAAGTCTTTGAAAAACTTATCCACCATCAACTCAGCTCGTTCCTTTCCAAAAACAAACTACTAAATCTCTTCCAATCTGGTTTTCGTCCGGGACACAGTACTATCTCAGCACTTGTGCACATTACGGATTATATCAGGTCAGGCATGGAAATGGGCAAGTTAACTATACTTGCTTTGCTTGACTTTAGCAATGCATTCAACACGGTTGACTTCGACATTTTACTGGGCGTCCTATGCTCTTTTAACATATCTCCTTCAGTAATTGACTGGTTTCATATTTAGCTGTCTGGCCGCCGGCAGCGTATTTGCTTTGACGAATCTTTCTCTTCTTGGTGCCACACCTCTGCCGGTGTGCCGCAGTGTGGCGTTTTATCTCCTCTACTTTTCGCACTCTTTATTAATGCTATCACTCAACGTCTATTTTCTTTCTACCACCTGTATGCTGATGATCTCCAAATTTCTACCCAAGCACTTCTCATTAATATGGACCTGGCTCGAATAGGTGACTGGAGCACTAAGTTTGGGTTGAAGATCAATCCGACTAAGACTCAAGTGGCTTTTGTAAGTAGTTCCTGAACTGTCTATAGGATTTATTGGGCGTCACTTCCCCAGGTTTCTTTCAACAATGCCATTGTTTCTATAACTCACACTGTGAAGAACCTAGGGATTTATATCGACGGCACTCTTTCTTGGACCAAACAGCTGCAGGAGGTTAGTCGTAAACTGTTTGTTTCTGCTGGTTCCCTGAGACGCCTTCGTAATTTTATTCCCATAACCACTAACATTTCGATATCTTGATCTCACCCAAGACCAATTGGACAAGCTTGAGTGTGTGTCAGGTTTATGGTTTGCGCAAGTATGATCATGTTTCTGAATTTCGAACCAAAATCTAATGGCTTCCTATTCGCCTTCGCCGGAATGCTCACATACTTTCTTTGCTATATAACGTGTTCTTTAATCCATCTAGTCCTTTATATCTTAAAGAATGCTTTCAGTTCCTTTGTGACACACATTCTAGGTCCTTGAGATCATCGGAGAATCTAAACTTAAGTACACGTATGCGTTCCACATCCTTCTTCGACAAATCTTATACAGTTTAAGCAGCTCGTTTGTGGAATGCATTACCTATTGGAGTGAGGCGTGCTCAATCCTTACCAACATTAAAAAAAATGGTGAATGAGCATTTCTTTTCATTATAATTAGTCTTCTCCTTTCTCTGTGATATTTAGTTATTTATTAGTATATTATTTATTATTGTATGTATGTATTATGTTATTATGTCTACGTATTATTATTTAAGATATACACCATATTGTACACTGACAATCCTTAATTCTTCTCCTCTCGTACAGTCCATCCAAAGGTTGTCTGTAAGAGATTGCCCTATGCGATAAGACCGCCCATTGTACACTTGTTTTTATGTTTTTTGTCCTGTATATATATTTTTTTGGTGTACAATGAAGAATATAATAAATAAGTGATGCTGGTTATAAATCTTTATTACAAATGCTTGTCTCTACCCGCGGTGGCACTCAAATAGATAATATTTCTTTAAATTTACTTGTGAAGTTGGATTTTATAACTTCTTCTTCAGTTATCATCATCCTATGTAGGCCCGTTTTTAAACTTTGTGAGCCGCTGAAACCGTTTTAATGTCATGTAACATCAAAAAACCCTCTTTTTATTCCGCATTATTATGAAACTACGGAACTCTATTACTGCGCGTGGCTCGACACGCACTGGGCTGTTTTTTTTAATAACATTTCATAATAAGATAGACAGAAGTGTGTATTAGAAATTGTGTATCGTTCAAATTTTTACAAGCTTTAGTTTAATTACACCTTTTCCTATGTCTATAATCTCGCAGCTGTTGTGATACCACTAAATAAAGCTTGCAAGTTTTTACAAGCTTCAGTTCAATTATACCTTTCCCAGTGTCTATAATCTCTAAGCTGTTGTAATACCTACCACTAATCAAAGCTTGCAAATTTAAGTTGACCCACTTCCCGGTGTTCTATTGAGCAATAATTTTTCAAAAAGCTTTTTTTAATAATTAAGCTTGCTTGCCAGGTATGTTTAAGTACTGTAAAAAAAAAAACACGACTGCTTAAAAAGCGAACTAAAAATACGTAAACAAGAAAAAATCATGCTGTGCAGTCGGAGTATACATAATCGCGAGCTGGCTGACCAAAAACAGATGCATCCTTCGACTGCACAGCATGTTTTTTTTCTTGTTTACGTATTTTTAGTTCGCTTTTTAAGCAGTCGAGTTTTTTGTTTTTTTGGTATTTTTTTATTATTTTACACTTTGTAGTTAACACCTTTTTCGAATTAAGTACATATAAACATATAAGTGTCATATATTTTTGAAATTGACTCTTAAAACCCTTTATTTTGATACCCCACAAGATGGGATCGGAAAAAAAAAATAATTGGTTCTCCACAATATGGCGCTCAAAAGCCGCCATTTTTCTATTTTTCAATTTTAATGTAGCCAGTGACACTCGCAGGATTAAGAGTCTTAACCCTGTGAGTGTCACGTTAAGAATTATCGATTGACGTACAAATCATCAAAATCGACCAACGCGTATGGTCTCTGGAACACCACATAGGAACAAACATACATACATAGACTGATCAACACATTACCCTCCTTTGGCAGTCGGGTAAATAGGGGGTGAGCCTATTGCCAAAAGTGCAGGCTGTGGGCTGCTAATGAGAAATTCTAGACGGTAAAACGCAAGAACACTAACCGACCAGGATTCCGACAAACAGTGCTTGCGAGGCAGAATTTGTATAAAAATCTATTTTTACTAATTCTATCTCTATTTTATTCTTCCAAACCAAAACATAAGCCGTTTCCACATTAAAACCATAAGCAAACAATTAGAAAGGCTGTGTTTAAGAACAAAAAGTATTTTAATCGCTGTATTGCGTGTCGCCGTTACCGGGTTGCGCTCTTAACTTGCGTGGTTACTCGATAAGGAGGCGTAGTTAGCAGAACCTGGGCCACAGTATGCCACTGCTATTTATGTTTTTAATCTACACTAAGAGGTGCGATGGCTGTTCCCAAAGTGCCGATGCCGGTAATAGAGGCCTTTTCGGCCCTTTTACTTCCATGTTTCTCTGGGTGTGTGTTGGGGTTACCTATATTTTTACGTGTGTTTTGCCGTGGGGTTGGGCATTTGTTGGTATGACTATATTTTTTGTGGAAAAGGCAGACAGTTCGAGAAAGTTTCCGGTTGTTTTATTAATTTAAAAACTAGTCCAATAACCTTTAAGCCGCTTCATGCTTCCTAGCGGTCGATACTTATTTAAAATTGAGTTATCAAAGTTCGCATCGCATCTGAAAAGTTAAATTGAAAACCATTAAAAGCCAATCATTGGTGAACTTTTTGGGCTTCGATCAAATTACTTTGAATCCGCGACTATCCATTACTGGGAATAGCGTTTTCAAAAAAACGTCAAGGAGGTGAAACCGGGGCAATATATCAAGCGTTCGTGCCCCGCGACCACGTCTGAGTGAGTGATGTCCCCCACTCATTTATAAATTGACCTCACTTTGGCTTCGAGGCAGTTAAAGATCGAACCCATACGCGGATATTTTTTTCCGTTTTGCCATCGGCATAATAAAGTTATTGCTTCGTTTATGAACACTGATGGGTTTTTATAGACCGGTCTGATACCCAATGTAAGTACGGTGCACCTGTGCAGAATATGGCTCACATGAGTGCCCTTTGTGCATACCTAACCTAACCTTTAGAGAACCTGATGAACGCATTTGACTGCACCGTTAAATGCGTTCATCAGGTTCTCATTTCTCATTAACGTAACCACCAACATATTTAAAGAGTTTTACATTGACTCGGCAAGAAGAAGAACACTGAGATTAAGAACAAGAATAATGTACACATATAAATACAGTACAACTATTTACTTTGCACTTGGTGCAGACAGGACGCTCTTAGTCAACTTGGAAAGATAATAGTAATAGAGTTGTTAATAATCTTTTAAAGTAATGAAATTTATTATAAAAATAAGAGGAAATCTGCTAAAAAGCTGCTATTTTTACAGCTATATATTTTACACGGAAATCAAAACAAAACAACAATAGTACTTCGTTCTGAACTCATACACGATAAATCTTATAATTGATGGACATGGAAATTAGCATTCGTTTGTATTCGGAAATGCGATGATTGCCGATGGACATGAAGAAAACAGTTATACTGTACGTATATTTATGTGTAGTTTCACACAAATGAGTAGCGCACCAGCTACTCTGTTTTTACAAACTAAGAAAACCTTAGTGAACAAGTATTGTGTTAATGCAGGTATAACGAAACATTTCAGACAAAGAGAGCTTGGACGTTTGTTCAGTGAAAGAGAACAGTATTTACATTTAGATTTTATGAAAACCTTTCATTGAAATACGAGTCGTTTGAAACAAAACCGTATCAGCCTAATGATCTGAAAGTCTGACATCTTTTCATGAATAACGTCGTAATAACTTCTATAAATAAAAGCTATGTAAACCGAGTCGACCGTGAAATTATTATCTCCACATTCAACAATCAATTTCCCATACCGGTAATGTTGATTAGAAAGCTATTGAAATGTTGATCTCATCCTTTCCCTTTAGAAAATTCGTACCAAATCGCGCGTATCGTTCAGTTATAAATTGCCATTACATCGCAGACGACAAAGCATTGAAATTCTGCCAATAAACTTGACTGAACGGGATCCCCTGTCGATACGCCGATAGATCCCTCGGGACTGAAAGATGTGTTCCACTTATTTCAGAATTGACTTCGTTTTATTTCCCCCTTCCTTTTATTTGACGTCACACTGATGTTTTACACTGCGTGCGGCTATCTAAATAGTCGAAAATTTTTGTTCCTTCATAATAAATTTGTAGTATAAAAAATTGAAATTTATTGCTGGCATTTTGTGCCTAAATACAGCAAGCCACACAGTTAATGGGGCCATCAATCATAAAATATAGCTTTGTGTGTGGTCAGCTCAGTGTACGTAGATGGATATTTATAACTATAACAAATCAGTTGGCTAATGTGGATCACAATAATTCTGAATTATTATTAAAGAGGAAATTATTAAGGTGTGTAATTATTATTACGGTGATTACAGCTTGTTATTAATTGCTTACGTTGAAGATTAATAGTCCTCGCTAGCGTAATTGTTCATCTATTGTACCCCAAAATACAATATTGTATTAAGCATTTGTCTACCTTGTACTTATTATTTATCTTTCAGTTGTAGTTACTGTTCTAATAAAAAGGATCTTATTGCTACTAAAATAGTAGTAATACTAAAATAATAGTATAAAGTCTTAGAAAAGTGAATTGTTCCTATTGTGGAAAACACCTTATATAATTGTTGTGGTTCCGAGAAAAAATTTGCTAAGACAATTCAATCAATCAATTTAATCATATTCAAATAGAGACACATCTGTGGGAATGCTGCAGACAAAGTAATACATCATCATTATGATCCGCCTTTTTAATGTTCCCACTACTGGGATACAGGCCTCTTCACTGTGAGAGGGAATGGGCCGTAATCCACCAAGCGGACCCAGTGCGGGTTGGTGGATGTATTCGAATGATTGGTTCTAAGACATGTCGGTTTCTTCACGATGTTTTCCTTCACCGTTTTGAGAGCATTGGTGGTGAAATAATGCAGAGCGCCTGCCTGGGTTTGAACCCATGATCTACAACTTATAAGTCGCGGCCGATACCACTAGGCCAACACGGCACTCAAACAAATAATACATATCAAATGAATATTTGCCAGATATAAGTAACGTATTTTTTTTTAATTAACTGCTTAAATAAATGTTAGCATTAAAACCGAAGTCAATGTTATCTATTAATATTGTTTGTAGATTTGTTAGTAGCATGACTACATTTGGCGATTTCAATAAAATAATACCAAAATAAATAATAGTGGTAGTAAAATGAAAGCAAACATTAATGGTAACGTTTTATTGGTTTTTCTTTGATTTAAAACTTTATTTTGCGTGCAATTTATTTGTGGGATGATTCTGTAACATACGTACTCATATATTTTAATTGTAAACTGTAAACAAAAAAAGTATATGTTTTCATTTAACTGGTTTATTAAGTTTTAATAATAATAACTTTGTCAAAAATCATTTCCTAATTTATTTAACACTATTTTCTGCAAGCGGCTTTGCCCGCTTAAAAAGTGTATTCACTCGTAAAAAAAATCTAATGGAACATACTAACAGGATAAAAGTGTAAGTTATGGTAAAAGTTCTAAGTTATGGTCTATCCGTGAGCCGAGTTTCATCCAAATCCATTGAGCGGTGATTGACTTACAAACATTCTAACGTCGAAGTGTAGAGACTTTCACACTGCTACATTATTAGGATTCTAAGAAGGTTTTCCTAGAATAGAAATAATACACACGCCTAAATTCCCTAAAGGAGTACGTATCAACTTCTTGCAAAGATGGGCTTAACATATTCAAGACACAATACATAGTCTTTGGCTCCTTTCAAATTCGTGTTAGTATTATTATAAGAGGAGAAGAGTAATCCCATTATTTACAAGTTTTAGCTTTTATTGTTTCAAAAAAGTGCGGTCCTCAGAGACGGAACAACAATGTTTGGAACGTCCAAAAGTTTGTTTAGCCACCGAGGAAATTCGCCAAAATACATTTACTGGATCCAAGAGTAAATGGAAAGTAACCCACAAAGGAATACTGTGCATAGCCCATGAAGAGATATCTACTAAATGGGGTAAGCTCTACTATTATTCATTTGAATTGGGCTACGGGGGATAAGTATGATGACAAGTTCGGTGATTATGATGATAGTTTAATATTATTAAGTATCATGTTCGGAGTTGAATGAAAAGAAAAAGAAAGGAAAAATAAAAAGAAAAGAAAAAGAAAAAGAAAAAGAAAAAGAAAAAGAAAAAGAAAAAGAAAAAGAAAAAGAAAAAGAAAAAGAAAAAGAAAAAGAAAAAGAAAAAGAAAAATATTTACAATAAAAATAAATCACACTAATATTATAACAAGGGCGAAAGTTTGTGAGTGTGCATGTTTGTGACTTCTTCAGGCCAGAACGGCTGTACGAATCTGAATGAAATATGTCATAAATAATTTTCGTATTTCACGCGGGTGAAGCCGCTGGCAGAAGTTAGTAATACATAAATGATATAAGTATGTATTGCATTACTACATGACAAACTATGACGCTGCGAATTAAGTTATCGGCGTATATATGCATCGTGGTCTGCCACATTGATGTAGAGGGCTGTGATGCAGTCTTGCACTGCCAGCGCCAAGGAGTTAGCGGAAATGGCGAACAGTGGTCGTTTAAGGTAGATACAGTGATAAATTTCGCTGCTAGAGCTATAACGATTGGCAAAAGTCTATGTGTTTGTGATTAAAAAAGAAAAAGTAAAGGAAAAAGAAATGAAAAATAACCAAACACCTAAACAGGCATAACCGACATTAAAAATCATACATTGTGTTCAAGTATGATTGTGACCACTGAATTATTATTAATTAATGTCCTCTTCATATAAGTAGTAGGTAAATTTACATTTAAATTATTTGACTGAAGCTTTTTTCCCAAAAATGGATAAACATTTCTTTCAAAACAAATACGTAACAATTATCTCGGATCTCTTAGAAAATTAATGACGTACACTGTAATTACTTATTATAAGGGGCTGTGCGGGTATAATAAATATCGATCTGATTGGTATTAGACCTTCAGTCGCTGATAATACATCTGATACCCTTACAATATGTGAAGGGTTTACTAATGAAAAGGTTACACGAAGGGAGAGATTATCTTAACCAAATATAGGTTCGACAAGAAATCAATGATGCGTGAACGTTTACTGGGAATAATAATACGAGTATTATTTTATTGAACAGGATGTAATAACACAGTGTATCTGACTTTGCTTTACATAATAATTTAATATAATTAGATTACATGTTTCAATATTTTTAGCTCACCTTTATAATATTCTAGCTATACCCGCGGCTTGGCTCACGAGATCCATCGGCTGTTAATTTTAATAATGTACATACCAGTCGCTATATAAAATGAGACAACAAATCCTAAAATTTGCTCAAAGTCGAAAATACTTGTCGTATCGTTCTCACAACAAAGCACCTAATATTCCTCAGACAGTTTCCTGGTATTAAGGATTCCGATTTACCCGTACTGAACCAGTCAAGGAAAACAATATTTAATAGATAAATCGATTTCTAGGTGGTATATCAAGACAAAACATGTAACTTATTTTAAGTTAGACCAGAAATAATACAACTATGAAAACCGCATCCAATTTCGAGCAGTGGTTTTTGATACAACCGCTTACAAGCATCCTATAAGTATTATTTTTTACAGAATATTTCTGACGACGTGGTTGGGACTACTTGTGACCGGCAGACACACCTGTGTCTTTATTTTAAAGTCCAGACCGTGTGTTGTAGCAACAGATACCAGGACCAACAATTTAACATGAACACAGATGCATGGAGAACTGTAGCAATTGTCTGTAAAGAGTTCAGTTACACTTCTTGGTCCAAGACCAGCGCAACTTCTCAAGATCATTAATCTGCAGTAGGACCAACGGCGAATGGGACTAACCGCGAATGGGACCAAGCGCGAACGCGGGACAAAGTGCGCATAACCCCTACAGACAACACGCTGTGTTAATTGAAGTCATGGCAAGCGTCTCTATAGCGATTGTTAAAATGCCAAAAATGTATGGGATTCCCAAGCACTATTTAAATGTCAAGTGTTTATTTCCTTAAATTATAGCATTTTGGGATTTTAACAATCGCCATCGCTGATAGAATATCACTTTGTCTAGACTAGTCCAGAGCATAATAATTGGATACGTGTTTATTTGTACTTAAACAAAATCGATTATTCCTTTGTTCTTGTTTAAGTTTCAAATAACTCCGATACGCGGCATTACCTACAGTGAGTTATGTGGGCGATAACCTTTAGCCATCAATATGATGTAACCTGTAACATTTTCTTCAGCTACCCACACATAATTGTGTGTTCTATTGTACTTACATTTAATATAATAATTACAAACGCTTCCATGAATGATAATGAAATGAAAATAAAGTTTATTACAGGTTGGATCGTTAATTAAAATGAAAAGAAAATTACTTAGCGGTAAGGTTTTAGAGAAAACAATCCTCTGGCCATTTCATTTTTTAACTGATATCTTTATCTGATATTTGATTATGAAGAGGTTGAATCGAATGTCTGTAACAGATACTATCTCTGGAAGTACTGATACGTTTTTTTATTTTAAATTGGCCTGTGTTGTCTCACTACTGGGCCATGCAAACCCCCATAGCCTGACAAATTTCTTTGAATTTTGCAATCACCGGCCAATCCGTCAAAAATGAGACAAATAGTCACGCCAGCGTTTCTTAGGCCTATCTCGGTTAGGTCACCCGTCCTCAGGCATCTACTGTGTGACAAGCCCGATCCGATTAGATGATTTTACTTGATTGACGGAAAGTTACACTATGGTATTACAAAGGTACTATGTAGATTGTCATCAGACTAACTCCAAAGTATATAGACTAACAAATATATGCCAAATTTAGCTTATGTAAATATTAAATGATTACTAGTAGCCGGACTCAGATACGACCAAAGCATTTTTTTATTTTTTATTTGGGAATACAAACGACTACACACTACAACAATACACACACACACTACAGCCTATGTCCAGCAGTGGACGTCTTTCGGCTGATATGATGATGATGATGACGACGACACACTACAGCAATACATCAAATTTAAGCACGAAGAAAAACAAGTGTGCATCCAGGTAAATTTTGGGAAAAAGGCGTGAGTTTATGTATGTATGTATAAAAACATTTTACAAAATTAATATGACTTGAGCTTACAATTAAAAAACTAAAATTTTATAAATATAATTAACTAGCTGACCCGCCAACCTTTTTTTTGCCATAAAAACACCAAACATTTATCTACCCTACCTTACACTACCTTCCCTACCCTACGCTACACTACCCTATCCTACACTACCCTACGCTACACTACCCTACACTACACTACCCTACCCTACACTACCCTACCCTACCCTATGCTACACTACCCTACACTCCCCTACCCTACCCTACACTACCTTATCCTACCCTACCCTACCCTACACAACCCTACCCCACAAAAAAAAATAAAAAAACCATCTTTGAACTTCAACGAACATTTAAAAAAAAGAATTGGCCAAATTGGTCCAGGCGTTGTTGAGTTATGCGCTTACCAACACATTTTGCGATTCATTTTTATATTATAGATAAAACTTAACAGGCATGTATATAAAGAAAGATACAAAAATATATAAAATAAAGTGAAATATTAATATAGAATTAAAACTGTTAAATTATTACAAAAAGAATTATTACAGATTAAATGTAAAAAAAAATTATTACGGATTAAAATGTCAAAAAAATATTAATTACGGATTAAATTGTTAAAAAATACGGTTTAAAATGTCAACAGAATTAATTTTACAACTAAGGTGTCAGCAAAATAAAATTAATCATAATTAAACGATTTTAATAAATTAATCCATTTTTGTAATGATTATTAAAAAAAAAGCAAAAGGAAACAAAATATTTAAAAAAATAAGAAAAACTACGAGTCACTAATGTCAGCAGAATTAATTTCTCACAAACAAGGCGTCTAAATAAAATATGAAGGTTATAAAAAGTTGATCTGTGATAAACCACGGCAATATTCTGAAAATTACTAGGCATCCAATAGGCGTCCTATGAAGAAACTTGTAACCAAAATAACTCAAAATATACCTCACATAACCGTGATAAACCCGTTGCAACCGCAAGTCTCAGAGATAAATGAAGCTTCCGTTTTAATAATAGCACAGAGGCACCATGGCCCCATGCAATAACTCAGGGTGTAAGACCCCATCGTCGGCCCCATGTCAACAACTGATCCTCCGTGATTGGATCATCGACCCCCTGATAAATTTATCACCCGTCAGTTGGTTTTAAGCAGTCACACAGTCAGCCATGTAATTTTAGCGGTCACTAGTAACGGTAATCATTGGTTTCGAGTTACGTAAATTGGGTAAGTTGGAATAGGATAAAATTTTATTAGTAATGGATTTTATATCGTTGCCTTTCTGATAGATTTTTTTGATTGTGAGAATATTTTATTCTATTGATACTTTGCCTTACGAAAATTATGCCATATATAAATTCGAATCAAAAATGATGGTTACTTGACAATAGTTCAGTAGCTTTTTAGCATACTAATGCGTCTATTCAATGTAAATACAGTACAACCATTTTCTTAATGTCCCTCGGCAATCATCGCATTTTCGAACACAAACGAATGCTAATTTCCATGTCCATCAATTACTAGATTGATCGTGTATAATAATTTGAATTCAGAACTAAGTACTTTATTGTTCTTTTATTTTGATTGACGTTTGAACTATATAGAGCTTTAAAACTATGTTCCTATTTTCCTTTAGCAGCGTTCCTCCCACTTTTTAAATAAATTTCATTAAGTTAGAAGAGTATTAACAACTCTATATACTTTCAAGTTGATTGAGAGTGTCCGGTCTACACCAAGTGCAAAGGGCAGCTGATAGAAATCCGACGACTGACGAAACATAAAGTTAGCCGAGGGATATTAAGAAAATAGTTGTACTGTACTTCGTTTATTCGAAATTGAAAACATACCATGTAGGTTTATATTTAGATATAATAAGAGCTTTAAGTAATTAGGAAATTATACACTGGATCCTATCCTCTATTCTGTTCTCTCTATCACCCAAATATTTGTTTCGAGGAAAACTTTGAATTAAGCTTGTCTTTGTAGATAGCATCTATCAGTTACCGTAATTATATCATGTATTTTTTGTGTTAAATAAAAGAGCAAAGAATACTTTTTGCATTTCTGCTTGTGCAAATTTATTTATTCATGTTCTTCATCGTTGAAGACCGTGAAATTGTGGAGAGACTATTGTATATATAGATAGACCAGAATGTACTTTTTAGTGTGTTTTGCGTTATATATATCTACGTTTATATAATCTCATTCACCAGTCCTATTAGATGCACACTAAATTACTAAAAAAATCTTCTTAAATAATAATCCATATTACGATATAAACACAATCTGTACGTAACACCAAACATTCTAACATTGTTTATGAAGTGAAGTGAATAATTTATACCAAAACAAACCGATACATTGACAGTAATACAACAATGGGAATAATTAAACGTACTGACAAGAGAAGTACATAGGTATTGCAAGTTAGCGCTACCCTTTGTGATGTACACCGTGATTGCATTTTGGGGACTGTGGTCTGGGGGCCTAGCCAAGTTACAAACGTTTCGTATTTTCTCTTTCTACCATCGTTAACGCCTTATATTCGTTTGGTCTGACCACGTGACTTAACGTTCAGATGATGTCATTCCCATACATTGATTCGTTTTCTATTTTCGTTTTCGTTTTTTTTTTGATGCGTTATCGATCGTTGATTGTCAACTTGGCTACAGGTGCTGAAACAGTATTTAAACACGTAAATCAAAATTTAACGGTGTATATTAACTCAAGTAGAGCACGTTAATATCAATTTATAACAAGCTATAACTGCCAATATGCGTTTTCGAGTAGGGATTGAGATTGGGTTATGCTGCGAAATACGGGCCTTGGTCGCTTAAATTACGCTCAATTTACTAAATGATAGACTACATCCAAACTCCCCACAATAATATCCCACGCCGTGATTAATTGACAAACGGACTGAAGCAACACGAAACAGCACACTGACGTCACAGATGCAAAACCTCAAGCGCGTCAGGAGCTGGCTAACCGCAGAAACCTATTTCCATTCCATCTCCCTTGCTAACACTCTTGTGTGATAGAGATAAAACATACTCATGTGTGTTATCAGCTCTGAAAACCTTTAGAAATTATAAATGTATATTTGTTTAAGGATTTCTTAAGTCACCAAGAGTTGAAACAATATTCAAATGTGAGTCTATCCATCGAGTATGTCATTGGTTAAATAATAAAGGTGACTACATCACTGTGCGAATCGAATTATTTTATTGTTATGAAAAGTAAATAAGGGCTTATTCGAAATACAACTTAAATTGCAGCTGAGGCTATAAACTACGTGTACTGTAACAAAGTTACAATCTATCAGCGAAAACAATTGTGGAAAAGTAAAAAAAATATTAAGGCTCGTCTTGTTGATTTATTTTTGTTACAATTTATACACCAAGAGTTTAGTACTGCGCTGGTGCCGCACACGCACTCCTGCAGGACGAATATATGTGTGCATAAATTGTAAGAAAAAATCAACAGGACGTGCGCAGTACGACACGAAACGTCTAAATTTAAAAGACCTTAGTGTGAACATAGGCTCTAGATAATTGACATCCATCAATGAAAGTATCTTGATGGATTCCAGGAATGTATGATGTGATTTTGGATGGATGATGTAATGGATAGAATGTATGTGAAAACGCTATTGAAATGCCACATAATCAACCTCTTACATTTTAGGATTTCAATCATCGCCCTAGTCGAGAAAATGACATTATCATCATGGGAAATTTTTGTAGCTTACGTCAAATTGTATAACTGGCTAAATGTCACTTTGTGGGTTTTCAGACGAAAAAATACTATTACAGATAAAATTTAAGTTACGCTTCTGTAATTTCATGGATTCAATTAGACAAAATTAGGGTAGCAAATCTCACACCGACAATGATGGGCCCATCACGTTGAAATCAGTCATGATAGATTTAGCCAGCCTCCCCCGACTCATTCCGCACTACTGACGCACGGTAAATGTTACGAAAATTATACAGTAAAAACTTGCCTTAATATTTTGACATTAATTGACATTGATTATAAGAGACTCTAGACAAGTGTCATTCGATGTCAGCGATGGCGATGGTTGAAATGCCAAAATGTTAGGGATTGATCACGTGAGTTTTCGATAGCGTTTGACATCACCATATATTTTTAAAAATTTACTAATTGCTACCGCCACACTTTCGTTGATAGAATAAAACTTGTCTAAAGCCTTAGGATCCGTTTTTATGGCAACCGAGTCGACGGGAGGTCCGTCAAAATGACTTTTAATATGTATATCTTAATTAACTACACCCTTATACTGCCGAGAAATTCGTAAAAATTCCCTCACGTATGAAATCACTTGCATTAGCGTAGCTTAAATTTTAAGAGTCTGATGGTTCAAGGAAAACGGTTCAAAACGGTGAAGGAAAACATCGTGAGGAAACCGGCATGTCCTAGAACCAAAAAATCGAAGACATGTGACATCCACCAATCCGCACTGGGCCCGCGTGGTGGATTAAGGCCCATTCCCTCTCACACAGAGGAGGCCTATGTCCCAGCAGTGGGAACATTAATAGGCTGACGATGTGATGTGTGTGATGTGTGTAAAAATAAAGATATGTATATCCTAATTAACTACACCCTTATAATCCCGAGAAATGAGTGAAAAATCACTCACAAATGAAAACACTGAAATGTGCCTTATGTTATAAATAAACGATAAACGATAAACGATATTATAAACGATATTATATTACACTTGCATTAGCGTAGCTTAAATTTTAAGATTCTGATGGTTCACAAAATTAGAGAAGCAAGTTCACACCGACAATGATGGGCACATTACGTTAAAATCAGTCGTGACAGATAATTAGCCAAGCCTCCCCCGACTCGCTCCGCACTACAGAATACACAGTACATACGAGGTTTCATGCAATCGGATGTAGGTGACACCCGTAGGGTTGTGTGGGAGGACGCGATTTATGACCTGGTGTTTCGGGAAGCTAGCTTTTGTGAAAGGTAAAAATGTGTATAGATAAGACAAACGATACATGTCAACGTTAAAGATTGGCAGTGACATTTATGGAATTGCGAATATTCTTGTCCAACCATGACTGCATATGCATACATAGATTCCACTAAGTAAACTTAACAACATGCTGTTATAAATTATTGTTACAAAGTGTGTTTTATATAATTATCTAAACTTTGATAACCATACTGATGTTTTACTTAAAATTTGTTAATTTGTATGTATAATTAGTTAAGCATTTTCAACACTGTATGTACTTTTATCCATGTAAATTTTATCCTTGTAACCTTGCTATTAAAAATAGTACTATAACTAGTGCGCTAGAGATTTAGATATTCTAATACTTTAAATATTACTTTCATAACATCCAGTAAAAGTAAACTTAAACAATGTAATTATGTACATTGATTTCTCTAAGTCATATCAATCAAATGGCTCATTGTTACTGGAAAATGTAAACACAAACGAAACATTTCATTACAGGACCTGTTAACAACCCTGCAAAGTAAATTTTTGGGGACATAATCTCTCTAAATGAAAGCATTCCAGCTTTTCCTATATGAAGCATTGGTAATGTTTAAAATACCTGGTGTAAATTATTTTACGATACCTAGAATACCAATATATCCAGTCGTTAAACGCGAAAAGTGTTTTCGATAAGAAGTGCACTTTGTTTCAATAAGCTACCTGGGGACCTTAATGTCGACTTGTTTTGTACCAGTGTGGTGACCTTGAGACGGCTATTGGCACAATATTCTCTATTTAAGAAGAAAGAGCAGTAATCCTATACGCATACCAGTTAGTTTTGAATGTCACAACATCTGCATCATTGTGTTCTGCCTGCCTTCGTCCTTTGAACCTTGGAGTTGGCGCAGTATGTTTTCGTCTTCCATTCTTCCCTGTCAACCATGACGCTATCATTGAATCCCTTGTCTTTCACGTATCACGTGATGCCCATATGTTTTAGTTTTTTTTGGACTTGTCGGGTTCCTCGGGATATTTTCCTTCCCCTTTTGAAATGATGACTGATGAAGTGTTTACCACCGATTTTCACATATACATCGTTCTTACATTTAACTGATTGTAATCCAATGCAGAGAACAATTTCAGAACTCCTAGATACACAATATTCCAATATCCGAAAGCTAATAACTTTTGTAGATACACATACGTTGCCCACAAACTTCAGATCTACCGCTTTGCCCAACAAGATACATCAAAGTAATCTCACAATGGAGTTGAATGAATGCAGTCCAAAGTGATGCCTGTATCGTGGCGGAGTTAATAAATATTTGTTTGGGCAGGGTAGTTGTTCCTGCATCTGAGTGTTTGTGTATGTGAATGTTGGTTTAAATTGTGCATTACGAAATTAATGTTCGGTGACTTGTTTGGTTATCAGATTCGTAATGACTGTAGACGGCAGTTTCACTTTTTGATAAAAAACAACAACTTTGTAGACGATAATAATACACTAAAGCGAACAAATATTTAACATTTTTGTAAACGTAAACAATCAGGTAGGTGTTCTAAATGTATAGTCGTCAATCAATCAAAATAATTTTATAAGTGAAAATTGTTAGGGTAAACAACCGAAGAATATAATAAATATAGCGGAAATGTGCATCTTCACTAGATATTAGATATAATATGCAATGCCCGCTGAGAATGGGGTGATTATGCAATTGCATATGCAAATACGCAAGTGCATATAATCCGATCTTTAGTTATCAGAAAGTAAAACTGCCATCTACAGTCATCACGAATCTGATAACCAAACAAGTTACCCAACATTAATTTATCTTAGAGGAACTCTCACATCCACATGTCTGTCGCTGAATGATAGAAACTTATGTAAAACTTGACAAAACGTATAAACATTTGGACAAATTTTTGACAATGCTTCAATAAAATTATGAGCGTGTCTCTTTGGAGGAGCCATTTACCGTCTTAGGGCGTCCTGACTCTGTGATAGAGAAAATAACGGCAAAACTTATACACAACATTAACACACATATATTTATTTATAATATACTTTATTGTACACCACAAAATATGTACAGACAAACATTCACAAAACAAGTGTACAATGGGCGGTCTTATCGCACAGGGCAATCTCTTACAGACAACCTTTGGATGGACTGTACGATAGGAGAAGAATTTAGGGCTGACAGTGTACAAAAATTACACACTTAAATAATATAACTTACTCATAAGAACCTACAATACATACATACAATATTATATAATATATGCATATTATATATATTATTAACATCTATTGGCAAAAACACCTCTCACCCGCACACTGTGTGTGCTCAGCGAATTCCATGTTAGACTTGTTTTCGTGCAATTTGAGTGAATTCAAAAGAATTTTTTTTGTTGAATTTTGCTAGTTATAATTAAAATTTAGATGAGTAAGTTAGTTTTATTTTAGTTTAGAAGATTTTAATAGTATTAGAAGTTTATATAATTATTATACATTTATGTAAAGTCTGATTTTAGATTAAGATTTTAAACACTCTATTGTATTGGGTTCAACCTGTAAGATAATGTGTGTAAGTTAAATAAATAAATAACAAATATTAAGTTGTTTTATTTTGTTTTTTACTAACATCAGTAAACACGTTTTTTGCCAAGGACTCGCCTCGCGGGAAACATAATGGCTTTTTAATTATTTCAGTAATTACGGCAGCGAACGTGTTAAACCGATGTTGTCTCATCATAATACAAGCGCAAAACTTCTTAGTAAGAAATCAATAAAAGCTTTATATTTTTTTCCTGTGTCCATGCTCCCATAGCGTTTCATATTCGTAAACGACTTTTACATTATTGTTAGTAGGTCTAATCACATTGATACACTGAACTCGTAATCAAAATGATGACGTCGTTGGCATTTACTTTGATCTTAAAGTCCCATACGTCATGACCTCTCCAAGGAAAACGATATTACTGAAGAGAACTGGCGTGACCTTCAAAAAGTCACAAGATATGAGGAAGTGGAGTTCAAAGAATTCCTCTGATGTTACTAAAACATACCAACAGGAAAATGTCAAGGTTGAATAATGGCAACGTTTTAGATATTTCAAGAAATCGCAGAATACATTTGAACTTATGTATAAGTTACCCAAACAAACACAGGGACTGTTAGTTCATGAACAGTCCCTGTGTGTCACTGATTTTGTACACAAGATGTCAAAATTTGCAATTGTTCTCGCAATTCATTAAAAAAATTAAAAAGAACTTGTAAACTATTTTATACTAAGTTACAAGCGCAGGTTTTAAAAAATATTTAATTAATTTAATAAATATTCAATTCAGAACGTACCTTGCCAGACAAGAAATTAACTTTCATTGCAGGACTCTATTAAAAAGCGCACAACTCAAAAATTAACATAAACCAGCAATAAATTATTACATTAACTTAATTAAAAACCGAGGATCTCTAAAAATGGTTGGTATTGCGCTGCTCGGCTGCATATTCAGAAGTTGGTAACTCGGCACAATAACGTGGGGAAAGTTTAAAGTGGTGTGTTTTTCTAGTGGCTCGTAGTTGGTAGTGCGAATAACACAAACTTTAGCCGGCCACACGCCACCACAATAACACCCACACTCTGCCAGCCGCCCCTATCCACTGACTGGGACTAATGGCGAATTATATATTAAAGCCATGCTCTACAAAACGGTTGCATTGTTAAGTAAACTTTCTAAAACGCATAACGTATCGTTAACGTTTAATCTCTATCAAAACAACACAAACAAAACGCAACATTAGAATTATTTCACAAGCACCACAAAAATAATTATTCCAGTGTTATTAATCCGTTAATTCACAACCGGTCCCGTTTGTGAACACCAACAACAGTAATATCACAAAATATTTACGCAAACTAAATTGAAATGCATAAAAATGAAAAATATTTCAAAACTGTTAAACACCAAAGTTATATTTTCGTTATTTCAAAACAACAATTGCTTGCAATTTATAGTAGGCATTAATTAAAAATTTAATAAGATTCCGCGGAAAGCGTGTTTTAGAACAAAGGAGACTACCTTACAATGTGATGAAATAAGTCAAACAATAATTTCGAAGAGAAATGTGGTTTGCGCCTTTGTTTTAATAAAATTCAAGTAAGCGTAATTATATTTCATCTTTCACGTCTGGGAGACGAATCAGAGTAATCCGCGGACGATGGACTTAATGAAATCGAATTTAGTGTCAGAAAGATATTCCTGTCTGAGTTTGTTATAAGAAGCAGACAGTATAGTAATAAACCTTATCATTTCCAATATCTACCTTTGTAATTATAACACCTTTAATGGATTTCAGTCCTTAAATAAATGGAGCACTATAAATTCGATATATTTAAACTGTAAGTTTGCTTAGCTCAAACTCTTAAACGGTATTGTAAAAACCGACTTAGGCCCATTTAAAACTGCATTGACGTATGCTCATGCTCAACTCAAAATTTGGAGTCGTGATTGGTTGTAGTTTGGCACACAATTCTTTAGCTTGACATTCTATGAACTTGACTTTCCTGAAAACCATTTTGGTATAATACATTTTACCTGCACTATCCACCAACACGCACTGGGAGACTACGGCCCATTCTTTCTCACAGAGAGGAGGCCTGTGTTCCAGTGGGAGCTTTAAAAGGTTGATGATGATGATGACAATACATTTTACAGTTGTTCATAGAAATGAGTATTCATAATTTTTAAGAAACTTAGTTCGATTAATCGTATTTCTTACGGATTTGGATCTCCTAATTCTGTCCCAGTTTAACAGGTTGACTGCCACGAAGGTCACCGGTGACCCTCAAACAATACATTTTCTATTGTGTTTATTGTCTGGCAGCCAAACTGTTAAAAACACCCTTTACAAATTGCATGGTATTGAGTTGAGAGATAATTATTGGAAAAATAATCCAAGTCTACAAGCTAACAAAAAAATTCTATCTAAATGAGCACAAAGTGAACAAACATCAAATCAGAACAAAAAAATACTTGTTTCCTATTTAGCGGTTAAGGCTTGTATTCCAGCAGCATTGACTAATGCTCAACTCAAAATTGAAATTTGTGATTCTACATCGATAGTATTTCCAAAAAAAATACCAGGTTGTTAAAGGAACCGTTTAACCAACAGAACCCATTTCCAGCATTTTTAGGGTTCCGTACTCAAAGGGTAAAAACGGGACCCTATTACTGAGACTCCGCGGTCCGTCTGTCTGTCTGTCTGTCTGTCACCAGGCTGTATCTCATGAACCGTGATAGCTAGACAGTTGAAATTTTCACAGGTGATGTATATCTGTTGCCGCTACAACAACAAATACTAAAAACAAAATAAAATAAATATTTAAGGCGGGCTCCCATACTACAAACGTGATTTTTTGCCGTTTTTTACGAAAATGGTACGGAACCCTTCGTGCGCGAGTCCGACTCGCACTTGGCCGGTTTTTTTTTAATTCTTATGTCTGTTTGTCTCTAATCTCCCTCGTAATCACGTAAAATGTACAAAACCAATGTAGACAAACTGTCATACATAAACCTAACTTGAAGTATTACTTAGTTTTTGCTTCATCATCATTCAAAAGTTAGATGAATTTAAAGCGTTCAAGAAGTAAAATATCACAACACACGCAATTTAGATACTCGGACAGTTAAATTCCATATTCGATGGATGGCATTGTGCATTTGACGTCATTTTCTGAATGGCGGTGTGGTGGTGCGTTGTGATTCACCGTGGCAGAATGACCCTATAAAAATATTGGTAGGTAAGTAGGGTAGGCATAGGTAGGTAAGTAGGGTAGGGTAGACAGTTGACGGGACAGAAGTTGACAGTTGCCGCGTGCACAGCTAGTCATTTAATAAACCGATTATTACAGCACATCCTTAGCCCCACAACGGCCATCATCACCTCCTCGTACTCCGTATCTCCGGTCACCAAATGACCGGACGATTAATCTAGTAACACGCGATGTGTCATCCGCTTCATTGTAACCAGGTGCTGCCAGTGATTAATTATCTGACAAAATTGTGCCACATTAATAAACAATTAGTTGGCATACGAGTGCTGTTTTATTTATGCAAGCTCGTTATAATTATGCGATGATAAAATTTTAAAATAGGGTATCAAATATTTAAGTGATGGGTGAAATTTGTTTTACAGTGATTTTTTGTTTATTAAGTTTTGAGTGTTGGCTTAAGTTTAACTACGAGTATTTATAGTAATTGAGGCACCGTATGACCTGGTTTAGGCTGCGGGAATCTGCTAGACGCACAGGATCGATCGAAGTGGCGAAACTAGGGGATAAGCCTATGTTCAGCAGTGAACGTCTTTCGGCTGTCATGATGAAGATGACGTTGAAGTGCACATAGCGGGCAACAAAGAAGTATATCTTTTGAAAATATTGTCAACCAGGAAGGCGCAGATTTATTAATGAGAAGGCCCAACTATGGATATTAAGTTCGTCACTAGGTTTACTAGTATACATTTTCATTATTAACAGTAACTTTGACAGTAGTGTTACAACCATAGATACAATAAACAAGACTTATTTGAAAACAAAAATAACACATTAGAAGCAAGAAATATTTTATGATTTGGTGTTTTTCATGATTTTAAAGACAAATATAGTAAAATACTTGTACTTACTTATGGTAAGTATTCCATGATTTACAAAGTTTTGGTTAAAACTTCGATTTTTAAAAGAAACTACTGAACAACACGGCATTCTTGTAACTTGTCACGATGTCGGTCGAATGCGCACTGTTTTGCGAAGACTGCTACTTGCCTATGACATGCTCACTCTCCTGTTTTATATATTTCTATGGTTAGAACAAGTAGTAGTAAGTTTAGACGATTGTATTACAGAAAATGATTTATCATCATCATTTCAGCTGAATGACGTCCACCGCTAGACTTGGATCTCCCCCAAGTGTAGCCTTTCCATGCTGAAAATGACTAGCCTCACGATTATGGATACTTCAGCCTTCATTGTTCTCTACCATGAATACCTAAATAAATATCAAGATAATTTGCTCTCTTATTGTATTATTAGTATTCTCAGGTCTTAGTTTATTGAGTGTACTTACCGTGAATAGCGCTTTCTAAACCTTTTGTCTGCTATAATAATAACCCACAATCCTATTCCAGACAGTAATTAATACCTGTTCATTAAAAGGAATACAATAAAACGGTGAATATTTTAGAAAATGGAGGTTGATTTATTTAAGTCAAGAAGAATTAAAGGCAGCCCTGGGGGTGAAAACAGTGAATAGAAGGAAGATCGGGTCATTTTGGGATAAATAAATAGTTCTCCTTCGACTTTGATTGTTGATTGGTTAAGACATCTAAAGATGCTTAAAAGAAAACTTGATGACATTCATCCATTTAACACAAAACTACATTTAATGTAGAGACTGCTTGACAAGAAAGATTTACACACCACAATGGAGCTGAAAAGAAGCTAAATTGACTGCCATTTTGTCCGAATCATTTGGTATACTGATTGCCAAATAAACCAACTAAGTTTGTATTCCATACATCAATGTTCCCGTCCAAACATTATCCTCTATGGCTCAAGAAATAAAGATAAATAAAGGGGGCTTATATCGTATAGCTACATAAAACTGTGTGTTTCTTGTATTATATGCTCTCACACTGGTGTTAAAAATGTTTACAAATATTAGTAATCACAATGTTTTCATGTTAGGTAATGTTAGTATGGTATGTGAGTGTCTCTCTCAGAGAGTAGGGTGTCTCAGCAGTGGGCACATTAAAAAAGCTGGTGATGATGTTGATGAATGTTATTAAACACAAAATTTTAGTTAACAAATAAAACAGACGCCTCAGAACGTAAATCCAAACTGCGAGCCGGTAAACACTTCCATTAGCGTAGAAGCACTCAAAACATCTAACAATTCCTAACATAATGTAATAATGCCTAACATTTGTTGGAAAACATATTAGTCTTAGAAAAAGTTTGTAAACATTTTTAACAGCAGTGTGGGAGCACCAATACTCAAAAACCTTGTTCGAATACCAAACAACATTGTTCGAACAACATAATGATTTATTCGTACTATTTAGGCTGAAAATAAGCTTTTTTGAATTTGAAATGAATGTCATTTTGCCAAAATAAGTTGGTACACTGCCTGCAAAATAAACCAACACAATATGTGTAGTTCAGTAACTACACATATTGTGTTGGTGGCACAATATACATCGATGTTTCTCGCCCAAACATTATCCTCTATGGCTTCAGGATGCCGAGAAATAAATGCGGCCTCAAGTGTTTTACTAGCACTCCGGGATAAAAGGATTCGCAGTAAATAAAAACATATACATTAACATAATATGTAACTTTATACATGGGAAATAAGGAGGCTTTTCGTGAATTTCAGCAGAAAGTTGACCTTAGTCAAACTAGAAAAAGAAAACAGATGTGTAACTTTTTTTTTGGGGTACAATAAAGTATATTCTATTCTATTCTAGAATAGTTAATGATAATACTTATTACTTTTACGAGACAATCAATCTGCCTAGCCTTTTCACAACTATTTTGGGGTCGGCTTCCAGTCTAACCGGATTCAGCTGAGTACCAGTGTTTAACATGAAGCGACTACCTATCTGACCTCCACAACAGTAACTGGGTAACACGGTATCCCTTGGCTGGACTGGTGTCAGATCTCAAGCTTCTGACTGCCCGTAACGACTGTCAAAGATCTTCAAATGACAACCGGGACCAACGGCTTAACGTGCTTTCCGAGACACGGAGGCAACTCGGTATGTTGAAATGGTCGCCCATCCACGGACAGACCTCGTAAAGCGTTGATTAACCTTGATGATCCAGTATTAAATTTTAGTTTTTACATACCTAGTGCATGATAAATCATTTCTGTTTTTTATCCGATGATAATGTATTTAGACGACAAGCAGTGGTACTGAAGAGACATCGTTGGGTCTTATTTACGTTATGCATGAAGACATATGGGCAAAGATCATATCACGGTGGGTTCCAGACGGGTGGCATTGTCTAGGCTGGCCTAAGAAACGCTGGCGTGACGAATTGTACCCGTTCCTAATGAATTGACTGGAGGAGGAAAAACATTAAGAACATTGGAAAATATGATCGATGCCTTTGCACTGGAATGGGTTATCTTAAAAAAGAACGTTTAATATTTATTATATCCAAAAGGTTAACTTTAATAACCATAAATAATTTTCACTCTGTGCTCATAGTAAATTTCTTTAAAATGTGCACAGTAAATGTTTCTTGAGTAAAATTTATTTTGCTTTGATCTCGCGATTTTGTGCTAATCGTGGCAGTATTAAATCCATAATATGCATACTGTGAAAGTACCTCTGTTTGTATGTCGGTTATATTTTTACGTATTTTTTCTAAACCACCAGATGGATTGAGTTGAACAGTTGTTCACTGATAGACCATAACCAGAATTAGGACGTATGACACATTTTATAACCTAGTATGAAATCTTGGGATGATGAAAAACTATTTATACGGGAAAAATCGTGACCAAAAGCAGGTATCCTATAAAAAGGTTAATCTCAATAAATCGTGTTCATTCACAATATCGATACCAATACCAACACAATTCACAATTTGTTCTGAAAAATTGTGTCGGAACAAAAATATCGAGTGAAGCTGTATTGGTACTAAAATAAAAATTGACACTAAACTACCTTGTATGTGCATAGCAGCAGAGATTTCAACTCGAATCACTGGGTACGTACGTGGTACAGAATATTGAACTTTTTGTTAAAATAAATAATCGCTACTGACCATCGAACCTGAATGAGTTTATTAAATCCTTACTCATATTACTACAAACGGGCAAATTGTTTGTTAATAACGTGTGTAGAGAAACAAGAGGTGGTGGCCGAGAGCAGTGGTGGTCCAGTGGTAACCCACGAACTGCAACTTGTAAGTCACTGCTGACTTACAAGTTGTAGGTCGTGGGTTTAAACCCAGGAAGACGCTTTAATTTGTGTAAATTATTGCGTCAACAATACTCTCAAAACGGTGAAGGAAAACATCGTGAGTAAACCGGTTACCATAGAACCAAAAAATTAAGGCCCGCTTGTGTCAAAGCAGTAGGAACATTAAAAGGCTGGATGATGATCATGAATATCTGTAAAAGATAATCTATGTAAAACTGATAGAAAACTACACAATTGTCGAGGGTTATGACTTTTTTGGCCCGGAAAAATGCACGGGTCCAGTAGGATACGCTACGGGAGCGACGCGGATAGAGCTAGCTTTAATAATATCTTATAATTTTTGTAACAATTTTCCTATATATATTAGGTTTTCTCTTTTCAATCACCTTATTTACTAATTATCCATAAGGTGCTAGCCGTGCTAGGTTTACCTACTGCCTTACTGACCATCAGATGCTCCACGAAAATTCAACTTTTAACCAACGTTTGTTTCTAACCAAAAGGGTGCTTAAATTTCTGTATGCCTATGTCGAGTTTTTTAACATATTCACTTGTGATAACGTAAACGATGTCTAATGTTAAAATGTATACAAAAAGAGGTTTCTCCTTACCGTCCCCAGACGGCGCTTATCCAATTTCAATACAAATTAACGTTTACGTTGACGCGATTGACTGTGAGTAAAATCTTGCACTAAGGCCTCTGAAGTCCTAATTGACCAAGTTTAAAAGTCTCAACACCGCGTAATAAGGCATCTTCCGTAAACTTTAACCAAGTTAATAAAAACCACGTGAGACGTGAAACGCTAGCAAAATAAATTACCACTTTATACGACGAGGGAACTATAACATAATTGCCGGAAGATACTTCAAGCGTACCTTTTTTCAAGCAGTACTTACGAGTATGTTCATTAATTACCGGGGCGTATTTTTGTCCCTGTCCATTAGAGATACGTCAGCCATCTGCTAACCTGAGATTAATGACGTGGCTAGCTAAATCCTAACGCTATTTTAGACATTTTAGCCATCAGAGAAATTTCCAGTAATTTCCACTTTTTGATCGGATAAAAGTTTAATTTGTAAATCTAGTTAGGCTTTCGTGTCTACCCGTTCGTGTGAGCTTAATGAATAACTTTGTTTGAAATACTGCTTTGTTATAACTAGTTGATTGTTATAACCGAAAAATGTTTGTTAAATGTTTTGACCGTTCATTGCGACGGTCGTTTTAAGGGACACGGCCAACTTTGTTCGTTGACGGGCTAATAATAGATAATCCGATGATAACCCTACTTAATTATAGCAACGGCTAACGGTGTTGATAGATTTAGGATGGATAAATTCTCATTATCAAAATAGCTGGCTTTTTAATTCGTACATAATTGAGTATTACATAATTGGATACCGAACTTCAAGAATGTGTACATCAACATCATCAGTATTTCAGCTGGAAAAAGTCCATTGCTGAACATACCTTAAGTGTCTATTCATCAATCCATTCCGTGCGTCTCGCAACCAGCGGATCCTTGCAAATCACCAGGTCACCAGTCCACCTTGTGGGAGGTCTTCCAACGCTGCGACTTTCGGTACCCGGTCGCTTCTTAAGAACTTTTTAGCCCCATTAACCATTCGTTCTGCGAGTAATGTGCTCTACCCAGTGCCACTTAATTTTGACAAATCTTTGGGCAATATCGGTAACCTTCGGTTCGCCTGTGGATATCTTCGTTTCGGATTCGTATTCTAAAAGCATATTATGAAAGAACTTTACCCAAACTAAAACACTCTTACTTACTTTCATAGATCCCATCCATGATTCTAAACAATAGAAAGACAGTATACTTCAACGATACCAGTTCTAAACCTCACTACCTAAAAGTATCCAATATTGAAACAAAACTGCTGAGAGAGAAGCACCACAGAGTACCCACTTCTGAACATATCTCGTTAGCCATCCAATTAGTGTTCGGATCGACAGTTGAATATTTTATAAATCACAGTTACATTATTGATACGATTTTTATTGCTTGTTTATACTCTACATTCGAAGTTATAAAAATCTGTTGTCTTTTGAGATTTTTCTGTTCTTTTGTCCGAATCATCGGAATCGTACTTATAATATCATAAAGGCGAAAATTTGTGTGTGAGTTTGTGTCTTTGTTACTTCTTCACGCTCAAACGGCTGGACGGATCTAGATGAAATTTGGTACAGACATAGATTATAGTCAGGAATAGCACATAAAATACTTTTTATCCCGGGAATATGTTCTCTCGGGATAATTTTCGACTTTCACGCGGGTGAAGCCGTTGGCAGAAGCTATATAGTTGATTATATTAATCAACATGGAGTGTACTGCACTTAACTGTATGACGTTATGTTTGTTACGGAATAAGATCAACTAATACTGTAAAGATGTAAAATTGTACGTCTGTTAAAGATTATCTCTTCAAGTGCTGATTCAATTACGAACATTATTTCGTTAATTAAAGTTTACGCTATTGCTGACTGGCATAGGCTACTATCCTCTATGAGATAGGTTACATGAGCAAAGCCACATGAAAAACCTAATCCTACTACATATATCTTACTACTATGCGCGGCCGTTTACGTACTTTGTGCTACTATCATAGACGTGAAATTTTGTGAGTATGGATGCATGGATGTTTGTTACTCTTTTGCGCAAAAACTACTGCAGCAACTTTGCAGTAATATAGCTAATACATCAGAATAACACATAGGCTATTATTTATAAAGATATTGGGTGAAGTACTATAGGTCTACCAGAATCTCATGGCATTTTTATTTTTTTTAAATTGTGATTTTCATATGGCAATGTAAATTGTCACCTGTCAAATCAAAGTACTTGATGTGTCAACCGCTGCTGAAATATTTGTTATTATCTTGAAAATTTGTTATTTTTGTGAAAATGTCGAAAAACCCACTTCGATCTCAAGCGAGAAATATTGTTTTCAATGTGTATCATAAAATAAGGGAAGAAGAAGGCGTAAATCAAACTCAATCTTTGATTTTAAAGTGCGTCGTAGAGTGGACCGGTAAGTTGGACTGACTTGTTTTGATACTTTTAGTTTATTTTATATTTTTCTTACTTAATTTTTATTTCTTTCCATTACTATTATATGGTAAATCGTAGGTCAGGGCACATCGAATGATGGCCGGAAGGAAATGGCAACAGTAATGTAACTGTTACTAATTCTTCGACAAGATATTGATTTTAACGGAGATTGAAAATCTTTGTCGTAAGAAAAATATTAAGTAATAATCTGCGCCCTGCAGTGGGGCTTTTATAGACGGGAGTTTTTGGCGGGATTTTGTCGAGTGAAGTTCAGTGGCTGTTAATATTATTTGCATATTGATTCCTAGTGGATATTGTGATATATTATTGGTGTAGTTTTGTGACTCAACTGTCTACGCAACTGGACATTTTGTAAAATCATTGACAGAAGCGATCTCGGGATAGTGGAGCGGAGTATTTTATTGTAGTATTGACTGCCTCTGCAAAGCTTACTGGAAAGACTGACTCGATACAATTTGCTACCAAATACTCCAAAAAACATTAGAATCTGTTACATCCGCATTCTAATGCATACTAAAGAATAAATATAAGATCCAAAACTCTTTCCAAAGACGTGGCTAACAACCAGCCATAAAACTTACATAAAAAAAGTATATATAGACTGATGATGATGAATGACTATAAGTAACATGATACATTTTATTATTGTTTACAGACTTTATACATAAAGAGATTGGTTTTGAATATGTTAAATGCCAATGAGAAAGAACAATTTTGATGGAGAGAGATGACATAAAACTACAAAGATACAAGTTTTTGAAATGCCAGTGGAGTTCATGGAATCGTATTCTAGTTTTCTAGTTCTGAATAACGTTTTAAGTTACCAGGCCCCTCAGAAAGTATTGCGAAAAAAAGTTTTTATATATGGGAGACTGGCCAGTTATAATGTTTTTCGAAAATATGATTATTTATAAGTAAAAATAAGTAAGTTCCAATTTCAAAATTTCCCTCCACATTTTTTGCGAGTTAATTCAAAGTATTGTGTCTCACTGAAATATGGATCTGCGCCGGGAACATTTTAGAGCTATGATTTTATACGATTTCAAGTGTCGCCTGAAACCGGATGAATCGTACGATAGACTTCAAATGGCATTCATGGATGAAGGCCCTTCCAAGGCAACCGTGTATCGTTGGTATAACGAATTCAAGCGCGGTCGGCCAACTTTGGGGGATGACGAAAGAAGCGGTCGCCCTTTGACGGCTGTTACCGAAGAAAACGTGCTAGCAGTGAAAAATTTAATCCAAGACAATAGGCGAATTACATATCAGGAGATTCAACACATATTGAAGATTGGATCGGGAAGCGTTCACGAGATTCTACACAGCCATCTTCGCGTGAGGAGAATAGTATCACGCTGGGTGCCGCACAACCTCACCGATGCTCAGAAGCAGGCCCGGGTGGAATGGTGCCGTGATATGCTTAACAAATTTGAAGCAGGCTCGTCTCGGCGTGTTTACGACATCGTTACAGGTGATGAGTCCTGGATTTATCAATACGACCCAGAAACCAAGCGCCAGTCGACTGTTTGGGTGTTTCAAAATGAGCCAACGCCTACCAAAGTGAAGCGATCTAGAAGCGGGGGTAAGATTTTGATCGCTAGCTTTTTTAATTTGACTGGCCACTTGGTATCAATTCCCTTACGGGATCAAAGAAGCATTAATGCCGAATGGTATACTACCAAATGTTTGCCAGAAGTTTTCTCTGTTATAAGCAACAAGCGACCAAACACAGGGCTCCGCGGGCTACTGCTCCACCACGACAATGCACCTGCGCACACCGCACTCAAAACGAGGGACTTCCTGGACAGCACGCCAGTCAAACTCCTGGGTCACCCTCCTTACAGCCCTGATCTAGCACCGTGTGACTTCTTTTTATTCCCAAAAATAAAAAATCAGCTCAAAGGGATACAATTTTCGTCGCCGGAAGATGCGCTGGCTGCGTTCGAGCAGGCTGTAAACGAGGTGTCTGCGGCGGACTGGAAAAAGTGTTTTGAAAACTGGTTTAGGCGCATGAATCTTTGTATAGAGGCTGGTGGAAAGTACTTTGAAAAGATTTAATAATAATATATGTACGTATAGAACAATTTTTTTTAGTTTCGCAAAACTTTCTGAGTGTCCCACGTATTAGTATGATTTAAATGATATATAATAAATTAGTACTTAAATTAATATTCAATTGATTTATTTTTCCTATGTTAAGAACCCGATGTATAACAACATTCTACATACACATACCTATAATTCTCACTCACAGCGGATCTTTGTGTCTCAGAATTGGTTGCAAGATCCTGCGCAGTTTGTGTCAATGTTGAAGGTGAAGATAGAATTGTATAACTGTCTCTTTCACTCGCTTATGTATGTTGCATCATCCTATCTTGCTTACTCTATGCAGTATACTCGATGACGAAATAGTTCTTACGCATTAATTGGCAGGGCCTACTTCAGAGACACAAAGATCCGCTGTGACTACTATAAAATAGGGGTACCTATTTTATAGTAGTCACACACACATGAGGTATCATGTTCATTAATACTAAATACATAAATAAAAATTAAACAGTATCAAGATCGTTGAATCCAATTTCCCCAGTATTGCACACAACAAATTTTTATTTCCACATTTGCCATGAGATTCTGGTAGACCTATAACACCATGCGGTCGGAACCGCAGGCGGTTGCTAGTATTTTATATCTCTATAAAAATCTGTAGTCGTTTGAAATATTCGCTCTGATTTTTTCATTCTTCGAGTCATGAGAATGGATTATTGGATTGATTATATTTAGCTGGATTAACTTGTCGTGTATTGTTTTTATCAATATGCTGCTAGCTCTGATACATACGAACTTTTTATTAAAGCATTTAAGAGATAATTTAAGGTTTCAACACACCGATATTTCTCGGAAAGCACGTCAAGCCGTTATCCCAGCTGTTATTTGGAGATCTTTGTCAGTCGTTACGGGCAGTCAGAAGCTTGAGATCTGACTCCAGTCTAGCCAATGTGTATCGTGCTACCAAATTACTGGGTTGTGGAGGTCAGATAGACAGTTGCTTCATGTAAAACACTAGTACTCAGCTGAATCCGGTTAGACTGGAAGCCGACCCCAACATTGTTGGGAAAAGGCTAGACAAATTAAAAGATAAATAGACTTTTAGCCGAATCAGGGCAGCTTAATCACAGCCCTTTTATAGGACTAGCTATTTGTTCAGAACGCTTTTTGGCGCACTTTGAAAAGGCGTTCGTACAAAACATGACAACAGGAAGATTAACAAGATCATAGCACTATCACTTAAAATTTGTAAAGTTTAACACTTAATTCTCTAGATGGCGTTGACGTCAAAATTTATCACGCTATCGTTTTGTTATAAGCAGTTAGCTTAGTCATTTTGTGGTATTTCTATTTGTGTGTGAACTGTACATACATTGTGATTCTTACTGATCCAGTGTTTAAAATAGCTACATTAGTTACCCCATCTCCAAGTCGACCGCAGTTTATATAGGAGACCATATTTGTTGCCACTAACAGCGGCATGTGAATAAAATCCCAATGGTATGTAACTGATCGTCCTGACTTATTTAAACAGTACCTACCTACTGAAATTGTTGATGTACTATTGCAAATAGTATCTGTAAAGACAGTGACGTATTTTGACGACTTTTACATGCGCACACAATAATAGATGCATCTATACCATAGTCAAAATAAATATACTTGCCAAAACACTACGGATGGCAAGCTCACACTCAGAAAAACACAGTTATGATATTTTATTTTAATTACCTGCTCATTCATGAAGAAAATTTGTAAAATATGCAACATTAAAGTTATAGATAACGATTACAAAGAAAACATTTTTTTTTTGTAAATCAGCGTACAATTAGTGAAGTGTTGTTTATTATTTTATTTATTATTGTTTTCCCTATGTCCATATAATCAATCATAAATTATCAATACCAAAATCTAACAATTTTGTAGACGATAATAATACACTAAAACGAAAAATTATTTAACATTTTTGTAAACGTAAACAATCAGGTAGGTTTTCTAAATGTCCCCCCCGGTGGGTTCCCGCATTGTCGAGGCGGGGGGCCTCAGTAACCGTGGCTTGGTCACCCACGGTGAAGCGAAGAGGAACCCGAGGAGGGGCCGTTCGTTAGGGCTTTTGCCGATTAAGCCGACGACGTAGGGGCCAACTAGTAGGTTGCGGTGCCGCTTGGTAACAGGCGACATCACAACTGAGACGGGCCGCGATGTCTTATGGAGCATCCCAGGTCCCATACGATGTCGCGGCTTAGGGTGACGAGGCCGCGGCGGGAGAGGAGTCCGCTCTCCCTACCTTCCGTGGCCTGTACGGGTCCGCCACCGTCTGATGGCGGACGCGGAGGGCCGCAGGGGAACAGGAGTGTCGGTATTGCGTTAGCCATTCTCCCTATCCCCTGCGGCCGACAAATGGTAGGTGGCGGGGCCATTGACCTTGACAGGTCACGGGGGACCAAGGGTGCCATAAACGGGGTTGTCTGGCACCCATGTGCCCGTCTGGTTTGGTCCCTGGGGTGGTCACGAGGTACAATGTGGTCTGGTGCGCCGGTGATGCCTCCTCGGGGGAGTACCCCCCCGGTAGTCCCCCGAGGAGGGTCCGGTGACGGACAGCCGCGGCGGGTTCGCGATGAGTGGCCGTGTTTCCGCCATAAGCGGCACAGGAGGAGACCGTGGAGTTTTAGTGGGTTAGAGTCCCACATAACTGCACTATCTCCCCGTGGTAGTGCAGTATGCATGAGCATTTCTACACGCAAAAAAAAAAAAAAACAAGGTGTTCTAAATGTATAGTCTTCAATCAATCAAAATATTTTTATAAGTGAAAATTGTTTGTGTACATGGGCCAAAATTTGATTGCAGCTATTAAAAGGGTAAACTACCGAAGAATATAATAAATATAGCGGAAATATGCATCATCACTAGATATTAGATATAACATGCAACGCCCGCTGAGAATGGGGTAGTTATGAAATTGCATATGCAAATACGCAAGTGCATATAATCCGATCTTTAGTTATCAGAAAGTAAAACTGCCATCTACTGTCATCATATTAGTATGTCAAATTAATTAAATAAATTTATAAATATTTTACTACAATTTATTAATAATTCAATAATAATTTATTAATATTCCAACAATAATTTAATAATAATTCAATAATAATTTAATAATATTTTTTATAATAATTGTTTTTTTAAGTATTTTAGTTACTGTATTCCTTCCCTTTTCTCATCCTTTACCAAAGGTCATTATTTGTAAATTAATTGATTAAAAATCGATGATTTATGGGGGGGCCTGGTAATCTGTGTGACAGAATTTCCTAGTGCAGATACCAGTCTCCCACAAAGGATTAAATAATGTTGCACTTTTATGTAATAGTTTGTAAGACACCTTTGTGGAAGAGAAATAAATGTTATGTTATGTTATACACTGAACTCGTAATCAAAGTGATGACGTCGTTGGCATTTACTTTGATCTTAAAGTCCCATACGTCATGACCTCTCCAAGGAAAACGATATTACTGAAAAGAACTGGCGTGACCTTCAAAAAGTCACAAGATATGAGGAAGTGGAGTTCAAAGAATTCCTCTGATGTTACTAAAACTTACCAACAGGAAAATGTCAAGGTTGAATAATGGCAACGTTTTAGATATTTCAAGAAATCGCAGAATACATTTGAACGTATGTATAAGTTACCCATACAAACACAGGGACTGTTAGTACATTAACAGTCCCAGCGTGTCACTGATTTCGTACACAAGATGTCAAAATTTGCAATTGTTCTCGAAATTCATTAAAAAAATTAAAAAGAACTTGTAAACTATTTTATACTAACTTACAAGCGCATGTTTAAAAAAATATTTAATTCATTTAATAAATATTTAATTCAGAACGTACCCAACCTTGCCAGACAAGAAATTAACTTTCATTGCAGGACTCTATTAAAAAGCGCACAACTCAAAAATTAACATAAACCAGCAATAAATTATTACATTAACTTAATTAAAAGCCGAGAATCTCTAAAAATGGTTGGTATTGCGCTGCTCGGCTGCATTTTCAGAAGTTGGTAACTCGGCACAATAACGTAGGGAAAGTTTAAAGTGGTGTGTTTTTCTAGTGGCTCGTAGTTGGTAGTGCGAATAACACAAACTTTAGCCGGCCACACGCCACCACAATAACACCCACTCTCTGCCAGCCGCCCCTATCCACTGACTGTGACTAATGGCGAATTATATATTAAAGCCATGCTCTACAAAACGGTTGCATTGTTAAGTAAACTTTCTAAAACGCATAACGTATCGTTAACGTTTAATCTCTATCAAAACAACACAAACAAAACGCAACATTAGAGTTATTTCACAAGCACCACAAAAATAATTATTCCAGTGTTATTAATCCGTTAATTCACGACCGCTCCCATAGGTGAACACCAACAACAGTTATATCAGAACATATTCACGCAAACTAAATTGAAATGCATAAAAATGAAAAACATTTCAAAACTGTTGAACAATAAGTTTTCGTTATTTCAAAACAACAATTGCTTGCAATTTATAGAAGGCATTAATTAAAAAATTAATAAGATTCCGCGGAAAGCGTGTTTTAGAACAAAGGAGACTACCTTACAATGTGATGAAATAAGTCAAACAATAATTTCGAAGAGAAATGTGGTTTGCGCCTTTGTTTTAATAAAATTTAAGTAAGCGTAATTATATTTCATCTTTCACGTCTGGGAGAAGAATCAGAGTAATCCGCGGACGGTGGACTTAATGAAATCGAATTTAGTGTCAGAAAGATATTCCAGTCTGAGTTTGTTATAAGAAGCAGACAATATAGTAATAAACCTTTTCATTTCCGATATCTACCTTTGTAATTTTAACACCTTTAATGGATTTCAATCGTTAAATAAATGGAGCACTCTAAATTCGATATATTTAAACAGTAAGTTTGCTTAGCTTAAACTCTTAAACGGTATTGTAAAAACCGACTTAGGCCCATTTAAAACTGCATTGACTCATGCTCATGCTGAACTTAAAATTTGGAGTCGTGATTGTTTGTAGTTTGGCACACGATTCCTTCGCTTGATATTCTAGGAACTTGACTTTCCTGAAAACCATTTGGCATAATACATTTTACCTGCACTATCCACCAACCCGCACTAGGAGACTACGGCCCATTCTTTCACACAAAGAGGAGGCCTGTGTTCCAGTGTGAACTTTAAAAGGTTGATGATGATGATGACAATACATTTTACAGTTGTTCATAGAAATGAGTATTCATATTTTTTAAGAAACTTAGTTCGATTATACGTATTTCTACGGATTTGGATCTCCTAATTCTGTCCCAGTTAAAAGAACACCCTTTACAAACTGCATAGTATTGAGTTGAGAGATAATTATTGGAAAAATAATCCAAGTTTGCAAGCTAACAAAAAAATTCTATCTAAATGAGCGCAAAGTGAACAAACATCAAATCAGAACAAAAAAATACTTGTTTCATATTTAGCGGTTAAGGCTTGTATTCCAGCAGCATTGACTCATGCTCAACTCACAATTGAAATTTGTGATTCTACATCGATAGTATTTCCAAAACCGTTTAACCAACAGAACCCATTTCCAGCATTTTTTTATTCTTATGTCTATTTGTCTCAAATCTCCCTCGTAATCACGTAAAATGTACGAAACCAATGTAGACAAACTGTCATACATAAACCTAACTTGAAGTATTACTTAGTTTTTGCTTCATCGTCATTCAAAAGTTATATGAATTTAAAGCGTTCAAGAAGTCAAATATCACAACACACGCAATTTAGATACTCGGACAGTTGAATTCCATATTCGATGGATGGCATTGTGCATTTGACGTCATTTTCTGAATGGTGGTGTTAAGATTTACCGTGGCAGAATGACCCTAGAAAGATATTGGTAGGTAAGTAGGGAAGGCATAGGTAGGTAAGTAGGGTAGGGTAGACAGTTGATAGGACAGAAGCCACGTGCACAGCTAGTCATTTAATAAACCGATTATTACAGCACATCCTTAGCCCCACAACGGCCATCATCGCCTCCTCGTACTCCGTATCTCCGGTCACCAAATGACCGGACGATTAATCTAGTAACACGCGATGTGTCATCCGCTTCATTGTAACCAGGTGCTGCCAGTGATTAATTATCTGACAAAATTGTGCCACATTAATAAACAATTAGTTGGCATACGAGTGCCGTTTTATTTATGCAAGCTCGTTATAATTATGCGATGATAAAATTTTAAAATTGGGTATCAAATATTTAAGTGATGGGTGATTAAGTTTTGAGTGTTGGCTTAAGTTTAACTACGAGTATGTATAGTAATTGAGGCACCGTATGACCTGGTTTAGGCTGCGGGAATCTGCTAGACGCACAGGATCGATCGAAGTGGCGAAACTAGGGGATAAGCCTATGTTCAGCAGTGAACGTCTTTCGGCTGTCATGATGAAGATGACGTTGAAGTGCACATAGCGGGCAACAAAGAAGTATATCTTTTGAAAATATTGTCAACCAGGAAGGCGCAGATTAATTAATGAGAAGGCCCAACTATGGATATTAAGTTCGTCACTAGGTTTACTAGTATACATTTTCATTATTAACAGTTACTTTGACAGTAGTGTTAGAACCATAGATACAATAAACAAGACTTATTTGAAAACAATAATAACATATTAGAAGCAAGAAATATTTTATGATTTGGTGTTTTTCATGATTTTAAAGACAAATATAAAATACTTGTACTTACTTATGGTAAGTATTCCATGATTTACAAAATTTTGGTTTAAAAACATGGCATTCTTGTAACTTGTCACGATGACGGTCGAAAGCGCACTGTTTTGAGAAGACGGCTACTTGCCTATGACATGCTTACTTCGACCAAGTCGCCTGGATACTGACACGCCCCCTTTTCACTTCTCCTTTTTTATATGTTCTATAGTTAGAACAGTAGGTATAGACGAGTGTATTACAGAAAATAAATTATCATCATCATTTCAGCTGAATGTCGTCCACTGCTGGACTTGGATCTCCCCATAGTGTAGCCTTTCGATGCTGAAAATGACTAGCCTCACGATTATGGATACTTCAGCCTTCATTGTTCTCTACCATGAATACCTAAATAAATATCATGATAATTTGCTCTCTTATTGTATTATTAGTATTCTCAGGTCTTAGTTTATTGAGTGTACTTACCGTGAATAGCGCTTTCTAAACCTTTTGTCTGCTATAATAATAACCCACAATCCTATTCCAGACAGTAATTAATACCTGTTCATTAAAAGGAAAACAATAAAACGGTGAATATTTTAGAAAATGGATGTTGATTTATTTAAGTCAAGAAGAATTAAAGGCGGCCATGGGGGTGAAAACAGTAAATAGAAGGAAGATCGGGTCATTTTGGGATAAATAAATAGTTCTCCTTCAACTTTGATTGTTGATTGGTTAAGACATCTAAAGCCGGGTACACATTGGTGCAATGTAACATGTAATGCAACATGCAATGCAAGAATTTGACGTCCACATTGCTGCAATGTATCATGTAAAGTAACAGAATTCCCATAGTGTAGACGCCTTGCGCGCGAACCGCGTCTACTACGCGCACGAACAGATTGTTGCAACTCTTGCGCGTAGCGACCCGAAATTTGTCGGTTTTTTCCCCGAACACAAAGAGGCGCGCAGTATGCGCGGAGCGTCAGTGTGGACAGGTTGTGTGGTGTGTACGGCTAGACGCGCGCGAACATGGAACAAGACGTGTTCTTTTGCAGACTGAGCGATCCGTTCGCGCGCATCTCGGAAACAGATGTGAGTAGGTACATGCGCGGTTCGTGCGCACGTTGTGCGCGCCCCGCGTCTACACTGATGCAATGCTCGTTTCGTGTTGCATTGCATGTTGCGTTGCAGCAGTCTGTACCCGCCTTAAGGATGCTTAAAAGAAAACTTGATGACATTCATCCATTTAACACAAAACTACATTTAATATAGAGACTGCTTGACAAGAAAGATTTACACGCCCCAATGGAGCTGAAAAGAAGCTAAATTGACTGCCATTTTGTCCGAATCATTTGGTATACTGATTGCCAAATAAACCAACTAAGTTTGTATTCCATACATCAATGTTCCCGTCCAAACATTATCCTCTATGGCTCAAGAAATAAAGATAAATAAAGGGGGCTTATATCGTATAGCTACATAAAACTGTGTGTTTCTTGTATTATATGCTCTCACACTGGTGTTAAAAATGTTTACAAATATTAGTAATCACAATGTTTTCATGTTAGGTAATGTTAGTATGTTATGTGAGTGTCTCTCTCAGAGAGTAGGGTGTCTCAGCAGTGGGCACATTAAAAAAGCTGGTGATGATGTTGATGAATGTTATTAAATACAAAATTTTAATTAACAAATAAAACAGACGCCTCAGAACGTAAATCCAAACTGCGAGCCGGTAAACACTTCCATTAGCGTAGAAGCACTCAAAACATCTAACAATTCCTAACATAATGTAATAATGCCTAACATTTGTTGGAAAACATATTATTAGTCTTAGAAAAAGTTTGTAAACATTTTTAACAGCAGTGTGGGAGCACCAATACTCAAAAACCTTTTTCGAATACCAAACAACATTGTTCGAACAACATAATGATTTATTCGTACTATTTAGGCTGAAAAGAAGCTTTTTTGAATTTGAAATGAATGTCATTTTGCCAAAATAAGTTGGTACACTGCCTGCAAAATAAACCAACACAATATGTGTAGTTACTGAAGCACAATATACATCGATGTTTCTCGCTCAAACATTATCCTCTATGGCTTCAGGATGCCGAGAAATAAATGCGGCCTCAAGTGTTTTACTAGCACTCCGGGATAAAAGGATTCGCAGTAAATAAAAACATATACATTAACATAATATGTAACTTTATACATGGGAAATAAGGAGGCTTTTCGTGAGTTTCAGCAGAAAGCTGACCTTAGTCAAACTAGGAAAAAAGAAAACAGATGTGTAACTTTTTTTTTGGGGTACAATAAAGTACGTGGGACACTCAGAAAGTTTTGCGAAACTAAAAAAAATTGTTCTATACGTACATATATTTTTATTAAATCTTTTCAATGTACTTTCCACCAGCCTCTATACAAAGATTCATGCGCCTAAACCAGTTTTCAAAACACTTTTTCCAGTCCGCCGCAGACACCTCGTTTACAGCCTGCTCGAACGCAGCCAGCGCATCTTCCGGCGACGAAAATTGTATCCCTTTGAGCTGATTTTTTATTTTTGGGAATAAAAAGAAGTCACACGGTGCTAGATCAGGGCTGTAAGGAGGGTGACCCAGGAGTTTGACTGGCGTGCTGTCCAGGAAGTCCCTCGTTTTGAGTGCGGTGTGCGCAGGTGCATTGTCGTGGTGGAGCAGTAGCCCGCGGAGCCCTGTGTTTGGTCGCTTGTTGCTTATAACAGAGAAAACTTCTGGCAAACATTTGGTAGTATACCATTCGGCATTAATGCTTCTTTGATCCCGTAAGGGAATTGATACCAAGTGGCCAGTCAAATTAAAAAAGCTAGCGATCAAAATCTTACCCCCGCTTCTAGATCGCTTCACTTTGGTAGGCGTTGGCTCATTTTGAAACACCCAAACAGTCGACTGGCGCTTGGTTTCTGGGTCGTATTGATAAATCCAGGACTCATCACCTGTAACGATGTCGTAAACACGCCGAGACGAGCCTGCTTCAAATTTGTTAAGCATATCACGGCACCATTCCACCCGGGCCTGCTTCTGAGCATCGGTGAGGTTGTGCAGCACCCAGCGTGATACTATCCTCCTCACGCGAAGATGGCTGTGTAGAATCTCGTGAACGCTTCCCGATCCAATCTTCAATATGTGTTGAATCTCCTGATATGTAATTCGCCTATTGTCTTGGATTAAATTTTTCACTGCTAGCACGTTTTCTTCGGTAACAGCCGTCAAAGGGCGACCGCTTCTTTCGTCATCCCCCAAAGTTGGTCGACCGCGCTTGAATTCGTTATACCAACGATACACGGTTGCCTTGGAAGGGCCTTCATCCATGAATGCCATTTGAAGTCTATCGTACGATTCATCCGGTTTCAGGCGACACTTGAAATCGTATAAAATCATAGCTCTAAAATGTTCCCGGCGCAGATCCATATTTCAGTGAGACACAATACTTTGAATTAACTCGCAAAAAATGTGGAGGGAAATTTTGAAATTGGAACTTACTTATTTTTACTTATAAATAATCATATTTTCGAAAAACATTATAACTGGCCAGTCTCCCATATATAAAAACTTTTTTTCGCAATACTTTCTGAGGGGCCTGGTATATTCTATTCTATTCTAGAATAGTTAATGATAATACTTATTACTTTTACGAGACAATCAATCTGCCTAGCCTTTTCACAACTATTTTGGGGTCGGCTTCCAGTCTAACCGGATTCAGCTGAGTACCAGTGTTTAACATGAAGCGACTACCTATCTGACCTCCACAACAGTAACTGGGTAACACGGTATCCCTTGGCTGGACTGGTGTCAGATCTCAAGCTTCTGACTGCCCGTAACGACTGTCAAAGATCTTCAAATGACAACCGGGACCAACGGCTTAACGTGCTTTCCGAGACATGGAGGCAACTCGGTATGTTGAAATGGTCGCCCATCCACGGACAGACATCGTAAAGTGTTGATTAACCTTGATGATCCAGTATTAAATTTTAGTTTTTACATACCTAGTGCATGATAAATAATTTCTGTTTTTTATCCGATGATAATGTATTTAGACGACAAGCAGTGGTACTGAAGAGACATCGTTGGGTCTTATTTACGTTATGCATGAAGACATATGGGCAAAGATCATCACACGGTGGGTTCCAGACGGGTGGCATTGTCTAGGCTGGCCTGAGAAACGCTGGCGTGACGAATTGTACCCGTTCCTAATGAATTGACTGGAGGAGGAAAAACATTAAGAACATTGGAAAATATGATCGATGCCTTTGCACAGGAATGGGTTATATTAAAAAAGACCGTTTAATATTTATTATATCCAAAAGGGTAACTTTAAGTAACCATAAATAATTTTCACTCTGTGCTTATACTGAATTTCTTTAAAATGTGCACAGTAAATGTTTCTTGAGTAAAATTTATTTTGCTTTGATCTCGCGATTTTGCGCTAATCGTGGCAGTAATATTCATACTGTGAAAGTACCTCTGTTTGTATGTCGGTTATATTTTTACGTATTTTTTCTAAACCACCAGATGGATTGAGTTGAACAGTTGTTCACTGATAGACCATAACCTGAATTAGGACGTATGACACATTTTATAACCTAGTATGAAATCTTGGGATGATGAAAAACTATTTATACGGGAAAAATCGTGACCAAAAGCAGGTATCCTATAAAAAGGTTAATCTCAATAAATCGTGTTCATTCACAATATCGATACCAATACCAACACAATTCACAATTTGTTCTGAAAAATTGTGTCGGAACAAAAATATCGAGTGAAGCTGTATTGGTACTAAAATAAAAATTGACACTAAACTACCTTGTATGTGCATAGCAGCAGAGATTTGAACTCGAATCACTGGGTACGTACGTGGTACAGAATATTGAACTTTTTGTTAAAATAAATAATCGCTACTGACCATCGAACCTGAATGAGTTTATTAAATCCTTACTCATATTACTACAAACGGGCAAATTGTTTGGTTAATAACGTGTGTAGAGAAACAAGAGGTGGTGGCCGAGAGCAGTGGTGGTCCAGTGGTAACCCACGAACTACAACTTGTAAGTCACTGCTGACTTACAAGTTGTAGTTCGTGGGTTTAAACCCAGGAAGACGCTTTAATTTGTGTAAATTATTGCGTCAACAATACTCTCAAAACGGTAAAGGAAAACATCGTGAGAAAACCGTTTACCATAGAACCAAAAAATTAAGGCCCGTTCCTCTCACAGAGAGGAGGCTTGTGTCAAATCAGTAGGAACATTAAAAGCCTGGATGATGATGATGAATGTCTGTAAAAGATAATCTATGTAAAACTGATAGAAAACTACACAATCGTCGAGGGTTATGACTTTTTTGGCCTGGAAAAATGCAAGGGTCCAGTAGGATATGCTACGGGAGCGACGCGGATAGAGCTAGCTTTAATAATATCTTATAATTTTTGTAACAATTTTCCTATATATATTAGGTTTTCTCTTTTCAATCACCTAATTTACTAATTATCCATAAGGTGCTAGCCGTGCTAGGTTTATCTACTGCCTTACTGACCATCAGATGCTCCACGAAAATTCAACTTTTAACTAACGTTTGTTTCCAACCAAAATGGTGCTTAAATTTCTGTATGCTTATGTCGAGTTTTTTAACATATTCACTCGTGATAAGGGAAACGATGTCTAATGTTAAAATGTATACAAAAAGAGGTTTCTCCTTATCGTCCCCAGACGGCGCTTATCCAATTTCAATACAAATTAACGTTTACGTTGACGCGATTGAGTGTGAGTAAAATCTCGCACTAAGGCCTCTGAAGTCCTAATTGACCAAGTTTAAAGTCTTACTACCGTGTAATAAGGCATCCTCCGTAAACTTCAACCAAGTTAATAAAAACCTCGTGAGACGTGAAACGCTAACAAAATAAATTACCACTTTATACGACGAGGGAACTATAACATAATTGCAGGAAGATACTTCAAGCGTACCTTTTTTCAAGCAGTACTTACGAGTATGTTCATTAATTACCGGGGCGTATTTTTGTCCCTGTCCATTAGAGATACGTCAGCCCACTGCTAGCCTGAGATTAATGACGTGGCTAGCTAAATCCTTACGCTATTTTAGACATTTTAGCCATCAGAGAAATTTCCAGTAATTTCCACTTTTTGATCGGATAAAAGTTTAATTTGTAAATCTAGTTAGGCTTTCGTGTCTACCCGTTCGTGTGAGCTTAATGAATAACTTTGTTTGAAATACTGCTTTGTTATATCTAGTTGATTGTTTTAACCGAAAAATGTTTGTTAAATGTTTTGACCGTTCATTGCGACGCTCGTTTTAAGGGACACTGCCAACTTTGTTCGTTGACGGGCTAATAATAGATAATCCGATGATAACCCTACTTAATTATAGCAACGGCTAATGGTGTTGATATTTTTAGGATGGATAAATTCACATTATCAAAATAGCTGGCTTTTTAATTCGTACATAATTGAGTATTACATAATTGGATACCGAACTTCAAGAATGTGTACATCAACATCATCAGTATTTCAGCTGGAAAAAGTCCATTGCTGAACATACCTTAAGTGTCTATTCATCAATCCATTCCGTGCGTCTCGCAACCAGCGGATCCTTGCAAATCACCAGGTCACCAGTCCACCTTGTGGGGAGGTCTTCCAACGCTGCGACTTTCGGTACCCGGTCGCTTCTTAAGAACTTTTTAGCCCCATTAACCATTCGTTCTGCGAGTAATGTGCTCTACCCAGTGCCACTTAATTTTGACAAATCTTTGGGCAATATCGGTAACCTTTGGTTCGCCTGTGGATATCTTCGTTTCGGATTCGTATTCTAAAAGCATATTATGAAAGAACTTTACCCAAACTAAAACTCTCATACATCACTTTCATAGTTCCCATCCATGATTCAAAACAATACAAAGACAGTATACTTCAACGATACCAGTTCTAAACCTCACTACCTAAAAGTATCCAATATTGAAACAAAACTGCTGAGAGAGAAGCACCACAGAGTACCCACTTCTGAACATATCTCGTTAGCCATCCAATTAGTGTTCGGATCGACAGTTGAATATTTTATAGATCACAGTTACATTACTGATACGATTTTTATTGCTTGTTTATACTCTACATTCGATGTTATAAAAATCTGTTGTCTTTTGAGATTTTTCTGTTCTTTTGTCCGAATCATCGGAATCGTACTTATAATATCATAAAGGCGAAAATTTGTGCGTGAGTTTGTATCTTTGTTACTTCTTCATGCTCAAACGGCTGGACGGATCTAGATTAAATTTGGTACAGACTTAGATTATAGTCAGGAATAGCAAATAAAATACTTTTTATCCCGGGAATATGATCCCTCGGGATAATTTTCGACTTTCACGCGGGTGAAGCCGCTGGCAGAAGCTAGTTGATTATATTAATCAACATGGAGTGCACTGCATGCAACTGTATGACGTTATGTTTGTTACGGACTAAGATCAACTAATACTTTAAAGATGTAAAATTGTACGTTTGTTAAAGGTTATCTCTTCAAGTGCTGATTCAGTTACGGACATTATTTCGCTAATTAAAATTTACGCTATTGCTGACTGGCATAGGCTACTTTCCTCTTTGGGATAGGTTACACGAGCAAAGCCGCATGAAAAACCTAATCCTACTACATATATCTTACTACTATGCGCGGCCGTTTACGTACTTTGTGCTACTATCATAGACGTAAAATTTTGTGAGTATGGATGTTTGTTACTCTTTTGCGCAAAAACTACTGCAGGAATTTTGTGAAACTTTGCAGTAATATAGCTAATACATCAGAATAACACATAGGCTATTATTTATAAAGATATTGGGTGAAGTACTAACACCATGCGGACGGAACTGCAGCCGGTTGCCAGTATTTTATATACCCATAAAATCTGTTGTCGTTTGTAATATTCGCTCTGATTTTTTCGTTATTTTGTTCGATTCATGAGAATGGATTATTGGATTATTTATATTTAACCGGATTAACTTGGCGTGTATCAATATGCTGATAGCTCTAATACATACAAACTTTTTTATAAAAGCATTTAAGAGATAATTTAAGGTTTCAACACACCGATATTCCTTGAAAAGCACTTTAAGCCGTTAACTCAGCTATCATTTGCAGATCTTTGACTGTCGTTACGGGTAGTCAGAAGCTTGAGATCTGACACCAGTCTAGCCATGGTGTATCGTGTTACCCTTTTACTGGGTTGTGGAGGTCAGATAAGCAGTCACTCCATGTAAAACACTGGTACTCATTTGAATCAGGTTAGACTGGAAGCCGACCCCAACATAGTTGGGCAAAGGCTAAGCAGAATAAAAGATAAATTAAGTTATTAGCCGAATTAGGGATGCTTAATCACAGCCCTTTTATAGGACTAGCTATTTGTTCAGAATACTTTTTGGCGCACTTTGAAAAGGCGTTCGTACAAAACACGACTTATTTTAAAAAGATATAGTGGTCAAGCGCAATTCTATCTACAATAAAAAAGTAGCGATATTTCCTATCGAAATGACCGCAAGTACTTGAGTTTTTTTTTAGTAATAAACTATCAGGTGTTCAGGTCAACAAGATCATAGCGCCATCACTTAAAATTTAACAAAGTTTAACTCTTTATTCCCTAGATGGCGTTGACGCCAAAATAGATTGCGCTATCGTTTTGGTACAAGCAAATATATAAGTCATTTTTAGGGTTCCGTAGCCAAATGGCAAAAACCATTTTAACCATTTTCATCATACCCATACGTGTGGGGTATCTATGGATAGGTCTTTAAAAATGATATTGAGGTTTCTAATATATATTTTTTCTAAACTGAATAGTTTGTGCGAGAGACACTTCCAAAGTGGTAAAATGTGTCCCCCCCCCTCTGTAACTTCTAAAATAAGAGAATGATAAAACTATAAAAAAATATATGATGTACATTACCATGAAAACTTCCACCGTATATTGGTTTGAATGAGATCTAGTAAGTAGTTTTTTTTTAATACGTCATAAGTCGTAAACCGCAATTTACCAAGTACGGAACCCTTCGTGCGCGAGTCCGACTCGCACTTGGCCGGTTTTTTGTAGTATTTATTTTTGTGTGTGAGCTGTACATACATTGTACACATACATACATATATATTATGGTTCGGTACCTACATATTAAAATACGCGATTACTTACCGGTCCAGTGTTTAAAATAGCTACCCCATCTCCAAGTTGACTCGCGGTTTATACAGGAGCCTATATTTTTTGCCAATAACAGCGGCTGGGGAATAAAAACCCAATTGTATATAACTGACCGTCCTGACTTATTTAAATAGTACCTACCTACTGGAATTGTTTACGTACTATTGCAAATAGTAGTTGTAAAGTCAGTGACATATTTTGACGACTTTTACATGCGCACTCAATAATAGATGCATGACACGTACACCAAAGTCAAAGATACTTGCCAAAACACTACGGATGGCAAGCTCACACTCAGAAAAACACAATTATGATATTTTATTTTAATGACCTGCTCACTGAATAACAAAAAACTATGAACCACAATGTCCACCAAAAAATACACAAACATAAAAACCAATGGACTACGCAAATTAAAATTGTACAACCCTGACCGCAAGTTTCGGCCGGCGACAACAAAATGGTCCTTAACATTTTATAGAATCGTTACTCCGCTACGAATGGACTTACATAAATAAAACTATGAAAAATGAATGGCTCAATTCCTTTATCCCTATTTTTTCCTCCATCGGACTCCAAATAACGTGCTCGTTTGCCATCCAGGGTCAAACCTGTTATTACAGCACATCCTTAGCCCCACAACGGCCATCATCGCCTCCTCGTACTCCGTATCTCCGGTCACCAAATGACCGGACGATTAATCTAGTAACACGCGATGTGTCATCCGCTTCATTGTAACCAGGTGCTGCCAGTGATTAATTATCTGACAAAATTGTGCCACATTAATAAACAATTAGTTGGCATACGAGTGCCGTTTTATTTATGCAAGCTCGTTATAATTATGCGATGATAAAATTTTAAAATAGGGTATCAAATATTTAAGTGATGGGTGAAATTTGTTTTACAGTGATTTTTTGTTTATTAAGTTTTGAGTTTTGGCTTAAGTTTAACTACGAGTATTTATAGTAATTGAGGCACCGTATGACCTGGTTTAGGCTGCGGGAATCTGCTAGACGCACAGGATCGATCGAAGTTGCGAAACTAGGGGATAAGCCTATGTTCAGCAGTGAACGTCTTTCGGCTGTCATGATGAAGATGACCTTGAAGTGCACATAGCGGGCAACAAAGAAGTATATCTTTTGAAAATATTGTCAACCAGGAAGGCGCAGATTTATTAATGAGAAGGCTCAACTATGGATATTAAGTTCGTCACTAGGTTTACTAGTATACATTTTCATTATTAACAGTTACTTTGACAGTAGTGTTAGAACCATAGATACAATACACAAGACTTATTTGAAAACAATAATAACATATTAGAAGCAAGAAATATTTTATGATTTGGTCTTTTTCATGATTTTAAAGACAAATATAAAATACTTGTACTTACTTATGGTAAGTATTCCATGATTTACAAAATTTTGGTTTAAAAACATGGCATTCTTGTAACTTGTCACGATGACGGTCGAAAGCGCACTGTTTTGAGAAGACGGCCACTTGCCTATGACATGCTTACTTCGACCAAGTCGCCTGGATACTGACACGCCCCCTTTTCACTTCTCCTTTTTTATATGTTCTATAGTTAGAACAGTAGGTATAGACGAGTGTATTACAGAAAATAAATTATCATCATCATTTCAGCTGAATGTCGTCCACTGCTGGACTTGGATCTCCACATAGTGTAGCCTTTCGATGCTGAAAATGACTAGCCCCACGATTATGGATACTTCAGCCTTCATTGTTCTCTACCATGAATACCTAAATAAATATCAAGATAATTTGCTCTCTTATTGTATTATTAGTATTCTCAGGTCTTAGTTTATTGAGTGTACTTACCGTGAATAGCGCTTTCTAAACCTTTTGTCTGCTATAATAATAACCCACAATCCTATTCCAGACAGTAATTAATACCTGTTCATTAAAAGGAAAACAATAAAACGGTGAATATTTTAGAAAATGGAGGTTGATTTATTTAAGTCAAGAAGAATTAAAGGCGGCCATGGGGGTGAAAACAGTGAATAGAAGGAAGATCGGGTCATTTTGGGATAAATAAATAGTTCTCCTTTGATTGTTGATTGGTTAAGACATCTAAGGATGCTTAAAAGAAAACTTGATGACATTCATCCATTTAACACAAAACTACATTTAATATGGAGACTGCTTGACAAGAAAGATTTACACACCACAATGGAGCTGAAAAGAAGCTAAATTGACTGCCATTTTGTCCAAATCATTTGGTACACTGATTGCCAAATAAACCAACTAATGTTGTATTCCATACATCAATGTTCCCGCCAAAACATTATCCTCTATGGTTCAAGAATGAAAGATAAAGAAAGGCGACTATCGTATAGCTATATCGTATATCTTATAGCTACATAAAACTGTGTGTTTCTTGTATTATATGCTTCCACACTGGTGTTAAAAATGTTTACAAACATTAGTAAACATTTTCTAAACAAAAATTTGATCAGAATGTTAAGACAATATTTTCATGTTAGGTAATATTAGTATGGTATATGAGTGTCTCTCACAGAGAGGATGCCTGTGTCCCAGCAGGGATCATTAAAAAAGCTGATGATGATGATGACGATGATGGTGATCTTATTAAACACAAAATTGTGAGTTAACAAAATAAAATAGATGCCTCGGTACTTAAATCCAATCTGTGAGCCGGTAGGTAAACACTTTCCATTCGTGTAGAAGCACTCAAAACATCTAACAATTACTTACATAATGTAACAATTTCTAACATTTGTTAGCAAACGTATTAGTCTTAGAGAAAGTAAACATTTTTAACAGCAGTGTGGGGAGCACCAATACTCAAAAATCTTGTTCGAATACCAAACTACATTGTTCGAAAAAATAATGATTTATTCGTACTAATTAGGCTGAAAAGAAGCTTTTTTGAATTAGAAATGATTGCCATTTTGCCAAAATCAGTTGGTACACTGCCTGCAAAATAAACCAACACAATATGTGTAGTTACTGAAGCACAATATACATCAATGTTTCTCGCCCAAACATTATCCTCTATGGCTTCAGGATGCCGAGAAATAAATGCGGCCTCAAGTGTTTTACTAGCACTCCGGGATAAAAGGATTCGCAGTAAATAAAAACATATACATTAACATAATATTTAACTTTATACATGGGAAATAAGGAGGCTTTTCGTGAGATTCAGCAGAAAGCTGACCTTAGTCAAACTAGAAAAAAATAAAACAGATGTGTAACTTTTTTTTGGGGTACAATAAAGTATATTCTATTCTATTCTAGAATAGTTAATGATAATACTTAAGTTTAAGTTAAGTTAAGTATTACTTATACGAGTCTTTTATATTTTGTGTTTTTTATCCGATGATAATGTATTTAGACGACAAGCCTGTGGTACTGAAGAGACATCGTCGGCTCTTACTTACGTTATGGATGAAGACATATGGGCATAGATCATCACACGGTAGGTTCCAGACGGGCGGCATAGTCTAGGCAGGCCTAAGAAACGCTGGCGTGACGAATTGTACCCGTTCCTAATGAATTGACAGGAGGAGGTTAAACATTAAGAACATTGGAAAATGATCGATGCGTTTGCACAGGAATGGGTTAAGTAACCATAAAAAAATTTCACTCTGTGCTTATAGTGAATTTCTTTAAAATGTGTACAGTAAATTTTTCTTGAGTAAAATTTATTTTGCTTTGATCTCGCCTTTGAGGATTATCATCGGTCTACTGTGGTATTAACTAGCGTAAGTAAGTCGTGAAAAAAAAATGTAGAACACCCTTTGCGCTAATTGTGGCAATATTAAATCCATAATATTCATACTGTGAAAGTACCTCTGTCTGTATGTCGATTATTTATTTACATATTTTTTCTAAACCACCAGAAGTATTGCGTTGAGCAGTTGTTCACTGATAGATAATAACCTGAATTAGGACCTATGACACATTTTATAACCAAGTATCTAGTATGAAATCTTGGGATAATGAAAAACTATTTATGCGGGAAAAATCGTGACCAAAAGCAGGTATCCTATAAAAAGGTTAATCTCAATAAATCGTGTTCATTCACAATATCGATACCAATACCAACACAATTCACAATTTGTTCTGAAAAATTGTGCTGGAACAAAAATATCGAGTGAAGCTGTATTGGTACTAAAATAAAAATTGACACTAAACTACCTTGTATGTGAATAGCAGCAGAAATTTGGACTCGAATCACTGGGTACGTACGTGGTACAGAATATTGAACTTTTTGTTAAGTGTGTGTGTAGAGAAACAAGAGGTGGCGGCCGAGAGCAGTGGTGGTCCAGTGGTAACCCACGAACTACAACTTGTAAGTCACTGCTGACTTACAAGTTGTAGGTCGTGGGTTTAAACCCAGGAAGACGCTTTAATTTGTGTAAATTATTGCGTCAACAATACTCTCAAAACGGTAAAGGAAAACATCGTGAGAAAACCGGTTTCCATAGAACCAAAAAATTAAGGCCCGTTCCTCTCACAGAGAGGAGGCTTGTGTCAAAGCAGAAGGAACATTAAAATCCTGGATGATGATGATGAATATCTGTAAAAGATAATCTATGTAAAACTGATAGAAAACTACACAATCGTCGAGGGTTATGACTTTTTTGGCCTGGAAAAATGCAAGGATCCAGTAGGATACGCTACGGGAGCGACGAGGATAGAGCTAGCTTTAATAATATCTTATAATTTTGTAACAATTTTCCTATATATATTAGGTTTTCTCTTTTCAATCAACTAATTTACTATTTATCCATAAGGTTCTAGCCGTGCTAGGTTTATCTACTGCCTTACTGACCATCAGATGCTCCACGAAAATTCAACTTTTAACTAACGTTTGTTTCTAACCAAAATGGTGCTTAAATTTCTGTATGCTTATGTCGAGTTTTTTAACATATTCACTCGTGATAACGTAAACGATGTCTAATTTTAAAATGTATACAAAAAGAGGTTTCCCTTACCATCCCCAGACGGCGCTTATCCAATTTCAATACAAATTAACGTTTACGTTGTCGCGATTGAGTGTGAGTAAAATCTCGCACTAAGGCCTCTGAAGTCCTAATTGACCAAGTTTAAAAGTCTTAATACCGTGTAATAAGGCATCTTCCGTAAACTGCAACCAAGTTAATAAAAACCACGTGAGACGTGAAACGCTAGCAAAATAAATTACCACTTTATACGACGAGGGAACTATAACATAATTGCGGGAAGATACTTCAAGCGTACCTTTTTTCAAGCAGTACTTACGAGTATGTTCATTAATTACCGGGGCGTATTTTTGTCCCTGTCCATTAGAGATACGTCAGCCCACTGCTAGCCAGAGATTAATGACGTGGCTAGCTAAATCCTAACGCTATTTTAGACATTTTAGCCATCAGAGAAATTTCCAGTAATTTCCACTTTTTGATCGGATAAAAGTTTAATTTGTAAATCTAGTTAGGCTTTCGTGTCTACCCGTTCGTGTGAGCTTAATTAATAACTTTGTTTGAAATACTGCTTTGTTATAACTAGTTGATTGTTATAACCGAAAAATGTTTGTTAAATGTTTTGACCGTTCATTGCGACAGTCGTTTTAAGGGACACGGCCAACTTTGTTCGTTGACGGGCTAATAATAGATTATTCGATGATAACCCTACTTAATTATAGCAACGGCTAATGGTGTTGATATTTTTAGGATGGATAAATTCTCATTATCAAAATAGCTGGCTTTTAAATACGTACATAATTGAGTATTACATTATTGGATACCGAACTTCAAGAATGTGTACATCAACATCATCAGTATTTCAGCTGGAAAAAGTCCATTGCTGAACATACCTTAAGTGTCTATTCATCAATCCATTCCGTGCGTCTCGCAACCAGCGGATCCTTGCAAATCACCAGGTCACCAGTCCACCTTGTGGGAGGTCTTCCAACGTTGCGACTTTCGGTACCCGTTCGCTTCTTCAGAACTTTTTAGCCCCATTAACCATTCGTTCTGCGAGTAATGTGCTCTACCCAGTGCCACTTAATTTTGACAAATCTTTGGGCAATATCGGTAATCTTCTGTTCGCCTGTGGATATCTTCGTTTCGGATTCGTATTCTAAAAGCATATTATGAAAGAAATTTACCCAAACTAAAACTCTCATACATTACTTTCATAGATCCCATCCATGATTCAAAACAATACAAATACAGTATACTTCAACGATACCAGTTCTAAATCTCACTACCTAAAAGTATCCAATATTGAAACAAAACTGCTGAGAGAGAAGCACCACAGAGTACCCACTTCTGAACATATCTCGTTAGCCATCCAATTAGTGTTCGGATCGACAGTTGAATATTTTATAGATCACAGTTACATTACTGATACGATTTTTATTGCTTGTTTATACTCAACATTCGATGTTATAAAAATCTGTTGTCCTTTGAGAGTTTTCTGTTCTTTTGTCCAAATCATAAGAATCGTACTTATCGTGATCAAACGGCTGGACGGATCTGGTTGAAATTTGGCACAGAGGTAGATTATAGTCAGGAATAGCACATAAAATACTTTTTCCTTCCTTCCTTTGGGATAATTTTCGACTTTCACGCGGGCGAAGCCGCTAGCAGAAGCACATGCCATATGGAGAGCTATGTATGCACCAGTATGATGATAAGTTTTTTACGGACTTATATCAACTAATATTATAAAGATGTAAAATAGTACGTTTGTTTAGGGTAATCTCTTCAAGTGCTGATTCAGTTACGAAAATTATTATTATTATTTTATTTATTAAAAGTTTATAAACGGTTTTGTGGGGCATAGTTCTTAAGTTAAGATAACTTAAGAACTATGCCACACAAAACCGTTTTCACGGTTTGTCTATGGGAATGGAATAATGGAATAAAATATGGTTGATTAGTGTGGACACTTAGTTTTCGCGTTTTGAACGTATAATATAACTAACAATAATAGCTCTTATGAAAAGTTAATATAGGGAACATCTTATCATATCTTATTGTTTCGCTTATTGAGAGTTACGCTATTGCTGACTGGCATAAGCTACTTTCCACAGCGGGATAGGTTACATGAGCAAAGCCGCATGAAAAACCTTATCCTTCTATATCCTACTACTATGTACGAACGCTGACGTACTTTGAACTACTATTATAGACGTGAAAGTTTGTGAGGATGCATGGATGTTTTTTCCTCGTTCACGCAAAAACTACTACACTCATTTTAGTGAAACTTTGCAGTAATATAGCTTTTACATCAGAATAACACATAGGCTATCATTTACAAACATATTGGGTGAAGTACTAATATCACGTGGATGGAGCCGCGGGCGGCGGCTAGTGTTTTATATCTTTATAAAAATCTGTTGTCGTTTGTAATATTCTCTCTGATTTTTTCGTTCTTTTTTTCGAGTTATGAGAATGGATTATTGGATTGATTATATTTATCCGGATTAACTTGGCGTGTATTGTTTTTATCAACATGCTGATAGCTCTGATGCATAGGAACTTTATTATTATAGCATTTAAGAGATGAATTAAGGTTTTCAACAAACCGAGATTTCTTCGTGCCTCGGAAAGCACGATAAGCCGTTGGTCCCAGCTATCATTTGCAGATCTTTGACAGTCGTTACGGGTGGTCAGAAGCTTGAGATCTGACACCAGTCTAGCCAAGGTGTATCGTGTTACCCAGTTACTGGGTTGTGGAGGTCAGATAGGCAGTCACTCCATGTAAAACACTGGTACTCTTTTGAATCAGGTTAGACTGGAAGCCGACCCCAACATAGTTGGGAAAAGGCTAGGCGCTTAATCACAGCCCTTTTATAGGACTAGCTATTTGTTCAGAACACTTTTTGGCGCACTTTGAAAAGGCGTTCGTACAAAACACGACTTATTTTAAAAAGATATAGTGGTCAAGCGCAAGTCTATCTACAATAAAAAAAAGTTGCCATATTTGCTATCGAAATGACCGCAAGAACTTGAGTTTTTTTCAGTGATAAACTATCAGGTGTTTAGGTCAACAAGATCATAGCGCCATCACTTAAAATTTAACAAAGTTTAACTCTTTATTCCCTAGATGGCGTTGACGCCAAAATAGATTGCGCTATCGTTTTAGTAAAAGCAAATATATAAGTCATTTTAGGGTTCCGTAGCCAAATGACAAGAAACGGAACCCTTATAGATTCGTCATGTCTGTCTGTCCGTCTGTTTGTCTGTCTGTCTGTCTGTCCGTCCGTATGTCACAGCCACTTTTTTCCGAAACTATAAGGACTATTCTGTTGAAACTTGGTAAGTAGATGTATTCTTTGACCCGCATTAAGATTTTCACACAAAAATAGGAAAAAACAATAAATTTTGGGGGTTCCCATCCTTGAAACTGAAACTATTTTTTTTTTACATCAAACCCATACGTGTATCTATGGATAGGCCTTTAAGAATGATATTGAGGTTACTAATTATTTTTTTTCTAAACTGAATAGTTTGTGCGAGAGACACTTCCAAAGTGGTAAAATGTGTCCCCCCGCCCTCTGTAACTTCTAAAATAAGAGAATGATAAAACTATAAAAAATATATGATGTACATTACCATGAAAACTTCCACCGTATATTGGTTTGAATGAGATCTAGTAAGTAGTTTTTTTTTAATACGTCATAAGTCGTAAACCGCAATTTACCAAGTACGGAACCCTTCGTGCGCGAGTCCGACTCGCACTTGGCCGGTTTTTTGTAGTATTTATTTTTGTGTGTGAGCTGTACATACATTGTACACATACATACATATACATTATGGTTCGGTACCTACATATTAAAATACGCGATTACTTACCGGTCCAGTGTTTAAAATAGCTACCCCATCTCCAAGTTGACTCGCGGTTTATACAGGAGCCTATATTTTTTGCCAATAACAGCGGCTGGGGAATAAAAACCCAATTGTATATAACTGACCGTCCTGACTTATTTAAATAGTACCTACCTACTGGAATTGTTTACGTACTATTGCAAATAGTAGTTGTAAAGTCAGTGACATATTTTGACGACTTTTACATGCGCACTCAATAATAGATGCATGACACGTACACCAAAGTCAAAGATACTTGCCAAAACACTACGGATGGCAAGCTCACACTCAGAAAAACACAATTATGATATTTTATTTTAATGACCTGCTCACTGAATAACTATGAACCACAATGTCCACCAAAAAATACACAAACATAAAAACCAATGGACTACGCAAATTAAAATTGTACAACCCTGACCGCAAGTTTCGGCCGGCGACATCAAAATGGTCCTTAACATTTTATAGAATCGTAACTCCGCTACGAATGGACTTACATAAATAAAACTATGAAAAATGAATGGCTCAATTCCTTTATCCCTATTTTGTCCTCCATCGGACTCCAAATAACGTGCTCGTTTGCCATCCAGGGTCATAAATTCGGCGTCTCTCTGGCCCCACGATCCATTTGCAATTGAAAGCGTTCTTTATAACAGGATATGTCCGGTCTCACTTTTACGATCGACTGTACATGCAAGCTCGGCCGTACTAACATAATACACTCGCCACTTTCCTGTCGAGTACATTCGCTGATATTTTTCTTTGTTAGCTTGTTGGCATATATTTTTGAGTAAGCTGGCTATGTTTATTAGTGTTGTTGTGCAATTGTCATGTTGTTACTTGTACCTATATTGTTATCTAAACCTTTTCGTATTTGTTTTTCAATGTGTAATAATTTGTTAAAGTCATGTTTGCACTATTGTACATTGGTGATAAATGCTTGCTATTTTGTTCCCGGAACATAATACCCTTGTATGCATTCAATATGTATATATTTATTTTATGTGATCAAGAAAGAGGTGGGCATAAAAATTTCTCATTGCTGATATAAAATTACGAGTACAGAAACACTTTGAAAGACAAATCTTAACTTATTTTAATAACAAGACATCATTGCAGAGCAAATACAGGAAATTGCAACGTTTCATTCCTTAAAACCCTCATTCGAAGATTCTATCTCCACCTTTTTACGGCAAGACCTTAAACAGCCAAATTGAATCCCAAGCGATTGGGCATTCTAATCATACTAAACCAGATAAACAGCTTAATCTCTCACTTATCTCGCTAAAACCGCTATAAACAATCGTATTCCGCGTGAACATTATGGTATAATTATCTGAAAATCCAATCGCCTAAAATGCTATAAATAAAAGGCCATTGTCGGCGAAATCGGATTGGATTTAGCCATACCGCATGGGTCTACGCCATGGCGAAGGATAGAATACAAATAGTGACTCAATTGGATTGCATACATCTACTAATTGATTGGTAATCCGTCAGGAAAGCTGATTGGTCAAAGGGTTTAGTTAAAGGGTCTGATTTACAGTTTTCACTCATTATTATCAATAGTTTGTCTAATCAGTCTGCCTTTCAGAAATGTTTGGTTATGAACTAGATCGAGTGATTATCATAGTTATGTAGTAGTAACCTCCACATAGTTCGATTTATCTCTCTGTTTTTGGTCTGTTTGAATTGTAAATTATTACTATCTTAAATATGTGTTTATTATAATTTTTGACTCTCCTGTACATGTTAGGTCAAAGTGCAGAGATTAATTGCTATTAATAAATAAATATAATAGTACTTTTAAATTACTTGCTCTTCCCACGGCTTCGTACACGTAACCTAATTCACAGAAACCGTAGCTTTTTTCGGGATACAAGCGTAAAGTAGCACATAACGATATTGTAGCTTTCTATTAAAGAAAGAATTTTCAACAAAATAATAAATTAATTTATATTATTATTTATTATTATTATATTTCGTTTATTCAATTTTGTGCACATTTCATATTTACATTTTTAAATATTTCTTTATAAAAACAAATCATAAAAAAAAAACATTTAAAAATATAAAAAATAATGGTTTTCCGCCGGTGTCGGGAGCAGGGTCCAAGCTACCGGTGGTTAGGGCTCCAGAGACAGGAACCTCCTCACGATGCGAGCCGTATCGAGGAGTACTGCCTTCTGTATCAGGCCCTTGATCGAACCGCGCAATGACAGCCTCGACAGATGGTCGTCGAGACTCTTGGCCATCAGGCCGTTGGCCGTAACGACAATCGGCACAATGATCGCCGAGTCCACATTCCACATGTCGACAACCTCGTGTGCCAAGTCGAGATACTTGATTTGTTTCTCTTTCTCAGCTTTCACGAGGTTCTCGTCATGTGGGATGGTGACATCGATTATCATTGTGCGGCGCGCTAATCGGTCTATCACCACTATATCCGGCTTATTGGCAACAATAGTCCTATCAGTGATGATAGACCGATCCCAGTACAACGTGACATGGTCATTTTCGAGAACTGGGTCGGGCACATACTTGTAATACGGTACCTCAGAATCCACTAAATTGTACTTCAAAGCAAGTTGCTGGTGAATAATCCTGGCCACTTGGTTATGCCTGTGTAAGTACTCGCCGTTAGCCAGACGAGAACAACCAGAGATAATATGTCTGATGGATTCACCCGGACGGTGGCATGCCCGACACACGTCAACCGTTCCGTCCTTCATTATATGTCTCCGGTAGTTATTCGTCAGGATAACTTCGTCCATAATTGCACAGACAAAACCTTCAGTTTCCCCAAAAAGGTTACCGAAACGTAGCCAGGATACAGACGCTTGGAAATCTACATCGGGCCCATGTAGAGCCCGATAGAAGCGTCCGTGTAGTTCCTTGCCTTGCCATACCTCTTTGCGTTCATCAGTAGTTAGTATTACAGGCTTGCGCCAGTTCTCTTTAGCCATGGACAACGGGGTGAGTCCCTTGTCCACTGCGACTACATCCCGATGCATACCCACTTCAGTTTTAAAAAAGTATTCTCTGAGGCTGCACACCTCGCGGTTGTGAAGAGTTATGGCGTTTAAAAAGCCTCGACCCCCACATTTCCGCGGGATGTACAGTCTCATCACTGATGATCGTGGGTGATGAATCCGGTTTGCGGTCAGCAGTGTCCGGACCCTCCTATCAAGGGCGTCGAGCTCAGTCTGAGTCCATTTGAGTATGCCGAAAGAGTACATCAAAACCGGCATGACCCAACTGTTGAAGGCGCGCACCTTATTTCCACCTGACAAAAGGCTATTTAATACCTTTTTCAGGCGGCCAAAAAAACGTTCCTTCAGCAGTTGCTTCATGTCAGTACTGTTAATGCCCAACGCTTCCGACATACGCAAATACTTGTAAGTTTCGGTCGAGGAGAGGTGTCTGAGGTGTATGGAATCAGAGAGTTGAATTCCCTCGGATTCCATAATCTCCCCTTGCTTTACATGCATGACTGCACATTTGTCCATACCAAATTCCATCCTGATGGAGTCACTGAAAGTTTCAGTTACCTTCAGTAGCTCCGTCAGTTGGAATTTGTTGAGGGTAAAGTGTTTCAGATCATCCATGTAAAGGAGGTGAGATATAACCTGGCCACCTCTTCTCAGCCGATAGCCTAGACCTGAATCCTCCAGCAGTGTACTTAGAGGATTCAGGGCTAAGCAGAACCAAAGTGGACTCAAACTGTCGCCCTGAAATATCCCCCGCTTAATCCATACAGGCTCATCATCCCCCTGAATCAGTCGACATCCTGGATATCGAAGGACCGTCTTCCATTGCCCCATACATGACTCAAGGAAGGCGCGTAGAGTTGCATCTATTTTGTACAACTCCAGCACCCTCACGAGCCGTATGCGGCACAGAGTCGTAGGCCTTCTTGTAGTCTATCCAGCATGTCGAGAGATCCTTGCGGGATCGACGAACCTGCTGGCTTATGGCCATGTCAATGAGGAGTAGCTCCTTAGTGCCGCGGGACCCATTCCTGCATCCATTCTGAGAGGCAGACATTATTAAGTTACTTTCAATGTGTACATTAATTTTTCCTCTCAGGATGGATGTAAGAAGTTTATAAACCGTCGACAAACATGTTATTGGTCTATAATTCTTGGGTTCCGCGGGACTACCTGTCTTATGGAGCAGGTGGGTAATACCTGTTGTTAAAAACTGCGGAAGCGACCCAGATTCTAAACATGACTGGAATTGAGATGCCAGAAACGCGTGTGAGCTGCTATACCATTTTAGCCAGAAGTTATGCAGTCCGTCCTGGAGACTTCCAGTTCGGTAGCGGACGAACTGCTTTGGCTACATCTGAGGGACTAATTATAACTTTTTCCATTTCTGGTATAGCTTCACACACGCGCTCGACATTACGCATCCAGTCACCCTCAGTGTGATAGACGGGTACCGACCAGATGCTACGCCAGAATATACTCGTAGCGACATCATCCGGGCGGCACACGTCAGTCACACTTTGGTCAGGTCGCTCCCAAGCTCTGTATACCCACCTCTCATCGCTCTGGAACATGCGATTCTGCGAGTACCGGTCAACCCGCCGCTTATACCGCCGAATACGGCTGGCCCATGCGCAAACTTTCTGCTTCAAGAAGTCGATGCGCTCCGTGACACAGGACATGTATTCTTGAGGACTGATCCCAGTCCCCGAAAATGCCCGCCTCACGAAGCGCATCACACGTGGTCGTGTATTGCCCTCCCTGAAGCAGCATAGTTTGCCGATGAGTACCCTAGCCCTATCGATACGCTGTTCGATCCTGCATTGCCAGGCTGGCATGGCCGGCTTTGGTCGAATAGCTTCATTTCGGAACTTAACATTAGCTAAACGACATGCCGCAACAGCCCCGCAATACAGGATTGAATGCGTATCAACGAGGTTCTCACTGCTTTCAAAGATGTTCTTAAGCAGCGAGTCCAAAGCACACACCAGCGCCCTATTCTTCTTGTGCATAGGCAACCGTGGTAATCGGGGTCGAACTTCAGTCGGTGTTGACCTATACTCGCGAAGCGCATCCTCCAGTGCGCTCCTCAATCTTTCGTTGGGCTGGCTACTTACTGTGGCAACCCTATCATCTGCCTCATCGTTAACATGATTGGACCGCGGCGGGATCACAATAGTGGCTGGCGGTGCCGCGGTCTGTGTCGGGGTTGAGACGATTTGGTTGCTCAGCACTTCTGAGCGCAGCCTATCAAGTGCGGCGTCGTCCAATCTGTGATTACGCTGGATGACCCGCACCTGATCCGACAATCGTTGGGCCGAGACGTTGACGGTTGGTTCTAGATCCTGAAACAGAGACAGCATCCTGACACGGTACGCAGTGAGGTGAGTTCCCCCCTCTGTTGACCCGTAATATGCGCGCATGACGTTCTCATTCATACCTTGAGTCCATTTCATGCGCTGCACACAACCACCGGCAGCGGGGACCCGGCTCGGGGCCGGTTGGCCCCTAGATCCCAAGCTCCTCGGTGGCCGGCCTCTGCCCTGCCGACGTACAGGTGTTGGCGACGTCGGCGGGGAAAAATACTCGTCGCTCGAGCTCGACGCAACTGTAGCCGCCGGTGACACTGGTGATCCGAGGTCCGGCGGTGGCGAGGCGGAGCTGAGCAACGAGTCCGGGGGTGGATGGCGTGCGCGACAGGCAGCTGCTCTCGTCAACATTATATTGCTTTTTCCTTACACTTTTCCATTCTATAAATTGTTTGGTTGACGTCTGTCAGTGACGGCGTCAACTGGTTTCAAGTAATTTTCTGATCTTTTATTGGATTTGTTGTGGATTTATCAAACTGAATGTTATAAATAGGTATTTCTGGTTTCTTCTGTGATATAATTTTTCTAAGTTTGATGGTTGTATGATTTTGATATTAAATAAATAGTGCAGGAAAAAATTTGACATGTTGACAATTGAGGGGTTGCCAACTATTATTATTATTATTATATACTTTATTGTACACCAATTAAATAATTACAGGACTAAACATTTATAACGATAAGTGTACAATGGGCGGTCTTATCGCACAGAGCAATCTCTTACAGACAACCTTTGGATGGACTGAATGAGACGAGATAGACATAGGGCTGTCAGTGTACAAGCTATATTAGATAATATTACTTAGATAAAACATAAAATACATACATACAAATAAAATAATATACTAATAAATATCAAATATAGAACAGAGAAAGGAGAAGAATAGTTACAGAGAAAGGAAATGCTCCTTCACCATTTTTTTAAATAAAGGTAATGTTTGCGCACGCCTTACCTCAATAGGTAATGCATTCCACAAGCGAGCTGCTTGAACCGAGAAAGATTTCTCGAAAAAGGATGTGGAATGCATACGAATGCTTAATTTTAGGTTTTCCGATGATCTCAAGGACCGAGAATGTGTGTCACAGAGGAACTGAAAGCGTTCTTTAAGATAAAAAAGACTAGAAGGATTAAAGAGCACATTGTATAGCAATGAAAGTATGTGGGCATTCCGGCGAAGGCGAATAGGAAGCCATTTGAGCTTGGTTCGAAATTCAGAAACATGGTCATACTTGCGCAAGCCAAATATGAACCTTATACAGAGATTTTGAAGTCGCTCAAGCTTGTCCAATTGGTCTTGGGTGAGATCGAGATAGCTGGCATCGGCATAGTCCAGGATAGGGAGAAGAAGAGATTGTGCTATCGCAATTTTAGTGGTGATGGGAAGAAAGTTACGAAGGCGTCTCAGGGAGCCCGCAGACGCAAACAGTTTACGACTGACCTCCTGCAGTTGTTTAGTCCAGGAAAGGGTGCAGTCGATGTAAATCCCCAGGTTTTTCACAGTTTGAGCTATAGGAACAATGGTGTTGTTGAAAGAAACCTAGGGAAGTGTCGCCCAATCAATCCTAGAGACCGTTCGGGAACTTCCCACAACTGCCACTTGAGTTTTCGTCGGATTGATCTTCAGCCCAAACGCAGTGCTCCAGTCACCAATTCATTTATTTCATCTCTTTATAATAAATTAGGTTCAGATGACAAATAAAAATACTGCGAATTCAGCCAAACTGTATGAATAACTTTAGCAGTAACTTCGACCCACTAGCGTACTGTAAAAGCACGTATCACTGAAAAAAGTAATTGGGACTTGCGACCTTTTTTTTTAAGTAACAACAAAACTAATAAAGAAATCGCTGTAATTATTTTTAGGCAGTTCTTCAGTTTGCTTATAAACTGCAGTTCTTATTGAGTAATGTGACACTAAAAGACAAATCAATAATAAAAGCAGGACCAAACTGCTATAAAAAAAAAACACTAGTCGAATGGTAGCATGACATTTACCTTAAGAAAGACTCGTTAGGAAAGGATTTTGTTTGCAAAGGCGACGCAAATCTTTATTTATTGCTCCGTTAAACTAAAATGTGCTATCAATCAAATTTGTAATGAAGAGTGTCGGAGTAGACATAAGACTCCAGATTCCCAGAAATATTTAATGAAAGATTCAGTTTTGCGTCTATTTTCAGTCTTCAGTTTACATTTGAAAAGACGGGTTGTTGTAGTTATTTGAAAATTGTTGGTAATTAATTAATATTGGTACAATATTTATTTATAAAAGTTTTGAGTTAGGAGATGATTATCTACACTGGCTTCTGGCTTCATTTAGCGTCCGGCGTTATAAATGATAAATTGTAATTTATAATTTGGTTAAAGAAATACTTTTAAACAATTTTTTTTGTCAATTTAAAAGATGAGGTGGTTATTCCCTAGCTGACTATTTTGAGAAAAAAAACACCAAAACAAACTCAGTCGTCAGTTTTTCTTGAAGTCCATAATATGTCATGGACCAAGTGCATCAAGGCAGTATGTAAAATGCCCGTGTAATATGAATTAAGTCATGTGAAATCGGGCAACGAAATGAATACTGAATTTAAACTTCATTATTTATCACATTATAATAATAATCTTTATTCAGATAATAAAAAGGTAAAAACACTGTATGATTCTTAGATAACTGATGTAGGTATAATAATGGAAGATGCCTGTACTAGGTTGTAACAACAGAATTATAACAATATTTAACCCAATAAAATCTTGAGAAAAATAAAACTGTGGAGTTTTAGTGGGTTAGAGTCCCACATAACTGCGCTATCTCCCCGTGGAAGCGCAGTAGGCATGAGAATTTCCCCATGATAAAAAAAGGGCACCCTGACCCAGAAAGGTTTGATTCGAATGTGATGGCGAACTCAGCTCCCGTCATCTCCTTCATGTTAGGTTACTTTAGACCCCACAGACAGATATAGGATCCACCGCGCAGCGGGGCTCCGTCGACTTTGTTGCTTAAATAGTAATAAGTTAAACTTACCTACCAAACGGATTCTTTATTAAAATCAATTTCAACCAAAAAATATTTAATAATAAACACCGTTTTATTACCCTGCCCAATAAGTGATGCGCAATAAGCCCGGTCAATATTTTTTTTTTTTTTTTTTTAGCATTTTGCCTTCTTATATTGGGCATTTTTCAAATTGTCTGGGCATTATGCATAATGCCATATTAATCAATTGGTCCATAATACATACAATAACACTGTAATGGACACGTGTTTGCAAAGTATTGTACTAAAAGACGTATAGGTCTAAGTTAGCTACTTTGTCGGGGCCTTAAATAGAGTTGCACCGATTTGTTTTTGCACATAGTTGAAAACATTTCAACATCACCCACCGCTGATTGAGCAGAGTTACTGGCTGTAGTTCTGGCTAGTATAATCTGGCCAGAATCCGCTAATAATCAATATGTACTAAATTATTTTGCCCAGAGGCTAATTCTGGCAACCCTGTGAATTTTGCCCAAAACATAGACGGCTTGCACGCTTACTGCGTATCACGCATACGCCTCCTATATGCTACGCTGCCTTCTACGCTTGTTGCGTATTACGTATACGATAAATAAACGCAACGCGGATACATTAAATGCGGCATACTCGTCAGTACAACGTCAAACCAGGCGTACAATACAGAACATGCATACTATTGATGTTAATGCCTTTACAATATTCATAAGTATTAACTACTGTTGTGATTGAAAATACTGATTTTCGTTTTAATTTTAATTATTAATAACATTTTGGGATAATATCGTGCTTTTGGTCCCTAATGAGTTTAACACATTTATAATTACTGCAAAACAATTTGGTGCAATCCATGTTTGGCTTAAAAGTGGCGTGTCCGGATTAAACGTTTACGGGATTGTAGAATACAGTGCCCGATTGTCAGCCCTTTGCTTTGGTTATATACTTAAAGGTGACTGTAAGTACATTCAATTTAAGATTATTTCAAGTAAACATTAAGTCACCCTTTTTTTCCAAGATGTAAGCAGAAACTAAAGAACACCATTAGTTACGAAACTTATAAAAAGTTTTCTCTTCTTCAAAAACAATGGCTATGTTTTTTTTACAAATAAATAAGACATCTGTTTAATGTTAGGGTTTTTTAATTTAAAAAAAAAATCCACAGCTTTGAGACTGACATAAAAGCCATACATTTTGTTTCAGTATAAAACTCTATATTTGATAAATTTTAAAGAAACCATGTTTTTTTGTTACGACACAACAATTCGGAACCAATTTTGGTCAAATAAGAGAAATAGGAAATCGTTCAACATATCCGCTTAAAGGTGTCTGCTAAAATAGACATGGCTTTAAGACTTTTATCGTTGTTCAGCAGCAAAGTCGGGTGAAATACGCGTCATTCTGGGGGTTCCGATAACATGATATTTTGACTTATTTTTGTTTATGTGTTTTTGGAGGAGCCACAGGAATTGGACATGAATTAACAACATTCGCATGGGTCGATCTTAAAGGTTAAGCAAACCTTGCTGAGGTCGGTCCGTGGATGGGTGAACATTCCTTGCATATCAAGACTCCTTTGTGTCATTCGGCTTCGGCTATCGTTTGTAAATTTTTGATAGTCGTTATAGGTAATCAGAAACCAGAAAATCTAACATCAGTTTTGGCATGGGGTATCGTGTTAAAAAATAATTTAACTCATCTGTGCGCGCGGCGCCATGTGTGCGTGCGCTTGTAATTATACATTATGCATTTGTGTGGCAGTGACGCGGCAGTCGTCGTACGAGTAAACAACCACCCACACATAGCGCCGCACGCAAAGATGAGTTGAACTATCTATACCCAGTTGTTGAGGTCGGAAAGGCAGTTTGTTATTCCAGGTAAAATACTGCAGGTACTCACCTGCGTCTGGTTAGACTAAAAACCGACTCCATATTTGGCAAAACGATAGCAGATTGGTTGTATGTAGCAGTGACCAGAGTTTTGTAGTTATAATAATGCCATTCCTCGTCATCAAGGATGCTTCATGACAGCTTACTAAGAAGCAAAGCGAGCAACTCCTACCGAAAGGAAGGCATTCTGCTGCATTGCTGCATTTTCTCTGAAGTGGAACAGTACGGGCTACTGAGAATAGGCCAGTAAGAGAATTCACTTGAGAATGTGAACATTCTTAAAACGTCTTTGAAGTCCCATTATTGGCCAGTGGCAAAGTAAAATGTACTAACTTAATTATTATTTTCTTCAATGATAGTACTTTTTGTAAAAAGTTCTGAAATTGGTTCATTTATTATTTGTAAGATAAACACACAAAGCAAAAGCCAATATTGCATGAAAAACATGACCACTTTCGACACCAGCACGTGGAAACAGTAATATTTTCTCCTTCATAATAATATGAAGTAGCAATGATTTATATATTCCTGGCAAGTTTATAAAAGGATTGGCTGAAGTAACCGTCAAAAGTGCGTGGATCTTGTCCCATGAAACTGACTGCTTGTACCTACTTATCTCAGTAGTCATCAATGTAAACTACTATTGTACCATTTAACTACGTAAATAGGTGTGGTAAAAAAAATAACTTGGAAAATGCCAGACGAATGATCAATTCTGCGAAAATAAGCATTTTCAGTGCTTTTTCTTTGGCAATTTGCTCGAATACACAACTTGAATACTTTAAACAAAAAATAAAAATAACTCGAATACGAAATTGTTTTGTTTGAACGACGGCGACGGCTATCTTTAGGTAAAATGGCAAATAAAAAGAGCAGAAACTACATGAAAAGGTAGATAGGGTATAAAATGATTGACATTTTGTGTAGTACGAAAATAAAGGACCTTTAAAAAAAGTAAATCTACCTATCTAAATAAAGATAAAAAGTAACATTTTTTGAAGCACAATCTTCCAACAATCGTAGCTATTCACGAAAATCTAGCCAAAAGCGGATTCCATTACATTTTAACATCAGAATCATCATAAAATAAACAAGCAAACAGTGCTTAAAACTCTCTCATTTCAGTAAAGTCGTTGACACTAAAGCCAGTTATTACCTTAATACACAGTTAAATATTGAATAAGAGAGTACAGAACACTGCAGTCGAGATAAGAGCTATAATTAATTAAAATCATTAACCCTACCCCAGGTTAACACGGAAAGTTCGCAGTAACTACTGGCAATGAATCTTAATAAGGAACGTACGACGTCGCTTGCTCGGTCCTTCAAGCTATTAGTTACAAGTAATGGGGAATAACTCGGAAACAAAGACATACACTTACCTTTGTTATAAAATTATCTGTGACAATTTTATACGACGTTTTTCTAAGTAATGGGAAGCTTTCTAAGTAAAGTCCTAATGTTTTTCATAGAGGAACGTTATCGCTATGAGCCGTGCATTGACAAACGAAAGCGTGTAAATTTTGTTGCATGTAGTGTTTTGATAAAAGTGGTCGCTTCTTGTGTCTTGCTTTGTGTTTTAAATTATATGTAGACCTACTGACAGTTTCAAATGGTAGACACGTTATTGCGTCTTTTGGTTAGTGACAACGAAACATGCAACGTACCATAAATTAACTGATATAGTATTAATGTTCAGATTCAATTTTGAGCATTACATTACAGCACTGCCTCCTGACTTGGCGAGCATTTACCTTAATGTAACATTTCAGATTCGATTTTGAGCATTACATTACAGTAATGCCTTGACAAACATTCGCCTGTAATGTAAAATTAAATTCGATTTTGTGTATTTAGTTAATTCAACAAGGTAAACTTATCAAAATATTTCACATTGTATCATTAATTCTCTTCCCTCACCAAAATAATGCTCGAATCTGTAACATTACCTACAGGTCGCGCACTGTAATTCAACTTCAAATTCAATTCAAATTCAAAAACTTTATTTCGAGCGAAAACTCATATAGGGTTAGTAACAATGTGCATTAAAACTAAGTGTTAGTAAACAACACGATACGGTGACACATGTAACTGACAGCATTGAACTACCAGGCCCCTCAGAAAGTATTGCGAAAAAAAGTTTTTATATATGGGAGACTGGCCAGTTATAATGTTTTTCGAAAATATGATTATTTATAAGTAAAAATAAGTAAGTTCCAATTTCAAAATTTCCCTCCACATTTTTTGCGAGTTAATTCAAAGTATTGTGTCTCACTGAAATATGGATCTGCGCCGGGAACATTTTAGAGCTATGATTTTATACGATTTCAAGTGTCGCCTGAAACCGGATGAATCGTACGATAGACTTCAAATGGCATTCATGGATGAAGGCCCTTCCAAGGCAACCGTGTATCGTTGGTATAACGAATTCAAACGCGGTCGACCAACTTTGGGGGATGACGAAAGAAGCGGTCGCCCTTTGACGGCTGTTACCGAAGAAAACGTGCTAGCAGTGAAAAATTTAATCCAAGACAATAGGCGAATTACATATCAGGAGATTCAACACATATTGAAGATTGGATCGGGAAGCGTTCACGAGATTCTACACAGCCATCTTCGCGTGAGGAGGATAGTATCACGCTGGGTGCCGCACAACCTCACCGATGCTCAGAAGCAGGCCCGGGTGGAATGGTGCCGTGATATGCTTAACAAATTTGAAGCAGGCTCGTCTCGGCGTGTTTACGACATCGTTACAGGTGATGAGTCCTGGATTTATCAATACGACCCAGAAACCAAGCGCCAGTCGACTGTTTGGGTGTTTCAAAATGAGCCAACGCCTACCAAAGTGAAGCGATCTAGAAGCGGGGGTAAGATTTTGATCGCTAGCTTTTTTAATTTGACTGGCCACTTGGTATCAATTCCCTTACGGGATCAAAGAAGCATTAATGCCGAATGGTATACTACCAAATGTTTGCCAGAAGTTTTCTCTGTTATAAGCAACAAGCGACCAAACACAGGGCTCCGCGGGCAACTGCTCCACCACGACAATGCACCTGCGCACACCGCACTCAAAACGAGGGACTTCCTGGACAGCACGCCTGTCAAACTCCTGGGTCACCCTCCTTACAGCCCTGATCTAGCACCGTGTGACTTCTTTTTATTCCCAAAAATAAAAAATCAGCTCAAAGGGATACAATTTTCGTCGCCGGAAGATGCGCTGGCTGCGTTCGAGCAGGCTGTAAACGAGGTGTCTGCGGCGGACTGAAAAAAGTGTTTTGAAAACTGGTTTAGGCGCATGAATCTTTGTATAGAGGCTGGTGGAAAGTACTTTGAAAAGATTTAATAAAAATATATGTACGTAAAGAACAATTTTTTTTAGTTTCGCAAAACTTTCTGAGTGTCCCACGTATATACGGACAGTCCACGTACGGTACGAGCTGTCCATAACTCGGGCCACCATTGATGTTGCGCGCTTGCGCATTCTTGCGTAAAAACAATTCACACGCACCGCCGCAAACATCCCTGATGCTTTGTAACGCCAAGGCAACCTCATCAGTTTTCTGAACGCGTTATTATACTGGACCTGAAGGGCTCCTTATGACCGCGACCCCCGCGAATGCTTGCTCGGCTCTCCCACTTCAGTGATGTAATGCTCGACCCTGTAACGTTACATTACAGGCGAATGCTCCAATTGAGGGAGCACCTTTAGATGTGTAGTAACAATAGTACGTATAATAGGTTCTTGTAATCTGCAATCTTGAGCTTGTACAAATGGAAATCATTTCAGAATCTTTCAGGTGTTTTCACCCAATTTACTCATACCTAAATTCCTTGCCGGGTACCCGATACTTTACACCATTACTCAACAGATTGGCCGTATGAAAAGGGCCTAAAGCGGTCAATTCCTACCCGGGAACGCTCCGATCAAGTTACATTACTAAAAGAAAAATAATTAAGGTTATATTCAGCGAGAACTGTCTCTGTTGTATAAAGGAAATATGCAAATAAAAGCTTGGAATTGAATTTAGCGCATCGACTCAAATTACATTTAGAGTGAGGTCAGACGGGGTCAGCTTGTTATCGAGTGAAACACAATCGCCAGCCTGGCCTCGTTCCATACCGAGTAGCTATCTTAATACCAAAATAACTTACGTAAAAATAACGTAATTTACTAGGGAATTAGTGTTAATGCCTGTCAATTTTTATCAGTTTCTGCCAAAGTGTTATTGACAATGGATTGTGTTAGAAATGTCAGAAGGAAACTTCACTAGGCAGTAAACATATTTTTATGCATTTTTCTGTCAGGAAATCTTCAATTAAAAATGCAAAAGGCTTCAATTTAATTTGCCTTTGCAACAAAAATATACCAAGAATGAAACTAAACCTACACAAAGGTGCACTTTTTGATCCAATCTAGAGCATTTTCAAAGAACTAAAAATGCCCGTTTCATTCTCTCCTGAATAAAGCCTTTCTCTTTTGATCAATTTCGCGTCCTAAATGCCCGGTCTGAAACGGAATTCTTAATAAATATTAAGTATTTTTTTAAGAAGCTCTTAGAACAGGTACTAAATGTAATATCACTGTCTTGTCACACAGACAAAAAGTCGAAACACGAAATACTAAGGTACTATCTTGTCTGGTTGAGGAGTTGCTATACTCACCATCCTGCTTCATCGTGAGACCATACTATGGTATACGTTTTCAATATTTCTTAAGTTACATAAGTACACTAAGTTTCAGTTTAATCGGTTGACAAGAAGTGCTTAAAAATATAACGATTAATAGTTGCCGGAGTCACATCAGAAAACAAGGTACTTAATGTAAAGATTGTAATTAAAAAAGAGCAAAAAAAAGAAATACCTGATTCTTTCATTATAATAGGCCGCCTTACTTGATAAATTATTGTTTCACCATACATATTTCCATGCCCCTTAATCGGATAAGGCATGATGCTACTGATGTTCCTTTTTTTGGTATTCCACTATTTGTGCATTTAGCCAGTGTCACGTTTTATACAATAATTCAGTCCCTTTGCACAAGGACTTTGTTTTTTATTAGAAAGCGAATTTAACACATTCCAAGGTTTCTTGGAATATTTGGTAGCAAATATAATATCGAGTTGGTCTTATTGCCAAGCTTTGCTGAAGTATCATTACTTAAATAACATTCTCAGCTCCTCTTTACCTAGATTGCTGTTTACTGATTGATACCTGTTACAATGACGCCGAATTTTCTCCAGTTGCTTAAATACTTGAGACGCAAAATTACACCAATTTTACATCACAATGTTCACTAGGAATCAATTTGCGAATAATTATTCAAAATTTAAATCTTTTAACAAGGTCTTATAAATAGTAATATAGTGCACATGGACCCACAGCAATTGAGTAAAACAGTAAGTACATTTTTTTTTATTACGTAATTAGAAAAAAATAAATTAAATGATGCTACATTATAACAATTGTAAAGAAACGGTATTAAAACGGTCACTGAACTTTACTAGAAAAAATCTCCCCAAAAATTCCGTCCGCCAAGTTGAAAGTTGCCTGGGCTTTTCGTTTGTGAACCTTAAAGAGTGTTTCTGTTTCCTTAAGGTACAGTTCGTAAGGGGGTGGCCCCTAACGATATGGTTTTCAGGATAAAAACTCATAACTCTATGTCCTTACCAGGGTCTCAAACTATCTCCACAGTCCATACCTGTGCTATCCATGATGTGGTCGACGGTGAACCACGCTTGCCTAGAAAAAACCTATTCACTCTTGACTTAAAGACCCCAAGATTGTAGCTATCGGGAAACACAGATTCCGGCAGGGAATTCCACTCCTTAGCTGTACGCATAATGAAAGTGTCCCCAAAACGTTTTGTGCGTATGGGTGGGATATCCACCATGTACCGATAACGCATCGCCGTACGTCTGGTAGTCCGATGATGGAACGGGCTGGGCGGAATCAGATCATGCAATTCCATCGCACACTCCCCGAAATGCAACCGATAAAAAACCGACAAGCTGGCAACTCGGCGACGATGTTCAAGGCTTTGGAGCTTTGACTTGACCAGTGCCTCATTGCCGATGAGTCTCTTGGCCCGCTTTTCGATCGATTCAAGTGCATCAAGCTGGTATTTGGCAGATCCGTCCCAGAGATGAGAACAGTACTCCATGCATGATCGAACTTGCGCTTGATACAAGTTGAGCAGCTGTTCCGGCGTGAAATACCGTCTCACCTTCGAAAGGATCCCCAACTTATTGGCCGCCAGCTGAGCCTTTCCCTCAATGTATGGGCCAAAATTGAGAGTCGATGTCAACGAAACACCAAGAAGCTCAAGATGGTCCGTTATCGGCACGGTTACACCACGGAAAGAAGGAGCCGGGTAGAATTGGCTCCTTTTAGCGGAAAAAAGACACGCCTGGGTTTTAGCAGCATTAAACCTGACCAGATTGGCATCGCCCCATTCGGAGACTGCCTGCAAGGACAGGTTCAAACGCTCCACCATGGCCTCACGGAGAGACCGGATCTGCGGCCCGGTAGCCCGTGCGTTGGACAAGTATCTCTCAGCAACAGTGCTGTCGTCAGCATACCCAAAGGTGCCGGGTTTTAGCAGATCATTAATGTGCAACAAGAACAATGTTGCTGAGAGTACTGACCCCTGAGGGACCCCGGCATTAATATCCAATTGGTCCGAAGAGCAGCCATCGATAACCACTCGAATGGACCGATCTCTCAGGAAGTCTGCAATCCAATCACACAGACCACCGGGCAAACCGAATGAAGGAAGCTTACCAATGAGGCTTTCGTGCCAGACCCTATCGAAAGCCTTCGAGATTTCGAGGCAGACGGCAAGCGCTTCCCCGTGTCTCTCGATGGCCTCACTCCATATGTGAATGGCATACGCTAGAAGATCCCCAGTAGACCGATTTCGGCGGAAGCCGTATTGACGGTCACTAAAGATATCATTAGATTCTAGGTATGCCAGGAGCTTTTTGTTAAGTACACGCTCCATACTCTTACAGAGTATGGACGTTACAGAGATGGGTCTGTAGTTGGCCGGGTCAGCTCGACTGCCCTTCTTGGGCACAGGCTGTACGTTGGCTTGCTTCCAAGCATTCGGCACTTTTCCAGTCTCATATGAAAGGCGGAATAGACGAGTCAAGATCGGAGACAGTTCAGGCGCACAGGTTCTAAGAACTATTGCTGGTATTCCGTCAGGGCCGCTAGCCTTGTTCACGTCGAGGTTACGCAGCACCCTACGAACGTCCTTTTGATGGATGCGAATGTCCGACATACACGTCTCGCATCCAACAGGAGAAGGAGGGGGCCGCGAATCACCAGGATTCAGACGCGAAGATTCCGCAAAAAGAGATGCAAATAAATTTGCCTTCTCCTCAGCGGAGTGGGCCAACGACCCGTCGGGTTTCAGCAGTGGTGGTAGTGACCACATCATCGCTTACCATCAGGTGAGATAGTGGTCAAGCGCAAGCCTATTGACGATAAAAAAAAAATAATAAAAAAAAAAATACCAAATTTAAACTTAATCGGTTCCAGCGTGAAAATTTAACTGGCAGACAGATTATTAGTAGTTAGTCAGACAGAGTTACTTTCGCATTTATAATATTAGTATGGCTCAGGTTAAAATCCAATATCAAAACGAAATGATAAAATATTTATCAAGTTTGTTTGACCGCAGCTCATCTACAATTTCATTAGAGAGGATTATTCGACCATGCTAATAGGGTGTTTTATAATAGTTCGCCCAGACATGGAACCATCCGATTGGCGGTCGACTAATAGGATTACTAATAAAACTTTTACTAGCTACGCCATAATACGGATTCCACTGTGTTTGTCTTTTGTTTTAATTGCTGTTTATTGGGAATTAGGGATATTGCAGACTGCAGTTGTCGGACTCGGAATATTAAAAGCCACAGACAAATGATTTTCTAACATTAATGGGATTGACTTACGCTAGTTATATTTCACGAGGTCTGACATTTTTGACTTTTTGCAATCGTTAGAGATGATTGAAAGTTTCATATTCATATTGTCATTCAATATGAATATGAAACTTTAAAGTAATAAAGGTGATTGTCGAAATGACAAATGAATTGTCATTTGAGGGGAATACGAGTATTCGACCATGCTAATAGGGTGTTTTATAATAGTTGCAAGAAGCAGAAAAAGCAGCGTGAAGAATTTCTCACCTTTGCAAGGATCCCCAACTTTTGGCAGCCAGCTGAGCCTTTGCATCAATATATGGACCAAAATTGAGAGTCGATGTTAAAGTAACGCCAAGAAATTCAAGACTTCGGAATGTTGAAGCCGGGTGAAATTGGCTCTTTTTAGCGGAAAAAGACACGCTGGGGTTTTAGCAGCATTAAACCTAACCAGATTGGCATCACCCCATAAGGAGACTGTCTGCAAGGTAAGGATCAAACGCTCCACCATAGTTTCACAGAGAGACCGGCAGTCTAATTATGTAAGTGAATTCGGCAAAGGAAACAATCTGTTTCTTCCCCAAAAACGACTTTTCGCCATACGAAAAGTCGTTTTTGGGAAAGAAACAGATTGTCACAATTAGGCTGCGGAGCTGCGGCCGAACAAATGGATTACTAATATAACTTTTACTAGCTAAGCCGTCATACAGATTCAACTATTTATCATTTGTTTTAATTTTTGTTTAAATGGAATAAGGTATATTGCACAGTGTGGTAAAAAACCATAGCGGACGACTGGTATTCTATGAATTCAAAATGTACTAATAAAACTTGCACTTTGCTACGCCAAAATACTTTATGCAAGCATTTAATATTGGTTAAATGTGGAGTAGTTGCATTTTGTAGTACTAATTACTGTTTGGTATCAATTAGATGGGTAAACGAAGTAATTATTAGATATCGGGCTTGAGCTAGTTACATTTATGTCTGTAGTCTGTAACTAAAATAGTAAAAATTGGAATAAGAATTTAAAACGAAAACACATGTCAAATGTCCAGGATGGTTCAGCCACAGATAAAATAATACTAGTCTGTAATATGTCCAACTGCTCGGCAAATGCCTTTTCTCATGCAAAGAAGGCACGAGCATTATTCACCAAATACATCCTTAACCACATTAATGTCTTTCCACCAACGATGATGTCACAAAAGACTTAATCTAGCATTGACAACATGCATCACATTGCGACACAAGTGTCCCAGCTGTGTGGCCTAGACTTTGTACTACGCAAGCTTAAATAGGACGAGGACAGTCTTGTTTACCCCTCTCTGTCAAATATGGCACAGATTTTGTGCATAAGGCACAGATTCAATGCAAATGATATAGCCAGTGAAAATCCTCCAGATTCGAGACGCACATGACCAGTATGTGGTCGTGGATGTCTTTCAGATGAAATAATGATGTTGATGATATAACCAGAGCTTTGCAATAACTAAAATTGTGTATCCATAGAGTTTCTCTGTTGGTGGCCCCGGCAGAACGCTCGAATTTTGTGACTGACGGACTCTTTGGCAATCCAAATGTTACTTGTAAATATTATATTGCAATTCCAGCGTTTTTTCCGAGAAATCACTTCCGTGGCCTTTTTTACCGAAACCGTGCAGAAAAAGTAGTCTAAGTCAAGTTACAGCGATAAAATATACTGTAAATGAAATAGTGTTCGTTATGGGATCGAAACATACACAGATAATCTCTTACAAACAAAAAAAAATACTTCTTTATAATATTAGTTAAGATTATTCGAATTTAAAAATTATTGGTAAAAAGAAAAAAATAAAAAGTGTTTTTTTTTGCCACAAAAACTAACACAAACTAATAGACTAATAACGACGCATATCCGCACACAATATATTGTTTCTGCTTTGGTATTTAAGTCCGTTGACCTCTCACTTCAATGACACTTTGATTGCAACAAGAATTTTCACAAAGACATACCTTACTTTATGTATCTAGCTGCGCTTTGTACTTCACAAAGACCAATACATCTTAAGTTTTAAGTATTGACATTTTCATTTTACTTACAAAGCGTCTTAGGATATAGATACTACTTTACCATGAATCGTCTGTGAATGTTTAGCTTCGTTTTAATTTCACGAAATGAAACTTTATTTTATTCATTTTATTTTTCCACATACAAGATTGCATAGAAATTTCTCTCCACTACTACAAAAATCTCAATTAAGCAGCTCCTACATTCATTTAAAATGCCAAAATAAATATCTACAGAAAATTTGTTGTTTCATAACATCAAAAAGCAATATCCGAGCGCAGTGCTTCCAATTACCGGAGTTTGTGGTGTAGCTCGGTGCTACAGTAGTCGAGATGGAATTGCCTGAACATAGGCACACCTACGATTGCTCAACAAACATATCGGTAATGCTAATTTACATTATGTGCAACCATTAACAGTTAGATGTTACAAAATGATGATTTTGAACGCGAATACGGGTCACTGGTTTTATTTCCTAGTTTTAGGCAATGCTCGTAGTTGTTTCGCTAATTAATTAGGAAATTAGGAGAGATTATATTTATTTCGTAATTAGTTCAAGTTTTAGTGGAAATGAAATTACATTTTCTGTGAATCGAATTTTTGACATTTCTATATTAAACTTTAATAAGGACAAAATGATTCTTTAAAATGATATCAATAAATAAAAGCGATGAAAATATTTGTCATTTTAACCTGTTCATTGCCATCACCAAAAATTCGAAGACATGTGACAACCAACAACCCGCACTGTGCCCGCGTGGTGGATTACGGCCCATTCCCTCTCACAGAGAGGAGGCCTGTGTCCCAGCAGTGGGAACATTAATGGGCTGATGATGTGATGTGATGTGTGATGATTGCCATCATAAAGTTATTGAACCGTATTTATTTGCACATTAATTTCACTGGATACTCGTCCAATTTCGGCATAACCTGCACTTCCTTTCGGCTCACTGATTTAAGCTTTTGCCATGGCAAAGTGAATATTTAGGAGACACTCTTGCAGATTACAGGGAATAAAATATTAGAGGCTGTATGTATGCGACGCCGGTAAAAAATGAATACGTGTATTTTTTTTCCGAATAATCATGCCCGTATGCCTGGCTACCTATACTATGCACCTATAGTACAGCCACACAGTTCAACTGTTATATTTCAGTGACTCGCTTACGTTTTTAACCGACTTCCCGAAAAGGAGGAGGTTCTCAATTCGATTGGTATTTTTTTTAATGTATGTACACCGATTACTCAAAGACGCTTGGACTGATTTGGAAAATTCTTTTTTTTTTTGAAAGGGTATACTTTTCAGTTGGTTCCATAGTCATCAGGTCAGGATCTGATAATGGCATCTTGGAGAAATCAAGGAACTCCTTAAATATTATAGGCATACATACAGCGATTTCGGCATTTTCATCAACAATGCAATTATTTGCACTCGGAAAGTATCATTTGGTGAAGTGGAACTGGTGAAGAAAACCACAGATGGCCAATGGAATTCCTTAATGCTAAGTATGTCACGGGTCTACGATATCTCGAATAGTAAAACGACTTTGATGAAGCAAATACTTATAAATAAATAGTGCTGTTGAAAATGGTACCATCGAACTGATCTGATGATGAAGCCAGCAGGTAGGCACTGGAACTCCGAAATAAAACAATGTATCCTAGTCGTGTTTAGGCTTATTAGAATCGTCATGAGATGTACTTTGGCTATATATAATTTTTTTGGCAATTGGAGGTACCTAACAAATCTAAAAATAGAAAAATAAAAAAACTTTTTAGCAAAAAAACAAGCCATCTGCCAATAAAACACTACAAAGTGAATAATAACTTTCTTTGCCGAAGTCAACTTCGGACAAGAAAGTTATTTTTCACTTTGTTGTGATTTTTTAGAAGTCGGTATGTATTTTTTTAAAAAGTTTTTTGGATATCAACTGAGTACAAATTTACACTCCAGGCCGCTTCTAAGAAACTAAAGATGGACAAACCTAATCACACTTTGCCCAACACGGAAAGCGAACCCAGGTCTCGCTCAGAAAAAGCTTCCTGCAACCACTAAAACAACGAGACAAGATATTAACACATCATTAATAATATGGATATCATTATAATATAAATATTGAGGTATGGGGAAAACCAAAGTTGTTATTTTCACTCCACTCCACTTCAATATTTATGGTGGCAGCTGTATATAAAATTAATTGTTCCAATTTGTTGTTTCTTTTTAATTATTACTACGTTTTCTCCTGTCTAGTTATGGATGTATTTGATAAAAGTTAGTCAGAAATGACCAGGAAAAACAGTTTTCATCGGTAAAGTAAAATAAATAAAACATCTTAACCTCTCAGGCCCGGCTGGTTCCAACAAGTATCAATAAATGGTATAAATTGGTACCAACTGGGCCTGAGCGGTTAATTATTTTAATCTTTACACGTGTTACCGCTCAATGTGAATCAGCTTGTCAGAAATAAAAGAAAGTACTTCCGTCAAATTTACTCGTAATATGAAACAATATTTATATCTTAGTGTTTTGAAAAACAATTTAGATAAAATTGTACACACAAAGAAACTCAATGTCTAAATGTCAGAGAGCTTTGTCGGAGTAGATCCCAGTCAAACAAAGCTCCGGCAATATTTCTTCTGTTTGTTTTCATCTAGGTACTATTAAAATAAATTCCCAAAACAATTGTTATCTTAACAACAAGCTATAGAAGTCTAATGACTTAGTAATGAAGAGCTCCAGAGATATTGCCGAAGATCTTATCGAAGAAAACTCTAAGAAAGTCGCAGAAATACTAAGTTTCATACAGTTGCTTGTACACAACTAACTTCGACAGGCTTGCCATCGTCCTAGTCGGTACAAAAACTGTAGCTAGTGAACTTTGCTGTGAAAACTTGCGAAGTTGTAAAGGCGGTAAAAACTCGTTACGCCAAATCGGCCACTAAAACTTGCGAAGCGAAAATTCTATCCAACTTCAATTTACTTTTATTGTTCTTACTCTTCCTCTACGAAGTAAAAAAGTTTTTTTTTCTTGCGTTTTAGAAACCCTCTAAACACATTTTTTTATACCGATTCAAACGAACACAGCGTCAAAATTTCAAGTTTGAATTTTCCTTGTTACAGCGTATCAAAGGAAATGGCAGAATCTCATTCCCACTGTAATGTAAATAATCTTTATTTGAATTTCGCTTTCAGTCTTTCCACGCAAGTACGGGATGTCGGCGGTATCTTCAGACATGTTAAAACGTATAAGTGTTGAATTTGAAGTTATAAAAATATTTATATTTTAAAAGCTTTTGAAATAAATTTTATTTTGTACATTCAATAAATATTAATTTTCTATTAAAATTGCACATATATAGTTTCTTTTCATAACATATTATTATCAAAAGCTTTGGATAGACTTATGAAAAATAATGTACATAAAGTAAAAAAAATACTTATAGAGACCGAAATATAGAAAAAAATAATGGCTTTAATAAGGTCAAAGCTTAGAAAAACACAGAAGAAGAAAATACTGAAGCTAGGTGTGTGTTTGTTTTAATACATCCTCCCTAAGAAAAAATATTCTCCTTTATGGTTCGTTTCCCATACACGTGATGGGAATTCCCTTTCGGAATTGCATTTGGGTGATGTATTATTATCCATTTTGCGTACAAATCTGCGCTTCAGCGTAATCAATCAGGCTTTTACGAGGCATAAATAAACCTGATGTGTGCTGTTTAGTTGACAAATGTGCAAACGGTAGGAACAACAAACTCTAGAATCAGGTGAAGTTTTTGACTTAGGTTTAGCGTTTTAACGTAAACTGTGTTAAATATTGCTAGTTACCAATTTTCGAGTTTTTTGTATGGGGTTTATTTTATTTTTTCTTTAATAATTTATTTGATTTTTCATAATACCAGACTCCAGTTTCATAAAAACCTAAAGGCTCTCAAAGAGAGGTACGACGGCACTGTTTTATTGAAATGGTTCTATGTACCTAATCTGTAAAGCAATTTCAGGAAAAATATCTTTGAAAATACTTCGTCGCATCGTTGTCACATTGTCGCCATACCATATGCGACAATTTGTCTGCTGAAGGCATCACTAAAAATAAATCTACCTAAAAAGGACTAATAAAATATTTTTAACCCATGACAAATTGCCGTCATTTGTACTCAAAATAACTACATAACTAATTTAATACAGCTTTTTTATTAAAATTCATGTATCACGTGACCAAATAACATTAATCATGTCCCATTGATCGCCCATCGATCGAATAGGCTTAAGCATGCATTTAATAAGTGGCTAATCGTCCAATCGCGTGTTTTCCTTAATAACTGCTAGGTTCCCTTTACATTATATTGCGTACATTGTAACAAAATGTTGAGTTATAACCTCGTGTATTCGTTTAATCTAGGTGTAACATTCGAATAGGTTAATTACTTTTGTCAAGGACTAATGAAACTATTGCTTTTTATATAAAATGTTGTTGTGTTCAAGGTATCGGAGTTTTGATTTAAATACTGGCTATTTCAACCTTGTGGATATGTAATGTTCTGCAAAACGAAACAAATCATGGCAGACGATACAATGTGAAGACGGTGTGACTTTTTTATTATAGAAATTCTTCTACTTGTAGAACAGTTTTAGAATAATTTGTATAAACATGCGTTGCCGCGTAGTGTCTGTTTGAGGTAGGCTCTATATGTTGAAACTATAGCATTATAGAGACTGAAAGGTGACTACCACGAAGGTAGGTGTTAAAATGTCAGACTAACTAAAATTTATAAAAAATAAATAAACACACACATGCCATTTCATAATACCTACATTTTTTACAGGGATGATTATTTCAGTGATAATGAAAATAAAACTGAAATATGTTCTTTCCACAAATCTTCAGAACCTTTATTAAAACCGCTGCCACCTACTTTTCACTGTTGAAACGACCTATTCAGAAGAAGTCTGCAAAATTTGTGCTCGGTAACTAATGATGACGTTCCTAGGTTGAAATTAGGGTTGGAAGAGCACTTTAGCGAAGGCAGAGGCGGAGTTGGAAAAATAGAGACGAAAATCTTAAATTGGCAGCGATGCTTTAAAATATATATGTCGCATCAAGGCTGGCCGATAGATGTAAACCATTGGAAAGTCAGGATTAGGTTAAGACATCGTGTGTGGGCAGATCAGTGGGTATAGTCTTGACAATGAAATCACACAAATTATTCGATACACTGGGTTTATTAAGTAGTCACAACTCACAGTTACAATCTTGCTTAGGTACTAATATTACGGTTCTATTATTGCGGTCAGTCCTCAACTGCCATATTCTGCTGTCCCCGCCACGCAAGCGGTTAGAAAAAGCGCGCCAATGCGTAGTTGTTCTTGCTTTGCCGCCAGATGGCGTGCTTGTGATTTGTTTTGACGTCCATACTTTTGACTAAACCCGACAAATATATCAACCAATGAAATCAAATTTTTGAAGTTGTAATCCATAAACACTTATCACAAAAATCTTTTTGCGGCGTTCTCACTTTCTAGATAGATAAAATATTTATTTAGTGCACACAAAAGACAGCGGAATACACAAAATCACAATTAAATTAACAACATATTAGGTGGGATCCCATTAGGTGATTTCTTTGTGACTCTATAAATAAACCATGATTCACTAAACCGTAAAATTTAAAAAATATTCAAAAAGGCACAAATACCCACATAATTAAAATCACAATTTCATAGTTACGAATCATCATACATTTATTTAAATGAGTACATTGAAACAAAAGTAGAACTTTCTTTATTACAACTGTATTACAAGGCCCCTAAAAGCAGGTACGGTTTTTTGGCAGTTTCGAATTTTCGGAGGTGGATGCGAAGTTATATTCGGTACATCCCTAGTTGAAATATTCGTCCACAGACGAACTTTGTTCAGTACCCAGAACGCTAATGTACTAGTCATTCAATCTACTTTTGATTGACTGTTTCTAGAATCTGATGAAGATTGGATACAGTGTAATAATATGATCCAGGAACATTGTATTAATGGGCCTTTGTAGTGTTCAATCATTCGTGAGTGAATTTGACAATCATTCCAGGTTTGATGATTATTGTGATCCCTAGAGAGTATCCTATTTCGCCGTAAGCTTTGTTACTGGATTTATATTCCGATAAACATCACTTTCGAAACAGATCAGTAGGATATAGGTTGTTAAACACCTAATAGAATTTTGGACATCAAAATTTGTGAGACACGTCATGTACGACGATTTTGGCCAAAAAAAGGTCTTATATGGGTTTATAGTGATGGTAGTTGGAATCTTTAATATGTTAGCATTTCATACATTAGCCCGTAAATAATAATTAAAATAGGTACCAGTCTTTTTCTGTGCCGTTACAGGATAAAGGCATACAATATACAATTCACGAGAATTAATCAATACGCTTGCTCAGGGCCAGTTGTTAAAACTCGAAGGAAAAAACGTACAAATATTTCATATTCAAAATCTCCACGTTAGCGTAAGGATTGGGCATATTTACATTACACATAATAGACAAGAAAACCCTGACATTATCATATTGTCCATAAAGGAATAATTATTAATGTAAACTTTATAGTACTCTATATTACAAAAAAAAAACAAATGGAAACTAAAATAAATATACAACGGGTGGCCTTATCGCATTCCGCAGTCACGTCCGGGCAAAACAAAATCTTTAATAATAACTTTCAATGTCCAATCAATAAGAAACAAAAACGCCAAGTTTGTTCTTAAAAGCATCTGTCACAGCGTTTTCTTATTCACACACCACGGTCTCACTTGACTTTGCATAATAATGCAAACTATATTCACGACGCCACAGATTTATGGCAGTACAGGGTGTTAGGGGACGAATAAATATCTAACATTGTGCCGCCAGCTTATATTTACTGATTTACTTTTAGTGAAAAACTGCAGATGACAGTTAACGCCTTGCCACGGCTGTGTCAATTTATAATGTATTTTATGGATGTATTTTGTTAAAATGTTTCATACAGACAATCATTGGATGAAATATAATACATCGCCTTGTCGGGCACAATACCGTGTTCCCAGATAAAATGTTTAGTTGAATCCCATACTATTTTTATCAATTACAAATCCATCTTCGTTTGGTATCGTCCGTATTTTGCTTTACTTAACTTACATAAGTTACAAAAGATAAATACAGCGATCCAAATAGATAACATCAATATTTTATCCACACGGCATACCCCCAAGCTACCAATAGATGCATTTTATTGAAACCGCACTGCATACACTCCAGCACAAAGCGGTTTTATTTTAAATTGTATATGGCAACCCCGCGCTGAATGTCAGCCTAATGTTACTAGGCCAGGTCGAAGGCCAAGAACGGGAACTTTAACTAACATACACGAAAACAAACTAACACAAAGGGGTTAAACTTCCCAGTACTCAATTATACATTAATCAGATAAACGTGAACAACACGACACGACTTATCTACTAACAAAATCTAATTTCCCACTTCGTTTTCAATAGCAGAATTAAGTTTATTGCTTGTTTGTTTCACCCGAAATCACAAAACGGAAATTCATAAAGCATAGCACTGCGGTTTCACTAATAAATGAGCTTTTATAAAAAACAAACAAAATGCTGAAGTCGGGACACGAACAAATTGAGGGCGAAGCAATTTGTATCTCTTGTCATACTTTTTAATTTCATCCCGAGGAAAACAAATTAGTTTCGCCCGAACACTTTGCATATTTACAAATCTTGAACGATGAGAGCGGGTTTTCTTCCTTTGTTGTATTTTTAATCATTTTTAAAGCTTTATTAAAAATAAGACAATGAAGCAAATCGGCTTAATACCTCGCTAAGATCTAAGATATATTTTAAATTTCACTTTGTATTTCTTTTTCTGTTCAGCCACTTATCCTTTGTACATTACTCAAAAAATGGAGTGCCTGTCATGCACTTTTATTGTATTTTTTCTTAATGGCTTTATAAATGTATTATGAGCGCTTCAAATTGAGTTTTCTCAGAGATATTAAATTCTCGTGTTTGAAATAATATCAAATGAATAAAGAAAATTTGAAACATACAGCCATGTACATATATTATATAGATAGAATGAATCTTGCACTGTCCTTGAAATGCGGAGCGAAAACGCGGGCGTACTCGTTCCCGATAGCGTACACATAAATTGTCTGTGACAGGAAAGCTTTAGGCTCATTTAGCTCGCCGAGGATAAATGGCAATAAGTGGAATAAACTTTCATCTAGAAATAGAAAATGCTGCGAAGTCAGATAAGATAAATTGAACGGGACATTTTAATACCTTGGAAGTTAGATTGGAAACAGCGTAGCATGTTGTAGCCTTTATTGCTTAAGACAGAGAGATAAATAAAAAAGCTTAACTAAGACTTTGACAAAAAGTTATAAACTTTTTCGCTGAAATAAATCACTCAAACACTAGTAAATTGAGTAGAGGAAGTGGCCCACATGCTATCCTGTTTAGCTGCTTAGCACATTACATAGGTGTGACAAGCGAGACTTACGCGTGCTGAACTGACGTCAGTTTCCTGTCAACACGCCACCCTGTCGTACTTACACATCCGACATCAACAAAAACAATGTGAACTGAAGACCAGTGAAGAACCGTTTACACGCTGACGTGTATTACTTCTATGAACCAAATAATGAGGTTATTTGGTAATGATTTGATAGGTATTTCAATGACAAAAGCAATATGTCATCCGATTAGGGATCATCTAATCAGCAATCGTCTGTTATTTAAGTTATATGTCACACATTGTGGATCGCAGTTACTTTTTTGGCCATCTATGCGTGGTATAAACCCGACTATTGACCCCTACTAGGACATTCTGTTGGTTGGAGCATATGCTGTCTATGCCCATTCAGTTGTCTATGATAGAACAACCATCTTTAATAAACCAGTGTGTCTAATATCGGCGTTTGTTGAACACGTATCTTTTACCTAACCCCGCATCCAAACAACAGTGGTGACGAGGATGAACGCGACATTTGGAATACTGGCAACGTTCGCCCATAATGTCCACGACTGCATATCCCAATAGTTCCTGGCGAGCAATATCGACGCAAAAACCGAGGCGTTGGGTGCAAAAAGACGCGCCTTCTTGTTGAGCGAATTTAATGACGCCAACTACAAACTGGCCGCAGATTTGGCCTTTTTTTTTTGTTTACGGGTGGAAACCTTCAAAAGGCGCCTGGAATTTTGGGGAAAGACCAGGGAGTGTGGGATTTTTACCTCACTAAAACCACCCCGGTGATCACCATCAGCACGTAGAAGGGACCCCGTGACCTCTCAAAAGACCACCCCGGAACCCCTCTGTGCACCGCCTGTTAGGGCACATCACTGGGGAGACAAATAATGTACCTCCCCTGAGCCTCGCTGTGCACGGCAGCACGTGACCACTGTGCCACCGTCTTTCCTGGAGTCACTTTGTGAGCAAACAGAACCCCCAATCTGACCGCCCATGACCCCGGAGTCCCGCCTACCTATACAGCAGGCGGGGTTTCGGCGTTTTAGGCATCAAGGCGGTTGCCTCAACGACGCCTTCTTCTCCGAGTGGGATCAGCCCTCTCACGATCCCGCTCGGCAGCCTCCTTCTGTACCATCACCGTCTCACAGAAGGATGCCATTTCCCTCCAGTTTTCTGTCTCTGCCAGCATGGCCCTCACAACTGCTGGCAGAGACAGGTCTCGCCCGATCCTGGCGACCAAGACCTGCCGCTCAGAGGCCCACGCTGGGCACTCCTCTAGCGTGTGCTGTGCAGAGTCAAGGTCGCCTCCACAGTGGTGGCAATTTGCCGTGGTCTCTCGCCCAATCCTATTCAGGTACTCACCGAAGCAACCGTGCCCGGTGAGTACCTGAGTGAGCCTGTACGCAGATTTGGCCTTACCAAAAGATGTCCAAGATGTGCCATACGAAGCAATAATACGGCTACTAGATAGCCATTTTGTACCCAAACATTATGGGTTCGGTGAGCGATATGGATTCAATGCAGCTTCACAGCAGCCCGGTGAAACACACACTAGATGGATAAACAAATAACCATCGAAACATAACACATCCCAATACTGTCATGGTTCCGTTGTGTAAGATAGACATAGCTATACAAGACGAATAGCACTATCCCGTTTTTTCCCAATATATTCATGATGGCAAGAACAAGAGGGACTGATACGAAGGTTCGCTTCGTGGAACACAGGCGTGATATTATATTATGTTCGTTGTCATAATTATATAAACAAAACAAAACCGCACTCTCCTAAACACTGGCATCGTACAAACGAAGCTTGGTTAAGGTTTGGTGAGGCAGAAGTAAAGCCACTGTGTTAGCTAGAGGAGCGTTTCGATGTGGTTTTGTGAAAGCAAACGTTTGTGGGTAATTCTGACTAGTTTTGACACTTAGACGGGAATCCCTTTGCTCGATGTTAGTGTATTGTATAGTGGAATTCATATCCTTTGCAGCCAAATAATTGATTAGCCATTAATTAGAATGAAGACTTGTTTATTGCGGTTCGTGAATTTTCAGACTTTAAAGCGCTACTGACGACGTCTTTTCTATTTTTAACCGACGTAATAAAAGGAAGAGGTTCTGAATTCGAACATATTTTATTTTGTGTTTATGTTCAGCGACATCTTCACTAATTATTTACTGGTTTTGGTAATTCTTTTGTTTTTGTTTGGAAGAGTATGTACCCGAAGTGATTCCAGTTTTTGTGATACACCTAATTTATAAAGAAACTGAAGAAACAAAGGGGTAAAACTTCTAACCAAACACCACACAGTACACCATAGTAATAAAAAAGTAAACATTGATCACCCACTTTCTCACTTTCCCCGCAAAACTCAAGAAGGCTAAACCTGAGTAAAAAACCGTCAGATATGACCAGCACTCAGAACCTCGGCCATAAAAATTATCAGTGCATTACACTTTGAATGGCATAACATTCAATTATTTCTAATAACCATATCTTAAACTGATTTCGGTGATTATTTTTATGTTTTGAAGGTTATTGTCACAATTTACATAAACTAATGAAAATATGCGGTTAATTTGTAACCAAAAATAACACAGTACGCCATAGTAATCAAAAAGTAAATATTGTTCACCATCTATCACAGTTTCCTTGCAAAACTCAAGAGGGCTAAAACTGAGTACAATACCGACAGATATGACCAGCACTCAGGACCGCGGCTCTAAAAATTAACAGTGCATTACACTTTGAATGGCGGGTCATTCATCTCAGCGTAATGGCTGAATGACGTCTTTCTAATGGACCGGGACAAAGAGGGGCTGCTGTTTGTAATTATATTATTAATGCTTTAATGTCAGACATTAGCAAAGTGCAGGGCACACGTCGATAACTTTGTGATAATGGGCTAATGTCTTTGTTTGAAGTTTATTTTAGAATTGCTTCTGCCAGCAGCTTCGGGCGTGAAAAGTGTTATGTTTATCCCAGGGAAACATTATACCGGGATGAAGCCTAAGTAGCCTTTGTGCTAACCCAGACTATAATCTATCTCTGTGCCAAATTTTATCAAGATCCAGTCAGCCATTCTATCATGATTGAGTAACAAACATACATCCACACACAGTCCATCCACCGAAACATTCACATTTATATTAAGTATACCATCTGAAATCGTAAAATAAATTTGATAATTTATTTATTTGACCTTTTGAAGACGAACAATTGAAGAAACGCGTATAACCGAAATTTGAAACCATTTGTTACCTTGTTTAACTAATGGCTGAGATAACTACGGAGCAAAAAGACCATTAACTAATTTATTAGATTACATTAAGGTAAATAATAATATTTTACAAAAAAAATAACATTCAGACGAATTGATCCTCTTCATTTTATATAGTCGGTATATAAAAACAAGGCAATAGTTTATGTGTATGTTATGAGGTTATACGTATAATAAATTTTAATATTTAGGGTTTCTTAGCTCACGCGATGTTACCCTAAAGCAGATTTGTAAAGGTTTCATAAACATCGCAACTTCATTCAGAGACTTCCTGCGCGAAACCCGTATTCACCCAATTATTTTCTATTTTTATAGAGAATGCTGAAAATACTATTGTGCAGAAAAGCTATTGAAAAATTGTGCTTCAGTTACAATTGAATTATTCAGGTACTATATTAGGATATACTATATAAAGAGATAAGCTATATTTCAACTGTCATTTTGAATAATCTAATAAAGGTATTTTCAGGGTTCTGTACCCGATGGGTCAAACGGAGCCCTTGTAAATTGCTATTGTATTATTATTTGCTATTGCTGTCACGTGTCCGTTTTCAGTCCGTTTGTCCATCTATCCGTCGTCTGTCACATATTCTGTTAAAAATATTTTTTGAACTTCCCATTGACCTATGAACTTGAAATTTGGTGATAATGTTTATTATTATATATATTTTACTAACAAATACGAATAAATTGGTACAGAACAGCAATGGCAATGCAATAAATTTCACAAGGAAAAGTGCTTTCTCTAAGTCGTAATTTGGGGGCGCTACCACTGGTCCACCACTGCGCCACGCAGATTAGCTAACCTACTCGTACATACCATACCGTATCACACTGCAAGGTCCAAATGAATAAGCAAATTAAATAATAAGTAAATTGCTACAAGTGATTTAACATACATATTATTATACGAATGCCCTAAGTTTTTAATAACTTTATATAAAATTATAACGCTTATCTATTCAAGATACCATTTAAAAATATAGTAGGACATTATGTGTATAAAGAATGTATGTAAAGCACCAACAATTTAAGTTTCTAAATATTTTCTAGCAATATTCATTGAATAACTTAGCTAACTAATTGAATAAACCACTTATTCATATTTGCCTAACTTTTATATTACATTTAATATTTAAATAAATGGAGGCTATGCATCTCACTTGCATATAAATAAACTGAAGCGTGAAATCCAATTATAAATAATGTTTTCTAAACCCAGCTTTACTTGAAATGCGCCAACGAATTTGTGTGGTGAATATTCTCTACTAAAATTATGGAGAATATCAGAAATCGCGAAATAAAAATTCATATTTCGGCTATGTGGAGAAAATCGGTGGGTGCATATTTTTATTCCTTTTAGATGCATCAGCGTTAGCGCCAAGATACGTGTTTGAAATACAGATCGTTTTATTATTAGTGTTTTGATAAAGAACTACGTAAAGAATGGTAAACTAGCTTCTGCCAGTGGCTTTGCCCACGTATTTTTTTTTTAATTTCCTGACTATAATCTAAATCTGTGTCAAATCATCCAGATCCGTTCAGCCGTTTTGCCGTGATTGAGTATCAAATCTACATCCACACACACATCCATTCAAACTTTCACATTTATAATAATACATACGAAACCATAGTTACATGGAGCTTGTTTTTTTTTTCTTGTTTTTCTTGGTTACTTTAGCATCGAATGCCTCATTGGACCATTCGGCAGCATTGAATCATGCTGAACTTAAAATTGACAGCTGTGATTAGTTGGTTTGTATTTTTTGACATTAACGTGCTCAAGTCCAAGATCCCAGACGCCCCAACCGTTACCGAAATCTACCAGATGTGGATAATTTTGAGTTTAAGTCGAGTATCAGCATCTGGAATACGGGCCAAATGACCAGTACGGTGCGATACGAAGAGCAGTTTGTGGCCCAGTAGTATCAGCCGCGACTGACAAGTTGTGGGTCGTGGGCTCGAATCCAGGCATTCGCTTTACTTTGTGTAAATTATTTCATAACCACTGCTCTGAAAACGGTGAACGAAAACATCGTGAGGAAACCAAAAATTCGAAGACATGTGATATCCACCAATCCACACTGGGCCCGTGTGGTTGATTACGGCCCATTCCCATGATATTTTAACCGACGTAATAAAAGGAAGAGGTTCTGAATTCGAACTTATTTTATTTTGTGTTTATGTTCAGTGACATCTTCACTAATTATTTACTGGTTTTGGTAATTCTTTTGTTTTTGTTTGGAAGAGTATGTACCAGAAGTGATTCCAGTTTTTGTGATACACCTAATTTATAAAGAAACTGAAGAAACAAAGGGGTAAAACTTCTAACCAAACACCACACAGTCCACCATAGTAATAAAAAGTAAACATTGATCACCCACTTTCTCACTTTCCCCGCAAAACTCAAGAAGGCTGAGTAAAATACCGTCAGATATGACCAGCACTCAGAACCTCGGCTCTAAAAATTATCAGTGCATTACACTTTGGATGGCATAACATTCATTAACTTCTAATAACCATATCTTAAACTGATTTTTGTGATTATTTTTATGGTTTGAAGGTTATTTTCACAATTCACATAAACTAATGAAAATATGCGGTCAATTTCTAACCAAAAATAACACAGTACGCCATAGTAATCAAAAAGTAAATATTGTTCACCAACTATCACAGTTTCCTTGCTAAACTCAAGAGGGCTAAAACTGAGTACAATACCGACAGATATGACCAGCACTCAGGACCGCGGCTCTAAAAATTAGCAGTGCATTACACTTTGAATGGCGGGTCATTCATCTCAGCGTAATGGCTGAATGACGTCTTTCTAATGGACCGGGACAAAGAGGGGCTGCTGTTTGTAATTATATTATTAATGCTTTAATGTCAGACATTAGCAAAGTGCAGGGCACACGTCGATAACTTTGTGATAATGGGCTAATGTCTTTGTTTGGAGTTTATTTTAGAAAGTGTTATGTTTATCCCAAGGAAACATTATACCGGGATGAAGCCTAAGTAGCCTTTGTGCTAACCCAGACTATAATCTATCTCTGTGCCAAATTTTATCAAGATCCAGTCAGCCATTCTATCATGATTGAGTAACAAACATACATCACACACACAGTCCATCCACCGAAACATTCACATTTATATTAAGTATACCATCTGAAATCGTAAAATAAATTTGATAATTTATTTATTTGACCTTTTGAAGACGAACAATTGAAGAAACGCGTATAACCAAAATTTGAAACCATTTGTTACCTTGTTTAACTAATGGCTGAGATAACTACGGAGCAAAAAGACCATTAACTAATTTATCAGATTACATTTTGGTTAATAATAATAATTTACAAAAAAAATAACATTCAGACGAATTGATCCTCTTCATTTTATATAGTCGGTATATAAAAACAAGGCAATAGTTTATGTGTATGTTATGAAGTTATATGTATAATAAATTTTAATATTTAGGGTTTCTTAGCTCACGCGATGTTACCCTAAAGCAGATTTGTAAAGGTTTCATAAACATCGCAACTTCATTCAGAGACTTCCTGCGCGAAACACGTATTCACCCAATTATTTTCTATTTTTATAGAGAATGCTGAAAATACTATTGTGCAGAAAAGCTATTGAAAAATGGTGCTTCAGTTACAATTGAATTATTCAGTTACTATATTCGAATAACAAATCGGATATACTGTATTAAGAGATAAGCTATTGTTTTGAACTGTCATTTTGAAAAATCTAATAAAAGTATTTTCAGAGTTCTGTACCCGATGGGTCAAACGGAGCTCTTGTAAATTGCTATTGTATTATTATTTGCTATTGTTGTCACGTGTCCGTTTTCAGTCCGTTTGTCCATCTATCCGTCGTCTGTCACACATTTTGTTAAAAATAAATTTTTAACTTCCCATTGACCTATGAACTTGAAATTTGGTGATAATGTTTATTATTATATATATTTTACTAACAGATACGAATAAATTGGTACAGAACCCTAAAGGTGTGAAGTCTGACACGCACTTGGCCGGCGTTTTTTCACTTGTGAAGTACCTTCTTTTTTATTATTGAGAAATGCTCATGCATACTGCGCCACCTCGGGGAGATAGCGCAGTTATGTGGGATTCCAACCCACTAAAACGCCACGGTGTCCGCCTGTGCCGCTTAGAGCGGAAACACGGGCACGCCTCAGCATACATCCGGTCAGTCACCGGGGTTCCTTTGGGGAGTAACTCCCATCACCAGCGCACCAGAACACGTTGCATGCCGTGACCAAACCAGGGGCCAAACCAGCACATGGGCGCCAGTTCGTCTGGCGCCCATGTGCCCTTATATGGCATCCTCGGTCCCCCTGTGACGGGTCAGGAAATATGGCGATGGCGATGGGCGATGTCGCCCAAGTGGCGCCGCAACCTACTTTTTGGCCACTACGTCGTCGGCTTATCAGCAAAAACCCTGACAAGTAGCCTTTCCTCGGGTTCCTCTTCGCTTCACTGTGGGTGTCCAGGCCACGGTACTGAGCCCCCCTGCCTTGACAATGTGGGTACCCACCGGGGGACTTGTGAAGTACCAACGCTTTCATGGTAACTCGTTTCAAGTTATAATTTAACTTTAATGAATTACTCACATTTATGCTGTGGCCATATTTGAATTTCGAAATCAAACCAACAAATCAAACTCAAAACAAATAACATTCATGGCCTTAAGACACCATGTGGGCTTAGAGTGGGTTCGTACCTATGGTTCGTACTTACACAAATTAGGCAAAATTAACATCCATTATGTTTTTCGAATTCTTCAAATTCGGTTCTAGGTCCTTAACGATTTTCTCTTAAAGTTTTGAGCAATGGCAATGCAATAAATTTCACAAGGAAAAGTGCTTTCTCTAAGTCGTAATTTGGGGGCGCTACCACTGGTCCACCACTGCGCCACGCAGATTAGCTAACCTACTCGTACATACCATACCGTATCACACTGCAAGGTCCAAATGAATAGTTTGTAGGATCTGATTCAAATCTCCCCTTATTTCTACAAATGCAGGCAACATATTTTAACGATAAAAACACTACGCCCACAACCACGCTTTCATCCCTTATATTTTAAAGTTTTGAGATCCGACACTCGTAAAACATAAGTCATAATCGTAAATGCAATGTACTACAACACTTTGCACTTTCTAAGTGCCAATAAAGCCATTCTTATTCCTTCGCAGAGAATGCGACATTCTTAAACCGATACTTAGAATATAAAGAAGCCATGTCTTGTTATACAACAGAAGTAATTGCATTTCCTCTGTAATACTAGAAAATAGTTCTAGATTTTACTGTGACTACTGTTTCAAAAGGATGTTTCACAGACTATCGTATTCTTGAACGACCTATTCTTTAGAGGATGCCGTTTTACTTAGATTAAGAGCTATATTGTGCTAGATATTGCAATTTGTATTATGTTTCACTTGCCTTCCTTCGTTCTTCGGAAATCGGATAACGTGACGCTTCAACACTGTTTCATAGCGTCCTGTGTTACAAGATACTTTATAGTGAGGCTCCGTTTTGTTTATTTATATAAAAGATTCTTGGATTTATATAAAAAGGCTTGTATAAGTTGCATTTGATATCTTACTGAAGACGGTACACTGGATCTACGATGGTGCTACTAAATTGATAGAAAAGAAAGAATAATATTTATTTGTGACCCGCACAGGAGACACGAGAAATAAGCAAATTAAATAATAAGCAAATTGTATAATAATTAAATTGCTACCTGTGATTTAACATAAATATTACTATACGAATGCACTAAGTTTTTAATAACTTTATATAAAATTATAACGCTTAACTATGTAGGATTCCAATTAAAAAATATAGTAGGGCATTATGTGTATAAAGAATGTATGTAAAGCACCAACAATTTCAGTTTCAAAATATTTTCTAGCAATATTCATTGAATAACTTAGCTAACTAATTGAATAAACCACTTATTCATATTTGCCTAACTTTTATATTACATTTAATATTTAAATAAATGGAGGCAATGCATCTCGCTTGCATATAAATAAACTGTAGCGTGAAATCCAATTACAAATAATGTTTTCTAAACCCAGCTTTACTTGAAATGCGCCAACGAATTTGTGTGGTGAATATTCTCCACTAAAATTATGGAGAATATCAGAAATCGCGAAATAAAAATTCATATTTCGGCTATGTAGAGAAAATCGGTGGGTGCATATTTTTATTCCTTTTAGATGCATCAGCGTTAGCGCCGAGATACGTGTTTGAAATACAGATCGTTTTATTATTAGTGTTTTGATAAAGAACTACGTAAAGAATGGTAAACTAGCTTCTGCCAGCGGCTTTGCCCGCGCCAATTTTTTTTTTATTTCCAGACTATAATCTAAATCTGTGTCAAATCATCCAGATCCGTTCAGCCGTTTTAGCGTGATTGAGTATTAAACATACATCCACACACACATCCATTGAAACTTTCACATTTATAATATAAGTAAGATACATACGAAACCATAGTTACATGGAGCTTGGTTTTTAACTATACCTTAGCATCGAATACCTCATTGGACCATTCGGCAGCATTGACTCATGCTAAACTTAAAATAGACAGTTGTGATTAGTTGGTTTGTATTTTTTGACATTAACGTGCTCAAGTCCAAGATCCCAGACGCCCCAAACGTTACCGAAATCTACCAGATGTGGATAATTTTGAGTTTAAGTCGAGTATCAGCATCTGGAATACGGGCCAAATGACCAGTACGGTGCGATACGAAGAGCAGTTTGTGGCCCAGTAGTATCAGCCGCGACTGACAAGTTGTGGGTCGTGGGCTCGAATCCAGGCATTCGCTTTACTTTGTGTAAATTATTTCATAACCACTGCTCTGAAAACGGTGAACGAAAACATCGTGAGGAAACCAAAAATTCGAAGACATGTGATATCCACCAATCCACACTGGGCCCGTGTGGTTGATTACGGCCCATTCCCTCTCACAGCGAGGAGGCCTGTCTCCCAGCAGTGGGGACATTAATAGGCTGATGATGATTACCAGTACGGTCAAAGTGTTATTAGGAGTGTCTTAGTAGCAGCTGAGTATTCTTTTACAGCGTCAATAGGTCTGCCTCGCTTTGAAAATGACTCGACATACCTTTATTCTTTGTTCGGATAGAATCCTTATCATTTTTACTTATTATAGAATCTTAGTTGTACACATCAATCAGCAAACCCGTTGCGAGTCTAGCAAACGACCCAAGAGCTAGATTGATTTGGCACTATACCGAAGATATCCCGGACGACAGCCTGTACGAGATTAGGATGGCTCTGAAACAGCTTAAAAACAACAAGGCGCCGGGTGATGATGGAATCACGTCTGAACTCCTGAAGGTGGGTGGAAAACCGGTCCTCAAGGCCCTACAGAAGCTGTTTGATTCCGTCATACTCGAGGGTAAAACGCCACAGGCATGGTGCAGGGGTGGGGTGGTACTCCTCTTTAAGAAGGGCGACAATGCCCAGCTGAAGAACTATAGGCACATCTCACTTCTTAGCCATGTCTACAAGTTGTTTTCAAGAGTCATCAGGAATCATCTTGCGCGCAGATTTGACGATTACCAGCCTCACGAGCAAGCCGGATTCCAAAAAGGCTTTAGCACCGTAGACCAAACACATACCCTGCGGCAGGTTATACAGAAGACCGAAGAGTATAACCTGCCTCTCTGTTTAGCGTTTGTAGACTACGAGAAAGCCTTCGATTTGATCGAGACTTGGGCATCAACGTTAATGGTGAGTACATCACTCACCTTCGGTTTGCCGACGACATAGTGTTCATGGCTGAGACCGTGAAGAGCCTCAGTAAAATGCTCGATGACCTCAGTATAGCTTCCGAAAGAGTGGGTCTTAAAATGAACATGGACAAAACCAAGGTCATGGTGAATACCCATGTAACACCCACTCCTATCAAGATCGGAGTCTCTACACTCGAAGTTGTAGACGATTATGTCTACCTGGGACAAACGATCCAGTTGGGTAGGTCCAACTTCGAGAAAGAGGTCAACCGTCGAATTCGACTCGGCTGGGTGGCGTTCGGGAAGTTGCGGGGTATCTTCTCGTCTAATGTACCGCAGTGTCTCAAGACAAAAGTCTATGACCAGTGTGTGTTGCCAATGATCACTTATGGGACCGAGACGTGGTTGCTCACAATGGGCCTTATCAGAAAGCTTGTCACCCAAGTCACCCAAAGGGCAATGGAGAGGGCTATGCTCGGAATTTCCTCGCGTGATCATGTCAAAAATGATGATATCTGCAGGTGAACCAAAGTTACTGACATAGCCCGAAATGTTGCCAAACTTAAGTGGCAGTGGGCAGGGCACATTGCTCGCAGACGGGTGGCTGATGGGGCCGAAAAGTTATGGAATGGCGACCGCGAACCGGAAGACGATACGTTGGAAGGCCTCCCACTAGGTGGACCGATGACCTGGTTAAGATTGCGGGAAGGCGCTGGATGCGAGACGCACGGGATCGGTCAATGTGGCGACGCCTGGGGGAGGCCTATGTCCAGCAGTGGACGTCTTTCAGCTGAAATGATGATGATGATGATGAGAATCCTTCATATGGCGCCTGGGCTTTAGGAAAAAAGTCCAGAGAGTGTGAGATTTTTACCTCACTAAAATCATCGGTGATCACCATCTGCACATGGCCTACTATGAATCTCAATCTTAGCCCTCGCAGAAATAAACGCTGATGGTACACCATGTATGTATTATACTTAAAAGTAAATTCTATCTGTCTATTTATACATTAGCATGTTGGTTATCCTAGTGCATTGTGAACTTTCTTAGTCTAAGAGATGCCTTAACTAATACAACCTTATCTTAAACTGAACTAGCGTAACTTTACTCGAGTTGAACTGAAACAATGTTTTGAAGAATTCGTTTTACATTCATAATGTTTCCTCTTTGTACAGAGAAACTCTATTTAAAACAAGGCTGCGTTTTGAAGTTGGGCAGTAACTTGCATGTTCCTATCAATTTGCGAAGAAATTATGTTGCGCTTGTGTTTCTTAGTTAGAACTCTATTTATGCCTTTTTCTATATCCATACCACTTTTATTAGACGGATTGACAGCTGACTTCATGACCACTTCACCCAAGTTTTCACGGTGTGATTTTTACAAAATAACTCTACAGATTTCTATGTGGCAGGCATATCTACTATTTTTTGTTTTACGTGGGAATCTTTCAAAAGGCGTCTGGACTTTTGGGGAAAGGATCAGGGAATGTGTGATTTTACCTCAATAAAACCATCCTGATGGTCACCATCAGCATACGGAACCCCTTCTGTGCAACGCCTGCTAGGGCACATCTCTGGGGAGGATGAAAGAAGCACCTCCCCTAATTGCACAGCAGCACGTGATCACTGTGATGCCGTTTTTCCTGAAGACACTTGGTGGGCAGACAGAGTCCCCAATCTGACCATGCAACATATATACTAAAATGCAAAGAGGCTTATCTACAAAATAAAATAAAAAAAACATAAGAATTTGTCTGCTATCAACTGAAAGACATATATCTTTCAGTTGATAGCAGACAAATTCTTTAGGCACAACAAACCCGAAATATTACAACAGGCCCTAAGCGTAAAAACGAATGAAAATAAACGTTTACTGAATGGCAAAATTTCTACAGTAAATAAATACTTAAGTACAATAAAAACCAACGAATAAAAGATGTTACGATCGAATATTTATCGGGAACTGCAAAACGTTTCCATTCTAACGATCCGTCTCATTAACCACGTCTTATGCTGCCAATTATTTTCCAACAAATCACGTTCAAAGTTCCCCCACAATCGATCATCATTACCCTGCCCTCAACACATTTATTCACTGTGTATATTTTTCGGCATGATTTATCAGATCCAACTTTGACAGCGGCTGTCAAAGTCATAACGTATTGTAAGTAGGATCTTGTTATATTAAAAAAATGGCTCTATTATCTCTGTATCATGTTATTGTTAGGTTTTCGGTAATTTTTGGAACTGGATAATGGCCTTATTATGATCTGTTATTTACGTTCACAGCTTAGGTTTTGTGCCATTGGAGATCCAAAAGTGAATTGAATAACCTAGCTCTGCGACTTTAATGACATAAAACTGAATAAAAGCTGTGTCAACAGGTTAAACATAATGTCATTGCAGAACGGAATTTTGTAAAAAAAAAAACTGTCACTGTCTTTAAGTGTATTCGTTTCTTTATGTACTACAATAAAAATAAGAAATTTAAGTTTAGAGTATATTTATTAGGGGGTATTACAATGATATATCTAGGATCATAGATATACGAGTCATATTTATAATATAAAAGTGTAAAAATATATTAATCATATCGTCTTTGAAAAAATATTTTTGGCATTTAATCTTTTGGATATGATCATATGTATGATAAGAAATTCAATTCAGTCTTGCCAAGGAGTACCGTGTTACCCAGTTACTGAGTTGTGGAGGGCAGATAGGCCGCTCCATGTAAAACACTGTTACTCAGATAAATCCGGTGAGACAGGAAGCCGACTCCAATATAGTTGGGAAAAGGCTAGGCAGATTGATTGATATGTATGATAAGAAATTATATTTCTATTCAAAATCAAAATCAATAATTTTTATTTCACATAGGCCTACATGGGCACTTATAAAACGTCGACAATTTGCACGGTTCGGTTTGGTCGATTCCTATGGAGAAGAACCGGCAAGAAACTCCATGGTAACTCTTTTAAAAAATTGTTTGGTTTTATAATATTTCCATGTTACAGCAGTACTTAGATGGGGGGACAACGCAGGCCCGATAATAAGTCGTAAGATTCTAAAACAAAAAATGATTATATAATAAATAAACAAAAGATTAAAATAGTAAAACGAGATAAAATGTTAACAATCTAGAAATCTAGAAGGCCTACAATGTTCACACATTTACAAACCAATCGGTAAAATAAGGATGGTATTTAAAAGTACTTCAATTTATTCCCATTTCATTTACCTAATTTTGCCTGTGTTCCACCAAATATACTGAATGTGCACCAAAATATGTTCATATAAGTCGACGTAACGTCGCCGTCGATATATAAGTTGACGGGAGCTGAGTTCGCTCACTTCAGCTCCCGTCATCTCGTTCGAACCTAACCTGTCCGTGTCGGGGTGCCCTAAGTTTCCGAGCTCGCTTCGCTCGTTCTTGGACTGATTCTTTGACCATAATTTATTCGTAGATCAACTAATATTTGGTGCACGATTAGTATTTTAGATGTACCTTTAGATTTTTGGTGAGCACAAAAATATTATCCGTAAAATAATCTATACAAAGTATAACAAGACTAAATTTAACATGTGGCACAAATGTTGTTATCAGTGCTGTAACTATTCTTAGCAAAAGGCTATAAAGATAATTGAAAACCATTGTAAAAAGTCTTATTAAATGAAGAAAAAATGAGATTGAGAATAGTTAGAGACATCCACATATTTGTGCCGTTTATGATTTACCTGGGAAGCCGCATGTGCAGAAGGAGCTAAAACCAAATATTTTTATCTTCAACGTAGTCCTTGATTCTATAATATGTTTTTTTAATAAGGACACGTTTGATGTGATTTTTGAACTTTCCATCGGTCAGTTCTATAACTGACTTTGGCAACTTGTTATATAAGCGTATACTGTTTATAAGAAAAGACTTGCTAGTTTTCGTTAATCTGAATTTGGGTAATACAATTTCGTGTTTACTGCGTGTATTTAAATTATGGAAGTCGCTTCTAGTTTTGAAAAGCCCTCGATTTTTGCGGACATACAAAATACATTCTAAAATATAAAGTGAAGGTAGAGTCAGTATATCGATCTCTTTAAATTTTTCTCTGAGGGTCTCGCGAGGACCCATTTTATAGATCGCGTGGAAAGATATATATATATATATATATTGTTCAGAATATCTGGATAAAGTGACATGCTATGACATGCGCTATCGAAATGTCTTCAGATTCAATCCCAAACATTTTGGCATTCGATGTCAGCGAAGGCGACAGTCACGTGGTGGATTGATCACGTGGTTCTTCGGTATCGCTTGTCAATCCCATACAATTTTTCCTTTTTGACAATCGCTATCGTCACGCTTTCAATGATAGAACGTCACTTGTTTAGGGCCTCTGGTGCTCTTGACAATATACATACAATGTACATTATACATCTAATGCCAGTTTTCTAGAGCCCACTTGCACGAAAAACTAAATATCGTATGAAAAATTGACAATTTAACTTCGTGTTAGCAACTAAATCTGATGGGCCTTAGAGGATGGGAAGAAGGCCTTAGAGGCTTTAAAAAAGAGGCATTGACCGTCATATACTATATATGTATCATAATACATGTATTTATCATCATATATCCAGGTCCGAGTCCGTAGGTACTGGTAACGTTATCTTACTAATACTTTGAGCACGATGTCTTTACGAAACTAATCCGGATTACCGGACTAAGTGCCCGCTAAGTAGTCACACACCGCAGAAAACACTTATAGCACATTATTACAGCTAATGTACTGTTTCTATAAATAAAATACATATAAGGCTAAGGATCTTAGCAGGTTTCTCTGTTTTTCTAAGAAACCTTAGGTACCTGGTTAAATACAAAATGTAACAAATTTTTAATAGTTAGGAACATTAGGAAAAAAACCACAAAAAGAAAATAACGCACATACAAAGGTGTTTCTTAATAATATTCTATTGGCCCAAAAATCAGCCGTGGGATTTCTTAAAGACGGAACCATTGATGTTTGTGATGAACATTTAGTCCAAGAGAGACAAATTTTCTTCATAAGGATTTCGTTTTGGCATTCTAGTTCGGAACCTTAAAAACACACACATACCGAGTTCTTCTATTGACACATCAAACACAATAATGCGATGCCAAACATTTTCAATTTGTAGTGAAAGAACATTTAAGTTTTGCTCTATGAAAACGCTGTATACAGGTACCACATACCAGATTTTCTTCCTCTATTAAGTTAGGTTGGTAGTAATTTGTTTTAGATTCGCAGAAGGTTAGGCCACTCACAAAATAAACTGGTGTTTGCTGGTATCTGTTAGATGTAGTCAGGGCGTTGTAGTGATTCTTGGAAGAGTCTTTTGTCCAGCAAAGTTATCTGAGCATACCTTAATGCTGAGGTTTGCATATTGTCAATCAATTTTACTGCTTTTTTTGTGCATGTAATGAGTCTGGTTTAGCGTTGATCTTAATTGCCTTGCCTTGATTCGTTGATCGTCCAAACGCCTGGAGCACCATGCACAGCAGCACTCTCGATAACACAGAGTCTAGCTGCCTAATCCTCACACAGTGATGCTAAACTCAAACGGATCTCCTCAGAGCATGATCCAACAGCCCTTTTGAGGGCCGTACAATAAAAACTACATTGAAAATAGAAATCAATAAGCACTTAACTTGTGCTGGCCACTGGCGTTCGCTAGGATGCCACAAAAAAAAACACAGGACTGGGTGATGGAGTGCCGCTTGTGTACCTAAGTACAGCAGTGGATGTCTTTCGGCTGAAATGATGTTGATGATCATGAAGAACTTTGACCATAAAGGCCAGGGCTATAGGTAAGTAGCCCGTCTTAAAACAATACGGTCTGCTTAACGATAGCAATGATGGACGTCAAAGTACTTCCAATATGAGCAATTTTGTTCAAGAGTCATAAAAAATATTTTTAATAGCTCTCTTGCCAACGTTTTAGTGGTCATCAAGAACTCTTACTTTATTTACTTTGTGAGATTTTTAATTTATATTATCGAATAAATTAGATATTATCGAATAAATTAGGTAGATACAGTCGACTGTTCACGTGACCAAAGGTTTTTTATCGGAAGCAGCACAAAATGAAAAAGTCTTTTTCATAATAAAATAAACCGACTTCAAAAGCAAAACACTAAATCGTGCAAAATAACTTTCGTTTCGGATATCGGTTAGAATTTCTCTTTTTTTAGTTTTAGTACACCATCACTAAAAAACTGGCCAAGTGCGAGTTGGACTCGCGCACGAAGGGTTCCGTACTTGGTAAATTGCGGTTTACGATTTATGACGTATTAAAAAAAAACTACTTACTAGATCTCGTTCAAATCAATTTTCGGTGGAAGTTTACATGGTAATGTACATCATATATTTTTTTTAATTTTATCTGTCTCTTATTTTAGAAGTTGCAGGGAGCGGACACATTTTACCACTTTGGAAGTGTCTCTCGCGTAAACCATTCAGTTTAGAAAAAAAATATATTAGAAACATCAATATCATTTTTAAAGACCTATCCATAGATACCACACAGGTAAGGGTTTGATGAAAAAAAAAAATTGTTTCAGTTTCAAGTATGCGGACCCCCAAAATTTATTGTTTTTTTTTTCTATTTTTGTGTGAAAATCTTAATGCGGTTCACAGAATACATCTTCTTACCAAGTTTCAATAGCATAGTTCTTATAGTTTGGCTGTGCCATACGGACGGACAGACAGACAGACAGACATGACGAATCTATAAGGGTTCCGTTTTTTGCCATTTGGCTACGGAACCCTAAAAATGAGCAAGTTGTATGGTAAGGATTGACAAAATTCCCATAATAACTCAATTTACACATAGGTGAGTATATCGGTAAGGAGTTTGGTTGTATGCTCCACATTTTGACAACTGCTGGACCGATTTTGATGAAACTAACTCCCTATTCACTATGCCCTAAGTTGAGGGATACTCAATCCAGCACAAAAATAATTATCACGATCTGATAAGTAATATATGTTTGTTCCTATATGGCGTTCCAGAGACCAAACGCGTTGGCCGATTTTGATGATTCGTACGTCAATTCATCTTAATCTTGCAAGTGTCACTAGCTAGATGAAAATTGGACAATAGAAAAATGGCACCTTTGGGCGCCATATTGCGGGGGCCCCAATTTTTCTTTTCTTCCAAACCCATCGTGTGGGGTATCAAAATAAAGGGTTTTAAAAGGTGATTTCAAAAATATATAAAACTTATATGTTTATATGTACGCGGGCGATTTACAAAAATTAATCGGTGTAATCAGATGTAAAATGCTAGTTACGTGGCACGGTTTCTGTATGGGATGAGGCATGTGTATGCTAGTATTGTAGTAGTGATATTATGTAGTAATTAGACAATTCCATTCGTTTAATTGCTAACGCTAACAGTGCAGAAACTGGAAAATAGTTACTTCTGTGGCTCATTAGTTACTTATCGATCCAAACGGTTGAATGAGACAGAGAGTAACGATATGGAAAAGACAAACATACTTTGGGATAGCTTATGAAAAATACATATTTTTTATACAATTAAAACGCATTGAGAGCCCTTTGATGTTCATCTATTAGTTAGAAAAGCGAAAGTATAGGACACAATAAAAAATGAATAAAAAAAAAAAAGAGAGTTTTCTTCCCTTACGAAAAAGCTACATTTTGCAGTAGGTATGATTCTTGAAATTCTACCTCTTTCCCTGCCTTTACATATCACTTTATTATGTAAAGGCAGGCAGCTGTAATTGTAGTGTGCAGCTAAACTGTTTTTTTTTTTTTTCAGAGTCAAAAATTCTGACTCAAAGTATCTTAATACGTGAAACTTTCTCTAAAATGACATTTCTCCACTACCCAAAATAAATAAATAGCCCAATAATAGTAATCTATCTATTCAGTATGTTATATGGTGCATCCCTTCACAACAACATGACAAATGTATCCAATCTATTGATGATTTGTGGTCGCACTAATGTCTGGGAGAATGCGATAGTACATGCCACATGGTACATCGTAACTTTAATAATCTGGAACATTGGATACGTCATTAAGATATATTAGGTCAGTGTAATAATTATACGTTAGCTTGTATTTTGGTTACAGCTATATGATCTGTGTGAATGGGTTAGTAATTACACTTCACGCTTGTTTGAATATTAGGGTTTAACAGAGGTGTGATGTTGATGAAAATGAAAATAAATGAAATGTAGAGATCCGTACGAGAACCAATGTTACCGACATAGCTCGAAGAATTGCCAAACTTAAGTGGCAGTGGGCAGGGCACATTGCTCGCAGAACGGATGGCCGATGGGGCAGAAAGGTTCTGGAATGGCGACCGCGAACCGGAAGACGTTGCGTTGGAAGGCCTCCCACCAGGTGGACCGATGACCTCGTGAAGGTTGCGGGGATCCGCTGGTTGCGAGACGCACGGGACCGGTCAATGTGGCGACGCTTTGGGGAGGCCTATGTCCAGCAGTGGACGTCTTTCGGCTGATATGATGATGATGATGTTGATGAAATTATTTTCAAAGTTATAATAGTGCGTGGGAACAATTCCCACCAACCGTATGGTTGGTAATATAAATTTTCAGTTACCACAATTAATTATGTAGGAGCATTTATGTATCTACCGACGTTCAATAAAGCAATAGTGTTTGTCGTTTGAGTATCTAGCTAGAACAAAGGAGGCAGTTAATTAATGAAGACATGCAATCCAAAGTAACACACGACAAATGTCCTTCAGCTGTGCGGTATAGACTACCTTTAAGAAGTTTGTGAAGGTATTCCCACGATTTGGAAGTCTTAGGACTGTGTCTATATAGCAAAAAGGTTAAGTGTGATATTTATTTATTTGATTAGGTTCACCAACAATTGTTTACACTGAATTATAACAAAAAATACATTTATTTATTTATTTTATTTGCGAAACAAACAGATGCAATAACAAACATAAGCGTACAATTATTTCAACAAAATCCAGAAACAGTTTGCACAGATTAATATACAACTAAATTAACCTAAGCGTAACAACAACCACAAGTTCACACAGTTTAAAGAATTCACAATTTAATATTATATTATTGTATAACATTATGTTATTTAAATTTATATGCCAAAATATTTCTTATGCAAAACCTAAATTTGGGTAGAGAAAGGTGAAAAATATCTAAATCTTGATTTTCTTTTAATGAGATTGTCGTTGTAAAGACGACATGCTCTTTTTATAAAAGTATTCTTGCCGTAATTGGTTCGGGATACATGCGTAACTAATCTTAAAGTGCAACAATTACTTAGAGGCAAACACCACATTCACAATTTTAAAGAATCTAAAAGCTAACTTACATAGTAATAAGCGCTAATTATTAATACCAGTGAGTGAGTACACAAATAACATCGATAATATTAATAAAATTGGTAAAAAATAGTAAAATGTATTTAAAATAGGTAAAAAAACAAAAAATTGGTAAAAATTATACAGTTGATTCAATTAATTAAACTGATTAAGTTAATATATCAAACAAAAATCTTCGCTCTTCGCATAACCGTCTTCTTCAATGTCCCACTCATCGCACTGACTTCTTTCACTGTTCTTTCTTAGTTCAGTCTATCTCTCTGTGGAATGCGCTCCCCCACGAAATCAGGATGGCAGCCAACCGATTGGCATTCAAAGTGAAAGCTCGCGAGCACGTTCGTAAGAACTTGGCAGTAGTATCGTCACAGCGATAATGATTTCCAAATAACTGCTACTTCTAACTGTTTAAGTATATTCGTGTATTTAGTTTATTTGTTTAAATATATATTGTATGTATTTTATAGTATGTATGTATATCTTTGTATTTGAATAAACCCATCTTTTCATGATTCACTTTCAATATTGCACCTACCAATATTTGTCTCTGCATCACCCAAAGTTTGACTGGTAGAAAATGCCTAAGGCAGTAAGTCCGCCTCTGTACGTATAAATGCATGAAGTATTAAATAAATAAATAAATAAATAAATATATACAAAATTGCTACATTAACATTATAAATAAAATTGAAAAAAAAATTGTTTTTAATTTGATAAAATTGACTCAACATTGAACTTGTGAAGATCGATAAAAGAGAATAAAATTAACAGAATAGCCAATATAAGTGTAAAAAATTTACTGAAAAGAATTCAGGGCAAAATTTATCTAACATATTTTCTTTATATGTAAAAATATTGTGTTGAAAGGATAAAAACCTGTGAATATAATAGAATAATCTTTGGTCTATTTTTCAATTTGCTCGCGCTTGACCACTATCTCACCTTATGATGGTAAGCGATGATGTGGTCGACGGTGAAGCACGCTTTATTTTTATTTTTATTGAAAGGAACAGCAAACAGTTACATTATAAGAACTTATAACTAATTTAACAATGACAATGTTAGTAATAATATAACCCACAACGCTGTCCACAGGTAGACATTAAAGTTTAAAAGTAAAAAATAAGTGAGTGTATCGCTAGGAGCTATAGTAGCTGTACGAGCAGGTATAAATATTACACAATATAAAATAAGTATGACCTTGGAATGTTTGACGATTTTCAGAAAGCTATTGCTGCAAATCATCAAACACATGTGAATTTTATTTATTGTGGGTTTTATTTAATAAAGAAAATAAGGCGAGGCTTTTGAATTTACACATTGAACAACTGAAGATGTCGATGTTTTCAAAGGTACTGTTATATGAGTCAACCATTCGGCGGACAGGTGCGCGCTGGCCAGAATTAGTTCGGCATGAATTCACTGCAAAGAGAGTACCTGCGCGAACCTGTCGCCTATGAATGGTTCTAGGCACAGCGTAACAAATCATGTTACTTAAATCTATACAATTAAATTGATTTCTGACAATTTTATACAAGATAATGGCTTCAAGGTATATTCGCCGAGATCCAAGGGGCAGGAGCTTGTACTTGCTGAGTAACTGAGAGTAGGGTAAGTAGGACTTATGGCATCTGTAGTGCATGGCGCGTAAAAATTTGTACTGAACATTTTCAACCATTTCAGCATACTTTTTGTAGAAGGGATTCCATACTGACACTGCATACTCCAATTGTGACCGAACTAGGGCTTTATACAAGCATAGGTATGACGAGGTTCTCCTGAAGTCAACGGCAGATCGCATGATAAAGCCATATAATTGGAAAGCTTTACTCACAATTCTGTTAATGTGTAAGTCTAGACATAGTTTGGAATCCAGTATAACACCGAGGTCTCTAATTGAGTTTAATTTAGTAAGAGGCACATGACAGAGAGTGTACGCGAAGTTTATAATGTGCTTATTTTTTGTGAAAGTAAGGTAATTGCACTTAGGTATACTTAGCTTTAGTTTGTTTTGAGAGGGAGATGTCAATGTAACCATATAAACTTGTGTTCTTTTATAATAAAGGGCAGTATAGCAACAGCATTCGTTGTATCACTTACTCCTAATATCACTCATCCGTACATGGCGACCGTGACAGCGTAAACGCTAGCAGCGTATGTTTACATTTCTTTGACCAAAACGGGTGTCGCAATGTATTGTAACGAGACCAATCTCGTACTGGGACTTAGCGTGGTCACTATTCTATTTTGTGAATATTTACCACGACAATCACAAAATGGGTACAACTAATACGAAGGAAGAAGTTATAGTTCCACAAAACGCAGCAGGTGGAAGTAACAGCGCTGACATCACGCAGCTGACGATACATGCCAGCACAACAAACATCATTTTAATCGTGTTACTTCTTATAGCATCGTTGGCGTTTTTGTATGGTATCTTCAGAATCTACAAGAATTGCCATCAGAAATGGATGGGTAATGAGATCAGGAAGGACAGATTACGATGTTCTATATGGAGACGTAGAGCTGACGCAGAGGAAATGCGGACGAATGCCAGAGGCTACAAGAAGGACACTGAGGACGTCATCTGAAGAGTTAAAAACCCAGGGTTTACGAAGAAAAGTGCGCGAAAGTTGTATTCGTTACGTGTCAGTGCGTGGTTATATATAAGGTGTTGTCTATTCTCTATTAGTAGTAAACGTGTAATAGCATAAAATATACATGACATTATTTTAGTGGACTAAAATAAGTGACAAATGAAAAAAAAAATGAACGCTGGAGTGTATGCAGTATAAAATAATGGTATGTAATTCAGTACCTACTAAGAAAATAGAAATAAGTATTTATGTTAAATGGCAGAAAACTTAAAAACATTGTACGACAAGTTAATTGAAATCAGAAAATATTTGATAAAGATAGGTCCAGATAGAAGAAAAGGTAACATTATAGTCGTAAAATTAGCAGAGGCAGACAACTTACTAAAAGAGTACAACTTATTTTTAGAATATTATTCAAAATCGAAAAGCACCGTATGTGAGAGTGAATGTTCGCATATTCACGAGCTTTGCGCAAATTTTGATCATTTATATGAACAAATATTAGAATTGTGCTCACAGAAACCTAGTACGGCAGATAAAATGGCAACTACTTGTAAATTTGATTTAAAAGTTGCTTTAAGTTTATTACCAGTTTGTACAGACGATGAGGCTAGCGTAAAGCAACTTATAGATGGCATAGAGTATTACAAAACAGAGTTAGACGAAAATTCACAAGGAAAACTGTTAAATTTCGTATTAAAAAATAGACTCTCACAGACCGCAAAATTGAAATTAGCGACTTCATATGTCAATATTGACGACTTTATAGCTGACTTGAAGATTCAGTTATTGCCTAAAAAATCGGCTACAGCAATTCAACGAAAGCTGCAAAGTCTTAGGCAAAACGATTTATCAATCGATGATTTCGGCAAAAAAATTACGGAATTGTTTGTTGATTTGACGATCTCTCAATCGGGGGCCAACGAGGCCAGTTTGAAAGTTTTAAAGCCAATTAATGAGAAGCAAGCTATCAAATGTTTCTCAGATGGATTGAGAAATCGACGACTTAGTACAATAATTTCAGCCAGAAATTTTACATCATTGAAAGATGCAGTACAGGCGGCCATCGATGAAGATATAACAAGTCCATCAACATCTTCCGATATTTTAACGATGAATTATAGAGGGAGATCGTCTTATAACTGGTCACAGCGGAGAGGCCGCTTCTCATACGCAGGTAGAGGACGCGCACGTGGCAATCAACAGGTTATCCAAAACCAAGACGAACAGCAGGATCAGGTTCGGAGAGGATCGCAGGCAAGCTGGCGCCGGTCCACCCGACCATTTCATGGAAACAGAGGTAGGTCCAATTATAGCACCTCCAGGGATCAACACATACATACATTGGATGACTCAGAAACGCAGGAAAATACAGAAACAGAACAGCGGAATGAGGACCAGTTTTTTCGGGACTAAAAATATAATTTTATCATGCAATAACGTAGGCTACGTAAATATAAAATCGCATAACCATTATTCATACCAATTATTAGTAGACACCGGTGCATCCATATCTGTCATAAAGTATAAACAAATTCTCGACCAAAACATTCCAATCCATATCGAGAAGACACTTGTAAACGGCATCGGGGGCAAAGTACAGGCTATAGGATATGCTTATTTGCGCCTAGTTATTGGAAATCAGACCCTACAACATAAGTTCTATGTTTTTAAAACATTGCCTTGTAAAGGTAGTGGCATACTGGGACAAGACTTTTTAAGCAAGTATAAATCAGTATTAAATTACGGTAACCAAACTTTGTTACTATGGAATAACAACTCAAAGGTATCATTACCATTAATAATGACAAACAATCATTTTAATATACCGGCAAGATCAGAGTCTATTCACTTTATTCGAACATGTGAGATAGAAGAATGTGTAGTTAATGGAACAGAACTGCGAAAGGGGATCTTTGTTGCAAATACTTTAGTTAAGCCCACGAATGGGAAAATACCAATTAGGATTTTAAACACCACGGAGACAGATTTAGTCTTGACAACAATTAGTCCAACACTTTACAAAGCAAGCGAGTATGATGTATGTTCATTTCAAGAAACCAATAATAATGCTGATCGTGTCAGAAAGGTATTCGCTTCGCTATCACTGAAACATTTAAATAAAGAGGAGCAATTGTCCATAGAGTCCATTTGCGCAAAATATGCAGATATTTTCTTCCTACCGGGTGATAAATTAGGAACAACTAAATTATATGAACACTCAATAACATTGAAACCAAACGTGGCACCAGTGTACGTTAAGCCCTACAGAATGCCGCATTCACAGAAAGCCGAATTAAAAAAACAAGTGGACAACTTATTGGAACAAGAAATTATTGAACCTTGTTCCAGTGAGTGGTCCAGCCCAGTACTCCTAGTGCCTAAAAAATCAGACGCAAACGGGGAAAAAAAATGGCGGTTAGTTATAGATTACCGTAAGCTCAACACTTGTATTCAGGATGATAAGTTTCCACTGCCAAACATCACGGATATACTAGATTCCTTGTGTGGATGTATTTATTTCACACATTTAGATTTAAACCAAGGATTTTTTAACGTAGCGTTAAACAAACACAGTAGGAAATATACTTCATTTAGTGCAGACGGTGGTCAGTATCAAATGACAAGAATGCCTATGGGACTCAAAACTAGTCCCAGCTCATTTTCGCGTATGATGACCATGGCAATGACCGGGCTATCCTACGACAAGTGCTTAGTGTACCTAGACGATCTTATTTGTATGGGACGGAACTTAACTGACCATAACAAAAATTTAATAGAAGTATTCGAAAAGTTGCGCAGTGCCAACTTAAAATTAAATCCCACTAAATGCGATTTCCTTAAGAAAGAGATGCTTTATTTAGGCCACGTGGTGACAGGCAATGGTATATTGCCGGACCCAGATAAGATTAAAATAATTAAAGAGTATCCAGTTCCTAAAAGTACGGACGAAGTGAAACGCTTCGTTGCTTTTGCAAACTACTATAGAAAATTTATAGACCACTTTGCCGACAAAGCCTATCATTTAAACCTTTTAAGTAAGAAAAACACTAAATTCAACTGGGATAGCAACTGTCAAACGTCATTTGAAACTCTAAAACAAAGTATGATGTCACCGCCAATCCTACAGTACCCAGATTTCTCAGAACTAAATCAATTCATAGTACAAACCGATGCATCTGGGTACGCAATTGGGGCAGTACTATCAAATTCAAATGGCAGACCAATAGCTTACGCTAGTAGGAGCCTTAACAAAGCGGAAAAGAACTATCCCACCATAGAGAAAGAACTCTTAGCTGTAGTTTGGGCTGTCAAATATTTCAGACCCTATTTATACGGTCGTACATTTAAAATACTAACCGACCACAAACCCCTTGTATACTTATTTAATTTAAAAGACCCATCTAGCAGGCTCTTTAAATTTAGACTAGCTCTAGAAGAATACAATTACGAAATAGAATACGTAAAAGGGAGTGAGAACTGCGTTGCAGACGCATTATCTAGAATAAAAATTACGTCAAAAGAACTTAAAGAAATGAATGAGTGTCTGTGTGCAGTAATGACTCGCGCTCAAAAACGAAAATTAGATGCTGTCGCCCCGGCAGATGAGTTGCCCACCGACAACTTGCCAGTTCAACCACATGTAGTGGAAACTCATATCAAACCAAGAGGCGCAGTAGAGTTAAGATTTGCACCCAGTAGCAGTCTTAAGAAGTTAAAGAGCGATAGCTCAGTAGTGTTACAAACACACATAATATTATTGTATAATGCCCAAATGAAAACTATATTCATAAACTCGGCATCTCAATCACAAACTACGCGAGCCGAGTTTGCGAGAGAGCTGAGTGATCTATGTAACAAGCTAAATATAGAAGAAGTATACTTCATTAAAAATTCGAATAATAAAATTTTGCAAATATGCAGGTATGCCGTCAGGTCCTGGACCTTTGGAAGGATCAAGAGACTTAAGTTCTTTTAGGATCTTATGCTCGTCAAAGTGAATATTGGAAATTATGTCATTAACTGAGGCAATTTCAGCCGGTGGCTGCCATTGCGACAAAAGTGGTGAGGCAGGTTCATAAACTGAGTGGAAAAATCTTGAAAACATATCACAGATCACTTCTGGTTCACTGGATTGGGTGTTTTTGTAGTGAACTTTAGCAGGGATGCACGGTTTGTCCTTTCGGTTTGCTACATATGTCCAGAAGTGTTTAACATTGACGTGTAGGCTATCTTCCACCGAGATAATGCACTTAGAAAAACATTTACCGCACATTTCCCTAAAACTAGCTCTAAGTGATGTGAATGTTTCATAATCAGATATATTTTTATACTTCTTCCACCTGGTCCAGGCTTTCTGTTTTTTTTTAAATGTACGGATCAAGTGACGTGAAAACCAGACTGGGAAAGCGGAAGATTTAGAACCAGTCAGAGGAGTGTGCAACTTAATAATCTCATTTAGTTTGTCATAGAACACAGATAGGGCTTCTTCTGATTTTTCGTGTGTGAGAAGTACGGGCCAATCAGTATCTTGTATCATATTATTTATTTTTTCATAGTTTGCCTTGTGAAAGTTATATTTCTGCAGCGAATGCCTGTCAAGGGGAAGATATTTAATTTTAATATTTATGTCACAAACAAGTGGGGGATGATACACATCAGCAGGTAATAGAGGAGAGGGCTCTTGATGTACTTTACAGGGGCAGTTGGATATTAAAAGATCTAATATTTTGCCTTTAGTGTTCAGTGTGCTGTTATACTGAGAGGCATTCAGAAGCGACATGAAGTTGTTTAGATGATCACAAGACACAGTTGAGCCGGAATACAAAGGAACACTTGTTGGTGTATTTAGGGTAGATGGCATGTGCCATGTTGCTTCTGGAAGATTAATTCTAAAAAAATTTTTAGCAAAAAAACAAGCCATCTGCCAATAAAACACTACAAAGTGAATAATAACTTTCTTTGCCGAAGTCAACTTCGGGCAAGAAAATTATTTTTCACTTTGTTGTGATTTTTTAGAAGTCGGTATGTTTTTTTTGTTAAAAAGTTTTTTGGATATCAACTGAGTACAAATTTACACTCCGGGCCGCATCTAAGAAACTAAAGATGGACAAACCTAATCACACTTTGCCTAACACGGAAAGCGAACCCAGGTCTCGCTCAGAAAAAGCTTCCTGCAACCACTAAAACAACGAGACAAGATATTAACACATCATTAATAATATGGATATCATTATAATATAAATATTGAGGTATGGGGAAAACCAAAGTTGTTATTTTCACTCTACTCCACTTCAATATTTATGGTGGCAGCTGTATATATAATTACTTGTTCCAATTCGTTGTTTCTTTTTATTTATTACTACGTTTTCTCCTGTCTAGTTATGGATGTATTTGATAAAAGTTAGTCAGAAATGACCAGGAAAAACAGTTTTCATCGGTAAGATAAAAAAAATAAAAACATCTTAACCTCTCAGGCCCGGCTGGTTCTAACAAGTATCAATAAATGGTATAAATTGGTACCAACCGGGCCTGAGCGGTTAAATATTATAATCTTTAAACGTGTTACCGCTCAGTGTGAATCAGCTTGTCAGATATAAAAGAAAGTACTTCCGTCAAATTTACTCGTAATATGAAACAATATTTCTATCTTAGTGTTTTGAAAAACAATTTAGATAAAATTGTACACACAAAGAAACTCAATGTCTAAATGTCAGAGAGCTTTGTCGGAGTAGATCCCAGTCAAACAAAGCTCCGGCAATATTTCTTCTGTTTGTTTTCATCTAGGTACTATTAAAATAAATTCCCAAAACAATTGTTATCTTAACAACAAGCTATAGAAGTCTAATGACTTAGTAATGAAGAGCTCCAGAGATATTGCCGAAGATCTTATCGAAGAAAACTCTAAGAAAGTCGCAGAAATACTAAGTTTCATACAGTTGCTTGTACACAACTAACTTCGACAGGCTTGCAATCGTCCTAGTCGGTACAAAAACTGTAGCTAGTGAACTTTGCTGTGAAAACTTGCGAAGTTGTAAAGGCGGTAAAAACTCGTTACGCCAAATCGGCCACTAAAACTCGCGAAGCGAAAATTCTATCCGACTTCAATTTACTTTTATTGTTCTTACTCTTCCTCTACGAAGTAAAAAAGTTTTTTTTTCTTGCGTTTTAGAAACCCTCTAAACACATTTTTTTATACCGATTCAAACGAACACAGCGTCAAAATTTCACGTTTGAAATTTTCCTTGTTACAGCGTATCAAAGGAAATGGCAGAATCTCATTCCCACTGTAATGTAAATAATCTTTATTTGAATTTCGCTTTCAGTCTTTCCACGCAAGTACGGGATGTCGGCGGTATCTTCAGACATGTTAAAACATGTCTGAAGATACGTTGTTACGTACCAGGCCCCTCAGAAAGTATTGCGAAAAAAAGTTTTTATATATGGGAGACTGGCCAGTTATAATGTTTTTCGAAAATATGATTATTTATAAGTAAAAATAAGTAAGTTCCAATTTCAAAATTTCCCTCCACATTTTTTGCGAGTTAATTCAAAGTATTGTGTCTCACTGAAATATGGATCTGCGCCGGGAACATTTTAGAGCTATGATTTTATACGATTTCAAGTGTCGCCTGAAACCGGATGAATCGTACGATAGACTTCAAATGGCATTCATGGATGAAGGCCCTTCCAAGGCAACCGTGTATCGTTGGTATAACGAATTCAAGCGCGGTCGACCAACTTTGGGGGATGACGAAAGAAGCGGTCGCCCTTTGACGGCTGTTACCGAAGAAAACGTGCTAGCAGTGAAAAATTTAATCCAAGACAATAGGCGAATTACATATCAGGAGATTCAACACATATTGAAGATTGGATCGGGAAGCGTTCACGAGATTCTACACAGCCATCTTCGCGTGAGGAGGATAGTATCACGCTGGGTGCCGCACAACCTCACCGATGCTCAGAAGCAGGCCCGGGTGGAATGGTGCCGTGATATGCTTAACAAATTTGAAGCAGGCTCGTCTCGGCGTGTTTACGACATCGTTACAGGTGATGAGTCCTGGATTTATCAATACGACCCAGAAACCAAGCGCCAGTCGACTGTTTGGGTGTTTCAAAATGAGCCAACGCCTACCAAAGTGAAGCGATCTAGAAGCGGGGGTAAGATTTTGATCGCTAGCTTTTTTAATTTGACTGGCCACTTGGTATCAATTCCCTTACGGGATCAAAGAAGCATTAATGCCGAATGGTATACTACCAAATGTTTGCCAGAAGTTTTCTCTGTTATAAGCAACAAGCGACCAAACACAGGGCTCCGCGGGCTACTGCTCCACCACGACAATGCACCTGCGCACACCGCACTCAAAACGAGGGACTTCCTGGACAGCACGCCAGTCAAACTCCTGGGTCACCCTCCTTACAGCCCTGATCTAGCACCGTGTGACTTCTTTTTATTCCCAAAAATAAAAAATCAGCTCAAAGGGATACAATTTTCGTCGCCGGAAGATGCGCTGGCTGCGTTCGAGCAGGCTGTAAACGAGGTGTCTGCGGCGGACTGGAAAAAGTGTTTTGAAAACTGGTTTAGGCGCATGAATCTTTGTATAGAGGCTGGTGGAAAGTACTTTGAAAAGATTTAATAAAAATATATGTACGTATAGAACAATTTTTTTTAGTTTCGCAAAACTTTCTGAGTGTCCCACGTATGTTAAGTGTTGAATTTGAAGTTATAAAAATATGTATATTTTAAAAGCTTTTGAAATAAATTTTATTTTATTCATTCAATAAATATCAATTTTCTATTAAAATTGCATATAAATAGTTTCTTTTCATAACATATTAATATCAAAAGCTTTGGATAGATTTATGAAAAATAATGTACATAAAATAAATAAAAAAATCTTATAGAGACCGAAATATAGAAAAAAATAACGGCTTTAATAAGGTCAAAGCTTAGAAAAACACAGAAGAAGAAAATACTGAAGCTAGGTGTGTGTTTGTTTTAATACATCCTCCCTAAGAAAAAATATTCTCCTTTATGGTTCGTTTCCCATACACGTGATGGGAATTCCCTTTCGGAATTGCATTTGGGTGATGTATTATTATCCATTTTGCGTACAAATCTGCGCTTCAGCGTAATCAATCAGGCTTTTACGAGGCATAAATAAACCTGATGTGTGCTGTTTAGTTGACAAATTTGCAAACGGTAGGAACAACAAACTCTAGAATCAGGTGATGTTTTTGACTTAGGTTTAGCGTTTTAACGTAAACTGTGTTAAATATTGCTAGTTACCAATTAACGAGTTATTTGTATGGGGTTTATTTTAATTTTTCTTTATTTTTTTATTTGATTTTTCATAATACCAGACTCCAGTTTCATAAAAACCTAAAGGCTCTCAAAGAGAGGTACGACGGCACTGTTTTATTGAAATGGTTCTATGTACCTAATCTGTAAAGCAATTTCAGTAAAAATATCCTTGAAAATACTTCGTCGCATCGTTGTCACATTGTCGCCATACCATATGCGATTTGTCTGCGGAAGGCATCACTAAAAATAAATCTACCTAAAAAGGACTAATAAAATATTTTTAACCCATGACAAATTGCCGTCATTTGTACTCAAAATAACTACATAACTAATTTAATACAGCTTTTTTATTAAAATTTATGTATCACGTGACCAAATAACATTAATCATGTCCCATTGATCGCCCATCGATCGAATAGGCTTAAGCATGCATTTAATAAGTGGCTAATCGTCCAATCGCGTGTTGTCCTTAATAACTGCTAGGTTCCCTTTACATTATATTGCGTACATTGTAACAAAATGTTGAGTTATAACCTCGTGTATTCGTTTAATCTAGGTGTAACATTCGAATAGGTTAATTACTTTTGTCAAGGACTAATGAAACTATTGCTTTTTATATAAAATGTTGTTGTGTTCAAGGTATCGGTGTTTTGATTTAAATACTGGCTATTTCAACCTTGTGGATATGTATTGTTCTGCGAAACGAAACAAATCATGACAGACGATACAATGTGAAGACGGTGTGACTTTTTTATTATAGAAATTCTTCTACTTGTAGAACAGTTTTAGAATAATTTGTATAAACATGCGTTGCCGCGTAGTGTCTGTTTAAGGTAGGCTCTATATGTTGAAACTATAGCATTTTTATAAAAAATAAATAAACACACACATGCCATTTTATAATACCTACATTGTTACAGGGATGATTATTTCAGTGATAATGAAAATAAAACTGAAATATGTTCTTTCCACAAATCTTCAGAACCTTTATTAAAACCGCTGCCACCTACTTTTCACTGTTGAAACGACCTATTCAGAAGAAGTCTGCAAAATTTGTGCCCGGTAACTAATGATGACGTTCCTAGGTTGAAATTAGGGTTGGAAGAGCACTTTAGCGAAGGCGGAGGCGGAGTTGTAAAATAGAGACAAAAAACTTGAATTGGCAGCGATTCTTTAAAATATATATGTCGCATCAAGGCTGGCCGATAGATGTAAACCATTGAAAAGTCAGGATTAGGTTAAGACATCGTGTGTGGGCAGATCAGTGGGTATAGTCGTGACAATAAAATCGCACAAATTATTCGATACACTGGGTTTATTAAGTAGTCACAACTCACAGTTACAATCTTGCTTACTAATATTACGGTTCTATTATTGCGGTCAGTCCTCAACTGCCATATTCTGCTGTCCCCGCCACACAAGCGGTTAGAAAAAGCGCGCCAATGCGTAGTTGTTCCTGCTTTGCCGCCAGATGGCGTGCTTGCAATTTGTTTTGACGTCCGTACTTTTGACTAAACCCGACAAATATATGAAATCAAATTTTTGAAGTTGTAATCCATAAACACTTATCACTAAAATCTTTATGCGGCGTTCTCACTTTCTAGATAGATAAAATATTTATTTAGTGCACACAAAAGACAGCGGAATACACAAAATCACAATTAAATTAACAACATATTAGGTGGGATCCCATTAGGTGATTTCTTTGTGACTCTATAAATAAACCATGATTCACTAAACCGTTTTACAGCTGCAGTGACATGACATGGGGGCAAAACATGAAAGTTTGAGATATAAAATTTAAGAAATATTCAAAAAGGCACAAATACCCACTTATTTAAAATTACAATTTCATAGTTACGAATCATTATACATTTATTTAAATGAGTACATTGAAACAAAACTAGAACTTTCTTTATTACAACTGTATTACAAGGCCCCTAAAAGCAGGTACGGTTTTTTGGCAGTTACGAATTTTCGGAGGTCGATGCGAGGTTATGTTAGGTACATCCCTAGTTGAAATATTCGTCCACAGACGAACTTTGTTCAGTACCCAGAACGCTAATGTACTAGTCATTCAATCTACTTTTGATTGACTGTTTCTGGAATCTGATAAAGATTGGATACAGTGTAATAATATGTTCCAGGAAACATTGTATTAATGGGCCTTTGTAGTGTTCAATCATTCGTGAGTGAATTTGACAATCATTCCAGGTTTGATGATTATTGTGATCCCTAGAGAGTATTCTATTTCGCCGTAAGCTTTGTTACTGGATTTATATTCCGATAAACATCACTTTCGAAACAGATCAGTAGGATATAGGTTGTTAATCACCTAATAGAATTTTGGACATCAAAATTTGTGAGACACGTCATGTACGACGATTTTGGCCAAAAAAAGGTCTTATATGGGTTTATAGTGATGGTAGTTGGAATCTTCAGTATGTTAGCATTTCATACATTAGCCCGTAAATAATAATTAAAATAAGTACCAGTCTTTTTCTGTGCCATTACAGGATAAAGGCATACAATATACAATTCACGAGAATTAATCAATACGCTTGCTCAGGGCCAGTTGTTAAAACTCGAAGGAAAAAACGTACAAATATTTCATATCATTCAAAATCTCCACGTTAGCGTTAGGATTGGAGATATTTACATTACACATAATAGACAAGAAAACCCTGACATTATCGTATTAGTCCATAAAGGATTAATTATTAATGTAAACTTTATAGTACTCCTTACAAAAAAAAAAAACAAATGGAAACTAAAATAAATATACAATGGGCGGCCTTATCGCATTCCGCAGTCACGTCCGGGCAAAACAAAATCTTTAAGAATATTTTTTTATTCCAATCAATAAGAAACAAAAACGCCAAGTTTGTTCTTAAAAGCATCTGTCACAGCGTTTTCTTATTCACACACCACGGTCTCACTTGACTTTGCATAATAATGCAAACTATATTCACGACGCCACAGATTTATGGCAGTACAGGGTGTTAGGGGACGAATAAATATCTAACATTGTGGCGCCAGCTTATATTTACTGATTTACTTTTAGTGAAAAACTGCAGATGACAGTTAACGCCTTGCCACGGCTGTTTGTCAAATTATTTATGGTTGTATTTTGTCAAGATGTTTCATACAGACAATCATTGGATGAAATATAATAAATCGCCTTGTCAGGCACACTACCGTGTTCCCAGATAAAAAGTTTAGTTGAATCCCTCCCGTACTATTTTAGCAATTACAAATCCATGTTCGTTTTGGCATCGTCTGTATTCTGCTTTACTTAACTTACAAAAGATACATACAGCGATCCAAATAGATGACATCAATAGATGCATTTTATTGTAACCGCACTCCGTACACTCCAGCACAAAGCGGTTTCATTTTAAATTGTTTATGGCAACCCCGCGCTGAATGTCAGCCTAATGTTACTAGGCCAGGTCGAAGGCCAAGAACGGGCACTTTAACTAACATATACGAAAACAAACTAACACAAAGGGGTTAAACTTCCCAGTACTCAATTATACATTAATCAGATAAACGTGAACAACACGACACGACTTATCTACTAACAAAATCTAATTTCCCACTTCGTTTTCAATAGCAGAATTAAGTTTATTGCTTGTTTGTTTCACCCGAAATCACAAAACGGAAATTCATAAAGCATAGCACTGCGGTTTCACTAATAAATGAGCTTTTATAAAAACAAACAAAATGCTGAAGTCGGGACACGAACAAATTGAGGGTGAAGCAATTTGTATCTCTTGTCATACTTTTTAATTTCATCCCGAGGAAAACAAATTAGTTTCGCCCGAACACTTTGCATATTTACAAATCTTGAACGATGAGAGCGGGTTTTCTTCCTTTGTTGTATTTTTAATCATTTTTAAAGCTTTATTAAAAATAAGACAATGAAGCAAATCGGCTTAATACCTCGCTAAGATCTAAGATATATTTTTAAATTTCACTTTGTATTTCTTTTTCTGTTTAGCCACTTATCCTTTGTACATTACTCAAAAATTGGAGTGCCTGTCATGCACTTTTATTGTATTTTTTCTTAATGGCTTGATAAATGTATTATGAGCACTTCAAATTGAGTTTGCTCAGAGATATTAAATTCTCGTGTTTGAAATAATATCAAATGAATAAAGAAAATTTGAAACATACAGCCCTGTACATATATTATATAGATAGAATGAATCTTGCACTGTCCTTGAAATGCGGAGCGAAAACGCGGGCGTACTCGTTTCCGATAGCGTACACATAAATTGTCTGTGACAGGAAAGCTTTAGGCTCATTTAGCTCGCCGAGGATAAATGGCAATAAGTGGAATAAACTTTCATCTAGAAATAGAAAATGCTGCGAAGTCAGATAAGATAAATTGAACGGGACATTTTAATACCTTGGAAATTAGATTGGAAACAGCGTAGCATGTTGTAGCCTTTATTGCTTAAGACAAATAAAAAAGCTGTAACTAAGACTTTAACAAAAAGTTGTGAACGTTTTCGCTGAAATAAATCACTCAAACACCAGTAAATTGAGTAGAGGAAGTGGCCCACATGCTATCCTCTTTAGCTGCTTAGCACATTACATAGGTGTGTCAAGCGAGACTTACGCGTGCTGAACTGACGTCAGTTTCCTGTCAACACGCCACCCTGTCGTACTTACACATCCGACATCAACAAAAACAATGTGAACTGAAGACCAGTGAAGAACCGTTTACACGCTGACGTGTATTACTTCTATGAACCAAATAATGAGGTTATTTGGTAATGATTTCATAGGTATTTCAATGACAAAAGCACTATGTCATCCGATTAGGGATCATCTAATCGTCTGTTATTTAAGTTATATGTCACACATTGTGGATCGCAGTTACTTTTTTGGCCATCTATGCGTGGTATAAACCCGACTATTGACCCCTACTAGGACATTCTGTTGGTTGGAGCATAGGCTGTATATCATTGTTGTCTATGCCCATTCAGTTGTCTATTATAGAACAACCATCTTTAATAAACCAGTGTGTCTAATACCGGTGTTTGTTGAACACGTATCTTTTACCTAACCCCGCATCCTAACAACAGTGGTGACGAGGATGAACGCGACATTTGGAATATTGGCAACGTTCGCCCATAATGTCCACGACTGCATATCCCAATAGTTCCTGGCGAGCAATATCGACGCAAAAACCGAGGCATTGGGTGCAAAAAGACGCGCCTTCTTGTTGAGCGAATTTAATGACGCCAACTACAAACTGGCCGCAGATTTGGCTTTACCAAAAGATGTCCAAGATGTGCCATAAGAAGCAATAATACGGCTACTAGATAGCCATTTTGTACCCAAACATTATGGGTTCGGTGAGCGATATGGATTCAATGCAGCGTCACAGCAGCCCGGTGAAACACACACTAGATGGATAAACAAATAACCATCCAAACATAACACATCCCAATGCTGTCATGGTTCCGTTGTGTAAGATAGACATAGCTATACAAGACGAATAGCACTATCCCGTTTTTTCCCAATATATTCATGATGGCAAGAACAAGAGGGGCTGATACGAAGGTTCGCTTTGTGGAACACAGGCGTGATATTATACTATGTTTGTTGTCATAATTATATAAACAAAACAAAACCGCACTCTCCTAAACACTGGCATCGTACAAACGAAGCTTGGTTAAGGTTTGGTGAGGCAGAAGTAAAGCCACTGTGTTAGCTAGAGGAGCGTTTCGATGTGGTTTTGTGAAAGCAAATGTTTGTGGGTAATTCTGACTAGTTTTGACACTTAGACGGGAATCCCTTTGCTCAATGTTAGTGTATTCTATAGTGGAATTCATATCCTTTGCAGCCAATTAATTGATTAGCTATTCATTAGAATGAAGACTTGGTGATTGCGGTTTGTGAATTTTCAGACTTTAAAGCGCTACTGACGACGTCTTTTCTATTTTTAACCGACGTATTAAAAGGAAGAGGTTCTGAATTCGAACTTATTTTATTTTGTGTTTATGTTCAGCGACATCTTCACTAATTATTTACTGGTTTTGGTAATTCTTTTGTTTTTGTTTGGAAGAGTATGTACCCGAAGTGATTCCAGTTTTTGTGATACACCTAATTTGTAAAGAAACTGAAGAAACAAAGGGGTAAAACTTCTAACCAAACACCACACAGTACACCATAGTAATAAAAAAAGTAAACATTGATCACCCACTTTCTCACTTTCCCCGCAAAACTCAAGAAGGCTAAACCAGCACTCAGGACCTCGGCTCTAAAAATTATCAGTGCATTACACTTTGGATGGCATAACATTCATTAACTTCTAATAACCATATCTTAAACTGATTTCGGTGATTATTTTTATGTTTTGAAGGTTATTTTCACAATGTACATAAACTAATGAAAATATGCGGTCAATTTCTAACCAAAAATAACACAGTACGCCATAGTAATCAAAAAGTAAATATTGTTCACCAACTATCACAGTTTCCTTGCAAAACTCAAGAGGGCTAAAACTGAGTACAATACCGACAGATATGACCAGCACTCAGGACCGCGGCTCTAAAAATTAACAGTGCATTACACTTTGAATGGCGGGTCATTCATCTCAGCGTAATGGCTGAATGACGTCTTTCTAATGGACCGGGACAAAGAGGGGCTGCTGTTTGTAATTATATTATTAATGCTTTAATGTCAGACATTAGCAAAGTGCAGGGCACACGTCGATAACTTTGTGATAATGGGCTAAAGTCTTTGTTTGGAGTTTATTTTAGAAAGTGTTATGTTTATCCCAGGGAAACATTATACCGGGATGAAGCCTAAGTAGACTTTGTGCTAATCCAGACTATAATCTATCTCTGTGCCAAATTTTATCAAGATCCAGTCAGCCATTCTATCATGATTGAGTAACAAACATACATCCACACACAGTCCATAAACCGAAACTTTCACATTTATATTAAGTATACCATCTGAAATCGTAAAATAAATTTGATAATTTATTTATTTGACCTTTTGAAGACGAACAATTGAAGAAACGCGTATAACCGAAATTTGAAACCATTTGTTACCTTGTTTAACTAATGGCTGTGATAACTACGGAGCAAAAAGACCATTAACTAATTTATTAGATGTCATTATGGTAAATAATAATATTTTACAAAAAAAATAACATTCATACGGATTGATCCTCTTCATTTTATATAGTCAGTATATAAAAACAAGGCAATAGTTTATGAGTATGTTATGAGGTTATATGTATAATAAATATTAATATTTAGGGTTTCTTAGCTCACGCGATGTTACCTTAAATCAGATTTGTAAAGGTTTCATAAACATCGCAACTGCGTCCAGAGACTTCCTGCGCGAAACCCGTATTCACCCAATTATTTTCTATTTTTATAGAGAATGCTGAAAATACTATTGTGCAGAAAAGCTATTGAAAAATGGTGCTCCAGTTACAATTGAATTATTCAGTTACTATATTAGGATATACTATATTAAGAGATAAGCTATATTTCAACTGTCATTTTGAATAATCTAATAAAGGTATTTTCAGGGTTCTGTACCCGATGGGTCAAACGGAGCCCTTGTAAATTGCTATTGTATTATTATTTGCTATTGCTGTCACGTGTCCGTTTTCAGTCCGTTTGTCCATCTATCCGTCGTCTGTCACATATTCTGTTAAAAATATTTTTTGAACTTCCCATTGACCTATGAACTTGAAATTTGGTGATAATGTTTATTATTATATATATTTTACTAACAAATACGAATAAATTGGTACAGAACAGCAATGGTAATGCAATAAATTTCACAATGAAAAGTGCTTTCTCTAAGTCGTAATTTGGGGGCGCTACCACTGGTCCACCACTGCGCCACGCAGATTAGCTAACCTACTCGTACATACCATACCGTATCACACTGCAAGGTCCAAATGAATAGTTTGTAGGATCTGATTCAAATCGCCCCTTATTTCAACAAATGCAGGCAACATATTTGAACGATAAAAACACTACGCCCATAACCACGCTTCCATCCCTTACATTTTAAAGTTTTGAGTGCCGACAATCGTAAAACATAAGTCATAATCGTAAATGCAATGTACTACAACACTTTGCACTTTCTAAGTGCTAATAAAGCCATTCTTATTCCTTCGCACAGAATGCGACATTCTTAAACCGATACTTAGAATATAAAGAAGCCACGTCTTGTTATACAACAGAAGTAATTGCATTTCCTCTGTAATACTAGAAAATAGTTCTAGATTTTACTGTGACTACTGTTTCAAAAGGATGTTTCACAGACTATCGTATTCTAGAACGTTCTATTCTTTAGAGGATGCCGTTTTACTTAGATTAAGAGCTATATTGTGCTAGATATTGCAATTTGTATTATGTTTCACTTGCTTTCCTTCGTTCTTCGGAAATCGGATAACGTGACGCTTCAACACTGTTTCATAGCGTCCTGTGTTACAGGATACTTTATAGTGAGGCTCCGTTTTGTTTATTTATGCAAAAGATTCTTGGATTTATATAAAAAGGCTTGTATAAGTTGCATTTGATATCTTACTGAAGACAGTACGCTGGGTCTACGATGGTGCTACGAAATTGAAAGAAAAGAAAGAAAGAAAGAAAAATATTTATTTGTGACCCGCACAGGAGACACGAGAAATAAGCGAATTAAATAATAAGTAAATTGCTACAAGTGATTTAACATACATATTATTATACGAATGCCCTAAGTTTATAATAACTTTATATAAAATTATAACGCTTAACTATTCAAGATACCATTTAAAAATGTAGTAGGGCATTATGTGTATAAAGAATGTATGTAAAGCACCAACAATTTAAGTTCCTAAATATTTTCTAGCAATATTCATTGAATAACTTAGCTAACTAATTGAATAAACCACTTATTCATATTTGCCTAACTTTTATATTACATTTCATATTTAAATAAATGGAGGCTATGCATCTCACTTGCATATAAATAAACTGTAGCGTGAAATCCAATTACAAATAATGTTTTCTAAACCCAGCTTTACTTGAAATGCGCCAACGAATTTGTGTGGTGAATATTCTCCACTAAAATTATGGAGAATATCAGAAATCGCGAAATAAAAATTCATATTTCGGCTATGTAGAGAAAATCGGTGGGTGCATATTTTTATTCCTTTTAGATGCATCAGCGTTAGCGCCGAGATACGTGTTTGAAATACAGATCGTTTTATTATTAGTGTTTTGATAAAGAACTACGTAAAGAATGGTAAACTAGCTTCTGCCAGTGGCTTTGCCCACGTATTTTTTTTTTTAATTTTCTGACTATAATCTAAATCTGTGTCAAATCATCCAGATCCGTTCAGCCGTTTTGCCGTGATTGAGTATCAAATCTACATCCACACACACATCCATTCAAACTTTCACATTTATAATAATACATACGAAACCATAGTTACATGGAGCTTGTTTTTTTTTTCTTGTTTTTCTTGGTTACTTTAGCATCGAATGCCTCATTGGACCATTCGGCAGCATTGAATCATGCTGAACTTAAAATTGACAGCTGTGATTAGTTGGTTTGTATTTTTTGACATTAACGTGCTCAAGTCCAAGATCCCAGACGCCCCAACCGTTACCGAAATCTACCAGATGTGGATAATTTTGAGTTTAAGTCGAGTATCAGCATCTGGAATACGGGCCAAATGACCAGTACGGTGCGATACGAAGAGCAGTTTGTGGCCCAGTAGTATCAGCCGCGACTGACAAGTTGTGGGTCGTGGGCTCGAATCCAGGCATTCGCTTTACTTTGTGTAAATTATTTCATAACCACTGCTCTGAAAACGGTGAACGAAAACATCGTGAGGAAACCAAAAATTCGAAGACATGTGATATCCACCAATCCACACTGGGCCCGTGTGGTTGATTACGGCCCATTCCCTCTCACAGCGAGGAGGCCTGTCTCCCAGCAGTGGGGACATTAATAGGCTGATGATGATTACCAGTACGGTCAAAGTGTTATTAGGAGTGTCTTAGTAGCAGCTGAGTATTCTTTTACAGCGTCAATAGGTCTGCCTCGCTTTGAAAATGACTCGACATACCTTTATTCTTTGTTCGGATAGAATCCTTATCATTTTTACTTATTATAGAATCTTAGTTGTACACATCAATCAGCAAACCCGTTGCGAGTCTAGCAAACGACCCAAGAGCTAGATTGATTTGGCACTATACCGAAGATATCCCGGACGACAGCCTGTACGAGATTAGGATGGCTCTGAAACAGCTTAAAAACAACAAGGCGCCGGGTGATGATGGAATCACGTCTGAACTCCTGAAGGTGGGTGGAAAACCGGTCCTCAAGGCCCTACAGAAGCTGTTTGATTCCGTCATACTCGAGGGTAAAACGCCACAGGCATGGTGCAGGGGTGGGGTGGTACTCCTCTTTAAGAAGGGCGACAATGCCCAGCTGAAGAACTATAGGCACATCTCACTTCTTAGCCATGTCTACAAGTTGTTTTCAAGAGTCATCAGGAATCATCTTGCGCGCAGATTTGACGATTACCAGCCTCACGAGCAAGCCGGATTCCAAAAAGGCTTTAGCACCGTAGACCAAACACATACCCTGCGGCAGGTTATACAGAAGACCGAAGAGTATAACCTGCCTCTCTGTTTAGCGTTTGTAGACTACGAGAAAGCCTTCGATTTGATCGAGACTTGGGCATCAACGTTAATGGTGAGTACATCACTCACCTTCGGTTTGCCGACGACATAGTGTTCATGGCTGAGACCGTGAAGAGCCTCAGTAAAATGCTCGATGACCTCAGTATAGCTTCCGAAAGAGTGGGTCTTAAAATGAACATGGACAAAACCAAGGTCATGGTGAATACCCATGTAACACCCACTCCTATCAAGATCGGAGTCTCTACACTCGAAGTTGTAGACGATTATGTCTACCTGGGACAAACGATCCAGTTGGGTAGGTCCAACTTCGAGAAAGAGGTCAACCGTCGAATTCGACTCGGCTGGGTGGCGTTCGGGAAGTTGCGGGGTATCTTCTCGTCTAATGTACCGCAGTGTCTCAAGACAAAAGTCTATGACCAGTGTGTGTTGCCAATGATCACTTATGGGACCGAGACGTGGTTGCTCACAATGGGCCTTATCAGAAAGCTTGTCACCCAAGTCACCCAAAGGGCAATGGAGAGGGCTATGCTCGGAATTTCCTCGCGTGATCATGTCAAAAATGATGATATCTGCAGGTGAACCAAAGTTACTGACATAGCCCGAAATGTTGCCAAACTTAAGTGGCAGTGGGCAGGGCACATTGCTCGCAGACGGATGGCTGATGGGGCCGAAAAGTTATGGAATGGCGACCGCGAACCGGAAGACGATACGTTGGAAGGCCTCCCACTAGGTGGACCGATGACCTGGTTAAGATTGCGGGAAGGCGCTGGATGCGAGACGCACGGGATCGGTCAATGTGGCGACGCCTGGGGGAGGCCTATGTCCAGCAGTGGACGTCTTTCAGCTGAAATGATGATGATGATGAGAATCCTTCATATGGCGCCTGGGCTTTAGGAAAAAAGTCCAGAGAGTGTGAGATTTTTACCTCACTAAAATCATCGGTGATCACCATCTGCACATGGCCTACTATGAATCTCAATCTTAGCCCTCGCAGAAATAAACGCTGATGGTACACCATGTATGTATTATACTTAAAAGTAAATTCTATCTGTCTATTTATACATTAGCATGTTGGTTATCCTAGTGCATTGTGAACTTTCTTAGTCTAAGAGATGCCTTAACTAATACAACCTTATCTTAAACTGAACTAGCGTAACTTTACTCGAGTTGAACTGAAACAATGTTTTGAAGAATTCGTTTTACATTCATAATGTTTCCTCTTTGTACAGAGAAACTCTATTTAAAACAAGGCTGCGTTTTGAAGTTGGGCAGTAACTTGCATGTTCCTATCAATTTGCGAAGAAATTATGTTTGCGCTTATGTTTCTTAGTTAGAACTCTAATTATTAGAGACTGTTTCTATATCCATACCAGTATTATTAGACGGATTGACAGCTGACTTCATGACCTCTTCACCTAAGTTTTCACGGTATGATTTTTACAGAATAGCTCTACAGATTTCCATGTGGCAGACATATCTACTATTTTTTGTTTTACGTGGGAATCCTTCAAAAGGCGTCTGGACTTTTGGGGAAAAGATCAGGGAATGTGTGATTTTACCTCAATAAAACAATCCCGATGGTCACCATCAGCACCCGGAACCCCTTCTGTGCAACGCCTGTTAGGGCACATCTCTGCGGAGGATGAAAGAAGCACCTCCCCTAATTGCACAGCAGCACGTGATCACTGTGATGCCGTTTTTCCTGGAGACACTTGGTGGGCAGACAGAGTCCCCAATCTGACCATCCAACATATATACTATCTTAAATCAAAACTTTTTCATAAGTCCTGACTCCAGAAAGGCAAAGAGGCATATGCACTAAATAAAATAAAACACAATTAGAATTTGTCTGCTATCAACTGAAAGACATATATCTTTCAGTTGATAGCAGACAAATTCTTTAGGCACAACAAACCCGAAATATTACAACAGGCCCTAAGCGTAAAAACGAATGAAAATCAACGTATACTGAATGGCAAAATTTCTACAGTAAATAAATACTTAAGTACAATAAAAACCAACGAATAAAAGATGTTACGATCGAATATTTATCGGGAACTGCAAAACGTTTCCATTCTAACGATCCGTCTCATTAACCACGTCTTATGCTGCCAATTATTTTCCAACAAATCACGTTCAAAGTTCCCCCACAATCGATCATCATTACCCTGCCCTCAACACATTTATTCACTGTGTATATTTTTCGGCATGATTTATCAGATCCAACTTTGACAGCGGCTGTCAAAGTCATAACGTATTGTAAGTAGGATCTTGTTATATTAAAAAAATGGCTCTATTATCTCTGTATCATGTTATTGTGAGGTTTTCGGTAATTTTTGGAACTTGATAATGGCCTTATTATGATCTGTTATTAACGTTCACAGCTTAGGTTTTGTGCCATTGGAGACCCAAAAGTGAATTGAATAGCCAAGCTCCGCGACTTTAATGACATAGAACTGAATAAAAGCTGTGTCAACAGGCTAAACATAATGTCATTGTAGAACGGAATTTTGTAAAAAAAAACTGTCACTGTCTTTAAGTGTATTCGTTTCTTTGTGTACTACAATAAAAATAAGAAATATAACTTTAGAGTATATTTATTAGGGGGTATTACGATGATATATCTAGGATCATAGATATATGAATCATATTTATAATATGATAGTGTAAAAATATATGAATCATATCGTCTTTGAAAAATATTTTTGACATTTGATCTTTTGGATATGATCATATGTATGATAAGAAATTCAATTCAGTCTTGCCAAGGAGTACCGTGTTACCCAGTTACTGGGTTGTGGAGGGCAGATAGGCAGCCGCTCCATGTAAAACACTGTTACTCAGATAAATCCGGTGAGACAGGAAGCCGACTCCAATATAGTTGGGAAAAGGCTAGGCAGATTGATTGATATGTATGATAAGAAATTATATTTCTATTCAAAATCAAAATCAATAATTTTTATTTCACATAGGCCTACATGGGCACTTATAAAACGTCGACAATTTGCACGGTTCGGGTTGGTCGATTCCTATGGAGAATAACCAGCAAGAAAAGCCATGGTTACTCTTTTAAAAAATTGTTTGGTTTTACAATATTTCCATGTTACAGCAGTACTTAGATGGGGGGACAACGCAGGCCCGATAATAAGTCGTAAGATTCTAAAACAAAAAAATGATTATATAATAAATAAACAAAAGATTCAAATAGTAATACGAGATAAAATGTTAACAATCTAGAAATCTAGAAGGCCTACAATGTTTACACATTTACAAACCAATCGGTAAAATAAGGATGGTATTTAAAAGTACTTCAATTTATTCCCATTTCATTTACCTAATTTTGCCTGTGTTCCACCAAAAATACTGAATGTGTACCAAAATATGTTCATATAAGTCGACGTACAAACCAATTACAAACCAATCGGTAAAATAAGGATGGTATTTAAAAGTACTTCAATTTATTCCCATTTCATTTACCTAATTTTGCCTGTGTTCCACCAAATATACTGAATGTGTACCAAAATATGTTCATATAAGTCGACGTAGCCCCGCTGCGCGGGGCTCCTATTTCTGTCTGCAGGGTCAAAAGTAACCTAACTGAAGTGAGCGAGCAAAGATTCTCAATCAAAGAGTCGATCAAAGAGTCCTGGTTTAGTAAAGCTCTCATAAAAGCACTATCCGAAAAAGAAAAGTACTGTAGTAAATTTCGAAAATACAATAATCCTCGAGACAAGTTAACCTACGATTTACTAAGAAGCCGTTGTCATACAATGATCAACCAAAACTATAGCGACTATAAACAACACATTGAGAACGAAATAAAAAAAAATCCCAAATTATTCTGGCGTTACATTAAAAACAAACGAAACAGTAAATCAGTGATTCCAGCCAGAATGCACATGGACGATGTAGTAGCTAATACTGGTAATGACATTGCAAATCTTTTTGCTTCTCATTTTTCTTCAATTTTCACCGACCCAAATGGCAGTACCAAAACAAACATCCAAGAATCATCCGGAGTGCTTAGTAACATAAAAATTTCTCCACAAGAAGTTCTAGCGAAGATAAAGAAACTTGATACATCCAAGGGTGCTGGTCCCGATTGTATTCCACCAGTTTTTGTTAAATCATGTGGGAAAGCACTTGCAGAGCCACTGTGTCTAATATTTAATCGATCTTTAGAGTCAGGAGTATTTCCAGAAGAATGGAAGAAGGCTCGGATCGTGCCGGTACACAAAAAAGGCGACTCCAGCAATATTAAAAACTACAGGCCTATTTCCATCCTATCATGTTTTTCAAAGCTTTTTGAGTGTCTCGTTTGTCCCATCATTACCAACTACTTGGACACTAAGCTTTCCAATAGCCAACATGGATTCCGAATTGGACGTTCCACAGAGACTAATTTAGTCAGATATTTATCCGACATATCTGAAGCGCTCGATTGCGGACACGAAGTCGACGCAATATATACAGATTTCAGCAGCGCGTTCGATAAGGTGAGTCATCCACTCATGATTGCAAAACTTGAGGTCAGTGGTGTCCACGGATCTTTGTTGAGATGGTTTGCATCCTATCTTGTAAATCGCTCACAGTTCGTTGCTGTCAATGGATATGTTTCTTACGAATTTCACGCACGCTCCGGTGTTCCACAAGGTTCCCACCTTGGCCCAGTTTTGTTTCTACTATTTGTTGATGACATAACAAATCATATCAGGCACTGTCAAACCATGTTGTTTGCAGATGACTTAAAGATTTACAAAAAAATCACTGGGCCTGAAGATATCAGACTTATTCAAAGCGATTTAACAAACGTCGAAAATTGGTGCAAAACCAACAATATGACCTTAAACCCCCAAAAATGCTTTCACATCCGCTTCTCTAGAAAAAAGTCATCATTCCCAACTACCTACACACTATGCGACACCTCGTTGGCAAAGGTTGGAGAAATCCGGGATCTAGTTATATTAAAAAAATGGCTCTATTATCTCTGTATCATGTTATTGTGAGGTTTTCGGTAATTTTTGGAACTTGATAATGGCCCTATTAAGATCTGTTATTAACGTTCACAGCTTAGGTTTTGTGCCATTGGAGACCCAAAAGTGAATTGAATAGCCAAGCTCCGCGACTTTAATGACATAGAACTGAATAAAAGCTGTGTCAACAGGCTAAACATAATGTCATTGTAGAACGGAATTTTGTAAAAAAAAACTGTCACTGTCTTTAAGTGTATTCGTTTCTTTGTGTACTACAATAAAAATAAGAAATATAACTTTAGAGTATATTTATTAGGGGGTATTACGATGATATATCTAGGATCATAGATATATGAATCATATTTATAATATGATAGTGTAAAAATATATGAATCATATCGTCTTTGAAAAATATTTTTGACATTTGATCTTTTGGATATGATCATATGTATGATAAGAAATTCAATTCAGTCTTGCCAAGGAGTACCGTGTTACCCAGTTACTGGGTTGTGGAGGGCAGATAGGCAGCCGCTCCATGTAAAACACTGTTACTCAGATAAATCCGGTGAGACAGGAAGCCGACTCCAATATAGTTGGGAAAAGGCTAGGCAGATTGATTGATATGTATGATAAGAAATTATATTTCTATTCAAAATCAAAATCAATAATTTTTATTTCACATAGGCCTACATGGGCACTTATAAAACGTCGACAATTTGCACGGTTCGGGTTGGTCGATTCCTATGGAGAATAACCAGCAAGAAAAGCCATGGTTACTCTTTTAAAAAATTGTTTGGTTTTACAATATTTCCATGTTACAGCAGTACTTAGATGGGGGGACAACGCAGGCCCGATAATAAGTCGTAAGATTCTAAAACAAAAAAATGATTATATAATAAATAAACAAAAGATTCAAATAGTAATACGAGATAAAATGTTAACAATCTAGAAATCTAGAAGGCCTACAATGTTTACACATTTACAAACCAATCGGTAAAATAAGGATGGTATTTAAAAGTACTTCAATTTATTCCCATTTCATTTACCTAATTTTGCCTGTGTTCCACCAAAAATACTGAATGTGTACCAAAATATGTTCATATAAGTCGACGTACAAACCAATTACAAACCAATCGGTAAAATAAGGATGGTATTTAAAAGTACTTCAATTTATTCCCATTTCATTTACCTAATTTTGCCTGTGTTCCACCAAATATACTGAATGTGTACCAAAATATGTTCATATAAGTCGACGTAGCCCCGCTGCGCGGGGCTCCTATTTCTGTCTGCAGGGTCAAAAGTAACCTAACTGAAGTGAGCGAGCAAAGATTCTCAATCAAAGAGTCGATCAAAGAGTCCTGGTTTAGTAAAGCTCTCATAAAAGCACTATCCGAAAAAGAAAAGTACTGTAGTAAATTTCGAAAATACAATAATCCTCGAGACAAGTTAACCTACGATTTACTAAGAAGCCGTTGTCATACAATGATCAACCAAAACTATAGCGACTATAAACAACACATTGAGAACGAAATAACAAAAAATCCCAAATTATTCTGGCGTTACATTAAAAACAAACGAAACAGTAAATCAGTGATTCCAGCCAGAATGCACATGGACGATGTAGTAGCTAATACTGGTAATGACATTGCAAATCTTTTTGCTTCTCATTTTTCTTCAATTTTCACCGACCCAAATGGCAGTACCAAAACAAACATCCAAGAATCATCCGGAGTGCTTAGTAACATAAAAATTTCTCCACAAGAAGTTCTAGCGAAGATAAAGAAACTTGATACATCCAAGGGTGCTGGTCCCGATTGTATTCCACCAGTTTTTGTTAAATCATGTGGGAAAGCACTTGCAGAGCCACTGTGTCTAATATTTAATCGATCTTTAGAGTCAGGAGTATTTCCAGAAGAATGGAAGAAGGCTCGGATCGTGCCGGTACACAAAAAAGGCGACTCCAGCAATATTAAAAACTACAGGCCTATTTCCATCCTATCATGTTTTTCAAAGCTTTTTGAGTGTCTCGTTTGTCCCATCATTACCAACTACTTGGACACTAAGCTTTCCAATAGCCAACATGGATTCCGAATTGGACGTTCCACAGAGACTAATTTAGTCAGATATTTATCCGACATATCTGAAGCGCTCGATTGCGGACACGAAGTCGACGCAATATATACAGATTTCAGCAGCGCGTTCGATAAGGTGAGTCATCCACTCATGATTGCAAAACTTGAGGTCAGTGGTGTCCACGGATCTTTGTTGAGATGGTTTGCATCCTATCTTGTAAATCGCTCACAGTTCGTTGCTGTCAATGGATATGTTTCTTACGAATTTCACGCACGCTCCGGTGTTCCACAAGGTTCCCACCTTGGCCCAGTTTTGTTTCTACTATTTGTTGATGACATAACAAATCATATCAGGCACTGTCAAACCATGTTGTTTGCAGATGACTTAAAGATTTACAAAAAAATCACTGGGCCTGAAGATATCAGACTTATTCAAAGCGATTTAACAAACGTCGAAAATTGGTGCAAAACCAACAATATGACCTTAAACCCCCAAAAATGCTTTCACATCCGCTTCTCTAGAAAAAAGTCATCATTCCCAACTACCTACACACTATGCGACACCTCGTTGGCAAAGGTTGGAGAAATCCGGGATCTAGGGGTTCTGGTGGATGATAGGCTCACCTTCAAGCCACACATCAACGACGTCGTAAAGAAGTCTGCGCAGATGCTGGGTTTTGTTAAACGCAACACAAGAGGCTTCCAACAACCAAAGACCAAAATAGTTTTATTTAACACCCTAGTGCGAAGTCGGTTGGAATACGCCAGTGTCGCCTGGAACCCACTTTACGCTGTTCATTCGCAAAGACTTGAAAAAATTCAAAGAGCTTTTACTAAACATCTTGCATTTATATCTAGGGGAATCAGTCATCGCTATCCGTATGTACAGCGCCTACACTTTTTCAAAATAAAGACACTGCGTGACCGTCGCCGTACGCGTGATCTAATTTTCCTTTACAAAATAGCAAACGGGTATATTAAGTGCAGTGATTTAGTAGAATGTATCCAATATTCAGTCCCTTCAAAACTACCCAGACATCCCATCACAAAATTACTACATATTCCATTCCGCAAAACCAACCTAGGCCTCAACGCTCCACTTCTCCGCATGTGTAGAAGCTATAATAGTTTTTGTACAACTCCAGATACCGATTTACACGGTATTTCACTGATCAAGTTTAGAAGAGCAGTCTCGGAGGTACGGGAGTGCGCAAATATTCCAACTTAGGCTAATTACGAATATATTTATCCTACTTCTTTTTCTTTTTTTATGCTGTGTTTTTCATTTTGCATGTTTTATTTTTAAGATGTTTTTTAAGTTTAGAATAATATTTGATATTTTGTTTTTTCTTTAAATAATTTAGTGTTTCTGACCATATGGTGTAAGCTGCGTATACCTGTAATAGGCACACATACCAGCCTTTATTTTTTCTTTGTTTACTACAAACCTGTTTTGTATGTGATGCTGTTGGTGTACCTTATAATAAATAAATAAATAAATAAATAAAGCGAGCGAACTCAGCTTCCGTCATCTCGTTCGAACCTAACCTGTCCGTGTCGGTGTGCCCTAAGTTCCCGAGCTCGCTTCGCTCGCTCTTGGACTGATTCTTTGACCATAATTTATTCGTAGATCAACTAATATTTGGTGCACGATCAGTATTTTAGATGTACCTTTAGATTTTTGATGAACACAAAAATATTATCCGTAAAATAATCTATACAAAGTATAACAAGACTAAATTTAACATGTGGCACAAATGTTGTTATCAGTGCTGTAACTATTATTTGCAAAAGGCTATAAACATAAATGAAAACCATTGTAAAAAGTCTTATTAAATGAAGAAAAAATGAGATTGAGAATAGTTAGAGACATCCACATATTTGTGCCTTCTACGAGTTACCTGGGAAGCCGCATGTGCAGAAGGAGCTAAAACCAAATATTTTTATCTTCAACGTAGTCCTTGATTCTATAATATGCTTTTTTAATAAGGACACGTTTGATGTGATTTTTGAACTTTCCATCGGTCAGTTCTATAACTGACTTTGGCAACTTGTTATAAAAGCGTATACTGTTTATAAGAAAAGACTTGCTATTTTTCGTTAATCTGAATTTGGGTAATACAATTTCGTGTTTACTGCGTGTATTTAAATTATGGAAGTCGCTTCTAGTTTTGAAAAGCCCTCGATTTTTGCGGACATACAAAATACATTCTAAAATATAAAGTGAAGGTAGAGTCAGTATATCGATCTCTTTAAATTTTTCTCTGAGGGTCTCGCGAGGACCCATTTTATAGATCGCGCGGAAAGATATATATATATATATTGTTCAGAATATCTGGATAAAGTGACATGCTATGACATGCGCTATCGAAATGTCTTCAGATTCAATCCCAAACATTTTGGCATTCGATGTCAGCGAAGGCGATAGTCACGTGGTGGATTGATCACGTGGTTCTTCGGTATCGCTTCTCAATCCCATACAATTTTTCCTTTTTGACAATCGCTATCGTCACGCTTTCAATGATAGAACGTCACTTGTTTAGGGCCTCTGGTGCTCTTGACAATATACATACAATGTACATTATACATCTAATGCCAGTTTTCTAGAGCCCACTTGCACGAAAAACTAAATATCGTATGAAAAATTGTCAATTTAACTTCGTGTTAGCAACTAAATCTGATAAGCCTTAGAGGATGGGAAGAAGGCCTTAGAGGCTCTAAAAAAGAGGCATTGACCGTCATATACTATATATGTATCATAATACATGTATTTATCATCATATATCCAGGTCCGAGTCCGTAGGTACTGGTAACGTTATCTTACTAATACTTTGAGCACGATGTCTTTACGAAACTAATCCGGATTACCGGACTAAGTGCCCGCTAAGTAGTCACACACCGCAGAAAACACTTATAGCACATTATTACAGCTAATGTACTGTTTCTATAAATAAAATACATATAAGGCTAAGGATCTTAGCAGGTTTCTCTGTTTTTCTAAGAAACCTTAGGTACCTGGCTAAATACAAAATGTAACAAATTTTTAATAGTTAGGAACATTAGGAAAAAAACCAGCCAAGTGCGAGTCGGACTCGCGCACGAAGGGTTCCGTACCATTATCGCAAAAAACGGCAAAAAAAACACGGTTTTTGTATGCGAGCCCCCTTAAATATTTATTTTATTCGGTTTTTAGTATTTGTTGTTATAGCGGCAACAGAAATACATCATCTGTGAAAATTTCAACTGTCTAGCTATCACGGTTCACGAGATACAGCCTGGTGACAGACAGACAGACAGACAGACAGACAGACGGACCGCGGAGTCTTAGTAATAGGGTTCCGTTTTTACCCTTTGGGTACGGAACCCTAAAAACGACAAAAAGAAAATAACGCACATACAAAGGTGTTTCTTAATAATATTCTATTGGCCCAAAAATCAGCCGTGGGATTTCTTAAAGACGGAACCTTTGGAGTTTGTGATGGACATTTAGTCCAAGAGAGACAAATTTTCATCATAAGGATTTTGGCAATCTAGTTCGGAACCTTAAAAACACACACAAACCGAGTTCTTCTATTGACACATCAAACACAATAATGCGATGCCAAAAATTTTCAATTTGTAGTGAAAGAACATTTAAGTTTTGCTCTATGAAAACGCTGTATACAGGTACCACATACTTTTCTTCCTCTATTAAGTTGTAGTAATTTGTTTTAGATTCTCAAAAGGGTAGGCCACTCACAAAATAAATTGGTGTTCGCTGGTATCTGTTAGATGTAGTCAGAGCGTTGTAGTGATTCTTGGGAGAGTATTTTGTCCAGCAAAGTTATCTGAGCATACCTTAATGCTGAGGTTTGCATATTGTCAATCAATTTTACTGCTTTTTTTGTGCGTGTTATGGACTCATAACATATGGTGTAGCGTTGATCTTAATTGTCTTGCCTTGATTGAATCGTTCAAACGCCTGGAGCACCATGCACACCAGCACTCTCGATAACACAGAGTCTAGCTGCCTAATACTCACACAATTATGCTAAACTCAAACGGATCTCCTCAGAGCATGTATCCAACAGCCCTTTTGAGGGCCGTATAATAAAAACTGCATTGAAAATAGAAATCAATAAGCACTTAACTTGTGCTGGCCACGTGCGTTCGCTATGATGCCAAAAACACAGGACTGGGTGATGGAGTGCCGCTTGTGGACCTAAGTACAGCAGTGGATGTCTTTCGGCTGAAATGATGTTGATGATCTTGAAGAACTTTGACCATAAAGGCCAGGGCTATAGGTAAGTAGCCCGACTATAAAACAACACGGTCTGCTTAACGATAGCAATGATGGACATCAAAGTACTTCCAATATGAGCAATTTTGTTCAAGAGTCATAAAAAATATTTTTAATAGCTCTCTTGCCAACGTTTTAGTGGTCATCAAGAACTCTTACTTTATTTACTTTGTGAGATTTATAGATTGAAATAGATTTCTAATTTATATTATCGAATAAATTAGGTAGATACAGTCGACTGTTCACGTGACCAAAGGTTTGTTATCGGAAGCAGCACAAAATTAAAAAGTATTTTTCATTATAAAATTAACCGACTTCAAAAGCAAAACACTAAATCGTGCAAAATATCTTTCGTTTCGGATATCGGTTAGAATTTATCTTTTTTTAGTTTTAGTAAACCATCACTAAAAATGAGCAAGTTTTATGGTAAGGATTGACAAAATTCCCATAATAACTCAATTTACACATAGGTGCGTATATCGGTAAGGAGTTTGGTTGTATGCTCCACATCTTGACAACTGCTGGACCGATTTTGATGAAACTTACTCCCTATTCACTTTGCCCTAAGTTGAGGGATACTCAATCCAGCACAAAAATAATGATCACGATCTGATAAGTAATGTATGTTTGTTCCTATATGGCGTTCCAGAGACCAAACGCTTTGGCCGATTTTGATGATTCGTACGTCAATCGATTCGTCTTAATCCTGCAAGTGTGACTAGCTAGATGAAAATGAGACAATAGCAAAATGGCGCCTTTAGGCGCCATATTGCGGTGGCCCAAATTTTTCTTCTCTTCTAAACTCATCGTGTGGGGTATCAAAATAAAGGGTTTTAAGAGATGATTTCAAAAATATATAACACTTATATGTTTAAATGTACGCGGTCGATTTACAAAAAATGATCGGTGTAATCAGATGAAAAACGCTAGTTACGTGGCACGGTTGCTTGGCTTTGTATGGGATGAGGCATGTGTATGCTAGTATTATATTATCTGTGTTATTATCTAGTGTCCCGCTAATTAGCAGACACAATAGAAATTACCATTGTCTTCCGCCGCAATGGGTATTTTGACAGATAAGGGGATAAGTAGTAATTAGACAATTCCATTCGTTTAATTGCTAACGCTAACAGTGCAGAAACTGGAAAATAGTTACTTCTGTGGCTCATTAGTTACTTATCGATCCAAACGGTTGAATGAGACAGAGAGTAACGATATGGAAAAGACAAACATACTTTGGGATAGCTTATGAAAATTACATATATTTTTTACAATTCGCATTGAGAGCCCTTTGATGTTCATCTATTAGTTAGAAAAGCGAAAGTATAGGACACAATAAAAAATGAATAAAAAAAAAAAATGAGTTTTCTTCCCTTACGAAAAAGCTACATTTTGCAGTAGGTATGATTCTTGAAATTCTACCTCTTTCCCTGCCTTTACATATCACTTTATTATGTAAAGGCAGGCAGCTGTAATTGTAGTGTGCAGCTAAACTGTTTTTTTTTTTTCAGTGTCAAAAATTCTGACTCAAAGTATCTTAATACGTGAAACTTTCTCTAAAATTACATTTCTCCAATACCCAAAATAAATAAATAGCACAATAATAGTAATCTATCTATTCAGTATGTTATAAGGTGCATCCCTTCACAACAACATGACAAATGTATCCAATCTATTGATGATTTGTGGTCGCACTAATGTCTGGGAGAATGCGATAGTACATGCCACATGGTACATCGTAACTTTAATAATCTGGAACATTGGATACGTCATTAAGATATATTAGGTCAGTGTAATAATTATACGTTAGCTTGTATTTTGGTTACAGCTATATGATCTGTGTGAATGGGTTAGTAATTACACTTCACGCTTGTTTGAATATTAGGTTTTAACAGAGGTGTGATGTTGATGACATTATTTTTAAAGTTAAAAAAGTGCGTGGGAACAATTCCCACCAACCGTATGGTTGGTAATATAAATTTTCAGTTACCACAATTAATTATGTAGGAGCATTTATGTATCTACAGACGTTCAATAAAGCAATAGTGTTTGTCGTTTGAGTATCCAGCTAGAACAAAGGAGGCAGTTAATTAATGAAGACATGCAATCCAAAGTAACACACGACAAATGTCCTTCAGCTGTGCGGTATAGACTACCTTTAAGAAGTTTGTGAAGGTATTCCCACGATTTGGAAGTCTTAGGACTGTGTCTATATAGCAAAAATGTTAAGTGAGATATTTATTTATTTATTTGATTAGGTTCACCAACAATTGTTTACACTTAATTATAACAAAAAATACATTTATTTATTTATTTTATTTTATTTCGGAAACAAACAGATGCAATAACAAACATAAGCATACAATTATTTCAACAAAATCCAGAAACAGTTAGCACAGATTAATATACAACTAAATTAACCTAAGCGTAACATTGTTGTTACGCTTAGGTTAATTTAGTTGTACAAGTTCACACAGTTTAAAGAATTCACAATTTAATATTATATTATTGTATAACATTATGTTATTTAAATTTATATGTCACAATATTTCTTATGCAAAACCTAAATTTGGGTAGAGAAAGGTGAAAAATATCTAAATCTTGATTTTCTTTTAAAGAGATTATCGTTGTACAGACGACATGCTCTTTTTATAAAAGTTTTCTTGCCGTAATTGGTTCGGGATACATGCGTAACTAATCTTAAAGTGCAACAATTACTTAGAGGCAAACACCACATTCACTATTTTAAAGAATCTAAAAGCTAACTTACATAGTAATAAGCGCTAATTATTAATACCAGTCAGTGAGTACACAAATAACATCGATAATATTAATAAAATTGGTGAAAATTAGTAAAATGTATTAAAAAAAGGTAAAAACACAAAAAATTGGTAAAAATTATACAGTTGATTCAATTAATAAAACTGATTAAGTTAATATATCAAACAATAATCTTCGCTCTTCACATAACCGTCTTCTTCAATGTCCCACTCATCGCACTGACTTCTTTCACTGTTCTTTCTTCGTTCAGTCTATCTCTCTGTGGAATGCGCTCCCCCACGAAATCAGGATGCCAACCAACCGATTGGCATTCAAAGTGAAAGCTCGCGAGCACGTTCGTAAGAACTTGGCAGTAGTATCGTCACAGCGATAATTTTTTCCAAATAACTGCTACTTCTAACTGTTTAAGTATATTCGTGTATTTAGTTTATTTGTTTAAATATAAATATTGTATGTATTTTATAGTATGTATGTATATCTTTGTATTTGAATAAACCCATCTTATCATGATTCACTTTTAATATTGCACCTACCACTATTTGTCTCTGCATCACCAAAAAGTTGACTGGTAGAAAATGCCTAAGGCCGTAAGTCCGCCTCTGTACGTATGAGTGCATGAAGTATTAAATAAATATATACAAAATTGCTACATTAACATTATAAATAAAATTGAAAAAAAATAGTTTTTAATTTGATAAAATTGACACAACATTGAACTTGTGAAGATCGATAAAAGAGAATAAAATCAACAGAATATTCAATATAAGTGTAAAAAATTCACTGAAAAGAATTCAGGGGAAAATTTATCTAACATATTTTCTTTATATGTCAAAATATTGTGTTGAAAGGATAAAACCTGTGAATATAATAGAATAATCTTTGGTCTATTTTTCAATTTGCTCGCGCTTGACCACTATCTCACCTGATGATGGTAAGCGATGATGTGGGCGACGGTGAAGCACGCTTGTCTAGAAAAAACCCATTCACTCTTGACTTAAAACCTCTAGATTGTAGCTATCGGGAAACACAGACTCCGGCAGGGAAGTCCACTCCTTAGCTGTACGCATAATAAAAGTGTTCCCAAAACGTTTTGTGCGTATGCCTATATACCTAAATTAATAACCTTCTTTACAAACCACTTTTCAGCAATAAGTAAGTTTTAATATAAATACCCTGGTCACTGAACGTATCCATTTCTTTAACAGTTCATTAGACTTAGTAAAACGTAACCAAACATATTATTACCACAAAGTTAATTTCAGGTGTTAAATATTAATTAAATGCACTTACTCGTGCGATTATAGAATTTGTAAAGTCCGTCGATCTAAAACCCAAACCCTCTTTACCTTGACACTAATAATGATGAACCTCCCAAATAAACGGCGGCATAGATCGGATCGAGTAGCCTTCCTAATTACTATTAACAACGCAACAAGAAACAGTAGCCGCATATATTTACCGATCGATCCCGTATACGACTTGACCAAGTGAAACTTGCTGGTCCTGATACAGGAAGGCTTAACTATATTTATATTCCTATAGCAACTTGGCTAAATTAGTGACTATGACAATATCTTGTTCTAGAGGAGCTCGTGGCAAAATAATAACAGCCACACGGCTCGATCTTCAAGGTTAAGCAAAGCTTGCCGAGGTCGGTCCGTGGATTGGTTACCATCTTACATGGCGATATTCCTCCGTGTCTCGGAAAGCAATTTAAGCTGTTGGTCTCGGCTGTCATTTGAAGATCTTTGACGGTCACTACGGATATTCAGAAATCTGACACCAGTCTTTCCAAGGGGTATTGCGTTACCCAGTTACTGGGTTGTGGAGGTCAGATAGGCAGTCGCTCCATATAAAATTGATACTCAGCTGAATCCGGTTAGACTGGCAGCCCAAATAATTGGGAAAAGCTAGCCTTTTGCAGATTGATTGATTGACAATATCTTGTTCATCAGACAGTGACAGTCAGAGTTTCTCTAGAATAGCATTTTTTTTTTTATATACATGAACTACGAAACTACCGTAATTTTAAAACGCAAACCCGTTCTGTTCTACGCCAACACTAACGATGATGTAGCTCCTAATAAACGCCAGCACAGAACGGATCGAGTAGCGTTCCTAATTACTATTAACAAAGCAACAAGAAACAGTAGCCGGCACATAGTTACCGATCGAGCCCGCATACGACTTGACCAAGTGAAACTTGCTGATCCTGTTATAGGAAGGCTTCTACTTACCTTACTTACCAATTTCTCTACCTACACTTAAGTTGGCTTGTGTTTATTTCATTCAAAAATAAGTAAATTGTACTTCTTTGAAAATGCCATCATAAAATAATAAAGAAAACTTTTACTTTATTAAAAAAAAAAATATATACATGTTATCGTAAGTCAGCGGGTAAAGAAGTGCCATCGAAATAAGGTCACATTTTAGCAAGCTGCTGGCAAGAGAGAGTGTTAAAAGTTCAAAACTTATCATCATAATTCACACAACATAAAACCAATGCCACACAATATACAATAGTGCACTGTTTAAAAACATAATTTTGTCATAAGGGTCGTGTGGTACACCTACCCTCACATTTCCACGGCCGGAGCAAACCAATCTCACAACATAATGTGCGATAGTTACATGCCCCGATATACAGAATAATATCTATTATAAAATCAAAGTATCGCCCACCCACCGTTCAAACTGAAGCTAAGCCCATCGATATTTAAAGAACAATAAATTCAAAATTACTGATAAAACTCTAAAACTTGAAGCCACAAACCCACGGGGTAAAAGGCATAACAATAAAAATCATTCCTAATCTCGACGTCAATTTTTAACAATTCATCTTGAGTGGAGCGACGTTGAAGTGGCCGGATTTCAAAAGTCATTTTTCAACCGTTATGACGTAATCGCTTATAAACTCTTAGCTTTTTATTTGGAGAGTTGGGAAATTTTCATATTCACCGTTTTATAAGCTTATCCGGGAGAGGTGGAGACCGCTGGTTGTTCCACGAATTTTTTACTAACCGTACAAAAGCTTTAATATTAAAATTTAAAAAGAATATAGATTATTAAAAAAACATACATTTTCATCTAAAATTATAGTGTTCAATAGCTGCCACCTATTTGCCAATTGAATATACTAGTGACACAAACAATTGAACCGAATAATGTTGTCTTGAATTGAACTATGTCAATGTTAGTTAAGCTTCATTATCCTCTGATAACTAATTTATAATAATGTTATTATTCTAACAATAGAAGAACAATGAAGAGAATTTCACGAAGTACCCTAAGTTGGTCATTATTTTCATCGTAATTGTAGTCTTCTAAGTCCGATGTAGCCTTGTAAGAATTTCTGAAAACAAAGATCTGCTGAATACATTTCTAAAGGTAGTTTTAGTATTAATATTTGTAATTTATAACCCTTTGTTCGTTGTTAAAACATTGTTATAATTGTTTCTTTGATTACTTTAGTAAATTTATTGTTTTCTTTTCATGGTCATTGTCAAAATCGGTACCTATATTAGTCGTTTACCGAATGTCAACATTCTACGGTAAACTGTTTCATTTATATTATTAGTCACTCATTCATCTCGTTTCATTATTTCTAGAAATATAATATCTACCATTTATTTCATCATTCTTATTCATCTCTACAACCAAACTTAGCTTTCTGCTTTCTCAAACTAAATACACGAAAAGTAATTCATGAGTTTTGTTATAAAAGGATGTTATTCAAAATGGATAAAGTTTTAAGTGGGTCGCAGGAATATAAGAGAACTGGTATGAGGGTAATGCTAAGATTAACTGCGCGACGTGATAATATGTTACTTTTATCCTAGAAGCTATATTTTATCAGCACCACAACGGATTTATTATCACAATATACGTTAATACGGCAATTGTGGCAGTTGTCTGCCATAAATTTTGTTTCTAAGCCATAAAACTTTGCCATTTTGCATTACCACACTAGAATCTGGAGCAGTGGATGCTATTACAAATACAAATCACATGCACAACCCTCCACGACTCGGAACAACTTTGAGGATCTCTTAGAACGTATAAAACGAGATCGTGATATTTCTGTGAGAGAGAACTTAGACGGATAAATATCTGTCTTTGTATTTTCTCGCGATAAAATAGAACTTGTATTATTTGAAGAGGGAACTTCACTACCTGCTATTTTCGTAGCCTGGCTTTTCTTTTCTTATAATAAATAAGTAAGTTTTATACCATATAAATAATGCTGATTCCGAAAATCAGAAAACGACCTCCTTTTATCTAGTTCAAATAAAAGTATCGCCACATTTCTTCCTTTCATCTTCTATTAGGCTCATTCAGTATCTGCGGAAATATTTCTTTCATTTGATTATATTTCTATAGATCTTTGAGAGTTGGTGAAAATACTCAAGAGTCATCGTTACTAATGAAAATTACAGCGATTCGTATTGAAGGTAAAGTGCAAACGCTACCAAATGAGTCGGAACGGAGCGGCAAGGTGCCGATAATTCAGCTTGAGTTCTCTCTGACTCGACGAAATTCATTCTCACGACGCAATCTGATTTAGGTCATAGATATCTACTAGTGTTATTAAATAAAATTTATGCTTTTGAAATGCTTTCTACTTTGGTGTTTCAATTTATGTCTGTTAGCGGTGTTAAAGTGTGTAATTTGGGAAGTATTCCAATCTTATTTTATAGCGCTGAGTCTCGGGTAAGGAAAGACATGGGAAGACCCCTAAATGGAATCTGCTTGGGATAAAAATACGAGGTGAATTTGTGGATGATTATTGTTGTATTTTAGTTGTTAATTTTTCACTTTAATTGTTTCTACCATAAATAATATTGCAATGATATTTTATTATCAATATAAAAGAAGGATGTAAAAAGTTTTCCATTCAGTGCCCTGACACTATTCTTAAAAAGAAAAATTGGAATATAGGTGGGACCATTTTATCGAATTGTGAATTATTCCGGTTGGATCCCCTGATTTGATCTCCAATTTGACTGTTTCTTTTTTAATTTGTGTTACCCCAGAACTTTTTACTACGAGAACCGATTTTGATGAATCTTTTTTTATTTGACACCAGCGACCAAATAAAAAAAACATCAAAATCGGTCCTCGCTTCTCATGTGGTCCCATTTATATCTGATAAAGAACTTCGGCGATATTCAACAGAACTCTTTAAAAAATTACAATTAATTAAATTACTTAGCTTTGTTTAAGGAAAGGCTATGAAACTTGTCACCATTCCAGATCTCAACTCTTCTTCGTCGAACTTGGTGCCATTTTTACATTTATGTTGTGTCGAGGTTCTTCTGTATACTTTATATTTTATTCTTCAGTACGTGGGACACTCAGAAAGTTTTGCGAAACTAAAAAAAATTGTTCTATACGTACATATATTTTTATTAAATCTTTTCAAAGTACTTTCCACCAGCCTCTATACAAAGATTCATGCGCCTAAACCAGTTTTCAAAACACTTGTTCCAGTCCGCCGCAGACACCTCGTTTACAGCCTGCTCGAACGCAGCCAGCGCATCTTCCGGCGACGAAAATTGTATCCCTTTGAGCTGATTTTTTATTTTTGGGAATAAAAAGAAGTCACACGGTGCTAGATCAGGGCTGTAAGGAGGGTGACCCAGGAGTTTGACTGGCGTGCTGTCCAGGAAGTCCCTCGTTTTGAGTGCGGTGTGCGCAGGTGCATTGTCGTGGTGGAGCAGTAGCCCGCGGAGCCCTGTGTTTGGTCGCTTGTTGCTTATAACAGAGAAAACTTCTGGCAAACATTTGGTAGTATACCATTCGGCATTAATGCTTCTTTGATCCCGTAAGCGAATTGATACCAAGTGGCCAGTCAAATTAAAAAAGCTAGCGATCAAAATCTTACCCCCGCTTCTAGATCGCTTCACTTTGGTAGGCGTTGGCTCATTTTGAAACACCCAAACAGTCGACTGGCGCTTGGTTTCTGGGTCGTATTGATAAATCCAGGACTCATCACCTGTAACGATGTCGTAAACACGCCGAGACGAGCCTGCTTCAAATTTGTTAAGCATATCACGGCACCATTCCACCCGGGCCTGCTTCTGAGCATCGGTGAGGTTGTGCGGCACCCAGCGTGATACTATCCTCCTCACGCGAAGATGGCTGTGTAGAATCTCGTGAACGCTTCCCGATCCAATCTTCAATATGTGTTGAATCTCCTGATATGTAATTCGCCTATTGTCTTGGATTAAATTTTTCACTGCTAGCACGTTTTCTTCGGTAACAGCCGTCAAAGGGCGACCGCTTCTTTCGTCATCCCCAAAGTTGGTCGACCGCGCTTGAATTCGTTATACCAACGATACACGGTTGCCTTGGAAGGGCCTTCATCCATGAATGCCATTTGAAGTCTATCGTACGATTCATCCGGTTTCAGGCGACACTTGAAATCGTATAAAATCATAGCTCTAAAATGTTCCCGGCGCAGATCCATATTTCAGTGAGACACAATACTTTGAATTAACTCGCAAAAAATGTGGAGGGAAATTTTGAAATTGGAACTTACTTATTTTTACTTATAAATAATCATATTTTCGAAAAACATTATAACTGGCCAGTCTCCCATATATAAAAACTTTTTTTCGCAATACTTTCTGAGGGGCCTGGTATATACGTACAGTCGTTAGTCAACAAAACTCCACTCGTCACTGATTGGCGACTTCGGAATCGTTAGACAATGTCCAAGACGATAACAATATAGCTGCTGCAGCGCTATAAAATAATGCACACCCATATTTTTGCAGGTAAAAATTATTAAAAAAAGTTCAAACCGGGTGCGGTGGCTTGGCAAGACGAAATTGTGGAGTTGTTGTTACTCAATACTAACATACGCGTTTATATTACAATTACAATAAGAATTAACAAGATAATAATAATATGTATTTCAATAAACCCTGTACGTATGTTATGTTGCTGACTGTCCCAAAAATCTGTTAATAGATAACTAGGGTATCCGATCGGAACAAACTATTTAAATTTACTTGAGATATCCTGCACGGTGGATCAGACTCGAATATAAAATATTATAAAATAAAATTGATCACCCAGAGTATCAAATAAGGAGTATCCTACCGGAATAAGGCCGAATTGTTAACACCTCAGTACAAAATAAATTGAGACAGGTACCTATTACAAAATCACTTCAACCTAATTAAGGAGCATATTACAGATAATTTGTTTAGCTGTGAACCCGCTGGATTATATCCATTTGACATTATGTAAATGAGCTCAATTCGAACGTGCCTCAAGAAACTTCATGTCTTACCCGAGGTAACTCCTAAATATGTTAACGATGTCATATATACATATATGAATGTGAATCTTGGATAAGTTGCTGCTACTTTTACTTGTATGAATGATATTTCTCATTTTGATGTGCGTCTAGCTGTGAGCAGGCTTGAGTTTCTCAAGAAGAAGATCACGAGAATATTATTTGGAAGTAACATATTATTATAATATTTGATGCGTTTTGTTTCAACCGTGTGGTTTGAAATGTATGCAAAACCAAATCAAAGTTATGGTATTTCTAGCATATACAAAATAAGCAGATTTTTAAATGAGGCTGCTGTTGCTTCTGACAGTGAATGATACACAACTATATCGTCATAAGTTCCTGTCAATATATATGTGTAAACCAACTGATTAACATGTGCCCGGATACATATACCGCGACACATGTCTTGGTGTTTCCGACCCGTGACAAAGGGCTACAAAGACCGATCATAGAGCAGAGCAGGGTTGAAACATAATATTAGTTTATGGAGAACGTTGCATCCTGGCTGCTAATCCCTTTTACGATAAGCGAAATGACGGTTTGATTTATTCATGGTGGAATCCACTTAGTTAAAATAAACTTAGTGACTAAGTTTAGTTTTACATGTGTTTCGTAAACTGTACCTACTATCCTTCTGATCTTTGGTTAGTGACAGTTTTAGGGTTCCGTACCCAAAGGCACGTGACCGTCTGTCCGTCTTTACGTCATCTGTCACAAAAATATGTTCCGAAGAATTTTTCAATTGCCCATTGGCCTATGAACTTGAAATTTGGTGATAATGTTTGTTATTACGTATATTTTACTAAAAGACACAAATATTTTCTACATTTGGTACGGAACCCTAAATGTGCGAAATCGTACACGCACTTGGCCGTTTTTTTTGTTCGAGTTTTGATTTCAAGTGTTCTCATGAACAACAAAACACACAGGCGATTAGTGCTTGAAAGCTAGACCTAGATTGCTACACCTATATATTTCATAGAACCACTTATGAAGTATGAACAATAAGTTATAAAGTTGTACATTATGTGAACAGCAACAAGAACTTATCAGATTTGCTCATGCAGACTCTAAACGACGTACCACATTCAATGATTTCTTAGTACACTAAATTACGACAAACATACATAAATCTAGGTCAGATCAGATAGAAATCTACCCGCAAAGTGATAGAGATATAGTCGTAACAATAAATTTTACACAACATTACAAATACTGGTGGTTTTCTGTCTGTCCCTGCCAACTTACGAACCGAGAACATAACTCAATTCCATTATTTAAAGCAAATAGCATTCAGCAGTATCGAGTCCACAGTCAATCTGATCGGTGTGACTGCAACGAGAGTACCTACAGGCTACGTTATTCCCGGAATCCGCAAGAGAGCAATATTTTCACAGATAAGCAAGATGTGTGGAGCAATGCACTTGAGCAAATACGAGATGGATTTTAGATAGTTCGCTATATATTCTCACATAAACTGCCCCATACTGCGAGTTACGGGATTTGTGAAGGCAAAGTTTATGGACAATGTTTATGTGCAGGTGGTTAGTGTGGCATAAAGGCGAAATAATGGTAGTATATAATCTAAGAAAGCATTGAAAATTGTTATTATGGTGGAGTCACTTCTTCCTGATAGATGCACGAAGAATTATATTTGTGTATAATAAAATTTTGGTATTTTCCAAGACTACAGACATCTATAAATTTTCAACCGTACACAGGCAACATACACTCCAGCACATTAACATAGCCAAAACAATGCCCATACAAGCGAAACTAGGCCAATAAATGTTCATTAACGGAACCATGGCACAATTTATTACGTCTCCTTATATGGCTCCGGTGTGACTAGATATTGCCTACTGGGAAACTACCGAACGCAATAAGGTCATAATAAGAACGAATGCGGTGACATGCCTGAGATTATTCCTTCCCACGAACGTACCGCACTGCGGAGTACTCATAATTTCTACTAAAGTATCAAACATAAATTCAATATAAAACCTTTAAATGGAAGCTTCAGTAGGTAGGTATTATTGCGAATTTGAACATGGATACCATAATTTTGTAATTTTGCTCACTAATATTATGGGTACCATAAAAATGTATTCCGTTGAATTTGCTTCGTGATTACGACATTGACTGGGTTGCCAAAGGGCTGAAATATCCGTACGCAGCGGGGCGCGGGAATTCGGCTTTATGTAAAATATGCTGCATATGTAAACGAGCCGTCTAACCTTCTGTTTCACATGTTTACGAAATAAGTTCTCGTGACGTCATCTGGTTTTCAGCTACGTCGGACTTTTGGTGATTTCGCCCGACAGTTTTGGGGACGAATTCTGTACCCACTCAATTTACTTGTTCATGTTGTGTTTTTTCAAAATAAACTACTAGTTCAAGTATAGACACTGCTATTGTGTCTGTGTAGTGAAATGTAACGTAGGTTTTAGAATGATGGCATGATAACGTTCTAAGACTAACTTTCTTGGAGGAAAATTTAATTTAATTCAGTAAGTGGAACTATTAAATGAAAGAGCCAACTTACTATTGACTCAACTCACAAAGAGGCTATTGATAGTGATTAATTATTTCTAGAGTTAAAAGCCTTTTATTAAAAAATTATACTTACCAATATTCTTAAGTTCGTTCAAGAAAATTATTTTTGAATAAGAACAACTTAGGTTGCCTGGAAGAGATCGCGATATGCGATAAGGCCGCCAATTGTATGTTTCTTATTTTAATATTACCATTGTGTATTGTCTTTGTGTTGGCGTAGAATAAAGTATTTTATAAATCAATATAACTAAACCTCTTACTACACGGAACCATGATATATTTAACACAACACAATTAACAAAAGCGTAAAAAATCACCACGGCATTCAATTCCGCCATCAAAGACATTTTCTTCAAATCTTTTGCTTGCTATTGGTACAAAGCGCTTACATTGAGACCGTGGAAGAAAACCAAATAGTCCTAAATGTCTAGTTCGATGCTAAGAGGATTTCACAGTCGGAGTCTTACTAGGCGGTGGAGGCACCCGCTTATTAGGTAACAAATTGTGTGTAAGCGAAATTCGAGGGAGAGAACACCGATTTTGAGGTGATCTGTGATGGTTACGGATTTTACTGAGATATGAAAACTGTGTTTGGTTATGAATAATAATATTTTGTGTAGAATCATATTATTAATGTCGAAAATAATAATGTAGTTAAATCATAATAGGATAAACAGCAAGGGCTTTCTAAATATTTTTTATTATCTATTGATAGGCTTGTGTTTAAACACCATCTCGATAGGAAGCGATGATTTGGTCGACAATTGAGCATAATTGCCTAGAAGTAACCTATTTACTCTTGTTGAAATCAGGAAATACTATAGTACATGCTAGTATTATGGTATGTCTTGTTTTCATGTATATTATAATATTAATAACAATCTGGCTTGAAATTTCTCATGTATCTCTACAGTCTCAAAATTCAATTTATCGAGTAGAATCTTACAACAGTTTACATAGGTTTCTCTAGGAATTTCTCTCGGGTAATGGATACTTAGAATAGCGAAGGAAATACATCTGCTAAGCTAGTCGATGCCCAGGCAATTCCCTTTACGTTCTACCAACAATAATTGCAACAAAATATTCTTTGCAACGAAACATCTATTGCATTTCTTTGATTAACTTCTCGACTCTCGGTAACGACGACAGAGAAAGAAAGAAATAAAAATGCAGAAATATCACTGATAACTTATAACTAAAAATCTATGCCAGTGCGTATTGGACTCGCGCATTTTCTAGATTATTTGCATTTTGTAAATATGGCGATGGCGAATTGGCCACAAGACCGAGTAGAAAATTTCAAAACGACTTGGATGGCTTCCTCCAGAATCAGTTAGATGAACGTTCAGGCTAGCTGAAAGTAAATGGTAGCGATCGTGGTCATCTACATTAAAAATTAAATTGGCTAACAATTGCGTTCGTAGAGAAAGAAACAGTCCTGTGACAGATAGACGGCGTCAGATTATACTTAGATAGGATTCCTATTGGCACCTTTTGCTTATGGAACTCTATAACAAAGTCAGTGCAGCAATATCAGTAAAAACTTTACACAAGTTATTGAAGGTAAATAACGATGTTTGACACATAATACGCTTGTACGAGTTGCTGTAGTCGCTTGGTTGGTAAACAAATGGAAGGAATCAAAGTGTCCCATACAGTGCTAAAGACCACATGCTATGAAAGCGACTAGACGAAGCTGATACGGCTTTTCATTACCGTAGTGGTGTTTCTGTAAGAATGTCAGCTGTGGGCTTATACCAAGATTTTACTCCTGCTCGATCGCGTTAACTTAAACGATCTCTATTGACAGTTTATATACAAGCAAAGAGGTTTCTTCTAATTGTCACCAAGCGGCTTTTATCCAGTTTAAATACAAATAGACGTTTACGTGATCCAGCCTGAGTAATAACTCGCACAAAGCCCACTGACCGCCATTTGATGTCGCAGTCATTGTTGAATTCACACTGGTCTTTATGAGTATACGGTTACGCTCACTGACACTTGACATGCTTGGTCCTTTCAATTTCATCGATAACACTTTGTATACTCAAAGTGTTATCGATGAAATTGAAAGGTTTTCAAGTAAGGAACGCCTATCAATGACCTTGTGAAGACCGCTGGTATCTGCTGGATACGAGACTAGGATCGTATATGAGGCGACGCTTAGGAAGAACCTATTGCCAGCTGTGGACCTCTTTCGGTTGAAATAATGATGATTATGATGACAATAATATATGCCGCCGAGGTGTTTCTGTGGTCTGTGGCATAAACTATTGTCACGGAGCTTACGTCCACATTAAGCTTTGTGTTGTTTACCACGTTTGTGTTTTGTTTATTGTCGTGTATGACGACTGCGACGTGTCGGACTAACAAAGTTGTGTGGTTTTGAGATTTTTATGTAAGTATATGGCTGTTATAAAATGTGTCATGGGTTCTGCGCAAGCTGTTACTTAATTTTGCCGCAAATATTGTTCTGGTTTATTTTTCTTTAAATTATTTAGTGAACCTTTTCTGCTCATGTACGGACCAGATCAACACTCTCCGTCTACTGGAAATTAGAGTGCAGCCAAAAATCGTCCGTTTGTTAGAGAGTATTTAGAAGAAGTATTCTTATTAACGTAACAGTACACGCGGGTGTCTGCCAGGGCTGGCTGCTGTCACCACTCATCTTCAAGTCTTTCTTGACGGCATTATGCTTTGCATCTCTGAATACAGGCGCCGTGGCATAGAGTGGGGATTATCCAACGTCTTGGAAGATTTGGACTACGCCGATGACCTATGCCTGCTGAGTAATGCCCACGTCGATACCCAGGAGATGAGAAGTGGTTTGAAGAATCACTCACCGTTGCTATATAGCTATAGAGGCGAGCCCACAAATTTATATACCTCGGGAGCGGGTAGTAAAGAGAACATCGCTTCACGAATCGCCAAAGCCCTTCGCGCACCTTCGCGCAGCTGAGACCTGTTCGGCAATTGCGGCAATTGACCCGAAGGATTAAACTCAAGATGTTCGGGTCCAATGTTAAATTCGTGCTGCTTTACGGGTGCAAAACGTGGAAGTTTACCAAGGACAGCTCACGCCAAACCCAAGCCTTCGTCAACCGCTGTCGATCGTCGCATTTTTGGAATTTACTGACCCGAGACCATCTCTAACGTAGAGCTGTTGGAGAAATGCCACGAGAGCCCGATCGACCGCCAGATCAAGCGTCGCAAGTGGAGATGGATTGGCCACCCGCTCCGAATGGGCCCCGACCACATACCCAAACAAGCTTTGTATTGTAATCCCCAAGAGAAAAAAAGTGTGGCCATCCTCGTCAAACCTGGCGTCGCACCGTGTTGACGGAAGCGGTGAGCATTGGAATGACGTGGAGCGAGGTGAAGCGTGAAGCTCAAGACCGATTGCGATGGAGGACATATGCGGACGCCCTCTGCCCTATCTAGGTGTCATAGGCAGTTCCATCAAGCCAAGTTCTGCTCATAACCTATTCCATCCATGTCATATTTATTATACTCTCTCCTTGTCCGAGACGGTTTAACGAGTAGTAAGCTGTTTGTACCAGCGCCAAGTCACAACTTTAAAGCTAAAAAAAAAAAGTTAGTTTCCTCGTGTCACATCTCTACTTACTTGTCATTACGGTTTTTTGTGCAGCGCTGTCACTTATTCCTCGTGATAAAAATGTTATTTTTATGGTTTTTGTACGATATTAATAGCCTATAACAATATTATATCAGTGTTATTATGAAGTGTTACGTTGTGTTGCGTTTTAAAAAGAATCTATATAGTTCTTTCTGTTATACAAACAACAAATATGATGCGCGGCTCACTCAAGGTCAAGGTTTGTTGTGTAAACATTACATTGAATCCTTGTTGGATTCATCATTACAGGTATGTTTTGAAATACTACTACTATACCCTTTGGAATTAGAGATCCTAAGTACGATAAAATAAACAATCGACGTTTAACCTAAAATGTATGCTAATGTTATCTAAAAACAATGCATATCCGCTTCCGGATACCTGTTAATAATAGTACAGATTATCTAGTATACGACCATAAATTTCTATTTTTTATACTATGTTCTCTTCACATGTTCACATCCCCACGAATGAACGAACGAATTTTCAACTTTTTTCCTAACGGTTTTTCTGGCTTGGTTTTTTCTGCCTTCTTGAAGTTGAAAGTTTGTTTTTAGAAGTGTGTGTTAGTTACTTTGGATTTTAAAATGGGAAAAAGAAAATCTAAAGATGCAAACCACCTCAAGAAAAAAATACGGAAACTAGAAGAAAAATTGAAGAATTTGCCTCAAGATTCAGAAGAAGAATCACCATGCCGCCCATGTTCACGGCAGTATACACCGCCGCCACCGCCGTCGGCAACTGAGACCGTGGTTATGGAGGAATCCATCAATATCAATGAAACAGAAGTCAAGAATTATACAGGTCTGTCATACATTTCCCTTAGAATACCTAACTGATTTAAACTTCAAACGCCTGGGCCGCATATGAACATTATATTTTGACATCAGGCGCTATCACTAGTGGATAGACAGTGTCTCACTACTTAACAAATCTTAATTAGAGCAGGCGCTATCACCTTGCGGTTAGACAATGCTCCTAGACATTATGCTGTGTAATATACCATTTATTGAAGCACTATCACTGAGCGGATAGACATTTCACTCCTTTTCTAAATAAAGTACAATATTTTTCAGAAAATGATCAACTTCCTGAAGAGTTTTTGCTGGCATTGGGCAAAGAGGGAGAGGAGAAAGAAGAGTTTGGTGATCCAATCCGACCTGAATTGGCCCTCCGCTGGACAAAAATAATGTCAGAAGGCCTGGGTAAGGATGGCCGAGACAAATTGATCGAAAAATACCCCACTCCATCTAACTTCCCTAATGCAGTTGCACCGGTAATGAAAGCTGAGTTATTAGCTACTCTCTCGGAACCATCCGTTAAGAGAGGCAGAAGAATAGTTTATAGACAGAATCTTATTGGAAACCTTATGACATGCTTGGGTCGTTCCCTAACAAACATACTGAAGGGCGACATAAATAGCAAGAAGCTTATTGAGGAGATAAACGATGCTGCTAAAATTGCATCAGAAATCCATCATCAAGACTCCTCCTCCAGAAAATTCTTTGCCCTATCAGGAGCTAGTAAAGTAATCCAGGAAGCAGTTAAAAGCACAAAAATTGATACATTTTTATTCGGAACAGACTGTGCAGATAAAATAAAAGCTGCACAGTCTATACAACGAACAAGTACACAGATTGCAGAAACCAGAAAGACCAAATCGACTACATCAACAATGACAAAGAGGCAGTTAAACTGGAGAGGCCCGCCGCAGAACCATCAGCTACAATACCAGCAAGCTCGTGGTGAGCAATTTCAACAGAACTCATACAAGAAACAGCCTCGATTCAATCAACCTCGCCAGACCAGACCAGACCAAGCCAGACCTCGCCCTCCAATCAAATCCAAGCCCAGGCACTACCGCTAGAAAATCAGGTACATGCAGGTCGACTTAAATATTTCATAAACAATTGGCTGCAGATTACAAACGACCCTGTAGTGTTAGGATGGATACAAGTTTATGATATTCCATTTACTAAAATACCAACATCTCATGATACTGAGCCACAACACTGGCCAAAAAATGAGAAAGAAATTATCTCTTCTGAGATTAAAAAGCTTTTAGATCTAGGAGCAATCTCTGAGTGTTCATACTGTGCTGACCAATTTACATCTCCCATATTTTTAGTACCAAAACCCAATGGCTCATTTAGATTTATTTTAAATTTAAAGAAATTAAATCAATACATAGATACAAAGCATTTCAAGCTAGAAGATATCAGAACAGCTTGTAAATTAATGTCAAAAAATTGTTACATGGCTTCAATAGATTTGAAGGAGGCCTACTTGTCAGTACCAATATCAGCAAATAGTAAAAAATTCTTAAGGGTCAAATTTGATGGTTTACTATACGAATTTAATGCTCTACCTTATGGCCTTTGTACAGCCCCTTTTGTTTTTACAAAACTTCTCAAACCAGTTAGTACATATTTACGAAATAATAATATTTTATTAACATGTTATTTAAATGACAGTTTGTATTTTAATAAATGTCAACTTAAGTGTAGAAAAGATATTCAAATAGCATGCAAACTTTTACTAGATTTAGGTTTCATTTTGAATTCAACAGACCTCACATTGTCAGTTCAACATGAAAAACAACTAGTAATTCTAGATAGAATTAAATTATTTAGACACATTAATACTTGCAAAATAAGAGAATTTTCACAACTATTAGGATCACTTAATTCAATTTGTCCAGCCCTTCCATATGGTTGGCTATATACCAAAGTTTTAGAGAGACAGAAATACCTAGCATTACTGAAATGTAATGACAATTATGTATCGCCTATGAATATCTCTCAAGTAATCAAATCAGAATTGAAATGGTGGCAACATAATATAAACAAAAGTAACCCAATTAAACAATATAATTTCCATGTAGAAATACACACCGATGCTTCTACCACAGGCTGGGGAGCTGTATGCAGTCACAAGAAAGCTTCTGGGTCATGGTCACGTTCAGAACAAGAACACCATATTAATTATTTAGAATTGAAAGCTGCTTTTTTAGGGCTTCAGTGTTTTACAAAAGATATATATAATTGCGAAATCTTATTGCGAATAGATAACACTACTGCAGTGGCATACATTAACAAAATGGGGGGAGTGCAATTTCCACACCTTTATAATATCACAAGAGAGATTTGGCAATGGTGTGAAAATAGAAATATTTGGATTTTTGCTTCCTATATAAATACCAAAGATAATTTTGAAGCTGATAAAGAATCAAGGAAAATTAATATTGAATGGGAGCTTTCACAAAAAGCTTATTTGCAAATAACTGAATGGTTTGGCACTCCTGAAGTAGATTTATTTGCCTCTAGGACAAATAAAAAGTGTGCAAAATTTGTTTCCTGGAAATGTGACCCAGAAGCATTCACTGTAGATGCTTTCACCCTCAGTTGGGCAAATATATTTTTCTATGCATTTCCACCTTTTTCATTATTGTTAAAATGTTTATATAAGATACAAAGAGATAAAGCCATGGGAATTTTAGTTTTTCCTTATTGGCCATCACAACCATGGTTCCCACTAATAAAATCTTTGTCCTGTGAGGATCTTATTGTTTTTAGTCCTAACAAGAGTCTATTATCATCTCCTTTCAGAGAATACCATCCCCTGCACCACCAGCTTACCCTGGCTGCAGGGCTGCTGTCAGCCAAGCGTTTATAAGGCGTGGAACACCACGCTCTGCACTAAATTTGATGTTAAACTCACTCTCAATAAATACATTCAGACAATATGATTCATCCCTATGGTGGATGTTCTGCAGGGAGCACAACTTAGACACTTATCAGGCATCTATTCCATATATTTTGAATTTCTTAACCAAGTGTTATCAAAATGGGGCGTCATATGGAACAATAAACACTACCAGGTCTGCATTATCCCTCCTGATGGGACCAAAAATTGGATCTGATGACAGGCTAAAACGGTTGATTAAAGGAATCTTTCGGTCAAGACCACCAATGCCGAAGTATGACAGAACTTGGGATCCAGGCATAGTACTTAATCATCTAGCAGGGTGCTACCCAAATGAAGAAGTAACACTCGAAAATTAACCAAAAAATTGGTCACTTTATTGGCATTAACTACTGGTCATCGTGTTCAAACCTTGTCAATGATAAAGATATCAAATATGAAATTTACTGACAGTGGTGTAGAAATATACATACCTGATATAATAAAAACATCCAGAAGAGGTAGCATACAACCAATGTTTCACTTGAAAACCTTCATCCAGAAGAAAGAAATTTGTCCTGTCAACACCATTAAATCTTATATGGATCAGACAAGTTCTATAAGAAACAGTACAGAGGAATTAATTCTTACATTCAAGAAACCTTATAGAAATGCATCAACGCAGACTATAAGCCGTTGGATCAAGTTAATGTTGAAAGAAGCAGGAATTGATGTCACCATCTTCACAGCACATAGCACCAGACATGCATCAACATCTGCTGCAAACAGATCCGGTGTCAGTATTGATGTAATTAGAAAGGCTGCAGGGTGGTCTCAAAATTCTGCCATTTTTGCCAGGCATTACAATAGACCTATCAACCAATATCCATCCCAGTTTAGTAGTGTGATATGTTCCACTGTTATGACCTCTTAAATTGTTGATTATTTACCTTGCATTGTTACCAATTAATGTAACCTAATAATTTTGATTAATATTTAATAAATAATTATTATTTTTTATTACTAATTCTGGTTATTCACAACCTAACTTCAAACATCTACTCGTTAAACCGTCTCGGACAAGGAGAGAGTATAATTATAAGATTAAACGAACTTACCTTAAGTGAAGTTCTATCTTAATTATACGAAGCTCCTTGTCCGAGACGGCAGTCCCAAAAAACCCTCCCACTAATACTTATTGAGTATTAGCCCAATATTAGGGTTGTTCATAAACCTGTCTTTAAACGTAATGACAAGTAAGTAGAGATGTGACACGAGGAAACTAACTTTTTTTTTTTAGCTTTAAAGTTGTGACTTGGCGCTGGTACAAACAGCTTACTACTCGTTAAACCGTCTCGGATAAGGAGCTTCGTATAATTAAGATAGAACTTCACTTAAGGTAAGTTCGTTTAATCTTATAATTATAGCATAAAATTATAATAAGTATTAAAACTATTTCATCGGGGTGACGTTACAGCTTAACCAAAAAAGGCGTTCAAAATCGTATATTTTGATGCTATCAACAGGCTAGGAACTCTAAGTTTCCCAACCGCTGAATTTAAAGAATTGCGACAAGTAAAACTCCAAAAGCTAGGTTCTGAGCTCTTGATCTAAACACGATTTAGAAATCTGAACAGATTGAACAATCTTTTAGAACATTTTTGTAAGAAATCGTGTTACTTTTCTCATACTTTACCTCACGCCTGGATTTTCGAAGATATTAAAGACTCAGAATATACCCATATTTGTCCAGCAATGTATGTTTCAGTCTCATACTGCGGGTTATTACTGTGAAATGCCTGTAGTAAAAACAAAATAACACATTTTCTAAAGTCACAATAAACCCATGACTCTCTACTACCAGCACATGTGACGACTGAAACAAACGAAGGGGTCTTGAAATATCTTTCAGACGTATAAAGTACCTCAGAAATCGGTCTTTATTCGGGCGCAAACAACTAATGTTCTTCTTCAAATCATAAAACGGTGACACAGTAGTTGTATTGTACTGAAAAAAAGAGAAATAATATTTAAGTGACGCGTCAAGAAACATGAAGATATCACTTACGCACCATTACCTCAAATGTAAGACGATATTCATACATAAAAGAACGCCGATGGAGATGACTATAATTTTATATACACGAGTAATAAGAGACGTGTACTTTTGGTGTTCCGTACGATGATGAGAAACCTCTTAATGGTGTTGTCAGACCATTTGTTTTAGTAATACGTCAACATCATACTCGCATATGGGTAAATTTTGAACTAACAAATATCTTGTAAAGAATATACATTGTATCAGTAAGTGTACGTTTTAAAAATCTGTAATATTACAAAACTAGAGAGAAAGTTTAGAAATTAATGAAATAACAAGAGCAATAAGCCACATAAAAGTTATACCAAGGTTCCAATTCAAATGATTTCAAGGCATTTTTACTTGATTGTTACCAAGAATTAAAACCTATGGAGATAACATTTCTTTACAACATATTACACACTTGTCAATTTATCAGATTCATGATTAATTAACATGCTCCAATTTAATAGCCACCACCATCCACTATATCTATACAAATAAATAAAATTGAAGTCTCTGTATGTATATTATATCAAAATTACAACGTTTTACTGAATGCATGTGAAACTATATACGGTATCTACTAATAACAAATACGCAATTTTAAGATTTTTGTCTGTCTGTCAATCTGTATGTCTGTTTATTCCGGGTAATCTCCGAAACGGCTCTAACGATGGGACTTTCACTAGTAGATAGCTGATGTTATAAGGAGTAACATCGGCATTTCTGGAAAAAATCTTCAAAATCACAGCTCTTGAGGGAAAATCAAAAAAAAATATATATGAGTTTGACACGGACGAAGTCGCGGACAAGAACTAGTAATATAATAAAATTGGAGAATTAATTTTGAAAATGGTCGCCACGCCATTTAATCGTAGTTACGTTAATTGGCAAATTCGAATATAAACTTAACAGTAAGTAACACACGAGCAAATACCTAACATTTTGCACTTATTTATCTAATTGACAGCCTGTGTAGGTATTTCATTATATCAAATATTTAACTAGGTATCTATATTCTGTTTAAGGAATTTAAACTCCCGAATAAACGTAACACATCATCACACATCATCAGCCTATTAATGTTCCCACTGCTGGGACACTGGCCTCCTCTCTGTGAGAGGGAATAAGCCGTAGTCCACCACGTGGGCCCAGTTGGTGGATGTCACATGTTTTTGATTTTTTGGTTCTAGGACATGCCGGTTTCCTCACAATGTTTTCCTTCACCGTTTTGAGAGCAGTGGTGATGAAATAATTTACACAAAGTAAAGCGCCTGCCTGGGCTCGAACCCACGACCTACAACTTGTAAGTCACGGCTGATACCACTGGGCCACCACTGCTCTCATCAATAAACGTAACAGTTTGATAATAATTACTAAATCAGGATAGTTTATTAGCTGTTCAACAATAATATCCAATAACTAATTGTTACTGATTTACTAAGAGCTCTTAATATTTTCTATGTAAAATGAAATTATCTTCATACAGCAGGATTCCAACATCATCCATCATTAACCATCCAGAGAGGCAGCAAGTACAGAACGACTGCTAATAACCTTCCAGCCTCATGTACTTAAAAATGGCAAAAAAATTGACGCGCAAAAGTGCAATTTACAAAAGAAATACCTATCTTGTGGTATTTCACTTACATTACTTACATTCTTTATTTCTTTTGCTTCATTTGCATTCAGACAAATAAAATTAAAAACAACATGTGAAAAACTTTAAATGACCCACGTTAATAAAATCGGAAAAATTCCAACGAGGATTCCAAGTACCGCTGAAGCTAATTTAATCTGATCTGAATTTACAGTCTGTTTTCCTGAGTCTCTGAACTGTTTTATGCCATTATTGTTATTATTATTTTCAGGTATATTTTACACAGATCTCTTTAGAAAGTCAAAATCGTCTCGAAACCGTTCAAAACTATAATTTGGATAGTCGAAGACGAGAACGGATGTGACTTCAAGATTTAAATAAATAAACAAATAAATAAGATAAGTTTATTTCAAGTAACAAGAATCATAATACAAAGAAATACATAAAATGTTACAGACAGGATAACAAGCATAGACAGAAACGAACACTCACAAGGTGTTTGAACAGTCGCCCCTTGTGTCGTTTGTCCTCATCTCCTGATGACTATCTTCCTTTGTCCCCAGGGCACTTCCTCATTGGAAGACCTCTGAAGGCACTGCCTGAAAACGGAAAACTTTAAATAAAGTCACCTGCGACGATACGCTCAGCTGCAACAAATTAAGCAACATTTCTGGTCACGCTAGCATTATGAATATGTACAAGAAATACAACAACGACTGAAGTGGAAGACGAACGCAAAAGCCCTACATATTGGAGACCTCGTGCTTATCCATGAAGAACGAGATTATTCCCTGGTCAAGATGGTATTTCAAGAGTGGTAGATTTGAAAACCACTACAGGCGTTTTACTAGGAGGGATCAAAAAGTAGTGAGAACGACATACTCCTTGGTAAGATAAAAAAAATACTGGCAGGTATAGCTCAGATACATATTTGTAATATTAATAAAGAAAAAATCATCGATTGTCTTTTGTTTTTTTCTGATTGTAGTCATTTGTTTGCTTCTTGTCGGAACGTATTCTCGAAAATGGAGCCGATATTAAATACCTCTATTTTAAAAAATTAACGACTCAAGAGATTCATTGCGATAACAACAACATCAACAATATTAGGAGATTCTGCTCTGCCGTATTCCACTGTCGCAAGGTGGGCTTCTCAATTTCGAGTAGGGAGAACGAGCACGGAAGACGAACATCGTTGCGGCCGTCCATCGACGTCAGTCACCTAAGAAAATGTTGCGAAAGTCGAGAAAATTGTATTGAGCGGAAGAAGAGTTACCATCCGATAATTAGTTCAAGAAATGGGCATTTCTTAAGGCAGTATTCAATTCATATTGAAACAATCTTTGAATATGAGAAAAGTCTCCGCAAGATGGGTGTCGAGAATGTTATCCGACAGTCAGAAACAAAATCGACTTGACATTTCGGAGATATTGTTGGACAAGTTTCAAGAAGATTCTGAAAACTTTTTGTCTCGTTTTGTAACAATGGACGAAACATGGGTCCATCAGTTTGATGCCGAGACAAAACAGCAATCTTTGCAATGGAAACGGCCATCATCACGGACCCCAAAGAAGTTTCGTGTTGTGGCATCGGCTGGCAAGGTTATGGCAAAAATTCAATATTTTGGGACTCAGAAGGGATGTTGTTGATTGATTACCTGGAGCGTGGAACCACTATTACAGGCCAATATTATGCAGCTTTAATTACCAAGTTGAGGAATGCGATCAAAGAGAAAGGAGAGGGAAACTTCGAAGAGGCGTGTTGTTTCATCACGACAACGCACCCGCGCACAGGTCGGCAGTTGCGATGGCTGCCATTCAGCAAGCTGGCTTCGAATTGGTTGACCACCCCCCTTATTCACCAAATCTGGCGGCTAGCAATTTTTATCTGTTCCCCAAATTGAAAAAATACTTAAGGGGAAATAGGTACGAAGACGATAACGAGGTGATGTATGCCGTGGAGAGCTTTTTACAGGACCAAGACAAAACTTTTTTTCTGAAAAGGATTGAAGCCTTGGCAAAGCGCTGGACTCGGAAACTATGTAGAAAAATAAATTATTAAGTTATCAATAGTCATTATATTCTATCTCATTCTCACTACTTTTTGATCCCTCTTCGTACGTCGGCCTATTAACAAGCTGAATTCACTACCCACTACTGAAGATTTACTGTTGAAAGACAAGCCTTTCAACGGGTGGGACGATTTTTAGGATCACCTGCTGACCACCTATTAGCGCCATTTGCTACAAAAATATATTGCCTTCAGCTTTCGATAAGGCGCAATTATTGTCGCGGTGTGAGAGAAAAAGTTTGTAATATGTGAACTACTTCGGTTTACACACGGCACCACGCAGTATCACGGTAGGCAGTGAAGCGGATCTCATGTCGCATTGGCATCTAATAAATCCGTTGATGCCTAACACACGTACACCGACCGACCGCGTGGGTCGAGCGGTGCTCTCCTCTCCGCGTCCACGGCGGTGCGCGGTGCCATCAGTAAACCGCCTTATAGGAATTCCCACGATCATACACTATACCGCATATATCAACGTCATGGTACAACATATCTGCAACCTTCTATACTGCTATCTGAAGTCACAGCTGCGATTGCTACACTCAAAGACAGGAAAATACCCAGGCCGGATCAACTAACATCCGACATCATAAAAGCAATCGAAAATCCTTAGTAGATAATGATTTTTCATGCATACTTCATTTAATTTATTTATGTACACACAAAATACTTAACAGAGAAAATAAATAATACAGAAGAGCACAAACTGTGTACCTTTGTGCTCTTCTGTATTATTTCAATAGAAATTTCTTCCAACAGACCAGCGACAGGAAAGTTGGGTAATATATTAAGACACAGTGTGTAGAAGGAAATAAAGAAACTTAAATTAGACTAACAACTATATGACTTAACTAATTATATATAAATAACACATATACCTTAACTAAACCTACTTTGTCAGACTATAGCTCCGATACCGCTTGGATTTGAGATATGTGACTTGGGTAGGGTTATTTCGCTCGTTCTAAGTAATCGATTTGCATACAGTTTGGTCGTATCGATTCCTGGGTCAATCATTGTGATTTCGTGTCCTTAGGCCAAACTGAATATTCGAATAAGGAGTTAAATGCCATAATATGTTATTTATGAGGTGGCTTAAAAATACTAAGCTATGAGAGTTACGGATGGTAAAATAATTATATTTATAGAGAGATAGATATTATATATAAAAGAAATTATATTTATTGATGTTATTTAGAAGACTATTACCAAACTAGAACGTTTACTAATATTTCAGTTCTGATTTTCCAATGCCCGAAATAGAAGCCCGACACAAACAATGGCTCCAACGTTACGTTTATCGTTCCTATTGATTGGATATAGTGTAAAATATTAGTTTTAGATACGTGTCAGTTGTTCAGAAAATGGATTGTCGCCCGTAGTGATTGATATGTGGCCCGCGCGATGACACACGATTTATCTTGTGAAATTTTACAACAGAACCTCGCCTGAGGTTAATACAGTGACGATTACGTGCATATTTTTGGCTTTAGAGCAATTTTCTAGTTCAGGTCTGCATTTATTATAGACATATTTTAATAATGAAATAAAAATGACATTCAAAATTAAAAATATTTTCAATTATTCATCAAAATATAAAATTCAATAAAGTAGCTCAAATAAATCAAGGGTACAAAAGGTCACATTTTTAGTAAATTGCTGAGACTCTTTGGCAATAAATAAGGTCGTCGATTTATATACCTTAAACTTCTTATGGGAAAAATAATAGGAATAGAAAGTGATGTGTGTGAAGAAAGTGAAGACTGATATTGTTTTTAAATGAGCCTTACTTAATTACGCATCTATAATCTTCTCAATGCCGTAGGTAGCTATAATTGGCTATCAGACAGATATTGCAATAAAATATGGAATGTGTTGGAAATGTTAGATTATAGGTAAATAATAAATGTACAATTTTTTTTTCGTCAATATATAAAACTGTTAATTTTTTATTTTTGGAAAACTAATTTGCCATTTTTATCTATGGAATAAATGATCCAAAAACGGGGTGACATTGATTGATGCATCGTGTGACGTCACATTTTATTTAGAGTTGTTTGTCTAAACGTCTATTTATTAAGATATGACGTCATAGCCCGAAATGTCACGTGATTTCAAATTATTATGGAAAAATTATAATTTTTCGTTTTAATAACGCTTTTTTTAAGATAAAGGTATTTGTAATTTTCTTACAATACTTTTCTGAAATCTGACAAATAGCCAATTATATGAAAGGTATTTTAAGCTTAGCAATAAAATACGCCATTGTTTCTCCATAAAGTATAAAAGAAAAAGGCAATTTTTATAACAAGAAACTGAAATGGCACTCAGTGCATGGTAGAAGTGAAGTGAGCAAATATACGAATACATTTTGAGACTCAGAAACGGTAACAGTGGGATTATTCCTCTTGGAGCCATTAAAATGTTATTAACCAAATATCCATCTTTAAAATCCATCGTTAAAACCTAGTCATGCGAAAATATTAAATTCAATATAATCAGTTTTAATATAAAAAATTGTGACTGTAAGTTGATGAACAATGGATTTGATTTGCTCCGAAATCCCTGCAATGCAATCCATCAAAAAGCTTTTGGTAATCGGATTGACAAAATCTATCCAATCTATTTTCATTTGATATAAAAAATTAAAAAAAGATCGCTCAACTATTGATAGTATTTTTATGATCCTTCATCATTCTCGACCATTTCATAAGATAAAGTTTCGACGAACTGGAAAATCTGGTAGAAAATTTCGTGTAGATTGTGGGGTCGCGGTCGGTGACGTGACTACATTTAAGGTCGTGGGTTTGGGTTGCAAGTGGAATAATACAACCGTAAAGTGTCCCCTTACAAACATTCCAAGAATCTCATTTAAAGTTCAGCATACTCCAAAAGTCAGAGTCAAGAGTATTATGTGCACGTTCGCATACTAACTTTTGCTCTTCACATAATGCAAACAGCTTTAGTGCCTACATTAAGGCGTTACTGCCTTAGTATTGCACATTATACACTTAGTTAGGGTGCATTAGGCGCTATTGCTTACATCGCTTTTTGTTCAGCGGCTGCGGAATGTGGGGATTAAGTGACCGATACTCGGGGATTCTAGGGTAATGATTACGTCGTCTAATGTTCTTACTTTAAATCGATATTAGGCTGTAAGTTCAGACAAGGGTTGAGAGGGTTCAAACTATACTTATTGCAAGGTGAGGTGTTTTTTGGTTTAGTAAAGCGAAGCTGCAGAATGAAGCTAGTCTCACACAAAGTCCAAACGAGACATGACTATATACCACTCAACATTTTTGCGGATTCATACAGTCAAATACAGGTTTGCCCAGTTCTTATTTTTTTTGTAAAACAGGCCAAAGTGTTACACCACGAATGAAACTCTAGTGACATTTACTTTGCGGATACCTATCAAATTAATACACGAACTGTCGCCTGCGGCTGCACCTGCGTTGAATGTGTATGTTCTTTACCCAATATCTTTAAAATATATAGCCTTGTTATGTTGATGTATGTATAAGCGATATTACTGTAAAGTTTCGTTGACATTCGTTCAGTAGCTTTTGCTTGAAAGAGTAACATACATTTATCAATCAAACTTTCGCATTTATATTAATACTCGTAAGTAAGGGAGGAGAGTAAGATTATAGGAAGAAAGGATAGTGGGATAGGATAGGATTATAATATTAGTAAGATATCACTTATAATAAGACTGTAGTAATCCCGTTTTTTATACCAATTAATATCAATTTCATAATATAATTTAAATAGTAATATTATAAAGAGGATTTTTTTTTGTTTGTTTGTTGTACCGAATAGTCTCTGAAACTACTGGACCGAAATAAACCAATTTTTCACCAAAAGAATGCTAAATTATCAATATGTAAAATAGACCATAATTAGTTAAAAAAAAAATTGCAATAGGTTATGTAACCCAAAGTATCAAATTTTTACGTATAACATTCATTATTTGGCGTGCGCTGAGAAAACTATTGATGATACATAAATTATGTACAACATTACTAAAGTACTGATTATTACCTACAAAAAAGTCCGTTAGGTTATAAAATATAATATATTTTATAAAGATTACTTATACTTATCTATGAGAGTTAGATATTATCTAACTCTCATAGATAAGTCACAATAGCAACTTTTGTGTTCTAAATTTTTATTAGATCGCTGGTAGAAACAAAAGTTGGTTACATTCGTATCGTATCGTAGTATTAATTCTTATTCAAATAAATAGTTTAACAAATTGGTAGGTAGGTAGGGTAGGGTAGGGTAGGTAGGTAGATTAGGTGGGGAAGTAGGTAGAGTAGGTAAGTATGTAGGGTAAGGTACGCTAGGTAGGTATATAGGGTAAGGTAGGGTAGGTAGGTTGATATTTAGGGCAGGTGGGTAGGTAGGTAAGTAGGTACGTAGCCAGTCGAAGGGAGCGAAGCCGCAGGGGTCAGCTAGTTATTATCATAAATGTGAAAGTTTCTAAATCTCGCATCATGGTTGATAATTTTCCTTTCTATAACATCATTAATCAAACATTATTTATAATTATTAACTATTGGCTGTGGCCCTCCATTTACACTTTATGAATTTTAGAATAACAAGGCCGAGTCTAAGCCTAAACTAATTCTAGTCTAGACGGTTTCCAGTCCACATATCAATCTAAATTACTTAGTTACCTGTAGTTTACATTGTGTATGTTTGTGTGTGAGGTCTTCTGCCAAACTATTTGTTGAAACCACAACGTGTTTGTCTTGTGAAAGCAAATATTGTACATAGGTAATGGATGCAATTAGATACTTAAGTTAGTTTAATTCATGTTAAGTTTATAGTACATACTTTTTTTAAAAGAGTAGGTTTTAGAGGAATTACTATTATTCACATCTTTTTGCTCAGCAATATAATACGATGCCTTGACAATTGGGTTATTGTTACCTTTTTCATTCTCCGTTATAATATTTCACCTTATATAAATTATTGCAATACTTTTTATTATTTGAAGATCTGTCTAAATATAGTTCAAGTATAAACTCTTATCTGCATTAAATTTTACCTAGTAAGTCAGGACAGCGTAAAATAATAAAACGTCTATTAAACTAAAATACGTCATTAACAAAAGCAATATGAAAGAAAAATACTATTACCACAACCAAAATACGAATGAAATAAAAACACTATTGAACAGACCTTCTATTTAATAGTGTTTCTATTTTGTTGTATTTATACATTTGTGCCAGCACTGTTGCTGAGAGATACGTGTCCGACGCGCACGCTACTGGACCTCGGATCCGGCACGGTAAAGATATCTAACAGTATTGTGACTTTGCCCTGACCTTGAAATAAGTGCCTACAAGCGCGCGTCACCTAAACACGCGTTAGGGTCGCCCGCCTCTACCTACTTGGGTTTTTTTCTTTCATCTGAGGTAAATAATATATTTTTTATTAAACTTATTTTAAATCTTACTAGGTAGGTACCTACCATTTATTAATATCATAAGTAATCATTTTATAATGATATTTTGTCTTATTAAATAATATATGTATATAGCTAAGTACATAAGTAAGTAGATAGCCTAGCCTAGGCAACTACCTACTATTTCTTTTTAACGCGAGCGTAGGTAGGTGACTCGTTTGTAACTTTATCACCCTATCCACTTATTTATATTTATTAATCCAGGTATTTTACTCGGTGGAAAAAACGAAATACTATAATACTATTAAAAAAAGAAAAAAATTGCGTACTGTTAGGTTGGGTATATTTTTTTTATTGTTTTGCCTTTCGGAGGTTCCAAGTAATTTAAAAATGTTTTATCTGGGTGCGTTATAAAAGAATTCAAGCAACCAAAAACAGCACAATATAGGCTATAATTGCATACATATAATGTACTTGTACGTATTTGCAATCAAATCGCACGCTTACTGCTTACAAAACCATCACACAGTTCGTTCGTCTGAGCGCTCGAGTGTGGGCTGAGCTCGAGTCACGTAGGCATGACTCGCGTTTCGACCGTTTGTATGAAGATAGAATACTGTAGTTATCTTTACCGTGGATCCGGTCTCTCCAGGTCATGGTGGGGCGCTTGAATCTGACCTTGAAGGCAGTCTCCGAATGGGGCGATGCCAATTTGGTCAGGTTCAATGCCTGCCAATGACCCAGCCGTGTCTTTTGCCGCTAAAAGGAACCAATTCCACCTGACTCCTTCTTTCTGAGGTGTGACCGTGCCGATAACATGTTGAGATTTCTGGCGTTTCGTTGACATCAACACTCAATTTGGTCATTTGGCAAAAGCTCAGCTGGCTACCAAAAACTTGGGGATCCTCGCGAAAGTGAGTTATGAATTACATTTCGCGGAGTGTGCGTTGGAATTGCATGAACTAATTCCTCCTAGCCCGTTCCATCATTGGACTGCAAGACGTACGGCGATGCGTCATCGGTACATGGTGGACATCCCACCCATACGCACCAAACGTTTTGGGAATACTTTTATTATGTGTACAGCAAAGGAGTGGAATAAACTTTACAAAGTTACACAGTCACAACCTGAGAGTTTAAATCTAGAGTGAATTAGTTTCTTCTAGGCAAGCGTGCTATAACATCATCGTTGACCACATCATCGCTTACCATCAGGTGAGATAGGTGAATTAATTGAATATACAACAATGGCAGGTGACTATGATAAATGGATGAGAAATTTTAATGAATCGATAAAAGGTAGATACTATTTTACGAAATACGGTGTTCTAAAATAAGTGAACGAATTGAGGTTATTCAAGAATTACTTGATTTTTCTCAGCAGAGAGCATACCATAGAAATATGTTTAGTGCCAAAATCAAACCCACGTCCATACCGTCTACTTCTAGAGATGGCAGTATCTAAGCTTACCATTCAAACCAAACGTGTCAGTGAGTGCCACCGTTTACTTATGGAAATAGACGGCAATTCTGACCTTGACTTTGAAATTTTGATCCTGGAAATGCTGCTGGAATCAAACCCTCAACCCGTATTTCTGAAAGGAATCACAGCACCAACCGTGCTTTCGAAAGGTGTAAACACTTTCCTTATCAGTTGTATTATCTAATCAATACTTTTCTAGTAAAGGTTGGTGGCAATGAAAATAACTTGAAGGGCATCGCGCCAAGTAAGCTAATTCCTAATATTGAGCTCGCGTGACCTAACGACGACGGCACGTGTTATTTAATAACCAACTCCGTATTTAGGACACACACAAACAATGAATTACCTACTTTTGTTTATATAACGACTCACTGTCAAATTATTTCGTAATTATTATGTCCTTGCCCATATTAAGTGTTTTGTTGAGTTATAATCATGGAAAGCAAAACTATTAGTAAATTGTTCAATCCGTCATTTAAGGGTATAATTTCTGTTAATATATTTCATAAATATTAAGTATAAAATTAAAGCCACGCTACCTTTGAGTGGTAATTGAAAAATTGGCAATTAACGACAGGACCGATCCTTCCCGTCAAAGTTTTTTATTACCTTAATTAAGACTGAGAGCTACCTAATATAAAATTACTTCGGAGACTATTACCGGTAATAAACCGAAGTTTATAAAGTTTCCCGAAGGCGAAAACACTAATTACTAGTTGCTAACGTCGCTATAATATTCATGTTTTATTTTCTTTTTTTAGGGTTCCTTAACCGAGGTGTTCAAATGGAGCCCTATTGCTGTCAATCTCGTATCCGTCTGTCTGTCTGTTTGTCGTCTGTCACACAATTTTATGCCGAAAAATGGAGTATCGTAGATATATAGCGTTTATTGGTTTGGGATGATTCATTACTTCACTTAAAGAATAATATATTTTAGGTTACCACCACAAAGTAAAATACTCCCCTAAAAACTTAATAACCCCTTTTTACACCGTCCAGGGTAGTTTTGTACAACCCAAACACGTTATTCACTTTTTTCTTCTCTTTTTTATTTATAGTTTATGTTAGTCAGTTTGCGCAGTATGATTCCTCAAAAAAACTTTAACACTCCTTAATCCTATCTGGGGGTGGTTTTAAAAGACGTTATATGTAAATTTTGGTTATTTACTTTATCTCCAAGGAATTCGATTTCTCATACAAACAAATTTAGCCCCTTTTCACCATCTTAAAGGTAGAATTTCCGTAAATGCCTGCTTAGTGCTCCCCTAGACCCCTAAATCAAAAACGAAACCCTGTCCATTAAGATTCTTAGATAGGGTAGTTTCGAAAAACTAATCATGAAACCCTTTTTTGTTTATTAAGGTTGGTATTTATGTCAAGTTTCAAGTTTATTAACTGATGTAATAAGAATCTTCAAAAAAAAAAAAAATACTTTAAAACCCCTTAATTGTCTTTTGGGTGTAGTTTCAAAAAAATATAATAATAACCTTTATTATTCATTCAGGTTAGTATTTTTGACTTAAGAAATCAGATTCATCTATACAAACCTCAACACCCCCTAAACCCCAAATTATCATTTGGGGGAGTTTCGAAAAAGTATTGACAACCTTTATCATTTACTTAGAATTACTATTTGTGCCAAGCTTAAAGAATTTTTCATAGATACTTTTAATCCCATTAGGGGTGGAATTTCCAAAAAATCTGCCAGTTTCTTCTATTATTACTAGTATTACATATAGCCTAACCTACTACCTATGCCAAACTATGTAGGCACAGATATTTCTTGAATACTAGACATCTTCCAACCAGTAACGACCAGTAAATTATAGAAACGCGCAACCCACACTATATTTCACCCAAGGAATCCATAACGTTATTTTCCACTTGTTACGTGGTATCCGGTCTTAACCCAATAATGTACAAACACTGTCCCACTGGGCCGTTAAGTCAGATTTATGTTTGTAACTTAGGGACAGTCTAGTGAGGACAGCAGCGATGGGATAACTCGACCGGGTTATCATAACCCTGTTTATGGCGTATTAATGACTTATTAACAATGACAAGGTACTATTGTTTGGATTTGAATGTTGTTTGTCTTGGTATTATAGAAAATATTATAGTAGTTATACGGACTTGAATTTTAGAAATTAATGAATTTGAAATGGTTTTTAAACCATAATGGTTGTAGAATTTCCAAAAGACCAAATTTGGAAGCTTCCAGTTTTAAAGTGCGCAGTGATAATTTGTCAAAATTAATCCTTGACTCAAATCACGAACCAAACATCGCTGACAATAATATTTCCGGACATAACGATGATCCAAATCTGATTAAGAAGTTGTTTCATCGTAAAGTTATCTCTTTATTAACCTCGAGATGAAAGCAGCGAAGTCCTAAATATTATTAAACATCAAATGAATTATTTAGCACTTTCAAATTATCTGGCGGAGTAGAATATCATGGACAAAAGACGGCATAACGCGAACGAGGTAGCTTAATATAATAAAGGCATTCGGAATTTTGTGTTAAGCTTTTCTCTCCGTGCCAAATGTTTCCAAGTCGACTTACGAGTTAAATTGCCAGATTCGTCTTAATTCTTCAGCTATTATGACTCTCATGACGTGTACACGGCAGGTGCTTCTGAGATAATTTTGCTGTTAGTTTTGTTCATGATCTCTTGTTGTCGAGTAATTAACTCGCTAAAATCTACTCGCGAACTTACCTCATTTTTTACCGTGAAACACTGAGAGCTCTTAATGAACGCGAGTAGGCGAGGCTTTTAACGCTTTTATCTATGACACAAGAAAGTAGGAAGAGTTACTTTGTTCTTAATATATGAAGGTATAGTCAGCCGTACTGAAAAAAAATGAGGATGTGGGCTGTAATCCAAAAGTGAAATGCTTACCTTGAAAATTAATATATTTTATTAATTTAATAAATATAAAGAAAATCATACTTTATGACAGCAACACAGAAAAAACAACAACAAAAAAAAACCATAAATTTGAAAAATAAAGAAAAAGTTTAAAAAACAACCAAAGAGTACGTAACATCCTGCCCCTCGTGCAGCACTGCACCAACAGTCAAGGGTTAAAGAAGCCTTATGTGGCAAGCTTTACAAGTTTTTTGAGGGGCCGGCGTAATGTACCTCCGGCCGTCGCAACGTCCACCACCCTATTAACGCCGTCTTTTCCAGGGAACACCTTCACTATACGGCCTCGTGGCCATGTCCCTCGTGGTAGCGATTCGTCGACGATTATAACCACGTCTCCTATCAGGAGGTCTTGACCACGATTTCCCTTAACCTGGTTTCGTGTTTGCATAGTCGGCAGCACTTCGCGCACCCAGCGGTTCCAAAAGTGATCCGATAACTTTAATGCTTTCTTCCATTCAGAGCGTCCGATCAGGTCACGGTCTTCCAATGTCTTTGGCAGGGTTTGGTTCGATGAAGACCCGATGAGAAAGTGGAACGGTGTCAACGTGGTTGGGTCATCTGGATCTGTGGACACGTGCGAGAGTGGGCGTGAATTTACGATCGCCTCGGCTTCTGCTAACAAAGTCAAAAATGTTTCCTCTTTGGGATATCTTTCGTTCAATGTAGCGTTCAGCGCTACTTTTACCGTCCTGACGAGGCGTTCCCAGCATCCTCCAAAAGTAGGCGCCGCCGCTGGGATGAAACTCCACTTAATGCCCTTTGTGGCGGCAAAATCTTGCACATCATTTGTGTAAAATTCGCGTAGAATCCTGTTTGCGCCAACGAATGCGGTTCCATTATCCGAATATATAGTCTGCGGAATCCCGCGTCTGGCAAAGAAACGCCTGAGACCCATGATTGCAGAGTCCGCGGATAGGCTGTGTACCAGTTCCAAGTGGAGGGCCCTGGTCGTGAGGCACGTCAAAAGGGCTACATATCGCTTTTCATGGCGGCGTCCAACGGTTATATTGACAGGACCGAAATAATCTACACCAGTGAAGGTAAACGCTCGCTGGTGATGAGCTAGTCTTTGTGGTGGAAGATCTCCAGTGGTTGGATTAAGCGGCTGTGATTTACGAATTCTGCAAAAGAGGCATTGGTTTGCTACAGCTCTGACCGTGTTGCGAAGTCTCAACAACCAGAATCTTTGCCTTATCTCATTTATCACGGACTCATGATTTGCGTGACCTGCTTTGCGATGGTAATATTCTACCAATAACCGTGCGACTGGATGGCGACCGTCAAGTAGGATCGGGAAACGGGAGTCGGGATCGATGCCTTCTACGGCCTTTATCCTACCAGCCAAACGCAAAAGATTATCTTCTCCCAGAGAGGGCGATAGTTTGATGAGGCGGCTGCTTGGAGGAATTGGTTTCTTGTTCAAAATGCAGAGAATTTCTTGCAAAAAGCTGTCTTGTTGAACCAGCTGCAATATGTGCCTTTCAGCGGCTTTTATTAGGTCGGCACTCAAGGGTGTAAGAGTGGTCGACGTTGGTGAAAAGTGGGGGCGAGGGTGAGTTACCCCACTGTTTGATTTAAAATTTCGAATGGTTGCCAAAATATTTCCAAAAACAGCCGCAGCTTGGTGAACCCGGGCTGTGGCACGCAACAATCGTAGCCAGTCACTGAAGCGAGCTAAATGCGCCGTGACAGGAGTAGGTAAGGCTGTGCTTAGTGAAGTCAGTCCCACCAGCTCGTTCCGCTGACACTTAAGCTCTTCCCGAACTGGTGCGACGCTAAGTGGCTCCGTGGGCCAGTCCTCCGGGGATTTTAAAAGAAATGATGTGCCGCAAAACCATCTGTGTGAAAGTTCCAAATGAATTGGGCGCAATCTGGTTGCGTCATCAGCGACATTCAGATCTGTCGGTACCCATCGCCAATCTTTGACCGACGAATTTTCTAAAATTTCACCTAGCCGATGGGCAACGAAAGGTCTAAACGCTCGCGCATCACTGCGCAACCATTGGAGGACAGTCATCGAATCAGTCCAGAAGAATGTACGCACTGACTTTTTTCGATGGCTCTCCTTAATGACAAGTGCCAATCGAGAAGCTATCAAAGCAGCTTGAAGTTCCAAACGTGGGATCGACATTGGTTTCAAGGGCGAGACTCTGGCTTTGCTTGCGACGAGAGTGAGCTTGATGCTGCCGTCAGGGTACATCAAACGCCAATAGGCAACGCAGGCGTAAGCAAGCTCACTTGCATCTGCGAAGACGTGAAGTTCTCTGTGAGAAGGCTCGTAGCCTTTCGCGTTTGCATACCAACGCGGTATCTTCAGTAAAGAGACTTTTTTCAGATCTTGAAACCATTCGAACCATTTGGATGCTTCTGTTTGTGGGAGCTCCGTGTCCCAATCGATATAAGATCTCCAGGTTTGTTGAAACAGTATCCGTCCTTTGACGACTATGGGTCCTAATAAACCTAAAGGATCGTAAACGCGCATAACGTGTGACAGCACCTTACGTTTTGTCAGTGAACTAGAGACTGTTTCAATTAAGCCTGTTCGAAAACCCAAAACATCGGCGGTAGGGTTCCATGCAATACCTAGGGCTCGGATGCTATTATTAGATTCGCCAAGATCAATTTCCAACGGTTGAGTGGCCCTGAGGTCCTCAGCGACTAGGTTTAGTGCCCCTGGCTCATTGGAAATCCATCCTCGCATCTCAAAGCAAGCTGCATTGTGCACGGTCACAATATCTGCCGCTAACTGAGCTGCTTCGTCAACGCTATTTTGTGAGTCGATGTAGTCGTCCATATAATGACTGAACAAAATAGCGTCCACGGCTCTTGGATGTGTATGTGCGTGCTCTTGAGCATTTTTGTTTTTTATAAACTGTGCTATAAAGGGGCTACAACAAGCACCGAAAATGACAGATGTCATCCTAAACTCCTTTATGACATGTGATTTATCTGGTCTCCACAGATATCGAAGAGCGTCTCTGTCCTGCTTTCTAACCCGAATCTGAGGAAACATCTCTTTGATATCCGCGGTCATTCCGATGCGACCCTCCCGGAATCGAAATAGAACCTTAAGTAGCGGCTGGAGTAGGTCAGGACCGGAGAGCAGTAAAGAATTCAGGCTGACACCTTCATTCCTGGCTGCTGCATCATGAACTGCCCTGAGTTTTCGTTTTTGAGGGTGGTACACACCAAAATGTGGTAGATAAAGACGAAAGCCGCCCGATTTGCTGTCACGTAAGCCGTCAGGTTTGACACCACAGTGTGTGTAGTATGTATCTGGAGCACATTCCTCTGCATAACCCCGCGCGATCATGTTGTCCATGAACGCATTGTATGCTTTAGCAAACTCGGACTCTTTAGCCATACGTCGTTCTAAACTTAAAAAACGTGACATCGCCTGTGGGTAGCTGTCTGGAACACGCTGTATGTCGTCGCGCCACGGCATGCCAACTTCAAACCGACCAGTAGGCAAACGTTTGGAAGTCGCTTCCAAAATGTTGACTGCGCGCTGGTCTTGTTTACTATGCAGAGTTTCCGTTTTAGTTATGCCTATAGAGTCGAGTTTATACTGTTCCTTAATCAACGATTCTAAATTGTCATCATTGTTTGTATCCATGTGCGTATTATTAACAAACTCAATCAACTTCGTTTTGCTAGAAGCAACGCCGTATAAAGTCCAGCCCAAAGCTGTCAAACAGGCAACGGGTTCGTTCCTTCTACCAACTCGAACTTCGTGGTTGATTGACAAATGCCAATGTTCAGCTCCAATGAGGATAGTTGGAGTTGCGTCGTCGTATGTCAGAACGTCAACCAGATCGGACAAATGTGAAAAAGACTCAATCGTTTCACGCTTGACCGACTGCGGACGCAAACACAAAGACTCCATAGATCGAGCATTTTTTATTAAAAACGTTTTCTGTGTGTTTCTACCTTTAATAAAAAAGTCTACATATGATATTGTGGTATTTCGCTCGAGACCACCTATGCCATTTACCGTTATGATCTGTTGTGGCCCGGTCGCCCCTATCAGTTTGGCGATGCTGGAATCTATGATAGTCGCGGTGCTTCCGTCGTCAAGGAGCCCGTACACATTGCAGGTTCCAGCAGGGCCCGAGACTGTAACTGGTATTATTTTTAAATAAGCACGAGGGCGAAGAGCCAAAATAGTATTCGGTTTTTGTGCACCTGTCAAGGTTGTAGACACAATCACTTTTTCACCGGTCGGTTCAGAAGCATTTGACGTAGGGTGCGTATTATGTTCAACAGCTAACGGGTATGTAACGGTATCTGTGGCTTGCTCGTTAAGTGTATTGACGAGCGGTGGTGATGGCTGCCGGTGAAGAAGCGCGTTATGCCGGAAAGGGCAGCCATCAACGCCACACGGATTCACTTTGCACGTTTTCCACAGGTGTGAACTAGCCTTTAAGCACCTATAGCAAACCTTTGCTTCACGCAACCACTGCCATCTATCGTCGATGGGCAAAGATTTAAATTGTGTACACTCCTTAATATTGTGATCTTTTTTGCAAAATACACACTCTCGTTTTGTTGTAGACCCGGCTTTAGGAGTATGTTTTGACTTCATAACAGCATTGTGAACATTTTCACGCTTTAATGGTTTGTCAAAAGAAATATTTAGTTGCTGTTGTGTCGCACTAAACTCGGGTGACATACCAAAACGAATGTGTTGATCTAACTCACGCTTTAAAAAGTCGGACAGAATTTCTAGTTTCGGACGTCCTATAGTGTCCTGTGCCGCAAAATCTGTCCACCGAATTTTCATAGTGGGGTTAAGTTTCCCAAGAACAGCGTGGAACAACTCAGGTGAAGTCAGATATTCTAAGTGGTTCAATAACTTTATTGTGGATATCGAATTACGTACCCGATTAGAAAGGATTCCGAGTTCTTTGAGATCGTTACCTAGACGGGGAAGGTTTTTCAACGAATTAACCTCCTTGTAAACGATGAGCTCGGGGCGCGCGAAGTTATCTTCGAGGGCGCGCATGACTTCCTCCGGGTCACTCGTCGACATCAACAGCGCCGCCACGGCCTCACGCGCGGGCCCACGCAGCGCAATGTCAAGTCGGTTTATGTTATCTAGCGGAGAAAAATTAGCTTTTGTAACATTGTAAGTACGTTTGAACTGTAGCCAATGCAAAGTATTGCCGTAGAACTGAGGCAATTCCAGTTTCTTTACACCGACGGCAGAGGCGAGAGACTTTGCGGCGGCCGCGGTATCAGCTACAGCTTGTAAAAGTGTAACAGGTTGGTCAAGCTCCGTAGAAATGAGCGGGGCCGTACAGCCAACCGCCTCGGATGCTTTAGTGACATTTCGTAAGGGTCGTGTTTGTTTAGTGAGACGGTTAATAGGGAGTGCAGTTGTCCGCGTGGTCATCGGTAGGTGTACCGAGTGACCGGGGGGTGTGCCAGGAGAACCTTGTTCACATCCTACTGCAGTGACGTCTCTATCAACACAGCTGTCAAGGTTATGATTTTCTATCCATTTTTTAGTTCTATCTACGCTCACCCGTGTAGAGCTCCGATGGCTCGCTCGGCTTCCTGCGCTTGTAGCGTCGGCATCGATAGCCGCCAGCTCGGCTTGCAACTCGCACTCCTCGACCTGGTGCTGTAACGCGGCGAGTTCACGTTCGCGTTCGCGCTCACGTTCGGCGAGTACCTGCTCGCGGTCGCGCTCACGTTCGGCGAGTACCTGCTCGCGGTCGCGCTCACGTTCGGCGAGCTCCTGCTCGCGCTCCAGTCGGCGACGTAGGACGAGTGCTTCTGCCGCTACTTTTTGTGCTCTCACAGTTGCCGACGAATGTGATGAGCGGCTTTGCGCGGTGTGTTCACTGCGTACGCTTTTGGTCGGCAAACCGGAGTTATGAGGCTGAGGTATAACTGTGCCGGGGGCGGGATTGGCCGACATAATTTTGCTTTTGCTACGGGTGATCATACCTAACTAGGTGGATGAAAGCTAATGGAACGAAATGAAAGTAAGTGGGTGACTATGTTGTGATGAAAAATAGGCACTGAAAACTAAAACGAAGGACCAATGAAAAAGATGAGGATGTGGGCTGTAATCCAAAAGTGAAATGCTTACCTTGAAAATTAATATATTTTATTAATTTAATAAATATAAAGAAAATCATACTTTATGACAGCAACACAGAAAAAACAACAACAAAAAAAAACCATAAATTTGAAAAATAAAGAAAAAGTTTAAAAAACAACCAAAGAGTACGTAACACGTACATTATGTCTAGTTTATCGTGTAGTGAGCACACTGTTTAAACCTGTTTAAAGCCATTTCATGTCACTGCTGACGGTTTAATAGGTGAAATTACGGTTATTGCTGCAGTGACTTCTATACCTGTGCGCCTACATCCGACGATTTAACGAATCATAATAATTGTTTTAATATCCAAACTAGATTTTAAAGAGCATAAAACTTGGACGGAGCAATAAAAGAATTTTTCATCGTAAAATACGAAAGGTAAGTACCATCATTAATACAAACTTTGTATTTCCATGATTTGTACCTCTTGCTTTGTTGTATTGTAATTTTTACGGTCGGGGATGCCTGTGCTCGCGTGGCTACACTGCGTAATCGTATTTTATATCAACAATGGCCCTTATCTGTAAAAACGTATTTGAAATTCATGGGTCTGCGTCGTTGAAAAATTGTCTACAGTATTTTTATGTTTAAAGCTCTTGCGGTGATGATAAAAAGTCGGGGTCACCTGTTCAGAAGCACGGCAGGTTGACGTTTACGTAATTTATATTTGTAATTTATGGATGACCTTTCAAGGTCTTTATGGTGGTCAGAAATACTTTGTGAGTAACGTTTTAAGACGTGGTAGAAATGTTGGTTTCTCGCTTCAGAACTAACAAGGGAGGGTGAAGTTTTAAGCATTTTCTTTCTCGCCTTTTACGATATTGGTTTGGAGTGAAATATCGGCGTCCTTAACTTATTTATCTCTGGCAGCCAGCCTAAGACGTGCGTGCAATGCTAAGTTCGGGAAATATCTTTCGAATGTAAAATGAGCTAATTTAAAGAATTTTCACAGAACGTTTGAGATGATCAGATGTAATTTAATAAAAAGGTATCTAGTTAGCGGATTCTCGGTATTGATCAAAGTTTGGCCCGCCCCGTCATAAATAAAATATGAAAAATGAAACATTTGCTGTAAGTTACCTGACTTTATTTAAGATAATGAATTGAATTATGATTAGGTAACTGAGTTATTTGTACTTAAAATTCTGCCACGTTTTATTTACGTTCTATATACATAACTAGGTGACTAATGAGTAATTATTCAGCTGTGCTTTTGTGTTTCTGATTTTCGTGACATGAAATAATGTGAACACATTTTTCATGTTTTAAATTTATCTCTATTTTTTTATCCCCTACTACATGAAATTTAAACATAACTGGCAAAATGTGGCTGTACCTCTGCCCAACTCCTTGAAAAAAAATCCTATTTAGTACCTTAAATGCTTTGTTACATTGTGAGAAGTCTGTATCAGTCCAGTAGGTTGTATAACTACTTCGATTGGTAAAGTTAATTGATTTACGTCATGAATTACAGCACTATGCTATTATAGGTTATACATGCTTGTAACTCGAATAATTCATGTACTTACAGACTTTGTTACCATTAATTACCCATTTATTAAAAGATTGCTGAAGTATGGGCAATTTGAGTGCGCCATTTAGTTGTCCCTAATTTCAACAAAGTTGGAGCAAGTTTCTTGTTCTTTTTATACTGCCATTTTGATCAATACTTGAGTCCAGACTTCCACATATACGGAAAACCGTGTTAAACTGCTACAGACTAGATATCGCATGGTGTCATGAAGAAGAAGATCAGAGAAAAATCTTCTGTAGGAATGAAACCCCATAAGTGCACGCTTTTTACATGAATCAGAGGAAATTAAGTAGTGGGATGAGATCCACATAAAGGCTATCTCATAACATGAAAAAAAATCGTTTGAACATCACCCAAACTATGTGGGCGCAAAGGAAAGTTAAATGCGGATTCATCACATATAAACCGAATCCACAAATCACTATATAATCATAAACGTTAATTATTTAAATTAAAGTTTAAGCCCACAAAAATGCGACGTGAAAACGTAACAATATCAAAATGCCCAGTCTCGCCGAATATATTAAGTGCAAAAAATTCTGAAAAGCGAATTTAACTTCGCGAAGTGAACTACGAATTCAAAAAGGAATTAATTAAGCTGATGTGTTTAAATTCTGCACACGAGAGTTATAAATTTTAGTGAGTGAGTCACGACTTGGCTAAGTATTTATATACTCGCAAGAATATACTGGAACCACTTCACGTGAGCTTCGTATGCTAAATTAGCCTTTCTCGAAATAGTTCAGGTTTTATGAGAATTTGTATTGTTAGGATTCAATTGAACGGCTTTCTCGGTATTGCATAGAGTGAGATGTCTGGTGAACCTTTTAGTTTCTGATCTGAAACTTACTTTATCACTTGTTCAGTATTTATTGTTAAGACTGCTAATATCTCTTAATCCAGCTGATGTTTTGTTTACTTATCTATTTTATAACCCCTCCTCTCATTAACTTCACCTTTGCACCTATTTTTCCTTTCCTTCTTTTTGTATGTGTATTATGTGTGTGTGTGCATAAATTGTTAAATAAATAAATAACAATATATTTCGAAGTTGACCATTACAGATTTTTCTGATTCAGAAGCACACCTTCAAGTGAGATAGTGATCATACGTAAGCCTGACGATCCTACTAATACTGAGACAGTCCGTATATATGTTAGAGACCATGTGATTAAGACGGCATTATTCATAATGCCCAGGCAGTTTGAAAAATGCTCAACATGAGTAGGCAATTTGCTAAAAATTATTAAATAAAAATATTGAAATGATTAAATTAATCGGGCTTTCTGAATAATGCTCATCACTTATTGGGCAAGGTAATCATACGATCCTCACAGACCAGAATACACTGTACGCATGACCTGGCTGGGGTCTCCCCAGGGACCAAACCAGCCCATACTGAATCTACATTAAAATTAATGTTTTTTCTATACCATACCAATATTATAAAGAGGAAAGATTGTTTTATTTGTTTGTACCGAATAGGCTCCGAAACTACTGCACCGATTTTAAAAATTATTTCACCTATGGAAAGCTACATTATTCCAAAGTAACATTAGGCTATAGTTTTGACGGGAGCAAAGCCGCGGGGTCAGCTAGTTTTAAATAATTTAATAAAACATGTCTTTTTATTGCCCTGCCCACTAAGTGGTGGGCATTATTCAGGAAGCCCGGTCAATTTAATTATTTCAATAGTTTTTATCATATCGCCTACTCATATTGGGCATTTATCAAATTGCCTGGGCATTGTGAATAGTGCCGTATTAATCACTTGGTCTATACATAACAAACCTAAGAGGTTTCATAGATGCTTCGTAGCGTTATTTTTTTTTTATATAAAGAACGGTGTGTAGCATCTTCCGATTGCTGAAAACGACAATGATTTGCTAATTCCTTACATACGAGTAATGTGAAATCTACTGATATATTCTGATCAAGGCGAGTGAATCTATATTCCGTGGCTTAATTTAAAGTAAATTAAAAAATCTAACATTATAAACAATTTTTCTTAAAGTAAATTGAATACAAAATGATGAACCAAATACTAAATTGTAAAGCACACACACATAATGAAATACAAACATTTGCACATTTAATTTGGCTGCATTCCATTTGTCGTTGTCCAATCGTCCACATAATTCGTAATACAGCGTTACATACATTTTGTCAGTTTTGTTCGTGAATTGAAATGCATTTTCATAAAATATTGTCCTTTCACATTGAGCTTATTAAATTCAATTAAACTAGCCTATTTTCGCCATAAACTGTCGCGTGGTTCCGCTTATTGTTAAATCATTATATTACTATTTGTAATATTATGAGGCAACAGTTGAGTAAATAAAATGATGATTTTGTGTTTAATTGACACTAATTGACCACGGGACCCTGCTTTTTTACCGACTTAAAAAAAGGAGGTTATCAATTTGATACGTATGTATGTAATATTGTTGGTATTGCACAATATTCATATAATTCATATTAATTACTCTACGTGGGCTTCTGAGCACGTGTGCGAAATTTCATAAGTGTATTTATGAATGTATGTTTGTCCACGCATGTCTCCAAAAATAGTTATATAATCGTGATAATTCTTTATTTATTGGATTAAGTCTCTCTCAACTAAGGGAATAGTGCAAATTTAATGAAAATCGGTTTAACAGTTTTCAAGAATTGGAACATACAACCGAACTCCTTCATGACAAACAGCATAAATGTTTTAAATTGAGTTATTATGGGGATTTTGTCAATCCTTTAAGTACCTTACTATAAAACTTCCTCACTTTTTAATGATGGTGAACAAAACTTAAAAGAGAGATAAAAACTTTTTCTCGAAAAATAAACCGACAGCAAAAGCAAAACACTAAAAAGTGCAGAAATAACTTTCGTTTCGAAAGTCGGTGTCCCAAAACAACACAATAAAAACAAGAGTACCAAAGACACGACAAAAAAAACGAACAAAACGATGATGTTAGTTTCATGTAAAACCGATAAACGGCTTTTTATTTGTTTGACAAACACAAGCTGGGAAAACTTTCAGTTATGTAGGTCCATTCATTAATCTTTATCAAATAGTTATTTACGTCTGAAAGTCCTTTTTTAAAAGGGTCAAAGTGAAATGGTAGATTTCCACAGTTAAAGACAAAAAAATATCAATCTGTGTTTTTGACTTAGTTTACCACCCTAATCCAAAAACTTAGAAATTTTGTTCCACTTTAGGGGGCAGTCGACTACACTCTCGATTTTTTAGCAGCGTATCTAAGTCATTACAGTATACGAGTAGTTGCACCTTACGAGTGAATGCTGCAGGATAAAATATTAGCGCAGTTTCGAAGCTTTTACGCATATTATTTATTCAAACTAAGCACAGAAACTACTTGGAGCCGCCCTAGTTACCTGAAAACAGATACGTTTTCCTCCTAAAATAATGATTAGTTCTAGCACAAAATAGAAAGTATACGCCGCTGCGTACGTACTTTGTGGTTCTAGGTAACCGTTGTTATACAGAATGCCAATGAACGAGCAAAATATTTCGGTCCTACAAATATTTTTTTCATTTCGAAATTAGAACCTTCGGAAAATATGGGTTTGTGGATATCAACGAGCAACACATTCTTTTTGAACAAAAACTATCAGTTGGTTTAGCTTTTGTTTAGCATTGCGGATTCGTTCATATTTTATACTACATAAATAGAGATTATATATCAGCTAGCGATGCGTATAAAACCAGTAATCGGCTTCAAACCTATTTGAATGCCTATTTCTAACTACATATCTACTATTCTGTACAAAATGGATATAATACATACCTCATGTAATGATTTCTCGAGCCGTTGTCGCTTTGTAAGGTAAATTAGTAGTAGGACATTCCAAGTACAAGTGGCACATTCTCCCCATTTGTACACATATTCGACTAAATAAATCAAAGCCCTCCCAAGTGGGCTAAAACGCTGTCTGTTTTGAATGTACTGACAAATGTGGAAAGCTCTTTAATGCTCTGTTTTATTTGCTACTTGTTGATTATTATATCTTTATCAAGTTTTTATTTTTAGGTATTTATGTAGGTATGTTACCGACCAAAACCGATTTAAGGTCAAACTAGTTTGTTTTAGGCTAATCCAGTTTATCCTGCGCATGTCTGGATATACTATTTAGCCTAAATACCTTATTTAGGCTTAACTAGTTTAGCTTAGGCCAAATTTATTGAATCATTATAAGTGACAAAATGTGACTTTTGAATGTGTTAAGCGGGGATTGTCCTTAGCCCCTTTTTTATGGTTCTCAACTTAGATACATTTTCTTAAAAAACTAAATAACGAATCGTTGAGAATCTTTATGGACAAAAAAACGAAATGACTTGGTTGTACCATTCCCATATTACAGATTATCTGCCTTCTTATATAATTCACCTTATACCTTCCCAGCCCAGGTCTAATTTATTAATTACTGTTGCTAATGCGTGCTGACGCTACACCACTTTCCAAATTCGCTTAGCAAGAACAATAATAACCGGATACACGCGGAGTTGAAATATAACCCGGGTATAAAACACCCTTTGTTTGAAATAAGGGACGTATTATAACAACCACTAGCAAAGGCCACTCCACCCATTAGAGATAGTAATGAAATTCATTGAGGTAGTAAAATAAATCAGGTAATTTATACGGCAAGGGACTCCATGGTTTCCGCTAGTTTAAAACTATTTTAAAACATACCCTGAAGCTTCTACGTAAATATAAGGAAGGTGTTTAAGAACAACGGTCAGACCAATGTACTGAGACGCTAGTTCAAACGAGCTCGCGTCAGGATGGGAAGAAATATTTAAATAGGTAAACAGGGACTTCAGGCGGTACCCCGAGCAAAACGCCGCGCAAGCCGTTTTTTGTGCTGTTTTTAGGAGCTATCTACTCGTTAATTAAAAACAAATATCAATGAATAAAAATAAATTAAATTTCTAAATAATATTGATTCTAAAATGGTAGATTTAGTTTTTTTTTAAATGTTGTATATATTTCACTAATCTACTTCCAAAAAAACATAAAATTGAGAAATACATACATACATAAACTCACGCCTTTTTCCCATGGGGGTAGGCAGAAACTACAGAACGCCACCTGCTACGATCCTTACATACTTCTTTTGCTTCACACACATTCATACATCTAGTCATACACACACGCCGGTTATGGGTACTGCGCACTTGGCCTTTCTGAAGAACATCACCTATAAGGTCTGTGTATGTCTTTCTAGGGCGTCCCCTCCCGGCGTTTCCATTCACGTCTGCCTTGTAAATACCTTTCGTAAGTCGACTTTCATTCATCCTCTCAACATGGCCAAACCATCTTAACATACCCTTTTCAATTTTAGTCACTACATCTTCTTTTAAACCACAACGTTGTCTTATTACCTCATTCCTCAATCTATCAGTTAAAGTTACACCACACATACGCCGCAAGGAGCGCATTTCTACTGCAATAATCTTACTTTCATGTCTTTTTTGCCATACCCAGCCTTCACTTCCATACATAAGTGTAGGCACCAGCACGCTGTTGTGAACGGCGAGTCGAGCTTCCGGAGACATCGACTTGTTGGTCACAACTGCATGCATAGCACCATTCACTTTATTCCCTGCATTCACTCTCCTTTCCACATCCTCTTCAATCTTTCCATCCCTTGTGAACATACTTCCCAGATATACAAACTCGTTCACTTGCTCCACACTCTTATCATTTATTTTCACTTCACACTTCGATACATCTTCTTCTCTTTCAAACACCATTACCTTAGTCTTGTTCACATTTATACTCATCCCTTTTAATTTAAAAGCTTCATTCATCACAGTCACCATGTCTTGCAACTGTTCTGCTGACGATGCAAGTAGAACTTGATCATCTGCATAGAGAAGGCATTTGACAGGCAACTCATTCATCCTCAAATCGAGAAATAATTATTGATATTATGCATCTCCTCGTAAAGTGTTCATTGATTATTTTTTGTACTAACACTAATGGATAGACAATTTAATAACGAATATTTTGTAGAATTATTTTTTTCAAAAGACCAAAATTCGATTTTATAAAGATTTTATTCTAAAATCTGGGCGTATTCACTACTGTAATTCATGCGCCACCAGTGCCGCTAGACCAATAGGAACGCTCATATCTCACGCCGATTTTTTGGTCAGGGTACCGTCTTAATGAACATTAGTAACGGATGCACACGGCTCGAGCTTCATTTTCTCTATCCTTTTTGGTTCCACAGGGGGAATTTTGTCAAATATTGTTTTTTAGTGTTTGTCTTTTTTACTTAACTGCCGAAGGAGAATAATGTGTTTATCAGTTTATATATGTTTGTACGTATGTATGTTAGTTCCTTTGTGGCGTTCAAGAGATGAAACTATAACATAACTGGCAAAATGTGGGTGTACATCTGCCCAATCCCTTGAAAAATACAGGCGTGATGTTATGTAGTAAAGTACTCTTTAATATTTTCCTATTAAGTACCATAAATGCTTTGTTACATTTGGAGAAGTCTGTATCAGTCCAGTAGATTGTATACCTACTTCGATTGGTGGAGTTAATTTATTTACGTCCTGAATTACAGCACTATAAGTTGTACCAGCTTGTAACTCGATTAATTTATGTACTTACAGACTTTGTCACCATTAATTGCACATTTATTAAACGATTGCTAAAGTATGGGCAATTTGATTGCGCCATTTAGTTTTCCCTAATTTCAACAAAGTTGGAGCAAGTTTCTTGTTCTTTTTATACTGCCATTTTGATCAATACTTGAGTCCAGACTTCCACATATACGGAAAACCGTGTTAAACTGCTACAGACTAGATATCGCATGGTGTCATGAAGAAGAAGATCAGAGAAAAATCTTCTGTAGGAATGAAACCCCATAAGTGCACGCTTTTTACAGGAATCAGAGGAAATTAAGTAGTGGGATGAGATCCACATAAAGGCTATCTCATAACATGAAAAAAAAAACCCAAACTATGTGGGCGCAAAGGAAAGTTAAATGCGGATTCATCACATATAAACCAAATCCACAAATCACTATATTATCATAAACGTTAATTATTTAAATTAAAGTTCAAGCCCACAAATATGCGACGTGAAAACGTAACAATATCAAAATGCCCAGTCTCACCGAATATATTAAGTGCAAAAAATTCTGAAAAGCGAATTTAACTTCGCGAAGTGAACTACGAATTCAAAAAGGAATTAATTAAGCTGATGTGTTTAAAACTCTGCACACGAGAGTTATAAATTTTAGTGAGTGAGTCACGACTTGGCTATGTATTTATATACTCGCAAGAATATACTGGAACCACTTCACGTGAGCTTCGTATGCTAAATTAGCCTTTCTCGAAATAGTTCAGGTTTTATGAGAATTTGTATTGTTAGGATTCAATTGAACGGCTTTCTCGGTATTGCATAGAGTGAGATGTCTGGTGAACCTTTTAGTTTCTGATCTGAAACTTACTTTATCACTTGTTCAGTATTTATTGTTAAGACTGCTAATATCTCTTAATCCAGCTGTTGTTTTGTTTACTTATCTATTTTATAACTCCTCCTCTCATTAACTTCACCTTTGCACCTATTTTTCTTTTCCTTCTTCTTGTATGTGTATTATATGAGTGTGTGCATAAATTGATAAATAAATAAATAACAATATATTTTGAAGTTGTCCATTACAGATCTTTCTGATTCAGTAGCACACCTTCAAGTGAGATAGTGATCATACGTAAGCCTGACGATCCTACTAATACTTTAAATGAGATAATCCGAATATATGATGGGGACCAGGTGATTAATATGGCATTATTCATAATGCCCAGGCAATTTGAAAAATGCTCAACATGAGTAGGCAATTTGCTATAAAATATTAAATAAAAATATTGAAATAATTAAATTAATCGGGCTTTCTGAATAATGCCCATCACTTGGCATGGTAATCATACGATCCTAGAAGACCAGAACAAACTGTACGCATGACCACCCCAGGGACCAAACCAACCCATATTGAATCTACATTAAAATCAATGTCATTTTTTAAGTAATTTAATAAAACACATCTTTTTATTATTGGGTATGATGCCCGGTCAATTTAATTATTTTAATAGTTTTTATAATATCGCCTACTCATATTGGGCATTTGTCAAATTGCCTGGGCAAACCTAAGAGGTTTCATAGATGCTTCGTAGCGTTATTTTTTTTTAATATAAAAAACGGTGTGTAGCATCTTCCGATTACTGAAAACGACAATGATTTGCTAATTCCTTACATACGAGTAACATGAAATCTATTGATATATTCTGATCAAGTCGATTGAATCTATATTCCGTGGCTTAATTTAAAGTAAATGAAAAAAACTAACATTATAAACAATTTTTCTTATAGTAAATTGAATACAAAATGATGAACCAAATACTAAATAGTAAAGCACACAGACATAATGAAATACATACATTTGCACATTTAATTTGGCTGCATTCCTTTTGTCGTTGTCCAATCGTCCACATAATTCGTAATACAGCGTTACATACATTTTGTCAGTTTTGTTCGTGAATTGAAATGCATTTTCATAAAATATTGTCCTTTCACATTGAGCTTATTAAATTCAGTTAAACTAGCCTATTTTTGCCATAAACTGTCGCGTGGTTCCGCTTATTGTTAAATCATTATATTACTATTTTTAATATTATGAGGCAACAGTTGAGTAAATAAAATGATGATTTTGTGGTCAATTGACACTAATTGACCACGGGACCCTGCTTTTTTACCGACTTAAAAAAAGGAGGTTATCAATTTGATACGTATGTATGTAATATTGTTGGTATTGCACAATATTCATATAATTCAAATTAATTACTCTACGTGGGCTTCTGAGCATGTGTGCGAAATTTCATAAGTGCATTTATGAATGTATGTTTGTCCACGCATGTCTCCAAAACTAGTTATATAATCGTGATAATTCTTTATTTATTGGATTAAGTCTCTCTCAACTAAGGGAATAGTGCAAATTTAATGAAAATCGGTTTAACAGTTTTCAAGATATGGAACATACAACCGAACTCCTTAATGACAAACAGCATGAATGTTTAAACTGAGTTATTATAGGGATTTTGTCCATACTTTAAGTACCTTACTATAAAACTTGCTCACTTTTGAATGATGGTGTACAAAACTTAAAAGAGAGATAAAAACTTTTTCTCAAAAAATAAACCGACAGCAAAAGAAAAAGACTAAAAAGTACAGAAATAACTTTCATTACGAAAGTCGGTGTCACAAAACAAAACAATAAAAGCAAGAGTACCAAAGACACGAAAAAAAAAACGAACAAAACGATGATGTTAGTTTAATGTAAAACCGATAAACGGCTTTTTATTTGTTTGACACACACAAGCTGGGAAAACTTTCAGTTATGTAGGTCCATTCATTAATCTTTATCAAATAGTTATTTACGTCTGAAAGTCCTTTTTTAAAAGGGTCAAAGTGAAATGGTAGATTTCCACAGTTTTAGACAAAAAAATATCAATCTGTGTTTTTGACTTAGTTTACCACCCTAATCCAAAAACTTAGAAATTTTGTTCCACGGTACCACTTTAGGCGGCAGTCGACTACACTCTCGATTTTTTAGCAGCGTATCTAAGTCATTACAGTTTACGAGTAGTTGCACCTTACGAGTGAATGCTGCAGGATAAAATATTTGCGCAGTTTCGAAGCTTTTACGCATATTATTTATTCAAACTAAGCACAGAAACTACTTGGAGCCGCCCTAGTTACCTGAAAACAGATAAGTTTTCCTCCTAAAATAATGATTAGTTCTAGCACAAAATAGAAAGTATACGCCACTGCATACGTACTTTGTGGTTCTAGGTAACCGTTGTTATACAGAATGCCAATGAACGAGCAAAATATTTCGGTCCTACAAATATTTTTTTCATTTCGAAATTAGAACCTTCGGAAAATATGGGTTTGTAGATATCAACGAGCAACAAATTCTTTTTGAACAAAAACTATCAGTTGGTTTAGCTTTTGTTTAGCATTGCGGATTCGTTCATATTTTATACTACATATATAGAGATTATATATCAGCTAGCGATGCGTATAAAACCAGTAATCGGCTTCAAACCTATTTGAATGCCTGTTTCTAACTACATATCTACTATTCTGTACAAAATGGATATAATACATACCTCATGTAATGATTTCTCGAGCCGTTGTCGCTTTGTAAGGTAAATTAGTAGTAGGAAATTCCAAGTACAAGTGGCACATTCTCCGCATTTGTACACATATTCGACTAAATAAATCAAATCACTCCCAAGTGGGCTAAAACGCTGTCTGTTTTGAATGTACTGACAAATGTGGAAAGCTCTTTAATGCTCTGTTTTATTTGCTACTTGTTGATTATTATATCTTTGTCAAGTTTTTATTTTTAGGTATTTATGTAGGTATGTTACCGACCAAAACCGATTTAATGTCAAACTAGTTTTTTTTGGCTAATCCGGTTTATCCTACGCATGTCTGGATATACTATTTGGCCTAAATACCTTATTTAGGCTTAACTAGTTTAGCTTAGGCCAAATTTATTGAATCATTATAAGTGACAAAATGTGACTTTTGAATGTGTTAAGCGGGGATTGTCCTTAGCCCCTTTTTTATGGTTCTCAACTTAGATACATTTTCTTAAAAAACTAAATAACGAATCGTTGAGAATCTTTATGGACAAAAAAACGAAATGACTAGGTTGTACCATTCCTATAGTACAGGTTATCTGCCTTCTTATATAATTCACCTTATACCTTCCCAGCCCAGGTCTAAGTTATTAATTACTGTTGCTAATGCGTGCTGACGCTACACCACTTTCCAAATTCGCTTAGCAAGAACAATGATAAACCGGATACACGCGGAGTTGAAATATAACCTGGGATAAAACACCCTTTGTTTGAAATAAGGGACGTATTATAACGACCACTAGCAAAGGCCACTCCACCCATTAGAGATAGTAATGAAATTCATTGAGGTAGTAAAATAAATCAGGTAATTTATACGGCAAGGAACTCCATGGTTTCCGCTAGTTTGAAACTATTTTAAAACATACCCTAAAGCTTCTACGTAAATATAAGGAAGGTGTTTAAGAACAACAGTCAGACCAATGTACTGAGATGCGAGTTCAAACAAGCTCGCGTATGGATGGGAAGAAATATTTAAATAGGTAAACAGGGACTTAATGAACATTAGTAATAGGTGCACACGGCTGTAGTTTCATTTGTTTTGTTTTTTAGTGTGTCTTTTTGGCTTTTGTGGCTCCGTGGGGACCTGAAATAAAAAAAAACGTTCTTTAGTTTTAGCAATATTAAAAAAAAAATGGACTGTATATTCAGAGAAGCTGCAACTTCCAATCCATATGCCTTTTTACAGGCATTTCATTTATTGTCAACCTTTCAGATATTATTTCGCAATTTATTCGGACATTTCTTAAATATCTCTTCAACAATTAAGTTCAAACAATTAGCACGCAACGAGTGTAAAAATCGGGTTAATCTCTTACGGAGTGAAAATTTCAATAAATAATTCAAATAGAGAGAAGTGCCATGTTTTCCAAGAAGGGCCAGATAAATGGACCAGCGTTTAATTTACATTGTTTTAATCGTCCTTTGTACTCCGAGGTTCATTATCTGAAGACAACTGCCTACTGGGAAATTTATGTGTGGACCAGTTTTGGGCTGGTGTCTTTGATTTGTACAATTTTTTTTTCTTGGAACCGTCTTTTGACAGAATGTTCGTAAGCATATTACAAATTAAATTTTATTATACAAAGATATTTATAATAAAACATATGAAATAGTCCTTACATAATATTTTGTGTGGTCACACCTTAAAAATAGATTGCTAATGACCGAAGTTAAAAACATAACTCAAAAATAAATACAGAACCAGTTTTCAGTAGGCTAAAAATCAATAAAGTATTTTAAACCTACAAGCTAAATGTTATGTTATGTTAATGTATATAAAAAGTAAGTAAATTATTAGGGAGCTTTGTGAATATTTTAAAGAACCATGCACGATATAAATTAGCCTGGTGCACGAGCATTATGCTAACCTATTTAGATAAGTCAACGCTTCGAATTTAGCACAAAGAAAAATAAAAAGCAGTAGCAAGTTAACGACACTACGAGTAGACTTTTTTATTTGTTTTTCTTCACAATGTCAGAGACCTTCCCGATGGCGCGACGCAATTTTAATTTCGTCGACAGGTGATAACGCGCACGTATTTACTCAGAACATTTTAAGTGCAAATCGAGCGAATTGCGTCGCATTGCGTCCATGTGAAGGTACTTGCAATTTCGCTTATTAGAAATCGTTTGTTTATCGGTATGATATAAATTGAATCACTTCGAACCATCAGGAAGGTCACTTAGTAAATGCTGTTTCTTTTGTTTGCGAGTGCAGCTTGAAGTTCTCAGTCCGATTTGGATAGAATCATAATTATTATCTTTAGTTGCCTATAATAAAGTGAGAAATTAGTATAGTAGAGGAAATTTGACAGCAGTGCAGTGAGAGAAAAGTTGAAAGTAAAAACGGTTTACTTTCAACTTTTCTCTCACTGCTTTCTGTCCTGGTAGGGTCATGTGATGAGGAGGGATGAAACGCATGCTACTAAAAGAGTTATGAATATAAATGTGGATGGATGGAGAGGAAGGGGACGGCCAAAGAAAAGATGGATGGACTGTGTGAGGAGTGGATATGAAAGAAAAGGGAGTCAGTGATGGTGTGACGGGGACAGGACGGTATAGAAGAAGAAAATGTGTTGCGCTGACCCCAAGTAACATGGGACAAGGGCAGAAAGATGGTGAGATATGGTTATAAAGGAGATAATATTCTGTGAGGCAAATTCTCGGTAAGAATCACCTTTAAGTTTGTATGCCATCATAAAATTAACTTTATAACTAAGCATGATTTATAAATCAAAGTAAATTTCAATTACGGTTAGCAAGTCACTCCTTTACAAATCTTGGTCACACTAGGAAATCGATCCAGCAACAACTTATTACAAAGTTGTTGGGCAATATCAAAGGTCACGGGAAAGTTTGCATGCCGGGGTCTCTCTAAACGCCAAGACGTGGGCCCAAAACATCCTAAAGCATTTCCCTTTCAACAATCCCGAAAATTATATATATAAGAAAATATAAGTTGTACAAAAGCCATTTCTAGACTTAAAATCGGATATAACGTTGGCTCGAATAAGGCTTGCGAGTTGCGACATGTACAGTTTCATGCATAAATATGTAGACGTCTTGCGCATTTTAAAGGCGATTTTGTCTAAAATATTCAAATATAATATAATCATAACAGCACTCGTAGGTAACTTACTGAAGGTGACGGACAGTAAGCAATCGCCAGGGACATTTCAGATGTTTCATCATCATCATCATCATTTCAGCCGAAAGACGTCCACTGCTGGACATAGGCCTCACCCAAGCGTCGCCAGCCTGATCGGTCCTGTGCGTTTCGCATCCACAGGACGCCCGCAGCCTTGACCAGGTCATCGCTCCACCTAGAGGGAGGCCTTCCAACGCTGCGTCTTACGGTACGCGGTCGCCACTTCAGAAATTTTCGGCCCCAATGGCCATCCATTCTGCGAGCAATGTGCCCTGCCCACTGCCACTTAAGTTTGGCAATTCTTTGGGCTATGTCGGTAACCTTGGTTCTCTTGCGGATGTCTTCATTTCTGATTCGATCACGCAAGGAAATTCCGAGCATAGCTCTCTTTATTGCCCTTTGGGTGACTTTAAGCCTTCTGATGAGGCATATTGTGAGCGACCACTTCTCTGTCCCGTAAGTAATCACTGGCAACACACATTGGTCATAGACTTTCGTCTTCAGACACTGTGGTAAGTTGGACGAGAAGATACTGCGCAACTTCCCGAACGCTGTCCAGCCGAGTCGGATTCGACGGTTGACATCTTTCTCGAAGTTGGACCTACCTAACTGGATCGTTTGTCCTAGGCAGACATAATCGTCCACAACTACGAGTGTAGATATTTCAGATGTTTAGTCGTCCAGAAACCTATGTCACGCGTACCTTTCTGTATATTGGGACCCATACTCTTAAAATCTGAACACACAGACAGCTCTTTTTGCAACAACATATGAATTCAATCCTACTGGAGAAAATCATTGGTACATAGCTAGGTACCTCTTCTGGCACGCCACTGTACCTAATTTTCGCGTGTATCAATGTTATTTTCTAAAATAAGTTTTAGATTATGTATGAGTATAATATTTGGTGTTAAATTACTTGTACCAGGCCCCTCAGAAAGTATTGCGAAAAAAAGTTTTTATATATGGGAGACTGGCCAGTTATAATGTTTTTCGAAAATATGATTATTTATAAGTAAAAATAAGTAAGTTCCAATTTCAAAATTTCCCTCCACATTTTTTGCGAGTTAATTCAAAGTATTGTGTCTCACTGAAATATGGATCTGCGCCGGGAACATTTTAGAGCTATGATTTTATACGATTTCAAGTGTCGCCTGAAACCGGATGAATCGTACGATAGACTTCAAATGGCATTCATGGATGAAGGCCCTTCCAAGGCAACCGTGTATCGTTGGTATAACGAATTCAAGCGCGGTCGACCAACTTTGGGGGATGACGAAAGAAGCGGTCGCCCTTTGACGGCTGTTACCGAAGAAAACGTGCTAGCAGTGAAAAATTTAATCCAAGACAATAGGCGAATTACATATCAGGAGATTCAACACATATTGAAGATTGGATCGGGAAGCGTTCACGAGATTCTACACAGCCATCTTCGCGTGAGGAGGATAGTATCACGCTGGGTGCCGCACAACCTCACCGATGCTCAGAAGCAGGCCCGGGTGGAATGGTGCCGTGATATGCTTAACAAATTTGAAGCAGGCTCGTCTCGGCGTGTTTACGACATCGTTACAGGTGATGAGTCCTGGATTTATCAATACGACCCAGAAACCAAGCGCCAGTCAACTGTTTGGGTGTTTCAAAATGAGCCAACGCCTACCAAAGTGAAGCGATCTAGAAGCGGGGGTAAGATTTTGATCGCTAGCTTTTTTAATTTGACTGGCCACTTGGTATCAATTCCCTTACGGGATCAAAGAAGCATTAATGCCGAATGGTATACTACCAAATGTTTGCCAGAAGTTTTCTCTGTTATAAGCAACAAGCGACCAAACACAGGGCTCCGCGGGCTACTGCTCCACCACGACAATGCACCTGCGCACACCGCACTCAAAACGAGGGACTTCCTGGACAGCACGCCAGTCAAACTCCTGGGTCACCCTCCTTACAGCCCTGATCTAGCACCGTGTGACTTCTTTTTATTCCCAAAATTAAAAAATCAGCTCAAAGGGATACAATTTTCGTCGCCGGAAGATGCGCTGGCTGCGTTCGAGCAGGCTGTAAACGAGGTGTCTGCGGCGGACTGGAAAAAGTGTTTTGAAAACTGGTTTAGGCGCATGAATCTTTGTATAGAGGCTGGTGGAAAGTACTTTGAAAAGATTTAATAAAAATATATGTACGTATAGAACAATTTTTTTTAGTTTCGCAAAACTTTCTGAGTGTCCCACGTATAATGTTATTGGTATGGTAGCGATCTTATTAAACTTGTATTTTTGGAATTAAATTTTTTCGTGTGGGAATAGTCTGTGTAATGCCCAAATTGTATGTAGGTACTATGTGAACGTTTTTATGCTTTACTTGATATATTCGATACACACTGAATATGTACAAGTACTACAAGTAGTATTGTCTCGCAGTTTTTATGAATCAGAGACAAAAACCTCATATTTGATGCAATAATAGTACATTGTTCACCGAGAGGCGAAAGTGACCGATTACCGTCGAGGGTGTCGTTTGAAGCCCGAGCCGTAGGCGAGGGCTTTAAAACACCCGAGATCGGGAATCGCACTTTCTCTCGAGTGATACATAGTGCTTTATACTACACCTACGAGGAATTTACTTTTCTACGAAAACTGAATCCTCAAACAACACACAAATTGAAAATGGCGCCAATGGCGTCTGCAATTTTCACATGTTCTTTTTTCGAATTGTTTGACACCATCCAACACACAGCTAGTGACCAGTGTCATTTTGCGAACTTGGAGATAAAAACTCACTGTAAAAACTTTTTGGCGTTTGATATTTAGGTTACCAGCGCATAGTCTTACCCAAAATTAAAAAAGAAAAACCACGTAAGAAATGGATTTTCATACACTTTTCTCTCCCACTCAGATGCGTTTTCTCGCCGCATATTTGTTCGATATGCAATGACGTACTTTCTACCGTAAATTTGATAAAGTATCAAGGTACTTTCCGAGCAGGTGTAGTATAAATTTATTTACTCATCAATTCTACACATCCTAAAGTTCTGGTTGTTTACTGGGACAAATGTTACTCTACAACAAAACCTCAGATCCAGAAGATAAATGGCGGTACTAATGAGAGTGCAGTAATGCGGGGTAAAAGCAACAGTATCATGATTCTGCCCTATCACCGTACCCGCAACACTAAAACCACAACATCGCTGAATTTAATGATTCCGCCATAGTTTTCATTAATAGACAAGGTGACAACATTTTTTTATGAAGCAGCCACAATATCTTGCCATCACCAATGTGTATTAAGAATTAGTTCAAGGCTTTAAGTGACCTATTGAATTGTTGTATACGAAGTTCATCTTCATCAATCCTGTTTGTTGCAGTTGGTATACATAAGCATATTTCCATTTGTAAAACAAATGCTCAGTTTGTCAATCCATTGATAAAACCTTGCTTGTTTGTTGAGCTTATCTTTTTAGGCTAAAACAAACAGCATCGAATACAAAAATTAATCTGCTTAACCTTTTCCTAACTATGTTGGGCAGGGCTTCTAGTTTACCGGATGCAACTGCATACAGGTATCTTACATGGAGCCCCTGTCTAAGTATCTATGTCTGGTGTCCATAACCCAGTACTGGGTAATACTTTCACCCTGGCAAGACAAGTGGTGTTAGATATTTTGGGGTACTGAATACTCGACGATCATCCAAAATCTACAAATGACTGTTGGAACCAACGGCTTTCTGAGACACGTGGAGGTCTCATTGTTTAGTGAATGTTCAACCATCCTCGACATGTGTTGCTTAACCTTGAGGACAATATAGCTCTTACTATTTAGCCACGAGCCCCATGTACAAAGACATCCTAATTTAACCGTAGTAACATGCCCCCTTAACTTCTTATTCCCGTTTAAATTCCGGCTGCGACGCTCACGTACGCCGTAACGTCTCTACTTAACTAGATTTATTGGACACCAGTATTTATTAACGCATCTTCTAATAGCCTTAAACAGTTTACCGCGGCCATTTTGACGTTGCATGTTATATAATTAGGTGATTAGCAGATAACTGAGCGAGATTTATCTTTGTCGATGTCAGAAGGTTCAAGTAAGAACTTCGGATGATAATATTATTTTTCTATGACACATGCACTCTTGCGATCGATCCTCTTACAATAAGCACTAGTTACCAAGTTAATAAAAAAAAAAACAAAAATAAAAATGCTCACAAAAAATATAATTATAATTATCTATCTCAATTCATAAAAAATGAACATACGATCAATGTTTTAATAAACTAAGTAAAATAACAAGCAACAAAAAGTTTAACAACAAATGCCTTTAATAGCAATTGTGATAGAAACTGTGATTCAACACTTCATTGGGCGCACGCCACGGGTACTTGTCTCACTTAATTTATTTTGGCTTACCCACATCACAAAATTAATGAATTTAAATAATGTACTAATCTTGTTATGCTTCCGAGATTGTCTTGTGTTATTATTATAGTATTTAGCTAATCACTAACATTGTTTCTTTGCTGTATTATTTTGTACATAATAATTGATAACGGACTCTTTCCGCTACTCGTTTTTTAAAATTTTCAGTGTATCTATTGTTTCTCATTGTAAGTAAATGTATTTTTTCTGTTTTTGAAAAATAAATGTATTAAACCATATAAGGAGCTGATATTTTCATATCATCACCAATCAATCCGTGTCATATTCCATGAAAAGAAAATCATTTCAAGTTTTTGGGTCATATTAACAGAAAAATTACACCAGATTTGTGTTGCCACAGATATAAATCTAAATAGATAACGCAAGTCCCTCCATCTCAGAGAAAAACCAAGTGCGCCACTTTTTTTTCCACACAATTTAAGAACTTATTAATCAATGAAAGAAAATGTTTCCAGTCCCTCCGCTTATTTTTTTTGTAGAGTATTTACGCATAATTATTTTTCTAGATATAGGTTGATGTAATAATAATAATAACAATAATGTGGCCTGACTTGTCACGAGTGACAGTTAAATTTTCTTAGCTCTTAAAATTTTCTTTAATATAATTATAAAACCGTACAACATCATACTTATATCAGCTAAAAACTAAATTGAAAGAATGTCTATATACAATAAACCAACAACAAGAAGAAAACAAACAACAATTAAAATGACGAACAATAAAACATCAAACAAAAAATGACAGCTAAGAAGACGAAACTAAAAAGAAAATTTTAACAAGAAGCCAGGCCCGAGCCAAAAACACAAGCCCAACATCTTCGGGTTCGTCGCTCAGCTCCGCCTCGCAGCCACCGGGACCCCCTACAACCGTCAGTCAAGCGATCCCGGACGCTGTAGTTGCGTCGAGTTCGAGCGACGAATACTTCTCTCCGCCGACGTCACCACCACCTACGCGTCGACGGGGAGGACGCCGGCCACCGGACTGCCTGGGACCTCGAGGCCCATCGGCCTCGAGACAGGCCTGACAGGGTCCCCGCTCCCGGTGGAAGTGTGCAGCACATGCGATGGACGCAATCGATTAACGAAAACGTCATGCGTGCATACTTTGGGGCTACAGAGGGGGGAAGTAATCTGACTGCGTACCGTGGTCGGATGCTCTCTCTGTTTCAGGTGCTTGAGCCAGCTGTCAACGTGTGGGCCCAACGTCTATCGGATCAGGTGCGGGTCATCCAACGTAACCGTATGCTGGATGACGCCGTACTTGATAGACTGCGTGAGGATTCACGGAGTAGCCGTGTCTCGCCTGTCTTGCCACCGGCCGCGGTGCTAATGCAACCCAGTCTTTCACCGCGACCCGACCATATTGGAGAGGATGACGACGACGGGGCTATATCCATGAGTACCCAGTGCAATGAACGACTGAGGAGCGCTTTGGAGTGTGCATTCCGAGAGTATCGTTCCACACCGCCTGAGCTTAGACCTCGATTACCTCGTCTGCCCATGCATAAGAAAAATAGGGCGCTGGTGTGTGCTCTAGATTCACAGCTATCAAATGTTTTTGAAAGCAGCAAAGACCTTGCCGATACCCACTTGATCTTGTACTGTGCGGCTGCATCGGCATGTCGTGTAGCTAACGTCAAGTGTAGCATTTCATTATAACTATTATTGTAATTATTGGTTTTGCCTGCTATTATTATTTAATTTCTTTTATTATTATTTCAATTAATTTAAATTTTGTTTTTAATGTCCAATTAATAACTTTGTGCTGTGTAACATTGAACACTCCATCTGCCTATGATTATGCATAATTATGGTGATTATGATAAACTTGTAACAAAATTGAAGTGGCAATGGGCCCCAAACTAGGCACAGCCTGTATCTTGGAGGCCCAGAAATTGAGAGTAGGCAGATGAAGTGTTCAATGTAATGAATAACAAAGGCAAAACCAATAATTATAACAATAGTTATAATGACATGAATAACATTAGTCAAATACAATATTCATCTTAAGAAAAAAAAATTATTAGAATCAGATTAACTAATAGTAATTGAAATTAAGTTTATGATTTTATAAATTTCATAGATAAATTAACATCAAAAGTCAATATCATAGTAGGGATCAACAATATCATTTAGTGATCAACAAATCAATAAAAAAGATGAGTAAGCATCAATCAGTCAGGAGTAAGTGGAAGGATGAGGAGAGAGTGTAGAGTTATGGTGTGTGTGCGTGTGAGAATGTTGGACTCGGGCAGGACAGGGATATGTGCAGTCTTGGTGAGGGTATGTGTCCAGGTGCTGGTCACCTCATTGGGCATAAAACAAATCTGTATCTTCATACGTCAGCTCTTGACGCCATCTCTTAAATATAGGCTTGGCTTCAAAAGTGTTTCCAGAAACCGACAGAGTGGATTTATTAATTAGATTAAAGACTCTTATCGGGAGAAAGAGGCCGAATCGAGTGGCAAAAGTTGTTCTTACACGTGCCAGTCTGTCAGCTCCGACTCTTCCTCTTTGGGTGTAAGTAAATTGTCTCCCCAACACGGTGACCAGACCTAGAAGGGACCTTAGTATATACAGTTGTCGGACGCCCAGGACACCCGCTTCTCTGTAGAGTATGTCAGTTGGGTAGCGCCGCGGTTTGCCAAGCATGACTTTTAGAACAGCTCGTTGAGCACGTTCAAGTTCTAGCAAATAAGACTTAGCCGCGCTACCCTAGATGCCTGCAAAGTACTGTAACAGCGATTGACACAGGGCTAGGTAGACATTTCTGCATAAGTCTTTCGGGGCACTGGCCCGCAGGGACTTTATGACGTAGACAAATTTGCGGATTCTTTTAGAAAGCATGGAGATATGGTCTCTAAAGGACAAAGTTTGGTCGATCATAATACCCAAGTACTTGGTAGATTTGACTTCATCTATGAAATGGCAGGAACAGTTATTGGCATGACAGTGGATGCTGTGGATTTTTATTTTGTTTATGTCCGGACGGCTAGAACGACTGATGTGGAACGTCATGAAATTCGTTTTTTCAACGTTTAGGGTGAGTAAGTTTTTGTCAAGCCAGTCACTTATGGTGCGCATGCCATCCTCTGCAGCATCCATGGTATCCATCCATGTATCACCGTAGAATAGGACCGCTGTGTCATCTGCGTAACATATCATCTCTGACTGTGGGATGTTTAGCCTGAGTATGTCATCCATGTACACGGTGAATAATGTCGGGCCCAGAACACTGCCCTGCGGCACCCCTAAAACGACTGGCAGGGTTTCGCTGACACTATCTCCAATAGCAACATACTGCTGCCTGTCGGACAAGTAGCTACTAAACCATTCCCGGGCAGTGCCCCTTACGCCAAGACATTCTAACTTTTTAAGTAACATTGAAATAGATACTATGTCAAATGCCTTGGCCAGGTCAAGGAAGACCCCAATTGACCGTAGCCCCTGATCGATTCTTGAGGAGACAGTGTCAGTCAGCTTGCTCTGTGGACCTCCCACGTCTAAAGCCATATTGGCGTCCGGAAAGTAGGCTGTGTTTTTCCAGAAAACTGATGAGGCGGTTGTTTACGAGTTTCTCCAAGATCTTTGACGTGACACATAGCAGAGAGATGGGTCTGTAGTTGTCCGGAAAGTTTTTAGCACCTTTTTTGTGAATCGGCGTTACAGCCGCGATCTTCATGTCCGTTGCCGATAACGCTAAATGAAAATGCTCAAACTAAGTGCATATTGCTTTTATTTTTCTTCCTTTTATGACACGCTAAGAACATAAATAAATTCGCTTCATCTAGTGAGATTCATGTCTGTGTATGTCACTTTCTATTATTGAAATTAAAATTGAATAGCGAGATTGAAAAACATGAAACCAATTTGTTGACATAAATCAAATAACAATTCCTCGATCCTGATTGTATTAATAAATAATTTACGCCAATTATTGATGTTATAAATTATGCAAGACATTCATATTGTAGGCACTTATTAAATAAAAACTGCCTCGTTGGTATAGCGGCCGCAAGCTATAATCTTGAGTATGAGGTACCGGGTTCAATTTCTGGGTCGAGCAAGGGTTATTAGGATTTCCTTCTGGAATATCAGGCGAAATGTGGGCGTTCTACAGATGTACTTATGCCGAACCCTCCGGCCAATAAAAGCATGTTGTTATGTTATGAAAAGCATAGGTATTAATTCCTATAAAATTTAATTAATTTAGTGCAATGGGCCGAACTGATTGCATTTTCTACGACAATGATTATATTGGTAAACAACCAATATAAAGACTTTTATTGTTTCATTCGCCTGTAAAAATATTGCCTATGGCTTAGCACAATGGATATTATTTCCGCAGAGTCGAGCGCAGTTTGGTTCAAATGTTTTTTTCACGTGAGTTACCACCGTTGAATGAATTTGAGGCATCTATATCCACTGAACATTTTCATTGATTTTTACAGTGTAAAAAAGTTTTTAACTGCAGCTTTGTCTAGCGCAGGTCGGGTAGTAAAAAGTTTGTTGATTGCCTAGTCCCGCGTATGCAGTTTTATTACGGTTTTACCTTATTCTATGTACTGTTACTGACGCAGTACGATTGTTTTGTTGTACGGTCAAACATTTATTTAAATTGCAAGTACAATAGTGGTACATAGACGGACTTAATGCCACAAACATTCAATTACTATGTCGTTTTTTTTTGTGGAGATTAAAACGCTGTGTATTTGTTTTTTTTTTTATCCATAGACCTGTACTTCAGTGATGTATTTTTTTAAAATCAGGAACCGGTGGCAGATTCATGTTTTCAGATAATATTGATGGATCAATAGTCGTATTATTAATGTATGGAGACAGACTTCAATAATGCAGATCATAAAAAGTTAGGTAAACATACTTTCTCTGTAACAAATTCGAAAGTAAATCCGAGATATTACATACACATATTGTAATAAGATTCATGATAAATATTTTTGAATGGTAAGTAGGCTAGGAACGTGAAAAAGCCCAGTCACGTTGAATGTAATCTTGAGGATATTTAAAATCAGTGAATATTCAGGATACAAAGAGACGGATACAGTTTACATTATTATGCGGGCGCACGGTTGGCGCAGTGGTTGAGCGATTGACTGCTGCGCTGCGTGCGCGGGTTCGATTCCCGCACGGAACAAATATTTGTATGACCTACAGATAGTTGTTCCGGCTCTGGGTGTTGTGTATGTGAGTTTATATGTTTGTAAACGCACCCACGATACAGGAAGAAATTCCTAGTGTGGGGCAACGTTTATTTAAAAAAAAAAAAAAAAAAAAAAATATGTAGGGGTGTAATCACACCAATCGTCCGATCGTAGCATTGATCGATTTTGATAGATGTTAACCTATTGGTGAGCTTTGGTATCAGTAAAAACTGTGGTTATTCTGGCGCAGAGCTTAACATAGGTGGGAAAAAAAGTAATAAAATCCAAAAGCCCGACTGGTTAAGAAGCGAACTAAAAAGCTAGTAAACTATGTACCGAAAGACGTCCACTGCTGGACATAGGCCTCCCCACTGTCACTTAAGTTTGGCAATTCTTCGGGCTTTGTCGTTAACTTTGGTTCTCCTGCGGTTATCCTCATTTCTGACGTGATCACGCAAGGAAACTCCGAGCATAGCCCTCTCCTTTGCCCTTTGGGTGCTTTTAAGCTTTCGGATAAGGCCCATTGTGAGCGACCACGTCTCGGTCCCATAGGTGATCACTGGCAACACACACTGTTTATAGACTTTTGTCTTGAGACACTGCGGTAAATTTGATAAGATGATACCACGCAACTTCCCGAATGCCGCCTAGCCAAGTCGGATTCGTCGGTTGACCTCTTCCTCGAATTTAGATCTACCCAAAACGGTCCAGCCGTTTGTCCCAGGTAGACATAATCGTCTACAACTTCGAGTGTAGAGTCTCCGATCTTGATAGGAGTGGGTGTTACATGGGCATATAATGAAACCATATAATGTAGCATAAATGCACAAATCTTCTCAACTACCTAGTGTAGTAGGTCAATGACAAATTCAACGCCTGCTCAGGCCAGGCAATAGGTTTAATTTGAACCTACACTATAACAACGGTGATAGCCGTGATTGTGTGGCAGAAGTAGACACGATGACGTCATTAATCTTTGTGTAACAGTGTAACGTCCTCCGAAATGCGAACGCAGACGTCATGGCACATTTGCTAAAGTGAGGCTACGGCGCAGTATGAATAGGCTGTAGAGAATGTACCGGGGAAATTCCTAGCCAGGACTGTTTTTTAGACAGGTTTTAAAAAAAAAAAGGAAAAACACAATCCTCTCAATTATCTTGTAGTTGGCAACAGTTCAAGTTAAAACCGTTTTTGTTGTCAACCAACTAAAAACTATTTACCAAAAAAACAAACCGACTTCTAAAAACAAAACTACAAAGTGAAAAATAACTTTCTTTTTCAAATTCGGTGTCTTTGGTACCTATTGTTTGCCGTGTTTCGACACCGACTTCGTAAAAGAAAGTTTATTTTCACTTTGTAGTGTTTTTTTTGGAAGTCGGTTTGTTTTTTTTTGTTAAAAAGTTTTTTTATGTATCGCTTTTTAGTTTTGATAGGTACCTCTCTCAATTGCCATAAAAATCATATAAATGGCCAAAACACATCTAATGACATTCAATTTTTATTCAAGAGATTCCAATAAGCTCACACGACTAGGATACATTGTTTTATTTCGGAGTTCCAGTGCCTACCTGCCGGCTTCATCATCAGGTCAGTTCGATGGCACTATTTTCATCAGTACTATTTATTCATAAGTATTTGCTTCATTATAGTCTTTAACTACTCGAGATATACTTAGCATTAAGGAGTTCCATTGGCCATCTGTGGTCTTCTTTACCGGTTCCACTTCACAAAATGTTACTTTCTGAGTGCAAATGATTGCATTGTTGATGAAAATGCCAAAATCGCTGTATGTATGCCTATAATATTTGAGGAGTGCCCTAGATTTCTCTCCCATCATTAGATCCTACCTGACTATGGGACCAAATGGAAAGTATACCCTTTCAAACAAAAGAAGAATAATCAAATCGGTCCAGGCATCTTTGAGTATACGGTGTACAAACATTTAAAAAAAGAACCAATCGAATTGAGAACTTCCTCCTTTTTGAGAAGTCAGTTAAAAAAGGCCGTAAACAACTAATTCGTTTCCAAATCGAAGCGTTCAAGACCAAATCAATTACGTATATGTTTATTCACTCAATTTTCATTAGGTTAGCTTGTCTTTGTCATACTCCATGGTTTGTGCCTTACCTGGAACTCTGTAGAACACAAGTTGGACGGTAGTTCTCTATGTTAATAACTATTCTAATTCGAGACAGTAATGAAAATAATTATTTCTTAAAATTAAATTTTTGAGGTCTAAATAAAAATGGTTCTCGTTCAATAAAACTACGTTTCCTCTTATCTTCTTTTAATCTTGAAATTCTACCTCTGTCTGCGACTTATAACTTTCCAAATTGCACGCCTTCTCTTTTTGACCTTATGATTGTTTTTCCCCTTACAATGTTGCTAAGTTTGGGCAACTTACTGTAACCTTTTCTTACCATGACCTCATCTATCAGTCTTATCGTATCCGGCCTCCTAAACGAAAACCTCATTTCTGTTATGCGTAATTATAATGGGATTGATCTGGTGGCGTTGAAGCGTGATGCAGGTGATACGACTGGTCTCTCGTTGTTTATACCGCCTGTGTCGATGGTAATGTAAACTGTTTCAATACCTAAATGCTGAGTTTATACGACAAGCAGTTAAAGTTAAGTATAATCCTGCTCCGTTGGTGAATACTCAAATTAAAGACGCGATTGCTCGTAAGGACAAAGCGAAGAGCAGATATAGGAGCAGACTCACGGATCAGAATCTTAGTCATTTCAGAGCACTACGTAACCACTGCAATCGGCTGTGTCGGTATGCTAAGAGACGCTATTTCCATGAATCTCTAGTCAATTGCAAGTCCTCAGACGTTTGGCAATTTCTAAAGTCTGTCGGTATCGGCAAATCTTCCACTAATACCTGTAAAGATGTCGACTTGTCTGCTCTTAATACGCACTTTTCTCTTCCACCTGTCACTCTCGACCCTATTGTCAAAACTTCTACTTTGACTGAACTTTCCGGATTGCCGTTACTGAATTGCTCACTATTTACTTAAATTCAGTCTCTGATGATGATGTTTAGAAATCTCTATGCTATTTCGTCCGATGCTGTTGGCTATGACAATCTGTGTTCGCGAATGATAACTCCTATTCTCCCGCAACTCCTTCCCATTCTTGCTCATATTGTTAACTACTCTATATTCACTGGCGCATTTCCTTCTACCTGGCAACAGGCACAAATTATATAACTTCCCAAAATAACCAATTCTTTTTTTTATCTCATTTCAGACCCATCTCCATACTACCTTTCCTCTCTAAAGTTTTCGAGCACATCGTTCATGTTCAAACTTCCAGATTCCTTTCGTCTAATGCTCTTATCTGTCCTTTTCAATCTGGCTTCCGGACTGGTCACAGCACGGCAACTGCACTTCTGAAGGTCACTGATGACATCCACTGGGCTATGGAGAATAAATCTCTCACTATGTTAGTCCTGCTTGACTCCAGTTGTGCATTTAACTCTGTGGATTTTGACATTCTGCTCGGGGTCCTTAAGTCTATTAACTTTTCTTCCTCTGCATTAGCCTGGTTTGACTCTTATCTTCAGGGTCGCTCGCAGTGTGTTCGTCTTGAAGAAATGTTCATTGATTGGTGTGATCTCACTGCTGGTGTTCCTCAGGATGGCGTTTTCTCTCCTCTTCTTTTCTCTATCTTCATAAACACTGTAATCAAGTAAATCAGCTCCATCTCCCATCTTTACGCAGACAATTTGCAGCTTTATTGATACTTCTTGCTTGCGGATGTGGACTTAGCAATTGACGCCATAAATTGTGACCTGGAAAGTGTAAGTAAATGGGCTATGTCCTATGGATTACAGATCAACCCATCCAAATTCCAGGCTATGGTCATAGGCAGTCGATACTGTCGCACTGCGCTTGACGTGTCCACTTTGACACCTTTATCCCTTGACGGCTCGACCATCGCTTACAATGATACTGCTATGAACCTTGGTGTCTTAGTTGACAGTAATCATCTCTTGGCGAACTCAATTTAATGAGATAAGTCGCAAGGTGCACTTTTCATTTTACCCATTGAAATCCCTTCAAAACCTATTGCCCTTTAAAACCAAAAACCATTAGCTCAAACTCTAATTCAGCCGATCATCGATTACGCTGACGCCTGCTATCTGGATGCCACGGAGAAGCTCTTAAATAAGCTTGAGCGATTGCAAAATCAGTGCATCCGTTTTGTTTTTGGTCTGAGGAAATACGACCATGTCATCTTCCGTAAGGATCTCAAGTGGCTCCCTATCCGTCTTCGCAGGAACACTCGAGTATTATGTCTCCTCTTTAACATGCTTTTTAACCCTACGTACCTGTGCGATCGCTATTCCTTTACTCGCGCTGCCGATGTCCAGTGTAGATTCCACCTATACGGCATCATCTAAACTTCCCCTCCCACAATACTAATTTCTATTCCCACTCTTTCTCTGTTTATTCAGTTGGAACTCACTTCCACCTAAAATCCGTGACAATAAAAATGTATCTTTATTCAAGAAACAAAAGAACATTACCTTTACCATCTTGTAATTCTATAAATTATTATATTATATGTTGTATGTATTTCATCTTTTATATATGTAGTTATGGTATATTTTGTGCGATCGCTTTTCTTTTACTCGCGCTGCCGATGTCCAGTGTAGATCCCACCTATAAGGCATCATCTAAACTTCTCCTCCCACAATACTAATTTCCATTCCCACTCCTTCTCTGTTCATGCAGTTGGAACTAACTTCCACCTAAAATCCGTGACTCTAAAAATGTATCTTTATTCAAGAAGCAAAAGAACATTACCTTTCTACCATCTGTTAATTTTATATATTATTATATTAAATGTTGTAAGTATTTTATCTTGTATATATGTAGTTAAGGTATATTTGTAATTTATATATAATTAGTTAAGTTTTAATAGTCTATTTTAAGTTTCCTTATTTCTTTCTACACTCTGTGTCTTCGTCTATCATCCAACTTTCCTTTCGCAGGTCTGCTGGAAGAGATTTCCTAAGCAGTACCTTTGTGCTCTTCTATCTATAATCCTTCTTTTCTCTGTTAAGTGTTTTGTGTGTACATAAATAAATAAAGGAATTACCGCGATTAAAAAAGGCAGGCCAAAATTAATTAATTATTAATTTCCAGAACTGTAAAACTTATCTTAATTATTTTTATACCCAATTGTTCCGGTAAAAGCTTTATGAAAACTTTGTATTCTTATAAATGATTATTTTCTAAGCCTTTACTGCAAACATTTTCGGTAAATCCGGTCGAATTCCTAAACAATGTTCTAGTATACACTTCTACATACATACAACACAGAAATACTTTCAAGTACAAAAATACTTACGACAGCAAAAAATAAATAGGATCATTGTATCGAGATAAAAAGGTCCCTTAGAGTTTTAAAAAGTCGATGGGACCGAAAAATTCCCTTACAATTTTTTTCAAGGAATTGTTTAGAAAGTTTGAAATATTTTGTTACATTTTTGGCATCAACATTTTTACCCTTTTAAACACGAGAACAGCGATTCGTGGAGTGGTTTAAGGTCCTATAAAGAGTAGGTGAAGTCTCATTTATAATAAAAAGTTTTTGATGGTTGGGATGCCAGAATGCCTTTGCTAAGGCTCATAGACGGAACTCGCAATTTTCTCCAAGTGCGGTTTAACAAATTAAAATACGTTTATCTTGTTTATACTGATGATCTTCAGCATCATCATCAAATCAAATCATTTTTATTTGCTCAAACATGAGTACATAACAAACTGTCAGCATGAAGAGATGTTAGGATACAAAATAATAGAACGTCATTTTTGCCTTGGAAAATGGCATGATCAGCCTTTTTTAATGTTCCCTCTGCTAGGACACAGGCTTCCTCTCTGTGAAAGGGAGTGGGCCGTAATTCGGGTTAGTGAATGTCACATCAAATTTCTTCGGTTACATGCATTGTAAGTTCTAGGACATGCCAATTTTTCCTCACGATGTTTTCCTTCACCATTTTGATAGCAGTGGTGATTAATTAATTTACACAAAGTAAAGTCAAACGAACGCACAACCTGCAACTTGTAAGTCGCGGCCGTTACCACTGTATCATCTGCCTAGCTTTTTCACAATTTTGTTTTGGTCGGTCTCCAGTCTATTCAGCTACGAATACGAGTATTTTACATGGAGCGATGCATATCTAAATTTCACAACCCAGTTAGTAATCAACAGGTTATTCTTTGGCAAGACCTAGCCTAACATACCTAGAATCTTTCCAGAAGTCTAACATCAGACTTCTGGAAAGATTCTAGGTAGGTTACGACTGTCAAAGATGGGAACCAACTGCTTAACGTGCATTTCAAGTTATGGATGGGTCTCGTTTTCCTAGTTTATTTATTATTGACTCATGTAAAATGTTGATATCTATACATGTCATGTTCAGGACATGTGCAATAATGTGTAGATAAACTTTATTATCTTTTTCCAATAATCGCCTATCCAAGGTGATAAACTTTCTAAGTGGAACTAGCACATTATTTTTGTTTCCACACATAACATGCCATGTATATGTTATATTTTATAGATCTGCCTAGTATCCTGATTGCTACTACATAGAGATATTTATTTTAATATATACTTCTAAGCAAGCGTGCTTCATCATCGACCCCGTCATCGCTTTCCTTCAGAAAACGCTGCTGTAGTTATGTTGTAGTAGCTACCTTAGAAACCCTTAAAATATAACGTAGGTCAATATAATTTTCTTCTTTTCTCAATGGAGTCGGTACGGAATCCAGCTGCGAGTTCGGCGTCCCTCAGTTTTTGTATCTAAAAAGCAGGCAACAGGATACGCAGGTCACTATAGGTATTAGGTGTCGCTTAACTAGGGCACATTGTCTTTTGAACTGTCATTACAGTTCATAGGACCATCGGTTAGCAGACCATGTTCATAAGACCATGTGAGATAACAAACACTGCAAATATTATTTTATACCTATTATAATTATTATAAACCACAAAACTGGATCGTTAAAATAAGATTAGTGTTTCAGGTGCAACATTATTTTAAACTACCATTTTATAGCTTATGCTAGCTATTCTTTGAAATATCTAAACCAGTAGAAATTCTCTGAACTCCGAACAGTTTGTAAACTAGTTGCGATGACACAACAGATTCCTCTCCAACGCTCTGTTGCTGACACTGTTTAGAGTAAAACTATGTATAGTTGGCTGTTATTTGTGTTAGAGACCTTCAAAGTAAGCGCATTGACAACTTATTAATTTACCTCGTTAGTGGCGCAGCTACTAGCAGAATTATTATTTTTTACCAGTTCTTTCAGCAGTAAAACTTATATGTTTCTATTCAGTAAATAATAGATATTTTTTTAGATGATAAATTCTTGAACTATTCGATCCAACTAATACAGTTTTGTAAACGACATTTCAACAAAAAAAATTAGCAGTATTTTCTCTGGTCACAAAAGTACCTAATACTTATAGGGGGTTTCCTACTTAAAATCGAATAAAACTTGCTGGAAAACGTTTACTCGATAGTACTTCAAATCGATAAGTTATGAGCGCGACCGTTCACTACCTCGATGCATCAAAATCTCGAATAACTAGAACCTGGAATCATCGCGCGTGAAGGCCAATTATCTTGAAACATCATTTCTCGACCGACCATATAATCAATTAACAGAATAGTTTTTAACTGACTTGCCCACTATCGTGCTGTGTCCTAGACCACTAATATAATATGAGTAGATTTGTAGGTCTTTATAGACCGTTACGAGGCTAATGCTAACGCCGTCGTCGTGGCTGAATACTTATTTATTTATTTATTTATTTATTTATTAATCACAAAATCCACAGCTCTTAAAAATACATTAACACACTTATTGTTCCACTATTACAGCCAATTACGGATTTACAATTTATTAACTTTACAAAATAAAATTGCAACAGAAACCTAGAACAACAAAACATACATAATATTTGAAAACTCTTGTGAAGTGTATAAGAGGAGTTGTGTGTGGGTGTGTTACAGTATTGTATAATGCGTATCAAATGAGAGGAAAATCGACTAACCCCCCGCAAGCTACAACCGGACAAGACCGCACCGCTAGCAACACAATAATTCATCTCAAAAGTCCAGGGTCAGTTATTTATATTAAGCCCTAGATTCCGAAACAAACCATTCCGCCGCCAACAGCATAATCCCCAGGAATCGCGTCACAATGAGCGAAGCCGCCGACCGTCCTCTCACTCGGAACGCACAGTAGTGTTAGTGTATTGCATAGTGTGGTGTATAGTGTGGTGTAGTCTATGTAGGTCTGTATTTGTACCTTCAATTCAATTCCTATTAGTTTCATTCAGCTTTAGGTTTATTAGTCAGTTCACCACACACAGAGGTTAGTAATAGTTTCCTGAACATACCTTTTCTGGAATTAAATATATCAATGTGAGAGAATTGTTTATTAAAGTTCCTTAGTATCCTATCGATAACTGAGTTTTTAGCGTAGTTTGTACTACTGTGTGGCACATCGAAAAACTGCGTGTGCCTAGTCCGTCGAGACGGAGTACTCAATCTTAGGACTAAGTCATTAAGAGCGATACTGTTAATGTTCCCACTACAAATATTATAAAGAAACAACATATCCGAAATCATACGTCTGTTCTCCAATGAAAGTATATTATGATGTTTGCATGATAAAAGATAATCTTTTTGTCTGAAATTACTGCGATAATTAATATATTTAATGAATTTAGACTGTATGGATTCTATCTGCTGAATATATACCAAGTAGTGAGGATTCCAGATATTACTACAGTATTCCAAGATACTGCGTATGTACGCAAAATAAAGTATTTTGATGCAATCTATATCGGTAAATAATTTACACATACGCATAATAAAGCCAAGATTTCTGTATGCCTTACCAACGACATAGGTCACATGCTCCGAAAACAGAAGTTTAGCATCCAGAACGACACCAAGATCCTTAACAGTATTACCACGCACAATAGTGCCACCACTAAGACTATAACAGTAGGGGATGCAATTTCGCTTCCTAGTAAATGTTACGACCTGACATTTATTTACATTCACATACACTGGTTATTTATACTGGTCAAAATACTTTTAATTTGGAATCATCGATAACGATGAAGGAGAAAAGGATTTATAGATGCAAAAGTTAGAAATAAGATAGCTGTCTCACAAAAGATAATTAATATTTTAGTCACATTTGTTTGCCTTCAAACCGCCAGACCATTTTTTCTGTCGGCACAATGATGATCTTACATAACATAAATACCCTCAAAATATGTTTCCGTTGAAAAATCACCAAATATTTATACCTCTAATAGTTGTTCCAGCTACCAGGCTGGCAGAAGATACGAACACAATTTGAAGTCACGTTTTAATATAATGAGACGCGTAACACGTACTAACGTAACCGGTTTTGGGGAAGGCTCTGTTCCTAATAGAACGTCTTGATAGGTTGTTAGATTATCACATACAGCCTACATCTTTGTACCTACATACAAAGAGACAACAACCTTATTTCTAATCAGTATGAATATTTCGTGAGTTATGAAAGGAGTTCTGTGTTTCAGTTTGAAGAGTATAGGACAGGAGCCAATTTGAATTCAGGGATGCGAATAATTTTTCTACTTTGCCTCTGAATGACTATACATCTGTGCTGCTTGGTGGGTCCTATCTACCCATGATCTTTAGACTTACCTAGAGAAAGTAAAGACAGAAAGAAAAACATATTTACGAGTACAATTTTAACCATAATTATGTTTAGGTCGATATTTGACGAGAAAAAGGCAATTGAAATGCGTGTATTTACATATATTTGAAAAAGATCATCTAATGGTGATTATGATTTTCAGGAAAGTATTTTTATGATGAATGGCAAACACCAACTTCCACAAGCATCGCAGTTTGTACCACGGCGCATGAAAAACTCATATACCGTATATACTGATAAAACCTTTATACGTAAAACGTGATTGGTGCGATACACTGTGATCATTTACAATGGTTTCATCATATCAGCCGAAAGACGTCCACTGCTGGACATAGGCCTCCCCCAAGTGTCGCCACATTGACCGGTCCCGTGCGTCCCGCATCCAGCGAATCCCCGCAACCTTCACCAGGTCATCGGTCCACCTGGTGGGAGGCCTTCCAACGCATCGTCTTCCGGTTCGCGGTCGCCACTCCAGAACTTTTCTGCCCCATCGGCCATCCGTTCTGCGAGCAATGTGCCCTGCCCACTGCCACTTAAGTTTGGCAATTCTTCGGCAATGTACTCGCCATTGACGTTGATGCCTAGCCCTCTCCAGTCCAGAACCTTGAAGACATCCTCCAGTGCAGCGGTGAACAGTTTCGGAGATATGACGTCTCCCTGTCTCACACCTCGCTGCAGAAAGATAGGTTCCGAGGCCTAATCCTGAAGTCGGACTGACATGGTGGCGTTTTTGTACAAATACTTCAACACCTCGATGTACCGGTAGTCGATTTGGCACCGTTGGAGAGACTGCAGTACAGCCCAAGTCTCGATTGAATCGAAGGCTTTCTCGTAGTCCACAAACGCTAAACAGAGAGGCAGGTTATACTCTTCGGTCTTCTGTTTAACCTGCCGCAGCGTATGTATGTGGTCTACGGTGCTAAAGCCTTTTCGGAATCCAGCTTGTTCGGGAGGCTGGAAATCGTCAAACCTGCGCGCAAGACGATTCGTGATGACTCTTGAAAACAGCTTGTAGACATGGCTAAGAAGTAAGATGGGCCTATAGTTCTTCAACAGGGCATTGTCACCCTTCTTGAAAAAGAGTACCACCACACCCCTGCACCATGCCTGTGGCGTTTTCCCCTCGAGTATGACGGCACCAAACAGCTTCTGAAGGGCCTTAAGTATTGGTTTACCACCCGCCTTCAGGAGTTCGGCCATAATGCCGTCATCACCCGGTGCCTTGTTATTCTTAAGCTGTTTAAGAGCCATCCTAATCTCGTACAGGCTGACGTCCGGTATGTCTTCGGTATAGTGACGGGTCAATCTAGCTCTAGGGTCTTTTACTAGATTCGCGACGGGTTTACTGGTTGACGTGTACAACTGCCCATAGAATTTCTCGATCTCCCTCAGAAGCTCCGGTTTGGCGGATATGATCCTGCCACCGTCGGTCTTCAGTTTCGTGAGCTGGCTCTGCCCAATAGACAGATCTCTTGCAAAGACCTTGGAGCCCTTATTCCGCTCAATTGCGTCTTTAATACGCGATGATGAAACGGGATTGGCGGAATTAGATCATGCAATTCCATCGCACACTCCCCGAAATGCAACCGATAAAAAACCGACAAGCTTTGAATCAACCAGTGCCTCATTGCCAATGAGCCTCTTGGCACGTTTTAGATCGACTCTATTGCATCAAGCTGATATTTGGCAGATCCGTCCCAAAGATGAGAACAGTACTCCATGCAAAATCGAACTTGCGCTTGATACAACCCAAGCAGCTGATCTGGCGTGAAGTACAGTCTCGTCTATGTATCTAGCTATTAGTCATCGATCTTTGTCCGGGGATTTAAGAAAAATTGGGCATTGAAGTATTTAATACTTTGTACAATACATTTTTAATATTTTGCCCAAAATATCTAGGCATAAACTATCACTATTTGTCTACGAGGCAATATTTGACCATCTATAATTTTACTACTCAGTAATAAACAACTGTTTTGACACATTATCATCAACATTTGAACGTTCCCACTATTGGGACACAGGCCTCCTCTCTGTGAGAGATGGAATGGGCTATACTCCACCAAGCGGGCCTAGTGTGGTTTAGTGGATGTCACATGTCTTCATATTTTTTGGTTCTAGGACATACCGGTTTCCTCACGATGTTTTCCTTTAACGTTTTCAGAGCAGTGGTGATGAAATAATTTACACAAAGTAATGCGCCTGCCTGGGTTCGAACCCATGACCTACGAAACGGAAGTTGGGCAGCCCTTTGCCACTGGGCCTCCACTGCCCTTAAAGACACATAACATTTTTGACACATTTCATATTTTTATTTCATAAAAAACGAGGTATTTGTGTCTATTATAAAACCCTGAAAAAAATTAATTCCTAACTCAAGAAAAGCAATCTGCCTAGCATTTACCCAAATCATAAATATCTTTATTTACATAAAAATAAGTTGAAGTCGGTCTTAACGGTTTCTGGTCTGAACGGATGCACCAGTATTTTACAAGGAATTACTGCGTATCTGATTTTCATAACCTAACAACTGGGTAATATGATATCTCTTCGTAAGAAACGTTTCAGATTATCTGGATTCTGTCATTGTAAAGTGTGTCTGCGCCCATTTTTCTTTGATTTATTTTTCAGTTGCGCAAATCTCGCGAGTTCCGCGTCCCACACTCTGTTTGTGGTATTGGATTTTCTAGCATTCAAATGGTGCTGCAAATGGTGACGATGGTGGTGCTGGTGGCGTGATTGATAAATATGAATATTTTACTGTCAAAAAAGAACAATATTTTTGTATTTAAATAAGCATTTGATGTTATTTTCCCAACAAATTATTTTAACACAAAAAAGTTACACAAATTCAAAAATATCTATAGCCAACTAATTTAATTCTGCTACCTAATTATTTTTCCTTAACTAACAATTTAATTATAAGTACCTGTATTATTATGATGAATGTTCGCCAAGGGACGAGCGAAAGTGAATTAGACTAAAAGAAACTAAACAAAGCTCCGAGAGGTATGGCGTTGGCTTACTTACAAGTAATAGGGAAGTTGCCAACTTCATAAGAGTTCCGTACAGTAATGGAAATATTATTTATCTTCTAAATTTCAGCCTAAAGTTGTCGACTAGCCATAATTATGGTCTTAGATCTACTACCAGCCTCCCCTCAAGCCTTGTCACATCGACCGGTCTTGACAATCTTATTTTTTTATTGTCTATAGGCTCGCGCTTGACCACTATATCGTTACTCGTCGATAAATATTGAAATAACATTAAACAGACGTGTTTTCAACATTTTACTTATGGTTTTGTTGATTTTCCCCGAACTCAGTATTTCCATTAATTAACAAGAATTGACAAATCCTCTTCTGCATAATATTCCTGTCTCATTGTCAAGCTGGTCTTTCACGATAACTTTAGATCGTGAGAATGGTTCTGCAGAATTTGGGGTAAATTAGGCCATGGTTCATCTAATATGCAGGAAAAATGCCAGGCCTAGTCCTATTTTAAGGTGACATAAATTGAAAGATGAGATGGCGGGACGCCTTATCGAGAGTCAGCGGATGAAGCATAACACCGAGAGAAATTGTGAGCATGGGGAGAACCCTTTGCCCAAGAGTGGGACAAAACAAAATAACGAAATATGGTGAAAAGAACTTCAAGGACTAAAGAAACATAATTTATAGTCATTTTCTTTAACAAGGATCCCTAGTGGCAATAATTTTCGCAAAAAAATATTTGGATAGACTTGGGGCACTTCGCAAACATCATTCTAGATGATTGATAGGCGGCGCACACGCGAGAAACTGCTTTATATTCTATTTGTCTTAGAAAGTTTCGTAACTATTCTCGGTTGATAGGAAAAAGGAAGCCTGGAAGTTGCTTAATGTAGAGAGAGATAATATTATGGGCAAGGGCTGAATAAAATGTCGTAATTTTAACCGACTTACTATTTTTGTATGTTCACCCATATCTTCGTCAATTATGGACCGATATTGAATATTCTTTTTGTTTGAAAAAGTATGTTCCGAAATTGGTCCCATTTTATTTTGGTGAAGATCTGATGAAGAACTTCGAAGATATACAACAGAACTCTTAAATAAATAACGGCAAATCTTTCGGGATTGCTGCAATCGCATGTCTGTTTATTGTTTATACCATTTCACATCATAACATCACGCCAATATGCTCTTAAGGGGTACGCAGATTACTCATTGTACTGATTATGTTCAAGTTTCATGATATTTGGGTAATCTATTCTGGCGTTATATGTACCTTACTAAACAACTTGCCTATTATCACAGAATAAATAATAGTACAAGTACTATTATGTAGGCACAACTAAAATGTGAAACATAAAAACCTTCTTACAAATAAATACTACCGACTTCCAAATAAAAAAACGGAAGTCGGTGTCCATAACGCAAAAAATTGGTACCTACGAAAGACAAACGACTTCCAACATTGAAGTTATTTTTCACTTTGTATTTTTTTTATTTAGAAGTCAGTAGTAAATACTACTTTTGTAAAAAAGTTTTTTATAGAAAAAGATTGTTTTGCTTAATCATTCATCATCATCATTTCAGCCGAAAGACGTGCACTGTTGGACATCGGCCTCCTACAGGCATCGCTACATTGGCCGATCCCGTGCGTCTCGCTTCCAGCGGATTACCGAAACCTTAACCAGGTCATCGGTCCACCTAGTGGGAGGCCTTCCAATGCATCGTCTTCCGGTTCGCGGTCGCCATCCCAGAACGTTTCAGCCCCAACTGCAATCCGTTCTGCGAGCAAAATGCCCTGCTCACTCCCAGTTAACTTTTGCAATTCTTGCTTAATAAAGACAAGGAAAGGAATTGTTTACACCTTACTTCTTCTTTAAGTGTTGATAGACTCAATTATTGTTTGTACCGGTGTTTAGATACCTGTATAGCTCTAGGACTCTATTAAATCCTGGAAGGTGCAGGTGGTTGTGGACGACAGGCAGCAAAGTAGTTGACGGATGTCCACCCAACAATGTTTTTAGTATTTGGTGGCACATTTGGCCAGATTATATATACAGCAGCTAATTTGTCCGACTTTACATTGAGAAATAACGCCCCAATATAATAAAGACAAATATAAAATCAAATAATATTTCAAAAACCAACAACATAAAACTTGACTCTAATCAAATAGCTATACCAACTTGTTATACACACAAAACAAAGCTAATTTCAGCGGCCGCGGCTGAAATTTACGGAAACAGGAGCCATGTCGGCTTGTTCCTGAGATTGCGTCTGCTACTACGTCCAACTTTAAGCATTGTGTGACTGCGTACAGAACTGGCAAAGCTATCAAAGTTTATAACTGTCTAATACAATGCTATATGCAAACGCAGTGGAAGTTCGTCGCGAGATATATTACGTTTGAGTCGTGTACGGAGATCCTAATGAAGTCGATGTACAGTGGGATACTCTTCATTTTTGCTGTAGTGTAAAATTTTATTAATTGAATTTTTGGGATTTTATTATGAACAACTTTTATTTTCCGTGCGATGTGGAACAATTTTGATGTGACAAAGGTTATTTTTGTTTTCTAATAATTATAATAGCATATGTTATGTCTACCTAAAATATTAGAGCAATGATTTTTAATTAATTGATAAATGATTTTATTTCTGTAAGTTGGTTTTTACAAACGCTTTTACATGTCTAACATATTTTTTTTTAAAACTAGATGAGGTCGGCGTTTCCTATCTGACTACTCTGAGAAGAAAGGCCGAAACAAACTCAGAGGTCACAGTCTCTTTTAAAGTCCTGACAAAGTCTTGGTTCGATCATGTGAAGCCCATGTAGACTGATGTCTGAAATGGTCTTTTGAGAAAAGAACCAGCCAGATTGAGTGGACCTGTCCAGTCAGTGCACGCATTTGTCAATAACCGATCAGCTCAACTCAGAATTTAAGGAGCTCAACGATTCGACGAACAATACCAAAGAAAGGACATTCGGGTAGGCCGCATAAACTACTCAAACTGCCAGACCATGATTAAAAACTAAGATAAATTAAAAACAAAATAATGATATACATCACATTCACAATAATTAAAATAAAATAATATAATACTATAAAAAGTAAATATTCTTGTCATTGCAAGAAAACAAATAAAAAAAAATATTTATAAAAATAACAAATTGCTGATGCTTGATGATTTTTAATTAATTGCTAATGCTTGATGATCCGCCTTATTGCGTAATTAATACGGAAAGAGCACAGGGCAAATAGTATGAAAAATCGACCAATCACATGCGAGATGAATGACGCGATGTGGCTTTCCGTCTATGTATTGATCGATTTTTCATACTCAATGCCCTTTGCTCTTTCCGAATTCATTACGCAATAATGCTGCAGGCGTCGCTCGTCAACTATCTGGTATTCACTAAGATCTTTCCATCATCAGCTTCGTCATTGCATTTAACCCAATTTATTTGGGTTAAGTGCAATCTCTCCCTTTTCAGTTAATTTTGATTACCTAACCCTTTCACAAGATTTATTCTATAAAATGTAGTAGCACATTTTTTTTTAAATAAGCAATGAACTTAGAGCATTCTGCATAACCTTTACATTTTGCGTCTACGTGCCTCACAGGCGCTTCCCCATTTAACTTATCTTGTTCTGCGGCACGTACTTCGTCTACATAAATATACGCCTGTCTTCCCGAAAGATTACTCTATATTACTCTTCATCTTTTATGAAAGAAAATGCCCAAAAGTTGTGTCATATTGTATTTTTGTCATTGGTATTAAGTGAATTGGTAGTATAAATTTAATGTCTTTGGAGGATGACAAATCAAAAATCTCATGACAAATAAAAAATCATGCATGACAACGAAAATTGGGTAGCAAAATAAACATTTTGCCTTGTCATTGTTGATGTTTTTACTGTTTAAATATTTATTGATGATATCATTGTTATTGGTTCTGTGAGCAAAATAATACCAATCGCTGAGGGAGATTAGATTATCGAGTATTTATATTAAGCTGGCCGTGTGGCAAAATCCAAAGGTTATGTTCTACCGAAATGTGACATGCTCAATCTGATAATTTAGAACTTTAGACAGTTATTAACGCTGATTGAATATGAATAATTTTTATTATAAATTTTATGTTCATTTGTTTTGCGATTTTGGCGTTCGCTCCAGTTCCGTGCCCATAGCTCTCGCTGGAACGCCCATACCAATTTGCTCCGACTTCCGGTACCTAGGGTCGCTTGTCCAAGGGGATGACGAGTAGACCGAGACGTAACGCACCGGATCAAATAAGGATGCATGAAATAGTGACAGGTCGCTGGAACAACTTGCGACAGACGAATGCCCCTCAAGTTAAAGGTGAAAATCTACAAGTCCGTGATTAGACCTGTCATACTGTATGGATCAGAATGTTGGGCTGTGAAAAAGATGGATGAAAAAGATTACATGTAGCAGAAATTAGAATGTTGAGATGGATGTGCGGCGTGACAAGATTGGATAAAGTGAGACATAAGTATATTAGAGGTGGTTTGAAAGTGGTGCCAGTGGCAGAAAAGTTGAAGGGAAATTGTTGTCCTGGTATGGTAATGTGATGATGAGGGATGAAACGCATGTTACTAAACGAGTTATGAATATAAATGTAGGTGGATAGAGAGGGAGAGGAAGGCCAAAGAACAGATGGATGGACTGTGTGAGGAGTGATATGAAAGAAAAGGAGGTCAGTAATAGCGTGACAGGACGGTATGCAAGAAGAAAACGTGTTGCGCCGTCCCTATGTTACATGGGATAAGGGCAGGAATATGATAATGTATATTTTACGCCTTTAAAGGCCTTCAACGGTTTGAGTGCCGTGAAACGATGACTTTCGAAAGCATACTCTTTAGTAAAAGCTAGGAGAGAGGTTTGAAAAAAAAATAATTGTGACATAAGGATTTGTCGTGTGCTTTAAAAAAAAATAACAACACGATATTTTTTCGCTACTTTTAGATACTCCTCCAAAACGACTTGGATGTTTAAAAATATCTTTACGCAGAAATATTCATGGCTAGAATTCCTTTATAACTGAAATAACATAACTATATAAATCAAAGAAAATTTAGCAAACAAAACTGCACAAAGAAGGTTTAATATTGATATTTTGGCTTCGAGCGGGTGCACGGCCAGTACTGCATTAACATTGGGGGTTATATACGCCTTAAAACAATACACCTGCCATGATAACTCTTCATCACCCGTGGTTGAAAGGTATTATGTTTACCATTATACCTTTTTGCATGAATTTAATTTTTAATTATTTTTACTTTTATGGAAGATAGATTTACTATCTTCCATTTAAGTAAAACATAATATTTGTATTTTTGTATCAGTTCCTATTCCGATTGTGATGAAACTTTGGCACATGCATAGTTCTGCATACGCCCGCGAAGGTTCCTGGGCCAAAAATCTACTCAAAAACACCTTTTTTACTTTACGTGGCAATGCTAAGCATTCCATATGGTACAGCTAGTAAATAAAAATATGTCACTTTGTTAAGAGCCCAAGAAATCAGAAATAAAGGTTTATGTAACCGCCGCAATTATTTTAACATTTACTCATGAGTTCATTTACTACAATTACAAATTATTGCAAAAACAACTACACTGCGCAGTGTTCAACAAGAATGCAACGATTATAATAATTGCACATACTTTTTTGTCACTGACCTACCATATCAAGATAATCTTTTCAAACGATGTTGATTAGTTATGAGGTGATGTTTGTATGTAAAGAGATAAGTGTTGATACAGGATGATTTTAAGCCTCGTACCTCAACACGTTCGGCAACGTTGGCAGATGATTTTTTGAATTTGACCGGACTAGTTGGAAATAAAAGGAATGAGAAGCCACCTAAGTCAGCTTTTTTACAAAATATTGTACCGAAGAATTTTTTAACTTCCCATTGACCTATGGACTACAAATTTGGTGATAATGTTTATAATTACGTATATTTTACTAAAAAATACCAATATATTGATAAATCAGATTTTCGTTGCAATTGCCAAATTTTTCCTATTAATACCAGCTTGTTTTTCCGGTTTAGTACGAAACCCTAAATTTAATTTGTACGTGGCCGGTTTTTTACTCAAAAAATAGTTGCAGTACCAGTTTTACACTTTAATATATGTACTTTGACACCCTTAATTATTGAATTATTCTGCCTAGTCTTTTCCAAACTATATTGGATTCCAGACTTCCGGTCTAACCAGATTCAGCTGAGAACCAGTATTTCACATGGAGCGACTGCTTATCTGACCTCCACAACCCAGTAACTGGCTCACACCCTTGAATATTATCAATGAATAAAAATTCAACCTGTATATGTAGAAGGAAGATTTATAAATAAGAATCTTGACCTTGGTTGACTAGTAGTTGTGTGTGAGGTGCTGTGCTGCTAACATATCTGTTTATTCACGAAGATAAAATTAAAATGTAAGTTATAGTACCGCTTCATCCTTGAGATTAGTACTAATTTTACACAAGGGACACCACTCAGACACTGTAGCTTAGTGTTTTATTTTTATTTTAAACGACTTCAAGAAAATGAGGAGGTTCTCAATTCGTCGAAATCTTATTTTTTTTTATTATATTTTTATGTAGGGAACCGATCACTTTTCCGAATTGTTTTTGTTTGAATTTCATTTTAACGAAAATTTGACCGACGTCTGTTTTGCTATACGCATTATTTGATATATTTTTCACCGATTTACAAAATAACTTTTTGCTTTTGGCCGAAACCTCTTTTGAACTTTTTTCATCTACTATATTTTCACCACACCGAAACAACATTTTACGGAATATTAGTTGATCACAAATATATAGGCGGTTGCTTGGTAGTATTTTCAATTTAAAATTGAAATAGTGTCATAAAAAGTCAATATGTTAATAGTGTTATAAAAAGTCAATATCGAATATAAAAACTGTTATCAGTGTTAGTGAGCGTATCTTGCCGATGGGAAGGTCAAAATCTAATTGTAAACTATCATAACAATAATTAACAACTTAAAAAAAACAGTGCATAATTTTGTAATAAACACAAAAACAACAAAATGAAGCGGTTGTAATTTCAAATCAAGCAAATTTGTATCAAACCAAAGACAATATCTTGACTTGCTGCTGGTGAGGTGACAAACAAATGTTACTAAAGAACGAATGATTCATAGATTTACCCACAGACAATAACAGATATATTAAAATTTGATTTATAACTTTTCGTTCGGAAACTGAACTCTTGAGAATATTTGAGACTTGGACACTAGCCTTTTGAGTCTGCAATTCATTACACGCAGCTATTAATTATTCGACTAAAAAAGGAAAAATGGATAATGTTATTATATCACATGTTAATGTGATATAAATGTAAACAGTCAGTCCAAAGATAATATTATTAATTCAAATGCAATAGATAATGATTTATTTCGTGTATGAAAAACTAATTATAATGCATCAAAACATAAACGGGTTAATAAACAAAGCAAATTTACTCACTGTACATTTGGACGAGCTCGAGAAAATTGATAAAACTGTGGACATAATTTGTGTAACGGAGCACAACATGAGCAAAGAAGATCACGTATTTCTTAATATACCAAATTACTCTCTTGTGGCTAGCTATGCTCGTAATAACAGAAATGGTGGATCGTGTATCATCATAAAAAACGATCTAAAATTTCAAAGAATTAAGTATATTGAGGACTTAAGTATACCAAATTTGATAGAATGCTGTGCTATAAAGCTAATTGAACATCCCATTGTTATTGTATGCTTGTATCGTGTGCCAAAATCTCGGCGAAGCGATATAAATATATTTCTTGAAACTTTGACTAATATTCTTAATAAAGAGCTACGTCATAGAGAAATAAAAATAATAATTTGTGGCGATTTTAACATAGATCTTAAAAAAAGAACTTATTCGTCGTCTGAATTTGAAAATACTATCCTAAACTTTAACTTAAAATTTGGTACCAGAGAATCAACACGTTTGAGTAGCAATACATGTATCGATAATATCATCCACAATATTAGGGGTAGCAAGTGCGACATCATCGACTTTGCTCTTTCGGACCATACTGCACAAATTTTATCATGTCCAGTTAAAAAAACCTGTCGAATTAAACAATGGTATACCTTTAGAAGAGATATTAGTAGCAGAAATAAAGAAAAATTTAAGCAGTGTATAGAAAGTCTCACGTTTTCTGACGTATTTGGCGAAAACGATGCTGAAATAGCTTTTAATAATTTTTACGATCACTTTCAGTTATTATATAATCTTTGTTTTCCTGTTATAAGAATAAGAAATACTCCAACCAAAAGACCTACATGGATCTCAAAGGGCATAGCCAAATGCTGCCGACGGAAGAGAGAATTGTTATGGACGTATCGAAAGACTTTAAATAAATCAGATCATAATACATTCAAAAATTATTCTTCAAGGCTGAAGCAAATAATTAACTTGACTCAAAAATCGCAAAATGACTACAATATAAAACAATCCAATAATAAAACTAAAACAACTTGGAAGATAATCAACTCCACAAAACATAACATTCCTAAAGAAGAAATTGTACGAATAAATCTAAATGGAAAATCTATAACGGATCCCCAACAAATTGCTGAAGCTTTTAATAGTTACTTTGTAAATCTTGTTAAACCTACAAATCCTTCGACATTGACTTATTTGAAATCCCATTATAATAAAACACTGACATTGATTGATAATAATTCTAATTCCTTATTTATGAGTCCTACAATTCCAAATGACATATTAAAAATAATAAAATCTTTGAAAAATACACACAGTACTGGATACGATAATATATCTACGTCAATTATAAAATACGTCGCGCAATCCATTAGTCCGGTTCTAAGCTACTTGATCAATCTATGCATCCAAAACGGAAAATTTCCCAGTATGCTAAGAGTCTCAATCATCAAGCCATTGTTCAAAAAGGGTAACAAGGAGGATATCTCCTGCTACAGGCCAATAGCTTTAATCCCTATTTTTTCCAAAATCATTGAAAAAGTAATCTTCAATAGCATTTATAACTATTTCGAAAAACATAATCTTTTTGTCAATGAACAAAATGGATTTCGTAAGAACAAGACTATAAATATGGCCATCTACGATCTTCTTATCGGGATTTACAAAAATATGAACAATAGGACACCAGTAACGGCCATGTATATGGACATGACCAAAGCTTTCGACCATGTGGATCATAAATTACTGATCGAAAAACTGTATAGATACGGCATACGGGGTAATGCTCTAGACTTGATAAAATCGTATTTAAGCCAGAGATTACAAATAACTGAAATAAATAGGCTTTATTTTGCGACAAAAACTGAAGTGCAATATTCGTCAAACCCAAGCGAAGTTACATATGGCGTGCCGCAGGGAAGTGTTTTGGGTCCCTTGCTTTTCCTTATTTATATCAACGATTTACCACGAGCCGTAAAAATTCCGTTAGTCCTTTTTGCTGATGATAGCACTGCTGTATTTTCTCCGACTGACAATAACACATTTGAAAATGACATAAACGATACTTTAAATGACATTATAAATTGGTTAACATGTAATAATCTTATAATTAATTTAGATAAAACAAAATAGTTAGTTATTCCCAAAGAAAAACCCCTTTGACATTAAATGTAAATTATGAAATGAAAAAAATAGAGGAAGAAGATACCATCAAATTCTTAGGACTATGGATTGACAAAAATATGTCATGGAAAACGCAAATTGATACGGTGTGTAAAAGACTTAATAAATTTTCTTACGCTTTATACAGACTATCTAGGATTGTAAATCAAGCAGCAGTACTAGTCGCCTATCATGCCTATGTAACGTCTACGCTTAGATATGGATTGATTTATTGGGGGAATGCTACAGACAGGGAACTCGCTTTTAGGGCGCAAAAGAAATGTCTTAGAGCTGTTTGTGGTATACGTGCCCCTGATAGCTGTATGCCATATTTTAAAAAACTCAAGATTTTAACCTTTCCAGCCCTCTACATCTATGAGGACGCTACGTTCGTAAAAACCAATGGAGAAAAATTTGCTAACCTGCACTCCCGTCGACATGCCGACAAAATAGCAAATATTATGACCTCAAAAACAGCCCTACTGTCTAAAAGTTTCTTCGGAATGTCTTCACGAATTTATAATAAGCTTCCTAAGCAAATAAGAGAAATTGAAAACATCAAACATTTTAAGAAAAAATTACATGACTTTTTGGTAAATAGACCGTAACAGTACATGAATATTTGTCCGACAGATTCGTGATGAGCTAGTGACAAACTGGTTTTATGTTTTGATGCAAAATAAGTCTCTATTTCAATTGAAATTTCTATTCTATTAAATTAACACATATCACATAAACTTATATCTAGGATAATATTTTTTTTCAAACTATTGTATGCCTAACATGGTGGAGCAGTGCAAACGCACACAAAAATCTCTCAATAACAACTCTGTAACCGCTGTCTCACAATAAAGATTCTTTGACTTTGACTTTGACTTTGTTGTGCTACAAAATTTTGTGACCGAAACGAATCGCTGCAAAACCGACTTCACGCAGTCTTCCCTTTCTTACTTACGTATTTATTTAGAATTTTCATGCAAATGATATATTAATAGCTGTCATGCATTAGACATTTTTATTAATTAATCCTTACTTTAGACCCTGCAGACAGAAATAGGAGCTCCGAAGCGGGACTCCGACGACAATTTTTTTTTTCTAGTCACTGTTTTAAACATTTGTATTCGCCTACTGTTTCTCTCACTTAGTATTTTGATATGCGAATAAAAATAAATACTTCGAACAAATGTTATGTCGGCTAAGTGTTACTTCGGTAAAAAGTTTTTCGTAAGTAGTTTTTTTTGTAAGATCTCTACATTTCTGATTCGATCACGCAAGGATACTCCGAGCATAGGCCTCTCCATTGCCCTTTGCGTGACTGTAAGCTTTCTGACGAGGCCCATTGTGAGCGACCACGTCTCAGAGCCATAGGTCATCACTGGCAACACACACTGGTCATAGACCTTCGTCTTGAGACACTGTGGTAAGTTGGACGAGAAGACACCGCGCAATTTCCCGAACGCTGCCCAGCCGAGTCGGATTCGACGGTTGACCTCTTTCTCGAAGTTGGCCCTACCCAACTGGATCGTTTGTCCCAGGTAGACATAATCTTCCACAACTTCGAGTGTAGAGTCTCCAACCTTGATAGGAGTGGGTGTTACATGGGCATTCAACATAACCTTGGTTTCAATGATCAATCGTTACTTAATATTAACGGTTTTTATTTTCAGATGGGTGTTAAGCTGTACACATTGGACATGAGCCCGCCAGTGCGCGCGGCAATGATGGCATGTGACATATTCAACGTACCTTTCGAGAAGATACCTGTGAATCTTATGGCAAAAGATCATTGGAAACCAGAATACTTGAAAGTAAAAAATACATTAAATACTTAAAAAATACTTTAATACCTGTAAATAGACTATCATAACTCTCCTAGGTGCAAGAAATGATGATTTGAGCATAACAGTGGGTCAATGTTTGTATTGATTCAATGTTATGCTTTGAAATCTGGATAGTCAATGCAAACCTAGTCGCCAAAAATACTCAAGGAACGTACTCAAATATGCCAGTTTGCTTTGTCATATATTTAATAGATTGACCCAACTTTACTCTGCCACAAGTATCTTCCTTCACCTCTATACATTAAATATGAATGTTTGTTAAAAAAATAGAGTCAGCTGAAAAGTTTTTATCATTCTTTGATAATTTCAGAAAAATCCACTACACACCATTCCTGTATTAGAAGACGGTGATTTAATTCTGCATGACAGGTGATTATTTCAATATTGCGCGACTCCAGTTCTTATTAATTTTATTTTAAAATCTGTGTTATTCCTGTGTATTATTAATCAAAATTGATAATTAGAAGGATGGAAAACGCAAGAACTGTAATGTTTTAAAATCAACAATATGCTTTTTCAAAGCTTAATCATTTGAGCTTTGAAAACAGAAAAAAAGTAAAGGGCTTTTGCTTTTACGGAAAAATAAAATCTGATACTAGTTATTATAAAATTACTTGCTTGACTTGAGATCTCACTCTTTTCAGTCACGCTATAATGGCATATCTAGCTGAAGCCTACGGAAAGGACGACTCGTGGTATCCAAAGGATGTCAAGAAAAGGGCTTTGGTCAATCAAAAACTTTTCTTCGACACATCCATTCTTTTTCCTAGAATGCGCAATGTAACTGTAAGTAACAAAAACAAAGTTGTTATAGAAATCCTATAAATTAAAATGAGGCGATGCATGAGGCAGGCCTTTGTACAGCAGTGGACATCTTCAGGCATAAATGACGATAAAGATTTTTTTGATAAACAAACTCTTAACTTTTAGATAGTAAAATGGATATTTGTTAAAATATTAGTGACAATGTGGTTCTTACTTTTATTTTCTATACATTCATTAATTAACTCCGTTTATTTCTTTGTAGTATCCCTTAATTATTGAAAGAAATAAGAATATAGATCCAAAACGGTACGATGACATTGCCGAAGCGTACGGTTTTATTGAAGAGTTCCTATCGCGAACAGCTTATCTTGCTGCAGATCACATCACAATTGCTGATGTGGCAGCCTTGAGTACTATGACCGGCCTTGAAGCAATACTGCCAATAGACGCAAAAAAGTAAGTTTTTATGTAGTGGATTTTCATTTTACCATAAAGTCTCTTACTGTATCTTACAGTCTATAACTATATGTTTGATACCATATAACATAAGAACACCTTTTTTTGGTTGTTCTGCCAGCGGCTTTATCCGGGTGAAAAGTGTTTTATCATCCGAAAGGAGCATTATACCGGGATAAAAATAGCCTCTGCTATTCTAGACTATATTTTAACACTGTGTCAAATTTCATCTAGATATGTTAAACCGTTCTGGCGTGATTGAGTAACAAACATACATCCAAACTTTCGTTTTTATAATATTGGTTAGATTGCCGCTAAGCACAAAACCGCGATTTACAAACTATGAAGATTTGACCGAATGGTTTGCAGTCTTTTTTGACGTATGCAACTGTCACTGTATAAACGTTTCTCTGTGTGAAAATTTCTGCTGAATCACTGCTCACCTAACAAGGATATGGCTGACGATGCCAATCTAACCCTTTTCTACTTGAGCGGCGATGATTAACAGGCATTCAAGCACACTACCTCTGTTATTTCTACTCGGCTAAAAGTATCACTGTACTTTTCAGATTCCCAAAAACAACCGCGTGGCTGGCAAACTTGAAGAAGATGCCATTTTCTATAAATCAAAACGAATCGGGAGCCACTGGACTTGCGAAGTTAATAAAGAAGTCTTTAGCATAATTACACTTATGAATATGATGAATTGAGAAGGGGTACTAAGAAGGCATGCCGAATATACCTTAATTGTTAAAACATGAATCCACTATTACTAGTTGTGATAGGCAAGTGATGTGTATGTATGTATAGTGGACTATAAATAATCTAGACTGCCTATTAATAAGGTGGGGATTAGTCCACCAAATTCTTATCGGATAAACAATAAAATATATTTTTTAAATACTGTTTTATTTCACCACACAGCCACAGTGTCTCAAAACAAAAGTCTATGACCAGTGTGTGTTGCCAGTGATGACATACGGCTCTGAGACGTGGTCGCTTACAATGGGCCTCATCAGAAAGCTTACAGTCACTCAAAGGGCAATGGAGAGGGCTATGCTCGGCGTTTCCTTGCGTGATCGAATCAGAAATGTAGAGATCCGTAAGAGAACCAATGTTACCGACATAGCTCGAAGAATTGCCAAACTTAAGTGGCAGTGGGCAGAGCACATTGCTCTCAGAACGGATGGCCGATGGGGTAGAAAGGTTCTGGAGTGGCGACCGCGAACCGGAAGACGTTCCGTTGGAAGGCCTCCCACCGGGTGGACCGATCACCTGGTGAAGGTTGCGGGGATCCGCTGGTTGCGAGACGCACGGGACCGGTCAATGTGGCGACGCTTGGGGGAGGCCTATGTCCAGCAGTGGAAGTCTTTCGGCTGATATGATAACTGTTTTATTTACGTGCCCAATTCATTTTATACACTTTATCAACACATTTTTAGTACCCAACGGTCTGAAAAGTTCGCTTACCTATTTAAAAGTTCCTTTTCTTTCCTGACGATTTTTTCTTTAAGAATGTTTGAAATAGTTTTCACATTTTAATACACTTTTTACTCTTGTAAATAAATTTAACAGAAACAACTGATAATATCGGTCTTGCAATAACTGTACATTCCATCATAGGTACCTATAAAATGATGGGCATAATAGGTGATAATCTCAGGAAGATTATAAATTATTATCTATTATAATTATTCAACTGATAATAAGTAACACTACTGTTGCCGAGTGCAATTATTATCTTTATTTAATTTATTAAAACTTTATGCACAAGTAAAAAGGCGGACATAATGCCATATGCATTTTCTACCAATCGACCGTAGGGTGATGCAGAGATAAAATAACCCAAGTGTAACTAAATGAATCGATAAATAGAGAAAAAGAATGTATATATTAATATATACTTGGGTACATACATAAACAATGTTAATTAGAAATCGAATTCAATTCTGTGATGAAATGAAAACTTCTTGCGAATGTGCTCACATGCCATATATTTGAAAGAGAACCGACTGGTTGCCATCTTGATTTTCTGAAGGAGCGCATTCCAAAGGAAATCGCCTGTACAAAGAAGGACGAGTGGATAAACCCATAGCAGTGCGAAGATTTTTACCGTGGGCAGAGCAAAGAAATTGAACTTGAGAAGTCGGATGAGAAGGAGACATGGGTGTATCAATAAAAGAAAACAAGTTAATCAAAGACCTGAGCGCTCTACGCTGACGAATGCGTAACAATTTTAAAAGTGATCGATGTGTGGATACATGATCATACCTACGGAGGTTGAAGACAAATCTAATGCAGTTATTTAGAAGTCGCTCAAGTTTATTAAGTAGATCTGTATTCATTTTATAGTAGCACACACAGACATAAATCTAACTAGATAACGCAAGTCCCTCCATCTATATGAAACCAAGTATACCACTTATTCACAAACAATTTAAGAAAAAAAAATACTTACCAATGAAAGAAAATATTTCAGACCAAATATTCTGTACAGTTTTACAGCTAAATATTAGGCACTTTTCTAGATTTCGGTGCATCTCCAATGGCGAGAATGCTAAATGAAACAGCTCAAAATATCAACACCCGCCTAACAGTAGTGATATGCTTTTCCCACGCGGATGAAGTCACGGGCACTTAAGGCTACCACAGAAAGGTGCGATGCGATTATGTGATGTCATTTTTTTTTAGAGAAATTGTCGTATGGTGTACGATAAAAAGAAACGAGCCAAGAATTGTTCCCTGTGGAACTCCCTTAGTAGGAGATCTCTTTCCGTATCCTCTTCCTTATTTTCGTATAGTTAAATTAATAACAAAGTGAACTGCGATGTGTCGAGATAGTAATGTTTGACAATATTTAGCAGACAAACTGCAGTGTAATCGAATCTGCCGATGGTTGCAATTTCAAATATCCTAAGGTTGTACTGATGACATTTCAACAGTTGGCGATAGCAGTGTTAAAAATAAAAAAGAAAATTATATGTTGCTTACAATATTTGTCACTTCCACCTTAGATATGCATTGCCTATTTGGTGACCATAATGAAGTACTTACTTCTTCTCGCACAAATAATATTATATTATATCAAATACAATTACCTACTAGCTACACTACATACAACAAAGGAGATAGAGGAACCATAAAAATTGTTCCTTTTTGGTTCATTACTACAACGTCGTCATCATCGTCATAACAGTAATTAACTCATGATTAATTAGTATTATATTCAAGACTAGTTTTTTCCAACAGCTTCACCGAAGTGGTTTCAAAAATTATCCCAGGGGAACGTACTGAGTAAAATTCCAAGTCATGGTCTACCCGTGTGCCAAGTTTTTTTCTAATCCAAAGAGTCTCGTCGATAAACAAACATCCTATGTCACATCCTAAGTCACATTTATGGTTTAAGAACTTTATTATTCCTCATTAAGAATTAACAATAATTCACTTACTGAGAAACTAAATTTAACATAGTATGTTTAATGTTTATGAGCGCACAAAAACGACATTACAAGTAATTATATAATGATAAATAAGAGGGTAGTGATACAAAAAAATAAGTAAATATCAACCACCAACCGAGCAAACACGGATCCAAAGTAAAAGTGGATGTAATACTAGATGTGGCATACATGGCGTACTGACTAATAGTGATCTTTTTTATGTTTTATTTTATTTTTGTTATTAACTCATTATATATGATTTAAGTTTTTTTTTAAAAGAAGGCATACTTATCGCTTCCTTTATTTCCGTGGGTATTTTATTGTACATGTTAACACCTTCAAATTCAATATTTCTTTTTCCGTAATTAACTGTTCTGGGAGGACGTGTTACTAAGTAATTGGAGTTGCGTAGTTTAATTTTTTGGACTTGATGTTTTTTTGTGAAACTTAGTGTTGTGTGAATATCTCTATGTAATATTTTGCGTATTAATATACATGTATAGAACATATATGTTTGGGAAATGTTCATTATTTTTGTATCTTCATATATTTTCTGAGTTGACGTTCGAAATTTGTAATTAAATAATACTTTGATTAATCTATTTTGTGCTGTTTGTAATATTTCTAGATTAGACTTAGCTGCAGTCCCCCAGATTTCTATTAGGTAGTCTATATGTGGTTTAACTAAAGAATTATAAATTATGTATCGTACTTTCTGAGGTAGACATTTGTTTATATTGTGAAGAGCTCCTGTAAGTGACAAAAGTTTACATCTGATTTTCTCTATGTGAGGCTTCCAACTCAGGTAGTTATCCAAAATAAACCTAAATATTTCTCTTTAGTTTTCCTTTTGATTAATTGATCATTTATTTTTAGTTGTATATTATCGCTTATTTTTTTATTTTTGGGGGCAATCACAACATAATTTGTTTTTGTAGTATTAATGGTTAGGAGGTTAGATTGGAACCAATCATTAAGTGTATTTAAATCGTTTTGGATATAAGGTATCATAGCTTCGATAAAATTGCCAAAGTAGAAAAGACTTGTATCATCTGCGTAAAGCGAGATGTCTCCTTTGAGGCCAATCTGGGATATGTTATTAATATAAATTATGAACAACAGTGGTCCCAAAATTGATCCTTGAGGTACACCGAAAGTGACAGAATGTGAGTTACTTCTATAGTGACCTATTTTGACAATTTGCTTACGATTTTGCAGGTATGACTTAAAAATCAGTAGTGCTTTACCTGTGATACCCACGTGGGATAGTTTTTGTAATAACAGATCGGGACTAATTGTATCAAAAGCTTTTTTGAGGTCGATGAAAATACCTAAAGCTGTTTGCTTTTGATCGATTTTGTTTTTTATTTTAGTTATAAGATCAATAGTTGCCGAGAGAGTATTCGAGTGAGGTCGAAATCCGTATTGTTTTAGATATAAAAAGTTTTTTGATTTAAGAAATGATTCCAAGCGGTTATAAAGTATTTTCTCGAAAATTTTTGAGATTACAGGAAGGACGGATATAGGACGGTAGTTAAAAGGATCGGACTTACTTCCAGATTTGTAAATAGTTATAACTTTAGCAATTTTTAACTCATCGGGAAAAATACCTCGATCCAAACAAAGATTCAAACATGCTGTAAGTTCATTAGCCATTAATTTTTTTAACACATTTTAAAGTTTTTGTACTTATACCATCAATGCCAGAACTAGTATTTGGGTCTAAATCGTCAATAATTTTTACAACTTCATCCGTGGTTGCTGGTAATAAACAATTTAGTTCCGTTGAATCACTTGTTGCAGGTTCTTGAGTTAGGTTTCCGTTTAATTTATCAGTGATGAGATTTTGAGATTTGCTAGTGATGACCCAATAGTTGAAAAATAAGCGTTGAAAGTTTCACATATTTCCTTTTGATCTGTTATAGTACCATTGTCAGTCTCGAGTTTTTCTGGTCCAGTCCTTTCTCTAATTTTATTTTTGGAAAGATCGTTTATTAATTTCCACATTTTCCGGGGTTTTGTGATACTGTCCTCCACATTTATAATATGTTTGTTGGATCTTGTAATGATTTGTTTACTTAAAATGATACACAAGTACCTTTTGGTACTGGGTGGAGTCCAATGTCTCGTATGTTGTCGATATAGTTCATGGACATGTAGAGCGACAGTGATCGTTGATTGAACGATCACATCGTTCGCACATGGCCGTGACAACATATTGGCCTGGGAACTGCTCAGTGTTTCCTTTTAGGTCAAGAGTGGTACTTAGTACCATAGTGATAGTAATAGACTCTGCAACGAATTAAAACTGTGTAGAAGTTACAGGAGATATTTCTCTAGTTTACCCGTATCCCAAATTCTGCGCCCACGACTATAATCTGACACCTGTATGTCACTAAGTAATTTAAATCAAGATCCTATATACCTGTATCTGACATGTATTTGTTTGAATAGTAGGAAGTAGGATTATAATTATGGCAGATCTATTAATAAAAAAAAAACATAATCACTGCATAAAAAATAAGCGATAAACATATTTGTTCAGGATATAAGAATCTACGTATTCGTACATTATTGCATAATATATAATACCTAACGACAAGATAAATGGATAAAGCAAAGTGCCCGTGTTTTGGTCTATATATAAGCACAATAACCTTGGTTGGTTTGGTCAGTATTATCTGAGTTGCGTTGTGTTACTAACGTGTCATACTTTGTTTTGGAATTCGTGTGAAAATGTATGTGTTTTCTTTTGTTTTTAACTTGTCACTACACACAACAACACAGACAGGACAATTAAATTACTCTGTGTGGCTATTTTCATAATATTTTATAATGTCTTAGTAAAAAAGATATTATCGATATTAAACAACGACGCGCTGTATTTGTTTACCGTTTCAATAGCAAGGTTTTTATAATTATATTCATGGAAAATGTCTCGAGGTTAAAGTTGTTGTGTTCTTTAGTCGAGAAGCTAGTTATAAATAACCTTTGTACCTTGATTAACATGTACGGTTGCACTGTTGGCAAACAGGTTTTTATCACAAATTCAGTTCTCAGTTCCTGACGAACTCGCGAGTTCTTAGATGAACTTAGTTATATCCATGCTTATTATGCATAAAATGTTTTTAATTCCATGATTTAAGCAAATATTTATTTACACTTCAAGAACCCCAAGGTGAACCAGTGATTTGGCAAAAGCTTCAAAAATCTGTTGAATGCGAGAAGAGGTCAGGAGAGGTCGATGTGGCGACACTTGGGGGAGACCCTTGTCCAGCACAGGAGGCCTGAATAGACTATGATGAGGTTGAAAAGATAATATTTATTTTCAGATGGGTGTTAAACTGTATACATTGGACTGGAGCCCCCCAGTGCGCGCGACCATGATGGCTTGTGATATATTCAACATTCCTTTTGAGAAGATAGAAGTGAATCTTATGAAAAAAGAACACTTGACACCAGAGTACTTAAAAGTAAATAAAAATACTGTAGCCCTTCCCATAACTAAGGACTTCGGACTTCATTAATGTTTATCTCTCAATTCGTACCCGATGAGTCATTTCATCGGGTACAAATTGAGAGATAAACATATTAAAAACAAGTAGAAAAAAATGACAGCGAACATTTATTTTTTGTTTAATTTTTTTACGCATTTGGTTCGTTTTGCTGTCCCGCACGTCACACGCAATGATTGTTAGAAAAAGCCAGTTTGCAATAGGTCTAAGAGCAATTTGGCCTTATCAAATTTATGTGGCTTCTCTAATACCGGGTACGGACCACAGTATAAATATTTATACGAACTGAGCGAACTAACGCTAATGTATGGGCATCACCACTTGCAAGAGCCTCATGCGGGTTTACATTCACACACACGCTTCATTCCTGTTCATTGCCTTTTTTCTCTGTACCAGGCATAATACAACTTTCACTTTTTACAAACGCAGGTCTATGTTTTTATTAATTAAGGAAGAACTAATCTTGAAAGTTCGTAGTTGTACTTACCAGTTTTATTTACTTTCAGAAAAACCCCCTGCACACTATACCCGTTCTGGAAGACGGTGATTTTGTTTTATTTGACAGGTTTGTTATTTTAATTTCCTCGATTACTTATTTTAAAACATACTAATCAATGCTTGTCATCATCATCATCATCATCTGCCTAGCCTTTTCCCAATTGTTGTACTACTAATCAATGCTTGTATCAAAGAGTATAACCAGACAGAACAGAGAACAAGTTTCTAAAGAGCGTTCAAATTTTTTTCCCTATTTTGGTAGGGTTAGCATAGGAGGATAAAATTAAATATACGAATTAAAAAACTAAAAGGCTATTAGCCTTTAAATGAGCGTAGAACTTTGGTCTTCGGATCCATTACAGGCTGATACTATAATTATTTAATTAGGTTATTTAATTACTTCCTAACTTTGTATTTTCTCTTCTCAGTCACGCAATTATGGTGTATCTAGCTGAAGCCTACGGAAAGGACGACTCATGGTATCCAAAGGATATCAAAAAAAGGGCTCTGGTCAATCAAAAACTGTTCTTCGACACATCAATTCTATTTCCTAGAGCACGTGGTGTAACTGTAAGTAATTTGTATATTCTACGTTTATGTTAACGTTAAAAAGGTTTTACTTTGGTACTTTATGGATCAATAATTTTATTTTTGTTTTGTTGATATTTTTTATGATATAATTTATATCGTCAAGCAAATTCCCTGCCGGCTTTTTGACGGATGAATCGAACAATTGTTAAGAATAGCTAAGATGCTTCTGCTGGATATATACCTAGTAATTATTTATTCTTCGTTTATTATTCTTTTGCAGTATCCCATAATGGCTGAAGGAAACAAGATCATAGATCAAAAAAAGATCGACGATATTTTAGAGGCTTATGGTTTTGTTGAAGAGTTCCTATCTCGAACAGTTTATATCGCTGCTGATCACATCACGGTTGCCGATGTGGCAGTCTTAAGTACAATGACGGCTCTGGAAATGATTGTACCTATAGAGACGGAAAAGTAAGTATTTCTTTCTGAAAGTCTATACGTACATGGCTTTTTGAACAAGACTTCGACGCTCGTATCCGCGCTACCAAAAAAACCAGCAGTGCTTCTTCAAAGCAGAAAACAAGCTGCCGACGCGGTGATAAGTAGACGACGCGCATCCCTTGTTAATTCCTCAACCGGCTACCGCTTTTGTGGTCTTCTTTGAGGCACCAACGTCTTTCCACTATATCAGGGTTTCACTTGGTGGTCATTTTGTCCCCTTAGCCTAACTGGCATCTGGTCGTAGCCGTAATTCCTCCTACGCTGGCCTTGGCCCTGGGTTCACAAGATCAGCATCTTTAACACCAATGTTTTCCACAATACACACCTGGTCTTCCATTTTTGTGGTCAATTTTATTAAATTTCTAAAGAGTACTTTATGGTTTTTTTTTCAGGTTTCCGAAAACATATGCTTGGCTAACAAACTTGAAGAAGACTCCATACATTAAAAAACACTGTGAACCAGGAGCAATTATGCTGTCCAACATAATAAAGAAGTGTTTAGCATCGTAAGCGTTTTTACCAACCAATGTTGTGATATGAGGTGAGGTTATACCCTGACATTTTGGGCAAAAATATTACGGCAACAAATACACATTGAGAAAGGTTAACCATCTACAATTAAATTGATTGAAATATGCACTAATATGTGATACCTAAGAAAAATAAATCCTTAAAATACTTACTAATTTTGTTTTATTTACTAACATTGTAATTCTGCTATGAAGTTTTCTTTGCCTTTGGTGATATTAGTTTAAAAAAACAGCGTTTGCTCAACTATTTTGGTTGGTCGGCTTCTAGCCTAAACGGATGCAGCTGAATACAGTATTTGACATGGAGCGACTGCCTGCCTAACCTCCACAACCCAGTAACTATAAGTACAGTACAACTATTTTCTTAATGACCCACGGCAAACTTCGTGTTTCGTCAGTCGTCGGATTTCTATCAGTTGCCCTATGCACTGGGTGCGCCGGACGCTGTCAATTATCAATCAAGTGACGACTGACGAAACACGAATTTTGCCGAGGGCATTGAGAAAATAGTTGTACTGTAACACGATATCCCTTGGTAAGACTAGTTTCAGATTTACAGGCTTTTGTCTTCCCATAACGACTGCAAGATGTAAAAATGACAGCTTGGTGCAACCTCGGCAAGAGTTAACTTCAAAGATTAAACCTTTGTGGTTAGCTCAGCTCCATCTCCTCTAATACCACCGGGTATTTAAAAGTGAACATGAGTAAATAAGAATCGTAGCAGGTGGCTTTCTGTAGTTTCTGCCTGCCATGGGGCTCCATGGAAAGAAGGTGTCAGTTTATTTAGCTGTTGTTTAAAGTTCAAAATATTTTGTTACATTTGGTATCAGTATTTTTTTTTTCAATTTTAAGAGAAATTTTACAAAATCAGCATTATAATAAAATAACTGTTCATTCAGTCAGAAGTGAATAACAGGTCAAAAAAATATAGGATTGACTATTTATACAAGTAAAATTTCAAAATTTAAAAAACCCCCGACACATTTATCTTGCGAAAACATCCCGATTCAAACAGTAAAACGCCCATAACTTTAGAACTGCAGAACCGATTTTATTCAAACATAGCTAAGAACACTTTCGACAAAATCACCTTTCAAACAAAAAAAAAATCAAAATCGTTTCATCCGTTTAGGCGCTATGATGCCACAAATAGAAACACAGATACACATATACACAGCAACACACGTGAAACTTATAACACCCCTTTTTTCCGGCGTGGGTTAATTAAAAAATATTCACAATCTTGGATGACAACGCTAAATTAATTATTACCTAAAAAATTGTTAAGAAAAATAAACGATTATTCATTGTTGATGCTTCTTTTAGAGATTAAGTATACATAATGATTCGTTGAGATAAGTCAGTATAGGTAATAATCAGAAACAATTCCCTAATAATTACAATTTGCCCGTTCTAACTTGAGAGAATTAGATTGAGAATTGAGAATTAATTTAACTTAATACACCTTATTTATTTGTTATTTTTTAATGGGGAATTTTTAACTGCACCTCTATTTAGAAATTTAAGCAAACAAAATATCTCCACTAATAACCTACTGCAAAACAATATTACTCACCGTAAAACAAAAATACTGATTTGCACACAAATTATTCAATTAAATATAAAATAAATGTGAATTAGTCCAAGAGCGAGCGAAGCGAGCTCGGGAGCTTAGGGCACCCCGACACGGATAGGTTAGGTTCGAAGGAGATGACGGGAGCTGAAGTGAGCGAGCAAAGCGAGCGAACTCAGCTCCCGTCATCTCCTTCATGTTAGGTTACTTTAGACCCTGCAGACAGAAATAGGAGCCCTGCGCAGCGGGGCGCCGTCGACTTTGTTTCGTTTCCCCCCCTCCCTTAAAACTTAAATATTTTGTTGCACTCGAAGAATTATTAGATTTACTTTTAGTTAACAGATAGTTATTCAGTAAAACAGTTAAGCTTTAAAGATCTAGCAGTATAGTATAATTCATTTATTTGATGAGCAAATTTAGTGTGCAATTCAGTATTTTTGGTAGTAATTTCGAATATTTTGATTGAAAAAAGGGGAATTACAGTTAAAGTATTAAATACCACCCTTTTTTAATCATGTAAACTAAAAATGTACATTTTTGTGAAATACCTTTTTTTAAATTCAACAATCTGCATATAATATATGCAGATTGTTGAATATATTATATATTATATTATCAGAATTGTAGAGGTATGTGAACAAAAACGCATACGGTTTATTGCAATGCTTGTTGTAATAACAATAACGTTATCATTCTCCCAGAGACGTGGCTTAATAGTTTCGTGCAAAACAGTGAGCTATTCGAGGACAGACCACGTATCTGTCCTCGAATAGCTCACTGTTACAGAAGGGATAGAGAAAGTTCTTGCCGTTCTGGGATTTTAAATCGAATCATTACCTGTGATGAAAAGTGGATCCTGTACAATAATCGGAAATGCTCATCGCAATGGCTGAACCCTGGCGCACCAGCCAAATTCTGCTCCAAGCGAAAATTGACTCAAAAAAAATTACTTATGAGCATTTGGTGGACTAGGGCCGGTGTCTACAGCTTTCTTAAATCTGACCAGACGATTACGGCGGATGTTTATTGTCAGCAACTGCAAACCATGATGGAAAAGCTAGCTGCTAAACAGCCGAGGCTGGTCAATCGCTCTAGGCCACTGCTGCTTCAGGACAACGCTAGACCACACACTGCACAACAGACGGCTACCAAATTAGAGGAGCATCAATTGGAATGTCTAAGAAATCCACCGTACTCCCCGAACCTTGCTCCAACAGATTACCATTTTTTACCAAATTTCGTTATTAAATATGATAAGTTCTTGCAAGGAAAAAAAATCAACTCCAATGGGGCAGTCCAAAGCGCCTTCAAAGATTTTATTGATTCCCGTCCGAATGTTTTTTTTAGTAAAGGGATCAATGAACTACCTATGAGATGGCAAAAGTGCATAGATAGCATAGATAGATGCATAGATGGCATAGATAGATGCATAGATACATTAAATAATAGACTAAATAAATATATTATATTACAAAAAAACTACTTTTTGTTCCTCCCGTACAAAACGCCATATTCTTAGGTAAGACACCTAATATATGTGAAGACCTTTGGGTTACCCTTGATCTTTCTGTAGCTACATCTTCTCGTCAAATGGCTCTCTGTGCAGTATACCTGCCAGCACCTGTGCGTATATCCTACTTGGTGCGTATATTCTTCTTGGACAAATGTTGCCTTTGAACAACTTAACAACTCATGGGTATGCATCATGGGCGATTTTAATTTGGGTAAAACCGACTGGAGAATAATCAGTACTTCAAATAACAGCCTCAAGCTAACTAATACATGCGAAGCTTTGTTGGATTTTAAACATGTTAACAAGCTCAATCAGTATAACAACATATATAATACATCAGGTCGGATACTTGATCTTGTATTGTGTAATCATCCACCGTGTAACGCTAGAGTATTGGTTCATTGTGTAATATTGATCAACACCATCCAATCAATCTGCTTAGCCTTTTCTCAACTATATTGGGGTCGGCTTCCAATCTTACCGGATTCAGCTGAGTACCAGTGTTTTACATGGAGCGACCGCCTATCTAACCTCCACAACCCAGTAACTGGGTAACACGGTACCCCTTGGCAAGACTGGTGTCAGATCTCAGGCTTCTGACTACCCGTAACGACTGTCAAAGATCTTCAAATGACAGCCGGGACCAACGGCTTAACGTGCTTGCCGAGGCACGGAGGAAACTCGGTATGTTGAAATGGTCACCCATCTACGGACCGACCTCGTCAAGCGTTACTTAAACTTGATGATCGACCAGTGCGGCTGTTATTATTTAGCCACTAGCTCCTCATCAACACCATCCAACCCTAGATATTATCATCTCTTAAAATAAAGAAGCCAAACTTCCACATAATGTTGTCAACGGAATGCCTAACTTTCGTAAATCAAATTACATACCGATTCGTAAATACCTAAAAGAACTCAACTGAGAGAAATTATTTGAGGGACTGCATGACGTCAATCGGATGGTGCAGGTATTTTACGAAATTATTTATACGGCAGTAAAAAAGTTAATGTCTACTAAAGTACCTACCCAAGAATAGAAAATACCCACCATGGTTTAACCAAAATCTTATTAAAATTTTAAATTCAAAAAATATGATGAGCTTGCAACACTTTGCTATAATAACTAGTTAAAGAAGTTGGAAGACGAAATCAAATTAAAACCCAAATTGTTTTGGACTTATCTAAAAGCTAAACGGGGGGGGGGGTCTAGCGTATACCCTATGTCGACGACAGATGGTACTACTACGTTATCTGACGGGACAGAAATATGTGAGATTTTTGCATCATACTTCTCTTCTGTTTACAGCCCTGTTCAGGATGATAGCAATTGCCATAGTAATGCGTACTTAAATAACCTTCGAAATAATAGTTTATGTTTATCAAATCTAGTTATTGACTGTGAGGCTTTATACAAGACGTTATAAAACCTTGAATACAATAATGGCGCGGGGCCAGATGGAATACCACTAATTTTTATCCAAGTGTGTGCGGCTGAGTTGGTTAAGCCATTGTCACTCATTTTCAATAAGTCTTAGGCTTCTGGAGATTTTTCTTCAGGATGGAAGGTAGCGAAGGTTTTTCCCATACACAAGTCAAATAATGACGACATTCTGTCATTTGTGTCTAATTATAGAGCCGTATCAATTATATCGACCTTTGCTAAAATATTTGAGTTTTTGATCTGCCTCCACATTCAGAATCACTTAAAGCTGGCTATAAGCGAGGATAAATAAGTCTAGATCCACAACTACTAACCTAATACTGTTCAATGAATTATAAACGAAAGCAATAGACTCAGTTTTCCAGGCTTATGTCATATATATAGACTTCAGTAAAGCTTTCGATAAGGTTTCACATGGTATATTGATTCACAAATTACAAGCATACGGCATCACCGGACCGTTTCTCTCATGGTTGAGTTCGTATCTCGTGGATAGATCTTTCTATGTGGTCATCAACGGCTTTTTTAGTCTACTCTGCGATACATCTCGTCTCGCGTGCCACAAGGATCTCATCTGGGGCCCTTTTTATTAAATTTCTTCATTAACGATATTCCCAATTGTTATCATAACTCAGTTATCTTTATGTACGGCTTAAAATTTGTTAAAATTTATAAATCGCAGGATGATGCCTCTGCACTACAGAGAGATATAGGAGAGCTGGTGCAAGGGTGTCAAACTAACAAGATGCATCTAAATCCAAGTAAATGTTACCATGTCAAATTCACACGAAAACATTATCTGATAGACCAAGAAGTCGAAGGAGTAAAAATTGCGAAACTGCAAATAATACGAGATCTCGGTTTAACGTTTGATCGGAAGTTAACTTTTATTCCACATATAGACAATATAAAAGTTAACAATATAAAAAGAAAAAGTCCTCTAAAATGCTGGGCTTTGTTATAAGAAACAATATAAGTGACAATAAAAACAATTTAAGTGTTGTAAAACTAAAATTACACTTTACTTTGTAGCATATTAGAATATTGTAGCGTAATCTGGCGACCATAATATGCCACACAATCGCTGCGTCTATAACGCGATCAAAAGCGTTTTCTATGGCACCTGGCTTTTTCTAGTGGAATAACTAAAAAAGTACGTTCGTACAGTAAGACTCAAACACTATAAAATGGTTTCGCTGGACAATCACCGACGCTTTATTCATGCATTGTTTGTGTGTAAAGTAATGCACCAAAATTGACTGTCCACAAATATTGTACACTGTTAACTGTGTGTTAATAAATAGATATTATAAACCATCATACAATACAATGTTTTACGTGGGAAGTAATACTTCCCACGTACAAAATTTACCTATTTATAATAACACTAGCTTCTGCCCGCGGCTTCACCCGCGTAAAAAGTGTTTTATCATCCCAAGGAAATACAACCTATCCTATGTCCTTCCCAGGGTCTCAAACTACCTCCATGCCAAGTTTCATCTAAACTAGTTCAGTAGGTCCAGAGATTACTCCCTACAACCTCACAAACTTTACCGCTTTATAATATTAGTAAAGATTATATAGTACAGATTGTATTTATTTTGAATCCCGCCGTCTAGATTTTTTATACCTATGATCAACTATGCCAAATTTGTTTAAGAAAAAAGTCCCCCGGTATAAAAATTACATTGTGTAATAACAACGCAATATCTAGATTATTTTGATTTATTTGTATACTCACGCATACTACACGAAAAATATTGCATATTCATGCTTATCAACAAAATAATATTACGCGGATAAGATAATATCATGTTCATAACTACATATTTATAAATAAACATCCTGACATGGTCAGTCTCAGTAAACTTTGTGTGAGACATCGATAATATCGTGTTATTGTGACTTGTAAAAATATTAAAGTAAGTTTATTCCTCTCTCATACTTCTGATTTTATTCAGTCTTCCTTTAACATTCAGTCCATTCTTCTCTGGAATGCGCTTCCTCTCGATATCAGGAAGGCCACCAGTCAGTATGCATTTAAGCGGAAGTTGCGGAATTATTTTCTACACGATTAGCAGAGTTGTCTCAATAACACGCCTTTCTATTACTTGATATATATGATAGCGCTGGTAAATGAAACTAGCAGCAGAGACGAAATCAAAACGTCAAAAAGGCAGATGACATAACGGAAACACGAATTATGTATTGTTATTGTAAAGATTTGTTTTTATTTGAGTAATATTTTAAAGTCAAAAATGGAAGGTAGATTCACCGACTGTTAGTTTATTTCAATAAAATAATTGGTAACTATATTCGTTGAAAATATTTGTAAAAAATATTATTAATTACTAAACAAATAATGTACACAATTACTGTATTTTTACAAACCTAAATCTATAATTAATTGATAAACGAATGTCACCGGATGTTGTTGCTGTGTGACGTCTTGTCATTTGTTTAAACGTATAAATAGGCTGGTTCTAGTCGAAAGAACTCAGTATTGAATTGTATTGAACTGTGCACATATCATTATAAAATTAAGTTGTGAGACTTACTGTTGGTGTGAGTAATAAAAAGTGTATACAAGATGTCTGATCGTTATCATTTGAGAATCCTGAGTACGCCCGCTCTTACATCAGAAGAAAGGGATCAACCCGAGCCTCAACTGGACCCATCAACACAGTCGCCTTGCCTAGCCTACCGACCACTCGACCAGGACATTCGGATGAGCTGAATTTGCTTCGTTGCCAGATCAAGTTGCAGAAAAGGATGTTTTTCAAAAACAAAACACCAATACCCACAAGCTAAGTAAAATTTATTTACCTAATTATGATCTTGACCAGCATAAAATAACAATTGAGTGAACAAGTTACCTGTCTATCCACCGTGCGAGGTAGTTCAGTCTATTGCTAGGATGAAGGGATTCTCATGCTTGCTAAGACGCGCCAAGCAATTGGTAGACACTAATGCTCATTCTTTTGCACTCGTAGCACAATATTAAGTAGCTAAACTAGATATTATATTGTGTATTGGAATTGTGTGTGTATTGAATAGACTTCAAATCAAGCTAAATCTTTTTTTGAATATGGTACCAAGTCATAAAGTTTACTTTCAAGTATTTTTCCTAATGCTCCAGTGGCATAAAATCATAGTTTTACCAAGCTGAACCCCTCGGGTCAAGCATCAAGAACACAAAACAAACATGATTTGCGCGAAACTTTGACTTTGGATATCAAAATACTTCATTAGATGCCACTAAATATGATACACATACAAATAAAATTTTCGGTTATGCCCATTATTTTCATATTCCTTAATAGAGGAGCTCGTTGCTAAATAATAACTTAAGTTAAGCAACGCTTGACGATGTCGGTCCGTGGATGTGTGACCATTTCAACATACCAAGTTTCCTTCGTGCCTCGGAAAGCACGTTAAGCCGTTGGTCCCGGCTGTCATTTGAAGATCTTTGACAGTCTTTACGGGTAGTCCGAAGCTTGAGATCTGACACCAGTCTTGCCAAAGGGTACTGTGTTACCCAGTTACTGAGTTGTGGAGGTCAGATAGGCAGATTGATTGGTTTAGGTTACTACACCGGTGCACAGGTTAATTTCCATCAAAGCTGTGTATGGTTAAGATAACCGTGTGAACATTATACTCTCGTAATATTTTTCATGTTTCAGATACCATATTGTGTCGCAGCCTGAAGCTTCTGCTGAAGGCTAGCGATTTAGATGCTGAGCGCGAAGGTTGACGTGCCAACATCTGAGAGGTTAAGAAGAACAGCATGCAAGCAGTTCGCTGGTCTTAGCCGAACGGTACGAACGTGCGCAAGTTTGGAATGGAATACTCGGTGAGTCGCTTCCATTTTATTTTGATAGTGAAGTTGAATATTCTCTAGTGATGAGATGCTATTTCGAGTTTTAAGTGTTCACGTTGGAACACTGAATTGGTTGGTAGTGGTTATACCTAGCACTATCACTAGGTAATTAAGACACACCTGGTAAAAAGCAAGTAGCTAATAAGTTACCTATTGGGTTGTTAGTACTTTCCTAGTTTCAACATTTGGTTCAGTACGAATTTTAGGATGAGATATCCCATAAGGAGATGAGATATCCAAAATGACTGAATAACTAGTCGTTTTCAGTGGCAAAGCGAGTTAGTAATGTCGTTGGGCTATCGTAATTGTATCGAGTTAGTAACGGTACTGGTCATTTGCGTGTATTCAGGACGGATCTTGTTGCGTAACGATGTACAACCACCGTCTTCAGATCTGAATTCACTTGCTTACTTTCAAAGTAATATTATGATAACAGTAGATCACGCGATTGTTTTTCCTACATGAAAACTGAGTTAGTGACCGACAGTAAAGGGTTACTGTTGATAATCTGATATTTATGATATTGATCAGAGTTAATTCGTGAAGCTCCTTAATAGTATCAGGGTTAGTTGTTTCCCTTTTATAAGCCATCAGTATGTTCCAAAATCTTTAATAGAAAACGCGAATCATGTTGGAAGGATACCCGATCGCCAAGTTCTTTGAGAATTAGACGTCATAGTTGATGACTGTGGTAGTGAAACCGAATCTGATTAACATGTCTACTCATAAGACCAATTCTGGACCGCACCTCATGCGTACCATGTGGCGATGGGTTTTTAAAGTGGGTTTATGAGTTGAGTATGCATTGCCTTTACTTTGTTTAGTTTAACTTGTTGATCGTAGGACCTTTTTCTAATGAATAGTGTTCCCAGTGATTATGACAGGATATTGATCGTTATATACCGAAAGCTTTAAATAGATACGCTTAAACCTACAAGTATGGACACGGTAGGTTAAGGAAGATGCCAGCGGGTCATGTACCAGTCGATGTTGATGTTAAAAGGATTTTAATGATGATGAGCAAGCTCAAAATGTCGAGTAATTGAGTCTATCAGCCGTATTATGTTTGACCGTACCAGTGGATTCTGGCGGAGGTCGGGGTCTTGAGAGACCGTTGTGTGAGAGCAATATAATTGCTGTTCGGCTACAGAGCCGTGGCGTTAGAGGTTTTACTCGAGGGTTTCTGTAAGCTTGGCAGTTTTCGCTGCAGAAGAAGTTTTAAAGTTTGATTTGAGCGACTGGTGGTACATGGCCCAGGGTAATGATTTAGTTAAAGATCAAAGTTCTAAAATTTCCCTATTGTCACGAACCCAATGATCTAGTTTGGTCAGGAGAAGCCGAGCGTTGTGCGTTGGCCTGTGTGGCAACTGGAGGCCTTTATGGCAACTATAGGCCAGTGTGGCAACTGGAGGTCTTTGTAGCAACTGTGGTCCTGTAAGTTGGTTTAAAATAAACACGTTTGTGTAAGGAACCTTACAGAAGATTCCTGTTCATGTGTGATGAGGTTAAAATAAAGTAAACTCGCATAGTCACGCGAGAGGTGAGGTCACCATGTTAATGTTGATGACGTTCGAATCGACAAGCCTTCGTTACGAAAATTGAAATAATTTTGGTTTTCTAATTTTTATTACTATGCGTAGATTGTGTTAGTAAGATATACAAAGCTGAAGTACCAATTGAGATTGTAGATGATGAATAGACGTAACATAGGACAGACTAAATCTCTGTGTGAACAGGTTCTGAGTTCAGAGAGTTGAGTTGACTCGACATCGTAGGGATGTGCGAGTAGAGCAATTGAGAAGAGAGCTATGTGATGGCTAAAGGTCGTGAATAAGATACCTGGTGTCTTTTTCTTTTGTTTCATTTAATGTGACATTAGTGACTATCAGTGGTACTTGGACTTTGTAATCACGAAGATTAGAAGCTTTTGCGTTCCAAACTTCACCCTATTGATGATCATTGAATAAGTATAACTTTTCAATTAATCTTTTGGTACCTCATGTAGAATTATTACAAATGGGGAATCCGCTACAATGGCACAGATTACAGCCATTTTTATTTTCTTTTTCTTCGTACATCATGCTATTACTCGCGGTACATCTAGAGCTAACAGTCAAACTGAATGGGTTTGGGTTAATAAAATAGGTGAATTGTAATTAGCATTAAAATATACGAAATCTAAGGCTACTGAATGGCCCTTTTGATTAACTAGGTAAAATAGCCCCTCCCCTGCAATTGAAAATACCATATCCGTTTAGACCCTAAGCATAGAATGGCCGAAACGGAAGCAAAAAAAAAATAATAATAATAATAAAAAAGGTTTTGGTTTTAGAAAAAGACTTTGGTCACTCAATGAACTATGAACGACTAGACCGTGATAGCAAGAATAAATAATAATGAAAAAAAAAAGGGTTAAAACTTTTTATAACATTATTCAGAATTGAAAAGCTTAACTTATGGATAAAATAATGAATGTTTTGTTTAGTTAAATAAAACTCAGTCAAAACAAGTCGTAAGACTAGCCTCTGAATCTTTATGATCAAGCTACGATCTGAGACCTCTGAATTTGATTTGAGTTAGCAAAATGGATGTGTAAAAAGGCCTTGGTCATGGCTATGGTTTAAGTTGGATGATTCAATAAAATTTAAGTCAAAACAAGTCAAAGATGGGCCTCTGAACCTTAATGGACAAGCCACGATCTGCGATCTCTGAGTTTGACAGTTTCTCCAGAACAAGCAATAATGTTGCCTCTGAGTCTGGTCTAAAAGGTTTTTGCATATTTTAATGTTTTTATGATTTTCAGAGATTCGCTGGGCCTAGCAAGGCCCGCTCGTCAGTATGGCCGTGATAGCGCTGGTAAATGAAACTAGCAGCAGAGACGAAATCAAAACGTCAAAAAGGCAGATGACATAACGGAAACACGAATTATGTATTGTTATTGTAAAGATTTGTTTTTATATGAGTAATATTTTAAAGTCAAAAATGGAAGGTAGATTCACCGACTGTTAGTTTATTTCAATAAAATAATTGGTAACTATATTCGTTGAAAATATTTGTAAAAAGTATTATTAATTACTAAACAAATAATGTACACAATTACTGTATTTTTACAAACCTAAATCTATAATTAATTGATAAACGAATGTCACCGGATGTTGTTGCTGTGTGACGTCTTGTCATTTGTTTAAACGTATAAATAGGCTGGTTCTAGTCGAAAGAAATCAGTATTGAATTGTATTGAACTGTGCACATATCATTATAAAATTAAGTTGTGAGACTTACTGTTGGTGTGAGTAATAAAAAGTGTATACAAGATGTCTGATCGTTATCATTTGAGAATCCTGAGTACGCCCGCTCTTACATATATATATATATATATATATATATATATATATATATATATATTTATAGTATTTATTATAGTAAATATATAAGTAAGTATATTTTAGCTATATATATCTACTATTGTACCCATTTTGCTTTACTATCTTTTTTTATGCACCTGCCATGTTATCTCTCCACCACTCTTGGTTGACTGGTAGAGAATGCCTCAGGCATTAAGTCCGCCTATGTACATTTATGTTGCATGAAGTTTTAATAAATAAATAAAATTCCTTAAAAATTAATGTGATAAAACTGATGTGAATTTTAGCATTTTAAATTATAATTTTCTCTAACTAATCCAACTACTATTATAAACGTAAAAGTTTGTGAGGATGGATTCTTGAACGGTTTTTGATAAAACTTTATAGAAATATATCTTATAAATCAGAATAACACATATGCTATAATATATAAAGATATTGGGAGAAGTACTAATACAACGCGGGTGAACCCGCTGGCGGCAGTTAGTAATAATATAATGCTAGAACTGAGGTCATTTTAGTGTAAGTGTTTTTTCTGGGACATTTTATAATAACAGGAACGCGATTAGGTGTGTGATTAGTTTTTGAGGGGCATCTCTGAGTGTGGCAATTTGTGACTACTTCTGTTAGCTTAGCTCTTACCTGCAAAAACAAATGAATGTGTAAATTAATAAATAAACAAGTTCTTTTTTTTTTTTAAACAAGCTTTTATATTAAATAATTGGATTGCTACGAGAAATGCCAAACGTGTGTGTAAATAAATAAATATATATATATATATATTATTTTACTAAATTGTTGTTCAGTTTTGATCACAGAGCATTGAATTGAGAACTAATATAACTGCTGTAATTGTCTTCAGATGGGTATTAAACTTTACGCATTGGACCTGAGCCCGCCAGTGCGCGCGGCCATGATGGCTTTCGAGATATTCAACGTACCCTACGAGAAGATAGAACTGGACCTTGTGGCTAACGAAAATAAGACACCAGAGTATTTGCAGGTATGAAAAAATATTCACTATACTGGTAGTCAACATCATTTTCCTGTCCTTGTATCAATTTAATAGGTTCGGCGCAGGTAACATCTCTATAGGTCCTCATCTCAACAATGAGCGCTTATAAACGCTAATATACGCTTTTTCTTTCTTTCATCTTTAACTCAGTAGTCAGCCCCTTTCAAGACATTTCAAATTTCTCGTAATGCTTCACCACGTGGCAGTGTGCAGGGAACATTGTTTGAAGAACGGATGGCCGATGTGGCTGAATAATTCTGATCGGAAGACGATGCGTTGGAAGGCCTCCCACTGGGTGCACCGATGACCTGGTTAAAGTTGCGGGAATGCGCTGTATGCGAGACGCACGGTATCGGTCAATGTGGCGACACCTGGGACAGGCCTATGTCCAGCAGTGCACGTCTTTAGGCTGAAATGATGATGACCCTCCGTTTCTTTATTCTTATAGCCATCCACAATTTCACATTTGAATAGGTTTAGAAAACCCACTCAAAAGCTACTTTAATCATATTCGTTAATATTTAAAAATACATCATACTTTTTTTTCCAGAAAAATCCTCTGCATTCAATACCCGTAATGGAAGATGGTGATTTCATTTTACATGACAGGTTAGTTATTTTATTGTTAAACTAGTTTCCACCAGAGTGGCTTCATCCCTGTAAAAGTTACTTTTATAGTTCAAGAATTATACGAATAATTTATTAAATTATTATTATGTAAACGTGGACTGGATGCGCTGGATGCGGGACGCACGGGAACGGTCAATGTAGTGACGCTTTGGAGAGGACCTTGTCCAGCAGTGGACGTCTTTTGGCTGATATGTTTATGATGATGATGACGATGAAGAAACGTGGACTAAACTTATCTCAATTTCTGTATACTACATATTATATTCATTCTGTCAATAGATTTACCTGCTAGAGATAGGAAGTTGACTATACGTGAACCGAACAGTCCATACAAGTATGGACATCAAATGCATCAATTTATTTCGGTTGGCTACTCTACCTGGTATTGATTCACTTCATTCACTACTATAACGTAATCAGTGACTATACATATTATTTATCTTGAGCGGCTGGGTTGGTGTAGCTGCCGAGTTAGGCAAACCTAACCAAGGACGGTTTTTGGATGGGTAAACACATTTTTTTTTTGTTTTCATGGTTTTGGATAGGTGACCCAATACAGGTTAAGCAATAGGCATACTAAGCAACCAAGGTTAGTCTTTGGATGGGTGACCACTTTTTTTAAGTTTCATTTGTTTTTGGATGGCTGACCCCCGCCAGGGTAACCCAAACTTACTAAGGTGACCACTTTTTTTTGGATCCGTCGTTTATGGATGGGTTTTTTATTGGTTTGCTTGTTTTTGCCCAAATGTGCCCAAAATGCCCAAAAAAAGAGGTCACCCATCCAAAGACTGACCTTGGTAAGTGTTGCTTACCCTGGCGGGGTTGGCCATCAAAAAACAAGCGAACCCAAAAATAATTTATAACCCATCCAAAGACTGACCTTGGTAAGTGCTGTTTACCCTGGCAGGATCACTACCCCGGCCGCTTCAAGTTAAACACAAACCTATCCGAAAACTGACCTTGGTGAGTACTAAGTACAAGGTACAGTCAACATTAATGTGCGTAAGAACCAGATCAATAATAGTCTTTGTTTTGTTTTTTATTTACATACAAAATAACTATTTTTGATATTTGTGTCAAGTTTTTATAATGTAATTAATTTAAAAAGTTTGTTATAACCTATTTTCAAATCTTGTTAATCAACTATAACTGATCTAATTAACATCTTTTTTTATAACTGAACCGATACTTAAGATTTCGCCGTTTTTTTTATATAATCATTTGAAATAATAATATTAATTTTAATCTGCGAATAACCAACAAATATCCAACAATTATAAATTAGGCTCGTTGACAAGAGATTAAGATTGAAAAAGGTTCTCAGAAACCTAAAACTGCTGTAACGTGTGGTTAATTCGAGATTTTTCTCAAATGTGACAAATAGCAAACGCTTGTCACACTTGGTGTTGAGAAACTGGAAGTAGAATTAACCAGCGATTATTCGTCGATGAGGATGTGGCCACCTCGAATATCAGAGTTAATTAAGCCGCCTCTGGTAACCAAACAGGCCTCTGATTACGTTAACAGCCCGATAATCCAGAACTAGGAAACTGGGTGTTAGTAGAGTTTTACAGGTTGATAAGGAGTAGTATTTCTCATAACCGGTATTTTATCTCGTTTCAGTCACGCAATAATTGCGTATTTGTCTGACGTCTACGGAAAAGATGACTCGTGGTATCCAAAAGATGTCAAGAAAAGGGCACTTGTTAATCAAAAATTGTTCTTCGACACATCAATTCTTTTCCCCAGATTACGAAATGTTACCGTAAGTAATTCAACACTTTTCTAACAATGAGCTACTATATGGATCTGAATTACTTTTATCTTGTAGTTATGACTTGCTTTTTCCTGCGGTTTCGCTTTCATGGCTTATCCCACAGGAACTTTGCATCATCCGTGACAAAAAATACACATGATATAGCGTTTGTGTAACTTTCTATAATGAAATAATTTTCGTAATCGTACTGAGCAGTACTGCCAGAAATCAAGAATTTACTGTACGAACCAATAAACAAACTATTCTATCTTCGTTGAATATTAGTTGAGATGAAAAGTTCGATAATCTATTTTACACTAGAATGTGTTTTTATCAATTTCTGTACCTATCATCTAAAACTATCAGCTGTTTATTGCAGTATTCCATAGTGTTGGAAGGAAAGAAGACCATAGAACAGAAACTATTGGACGACATTGAACAGGCTTACGATTATTTTGAAGCATTCCTGTCCAAAACAACGTATCTTGCTGCTGATCACGTCACTATTGCTGATGTGGCAGCCTTAGCTAATATGACGACATTAGAGTTTTTACTTCCAGTAGACCCGAAAAAGTAAGTGAATCATACTGTATGACAATATTATTAAGAACCTTAACGTCATGATTGTATTGCTCGAAGACGGCCTATGTTTTCACACTGCAGGCAAAAGTCCTCCCTATTCTTCTTTTTATTTTTGTTTCGATCCAATCCTTAGAGAAGAAGTCCAGGTCATTTCGCCACGATTTGTCTAGGCTTGCTTGTTGTCATTTCCTGCTATATTGAAACCACTGAGAGTTGATGCTTTTCCCATTGGTCATCCGACATACGACTTGTAACTGTTTCTAAATTCATCACCATCAGCCTTTTTAATGTTCCCACTGCTGGGACACAGGCCTCCTCTCATAGAGGTAGTGGGCTATTATCCACCACGCGGGCCCAGTGCGGATTGGTAGATGTCACATATCTTTGAATGTGTGTGTTTCTAAATTACTCTAGGCTTTGAACAAAACTAAATAAAATTTTCATGGTATTAAAGGAAAGCTCCCCTAAACGGAGAGAAACAGTGACCCACCATCCTCACTGATTTGTAAGTCTCGACTGATCCTGACTAGTCACCTTCCCAGCGATTGTGATGCGAATTTCTAACTTATAATTTTGTTTTGTTTTGGAATTCACGGTTATGAATATATTCATAACCGTTCCTTAGAAGTGGTTAAGAAAGATAAAATATAGCTAAAGAAGTATAAACTATTTTTTTAAAACTAACTTAATCTTGTGTGAGAATCCATTTACACTAGTGTAATTGGTTTTAGGTCAATAATTACTCACACTCTTACATCACATCTGCACTTATAGCACTTAGAGCAACAAGTAAATTGCAAGACACATTGCTTATATCTCACCAAATAGTAGTCGCAAATAGTGATTATACATTCAAGAATTAATACAATTACAAGTAGCTATTATGGCTGAGAGTCTTAGCTCAAGAACTGGAGTTGAAAATATCAATCCACATTTACTTACATACAGTCCCAAAACGCCCAACCCTTCACAACTTCCTAGTGTTTCAGCTGGGAATAAGAAGTGGCGCAACAAACTCAGCAACATGTTTCTGTCTGTTTAGTCATAAGGACTACATACCTAAGTAAAACCATAATAAAGTTGAAGTTATTAATACAACGTATTGCAAAGAGCATTATACAGCGTGAGGGCTAGGATGGAAACGTTACGCTTGCGCTTAGTAATACATTCATTATTAATGTACTCTACGTTAATTTATCCAGCATTCTATTAGGTACCCCATTTAGCTACATGGAACTGTTGTCTCGTCACACATGTACTGCTAGACCTAATCGCACAGAACCACTACTTGGACCCTGCAACGATTCTAGCAGAACATGTTCCCTAAACTCTATCTAACTGTCTCACACAATCCTAAGACAGAGTACTGCGAAGCTCATCTGCAATTGAGTAATAGCAGTTTGTTTTTTTTTTTTAAAGTAATTGAAACGCGTACAAATATGAGTAGCACCCATTACTGTTCTATTAATTGATTCAATTGTTTTTTTCAGGTTTCCAAAAATAACTGGTTGGCTGACGAACTTGAAGATCACGCCTTATTGTAAAATTCGAAACGAACCTGGAGCTGCTAAACTTGATGAGATTGTAAAGAATAGTATTTCATCGACCTAGATTTTACTATTGTTATTATGTACCAAGGCATACTTGTTGGACAAATTGGGCAGTCACATAAATCCAATACTAATGCAGGCATAAAAAAATACATCGCAGGTCTCTCAGAATCTGATAGATTATACCTACATTTTTAACACTGATAAATTAATAGTAATAAACAACTGCTTACAACAACAACCTTTTTTTCTCAATATCAGATCGGAGTCTAAACTTGTGCCCGGTTCATGGCAATAGGCTCACCCCCATCACATAGGAGGCTTAACTGGCGAAATGTGGGTGTCAGTCTCCCCAGGGATATGGCTTAACAGGCGTTGCACAGAGGGGTTTTCGGGGTGGTCTTTTAAGATGTAATGGGACGCCTTGCAAGTGCTGATGGTGATCACCGGGTGGTTTTCACACCCCTTTGTATTTTCGCAAAAATTCCAGGCGCCTTTTGAAGGTTTACCCAGTAAAGAAAAGTAAAAAAACTTGCACCTCTACCCTTCGGTAACCTTTGACGTAAAGTTTATGATATGTTGAATTAATAACCTTTGCTTGACTGATTACCCTTTGAATGATTCACTACAGACTGTTTACAGCCAAAAGCCTAGATTTTCCGTCGTGAACAAAATATAGCGTGTTAGCCATGGCTACCGCTCACCGGTGTGATGGTGATGCGTTAATTGATAATGCGCCAAGACAACACGTTATCATACAAATCGGACTCCATAACAGATCGGAACGAAGACGATCTGTTATCAAGTTTAGAACAATTTCTCGGTTCCTGTTAGTGAGAGCATTAAAGTTGTATGTTTGGTAAGAGGCTTAGTGTAAGTAGGTAACATGGGAAAACATCAAACTGCCTGTTTTAAAACAAGGGGTTAAATTTTGACTTGACAAACTCCAGTACTGGTAGATACAGACAAGCGCATTTTGATAGCTTGACTTTCAAGTTATACACGAAGTATGAAACTTTTTGTTGAAAGGTGTACTTTAAACTCTTTGTTGCCAAAGCTAATTTTGACGTCTTTCAAATTGATAAGAAAACGAACTGTTGTTCACAGGTTATTGGTGTGTAATTACAAATTCGTATGATGTTATAAACATTACATTATTTTGGTTTATTGGACAAAGACGTTTTAGTTCTCCAAAAGTCAGTATGTTTTTTGATAGCCTGGAATAGGAACAACTTCTTGTGACTTACATCGTAAGTACCGTGGGATAGTAGTTACCTCGTTAATTCCAATTTTCACAGATATGTTGGATATGGCTCATTCGTAGAACTGCTGTAAGAAGTAAACGTACAAATAGGATGTAAACATCAGGCTACAGTCCCTACGACATACTAATAAATGTAGAGTGAAGAACGTAAGCTATTGGCTACAGCGGCCATAACAGTTTGCTGCAGATAAAGGTTCATTGTTATCCTTGTAGACGGAGCGTTTACAACATGTTACTCAGGAAAATAGTCCTACAGATAATTGTGTAGTAAACAAAGACTACGAAAAAATAACTTAGTTCTCTCAATGACTACAATATAGTCAAGGGTATTTCCAAAATCACGTTACACGGTGGCTCTGACTAACATGTGAGATGTGTCGTGATCGCAAATCTTAGCAAGTTGTGCTATTTACTTAAGGCGCCGATTCCCTTGAGTAGCTGATTTTAAAATGAGAATCACGTCTAAACGGCTGGTCGTAATTTATTGGAAAAAATATATGTTATATTAGACCATTTTGTTAATAATTTCATCTGAGTAAATTATGAGTTTTATTCGTGTAACATAGTGTAATTAATTTGTGAAGTTATGTCTAAAACGGACAAAAACACGACAATCGCACCAAAACCGCTGGGCATATTTTAATGAAATCCACACCATATCAAAGACAATTTAATTATCTACATTTTGATCTGAAGCTTTTTTTTTTAAAGTCATAGAATAATAAGGAAAGTACAAAAAACTACCAAATTTCGGGTCGCGCGGGTGTGAAACGAGTGCGCGTTTTGTTGACCCTCAAGGTCGTTGGCGTTAGTCGTCGTCTTAAACAAGCAGCAAACGTTTTCGTAGTATTACTCACCAATTCAGTGCAAATTGGTGATGTTGGGAACACTTTTGAATCCCTGACAACTTAGCAGTTTCTTGCAGAAACATACTATTTAACACTGTTCGTCACCGAACAGTTTTTTAAAGTGAATTAGAGTTTTCCAAAAGGACTTTAAGAGTACTGAAAATCTTTCCGGCTGGCATATCGTTTTACCACGGCATAAGCTAATCTTAAATTCAAAGGTTCAGCACTGATCAGGTTAGGCTTGAACTCTTCATAGTTAATAATTATTTAACAGTTTCTTATAAAAATATTTCAGATGGTAGTAAAACTTTATACAACGGAGCTTAGTCCACCTGTTCGAGCATCTCTGATGGCTTGTGACGTATTCTATGTGCCTTATGAGAATATAGAAGTTGATCTTAAGGATATGCAACGTTTGAACCCGGAGTTCTTGAAAGTAAAGTCTTAAAATAATTGTTTGACGTTCCTTTGTTAGCAAATTATTTATTAAACCTGCGGGATTGTAACGAGCAATAATTAATCCGGGCTTTTCCATCATCTTTATAATTATGTGCTAAATGAGTAATGAACCTTAAGATCTTTATTTCTCTACGCAAATTATATACAGTAAGAATCCAACTTTCAGAAAAATCCAATGAAAACGTTTTCTGTACTAGAAGATGACGATTTCATATTGCATGATAGGTTTGTAATTAAGTGGTATTTTTATTGAGCATTGTTTAGGTACCTAACTTATCTTTGTTTTTACTTACACTAGGTGACACCAAAAGTAAAAGTCCCCGAACAAAACAGACTGTTTTTGCACTGCTCAACAATATAAAAATAATTAAGCATTACATTTAAGTGCATTACGCGAAGTTCTAGTGAAAAGGGGCATTACTAGGCCAAGCGGCTTTGGCTTGACACCAGTTACACACACACACACACGTCACCACACATTTATTTCAGATAAACAGGATAAGCTGACCTTTAGAGGTTCACTGTTGACCATTTACGTCCTCATACCAACATTTTTGCATCCGGCCCTAAATTTTGCCAAATCCACAACTCAAACAAACTCGTTTTTATCCGTGGACACGGCTTAACACATCCTAATTTATTACTGTGCAAATCGATTTATTTTTTTCTCTCTGGCTGATATTTTGGCTCTAAATCACTTGTCACTCACTTCTTTTGTTTCTGCTTCGCAGTCACGCTATATTGATGTATCTAGCAGACGCATATGGGACGGACGACGCATGGTATCCGAAAGACCACAAAACAAGGGCGCTCGTTAATCAGAAACTGTTCTTTGACACTACTATCCTTTTCCCGAGATTAAAGAACATAACGGTAAACGATTTTAACTATTTTTGGTCTAGAAAGATTTACATATTTTTTATATTTTGGAAACACATTATTTTCACTGCATTTGTAATCAAATATTCTTGGTTTAGGTTCCTTCTTATCATACTATGTCATAAAAAAAACAAAAATCTCACTTTACTTTTTATTTATGAAAATAACACAATCACAACCCTCAGTATATTTATATCATCATTGATCCACAACATAGTCTACTGAAAGTTTTCTTCATTATCTTCGTTTTGAGTCAGGTCTACTTCGTGTTCACAAATAAAGAAGCATTTCAAACCACAGTCTATCTGGGTTAGGCGGCCAGTGTAGAACATCGAGCCACACTGGTCATGGCTCCCTCCGCTCAGCTGGTTTCCCCACAAGGTTACGTTTTCACTGACAGCTGTACCTGTAAAAAAATAAAAACTTGTACCCTGCATTGTATTACTTACACCTTTGCAATGACAGTCCCTTTTGTTTTGAAAACTCCGACAAAATCGTATTACTTGAAATTGTTTTCACATATGCATATGCCCACAAATTTCCCAGTTTGTCAAGTAGTCGCATCAGGAAACAGTCAATGGTGACATTACCCAACTTTACGCTTACTCTATTTAAAGTCAATCTATGGAAGCCAGAACGCTACAGGATTGCCCTGAACCGCAGTCATGCATATCGCATCATAGGTTTTCTCTTCCTATCCCTTAACCAACTTCAAACGCGTTCTCTTTCCCGTACGATTATTGTTTTACGCGCGTAAGCCAACTAATGACACTTCCCCATGCCTCCCACACACTCACGTACCTTTAACTGTTTGCCAGACCTCATTGAACCTGTTATGAAAGCCCAGGTGATATATTCCTCTTAGGTAGCTCCCTGCGTTCCAGTCTTTTGGTGCAGCTGCCGTAAGTTTCACAAGCTCTTCCATCTCCAACCAATTGTTGACCACTGTTAAGTAGGATTGTTCTGAACTGCATACATAATAAGCATCAGTCCAGTTTAATGGGACTGAGTGTAACTTGTAACAGTTGCCGGTTTTTTCATTAAAAGTGTAATCTGTAAAAGAAAAGTTTTGGTAAATTGTCTGTCATAACAAATCAAAATTTAAAAAAAAACACGACACTTCATATAGCATAATCCCTAAAGCCGTTTGGGCTGTAGAGTGTGCTATACAAATGGACATACATACATACATACATACGCTCGAAAAACATTACCTTCCCGCAGTCGGGTAAAAAACACTGCCGATAATGTCACCTTACAAACAAAAATGCTAAATTAAAGTCACCCGTTTAGGAGTTATGATGCCACAGACAGATACACAAATACACTTATACACAAACACTCATATACATACTTCAAAGTTATAAAACCCTTATTTTTCCGTCGGGGGTCAATAAAATACAATACAAGAGTCATGGTGCAATCGGAGGATTGAGCATTCAATTTGTGTTTGCGCTAACCTTAACGCAACGTAGAACGGCCAAGACCTGTCTAACTTAAAATTTAGTTTTGCAGTCAGCAACAAAATCATTAAGAACACAACTAAATCCTTATATTTCGGTTGGCAAATTTAAAACGGATATGTAGTAGGTTTATTTCCTTACATTGTTACTATTTGTTAAATAACTCACCCAAATCAGGCATATTGCATTGCTGGTTCCATTCTAAAGACTGGAGAGTCTTTTTGCAAATGAATGGATTAATTCCTTCACACGGCACATCAAGCATTTTTCCATTTGCGGTTAGGATGGCACAGTCTTCTTTGCCCAAGTAATTGTTTGGCTCTCCTTTGCTCCAGTTATTGTATACGTCAGCCACTCGTTTACCTGAAAATATTAAGTAATAATAAAAAATAAACTTTTACAAACATGAAGGAGAAAAACGTTCTTTCCAGAAATCAAACACAATATTTAATTGTAAAAAATATTCATGCTCATTACTCTCTCGCAAATACCTATTCTCAGATAGAGAAATTAAGGCAACTGCTTCTGAACACCACGCTTGCTCAATGCAGATTAGCGTTTTCAGATATTCTTAATTAATACACTATAGATTCAGTTTTCTACACATATTGGTTGGTCGATGAAGTCAATGATAAACTGAGAATGTAAATACAAAATTGAAAACAACAACAACTCCAAGAGACAGACCAAGAGTGGACCAACGACCTGGTCAAGATACTAAGCGTGAGTTATATGTGAGAGGCTCAAGATGGAGTAAAATGTCGTGCAATGAGAGAGACATATATTCGGCAATAGATGGATACGAGTTAAAAAAAAACGTTGCCCCACACTAGAAATTTATTTCTGTATCGTAGGTGGTCTACAAATATTTAAACTCACATACACAAGACACCCATGTTTGTTCCGTGCGGGAATCGAACCCAGTTAGAACAGCACTGCTAAATAACTTCAGACTTCACCGTCGACCACATCATCGCTTACCATCTGGTGAGGTAGTGGTCAAACGCGAGCCTATCAATAATACAAAAAAAGACTTACCGTCAATAGTCTCAAATACTCCTTTCACTATTAAGTCAGACAATCCCAAATTCACCGACCCCCATGTAGGCTGCGTGCTATTCCAGTAAGATAACACAGCATCAGCTTCTTCCTGGTTGTCTGGGTGCCAAAAAATGGCTCCTTCCAGAAAACACGCTCTTTTGGCTTGAGAGAAAGTTTTGGGTAAAGAGGATATCTTGTAAAAACTCTCTGTTGCTTCCAAATATTTATAGTCATTCCGAAAAAACTTTTTATCCTTCTGACAATCTGCGAAAGAAAAATTAAATTAATTATTTTATCCTAAACACACAATCACAAACTCTCACATATTCGTCTAGCATACTTAACCTAGATATTATATTAATCAAAATAAAACTATGCAATGTCGTATGATACCGTACTACATTCTGTCAGCGCACTTAGTACATAATTTATAAAATGAAAATGTACAGGGGTGGTTTCCTGGTATCCTGACGAAACACAGGCCACGAGCCTAGCCTAGGCACCAGCATCCCACAATATACAGGGTGGAACAAAAGTTGTAGATCAAACGAAACAGGGTGATATTTGGGGCTATTTTCAGTAGGCCATAAAGTAGCAAAACATTTTTTTTCCCTTGTGGACCTAACTATCACCCTGTTCCGTTTGATACACGATTTTTGCCTATCCTTATACCCTGTATCATCATCATCATATCAGCCGAAAGACTCATGTACATAGGCCTACCCCAAGCGTCGCCAAATTGACCGGTCCCGTGCGTGCCGCATCCAGCGAGTTCCCGCAAATCTATTGATATAGTAAATAGATTTGCGGATCCTGCACTGTATATTTACCCGAATTTTCAAATCTGACCAATGTAAAATAATTTATGGATATTGTGGTAAGAAAAATAAATAAAGTTATTATTATTAATTCTTGATTTATGTACACACAAAAGACTTGAAAGATAAAATACTTATAAAGATAGAATAGCACAAGCATGGGTGAGTTTTATTTATTTAAGAAGACAAATAAAAAAAAATGCAAAAACCAAACTTACATGAGAGATTTGATGTGAAGTACACTATAAGAACAACAAAAACTATTTTTGGGATCATTTTAATTTATAACGGATACTACAAGCGTCTGTCTGGACCTAATAACAATACTTGATATGAAAAACTTAACATTAAATGAAGCAAAACAGTATCTGCCAAGACATTCAGATACGTTTTATCAATTTTATTGTTATTACTATACATAAATAATATATAAACTGCATTGATATTATTTATTATGATTGACCTGACTTATGACCCGGATTCGTTTAATTTTCTACGATCTTAAATCTTATCTTATCTTGTGGAGGGGCCGAGAAATAACTCGGACACTTCAAACCATTGGGATCTATTGTGGTAGTGGTAGATCTTAATCCTCCCCAAACTCGATGAAAACTCCTTTCATAAGTTTTACAACGGGATTAGGAGATATGAGCTTATAGTCTTCTGGTTTTGGATATCCAATCCCTAGGAGACTCATTCGCTTACCAACAAGTACATCGCATGTGCACAGAAGGTGCTCCATGCGTTACGTATGTTCCCCACACAACCTGCACATGGGTGTCGCAGTTAGAGCCATCTTCACGAGCATGTCGTTTGTACCAAAGTGCCCAGTAAAGGACCCAAGTTGGTAGCGGATTTGCCCACTGCTTATATTCCAAATGCATTCCCGGGCTTTGAACGTAGAGGCTAGGCATTTCTTGGAGTGTTGTAGACCGGTATTAGACCGCCAATGTGTTCGTTGTCTGTGATCTGCAAACTCCCTAAATGTGGCTTTTACGAGACACGTCGAAATGCCTACACACGGTTCTGGACCCACAAAATCATTTGCTGAACCCTCTCTTGCCAGTTCATCTGCCACTTCGTTACCATGGATTCCTTTGTGCCCAGGGACCCACATTAGTCTTACCTTGTTATACTTCCCAAGCCTGTTTAGGGTTTGGACAGCATCCAGAATTAGGCCGGACTACACTTTGTAGGATGAGGCTTTGATTGCAGTTTTATTGTTACTAAGAATATATATGGATTGACCTATGGTTCCTCTATCTGTATTATCTTGAGCAAAGGTTATTATGGCATATCTTTCTGCTTAGAATACAGTTGCGATCTTCCCTAAGCTTTTGCTATATTTGTAAGCTTTTGCGTATATTCCCGCTCCTGTACCTGATTCCAGTTTTTTGATGCACCAGACTATCTTGTCCTGGTGGATCGAGTCTCTTCGTCCAGTCTCGGGTCCAGTCCAGTTTCGGGCGCACGGTTGGCGCAGTGGTTGAGCGATTGACTGCTGCGCTGCGTGTCGCGGGTTCGATTCCTGCACGGAACAAATATTTGTATGACCTACAGATAGCTGTTCCGGCTCTGGGTGTTTGTGTATGTGAGTTTATATGTTTGTAAACGCACCCACGATACAGGAAGAAATTCCTAGTATGGGGCAAAGTTTATAAAAAAAAAAAAAAAAAAGTCCTCTATTGTAGGAATTTGGACCTTGAAAGACCTTTCAAACACAAACATTGTTTGCATTTTATCGGATATCATGCTTGTTACCCGATCCAGGCCTTCATTTCCTTTGAACTTTGTCTTATTAGTCTTTGGCTTACAGGCAGCCCATAGTCCAGCAACAGCAAGATGATGTAATGTCTTCCTTGCCTCGAATTCAACCATCATATGCAGAGGAAAGATATTGAGGTATCTCTGAATCGCTGCCGTAGGTGTGGTGTTGTCTTGAAAGCACCTGTGATTTCGAGACACACTGTTCTTTGTAACCTGGTGAGTGTCGCTTTGCTCGAGGCAAGCTTTGTTCTTGGCCACCACACTATACTCCGTATGTGATAATAGGTTTTATCATTGTCCGGTACAGCCATCGTATCACTTTGGGCTTTAGCCCCCAAGTTTTACCGTAGTTGGAACGACACATGCCGAACACTCGTAGGGCCTTACTCGTAATATTTTCCACATAAGTTTTCCACCTGAGTTCTCTATCAAGTTTTACACATAGATATTTAACTTCAGTGGACCAGGGCCGCTTTATTCCATTAAAGGAGGGCTCTCCTAAGTTTCCTAGTTGTTTCTTCCTCGTGAATGGAATAATGAATGCTTTGCTTGGGTTGATAAAGAGGTCATCATCATCATTTCAGCCGAAAGACGTCCACTGCTGGACATAGGCCTCCCCCAGGCGTCGCCACATTGACCGATCCCGTGCGTCTCGCATCCAGCGCATTCCCGCAATCTTAATCAGGTCATCGGTCCACCTAGTGGGAGGCCTTCCAACGTATCGTCTTTCGGTTTGCGGTCGCCATTACAGAACTTTTCGGCCCCATCGGCCATCCGTTCTGCGAGCTATGTGCCCTGCCCACTGCCACTTATGTTTGGCAATTCTTCGGGCTATGTCGGTAACTTTGGTTCTCCTGCGGATATCGTCATTTCTGACGTGATCACGCAAGGAAATTCCGAGCATAGCCCTCTCCATTGCCCTTTGGGTGACTTTAATCTTTCTGATAAGGCCCATTGTGAGCGACCACGTCTCGGTCCCATAGGTGATCACTGGCAACACACACTGGTCATAGACTTTTGTCTTGAGACACTGCGGTAAATTGGACGAGAAGATACCACGCAACTTCCCGAACGCCGCCCAGCCGAGTCGGATTCGACGGTTGACCTCTTTCTCGAAGTTGGACCTACCCAACTGGACCGTTTGTCCCAAGTAAACATAATCGTCTACAACTTCGAGTGCAGAGTCTCCGATCTTAATAGGAGTGGGTCATATGGGCATTCACTATGACCTTGGTTTTGTCTATCACCTCGTTATTGTGTTTTTTTTTCTTGTGGGTAGTTGTACCAGTTGCATTAAAAAACAAACGCTCTTAATTAAAATTTAATAATAATTAAATATAATAATATTTACAGTCATTTAATGTAAAATTTTAGAAGATAATAATCAGTACCTGCTGGTGTAGCGTTATCTCCTCACAATATATTCTCTTCAAGACACTAATAACATAATTTTATCACCATGGATTCGCTAGCAAGCACTTTGAGTGATCTCAAAGAGTTATTTCACACACGCATGTCGGTCTTTGAGGCTGAACTGTAGAAGTCCCCTACATCACCTGTCACAAGTTCCAGCCTAGCAGCAGAGTTTGCCATCTTTAGGACTTTCATCTCGCAAGCTCTCAACAGCCTTCAGTGTCAGGTGGAGCTACTAGCCCGAAGTGTTGACCAAATTGAGATGCGAGGACGGAGGAAGATCTTGCTTTTGCATGGTGTGAGCGAGGAGCAGAAGGAAGATACTGCCAAGGTGTTAACCGAGGTGGTACGTAGCAAGCTCCAGATGACTGAATTCACCGCGGCGGACATCAGCCGGTGTCACAGGATGGGACGAGCAGTGGCAAGCAAAACCCGGCCTATCCTGTTCAAGGTTGGCAGCCTCGCAGTTCGGGACAAAGTTTGGTTTAGTAAAGCCAAATTAAGAGGTTCGGGCATCACCTTGTCCGAATTTTTAACAAAGGGGCGACATGACATATTCTTAGCTGCAAGGGAAAGATTTGGCGTTTCCAAGAGCTGGACTAAGGCGGGCTGCGTATATGTTCTTGGTGCCAATGATACGCGTCATCGGGTCGAGTCTTTTGCTGACTTGGACAAGATTGCGCCAATTCCTTGTGAGCCGAAGCAGAGCGATCCCAAAGCGCCAGTCGGGGCTTTGTTCCGAACGCTGGTCCTATGAAGACCACAAGATTGAAACGTACAGCTGCTGGAAAAAGTGATTTCATCTTTGTGATATTTACTAAGGGGCCGGGTAATATTATTTTATATTTATTAAGTTTTGTTTTTCACCTTCACATTATTTATGTTTACAATTTTACGTCAGACAAAATTGACATAAGTCACTGTCAGCACTGTCTACTGTCAGTTTCACGTCAATTGTTTTTTATGGGTGCGTTCCGTTTTAGGTAATGGCGCACTGGTAAAAGACATAATTTAGAATATTTTTTTATTTTTATGATTCTTGTTGATAAACTGTTTAATTTTTTCACCTTATAAGTTATTTTGGTTGTGCTAGTGTTACCCGGTCACTCATCTAGTTTTGTATTTAAAATCTACGTAATAACGCAACCGGCAGGTGATTTTTTTATTGGTTTTTAGTTATAAGATAGGGTTTTATATATTAATATTAGGAAATATTTATGTCTATTGATGACAGCAGTGTTAACAATAGTTATTTTTCGGCAGGCAGCGATGACAGTTTGGTGAGCATACCGTCTCTTGCAGACAGTCTTGAGGTGCAGTTCTCTGATGTTCCGAGGAATTTTAACGTGATTCATATTAATGCCCAGAGTATTCCGGCCCATTTCCACGATATGTTGGCAAGTTTTGACTGTAGAAACATTCATGCTATTCTTGTATCCGAGTCATGGCTTAAACCTTGTCTCCCTTCAACTAGCTACTCTCTTCCTGGTTTCGTACTCATAAGAAACGACAGGACGGCTGGTGGTGGTGGTGGTGTTGCCATATACCTCCGTGCACACATTCCCTTCTCTGCAGTCCATATGTCAGCGCAACCACCGCCATCAAATGCTGGTGAACATCTCTTTCTTGAGGTAGATTTTCGCCACTCAAAATTACTTCTTGGCGTCTATTATTGTCCCTCCTTACGCATCAATTTCTTCGCATCGTTTGAAAAACTCTTAGAACATCTGGTCCCTTCTTACAGTCATAGCATAATCATGGGTGATTTTAACACTTGTCTCCTGAAAAAAGACCATCGCTCTTCTTCTCTGACTAATGTTGCAACTTCTAGCAATCTTTCCATTCTGCCGCTATGTGCTACTCACCATTTTCCAAACTGTACTCCTTCGCTTCTTGACTTGATTTTTGTCTCCTCTCCTGATCGCGTGGCTAAGCATGGGCAATGCGCAGCCGACGCCTTTTCACATCATGACCTGAATTTTCTTTCTTATAAAATTCGTGAACCTAAGGCTAAAGCCAAAATTCTCATGCAGCGCAATTTTAGTGGTATGAACGTTGACAGACTTTGCGAGGATGCCAGCAATATTGATTGGTCTCCTCTGCTTGCCTCCACGTCGGTCGATGAGCAGGTTAATGTCTTTACTGCTAAGCTCATCGAGCTTTATGATGCTCATGCTCCTGTACGAGCTGTTAAAGTTAGACATTTGCCGGCGCCGTGGCTGACAGATGAGATCAAAAAGTTAATGCACAAAAAAGTTGCGGCAAAGGCCAAATTAAAGCGATGACCTACTGATGCGAATAGGGACAAATATGCCTCTATCCGCAAACTCTGCAACAAGGTGTGTTGGAATGCTAATCGCCAACACATTCATAACTCTGTCCAAAACGGAGACGCATCCAAAGTTTGGAATTTTCTAAGATCATTGGGGGTCGGTAAAACGCGACAAGAGTCAATCCCTAAAGATTTAGATATCGATGCATTGAATAATCATTTCACAGCTTCGTCCAATTTCGATAGGACAGTAAAATTGAATACGTTGGATTATCTTTCATCTCTTCCGACTCCCAGTTATGCTCCATTTGTGTTTAGTCAATTCACCGCATGTGATGTTAAGAAGAGCATACTATCAATTACTTCCAATGCAGTAGGAAGTGACTGTATCAGCCGTAAAATGTTACTCCCGGTGCTGGACGTTATCCTTCCTGTCATTTGCCACATCCTTAACTTTTCTGCGTCTAGCGGTGTCTTTCCATTCTCATGGAAAGATGCACAGATAATTCCTTTACCAAAAAAGTCCAATCCCACATCCTTTTCTGAATACCGTCCAATATCTGTCTTACCATTCCTTTCCAAAGTCCTAGAACGGTTAATCCATAATCAAATAAGCACTTTCCTATCCAAAAATAATCTCCTCAATCCCTTCCATTCCGGCTTCCGTCCTGGTCACAGCACCTCCACAGCTCTTCTACACATTACGGATGATATTCGGTCAGCCATGGAAAGCAGTAATCTGACGGTCTTGGCATTGCTCGATTTCAGTAATGCTTTTAATACTGTTGATTTCGATGTTTTGTTTGGCATTATATGCTCTCTTAATATATCTCCATCGGTGGTTGACTGGTTTCGTAGTTACCTGTTCGGGCGCCGGCAACGTATTAACATCGAAGAGAAGTTGTCTTCCTGGTAGTACTTCTGCCGGGGTACCACAGGGTGGCGTTTTATCCCCTTTACTCTTCGCAGTTTTTATAAACTCAATCTCCAATGAACTAATTTCTTCCTACCATCTTTATGCAGACGATCTGCAATTATAATCGCGAGCTCCTCTCGGAAGGCTGTCTGAGGCTATAGCTACCATCAATCTTGATCTGGCTCGCATTTGCGATTGGAGTAAGAGGTATGGGCTTATGGTCAACCCTGTAAAGACGCAGGTAATTGTAGTGGGCAGTTCTAGAATGGTTTCTAGGATCGACTGGACGTGTCTTCCCCAAGTTATGTTTGACAATTCAGTTATTCCCTTCAGTGACAAAGTTAGAAACTTGGGGATTTTTAACGACAAGGACTTCTCTTGGACTGCTCAACTGCAAGAAGTCAGCCGTAAGTTGTTTTCATCTCCTGCAACTTTGAGGAGACTGCGTAATTTTCTTCCGACTGCCACTAAGATTGCGCTTGCACAATCTCTTCTTCTTCCCATCCTTGATTATGCTGATGCCAGCTATCTTGACCTTACTCAAGAACAACTCGATAAACTTGAGCGGCTTCAAAATGTTTGTATACGGTTCATATTTGGTTTGCGCAAATATGACCATGTTTCAGAATTTCGTGTAAAGCTCAAGTGGTTGCCAATTCGCCTTCGCCGGAATGCTCACATTATTTCTCTTTTGTTTAATGTGCTCTTTACTCCTTCTACACCTCTTTATCTCAAAGATCGTTTTCAGTTTATCTGCGATTCCCACACGAAATCTCTAAGGTCATCAGATAACTTGCGACTTAGAATGCCAATGCATTCCACAACTTTCATGGATAAATCCTTTACTTTCCAGGCTGCTCGTCTGTGGAATGCATTGCCTGACCCAATTAAACGTGCTCAGTCGTTATCTGTATTTAAAAAACTCATCAAAGAACATTACCTATCGCTGTGATTGTGCTCTTTGTTTTGTGCTATGAATATCGTAAATCATTTATTTTCATTGCTTATATATTTGTATGTATGTACCAGGCCCCTCAGAAAGTATTGCGAAAAAAAGTTTTTATATATGGGAGACTGGCCAGTTATAATGTTTTTCGAAAATATGATTATTTATAAGTAAAAATAAGTAAGTTCCAATTTCAAAATTTCCCTCCACATTTTTTGCGAGTTAATTCAAAGTATTGTGTCTCACTGAAATATGGATCTGCGCCGGGAACATTTTAGAGCTATGATTTTATACGATTTCAAGTGTCGCCTGAAACCGGATGAATCGTACGATAGACTTCAAATGGCATTCATGGATGAAGGCCCTTCCAAGGCAACCGTGTATCGTTGGTATAACGAATTCAAGCGCGGTCGACCAACTTTGGGGGATGACGAAAGAAGCGGTCGCCCTTTGACGGCTGTTACCGAAGAAAACGTGCTAGCAGTGAAAAATTTAATCCAAGACAATAGGCGAATTACATATCAGGAGATTCAACACATATTGAAGATTGGATCGGGAAGCGTTCACGAGATTCTACACAGCCATCTTCGCGTGAGGAGGATAGTATCACGCTGGGTGCCGCACAACCTCACCGATGCTCAGAAGCAGGCCCGGGTGGAATGGTGCCGTGATATGCTTAACAAATTTGAAGCAGGCTCGTCTCGGCGTGTTTACGACATCGTTACAGGTGATGAGTCCTGGATTTATCAATACGACCCAGAAACCAAGCGCCAGTCGACTGTTTGGGTGTTTCAAAATGAGCCAACGCCTACCAAAGTGAAGCGATCTAGAAGCGGGGGTAAGATTTTGATCGCTAGCTTTTTTAATTTGACTGGCCACTTGGTATCAATTCCCTTACGGGATCAAAGAAGCATTAATGCCGAATGGTATACTACCAAATGTTTGCCAGAAGTTTTCTCTGTTATAAGCAACAAGCGACCAAACACAGGGCTCCGCGGGCTACTGCTCCACCACGACAATGCACCTGCGCACACCGCACTCAAAACGAGGGACTTCCTGGACAGCACGCCAGTCAAACTCCTGGGTCACCCTCCTTACAGCCCTGATCTAGCACCGTGTGACTTCTTTTTATTCCCAAAAATAAAAAATCAGCTCAAAGGGATACAATTTTCGTCGCCGGAAGATGCGCTGGCTGCGTTCGAGCAGGCTGTAAACGAGGTGTCTGCGGCGGACTGGAAAAAGTGTTTTGAAAACTGGTTTAGGCGCATGAATCTTTGTATAGAGGCTGGTGGAAAGTACTTTGAAAAGATTTAATAAAAATATATGTACGTATAGAACAATTTTTTTTAGTTTCGCAAAACTTTCTGAGTGTCCCACGTATTTATGTATCTATTATTTAGTATATGTATTTATTTGTGTTTCTAGAAAATATTATTGAAATTACATTATGTTCATTGTTGGTATTGTCGCACCAATGACAACCCCATGTCATGTCCAGGTAATCTCTGTCCATTCCAGGTTGCCTGAAAGAGATCGCGGTATGCGATAAGGCCGCCCATTGTATGTTTTTAGTATTAAGTTTCTTTTTCTTGTTTATTATGGTGTACAATAAAGTGTATATAAATAAATAAATAAAAATATTGTCTTCATACCTGTTTCTCCTTAAGTATTTTTTCAATTAGGGGAACAGATAAAAATCGCTAGCCGCCAGATCTGGTGAATAAAGGGGGTGGTCAACCAATTCGAAGCCAGCTTGTTGAATGGCAGCCATCGCACTGCCGACCTGTGCGCGGGTGCGTTGTCGTGATGGAACAGCACGCCCCTTCGAAGTTGCCCTCTCTTTTTCTCTTTGACGACATTCCTCAACTTGGGAATTAAAGCTGCATAATATTGGCCTGTAATAGTGGTTCCACGCTCCAGGTAATCAATCAACAATATCCCTTTGAGTCCCAAAATATTGAGGCCATAACCTTGCCAGCCGATGCCACGACACGAAACTTCTTCGGGGTCGGTGATGATAGCCGTTTCCATTGCGAAGATTGCTGTTTTGTCTCGGGATCAAAATTGGGGACAAAAAGTTTTCAGAATCTTCTTGAAACTTGTCCAACAATATCTTCGAAATGTCAAGTCGATTTTGTTTCTGACTGTCGGTTAACATTCTCGGCACCCATCTTGCGGTGACTTTTCTCATATTCAAAGATTGTTTCAATATGGATTGAATACTTCCATATAAACTGCCCGTTTCTTGAATTAAGTATCTCGGTAACTCTTCGATCGCTCAATACAATTTTTTCGACTATCGCAATATTTTCTTGGGTGACTGACGTCGATGGACGGCCGCAACGATGTTAGTCTTCCGTGCTCGTTCTCCCTACTCGAAATTGAGACACCTACCACCTTGCGACAGTGGTATACGACGGAGTAGACTCTCCTAATGTTGCCTCCAAATCGTAATGAATCTCTTGCGTCGTTAACTTTTCTAAACAGAGGTATTTAATAACAGCTCGCACTTCGTTTTTCTCCATTTTCGACAACACGTTCCGGCACGAAGCAAACAAATGACTACATTCAGAAAAAAACAAAAGAAAATCGATGATTTTTTCTTTATTAATATTACAAATATGTATCTGGGCTATGCCTGCCAGTAATTTTTTTTCTTACCAAGGAGTATGTCGTTCTCACTACTTTTTGATCCCTCCTAGTAATTATGATCAGACAGAGAAATTTCGTCCGATACGTGCCAATTTTCAATATGAGGGCTGGCTCTGTTTGAAGCCATTGTCAGATCAATAACTTCAGTTCTCGCTGAGGTCTTGAAAGTAGGTTTATGGCTTGCATTAAGGATTTGTAAAGAAGAGCTTACCACAAAGTCCAACAAATCCTCCCCTCGTTTCGCCCCAAACGACGTGGTGTGCTTTCGCATCGCAGCCAAGTATCAGATTGAGATTTTCTTGGTTGCCATAGTCAACCAGTCTTCTGATTAGTGATAGTTGTCGTGAGATCCCTGTAATAATAAGTACGTAAGGGCATTGCCGGTAGAGAGTCCGGCGCTTCTTCCATTTTCTCAATTATGAGTTCCTAGATTGGCATCAGATCCTCCGCCTTCAAGTACTCCTCCGGATACTTGACTGTGACGAAAGCGAGTTTCACAGCCGCCACCGCATCCCTACAGGATCCGGTCGAGGACGATTGACCTTGAGTCTTCGTCCACTTGGCAGCCATGTCCCCGCTGTCGCCGCTGAGAACAGTACGCGGCCTCTTTGATGGTCCTGCCGTAGGAATCTCTTCTAGAGTCCCTGCTGTCTCAGCTTTTGGTGCTTTTTCCTTTGCGGCCCAGATCGCCCAACCTGGCGCCAGCCTAATTCATGCCTGCCGGGTGACGAAATTTTCTACGATAGTTATCATTATATTTCGATAATTGCTTGTTGTTTTATAAATATGTTATATATTGAAATCCCGATTTTAATTATTAAAATCGCGTGATACTACAATAAATTTGTGGGTACAAAAATTATAGGTTTTTCATATTTTATCTCTGGCAAGTACTTTTATAGTACACCGGAAAACAGTACTTTAGAGTTCTTTATAGAGTTTTATTTTTTATTGGCATTCAACAATAATTCGTATTACAAAATTAAACTTCATGTAACCATTTGTTAATACTCACACCCGTATAAGATACATTTTTCTTATGTTTTTAAATGTTAACATTTTATAAAAAAAACCGTTGAACATTGATTTAAATCAGCAACGTCCGTTTTAGGTCCCCTTATGGCATATCATTTATTTATTTATTTAAAACTTCATGCACAAAGGTACAATGGCGGACTTAATGTCTTAGGCATTCTCTACCAATCAACCAAGGGTGGTGAAGAGATAACATGGCAGGTGCATTATTTAAATAGTGACAAGCAAAAAAGTAAAACAATGAAATACTAATAATAAGTTGTTAAATATACACATACATATTTATTATAATGAGTACAGCCTTCTGTCACAGTCACGACCTGCATCTGTTTTAGTTTTTGTGCCGTCCTTTTTCTTTCTGATTTCCTTTTTTCAGTATGCTCTAGTAATTGAGCGAAGAGCAACATTAAAACAGAAATGGCTGGACAACATTGATGAGGTATATAGTCTCCTAGAAACATTCCTTAATAAAACGGCTTTTATTGCTACAGATTCTATAACGATTGCTGATATATCAGCCTATAGTAATATATCGTGTTTAGCACATGTTGTGCCAGTAGACGAGAATAAGTAAGTTGACCATTATGTTTTCTTTAACTCTACAAGCCAAATTAAATAAAAGGTTGTCAAAAAGTAAAGTTTCAAAATTTAAAAAACCCCCGGCACATTTATCTTGCGAAAACACCCCGATTCAAACAGTAAAACGCCCATAACTTTTGAAAGGCTGAACCGATTTTATTCAAACATAGCTAAGAACGCTTTCGACAAAATCACCTTTCAAACATAAAAAACTAAATCAAAATCGGTTTATCCGTTTAGGCGCTATGATGCCACAGACAGACACACAGATACACAGCAACACACGTGAAACTTATAACACCCCTCTTTTTCCGGTGGGGGTTTATAAATGAATGCAAGGCATACAATATCGATAAAAAAATATATTTACTCATATCAAGCACACCCAAGGTATTTAGCCCCTCTACCTAGCTGATTTAAAGAGTTAATTTTAACCTCTTGTCTTCCCTATAGATTGTTTCGAAATGGCCCATGCTCCTCAAGTAGATAATTAATGAAAGAGATGAAATTTGAGCATGTGTTCTAAATTCAAATTTAAAAGAATGCCAGGGTCACTTATGCCTGAATTTCATACCGGCAACTCGAAAGGTTTTCAAGATTTGACTGTGGGACTGTCATTTGTTTCGTTCCTCAGGTTTCCAGAAACAAGTCGATGGTGCAAAGACATGAAGGAGCAACCTTATTGTTTTAAGCATAATAATCCATCAGCGTCTATCTTTGGCGACTTACTGAAGCAGTGTCGACAGTCAACATCAGCATTAGTAACTAATTAATTGTAAATCAAGAAAATTATCTATAGACGGATATTTAGACGTCTCATTATTTTTTTTAAATTAAGAGAATAAATGATACACTGTTTAAATAAATGAAGATGTTTTAGTTAATTGTTTTGAGGCCCATTTTGAAAGCAAAGCGATATTAGTTCAAAAACTGAAAACTAACTAGGGCATCAGTGTCCTATGGAGAAGGAAAATTGATACTGAGTAAACCTAAGCAAGACTAGACAACCGCTTGAAATTACTAGAACAATATTAGCAAGTGTGGTCATTTCTATGTTGTCTGGTTTTCCAGTGACAACAAATGTTATACAGTATTTTAAACACAATAGAAGTAGTTATTAAGTTCATCATCATTTCAGCCGAAAGACTTACACACCAGGCCCTGTGAAATTGCTTGAAAAGACTATAAGGTACCAGCTTTTACTAGCGTGGCGTCGAGTGCGTGATTCCCACGTGTGCTTACTACCGGGATAAAAGGTATCCTATGTTCTACTTTAGGTCATGACTAAGTAGCCGTCAGCCAATCATCCAAATCCGTTCAGCCGTTTAGGCGTGATTGATTAACAAAGTTGCCAAATTTGCACGTTTATGATATAGTAAAGTGACAATACCTACATTATTGGGCTCAACAAACACACCTGAATGATAACCGTGTATATGCCAAATTGTTTCATCGCCACCGTTGCATCCGACGAGATTGGATTGAAGTGGGCCGCGTGCCAGTACCTACCCGGAGATACACAACTTCCAGCATGATATTGTGAATAAATCGTAAGCTGTGCTCTGACCATGATATATGTCGGTACAAATTGGATTTATTTCCCGCTTTCCCTTCCCATTGGTACTGAACAGAAACTGTTATTGCACGTATGAACGATGAGGTGTCATGAATAAAATATTCTGTAGCGAACGCGTCACGCATCCGACGCTTTCGATCGCGATTTCAATGTGATACACCAATCACACGACACCTCGTACAAATGATTTATAGCCCGTGTACTCATAAGTGTAACCTGTTTTGGCACGTGCTGTAATAGAATTACTGTTCCCAGGCATTCTGATACCAAAATATTCTCAGTATTCAATCACGGGTTATGTTTTATGAAACGGAACTGTAGAGTCCTGTAGACGCCATTTTTAAACAGTTTTGATTTGATTAGTGTAATGGGCAATCTAAAGTCTGAAAATAAATGAGTTATAATTATTATATTAATAGCCATATCTATACATATAACTTTGTAACGGCTAGCTCTCTTTTGCCGCCATTCGTTGAGACTGACAGATGACAGCTACCTCAATCAAGCAACACACATAGCTGTATAGCCATTGGACAACAGAATTTAAGAAAACGCGAGGCTGATATGCTTTCTGTACAAGAGCTGTATATCCGGCTACTCAGCTCTTACAATTCTAAATTTGGCCCAAAATCAATCAGCTCTTAGCATTATAGTAGCTTGTTAACAGATGTCCCGAGCATTGTAAGAGCTGTACATGGGCTATACAACACAATTAGACAGCTACCAATAGGCAATAGGCCAATATCTAGCTTCTTTAATTCTCATAGACAGCCAAAAGATGGCTTTTGGCTTAGTTACGGCTATTGTTAAATCTACAGAGAAATAATATAGCAACATAAAACTATTTTTGCAGTGCAAGTGTTGCGTCAAGGCGGTCTAACTATTTCTGTGAACAAATAATAATTTCTAATATAGGACCATTAATTTGTATATCTATTAGTTAATTGTACTACGGGTACAATGTCCACTTTACTGTTAATATGTATAGGTAATATTATCAAATATTAAACGCGCCATCAAAATAATATAGTTTTACAAAAAATATTATACAAAATAAATACGGTATACGAATTATTCATGGATTTTTATTAAATTTTTCCATTTATATCTATCTGCAACAATGAAATGATGTGTGTTTATTTTATTAGTTCCCAAATATCATAAACATCAGATATCAGTGGTTTTTTCATAAGTCATTGGCTTTTTTACACTAAAATGGCGTTAATTTGTTAAACAGCAATAATTCTAACTAAATTTCCTTGACCCCTTTTCTGTTCAATGCCCATATTTAATCTAATAAACAGCTGAAAACTGTACGCAAGCTGCACAATGGTTTACGGTTATCCTAACGACTAAATGAAGTAGTAAAGTGAGAGAAGACAACAGCGTCTTAGGGATCGGGCAACATGAAGTCAACAATCTTGATTAAAAACGATTTCGGGCATTTCATACTCAAGGTAGCTTAGGTACTTCACTTGATTTTGTGATCGTATTTATTTTCGCCTATTATGCCAAACTAGTGAGCCATTAAAATTGTATTTTATTCTCACACGATAATTAATTAAGTTGCGTTGCGAGGTTAGACAAAATTGACGTTATGATAGCAATTCTAACCTATTTTTACTCTTCAATAATTCAAGAGGCTGCAAAAAAGCTAATATAAACACTCTTTGGACGTAAAGTGGAGTAAGGTTACACTCATTTACAGCTCATGGAGTATTAATTACTTTAAACCAGCTGCTATTATGCTCATTGAGGTAGCATTATAATAGAATTAGTGAACACCTTAAAAAAGGCAATGGCAAAATTTGATTCTCTAATACAGCTCACATTACAGAGGTGCGACTTTATCGCACTAAGCAGCCGTTTATAAGCTTTAGTCTTCCTAACCAACTAGTAGCATTATACGTAGCCAAAGGCTGGACAAATTCTCTCCAATTTTTCTAAAATGCATTTCGTTGTTTTTGTCTCAAATATACAGCCATTGCCAGCCAATGTTCAGCTGTGCTGTTTAACAGTGAAGAGATCACCCCTCATACAGTCTCAAGAATCGTCTTACCCGTTAGTACAGCTACATAAGAGCATTTGACTGTAATATAGCTGGTTCATGGATGTAATTTCCCCTGATGTGCTGCTTAGACTGACCATAAAACGTTGCATATGTCTGTAGTTTAGTATTGTTCATTATTATAATTAATAAAACAAACGAAAAGGTAACTAATGCCAATGCGGCTTTAATGAGCCTCACTAAGTAAAACTAAAATTAAAAAGTCAATTTGTATTTACATACCAATCAATGAACCCTTATCGGCGAATTTTAGCTACATACTAAATGTTAACGGTTAATTTTATTATGATAGGTATTTCAATATAAACTTTAGTGATGCAAATTTAGTCCAATTAGTTCAACGTCTGTATCAACAACATGTCATACATTAAACAAAGCGAGTTTTACATTGTTGAAAACTTGAAATATGTACCTAATTTTGAGTTTTTTTGTTGGCTAATTAATATTTTTCGAACATACGAGTATTAAGCAAAGGCATTGAGTACAAATATTGCTAAAGTCTTCGGAAAATATTTTTATCAGAAGTCACTGTCTGTAGCCAGACAGTCGTTCTAGATTATTATTTCTAGATCCATATCATTGCTCCCTTGCTAAGAATAACTCCACAATGATCCTACCCTCAGTAAAACTTAACCGCAATGAATATTCGGTACTTCTACATGCAAATGCCATTTGTTAGATTTATGCTTCAATGCAAAACGACTCATTCCTATTTTGCTTTGCGTTTTATTTGAGTATTACCGTAATACCCATTTTTGTTGTTTTTCCATTGTTGATTAAATTACGCACACAGATCTATACCGTGTTACAGCTTGATACGGTTTAATATCCTTTGCAGATACAAATCCCCGCATCGGTGTATTGTCTTTTGGGACATATATTTCAATAACTCTGCTGTGGTATTGCGTATAAATCGTTCTTTTAGACATTTGACAATAATTTACGTCAATAATTTGCATCCGGACAAAATATGCCTTTATTAACGTATAGTTGAGATATATTTTCTACGGGACCTCATTTATTTATACTTAATGAGTACATTACGGCTTAATGACTTTTTGAGGTAACCTTAAATTATTTTCTTTACTTTTTACGGTGCATATACTCTAATTTTGGAAAAAAAACCTTTCTGACCGCTATTGAATAAATTATGGTGGGACTAATGTATCCTATGTATAGACCTAATGGACTTTTCAACCTATTTCAAAATTACCTTATATTTGTGTAGGTTGTGTGGATGAGGGGACAGGAGTGTCCGTTGACGGACATTCCATTAGCACGAACCATAGACTTATAGAATACACAGTGATACAGTCACAAAACTGACCGCTCACTTTGTAAAAAGAGACAAAATGACTTTGCGGCCAACTCTTTTTATTTTCGGTAGGTCGTACTTTCGAAAGTGTCACTGCCTTTGAGGTGGCCCAATTAGAATTCTAGAAAATGACAACTAAGCACGTAGTTTTGTCTTTCTAACACTTTTCTGACCGTATCCAGTTCACGGCCGGTTATGAAATGCTATGTGCCTCTATAAACAATAAACAATATTTATTTGTTCAAGGCTTAAACCTAATTACAATGATTGTACCTTAAATTAGAATCATTAAGTTAGTGGCAAGATACAAAATATGTGCAACTGGGCTTAAACTAGGAGGATTCCTGTGCTATAAGCACCAGTTACTTCCGTCACCACCGTGTTCGAGCTGCCATTACAAGTGTGGTGCGGTGCTAAAGTAATTATCAAAATTACACAAATTATTTTATTACTATTATGTGTAAGAGTGTGCATGTGAGTATGAAGATAGTGTGTGTGTGGTATTCTGGTGTGTGGTGTGTTGTATTTGTGTGTATGTGTTAGCGTGCATGGGCTTGACAGGTTTTATTATTATTATTTTATTTGTTTTATTTTATACTTTATATACGTTTAAATTTTCAGTGTTTAATGTCTATGGCGTGGACCATGTCCTGTGATATTTGGTATAAATAATACCCACTTTGACGCAAAATAGGGAACATCGGATCCAATAACTTTGACATATTCCTGACAGTGTAGCCGACCTTTTTTTTAGCACGTACAATGGCTCAAAGGGCGATGTTTCAGCATCCATTCGAAAGTATATCTCGTCTATGTTCGTACAGGCAACCATATATTCGTAAAAACACTTGCACCTCATAACAGAATTGTTTAATAACTACTCTTGCAATTCAAAGAGTGCGCTTTAACTTAAGATTTTCTTAATAGAAGAATTTCTGTATTAATACAGATATCGTGCATAGTGTTAGTGAAAATGGTCGAATCAAAAGTCCGTACTCTTTTTGTCTCGTTGGTATATAGTGTACGTAAGCGTTACTGTTGTGAGGTTCTGGGTTAGATATCCGAGTTGGGCAAAGTGTTATTGGGTTTTTCCTTCTGAAATTTCTCAGTAGCAGCCTGATTTTTTTGCCTGATGTATTTATTATGGCACTCCAACGGATTGGTCACAGAAACAACGACAAAAATAATAATCTCAATTTTAGTTTTACAGCGAACTTTCCACTTATGCACAGCACTTACATCAATCAGAAAAAAAACAATTGAAAGATACAAAATAAAGAATTAGTCAATAATCATTAACAACAAATTCATAGTTAAAAAATACAAAACAAAACATATAGTTGATCAATAATAATTAGTAATCATTAATAACAAACATAAATCTTCATCAAAAACAAAAAGATACAATAATAAGGGAATTAGGCAATGATGGAATAAAACAGTTAATTGCTGGCCGATTGATGGCAATCGGCTCGCACTGTATTACATGTGATTTAAACATACGTGGCGAAATTCTGGTGCACCCCTGCCTAGCCTTTTCCTCCTCGCGGCTCCCAGATTCTGGACTCGTGCCGCGGAATATGCTACTACCAATCAGGCGGTATCATTGTTCAATACCCTAACTGCTCAACAACCGGAGGTCGACATATTCAACTCGAATGTGCGTATATTCCTAAAGGAATGTAAAGAGTGTTTTAGCACCTAGATAATGCTGATTGTTTCTGAACGTTTTTTATTATTAAATTTGAATTATTGAATTAATATTATTATTAAATTTAAATTATTGAACTATGTTTCTTATTAAATTATTTGTATTATATTATTGTTATTAAATTATTCGTTATAATTATATTATTATTTTACTATTGAATTTTAATTATTGTTAATGTATTTTTAGATTATTTTGGCATTGTTATGTTTTTATTGATTATTATGTTTTTATTTGTGTTGTTTCTCTGACAAATTTCATGGATGTTATATTTGTAATAGTAAATGTTGTGACTCTCTGCACGTGTTGGGTAAAACTGTAAGTGCTTTGAGTAATTGAGATAAATAAATAAATGAAATACAGTCTTGGTTTATTACTAGCTTCTGTCAGCGGCTTCGCCCACGTGAATGACGAAAACTATCCCAAGGGCACATAATCCCGGGATAAAAAGTATCCTTTGTGCTATTCCTGACTATAATCTATCTCTTTGCCAAATTTCATCCAGATCCGTACAGTCATTTGAGCGTGAAGAAAAACACACATACACACACTCATAAACTTTCGCCTTTATAGTATTAGTCTGATTTATTGTTATTATTTATTCGTTTATCCTCGCACTAGAACGCCTTACAGCAATTACACCAATGGAGTATACATAAACTTATCCAGCATACAGCTATAAGCCAAGGTTTCCTCACGATGTTTTTTCCTTTACCGTTGTCAGCGATGTCCAAGATAAACTTAGAAAGTACATAATTATGTAATGTAATAGAATGATTTCTGCATATATTCAAGTGTCACCTAGTGTTAGTGAAAATAGCCATCTCTCCAGTCTATACTCTTTCTCCTCTCGATATACAGAGTTACAGTGGGTATCATGGATTAACTGTAACCTTGATACACATGCAAGCAAAATGAGGTTAATGTCAAGTCATTTAAAGATATCATTACACGTACGAGACGATAACCCCAAGGGAAGGATCCCATTGCCATTGCTTGGCACATTTCCAAACTTCTACCCCAAACTTTAGCGCTCAAGTGCGAATAAAGGTGCCATATCAATTATATCTTTATGCACCAACTATTAACAAGAGCAACAAGCAAAAAGTATTAACAAGAGAATATATTTTGTAGACAAATCTTTCATTTAAGTAGTTTATTCATCCGCAAGTGGCAGGGCACATTGCTCGCAGAAAGGATGGCCATTGGGGCCGAAAATTTCTAGAGTGGCAACCGCGTACCGGAAGACGCAGCGTTGGAAGGCCACCCTCTATGTGGAGCGACGACCTGGTGAAGGCAACGGACGTCCGGTGGATGCGAAACGCACAGGAACGATCAGTGTGGTGACACTTTTGGGAGGCTTATGTCCAGCAGTGGACGTCTTTCTTCTGAAAGGATGATGAACTATATGATGTAATTAATTGGATCAGTTCTAAACCAGGGTCGATAATTTTTGAAAAGAAAAAAAATATAGTAGGATGAAACCCATTGAAAAAGGAAGAGAATATACCAAAAATTAAAGGAAAAATAATTTACGGGCGATCTGAGGTCGGGAAGGGGAAGGGGGTGAGTTTTTAAGGGTGAAAACGATTTATCTCGATTTCCGGCAAAACTACAAGTCCTATGGAAAAAAGTGAAATGAAAAAGTTGTAGATAATAAAAAGATCTATAATTTTTTATTGACACTTTTTTCACATAACCTCAAAATGTATGTGGAAAATTCAAATAACCGAGTTTTTGCTTTTAAATTTTTATCTTGGACAACTTTTAATTTATTTTCACACAGTTTGGTAAAAACTTACCTTTTTATGTCCCAAACACACTGTTATTTTTTTTATTTAAAATATTATTTTTTTCTCCTTATTTTGACTTAATATCGAAAAAACTACCCTAATTTTCAATCGAAAATTCTCCTGTCAAAATATCTGCTTTTTTAAAAAAGTCGGTGGGTTTTTTGTTCGTTGAAATCTCTACTTTTTGATGGTGTATAAGAAATATACATTACTATGATACACATAATTTAATTTAAAAACTAAATAACAGGTAATAAGGCCCAGACCCTCCTAGTCCCTTCCCTACTTCTCTATAAAATACCTTTTGATGGGCTAAAATTTTCCGTAGGTCACTCAGGTATATCAGTTATCTTAAAATATCAATAAATAGGCATCTACGCATATAATTTAAAGAAGATTCTACAATTTATTCAAAATATTGTAGATGTCTTAATAAATATTAACTTTATTTTTTGCATTTTCTGAGAAAAATTACAATATTAATGTATATTTTTTTACACCATCACAAAGTAGAGATTTCAAAAAACAAAGAGCCCACCGACTTTTAAAAAAAAGCAGATATTTTGATAAGAGAATTTTCGATTGATAATTAGGGTAGTTTTTTTCGATATTAAGTCAAAATAAGGTGAAAAAATAAATATTTTAAATAAAAAAAATTGCATTGTGTTTGGGACATTAAAAGGTAAGTTTTTACCAAACTAAATGAAAACAATAAAAAATTGTAAAAGATAAAAATTAAAAACGAAAAACTTGGTTATTTGAATTTTTCACATACATTTTGAGGTTATGTGAAAAAGTGTAAATTCAGAAGTAGTAGATCTTTTTATTATCTACAACTTTGCCATTTGACTTTTTTCCATAGGACTTTTAGTTTTGCCGGCAATCGAGATAAAGCTTTTTCACCCTTAAAAACTTACCCCCTTCCCCTTCCCGACCTCAGATCGCCCGTAAATTAGTTTTCCTTTAATTTTATAATATTCTTCTTCTTTCCCAATGGGTTTCAACCTACTATTATTTTTTTTCACTTTTTATTATTTTTAAAGGCTTCTACCCTGGTCTATTAGGTCTGCACGTTCCTCTCCATATAAATCTATCTTTGGAATGTTCAACTATCTACATCTTTTGTACTGGCCGACTCTTTGACAATTATTCAAAAGACAATTATTAATTGGTTTAATTGAAACATGTAAATAAAGTTAGAGTTTTAATGGTATGTTAAATCGCGGCGAGCCCAGATGAAGATGGTTGGATGAGCTGCTTCAATAAGATTTAGGATCTTATTTAAATGTGTTAAAATCACCGTGATCGAGTATGATAAAGACACGTAGCTATACAGAACTAATAGCATTTTCACTTTTACACATCGGAATCACGATGGCATTGCGACTTCCTATGGCACCAGATCATTAGCAGCTTTAAAAAGAGAAGTGGGTAGAGAGTCCCTGGCCTTTGCACTGCAATGGGATACCTTTAAGCACAAAATAGTAAGTATACAGAAGGGCCACTCCCGCCGTTTAGAAAATTGACAGCTAAACTTGACAGATTCACTAGGGTTGCTACTATATTGATTCCGAATTAAAAAAAGAGTAGGTTGCCCAAGTTATAAACATAAATACATAGATTCGTCTAAACATACATCATATCATGCTTACATGCCTTAGAGGGTAGACAGGGCATCAAATATCCATTTAATATCACGAAACATTTAATATTACGCCACATACGATGAATATTGGAGAGTAAAAAGAAGTAGTAATAGTGTAATAATGATCCCACTTAAAAAATTAAATTGTAAAAAGCTCCAAGCTCTGAAAAAACAGGTACCTAATAAAATAAAAAAAAACAAAGATGATCTTAAACAAGAAGAAAATTATGCTGTGCAGTCGGAGGAAACATATTTGTAAGCTGTATGACTTGAACCTTATTATTATGACAAGTTCCCAATTTCATCTATGGGCTTAAAATAATTTATTATAATCCTAGATAATGAATTTCTAATTTGTCATCTTGAAAGATTAATGACCTTTATAACTTAAAAATAATTGAAAGAAATAATTAAAAACAAAAAAGTAAATTCGGTCTGTAACAAATAATAAAGGTAACCCATCCAATGCAACCAACCTCGTTACAGTATTTAATGTATGAATGACGTGACAAACGTCTGCACAAAGCAATCATGACAGCCGCGACTGAGCTCGGTCCAATATTGCCCAATATTCCCTGTTAAACCGAAATGTCAAAGTGAGAGTGGCCCCTCTGTCTGCGGCGCGCCGCCGCTTACGTACTTTGTGCTTTAAGGCTCTAAATAACAATAATAAGTTGTCAATAACCAAGTAGCTTTTGTACAATAATAACATAATAATTAATACTTTCAAAATCATATAACTAATTACTGATGATCTTCAATTCGCCTAAATTGTCAGCATTGTGTTGTAGCAGCTCGATGTTTTGATATAATAAAATATTGCTCTTGCTAGTCGGTGTGCTGTTGTCCCAAATACAGATAAAAGTATAATAAAATTGGCAAACCTTCCATTCATTGGGTCACCGAAGCAGGACTAAAGTCGGTTCCTACCTTCGCTCGCATGACGATTTGGTCCGTTCGTTACAGACAAATTGGACGGAGAAGGCAAGAGATATAGAGAGCTTAAAAGAATATGGAGATGCTTCTGCCCAACAATGGGACAACATAAGAATACATTGAAATAAATTACACATAGAAAGAATTAACAAAAAAAAAATTCATTGAAAAGACGAAAGTTCTCTAGTAATTTAAAGTTTTGTGTAAACTATCCTTACTGAAAGCCAAAATAGGCGCCGCTGCTTACGTACTTTGTGTTTTGACGCAATTTTGCACATATAATCTTTCAGAAAATGAAAAAGTCATACGTTTGTGCTTTGAAAAATTTCATACTGGTTTTCAAAGTCACTTATTACTTAACTATTGACGACCCGCCCCGGCTTTGCACGGCACAAATTGTTATTAATTAACAAAATCCTTCCTCGTTTATCGCCCTTTCTACAGTTATAGTATCAAAATTCTTTGCTTAATTTAGAAGTAGTTAGTGGAAAACTACACTTTGTTTTATATTGATCCCGGAAAACACGTTTTCTGTTTGATATGCCACGGCTGCGGAACTATGGCAAAATTTAGTTTTACCGCGACAATAAATTATAGTAATTGTCGTAAAAGGTTGCATCTTTTCATACATGTAAATTTACAGTAGCTTCCTACCAACGTCTAGAGCATTGTTCTTTAATTATTTCTCAAACTCATTCACAAAACACAATTCATCAAGAGGCCAAGGACATACTAAATTCAAATCCAAATCTGGCTTTGACTAATAAAACATTAGTTTTTGGTTCAAAGATTAGCATTAAACCCTAAGCTTAACGTTAGAGAAATATTTTGCTTACGTCTTTGTTATGACGTCACTGTCACAGCTAGTGTGACGAGGGTCGTTGTCATTTCACAATCCTCTTAAGTAGTGTTACTAAAAGCATTGCGAAACCAGCCCAGTGTTAGAGTATTTTGGTTTTTCGTAATCTTAGAACATAATGTGTTTTACAGTATGCAGCTATTAATCAAAATAGATGTAGAAGATTATATGAATAATTTGAATTTTAACCGTTATGGGTGGTTTGTAGAAAAATGTAAGGTTTGCCCTAAGCCTGCGAGTTCGCTTCGGTCTGTCTTGGACAATTCATTGACCATAATTATCGGATTGCCCAACCGTTACGTAGCAATATTCATAATGACGAGAAATTCTGATAAATAAAGAAGTTTAATTCATTATTTATTAGTTACATTGCCCGATTTGACTTGAATGCCCGGGCATTACACACAGTACACTCACTGATTAATCACTAGGTCCACTGCTTAACCCTTAACCTATTGATACACTATATTATACAAACAATATTGGTTATAGTTCATTCTACTTTTTTTAAATACATAGTTAGCTGGTTGTTAAAGTAAACAGGTTGTTTTAGGTCTGGACAGTGACATAGGTTACTTATTATTTTGAAAAAAAAACTTATTTTTGTGACATGCATGACTATTCATTAATGAATAATAATTTTTAATGCATGGCAGTTATATAATATTCATTATCATCATCATTTCAGCCTAAAAAAGTCCACTGCTGGACATAGGCTTTCCCCAGGCGTTGGCCACATTGACCGATCCCGTGCGTCTCGCATCCAGCGCTTTCCCGCAACCTTAATCAGGTCATCGGTCCATCTAGTGGGAGGCCTTCCAACATATCGTCTTCCGGTTCGCGGTCACCATTCCTGAACTTTTCGGCCCGATAGGCCATCAGTTCTGCGAGCAATGTGCCCGGCTCACTGCCACTTCAGTTTGGCAATTCTTCGGGCTATGTCGGTAACTTTGGTTCTCCTGCGGATATCATCATTTCTGACGTGATCACGAAAGGAAATTCCGAGCATAGCCCTCTCCTCACCCTCAATACCTCAATGTACCGGTAGTCGATCTGGCACCGTTGGAGAGACTGCAGTACAGCCCAAGTCTCGATTGGATCGAAGGCTTTTGTCGTAGTCCACAAACGCTAAACAGAGAGGCAGGTTATACTCTTTATTTTCTTTTGTATAACCTGCTGCAGCGTGTGTATGTGGTCTACGGTGCTAAAGCTTTTTCGGAATCCGGCTTGTTCGGGAGGCTGGAAATCGTCAAACCTGCGCGCGAGACAATTCGTGATGACTCTTGAAAACAACTTTTAGACATGGCTAAGAATATGAATGAGATGGGCCTATAGTTCTTCAGCTGGGCATTGTCACTCTTCTTGAAGAAGAGTACCACCACACCCCTGCACCATGCCTGTGGCGTTTTGCCCTCGAGTATGACGGAAGCAAACAGCTTCTAAAGGGCCTACAGGACCGGTTTTCCACCAACCTTCAGGAGATCAGCCGTGATGCCGTCATAACTTGTAGTTTTTAAGCTTTTTCGGAGCCATCCTAATCTCGTTCAGGCTGACGTCCAGGATATCTTCGGTATAGTATCGGGTCAATCTAGCTCTTGGGTCATTTGCTAGACTCGCAACGGGCTTGCTGATTGATGTCTACAACTGCTTATAGAATGTCTCGATCCACCTCAGAAGCTCCGGTTTGGCGGATACGATCCTGCCATTGTAGGCCTTCAGTCTCGTGAGCTGGCTCTGCCCAATAGACAGACCCCTTGAAAAAATCTTGGAGCCTTTATATTGCTCAATCGCGTCATTAATACGCTCGGTATTAAAGCGGTGGAGGTCTCTTTTCAAGGATTTAGAGATCTGTCTATTGTGCTGCTGGTATTTGCACGCCTCATCTGAAGACTGCAGGATCATCACACGCCTTTTCTTTATAAGCTTGAGAGTGGGATCAGAGTGCTTTTTGTTTCTATCTGTACAACGGGTCTTGAAAAACTTAGACCCGACCGTATGGACAGCTTCCACAAACCCGTCGCTGTATTCGTCCACGGAGCTCCCTAGGCACTCGAAATGATTCTGGAGCTCAAGCTGAAAGCTCTCGGGATTTTGGACCTGGATCTGTGCTGGACGGAGCGTGGACTTCATCAGTCGAGATCTTTCAAGCTTAATATTAATGTTCAATGTGCCGCTTACCATGCAGTGATCGCTTCCATTTTTTACCGAATTGATCACAGAGACATCATTGAACATTAGCTTCTTGGTTGACATGATGAAGTCGATCTCATTTTTTGTTGCACCATAGGGGCTCTGCCAGGTCCAATTCCTGTGTTCACGCTTTTTGAAGAAGGAGTTCATCATATAGAGGCCCTCCTTCTCCATAAAACCGGAATATAATATTATATATAATAAATAATTTGCATGAGAATTTAAAAAAAAAACGTAAATAAAATTCAAATTTGTTTCCTATTGATTTGTATGCGTAAATACTACGAGTATTAGGCTAATAGACATTATGCCTTGTAACAAAACCACAACATTATTTTAGGTAGGGTAACTACTGCATTATGATCAACTGAACGGTTTCCCCATTATCATAACGCATTAACATTATTATTATCCCCTTGGGTTATCAACACCGACAAGTGCCGATTATCATAATCTCCGCTTTGCAAAAATTAATAAGCTTTTGATAGTTTCAATGAAAAATGTTAAGAGGAGTTGATTATTAGGTAAACAATTATATTAGTTAGATATAGTTGTAAATAAAGTAAAATAATATTTACCTATTTAGGAAAAATATATGTACTTAGCTGACATTATGGTTCACATTTTCAAGCTTTGTTTGTTACAAATAACCCTGTAGAAATCGATATTAAAATCGCAAAGCTTGATGTAGCTCTGGCTTTTTAGTATGTTGTATATGCTAGTTAGGGTGGCGTTAATCCAAAGATGAACGGCAGGCTTGTATGGGAATTTCGTAAAGTTTATTTTTTATCTAATATAGGCTCGCGTTTGACCACTATTTCACCTGATGGTAAGCGATGATGTGGTCGATGATGGAGCAAGCTTGCCTAGAGTAACCTATTCACTCTTGACTTAAAGACTCCTAGATTGTAGCTATCGGGAAACACAGACTCTGGCAGGGAATGCCACTCCTTAGCTGTACGCATAATAAAAGTATTCTCAAAACGATTAGTGCGTATGAGTGGGATGTCCAACATGTACCGATGGCGCATCGCCGTACGTCTGGTAGTCCGATGATGAAACGGGCTGGGCGGAATTAGATCGTGCAATTCCATTGCACACTCCCCGAAATGTAATCGATAAAAAACCGACAAGCTGGCAAGACGATGTTCAAGGCTTTGACTTAACCAGAACCTCATCGCCGATGAGCTTCTTGACCCAGTTTTTTTTTGTATAAATTGGTAGTTAATATGATAGACAAGCCCTTTTAAAATGTTTAGAACTTAGAAAAACTTGTGCTCACTGCGCACCGGATCTATACAAATTACGAAGCTTGTCGTCGAAATAAATATACCTAACTGTCCCTCGCCATAGTTCACCTAGATCTGAACGTATCCTAGATGTTTTCACTTCATCCCCAACCAGAACTAACCTCGGACATTCGGCACCAATGAACAGGTTGATGAGGACGTTCCAATAGCGTTGACATCTTCAATAACAAGCTATCGCAATTTCGCAAACAATTGTTACTGACCCACAGTGGCCGCAGTTAATATCTATATTATTATTAATATTATCACTTATTCATATATTATTAACTCCTATTTATTTTGTCATTGATTGTGTTAATCTTTATAGCAACAAAATAGATTTCTTATTATTAAAAAAAAGAAAAGATTTTGTTATCATGTAGTTTTGTTTTTTTTTAGCCTGCATGTACTCTATCTAATATTATTAAATTTTAAAAACAGTAAATGTACACCTGTAAGTGACAAGTTTACCCTAGATTTATGTTTAATTTGTCACAGTACCCCAAAAATATATATTAGTAAATAAGTCGTTGGAGTGCCATAATTAAATAAATAAATAAGAAGTAGTGATTCTGGGTGCATTGTCCTCACATATATGAATTTATTAATGTAAGTACTTATGTTTTGTATTATTTTTTTTTAAAGAGTAAAAATTAAGTTTCTTGTGCGTTCTTCTCCATAACAAGCCACTTTCCAAATGCACGGCAGAATCAATTTTTATTATTTGTTAATTTTAATGTAACGTTCAAAAGTGCCGCTTGGTGGCCTATTTGAAATAAAATACCTTTGTTTTTGATGCTGGTATCTTGACCGTACTTCCGGGTCCTGATAACCATGGTATACTTATCCACTCCTCAAGTACCTCCAGATATGTTGCTCGCTTGGCGCTACGTCACTAAAGTGCTGGCGACTGTTTATGGGGGCCCATTAATTGAGTGAACAAGTAACTCCTGCCATTTTATAGCCATCTAGTTCAACAGTGGTCAGGCAGGGGTCAATAGTCCTCCTACAGTTTTAGGCATTCGATCCACTAAACCTAAAAAACCCAAAGCCCAATACAGTTTTCGCCATATTTTGCCATAGTCCTGTACCAACCGGAGATTGCTCTTGGGTACACTGACGTAGTGAATACAGGGATAATCGCCGGTTGGTGTCACATTGCCTGATACATGCCAAACAAGGCCTCTGCGAGTTGGCTTCGGCCCCTGCACGCCTTCCAAAGGACTGGTACACCAGGGACCCGAGTCCAAAGTCAAAGTCATGTAATTGAATATTATCACCATTACAATGATAACTTTTTTTTATTAGCTCATTCAAAAATCAAATAAGTATCCACAATAAAATTAGAATTTCATTTTTGAATTTCGTACTGCGCACAACTTTTTTAATTTTCCACTCCATTTCACATAATATTTTTCTGTCATGTAAAAATAGGCTTTATCCTTGAGTTCAGGTAGTTTAGGTCAATTCCATTAACTAAAAAACTAAATCGAAAATGAACGCGGGAAATTGAGACGACATAGAGTTTTTGGTGAGATTTTTTCATCTTGAACCTCAGCGGCTGTTTTAATTATTCTCAAATTGATTTCTAGTGGATATTGTGAAGTTAAATGGGTGATTTCGTACCAAAACGTCTGATTTTCAAAACGACCTATGAGCAAAATGACCTATTGTCAAAGCTCATGCTGAAAATTAGCATCGATTTTTCGGCATAGCATATTATAATATATTTTAAAGTAAAATTGAAAAAAAAAGAAGAATTAAAGCTTTAATGCATTATGGTGAGTCAACCGTCTGATGATGATGTAAAAACGACTTCGGGTCCGATGAAGGGTTCGATAGAACAGAAAACTTTAATGCGGGATCACACTTAAGGGTGGTGACGACGCCGCCTGGAGAAGTTCCCAGTCTTGATTGTACAGCTCCGTGATCTCGTCGCGGCGGTCGCTGCGAATAAAGACTCGCTGCCAGTCCATGGTCGAAAGTAACAGCGCGAGGAATGCAGTCACCCCCTTCTGTGAGGCAATCATGTTAGCAAAGGAGGCGGCGGAAAGGAAGCAAAAGTATACAACCTTCTCCCCTAATTGTAGTAGACGCACCGGGCACAGAAGATCGTGAAATGAATGCCAGCCCACCACAAAATTTGGACTGCGGATGACAAACTAAGGAAGTTTGTCACCTTAACTTACCACGCCGTGTTCTGCACTTAGCTCCTAAGGGGACTGTTTACGGCCACAGAGGGTGAACGGGTCCGCATCAGGTCATGGGGGGCTATACCTGGCCGGGGAAGTGTGATGAATTGTAGTCCAAATAAACGGTGTCAATTCGTCGGGGTTGAACGTGAAAATGGGGGTACCCCAAGGCTCAATTTTGGGTCCTTTCTTATTTTTAGTATACTTTAATGATTTACCCCATCTATTGAAAAACAAACTAAACATGGTGTTATTTGCTGACGACACTTCTTTGATTTTTAAGATAAATAGACGTACGAGTAACATTTTCGACGTAAATAATGCATTGCAGCAAGTTCTGAATTGGTTCACTGCTAATAATTTAGTTTTAAATGCTAAAAAAACTAAGTGTGTAAAATTTGCCTTGCCGAATGTCAAAAGTTATGATTGTGACATTATATTAAACAACGAGAAGCTAGAATTCGTCGACAAAACGGTTTTCCTGGGGATCACGCTAGACTCAAGGTTACAATGGGGTCCTCATATAATATCACTTGCGGGGCGGTTAAGTTCGGCAGCTTATGCTGTTAGAAAAATTCGTCAATTTACTGATGTAGATACCGCGAGGCTGGTCTATTTTAGTTACTTTCATAGCATAATGTCTTACGGTATATTACTATGGGGAAGGGCTGCAGACATTCAGTCAATTTTTATTCTGCAAAAACGAGCCATCAGAGCGATATACAATCTTCGCCGGCGCGATTCTCTAAGGGAACTGTTTAAGGAAATTAACATCATGACGGTACCTTGTCAATATATTTACGAAAACATCATGTACGTGAGAAAGAATTTACATCTTTTTAGTAAAAACAGCGATAGACATAGTTATGTTACTAGAAATAGGGACCAATTAATTCAACCAGGTTTCAGGCTGGCTAAAGTAGCTTCATCTTTTATGGGGTACTGTATAAAATGTTACAATAAAATACCGCCTCACATTCTAGAACTGAATGAGGCGAAATTCAAAACTTTTATAAAACGCACACTATGCAGGCAGGCATATTATAGGTTGGGGGATTACATCGCTGATAAAAATGCTTGGCTCAGCGCTGGTCCAGCTCCACAGTCACTAGGGCACAATAACAAGTTATAAGCAGAAAAGTTCTGAAGTATTGTTGTATAAACTCAATTTATTTTTATATTATATAACTGCACAGCATATATGTGAGTACTATGTACCAACTGTAAATCTACCATTTGCTATACCTTTGTGTCGTACGTTGACTTCAGTGTGCCCTGGCAGTTGATAGTGTGTCATGCTCTCTCTAATGTCACTCTGATGGTGGCACATGTGTTGGATCATTCGGTTCCCTTCATGATGGTTGAGCTGAGTGGTGCCGATCCATGTGTCATGTTCGTGAACGGGCGCCATCAGTTGGGATTGGTCATAACTTAGCTGCCTCCGCCTGTTTTTAATTACCTAATTATTGTATTTTTTATTTGTTTGTTTTACTGTAGAAGCTTTTAAGTGCGTTACTTTTTTTTTGTTTTTTTTTACATCGTTCTCACATATATGTATTTTTTTTTTTTTTTCCAACAAGATAATGTAACCAAATACATGTAAAACACATTTTTTGTAAAAGAGTATGTGTGGAGTTTCTTGTCCATTCTTCTCCACAACAAGCTACATTTCCGAATGGACGGTAGAATTAATTGCCCCCGGTTTCCCGGCTCGGAATTGTCGGGGATTTGGTGTGGCGGGTTGTCGGGCGCGCGTTGTCTGCTGTGATTGGTTGAATGAATTTTCAACAGCCAATCGCAGCGGATAGCGCTTGCTTGGCAGTTTGTCGCATTGGTTCGCCGATGATTTTGAGCTGGGAAACTGGAGGTTAGTATTAGATTTTTTTTTTTTTTGACGTTCGAAAGTGCCGCTTAATGGCCTAATTGAATATTTTTTTTTTTTTTTGATTGCGCAGTTACTCCAGCATCCAGGTCAGAGGTATGAGTGATTCGCAGACTCCTCCGCCTGACCCAGTACGGAGAATATCCATAAGAATTTCTACTCTTGGACCAATTTATAACTTATACTAGAAATTTTCACTTTCGAACTGTACGCATTTGGATTTTGCTTATTTATTTTTTTCTATCTTTAACAGTCTCAAGAAAATATTGAATAAAATTCTCATATTTGTGTAGTATGACTGTGCCATTCCCATTCTTTTGTATTAAAGGACGTTTTGCTACTAGGTAATTTTGAGAATAGGCCACTGCTCTTATGTCGTTTTGCGAATCGGACGTTTTGATACGGAGTCAAATGGGTGCAGTTTTGTGTCTTAGTTTGTTTTTATTACTGTACAATATGTGAAATCATTGATACAGCTGTGGTGGAGCTGAAATTTTTATTACAAGTAGTAATGACTATCTCAGCGACGCTTCTTTAAAAGACTGACTTGCTTTTGCCAAATACTCCAAAAACATTAGTATATTACATCCGCATCCATATGCAAAATAAAGTTTTTACTTAAAGTGACTGTATAAAAAAACAAACCAAACGTGACACCGGCGAAATGCGTAAAACGTGCAAGCCAAAAAAAAAGTGAAAAAGGCGGTTTTTCAAGAAGATAGTGATGATTTTGCAGTTTTTTCATTAGCTTTTTTCAGATTCTGCGAAGCCTATGACGAAAATCGTTCGTTATTATTTCAATATTTATGCCTAAGCCTTAATTCAGTATTTTATTATAACTCAATAAACCGGCGAATTATCGGTCCCTTTCTAAAATAATTTACTTCCAGGGATAATACCACCCATTGCACATTCTTATTTCATATTGCGTTTCGATAATCCTACGACCAACTTAAATAGCATCTTTATTATATCTGTCACGTCGAAGTACCTATGAATCATAGGACCGCCATCATTACCCCCAATGCCTAGAGGCAATCCCTTTATTCTTGATAGGAACGGGTGAACTTCAATAACACACAACACTGGATTGAAACTCAAGAGTGTTTATTTGACTTAGTTACAGGCACTTTGAGTTTTCAAATGAACTTGAAGTTAAAACCACATCGTGTGGCTTGCTAGATCGCAAAGCTCTCGTCGATCGCTGGAGGAGATCTAGCCAGAATCTCCAGGATACTCTTTTAAATGTATTTATAGATTACACAATCACTTTAAGACAATTAACGTTACATGTTTATTAGGTTTTCAAACATCTATTCAATTACATTTATTAATCAGTTACTTTTCACACACAGTCCGCGCGATCCGCGTTCTAAGTGGGCGGGACTTCCATATTGTTTTTGTTTAGACACTAATTACTTGGATAGTTGAGTAAAGCTAGCAAACAATACTAAAATGCTGATCAGTTAATTATTTTAACATTAAACAACCTCAATACTCACAAATACAAAGTTGTTTGTAGTTTATTATTGAAATAGTCATCTAATAACAAAACTATTCAAGTTGCCGGTGATCTGACAATCTTACTAATTAGAAAGTTTCTCATTATTACATAGCTGTGTAAAATAGTCTTATGACTTCTTAGTATTTAATCATTTACTCAAATTTGTTTAGTTCTCGTATTAAATTATTAAATCTGGTTATTGGTCATAGAAATTATAACATCCGCCATTGTTTGACAACTTAATAAGAATAACATAATCAAACACATTTACTTCGTCAAATGTGCAATAGTTAAAATGAGAACAAATCCAAAAGTCCTACAATAAGTGTTCCTGTTTTATTTAAACATCTCGTATTAATTAAACATTGAAATTAGCATAACAATGATCATTCGAACAGATTAATAACTGATTCCACAGTGAGCCAATAGATGGCGCTGAACTCAAAACCCAACTTAAATAGACATTGACACTTAAAATGATTATTATAATTAGGATAATAAATTAGCAAATTCACGCCTACGCGGCGACACATCTTTTATTTCGCATGAACCAGTAATTTCTATCGTTTACGTCCATAAAAGATATAATAAAGTTGGAACTTTCTAACCTATCCCGACTGACCTTAAAAAAAGTTTTGGAAGTCGGTGTCTTTCTTTTTGCCCATTTTTTTGCGATATGGATACCGACTTCTAAAAATAAAGTTATTTTTCACTTTGTAGTTTTTTATTTGGCAGTCGGTAGTATTTTTTTGCAAAAAAGTATTTTTATTTTCCCTTTTTAGTTGTAACTACCTACCTAAAATAGGCAAGTTTTTTAGTACCTATAACGCCAAAATAGATTACCCAAATAACATGAAACTTGAACATAACCGGTGAAATGAGAGATCTGCGTACATCTTTAGTGCGTACTGGCGTGATGTTATGTCATGAAATGGTATATACTCGTACAATAAGTAGACATGCGATTGCAGCAATCCCGAATGATTTGCCGTTATTTATTGAAGAGTTCTGTTGTATATCTCCGAAGTACTTCATCAGATCTTCACTAAATTAAAATGGGACTAATTTCGAAACATACTCTTTCAAACAAAAAAGAATTTTCAAATTCAGTCCACAATTGACGGAGATATCGGTGAACATTAAAAAAAAAATACAAGAAGCCGAACAAACCTCCTCCTTTTTGGTAAGTTAAAAACTAACCCTCATAAACTAACCTACACAGTTTCTTAACAATCAATGAACTGTTTTCGGTTACGAGACTAATATTTTAATAAATAGCACCACCTGTAACTAAGTACGCTATGTACTTCCAACGCGCACGTTGCGGCCTACCTATCAAACTGTGGAACAAAGCCGACTAAGTCTTGTATTATGCAAACAAGCATCATGTAAGGTGAGGATTTATGAGGCAAGTTCGTTGGGAAAATCGCGAGCTTCACCCGTGGGAGAACCCCGTGCTCGCTATGGCTCCATATATTCATATTTAGGGTTAGAAAGCTCCAGGCGACTGCCCTCGGGAACATCGCACGCATGAATGACAATCATACGTAATTGAATTGATTAATCATTGTACGAGTTCATTCATATGCAATGACGTAGTGTTCATCTCATACTTGTGTTTAGTTTCGTAATAGGTTTGTTGAACATTATCTCTGTGTTCAAACACAATTTCTAGTTAGCACTGAACTCTATAGGCGGTTTGGGCTAAATTGGACATTTGAATATGTGGTGCGAATTTAATGTTGTTCACTATCAATACCGCTTTTTTTTGTTTCAATGAACATAAAACAAGGTTTTCGTTTTTAGCACACATTTTAACACCATCACGTTTTCGGTTTTTATGACCTAACTATTTTATTACCGCATTTCATTGGGTAGTATTTCACATTCAATACTGTGTATTTACACAAACGTGAAAATACACAGTATTGAATGTAAAATTCAATTTCGTGAACGGTTATTATAAGGACATATTAGTTAAGACTTAGTATGGAGGTTGTCTGTAGGTTATTCATAAAACAATTTTGAAAATCTAGGCTCAAAAAGTTGGCCTAAGTTTGTAACGCGTGCCTATCTGTCTCAGTCATTAATTAAATAGATACTTTACAAAAACATATTGGGCACCTACTGTAATTTATACGAATTGGAACATTCGTACATGTTTTGGAAGTAGGTATTTTAGTTTTAAATCCAATTTGATAAGTACTTCTTTTAACTTCATTTAAGCTCTTGATTACACAGTTCGATCATTACTTTAATGCATCATGCATGCATAGGGAAATAAATACACTACAAGATATTTTAAGAAGAAAACTACATAAGAAACACAAAATCATAAGTTTTAACAGCTTCTTGTTCTTATTACAGATTGATAAGAACAAAAAAACATTGTGTTGCATGCTAACAATTAATAATTATAATGAAATAGACTAAATTGCCTATTATTTTGCCCGCGACTCCGCTCCTGTAGCCGTAAAGTGCACTATGATACTTACGTACTTAGCTATAGTGTAGTAACTGATTCCGGGCCCTACAATGAGCTAAGAGCTCAAGCTAAGAGCACAGATTACTTAATACTAAGAGCAAGAATATTTCAACTGTGCATAAGTGCCGGAGGTATATGACTTCTATAAATCTGTCTCTTATGTACAATCGAATGACTTTGCTCTATAAGCTCATGGCTCATGGTTCCAGAGATTAAGTACCTACCTCCTACAAAACATTATATCTTTATACCTACATACCTATTAAGGGATAATTACTATAACCTCTAGTCAGCCCCAGTCAAACTCACCTGCACGATCTGGAAGTTTGTACACACAAGCAAACGACCACCTTTCAGCTGTCGTGGTGCTCCCTGCTAGACAACTAACGAGGCAATGGCTACGGAGCTGTGGCGGTATAACCTGTTTTGGTAACCAGGCAGACGAGCTCTTAGCGGCCTTGGGGCCAAAATAGGCCCAAAAACGACTGATTCAGAAGGCAAGGAGAAACTTCTGCAATTTCTGCCTACGGCAGTCATCATGAAAGAAACATTGAATAGAGAACGATCGCCATGCAAACCGCTTAGCAACTGGCGCCGTGCTGTGTCCGTGGCGCGCGGTGTAAAGTTGGTTACCAGCCATGGAGTAGTAGGAGACCAGGCTCGCCATGGAAATCCAACTACTGGAATCTTCATCAAGCTGCGACAAACCCAGGCGATAGGGACATGGAATGTACGCGGCCTGTTAGTCCCGGAATACTCACCACCTTTTTTATGGAACCTGATGTTGAAAGATGCGGTATAAACATCTGTGGACTCAGTGAGACACATTGGAAAAACAACGGACACTTCTTAACTGACAACCATGTCGTTTACTTCTCAGGCCACGAAAGAAAAAACCAGAAAGCCAGAACGGTGTAGCATTTTTAATTCCCGTCCAGCCAGGAATACTGTGATAGGTTACGAGTCAGTAAGCGACCGGAGCAAACGGAGAACTGAAGCAGATACTGAGTCTTGGAGATATAACTGTAGGTCGCTGTTTGAAGATCCGCAGTCAGAAGCCTTTACACCTACTGAACCTGAGAGAACCTGATACACTGGAACCAGACATTCTTCAATCTGAAATCAGAGAGGTCATTAAGCACTTAAATAATGGAAAGGCTACGGATTCTGATACCATCCCTATTGAGACCATTCGTGCATTGAGGGAACGGGGTGTCCACATTTTTCACACCATCTGTAATAAGATATGGTTGGCAGGAAAATGACCGTCGAAATGGTCTCACACAGTTTTAATTTCTCTCCAGAAAAATGGTTCCACCAAAAAGTACAGTAATTTGTAGATTGCACGGATCAGTCATGCCAGCAAAATTTTGCTGCACATCCTAAACAAACGGCTGAAAGCGCACCTGTTGAAAGAATTAGCACATGACTAAGCTGGGTTTCTGAAGGGAAAAGGAATTAGGGAGCAGGTTTTAATTTTTCGTCAGATTGTAGAGAAAGCACAGGAATTCAACAAGCCGACCTACATATGCTTTGATGATTTCTCGAAAGCGTTTGACCATGTAAAATGGCCAACCTTGTGGAAGACGCTACTGGAAATGGGCACACCAAAACATGATGTGCACCTTCTTAGAGAACTCTATGAGGGAGGAACTACATCAGTGATAACTACATTTCAGATCTGGTGGTGCATCCTAGTGCTGGTGTTCGCCAGGGATGTATCGTATCGCCACTTTTGTTCAACGTCTACACAGAGCTCATTATGCAAATCACCCCCAAATTGTGAACTGATGGTGTTGCAATTGATGGCTAAAAAGTTGCGATCCTTCGCTACGCTGATGACACAATATTGTTTGCGACTAGTGCTGACCAAATGGTGGAACTCCTTCTTAAAATGGAGCACGTGAGTCAGCGCTATGATTGAAGGCATAGGCAGTTGCGTGGATAAGTTGAAGCGGTGAAAAGCGATGGCTAGAGGGGCAATAGACAAGTTTAGGAAGGTATGGCGAAATCGCGGTATAACCAAAGCCACTAAGCTCGGGCTCGTCCGTACGCTTATTTACCCCATATTTCTTTACGAAGCTGAGACATGGACACTACGAGAACTGGAAAGGAAAAAAATAGACGCTTTAGAAATGTTGGGCTGGCGAAGAATGCTTGGTATTTAATTCACAGGATTCCGCACAAACGTCTCCATACTCAAAGAAAGCGGCATCAAGCAGCGTCTATCAGCAATAGTACAGTCTCGTTTACTGAAATTCTTTGGACATGTCTGGAGGCGGAAAAACGACTACATTGAGTGCCTGGTGGTACAGGGCAGAATGAACGGTAACTGATGGAGGAAGACCAACCAAATTAAATCTGCGGTTGGAGGTCCTGTAAATTAATGAGCCATGCTTTCATCTAATAGAGCCAAATGGAAAGAGATCGTGAGGCAAGTGACAAGCATACCAGCGATCGGACAAAATTCATCGTGAACACGACCACTCTGTCGAGAGCGAAACGAAGAAGGAGAAGAAGTCATACCTAATATTACTTAACATAAACAGTCACCTCATAAATCTACTCCAATAATTCATGATTCCAAACACAGTTGGTATCTTGGAAATACAAATTCTGAATGTTTTTTTTTCTGATCTCAAAGCAGTGGCAAGCCTTTGTCATTATTGTTTAATCTTGTGTTAATATTTAAAGGTAAAAGGCAAACAAGCTTTGTTTGCTTTCGGAACATCTCCAGCGATGTCGTAAACAGATCTGAAGATGTCAAATAAAAGTATTTAAAGGCCCTCAGAATCAGCGGATATTAAAATAAAAAAGGCGATAAAATGGGTGGTAGGGTAGATTCTTATCTTCAGTGAAATGTATTTTGTGAATCATAGGAAGCTCTTTTGCGTCAATACGGAAGTAATGTTTTTAATATTATTAATAAATGATGAATGTTTTATTAAATTTTTCCTCTGTTTTATAAAGCCTTTAATTTTTTACCTTTACTTGCCCCTTTATTCCAATCAATCTAATAGCTTGTGTATACAGTACTGATATTAATTGAGGGTCTTTTTTCCATCATGGTAAGTCGAGTGAAGGTAATACAAACTGCCTTGGAATATGGACCTTAGCCCTAAAGTCTTGGCTTGATATTCATTTGTCCAATTTTTATCGAGAACTAAAAAAACTTTTAAACAAAAAAAAACAAACCGGTGTCGAAACACGGAAAACAATATGTAATACCTAATAACAATATCAAAGACACCGACTTCGGAAAATAAATTATTTTTCGCTTTTAAGTGTTTTCTTTTTTGGTAGTCGGTTTGTTTTTTTTTTTTGTTAATAAGTTTTTTATTTATCTCTTTTTAGTTTTGATTTGTACCACCAATTCCCATAAAAATCATATATAGGTATAGCCAAAGTACATCTCTAACGATTCCAATAAGTCCAAACACGACCGGGATACATTGTTTTATTTCGAAATTCCAGTGCCTACCTGCCGGTTTCATCATCAGAACAGTTTGATGGTACCATTTTCATCAGTATAATTTATTTATCAGTATTTGATTCATCATAGTCGTTAAACTATTCGAGATATCGTAGAACCGTGACATACTTAGCATTAAGGAATTCCATTGGCCATCTGTGAGCTTCTTTACCAGTTCCACTTCGCCAAATGATACTTTATGAGTGAAAATGATTGCATTGTTGATGAAAATGCCAAAATTGCTACATAATATGTATGCCTATAATATTTGAGGAGTTCCCTCGATTTCTCCAAAATCTCATCATTCGATGAAGTGAAGTATATCATTTCAAACAAAAGAAGAATTTTCCAAATCGGTCCAGGCGTCTTTGAGTAATCGGTGTACATACATAAAAAAACAAAATACCAATAGAATTGAGAACCTCATCCTTTTTGGGAAGTCGGTTAAAAAGTTTTACTTACTTGAAACATTATATTAAGTGAGAACGTGATAACCTAATAAATCCCATCTCAATAAACTAATTGTTGTAATATTTAAATTTCGCGCCCTCTAAATGTTACTCATTGGTAATGTCATCTGTGGCGCTCTCTCTGCTCTGTGACATTACGAGATAAATGTTTTCTTTTATGTATAACTAAAATTAGTAATATTAAAGTGTTTAATACAAGTAAACTCGTCGTCATTATTCTAAATCAACAGGTTATGGGCCCAGATGCCCTGTAAAACCTGGACATAGTGATAGTCAGAAAATTTACAATACCTAACCTCAAAATTGTCACGCGGATCTGGTAAAAATTTTTGAAGTATCAAAATATGTCTTCAAACAACCCATTGACATTAATAGAGAAACTGACCGGCCGTGATAATTACTCCACATGGAGATTTGCCGTCAAAACCTACCTCGAACACGAAGAACTCTGGGATTGTGTAGAAAGTTCAACAAGTTATACTAGTGATCCAAAGCGTGACCTGAAGGCAAAAACAAAGATGATTCTACTAGTGGATTCCATCAACTATGTCCACGTACAAGAGGCTAAGTCAGCTAAAGAAGTGTGGGACAACCTAGCCCATGCTTTCGACGACTCAGGGCTAACACGCCGAGTGGGTTTACTTCGTGAGTTATGTACTACAACTCTCGCCGAATGTCAAAATGTAGAAAATTATGTCAGTAAAGTGGTTACTACAGCTCATAAACTGCGCAATATTGGCTTCAATGTAGACGATGAGTGGCTCGGGACCCTGCTTCTCTCCGGTCTACCTGAAACATACAAACCGATGATCATGGCTATCGAGAGTTCCGGTATGAAAATAAGCGCAGATTCAGTTAAAGCCAAAATTCTACAGGATGTAAAAATGAACAACAGTGATACAACTGCCTTTGCAGTGAACTCGCAGAAAAAGGTATTTAAAAAGTCATTTCCTAAAGGGCCACGGTGTTATACATGCAACAGACATGGTCATATAAGCACAGAGTGCAAGTCTAAACGGAAACCAAAAGCAGAAAGTTCTAGCTATGCCGCTGCATTCATAGCTTCTACCAGTTCCAGTGATGCCTGGTTTATAGACTCCGGCGCCTCAGTACATATGACCAAACATAAACACTTATTGCATAATGAAACAGTGCCACTGATTAAAACAATTAAAGTTGCAAATGACAAATCCTTAACTGTAGAAGGCTGTGGTCAGTTAAGCCTGGATGTCTATGATGACAAAGGTCAGATCAATAAAATTTTATTCCAAAATGTTCTGTATGTGCCTGAGTTGGCAACTAGTCTACTTTCAGTCAGCCAGATTGTAAATCATGGTGGTGAAGTGAAGTTTAATAATGAAGGCTGTGTGATATTAAACCGACAAAAGAAAGTTGTTGCAACAGCTGTTTTGATCAACAATATGTACCGGATAAATCTACAAAATGTGCAAGCATACATATCTGATGTTGACAAACAAGATATTTATCTCTGGCACCAGCGTTTAGGACATCTCAATTTCAGTGATCTAAAGAAAATTGAAGAAAATACTGATGGTGTGAAATTATCAAAGAAAGCTGATAATCTTACCTGTGTGACTTGTCTAGAGGGCAAACAGACACGCCTGCAATTTAAGTCAAGCAGCACAAGAGCTACAAAATTACTTGAATTGGTTCATTCAGATATTTGTGGACCAATGGAAACCACTTCAATTGGAGGTGCAAAATACTTCATCACATTCATTGATGACTACTCAAAGAAGGTGTTTGTTTATTTTTTGCAAATGAAATCAGAAGCTCTTGGTAAATTTAAAGAATTTAAAAGTCAGGTTGAAAATCAACTAGAGTGCAGTATAAAATGTTTGCGTACAGACAATGGGCTTGAATACATGAACAAAGCTTTTTCTGAGTTCCTTGTAAAGGCCGGTATTATTCACCAAACAACAACACCATACACACCTCAGCAAAACGGTGTCTCTGAGCGTATGAATCGAACTTTAGTTGAAAAAGCTAAGTGTCTATTAATTAATGCAAATCTTAGTAAGCAATATTGGGCTGAAGCGATTCACACATCTGCTTATCTCAATAACAGATCTCCAACGCAATTGTTGGATTATAAAAGTCCAGAAGAAATGTGGTCCAAGAAAAAACCAAACTTAAGTAACCTCAAAATATTCGGCTGTGTAGCTATGATACATCTTCCGAAAGAAAAAAGAAAAAAATGGGACAATAAATCACTGAAAGCTATATTTATTGGATACTGTGAGACCACAAAAGGTTACCGATTTATTATACCCAAGTCCAACACTGTGATTAAAAGTAGAGATGCTATTTTCCTTGAGACCACAGTAAAACGGAATTATGTGCCTGTAAATCTGACTGAGAAGGAATCTCCGAATAGTCAACCATTGGAACTAAAAGTCAATAATATGTCTCCGAGTTCCAGTGACACAACTGATACCTTAAATACTAGTGAATATCTCTCAGATCAAGAAGATATGTCAGATCCTGATTATATTCCAAGTGCACGTGCTGAAACACCTGGACCCTACAAAATGTCATTGAGACCTAGAAATAAAGAATTATCAAAATTAAATAATAATGAAGATAATACTTACTTGTGCTGCAGCTACGATGAGATACAGTATACTCCACAGAATTATAATGAAGCCATAACCTCTGCTGACTTTGAAAAATGGAAAGTTTCAATTAATGAAGAACTGAAATCTCATGATAAGAACAAAACTTGGACATTGGTAGAAAAGAATAAAAACATCAAACCTATAGGGTGTAAATGGGTGTTCCGCATTAAAAATGATCCAACAGGTCCTCGTTACAAGTCCAGACTCTGTGCAAAGGGATATGCACAGACAGAGGGTATTGATTTTGATGAAACCTTTGCACCAACTGTGAGGTATGACTCAATTCGTATATTATTATCTATTGCAGCTCAGAAACATCATGAAATAATTCAATTTGACATTACCACTGCTTTCCTGTATGGTGACCTGCAAGAAACCATCTTTATGACACCACCTGAGGGATTGGACTGCGATCCAAGTATGGTATGTAAGCTTAACAAATCCTTGTATGGGCTGAAACAGGCACCAAGGTGCTGGAACACAAAATTCAACTCAGTTTTAAATAAATTTGGGTTTGAAAGAAGCAAAGCAGATCAGTGTATTTATATTGGAGTAATTAGAGGTATAAAATGTTACTTATGCCTGTATGTCGATGATGGTCTCTTGTTTTGCAAAGAAAAATCTGTTCTAACTGAAGTGATTAATGATCTTAAAACTAATTTTGATCTCAAAACATGTCCACTTAACTGCTATGTGGGAATGCAGATCGAACAATTTAATGACTGTATATTTATTCACCAGACCAGATACATAGAACAGTTATTAAGAAAATTTAACATGACTGAAGCAAACTCGAACAGTGTGCCAGCTGACCCACATGTCAAACTTATGAAGACTGATGTACCACCTGACAAAAAGTACCCCTACAGAGAAGCCGTGGGATCACTTATACATGCAGCTACAGTAAGTCGGCCAGATATTGCGTTTGCTGTCAGTCAGGTGAGTAGATTTTTGCACTGCTATAACGAATCTCACTGGAATTCTGTTAAAAGAATACTGAAATACTTAAAAGACACCAAAGAGTATGGTTTATGCTACATACCAAAACCAGACTGCACTGATTTAGTTGGCTATAGTGATGCTGACTTTGCCAACGATATTGAAACGAGGCGTTCAACAACTGGTTATGTTTTTGTCAAACAAGGTGCTGCCATTACCTGGTCAGCCCAAAGGCAACAAACAGTGGCCTTATCAACAACTGAGGCCGAGTTTATGGCAGCTTGTGCAGCCACGAAAGAGGCCATGTGGTTGAAGCAACTATTACAAGACTTAAGTGAATTCAAACAGGGATCTGTGACTATAAACATTGACAATCAAAGTGCAATTAATGTAGTGAAAAACAGTGATTTTCACAAACGTTGCAAGCATATTGATATAAAATACAACTTTATTAAGGAGAAATATTATGAAAATGTTATAAGACTTAACTATGTAAACACAAACAATCAATATGCAGATATCTTTACAAAAGCCTTACCTAAAGAGAAATTCAAATCTATGAGAGTTAATATTGGAATGTGTAAATCTAATAATGACAAGTAGGTAGTTTCTTTTGTGACTGTTTAAAATTGTCATTACAATATTTTTGTTATTTTTGTTTAGAGAGGGCTCTAATTTGAAGGGAGTGTTGTAATATTTAAATTTCGCGCCCTCTAAATGTTACTCATTGGTAATGTCATCTGTGGCGCTCTCTCTGCTCTGTGACATTACGAGATAAATGTTTTCTTTTATGTATAACTAAAATTAGTAATATTAAAGTGTTTAATACAAGTAAACTCGTCGTCATTATTCTAAATCAACACTAATAACTAACAATCCATCCTCTGCATTTCGGCAGGTACCTCTCATCCGCCATATTGGATTTGACGTGACGTCACGTACCTCAATATGACACTCCGCCGAATAATATGAATCTAACGACTTCTCGTTTACTCAAATCGGTGAAAGCGTTATGCCGTTTGGTCCCTGGTTACTAATAGACCAGACCGTCTTTCCCCAAATCTCTATAACGATGACTTAGGGATTTCTCAGCATAGACAGATATACTATCGGTTGTAAAGGTACTGCTGTTTTAGATAGAAATTATGGCGGGATTGCATTCTAGATACGTATCAATTTATAAAATTGCCAGGAGCCATTTTTGAATATATTTTATTTTTTAAGCAACAGCCTTATTAAACATTTCGGACAGAGGCAAAATTGACGTATGCTCGACGACAGAATAAATATCATATCCTACCAATATTATAAAGGCGACATTTTGGATGGATGTTCGTTTGTTACTCAATCACGCCAGAACGGCTGCACAGATCTGGATTCGTCCAGCTTCTACCAACGGCTTCGCCTGCGTGAAAAGTGTTTTCTTATCTCAAGGGAACATTATACCGGAATGAAATGTAGCCTATGTGCTATTCCAGACTTTATCTATCTCTGTGTTAAATTTCATTCAGATCCCTCCAGCCGTTCTGGCGTGAAAGAGTTACAAACATACAAACACACACTCACACACTTTCGCCTTTATAATATTATATACTAGCGGACGCCTCAAGGTTTCACTCGCGTAGTTCCCTTTCCCGTGGGAATACAGGGATAAAAAGTAGCCTATGTCATCCGGGGATAGTGTAGCTTCCCAACGATTTAATAATTTTGCATTTCGGAGTCTATGAGGAACATACATACATATGTTTCTTTTATATATATATAGATAGATAGTAAGAAGTAAGATTATTATGTTCTGGGTTCGAACTCAGAAAAACACGATGTAAAAATCGAAGCGAAGAAATGATGAGACATCTATAAATCACCATTTCGCCCACGGGTGTTTAACAGCCCACTCCTTCCTACAGCGAGCAGATCTGTGTCCCAGCAACGGCAACATTATATATAAACATAATCTTATTATATTTTTCTAGGTATTCTGAAGTACCTAGTTTCTTAGACATATCTCAATTTTCATAAATTTAAGAACACATAAAACTTTCAACGCAACTTTTAGAGTTGCAACTAAAAATATGAACGTTTTTAGGGTTCCGTACCCAAAGGGTAAAAACGGGACCCTATTAATAAGACTCCACTGCCCGTCTGTCTGTCTGTCTGGCTGTCTGTCTGTCACCAGACTGTATCTCATGAACTGTAATAGCTAGATACTTACAATTTTCACAAATAATGTATATCTGTTGCCGCTATAACACCAAATACCAAAAAAACAGAATTAAATAAATATTTAAGTGGGGCATACAACAAACGTGATATTTTTGCCTTTTTTTTTGCGATTATGGTACGGAACCCTTAGTGCGCGAGTCCGACTCGCACTTGGCCGGTTTTTCAATAGAAATACTACATAAATGTCAAGTCGTAATTGTTCCCCCGTGTTGTTGTAAGGCCTGTCAAGTGAAACTTTCGCAATAATAAAAGTAGCGAGATGCTCTCCAAGTTTTTTCCTGTTTCACAACGGGACTGGCAACATTTCAGATAACATTCAATTAGCTTTTTGTATAAAAACTTTCAAATGGTTGGAACTTTTCTGTACCTACTTCTTAGCATTTTTTTGATAATCAATCATCGCTGAAAGTAATTGTTGTATTAATAATTCAGACATTCTATAAATTATTTGGGTATTCTTTTCTTGAAATCGTGGCTGAAGAGTAGGATTTACTATTTTGCGAATTATTTTAATTTTAAGACGACGATAGTCGCCAACGACCTTGCGGGAACATAACGCGCACTCGTTTCACACCCGCGCGACCCAAAACTCAGTAGGTAGTTTTTTTTATACTTTCCTTATAATTATTTTTGACATATTATATATGACTTTAAACAAAAAACCCTGGTTTAAAATGTAGATAGTTACATTTTCTTTGAGATGGTGTCAATTTTATTAAAATACGCCCGGTGGATTTCGTGCGATTGTTATTTTTTTGTCCGTGTTAGACATAACTTTAGAAATTAATTACTATGTTATACAAATAAAACTCAAAATGTTCTTAGAACAAATTATTAAAACAAGTAAAATTTCAAAATTTAAAAAACCCCCGACACATTTGTCTTGCGAAAACACCCCGATTCAAACAGTAAAACGCCCATAACTTTTGAACGGCTGAACCAATTTTATTCAAACTTAGCTAAGAATACTTTCGACATAATCACCTTTCAAACAAAAAAAAACTAAATCAAAATCGGTTCATCCGTTTAGGCGCTATGATGCCACAGACAGACACACAGATACACAGACACACAGATACACAGCAACACACGTGAAACTTATAACACCCCTCTTTTCCGGCGGGGGTTAAAAATGGTCTAATGTAACATATTTTTTTTATTAATTACGACTTGCCGTTTAGACATGTTTCTTATTTTAAAATCAGCTACTCAGGGGTATCTCGCGTTTGGCCACCATCTCACCTTATTTTAATTGACGTTGTGGTATCGACCACTTGTCGTTGTGTTATCGATGGACGCTTGCCTAGAAGTAACCTATTTACTCTTGTCTTAAAGGCCTTTAGGTTGTAGCTATCAAGGAACACAGACTCTGGGGGATTCCACTATTAGAATACAATCCTACAATACAAATAAACAAATACATATGTAGAATACTTACCTACCTACACCCAGACCACAGTATTGTTTCAAACTGGCACTGACTGCACAAATTTGTACCCGTATTATGCCTCCCACTGTGCCAATCGAGCTGTCAAATTCATCTAAATACGAATTTATATGAAATATACCAAAGTAATACTCGCTTCCGAGTACAGTTCATGCAAATTTCTTGCCTAAGAACCTCTTTTATCTATGATGCCCTCAATATAGTTTTATCTGATGGAATATCGGAATAGGAAATTATAGCGTCCGTACTAAAGCGCATAAAAATGCTATCGATATGGTCTTAAAACACGAAAAATGGGCCTGGTTAAATTATTTGAGCAGCAGTATTTAGATAGGTATCACAATGATACAAACGAAATTAGGTAAACTGATTATAAAGACAGTGCATGAAAAACGTATTAAAAGTTCAAGCACCTAAACAGAAAATCAACTCCAAATGACATTCAAAATATGGCGCCCATTCTCTACTCCGTCCGTAATCTTCTAAGTTTTCCCACAGCTACAATGTAGTCTCGTTAAAATCAAGTAGATTGCGATACGACACTGAGGGGACAGGATAAAATTGTTTTGGTACAGAAACGGTTGACAGCTTCGCAGCTGGCCGTTGACAACGGTCGTCCAGAGTGACACTGTAATCTATTACGTTGAACACCCGGCCCCGCGTTTGTTCGCACTGTTTAGTCGGACAACTAACCATTGGCTATTTCGGTGTAGTAAAAAAGTCATCGCTGTACGCATAGCCGACCATCGGTGACAAATGATGGATGAATTACCGACCTACGTTCCCTTCCGGACAAGTCAACCGCCTTGGCAAAATTATGCGCTTTGGGAGCGACACCAAATAATTGTTCCGGGGCTCCCGCGACAATTAAACAACTGCGTCCTAGACCGGCACTGGCGAAAAGCAATTTTCAAATATCTGAGGATATAACGTAATTTGTAGTGACAGTATTACCGTCTTACTCTGCTGCTATATCGTATTTCTCTACCACTTTTACGGCGCACTCAAGATGACAAGCAACTAATGCACTGTAAGTTTTTTTCTGTGTTAGCCTGTTAAAAGCACTTTCATGCATCTTCTGATTAAATATAACTTCTAACATACGCTGCTCAAGACAGGCGTTCCGATGCGCGTTTTATAGAAAAATTTGCTTCGCCCGCGTGAATGTCAAAAATTATCCCAAAGGATCATATTCCCGGGATAAAAATTATCCAATGTGCTATTCCAGACTATAATCTACCTCTGTGTGAAATTTCATCCAGATCTGTTTAGTAGTTTTTGCGTGAAAGAGTAACAAACATATACACTCACAAACTTTCGCCTTTTTGATCTTATTAGTAGGATATATGTATTTCTGAAGTTTATATCCAGATGAGAAATAACTTAAAAGCTTGGCCAAGACATATTTCTTGGAATTCGTATGTAAATTACATTGCTTACGTATTGATTTCCGAAAATATGTAGTCCGTCAGAAAAGGTCTTCCGATCTCCATCTAAGTTATAGTCGTTTCCGCCCCATACCCTTGTTATGTCCGCTTTTATGAGAAAATTTATTCTTACCCAGTTTTTGTTCAGCGAGCGTACGGACATACTTACCTAACTGTAGATATGTAAAATGTTCCATAACTAAAGTTTTTACGTTCCATATATTTTCGTTCACAATAAGAACAATGTGATAAATCAGCGAATTCTCAATACGTACTAAGCTAAAACGGTTTCAGGAAATGGATAACTTAATAACTTAGGCGTCTGAACTCAATGGACTAGCAACGTTCCTATTACTGAGCCATTGTAGACTTCAACTTGTTTTTTTGTACTACGTGCTTAAAGTTGCATAGTTCCCATTATAAGCTTTGAAGGGAATAATAATTTTTAGCCTGCAAAAGTAAGTGGCTTACATTAATATTCGTAGTAGTGAAGAGGAAAGTAATTTTAAGTCTACATGAGTATAATATTATGAGTAGGTCTTATTAAAAATAAAAGCTTTTCTAAAGTGCAATAATTTACTCATTATTATATTTAAATAGAACTTAAATTTAGGACGCAACAAGAACTTAGTGAGAGAGGTTTGCCAGATCTGAAAATAGCACTGATCATGTAATATAGTAATCATATTCCAAACCGTTTTTGGCTTTTCAAGATCTACTTACAACGCAGCCCGAACAAACACTCCTGGAACAAAGAATAAGTTGTTAAACTATATTTTTTTTCGTGTTGATTGATATATAACTCAATTTTCTTTTCGACCAATATTTAAACTGATATTTATTTTAAAAGGGTGATATCAAATACATTTGTCTCAAAACTAACGACAATACTTACTACTTTAACAGCATAGAAAGACTATTTCCCTGATTTGACCTAATCCTATGGGCACGTCGAATAGATTTACTACGTTCATTTATTTTTATGTATCAGTACAGATGACGCTAACAGGCTTATCGTATCGCGTCTGATCTGTCGCGTGGAGGACGCTCGCTGTAAGGGACGCGACGTGAAATCTAGGAAAACTGTTATTGTTTTGATGGGGAAGATAAAAAATAAGCTTTATAAAGCTGGATTACAACATTTAATCACCTACATTTTACAAATATACCAATGAACAGTGGACAGGGGTCAGGATGGTATGGAAGAAGAAAACGTGTTGCGCCGATCCCAAGTAACTTGGGATAAGGACAGGAAGATGACGACGATACTTACGACCGGTAGTGGCGGCTGAATGGAAATGACCTCAACTTGTGGCCTTTTGTTGGAAAACATTTCATCACCAGTTCAGCTCTCAAAGGGGAAGAAAAACATAGAAACCTGCATGTTCTAGAACAAAAAATTCGATGACTTATTGTGATATCCACAAACCCGCATTTGTCTTGTGTGGTGGTTTACGGTCATTCCCTCTCAATGAGCGGAGGCCTGCCTCCTTACACTGGAACCCTTATAGGCTGATTATGATTTTATTACTTATGCTGTATGGTGTTGCCCAAACCAGTTTATTTTTAAGGGAGTAGGTGGAAGCTTTGTAATTATATCTACGCACTATACCATATTTATGTTACAAAATTTGCTATTGCGAAAGCATATTGGATTTAATGTTATCCAAGTTATTGTTGGTAACATTTGTGAATTCTTTCAATTATCTCGGCTTTTCATTAATTTTCTCTCTAATTTCGATATTTATTAGAGAAATAGCTAGGTTCTACAATATCGCTTATACCGTAAAACTAATACACATCGAACAGTCACATTCAGTTTGTATGTTCCGTGAGAATGAATTCGATACCCTCCCATTGTTTTCCTATAATGGCTATTTTATGCAACTGTGTTGGAGCCATTTCGCCTCAAATGCTAGTGAACTCGAGGTGTCAACAGTTATGTGTCTATAATAATTATGTTATATTTTATAGGGTTTTGTGTCATTAGATTCTTCCTTCAGCTGTTTTGTTGGTCTAGATATCATTGTTAAGCAACATACGGGTTCAATTTCCGGGTCGAAAAGAGTATCTGGGGTTTTCCATCTGGAATTTCTCAGTAGCCTGGAGTCGGAATTTGTGCTAGGTTGGTGGCAACAGATTTGCTTCCAATTCACAGCAACTTATTCTTTTTATTCTTCAACTAAACTCAGTTTATGCAAAACAGCGTTCTGCTTGGTAGTTTTGCATCGGTCTCAACCAATGAGAACGCTGCATTTGCGTAAACTGAGTTTAGTTGAACTAATCGTGATTAGTTTCAATGGTGAAATCGGCCCTAAGTAAAAAAAAAAGGTGTTGATAACAATTTCAATGTCACTATGTGGTTTAACAAAACGAAGATTTAAGTTGAGAATTCTACTTTACACAGAGTTATACGCCTCTGACACCCAAGCTAAGATTTAACTTGTGTTATGCGTGTCAGGGCTCTTAAGTCTTTTTAGCTCAAGTAAATCTCTTTTTAGGATTGCAGACATCCAGTGTCTGATGTAATGTTATTTACTCACAGATATACCTTCCATAATTATGTGTAGTCCGGAAAAATTATAATAACCTTTCACTACAATTTAAATATATTTCTAACTAGACATTTTATAAAGGGCTTGATGTACTAACAAAGGGAGTTACAGCAACTAAAAAATCTATCTGAACTGATTATTTCAGCACCGCTATGACAAAATAACTGCCAGAGGTCGAACAACAATAAAATTTAATCAACATGTAATTTATGAAGATTAGTGTAACGCGCCATACAAAAGGATCGTATATTGGAAAGAGAACAATGCTTCTGATGTTGGCGGTTCATTCCCGAGAAATAGTTTGAGGCTAGAAAGGCTTTGTGGGGTTGAAAAGTTTAGCGTTTTGAAAACCTAGTTTCTGTTTTTAACGTCTGCAAAGAGAGCCATTTCAAATTGTTCAGAAAAAATTGTAACTTGAAATATTACTCTCTCTAATGCCTGGCAATAGATCATCGCAAAAACCTAAACAACTTGCGTACTTAAGCTTTTTCAGAGCCATATTTCACAATAATACTCCACACTCATGCAATGACGTGGCACTATAGAGAACACTAGAGCTCTTTCATAGCAATTTGTATAGAAGTACTTATCTAGATTCTTTATTTCATTGTATCCGACGTTGAATAGGGAAAGTGCGGCCACAAGCCGAATAATAAGAGGTAAACGGTACCAACGTACAGGAGGCACCGATTTTCAAAAATCAATCACTTATGTAGCTGGCACTGATTGAACGGAACGACAAAGCATTCGATATATACATAAATAAAATTTGTAGAGAAAAGTTTGGCTTAAAATAACTTAATGATTTGGCAAAAAAATATATAACTTGGTATCTTCGATAGCAGCATACTTAGTAATTTATAATAGTTTAATAAATTTAGGTTCTTTTGGTAAAGTTTAGTCAGTCATTAGTCAGTCGGTATCATTCTGAATTTGACAGCAATTAAGTTTATGATGGCTCATGCATACTGCACTACCCCCAGTGGTAGCCACCACCACCAGAACCATCCCACTAAAATTCCACGGTGTCCTCCTGTGCCGTTTATGGCGGGAACATGGGCACGCGTTAGCACTCACGCGAACCCGCCGCGGCTCTCCGTCACCGGACCCTCCACTGGGGAGTCCTCGCCATTACCGCGCACCAGAACACACTGTACGCCGTGACCACCTCTGGCACCAAACCAGCACATAGGTGCCAGATGAACCCGTGTATGGCAGCCTTGGTCCTCTTGTGATGGGTCAAGGTCAATGGTTCCGCCACCTAATATTTTTCGGCCGCAGGGGATAGGGAGAGCGGCCAACACTCCTTCTCCCCTGCGGCTCCACCGCGTCCGCCTTCAGACGGTGGCGACCCGTCCAGGCCGCCGAAGGTAAGGAGAGCGGTGCACCACAATACCAGCACACTTCTCCCGCCGCGGCCTCCAACCCTCAGCCACGATGCCTACCATTCCACCTAGCGGCCCGGCTCAGTTGCGAGGTCGCCCAGGCGGCACCTCAGCCTACATGTTGGCCGCAAATTAGCAAAAGTAAGCTATGACACTCAGCGAAAACTTTTTATGAATTAATGGACATATCCCGAACATTCTTGCGATCACGGAACATTCCAGATGTTACCTATCAGGTAAATTGAAGAAACAATTTCAACATTATATTAATTAAGACTGAGGCTTTTTAGTTAAATTAAAATTTAACCAATTCTTAATCGACAATACGGATAACCGTATAAAACATAATTAACGATTACGAGAAATGGGTTAAAATCAACATTGAGAAAACCACAGAAAAGGTAGAATCGGTGTACTCGTGGCGAAAGAAATGTAGGTACCAAACCAATTTGTTATTTTCTTTTGATTAGTACAATGTTTGCTCAATCTACTTTGCCGCATTTGTTTAGGATATTGGGACGGCTTTATTTTCTTACGTCCAATTCAATGTAAAAAAAAACTTTCATGGGGGTAGAAACGGAAACTATGAAACAGAACAATGTAATATTATGTTAGCAAATGTCTCGATTTCATGTAGATTTTATTAATAATAACATATTTGCAATATTGTGAGTGAGCACTATGTGGTGACCATCCATCAGGCATGCATTTAATTTCGTTCCCACAGGTATTATAAAATTATTTATTTTATTTATTCAGTAGTACACGCATACATTTTATATATTTAAGTTGATGCCAACATAGTCATTAGAGTTTTACCGTGCACCAAAATCAAAGACTACATAATTTAGAAAAAAATATAACCACTTAAATAAGTACCTAGGTAAAAATAATAACAAAAAAAAATACAAAATTACATCGGGTATATTATCTAATACTAACAAGCGCACATCAGTGACCGTCAGTGACGTCCATCCTAAAAAAAGTGGTGGAGAGTTTTTAAATATATTTTTTGTATATATCTTAAGTAATTATATTTTGTAAAAAATGTTCCTTTAGTTTGTATCGTATGGGGAGGTTTTTTTTTATTCTTGACTTTTTTCTGTTTTATATCTCCAAAATTCTTCATCAGATCATCACCAAATTTGAAGGGGACCAATTCGGGAACACATTCTTTCAAACAAAAAAGGAATTTTCTAAGTCGGACCACAAATGACGGATAAATCGGTGAGCATACACAAATAAAAACATAGAACCTCCTTCTTTTTGGAAAGTCGGTTAATAAGGAAACAGATGCTAAATTACTTTGTTGGATGGGCTGCAATAATTATGTAGTACATACCGCTTCAACTATTGATCGAAAAGAGCGAAATTTTATTATTTATAAATTTGTAGCTGAGCTGTTACAGGCGCCATCATATAGTGTCCCGTGTTTAAAAGACCTTCGAAGATTACACTGGTTATTATGTGCTGCTCCCGAATAACAAAATAACTATTAAACATCAAGTTTTTTTTTAGGTAAGTTAGGTTAGATCGGTGGGCAGCCAGTTCACAGCACAGGTAAGAACGAACGAAGGGAACGAATTTGGATGAAACTTGACACACTTTAGACCATGTCTTGATTCACAGGTTTATGTTCTCTTGGGATGATTTCCAACTTTCGAGCGGGTGAAGCCGCTGGCAGAGGCTAGTATTAAATAAAGAAACAAAAAACTACTATAATTATAGTTTGTTACTTAGGCATATGTATTCAAGTTTAACACGAGGTTAAATTGACAATATTTCATACTTATAACTAGCTGATCCGGCAAACTTTGTTTTGCCATAAAAACACCAAACATTTATCTACCCTACCTACCCTACCTTACACTACCTACCCTACCCTACCCTACACTACCCTACCCTACCCTACACTACCCTACCCTACCCTACCCTACCCTACCCTACCCTACCCTACGCTACACTACCCTACCCTACCCTACACTACCCTACCCTACACTACCCTACACTACCCTACCCTACCCTACACTACGCTACACTACCCTACCCTACACTACCCTACCCTACACTACCCTACACTACCCTACCCTACACAACCCTACCCTACCCTACACTACCCTACCCTACACTACCCTACCCTACACTACCCTACCCTACACTACCCTACCCTGCTACCGGTCTTGGGGAAGGTCCTGGAGAGGATGGTAGTGGCGAGGATGAAGTGGCACCTGGTGCCTCGGTTTAGTACTCGTCAGTTTGGCTTTACGCCCCAGAAGAGCACCGAGGACGCCCTCTGTACTCTAATAAAGCACGTACAGGACAAGTTGAGGCTGAAGAAGCTAATTGTCCTGGTGTCATTGGATATAGAGGGTGCCTTCGACAGCGCATGGTGGCCGGCAATAAAAGTCAGGCTGGCTGAGGAAAAGTGTCCGGTTAACACCAGGAGGCTACTTGACAGCTATCTCGACAGCAGAAAAGTAACAGTAAGGTACGCTGGGGAAGAATGCACAAGGAAGACAAGTAAAGGCTGTGTCCAGGGGTCAATTGGTGGTCCCATCTTATGGAACCTTCTGTTAGATCCACTGCTACAAGACCTGGAAAAGATGGGGTATTTCGTGCAGGCGTTCGCTGACGACATAGTTCTAGTCGTGGATGGCGACACAGCGGCTGAAGTCTCCAGGACGGCCAATGCAGCCCTCACCCATGTTCAGAGTTGGGGTGTCAGAAATAAGCTTAGGTTTGCACCGCACAAGACCTGTGCGATGTTAATAACCAACAGACTTAAGTACGATACCCCAAATCTGAGCATGGCCGGGGTCGACATTGGCATGGTCAGGAGTATGAAGCTGCTTGGTCTAACCATCGACGACAGGTTGACGTTCAGCGAGCACACCAAAAACGTCTGCAAGAAGGCAGCGGGAATATATAAGCAGCTTGCTCGTGCTGCCAAAGTCAGCTGGGGTTTGAACAGGGAGGTGATACACACAATATACACTGCCACAATCGAACCGATAATTACGTACGCGGCTGGAGCCTGGGCTCCCGCTACTAAAAAGCTGGGGATACGTAGGCGGCTGGGCTCTGTCCAACGGGGATTCGTCCAGAAGCTCTGCAAATCCTACCGTACGGTCTCACTAAACTCGGCACTGGTGCTGGCTGGGATACTGCCTCTAGACCTCCGCATACAAGAGGCAGCCGCCCTGTATGAGGCAAGGAGAGGGTCATCCCGGTTTGTGCCAGGAGACCGGGAGATTGAGAGTATGGTGGGGTTTGCAGAGACGTCTCACCCTGCCAAACAAATGGCTTTGGAGTTCATGTGCCTGGCAGACCAACAGCTTGTGGACAGTCAAAACGTGCAGTCAGTGCGAATCTTCACTGACGGCAGCAAGATTGAGGGGAAGGTCGGAGCCGCATTATCCTTATGGGATAATGATGGTGAAATCCGGAACCTTAAGCTTAGCCTCGCCGCGTACTGCACTGTCTACCAGGCGGAACTACTAGCCATTTGTAAAGCAACGGACGTAATCCTCAAGCGCAAAGAGACGAGCTATGGCTTGTACAGTGACTCAATGGCAGCATTGCAGACACTGACAAGCCATGGCTCGCTCCATCCTCTGGCGGTCCGCGCAAGAGCGAATATCGCTCTGGCATTGACTCAAGAAAAAGCTGTGTCTCTTTACTGGGTCAAGGCCCACGCGGGCTTGCCGGGGAATGAACGTGCAGACGAGTTGGCTAAGGAAGCGGCGTTGTCGTTACGGAGGAAGCCGGACTATGACCAGTGTCCGGTATCATTCATCAAGCGTCAAATCCGTATGGATTCGCTTGGTGAATGGAATCGGAGATATGTGTCGGGCGAGACGGCCTCGGTGACGAAAATGTTTCTTCCCGACGCCGTAGCCGCCTACCGTATTGTTCAACAGGTAAAGCCAACAGGCGTTCTCACGCAAGTCCTGACAGGACACGGTGGGTTCTCAGAATACTTAAGCCGTTTTAAGTGTAAGGAGAGCCCATCGTGCACCTGTGACCCCAACGTATCGGAATCGGTCCCGCATATCGTCCTAGAGTGTCCAATATTCGCAAAAGAACGTTACAACCTTGAACAGGAGTTGGGTATTGGACTGAACAGAGACAGCGTACAAAAACTAATGTCGAGCAAAGAAAGAAGTAAACTTATAGCCTACTGTGAAAATATAGCACAAAAAGTCATAAATAAAAATAAAACATGATGAAACAACTATGTTTCATACTATATTGTAAATATAAATATGTAAACATAGAAAATTAGCGCAAAATGTAAAATAAGTATAAGCAGTAGACTAAGAAATAGATATATATGTATAGAAGAGTTGTCAAGTGTATATAAACAGTGTTGAAGTATATTAAATTAAAATTGTTAGATAGCTTTGTTGGCATGTATAGTATATAGTTTAACATAGTATCAAATATATTGTAGAATAAGTGTACCTAAAATAGTATTAGTAAATTTGTGAAATAACTAGCGAGATAAGCTAAGTTATACATGTAAAATAAAAATAAACCCTGTTGAAAAAATTATTTCCCTATGTTTTAAAATAAAATAAAGAAGTACAGAATAGTAGTAGCTAATAAGTGGGAGTCCCACCCACAGGATAAATGAGGAAGGATAAAAGAAAGATACAGTATGAAGCATGAAAGTACGAGAGGAATGACAAGCGAGAACTAGTATGGATGAGGATTAGATAAAGAATAGGCACCAACTTTGTGGTGGAAATAGTCTGGAAAAAAAAAAAAAAAAAAAAAAAAAAAAAAAAAAAAAAAAAAACACTACCCTACCCTACACTACCCTACCCTACACTACCCTACCCTACACTACCCTACCCATAAAATTGTCCGAATAAAGCCTAAAAATTTTGTTTGGATAGGTGAGCACGTTCTTTAGTTATAAAATAACAACGAAAAGTGCCATTGATTTTTATATTTCATACATAATGGGTCCGGGTTAGCCACTAACTCAGAATTAATAAGATAACCCAAATTCGCGCAAGCGAGCCTTATTGAAGGATTATTATTTTTCATGATTGTCTGAATTTGTGGAGTCTCCTATAGCTGTCTGACCGCGACGCTAGATTTTAAAGTCACCGATCGCTCATTCTGTGTAAATTTATCAGAGTGTCACAGTTTGTAGTTTCATGTTTGCTTTTTAGCTCGGATATTATGTGGGTCTTTAATCTGTATACTAATATTATAAAGCTGAAGAGTTTGTTTGTTTGAAAGCGCTAATCTCAGGAACTACTGCTTGGAATTAAAAAAATATTTTTGTGTTGGATAGTCCATTTATCGAGGAAGATTATAGGCATCACGCTACTGTTGCAAAAACAGGTACCGTTGCGTGCGCTGCGTAAACAATTTAAGTTACGCAACAATCATGTATGTAGGGTAGGTAGAGTAGATGGGTAGGTAGGTAGCCAGTTGACGGGAGCGAAACCGCGTGGGACAGCTAGTCATAGATAATATTATTGTTTGATGACGTGACCCGTAAACTGAAATTATAATAATTTAGCGTGACTTAATAAAAATTAAAAATAAATGACGCGGCGTGGAAACTGATTTATTTACTCCTTTATTCGAATTCGGCTGCAGTTTTCCTTTGGCTAATTAAGTATCTTTACCTGCAAACAAACTGAAATAAATCTATCCCTAGCCTGACTCAATCTAGAACACAGCATACATGCATCTTTATTTTCTTCTTAGCTCTTCAAGTTCCTACGTTTGCATTACGAAATTGAATGAAGATACAAGGCTGTAAGGCATTTAAATAGTTCAGCCATTAAGGCTCCGGCAAACCGTCTAGACGTGCACACGCCTGCACAGTACTCATGCAAATGAGCATAAAATTTACTAGAATAATTTGTGCACATCCACTGCCCTTATCGTAGTTTGACTCACAATTAAAAGTTATTACGGACCTATATACCATTTTTACTGTTTCTTGTTCAAAATAGTAAATATTAAGGCTCGCCCTCACTGCGTTTACCTAGCAGTATATTCAAAAACTATTTTTAAATTCTAAAGAGCAATTTTAGCAGCAAATCTAATCTACGCTGTGATAAATTTTCATAATCGACCTGTTATGAGCATTCAGCTTAAATAATAATCGCTGTAACAGACAAAATTATAGCAGTTTATACATTCATAATTAATTCAAACTCATAAGTTTGTTTCTCCGATTATATATTCTAAAATTGCAGATACACTCAGGAATATGTTTTATAAAATCATAGGATATGCTTTTACAAAACATATTCCTGTTTATATTCCTATTTCTTTTTTATTTCATAGGCTTTTGACATGATTTGTTATACAAATTATATTATACTAGCTGTTCCACGCGGCTTCGCTCCCGTGGACCACCACACAGGACCCGTTTTCGGGATTAAAAAATAGCCTATTTCACTCAGGAATAATGTAGCTTCCTATTGGTGAAAGAATTTTTTAAATCGGTTCAGTAGTTTCGGAGCCTATTCGGTACAAACAAACAAAAAAATATTTCTTCTTTATAATATTGGTATAGATGGGATTACCTAAAAGCAAATTATACAACAAATATGAACAATTTAATTAATTCATACAGCTTAGTTTGAAAACACTAATGGTTTCTGCATAATATTTAAACAGAATTTATATTTAACTAGTTTGTCTCGGCAAATTAATATATTCGCCCGTACACGCAATACGCATTCGATGACGTCACAATCCACATGAAAATTCAAACTGAGTCCCAAAAGTTTTTATGAAGCATTCGCAAATTACGTTACTTCAGAGCTGAAGTATTAATAGTGTTTGTAAGAATTATAAAGGCAGTATAATAACGGTGCGGGGCCAACGTCATATTGCTTCAACAGCAATTCATCAAACGCGGGTAGTCGGGGTACTATCGATCATGCCAGCGCTGTTAATGCACTGACAAATTAATGATTCCTTCAAAACACTGCCATCGTATTATTACCCTAATGAAATTCCACTATCGAAGCAAATTATCACGTAGGTATACCACGCAATTGTGCTGCAAATTACTTTTCAAGACGTAAACTTTAATTTAACCGAAAAATTACTCGTTAAACTTGCAATTAACCGATTTTCTGAACAATAAAAGTTCGGTACGGTAATTATGCCTGTCTGAGGTCTTGTTTTAATTAGTTTAATGCTGTCTTTGAAGCCAATTTTCAAGAACATTTTCGGAATAATAACGCTGCATGACTGGTATTCAGTTTTCAGTTTACTCTTAACTGAAATTAATTATTTTAATTTGGTAGCTTTGGATATTCGAACATACTTAGTATTTTAATAAAATATTAACTATTTCACTTGAATTATTAGGTTTCTTGGAAATATCTAAGCTAACATTTCATTAATGAGTTTTTACATTAATTAAATATATTTTTGAAAAACACTTCTAATCTACTTAACGTCAAACACACCTTTTAATTTTCACTTTAATCTCGCATGTGATAAGACTAACAAAATATTCACTCACTCCCACTCTAAATAAAGGTCTTGCTAACGATTTCTTTGTCCAACACTCGAGATATAATTTGATTTATTTTTTCATTTCCGTCAGTTCATTTATTTGATGGAAACAGAATTATGTTGTAGAGCAATTGTAGCAAGTTAATGGAAGGCAGCATATGCCTACGGTGGCACGCCCCCTCGATTCATTCCCCGTATCTGATTCAAGCACGCGCTTTTTAAATCAACCGCTACCTTGCTGCACTCCTAATACTCGTATAAAATTACGAAAACTTTTTACACGTAATTTTATTATGTTTTTATGACGAAGGTATAATTTAACGTTTAAAATAATGCCATGTGACACGATTATGAGGTTCTACTTTATGAGTATTCTTGGAAATGAGAGTTACAAATATATTTCAATGATAAGTTTTAAGTTGCTAATTATGAGATACCAAGCTAAAATGATCGTTACTGAAGTCTGAATATGAAACGGCCATTAGTGTTATTTTATAAGGTTTCCATGAAAAACTGCTTTGTTAACCACATGTCGTTGTGAAATTATTCACGTACGCCTATTCATCCTCCTCTATATGGGTTAGATCGTTGCCTACCCACCCACTATTTCCATTAGCTGCTGCGTTCGCGTTGAAGCAATTCTGATTGTCGAAATGATTAGTGAGTCGCGGTTATACGTAGATTGTTTTCAAATGAATTGATAGGGAGGCGATCTGAATAGCTAGAGTTTGATTGTGCGTTCCTAATTAAGAAGTATGGCTTTCGTGACTGTCATTTCTGTGATTAGTGAACTTACTAATGATAAATATATACCACTATGACAACTTTGACTTTGCTTCATTGTTAACTAATAATTATAATATAATAAATTCGACTAGTAGATATGCTGCTTAAATTAATTTACTACAAAGTCGAAATGTTAACTCGCAATTATTTTTTCACAAAACTGTCATAACTTTAAAAATTTCTTCGAATGTAACTGCAGATTTTCAGAGCATAATTTCCCGTTTGAAAAAGTTTAATTACCTATTCACAACTTCGGAATTATTAGTGGCTAGTAAACGCTTCGTTCGCTGTTCCTTAGCTAGTATTAAGTTTAAGTTACAGATAAATTCACAATTACATAAATAGTTTCGTCACAAAGTGTACACGAGATACGACAAGCAAACCTCGGAACAATCTAAAAAATTGGCATCAAAATAAAACTAAACTTTAAATTCACTTCAAGCTTTCACAGTTCCTCGAACATCAATCAAAGCGCTACCAACTATGTAACAGCCGTATAGACACAGCACTTCACACAGAAAACACTAACAACTCGGCACGAACCTAACCTGCACGTCAAAGTGAAGAGACGAGGCAAGGAGTCATGTATACCTACCCAGAACTCAAGCCACGATAAATGATTTCGTTTCACGGGAAGTATTCTGAAACAAAGTGGCAAAGTTTTGGCAGGGCCATTTAGCTACAGTCCATTATTAGAAAACTTTAAAGATAAATAAAGATGGCTTTGTAAGTACTGTGGATAATGGGCTGGATGTCGACATGTGTTTTTGTTAAACGGGGTGTGGGCATTTTGTTTTAATTTACATAAGTAGGTAGATTGGTCAAGCCGACTGAGTACTGTATAATTTGTGTTCAGGATTTATATTATTTACTTACCTATTAATGAATCGTTTTGATTAACTTCAGAAGCCACGAAAAATCTTATTATATCATAAAATATGCATAATATACATAGGAATCAGATAATGGGACAGGTTCTGCCCATTACAACTTCGGCGCCTCAATTAAGTACAAAGCCCAAATTGCGGCCAAAAAACTGGGCATCCTAAATTGGTGAAGTGATACATGCGCCTGGGCAGCTTTTAACTCTTTACAAAGCGCTAGTCCGATCCTGCAAGGACTATTGCATCCACCTTTGGGATGGCTCAGCTAAATATCAACTTCTTCTTTTCGAGTAGATGGGAATATCTTTATAAATTTTGGGCCCAGTAGGTGGCCACCGCGATTGCAGCGTCAGTGGCGAGTATAAGGTCTAAATATCAACTTGCCGCGTTTGACTAGGTGAAACGCAGAGCTAAGAGGCTCATATGCAAAGTTGAACTGGTGGATGTCAAGCTTCAGATTGGCTCATCGCCGCAAGGTTGCCTGCTTGTCGGTCTTTTACATACTGTACTTCGGTGAGTGTGCTCAAAAACTCCACGAACTCATCCCACCGGTCCCTTCTACCATCGGACATCTAGACGCTCTGCAAGTTACCATCCTTACCTGGTTGCCATTCCACCACTTCGCACCAAGCGCTATCAAACATCCTTCATAATTCGCACAGTGAAAGACTGGAACTCACTCTGCGTCTGTGTTTCCGAACGCATTCAACCCGAATCTCCACAAAGTTAGAGGGAACATGCTCATTCTGGGTAAGAAACGTAATTGACGTAAACATAGGTGAACTATAGGCACGCCTACATACCCTTCGAGGATACAGGCTACACGTTATCTCAGGTATAAGTTATTTCATGAATGTAAACGAAATAATAGGAAGGAGTATGCAAGAATCGTAGCAGGTTCTGTAGTGCTATTTTGTAAATCACTCACCATGAAACCTTAGAAGAAGTAAACATGAAGTGAGTGATTAATCCATTCAATCAAGGTGGAATGCAAAACTCACTTCACCCAAGTTTTCACGGTGAGAGTTTTACAGAATAGACCGGCTGTATTTTGTGCCTACCCTCATGGGATAGATCTGAGTTTATCTATAATGTATGTGTATGATTGAAAAAATCAATTAAAAAAGACCACGTACTTACATTCAAATATCTATTGAAAGATGACCTGTTTAATTTTCAGAAAACATAACTTTTCTATAAATAAATGCTTTGGTCTTCCATAAATAACCATGTTATCGAATTAAACGAATGAAACGAGGGACAAGGAGAGGTCTCCACAATTTGGTAAAAAAATCCGACGTTAGTGGCTTTTCATTTCTTTCAAAGTCAAAGTCAAATATATTTATTCAACTAGGCCAATAAACGGCACTTTTGAACGTCAAATAAATTAAAATTTACAAGTAATAAAAAAATATTCTACAACATACATTTCTACTTTGTCTTCCAATATAAAAAAAAAACAAATACAGTATTTATCTACCCAACGAGCCCTAAACAACGATACCCCACTCAATGGGTTACGCCAAAAAAAAAGTTTGGCCCCCTACCCCTCGTCGTTTCGCTGTATTGGAGCCCTCCTTAAAACATTTAAAAATATTTTTTGACAATTTGTATGGCTTTGGGTCAACAAGATGCTTATACATATATGTGAAATTTTAAAGATTGTCGCTCCAATCGTGTGGCTGTAAAACCTGTGTGACAGACGATGGACAGATAGACGGACAGGTAGACGGATAGACAGACGGACACCCTAACCACAGAATCAATTTTTTTTTTATGTTTTTGAAAATCAAGAGCTCCCTCTCCACTTCGCGCAAATTGGAGAAAAGAGGTGCAGAGCCAACCAATCGAATTGCATAAAAACTCTACTACGCTTTAGTGGACAAGGATTTGAAATCTAGTTTCAAAATTCATATTATATTTACGCGGAGCTGGGCCGAGGAGATAAAAAACAGAGGTGTGAGGCGGAGTGGTGTGAAAACGCAGTGGGCAAGCGGAGTGCAACCGAGCTCCTCGTATGAAATAATGCAGTCCGCTACTCCGCTCCGCTACTCCATTCCGCATTTCTTTCTCTTTCCACTCCACTACCTAGCTCCGCCTCTATGGACAGACAAATTCCACGCAACTCCACTCCGCATATCCGCTCCGATGCCTCGCTCCGTTCAAGTGGACAGGCAGCCAGCCTTATCGTGGCATAGTGACATAATTGAAAAATTCAATTTAGCCAAAAATCTTTATGGTTTTATTAAACCAAAATATTTCAAATAAATTATATTAATGACCTATTGGTTTAATTTTCTAACCAGTCTGCCTTTAATGGCTGCAAGTGCAAACTTGCACTCCTGGTCTACGTATCTATCACTTTTTTATTTTATGACTTTTAGACTATTAATCCAAAATAACTGGATATTTATTTATCTAACATCCGCAAATTAAAAGTGAGTCGAACGTATAAAAGGGGATTGTGTGCTAGAAAAAACATTAGACTAAAAGTGACCATGTGCAAGTTACTACCAATATTAGCCATTTTGGCTAATTTAATTCTAACGGTGACTTCTGGTACGCCTATTTGGATCGTTTGTCTCTAAATTGTTGTTGTGTCTAAGTTTGGATTACAATAATTTTGCTTTGAAACATGATGAAAGTAGTTCACCGGATTTTTGTGTTTAAAAGAAAGTTGATAGGGTTTATCCGTTTCGAAATGTTAAAAACCTTCATTAGCTTTAATTTCAAAAAAATATTGCAAACGCTTAAGCACAAGTTTGCATAACAATATTATCACGCTCAGCTTAGCCATATAATAAGCAAAAAATCGAATAAAAATAAATGTTTTAATACGATTAAAAAAATACGATTGTAAAATATACGAATAGTCAACTCTTGTGTTAAAACTTACCTTATATAGCATAACCTCTTTTAAATGTATAGAAATGATAATTAACTATATTTAGAAAACACCTACGTTAGTAATTATTATTCATAGCCTTATTTACTTCTCCAGCAAACCACACTGATACTATAATCAAGGTGTTTAATGAAGCAGATGCAAGTAGCGGCGCAGAAAGTAACGGAGGTAAGATTCCAATCAATATTATAAATACTTTACTTTACCTTTTCTAAAATCAACTGGGTTTACCATTCTTCTCTGTGTATGTCCTTCTCCGGCCAATCTTCACCAATCCCCTCTGAGTACTCGTAGTCACGCTAGCTTTTTCAAGGCCTGCCTTTGCGGCGACGCCCGTTATACCTATGGCTTCTACTGCGAGTTCACTCTGACCCTCCCAGTCTAACAGCCTAGCACGCTAAGGCCCATATTTTGGATAAAATCAACGCAAAATTGCCAAACACGCGTTAACTGCTTGCTGGTTGAATGAATTCAAAGCAGGCAATCGCATTACTTGACTTGCATTTTTATTGCATGGATATTAATTTTCCAATAACGGTAGTTAAAGTTCAATTAAAATTATATTATATAACAAGAGATTCTACTCATAGATCAACTCCAATTGTACTGTAAAACGCTAGAAATAATAACAACAACACTAAAAAGGGTTTAACTATATTTTTGGTGATTTAAATACCTTTAGTGAAATTAAGTGAGTCTTCAAATTACAGTTAGAAAACATAAGTAAAACAGTAACAAATTGAATAGAAATGACAAGCATTAATAGATAGTGATGATTGATGATCTAATTACCTAATAAGTGCGGTGAAGATTGATAACAAGTAACTTGAAACGGTATTATTGACCTTCGTATAACAACTTCTCGCGTCAGTTTGAAAAGATACATTTATAGGCAAAAATGGTAAAAATAGGAATATGAGTAGGAAGCAAAGCGAAAATGAAACTATTTTTCAAAAATCGTCGCATTGTTGTTGCGTTGTTGCACCTCGCTGTCTAAAAGAGCCTTTAAGTGAGATATAAATAAAGCAACATGTTTTTTGCAGGAAACATCTTGATTGTTATAATTATGGCAAACAATAATATACCCGTATTAACAAAAGCTGCGCAAAACCGTTTCCAGTAAAATTAACTGATGTTGCAAGAAACAGTGATGTCGCAGAAAACAAAGTGATACAACTGTTATTTAGGTAAACCGGTATCTATTAAACTTGAAAAGGGCAAATATCTACCTATAAGTTATTATACCCTAATAAGTTTAAAAGGAGTCGTTTTAATAAACCGTTGAGACTACTTCTAGTGGCAATTTGGAAGTTACTATCATTGTTAGTCGTTTTATTCAGTTCACATTTAAAATTGTCTTCTGGTACGATTCAATTTATATTTTTTATTTCCTGACTAGCCAGCTCTTGTTCTTGTACCTCACCTTCTGGTAAGCGATGTATGAGGCTTACGATAAAAGAGCAAGCCCAGAAGATGTGTTTGCACTCTTGATTTGAAGGCCGGCGACGTCGACGGGTTACATGGAGTAGGGACCACAGCCGTCGGAAGAGGGTTCCATAATTTTGCTCTGCGCACAAAACGAAGAAGAGAAGAAAAGAAGCGCTCAGATGGATTAACTTTTTTGTTCCCTTTTGTAGGTACGTTTGACGAGTCTATGTTCAATCAATCTTAGAACTCGTTATTTTATTTTATTTCAAGGTAATGGCACAGCGGCCGTGGGTGCAAAGGCATCTGCCAGCAGCTCGACTATAATCCAAACTTCACATCATATTCACAAAGAAAGTACGTATTAAATATCATTATATATTATAACTGATATATTTTGTGATTTATGTGTAATACAATTATTTTCATTAGAACAGCAGCCTAATTGCGTAAGTGAATTCGGCTAGGCAAAGGGTTTGATCGCATGAAAGAGTATGATAAATTATCTTTATATCATTATGTATTGCATAAAAATATTGGACGCTCTCATTGGTATATACTATATTGTCTATACTATTTTCGAAAGAGCCCAATAATGTTTGGCAATACATAATTTAATGAGTATTTGTCACATTATTTTATGGGGTCAAACCCTTTTCCATACTGAAGTCACTTACGCAATTAGCTGCAGGTACCAACTTTTCTCTTTTTCTGTGTTTACTGTTAAAACTGTTCTTGCTTTCTGACCCTGCAAATGACTTTTTATAGACAAAAACCGGCCAAGTACGAGTCGGACTCGCGCACGAAGGGTTCCGTACTTGGTATATTGCGGTTTACGATTTATGACGTATTAAAAAAAAACTACTGACTAGATCTCGTTCAAACCAATTTTCGCTGGCAGTTTACATAGTAATGTACATCATATATTTTTTTCAGTTTTATCATTTTCTTATTTTAGAAGTTACAGGAGGGGGAAACACATTTTACCACTTTGGAAGAGTCTTTCGCGCAAACTATTCAGTTTAGAAAAAAATGATATTTTAAACCTCAATATCATTTTTGAAGACCTATCCATAGATACCCCACACGTATGGATTTGATGAAAAAAAAATTTTTAGTTTTAGTTTCAAGTATGGGAACCCCCAAAATTTATTGTTTTATTTTTATTTATGAGTGAAAATCTTAATGCGGTTCACAGAATACATCTACTTACCAAGTTTCAACAGCATAATTCTTATAGTTTCGGAAAAAAGTGGCTGTGACATACGGACAGACAGACAGACAGACAGACAGACAGACATGACGAATCTATAAGGGTTCCGTTTTTTGCCATTTGGCTACGGAACCCTAAAAACGATTATTATATTGTATAATTGTATTAAATTGGTGGAACTGTTATAGCTTTATGTCCCCCTATATGCAACGGTTCATGTAGCGAGACTTGAGGATGGGCGTTGGACGAAAGTGGTCACAGAGTGGAAAGGACCAGGAAGTGGAAAGCGCAAACAAGGTCGTCCGCTCAAACGCTGGTCAGATGACATACGCGAGACCGCAGGCAAACACTGGCTCGGATTGGCACAAGATAGGGATAAATGGCACAACCTGGAGGAGGCCTTCACCCGCACGGGGGTTCCTATGGAATAAATCAAATAAATATAAACTTAACTAATAAATACTAACAAAAATACTTTATTTCATTATAACTACTAATCCACTAAACAAAATGTTACTTAGTTCATAGGAGCAAATAAAAAGGCTTTTTATTTTTATTTTATTTATATGCAACGGTGGGCATAGAAACCTTTAAAATCCTTGTAAGATAACACGCTCCGTTTAGGATGGAAAGTTTAGATTTAGAAAAAGGTTGGAAAAATTTAATGAAACTTATTTGTTTTGCCTAGAAAAATGCGCCGTGAACGAAAAATACGTGAAGTGTCCCGAGAAACTCTGCGCACCACAAGTATGTGAGCACGTCGGGCTCCCCCAATGTTCGTCGCATGAAGAGAAGTACTATCATGAAAAGGAAGATAAGTTGAACCCAGAAGCTGGTACTGCAAAACCGTGCCCTGGACTACCGGCATGCGTCTGCATAGATAACTATGTAAGAAATGACGAAGGAGTCTGCATGCCAGCTAAGAACTGCCGTAAGTAATCTTATCTTATTTCAGATAAAAGAACTCTTTCATATCGTATTAAAAAGTTCCAAAAAAAGACAAACTATGATAACATTCTATAAGATATTTTTTCAGAATAATTTTCACAAGAATGACATGAATACCAGCGTAGTGCCATTGCCATTTCAAAACATTTAATTACGATAATCCCTTATTTAATATTAGCGAATGATATAAAACATAAAAATCTAATAACCAAAAATTTACAGCGTCTTGTGGCAACGACAAGAACGCAACATTCGGTTGCGGAGTTAACTGTGGTCGACGATGCTCTAACTACAATAAAGGACCAGTCAATTGCACCAAACAGTGCTACACCAACAGTTGCGATTGTAAAGAAAATTATGTCTTTGACGACTACCTAGGAAAATGCGTCTTGCCTGAAGACTGTAGTGAGTACAATCTGATATAACAATCAACATTATCTTTCTGCTTCTGTCCCATGTTTTAGGGTCGACACAACACGTTTTTTTTTTCCATTCCGTCCTGTCAACAGTTGTACTATCACTGACTCCCTTTTCATTCATATCACTTCTTACTCAATCCATCTATGTTTTCTTTAGTCTCCCTCTCCCCCTTTGCATCCAACCACATTTATATTCATAACTATTTTACCTAACAATTGATTTCCAAAATTTTCTTCCTTTATAAACATATTTTTTGAGATACTTATTCTACTTAGCTTAGTTATAGGTGCCTTGCTTCCTCCTTGCTCCTTATTTGTGTTCACATAGACTTTTATAGAAACTGAAGTTCCATAGCAAGATTGCTATTGCTTCTTATTCGTTGTCTTCATAGCTGAATGTCGTACCCATCTTAGAAAGCATTGACGGAGTCACTGACGAGCTGCTTCCAAGCCACTGCTAATAACTATAGCAATAAAGAAATGATTATTTAAAACATTTTCGCTTAAGGCTTAAATGATTGTTGGCAGAGTGGACTGCCAAATCCAAAGACACTGGGTGGAAGTAGGTATAGGTTTATGTTAAATAGAATTAAGTACTAATAACACTATCACAATCTGTTACTAACCACTTACCAAGTTATGGACTGATGTAGGTCTGAAATAAAGATATTTTATTTACTTTATTTTTAAGAGAATTTAGGCTTAAGGGCAAAGAACTATTATTGCCTTTACAGAAAACTTAGACACGAATACGCTATTCAAGTTCTTAACAGAAAAATCACCATAATCATCTAATATCAAAATGATTGATAAACACAAATGCAGCTAAAATATTACAGCGGTACATGAAGTGTTAAGAGCAATTACTGAAGTAGATTGTGCACTTACACAAATTGCGCATTACGCATTAGCAAGCACTGAACGGGCTTTAAACAAACCATGCTTCCCATCGAAACCGCTTTTACATTATACAGCTTATTACCTAGTAGTGCGGCAAATAGGGTTACACCTTATTGCTGTGTTTAAAATATTATAAAATTTGGTTGATTGTTTAATTGAAACGAATAGTACTGCTGCTGTCGTTTTTTTTTCAATCTGTTGTTAATGGAATACGACAAAGATAAAGGAAAAGAACTATCAAAAGTTCTGGTTTCAGTGCTTTTCAGTTTCAAGTTCAGTTTTCATTTTTTTTTTTTTTTTTTAAATTAACATCTTGGGAACATTTAGTTACTTTGCAATGTTATCTCCAAAAATACAGAAAATTAGTATAAAAAAGTTTAGTTTGCTACCAAATAAAATGGCATAATTAATGCTACTACTATTATAAACGTTAAGGTTCGTGACAATGGATGGATGGAAGTTTGTTACTATTTCACGCAAAAAGTACTGAACGGATTTTGATGAAACTTTACAGAAATATAGCTTAAACATCAAAATAATTTATAAAATTATTGGGAGAAGTACTAATACAACGCGGGTGGAGCCTCTGGCAGCAGCTAGTAATCCTTCATTTAAATAAATTTCAGTAAATACAATTTCTATGAACCAACGAATAGTTTTAGGCTAATTATAAAGTTTTAGAACTCGACTACAACTTTTGAATATTACGGTGAATTAAGCGATTTACCTAAAATACTACCTTTTCTTGTTTGGCAACACAATGTTGAATTTTTTCAGCCGAATGTTAGTAGTAAAGCCAGGGTTTCAGGAAGTTTTACATTTATGGATCCATACGTAGTAGATACCCATTAACTGATTTCCCGTACGGTATATATTATAATTATTATAAAAACTGCTATTTCTTTGTTAGTTATGTTTAGTTAGTAATGTTTTCAATCGATACAAAGAATCACTTTCTTAAAGCAAAAGTCTCTTATATTTTATTCCATGTAAATTTAAAAAGTATGGAGTTTCTTGTGCATTTTTCTCCTAAGCTACTTTCCGAATGCACGGTAGAATCAACTTTTATTCCATGTAAATTAAAATTGTGACATTCAAAAGTGCCGCTTGGTGGCCCAGTTGAAATAAATATCTTTTGTCTTTGTCTTGTCTTGTATACTTTGGTTTTATTTATAGCTTTCAAGATAGGCTATTTGACCTAGTTAAATATAATCCAGTGATACAAAACGCCGGTCAAGATATTTATTTCTTAAATTCTATTGAATTATTTACCTGGACCTCTTTTTGGTTCTGTAGATACACAACGTTTTTTATTAAAGTCCGTTGGTCATAAAACCCGTTATAGCTTATTTAGAACTATTTATTTCACTTGATTTTACTTGAATGTTGTCTGCTGAAGTAAGACCTATTAATTTTGTATTACGAGAATTGTTTTGTCTTTTTTTTAAAAGAGTATAATGTCGGTTGGCGAACCGAGCATGGAGACTAATCCATTAAACTATACAATGGTATTACTAAAGTTGCTATCCCAATATTACTCGCGGCATTCTAAGTTTGCGGCGTTCAATACATATATTATTATTCTAATATCTATAACTAATTAAGAACAGAACAGAGCTACAAAAAATATAATATGTTTTGTGTTTATTTTGTAGCATTCCATTAATATCGTCTTTGTGTTCTGTGCACTTCATAGTAACTTCAACGAATAAAATAACGTGTAATACAATAGGTATTTTGATTATAAGAATATTTTTCTTGTTTTGTTAGCATTTCTGATATTCGATTTTGCTACACTACTATTAAAAATGTTATCAACTCTACAAAACTTCTTCAAATTGCAAACAACTTTTAATATCACCAACATTTTTATCACTCGATTTTTTGTCAAGAGCGGTGTTGAATAAAAACGGGAAATTATATGTGCGGCAACAAAAGTTTTCTTTAGCACCTGCAACCTAGCGTCTTTTTTTATATGTGGGCGACGAGTTAATAGAACAGCTTCAATTATATTAATTCATCATCTTTACTACTCCAACAGAATATCAAAAAACCAGCGTCAATTTACGAGCGTAAATTAATATGACTCCGAGCTACCGATAAATATATTTACTTCTGATTTGATAACTCAGCGACTAATGTTGTAAGTGAGCTACTTTATATATTTTAGAGATTCAACATCTGTCTGCTAATAAAATCAAATTCCAGCCTCAAAATTAGCAATCAAAGTTTTTCATTCAACAACTAAATTAATAAATCATATTCTTTTTTCGTGAAAGTTTGCAACACACAAATTATTCAATTAAATATAAAATAAATGTGAATTAGTCCAAGAGCGAGCGAAGCGAGCTCGGGAGCTTAGGGCACCCCGACACGGATAGGTTAGGTTCGAAGGAGATGACGGGAGCTGAAGTGAGCGAGCAAAGCGAGCGAACTCAGCTCCCGTCATCTCCTTCATGTTAGGTTACTTTAGACCCTGCAGACAGAAATAGGAGCCCTGCGCAGCGGGGCTCCGTCGACTTTGTTTCGTTTCCCCCCCTCCCTTAAAACTTAAATATTTTGTTGCACTCGAAGAATTATTAGATTTACTTTTAGTTAACAGATAGTTATTCAGTAAAACAGTTAAGCTTTAAAGATCTAGCAGTATAGTATAATTCATTTATTTGATGAGCAAATTTAGTGTGCAATTCAGTATTTTTGGTAGTAATTTCGAATATTTTGATTGAAAAAAGGGGAATTACAGTTAAAGTATTAAATACCACCCTATTTTTTGTATGTTCATTTGGGTAGGTATAATAGTCAATTACTTATGGTAACATTATAAATAGATAGGCGAATACATGAAATTATAGCTTTTATTGACCATTATTTGATGACAATAATAAGGAAATTTTATGTTCAAATATAGTAGATTCACTCATCAATTACTTATGCTAAAGTATAAAAATAAAGGTGACTCTATGAAATTAGAGTACGTTGATATTATTTTATAGATGAAGTTGATACACTTATTAGAAGCTAGCAATGAGTAGACATATCACAAATTTAGTTGCTTAAGAATTATCACCATGTTGCGTCATATTAACAGTAGCTTGTTTTACAATATATGGTCGCTTATAAACCATTTATTAGACGCTAAAAGTTTGTCGCTGACCTATTAATTAATTAGACAACTAAATATATTTGCAGACGAGAATGACATTTTAAAGAAGCTGCCTTAATTAGCACCCAATAAAAACAGATTCATTTAAAAATTTCACTACCAGAACGGCAAGTTTGTTGGTAGCTATTTGTACTCCAAGAGATTAAGCAGGTAGAATGTAATTTTTCCCGGATTGGTACTGTGTGTTCACTTTACACATACAACCAACAAATAAAATCTGTATTGCCCGATAAAAACAGTATTGTTCGACGCGTTGGTATGTTGGTCAGCGTGGAAAAGGTAAATGTGAGAAAATTTTAATTGGTAGAAACATTGAAAACATTTTTTTCAAAGTAAAATTCTTTTCGGAATGAAAATTTTGAAATCATCTGAATATTATGCTCCTGGTATACCAGATGCGCCACAATCACAAATATTACTGAGTACCTAAAATGTAAAAGGGAAGACGTGAACCGAAATATTAACAATGTCGAGTGGCACATAACAGCACTTAACTTCCACAGAATACAAACGAGATATACTTAAGATGTTAATATAATTTAGTCAAGAAAAAATAGTCCCTGCATATCAATTAGCTCAACTGACTAATGAGCAATTTCAATAAATTTTAAATCCTATAATTAATTTCAAGTATGTTCTTAAATTTCTCTGTAATTAAATACCTGGTTAATTATTTAGCAGACGCAACGTTCCAAAGTGGAAATAAGATATCTTTAACGAACGCTTATGGAAGAGCTTATGAAATTTTCGGCATCTTCAATTACCATATGTACAAAATGTGTACAATTACAATTATTACGTACAATTTTAGGCTGAACTATTCTACAAAGCTTGTTCATTGTTTTTGATAGTTATACATAAATACAACAAGATATTATTTAACGAGGTAAAAACTTTTATGTCAATTATTTATAAATTAAGTTTTATGTAAAGACTTTTGACGACTTTAATGAAGCTGTGATGAAGTACTGGTTTAAATTATAACTTAAGCCAATTTACTCCGGCAGACAGAGAATTGGCTGCAACTCTGAAAAAAAAATAATATCATTAGACTACCTACATTCAAACTGAATTTGTGGTTTTGGATATACTTGCAAGTTTCAGTCTGAACATTCCCATAATATGATTTTTAAATGCGATACGTTATTTTAGGTACTAAAAACGCCACGGAACAGGAAGGTACCGAAGGAACTCCCGGAAATGGTGAAGATGGAAATATGGGTACTGACCCTTGTGACGATTGTACAAAAGAGAACTGTGTCGTACAAAATACAACCAGCAAGTTGGATGGTGGCGGAAAAACTTGTGCTACTGAAAGGGGAGATAAAGGAGAGGGAACTGAAGATCCTAATGAAGGAGATAGTAAGTCACAATCACTACCGCGAAGTTTTCAAAATTATCAGATTAAAAAGAGCATTTAATTTTAAACAGATTCGACACCTACAACAGCAGCAGGTTTGGAAACGTCAAAAACACCCCAGGGAACTACCATACCTAAAAGAACTACAACAATGTCGAGTAAAGACTCGAACTCAACTACAGAACAATCAGGAGAAGATTCGACTCCTAATAATAAAGGTGAGGGCGTGTGATTCGATACTAAAATGACCATTTTTAAAAAAAGCACCATATTCTATAAACACCGGCAAAAATAGCGGAACAAAATAAATCCGTCTGAAGACAGGTTTATTTAAAAATAGTAGCATTTAGTACATGTTGTGTGAGTAACATGATTTTATGTGAATATTGCACATTCTTGATTTTTTACAAGCTTTTTATTAACTTATGTGTGTTCGGGTCAAATCTTTCAACTGAATTTTAAAGCAGTAATCCTCAACAGATTAAGGTGCAATTATGTATGCACTTGTGGTTTGGATGACACAATGCACGGAATGCTAAAAATATTCTTTAAAAAAGATCTATTTATTAAAAAATATTAGAAAATTAAGGAAGGTTAATAAATTTGAATTACATTTTTAATTAAAATACATTTTTACAACAAAAATAATATTAAATAATATCGAGTGTTTTCTACACGTTCTTTTAATAAAGTTTTCACTCGCCTAGACATGTCGAAAATAATGTTATCCATTGTCTTGTACGGTAGTCTCAATACAAAGGCTCTTCGCAGTTCACCCACATTGAAAGGTGTAAATATTATGAATTTGGCCCTTCGTTTTAACAGGTCCCAAACGTTTTCTATAGGATGCATATCTGGTGATATCGCCGGCTATACCAAAACTGCGATACTGATTTTTTTAAATAGCAATCCTGATATTCGCTTTTGCTATACGTGGGACACTCAGAAAGTTTTGCGAAACTAAAAAAAATTGTTCTATACGTACATATATTTTTATTAAATCTTTTCAAAGTACTTTCCACCAGCCTCTATACAAAGATTCATGCGCCTAAACCAGTTTTCAAAACACTTTTTCCAGTCCGCCGCAGACACCTCGTTTACAGCCTGCTCGAACGCAGCCAGCGCATCTTCCGGCGACGAAAATTGTATCCCTTTGAGCTGATTTTTTAGTTTTGGGAATAAAAAGAAGTCACACGGTGCTAGATCAGGGCTGTAAGGAGGGTGACCCAGGAGTTTGACTGGCGTGCTGTCCAGGAAGTCCCTCGTTTAGAGTGCGGTGTGCGCAGGTGCATTGTCGTGGTGGAGCAGTAGCCCGCGGAGCCCTGTGTTTGGTCGCTTGTTGCTTATAACAGAGAAAACTTCTGGCAAACATTTGGTAGTATACCATTCGGCATTAATGCTTCTTTGATCCCGTAAGGGAATTGATACCAAGTGGCCAGTCAAATTAAAAAAGCTAGCGATCAAAATCTAACCCCCGCTTCTAGATCGCTTCACTTTGGTAGGCGTTGGCTCATTTTGAAACACCCAAACAGTCGACTGGCGCTTGGTTTCTGGGTCGTATTGATAAATCCAGGACTCATCACCTGTAACGATGTCGTAAACACGCCGAGACGAGCCTGCTTCAAATTTGTTAAGCATATCACGGCACCATTCCACCCGGGCCTGCTTCTGAGCATCGGTGAGGTTGTGCGGCACCCAGCGTGATACTATCCTCCTCACGCGAAGATGGCTGTGTAGAATCTCGTGAACGCTTCCCGATCCAATCTTCAATATGTGTTGAATCTCCTGATATGTAATTCGCCTATTGTCTTGGATTAAATTTTTCACTGCTAGCACGTTTTCTTCGGTAACAGCCGTCAAAGGGCGACCGCTTCTTTCGTCATCCCCCAAAGTTGGTCGACCGCGCTTGAATTCGTTATACCAACGATACACGGTTGCCTTGGAAGGGCCTTCATCCATGAATGCCATTTGAAGTCTATCGTACGATTCATCCGGTTTCAGGCGACACTTGAAATCGTATAAAATCATAGCTCTAAAATGTTCCCGGCGCAGATCCATATTTCAGTGAGACACAATACTTTGAATTAACTCGCAAAAAATGTGGAGGGAAATTTTGAAATTGGAACTTACTTATTTTTACTTATAAATAATCATATTTTCGAAAAACATTATAACTGGCCAGTCTCCCATATATAAAAACTTTTTTTCGCAATACTTTCTGAGGGGCCTGGTATTACTATTAGAAAAATGTTATTTAAACCCTACAAAACTTCTACAATTTGCAAACTTGTATTTCACTCGATTTTTGTCAAGCACGTTGTTGAATAAATAAGACTTAATTTACAAACTACCAGGGCCTGCAGTCTCGACATAGCTAACGATCGTTACGTTAAGTAACATTCGTTAACTCTTACCACAAAATGGTAAGTATACAGAAGGGCCACTCCCGCCGTTTGGAAAATTGACAGCTAAACTTGACAGATTCACTAGGGTTGTACTGTTCGTGATATTAAATGGATATTTGATGCCCTGTCTACCCTCTAAGGCATGTAAGCATGATATGATGTATGTTTAGACGAATCTATGTATTTATGTTTGTAACTTGGGCAACCTAAACATTTTTTTTAAATCGGAATCAATATAGTAGCAACCCTAGTGAATCTGTCAAGTTTAGCTGTCAATTTTCCAAACGGCGGCAGTGGCCCTTCTGTATACTTACTATTTTGTGGTAAGAGTTAACGAATGTTACTTAACGTAACGATCGTTAGCTATGTCGAGACTGCAGGCCCAGGATGGCAAGTTGGCAAGCACTCCAACAGTTTAAGAAAGTAGATTTTAATTTTTCCCGGGTTGGTAGTGTGTGTTCACTTTACACACACAACCGACAATTGGGATCTATATTGCCCTATTGTTATCTGTGTTATCTATATTGCTTTATTGTTCGACGCAGTTGGTATGTTCGGCAGCGTGATAAAGGCAAATGTGAGAATATTTGAATTGGTGGTTTTTTTCGAAGTAAATATTTTTCATTGAATGAAAACTTTGAAATCATCTAAATATTATACCTTGTCTTCTGGTACAATAGCGCCACAATCACAAATATTACAGAGTAGGTACCTAAAAATATAAAAAGAAAAACCAGAACCGCAGTATTAACCACGACGATTGCCACTTAACGGTACTTAACTTCCACAGAATTCCAACAAGGTGATACTTAAGATGGTAATATATTTAGTCAAGAAGAGAACAGTCCATGCATATCGTTTAACTCAACGGATTAATGAGCAATTATAATACATTTTAAAACAAATTAACTTCAAGTATGTTCTTAAATTCCTCTGTAATTAAATAGTTTATTATTTAGCGGGCGCAACGTTCTATTGTGAAAATATGTAAGATGTCGTAAACGAACGCTTATGGAAGGGTTTATGAAGTTTTCAGCTTCTTTAATTACCATGCAAAGGAGTTTCACTTTCACGTCTCAAGCAAATTTTTGACTCAAGGTTAAATGATTTTACGAAGCTTATTCATTGTTTTTTCACTATATTATTTAATGACTAGCACTCTGCCCGCGTGCTTAGACAGCGAAGGCGACCAAAAATAAGCTATTGATAAATAAATAAAAAATGCCCTTTTTGGCCCTTTGAAGGTTGAGTTTATAATAACCCAAATATGTTCACTCCCGTACGCAAAATACGCGCTTGGACATGGAGTTGCGGACACCAGCCCGTCTTAACTTAACTTAACTTTATGTTCACTCTTTTCGTATATGTAGTTAAGATTGCGTAATTAAATTCTGAAAAAAATCTTTAACGCCCCTTAACCCCACCCCAACTAGGGAATTAAGGGGTATAATAAGTTTAAAAAAAATCTATTATGTCAATTTTGATTTTTTACATTATCACAAGGAATTAGATTTTTCATACAATCAAATTAACCCCGTTAAAGGTTGAATTGCCGAAAATTCGTTCTTAGTGCTCCTCTGGATACCTACACCAAAAACGAAAACCTGTGCAGTAAGGATACTTAACAAACTTTAATACCAGCTAAATCATAGTTTGGAGACAGTTTCGAAAAAAATGTAATGAAAACCTTTATTGTTTTCTTAGCTTGGTGTTTATGTCAAGTTTCAAGTTTATTGGCTCAAGAAATAAGATTCTGCCATTCAAACTCCAACATTAATAATGGAATGGAAATTTCGAGAAACTAGTAATGACAACCTTTAGTGTTTACTTAGATTGGTATTTAAGTCGATCAGTCAAGTCTTAGACGGTAGCGAAACAGCCAAGCCACATATTTTGACTATGGTGTAGAGTTTGTGAAGTAAGGGCTTGTAGAGTTAGGGTGTGTAGAGTTAGAACCTTGGCTCTACATGAGATCTGATAACTTTTCGTCTCGTCAAGTCAACATTTTACATAAAAATGTTTTTGGTGAGAGACTCGAACTCAACTATAGAAGAAAAGGAGAAGATTCAACTCCTAATAATAAAGGTTAAAAATAAAAATAGGCTTTTCAAAATATTAAAAAAAAATTGCATAGTACTTTAAACGTACTTAAGAAGCCACAAGATTAACAATTTACATTTATGTTGCAGATATGACCACTTCAACAGAAAATTCAAAAGCAAGCGAATCGACAACTCTTAAGCATAAGAAAACTAAGAAAAAAAATAAAACACACAGAAAATCTACAACTGCTTCGAGTGGTATAACCGAAACAACAGGATGGTCCGGAATGGAAACGGCAACAGGACAATCTAAAATGGAAACGACAACAGGAGGGTCTGGAATGAAAACGACAACAGGACACACTAAAACGGAAATTACAAAAGAAGACTCTAGGATGAAAACGACTACATTAAACTCTGGAAAGGAAACGTCAAAAGGAGATTCTGCAATCAAAACGACTACAGGAAATTCTGGAATGGAAACGACAACAGAAGGGTCTGGAATGAAAACGACAAAAGGGGACTCTGGGTTGGAAACGACTACAGGAAATGGTGGAATGGAAATGACAACAGAAGGGTCTGGAATGGAAACGACAACAGACGGATCTGGAAAGGAAACGACAACAGAAGGGTCTGGAATGGAAAAGACAACAGAAGGGTCTGGAATGGAAATGACAACAGAAGGGTCTGGAATGGAAACGACAACAAAAGGGTCTGGAATGGAAAAGACAACAGAAGAGTCTGGAATAGAAACGGCAACAGAAGGGACTGGAATGGAAACGGCAACAGAAGGGTCTGGAATGGAAACGACAACAGAAGGATCTGGAATGGAAACGACAACAGAAGGTTCTGAAATGGAAACGGCAACAGAATGGTCTGGAATGGAAAAGACAACAGAAGAGTCTGGAATGAAAACGGCAACAGAAGGGTCTGGAATGGAAACGGCAACAGAAGGATCTGGAATGGAAACGACAACAGAAGGGTCTGGAAAGAAAACGACAAAAGAAGACTCTGGGTTGGAAACGACTACAGGAAACGGTGGAATGGAAATGACAAAAGAAGCGTCTGGAATGGAAACGACAACAGAAGGGTCTGGAATGGAAAAGACAACAGAAGAGTCTGGAATGGAAACGGCAACAGAAGGGTCTGGAATGGAAACGGCAACAGAAGGGTCTGGAATGGAAACGACAACAGAAGGGTCTGGAATGGAAACGGCAACAGAAGGGTCTGGAATGGAAAAGACAACAGAAGGGTCTGGAATGGAAATGACAACAGAAGGGTCTGGAATGGAAACGACAACAAAAGGGTCTGGAATGGAAAAGACAACAGAAGAGTCTGGAATGGAAACGGCAACAGAAGGGTCTGGAATGGAAACGGCAACAGAAGGGTCTGGAATGGAAACGACAACAGAAGGATCTGGAATGGAAACGACAACAGAAGGTTCTGAAATGGAAACGGCAACAGAATGGTCTGGAATGGAAAAGACAACAGAAGAGTCTGGAATGGAAACGGCAACAGAAGGGTCTGGAATGGAAACGGCAACAGAAGGATCTGGAATGGAAACGACAACAGAAGGGTCTGGAAAGAAAACGACAAAAGAAGACTCTGGGTTGGAAACGACTACAGGAAACCGTGGAATGGAAATGACAACAGAAGGGTCTGGAATGGAAACGACAACAGAAGGGTCTGGAATGGAAAAGACAATAGAAGAGTCTGGAATGGAAACGGCAACAGAAGGGTCTGGAATGGAAACGGCAACAGAAGGGTCTGGAATGGAAACGGCAACAGAAGGGTCTGGAATGGAAACGACAACAGAAGGGTCTGGAATGGAAACGACAACAGAAGGGTCTGGAACGGAAAAGACAACAGGAGAGTCTGGAATGGAAACGACAACAGAAGGGTCTGGAATGGAAAAGACAACAGAAGAGTCTGGAATGGAAACGACAACAGAAGGGTCTGGAATGGAAACGACAACAGAAGGGTCTGGAATAGAAACGACAACAGAAGGGTCTGGAAAGAAAACGACAAAAGGGGACTCTGGGTTGGAAACAAATACAGGAAACGGTGGCATGGAAATGACAACAGAAGGGTCTGAAATGGAAATGACAACAGAAGGGTCTGGAATGGAAACGACAACAAAAGGGTCTGGAATGGAAAAGACAACAGAAGAGTCTGGAATGGAAACGGCAACAGAAGGGTCTGGAATGGAAACGGCAACAGAAGGGTCTGGAATGGAAACGACAACAGAAGGATCTGGAATGGAAACGACAACAGAAGGTTCTGGAATGGAAACGGCAACAGAATGGTCTGGAATGGAAAAGACAACAGAAGAGTCTGGAATGGAAACGGCAACAGAATGGTCTGGAATGGAAAAGACAACAGAAGAGTCTGGAATGGAAACGGCAACAGAAGGGTCTGGAATGGAAACGACAACAGAAGGATCTGGAATGGAAACGACAACAGAAGGTTCTGGAATGGAAACGGCAACAGAATGGTCTGGAATGGAAAAGACAACAGAAGAGTCTGGAATGGAAACGGCAACAGAATGGTCTGGAATGGAAAAGACAACAGAAGAGTCTGGAATGGAAACGGCAACAGAAGGGTCTGGAATGGAAACGGCAACAGAAGGGTCTGGAATGGAAACGACAACAGAAGGGTCTGGAATGGAAACGACAACAGAAGGGTCTGGAATGGAAAAGACAACAGAAGAGTCTGGAATGGAAAAGACAACAGAAGAGTCTGGAATGGAAACGGCAACAGAAGGGTCTGGAATGGAAACGGCAACAGAAGGGTCTGGAATGGAAAAGACAACAGAAGAGTCTGGAATGGAAACGGCAACTGAATGGTCTGGAATGGAAAAGACAACAGAAGAGTCTGGAATGGAAACGACAACAAAAGGGTCTGGAATGGAAAAGACAACAGAAGAGTCTGGAATGGAAACGGCAACTGAATGGTCTGGAATGGAAAAGACAACAGAAGAGTCTGGAATGGAAACGGCAACAGAAGGGTCTGGAATGGAAACGGCAACAGAAGGATCTGGAATGGAAACAACAACAGAAGGGTCTGGAAAGAAAACGACAAAAGAAGACCCTGGAATGAAAACGACTACAGGAAATTCTGAAGTGACAAAGAGAACAGTAGATTCTGGAATCGAAACGACAGGAAATTATTCAAATAACACAACCAAAGTTAAACCTGAATCATCTACTAAAGAATCATCGTTTTCTACTTCAACATCGACCACAACTAAAAGAACTAAGAAACGTCGAACTACTATACAATCAAGTGGTGCAACGATAACCACGCATAGACCATCAACAACAAGGAGAAAGGAAACCAGAACGACTAAAGCTACCACAGCGTCAGGAGGGGAGACAACGATTAAAGGATCAGAAACCACAACTAACACTGATGGATACAATGGTACTAACTCTACTGAGGATTCAGGAAACACAACTACTAAATCAACAATGACAACTACGGTTGGACAGAGCACCACCATGAAAGGTAATTTTTTGAACAAAACGGATTTCTTTTAACGTATGCCATTATGTATAAATAGAAGATGCTTTGCTCAAAAGGATTGAACTCCATTTAAACAATTATAATTGCCAGTAGATAGTCTATTTGGCAATGATGTGTGTATAAATCATGCTGCTCATAGTCTTATTACCTAAATTATATTTGAAAGGAGTTCATAATATTTTACCTGCTACCTACACTAAATGGCACCAAATTTTATGTTTTCATGATTAATCTAAGTGCAGAAAAGAATAGAAGAATATGACGCGTATGCAGATTGTCCATTATCTAGACTTAAAAACTTCCCGAATTCGAACGCACCTTGTGCTTAGCACAGTTGCTTCATGTGGTTACAACAGAGAACGACCTGTCGTAGATACCGATGAAAAGAAAGATATATACTGTGGTCCTATGTTTTCCTTCGCCACTTAGGGGCTATTTGAAATCTAAAGTAATTATGTTCTGTCAATTATATGTAAATTAAAGGCAATATTTGGATTCTTTAAGGGTAGTCTAAAAATAAACTTAAGCAATGAGATCTTTATAAAAAAATAAAAATATTTGAGGTCCAGCTTTATATTGCGTGCAAATTATCTTTCTATATTTGCTGCATAGCGTGCTCTTTGGTATATCATAAAAATATAAAAATGGGCAGCATCAGTTAACTTTAGGCGCTATATACGCCCCAATGTTAACGCAGTACTGGCCGTGCGCCCGCTCGATGCCAAAATATCAATATTGAACCTCCTTTTGAACAGTTTTGTTTGCAAAATTATTTGCTTTACGTATGGTTTTTTAGTTATGAAGAAATTCCAGCCATCATTTTTTCTGTGTAATAATATTTTTAAACATCCAAGTCGCTTTGGAGGAGTTTCCAAAAGTTGCGAAAAAATATTGTGTTGTTAATTATTTTTTTTAAAGAAAAACTATAGTTATACGAAAATTCTTGTGCACAAAAATTATGCACATGAATCAGTAATGACTATATATTTTTTTCAAACCTTTTAACCTAGCCGTTACTAAGAAGTATGTTTTAGAAAGTTACCGTTTTACGGCACTAAAGGGTATGTAGGCCCTTAAGTTTACGACACTGTACAGCCTCTATTGCTTAATTAAATTTTCTTTTGAATAACTATGATAGGGTGCAAAAGACTTACAATTTCTGGAATTAGTGTACTTTCTTTGGTGAACACGCACTATATTTCCGGAACTGTAACAATAAAAAAGGTTATTAATAACTTCTCGTTAAATAATAGACATTTGGGGCTATTTGAGATAGCGATCTTAAACTTCGTAAAACTAAAACACACAAAACAAGTTATTTGGAATACTGTTCCAAATAGCCTAAAACTTGTGTTAAAAACCCCATTTTACAAAACACAAAAATATGGCGTCTAAAACAGGTTATAATACAATGAAAAACACCAACATAATCCTAAGAAAACATGTCTACATGCACAAATTCATTTTCTTCTTATCTTTAAAAAGATGGTATAATTATATCAACCAGAGGTAAACTAAGTACAAACTAAATAGATTTATGAAGCTTTTAAAAACAAATATCTTGCCATTTACTTACACTTTGATAACCTATAAATATTGCCGGTGATGACATTAGTTGTAGTATCGTCATTTGGTACAAAAAAAATTTACTGTTACGAGTAAAAAATATTCCATCAAATGATTTATTATATTAGTTCTGAAAGCGTCAAGTAGGGTTTTTTGAGACACAAGGGGCTATTGTGTCTCAAAAAACCCTACTTTACGGTACCGTAGAAGTGCGATTAAGTATATCATCGAGTATGCCACAATTATCTGCAGCCCCTTTGTACGAAGGAGGATATAATATTCCGAAACATAAAACTCTTTCAAGCAATGGTCGGTAAAATCAGTACCTATCGTATAGGTCTACCAGAATCTCATGGCATTTTTTTATTTTTTTATTGTGATTTTCATATGGCAATGTCAATTTTCACCTGTCAAATCAAAGGACTTGATGTGTCAACCGCTGCTAATTTTTTTTGATATTATCTTGAAAATTTGTTATTTTTGTGAAAATGTCGAAAAACCCACTTCGATCTCAAGCGAGACATATTGTTTTCAATGTGTATCATAAAATAAGGGAAGAAGAAGGCGTAAATCAAACTCAATCTTTGATTTTAAAGTGCGTCGTAGAGTGGACCGGTAAGTTGGACTGACTTGTTTTGATACTTTTAGTTTATTTTATATTTTTCTTACTTAATTTTTATTTCTTTCCATTACTAGTATATGGTAAATCGTAGGTCAGGGCACATCGAATGATGGCTGGAAGGAAATGGCAACAGTAATGTAACTGTTACTAATTCTTCGACAAGATATTGATTATAACGGAGATTGAGAATCTTTGACGTAAGAAAAATATTAAGTAATAATCTGCGCCCTGCAGTGGGACGTGTATATAGACGGGAGTTTTTGTCGGGATTTTGTCGAGTGAAGTTCAGTGGCTGTTAATATTATTTGCAAATTGATTCCTAGTGGATATTGTGATATATTTTTGGTGTAGTTTTGTGTTTCAACTGTCTACGCAACTGGACAATTTGTAAAATCATTGAGAGAAGCGATCTCGGGATAGTGGAGCGGAGTATTTTATTGTAGTTTGACTGCCTCTGCAAAGCTTACTGGGAAGACTGACTCGATACAATTTGCTGCCAAATACTCCAAAAAACATTAGAATCTGTTACATCCGCATTCTAATGCATACTAAAGAATAAATATAAGATCCAAAACTCTTTCCAAAGACGTGGCTAAAAGATCCTAGCAACCAGGCCATAAAACTTACATAAAAAATAGTATATATAGACTGATGATGATGAATGACTATATGTAACATGATACATTTTATTATTGCTTACAGACTTTATACATTAAGAGATTGGTTTTTAATATGTTAAATGCCAATGAAAAAGAACCATTTTGATGGAGAGAGATGACATAAAACTACAAAGATACAAGTTTTTGAAATGCCAGTGGAGTTCATGGAATCGTACTCTAGTTTTCTAGTTCTGAATGAGGTTTTAAGTTATTAGTATGATTTAAATGATAAATAATAAATTAGTACATAAATTAATATTCAATTGATTTATTTTTCAACATTATTCATACACATACCTATAATACTCACAGTGGGTCTTTGTGTCTCTGAATTGGTTGCAAGACCGCGCGCAGTAGCTATTTTTGTGTCAATGTTGAAGGTGAAGATAGCATTGCATAACTGTCTCTTTCACTCGCTTATGTATGTCACATCGTCCTATCTCGCTTACTTTATGCAGTATACTCGATGACAAACTGTTTCTTACGCAATGGTTGGCAGGACCAAGTTCAAAGACACAAAGATGACTACTATAATATAGGTACCTCATGTTCATTAATACTAAAGACTTAAATAAAAATTAAACAGTATCAAGATCGTTTAATCCAATTTCCCCAGTATTGCACACAACAAATTTTTATTTCCACATTTGCCAAGAGATTCCGGTAGACCTATAATCTGCCATACTATGGAAATAGTCACAAAAATAAAATGGAGTACATAAAATCGCGTTAAAAGCCAAAAACATGAAGACATTTGACATTATTAAAACCTCACTCTACACCAGCGCCCCTAGCGGCAAATTCAAACGCCCTCATTGAAAAGAATTTTATAAAGCATTTCAAACCTCATATTAAAACCAACACATCGCACCCGTAAATGTTTTCAAAACAACTACAGGCTGCAGTTGACAGGATTAACTATTTACTCCTCCACTCTCGATAGTCCCTTAGACATGTGTCAATATGTGTGTAATAGTGATATAAATGTAGGCACCGAGATATACAAGTGTGTTGCTTAATAGTGCTATGTTTGAACTAATGCAATTCCTTACCTAATACTCCCGTTGTCACAGGACATTCTGGAATGGAAACGACAGAAAATTATTCAAAAGGAACAACCAAAGAAGAACTTGAATCATCTCCTGAAGAATCATCGTCTTCTACTGAAGCATCGACCACCCATACAAGTAAAAGACCTAAGAAACCAAGAACCACTACTGAATCATCAATGACAACTATGGTTGGGCAGAGCACCACCATGAAAGGTAATTATTTGAACAAAAAGCCTTTCTTTAAATGTAAGCCACTATTTATAAATAGATGATGCTTTGCTCAAAAGAATTGAACCCTCTTTAATCAGATTGCCAGTGGAAAGTCTACTTGATATTGATGTATGTAGAAATAATATATAATTAAGACTTACCATTTTTGGAATAAGTGTACTTTGTTTGGTAAATACGTATCCTGCTGGAACTGTAATAATAAAAAATAATTAAAAGCTTTACATTAAATTTATACTTAATTTTTCTCTTTTTTCTAATTTTTCTGAACTCGAATCATCTACTGAAGAATCATCGTCCTCTACTGAAGCATCGACCGCCCATACAAGTAAAAGACCTAAGAAACCAAGAACCACTACTAAATCATCAATGACAACTATGGTTGGGCAGAGCACCACCATGAAAGGTAATTATTTGAACAAAAAGCCTTTCTTTAAATTTATGCCACTATTTATAAATAGATGATGCTTTGCTCAAAAGAATTGAACCCTCTTTAATCAGATTGCCAGTGGAAAGTCTACTTGATATTGATGTATGTACAAATAATATATAATTAAGACGTACCATTTTTGGAATAAGTGTACTTTGTTTGGTAAATACGTATCCTGCTGGAACTGTTATAATAAAAAATAATTAAAAGCTTTACATTAAATTTATACTTAATTTTTCTCTTTTTTCTAATTTTTCTGAACTCGAATCATCTACTGAAGAATCATCGTCCTCTACTGAAGCATCGACCACCCATACAAGTAAAAGACCTAAGAAACCAAGAACCACTACTAAATCATCAATGACAACTATGGTTGGGCAGAGCACCACCATGAAAGGTAATTATTTGAACAAAAAGCCTTTCTTTAAATGTATGCCACTATTTATAAATAGATGATGCTTTGCTCAAAAGAATTGAACCCTCTTTAATCAGATTGCCAGTGGAAAGTCTACTTGATATTGATGTATGTAGAAATTATATATAATTAAGATTTACCATTTTTGGAATAAGTGTACTTTGTCTGGTAAATACGCATCCTGCTGGAACTGTTATAATAAAAAATAATTAAAAGCTTTACATTAAATTTATACTTAATTTTTAAATAATAGACAGTTGGGGCTATTTGAGACAGCGATCTTTAACTTAGTAATACTAAAACACACAAAACGGGTTATTTGAAATCCTGTTCCAAATAGCCTAAAACTTGTGTTTAAAAAGCCCCATTCTACAAAACACAAAAAATATGGCGTCTAAAAAAGGTTACAATACACTGGAAAATACCAATAGAATCTCAATAAAACATATGTCTACATGAACGAACTCATTTTCTACTCATCTTAAAAAAAATGGTATAATTATATCAACTGGAGGTAAACTATGAAGGTTTTTTAAAAAAATATCTTGCCTTTTGCTTACACTTTAATACCCTCTAAATATCGCCGGTAGCACTGACATTAGTTGCAGTATCGCCATTTTGTAAAAAAAAAGTACTGTTACTAGAAAAAATAATATTCCATCAAATGATTTATTGTTACAGTTCGGAATAGCCCCTTGTGTCTCAAAAAGCCCTACTTTACGGTACCATAGTAGTGCGATTAAGTATATCATCGAGTATGCCACAATTTTTTGCAGCCAATTTTTAGGAAAAAAATGAGGATATTATTTTACGAAACATAAATCTCTTTTTAAGCAGTGGTCGGTAAAATCCGTACCTATCTTAATCTGCCATATTTTGAAAATAGTCACAACAGTAAAATGGAGTACATAAAATCGCGTTAAACGCCAAAAACATGAAGACATTTGACATTATTAAAACCTCACTCTACACCAGCGCCCCTAGCGGCAAATTCAAACGCCCTCATTGAAAAGAATTTTATAAAGCATTTCAAACCTCATATTAAAACCAACACATCGCACCCGTAAAAGTTTTCAAAACAACTACAGGCTGCAGTTGACAGGATTAACTATTTACTCCTCCACTCTCGATAGTCCCTTAGACATGTGTCAATATGTATGTAATAGTGATATAAATGTAGGCACCAAGATATACAAGTGTGCTGCTTAATAGTGCTATGTTTGAACTAATACTCCTGTCGTCACAGGACATTCTGGAATGGAAACGACAGATAATGATTCAAAGAGAACAACCAAAGAAGACCTCAAATCATCTACTGAAGAATCATCGTCTTCTACTGAAGCATCGACAACCCATACAAGTAAAAGACCTAAGAAACCAAGAACCACTACTAAATCATCAATGACAACTATGGTTGGGCAGAGCACCACCATGAAAGGTAATTATTTCAACAAAAAGCCTTTCTTTAAATGTATGCCACTATTTATAAATAGATGATGCTTTGCTCAAAAGAATTGAACCCTCTTTAATCAGATTGCCAGTAGAAAGTCTACTTGATATTGATGTATGTAGAAATTATATATAATTAAGACTTACCATTTCTGGAATAAGTGTACTTTGTTTGGTAAATACGCATCCTGCTGGAACTGTAATAATAATAAAAAAAAAAAAAGCTTTCCATTAAATTTATACTTAATTTTCTCTTTTTTCTAATTTTTCTGAACTCGAATCATCTACTGAAGAATCATCGTCTTCTACTGAAGCATCGACCACCCATACAAGTAAAAGACCTAAGAAACCAAGAACCACTACTAAATCATCAATGACAACTATGGTTGGGCAGAGCACCACCATGAAAGGTAATTATTTGAACAAAAAGCCTTTCTTTAAATGTATGCCACTATTTATAAATAGATGATGCTTTGCTCAAAAGAATTGAACCCTCTTTAATCAGATTGCCAGTAGAAAGTCTACTTGATATTGATGTATGTAGAAATTATATATAATTAAGACCTTCCATTTCTGGAATAAGTGTACTTTGTTTGGTAAATACGCATCCTGCTGGAACTGTAATAATAAAAAAATTATTAAAAGCTTTACATTAAATTTATACTTAATTTTTAAATAATAGACAGTTGGGGCTATTTGAGACAGCGATTTTAAACTTAGTAATACTAAAACACACAAAACGGGTTATTTGAAATCCTGTTCCAAATAGCCTAAAACTTGTGTTTAAAAAGCCCCATTCTACAAAACACAAAAAATATGGCGTCTAAAAAAGGTTACAATACACTGGAAAATACCAATAGAATCTCAAGAAAACATTTGTCTACATGAACGAACTCATTTTCTACTTATCTTTACAAAAATGGTATAATTATATCAACTGGAGGTAAACTATGAAGCTTTTAAAAAAAAATCTCTTGCCATTTGCATACACTTTGATACCCTCTAAATATCGCCGGTGGCACTGACATTAGTTGTAGTATCACCATTTTGTAAAAAAAATGTACTGTTACTAGAAAAAATAATATTCCATCAAATGATTTATTGTAACAGTTCGGAATAGCCCCTTGTGTCTCAAAAAGCCCTACTTTATGGTACCATAGAAGTGCGATTAAGTATATCATCGAGTATGCCACAATTTTGTGCAGCCCTTTTTTAGGAAAAAAATGAGGATATTATTTTACGAAACATAAATCTCTTTTTAAGCAGTGGTCGGTAAAATCCGTACCTATCTTAATCTGACATATTTTGAAAATAGTCACAACAGTAAAATGGAGTACATAAAATCGCGTTAAACGCCAAAAACATGAAGACATTTGACATTATTAAAACCTCACTCTACACCAGCGCCCCTTGCGGCAAATTCAAATGCGATAGCACTCATTGAAACGAATTTAATAAAGCATTTCAATCCTCATATTAAAACCAACACATCGCACCCGTAAATATTTTCAAAACAACTACAGACTGCAGTTGACAGGATTTACTATTTACTCCTCCAATCTCGATAGTCCCTTAGACATGTGTCAAAATGTGTGTAATAGTGATATAAATGTAGGCACCGAGATATACAAGTGTGTTGCTTTATAGTGCTATGTTTGAACTAATGCAATTCCTTACCTAATACTCCTGTTGTCACAGGAAATTCTGGAATGGAAACGACAGATAATGATTCAAAGAGAACAACCAAAGAAGAACTCGAATCATCTACTGAAGAATTATCGTCTTCTACTGAAGCATCGACAACCCATACAAGTAAAAGACCTAAGAAACCAAGAACCACTACTAAATCATCAATGACAACTACGGTTGGACAGAGCACCACCATGAAAGGTAACTAATTGAACAAAACGCATTTCTTTAAATGTATTTTAGTTACAATAATTTTGAAGAATTTAATTTTCAATTCACGTCATACGATATGAAATAAGTAGCAAATAATATTACAATTGAAGGGAATTTTACAAAACTGCCAAATCCAATGTCAAATGCTGAGTTAAACTGTGAGTCCAAATTCTTGATAGAATCGATGCTGTGCCAATCTAGTGAAGGTTGGAACATATCCAACTTTATGTAAGACAACCGCCCGACATGCTTGAAAATATAACCAACATAATATTTGATTTAATAATGTCTCCGTTGCGAACAGATTTTTTATGAACATTCTTCAAGTTAATAGAATTTTAGGAGAGGTATTTTCTGATTTTCCGTTACTTAATTGCAACTTGAAGCAATTTTCATTGTCTAGCAATAGCAACAAAACTTGTTTAGTGCCAACGGATTGCGAGCCAGGAAGATGCATGTATGAACTTTATAAACGTAGGCACCGAGACAGACAAAAGTTTTGGTTGATATCGCTATAGTTGAACTAATTCAATTCCTTACGTAACTTGTTGAATTTGTTAACCTTTTTATCTTTTTATATCTTGACAGTAACAACAAACAACTACCACAAAATAGAAAGGCTCGCCGCTGCTTACGTACTTTGTGATACTACTGACATTTTTGAAGATGGTTTACCACAGCTATATCTGTGATCCAATGATCCCAAACTTGACTGCTAAACCATGACCTAAGTTTAATTTTCTACATACATATCTTAATATTTATTGCAAAAAATACACCTTTAAAAATCCCACAGGTCCAAAAGACTGCAAAGGTAGATACGAATGGTATTTCCTGTGTGCACCATCATGCCCTCAGATGACTTGTGCCGATTTTCTTAACGGCGTAAAATGTCCGAAAACCATTGGTCTACTAAAATGCCAACCTCAATGCAGATGCCAACTCGGATACTATAAAGATGAAGAAGGAAATTGCTTAAGCATCTGGGAGTGTAGTAAGTTCAATAAATTGTTTATTTAATATAAGGCCCTTTCATGATGGTGCAAAGAAATTTAAATTGCGTCGATAGACGATATCGCGCACGTATTTTTTATGAACACTGCAAGTGCAAATTGATCGAATTGCATTGCATTGCGTACTTGTACGCAATGCAATGCAATTCGTACTTGCAAACCTACTTAGTAAAAATCGCTAATCGGTGTGATGTAAATCGAATTGCGTCTCGCCATCAGTAAAGGACCTTAGAGTTGAATATGTATGTTTTTATATTTGCATTTTGTCTTGCAGAAAGACGCGCAAAATTTACGACTGATGTGATAGCAACTACAACTGATGTGATAGTAACTACAACTGATGTGATAGCAACTACAACTGAAAATCCTGATAATCATGGTAATAAAAACGACAAATTGGCAGAAGGCATGTTTGCCTTAATTTCTGGAAAGGATACGAATATTGTTAATTATTTTTTATTTTTTCAACATAAACCTAATGTTTTTGATAACCTTTAAATATCGTCGGTGGCACTGACAGTACTTGTAATATCGTCATTCTGTAAAAAAAGTGTACTGTTACTAGATCAAAAACATAGTCCATCAAATGTTTTATTACAAAAGTTTGGAATAGCCCCTGATGTCTCAAAAAGCCCTACTTTACGGTACCGTAGAAGTGCGATTAAGTATATCATCGAGTATGCCACAATTTCGTGCATTCCCTTTTTACGAAAACAAAAAGGATACATTTTTCGAAACATAAAACTCTTTTTAATCTGTGGTCGTAAAATCCGTACCAATCTTAATCTGCCATATTAAGAAAATAGTCATAACAATAAAATTGGAGTAAATAGACTCGCGTTAAAAGCCAACAAACGGTGACATTTGACATTTTGAAGACCTCACTCTACACCATCGCCCCTAGCGGCAAATTCAAATGCGATAGCCCTCATTGAAACGCATTTTATAAAATATTTCAAATCTCTTAGTAAAACCAACACATCGCACCCATAAATGTTTTCAAAACAACTAATTGCAGTAATTAATAGGATTAACTATTTACTCCTTCATTTTCTATAATCCCATAAGAAGAGGCATGCGTAAATATGTGTGTAATAGTGATATAAATGTAGGCACCGAGATATACAAGTGTGTTACTTAATAGTGCTATGTTTGAACTTATGCAATTCCTTACCTAATACTCTTGTTGTCAAAGGATATTCTGAAATGGAAACGACAGAAAATGATGCAAAGAGAACAACCAAAGACAATCTTGAATCATCTACTGAAGAATCATCGTCTTCTACTGAAGCATCGACTACTCAAGAACCAAGAACCGCTACTACATCATCAATGCCAACTACGGTTGGACAGAGTGCCACCATGAAAGGTAATTATTTAAACAAAACGCATTTCTTTAAATGTATGCCATCATGATAGAAGATGCTTTGCACAAAAGGTTTGAACCCCTTTTAAACAGATTGCCAATAGAAAGTCTATTTGGTGTTGATGTAGCTAGAAATCAACCTGATAAATGACTATTTTTTTTATTTTGTTGCTGGAAATCATCCAATGAATTCTCCCGCTCAGGGTTAAGCGGGAGGCCGTTTCAGACTTTTACTGACTAGAAGCCACCCGTGTTACTTCAGTTGCTTAAGCCAGGACCGCGGTAACACTCTTTCTAATTTATCCGCGACTATTAAACAGTTAGGACCATAATTATTCCAAAGATCGTATTGTACCTGTTTACTTAACTGCACATCATTTTACCTACTTTTGCTTAATCTTAGTGCAGCCTGGGTCAGTATTATTTATAAATAGACAAATATGACGCGTTTGCAGATTGAACATTATTACCTAGACTCAGAAACTGCCCAAATTTGGCCACAACAGTTGCGTCATTTTGTTACAACAGGGAACGGCCTGCCGTAGATACTGATGAGTTTCTCTCTAGTTTTTAGTCGGCACATTTCCTCGATGCAATAATTATGAAGAATTTAATTTTCAATTTGCGTCATACGAATATGATGACCCCTGTAACACAGGAATTTCCTAGCATGGGGTCATTGATCGTGTATTTTGTACCTCATCAAATAAAATAATTAAAAAAAAAAACATAAATAAGTAGCAAATAATATTACAATTGAAACGAATTTTATGAAATATTTTAAATTTATTATAAAAATCTCAGATAACGTATAGTCCGTTATAGTGGAACTCCTTCTTATTATTATCAAATTCAGATGAAATTTTGTATGGAGATACTTTGAGACCTTGAGATCGGCATAGACTACTTCTTTTTGCATAAAGTACGAAGGGGGTGGGAAATGGGGGGAGTATTTATTTTTTATGTAACTTCTTATCATGCAACTTCTTATTATGAACCGATTTAGATGAAATTTGGTATGGAGATAGTTTGAGACCCTGAAAAGGACAGAGGCTACTTCTTTGTGCATAAAAATCGAAAGAGTAGAAATGGGAGGGATTAGTTTTGTATGAAATTTCTTATTATGGGGATCGATTCGCTTCAAACTTTGCGGGAATATTTCCGTAACAATTAATTAAAGTGTATTGTTTATTTTAATTACCCTTAAAAGGGGGTTGGGGTTGTAAAGATAAGCTGTAGAAATTTGCTTCATGAAGCTGAATTTTGGCAGGTGGTAGTATAAAGATAGTAAACGTTAGTTAAGAAAGATTTTTTGTAAATTCGAATTTTAAGGGGGTAAATGGGAAATGAGTCAATGTGGCGATGCTTGGGGGAGGCCTATGTCCAGCAGTGGACGTCTTTTGGCTGATATGATGATGATGAAATGGAAAAAGCTGATCTTTGTATGAATCTTTTAATTGCGGCTTCCGATTTGGTTGAAACTTTGCAGGCATGTTTTTGACAACAAATGATTGAAATGTGCATATTTATTTACATTATGTAATGGGATGAGGCTTTGTTTCACACAATAAGGGCAAAATATAATAGGTGACAATATATTAACAGGTATGAGAAAAGGGTAAAGCGTGTTCATACGTCGATTCGCCCCATAATCCCCACAGAACTATCAGTTCAAAACAAAAGACTCCAGTTTTCAATCAAATTTAGTTTTGCTATTACTATCAACAAAACTCAAGCCCCTGCTACCGGGTGCATTTGGAAATGCCATGCTTTACCTACGGCCAGCTACATGTAGCTGCTGATGTTCGCGTATGTCCAGGGCCCAGAATGTGTGTGTGTATTAGCACTAAATGAAAGGATATACAACATAGTACATAGCAGCGTCCTAGAATTTTGTACCTATGATTAACGGTATATTTAAGGAATGTGAATTAACTGTAGATAAAAATTATGATAGAGTGGTATCTTCAATTCGCGGCAGACAGAATATATGACTCTGTAGGTTATTTGTTGCCAAGTGGGCGTGGATGGCCAAATCTTCACTATGAGAAATAGCACAAAACAATCAAAGGAGTCAAGGGGCCGATTTTGATTAAAACTAAAACTGCAACATTGCATTTTTCTCACCCTGTATGTCGACAACCACAATTGATTGACAATATCTATATTAACGCGGGCGAAGCTGCAGGTAACAGCTAGTAGTGGATAATACCAAAACTTTGCACCGTTAAATGTTTTCAAAACAACTACTGCAGTTAACAGGATTAACTATATTAACTATTTACTCCTTCACTTTCTATTAAAACTGCTGCCAAAGCCAAATGCCAAATCCAATGTCAAATGCTGGGTTAAACTGCTTGTCCAAATTTTTGGTAGAATCGATACTGTGCCAATCTACTGGAGGTGGGAACATATTCAACGTTATGTAAGGCCCTCATGCTTGAAATATAACCAACAAAACATTTGATTTAATAGTGTCTCCGTTGCGAATGGATTTCTTTTAAGAACATTCTTCAAGTTACCAGAATTGCAGGACCCCGGTATTTTCTGATTTGCCGTTACTTAATTGCAACTTGAAGTATTTTTCATTGTCTAGGAGTACAAACAAAACTTGTTCAGTGCCAACAGAATGAGAGCCAGGAAGATGTATGTGTGAACGTTATAAACGTAGGAACCGAGACAGACAAATGTGTTAGTCTATTGTGCTATATTTAAACTAATTCAATTCCTTAACAAGCTCGTTGAAGTTTTTAACTTGTTTCAACGTTTTATATCTCGACAGTAGTTATAATATGACAACACTTTTGACATTTTTGACGGTGGCTTACCTAAACTATATCCGCGATCCAATGATTCAATGATCCGATGAATCATGACCTGGGTTCAAATTCCAACGCATGCGAAGTATCTATGGGTTTTTTTACATTAAAAACTTAATATATTATTGCAAAAGATTACATCTTTCAAATCCCACAGGTCCAAAAGACTGCAAAGGTAGATACGAATGGTATTTCCTGTGTGCACCATCATGCCCTCAGATGACTTGTGCCGATTTTCTAAACGGCGTAAAATGTCCGAAAACCAATGGTCTACTAAAATGTCAACCTCAATGCCGATGCCAACTCGGATACTATAAAGACGAAGAAGGAAATTGCTTAAGCATCTGGGAGTGTAGTAAGTTAATAGATTGTTTATATATTATAAGGCCCTTTCATGATGGTGCAACGCAATTAAAATTGCGTCGATAGACGATATCGCGCACGTATTTAATTTGAACATCAAATAGATCGAATTGCATTGTATTACGTAAATGTGAACGTACTTGCAATTCTTCTTAGTAAAAATCGCTGATTAGTGTGATGTAAATCGAATCGCGTCTCGCCATCAGAAAAGAGCCTTAAAGTTCCATATGTATGTTTTTACGTTAAATAATTTTATTTTCTTGCAGAAAGACGGGCAAAATCAACGACTAATGCGATATCAACTACAAGTGCAAATCCTGACAATCTTGGTAATAAAAACGACAAATGGTTGTCTACATTTTTGGAAAGGAAACGAATAGTGTTATATTTTTTTTAACGTACACCGAATGTTATGCCGTTGGTTTCAATGAAGGCTGAAAAAGTGTCTTCGTTTTTTTTTAAACGATTAATTCTCATTACTTCTTGGTTTACAAATGATCACCAAATTTTATATATATATAAATGTCTTCTTTTCAGCATCTTCTTCCACTACAGTGAAGTCCACGACCCCGGAGCCGAAATGTGAAGACGTAGCTTACGAATTATTCGTCATAGGAAACCTTGGTTTCACTACAAAACTACTGATTGTAAGTCTTCACCAGCTTTTTTTAATATTATTGATAGCGTCGCGTAGACCACTATCTCAACTAATGGTAAGTGAAAGATGTGGTCGAAGATGAAGAACTCTTGTGAAGAAGTAAACTATTCACTCTTGACTTAAAGACTTCCAGGTTGCCAGATATCAGGAAATACAGACTCCGGCAGGGGATTCCACTCCTTTGCTGTACGCACAATACTGGTAACAGCAAAAGACCTGCTCCCTATGCATGCGACTCAAACATAACTAGCGCTTCATTTACGCTTGCGACCACTGCCTCGACAAGAATGCCTTGTTACCTGCCATGTATTTCAATTTAAATATTACTAGCTGACCCCGCGGCTTCGCAACCTACCTATCACCTACCTAGCTACCCTACTCTACCTACCGTACCCTACCTACCCTACCTACCTACCAATTTTTTAAACTATTTATTTGAATAAGAATTAATACTACAATGCGAATGTAAACAGCTTTTCTACTGGCGATCTAATTAAAATTTAGAAAATAAAAGCTGCTATTGTGACTTTACTATGCAGACTTTTCTGCAGGAAATAATGAGTACATTAATCATGTACTCCATTATTTTTATGTACCATTAATAGTTTTCTCAGCGCACGCCAAAGAATGAATTTTATAAGCAAAATTTTGTTACTTCGGTTTACATTATTGCTATTTTCATAAGGATCTCTATATTTTTTGCGTATAAATTACAACTTATATTATTTAGGAATAATGTAGCTTTCTACTTGTGAAAGAATTTTCAAAATCGGTTTAGTAGATCCAGAGATTACCCCCGACAACCTCACAAACTTCACCTCTATTAATGGGTCCTAACATTGTGAGCTGTTATATTTGATTCCAATAATAGGTATGGCAAAAACGCTTAAACGCACGGTAATTTGTTCTAGTTTGCACAAGGTCCGTATAGTACTCCTAACTTTTATCCGTGGTGCTAGGCAACTGGGCTTATCCTAGTTGTAAACGATCCTCTGTGCCTATTTGCTTGTTTGTTCTGTCTCCTGCTTGATATGGAGGTAAGTGGAAATTCATATTTTTTCCTACTCCTTCGTTATTTTTTCTGATTAATTTCGTCGCGGGATCCAAGACACTTAAATTCATTCTCCGGGACTTGTCGAGCTTCATTTTCTCGGCGCTTTTCTGGTGGTCGCCACTGTTGATTCTGGCTTTCAGGAGTTGCAGTGGTTTGGGAATAGTGCGGTGTGACTGTCACAAAAAAACCTCACTTCTTTATAATATTAGTATATTGTAGGTAATAATGAGTACTTTTATCATCTAGTACATATTTTTTATGTATCATTAAAAGATTTTTCAGCGCACGCCAAAGAATGAATTTAATAGGCAAAGTTTTGGTACATTTTTGCAATTTTCATAAGGACCTCATTTTTTAAAATAAATTAGAGCCTATGTCACTCAAGCGTAATGTAACTTTCTACTGGTGAAAGAATTTTCAAAATCGGTTGAGTAGATCCAGAGATTACACAAACTCTCCTCTCCTGCAAACCTCTTTGTAATATTATTATATTAGTATAGATGTAATTACCTACCTCAGTCTCTTTATACTTTCCTTCAAGCCGCTAATCACATTATGTTTAACTGTATCCAGGACCTATCACAACGTGACCCTGGCAACAATATTGTGGTGGGAGGAGCATCCATCTTGTACCTTTTGGCTCAGCCATTTTTGGAAGCTAAGAACGGAAGCAAAGTGCAGACTGAGGTCATGAACGCGTTACACTTGGATACGGAACAAGTAAGTTTTTTTCATCATCATCGTTATCATCATTTAGCAGGGTAATGTCGTCTGCTGGAGATCTCTTACTAAGATCGCCAAAATTACGGGGACCTATACCATCACAGGTTAGGAGGTTAATTTAAGTGCTGGACAGTTCAAGAAGATGAGTAGATAATAATTGCACCACACAAAGTTCAAAATCACTTGACTCTGGATATACCAAACCTTTACGATTAATGTTTATTTTCATTCTTGGATTTTCCTCACTCCCTCTGATGTGCCGCTGCGGTGGACCGGCTAATTTAGGTCATTTGTTTGTAAAAATTATCATTATCATAAAATTACATAGGTTAGGTTAAAACGGGCTGGTTTCCGTATTTCGAGACCTGAACCTGGGACGAGGGTCAAAGTCAACATTGTTCTATTTAATCATCATCATCAGCCTTTTAATGTTCGCACTCTTGGGACACAGTCCTCCGCTGTGAGAGGGTGTTCTATTTAATGTTTTTTTTTTTTATCTAAATATACCTGTTTTACAGGTCCGCTGTCTCTTGCCGAAAATATCTGCGGAACTCACTGCTACTTACCCTGACATTCAATACAATTTGTTCTGTAAATTTTATGCAATTAATAAATCTGCACTCAAAAGCGATTTCATTCAAAGAATGGCACAGTTATTCGGTATGGGACCAGAAAATCTTAATATGAGTTCCTCAGAAGTAGCTCAAAAGATTAACAGTGACGTAAGTTGGTTTTTAAATAAATAAATATCTACTATAGCCCACACGTGATATATAATCAAGCTTATTTATAAAATCGATTATTTTACACAGGTTTCCGAGTATACAAATGATAGTTTCCAAAATTTCGTAAAACCAACCACATTGTTGCCATTGGACGGTTTGCTATTTGTAGACGCCGAAGATTTTCAGGTTAGTTTAATATAAAGACAACACGATTATGAAATAGTTTATACTAGAAAACAACAGTACCTAAAAATAACATTATTTCAGGGCAAATGGGAGAAACAATTTCACCCAAAAGACACGGTCATGAAGGATTTCTTTTGGCAGGGAAGAATTAAAAAAGTCCCTTTTATGTGCCAAATATGGTGGTTCTTATACGCGGAGAGCCCTCTACTCAACGCAAAGGTATTATAAATAATTTTGCACACCTCACTATTTCTCCGGAAAGTCGTCCTTTGCTGGGCATAGACTTCATCCAAGCTACGGCAGAGCCATGAGTACGCCTAGGTATTAAAAATTTACATTCATCTATTTCTAGATTCTGAAAATGAAATACAGGAGTGGCAACTTCACTTTGGCCATAATACTACCATATTCGTTCGATAGCAAGGACACTCTAAAAAGAATGGAAAATCCCAAGAACATGGCATCAGCCTTTGATAGTCTCAAAGAAGCGAATGTAGAAGTGTGTTTGCCTAAATTCAACATATCAGTAGCAAATAGATTGAAGACGTCCACCAAGATGGTAAGCACACACCAAGCATAATACTATAATCTTGTTTCCTAATTTATCTTTCTGATTTGCCTAGCCCTTTGAGTGCAAATTAGCAGACACAATAGAAAAACAATTGTTTCAAGTGACTAATGTGCCTGTTAATCAGTCAAGCGCTTTCTACAACAATACCTTTATCTATTTTTTGTATGTACACAAAGCAAATCAGATAGGTTTGCAGGGCACGCCAACATAGATATTTCGTGTGCGTAAAATCAACGAGTGTATTGCTTCGCCTATTTATTAGTGTTTGCTTCACAATATATATGAAGCAAAGAATATGAAGCATAAATTTAACTATGTAACTAACTGGTCCTGTGGCATGAGTGTTTATGCAATCGTCTGCTAAATCAAAGGATTGAATGTCACCAACGAGTTAACGTTTTGCATTATTAAAAACCATTTTTTTCATTTTTGTAAAAGATTTTTTTTTAATTTACCTGATAATAAGAACATTATTGGAGAAAAAATATATTGAAGTAAAAATTAAACAATTATTAATAAGAGATCAACAATATTTATTGATTAGGTTGTTTTAAAATTACAATTAAAAATTATAATGTTTTATGTATGACAAATATTCTAAGTCGGACAAGAATTGACGTTATTTTTGATACTCAAGTGGGTAATTTATTTATTAGTGATATGATTAAACATGTTAGTAAGTTAAATTTTAAGATTTAGGTATCCTTAATTATTGTAATCTCACTAACATCGCATAAAACAAATGTAATCAACCCCTGATATTTTTATAAATATTGATTGGTGCACAACTTTTTGATAGCCATTCAATCACAGTAAAATTTTCTTGGACGTTAAACCAACTTTGCACACCTCACCATCTTTTCGGCACATAATTTTGCGACCGTCCTTATCTGACTTAAAACATTTTTCATCGCTAAAAATAAAGTGTAATCGAAATCCTAATATTCTATTGCAAAGCGTACCCGGTTTTGCATGTGAATATCAGTAAAATTTTCTTGTTTTCTTGTGTGGCCTACTACATTTCACACCAGTTGCACGCAAATGGTTCCGTACACTTTGTAATATCACGTCATGCTTAATCACCCTGGAACGTGTAGTGGACTAGTGAGGAAGGGCTCAGCCATATGCCAAGCAACTATATCACGGTGCCGCACTTTAGCATCAGTGCATGCAAGTCCAGCCTTTGGTCCCGGTCGGCGAGGATCAATGCTTCCCGAATCTGCATAACGATGGAACCACAATTGCACAGTTATTCTCTGTGAACAATAATAAAAAAATATTACAAAAAAAAAAACAATCAATAACATGTGAATTATTTTAAACACTACACACTACACTTCTAAACATAATAAAAACATTTTGTGACTCACCGATGGCGATATCATTAAACGCCTCAAAATTTCACTATTTGAAACGTTTTGCTCATGCAAAATAATTATCTCAGCTCTTAAGGTGATTCACAAATAAAAGCACTTCTCAAAACTTGCAGGGTATAATGTCTAAAAACGTTACGAAAGCCTGATAGTCAATATCATTATGACGATAAACAACTACCAACTTACATATGATTTGTCATTTTTAGAGGGTAGACAATTAATGTATTCTAACTCAAATAATAAAAAGAAGACTTGCTAATAGTTTAGCATAAGTTAAAGAAACAAATGTAAAATATTTTATTAAAAGATTCAAAAACATTAGCCGTCGGCAGTCGATCTTACGGCGCCAGTGCGTAAGATATTATATACCGCACGCTCGACTAATGGGCCACGGAGATAATTGTTATTTTAGCCAAATTTACGCTTCATATTCCCCACAACATTAAAGTGACAAGAAATTGTAAGTGTGTGCGTGGACAACGGATTATTGTGAAGCAAACTCTAATATCTAAGTTGATGTGCCCTGCAAACCTATCTGATTTGCTTTGTGTACCTCCAGGGTTTGTCTACTTCAGGGTAGTTTAAACGTAGATCAGATCAATGTGACAGTAAAAGTAACACTGCACATAATTCAAACACGTTTGAAACTTGAAATGAAGCCTATCTTTTTTGACATTGAGTATCTATCCTGATTGATGGTATTCTGTACTACTCTATAATTTTATTCTAATACTATTATAAAGAGGAAAGATTTGTATATTTGTGTTTAACCATTAAACATAAAAACTACTGGACTGATTTCAAAAATTCTTTCGTCGTTGGGAAGCTACACTATCCCCGGGTGACATAAGCTACTTTTATCCCTGTATTCCTATGTGAACCGAAAATACGCGGGTGAAACCGCGAGGCGTCCGCTAGTCTGTTATAACTGACGTCATGCAAAACCTAGCGCTTAACATACATTAACCGCTACCATTTTGTTATACAGGCTAACATAAAGGAAATATTCAACAATGAGACTACTGATCTTGAGGACATTGGTTCCGGTGATCCCCCATTTGTAGGTGAAATCCTACAGAGGATAACCTTTGGTATAAACGAAAATGGAATGGGAAACAAATTTGACCCCGGTAAGGAACTACAACATATTGATACAATTTGAATGAAACTCGGATCAAATTTTCATGACGTCACGACAACACAATACAAACTGATCCCTAGCATGTAAAAGTAAAACACATGTAGACGGATTCTTTAATCACTTCTCATAAAACCCCCTCCCTTTGCGTTTTGTCATAGTATATGCACACAAATTTTCTTGAATCTTCAGAAACATTACAAAAACAAATAAATAAAAAATAAAGTATTCAGTATTCTATTAAAACACACTTTGAGCACAACATGTGCATACCGTCAGGCTAAAGTACTAATTATTATATTCTTAAAAGTCAATTATTATTTTATTAGAGTTGTAAAGATCATTATAGAAAACTCAAGATATTCAAAGATTTGACCAAAAATTTAATGAAGAGAATAGAGATATGTGCCTATTTGTAAAGTAGGTGTACCCCAGTAAACTAGCATATTGATACTGAAATATCTATTAACTAACAACACGTTTTGGCACTGTGTTAATTTTCATAAGGCACATTTTGGCAATTTGATTCTCCCGGTATCGATATCTCCGGTTCTTTTACAAGGATGTAATGCTGGGACAACGTATTGCTATCAACAGAGCACAATCTATACTTACAAGGCTGCAAAGAGAATCCTATTAGAAAAACTCAGTAACTCAACATTGTTTTCTTTTTTCAGATTTTATTTCAGAAAATATCGACAAATCTTCTGGACTGATCACGCCACCACGTCCTTCCAAAATTGTAACTACATATAAATTCATAGCTGACCGTCCCTTCTATTATAATGTTCTACAAGGAAAAATTCTGCTGTTCCAAGGATTTTACGCACACTAGTTCATTGTTGTACCATTATGGTAATAAATAGTACTTAATTTTGTTTACGTTGTTACAACCGGATCTTAATGTAACTGCTGTTTTGAAATACTCTTCCCCAAATTCGACAATGGAATGAGTTGGTATTGGAATGAGCGAATACAAAGTTTATCGTCCTGCCCTACTTCTTATTTAATTATGAATAAATTATTGTATAAAGCTGCAATTAAATAACAAAAGTGTAATGTGTGACAATGTGAAGAATAAATGAGGGCTAGATGCTACGACAATGGTGGAAAAATAAAGAAAAGCTTGATTAGAAAAGGTTAAACAGGAAGGGTAAAAATCGTGCAAGTTTGGAATTATGTTCAGTGAAAGTATTCCAGATTTGGTAATTTTAAGTAAGCAATCCATGTTAAAATGTAAGATTAAGAAAATATAAACATTTTATTGATTCTATTACTGCAATAAAAACATTTTATTGATTCTATTACTGCATGTTTCATTTCCTACAAACCTTGTATCATTAGGAGTGACAACTGAATTGAGTTTTATAAGTACGAGTATGTAATGAATTTTAGTGAAATAAAGAAAACATTACCCATCTTTATCTTGTCATTTCATAACATCTGAAATAAAACTGAATATGCATGTATAAGTAGCGAAACGTTGTTCAAATGTTAATAAATAGAACTTTCTTACACTAGACATGTAATGTACGCTACAAAAGATAAAACAACGTTACGCTCGTTAGGTATGTGACTTATTCAACTAAAATTGATAAAATTGTAGGTAATTAGTTTTTCTATACCACTACTCGATTTCCACGTCATACCGGCTATAATAATATTAAAGTTACATAATAATATCCATATCTTCACACAATAAATAATTTTGAGTGGACTGCTATACATACTAAACATACAGTCTAAAACAAAGAACTAAATAAAAACCTGTCCTATCAAGTCCAGGCTTATCTGCAGAACCAATAAAGAACCATGGTCTAAATCCGTATTACAAAACAAAACAACGTGGTTTTCATATACCGGGATTATCAAAGCTAAATGAATGTGACAAATAATTAAGCACGCTTTATCTGCTGTGATTGGCTGTTCAACCAATCGCAGCAGTTAACCGGTGATTATTCTTCAATTACGTTAACTTCAGTAACAAACAGCTACTGTTTTTTTAATAACTTACAGTTTTTTTTTAGGTTTAAGTACATTACTCAATATGTTATTAACTACTTATAATACATCTAGGTACGTGTAACAAAACGTAACATTCTTGCGCGTTATATGAAACCATAACATTAAACAAAACCGTCGCAAGTTGAACACAGTTCATTTAGCTTTGGAATTTTTAAATTATCAAAGCCTCTATAAGAACAATTGCTTCTTTGTTAATAATCTTTAGTAATTTTATTATTTTATTGGGATGAACAAACAACAGATAAAATTATCTCACAATTGAATTTGTTTTTTGTTTTAATCTGAAAGTTGAGAATTTTCAATATAAATTAAGTTGACCATGTCAATATCCATATTCGGATAAAAACAACACAACACTGAAAAATATGCTATAATCTAGAAAAACTTTGACAGATAACTAGGGACCGCTGAGGTTTATTGTTACACCATGATATGGTCGCACGCCACGACTTGTAATATAATTAATGTTTTAAGTTAACCGCAGTTTATTGAGGTTTATACCTGGGTTTTTAGTTAAACCTTTTTTTTAATAAGACTGTTTGAGTTAAGCAAGGCATTGAGAAAAGACGTGTTTTAGATCCTGCAGTAACAAAACAAAGTAATATTACCCAACGCTCATTAATTAGTTTTTTCAAATTATCAAATCGTGACCAATAAAAAACGATACTAACCACTAATCACGAATTCAAATAGTTTTCATATCGTTTTGTGTTTATTAAACTAAACAATGACGCGCGGTTCCAACTGTTTTTTCCAAATTTAGCAATTGTTTGAATTAAATACAAGCATGTTATATTTTTTATTATTCGTTGTTTATCATTAACCCTTTACAATCAATGCAAGTAGGGTCACAATAGAACACTAATCATCTGAATAAACTGCGAAGTCAAAAATATTTATTTCACTAAGCGGCACTTTTGAACGTCAACAGTTAAAATTTACAAGTACGGAAAAGTAGTTTGTTATGGAGAAGAACGGACAAGAAACTACATAATGAAGTTTATAGCGTGGGTTTTATTCAGCAAAACAATAAATTGTTTTATTAAACTTCAACAGTCTCCATAACTATATTTACGAGTAATAATTCAATTGTTTACACAGCATGGAATCTAACACTGTGTTAAGTACCAAAAAATACAATAGGTAGAAAAAAAATTACTTGGTTACATTTTGCCACTGATAATAATTAAGTGACTGGATCCTTATTGGTTTACACCTTCCATATTGAAACAAGTGCACGAAGTCGTGTGAGGAGGTATATAAGAGGTAAATAGCCTTGATAAGCACCCCAGACAGTTGTTGGTGATAATGTGGAAGCCACTTGTGGTGCTAGCCATAGCGGCAAATACAGCTTTGATAACGCCCTCTGAAGGTACGATCTCTTTCCATAACGCTTTGAGTTCAGCTATATAATTAAACGTGATTTTTACAAAGATGTATGTAGACTTTATTTCGGTAAAGTATGGCATTTTAGAATTGATAAATAAAGTGATGTTATGGAATTATTATTTCTTGATTATCACAATTTGCAATAAACTTGGCCACCTACAGGGCCCAAAGTGTATAATTTAAATTGACCGTAATATAAAAACAAAAAGAGTAGGTATCTCTAAATAGTATCTAACAAAGTCAATGTCGGCCAGTAACTGTTTCACCGCTCACTTTTTAGGGTTCCGTACCCAAAGTATAAAAACGAGAACCTATAACTAAGATTCTGCTGTCCGTCTGTCTGTATGTCTGTCTATCTGTCTGTCACCAGGGTGTTGAAATTTTCACAGATGATGCATTTCTGATACCGCTATATCAAATACTAAAAACAGAATAAAATAAATATTTAAGTGGGGCTCCCATACAACAATCACCCTTCGTGCGCGAGTCCGACTAGCACTTCGCCAGTTTTTTATAAACCACGAAACGTACGGTTTCAAAAGAACGATAAAATCTATGAAGGCTTGCGTACGTAAATTGTCCCGTGCAAAGCTCGGGCGGGTTGCACTGTTTCATATAACACACAAAAATATAAAATCATTGTGCACTGTTAGTTAGCGCTAAGCAGAATAATAGCTCTCATGTTAATTTACTTCAAAGAACGATAATAGAGCCTTCTCTTGATATTTTATAAATAGCTCTTATCTAGAGACAGAAGTCTAGTCATAATAATTATTAATAGGTTTCTCGTTTTTTATTGGTATTTATTAGTCTATTTTATTTGTATATGTGTATTATTAATATATATGTAAGTATATACTTTTTCGTATACAGGTTGTTTTTATATATCATTTTGTCCCGTTCACAACGTTGTCCTTTTTAACTCAAAGGTTGACTGATAGAGAATGCCTTGTGGCATTAAGTCCGCCTATGTACCACTAATACTGTACATGAAGTTTAAATAAATAAATAAATATTGTCGGAACAGCCCCCGTACCATGACGTGTCAAAACTATTATGGTACGACCATAGATATAGTAACAAAAAAAAACTAAATCTATGGGTACGACTGTCAAAAAAGGACAGATGTACACAAGTCAGATACAGTCCCTTACGCGCACTAAAAATAACCTTATTCTAAGAGCTTATGGTCACCCCTTGGTCTAGGCCTTTATCCTGACAAAAGTACCTAAGGTAATATTAAGTAGGTAAAGAATAAATCGATCACTGTAACTAGACTAGTCCACAACAGCAATAAAAAATACAGTACAAGTATCTAGACATGATAACATAAATGTGCAACGTACAACATATAGAACTTATTTTGGCACCAATATTAGCGACAACATGTAGATAACTTGTCCTTAACTTATACATAAATGCTTCAATTAGGTAAGCAATACAGAGATAGTAAAGTTAATTTAGATAGCAAAACAATTAAAATCATTTAATTTAAATGCAAGTAAGTATTAGCATCAACATTAAACAGTGCAAGCGCCAGTCTGAATTGAAAATTTGGAGGTAAGAACGTTCCAAATCCTTTTTTAATGACAAAGTTTGACAGATTTTTATGCATTTATGTTTGAAAAATTCTCAACTACAAATTCTTAATTCAGTAAGTTTGTCTTAAAATTGATTTACAGCCCATAGCAAATGCAAGAAGCCTGATGAAATCTATGACCTCTGCCCGAACCCATGTCCGCCGAGGGAGTGTGGGGTCGACATAGCTCTGATTCTTTGTGCTCCTGCACCTAAGCCTGGTTCCAAGGACTGTAGACCGGGATGTAGATGCGCAGACGGATTCCTTAGAAACAGAGCTGGAATATGCATCCCTGAGGATGAGTGTCGTAAGTATTTTTTAGCTTTTTGTTGATGAATGATTTTTTTTGTAGTTGCTGACAAGAAACTCCAAACAGCATCTCCAGAGTTTTTAATCGAACTGATTTCATTTTGTAAATAATTAGGATTACCAACTGTTCAAATTGTTGGTTCGAATTAAATCCAAAATTTAAAGAATTTGGCCCGTCTCTATATCAAATTCTTCATTTGAAATTCTAAGCCTAACATAATTTTAAATGTTTAAAAACTATATTTGCCATCAACACGTTCGAAGCTGGTAACTTTTAACCCCCGCCGGAAAAAGTGGGGTGTTATAAGTTTCACGTGTGTTGCTGTGTATCTGTGTATCTGTCTGTGGCATCATAGCGCCTAAACGGATGAACCGATTTCGATTTAGTTATTTTTTTTGTTTGAAAGGTAATTTTGTCGAAAGTGTTCTTAACTATTTTTGAATAAAATCGGTTCAGCCGTTCAAAAGTTATGGGCGTTTTACTGTTTGGATCGGGGTGTTTTCGCAAGATAAATGTGTCGGGGGTTTTTTAAATTTTGAAATTTTACTTGTTATAATTTTAATTAAGACAAATATTTTCCATTACAGAATACGATTGTCCCAAGAATGAAACAATAGATCCATGTTATTCTGAGTGCCCGCCCCGATACTGTGGTATCAACATCGCAGCGGTATCGTGTCTAGCAATTGATGAGAATGCCTGTGAACGTAAATGTCGATGTAGCGACGGTTTCTTACGAAATGCTGAGGGAGTCTGTATACTTGAAAAGGACTGTCGTAAGTAGAAAAAAAAATACATTTTGTTTGTTAATTATTTCTAGTCTGTGCTTTTGGGATATCCTCATAATTATGAGGCATTCCTTCGTCTAGAGCGGACAGGCGTTTTCAGGATGCTTTAATTCGGACCACACATAGAATCCATAGGTCAGAATCTGGCAGGTTTATGGCGGGTACTAACTGATAAAAAATTCGTGATATAACTTCTACTGCCTTGAGCCGGGCTTGCGAGATATTCTTGCACATGTTTGTAATCTCTTCTTCATAATATTAAGTTTTCTGTCAAAACGGAGTTATCAAGAATTCTTTTATTAATTTAAAAAATCTTGGTATATTTTGATTCAATTCAATTCACTATTGCCCTTGTCCCATGTAATTTGGTGTCGTATTAACACGTTTTCTTTTCACATACAGTCCTGTCATCCGGTCCATTGATTGATTTATTTATTTTGCAATTAACACCTTAACTGCCAGATGCCCGACAAACAATACATTTTCTATTGTGTCTCGTTCTCTGGCAGCCAAACTGTTAAATTATTCTCTGAATTTTCTAAAGGTCCAATTTAATCCATTTAAACGTATTATCCATTTGACACAACACAGCTCAATGTAGCAATTCGAATGAACTGTACGGTCCGTGTTCTTCCCGTCGATGCGACGTGGTTGAGACATTGATTGATTGCATGACGAGATCAAGACCTGGCGACCCTAAATGTGAACCAGGGTGTTGATGTGCTGACGGGTTTGTCTGAAACTCTGACGGCATTTGTGTGATGAGAGATCAGTGTCGTAAGTGATTTCTTTTTGGTAAAGCTCAAGCTTTGGTAGCGTCAGAGAAGGGTGTCGCTCTAGAGACACGCGAAAGAAAAATGGTCTTTGGAAAGCGGAGTACGTTACAAAAAAGTCTGTTCGTTTAGTTATTTTGAGTTTTTTTTTACAGGAACCTAGTATTATTTATGTAGGTAACTATTTTAACAGTAGAAAATTTATCCCCGAACTGAATAGTCTCTAATTTTCCACACCAGCTAAATGTAAGGGTGCCAATGAGACGTATGACGTATGCCCCAACCCCTGTCCTCCTCAACGATGCGATGTAGACCCGCGTGTGATCCGATGCGCAGCACCACCAGAGCCTGGTGACGACGAATGTGAACCAGGCTGTCGCTGCCTTGATGGATACGCGAGAAAAGAAGACGGTATATGTATACTAAGGGATGAATGTCGTAAGTGATTTATTTTTTGTGCGGTTAGTCCCGCTATGCTCGGCTCGAAAAATACCTACTAAAAAGTTCCGCTTATGCACTTAATCTCATTCGCGGGCAATGATGATAAAACAGTTTTATTGAGTGATATTTTATTTAACCATTTAAAAAGTAAATTAAGAAAACCTAGTATGTAAATTCCGTTATCTTCGCGAAAAAAGGTTAGTAAACGTTCCGTATCATCATACTAATGCACACTCGCCTTGCCGCCACTTGATACGTCATTCATTTTAAAAAAAAGTGTCCATCCATTCCATAGAACTGTGAAAAACTAAACATCTTTTAACAATATTTTTAGGTTAAGTTTCTCTTTTACGGAAAAAAGAGAAATTTAACCTAAAAATATTTCTAACTATAATTTGGATGTTTTAGTTTAATTTCAATATTTTTCAGCTTCCTGCTCAATTTAATTTAATTCAAACACTTTTCTTTCCAACTGTACCCTCCATTGTTTACGTAGAATCGATGAATTTCATGCATATCGGCACTTTTTAGTACGTATTTTTCGAGTCGAGCATAGCGGGACTAGAGCATATTGGGACTCACAGTTGTTAGGAAACAGGAAGTTTTGTTTGTCTTTGTGAAGACAAAAATTGCTTGTAAAAGCGATAACCCGTGGACTTGCCCGCGTACATGACCTGTCAAATTTATCATGGTTCGACTGTAGAAAAGGGACAGATGTATACAAGTCATATACATCTGTACGTTACGCACACTCAAAATAAACTTAAACTTAAAATATGCTTATGGTCACCCCTATGATCCTTCAAAATGTCTACGGATAACTGGTTATATTTGTCAAACCGATTACGCCAAAGATAAAAAAAGAAAATACATCTCTTTAAAAACATGTCCTGAGTATTCAGATTATTTTTATTACGTTTCATTTTTGATGTGCATGAAGACTAATGATGAAGTAAAATTCAATTTTATGAGTTTTCAAAACATTACCCTATTATATTAGAGAAACATTATTCTCCAGAGAAAACCAAATTCCATTAACTGAAATAATAATCTTAATTGTTAGTTTTAGTTTCATTTTGTTTTGTATTTTGTGCAGATAAAAGCGAAAATTCCACGCCAGAGAGTAATATTATAAATTTTCTAGCTTCGTGCGGTGGGGATCCTAATGCGGTATCGGGTTGTGGTAAGAACTGCGGTAGACATTGCTCCGATCGCAACAAGACAGAACCTGTAGTGTGTACCGCTGACTGTGAAGAAAACGGCTGTGATTGCCTTAAAGGATTCTGGTATGATGATAACACAGGAAAATGTGTTCTTGCTAATGACTGCAGTAAGTTTTCAAAACTATTACCTAACTAGCTTCTGCCAGCGGCTTCGCCCGCGTGAAAGTTAAAAATTATCCCGAGGGAACATAATCTATCTCTGTGCCAAATTTCAACCAAATCCGTCCAGTCGTTTGAGCGTGAAGAAGTAACAAATATACAAACACACACACACTCACTCACTCACAAACTTTCGCCTTTATAATATTAGTGTGATGTGATTTTGTGCAAATAAAAGCGGAAAATTCACGCCAGAGAGTAATGTTATAAATTTTCCAGCTTCGTGCGGTGGGGATCCTAATGCGGTATCGGGTTGTGGTAAGAACTGCGGTAGACATTGCTCCGATCGCAACAAGACAAAACCTGTAGTGTGTACCGCTGACTGTGAAGAAAATGGCTGTGATTGCGGAAAAGGATTCTGGTATGATGATAACACAGGAAAATGTGTTCTTGCTAATGACTGCAGTAAGTTTTCAAAATATTACCTAACTCATCATCTGCCTAGACTTTTCCCAACTATGTTGGAGTCGGCTTCCAGTCTAACCGGATTCAGCTCTGACCTCCACAACCCAGTAACTGGGTAACACGGTACCCCTTGGCTAGACAGATCAGATCTCAAGCTTCTGACTACTCGTAACGACTGTCGAAGATCTTCAAATGACAGCCGAGACCAACGGCTTCACGTGCTTTCCGAAGCACGGAGGAAACTCGGTATCTTGCAATGGTCACCCATCCACAAATAAAAATATTACCTAACTGTTTACACATAAATTTCGGGTGAATAATTACGAAACACACATTTAATGGCAATTCAGCAAAATTCATTCCGTTCTTTACATATTTGAGCAGACGAATTTTCAAACTTAGAGAGCCATGGATTAGGATTCCTTCAAATACAGCGGAAGTTAACAGAGTTTCGTGTTAAGTAATTCGGGGTTCAGAATGAGGCATCGTGAATTTATTTTGGATGGTTACGACTGCAACTTTGTGTACCTATCCGTCATCCACCGCAGCGGTGGAAGGCTTTCCACTAGGTGGACCGATACCTTAGTTAAGCTTGGGCTTATAGATAATATAATACTAGCATATATATGCCTCATCCCATACAAAGAAACCGTACCAACGTAACAAGCGTTTGTTGTCTGATTAAACTAATTATTTTTCAAAAAACAAACACATGAACATCGATCGCGTTTGGTTCCGTTCCACGGATATAGATGGTGTTAGCAGCGACTTGCAAGTAAAAGTATTCACTCGGTACACGGTGCAAGTAAAAGTATACAGCGCCGATTTGTTTTATAGTATTTTTTTGCATATTTTACAGTTTAATTGTACCAAAAATTTATTTAAAAAATCGAGTAGATGCCTCAGAAATTTAAAACGGATATTCCATTTGGCGCCGGATATTCCGCTTGTTTAATCTATTGGAATCGATGTTATATGATCCATTAAAAAAAACTGTGAAATAAGAATTAAGAGCCCAATATTCCTTAATTTTGTGCTTAGGAGTATTAATTAAACAAGAACATACATTTTTTTTTTATGATCGTCTCTAGAAAATCTTAATATTTCACAAAACTTAATAACAAACAGAAGCTTATCACGCCATCTAGTGTAATTTATTTAAACCAAATTTTCTTTCTTTGAGTCGGGTGCCCGTTGCTTGGGGAATCCACTGAATGCGAAACGCACAAGACGGGTGGATGTGGGGATACATGGGAGAGCCCTATGTTCAGTAGTGAACGTACGTCTTTCGGCTGATATGATGAGATGATGATGATGTATCATCATTTTTATAATTCGAGGACCTGTGAATATGGATTAAATCAAAATGGGGAAAACATGATTCATCCACAATACGCTATCAATTTATTTGAAATCTTCTAACTATTATAGTAAAAAAAACCTATAAATGTATTCTGCTACGCATGTACTTATTTTTACACGAGTTTGCGATAACCGTCACGGTAAACGAGTTAATTGACAGGTGTTTTGTGAATAAAAAAAAAATTACAGTTGTTTTAATCAGTATATAAAGGAAATGATATATTGGTGTATTTACACTTTAGTCCGTTAGTGAAAATATTCGTTAAATAAATATGAATCATGACGTCAATGACATAACAGTACGTAGGTATATAAATATTTCTATTTTTTTTATAGCTCCAACTTGTGGAAAAGATGAAATGTATTCAACCTGTACCAACAGCGACTGTGGACCTCAAAAATGTTCACAATTAGGATTGCCGATACCTTGTCCTAGAATACCATTCGGAAATTGTATCAAAGGTTGTGTATGTAAACAAGGACTAGTACGTGCCGCAAACGGAACTTGTATACCTAAAAACAAATGTCGTAAGTGTCTAGGAATATTAATACTTTTAATTTTGGAAAGATTGTGTTTTCATTCTACAAGACAATGAAATCTCGTGATCTACTAAACAAACTTACATTCTAATAGTCCAATCCATACAGGCGGAGCAACAGCTTTCAATTCTCAGGTAGGATTTTCGGAATTTTCCTCAGCTCCGTGACAGCCCAGAGTCTCGATTGAAGCCTTTCCCTGTTTTCTGCACCGGGGAAAACAGGCGATTGCAAACCAATACGGAGAAAAACGCACGTGTAACCATAAAAAGGTTTTGTGTCATGAATGCAATAACTATGCAAGCTCTCTGAGGATCGAGTACATTTGCAGATATTTATCAATTAGAACTCTCTTACAGCTTCTTGCAGAGGGGACCCAAATGCGGTATCAGGATGTGGAAACTGCGTTAAACGTTGCTCTAATTATAATAGCACAGAACCCATGATTTGCCCTGAATTTTGCGAGTTAAATGGATGTGACTGCAAAGAAGGTTTTGTTTTGGACGACAGCACCGGAAAATGTATCCGTCCGAAAAAATGCGGTAAGTTATTTTATATCTTGCGTTTATTTTCTCATGATATTTTGACAAACATTGGTGAATTAAAGTTTGGAATGCCTACCACCCGTAACCAAATTCAGCCATAGATTATTACGTACGTCTCTCTTCTCGAATCTGAGTGATCACGGCAGTCCTTTCTAGGGCAGCTTCGATACCGGCATCCTTCTTTGGACACCCTCTAGTCTCTGTTATCATAATGCATTCCAAAGGAAATTTAAAAAGTAATCAAATAAAATATCAATAAACTATCTTTACTATACAGTTTCTTGTGGCGGAGACTTCAATGCTCAACCAGGTTGTGACAAAAACTTTACCAGACGATGCCCTGGCCCCCTACCAGTGGAGTTCAAATGTTATAAGGATAGCTGCAAATGTAAAGACGGATTTCTATACGATACAAAAATTGGAAAATGTGTTCGTCCCGAACAATGCAGTAAGTGGCTTAATAATCATGTGATTGATGAGACGGCAAAACATTCTAACTTGAGAGTATGTTTTAATCTGCCATATAGGACCAACCGAAAGCAATGATTGACGACCTAATACTTTCCGGGTAGCTAATTATTGTCTAGTCTAAATCAAACATTGTATTGATCGCATTAAATGGTACTTTCATGAAACTTAGTTTAAATAATTTCTTACAATTAAAAAACTATTAAACAAGCCTTTTAGCTTACCGTGCATTATCATCCAAACCAAACGTGTATGCAAGATTTCATCTTAATCAATTGAGGATAACTGCTTTAAAATTCAATTGCAAGATTTGATCCGAACATCACACATACAAGACATATTCAAGTTAATTAAAAGCTTGTAATAAAATAATAAAATTTACCTATTTAGCTCCACCTTGTGGCGACAGCGAAGTTCTCTCTAACTGCAGCATTGGTGAATGTGGACCCTGGCGTTGTACGGATGTAGGATTTCAAACAGGTTGCGTCAAAATTGACCCACAATATTGTATCGTCGACTGCGTTTGCAAAGAGCGTTATGTACGAGATGACCAAGAAGTTTGCATTCCAGTCACTGATTGCGGTAAGTGTTAGAGTTATTTATTATTTACATAACTTAGTAACATTATCATCTCTTGAGCAAGAAAAAAAGGCAATCAAGTTTCTTTACTCAAATATGCATGTAATGTGGTCATTATTTTGACAACCTTGTTTGAGCAAAGTCGACCTTGCCATTCTCTTCCAAGGAGCGGCCGGCAAAGTTTTGCCGGCCGCTCTAACAGGCCGGTAATGTTTTGCCGGCCGCTATTTTGACGTTTTAACGTTTTAAAAAATCAAATCCATAAAGATTTTATTTAAAACACAGCTGTTTGTATCTATAGAGATAGGTACAAAAAGATTTTATTCCATACTAGCTGACCCAGCAAACTTTGTTTTGCCATAAAAAGACCAAACATTTATCTACCCTACCTACCCTACCTTACACTACCTACCCTACCCTACCCTACAAACCGATAGCCCGTGCTGACACGTTTTCGCGAGCTCCGCACTCAAAAAATCAAGTGAGAAACAAAATACAACGAAAAACTCCAAATCGCCCACCAAAAGTTGCGCGCTAGTGCTAGCTATGCGAAAGTGAAAACTTAATAAAAAATAACAATAAACAAACAAACTGTGAAGAAAAACGTGTGAAAACTAACCTTAAAAAGTGAAAAAAAGACACAAACAAAACATAGACCTAAGTGCGGCGCCCGATTAGTCGGCGCGAGCCCTTTTTTTTTAAAGTAATCCAATAACCTTTACCTTACAGCTGCATCTCGCCCAAAATCTAGATTTTTTGGACGACATATTTTTTTTCGGTGCCCTATTTCCGAAATCAGAGAAGGAAAAAGGCGAAATTTCTGTGAAAAACTCCCATCTTCTCCGAAATTGAGGACAGCCTGCTTCTAGGAAGTGCACCATAGTTAGTGACAAAGTGCCCCCAACCCTCTGGAGACTTCGGGGAATTTTCTCGTGAGGTCCCAGGCCACAGCTCGCGATTCGGACCGGCCGGAAAATTTTCCGCGCGGATATAACGCCCGGAAAAACTGACTGGAGGTGCGATCAGAAAATTTCGAGGACCTGTGGGGCTTCCTGGAGTTGCCTGCAGCCTCGTTGAAAAAATTCGTAGAGATCTTAAGATATACAATACGAATACAACGTATTTGCTGTCGATTTCTTGTCTTTTCTCTTTTTAAGTAATTATTTCTATCACCAAAACTAAAAATATCCCCCATATTTAAATTGAATTATAAAGTGCTCTCATTATTTTAAACTATAAAAAATCCACATTAAATTAAAATTAAAATCGCCCTCATATTCGTAAAAATAGTAAATTCATAAAACGTTCTCACGGTCCGAGTTAACTTTGTCTTTCTTTGTTTACACATTTTTTAAAACTAAAAACCTGTTAACTCGGCCTAGGATAAACTTAGCTGAAAAGTGAGACCGGAAAAATCATTTTTACCCCACTGGCCATCCAACCACATATTTGGAAATTTGAAGGGTGAATGGACAAGAAAGTCGAATTTCAAGTGCGCATCGTATTTATAGAATTTCATTGCTACTTACCACGTGCGTGACAGCAATTTTATATTTTATTTTCAATTAAATTGTTTTAATTAGTATTAGTATCTGACTTTAGACTATAAGTCGGGACAGGGCAATTGACCCCTTTTTAAAAAGGAGCCCCCAAATTTCGACAAAACCTTTGGTTTTTCTGACGCACGGCGGCCATTTTACAGCCGTCTCGACAGCCAAAAAACTTTATTTTATAGTAATTCTGCCTGTTAAATAAGGAAATACTGTCCGGACAGCATCTTCTGCGTGTATTTATTTTGTAATTCCACCTCCTATCCTGTCAAACCTCCTCGAACATACCCCCCGTCCGTATAATATTTGCCTTGCTGTCTCTAGACAAGGTGAAGGTCCAGAAATTAAACCTAGCAAACTATCTAAGTTAAGGTAATTATCTCAGAGTAGCCAATATCGATTGTTTACAAACAGCTAGCGCCACCTAGATTCACTAGCCGGAACAAAGCACACAAAATTTAAAAAATCGATAACTCTGTAACGGCCTGAGATTTTCAAATTATTTCTTTGACCCAGTGTTTAACATCTTCCAGACTGCAAGATAGCTCCCCAAAACTACCCCCCCTCCACCCCCTCTATACACCCCACAACCGCTTAAAAACAAAAACACAGATTTTCCGTCCTGGTTTTAAATTTAATTAGTTATATTATTCTAACTGTTCACTCCTGCTTCCCCAGCCAAGGCCTGGGGACTAATTGACTGACAAGCGTAGACAGCGCAAGACTTATTAAGACCTGTCTTTTTGACTCGCTCTATTGATTATAAGCAGAACAACAAGGAACACGACAGGCTACCTTGGTTTAATACCTTGTTGAGCAAGAATAAACCCAACGAAGCTTTATTTATAAAGATAAGTTTACACTTATTTTAATTTTACATTTTATTTACAATTTTACAACTATTGACAATCCAATTTAAATTAATTTGACCACAGACTTATTGGGTCCTTTTACAACCCAATAAGGGTCACTTTTTAAGCGCCAAAGACAAACCCTCGAAGCCAAGATGTTCACGAGGACACCAGCCAAAAACGAGAACATTCCCAAAAGACTGGGCGAAAACCCTTTAAACTCCACATTCACGAGAACCACACCGACGAAAACTTCACCTGTGGCACATTCCACAGTGAGGAAGAGCATCGGTGAGTGGGAGGCAGCCAAACAAGAGACCAAAAAGTCTCAGGCAAAACCTCAGACCCCTACCGGGAAAGCGCCGGGCGCCCCGACTACATCTACCTCTACCACTACTGCCGCTTCCCCCGCCACGGTTGAGGCCGCCAAGCCAAGGGACAGAGTGACCGAGGCCAGAGTCAGCCTAGCAAAGATAAAAACCCAGCTTGGCCAATCTCGTAACACCAAAACAGAGATTAAGGTCGAAATCACTCTGGCTGCGGAGAGACTATACCAGTTGGTTAAAGAGGCAGAGTCCACGACTAATAAAAATAAGATGGAACTGCCTCAGCAGTCACCAAAACAGCTGGGGACAAACCAGGACGGGATAGCGGATGGGGAAAGAAAAAAGGAGCGGGAAATCTTCAGTAAAATGCTTGAAGACCACGCGAACCTCCTAAGACAAAACTCGGAAAGCATGGCGAAACTGCAGGAGAAGCTCGACAAAGCCGAGAGACAGACATACGCGAGTGTAGCGTCGTCCGTTAGGAGTCAACCTCCGGAGCGCACCGCGCTACACTCGCTGGTGGTCACGGCTACTGACGAGAAAGAAACGGGCGAGGACGTTCTCAACAGAATAAGGAAGGTAGTAAATGCAAAGGAGGGGGGAGTCGAAGTGGAGAAAATAAGAAAGGCCAAAGACAGGAAGGTTATAGTGGGTTTCAGAAGTCAAGAGGAAAGGGAGAAGGTCAAGACGAGACTGACAAGGTGCTCTGATCACCTAAAGGTCGAAGACATGACCAACAAGGACCCACTAGTTGTGCTCAGAGACGTGTTTCAGTACAACACTGACGAGGACATACTTGGTGCGCTGAAAAAGCAGAATAGGGAGATTTTCAAAGACCTGAGCGATAAATATAGGCTCGAAATAGTATATAGGAAGCGCACCAGGAACCCGCACGCAAGCCATGTCGTAATGCGGGTTTCCCCCAAGATATGGCGGCGAATGACGGAGGCTGGGTCGGTCCACATCGACATGCAGAGGATCCGAGTGGCCGACCAGTCTCCGTTAGTACAATGCTCGCTTTGTCTGGGATATGGCCACGGCAGACGCTTTTGCCAGGAGACCCAGGCAAGGTGCAGCCACTGTGGGGGAGCCCACATGAAGGCAGATTGTCCAGACTGGCTTGTGGACACAGCACCGTCGTGTTGTAACTGCACGCGGGCAAAACTCGAAAGGGTTGAGCACAACGCCTTCAGCCAAGAGTGCCCCGTAAGGAGAAAATGGGATGCCATGGCCAGAAGCACGACGTCGTACTGCTAAGGTGGTTACCGGCGGAATATCTGACTCTAACACAAGGCCATACGTAGTAGCCCAAGCAAACTTGCAAAGAAAGGCACTGGCAACAAATGAATTAATGCTTGAGGCGAACAAAAGGAAAATGGCCTTTGCACTGCTACAGGAGCCGTACATCGGAGGCATAGGTAGAATGAAGGACTACCACGGTGTTAGGATCTACCAGAGCAATAAGACAGAAGACGGAGCCGTCAAGACAGCAATCGCTGTCTTTGACAGCGACATAGACGTCGTCCAGTGCCCGGACTTTACCACACCCAACATCATGGTGGTTCAGATGAGGACAATTGCCTGGGAAATCGTGGTGGTCTCATTCTACTTCGAACCAAAGCCAGAACCGATAGGGCCATACTTGGAGCAGCTTAAAAGTATAGAGCGGAACTTCGGCCGGCGGATCATCATGGGAGGCGACGTCAACGCACTAAACTCTTGGTGGGGTAGCCGTAAGACAAACGGAAGAGGAGAAGAAGTGGCTGGTGCCCTAGAAGAGATGGATTTGCAGATGCTCAACGTCGGTGACACGCCTACTTTTCATACAGTGCGGGGAACCACACTTTACTCCAGTGTAGTGGACATAACGGTGTGTACGGCGGGACTGCTCGGCTTGGTGGATGGCTGGAGGGTGGATGAGGCGATGACGAGCTCAGACCATAACACCATCACATTTAAGCTGGCCTTGGAGAAGGCAAGGGGTATACAAATTACTAGAACCACACGTAGATACAATAGTAAAAAAGCAAACTGGGACCAGTTTCGTGAGAAATTGGCCCAGTTGCATACAGACCATAACATTAACGCTACAGAAATAGGAAAAATAAATAACGTAACAGATTTAGAAAATAAGACACAGAGATTTCAAAATAACATCATAGAAGCAGCAAACAATAGTATACCCCTTATTAAACCAAGAAACAGGGTCAGCTTACCATGGTGGTCAGAGGAGCTCGCCACGCTGAAGAGGACAGTCGCCACCAGGAAGCGCAGGATCCGCTGTGCAGCACCCGTCCGGAGAGACGCCGTCGTCGCTGAGTACCTGCAAATCAAAAAAGAATATGAGGAGAAGGCAAAAAATGCTCAAACGGAGAGCTGGAAGAGTTTCTGCGAGAAACAGGACGGAGAAACTCTATGGGACGGGATCTACCGGGTCATAGGCCGGACCAAGAAAAGGCACGAGGACTTGCCCCTGACTGTGAACGGTAAGGTACTGGACAATCTCCACTCTGCCGAATTGCTGGCAGAAACGTTCTACCCCGGAGACAGAAGGGATGACGATAGAGAGGAGCATACGCGCACCAGGATACTTGCTGAAAAAGTAAACGCCTTGGGTCATGATGAACAACATGACCCGGCGTTTACCATTGAGGAGCTACACTCTGGCACGCGCAGCTTCAACCCCAAAAAGGCCCCCGGGGCGGATGGTCTCACGGCCGACATCTGCCAGCACTCGATTAACCACGATCCGGAAACTTTCCTAGCACTGGCTAACAAGTGCTTGGAACTGGGCTACTTTCCCGGGACCTGGAAGGAGGCCACAGTTGTGATCCTAAGGAAACCCGGGAAGGAGAGCTATATGGTTCCAAAATCCTACAGGCCGATTGGTCTGCTGCCGGTGCTGGGAAAGGTTTTGGAAAAAATGGTCATAAGCAGAGTGAAATGGCACATTATACCGCAACTCAGTACTCGCCAGTACGGGTTCATGCCCCAGAAGAGCACAGAAGACTCCCTCTATGATCTGGTCGGACACATACGTGGAAAATTAGCAGACCACAAGCTAATAGTAATGGTGTCGCTAGACATAGAGGGAGCTTTTGACAGCGCATGGTGGCCAGCTATCCGAACCAGATTGGCTGAGGAAAAATGCCCAGTAAATGTGAGGAGAGTAATGGACAGCTACCTCGATAACCGAAGGGTCAGGGTCAGGTATGCAGGAGAGGAGGTCGTGAGGGAGACTAACAAGGGATGCGTACAGGGATCGATTGGAGGACCGATCCTCTGGAACGTCCTCTTGGATCCCCTACTAAAGGGGCTGGCGGAACGGGGAGACTACTGCCAAGCCTTCGCTGACGACGTGGTGTTGATATTTGATGGCGACTCAGCGATCGAGATCGCTGAGTCGATTGGTTTTTACCATCAGTTGTCGAGGGCTGCAAAGGTCAGCTGGGGCCTCCACCCCGACGTCATCCGCACCATGTATACGGCAGTAGTTGAACCCGTCATTTTGTACGCGGCAAGTGCGTGGGCATCTGCAGCCACAAAGAAGTGCGTAAAGAAAAGGCTAAATGCGGTCCAAAGGGGATTTGCACAGAAATTGTGCAAATCCTACCGCACCGTTTCCCTGAACTCGGCACTGGTGCTGGCTGGGATACTGCCCCTCGATCTCAGAGTGCAAGAGGCAGCTGCCCTGTACGAGGCGAGGAGGGGGGTACCCCGGTCAACGCTAGGAGATAGGGACGTCGAGCGACGTATCGCATTTGCCTCCACACCCCACCCGGCAGAGCATATGAGCCTGCAGTTCATTTGCCTGACAGACCAAGAATCACTCAGTGACCACTGCGCACAAGCAGTGCAGATCTACACGGACGGCAGTAAAATCGAAGGCAAGGTGGGGGCGGCATTGTCTCTCTGGAGCAATGGCACCGAAACCAAATGCCTGAAGTTGAAGCTGTCGTCCCACTGCACGGTCTACCAGGCCGAACTGTTGGCCATATGTAAAGCCACGAGGGAGATTCTTAAGAGCGCTAAAGAGACCTTTGGCATCTTTAGCAACTCTCGATCCTCATTCGAAACGGTCGCAAACCACCGCTCCTCTCATCCCCTTGCAGTCGAAACCAGAGAGAATCTGCGGCAGGGCAGATCCCAGGGCAAAGTTATATCTTTGTTCTGGATGAAGGCCCATGCGGGACTGGAAGGGAATGAGAGAGCCGACCAGTTGGCTAAAGATGCGGCGCTCAAATTGAAGAGGAGGCCGGATTACGATCAGTGCCCGCTGTCATTCGTCAAGCGGCATATCCGAAAGGATTCGCTTGACGAATGGAACCGACGGTACAGAATGGGCGACACAGCCGCGACCACTAAGCTGTTCTTTCCGGACGCGATCGACGCGTACAGAACAGTCAGGAAGTTAAAGCCGACAGGTGTAATTACGCAAATAATGACAGGGCATGGTGGGTTTTCCGAATACTTGAACAGATTCAAGTGTAAGGAAAGCCCATCATGTATATGTGACCCAGACATTGACGAGACGGTGATACACTTGTTGACTGACTGCCCGGCCTATGGCCTGGAGAGGTACGAGATTGAACAAAGACTGGGAATAGAGATAAAAACAGAAAATTTAAGTAAATTAATTAATAACAAAAAACACAGAACAGAATTTTTAAAATATTGTAAGAAAATAGCGGAAAAAACGATACAAAAGAATAAATAGATGTATAATTATGCTCGAAATTATATATGCCATATATAACAGGTAGCATTAGAGAATGGATGTAAAACAAATTGGATCACATTATAATAAGATACAATAAGAATAGATGTGTAATAATATTAGTAACTGTGTAGAATGTAAAAGTGTTAAATTTAGAAACTTATCATGTAGTAGAAAGTAAGATGTGTAATAGTGTAATAAGAAAGTTTGTAATACCTAGTAATAAAGATAAGTCTCCATAGTCTCGGATTATGTCCGGGGAATTTTAGCTCGCAGACTCCGCCAAAAGCGCGGAGAGGTAGGCGCCATATAAAAAAATAAAAAAAAAAATAAAAAAAAAATAAAAAAAAACCCTACCCTACACTACCCTACCCTACCCTACCCGACCCTACACTACCCTACCCTACCCTACCCTACCCTACCCGACCCTACACTACCCAACCCTACCCTACCCTACACTACCCTACCCTACCCTACCCGACCCTACACTACCCTACCCTACCCGACCCTACACTACCCTACACTACCCTACCCTACACTACCCTACCCTACCCTACCCTAACCTACCCGACCCTACACTACCCTACACTACCCTACACTACCCTACCCTACCCTACACTACCCTACCTTACCCTACCCTACCTATCCTACTCTACCTACCCCACATACATGATTCAGCGCACGCAATGGAAGCTCTCAAAAAGGAATATTTTTGCCCGTTTTTGCAACACTTTTCATTTATGCTCAGCTCCTATTGGTCGCAGCGTGATGTTATATAGCCTATAGCCTTCCTCGATAAATGGACTATCCAACACAAAAAGATTTTTTCAATTCCAACCAGTAGTTCCTGAGATTAGCGCGTTCAAACAAACAAACAAACAAACAAACAAACAAACTCTTCAGCTTTATAATATTATAAAATATTACTAGCTGGCCCGGGCAAACTTTGTTTTGCCATAAAAACACCAAACATTTATCTACCCTACCTACCGTACCTTACACTACCTACACTACCCTACCCTACCCTACCCTACCCTACCCTACCCGACCCTACACTACCCTACACTACCCTACACTACCCTACCCTACACTACACTACCCTACCCTACCCGACCCTACACTACCCTACCCGACCCTACACTACCCTACCCTACCCTACCCTACCCTACCCTACACTACCCTACCCTACCCAACCCTACACTACCCTACACTACCCTACCCTACACTACCCTACCCTACACTACCCTACCCTACACTACCCTACCCTACACTACCCTACCCTACCCTACACTACCCTACCCTACCTACCCTACCCTACCTACCCTACCCTATCTACCTACCAACTTGTTGAACTATTTATTTGAATAAGAAATAATATATATACTATCCAACAGTGAAAGAATTTTTCAAATCTGCCAAGTAGTTTCGGAGCCTATTCAATTCATACAAACAAACAAACAAACAAAAAATCAAACCTTTCCTCTTTATAATATTAGTATAGAGTATAGATTAGGCTGTATAGTTCAAACTGACAAGCTCAAAAAAAAAAAGAAGTAACAAAAGCGCGGCTCAGCGATAATTTTGTTTTTATTTAGTGACTTTTTTGCTAAAAATGAGCTCTCAAAGCGAAAATTCTTCCTATTCAATGTGTTTAACACCGCCAGACATTAAAGATGAAGCTAAATTAGTGGTTGAAAATTTGATACCGCAAAACTCAAAGGAAAAATATAAGCTTGCAGTGGAAAATCAGTAGGAAATCTAAATCTTTATCCGAAAATGTTTTTCTTTTCAAAAATACAGCATTCAAACACCGCATTAGAATTATCGCAAACTATTAGTATTATCTAACCGGGAAAGTCGGTGTTGAATTTTAGTAACTGTACTTTTCATAATTGTCATTTTAATTAAAATTCTAGTTAATTAATATATTTTTATTTAAATTACTTGCTGGTTTTATTTAGATTAGGTACTTGCATTTTTGAGTAAAGCACTATACAAACCTTGGCCCACAATGTTTGCTTTGCTGGTCACGCTATAATTGCCTCGAGCTAGCCTAGCTACGCTCTAGGCCTTTCAGCTTGGCCATCATTGCAGCCCTTGCTGTCCTCGCTGTAATGGCCTCGACCTACGGTCTCGGCCGTTATCTCAGCTCGTCCATCAAGTGCTGCACGCTGACCGCGCTGTGTCGGCCTGGAGCTGCGCTACGCTGCGCTGTCGGGCATAATCAGTGCGACCAGTAAAGAAGTCATTATAGACCGCGGCAGTAATGTACTATTTTTAAAGAACCCAATAAAAATAACTGCAGGTGTAACCACTTCGATATATTGCATTCGTATGATGCCTTTCGTAATTTGTCAGTAGCTTTGGATAAATATAAGATTAAAAATCTAGGATTAGATGAATCATTCGAAGTCATGCGACATCTACCAACCCGCACTGAGCCCGAGTGGTGCATTAAGGGCCATCTCCTCTCTCACAGAGAGGAGGCCTGTGTCCCAGCAATGGGAACATTGAAAGACAGATGATGATGTTGAGATGAATAATCAAATAATTTACGTACCTAAAAAGTTTTTTTACTATCTAGCTGAATGCGGTGGGGATCCAAACGCAATAGCAGGCTGTGGCATAAACTGCGGTCGACTTTGTTCAAACTACAAACAAGCAGAAAATGTATCCTGTATAGCTCTTTGCGAAGATAACGCTTGCGATTGTAGGGAAGGATTTGTAAAGGATGAAAATATTAACAAATGTGTCTACCCTGAAGACTGCAGTAAGTATTTTTATTATTTAATGTCATTTATTTTTTTAAACGTTGCCCTACGCTAGGAATTTCCTGTATCATGTGTGCGTTCACAAACATATAAACTCACATACACAACACCCAGAGCCGGAACAACTATCTGTAGATCATACAAATATTTTTTCCGTGCATCTTTCAATCACTGCGCCAACCGTGCGCCTTTAAGGAGCTCGTGGTTAAATACGAACAACTGCAGGGGTTGATCTTCAAGGTTAAGCGAAGCTTGCCTAGGTCGGTCCGCATCTTAACACTCCGAGCCGTTGGTCTAGGCTGTCAATTGTACATCTATGATACTCTTTACGGATAGACAAAAGCCAGGCAATCTGACAACTTTCTTGTCATAGGGGTATCGTATTACCCAGTAACTGGGTTGTGGAGGTCAAATAAGCAGTTGCTCCATGTAAAACACTGGTACTCAGCTGGATCCAGTTAGACTGGAAGCCGACGCCAACATAGTTTGGAAAAGGTTAATCAAATTGATTCAATTTTATTCCATTGCTTAGGAGAGGCAAGTATCTAGTCAAATGGCATCTTGAAAATTTATCTAAAAACTTATGTCACATAATTATTTTGTTACTAGCTTCTGCCAGCGGCTTCGCTCGCGTGTTAGGCGAAAATTATCACGAGCGAACATACTCCCGGGATTAAAATTAGCCATGTGCTATGCCAGACTATAATCTATCTCTGTGCCAAATTTCATCCAGATCAGTTCAGCCGTTTTAGCGTAATTGAGTAACAAACATACAAACATCCATCCAAACTTTTGCATTTATAATATCTGTAAGATTATATTATATGTAAAACACTGGTACTCAGCTAAATCCGGTAAGACTGGATGCCGAACCCAATATAGTTGGAAAAAGGCTAGGCAGATTGATTGATAGGCTCGCGCTTGACTACTTACTCACCTGATAGACTCCCTGGCACGCTTACCGAGAAGAAACCTATTCACTCTTGACTTAAAGACACCCAGGTTGTAGTTCTCAGGAAATACAGACTCCGGCAGGGAATTCTACTCCTTAGCTGTACGCTTAATGAAAGTATTCGCAAAACGTTTGGTGTGTTTGGGTGGTATCCACCATGTACCGATGACGCATCGCCGTACGTCTTGTAGTCTGATGATAGAAACGGCTAGGATGATTTAGTTTATGCAATTCCAACGCACACTCCCCGAAATGTAGCCGATAAAAACCGACAGACTGGCAACTTGGCGCCGATGTTCAAGGCTCTGAAGCCTAGACTTGACCAGTAAGCCTAGTCTCATTGCCGATGAGCGTCTTGGCCCGCTTTTAGATCGATTCTAGTACATCCAGCTGGTACTTGGCAGATCCGTCCCTGAGATGAGAGCTATAGCTAGCTCCATGCTTGATACAAGATGAGCAACTGTTCTGGCGTGAAGTACCGTCTCACCTTCGCAAGGATCCCCAACTTTTTGGCAGCCAGATGAGCTTTTGCCTCAATGAATGGACCAAAATTGAGGGTCGATGTCAACGTAACGCCAAGAAGCTCAAGATGGTCCGTTATCGGCATGGTCACACCACGGAAAGAAGGAGCCGGGTGGAATTGGCTCCTTTTGGCGGATAAAAGACACGCCTGGGTCTTAGCAGCATTGATCCTGACCAGATTGGCATCGCCCCACTCGAAGAATGCCTTCAAGGACAGATTCAAGCGCCCAACCATGGACTGCCGGAGAGACCGGATCTGAGGCCCGTGCGGCTGTTATTATTTAGCCATGAGCTCCTCCACACTAGTTAGGTAAATTACTAATAAAATATAAATTAACGTGTAGACAGTTACACTACTGAAACTGATAGAGTACTTGGAATTGGTAGAGTATTACGCTAGTTCACCTTCGCATTAACTCTACCCGTATACACCAGGCTTATATATGGATGGTCACCTATCCATAATACGCAGTAATAAAATGTTTAGTCATCATTGATTATGTGTTTCAGCACCAGTATGCAAAGAACATGAAGTATATTCCGAATGTATCAACGGTGGATGTCAAGCTAGAAATTGTTCTCAATTAGGAAAACCGGTACCTTGTAAAAAATTGGACCCCAAAGCTTGCATCAAGGGTTGCGTCTGTGAAGATGAGTATTTACGTGCAAATGACGGCACTTGTGTTCCCAAAGATAAATGTGACAGTGAGTATTTTTCAAAACAAAGTAGTAGCACGTTTTTTATCTCTTCTGAACGAATTTTCCTCTCTTTTTACTTCAAGTGCCGCATATGCGTATATATCGGATACACGCAAACGGCATACTTATACAAAAGCACACTCCTTTTTCCCATGGAGGTAGGCTGAAATTAAACATAGAACACCACCTGCTACGATCCTTAGATAATCCTTTTGCTTCCCTCACGTTTATACATCTAGTCATACACACACGCCGATTATGAGTAAGTACTTGACACCGGGTCTTTCTGATGACCATCACCAATAAGATCAACTAGCTTTTCCTGCGGCTTCGCTCTCGTGGTATTTCCATTTTTCAGCATATAATGTGTATTTCAGCATATAATGCGTTTGCCACTCGACGACGATTTTGATTTGTACCAGTGTCCAGTCTTTGTAATAGGTCCATGACCTACTATCAGACACAAACTGCTACAAACAAGAACCCTGCCCTCCTAGTTATCCACCACAAACATGCGAGGCCATCAACAATACCTACTTTCTATTGTCCACTTATCAAAATTGATAAAATGATAATTTAAAAATCAAATACCCGACTGCGTAAGAAGCAAACTAAACAGATGTAAACAAGCAGAAAATCATGCTCACCTCTTAAAACACTTCATTTTGATACCACACTCGATGGGTTTCGAAGAAAAGAAAAATTGTGACCTCCACATTATGGCGCCTAAAATTCGCCATTTATGTTTTTTTTAAACGTCTCTTATCTAAGAATACTCGGGCGGAGAAGACGTATCTAGCGGTGTCTTAATTATATAAACCCGTTTAGCGGTTTGCAAGATATGAGGTAATAAAGAATATTACATACATACAAAAATACAAGATACGCGCGAAAAACATAATCCTTTCCTTGCAGTCGGGTAAAAACCGGGATTGTAAACCTGCCTGTCGATGCAAGGAAGGAAGGAATAAAATTGGACAATTTATATCTAAAAGCGAACTGTCGTAAGTAAATAGTACATTTATAAGTAAAACGTTGGTACAGTCGACAAAACAGATTGGTAACCATAGATTAACATTTTAATAGTCAGTACTAGGCAAACAAAAAAATTTCTTTTTTGTATTATTAAAAAAAAATATTTTAAGGTCGGCACTGGTACTCCGTTATTAAACAATGTGACCCAGTTATGTTTGGGCTTATTGAAACTGTCATGAGATGTACTCTGGCTAGAAATTTTCATGGTTATATGAAGTACTAAAATAAAAATGAGAAAAAAAAAATTAAAAAATTAAACCGACTTCCAAAATTGGATTAAGCAATTGAAGTGATTTACTTTGGAAGTCGGTTTTTTTTTATAAAGTTGTTACTTTCAAAATATTAATAGCTATTTTATCTCTATAGCGCCAAAATGTGGAGAAAACGAGAGACTAGAAGACTGTCCAGATTGGTTATGCACACCACAAACATGCGACCAATTAGGAACCTCAATAGCTTGCCCAGCATTACTGGGTGACATCAGTCCCAAAGCAACTTGCCCAGGAAGACCAGGCTGTGTCTGCATCGATAATTATGTTAGGCATGATTGCGGAGAATGTATCCCTGTCGATGAATGCCGTAAGTAAAAGGCCCTTTTACCGTTTACATATTTTTTATTCTATCTCTCGATTTTTTAAAGGTTGTTCAGTGATGTCAAGTAATTTGATTGGTATTTTTTTTATTGGCCGTCATTTGACTATAATAAAATAAAATCACTACAAAGTGAAAAATAAATTCAATTTCGGAAGTCGGTGTTCCTGTTTTCGTTTCTTCGTTTTTTGACACCGACTTCCGCAATTGAATTTATTTTTCACTTTGTAGTGTTTTTATTTGGAAGTCGGTTGTATTTTTTTGTAAAAAGTTTTTTTTTATTTTTCACTTTTTAGTTTTGTTACATAATGGACCAGTTCTATAGGTTAGGTACCTATAATGCCCAAAGTGAAGCCAGAATTGATTATCACAATAACATGAATCTTAAACAAAACCGGTGGAATGAGAGTATACCAGGGTTAACTGTTCACACCTGCGTACTGCTTTAGAGCGTACTAGTGTGATGTTATGTTATGTAATGGTAAAAACAATAAACAGACATGCGATTGCAGCTATCCCGAGTGATTTGCCGTCATTTATTGAAGAGTTCTGATGTATATCTCCAAAGTTCTTCATCAGATCTTGATGCAATTTAAATGGGACCACATGACAAGCACCAGCTTTGAAATAAAAAAAGAATCATCGAAATCGGTTCACCCAGTAAAAAGTTCTGAGGTAACAAACATAAAAAAAAAAAAAAAAATACAGTCGAATTGAGAACCTCCTCTTTTTTGGAAAGTCGGTTAAAAATGAGTTTAACTTTTCAAAGACATTTCCAAAATTTAAAAATCAGGTGTTAAACAATACTTATAAGGAAAAATGAATAACTGATTTGAAATTTCTAATCCATATTTTACTTTATTCCTAAACATAACGCATATTAGGAAGTACTAAAACTGTAAATTTTACTACGTTTTCGTTTACAGCATCTTGCGGTGGAGATCCTAACGCGGTGTCAGGTTGCGGTACGAACTGCGGCAGACTTTGCTCTAACTACAAGGAAAAGAACAATATTTGTACGTTTATCTGCAAAATCAATAGCTGTGATTGTAGAGAAGAATTCGTGTTTGATAGCAACATTGATAAGTGTGTCCTTCCAGAAGACTGTAGTATGTATCTTCCCCAATTTGTTTTATCACATTTTTCACCATCTTTCTGCCAATCTGCCTCGTTGGTCTTGTGAAAGCGCTACAGCGGTGCATGAGGTCCTGGGCAGACCTCCTTCACTCGACCGTACTTACAGCGCAGCGATTAATGCCTACAATTTCGCGCGGTCCCGGCACCGCTCCGCCAGTCAGCTGTCACCGCTCACACGTGCGAAGGGAGTGCGTGTTTGGTGAGCGTTTAGGGTCTTAGTTCGGCAGCCTCGCAAGAAACGACCCGTCACGGATCAACCCAACCATCATCGATATTGTGCTCGAAATTGTGTACAAAGTTGTGTAAAAATTGTCTAAAATGAAATATCTGTTAAGTTAATTTCTCTAATCTGTATCCTGGTTTCGAGTACTGGGTCGGGCAAAGTGGTATTTGGTTTTTCTTCAGGAATTTCTCAGTGACAGCTCGGAGCTTGGACTTGTGCCAAGTTGATGGCAATAGGCTCGCACCAATTACATGGAACTTTAAACGGGTTCCCTCTATCTGGCAGAATCTTGATGCTCCGATTTTTTTTGGCATTACACACTTAGCATAATCTTCTTTAAACGAATATATTTATGGTATAAAATTTAATTTATATAATTATTGTTTAGCCGAATGTTTGTATGCCCGAATTTACAAAGGCTTACTTTTAAGATGGCAGAATTTTACTAGGCATAATTTCACTTGGCATATTATGAAAATGGCAGAAATTCATATCGAATAATTTTATTAGGCATTTCTATAAAATAGCATTTTAACCTTAAATTAGAATTAAAATATTGTCTTAAAACTCAATATGTTGTATAACAAAAGTTAGTGACAGAAACGAATTGCTGCAAAACCGACTCCACGTAGTCTTGTCTGCCCTACTCCTAGAGTGTAATTTAAGCCCGCGTAGGCGTGGAGGGGCGATGTGGCCCGCGAGCTGAGGAGCAGGTGGTTCAATTAAACGCTCACCACTGCAGCTTCGGGTTGCTGGCCGGATTCACCGGCCAGCCTCAGCCGCGGCGGCGAGCGTTAAAACCATCTGCGACGATAAGATCGCGTGGATCCGCCAGAGCCCCGCAGCGCGTGATTGAAACCATGCCTGCTGCATGCTGCTGCATGCTCACTGGCATGCTCACTTGCATGTTTGCTTGCATGTTGCTAGCTTGCTGCATGCTCACTTGCATGCTTGCATTCTTGCTTGCATGTTGCATGCTTGCTGCATGCGTGTTGTATGCTTGTTTGCATGCTGCATGCTTGCTGCATGCATGGCGTATGCTTGTTTGCATGCTGCATGCTTGCTGCATGCTTGCTGTATGCTTGCTGCATGCATGTTGTAAGCTTGTTTGCAAAAATAAGTTGTTTTCAATCAATTCTATTATTATGATAAAAAAAAAACAAAATTATTCCAAGTATGAATTTTCTGCAATGTGATATATGAGTATTTCAATCAATATTGATATGCAATATATGCCAAAAGACTATTCTGACTGTGAACTCTCTCTGCGATATGATCGTTCTGCCTTTTAATGACCATCGATATCAAATTTATGCCTAAAGATGATTCTGACTTACAAAATTATGAGTTTTGAATGTATGATAAATGAGTGAATGCCAAACGATTTTCTGCGAAATTAAGTTTATGCTATCCGTTGAAATGCATAGTAATATTATGATGTAAAAAGTTCTGCAATAAAAGGTAGACCCGTGCGTTTACAAACATTTAAGACACACAAGACACCCAGATCCGGAACAGCTATCATATATATATTATCTACTATTATGTATGATGTGGATAACGATGTGACTTGCAAATTTGTTTCATGTGCGTATTTTATTAGTTAGCTAGAAGCAGAAGCTAGCCTGCCCGCGTAAAAAGTGTTTTATCATCCCAAGGGAATAAAAACAATCCTATGTACTTTCCAGGGTCGTATCTCCATGCCAAATTTTATCTAAATCGAGTTGACCCAGAGATTACCCCTACAATCTCACAAACTCCCAAACTTTACCTCTTTATAAAATTAGTATAGATACGATTTTAATGTGTTGGTTATTCCTAAATAAATAAATAAAATATAATTACTGGCGTGGTGTTATGTTATGTTCTCCACCTTTATACTCAATTCATATAAATAAATTAAATCATTTTTTAGCTCAAGTCTGCGGTTTAAATGAAGTCTACGATACTTGTGCCAATGGTGGATGTCAAAATAGGAACTGCTCCCAAGCAGGACAACCCACGCTTTGTATAGACCCTATAAACTGCATCGGAGGATGTGTCTGCCAAGAAGGGTTCTTAAGACATAAAAACGGAACTTGCGTACCTGAAAAAGAGTGTCCATGTAAGTATTTACTTTTTAGGGTTCCGTAGCTCAAAAGTTAAAAAAGGAACCCTTACTCGTATAAGATCACTGTTTTGTCCGTCTGTCCCTCTGTCCGTATGTTACCACCGATTTTCCCAGGAACGGCTGGACCTAGCAAGTTGAAATTTATATCAGATACTGATGTCTATAGTCCCCATTAGGTGTATAAAAATCAATCTTCTGAGTCAACAATATAAAAAGATATGAGCAAATTTAAATTTGCGCGGAATCTTGTAATTATATTCATACAGTGTTTTTACCATTTTATTATCTGAATAAAGATTATTATTATTATTTCCTTTATTTCATTATTGTACATAGTTTTTACATTTTTAAATATTATCTTATAAAAATAAAATAAAAAAAACATTTAAAAATATAAAAATTAGTAGCCCACCGGTATCGGGAACAAGGTCCAAGCTACCGGTGGTTAGGGCTGCTGAGAGTGGAACCTCCTAACGATACGCGCCGTGTCCAGGAGTACCGCTTTCTGGATCACGCCCTTGATCCAGCTGCCCAACGAGAGCCTCCTCAGATGTTCATCGAGGCTCTTAGCTATTATGCCATTGGCCGTCACGACTATCGGCACAATGACTGCTGTATTCACATCCCACATGTCGACAACCTCGCGAGCTAGATCAAGATACTTACTTTTCTTATCTCTCTCAGCCTTCACGAGGTTCTCGTCATGGGGGACCGCTATATCAACAATCATTGCGCGACGCTCTAATCGGTCTATCACCACTATGTCAGGCTTATTGGCAACAATAGTCCTGTCAGTGATAATAGACCGATCCCAATACAACGTGACATTGCCATTTTCGAGAACTGGGTCGGGCACGTACTTATAGTAAGGCACTTCCGATTCCACAAGATTGTATTTAAGAGCAAGTTGCTGGTGGATAATCCTGGCTACAAGGTTGTGTCTATGCAAATAGTCTCCGTTAGCCAGACTAGAACAACCGGAAATAATGTGTCGGATTGATTCTCCCGGCCGGTGACATGCCCGACAGATGTCAACCGTGCCGTCCTTCACAATGTATTTCCGGTAGTTGTTCGTCATCATAACTTCGTCCATAATCGCAAAGACAAAACCTTCGGTTTCCCCGAAAAGGTCACCAAATCGCAGCCAGGCCACGGACGCTAAAAGATCTACATCGGGCCCATATAGGACCCGGTAGAAGCGTCCGTGAAGTTCCTTGCTCTGCCATACCTCCCTGCGGTCATTAGTATCTAATACTATAGGTTTGCGCCAGTTCTCGTTAGCCAAGGAGAGCGGGGTAAGGCCCTTGTCCACCGCTACCACATCTCGATGCATACCCACGTCGGCAGCCTGGAAATATTCCCTAAGACTGCATACCTCGCGGTTGTGCAGGGTTTTAGCATTTAAAAAGCCACGACCTCCGCATTTCCGCGGGATATACAGTCTCATAACCGATGATCGTGGGTGATGCATACGATTTGCGGTAAGCAATGTGCGGACTCTCCTATCCAAGGCGTCAAGTTCTGTCTGAGTCCATTTGAGTATGCCAAAAGAGTACATCAAGACCGGCATGACCCAGCCGTTGAAAGCGCGCACCTTGTTCCCACCTGATAAAAGACTATTTAGTACTTTTTTCAGGCGGCCAAAGAAGCGCTCCTTCAACGATTGTTTCACTTCAGTAGCATTGATGCCTAGTGCTTCCGACATACCCAAATACTTGTAAGTTTCGGTTGAGGAAAGGGATCGAAGGTGTATGGAATCCGAGAGTTGTATTCCCACGGATTCCATAATCTCCCCTCGCTTTACATGCGAGGGGAGATTATTATTATTATTATTATTACCAAAATTTACCTTAATTTTCAACTATTTTTATATTTCGGCACTTTCCCTTTAATTGTGCTTGCACCTTGCTTTTAACCAAAATGGACAATTCTAAAGTACCCTATAGGTTTTGGGTCGAAATCTATATGGTAGTTCCCGTTGACCTTGAATCACGAGTTTTGGCAAAAAAATAGGATATAAAAATTCCAAAAAATAAATGTTGAAAATTAAAGGGTGTCCCCATACATGCATAGTTGACGCAACCCTGGGTATGGATCCCTTCGTGCGCAAGTCCGACTCGCACTTGGCCGGTTTTTTAATAAGTACGTACTTATATGTAGTAGTTGTTATAATGTATTTACCTGTGTTACTTTCAAAAATGTTATGCATATTTTGTCTCTACAGCGCCAAAATGTGGAGAAAACGAGAGACTAGAAGACTGTCCTGAGTGGTTATGCACACCACAAACATGCGACCAGCTAGGAAACCCCATAGCTTGTCCAGCATTACTGGGTGACATCAGTCCCAATGCAACTTGCCCAGGAAGACCAGGCTGTGTCTGCATCGATAATTATGTTAGGCATGATTGCGGAGATTGTATTCCTGTCGACGAATGCCGTAAGTAAAAGGCCCTTTTAACGTTCATATAATTTTTATTTTAACTCTCGATTTTTTAAAGCTTGTTTAGTAATGTCAAGTCATTTGATTGGCTATTGTCATTTTGCTCAACAAATTTCAACAGCAATCATGTGACTATAATAAAATGAGTTTTTTTTTCAGAGACTTTTCCATAATTTAAAAAATCAGATGTTAAACAATACTGATAAGGAAAAATTAATAACTAATTTGAAATTGCTAACCATATTTTACTTTATTCCTAAACATAACAAATATTAGGAAGTATTAAAACTGTATATTTTACAACTTTTTCGTTTACAGCATCTTGCGGTGGAGATCCTAACGCGGTGTCAGGTTGCGGTACGAACTGCGGAAGACTGTGCTCCAACTACAAGAAAAAGAACAATATTTGTTTGCTTATCTGCAAAATCAATAGCTGCGATTGTAGAGAAGGATTCGTGTTCGACAGCAATATTGATAAGTGTGTTCTTCCAGAAGACTGTAGTATGTATCCTTCCCAATTTGTTTTATCACATTTTTCACCACCTTTCTGCCAGTTTGCCTCGTTGGTCTAGTGAAAGCGCTACTGCGTTGCACGAGGTCCTGGGCACACCTCCTTTACTCGACCGTACTTACAGGGACTAATGCCTACAATAATTTCGCGCGGTCCCGGCACCGCTCCGCCAATCAGTTGTCACCACCCGCGCGTGCGAAGGGAGTGCGTGTTTGGTGAGCGCGCGGGTCTTTGTTCTTAGTTCGGCAACCTCGCAAGAAACGAGCCATCACGGATCAACCCAACCATCATCGATATTGAGCTCGAAATTGTGTACTTGATTTTGGAGAATGAAATATCTGTTAAGTTAACTTCTCTAATCTGTATCCTGGTTTCGAGTACTGGGTCGGGCAAAGTGGTATTTGGTTTTTCTTCAGGCATTTCTCAGTAACAGCCCGGAGCTTGGACGTGTGCCAAGTTGATGGCAATAGGCTCGCACCTATTACATGGAATTTTAAACATATCGGGCGAAAAGGGAATGTAGGTAATAAAGGTGCACCTATGCCTACATTTTTTTTTATTCTGCCTCACACTAGGAATTTCTTTCTGTATCGTGGGTGCGTTTACAAAAATTTAAGACACACAAGACACCCGGATCCGGAACAGCTATCATATATATATATTATCTACTATTTGTATGATGTGGTTAACGATGTGACTTGCACATTTGTTTCATGTGCGTATTTTATTAGTTAGCTAGAAGCAGAAGCTAGTCTGCCCGCGTAAAAAGTGTTTTATCACAAGGGAATAAAAACTATCCTGTGTTCTTTCCAGGGTCGCAAGTTATTTCCATGCCAAATTACATCTAAATCGTTTCAGTAGATCCAGAGATTACCCTCTACAATGTCACAAACTTTACCTCTTTATAAAATTAGTATAGATACGATTTTAATGTGTTGGTTATTCCTAAATAAATAAATAAAATATAATTACTGGCGTGGTGTTATGTTATGTTCGCCGGCTTAATACTCAATTCATATAAATTAATTAAATTATTTTTAGCTCAAGTCTGCGATTTAAATGAAGTCTACGATACTTGTGCCAATGGTGGATGTCAAAAAAGAAACTGCTCCCAAGCAGGACAACCCACGCTTTGTATAGACCCCATCAACTGCATCGGAGGATGTGTCTGCCAAGAAGGGTTCTTACGACACGAAAACGGAACTTGCGTACCTGAAAAAGAGTGTCCATGTAAGTATTTATTTTATTAATAATTACAGCCGACAAAATCCATTCGTGTTCAGGCAGCTAATTTACAACTAACTTTTAATCAAAATTGTGCATTTCTCTTATTTGTCAAGTCTTTGACATTTCCATTCCGAGCTGGTTTTTAAGTTTGAAAGGTCTTCATGCATACATGCTTTATATTGATAGGGTTAAAATATTGCTTATCTAATTCTTTAGTTGGCTATTCATTCTTAGTTAAAGCAAAAAATAAAAAAAAAGGTTTAAGTCCAGGTTCCAAGTACAAAATAATCAATTACATTTATTATTTTTATTTGCTCAAAACAGTTAATGTAAATATCGTGAGGAAATCTTCTGTAACCAAAAAAATTCTAAAACATTACGTGTGTATATTTTACTTCTTGAACACTTTAAATTGCATCTAACTTTTGATAGAGTAAACCGATTGCGATGAAATTAATACTTTAAGTTATGCACAATCTTTATGTATAAAAGTTATCTACATTGATTTAGTACATTTTACGTGATGCGTTCACAAATAAACAGACAAAAATGCCAAAAATGCTGTCAATGGGTTCTGTTGGCCATCCTTTAACACCTTCGCTGTTTTTATGGAAATACTTTCGATGCACAATAACTATTTTTCTACAGATTTCCTATATGTATTGATGATGATTTTGTAACTTATTTAATTACAACAGTAGACTGCACAAAACGACACGAAGTGTACGACTCCTGCCCTCCCACCTGTCCACCACAAACTTGCACCGCCATTGGGGTTCCCTACGACTGCCCAAAACCACCTGAAGGTGAATTCTGCCAACCAGCATGTCGCTGTGAAGACGGCTACTACAGAAATTCTGCTGATGAATGTATTTCAGAAGAAGATTGTTGTAAGTAATTTTTATCAGCTAAGTATTTTCCCCAATAAAATAATAGTAAGAGGCTCTTGCATTATTTCGATAATTTGGATGTTTTTGGCGTGTTGCAGTTCAACTTAGGAGATTTTTGGTTTCTTAACCAGAGTTTCCTGAGGTACTATAAAACTTTAAGGTCTCTTCGGTGCGTGTAAAGTTTAAATAATACCTAATAGTCCTCCAGACCGAATAAAAACCTCGGCAGTCAATCTCTGTGGAGACTAGCCATCGGCGCAGGAGTTAATTAATACAGTGCATTTGTGTGTGCGCAAAAATAGGTGCACTCTGTTCCCTCGCTCTTTAATCTTAGATGATATTTTGGCGAAGGCTAAGTACCGTTTTTAGACACCAAAGCATATCAACTACTGCCATTTTCCACCGTTAATAATAATACAATTTTATTCACAGTAAAATGTACGGGAACCAACGAGCACTTTTCTTCCAGTCCGGCCTGCGACGACGTGTGTGCTACTTTGTCTAAACAGAACCAAACAAATTGTCATATCAAAAAAAAGAAATGCGGTTCTCAATGTTACTGTGATGAAGGATATGCTCGAGATAATAATCGCATCTGTATTCCTAATGACCAGTGTGGAGGTAAGAACGACGATAAATTAAAAAGAATTTCATTCTATTCAATTTCTTATTAGAGCGATTGTTGTCAAAATAAAAGAAACAATAATATTTCTTAGGCTGCAAACCACCTAAGTTTGAAATGTCCATTATGCTTGGGAAAAAAAGAAGTGTGCAAGAAACTTCCCAGCTGAATATATATCAATGTGAGATAGATATATACCTATGCAACAAATTCAAATCTTTATTCAATATCACGTGTGTTTATCAAGATCTTATAAATAATAATACACTTCAAATGGAAATCAATTTAGTCATAAATAACAAACTTATTATAAAATCAATTAATATAAATTAGAAAAAATATAATTTGAGTTTTAATTATAATTAAATGATGCTACAGAATAACAATTATAAAAATATTATAGCATCTATGCTATACAGACGCATTACACCATCTCTTCTTCGCAATAGAACGGTGATGGTTTTAACTTCAAAATGCAGCTCCTCTTGGTCCATAATAGCCTTATCGTTTTGTATGTTCTAGTATCTTGCCATGAGGATCCAAATGCTATACCAGGTTGTGGTAGTCATTGCAATGACCGATGTTCTAACTACAAAGATCGAGTGCTCGCTTGTCCATTCATCTGCTTGCTTGATGGTTGTGACTGCAAACCAGGCTATGTTTTCGATGACAATGTGGGGAAATGCGTGCTGCCTAAAGACTGCAGTAAGTATAATTTAATTAGCCAGATTTTCTACATCATTTGATTTTAAAAGGACTATAATAAGGTATACAGTACTATTGTTAATATAGCTTAAGGAGTTAATAAGCAAAATTAAAAAACCTCCGACACATTTTTATTTCATATTACATAATTTATCCAGTAGTAGACACTCAGGCCTGGTACTTATCGGACGGCAATCATTACCGTCCGTCCGCAAGCTCGCGCCTACGGTGGCCGGGGTTCGGCTTGCCACTCCCAACGCCTAGGGCGTATCCAGCTGCGGTCTCTAGGTGCGTAAGGGCGTCTCGGTTGCGTCTCCCTAACGCGTTCCACCTCCTCCTTTGCAAGCATAACTACTTCGCAGAAGAAGGTGACAGCTTTCCATGCCCTATTGGCCCGTACCATGGCCTGAACCAGGACTGGACGCCAGAGATCGCCACCGCCGACCGCCTTCACGAGGTGGTGCTCCGAGCGGGGCAGACCGCCACCGTATGCTCCACCGTGTCCTTCGGGTAGTCCACACAATGGTGACACCCGGGCGTTTCCTCCCGCTTTATCCTGAACAGAATCCTCCCAAAACAGCCGTATCCGGTGAGGACCTGCGTCGGGCGGAAGGTGAGCACGCCCTGGTGCCTCTGAAGCCGCTCCTCAAAGAGGGGCCTTATCACTGCGATTGCGGCGTGCCCAGTGCTGGGTTGTGATCAAAAGTGCGTCAAGAGTTCAATTAGGCCATTAAGCGGCACTTTTGAACGTCAAAAATTTATTTATTTTCTATCATCGGCGTAGTTACAGACACAATAGAAAATAATTAAACGGACGCCTTATAAGGTCGCGCGCCGGCTGAGGGTTTTGTCGTCAATTCGGCACAGTAGCTTGTTAAGTAGAAGAACGCACAAGCAACTCCTCACTTACTCTTTTAAAATAAAAGTGTTTTACAATATTTACATATATACATTATTTCATATACGTGAGGATGATGCACCCAGAATGTGTATAAATATTGCAAACATGGGTAAAATACCTAATTCAACGGATTAAACTAACACAACGGCACAGTGTGCGAGTTAATTTATTAAAACAAAAAAAGGAATACAATAACTATGAATAGGTATATAAATGAACAAGTTTGATTCCAATTGTATACTTGTCATACTTTATCCAGAGGTAGTAAAACAGACCAAAGTATTTATTTTATGATATACTTTTAGCACCTGTTTGTGGAGCCGATGAAATTTACAATGCTTGTATCAACGGTGGATGTCAGAAGAAGAACTGTTCTGATTTAGCACGCCCTATTATTTGCATACATCCAAAGGAATGTATAGACGGTTGTCTTTGTAAAGAAGGAATGTTAAGAGCTGACAATGGAACTTGTGTGCCAATTGATGATTGTCCTAGTAAGTTAAGGGATCAAAAGCTCTCGAGCCCCTTTTTGTGCCAATTTTAGAGCTAAATTATTATAACTATTACTTAACCAAATTGAAACTAGACCGTGAATATAAAACACTCAATTTTTAACAAGATATTTCTTAAATATTATAAACAAACATGAATTGAAAACCTGTTAATCTTGCTATTACTGTTTTCAGCACCCGTTTGTCCAAAGAATGAAGTCTTCGATAGATGTGTTAGTGGAGGCTGTCACAGAAGAAAATGTTCAGAATTGACAGGCCCTATCATTTGTGAAGACCCTGAAAAATGCATCGGAGACTGTGTTTGTGTTAAAGGATATTTGAGGAACGAAGATGGAGTTTGTGTACCAGAAAAAGAGTGTAATCGTGAGCGTCCTGATTATATTTTTTTCATTCCACAATAGCCGTATTGTTAAGTATTCAAATTGTATTCAATCCAGAGGGTTTGGTAGTATATCAGTGCCGACAGCTTCAAGCTTTCGGTACTAACTGTAGGCAAACCGGTGATTTTGCCTGCCACTGCGAAATCGGTTCGTGTATTGTGAACGTCAATTTCGTATTGAAACTCCATACTGTCCAACAGCGACCGCTTAAAGTAGTTCTAATTGCACCAAACGGTCCGTATAAGGAGGGTCTTAAAGCATTCTTTGTTCCGTTACACAGGATGGTATGTCTGTGGTGTGGAGTCATGTATAACTCCACCACTCTTTTGCCCTGGTACAACAATTTATATAACATTCGATAATCCGTCCCCAGTACTCATCTGGAGATGATTAAACAGACCATAATAAATTTACTTATATCTTACAGCTCAATGTCTCAAACCGCACCAAGTCTTCGACTTTTGCCCTTCAACATGTCCTCCACAAACGTGTGAGAGTCTCGACATGGCTTACATCTGTCCCATTAAACGGGGCCAGGAGCCTCCCTGCCAACCATGCTGTGTCTGCGAAGAAGGATACTTCTTCAACTTGATTGGGGATTGCATCTCTGAAGAGGACTGTTGTGAGTAGTCTATACACATCGAAAATAATTTCCCCACTATACCCTTGAGTGCAATTGGGAACTTTGATTCCCAGAAACAATTGTTTTTCTATTGTTTCTGCTAATTAGCACTCATAGAAATAAGTACTTAAAACTCATAATCTACTTTAATTTAAAAATGTCATTATCTTATAAAAATTTGGTCCTTAAAGACAGAAAAGGTCTTTGATTAATTACAAATTCTATTAGTGGTAAAACTTACCTTGAGTCAGTCCCATTGGTCAATTGATTGTTCCAACAGAATGTGTTTGGTTTATAAGTTACCTACCCCCGATTTCTGAACAGTAAACTGTCTCCCATCTCGAGAAACTAAATTACATCCACACATATTTCTACGAAATTTCTAACAATAATGACTTTTCAGTAAAATGCATGGGACCACACGAATACTACTCATGTGGCGGTGCATGTGACAACGTCTGCCTCACACTGAACGAACAGAGTCAGACCAACTGCCCCATCGTCAACATTAAGTGTAATGAAAAATGCTACTGTGAAGAAGGATATGCCAGAAATGCCAGTGACATCTGCATACCCATCAAGGACTGTCCACGTAAGATTTTACTTGAAATACTTATTGATTTTGTTGTTTTTCTGTTCTCTGTAAAAATTCGTCCGGAGAAGTAGCTGTCCCAACATTGTGCTACAACTCGACTGCCTCGTTGGTTTCTTGGTTGCAAGCTCGACTGTTACATGAATCTAGTCTTGCGATAGATTCACAGGTAGGGTAGCGTAATTGGGTTTTAAGTTCTGTATTTCTTGGTAGTAGACTGATTGCGCATACACTATTGTTTACTATAATCTCTTGCTTAGCTCCATTGGCCGCCGTAAATGAAATTCAATCAAGAGCATTGACTGACGGGACTATATTGTACTGGTAGAAAATGCCAAAAGCATTAAGCCCGCCTCTGTACGTTTGTGTGCTTAAAGTATTAAATAAATAAATAATAATCAAGAGATTAATTCACCAAAATCATTATCTGCTTCGTCTTTACCCGATTATGTTTGGGTTAGCTTCTAGACTAATGGATGCAGCTGGAAACCAGTATTCTAGGTGATTAATTATTGACAAAAATCCTTTTTGCCTGTAGCTTCCCGATGTGGCCCTGACGAGAGATACGAAGAGAGTCCCTGCAGGGTGTGCGAGCCTCTAACCTGCTGTGAAGTTGGCATGGAACTGGAGTGTCCACCTGCAGAAGATGATGACTGCGATGATACGCCAGGCTGCATCTGCAAATATGGTCTAGTGAGAAATGACGACGGTGTTTGCATTCCTATCTCTGAATGTCGTGAGTGATTCACTTTTTTATCGTATGAGTAGGCACTTACCTTTCCTTATTATAGGTATCTCATATTCATACGTTGCTATGGACATTAAGTTGTTAAAAATAAAATGTGAAAAGAAGATAAAAATAACGTTAATAAGTAGAACAAAACTTTTTAATCCATCCATGAAATAACATGGCGATTATATTTTTAAATGCACTTTGTATTTTTCTTTAAACCCATTTTAGGGTTCAACAAGGAATCAGACCATATTGAATCAGCATTTTTTTATACTTACACTAAACACTTTTATTTTATGTTATTAGTTATATTGGTTGAGATAACTATGAATAAAAAACTGAGCCTATGGAACGGTGTTTTTTTTACAAACTTGTATTTATTTTCACCTGGTATCTGTAATTAAATCTTGCAAGTTAAAATCCCACTGTCCGATTATGCTTCAATTTTGCACATACGTTTGTTTCTCAAAACAATGCAATTTTTAAATATAAAGGCTTATTTAATCTTTATCTGTCGTTGTGCTCGTATCACCAACACAAGCAACTTTGACTGCTCAATTTTTGGGCAATTGTTACATGGTTTTGCCGAGAATTCCTTGGTATCGGCAACACGTCATCTTGATTTGCGCATTTAATTGCCCATGTTAGCCATATATGGGCAGTTGGCCAGTGATAAGGCAAGAAATAAATAGGTTCGTGATATAAAAAGAGAAAAGCAATTATTTTGCAATTTATGGTTTAATCGCCTCAATTTATCATAGTCCTTAGTTATTTCAAAACAAGAATTGTAATCAAGAAAGTTAGGTTCGCTGTGTATAGGTAATTGTGCATGAAATTGTTGTACACGCTTTCGAGGCCTTGCTTCATTCGTGGTTTTAGCTAAACGTGGTAAAGGTTTCAGTACCGAATTAAAATAGGTAAAATATATCGTGCAGCGTAAGGAATTGACAAAATGTTTAAGTCTTCGCACTTGGTGGCCTCACTAATTCTACTATATGCAGCGTGTTACTGTGCAAGTAAATAATATTTTTTTACCTCTTCATTATCATCCGCATCCCGACTTCGCCCACTGCTGCATATACCTCTCTTTTCTTGTGCTCTTCCAGGACCAACATTTGAGGATTAACATTTCTTCTGCCAGTCCTTGGAAGCCACTCCATTATTTTTACCTAACACCATAAAATTTAGTCCATCACCTTTTCCTTACCGTCAAAATGTTTTGATTACAAACGGGTATTTTGGCAGCGATACAAACACCCGTTTCTGTAATAGTAAACCTAGTAAAGCTAGTATGGTAATACTAGACGGTAAGTTACAATAAACGAATAGGATAGTGTTTTATCTAATCACTGCAAAAAGGCACCAACCATCCAAAAATAGTCTAAAGATATTCTTACCAAACTATCGTAAAGAATTTAGAAAATTAATCATACTTGGAGTTCATCAAGGTACGATTTTGGGCTCCGTTTGAGTGTTGTAAGTAAAACAAAAAAACACATACCACCGGCTTCCAGTCTAGGCAGTAAATTGTTTATTTAAGACGACGACTAACGACAACGACCTTGATGGAACAAAACGCGCACCCGTTTCACACCCGCGCGACCCAAAATTTAGTAGTTTTTGTACTTTCCTTATTATTCTATGACATTAAAAAAAAACTTCAGATCAAAATGTAGATAATTAAATTGTCTTTGAGATGGTGTGGATTTCATTAAAATACGCCCAGCGGTTTTGGTGCGATTGTCGTGTTTTTGTCCGTTTTAGACATAACTTTACAAACTAATTACACTATGTTATACAAATAAAACTCAAATTCTGCTTAGATGAAATTATTAAGAAAATGGTCTAATACAACATATATTTTTTCCAAAATATTAAGACTAGCTGTTTAGACGTGATTCTCAATTTAAAATCAGCTACTCAAGGGAATCGGGCTTGTAATTTGAATTAAGTAACGTCAGCAGAGTGAAAACAATCGAGGAAAGTAAAAAAGAATATTTCCTTGCGACCTTGGCAACTGAAGTATTGATAATGGCAGGTAAAAGCGTAAACGATAGATTTGAAATAAATATAGGAAGTATTTTAAACGAATACTGTATAAAATCGACTGAAAAACTAAATATTTGATGCCGTAAAAAAACGCTAACCTTCAAGATACACTTGGTTTCACTCATAAAAACAGAATCTTAGTCATCTGCAATAAATATATCTATATGTTGTTGGCATTTTGGTAAAAACAAGGTTTTTATAGATATAAGTAATATTTTTTTGTATATTACCTACTTTAAAAATTAAACAAAACATAAGCTTTAAAAAATTTGAATATTTTTCCTAGCCTCAGAAACGGCGGTGAATGTCACAGAGGCAAGAGCTAGACTCGATCAAGGAAGCATTGCCTTAGCAGGAAAATTTTTACGCGTAAGTATTGATGCTACAACCACTTCACTTACCCTGAAGAAATAAAATCACTATTGTACACAGTTATTGACAGACAAGCTGCCTTTGAAATGTTTGTGAAAATGTTAACCCACGTGAAAATGTTTGATTTTTAGATGATTTACAATTGTCTATCCCTTCGAGCGCCTAAAACGTGGGCCCACGCGAGACACAATGACTTTTTTATTATTTCACTAATTAAGGCACTCAAAGGGCTATAATAAATAATTAAAATCTAGACATGTTTGAGCCTTAATTGTTACGTAAATTTTAGCCGAATTTTGTGGATATAGATTACTCGTTTAATTGTTGTATTATTTCCAAAGTACCTGGTTTCAAGCAACCCAGATGCAAACTGCGTAGCATCGCCTACGTCTCTGCAGGTACCTTTGGCACAACTTGGATTGTACGCCAAAGGTTTGGTTTTACAACAAATACTCAAGCTGCTCAATATTAGGAGTGTATCAGAGGTACGTTAAATAGTTATCCTGCACGATTTAGATAAATAATTAATCACGGCACACATATATTCTAATCAACTTATTTTAAATTTTTTTTTAGATAAAGGCTTGTTTCCCCGGCTTAATAGCCGAATTAGGCAATCAAACGCACGTTGATTTTAAAGAGGCTACTAAGGTTTACGCAAACCTAAACAATCCACTTAGCGAAACTTTCTTACGTGACTCAGAAAAATATGTCGGTGCTGAAGCAGAAAGCGTCGACTTCAGTAAACCAGAAGAAGTTACTAATTTAATAAATAAATGGGTACGTGAAAACTTCACAACATTATAATCAACAGGTGAATGAAACAAAAACAAAATAAAGAATTCGAAGCGACTACATACAATTCGAATTCATTTCCAGTAAGTTAGTTAAGGTTCAATCTACTCAGCTTCTCATATACGTATTGTATAATACATTACTATGTTATCTCAAATCAGGTAGACGAACAAACTCATGGAAAAATCCCAACACTCGTTAGTCCGGAAATGTTCAGTGCGGATACGAGATTATGTTTGGTCAACGCAATTTATTTCCTGGTAAGAATTTGACAAATTTAAATATTATCTTATAAGACAGTAATCCAGAGTACAAATATTCGCATCAAATTTTGCAGGGTGATTGGGTGAAACAATTCAATCCTAACAATACAGAAGTCAAAGACTTCCATAAAAGTAACGGAGAAACAGTTCCTTTGGAAATCATGTATCAAGAAAATACTTTTAACTACTATGAGACTGACCTTTACCAGGTTCGTAATTTTCTTATTTATTAAATCTGAGCTAATAAGTGGACAAATACCTACAATGCTTTAAAATATGTCACGTATAATTGTGTTTTATCAGGTTCTGGAAATGGCGTACAAAGGGGATAATTTCAGTTTTGTGGTGGTTCTCCCAAGAAATCAAAAAGACTTGCTGCCTACACTTGATGCTATTGAAAAACCTGGTGTGTGGGATGAAATAATGAAAAGTCTTAGTCCCAAAAAATGTAAAGTTTCCTTGCCGAAATTTTCCATAGATACCACAATAAATTTAAAAAAAATGCTTATGCAGGTATGATAATAATATTTAAATACAATATTTTTGTATTGCATATTGATTTATTAGTTTTGTTTTGAAAACTAATAAGTTTCACTATTTTAGATCGGTGTCGAAAAAATGTTTGATCCAACATATGATGGGTTCGAGGGAATGTTAAAAAAACCGGATCCAGTGTATGTTAGTGATGCCGTACAGAAAGCTTTTATATCAGTTGATGAAACAGGAACTGAGGCAGTGGCAGCTACTGGTATGTAACGACTACACAATATAAGTATCGCACAATTTGTAATTATGAATGAAAGATTAAGGCGATATAATCACTCTAGATTACTCTAGATGGGCCTAAGTTATAGATCACATCATTCAATACGGTTAAATGCATAGCACTCGCGATAGCCATGAGTATATGATCAGATGTATGAAGATAGACGAAGCAAAAGAGTATTTAACTTAATAAACTAATTTAACCATCATATATATTAAAAGGTGGTGTTCCGTAGTTTCTGCTTCGAGGTCCACATGTTTTATAAATATATGATTGAATATAACAAAAGGCAAAATCCTCAATTTTTTTAAGTCCTCTTTAACTAATTATTAAATGTTTTCTTTGTTCAGGCAAACTATTTTAAATATGTTAAAAAAGTATTTTTCATTATTTTAATCATTCGCACTTTATTTACAGCTATCATTATTACAAAAAGGAGTCGTCCTTTAGTTCCACTTTGCATCTTCAACGCTAATCATCCTTTCTTATTTTACATTATTTGTAAGAAAACGGTATTATTCTGCGGGGCCTTTGTTCATAAAGCTGAATTTTCCCTAAACATCAATTGTGACATCTCTTGAACTCCGTAGTTTTCTTACAAAAGACTTTGAATATTCTTTCAGCTGTAACAGTAATCGCTTTGGTACTCCAGTATGCTCCTCCGGCAAGCTATGTATTTGATGCAACACACCCCTTCATATTTGAAATATATTTTGGCAGAATACCTTTGTTTTGCGGGCTATACGTAGGGGCCCAGTAAAGGTGAAATTTAAGAACAGCAATCGTTAAAATGTGTTTATACTTACCAAATGGTGGTCGGTTACTGGTGAAGGATACAACATGTGTCGCAAGCACTATCTCTTTCTTCAGGATTTTCCGCACATCTGATAAAACATGTACCTAATATTTCTCGTATTTCAAAGCTTTTCGTTCTGTCTAATCTGATACCTTAATATTTTAAATTTACAGCTATTATTATGTCAAGAATGAATATAGCACTTGTGAATACACCAAAAGTGTTCAATGCTAACCATCCATTTACATTTTATATAAAATTTAGAAAAACGATATTATTTTGTGGAGCCTTCATCCAATAAGGTGAAATATCTCTTAACGCATTTTTGTGTGCTTGCGCATGTGTAATTTATGTGTTAATTTTTATTTCTCTGCTTACATGCGGTACCTACTTATACCTGCAAAACAGGTCTTTTCAAAAAATTTGTAACATAATTTAAGTAAAGGTATCAATTTAAATCAACTTGTTTACGAACTATATTTCAAACTTTAATTTTAATACAAGCGTTACTACTTGGGCTCTACAGTTTAACTATCTACGGAGTTATTCTTAATTTAAGTCATGTTTTATATTTTCAGCTTTTATTACCCTTACGGGAATTAGGGATCCTCCAAAAAGCTGTATATTTTTGGCAACTCGCCCTTACGCTTTCTACTTATTGCATAGAAGTGCAGAAAGTTCATACAAAACACCTCTGTTCTGTGGAATATTTGGAGGAGCCAAGTAAAAGGTGAACGATAGAGTCAAAACCTAGTTAAAATGGTGTGCCTAAGTTTTTTTCTTACTAAACATTTAAAATAACTAATACTTTTGCGTTAAATGCGACCTTTTTGAATGTTTTTAATAATGTGTTTTAACTAGTATTATTCTATATATTTTCGGTGTATTTTGTTCTAGAACAAAATTATATACGTGTTAACGTTGCGTTAACTTTATTTATTTTTTGGCGCTACAAATTGGTTCGGGCGCCGTTTTGTAGCATTAAAAAACAATAAAACACTTAACGCAACGTTCATCATCATCATCATCATATTAATAAATAAATCATCATATCAGCCAAAAGACGTCCACTGCTGGTCATAGGCCTCCCCCAAGCGTCGCCACATTGACCGGTCCCGTGCGTCCCGCATCCAGCAGATCCCGAACGCAACGTTAACACTTATAATTTAATTTTAAAACAAAATTATACGTATTTACGTTGCGTTAAGTGTTTTTTCTTTTTATAACGCTACAAAATAATTTGTTATTGTTATTTGGTTAAATGGTGAAGAAACAGTACTCTGTTTACATAACATTATGTTTATTTTCTTGAGTACTTTATTTTCCATTTATCGAAATTACACAATGCAAAACAATCGACCTCAAGTGAGATACTATCCAAGATCTATCCACCAAATGACATACTTACCATTACAATATTGTAGACAGAATCTTGTTCTTTTAAATTACTACTTTTATATTATTCTCTCAAGAAAGTACAATAACTATCTACCAAACAATGCAATAATGACTTTTGCTCCGTGGTTATATTGCCGAAGATTATCCTTAATTTATCACTAATTCAGCATTTTCAGCTGTTGTAGGCGGTGTTACATCAGCTATTCCAATCAGTTATTCCAACTTTATGGCAACTCGCCCTTACGCTTTCTACTTATTGTATAAAAGTGCAGAAAGTGCATACAACACACCCGTGTACTGTGGAACATTTGTTGGAGCTAACTAAAAGGTGCACGATACGATGCGTTTTGGTCAATTAGAAATTGTAATTGGTTAACTGGTGAAGGGGCACTTAGATACTATTAGCACAATAGCTTATGATCTCTTTTGAAATAGTTTTCAAAATCTTCAATTATTGCTTTTCAGCAGAAGTTGCTGGAGGCACCGCTCCCGCATTTCCTCTAATGATTTATATTTTCAATGCAGATCGTTTCAATTCTGTGGAGTCTTAAGATTTCGTCTTTTTCAGTAATTTTAGTATCTTTAATATTAACTTTAGTTTTCGTCAATTTAATAGTCTTATGTTTGTTGGAATAAAAATGCAATAGTCACTTGAGAACGAAGGTCTCTTACTACGTCGTTCAATATTTTCGTTGCATGTTCCTATATGTGTATCTCAATCTCCAGGTTATTTTATGCATGTGATTTTAGTACATTTATAAATTTCTTCATTCTGATTCATAAAACTTCTTACAGTGGATTGGTGAATTTGTATCATTATTGCACTATTAATGTGATAGGTTTTTACTCAAATTTATCCAGTCAACAGAAAGACATTTGTATTTGTTGTTCCCTTCAACTTGACTATTGTTTTCTATCAGCTGTGGTTGTGACTGCTGTAACTTCTGTTCAATTAGATCCTCCAGAGACTATTATTTTAGAAGCATTCTCATCATTTCAGCAGAAAGACGTCAACTGCTGGACGTAGGCCTCCCCCAGGCGTCGCCACATTGACCGATCCCATGCGTCTCGCATCCAGCGCCTTCCGCATCTTTATCCAGGTCATCGGTCCACCTAGTGGGAGGCCTTCAAACGCATCGTATTCGCGGTCGCCATTTCAGAACTTTCCAGCCCTATCGGCCTGCCGTTCTGCGAGCAATATGCCCTGCCAACTGCCATTTAAGTTTTAAATTCTTCGGGGTATGTCGGTAACTTTGGTTCTCCTGCGGATCTCCTCATTTCTGATCAATACCTCCTTACATTTATTATATTCTATACAAGGGTATCCCACTGTTTTGTGGAACATTTGTTGGCGCCCCTTAAAAAGTGTTACAAGGCTATAACAAAGGCAATATTAATATTTTATTTGGATGGTGACACATTATTTGGTGATGGTTCGGTGGCGGTATACATAGATCTAACATTTATTTATTTAATCATTAATGTACACACAGTATAATGCACAGAGACAATCCATCACGACAAAAGTACAAAGGCACTGCTTATTTCTTAAGAAGTTTCTACCAGCAGACCCGCGAAAAGGAAAAACAAATTTAAGACAATAGTGTGTGAGAACAGGAAGAGAACATTAAGATAATATATATTACTAGCTTTTGCCCGCGGCTTCGCACGCGTAGACTACATGCTTCTCCTTACCATATTTTAACAGTATGTAGTGAAAAAGTAAAAAAATATTATGATAAAAATAATGTAATATGAAATTTTTCTTAGGACAGACTTATACTTACCTACTTTAAATCAATACGCTCTATCCTTGTCCTGTCCCTATCCCTTCATTATTTCTGTGTTTATCCATGACTAATAATAAGTAATCATAATCATAAGTAATTAAATTATAGTATTTCCTTGTAAACAAAATTTTTAACCATTTTGGATGTCGGCGCCAATATCACCAGACTATTTGATGAGCTAACACGTGAACACGGTACATAGAACTGTCCATGGGAAAAGCAATTCTCCCTCAAATCAACACCAGCATACTTCCAAACCTAAACAACAACAACAACAACACAACACAAACAAACAAACATCCTTTCTTAGTGCTCACCTACACTACCAAAGGAACCTACATGCCAAGTTCCATGATTGAAGCTTCAGCCGTTTGGGCAGTGCGTTGATGGTCAGTGAGTGAGTCAGTCAGTCACTCAGTCAGTCACTTTCTTCTTTTATATGTTTAGATAATAATAATAATAATAGGAGAAGAAGATATTAATATGTTTAGAAGTTTATATAAAATGTTAATCTTCAGCCCAAACCCAAAATACGTTGATCCGAACTTCAATCCTGACCGACTTTCATACAAACTTTCATCCCCTATTTCAGCCCCTTAGGGGTGAAATTCACAGAAATCCTTTCTTAGTGGATGCCTGCACAGTATAAAGTATCCATGTGCAAAATTTCAAGTCTCTAGACGATTTCATTATTCCCATGACTTCATCCCCTGTTCACCCTCATCGGGGTGGAATTTACAAAATCCCTGAGAAACGTGAAAATTATTTTTTAATCTTCAGCCTAAACCCAAAATATGAAGATCCTGACTTTAAAACTGACGGATTTTCATACAAACTTTCATCCCCTATTTCACGCACTTAGGGGTGGAATTGCCAAAAATCCTTTCTTAGTGCTCACCTACACTACCAAAGGAACCTACATGCCAAGTTTCATGATTGAAGCTTCAGCCGTTTGGGCTGTGCGTTGATGGTCAGTGAGTGAGTCAGTCAGTCAGTCACTTTCTTCTTTTATATGTTTAGAGATAGATAGATTAATAATAATAATAGGAGAAGAAGATATTAATATGTTAAGATGTTTATATAAAATGTTAATCTTCAGCCCAAACCCAAAATACGAAGATCCGAACTTCAATCCTGATCGACTTTCATACAAACTTTCATCCCCTATTTCAGCCCCTTAGGGGTGAAATTCACAGAAATCCTTTCTTAGTGGATGCCTGCACAGTATAAAGTATCCATGTGCAAAATTTCAAGTCTCTAGACGATTTCATTATTCCCATGACTTCATCCCCCTTTTCACCCTCATGGGGGTAAAATTTACAAAATCCCTGAGAAACGTGAAAATTATTTTTTAATCTTCAGCCTAAACCCAAAATATGAAGACCCTGACTTTAAAACTGACGGATTTTCATACAAACTTTCATCCCCTATTTCACGCACTTAGGGGTGGAATTTCCAAAAATCCTTTCTTAGTGCTCACCTACACTACCAAAGGAACCTACATGCCAAGTTTCATGATTGAAGCTTCAGCCGTTTGGGCTGTGCGTTGATGGTCAGTGAGTGAGTCAGTCAGTCAGTTACTTTCTTCTTTTATATGTTTAGATTAATAATAATAATGGGAGAAGAAGATATTAATATGTTAAGATGTTTATATAAAATGTTAATCTTCAGCCCAAACCCAAAATACGAAGATCCGAACTTCAATACTGACCAACTTTCATACAAACTTTCACCCCTTATTTCAGCCCCTTAGGGGTGGAATTCACAGAAATCCTTTCTTAGTAGATGCCTGCACAGAATAAAGTATCCATGTGCAAAATTTCAAGTCTCTAGACGATTTCATTATTCCCATGACTTCATCCCCCTTTTCACCCTCATGGGGGTGGAATTTTCAAAATCCCTGAGAAACGTGAAAATTATTTTTTAATCTTCTGCCTAAACCCAAAATATGAAGATACTGACTTTAAAACGGACGGATTTTCATAAAAACTTTCATCCCCCATTTCACGCCTTTAGGGGTGGAATTTCCAAAAATCCTTTCTTAGTGCTCACCTACACTACCAAAGGAACCTACATGCCAAGTTTCATGATTGAAGCTTCAGCCGTTTGGGCTGTGCGTTGATGGTCAGTGAGTGACTCAGTCAGTCAGTCACTTTCTTCTTTTATATGTTTAGATATATATAGATACTGGGTATCTCCCATGTCTTCAGTTTCTCAATTTGTAATTTAAAGTGTATATAAAAAAAAGATAATTTTTAACATCAACAAATTAGTTTTTTTTCTGAGGCAACCTGTACTTCAATATCAGCAGCAGTGCCTTATTTGTAACAAAGCTATTATGAGCTGAAACCGGTTACGAAGTCGTCTGTATGGCTTTATCCTCCATATTTCTCAACCAAGCTTTTCAGAGGGTTGTTCAAAGTCATAGTAATTATTACTGTGAAAAAACCTTACCTAAAAGTAGGATTAATCCAATATTGCCTTGATTTTTTAGGGTTCCCATACCCAGAGGGTATAAACGGGACCCTATTACTAAGATTCCACGGTCCGTCTGTCCGTCTGTCAGTCTGTCCGTCTGTCCGTCTGTCACCAGGCTGTATCTCATGAATCGTAATAGGTAGGCAGTTGAAATTTTCACAGATGGTGTATTTCTGTTGCCGCTATAATAAAAAATACTTAAAAGAAAATAAAATAATATCTAAGTGGGGCTCCCATACAACAAACGTGATCTTTTGTCGTTTTTGCGGTAATGGTATAGAACCCTTCGTGCGCGAAGCCGATTCGCACTTGACTAGTTTTGCCGATTAGTAAAAAAAATTATCTTACATCATATTCAGTGTAGCAAAATAAATGAGTTTGTAAGCAATCATGTCAGATAGTGCAACGTTCCAGTTCTTTTTATACCAGTTGTTATTCAAAGTCAGAGGGAGTTTTGCTGGTGCTCAGTTAATTAGGCTAATTGAAGTGGTCAAACTGTAATATCCAGCTTAAGATTATTTCAATTTAACCTGCATAATAGGTAATTATTCAGTTGCCTTCTAGTAGCCTATCTGAAGTAACCCATTGGTTCGAAAACCGTCCTTTGCCTCCAGACAATCCAATAACTTTTGAGGCAAACGGTTTACGGTTTGAATTCATTTATTTCCAAAGATTACAAATCACTTGTACAGAAAAAAATACTAAACATTATTTGAATTTATACATTTTTGTTCTCCAGGAGTAGCAAGAAGAGAGTAGTTAGGAAAGTGAGCAAGCTCACTTTTCTAAAAAAGTACTAGGATGGCTTCCATATCTTCAAACATTATCTATAGTATAGGTTAATTACTTTTTTGCAACTATCTCCACTCTGCTTTCTTTTCATCCATATTCAAAAATATGTATACCAAAATATGGTTGACAAATTGTCGTATTTTAAATATTATGTTTTATCGAAATTGTTAGAGCCGTTTTCGAGAACTATATATATACATATATGATAGCGCTGGTAAATGAAACTAGCAGCAGAGACGAAATCAAAACGTCAAAAAGGCAGATGAAATAACGGAAACACGAATTATGTATTGTTATTGTAAAGATTTGTTTTTATTTGAGTAATATTTTAAAGTCAAAAATGGAAGGTAGATTCACCGACTGTTAGTTTATTTCAATAAAATAATTGGTAACTATATTCGTTCAAAATATTTGTAAAAAGTATTATTAATTACTAAACAAATAATGTACACAATAACTGTATTTTTACAAACCTAAATCTATAATTAATTGATAAACGAATGTCACCGGATGTTGTTGCTGTGTGACGTCTTGTCATTTGTTTAAACGTATAAATAGGCTGGTTCTAGTCGAAAGAACTCAGTATTGAATTGTATTGAACTGTGCACATATCTTCATAAAATTAAGTTGTGAGACTTACTGTTGGTGTGAGTAATAAAAAGTGTAAACAAGATGTCTGATCGTTATCATTTGAGAATCCTGAGTACGCCCGCTCTTACATCAGAAGAAAGGGATCAACCCGAGCCTCAACTGGACCCATCAACACAGTCGCCTTGCCTAGCCTACCGACCACTCGACCAGGACATTCGGATGAGCTGAATTTACTTCGTTGCCAGATCAAGTTGCAGAAAAGGATGTTTTTTAAAAACAAAACACCAATACCCACAAGCTAAGTAAAATTTATTTACCTAATTATGATCTTGACCAGCATAAAATAACAATTGAGTGAACAAGTTACCTGTCTATCCACCGTGCGAGGTAGTTCAGTCTATTGCTAGGATGAAGTGATTTTCATGCTTGCTAAGACGCGCCAAGCAATTGGTAGACACTAATGCTCATTCTTTTGCACTCGTAGCACAATATTAAGTAGCTAAACTAGATATTATATTGTGTATTGGAATTGTGTGTGTATTGAATAGACTTCAAATCAAGCTAAATCTTTTTTTGAATATGGTACCAAGTCATAAAGTTTACTTTCAAGTATTTTTCCTAATGCTCCAGTGGCATAAAATCATAGTTTTACCAAGCTGAACCCCTCGGGTCAAGCATCAAGAACACAAAACAAACATGATTTGCGCGAAACTTTGACTTTGGATATCAAAATACTTCATTAGATGCCACTAAATATGATACACATACAAATAAAACTTTCGGTTATGCCCATTATTTTTTTTATATCCCTTAATAGAGGAGCTCGTGGCTAAATAATAACTTAAGTTAAGCAACGCTTGACGATGTCGGTCCATGGATGTGTGACCATTTCAACATACCGAGTTTCCTTCGTGCCTCGGAAAGCACGTTAAGCCGTTGGTGCCGGCTGTCATTTGAAGATCTTTGACAGTCTTTACGGGTAGTCCGAAGCTTGAGATCTGACACCAGTCTTGCCAAAGGGTACTGTGTTACCCAGTTACTGAATTGTGGAGGTCAGATAGGCAGATTGATTGGTTTAGGTTACTACACCGGTGCACAGGTTAATTTCCATCAAAGCTGTGTATGAGATAACCATGTGAACATTATACTCTCGTAATATTTTTCATGTTTCAAATACCATATTGTGTCGCAGCCTGAAGCCTCTGCTGAAGGCTAGCGATTCAGATGCTGAGCGCGAAGGTTGACGTGTCAACATCTGAGAGGTTAAGAAGAACAGCATGCAAGCAGTTCGCTGGTCTTAGCCGAACGGTACGAACGTGCGCAAGTTTGGAATGGAATACTCGGTGAGTCGCTTCCATTTTATTTTGATAGTGAAGTCAAATATTCTCTAGTGATGAGATGCTATTTCGAGTTTTAAGTGTTCATGTTGGAACACTGAATTGGTTGGTAGTGGTTATACCTAGCACTATCACTAGGTAATTAAGACACACCTGGTAAAAAGCAAGTAGCTAATAAGTTACCTATTGGGTTGTTAGTACTTTCCTAGTTTCAACATTTGGTTCAGTACGAACTTTAGGATGAGATATCCCATAAGAAGGAGATGAGATATCCAAAATGACTGAATAACTAGTCGTTTTCAGTGGCAAAGCGAGTTAGTAATGTCGTTGGGCTATCGTAATTGTATCGAGTTAGTAACGGTACTGGTCATTTGCGTGTATTCAGGACGGATCTTGTTGCGTAACGATGTACAACCACCGTCTTCAGATCTGAATTCACTTGCTTACTTTCAAAGTAATATTATGATAACAGTAGATCACGCGATTGTTTTTCTTACATGAAAACTGAGTTAGTGACCGACAGTAAAGGGTTACTGTTGATAATCTGATATTTATGATATTGATCAGAGTTAATTCGTGAAGCTCCTTAATAGTATCAGGGTTAGTTGTTTCCCTTTTATAAGCCATCAGTATGTTCCAAAATCTTTAAGTAGAAAACGCGAATCATGTTGGAAAGATACCCGATCGCCAAGTTCTTTGAGAATTAGACGTCATAGTTGATGATTGTGGTACTGAAACCAAATCTGATTAACATGTCTACTCATAAGACCAATTCTGGACCGCACCTCATGCGTACCATGTGGCGATGGGTTTTTTTAAAGTGGGTTTATGAGTTGAGTATGCATTGCCTTTACTTTGTTTAGTTTAACTTGTTGATCGTCGGACCTTTTTCTAATGAATAGTGTTGTGTGGGAAACTTTAGTACGAAAACTGAAGAGGCCCGGTATTAAGTCCGCGATAGGTGATTATGACAGGATAGTGATCGTTATACACCGAAAGCTTTAAATAGATACGCTTAAACCTACAAGTATGGACACGGTAGGTTAAGGAAGATGCCAGCGGGTCATGTACCAGTCGATGTTGATGTTAAAAGGATTTTAATGATGATGAGCAAGCTCAAAATGTCGAGTAATTGAGTATCAGCCGTATTATGTTTGACCGTACCAGTGGATTCTGGCGGAGGTCGGGGTCTTGAGAGACCGTTGTGTGAGAGCAATATAATTGCTGTTCGGCTACAGAGCCGTGGCGTTAGAGGTTTTACTCGAGGGTTTCTGTAAGCTTGGCAGTTTTCGCTGCAGAAGAAGTTTTAAAGTTTGATTTGAGCGACTGGTGGTACATGGCCCAGGGTAATGATTTAGTTAAAGATCAAAGTTCTAAAATTTCCCTATTGTCACGAACCCAATGATCTAGTTTGGTCAGGAGTAGCCGAGCGTTGTGCGTTGGCCTGTGTGGCAACTGTTGGCCTTTATGGCAACTGTTGGCCTGTGTGGCAACTGTAGGCCAGTGTGGCAACTGGAGGTCTTTGTAGCAACTGTGGTCCTGTAAGTTGGTTTAAAATAAACACGTTTGTGTAAGGAACCTTACAGAGGATTCCTGTAGAGTTATGAGGTTAAGATAAAGTAAACTCGCATAGTCACGCGAGAGGTGAGGTCACCATGTTAATGTTGATGACGTTCGAATCGACAAGCCTTCGTTACGAAAATTGAAATAATTTTGGTGTTCTAATTTTTATTACTATGCGTAGATTGTGTTAGTAAGATATACAAAGCTGAAGTACCAATTGAGATTGTAGATGATGAATAGACGTAACATAGGACAGACTAAATCTCTGTGTGAACAGGTTCTGAGTTCAGAGAGTTGAGTTGACTCGACAACGTAGGGATGTGCGAGTAGAGCAATTGAGAAGAGAGCTATGTGATGGCTAAAGGTCGTGAATAAGATACCTGGTGTCTTTTTCTTTTGTTTCATTTAATGTGACATTAGTGACTATCAGTGGTACTTGGACTTTGTAATCACGAAGATTAGAAGCTTTTGCGTTCCGAACTTCACCCTATTGATGATCATTTCAATTAATCTTTTGGTACCTCATGTAGAATTATTACAAATGGGGAATCCGCTACAATGGCACAGATTACAGCCATTTTTTTCTTTTTCTTCATACATCATGCTATTACTCGCGGTACATCTAGAGCTAACAGTCAAACTGAATGGGTTTGGGTTAATAAAATAGGTGAATTGTAATTGGCATTAAAATATACGAAATCTAAGGCTACTGAATGGCCCTTTTGATTAACTAGGTAAAATAGCCCCTCCCCTGCAATTGAAAATACCATATCCGTTTAAGACCCTAAGCATAGAATGGCCGAAACGGAAGCAAAAAAAAAAAAGGTTTTGGTTTTAGAAAAAGACTTTGGTCACTCAATGAACTTTGAACGACTAGACCGTGATAGCAAGAATAAATAATAATGAAAAAAAAAAAAAGTCAAAGACTGGCCTCTGAATCTTTATGATCAAGCAACGAACTACGACCTCTGAGTTTCAGAATTAGTTGGTTAAATAAAATTCTGTCAAAACAAGTCAAAGACGGGGCCTCTGAATCTTTATGATCAAGCAACGAACTACGACCTCTGAGTTTCAGAATTAGTTAGTTAAATAAAATTCTGTCAAAACAAGTCAAAGACGGGGCCTCTGAATCTTTATGATCAAGCATCGATCTGCGACCTCTGAGTTTGATAGTTAAATAAAACTCAGTCAAAACAAGTCGTAAGACTAGCCTCTGAATCTTTATGATCAAGCTACGATCTGATACCTCTGAATTTGATTTGAGTTAGCAAAATGGATGTGTAAAAAGGCCTTGGTCATGGCTATGGTTTAAGTTGGATGATTCAATAAAATTTAAGTCAAAACAAGTCAAAGATGGGCCTCTGAATCTTAATGGACAAGCCACTATCTGCGATCTCTGAGTTTGACTCATTCACTCACTCATATTTTAATTTTTTTTATGATTTTCAGAGATTCGCTGGGCCTAGCAAGGCCCGCTCGTCAGTATGGCCGTGATAGCGCTGGTAAATGAAACTAGCAGCAGAGACGAAATCAAAACGTCAAAAAGGCAGATGAAATAACGGAAACACGAATTATGTATTGTTATTGTAAAGATTTGTTTTTATTTGAGTAATATTTTAAAGTCAAAAATGGAAGGTAGATTCACCGACTGTTAGTTTATTTCAATAAAATAATTGGTAACTATATTCGTTCAAAATATTTGTAAAAAGTATTATTAATTACTAAACAAATAATGTACACAATAACTGTATTTTTACAAACCTAAATCTATAATTAATTGATAAACGAATGTCACCGGATGTTGTTGCTGTGTGACGTCTTGTCATTTTTTTAAACGTATAAATAGGCTGGTTCTAGTCGAAAGAACTCAGTATTGAATTGTATTGAACTGTGCACATATCTTCATAAAATTAAGTTGTGAGACTTACTGTTGGTGTGAGTAATAAAAAGTGTAAACAAGATGTCTGATCGTTATCATTTGAGAATCCTGAGTACGCCCTCTCTTACATATATATTAGCTAGTATATATATATATACTAGCTTCTGCCAGCGGCTTCACCAACGTGTATTATGCATACAAACCTTCCTATTGATCACTCTATCTATTAAAAAAAACCGGCCAAGTGCGAGTCGGACTCGCGCACGAAGGGTTCTATACTTGGTAAATTGCGGTTTACGATTTATGACGTATTAAAAAAAAACTACTTACTAGATCTCGTTCAAACCAATTTTCGGTGGTAATTTACATGGTAATGTACGTCATAATTTTTTTTTAGTTTTATCATTATCTTATTTTAGAAGTTACGGGGGGGAGGGGATACACATTTTACCACTTTGGAAGTGTCTCTCGCGCAAACTATTCCGTTTAGAAAAAAATTATGTTGGAAACCTCAATATCATTTTTGAAGACCTATCCATAGATACCGCACACGTATGGGTTTGACGGAAAAAAAAAATAGTTTCAGTTTCAAGTATGGTGACCCCCAAAATTTATTGTTTTTTTTCTATTTTAGAGTGAAAATCTTAATGCGGTTCACAGAATACATCTACTTACCAAGTTTCAACAACATAGTTCTTATAGTTTCGAGAAAAAGTGGCTGTGACATACGGACGGACAGAAAGACAGACGGACAGACATGACGAATCTATAAGGGTTCTGTTTTTTGCCATTTGGCTACGGAACCCTAAAAACCGCATCAAAATCCGTTGCGTAGTTTTAAAGATCTAAGCATACATAGGGACAGACAGACAGCGGGAAGCGACTTTGTTTTATACTATGTAGTGATATACAAATATTGCTCGTTTAATAGTATAGGATAGGATAAGTAAACTTTGTATTACTTTTATGAAAAAAAAAATGAAGAAATGTTTATCCTCATAAGATAGCACACATACAAAAAAGATTTTACTTCTGCCAAAGTGTAGGACAGTTTGTTGGCAGACGCAACTCCCACAAAAATTATATAATTATTATATTTGTAGGTATATTTTTTCGCTTAAAGGCCAAGTATTTGAAATGTTAGTAATATTAGTAGTAGTAGCAATATTCAATATAAATTAGTTATTGTTAGTTATGTATAATCAATATTTTTTTCCAAAACTTCCAAGGAGAAACTTTCTCATTTGGTTTTTAAATGCATTTTTTGTGTTACAACTGCTTTCCATATCAACTGGAAGGTTATTAAAAATTGTTGGAATTAAATATTTTCTACAGCTGCGCCCATAATAATTATTACAAGTGGGTAGTACAAATCTTCTCACGCTTACATTCCTTTGTGACCTTGTACGCACAATAATTTGTTTAAACTCCTCACTACGAAACTGGTCTAAAGCTGATAACAACACCACTCTCTCATGGACTGGCAGCATCTTGCACTCCAAGAATAACTCTTCGAAATTGCTATTTTTGCACCGGTTTTTTGAATTTTTGTCTACTAATAGTTTCATAAATCTTATTTGTAGTAATTTTATTCTGTCTATATAAGATTTAAATGTATAGTCATAGCAGACCAGCCCATAAGAGAGTAGGGAGTCCACAAGTGCATAGTAGACCACGTACAGTGTGGCCCTATCCAGTACGAAACTAAGGTGGTGGCATTTTACAAGCACTGACCTGAGCTTGTCACATAGGTATGAAATGTGTATTTTCCATGAATAATTGGTGCCTATAGCCAAACCCAGGTACCTGTATTCCTCCACCACCTCAATAGTTTCACACGTACACAACGATATCTGTTCACTGTGCAAACACTCGAAGCTATGTCCCAGTATGCGTGGCGGGCACACAATGTTTTTAAGATAAAGAGATCGTATACACATACATTTGGTTCCACTTGAATGTTTTTTCTATGATATTTAAATCCTTGTCTGCGTAAACTAGACGGGTATCATCAACGTACATGTATATGCGACAGTTTTGAACCACATTGCACATGCTATTGACATGCATGATGTATCCGACAGGGCCAAAAACGGATCCGGTTGGCACACCCCAAGTGACGTGTCTGGATTCTCCGACGACGACGTCAATAACAGTTTGCAGCGACCGGTCTGTGAGATAGGCACAAAACCACTTGTTCAGTAGTCCCGCGATCCCACATTCTTCCATAGCTTGAAGCAGCTGGTGGTGTTCCAAAGTATCAAAAGCTCTTTTGAAATCAATGTAGACCACCACCACCTGCTTCCGCTGGTCAAAACACTCATTGACGTCATCAGTAAACTGCACCAGAGCCGTCGCCGTGCTTCTCTCGCGTCGGAAACATTGTTGTGCATTTGTTAAATATTGTGTTTTTCCATGAAAAACTCACTTGATTCTTATTAACGCTGTTTTCAATTTTTCCGGATATACTCCCTTTTCGACATATAAATTAATAAATATATGTACCTACTAGCTTCTGCCAGCGGTTTCGCCCGCGTGAAAAGGGTGTTCTTATCCCAACTGAACTTTATACTGAGATGAAAAGTAGCCAATGTGATAGTCCAGACTGTAATCTATCTCTGTGCCAAATTTCACCCAGATCCGTCAGCCGTTCTGGCGTGTTTGAGTAACACACATACATCCACACTTCCACACACACATCCATCCAAACTTTCACATTTATAATATATATATATGTCGGAAACACGAGGGCTTCCTTCCATATACCCTCGTACTTGTGGGCTTATCGTGGGTTATGCATGCACGAGGCAGGTAACTTATGCCGTTTTAGAGATAAACCTTGATCCAACAATGAAGCAGTGGATTCGGCCACCAATAGTTTCGCTTTCTCTCAACAAAACCACACTTTGTCAAGTTTATACACGCCACTTTAGAATTCCTCCAAACTCTTTTTTCAAACACCAAACGCGTGTCCGCGCGTTTTCTTTCCAACTCTAGCTCCACAATGGCGGGGACCCCACACAGATCGCCAAGTATGGCGCTCGCCGCTTCATTATTGGCTCAAGCACACATCCGACAAAACCACCGCTTTGAACATCCAATCGAATTCAAGTATTTTGACATAAGGGAAATGAAGTGTTGTCAATCGAATAAAATCTAATTGAAATTTGAATCAGAAGCTAAATGTTGCCAATTAAATAAAACTGAATTAATAAGTTTACAAGCGATCATTTACCTTCCTCCGATACGGCCATCTTGACATTCAAACGGTCCCACGTTTGATGTAGAGCGATGAACAAGATGAACAACATCGTTACTCAATTGTGATAAAAAAACAAAAACCAAGAGAAGAAAAAAATAATTACCTAAACAATAGGTAAAGTTCGGCCGCTCCTGACCAAATAAAAAAATTTACGTGGTCGTGACATCTTCCACGTGAAACTTTCAATCAACACCGTATATTACCAGCCGACAACTAAAATCAAGAACTTCTTTACTCATGAAAACATAATTCTCATAGCTTTCACATTGTCCATGTAAATCTAGGTCTCCACACCGTACACCATACACAACCATCGTCGTACTATAGAAACAGATACCTCACCGTTTAGACAACCATATTAACACTCACACATTCTAAACGGTTACCGAAGCACCAGAGGTACCAGGTTCCCAACAGACGTCAAATCGGTCTCGAAGCACTAAGTGTGCCAGAAACCACTCAAACACCCAACACAACATACCATGCCACATACACCAAACAACGGGTCACCGAGGCCCCAGAGGGACCAGGCTCCCCCAGACACACAACAGGTCACCAAAGCCCCAGAGAGACTAGGCTCCCCCCAGACAACAGGTCACCAAAGCCCCAGAGGGACCAGGCTCCCCCAGACAACCGGTCCTCTCGAAGCAACAAGACTGCCAGATACCCATGCTACATACATTAAACAACAGGTCACCGAAGCCCCAGTGGGACTAGGCTCCCCCCCATACATATCCAGCAATGTTTCTTGGTCCCACAGCAATTGCTGTGCCTCCTGATGGTCAACCCTGTGACCATCCTGCAACCATAGTCATCCTGACCAGGCCTCGTAACCCATCTCGGTTACAGCAGTCATCTTTTGACCACTCACCAGCCTACCTTAGGCTACAGCAGTCATCTCTGACCACTCACCAGCCCATCTTGAGCTACAGCAGTCATCTCTGACCACTCACCAGCCTATCTTAGGCTACAGCAGTCATCTCTGACCACTCACCAGCCCATCATAGGCTACAGCAGTCATCTCTGACCACTCACCAGCCTATCTTAGGCTACAGCAGTCACCGCAGTGACTACTCTTCACCGCACAGTCAGTCCTTTGACCATGCACACGACCTCACCATTGCTAGATTGATTTGAATCAGTCTTCAACATATTACATTCAGTTACGTCAATGGGTACTTAATCTTTCAGATTTTCTCAAACTCATCATGAACCAAACAAAGCCTTTAATTCAACACATAATTGCCACCATTCAGATTTCCATTTCACTTCCAAACAGCACCTTTAAACCAAAATGAAATTTGTTATTTCAATCTTTACTCTCAGTATCAATCTTTATTCTGAATACAACGGCAACCTCACATTCAGGATTTCATACACAGCCAAAAGCATACTCAAGAACTCTATTCTATGTTCATGATTTCATACACAGCCAAAAGCATACTCAAGAACTCTATTCTATGTTCATGATTTCATACCAAACTCTCAGTACGATAGGTATAATAACTTACAACACCAAACATTACCAACTTTGCAAACTAAAAATTAAATCATGCACCGCACATCACCGACTTTACATCTGTGTTAACATTATCTTATCCAACTTGAATGAAATAACACAAAATAACGTTAGGTATGTTCAAAATGACCAGCACAGACTATTCAACAAGTTAGCACAGCCATTACTGACAGTATACTTTAAATTCCAAACTTATTATTCAAGTTAGGTAGGTACTAGACTTCCTACATGACACCACACAATTCACAAATACAAACCTTCATTTTAAAGAGATGCTACAATTATTAAAAATTTTGAACAATGTTCAAGATTACCGAGGCCAAGCATCGTTGAACAACACAGAACAAGGAAACCATTCCTAGTTTCCTCCAAAAAAAAAAAACAAAAACCCATGTACCAAGTACATCAAATAGAACCCAAGTATCCCATCCGTGGTCTACAATTCACAATAACTTAGCAAATACATTCGCTACACAGAATGCACTTTCAACTTAAACGCCGAATAAACTCTTGACTCCGTCATCTCTCTGAACCACGAAACTGAGAAACCGTTCTATGTGTATTAAAATGTTGCCAATTGAACATCTATCTCATCCTCAGCCACGACTTGGAACAGTTATTGGCTCTCGAGCATCTCATAATACCTGAACACGTCTTCTCGACACCATCTAAATGTCTAGTTGCACTTGTCATTCACCGTAGTCAATTTAAATCATTTTTATTTGTAGGTATCATTAGAATGACATGTTATCAGTTGGTTAGTTCTCTACAATGCGATATATAACAACTTCAGACATTAACTTTACCTTTATTCAACCGTTGGTAGCAACAAAACTAAACGCCAACTGTCTAGGCTATAGTAACGTTAATCCTCGTGATGTTTGCAGGTTGTAAGATTGCAAATCGAGTCGAACAACAAACTATTTCACTAAACTTTAACACCGGTTTGAAAATAATCTTGATTACATAGCTCTTAACTGAAAGTTATTGCATGTCTTTGCAACAATGCAAAAGTTAAAAGTGTAATCCTCACAGTGGCTCACACCTTGTAACGATTTATTAATAATCTAGTCTTTATCTAGTAACTTTTAAGTTAAAAATCATATCAAAGTTATTTGTTTTGTATCATCAAACTTTTTCGGATGTTGACACTCACTTGTCACTGTCTTTATGTCTTATAGAGATGAGCAAGGGATGACGTTCTGTTATCGATTAATCGACGAATCGATTTTAAGGACAAAAAATAAATAAACGTTTTTCAATCGATATCCAGTACTGAATCAATCCAGCGAATCGATATTTAAACCTAGAAAATCGAGATAAGATTTTTCGACATGAACCAAAATATCATTTAAAAATTATTGAATGTATATCACAAACATAAGTGAATTCAACGTAAACAAAATAAATATTGTTCCCTTATACCTGATACTTTAATTTAGTTGTAAAAACAACTTCAATCGGTCAAAGATGCTAAAGATCGACTATTATTACGATTTTTCTTTTTGCGTTCCGTAACTGGATTCAAACTTGTATTGAAAATACCAACGCGAACAGTTAGAAAGTATGTTGTTTCCAAGAAATAGCATATTCACAAATTCCCTTGGAGATCAAATCAACAACAAACTCAGTGATAGTAATATTTACGGATAATCTGAAGTGACACCTATTAATGAAAAATGCATGGCTAAAATTCCTAGTGTTCAAACATATAAAAAAACGGATTGCTAATATCTTTACTTCTCGATTGTCAGTACACTAACAACCTATTTATATTTATTATCTTATGCTTATGACAGCACTAGTGGTCACAAAACCGTGTATTATTGTTCTCATAGAGAAAATAAAACTACGTTAATTGTTCTAACAACATAATAATGTAATGCAATCTCATTTCTTTGCGTTTCGTCCCCACGTTCCAATGCTCCGAGTACATTAGAAACATAAAATTGCGAAAATCGTTTTGTTGTTTATTTTGTTGGTGAATAAAAAAGATTAAATACTTGATGAAACAAAATATTTCAAAGCTCGAACAAAGCAAGGATATCAATAGATGGCGTGACATGGACTGACTTCTCATTCTGTCCATGTAAAAATGATTTGTTCATTTTTTAATTGATCATAAAAAAATTCATGCACCTATTCAATAAGTTATTTCAAGCAGCATATTACAGCTAATGGGGTCCCGAATCTTTCGATGATTATTGAAAGAAACATACAGTATCAACACCATAACACATATAGCGCTGTTTGAATATTTTTTTACTCTTTTTTTTGTAACTTACATGACACATTTCCATGAAACAAAATAATGCAATAGTTATAGATTGCAATGAATGCAAGAATTAATTGTAAAACTTCGGTAAATCCAAACCCAATACATACTTCAGCTGCCACAAAAATGTACAGCTGAATGCAGATGCAGCAATTGTTGAATGCAGATCAATCAAAGTAACATACCTTAAGCCTGTACTCCCGGATGGGTCAGGCAGCAGTGCCGACCATGCTCACATGCACAAGTCCAGACTCCTAGATGCTACCAGAAAATATTAAATGGATTGATCACCGCAGTGGCATGTATAACACCACTAGATTTCCTCTTTCATAGCGCTGTAGGCTGCGGGTTATGTTGCCTTTTGAAATGGAACCTGAGCTCCGCACTTGTATCACCACACACAGCTGGTCACAACAGGTCTTGTGGTATCCACAGCAGCCATGTTGAAGGGCTCAGACGTCCATGCTATTTGTTGCATATTGAACGAATGCCTGAAAAATTCATGTCTATGAGCAAGTTTTCACACAAGCGTAATGTTTTGTTGAATCAAGTTGTAGCTTAAGGATGTTTGCTCTCTTGCACTGTATTTACACAAGTCGTCTTATTCTCATGCGAGTTCCACTGACAGTATGAAACTGGCTAAGTTTCTTTTAGCATCATAACGAAAATAGAAATTTATTTTAAATTTTAGCCACTTTATACCAAGAAAAACAATAGGTATTGTGGCTAAACTTCACAAGGCATTAGATAGGTACTAATTATTGTCAGAATACTCAAGTTTATACTTCCCTGCACATCTGTACACCACAGTTGCGTTTGCCCAGTAGGTATCTAGTCAGGATTGGGCATCCATGTCATCATTAACATTATCTGCAACCCGACTTCGCATGTTGTCTAGGATAGGCCACACTATTTGGTTGAATTCGGGCAACATGATATTCCTGTCTCTAGTAGCCGGCGAGTTGCAAAACGTCTCCATTAGGTAGGTACTTCGATGCCATTTTGTTGCGCACCAAAGAGAGCGCGCCAGCCATTACTCGTCTCATTTGATCTAGCATCGCCTTGTGCGTGCATTGGTTCATACTTCTGATGTCGGAAACACGAGGGCTTCCTTCCATATACCCTCGTACTTGTGGGCCTATCGTGGGTTATGCATGCACGAGGCAGGTAACTTATGCCGTTTTAGAGATAAACCTTGATCCAACAATGAAGCAGTGGATTCGGCCACCAATAGTTTCGCTTTCTCTCAACAAAACCACACTTTGTCAAGTTTATACACGCCACTTTAGAATTCCTCCAAACTCTTTTTTCAAACACCAAACGCGTGTCCGCGCGTTTTCTTTCCAACTCTAGCTCCACAATGGCGGGGACCCCACACAGATCGCCAAGTATGGCGCTCGCCGCTTCATTATTGGCTCAAGCACACATCCGACAAAACCACCGCTTTGAACATCCAATCGAATTCAAGTATTTTGACATAAGGGAAATGAAGTGTTGTCAATCGAATAAAATCTAATTGAAATTTGAATCAGAAGCTAAATGTTGCCAATTAAATAAAACTGAATTAATAAGTTTACAAGCGATCATTTACCTTCCTCCGATATATATATGTCTTCTGCCAGTGGCTTTGCACGCGTTATAAGTGTTTTATCATCCCAAGGGAACATTATACTGGGATAAAAAGTTCGCATCCATCGAAACTTTCAAATTTATTATACGTGGGACACTCAGAAAGTTTTGCGAAACTAAAAAAAATTGTTCTATACGTACATATATTTTTATTAAATCTTTTCAAAGTACTTTCCACCAGCCTCTATACAAAGATTCATGCGCCTAAACCAGTTTTCAAAACACTTTTTCCAGTCCGCCGCAGACACCTCGTTTACAGCCTGCTCGAACGCAGCCAGCGCATCTTCCGGCGACGAAAATTGTATCCCTTTGAGCTGATTTTTTATTTTTGGGAATAAAAAGAAGTCACACGGTGCTAGATCAGGGCTGTAAGGAGGGTGACCCAGGAGTTTGACTGGCGTGCTGTCCAGGAAGTCCCTCGTTTTGAGTGCGGTGTGCGCAGGTGCATTGTCGTGGTGGAGCAGTAGCCCGCGGAGCCCTGTGTTTGGTCGCTTGTTGCTTATAACAGAGAAAACTTCTGGCAAACATTTGGTAGTATACCATTCGGCATTAATGCTTCTTTGATCCCGTAAGGGAATTGATACCAAGTGGCCAGTCAAATTAAAAAAGCTAGCGATCAAAATCTTACCCCCGCTTCTAGATCGCTTCACTTTGGTAGGCGTTGGCTCATTTTGAAACACCCAAACAGTCGACTGGCGCTTGGTTTCTGGGTCGTATTGATAAATCCAGGACTCATCACCTGTAACGATGTCGTAAACACGCCGAGACGAGCCTGCTTCAAATTTGTTAAGCATATCACGGCACCATTCCACCCGGGCCTGCTTCTGAGCATCGGTGAGGTTGTGCGGCACCCAGCGTGATACTATCCTCCTCACGCGAAGATGGCTGTGTAGAATCTCGTGAACGCTTCCCGATCCAATCTTCAATATGTGTTGAATCTCCTGATATGTAATTCGCCTATTGTCTTGGATTAAATTTTTCACTGCTAGCACGTTTTCTTCGGTAACAGCCGTCAAAGGGCGACCGCTTCTTTCGTCATCCCCCAAAGTTGGTCGACCGCGCTTGAATTCGTTATACCAACGATACACGGTTGCCTTGGAAGGGCCTTCATCCATGAATGCCATTTGAAGTCTATCGTACGATTCATCCGGTTTCAGGCGACACTTGAAATCGTATAAAATCATAGCTCTAAAATGTTCCCGGCGCAGATCCATATTTCAGTGAGACACAATACTTTGAATTAACTCGCAAAAAATGTGGAGGGAAATTTTGAAATTGGAACTTACTTATTTTTACTTATAAATAATCATATTTTCGAAAAACATTATAACTGGCCAGTCTCCCATATATAAAAACTTTTTTTCGCAATACTTTCTGAGGGGCCTGGTATTTATTAACTTAAGTAAGAAGGAGCTCGTGGCTTAATAATAACAGCCGCACGGGTCGATCTTTAAGATTAAATACGCTTGACGAGGTGGGTCCGTGGATGGGTAACCATTTCAACATACCGAGTTTTCTCCGTGCGTTCTCGGAAAGCACGTTAAGCCGTTGGTCCCGGCTGCCGTTTGAAGATCTTTGACAGTCGTTACGAGTAGTCAGAAGCTTGAGATCTGACACCAGTCTAGCCAAGGGGTATCATGTTTCCCAGTTACTGGGTTGTGGAGGTCAGATAGGCTGTCGCTCCATGTAAAACAATGGTACTCAGCTGAATCCGGTTAGACTGGAAGCCAACCCCAGCATAGTTGGAAAAAGGCTAGGCAGATTGAGTAAATTAAGTAAGATTCTAATATCGGGCATATTTGTCAAGTCAAAACTATATATTGCTTCTGCTTTTGTTTATTTGTTCCTTATTTAACATTACTGTTATGTGTACCTAACAACATAATTATGTATCATATTCAATTAATTTATAAAACTTCCACATACAAATTACAATAACGATGAATTTTCTCGTTACAGATGCATCAGAAGAAAAGTTAAATGTAATATTTCGAAATAAAATTTTGCCCATTATTAATTTGGTTGTTATTATTTCACATCCACGGGTAAGCCCTATGTTAAGCAGTGGATGCTTTTCAGATGAAATGATGATTATTTCACACTCTATGACCCAACTTATTATTTAGCAGCGTAATAACACTAATAACGTACCTACTTGCAAACATAGTAAGTACCTACTTCATGGTAACTTCTTTCAAAGTAAAATACTTATCTACCTAAACTTTATTAATTATGAAACAGTTTAGTGCTCTAATGGTCCTCATTCAGTCATTATCAGCACTTGAAACACCTAATCCGGGCTTTAGAAAAATATATCCCTAAGCAATTTGAATACAAATTAAACAAAAGTAATTAGGGTCCCGCTCAGTCGGTCTACTGGCAAACGAACCCAACCCTATCAAGTAACCCAATGTTTGTAACCAATAAGTATAGTACATTATGACGGTTACCAGGGACAGACCATTGAGGGACTAGTTTCCAATTAACAGGTATTATTGGAGCTCCCTCGGGGATGAGAATATCGACAGGACGGGATCAAATGAAATTACGAGTTAGATCTCACTTATCCAAGCAAAATCCTTAGATAATCTTCTCAAGGAAATGTTATTATGGCCCCTAGTCCTGGTTAAAATTAAACGTTTGTTTCGCTCTGCTACAAAACTGTTTGGCAGTTTAATCCTTTTTCAGTTCTTCAGTTTCCAATTTAAATTGTGAATTAGATAAGACTTTGATGAATGGATTTAATCGGATCCTATTGTACTTCCGAATCGGAACCAGATGCTAAAGGACCAATTTAGAATTTGACATTCAAAGTAACATTAAAACTGTTATTACAGTACCCATCAAGTAAAAGGTAGGTCACACACAGTAAATGCATTTTCAAGTCCTTCAGAGCAGAGTCCAATGACACCTGGACATGTAATACAAAGTTGAAACGCCAATCAATATTAGTCATTGTTACAATTAGAAAGATTTTTTTCTTCAGCCAGCTAATAATATCCTTATTTGAAGTATATTAGAAGATCAGCAACTAAAGCGAGCAAATACATCACTCAAGCACGGACCGTGGTTCCCCTTGAGACTCCTATATTGATGATTTAATTAAGCAGTTGCCCTCAAACTTGTATATTGGGATGCTTCGGTTCGCGACCGTCGGAGAATCCTGCCCGTTACATCGGAATTTGTAATTAAGAAACAACGTCTCAGAACAAAATCTGTTTACGAAGTCAGCCGAAGTATTTTATCTTGTTCACCGCGGTTTAGCGCAAACATCCACATAGGATTATGTGGTAAAGTAAAATAGTTCGCGTTGTTGGTCGTTCGCTGTTGAATGATTTCTTATTGAATGAACTTTGCTTGAACGCGTCAACATTAATAGCGTTCTCAAAGGATAAACACAATATTGAAGTTCGTATGGGAAGCTTGTTTTACGGATACTGTGCTTGAAGAAATAACTGAAGCAATGAAGATAGTATTTCAATGATAATAACAGAGGTCGTAATAAAGTAAAAGCTTATGTTTAGGTATGGTAATCAGTAAAGTTATTAGTAGCGGAACAATCAACAAGTGAAAGACAATGATACTATCGTCATCCTCCGTCTCCGTCAAGCAGATATTGAAACTTTAGAATCCGTGACTGTCCCCGACTATTGTAGATATCTGCATGACAATTGGTCCCTCTGAGACCTGAAGAGGACTGTGGACAACCCTACATGATCCCCTAAGCAATGCATGACGGTGACGACCGTCGAGATCTCTGTAGCTCTTTGTGCAGTAGCATGTTTGAACAACCACGTACATTGTCGTCGTCTTGTCTAGCCCGAAGGCCGCCTGTGTCTGCTCATCCTTGCCACCATATAGTGCTATACATGTGCATGCCGTGCAAATGTGTTCGGTAGTGTAAACATGTTTACACAAGTAAAAACCTGAGCACAATACACCATTCATCATCTTTGAAGTTATCTTCCCTTATCGTCCCTAAACTATCTAAAATCATACTTTCAACAGGTAAAGCGAAAGGAGTCGATAAGTAAGACCAGTAAATTAGCTTCGGATAACATCGAAGTTCGACGTAAATTTAGCTCAACTCCGTCGATTGTAAAGACCGTTGGCTCTCCGGCAAATTGATCTTATCGGGAGGCTACCCGATGTTCATAGTTAGTGGTCCATAGTTCATTGTGAAATTCGCAAGCGGTGCTAAACTCTGACGGTCAACTAATTTACCGGCAGACCAATCTTTACCTTAATAGTTATGGTATGGTTGTAGCTCCAAAGTTCTTCAGTGCTCTGCGACCGCTAGGTAAACTTGGCCGAGTCTCACAATTTGTATAGAAATAATTAGGTACTACGATTTCCTGAACAAGATCTTAAAATTTGTCCTACTTCTTTTTAATTTGGTCTTGATTCCTAATTAGTAAGGATTTGGTATAAATCAGTTCACAGGCAAAGTAAAAATAGAAGAGCAGAACAATTTTCAAACTATAATTAAACCACGTTCTTTTAAGAGCCTTATTCATCAAAGAGGCACCAAAAACCAATAAAATAATGATTCCTCCTTTGAGAATTACGAATGGAAAAGAAAATTATTAATATAACTCAAGATATAACCCTAAACAGCAAATTGATTGCATTATTAATACCACTTTATTAGCTATCTAGCATCTCACATTCGAGATAGATTAAGCAGAAGTAATTGTTGGACACAGTTAATCGGACTAACGCATCAAAGACTATGAAATTCTACATGACCGTGAGCATATTATAGATATGTAAGAAAGAAATAAAGAAAGGTATTAAACTGAATAATTAGACAGTTATTAATACACCTACTGACAACAAAATTGGAACAAGAGAGATATAGATAGCCCGATATGTAGAGATATCGAGATACCTCTATGATGTTAGATTGGCATCGAAAAGAAAAAAATAAGTAGATTATAGGACAATTAATAAGCTAGCTTAAGTAAAATACGTAATTGATTCACGATTAATTAAAAATGGTAAAAAAAAAAAATATGTAATCGGTCTGAGTGACTCGGTTTAAGTAAAGATTATAATGCTGAACAAGATGCTGCTAGATTTTCTTTTCTTAATTCTTTGTTGTACACAAAACAAAATTACATATACAACATGAGTGATTATAATGTTGATGTACAAAGGCGAGCTTAACTCTTAAGAAGAGTTTTCTACCAGCAAACCTTAGAGTGATAGAGAGAGTTTACAAAAGGAAGAGAGAAGTAGTCCAGTGTACAATTTTGGAATAATATACAATAAATCATAAATATACATACATAAATAAGTACAAAATATGATAAAATTATAATATACTTAAATTGCCATTACCCAAAGCTAAGGGAAGAACAAGCCTAACATAAGCTACAAACGACAAAATAGAGTGGAGGTATGAATATTCCTGAAACTATCACACTTGAATATTGTGAGCCATATTTGCCGCCACTATAATCCTTGTCTCATAAAATTACTTAGAACACGGCCAACTTCGTTCTGACTTAACTTAGTACTGGAACACATAACTTCACTAACTATACATATAACTGGGCCACATTGTGCTTATATGGGTGGTTTATTTATGAGTACAGCAAGTGCCGTATCGACAATTTATTTGGCTTTACAGCGTAGGTTTGTAGGTGATTATGAGAATAATAAGCATATCGTAGTTCCACTTCAGAGCAAAAGCCGCTTCTTAAATAGAAAAGTTACAGGCAATGATTTGTTACTCACTATTTTTGACTTATATGGGTGGTTTATTTATGAGTACAGCAAGTGCCGTATTGACAATTTATTTGGCTTTACAGTGTAGGTTTGTAGGTGACTATAATAATAAGTATATCGTAGTTCCACTTCAGAGCAAAAGCCGCTTCTTAAATAGAAAAGTTACAGGCAATGATTTGTTATTCACTATTTTTCAGTGATTTGAAAGGCTCCTTTCGGTGTTTGCAGAGAAATTCAAATTAAAACTGAAATAGCTCTTTCAAGGTAGGTTGTTGTTATTGCATTGTTTTAAAATATTTTTCATTTATTATCGATATAAAGGTGACCAGAATATTGAGACAATAAATATTCCTCCCACGATAATAACAGCAAAACTATCTCTTAATATAATTATGGCCTATCAATCAATCAGCCTAGCCCTTTCACTATCTTGGGTGTGGCTTCAAGTCTATCAGAATGCAACTGAGTACTAGATAGATAGGACATTAATTTAGTGAACACAAAAGACAGCACCACGCACAACACTATTAAATTATTTCAAATTAAAATAATATGTACATGTAAATTGATTGATTATATATTATAAAAAAAACAAGGTGCCAACATACAAAAAAATTAATAAAGGAAAACATACTTAAAGACATAAAAGTGACACTAGTAACATAGGTACGTTAAATAATAGGTATAATGATTATAACTCAGTGCAGTGTGCATCTCAAGCACAAAGTACGTAAGCGGCGGTGCCGCGCCGCAGACAGAGGGGCCACTACGAACAAAGTGTCATTTTGCACACACGCATTGACATTGCGGTTTTACAGGGAATATTGGGCAATATTGGACCGAGCTCAGTCGCGGCTGTCATGAGTGCTTTGTGCGAGTGTTTGTCACGTCATTCATACATTAAGTACTGTAACAAGGTTGGTTGCATTGGATGGGTTACCTTTATTATTTGTTACGACTGAATTTACTTTTTTGTTTTTAATTCTTTCTTTTAATCATTTTAAGTTAGAAAAGGTCATTAAATGAATTAGTCTTTCAAGATGACAAATTAGAAATTCATTAATTAGGATTATAATAAATTATTTTAAGCCCATAGACGAAACTGGGAACTTGTCATAATAATAAGGTTCAAGTCATACAGCTTACAAATATGTTTCCTCCGAATGCACAGCTAATTAATAATGATTTTCTTCTTGTTAAAGATCATCTATGGTTTTTTGATTTTTGGGTACCTGTTTTCCACATTTATATTTTTGTCGAGCTTGGTGCTTTTCACAATTTAATGTTTTAGGTGGGATTATTATTATGTATCACATATTCGTAGTATGTGGCGAAATATTAAATGTTTCGTGGTATTAAATAAATATTTGATGCCCTGTCTATCCTCTAAGGCATGTAAGCATGATATGATGTATGTTTAGACGAATCGATGTATTTATGTTTGTAACTTATACAACCTACTCTTTTTCTAAATTCGGAATCAATATAGTAGCAACCCTAGTGAATCTGTCAAGTTTAGCTGTCAATTTTCTAAACGGCGGGAGTGGCCCTTCTGTATACTTACTATTTTGTGTCTCAAGGTTGCACAAGTATTTTACATAGATCGTCTGCCTATCTGACAACCACAATCCAGTAACTGGGAACATGATACCGATACTTACTTTCCGAGGCACGGAGGAGTCTCAATGTTCACTTATCTTGGACCAACGTCAGCAAACGTTGCTTATCCTTGAAGATCGACCCAAGCGGCTGCTAGTACAATACTTGGGTACGAACGCCTCACTAATTTTAGCCTATTAACACGCTTTTAAGCACCTGTCAGCTTTAAATTTCTGAAACATTTCTTGCAAATGTAAGTATAGCAACTTTACTCATAAGTTTCTCGCCTACATCATTAACTACTAGAAAATTGTCTTGGTAATATAACTTGACGCTCACGGCTTCAGACTTATGAATTTTAATAATATGTTAGAAGACTTCTCTTTGGTCTAATGGTTGCGAGAATGACTGCTGAGTATGAGTTCCTGTGGTTTCATCTACTGGTAGGACACAGTATTATTGGGAATGTCGCAGTAGCTGGGCGGATTCACGACTTTTGCTCGATTGAAGGATAAAAGCCTTTAAGGTGTTTCAACCTGATAAGCTGGTGATGGTCTTGGGTATCCGCTAGATACGAAAAGCACGGCACCAGCCGATGTATACGTGAGGGAGGTCTATGTCCAGCAGTCGACATATTTCAGCTGAGTAGACGTGGTGTAATTTGCTTTTATTTACAAAAGCCGCTAAAGTATTTCCTAATTTCTTTTGAAAAGTAATTCAACATTTCGCTGTAGTTATAACCGTTTCTTTTACTGCGACCCACTCACCGCTTTATTTGGATAAAATAAAAAATGATAGAATGAAGTGCCCGTCGTTCCATGTACTCTCTTCATACTAATTTATCGCTCGACGTTGAGTTTCATAATGAAATTATTGTTTTTAAATATTCATAAATGTAATGTTTTATTCCATTATAAAACATAAAATATTAGGTGTAAGTTTTTGTTTTACAGTAATAGTTTTTCAAAACATTAAATAATGTAATTAAAGAAAAATTTTTACTCTTGGTAAAAAAAATCCTTAGTTTATGTTTTGCTTAAACCGAAATTAACACACAGGATAGACAGGGACAGAGGACAGAAACGTGGTCGCTTACAATGAGACTCATCAGAAGGCTTAAAGTCACCCAAAGGGCAATGGAAAGGGCTATGTTCGGAGTTTCCTTGCGAGATCGAATCAGAAATTAAGACATCCGTAAGAGAACCAAGGTTAAAGACATAGCCCGAAGAATTGCCAAACTTAAGTGGCAGTGGGCTGGGCGTATTGTACGCAGAACGGATGGCCGTAGGGGCCGAAAAGTTCTGGAGTGGTGACCACATCCGGACAACGTGGACGCGGTGGAGTGACGACCTGGTCAAGGCTGCGAAACGTCCGGTGGATGCGAAACGCACAGGACCGATCAGTGTGGCGACGCTTAGGGGAGGCCTAATTCCAGCAGTGGACGCTTTTCGGCGTAAATGATAATGATGAGGATAAAAATTAACAAATAATTTGACATCAAACAAGCGTGCCATCAGATATGTCAGACCAAATTTGACCATATAGTCAGCTACGAGTATGTCCTAAAAAATCAGTGCTATAAAGAATAAGGATCGGTCAATGTGGCGACGCCTGGAGGAGGCCTATGTACAGCAGTGGATGACTTTCGGCTGAAATGATGATGATGATAAAGAATAAGTAGTACCGTTGACTATATAAAATAATATTATGTATTCGAATCGTCGACCTCCGTAAAGTTCTGAGTTGAGTTACTAGATAACTGAAAATGCTTACACTGTCTGGACAGATCTACACAAAACTGTGTGGTATTTGCTTCAAAAGACCACTTCAGACATTAACCTACATTGTTATTATGATCTGACCATTACATTAATTGTATGAAATTTAAAAGAGACTCTCTGAGTTGGTTTCGGTGTTTCTTCACAGAGTAGACAACTTAGAAATACTGGCCTCATGTAGTCTAAATTGTCATAAAAGATTGATGTGTTAAGATGTTACTGTTAACCAATTTACAAAATAAATAAAATGTATTATTCAAATCAAGGGCTTCGTATGACATTGATCACCGTAGAGACGTAATGTTGTAAATAGCTCATGAGGCCACATATCTATCGGCGCTCTTAAAATAAGTACACAGCATGACAGGGCATTATTTGGGACACGTATAGGTTTTCTAGAGCCACAGGAGTAAGTAAACATCCGCCTGAAATTCCTGGACTGTTATTATAAACCTATAAACAGACAACCAAAATAAGAATTCACAGAAGTACTGTAAAGATTACCCAAGCACGGAGCTCTTGCAGTACCTTTGTTGTCATCCTCTGAATCTACGCTTCGAAACTACATTAGAATACTACTACTTTAACAATAACCATATATTTAATGTAACTAAACGTTTACTATCTAATTTTCTCCCACACAAGTGAGACAGATTCGAAGATAAGTTCAAAAATATTTCACTTGACCAAAAGTCGTGACACGTACGCGCAATCTAACCTCACATACCCTAACTATTGAAACATGGTACCTGGACGTTTTGTAAACCTTTATTTTATAAATTTCCTCAATTTGAAATCATATCAAATCACATAAAATAAGTGTAAAATTCAAGTTATTTAGTCAGAAAGAAAGACTTTTCATTTACATATTTTATTGTTAAATAATCAGTTTTATATTATTTATTTATATTTATTACTAGCTGACCCGGCAAACTTTGTTTTGCCATAAAAATACCAAACATTTATCTACCTTACCTTACACTACCTACCCTACACTACCCTACACTACCCTACACTACCCTACACTACCCTACCCTACCCAATACTACCCTACCCTACCCTACACTACCTTCCCTACCCTACGCTACACTACCCTACCCTACACTACCCTACCCTATCCTACACTACCCTACCCTACACTACCCTACCCTACACTACCCTACACTACCCTACACTACCCTACACTACCCTACACTACCCTACACTACCCTACACTACCCTACACTACCCTACACTACCCTACACTACCCTACACTACCCTACACTACCCTACACTACCCTACACTACCCTACACTACCCTACACTACCCTACACTACCCTACACTACCCTACACTACCCTACACTACCCTACACTACCCTACACTACCCTACACTACCCTACACTACCCTACACTACCCTACACTACCCTACACTACCCTACACTACCCTACACTACCCTACACTACCCTACACTACCCTACACTACCCTACACTACCCTACACTACCCTACACTACCCTACACTACCCTACACTACCCTACACTACCCTACACTACCCTACACTACCCTACACTACCCTACACTACCCTACACTACCCTACACTACCCTACACTACCCTACACTACCCTACACTACCCTACACTACCCTACACTACCCTACACTACCCTACACTACCCTACACTACACTACCCTACCCTACACTATCCTACCCTACCCTACCCTACGCTACACTACCCTACCCGACACTACACTACCCTACCCTACACTACACTACCCTACCCTACCCTACCCTACCCGACACTACCCTACCCCAAACAAAGCAAAAATAGCTTATACAATAGCAATAAAGCTCAAATTGACTCTACGTTTTAGTTAGAAAACTTTTGTATGGGAAAAAGAAAAGGGCTATTTTTTTTTCCGGCAATTATTCGAATTTATCTCCCCGTAAAAACCATCTTTGAACTTCAACGACCATTTAAAAAAAAGAATTGGCCAAATTGGTCCATGCGTTGTTGAGTTATGCGCTTACCAACACATTTTGCGATTCATTTTTATATTATAGATATACTACTGTTTGTTTTACTGTTGCGTATAATTCAGACAATGGCCTCATTTATGTGGTAAGAAGAATATTCTGCTATATAACGCAGAATATTGTTAATTACTTTCTTGATTTTTAATTCTCGAAGTACCACCTAACTGGTTGCATAGGTTGCTACTACTTACCTATTTGGACAAAATTTACTGAAAAAAATACAGGCTTTCTGTTGTCATTAGGTAGAGGTACAATATCACTTAAGAGAACAGTTTATTGCTCAATATCCAGATTTTGGTTCAGAAAATAATAAACTTTGTCGTTTTCACGCCCACGATTCTCCATTTCTGTAGCAACTTATACAATTCAGCCAATTCAACCCATTCTTAAATAAAACCTACACTGAAATTATCCATTACGAACAAATGGAAAAACAAAAAGCTATCAGGACCTTTCACACCTTTTAATAAACCCACTTTCAGAGATTCGCGGCCCTCGTTCTGGGCAGATACCTCTGCCTCTCGCGGGATCCCTTACCTACTTATATCAAAGCAAGTGCCTCTATGAATGGGGGTTTTTGGCAGCTCAAAATTGCAACTGAATTTTTAATGGTGGCAGATACCATCAACAAAGCAGAGGCACTACGGGCCACGACTAATCTTTTAGATACCCTTACAATGCTATTTTAGAAATGGTGTTTTAAATGTTTCGGTTCTGAGAATGCCTGTTTAAGATTTGCCAACACAAATTTCATTATTGCTAACTACTAGATGCATTTGTGAAAATACAGAAAATTATGAACTTTTAGTCATTACGGATTAAAAATGAGACTGGTCACCTAGGTACCTACGTTTATCCCTAACCTGTCGGTATGTTGTAATCGTTAATGCGACCATAACCTCGACACCTATTTGGTTGAGGTTGGTACAATGTTGGTCACAGACAAGCATTCAAGTAGTAAGTTTGTGAGTATCACATCGTATGTACAGTAGCGCAAGCTCAACACTATATCCTGTGCAACAACAATGAAATAACAATACACCACTTACAAACTGCACATAACAGAACCGAACCGAGCTGAATAAGTTAAAATTACAGCCGACATACGAGAGACCGCATCTGATTCGACGATAGCTGGCGAATCTTCACCGTTCTAAAGTCACGTAGCACTTGTATAATATCTGAAATTCAGTGGGACCATCTAAATTGGTACGAGTCGGATAATAAACGGACCGGATACAGGGAAGTGAGACGATTTATGAAACTAGACTTAGAATTAAAGTTGCCCGTCTGCGGATACGTGCAGTCTGAAAGTTGAAATTATAATGAGAGTAATGGTCGGGTTTATGGTCGTATGATGCAGGGGCTCGGTAAAGGTGCCTTTCCACCAGAGATAAGCTATGCTACGTTGCCATGGATGTGTTTGATATCCACCAATCATATTCCTTGGTCCATAAAGCATAGCACTGGTGGAAACGGGTTCTGCTAAGCTATGTTATATTGATGGATACATTGTCTGGATGCATGGTCGGGTTGCGTGCTATGGATGGTCGCCGCTCCCCTAACCGCGCTGCCGCAGCGCCGCTCCCCGAGCCTTCCTTACTGCACATCTTCCTCGCACAGCTACCTAGCAGCGGCGCATCTACATAGCACATTTTACTCACTCCGCCAAAAAGCTTAGCATTAGTGGAAACGGTCACATAGTTTCGTACCTTAGCATTCACATCCTCGCAGTATAGCTGCATAGCAAATTTCTGTTGGATAAACAGCATAATTGTATGAGGATAGTAGTAATTGCAGTGTTAGCCATTTAATTTTGCTATTTGCCCTTTATTATGATGTTGTGGTTCACTTCAACGTGTTTATGACTATTACCTATGCAATAGCTACTATTATATTTATAACTATAATCAATAACATTTACAAAATTCAATCTAATTCATTTTATTTAAAAATAAAAGTTCAAAAACTAAAACCCGACCACTGAAAAATCACGCTCTAAACAGTATGAAACAAGAAAATATTCTAATCTGAAATTGTTATGTACACACTATTCGATACAAATCGGGTAATAAAAAAAAAACTTACGTATAATAAAATATCTTCAAGGTTAAGCGACGCTTGCCGAGATCGGTCCGTGGTTGGGTGACCATCTTTACATAGCGAGTTTCTTCCGTGACTCGGAAAGCACGTGAAGCTGTTGGTAACGGCTGTAATATGAAGATCTTTAACAGTCGTTACGGGTAGTTAGAAGCCTGAGATCTGACACCAGTCTCCATGTAAAACACTGGTACTCAGCTAAATCCGGTTAGACTGGAAGCCAACCCCAATATAGTTGGGCAAAGGCTAGGCAGATGATGATATAATAAAATATATGTATCAAATACTAATAATTTAAAACGCAAATACGATGACGAATTGGTCGGTTTTATGCAGGACATCCGTGATTTGCTGAAAGCGTCTAATGATCAATCCGAAAAGAAATTTACATCGATTCAAAAAGCCATGACCGAAATTATAGCGCAGAGTGCAGAATTGAAAAAATCAATAGAATTTGTCAATAAGCAATACGACGACATGAAAATTAGGTTGGATGATACAGAAAGAGACTGAAAAGTCGATCGTGCGTATATAAATCAGCTGGAAAACAAAGTGGAGAATCTAGAAAGAATTATGTGTCTTACAAAAATGGAAATAAGAAACATACCAAAAAAGGAAGGAGACAATAAAGAGGATCTGCGTAATATAGAAAATCAGAAACAGCTAAAGTTTTGGCTATTCCTCTTGTACGTCATGAAGCTCGAGTAAAAGGAGTGGGGGATCATCTATTGTGGTCTATTTCGTCTCGGTTACCATGAGAGACAGATCTTACGCCGAAGAAATACGCACAAGAAATCATTGTCATTCATATAAAAGGTAAAATAAAACTAATACTTTATTTTAGGCGTTTTTAATTACTCTAGATTTAGATTTTAATCAATAAATTAATTTAAAATATTCATTAAATATGTTTGGCAGAACGTATATTTTGCTCGTGCCTTATTGCGTTACGATGTGACGGCTATTCGCACATGCGCAGTAGATATGCCCGAGGAACTATTAGTTAATGTGTGGATATGCTGAACACGCTTGAATAAACCCGCCATTTTATTAATTTCATTTTATTAATTTATTTATTTCCTCGCACAATGCATAGTAAAATGTTGTATGATACACGTACGTAAGATGATTTCCGACTTGTGTCAATTTATCCACTCACTCGCTTCGCTCGCTCGTGAATAAAAGTGCCACTCATCGGAAATCACCTACCTTCCGCACTTGTAGCACAAATAACTATTTTGAATCCCGTACCGAAAACACCCCGATAGTTTGCCGAACAAACCCGAGCCCGTGTGACGTCACAACGTTTATTTCTACTCATTATAGCACATAGCTGATAGTGTTTTGACTTTTAACCGATTCAATCTTGTTATTATCGTCAATATATTGATGAATATCGAATACATTAATCATAAATGTCGAACCTTAAAAGTTATCGTGCTTGCTTCGTACCATTTTGTACGAATACTACAAAAAGATCCCAATGATATGTGATTCGCGGAATTGCCTAGTACCTAGCAATCTACTAAATTTGAGCAATGTTCTATGTCTAGCTATATTCCAATTATAATGTGTTAATTCTGTTGTTATCTTGTTCTAATTTTGTATTAGATTCGTATTAAATTCTTACTTTGATCATTAAAGACTGAGAATAGTAAATTTTAAGAGGACTTTCAAGCAAAGTTGACATTGTTATATCATTACGTAACTTGAAAACATGATTTTTGTTTATGGTGATATATTCATTATTTTATACCTAAATTACAGATATAAAACTAACATTTCTGTTTGAATTGTAAAAATCGGTCGAAGTATTTAAGAGATATTTACTGAAGAATTAGTGTAACGAAAATCTACAAAGATAATATTTTCACGTTTCTGTTCTACAAACTTTTTAGTGTTCGTAAATATATAGGTAATATAGACATTAGTGTTCAATATTATTGAGGGATATTGTCAATCTGCTTCCAGTCAAACCGGATGCAGCTGAGTACTAGTTTTTTACATGCAGCGACTGCCTACTGACCTCCACAATCCAGTAACTGGGTAACACGGTACTCCTTGGCAAGACTGGTGTCCGATCTCAGGCTTCCGACTATCCATAACGATTGTCAAAGATCTTCAAATGACAGCCGGGACCAACGGCTTAACGTGCTTTCAGAGGCATGGAGGAAACCCGGTATATTGAAATGGTCACCCATCCACGGACCGACCTAGTCAAGCGTTGCTTAACCTTGATGATCGGCCAGTGCGGCTGTTATTATTTAGCCACGAGCTTCTATTAGTAGTAGTAACCTAAGCTGGCATGGCCAAATAGGTTATTATGGACACCGAAAGTGAGTGCAGAGTTCCTGTGTCCAGTGCAGTATCCAGGTAGGTATATGGGCTTTAGAGAATCCAATGAATGCCATAGCATTTTAAGTCGTAATAAACGAGGCATGGTAGGGTTTACCACCTTTTAGAAAATTTGGCCCTCCAACCACAAAAGAAGAATACTATGCTTCTTCTCAAACTTAGTTAATTCTCACTATATAAAACTATCACACTGCAAAACTAATCTAAATATTTCATTTGGAATAATCATAATTTCCAGACTGAAGTGTAAGGTAGGTACGTCACTGTCACCATCGTTTTAACTTCCAAACAATAATAGTCAGCCAAGGCCAGTCAAAGGTTATTTGCCAGTGATAGTAGAATAATAATTCTTCAACAACACCAAAACTTGACCATCAATAACTAACATGAAATTATAACCTGACTTGGGCCACCCAAACGACACACAAAACCAGAATTTTGAATAATAAACACTCTTGGCCATAGTCATAACAAAATTAAAACGACTCACCAGATTGCCATAAAGATCAGTGTGTGTGGATCTTTCCACACGTCCGCACGCTCATTCTTGACCTGTCCTTCTCCTTGGTTGTTGCTAGCGTCCTTACTGCTCCGCTCGAGACTGGTTTTTAATTATTTAAGACTGAGGGTAGTCGCAGAAACGAACCACAACTGTTTCTATCTGACACCGCAATATTTTTTGCAAGAATGTAACCGCCATTTTCACTAGCATTTATTTACGTGTGATCTCATTAGCACGACCGAATCCAAATTCCTCCGTGCCTCGGAAAGCACGTTAAGCCATTGGTCCCGGCTGTCATTTGAAGATCTTTGACAGTCGTTACGAGTAGTCAGAAGCTTGACATCTGACACCAGTCTAGCCAAGGGGTATCATGTTACCCAGTTACTGGGTTGTGGAGGTCAGATAGGCTGTCGCTCCATGTAATACAATGGTACAAAGCTGAATCCGGTTAGACTGGAAGCCGACCCCAACATAGTTGGAAAAAGGCTAGGCAGATTGAGTAACTTAAATAAGATTCTTAATCGGGCATATTTGTCACGTCAAAACTATATATTGCTTCTGCTTTTGCTTATTTGATCCTTATTTAACATTACTGTTATGTATACCTATCTATATAATTATGTATCATATTCAATTAATTTATAAAATTTCCACATAAACATTACAATAACGATGAATTTTCTCTTTACAGATGCATCAGAAGAAAAGTTAAATGTAATATTTCGAAATAAAATTTTGCCCATTTTTAATTTGGTTGTTTTTATTTCACACCCACGGGTAAGGCCTGTGTTCAGCAGTGGACGCTTTTCAGCTGAAATGATGATTATTTCTCACTCTATGACCCAACTTATTATTTAGCAGCGTAATTACACTAATAACGTACCTACTTGCAAACATAGTAAGTACCTACTTCATGGTAACTTCTTTCAAAGTAAAATACTTATCTACCTAAACTTTATTAATTATGAAACCGTTTAGTGCTCTAATGGTCCTCATTCAGTCATTATCAGCACTTGAAACACCTGATCCGGGCTTTAGAAAAATATATCCCTAAGCAATTTGAATACAAATTAAACAAAAGTAATTAGGGTCCCGCTCAGTCGTTCTACTGGCAAACAAACCCAACCCTATCAAGTAACCCAATGTTTGTAACCAATAAGAACAAATATAGTACATTATGACGGTTACCAGGGACAGACCATTGAGGGACTAGTTTCCAATTAACAGGTATTATTGGAGCTCCCTCGGGGATGAGAATATCGACAGGACGGGATCAAATGAAATTACGAGTTAGATCTCACTTATCCAAGCAAAATCCTTAGATAATCTTCTCAAGGAAAAGTTGTTATGGCCTCTAGTCCTGGTTAAAATTAAACGTTTGTTTCGCTCTGCTACAAAACTGTTTGGCAGTTTAATCCTCTTTCAATTCTTCAGTTTCCAATTTAAATTGTGAATTAGATAATACTTTGATGAATGGATTTAATCGGATCCTATTGTACTTCCGAATTGGAACCAGATGCTAAAGGACCAATTTAGAATTTGACATTCACAGTAACATTAAAACTGGAATAAAAGTACCCGTTAAGTAAAAGGCAGGTCACACACAGTAAATTCATTTTCAAGTCGTTCAGAGTAGAGTCCAATGACAACTGGACATGTAATGCAAAGTTGAAACGCCAATCTATATTAGTCATCGTTACAATTACAATAGAAAGATTTCCTTTTTCAGCCAGCTAATAATCTCCTTATTTGAAGTATATTAGAAGATTAGCCACTAAAGCGAGCAATACATCACTCAAGCACGGACCGTGGTTCCCCTTGAGACCCCTATATTGATGATTTAATTAAGCAGTTGCCCTCAAACTTGTATATTGGGATGCTTCGGTTCGCGACCGTCGGAGAATCCTGCCCGTTACATCGGAATTTGTAATTAAGAAACAACATCTCAGAACAAAATCTGTTAACGAAGTCAGCCGAAGTATTTTATCTTGTTCACCGCGGTTTAGCGCAAACATCCACATAGGATTATATGGTAAAGTAAAATAGTTCACGTTGTTGGTCGTTCGCTGTTGAATGATTTCTTATTGAATGAACTTTGCTTGAACGCGTCAGCACTAATAGCGTTCTCAAAGGATAAACACAATATTGAAGTTCGTATGGGAAGCTTGTTTTACGGATAATGTGCTTGAAGAAATAACTGAAGCAATGAATATAGTATTTCAATGATAATAACAAGAGGTCGTAATAAAGTAAAAGCTTATGTTTAGGTATAGTAATCAATAAAGTTATTAGTAGCGGAACAATTAACAAGTGAAAGACAATGATACTATCGTCATCCTATTGTTGAAGCAGATGTTGAAACTTTAGAATCCGTGACTGTCCCCGACTATTGTAGATATCTGCATGACAATTGGTCCCTCTGAGACCTGAAGAGGACTGTGGACAACCCTAAATGATCCCCTAAGCAATGCATGACGGTGACGACCGTAGAGATCTCTGTAGCTCTTTGTGCAGTAGCATGTTTGAACAACCACGTACATTTTTGTCGTCTTGTCTAGCCCGAAGGCCGCCTGTGTCTGCTCATCCTTGCCACCATATAGTGCTATACATGTGCATGCCGTGAAAATGTGTTCGGTAGTGTAAACATGTTTACACAAGTAAAAACCTGAGCACAATACACCATTCATCATCTTTGAAGTTATCTTCCCTTATCGTCCCTAAACTATCTAAAATCATACTTTCAACAGGTAAAGCGAAAGGAGTCGATAAGTAAGACCAGTAAATTAGCTTCGGATAACATCGAAGTTCGACGTAAATTTAGCTCAACTCCGTCGATTGTAAAGACCGTTGGCTCTCCGGCAAATTGATCTTATCGGGAGGCTACCCGATGTTCATAGTTAGTGGTCCATAGTTCATTGTGAAATTCGCAAGTGGTGCTAAACTCTGACGGTCAACTAATTTACCGGCAGACCAATCTTTACCTTAATAGTTATGGTATGGTTGTAGCTCCAAAGTTCTTCAGTGCTCTGCGACCGCTAGGTAAACTTGGCCGAGTCTCACAATTTGTATAGAAATAATTAGGTACTACGATTTCCTGAACAAGATCTTCAAAGTTGTCCTACTTCTTTTTAATTTGGTCTTGATTCCTAATTAGTAAGGATGTGGTATAAATCAGTTCACAGGTAAAGTAAAAATAGAAGAGCAGAACAATTTTCAAACTATAATTAAACCACGTTCTTTTAAGAGCCTTATTCATCAAAGAGGCACCAAAAACCAATAAAATAATCCTTCGAGAATTACGAATGGAAAAGAAAATTATTAATATAACTCAAGATATAACCCTAAACAGCAAATTGATTGCATTATTAATACCACTTTATTAGCTATCTAGCATCTCACATTCGAGATAGATTAAGCAGAAGTAATTGTTGGACACAGTAAATCGGACTAACGCATCAAAGACTATGAAATTCTACATGACCGTGAGCATATTATAGATATGTAAGAAAGAAATAAAGAAAGGTATTAAACTGAATAATTAGACAGTTATTAATACACCTACTGACAACAAAATTGGAAGAAGAGAGATATAGATAGTCCGATATGTAGAGATATAGAGATACCTCTATGATGTTAGATTGGAATCGAAAAGAAAAAAATAAGTAGAATAGATAAGCTAGCTTAAGTAAAATAAGTAATTGATTCACGATTTATTAACAATGGCAAAAAAAAATAATGGCTGTTACGCTCATGTATGTAATCGTGACTCGGTTTAAGTAAAGATTATAATGCTGAACAAGATGCTGCTAGATTTTCTTTTCTTAATACTTTGTTGTACACAAAACAAAATTACATATACAACATGAGTGATTATAATGTTGATGTACAAAGGCGAGCTTAACTCTTAAGAAGAGTTTTCTACCAGCAAACATTAGAGTGATAGAGAGAGTTTACAAAAGGAAGAGAGAAGTAGTCCAGTGTAAATCATAAATATACATACATATATAAGTACAAAATATTATAAAATTATAATATGCTTAAATTGCCATTACCCAAAGCTAAGGGAAGAACAAGCCTAACCTAAGCTACAAACGACAAAATAGAGTGGAGGTATGAATATTCCCGAAACTATTACACTTGAAAATAGTGAGCCATATTCGCTGCCTCCATAATCCTTGTCTCATAAAATTACTTAGAACACGGCCAACTCCGTTCTGACTAAACTTATTACTGGAACACATAACTTCACTAACTATACATATAACTGGGCCACATTGTGCTTATATGGGTGGTTTATTTATGAGTACAGCAAGTGCCGTATCGACAATTTATTTGGCTTTACAGTGTAGGTTTGTAGGTGACTATAATAATAAGCATATCGTAGTTCCATTTCTTTTTTTTATCGTCTATAGACTCGCTTTTGCTTCAGAGCAAAAGCCGCTTCTTATATAGAAAACTTACAGACAATGATTTGTTATTCACTCTTTTTTAGTGATTTGAAACGCTCCTTTCGGTGTTTGCAGAGAAATGCAAATTAAAACTAAAATAGCTCTTTCAAGGTAGGTTGTTGTTATTGCATAGTTTTAAAATATTTTTCATTTATGATCAATATAAAGGTGACCAGTATATTGAGACAATAAATATTCCTGCCACGATATGTCAGCAAAACTAATCTCTTAATATAATTATAGCCTAACAATCAATCAGCCTAGCCCTTTCACTATCTTGAGTGTGGCTTCTATCAAGTCTATCAGAATGCAACTGAGTACTGGATAGATAGATAGATAGATAAAACATGAATTTTGTGAATTAAAACACAAAAGACAGCACCACACACAACACTATTAAATTATTTCAAATTACATTTACATAATATGGACATGTAAATTGATTGATTATCTATACCAATATTATAAAGAGGAAAGATTTTTTTGTTTGTTTGTATGTTTGTTTGTTTGTACCGAATAGGCTCCGAAACTACTGGACCAATTGAAAAAAATATTTCACCTATGGAAAGCTACATTATTCCCGAGTAACATAGGCTATAATTTATTTCCAATAAAAATAGTAATCCTTATAAAAATTGCAAAAATGTAACCCAAAGAAGCAATATTTTGCTTATAAAATACTTTATTTGGCGTGCGCTGAGAAAACTATTGATGATACATAAAAATGATGTACTACATGATTAAAGTACTCATTATTTACTACAAAATGACTATGAGAGAATATATCACACTATCATAGTTAAGTCACAATAGCAGCTTTTGTGTTCTAAAATTGAATTAGATCGCCGCCGCGCGCCGTTAGAAACAAAAGTTGTAATGGCTGACTTGGGATCCTGCCGTTTTGCCGAAAAGATTTTGACAAAATTTCATTACCCAAACAAATTTTAGCAACCTTTTTTTATACCATTGCAATATGTCGAATGATTTTAGGACGCATATTTTTATTTGGTCAAATTTTTACTTGGCAAAATATTACCAAGTATAATGTCATTATGGCATTTGGTCTTTAATCAAATGATTTATTACAGCAAACAATCTTCAGACAATAAACGTTTGGTGAAATGATTTGTTAAGACAAAAAATATTAAGGCAAAAAAAAATAAGAAGTTTTGGGAATTATTTAATTTAAAAATTATTTTAATATAATCATTTGTTTAATGCAAAATATTTTTACATTACAATTTAAAAAAAATTGCAAAGGACGTTAGCAATTTTATTTCGGAGTATTTAGTCTTGTGTTGCAGAATTCGATTAATTATTTCAATTTGTCTGAAACAAGTCAAATTTATGGTTACTTAATATTAGTTTATTTAAGGAAGTAGTTAGAGTAGGTTAATTATTAAAAAATGGTTAGGTTAGGTTAGGTTAAAACTGTGACCTCCTACGCACGAGCCGAGCGAGCGAAGCGAGCGGTGCCGCGGCAGCGGCCGGCGAGTGCCAGAAACGACTTGCATTAATAGAAAAAAAAGAGATTGTTTTTAGTAGGTTACCCGGAACTGAACTATTTAGATTAGGATAATAACTTATTTAAAAAAAAATGTTGAACGACTACATTAAATTACATATCTTTTTTTGCAATTCTCCTCTCGCAGATATGCTGGAAGAGATTTCGATAGAAATAAGCATACCTTTGTACCTATTTTCTGTTCCTTCTTCTTGTCTATTTACTGTGTGTGTGTATATTAATGGTTAAATAAATAATAAATAAATAAATAAAAATAAAAAATATATATAAAAAAAGGAAAGTAAAAAAGTATAAATATTTGGCTTATTTGATTTTGCGTTAAAACTGTTATTCCAACTGAAATATTTGACTAAATAAAAAATGTTAAAAGTACTAGTTGGTAAACAAGTTATAGTTTAAACGTTCATTTCCCAAACATTAGGTTTGCGTTACAATTTTTTGTGAATAGATTTATTGCTAAGTAATAATTTGGCTAATGAAATTATGCGAAAATTTTTTTGGGAAGTGTAAATTTGTCAAATTCCTTTCGGTCAAACAAGGGAGACCCGGCTGACTTATAGACTGATCGATCAACGCACAGTCAAAACCATGAAAAAGCCTAGAAGCATGAAATTTAGCAACAAGGTTCCTCATATGACGTAAGTGAGCACTAAGAAAGGATTTTTGGAAATTCTTCCCCTTAAGGGATAAAAAGGGGTTTGAAAGATTGGATGAAAAATCTAATTCCAAAATTCTCGAAACTTGGCAATAATAGTAATCTAAGTAAATGATAAAGGTACCCCCAAATTATGATTTAGGCGGTGTGAAAATTTTATGGAAAAATCTGATTTCTTGGGTCATTAAACATTAAAATTGGCACAAATTCTAACCTAAATGAATATTGAAGGTTGTAATTATTATTTAAAAAAAACAACCCCCAAACAATGATTAAGGTGATGTTAAAGTGTTTTTGAAGAAACCTATTTCTTGGGTTAACAAACTTGAAACTTGACTTAAATAACAAACTAAATAAACAATCAAGTTTATCATTATTAGTCCTTTGAAACAACTACCAAAGACGATTTGGGGTGTGTTAAGGTGTTTTTGAAGAATCTTATTTCTTAGGTTAACAAAATTTAAAACTTGACTTAAATACCAACCTAATAAACAATAAAGGTGTCATTAATAGTATTTTGAAACGACCCCCAAAAGACGATATAGAGGGTGTTGAAGTTTGTATGGCAGTATTTGATTGCTTGGGTTAATAAATATGAAACTTGAAATAAATACCAACCTCGATAAACAATTAATGTTATCATTTTTTTTTTTGAAACTACCCCTAAAAGACGATTGGTGGATCTACTGAACTGATTTAGACGAAATTTGGCATGAACATAGTTTGAGATCCTGGGAAAGACATAGGATAGTTTGTATTCCCTTGGGATGATGAAACACTTTTTAGGCGGGTGAAGCCGCGGGCGGAAGCTAGTATATTATAAAAAAACAAGGTACATACAAAAAAAAAGGAAAACATACTTAAAGACATAAAAGTGACACTAGTAACTTAGGTACTTTAAATAGTAGGTATAACGATTATAACTCAGTGCAGTGTACATCTCAAGGTATTTTATATAGATCATCTGCCTACCTGACAACCACAATCCAGTAACTGGGAACATGATACCGATACCAACGGGTTAACCTGCTTTCCGAGTTACGGAGGAGTCTCAATGTTCACTTGTCTTTGACCGACGTCAGCAAACGTTGCTTATCCTTGAAGATCGTCCCGAGCGGCTGCTAGTACAATACTTGGGTACGAACTCCACACTAATTTTAGCCTATTAACACGCTTTTAAGCACCTGTCAGCTTTTAATTTCTGAAACATTTCTTGCAAGTATAAGTAAAGAAACTTTACTCATAAGTTTCTCTTCTACATCATTAACTATTAGAAAATTATCTTGGTAATAACACTTGACGCTCACGGCTTCAGACTTATGAATTTTAATAATATGTAAGAAAACTTCTCTAATGGTTTCGAGAATGACTGCTGAGTATGAGTTCCTGTGGTTTCATCTACTGATAGGACACAGTATTATTGGGAATGTCGCAGTAGCCGGGTGATTCTCGATTTTTGCTCGATTGAATGATAAAAGCCTTTAAGGTGGTTCGACTTGATAAGCTGGCGATGGTCCTGGGAATCCTCTAGATACGAATAGAATAGACTAAGAAAAGCACAGCACCAGCCGATGTAGACGTGGGGGAGGTCTATGTCCAGCAGTCGATGTATTTCGGCTGAGTATCAACGAGATTTTTGCCAGCAAATCACACCACGTCAATTTGCTGGCAAAAATCTCTTTGTTATAACAAGGGCTAAATATACGACGAATATAAAATCGGTGTACGCTAGCTACCCATTAGGGGAGTACAAGCAGGATAAATTAACGATATAATTAACGTTTTGTTGATTGTTCTCTGACATTTTTATTTTAAAAAGCCCTTAAATTATTTCCTGAATGCCTTGGAAAAGTAATTTAACATTTCACTGTGGTAATACCCGGTTTCTTTTACTGCAACCCACTCACCGCTTCATTTGGATAAAACAAATGTTAATCAGAATGAAGTTCCCGTCGTTACACGTACTCTCTTCATACTAATTTATCGCTCGACGCTGAGTTTCATAATGAAATTATTATGTTTTAAAATATTTATAATATATAATATTTTATTCCATTGTTTAATAAATAAATAAAAATGATAAAAATTGTTTTTATTTGGGACAACATAGGAACCATTTTCGTTAGTAAACACCTTACGACTTACACACTAGGATTAGTAACAAATTTTATAACAACAGACAACTTAGTGAGTCATGTACTTACGAGGCATTTCACGCGGACAATGATTCCGAATGAGAGCGTCCCCCGCGAACAGTTGAACCACAGACTCCCCGTGTACAGGCCTTGACAATACGCTTATTTTGATCTGATCGGTACAACGAAAAAATCTGCGTGCCAACATGTTCCCGCGGACCGCCAACGCCCTGCGCTCCCTCTCCACATCATCATCGTCCTTAAGGTCATCGACAAGTATAAGGCCCAGATACTTAAACTTGGGCACTTGCTTTATCTTATTTAAGACGACGACTAACGCCAACGACCTTGAGGGAACAAAACGCGCACTAGTTTCAAACCCGCGCGACCCAAAATTGAGTAGTTTTTTGTACTTTTCTTATTATTCTATGACTTAAAAAAAAAGCTTCAGATCAAAATGTAGATAATTAAATTGTCTTTGATATGTTGTCGATTTCATTAAAATATGCACAGCGGTTTTGTTGTGATTGTCGTGTTTTTGTCCGTTTTAGACACAACTTTACAAATTAATTACACTATGGTATACGAATAAAACTCAAAATTTGCTTAGATGAACACAAAAGCTGCTATTGTGACTTAACTATGATAGTGAGATATATTCTCTCATAGTCATTTTGTAGTAAATAATGAGTACTTTAATCATGTAGTACATCATTTTTATGTATCATCAATAGTTTTCTCAGCGCACGCCAAATAAAGTATTTTATAAGCAAAATATTGCTACTTTGGGTTACATTATTGCAATTTTCATAAGGATTACTATTTTTATTGGAAATAAATTATAGCCTATGTTACTCGGGAATAATGTAGCTTTCTATAGGTGAAATAATTTTTGAAATTGGTCCAGTAGTTCTGGAGCCTATTCGGTACAAACAAACAAACATACAAACAAACAAAAAAATCTTTCCTCTTTATAATATTGGTATAGATGGTATATTATAACTTAATAGGTGTAAGTTTTTCTTTTACAGCAATAGCTTATTATTGCATTTAATAATGTAATCGACGAAAAATGTTTAGTTTTGGTAAAAAAAATGTTTTGCTTAAACCAAAATTAACACACAGGAGAGACAGGGACAGAGGACGAAAATGTGGTCACTTACAATAAGCCTCATCAGAAGGCTTAAAGTCACCCAAAGGGCAATGGAGAGAGCTATGCTCGGAGTTTCCTTACGTGATAGAATCAGAAATGAAGACAGCCGCAAGAGAGCCAAGATTAAAAACATAGCCGGAAGAATTGATTAACTTAAGTGGCAGTAGGCAGGGCACATTGCACTCAGAACGCTGGGCCGTTGAGGCTGAAAAGTTTTGGAGAGATGACTGCGTACCGGACGACGTAGCGTTGGAAGGCCTTACGCTAGGTGGAGCGACGACTTGGTCAAGGCTGCAGGAGTCTGGTGGATGAGAAACGCATAGGATCAATCATTGTGGCGACGCTTGGGGCAAGCCTATGCCCAGCAGTGGACGTCTTCCGGCTAAAATGATGATGATGATGAGGATGAAAATTAACAAACAATTTGACATCAAACAAGCGTGCAGTCATGTCAGAACATATTTGACCATATAGTCAACTACGAGTATGTCCTAAAAATCATTGCTATGAAGAATAATTAGTACCGCTGACTATAGACATAATATATTCGAATCTTCGACCTCCATAAAGTTCTGAGTTAAGTTACTCGATAACTGACAAATGCTTACACTGTATGCACAGATCCACTCAAAACGGTTGTGACGACAACTCATCACACCTTAAGTGTGGTGCTTACTTCAAAAGACCACCTCACCCATTAACCTACATAGTTATCATTATGATCTGATCATTGCATTAATGGAGACTAATGTTTTATTGCTCACCAGTTGGCGCCACTGTTAACTAAGATCCATAAATATAGCTGTTACGTAATATTTTTATAACGCGTACGGAAGCAAAGTTTGAATTAAAATAATTTTCTTATGCCGTAAAAATGCGATTACATATAAAATCGAGTATTTGCAGTTTTGCACAGCCCTTTTTTTCGAAAAAAAAGGCGGATAACTATTTCCTAAACATAAAACTCTATTAAAGCAGTGGTTGGTAAACCCCGTACCTAACTTAATCTGACATATTTGGAAAGCATTCAAAACAATAACAAATAACTCGCGGTTAAGGACAAAAAACGGTTTATTCTTCGTTCGGCCCACTGATTTTCGTCCTAAATGCCAAAATCCTGGTTCGTCCTAAACAATATTCTTCCTTCGTCCCAAAATATAATTTTAATTATTTTATGCCTGCTTCGTCCTATTTTATATTCCTTCTACGGCCCATATCTTACTATGAAAGACATTTTGAAGACGTCAGTCTATACTAGCGCCTTTAGCGGAAAATCAAACGCGTTAGACCGCATTGTATTATTTTAAAAAGCACTGTGGCCTCTGAGTTGGTTTCGGTGTTTTTTCTCAGAGTAGACAGCTAGGAAATAATGGCCTCATGTATAAGTCTAAATATTTCACAAAAAAGATTGATGTGTTAAGGTGTTATTGTAAACCAATTTACAAAATAAATAAAATTTATCATTCAAATCCAAAGGCTTCGTATCACACCGATCACCCTTTTTCTAAAACTCCACGGTGTGTTTCTGTGCCGCTTATGGTCGGAACACGGGCACGCGTTAGCACTCACCTTGAACCCGCCGCGTCTGTCCGTCACAGGAACCTCCTCTGGAGAGTACCCCCATCACCGGCGCACTAGAACACACTGTACGCCGTGACTACCCCAGGGACCAAACCAGCACATGGGTGCCAGACGAGCCCGTGTATGGCGCTCTTGGTCCCCTTGTGACGGGTGAAGGTCAATTGCCACGCCACCTACCATTTTTCAGCCGCATGGGAAATGGAGAGCGGCCAACGCTATACCTACACGCCTCCCCTGCGGCCCCACCGCGTCCGCCATCAGACGATGGCGAACCCGTCCAGGGCGCGGAAGGCAGGGAGAGTGGCACACCGCAATACCGACACGCCTCTCCCGCCGCAGCATCCAACCCTCAATAACGATATCGTATGGGTATGGCAGGCCCCATATGACATCGCGGCCCCCCTCAGTTGCTTATAGGGCCCAAGCGGCACCACCATATTTTCGTCCACTCCCAAGTTGTCTAGAGCCACAAGAGTAAGTAAACATCCGCCTGAAATTCCTGGACTTGTATGATAAACCCATAAACAGATAATAACCAAATAAAGAATCACAGAAGTACCTACTGTAACGGTTACCCGAGCACGGAGCTCTTGCTCCTTGTTGTCTGCCCCTGAATCTACTCTTCGAATCTACATTATAATACTACTACTTTAACAATAACTATATACCTAATGTAATTCGTTTACTATCAAATTATCTCCCACACGAGTGAGACAGATCCGAAGATAAGTTCAAAAATATTTCACTTGCCCAACAGTCGTAGCACGTTCGCACAATCTAACCTCACGTACCCTAACTATTGCAACATGGTGCCGGAGCGTTTTGTAGAGCTATATTTTATAAATTTTCTCAATTTGAACCACATAATAATAAGTGTCAAATTAAAGTAATTTAGTGAGAAAAAAAGACTTTTCGTGGCCACATATACCGCAGAATATTTTTCATTACTTTCTTGATTTTTAATACTCGAAGTACCAACTAACAGGTAGCATAGGTACCTACTAATTACGTACTATTTGTACAAAATTGTTTGAAAAAAATTCAGGCTTTTCGCCTATATATAAGTACCTGGGCGACCGAGCTGTGCTGGAGTGAAAATATAGAAAACGACGTTTTCTAAAAATTAAACCATAGTTAGATCGATTTATCGCCCCCGTAACCCCCTGCATACTAAATTTCATAAAAATCGTTGGAACATTTTCTGAGATTCAGATTATATATATGTCGGGTTTAGTCAATAGTACGGACGTCAAAACAAATCGCAAGCACGCCATCTGGCGGCAAAGCAAGAACAACTACGCATTGGCGCGCTATTTCTAACCACTTTCGTGGTGGGGAACATAGAATATGGCAGTTGAGTACCACAGAGTACATTTTAGTACTGACAGCCTTAGTGCTCAACTTTGACTTAACCTAAGGAAATACATCCTGACTTTCCGATGGTTTACATCTATCGGCCAGCCTTCATGCGACATATATTATATCAAGATAGAATTGCTCGTTTAAAGGTTTTATTATATAGATCGGTAGAGGTAAAATTTCAAATAAGAGAATAGTTTAGTGCTCAATATCCAGATTTCGGTTTAGAAAATAATAAACTATGTTATTTTCACGCCCACGATTCACCATCTCTGGACCAACTTATACAACTCACCCAATTCAACACATTCTTGAATATAACCTACACCAAAAAGGAAAACCTTTTGGAATCAGCTGTTGGTTGTCAACAAGGTGACCCTCTTGGGCCAGTCATTTTCAGTTTGGCAATAAACCCAATCATTCGGCAACTAAATTCTAAATTCAATGTATGGTATTTAGATGATGGGACCCTAGGAGGTGATGTAGATACAGTCTTAAACGATTTAACTTTTTTGAATGATAAATTTAGCTCCATTGGGCTAGAACTTAACCTTTCGAAATGCGAAATTTACCTTCCCCATACTTTACTTTTACTTATTTTGATGAATCCTTTCCAAATTTCATTGAACAGAAAATACAAAATTTTAACGATGTCTCGAAAAGACTATTCAAAATTAACATGCATTCGGCCTACACTCTTATCCGATATTGTTGCTTTGGACCAAAATTTACTTATAGCCTCCGCTCCTCTCATTTATGGAAACACCCACAACTTTTAGAAAAAGTAGACCAAATTATAAAGAACACACTTTCAGCTATCCTTAATGTGGCCTTGGACGACCGAGCATGGCAACAAGCCACGCTTCCCATTCGCTTGGGTGGCCTCGGCGTCCGCAAAATTTCAAGTATAAGTTTACCAGCCTTCCTCTCCTCGGTCCACGGTACTGACAAATTAACCAGGAACATCTTATCTTCCTCACTGGTTGATTTTGAGGTACCGTGTTTGACCGATGCGTTGAACGCTTGGAAAATGGCTTGTCCAAATACGGATCTGCCCTACAACCTGTCCTCCCAGAGTCGATGGGACGTGCCGCTCTGCAGTATTATACAGAATAACCTGATAAATACATCGTCTACTACTGCTGAGCGTGCGCGTCTGCTGGCTGTGGGGGAGTGGGAGTCGGGTTTGTGGCTTCAAGCGCTCCCGTCATCCACCGTAGGCACTATGATGGATGACTCTTCGTTTCGGCTCGCAACCTGTCTACGCTTAGGCGCACCTTGTGTTGCTCCACATCGGTGCCAATGTGGTGAAGCTGTCGGCAGCCTTGGGCACCATGGCCTGTCTTGTTGCAAAAGCGCAGGACGCATAGCACGGCACGCCAGCATCAATGACATTATTCGTCGAGCCCTTATCACCGCCAGCGTACCAGCTGTATTAGAACCTAAGGGCTTGGTACGTGACGATGGGAAGAGACCAGATGGCATGACATTGGTGCCATGGAAGGTGGGTAGGCCTCTGGTGTGGGACGCAACCTGTGTCGACACCCTTGCGCCATCTCATGTTCCTAGTTCGGCGGGCTGTGCTGGCGCTGCTGCTGCAGCTGCTGAGGCCCTCAAGCGGCGCCAATACTGTAACCTAACTGGTAATTACAGTTTTGAGCCGTTTGGGGTCGAAACGCTTGGGTCATGGGGCCCGAGTGCACGTCTTCTTTTTAAGGAGATTTCTCGCCGACTAATCGACACTGTGCGTGACCAGAGGGCTGGCTCTTTCTTTGCGCAAAGAATCAGCATTGCCATTCAACGTGGCAATGCTGCCAGTCTTCTGGGCACGTTCCCGGATGACAGCGATGTGGAGGTAAGTATACCTGTCTTTTGTATATAGTGTAAGTAGTTAGGTTTAGTATAAGTTTGTATATTTTACTTTTGTTTAGTGTTTAAGTAATAAATAATCTAGATAAAAAAAAACACCAAAAACATTCATTACGAACAAATAGAAAAAACAAAAATCTATCAGGACCTTTTACACCTTTTAATAAACCCACTTTCAGAGATTCGCCGCCCTCGTTCTGGGCAGATACCTCTTGCTCTCGCGGGGGTCCGTTACCTACTTATATCAAAGCAAGTGCCTCTATGAATGGGGGTTTTTGGCAGCTCAAAATTGCAACTGAATATTTAATGGTGGCAGATACCATCAACAAAGCAGAGGCACTACAGACCAAGATGACTCTTTTAGATACCGTTACAATGCTATTTTAGAAATGTTGTTTTAAATGAATCGGTTCTAGAAATACCTGTTTGGTTAAATGTTAATATATTTATGCAAGACCTGGAATTCCAGATTAAAGTTTACTTACTCCTGTGGCTCTAGACAAAGAGTAATTCTATCAACAATAGCGACTTAATTGATAGTTTATTTATTCTTTTATGCTTTATTGTAGGTACACCAAGTAAAAACATATAAAAAGAAATTTAAAACTAAAATACACACAATGGGCGGCCTTATCGCTTACGGCGATCTCTTCCAGGCAACCTGCAATGGACAAAGATAGCCTGGATATGAAATGAGGTTGACATTGGTGTAACACATAACATATAACATTACGAATATCTACTTTGAATATACAATACTATTATAATAGATACACAAATACATACATATGTTATATAATAAAAACATCAAAACATACTAAATAGATATATATATATAAAGGCAATGAAAGTAGATGTTGACTAACGACAATCAAAGTGACAGGTCTTTTACGAGTCTTTTAAATACAGGCAATGACTGGGAGCGTTTTATTGGGTCAGGCAATGCATTTCACAGACGAGCAGCTTGGACAGTACTCGTAAAAGACTTATCCAAGAAAGTGGTGGAATGCATTGGCATTTTTAGTCGCAAGTTATCCGATGACCTTAGTGATTTCGTGTGGGAATCGCATATAAACTGAAAACGATCCTTGAGGTAAAGAGGGGTGGAAGGAGTAAAGAGCACATTATACAGAAGAGAAACAATATGAGCTTTCCGGCGAAGGTGAATTGGCAACCACTTGAGCTTCACACGAAAATCGGAAACATGGTCATACGTATTTGCGCAAACCGAATATGAACCTTATACAAACATATTGAAGCCGCTCAAGTTTATCGAGTTGTTCTTGAGTAAGGTCAAGATAGCCGGCATCAGCATAATCAAGGATGGGAAGAAGAAGAGATTCTGCAAAAGCAATCTTGGTGGCAGTCGGCAGAAAATACCGCAGTCTCCTCAAAGTTGCAGCAGATGCAAATAACTTACGGCTTACCTCCTGCAGTTGGGCAGTCCGTGAGAAGTTCTTGTCTTCATGTTTTGGTGTACAATAAAGTATATTCTATTTTATTCTATTCTATTCCCAAGTTCTTAACTGTCACACTGAAGGAAATAACTGAATTATCAAAAAGAACTTGGGGAAGAGACGTCCAGTTGATCCTTGAAACCATTCTCGAACTGCCCACTACTATAACCTGCATCTTGATAGGGTTGACCATAAGCCCGTACCGATCCAGATTGATGGCAACGATAGCCTGAGACATATTTCCGAGAGGAGCTCGCGAATAAATTTGTAGATTGTCTGCATAAAGATGGTAGGATGAAATGAGTTCATTGGAGATTGAGTTTATAAAAACTGCGAAAAGTAAAGGGGACAATACGCCACCCTGTGGTACCCCGGCAGAAGTACTACACCAGGAAGATAAGTTCTCTCCGATGCAAATACGTTGCCGGTGGCCGAACAGGTAACTTCGAAACCAGCCAACCACCGATGGAGAAACATTAAGAGAGCGTAGAATGCCAAGCAAAACATCGAAATCAACAGTATTGAAAGCATTACTAAAATCTAGCAATGCTAAGACCGTTAGATTACTGCTTTCCATAGCTGATCTGATATCTTCCGTGATATTGAGTAGAACAGTGGAGGTGCTGTGGCCAGGACGAAAGCCGGACTGGAAGGGGTTGAGGAGATTATTTTTGGATAGGAAAGTGCTAAATTGATTATGAATTAATCGTTCTAGGACTTTGGACAGGAATGGTAAGACGGATATTGGACGGTATTCAGAATAGGATGTAGGATTGGCCTTTTTGGGTAAAGGAATAATTTGCGCATCTTTCCATAAGCTTGGGAAGACACCGCTAGACGCAGAAAAGTTAATGATGTGTCAAATGACAGGAAGGATAACGTTCAGCACCGAAAGTAACATTTTGCGGCTGATACAGTCACATCCTACTGAGTGACCTACTGCATTGGAATTAATCGATAGTATGCTCTTCTTAACATCACATGTGGAGAATTGACTAAAAACAAATGGAGAATAAGTGGGAGTCATAAGAGATGAAAGATATTTCAATGTACTTAATTTTATTGTCTGAAATAGGTCGAAGCTGTAAAATGATTATTCAATGCATGTATGTCTGAATATTTAAGGATTGACTCTTGTCGGGCTTTACCGACCCCCAGTGATCTTAGAAAATTCCTAACTTTTGGATGTGTCTCCGTTTTGGACAGAATTATGAATGTGTTGGCGATTAGCATTCCTACACACCTTATTGCAGAGTTTGCGGACTGAGGCATATTTGTCCCTATTCGCATCAGTAGGCCGACGCTTAAATTTGGACTTTGCCGCAACGTTTTTGTTCATTAACTTTTTGATCTCATCTGTCAGCCACGGCACCGGCAAATGTTTAACTTTAACTGCTCGTACAGGTGCGTGAACATCATAAAGATCGACAAATTTAGCAGTAAAGATTTCCACTTTCTCATCGACCGACGTAGAGGCAAACAGAGGAGTCCAATCAATATTGCTGGCATCCTCGCAAAGACTGTCTGCGTGCATACTACCAAAATTGCGTTGCATGAGAATTTTGAAAGAAAAATCAGATCATGATACAAAAAGGCGTCGGCTGAGCATTGGTCATGCTTAGCGACGCGATCAGGAGAGGAGACCAAAATCAAGTCAAGAAGCGGAGGAAAAGTGGTGAGTAGCACTTAGTTGCATAATGTAAAGATTACTAGAAGCTGCAACATAATGCAGATAAGAAGAGCGGTGGTCTTTTTTCAGAAGACAGGTGTTAAAGTCACCCACGATTGCCACGATGCTATGACTGTAAGAAGGAATCAGAATTTATAAGAATTTTTCAAAAGTTGAAAAGAAATTGATGCGTAAGGAGGGACAGTAATATTCGCCAAGAAGTAGTTTCGAGTGATGAAGTTCGACTTCAAGAAACAGGTGTTTACCAGCATTTGATGGCGGTGGCTGCGCTGACACATGGACTACAGAAAAAGGAATGTGCGCATGGAGATATAAGGCAACACCACCACCACCACCAACCGTCCTGTCGTTTCTTATAAGCACGAAGCCAGGAAGAGAGTAGAAGAAGCCATGATTCGGAAAAAAGAACAGCATGAATGTTTTTACAGTCAAAACCTGCCAGCATTGCGTGGAAATGGGCCGGAATACTCTGGGCATTGATATGAATAACGTTAAAATGCCTAGGATCATCAGAAAACTGCGCTTTAAGACTGTGTGCAAGATAAGGAATGGACACCTAACTGTCATCGTTACTTGTTAGAGAGAAAAACTATTACTATCACAGCTCAGATCGAAATTCATAAATATTTACAAAATAAAATAAATAAATATATATAAAGTCCTATCTTATAAACATCAACACCAAATATCAGATCCACCTGCCGGTTGCGCTATTACGTTACAAATAATAATACATTCTACAATACTAGCAGTCTAGGGTAAATTGTGACATATGGATAACAAAGTCAATGAAATAAAATTTTGACAATCGCTGACTCGAATAGACCACGCTACCGCCGATAGAATTTTACTTATCTAGAGCCTCATGTGTATTTGAAATGGAGTCTTATTAAAATATAAGGGCTCGTTAAAGCATTTATTGAATGTTAAATCAAATCTATTGAATTGATAAACACCGGACAATAGAATTAGCTAGGTACATCTATCTCTGACCAGTCTGTGGTGTCATGGTTTGCTGTAAGAGAACTCAACATTGAGTTAAGCTCGCCTTTGTAAATTTACTTTATTATCACACTGTATTTAGTGCTGTTGTTGATTACAATAAAGAATTAAGATGGTTTCTGATATACCACCACCACCACCAACCACTTTCAAAACAGTGTTCAGTATCATTCATTCTAGTACATATGTAAGTATCAAGTCGAATGCACGTAGCTCAACACTATATCCAAGATCAAAGAACAATCAAATAACAATACACCACTTACAAACAGAACAGAACCGAACAAAGCTGAATAAGTTAAAATTACGGCCGACATACGAGAGACCACATCTGATTCGACGATAGCTGGTGAATCTTCACGGTTCTAAAGTCACGTAGCAGTTGTATAATATCTGAAATTCAGTGGGACCATCTAAATTGGTACGAGTCGGATAATAAACGGACCGGATACAGGGAAGTGAGACGATTTATGAAACTAGACTTAGAATTAAAGTCTGCGGATACGTGCAGTCTGAAAGTTGAAATTATAATGAGAGTAATGGTCGGGATTATGGTCATATGATGCAGGGGCTGGGTAAGGGTGCCTTTCTACTAGAAGTTTACAAGTTTTTTGTACAAGTTTCCCTTACTGTTTTACTGTATTTTATTATAATTTCTTCAAAATTTTGCTTATTATCTATTCCCTTTATACTTTCTCAGTCATAATACAAAAAGCGGTTTAACTAAAAACCCAAGTTTAAATCTCTATAAACTACGGTTTAAACAAAAATAATATTACAAATAATGGTTTCGCAATAAACCATAGACCATATCATGGTCTAACGCTAAACCTCGGCGGCCCCTAGTTTAACGATGGTCTAAGTCGTATCTGTCAAAGTTTTTCTTTTAGGTTATAGCATTTTTTTTTTCATTCAGTGTGTTGTGTTATTTTTACCCGAAAATGGATATTAACATGGTGGATTTAATTGATATTGAGGATATTACTTTTTCCTCGGTACTCCAATTGTCAGATCTTTTTTTTTGTTGGTCCATCACAATATTTTATTAACAAAGAGGCAATAGTTCTATTAGAGACTTGGATAACTTAAAAAATCCAAAGCCTAATGAACTTTGTTCAACTTGCGATGGTTATGGTTTCATTTAACGCGCGAGTTGTACTATTAGTAATTAGTAATGTGCATAAACCTAAACAAAACTGCAATCGATAAATAACTAATGTTTATATACATGCAAAATAACTAAATGTCAATATTTTTAACACTCCTAAACATCATTTAATCCTTATCGTATTATCAAAACGTTTTCTTTTCTGGGATACGGAACTTTGCAATTGAATGATATTATGGTGAACGAAAGATATTTGTATTAATCTGTGGTTTATATTGACAATGGTTCAAATGACGGTACTAAGAAGACCAGGGTTATTTAAAGTTTTGTAATGCGGACAAATTTAGACCATGGTTTTGCAGATAAGCCTGGACTTCGTAGGCCAGGTTTAAACCAAGGTTTATTGAGTTTTTTTGTAATATGTAAGTAAGTAAAAAGTAATGTAATATCTATGTTTACTTTATTCATGATTTTATGTTCCCCCAATTTTACTTTAAATTTTTCCCAATCCGCTTTCCTTGTATTATATTTTCTTGTTTTTCTCTGAACATGTACCCCTACTTCCTTTTTTACTGTATATTAAAGAATATTGTATTGTGGTCCGAGGACGTTGCTCCAGTGTCAACCCGCCAAAAAAAAGGTCAAACGAACATGCCGTGACATCCACATGGCTTTTGTACCATCTCTGATGGTGTCAAATGTAGGAGCGTCACCAGTGTTTAAAACCTGAAGCTCCAACTCTTCTAGGGTTGCAGACATTTCCTCTCCTCCTTGATGCTGCCCCAACAAGCACTTTTCGCGTTCGTGTCGCCACCTATCAGCAATCCGCCGGTGGCCACTTCCGCATTGATCCGGGTCATTTGGTCCAGGTATGGATATGGTAAATATTTTAAATCACGTTCTATTAAAAAGAGTAAGTGTGCAGTTTCTTGTCCGTTCTTCCCCATAACAAGCAACTTTTCCGAATGCATAGTAGAATCAATTATTATAACTTATAAATTTAATTTTTTGACTTTCAAAAGTGCCGAGTATGCGACGAAGACAGCAGTTGACGACGACTTGGAGACGTATTGGCAATACCGCAGGAAAGAGAGCACGAGGCCCAATTCGATGGTCTGACCAAGTGAAAGAAGCTACGTCCTCAAGCAAATTCCAGCAGGTGGTGATGGCAACTTTGGGCCGGAGTCCATGGAGGCAGATTGTCCGCTTAAAGGGGTCCAGTGACCACGATCCTCAGTAATGAGGGACCGACTGAAGAAGAGTATAGACCTGATTGATGGTGGTATTTTGTTAAAAATGACGTCATGCAAAACCTAGCCCTTATGGTAGGCTTTAAGATATTAACTGTTAACATTTTGTTGTACAGGCTAACATAAAGGAAATATTCAACAATGAGACAACTGATCTTAAGGACATTGGTTCCGGTGATCCACCATTTGTAGGCGAAATCCTACAGAGGATGACCTTTGATATAAATCAGTCACAGTCCTATCTTAGAAACAAAGATAATTCAATGTACATTATTTTATTGTCCGAAATAGGTCGAAGCTGTAAAATGATTATTCAATATAGGGAAAAGCGGGGGTCAGCTAGTAATATTATAAAAAGGAAAGATTTTTATTTTTGTATGTAACAAATAAACTTAAAAACTTCTAGACCAATTTCAAAAATTCTTTTGCCGTTGGGAAGCTACACTATCCCCGGGTGACATAGGCTAGAAAGTAGAGATTTCAACGAACCAAAAGCTCACTGACTTTTTTAAAAAAGCAGATATTTTGACATGAGAATATTCGTTTGAAAATTAGAATGCTTTTTTCGATATTAAATCAAAATACGGTGGAAAACTAATATTTTAAATCAAAAAGAGTACAGTGTGTTTGGGACATAAAAAGGTAAGTTTTACCAAATTTCGTGACAAAAAAATTTGTAAAAGATACATACATAAACTCACGCCTTTTTCCCATGGGGGTAGGCAGAAACTACAGAACGCCACCTGCTACGATCCTTACATACTTCTTGTAAAAGATAAAAATAAAAAAATCATAAACTTGGTCATTTGAATTTTTTACATAAATTTTGAGGTAATGTGAAAAAAGTGTAAATTTTAAAGTTGTAGATCTTTTTATTACCTACTACTTTGCGATTTAACTTTTGGCGGAAATCGAGATAAACCGTTTTTACCCTTAAAAACTCACCCACTTCTACTTCCCGACCTGATCGCCCGTAAATTATTTTTTCTTTCATTTTTGTCATCTTCTCTTCCTTTTCCAATGGGTTTCATCCTACTATATTTTTTTTTAGTTTCAAAAATTATCCTATCCTGGTATATTGAGTTTTACAAGGAATCAAGAAATACGTGTATTTTTTTTATTTTACTGCAGACAAAAAGAAGTATAACTACCTAAAGCTCTTTATTTCTTTTTTTCAAATCATAGAATCGTGCCCAATAAAAAACGATACTAACAATTAATCACGAATTCAAGTGGCTTATCGTATCGTGTTGTGTTAATTAAACTATACAATGTCTTGAATGGGATGATAAAACACTTTTCACGCGGGCGAAGTCTTTTTTTTTTATAACCTATAGGCTCGCGCTTGACCACAATCTCACCTGATGGTAAGCGATGATGTGGTCGACGGTGAAACACGCTTGCGTAGAAATAACCTATTCACTCTTGACTTAAAGACCCCTAGATTGTAGCTATCGGGAAACACAGACTCCGGCAGGGAATTCCACTCCTTAGCTGTACGCATAATAAAAGTGTTCCCAAAACGTTTTGTGCGTATGGGTGGGATGTCTACCATGTCGCCTAGCAGAAGCTAGTAATTTATGTATTTTACTAGCTGCCGACCGCGACTCCACCTGCGTGGTATTAGTATAATACTTCACCCAATATATCTTTATAAACTAGCTGTCCCATGCGGCTTTGCTCCCGTTAAATGGCTACCTACCTACCCATCTACCCTACCTACCCTACATACATGATTGTTGCATAACTTAAACCGTTTACGGAAGCTCTCAAAAAGGAATAATTTTGCCCGTTTTTGCAACATTTTTCATTTATGCTCCGCTCTTATTGGTCGTAGCGTGATGTTTTATAGCCTATAACCTTCCTCGATAAACGGACTATCCAACAAATAAATCTTTTTCTATTCCAACCAGTAGTTCCTGAGATTAGCCCGTTCAAACAAACAAACAAAGCTTTATAGTATTAGTATAGATTAAAGCCTATGTGTTATTCTGATGTATAAGGTATATTTCTGTAAAGTTTCATCAAAATCCGTTCTGTAGTTTTTGCGTTGAAGAATCTACAAATTTTCATGTTTATAATAGTATATTAGGATTTATTAAACTTCATCGGTCTCCATAATTTAATTGTTTACACAGCATGGAAAACTTACACATGAGTCATGAACACAATAAAAAAATACATAAGATGAACAAAAATATTACTTGGTTAAATTTTTCCAGTGATATGCTGGAACCTTATTGTTTTATACCTTCCATATTGAAAAAGTGCACGAAGTCGTGTGAGGAGATATATAAAAGGTAGCCTTGATAAGCACCCTAGATTGTTGTTGGTGATAATGTGGAAGCCACTTGTGTTGCTAGCCATAGTGGCGAACACCGCTTTGATAACGCCCTCTGAAGGTACGATCTCTTTTTATGACGCTTTGAATTCAGCTATGTAAATAAACGTGATTTTTACAAGGATTTATATTATAGGCTTCAGTTCTGTGAAAAAAATCTTTTAAAAAATTATAAAAAAAAGTGATGTTGGTTTGATGGAATTATTACTTATTGAGCATCATAATCTCTAAATAAACTAGCCTTCAAAACTTAATATCACACTTTTAAAATTGCAATTTCTCCTTGGGTCTTCTTTTCAATAAAAAAATGTTTTATAGAAAATAAAAACGTAATTAATATAATAATAACATATAATTTCAACTGCCTTTGAAATTATAGTTTATTATTATGGATGGAAGGAGCGGTAAACTAGAAAGTTATCTGTAAATAATTTGTCCCGTGCAAAGCTGGGCGGGACGCTAGTTTTATATAAGAAACTGTAAGAAAGTATTTTGCTTGCTTACTCACCAGCTAGCTCAAGTATGGGTGATCAGCATGAGACTATGTAGGGTATGGTTTCGCATGAAGTTGACTGAAGTAAAAGTCACACAGTTTGGTCAACTAATTTAATTCTTGAACATACAATCCGTCATCACAATTTCTTGAGGTTAAACAAGTACAATGAAACTTACTTTTATTTGGGATACAATTTACCCATTATTTCCAATACCGGAGGTATGATGTCTCAAGCAGTATCATTCGCCTTGAAAACCATAATCAAGCCTCGTGCAAGCTAAAATGTCATTTGTGTTCGGTACCAGATGATGGAGCTCAGATACTGTTTTCTTCAGGAATTGTAGTCATATGTGTAGATGTAGTTATATAGTTAGTTGACCATTTACTTATTTATATTGGTAATTATTATAAAATTAATCCTAGGGTGCCCTGCCAAGGATAAGAAATGCATAATGAGCACACGCACATGTTTTCACAAGTATGGAAATTTAGTTAAATTCAACGTTATACTTACAGCTATTGCTGACACATTATTTACTTATATTTGGGGCTTATTCCCTGCCGCCTGCGAGACATTTTATTTGTTTTATGAACTCTTAATGGGATGAAAAGTTTACAGGTGTACTTCGCTTAGTAACTCCAATAAAAAAGAAATGTCATTCTTGTCAGTCATAGACATTGAAGTTTAACCAATAGACTTGACAGTCTAGGTCTTTCTATAAGTATGTATTTTCAAGAAGTTAATCATTTAATATTTTAGTGTGGAATTGTGTGTTTGTTGAATTAAATTGATACACACAAATTGTAATTTTATTATATCATTTAATATAACTGCAGATAGCAACGCCATCCCGTATCACGCAATGATCAACTCTCATGCCAAGCTGGTTCTCCTCTTTGACACAAGATGTCTCTGTGATACCAAAAATAATCGTTACAGTACATCCTTCCCCGGTTAAAAAATTGTTTCACAATTTTTTTTGAATTTACTTCATTTCCATTTGTGAATCTAAACATGTTCCCTGACAGAAAATGAGGTAGTCCGAAAAAATAATCTATATTAGAACTACCTACATTAAGTTTTATAGAAAAAAACAAAGTTCAAAACCTATTCATCAAAGTTTTAAGTTTATAATTAAGTACCATATGTACTAAACATTAAAACATTAGTGACAGACAGACATCTGTCTGAATACAATCGCTAAGTAGTTTGAAAGTTAATATTTGATTTATTAAGTATTTAAGTTTATTAAATGTTTATATTCGGGTTTTAATCTAAAATATTTACCCCTTTATTATTTAATTGTAGACTTAATGTCTAATCAAATTAAATTTTACAGCAAAAGGTAAACACTGCCACTTAAATAGAGCAAGTGTTATTCTAAGTACCAAGTTATTTTTAAATGTAAATAAGTAAATGTGGACAAGTACGCAATCAAGTTAGATTCATAACAAAAAGTAACATAGCCATTCAAAATGAAGCAAATGTTACATTAAGTACCCATTCGTTGTATAGATGTAGGCTTATACCTCATCAAGTTAGTTCGCAACAAAAAGTAATACTGCATTTTTTTAATCAGCTAGTATCACATTGAGCACCTATTCGTTGTATAGATATAGGTAAATGTCCAATTATTTTAAGTTTTATAATCAGAAAACCACCTAGTCTTTGCATCATTGTGTTACCTTGCATCCATCCATTCACATACACTATTAAAAAATAACGTACGTACGAATTAATTTAGAAAAAATATCCTTATACCCTACCAGCATTCATACATCCCTTTCTTCATTAAATATTTGCACGTTAATTGTTAAAATTCGTGCAAATATTGAATTATCAACACAACAATGATTACAAACTAAGAGTCTTCATATTTTAGAATGTCTTTTATGTGAAATTTACCTAAATCCTTGCCCTGCATGTCTCTCAAACTATACACAACAGGTGAATGTTTATTTGAAATAACACATCTAAGAAAACGCGGTGCTAGTTTAGAAGTAAAATGCTTACTAGCATCCGACAAAGTAAATGTCCTTTTATAGACTATTTGACCAACCTTATATTCCAAAGGTCGCTTTTTTTAATCATAATGCTTTTTATTCTTTTCGTGCACAAGTTTTAAGTTTTTACTAACCTCCTGGAAAATCATTTGAAGTTCTTTTAAATTATCACCATGAATTCTGTGATCCACCACGGTTAGGTCAGAAACTGGCTGTGGCACTTCTGAGTTTTGATGTAACTTGCCATCTATAAACATTTCTCGTCCATGGACGAGAAAGTAAGGTGAAAATTTAGTTGACTCATTAACTGATGTATTTAGTGCGCACTGAATTTCTGGTATGTGATTGTCCCATAGCCTATGATTTGATTTTACATACGAGGCAATCGCATACAGAATATTTCTGATAGCTCTCTCCGCTTGATTAACTTGGGGATGATATCTTGGATTATAGTAAATATTAGGCACATTATATTTGCACATTAAGTCTCTAAATTGCTTTGAAATAAATTGAGGACCATTGTCAACATAGACAAATTTAGGTATTCCGTGTACAAGAAACACTTTTTCTTCCAATATTTTTACTATAGCAGTGCCGGTTGCATTCCGTATAGGAAACAACATAACATATTTACTAAAGTAATCAGAACATACTAATAAATTTGTGTTTCTTTTAGTAGACACAGGAAAAGGTCCCAATAAATCGCAACAGATTGCTTCAAATGGTTTATTAACTTGTTTTGGGTTTCCCATTAAACCTGGACGAGATGAGTTTACCGGCTTGTACTCCTTACAAGTCTGACAACTGTTGACATAATTTTCGACATCCTTGTACATATTTTTCCAAAAACAATGTAATGCTAAACGTTTATGAGTTTTAAATATGCCGAGATGGGCGCCAGTGGGATCATCATGAAATTGTTTTAATAAAGGTCCCACGTCTTCTCTTGGTATCACTTGTTTCCAAGAGAATTGAGAAGTTAAATTATATTTATTTTTTGAATGTCTAAGCAATTTACCATCTTTAAATGTATAGTTGGGAAATTTGTGGGGATATTTTTCGCAATTTTCCACCATTTTTAAGTACCATTTATCTTGAATGTTGTCAGAAATTTCTATTGATTCTACTTTTATTCTTGAGAGTGCATCCGGTAAAACCATTTCTTTACCCTTTCTATGCTTAATGTCAAAATCAAATTGACTTAAGCGAATACTCCATCGAGCTAATCGCCCTGAAGGATTTTTTAATTTATAAAACCATTGCAAAGATTCATGATCTGTAATAATGCTGCATTTTTGACCCTCAACATACATTCTAAATTGTTCTAAAGCATACAGAACTGCTAGCAATTCACGTTCTGTAGTAGTATAGTTAATTTCATGTTTGTTAAGTAATCTACTACAGAATGCAATGGGATGGTCAAAATCCTCATATGATTGGGTCAACACAGCACCAATCGCATAAGATGATGCATCACTTTGTATTGAGAATGGTAAACTGAAATCTGGACATTTAAGAATTGGAGCTGAAACTAAGCTTGATTTTAGTTTATTAAAGGCTTCTTCAGCTTCATCTGTCCATACAAAATTAATATTTTTACAGGTTAATTTACTAAGTGGCCTACAAATCCTTGAAAAATCCTGTATGAAACGGCGGTACCAACCTGCCATGCCCACAAATCTTTTAACCTCCTTGGGTGTAGTGGGTGTTGGATAGTTAAGAATTACCTCCACTTTAGAAGGATCCGTACGCAAACCCTGTCTATCAACCATGTATCCAAGATATTTAAGTTCTTTTCTACAAAATTGAGTTTTACTCATGTTAATTGTCAAATTTGCTTCCAACAAACGTTGATATACCCTTTCCAACAAATCAACATGTTTATTAAATTCATTAGAGATGCATATAATGTCATCCTGGAAGACAAATACTTTATTATCAAATTCCGGACCAAACAATTTATCCATCAGACGCTGCATAGTGGCAGATGCTCCAACCAGGCCAAACGACATTGTTACATAATGAAACAATCCTCGTCTAGGAACTGTAAATGCAGTTTTCTCAGCAGACTTCTCACTGTCATATTCAATTTGCCAATATGCAGCACTGAGGTCAATTGATGTTAAATATTTTGCATCTCTAAGACTATCCAGTATTTGATGGATATAAGGCAAAGGATATGCATCAGCTTTAGAAACAGCATTAAGTTTTCGACAATCTAAACAGAGCCTCAAGTCACCATTGGGTTTAGTTACCATGACAACTGGAGAATTCCAAGGTGAGTTGGACGGGACTACCACACCCAATTGTAACATCCTATTAAGTTCTTTTTCCAAGCTTAGTTGTTTAGCTGGAGACAAAGGATAGTACCTTTGCTTAATTGGTGGTGAGTCACCCGTGTCTATTTTGTGGGTAATTAATTTCGTCCTACCTAAGCCAACTTTTTCAGTATTAATTTTATCAAATTTATCAATAACTTTCTGTAATGTTGTTTGTTGTTCAGAAGTTAATGATTCTAAACATTCCAGACCTTGGTCTGTGTCTACCAAATTAATATAATTGTCAGGTAGACTAAAAACTTTTCCATTATTCAATACACTGTCAAGTGTTGTTATAAACATTTTACAAAAATCCATGCCAAAGATGATTGAGGTTATGATGTTGGGAACTATATAGAACTTAATGATCTTAATTTGATTCAAATAATTAATGGGTAATTGCATAAAACCTAAACATTTAATCCTTGAACCATCTGCAGTTCTAACATTTTGTCCATTGGGCAGTTTAACCAATTTAAATCCATATTTCATGAATAATCTATGTGAATTATTTCCCAAAATTGAACAAACCGCACCAGTGTCCAACATACCATAAACCTCTAACTCCAAAATGCTAACCAATAGATAGGGTCTAATGTCATCTGACTTTGCCTGAAATAGAGCCACACTATTAATATTGTGTGCACAAGATGTAAGGTTGATGACTAAGTCCTTGTGGCTCTTATTGTTTAGTTTTTTGAACACTTTGGACAGTTCACACTCTTGACTCCCTTTTTACCACACTTGAAGCAAACCACCTCCTTTGAAGCTCTACACATCCATGTGGGATGGTTGGTGAGATTACACCTAAAACATTGCCTCACTGTAGCTTCAGAAGCAGATGAAGCCTCAACTGCAGCAACAGGATTGCCAGACTTTTGTACACTTGCACACTTTATTTTAGGTTGGAAATTCTGACCAGGTTTCTGTTTCAAAAGGTTAGGTTCTACAAACTGCTCAGACCTAGCACGGGCAAGTTCTAATTTCTTACCATATAATTGGAGATCCTTAATTGATTTTATGTCAAGTAAAGCCATCTCCTTCATGTATTCTGGTCTGATGTTATGCATTAGGATTTCTAATTGTTCACATTCAGACAGAGGTCTTGATAATCTATTAAACATACCCTGCAAATTGGATAAATAAACAATCATTGACTCATGCTTAGCTTGTGTACGGGAACGTATTTCTTGGGTCAGTTTATAATCCAAGTCTGGTATGACGAAATCTTCACGTAAACAATCAAGCAAGTGCCTGTATGATGTAAAGGTATGTTTATTCGATCTAAACCAATTTAGTGCTGATTTTTCTAAAATATCAGTAAAAGCCATCAAAGCACGCTCCTCAGGTATACCTCTAGCCTGCCTCAATTCTTCTAATCTTTCTAAGAAAACCCTAACACATGTAGTACCATCATACTTTAAGTTTAAAGTGTTTAAGTTAATTGACCTGTCATTCACAAAAACTACCTGTGGTTTTTCCACTGGTTCAATTTCTGGTGATGATTCATGCGTAGATTGCATTTCCTCATCATCAGAATCATCTTGTAATGAGGTTATAATGTTAATTAATTTATTTTTAAGTTCAAGTAAATCTGGTGTAGTATCAACCACACGAGAAATTCTCATCAAGTAATATTGAGAACGATTTAAAATCCGTCTAATTGTAACAGTATCTCCAGTAGTCAACTCTTTATTTAAACGACACAGCTCTGCGACTGGTTCCGAACACAAATGTACCTCATCAGTCGCCGCTGGTGCAGAATAATCCTCCTGTTTGATGCTGCCTCTGCGATACAGATTACACAGGGAACGATACTGCTTGCGAATCACGTCTCTGGTTGCTTTAACATCAGCTGAAACATTGTAATATTTTAGTTCATATATAATTTCTTCTTTACGAAGATAATCAATCCATGTGGGTTTATCCATATTGAACAATAACAATTATTGTTTTATATATTTAAATCTAATTAACAGTTGGTATAACTATGTTAAATTAGAGTGATTTATATTCAGTTTAACAAAACATTATCTAGTGCAATAGTTTATGGTTTAAAATAAAACATGTGACCATAACCGCACTTTCAAATTCTATATAATGTTTAAGTTTTGTTAAATTAGAGTTATTTATTAAGATTAACATAACATTTACCAGTGAAAAGGTATATAGTTTTTAAATAAAACATGTGACTATAACCCCACTTTAAATTTTACATAATATTAATGTTATGTTATTTCAAATTTCAAATTAAGCAATCATGAAGTTAACCCATAGTTTGGTTAAGTTCTTTAGTTCATAAGTTATTGTAGATAGTAGAAACAGTTAGTGGTTATGTACCTCAGTCAAACCACATGCGACACGTTGGGCAGCCAATTGTAAGAAAGTATTTTGCTTGCTTACTCACCAGCTAGCTCAAGTATGGGTGATCAGCATGAGACTATGTAGGGTATGGTTTCGCATGAAGTTGACTGAAGTAAAAGTCACACAGTTTGGTCAACTAATTTAATTCTTGAACATACAATCCGTCATCACAATTTCTTGAGGTTAAACAAGTACAATGAAACTTACTTTTATTTGGGATACAATTTACCCATTATTTCCAATACCGGAGGTATGATGTCTCAAGCAGTATCATTCGCCTTGAAAACCATAATCAAGCCTCGTGCAAGCTAAAATGTCATTTGTGTTCGGTACCAGATGATGGAGCTCAGATACTGTTTTCTTCAGGAATTGTAGTCATATGTGTAGATGTAGTTATATAGTTAGTTGACCATTTACTTATTTATATTGGTAATTATTATAAAATTAATCCTAGGGTGCCCTGCCAAGGATAAGAAATGCATAATGAGCACACGCACATGTTTTCACAAGTATGGAAATTTAGTTAAATTCAACGTTATACTTACAGCTATTGCTGACACATTATTTACTTATATTTGGGGCTTATTCCCTGCCGCCTGCGAGACATTTTATTTGTTTTATGAACTCTTAATGGGATGAAAAGTTTACAGGTGTACTTCGCTTAGTAACTCCAATAAAAAAAGAAATGTCATTCTTGTCAGTCATAGACATTGAAGTTTAACCAATAGACTTGACAGTCTAGGTCTTTCTATAAGTATGTATTTTCAAGAAGTTAATCATTTAATATTTTAGTGTGGAATTGTGTGTTTGTTGAATTAAATTGATACACACAAATTGTAATTTTATTATATCATTTAATATAACTGCAGATAGCAACGCCATCCCGTATCACGCAATGATCAACTCTCATGCCAAGCTGGTTCTCCTCTTTGACACAAGATGTCTCTGTGATACCAAAAATAATCGTTACAAAACAAAAATACAAAAAATATTGTGCGCACAACCATTAAAATTAACTTCAAAGGACGATATTAGAAGCTTCTCTTGAACTGATCTAGGTCCTTATCCTAACAAAAGTTTAGTAATCATGGTAATCGTTTGTAAAGAATAAATTTATTATATTAAATAAACTAGTTTCCTATAACATCAAATGCAGCACAAATATCTAAACAAGATAACATAATAAAAAAACCGGCCAAGTGCGAGTCGGCCTCGCGCACGCGCGCGCGGTTTCCGTACCATTATCACAAAAATGGCAAAAAAAATACGTTTGTTGTATGGAAACCCCACTTAAATATTGATTTTATTCTGTTTAAACTATTTTTTATTATAGCGGCAACAGAAAGACATCATCTTTGAACAGACAGACAGACAGTGGAGTCTCAGTAATAGGGTCCCGTTTTTACCCTTTGGGTACGGAACCCTAAAACATGTACTGAATAGAATATAGAACTAGTCTTGGTAACAATATTAGCGACAAAATGTAGATAACTTGTCATTAATTTATACATAAATGCTTCAATTAGGTAAGCGATACAGAGATTGTAAAGTTAATTTAGATAGTAAAACAAGTAAAATCATTTAATTTAATAGTAAACTGTAGTTTATATAGGAAGCTGAATTGGTACATTTTGCTTTTTTAATAATTCTTTACTTTTCACTCACATGAAAACGTGCTGGCTCATTGAGTCCACAGCGGCAGAAAGCTTTTGACAGCTCTCACACATGATCTATTGCAAATAGATCATAAATATCATAGATAAACTATATAAATATTAGTTTAAAAACAACTAAAAAACAGGCTTTAATAGAAAACCAAACTAAAAAGTAGAAAATAATTTTCAATAAATTTAAATTAAGAATAGTGTGATAAACAAAAAAAAAAAAATTTTAAAAAGCGTGGGGTGCTTTTGTCAATGTTATAATATTTTATTGGCAGATTTTGGTAAAATTCAGTTTTAAAAATGTCTTAAAAAGCACCCCACGATTTTTGCGATGCGATAACTATGCAAGCAGTCTGAGGATCGAGGCCATGTGCAGATATTTATCAATTGGAACTCTTTTACAGCTTCTTGCAGAGGGGATCCAAATGCAGTATCAGGATGTGGAAACTGCGTTAAACGTTGTTCTAATTATGATAACACAAAACCCATGATTTGCGCTGATATTTGCGAGTTAAATGGCTGTGACTGCAAAGAAGGTTATGTTTTGGACGACAGCACCGGAGAATGTATCGGTCCGGATGAATGCGGTAAGTTATTTTATACCTTATTGCGTTTATTTTCTTAATATTTTGTGACAAACATTGGTGCATTAAAGTTTGGAATGCCATGGCCCACCACCCTTAACCAAACTCAGCCATAGATCATTACGTGCGTCTCTCTTCTCGAATCTGACTGATCACGGCAGTCCTTTCTAGGGCAGCTTCGTTACCGACACTCTTCTTTGGACACCCTCTAGAAGACCTTGACCCTGTTATAGTATTGCATTCCACAGGAAATTAAAAAAAGTAATCAACAAAACTATCAGTAATCTATCTTTTCTATACAGTGTCTTGTGGCGGAGATTTCAATGCCCAACCAGGTTGTGACAATAACTGCACCAAACTATGCTTTGGCTCCCAACTATCAGAGTGTCAATGTTATAATGATAGCTGCGAATGTAAAGACGGATTTCTGTTTGATACGAATATTGGAAAATGTGTTCATCCCGAACAATGTGGTAAGTGACTTTATAACTTGACTTTTTTTTAAACATTGTAACTTGAGAGTAATTAAACATCTGCCTTATAGGAATGATCGAAAGCAAGGATCGACGATTCGACCAAGATGGTGAGGAGCCAATCGTTTTACTCGATATAGTACTGCCCGAGTAGCTGATGTCTAGTCTAAATCAAACATTTTACTAACGCTCCATCTATTTATTTGGCAACTCAACAGCGTATTATTAATTTACATGAGTAAATGTTCAACTCACTTTTAATGAACAGCCAAGTACATACAGTTGCGTCGACGTTACTAGCATCTTAGTGTCTGCTTACACTGCACAGTGACAACAAGATGACAGGACAATTATCTCTCAAAGGAGCGTCCGTCGTAAACAAGCAATCGTAGGCGAGCAACAATGCTTCTCAGCGAGCCCAGCGTTCACTTTCGAGTAAAACTATGAACGTCCGAGTCGAACATCCCTTTGCGAGCTTGGAGCATTCGAATACGAACTCGTTAAATGTCACTAACGAATACGATTGACCAAAAAGGTCACAAACACTTTAGATCAAGGCACTGTTCCTTGCGTTGCAAGTGGGCAGTAATATTCGTACATACATACTCATTGATTAAATTATCTGAGTACTCGCTTTCGAGCGTTTTATTTGCGTGAACATTTGAATGCGAGCCGTTTCCGTGAAAATCGTTGCGACGTCCACACCGGCCGAAGTTCGCGCTTGCGTGTAAGTTTTGTAACGCTTGGCTCAATGTCAACACCTGACCAATCTTTTAGTAATACCTCGTATTGAGGTGACCAGATTAGGTTACAGTACTCCAAAATACTACGCACATGTGCAAAGTATACAATCTTTAGACTATGACAACACATATAAGGCTTACAAGTACGCATCACAAAACCAAGGTTAAAAAGCAATTTGGAATCTAACATTATACCAAGATCTCTGACCACATCAACCCTTTCGATGGCATTATAATTAAATCACACACAACAACATAGCATAACTTTTTGATAATTTGACTTTATTATTAGACATCTATGTTATTGGCTAATTACAATCATAATTATTAATGTATTCTTTCTTTTTTCTTTGACATCTACTGTTATACACTTGAACTTTTATTATTATTTTATAGTATTATGCATGTTTTATTATTATATTTTAAATATATTCAATTTATTGTTACATAATCACGGTTTTTATTTTGTTATGCATATTAATTTAAATCCTGTTTAATTTAAATAGATCTGTGTAATTTGTGTATGCCATTAATGGCTAGTTGTAGTCAACTTAAAATTGTACCCTTTTACATCCACTGTACCTATGACTCACAAATAAAGATTTCTGATTATGATTCTGAAGGATACTTAGTTGGGTATTTGGAACGGCTATAGCTAATGCATTGTCATTTCGAGACATTGAAAGTGATATTGTTTTGTTGATAGTACCTGAATAGTGCATCAAGATCACGCTGTATCAGTTCACAATCAAGTCTGGATTTTACACACATGTACATTTTCATGTCATCGGCGTACATGAGATGTTTCGCGGATTTGAAACACGTCCGAAAGTCATACAGGTATGCGCAGTAAAAAAGAAGACCCAATAAAGACCCCTGGGGAATACTGGAGGGAATATTTACGAAGTCAGATTTGAATCCTCCCATAACCACATCTTGAGATCGGTTCGATAAGCATGACTTAACCCATCTCAGTAAATCTCCATGGATCCTAAGTTTTTGTAGCTTTGCCAGCAAGATCGCGTGGTCTACACGATCGAATGCTTTATCGAATTCCGTGTAGACCACGCCAACCTAGCCACCGGCTTCCTTATTATGCAAGACATAGTTGCAAAACGTGGCCAAATTAGATGTTGTAGAGCGTCTCCTAACGAAACCGTATTGGTTCTGGCCTATACCATTTGAGATATTTGGGTATATACTATTATAGATGGTTTTCTCCAAAACTTTGCTAAGTGTGTTAAGAATAGATACTGGGCGATAGTTTTTTTATATCCATCTTGGGCCCCGTCTTATGCCCTGGCACTATGTGAGCTGTTTTGCACAGGGAGGACAGACGCACTTAGCTTAAGACTTTTAAAATAATAAAGCTATAGGATATGCCAAACTATCAGCGTAATTGTGCAAGAAAATAGGAGGCAACCCATCGCTACCGGAACCATTTGTAGTGTATAATGCGCGCAAGGCTCTGTGTACGGTGTCTTTGGTGATATGGAGGTTAGTAAAGATCAGCTGATCTGGTCATCTCATTCGGAGTACTCGTAGCTGCAGCAGAGGGCGTGGACGGGCTAGAGAAAACACTGTGAAAGTATTTATTCAACGCTCTACAAATTTCGTGACTGGACTCAAATGCCTCCTCATTTATAATCATTGTTTTTGGGTATTGACTACCGCCTAACTACGACTACCTTTAACATAGGTCCAGAAAGTCTTCGGAGAATGACTAACCGATTTATCTGTATGAGTTATGTAGCTTTGAAAAGAGGATACTTCAACATTGTGTTGTGTAGAACGTAACAACTCGTAGTAGTCCCTGGGGTTACCGTATTTTTTCCATTTTTATGTACTTTCTCCCTTTTTCCTGTATTTTCGCCCGAATGATTTTTATAGGTGCACGAATTAAACCCTACTTTCATAAAACTAAACTTCAAAATCATTAGTATATTTTTAACTCCACCTTGTGGTGCAAACGAAGTTCTCCCAAAACTGCAACAATGGTGGACCCTGGCGTTGTACGAATGTAGGATTTAAAACGGTTTGTGCCAAAATGCAACAAAAATGTTGTATCGTCGACTGCTTTTGCAAAGAAGGTTATGTAAGTGATGACCAAGAAGTTTGTATTCCAGTCACTGATTGCTGTAAGTATTGGATTTATTTATTATTTACATAACTTAGTAACATTAACATTAACTCTTGAGTAAGTAAAAAATATTTGGGAATGAAGATACCCTTTTGAAGGACCCGATAAAAAGTCCTATAGGAATTATAATTGCAGCTGTATCTACTTACATAATGCATTCTTATAATTATACCTTCCCCTTATTTTACGGTAACATTTGATCTGCTACATCTGCGTTTGTCTGTACAAACATTAATCAAATAATTGACCAACCTGACAACATTTTCTTTATTATTAGCTGAATGCGGTGGGGATCAAAACGCAATATTTAGCAGGCTGTGGCATAAACTGTGGTCGACTCTGTTCTCAAACTACAAAAATGCAGATAATGTATCCTGTACAGCTCTGTGCGAAGATAATGCTTGCGATTGTAAAGAAGGATTTGTAAAGGTTAAAAATATTAACAAATATGTCTGCCCTGAAGACTGCAGCCAGTGGCTGCTGTCTTTAATATTTAACTAGCTCTTACCAACGACATAACCCGCGTGAAACCATTACACCACCATTAATTACACCATTACACCGGGATAAAAAAAGTATATTTATTTTTTTGGAATTTCTTCTGAATCGTGGGTGCATTTATAAACATATAACCGTCATGACTGCATGTATAGTCAATAGCCCGATAATCTGTCAAATAGCCTTACCAACGAATCGTTATCATGTTACCCAGTTACTGGATAGTGGAAGCCAGATTATCAGGCCAGCTCCATATGAAATACTAATGGCCTATATATAGTTGCGCATCAAACAACTTACAAATACTATCAATATTATCATTTAATAATAAAATAACTACTGACACTAAAACTAAGGGTCTTCGTCATTGCCATTGAGGGTTGAATCCAGTCTGTTCCGTAAAGCACTTCCAAGGAGAGTTTCCTGAAGCGAGGCAGTCTGAAACACCCTGTTCTCCAAACGTGGCTGTTCCACCGAGGTTCGTTGAACCTATTACTGGAATTAACAAAAAAATATTGTTATAATCTGCAAGAAACACGAGTTCAAAACGCTAATCAGATTGAAGCAGACGTGGTGTTTAGATGCTCATGCATTCTCTGTGGTATATGAAGGCTGGTATTGTTTATAACAAATAAAAATCTAAGTACTGCGTATGATACTACATTATACATCATAAGATTTACATGGGTATGTCAACAAGACTGACAGTTGAAAGTTAAGTTTATACAAACTACATTAACATACACTGTAAAGCCTGGATGAGACTCGAACAGACCAGGAAAGCATGACTTAAGTGGAAGACAACAGTTTAAAAAACCGGCCAAGTGCGAGTCGGACTCGCGCACGAAGGGTTCCGTACTTGGTAAATTGCGGTTTACTATTTATGACGTATTAAAAAAAAACTACTTACTAGATCTCGTTCAAACCAATTTTCGGTGGAAGTCTACATGGTAATGTACAACATATATTTTTTTTAGTTTTATAATTCTCTTATTTTAGAAGTTACAGGGGGGGGACACACATTTTACCACTTTGGAAGTGTCTCTCGCGCAAACTATTCAGTTTAGAAAAAAATGATTTAAGAAACCTCAATATCATTTTTAAAGACCTATCCATAGATACCCCACACGTATGGATTAGAAGAAAAAAATTTTTTTTTGTTTCAGTTTCAAGTATGGGGACCCCCAAAATTTATTGTATTTTTTCTATTTGTAAGTGAAAATCTTAGTGCGGTTCACAGAATACATCTACTTACCAAGTTTCAACAGCATAGTTCTTTTAGTTTCGGAAAAAAAAGGCTGTGACATACGGACGGACAGACAGACAGACAGACATGACGAATCTATAAGGGTTCCGTTTTTTGCCATTTGGCTACGGAACCCTAAAAAGGCTGTCAAACATGATTATTGATAGACATAATTCTGGTAAAGGCTAAGGCGAAACTAAACTCGTAAAACAATTGTAATCTCATATAGATCATGCGCATGCACCTATGTTTAGGACTAGCATATGAATGTTACGAATGAAATTGAACTCAAGCCTTAATATTAATTTGTTAAGTACCACCAACACACGTATCCCTTTTCAAGAAAACAAAAGTCTTTTTTCATTTTCTTTTTTTTTAATACTACTACTTCCAACTGAAATCATAAATGAAAAAGTGTATATGTTTGTGAGTTTGTTAATCAATTACGCATCAATGGCTGAACGGATTCTGATAAAACATTGAAACACTGATAGACCATGATCTGGATTAGAACAGAGAATATTTTTTTATCCCGGTAGTACATTCCCGAGAGTAAACTTTTAAGTAGGTGAAGCTGCTGGCAAACGCTAGTTTCTATATTAGTATCAATATAGTTGTCAAGGCAAGTCGGTGTAACCCACGCACTTACTTTGTATTCCACATATTTCCTTGATAACAAACCAGTTTCTGTGAATGAGCTTTTCAAGTTATTTTGATATGATTTTAGATTTCTTTAAGGAATAATAAACTAATTGGCACTTAATTTTAATGATCTTTGTACGAGTACAAATCAAATCAACGTTTAGAAAGAGGTCGTCTACCTTCACAGAACCGTTTTGACTATTACTCATTCATTCAACGTTCAATACACTTTAGAACTACCTAGTCATTTTGTATTTTAACTCTCACGAACCAATTTAAAAAACCGATAAAATAATGTGCTATTAGAAACGCTACTCAGAAATCGTAACCTATCATCATAAGATAGATGATCATTGTTGGTCTCAAACGATAAGGTAGGACTAGGACCCATAACATAAAATTGTGAGAGTAAAAAAACATCACACTCTCTCAAAATTTACTCAATTACTACATACTTTTCACCTCAAGAAAAACGTAGTGACTTATAAATACCTATAATACAGTACTAACACAGTTACACTAACCTCCAAAGTGCGCCAACAACTCATATCAATCGACTCAAACTCAGAACTTTCAGAAGCGCCAACAGCACCCAATAGTTTATTTGATCTGATACATTATTAATGTTACATACTCACTCCATACTCCTTCTCTCTATGCTTAAGTTAACATTTACCCCCAAACAAGTTCTACGCAAGTTTATTCATAAATGGGAAATTTATTGACTATAGGGAAATAAATTCACGAGCAAATATTAGACTGATTTGGGAGCAAAGGAATGTGGAATCAGTTGATCGCAATTGCTTATCTTCGCAACCAATATGTAATGTTTGATCTTGAGATTTTTGTGCTCACATCCATGTTTTCTCACAAAACGTAATAATGTTCCTTTTTCAGGTATAAAAGACTATAAATAAGCAGCTAATGCTCCAGCATATTATTATTTTTTATTAAAATGGCTCCTAAATTAGATTCTACGTTGATTTTAGTGCCATAAATATAAAATGTCATGATTCAGGTCTGATATCAGCCCATTAACATCCAAGGAATATCGTTTCGGCAGCCGAAGTGAAATAAAAATGATATATGAGTAGGTACTTACAGTGATCGTTGCTTCGTTTAACTTTTCCCTGTAAGTAACAAAATTGCCTGTAATTAATGAAAAAAATAATCTATACAAATAGTCAGATAGGGAGGTAAAAATGCAGAAACTTTAACTAGGAAATACCTAATTTGCATTTTAATCTGTTTAAGAAAAACTTGCAACAAAAAGGAAACTGTTAAGTTCTATTAGAGCTGAGCAAAGTTAGAATGTATTTCTCAAGTTCCAGAGCAAGGAGCAGGTAACGTGGAGTATTGCATTATTATGATTCAATTCCGACCGACGCCTCTACAAATTGTTTTCTTACAGCCCGTCTTTATAAACCGAGTTGCAAAACATTTTATCAAAGTATACTTTTAAATAAACAAATTGAATTAATTACTTTCAATAGAAAACACATCTGAAATAAGACCTAAATTCTTTGCTAGATAACATAACCAAAAACATAATCTATAGTAATTTCAAAAAAGAAATCGAACCTCAATTTCATCATCACTATAATTATAACAATCGAATTTGCTGAATCTCCCAACCAGCCAGTACCATGCTTCCAATTTCAAAACTCGAATCATAAATAAAGCAGGAATCACACTTACTGCACTCACGAAGCCCGCAGCCACAACAATAAGTAGAACGAGGCGGAATCTCATGTCGATTTGCATCAAACAACTCTACGGAACAGAGAAACAAACTGTCTTGTCGCACGTTTAATGTTGCCTCACTTAATAAAGGCTTCCGAGGCAGTGGCAGACGGTTTGCTAACGAGACTACCTTGGCGTGAGGTGTTTGTAATGAGCGGCAGCGATTTATTCATTTGTTTAGTAGTTTCATTCGAAAATATTTGAATGACTAAAGTCTGGCAAACGAAAGAAGAGACTGAAAAAGCGCGGCAAATTTAAAAATCTGAGCATAGCAACCCCAAAACTAGTATGAAATACTTGGAATAACCTATATACTTTAGAATTATTAATTTCACTTCGTTAGAATAAAAATACTATAGTTACTTATATATAATTTAGACCATAAATCTAAGATTGAGTTTAACTCAACCCAAGAATAATGAAAAAGATAATAAAAATAAAATTGAAAAAGTCCGATTGACCAGCAACCGGTATAGAGTTGAAGAAGTCGAATTAGTCACAAAAAAGCCTTAGGTCTACTATCCACGGTCGTGTAGCTCCATATACGTTTCAAAATACGCCGTGCAGCTTGTGAAACCTATCGTACTGAACTCTGTCCAACAAGTGTATTGCACGCGTACGTTTTCAATCATTTCAACAAATTCCGCTGCCGGTTCCGCCATTTTTACAAAAATATACACGTGCGTCCTCGCGAAGTACACCCGAAGTATAACATGCAGCACGGCAGGCGTCAAGAAGCCTGCATGTAGCGACGCCAGCGCGATGTTGACGCTCCGTCGACAGAGTTTCAGAGATTTGTATGTAAGCTGCTAGTTGGCGTACACCAAGCGTTCAATGACGAATACGCGTCTATGAAGCTACGCATCCGCGGACAATAGGTCTTATTGGATTGTACGAAATACCCAGAGTGACTTAATTCATTAGTAATTTTTCAAGAGACTTAAGTACCCATGAATACGAACACAGATGTAACAAGAGCATTGTTATCTAAAGTTTTCTCTCCTACATGGAAACGCGATGCTCCTAGAACTTGCTCCAACAAACTAAACCTGTTCGTGGTATGATTAGAAACACAATGGTAGTGTTCGTATTTATTGCAGCCCTGCATGAGACAATTCAGTCTCTAGTCACTTGTGGGGAAGAGAATTATATAATAAACGTACTAATTACGACTAATTTGAAGCGAAAACCGATAATGTTTTCAGGTTTTGGAATTTTATATTTTCACTTTGTTGTTTGGTTATTCATTGAGATGACCGATAGCAAAAATCATTAACCGAATATTGGCTAAGGTCGGACCAAAGATACCAAGGCCGATGGGTTGAAGATATCATCGAAGTCGCGGCAAATATCTGGATGTGGGACGCACGGAACTGGGAAGAAGGTATGGCAGAATAAAGGGGAGCCTTATTTAACCAACACCGTGGATTCGGTTGAAATGAAGTTGACTTTGTTATTGTAACGATTCTATTAATATTAATAATTTATACATTTGATTTATTTATGAACTGCATCTTAATAAGTTGAGAACAAGATTATAGTTGCATATTGAGGTTGGATATACGTCATATCACCTTAAAAAGGCGACTGGGGCAGATTGAATGCGGAAACCGAAGAACTGAGTGTTACTGTGCAATTTGAGAAAGACCTAAGCAGTGGAATGCGATTGTCTGAATTAGTTAAAAAGATGACGTATTACTGAACTGAAATTTTAAAAACATTTTCGACACGACCAAAAAGAAACTAGAAAGTAATCACTTCACTCGTGTCCTAAATCTATATTAATGTTAACTATCTTAACTACCTACACAAATATAATTTATTATTAGGTAGGGAGGTATCTTATAAGCTCCTTTGAATGAAACCATTTATTGATCTTTTGATGGCAAACTGAAGAACCCTCTAACTCATGAGGGTTAGAAAACTGGGGTTTGAATGAAAAAAGGTTTCAGTCTGTACTTGGGAGTGTGGATCACTGATGCCAACACTTTAACTTTTGAAGAGATGAGCACTTTATTAAGCCAAGTAGAAGCATGCTTGAACTCACGTCCCTTGTGTAGGCTGACCGATTCGAACACTTTTGATGCATTAACGCCAGGGCATTTTCTTGTGGGAGAACCAATTGTAAACGCGCCTGACCGTAACTATGAAGATGCAAATATTTCTAGCTTGAAGAGGTGGCATTTAGTGCAACAGATGACGCAACATTTCTGGCGTCGCTGGTCCAGCGAATATTTGACTACACTTTTCCATCGTTATAAATGGTCTAAACAAACTCCGGAACCCAACGTAGGGGATGTAGTTTTAATTAAAGAGGACAACTTACCTCCTTGTCGGTGGCTCCTTGGCAGAGTGGTTGAAAAGCATCCGGGGTTAGACAACCTTACACGAGTAGTCACACTTCGCAGTAATGGTTCTACATTTAAAAGGCCAACATCGAAACTGTGTGTCTTGCCTATTGCCTAAGAATGGTATTAATAGAATAAGTAATAATTTTGAACACTTTTTAGTTTAAGTTATGATTATATGCATTGTTTAAGTTGTAAATTATATGTATATGTCATATTGTAAGGCATATTAAAACTGTTGATGTGCAAAATCTAAAACGCTTTGTAATATTTAACTTGAGAAGGACATAATGTTGCACAAAATGTCCTTGGTGGGCGGAATGTCTAACCGCACAGCAAACATATCGGAAAACACCGCGTTTGATAGGCAAATTTGTTCGTCTATTTGTCACTAGATGGCGTTGTCCAATTTCGATCCATTTCTGAATCGCGATGTTAAGATTCTCCGCCGATAATATATGTGTCTAGGATTAAGTATTTTTGTAACTACCACTACTACAACCATAACTTGTGTTCTACGGTGTAATCACTACATCTACGAATAAATCAGACTGGGGGTCAAGGTGTTGGCGTCAGTGATCCACACTCCCAAGTACAGACTGAAACCTTTTTTCATTCAAACCCCAGTTTTCTAACCCTCATGAGTTAGAGGGTTCTTCATGGTCCTTCGGAGCCGAATGTGGCAAGGGCTGTACAGTTCAGGTGTGTTCTCCTAATTGGACGGAGAATCATCAACCCCATACGTTCCTGCCGAGTGGTCTTGGATGGTGAGAGAAGGAGATAGCAATACCGGATCCAGAAGCGGGGAGGTACGGTGGAAGGCGTACAAACCAGCAGCAAGCAAGCTGCAGACGACTAAGGTCGTAAGGAAGTGAGTGATAGTGCCGAAAATCGTGAGTACTTTGTGATTTCTTATATGCCAAGCAAAAGTGAACTTTATTGCCTAGAAGATTTTAACTTTAACTTTCGAATAGTAAATTAGACTTAGAATAATTTCATGTGTGCATGTTTAGACTTAGTTAGATTTAAGCCAAATTAGGTTCAGACGGGGAACCTATGCCCGATTTTTAGTAGATTTAAACGTCAAACACTTAGAAAAATTTCTTTGTTTACATTGACTTGTAAAATATTCGAAACTTTTTAGAACTTGTAAAATTTTAAGATATATTTGGGACTTAGAGAAATTTCTTTGTTTACATTGACTTATAAAATTTTGTCGAACTTATATTTTATTGTTTACTTCAAAAATGTCTTTGCAATCACACGTTAAGTTGCAAGATGATATTCAAGCTCGGTTGTCAAGAGCTAAAACTAATTTTAAAAAGTCGCCAAAGGATAGAATTACCGAACAATATTTAGAAATCAGATTAGAAAATGTGGAAGAATTGTGGGCGCAATTTAGTTTAACACATAAACAAATTATTAAAGATTTTGAACCTAAGGAGTTGATATCTTCACCATACACTATAAGTGAAGTTTATTATAATACTGAGGAATTATATTTAGATTTGAAATGTGACTTAAGAACTGAATTAAATAAATTTAAGAGTAGTGATGTTTATCCAGCTACGGGGTCATCATCAAATAATGGTTCCGTAAATAAAAGCGTGTCTATAAAATTACCTAGAATAACTATCCCAACATTTTCGGGGAAATATACCGAATGGCCGACTTTCCGAGATTTATTTGTATCAGCAATACATAAAAATAGCACTATTGATAATGTTCAAAAATTACATTATTTAAAAAGTTATTTGACTGGGGAAGCCGAGCAGCTCCTTCGTCATATACCAATTTCGGAATCAAATTATGAAAGCTGCTGGGCTCAGTTGGAGACCAGGTATAACAACAAAAAATATTTGTCTCACTGTATTTTGGTAAGATTGCTCAGTCAGAGGAACATAGTACAAGAGTCAGCTAGTGCTTTAAAGGAATTAATGGATACAACATCAGACTGTCTAAATGCACTCACTAACTTAGATATTGATATTACTTCATGGGATATTTTAATCATTCATATCATGACATTGAAACTAGATCCAGACAGTAGAAAGGATTGGGAACTAAAGGTAACTAGTAATACTGATTCAGATAAGCTGCCTACATTTGAACAGTTTAAAGAATTTTTAACAGGTCGCTATAGGGCATTTGAATTTTTAGGTACTAAGCCAATTAAAAATAATGTTAATGTTAGTAAGGCAAAGGTTTTTCACACGGCGGCGGCCAATGCAGCCATAGTTTGTCCGTGTTGTAACAGTAACGAACATAAAATAAGAAATTGCAAACAATTTGTTAGCCAGGATGTGGATATTCGGCGTAAGTTTGTGCAGGATCACAATTTATGTTTCAATTGTCTGGGGCACAACCACTCTGCCAGATTTTGTAAGTGCACAGCCTCTTGTCAAATATGCAAGCGGAGACATCACTCCTTGTTGCACCCTAAAGGTGAACAGGAGTCAGTAGGTGAAAAGGGAGATTCATCTATGAAAGAACATACAACCTCGTTAGGATTAGAATCTGAAAACAAAGTAGTAACTTGTTTTTCGAAAGGTTTAGCGAATAACCAAGTTTTATTGGCCACAGCCCTAGTGAGGGCTGTTTCGAAAAACGGAGTTATGTTTACAATCAGGGCCCTGTTAGACCAAGGCTCTCAGGCGTCTTTCGTTACAGAGCATACTGTGCAAAGTTTAGGGCTTCAGAAAAAACCAGCTAAAGGTTTAATAACTGGTATAGATGTTAACAAGAAATTATCCTTAAATTCGGTTGTTGAGGTTAAGATTCAGTCCAGGGTCGATCCATCATTTGAACTTGTAGTCAAAGCATATGTTCTCAAATCTATTACGTCATTATTACCTGGTAGGGAAACAGTATGTTTAGATTGGGCTCAAGCTAGCGACATCAAATTAGCGGATCCTAGATATCATACACCGGATAAAGTGGATATGTTGTTAGGAGCAGAAATATATGGTCAGATTTTACAAAATGGGTTGAAAAAGGCTCCTGATGGTAGCACTGTAGCTCAGTCTACTTCATTAGGATGGATCTTATCCGGTACAGTAGCCTCTGCTGCTCAGAATACATCAAACATTACCGTAATGCATGCTCACCTTGGTGATGACGAACTCCTGAAAAAATTCTGGGAATTAGAAAAGGAACCAAATCAAATTAAGAAACATATACTTACCGAAGAAGAATCAAGATGCGAAGAGATATTTAAAGCTACAACTGTAAGAGACAGTGACGGTCGTTACGTAGTAAACTTACCATTTAGAAGTCAAGATCCGAGCTGTCAATATGGCGATACAAGAAAGGTAGCAATGAATAGGTTTTATGCATTAGAAGCTAAGCTAAATAAAAACACAGATTTAAAGACAAAATATGAAGAAGTCCTCAATGAATACCTGCAATTGGGACACATGAGGCAAATAACCAAGGAAGAAGAACAAAATCAACATGCGGTGTACTTACCTCATCATGCGGTTATACGTGACGATAAAGACACGACCAAGGTTCGGGTTGTCTTCGATGCTTCCTGCAAAGGAAAAAATGGAATATCGCTCAACGATGACCTAATGATCGGTCCGGGGCTGCAACCAGATTTGCGGCATTTATTGATTCGTTGGAGAATTCACCGCATTTGCCTCGTTTCAGACATTGTCAAAATGTACCGAATGGTGCGTGTGGCCGACCATCATACAGATTTTCAACGCATCGTATGGAGAGACAGCAAACAATCTTCAATAAAGGATTATAAGTTACTTACAGTTACCTTTGGTACCTCTGCAGCGCCTTTCTTAGCAGTTCGGTCGATGCAGCAAGTCGCGTACGATGAAGGAGTCAAATATCCACTAGCAGCTGAAAAGGTCCTTAAAGATTATTACATGGATGATCTCATGACTGGTTGTGACTCAATAGAAGAAGGCACGCAAATCTTTAATCAAATGAACGAGTTATTAGCAAAAGCAGGATTCACTTTACAAAAATGGTCAAGTAATAGCAGTGAATTACTGGAGAAAATAATCGGGGAAAGACTCTCGTTCAAAGGACAAGATGGTGTAGAAAGAGAGATCAACATAAAACAAGATGAGATATTTAAAACGTTGGGACTTACCTGGAACCGAAGCTGCGACACCTTCCAGTATTCTGTTCAGTTGCCTCCGCTGCAGGAACCTGTAACAAAAAGAAAAATATTATCAGACATAGCAAGACTATTTGACCCTTTAGGATGGGTCGCACCCGTAATCATTGTTGCGAAAATGCTAATTCAAAAATTATGGGTTTCTGGGATTGGATGGGATGAGGAAATTCCACATGACATAAGAAAAGAATGGTTTACTTACCGACAAGAGTTACAAGGTTTAAATAATTTTTCAATACCTCGATGGTTAAGTATGAAGCACGGTGACAAGCAGATTGACTTACACGGATTTTGCGACGCGTCAAAATCAGCATATGCTGCGGTAGTGTACGCACGGGTTGTCGATGCTGACGGTGAGATACATGTCACTTTGCTCACGGCAAAAACTAATGTTGCTCCTATAAAAACGATTTCAGTGCCTCGATTGGAATTGTGCGGAGCAGTCCTCTTAGCCAAACTCTTATCCGAAGTCTCAGAAGTGATGGGAATAAGTAAATTTAATTTGTACTACTGGACCGATTCGGAGATCGTGTTAGCGTGGTTAAACAGCCATCCCAACAGATGGAAAACATTCGTGGCAAATCGCGTTTCTGAAATTCTGAGCTTAAGTGAACCTCAGCAATGGAATCATGTTCAGTCGAAAGGCAATCCTGCTGATTGCGCCTCGCGGGGTCTTTATGCATCAGAGTTTGTAAACTTTAAATTGTGGTTAGATGGTCCGGGGTTCCTAAAGGATAAAAATATTAAAGTCGACAAACGCAAGACGGTATCAACAAATATAGAAGAAATAAAGGTACACGTAACATTAAATGATAATTTTGTATGGGACAAATATTCATCACTTACCAAACTTGTTAGAATAGTAGCATATTTAAGACGTCCCTTAGAGTTGAGAAAACCGAAGACTGAAAGAAAGAATTATAATTTTATAACGGCAGAAGAAATGAGATTAGCGTTGGAGACATGCATAAGGGTATGTCAAAGTCAAAACTTTGCAGCAATAATTCTGGACCTGCAAAAAGAAAACCCTAAAAGAAATTTGTTTAAACCTTTAAATCTTTACCTAGATTCCGTTAATATCCTGAGGGTGGGCGGTAGATTGGAACGTTCCGATCTTGCCAAGGATCGCAAAAATCCAATGTTGATTCCAAGTAATACTCATTTTACCAATCTTCTTATTGCCGTCGCACATCATAGGAATCTTCATGGCGGTCCTCAACTAATGCTTAATTACTTAAGCTCAAAATATTATATTCAGGGAGCTAAACGGTTGGTTACTGCATACGTGCGAAACTGTGTAATTTGTTTGCGTTATGCAGCTTCTACAAAACCTCAATTGATGGGTCAATTACCACCTGCACGGGTTACACCAAATAGTCCATTTAAGAATAGCGGGGTAGATTATGCTGGTCCTATTAATTTGAGGACATCAAAAGGTAGGGGTCATCATGCGTATAAGGGATACATTTGTTTATTCGTCTGCATGGCCACTAAAGCTGTCCACATTGAGGTCGTTAGCGACCTAACAACACAGGGGTTTCTTGCCGCGTTTAAAAGGTTTGTGGCAAGACGAGGTCACTGCAAGGATATATGGTACGGATATATGATAACGGTACTAATTTTCAGGGGGCTTCTAGGGAAATAGATATATTACTTCGCTCCGAAAATTCAGGTATAGCTAAGGATATTGCTGCGGCCTTGGCTAGTGAGGGTACCACATGGCATTTCATTCCACCACATGCTCCAAACTTTGGAGGATTATGGGAGGCTGGAATAAAGTCATGCAAGAAACATTTAAATAGAGTAATAGGCAGCTCTACTTTAACTTTTGAAGAGATGAGCACTTTATTAAGCCAAGTAGAAGCATGCTTGAACTCACGTCCCTTGTGTAGGCTGACCGATTCGAACACTTTTGATGCATTAACGCCAGGGCATTTTCTTGTGGGAGAACCAATTGTAAACGCGCCTGACCGTAACTATGAAGATGCAAATATTTCTAGCTTGAAGAGGTGGCATTTAGTGCAACAGATGACGCAACATTTCTGGCGTCGCTGGTCCAGCGAATATTTGACTACACTTTTCCATCGTTATAAATGGTCTAAACAAACTCCGGAACCCAACGTAGGGGATGTAGTTTTAATTAAAGAGGACAACTTACCTCCTTGTCGGTGGCTCCTTGGCAGAGTGGTTGAAAAGCATCCGGGGTTAGACAACCTTACACGAGTAGTCACACTTCGCAGTAATGGTTCTACATTTAAAAGGCCAACATCGAAACTGTGTGTCTTGCCTATTGCCTAAGAATGGTATTAATAGAATAAGTAATAATTTTGAACACTTTTTAGTTTAAGTTATGATTATAAGCATTGTTTAAGTTGTAAATTACATGTATATGTCATATTGTAAGGCATATTAAAACTGTTGATGTGCAAAATCTAAAACGCTTTGTAATATTTAACTTGAGAAGGACATAATGTTGCACAAAATGTCCTTGGTGGGCGGAATGTCTAACCGCACAGCAAACATATCGGAAAACACCGCGTTTGATAGGCAAATTTGTTCGTCTATTTGTCACTAGATGGCGTTGTCCAATTTCGATCCATTTCTGAATCGCGATGTTAAGATTCTCCGCCGATAATATATGTGTCTAGGATTAAGTATTTTTGTAACTACCACTACTACAACCATAACTTGTGTTCTACGGTGTAATCACTACATCTACGAATAAATCAGACTGGGGGTCAAGGTGTTGGCGTCAGTGATCCACACCCCCAAGTACAGACTGAAACCTTTTTTCATTCAAACCCCAGTTTTCTAACCCTCATGAGTTAGAGGGCTCTTCACAAACATACATTTCCGATAATAAGGTGTTCATTAAGTTCGCAAGGACTTATTTGAACACGTGTAGGTAAAGGTGCATTCCTACTAAGCAAATGAGTAGCGCGCTAGTTTACTATTATAATTAATGTACATATTTTACGCTCAAGTACTTGAGTAGGAGTACTAGTCACTTGTAACAAAGTTATTTGTTACGTCAGTATATCGATTTTTGTGTGACGTCTACAACTTTTTTAAATTAATACATTTGTCAAAAGGTATAATTATAATATTTTTAATAATACAACTAAATTTTCTTCAAACACCATTTAAACTTGTTTCTTACTGGTAGGTACCTATAAGTACCTACTAAATCACTATTAATTTGTATATTTGGCAGTACAATTAAAAATTTGTACTTACATACTTACTTTGGTCTTGGTAGGTATTACCTACCAACCAAATAAAAAAACTATTATAGAAATAGAAAACGAGGCAACTTTTGTTTATAAACAAAAATAGTAACACAAAAGTATGAATGCATATATTACAATATCACCTTGAACTTTGCATCAATAAATCCATTTTGAGATATACGGAAAGGATTGTTTTGTAAGCTTATTTATGCAGGTATTCGCAGGGCTGTTTTATGAATGGAAGAATATATACTTATAGTAGTTGAACTGACGGTCTGTAGTTTCTGCCTTCCCCCATGGCCCATGGAATAAAGACGTGAGTTTGTGTAGGTAAATAATATTTAAAACAACAAAGAAATGCGCATCATTTGTATCGGTTCTGGTCACGTAATGGCCGAAACTGGTTTAAGACTAAGAATTAACAAATTAGATTTCGGAGATTTTCTGAATATTTTTTGTGGCCGCTCTACTTTGTCGGTTTAGTGACCGCAAGCGCTAGTGTTCGATACCCAGGTCCACCAAAGTACAGACGGTGTTTGGTGACAGCACCAAACACCGTCTTTTGCTACACATTCTTTGATATCGCGCCTTTTTTCTTTGCGTTCTGTTTATGGTAGCCAGTTCGATTTTCGAACAAACCTATTTTTACTTAGAGTTTTCCACGAGTTTCCACACGAATTTGACGTTCCAAATTCAAATAACTTTACTCCCTTGGGAGTTTCATACAAATTTACCTGCCTTAGGAGGTAATGCTTTACTTTACGTTGAAATTGCATGACATGTAATTGGGCATTGTCGACCTGATGGTGTGAAAATTATGCTCGTTATATTTTATGTAGAAAAAAAAGAATTTTTATTTAATAGTAACTAGCACAATGAGACCCAATGGTATTGTCCGATTTATTTTAAACATTTTCATAGTGGTTTTATTCTCTGGTTTCAATATAAAGCGCCTGTGACGTACAATTCGTTCGCTGAACTGTGAAACGTAATATACGAGGTTTATCTAACAAAAATATTGTTCTTAATTTTATAAATCTGTTAATATATTTCAATCAGTATTATAAGCAAGCTAGTTTGGAATATGTTGCAGGTTTTTTTTGCAAGATAATATGGTAAACTACTAAAGATTTTTGTAAGCATACGACTTATATCAGGCTTTTGACAAAACATCAACGAGTATGAACACCAATTGACTACCTATCTATAATCAGTTTTTTAATTTCGTGTTGTTGTCACTTTATCGTTACATAAAAATAGTGTCTTATCCTGACTATCCAAAGTGATCGAAAGTTAATCGAAAATAGAAGTAGATCGATTATGGAACAATTTCGCGGCAAACAAAGTAAGAAGAAAGTAACTAGCGGACCTTATATAGTTTTTACTCATTTATTTCGGACTTCATTTTATCGATGGCATTAATTTTATTGTTGATTTCATATTTAACACAATAAAAGTTTATTTAATATGTGTATGAATACTGTTATATTTAAATATATAACGTTTATATTCATAAAACATTTATTTACACCAAGAGGAGTCATGTCATATCGATTCGATGAATCACGTATGATAGAACCTTTGCCTGCAACACTTTGCTCCGCGCTTGCTAAATTAAAAAAATAAGGTCATTGGCTGTCAGTTTGGTCTTTGGTCTTCGAAATTAAAAATCACAGATAACTTATTACGTATTTTGCAAAAGGCTGATGTAACCTCTATTAATAAGAAAATCGTTCTGAGTTTTAATAATCCGGTCCGGACTGGTTTCTATTTTAGCAAAAATCAAAGCTTTCGCAAAGCTTTTCATACAAACATGACCCTAATTAATGATGGTCATTATTCACTGACTCACAAAGTCACCAGTGAATGCACTAATTGCTTTCGTTCTAAACTGTCTTGTTTGCATAAATAACGTGTGCAGTTTTAATGTGTTAAACAGATTCATTGTAATTACAAAGTACCTACAATGAACGGATAAATTAACGAAACTTTACAAAACACGATCAAATACATTGCTAGTCTGAATCTCACAAAAAACTGTATAGGGTGTAACGGAAATGGGTGGTCATATTTTAAAAACTACTGCCCATGTAGGTAAATGAATAACTTTGTTCAAGGAAGCCATAGTCAAACCTTATAAAAAAAATGTATCTGCCATGCAAATGGTCAGCTCATGACAACTTTGTATCATCATTTCAGCCGAAAGTCAACTTCAGGATATAGGCCTCCCCCAGGCGTCGCCACAAAGCCGATCCCGTGCGTCTCGCATCCAGCACCTTCCCGCAACCTTAACCAGGTCATCGGTCCACCTAGTGGGAGGCCTTCCAACGCATCGTTTTTGCGGCTCTCGTTCGCCATTCCAGAACTTTTTGGCCCCATCAGCCATTCGCTCTGTGAGCAATGTGCCCTGCCTATTGCCATTTATGTTTCGCAATGCTTCGGGCTATGTCGGTAACTTTGGTTCTCCTGCGGATATCCTCATTTATTATGTGATCACGCAAGGAAACTCCGAGCATAGCCCTCTCCATTGCCCTTTAGGTGACTTTAAGCTTTCTGATAGGGCTGGGTACCATATGTGATCACTGGCAATACACCCGGGTCATAGACTTTTGTCTTGAGATAATGCGGTAAATTGGACGAGAAGCTACCGCGATACAACTTTGTATAGAAAATCCAATATTTTTTTGGGGATACCTTATTTTATTTTATTAATAAGGAAAAACAAACGGTTACACATTACAGTATAAATAAAAATTAAAACAAAACAGTGTGACAAATGAACAACCAACGACGTTCTCCATAGAATGTTTATGAATCTTACAAAACTAATACGACGTTAGCTAACAATTCATATCATATTTAAATAAAAAAGCGCATTATTTTCGAGTGTAGTAAAAACGGCACGCATAAAAAGAAAGAAAAGTAAGAAGTTATATAAAAATACAAAAACAATACAATTATTATTATGTCAATATTACAAAAAAATTACTAGGTATGCGAGAAAAACAAAAAAAAAAAATTGGAATTACAAAAAAATAATAATAAAATGAAGTTGTCAGAAAAATGTCAACGAATAAAAAAAACAGGAATTTGCAGAAAAATTAAAAAAAAACAATAATTAAATTAAATTATTATTATTAAGTCACAATCAATGTTATTATTATTATGAACGATTAAACAATCTTATCTCTTCCTTAGAGAAAGTGGTTAATTTAAATGGGCATAAGAAGTTTTTAAAATAAGACCACAATATATTTCCGTTACAATATGCATACTTAACAAGTTGAAGGTGAAACATCCCAAAAACTTATTGTTTCCCTTTTATACAAGCTTTATATTACCTTCCTTTCGTATGTGTGTCCGGCAACTAGTAATCCAATTTTAGAAAAAAAAAAAAAAGTTTTAGTACTGTAAGTACTAAAACTTTTTTTTAACTTAGGTCTTTTAACTTAGGTCTACTTATGTAACTTTGCAAACATTTAAATAATTTGGTATTATGGAGTTGGTTTCATGATAGAGCTGGAAGGTGGCCATAGCAATTTCATAACCATACAAATTAGCATCATCGGGTTTGGGCTCATTGTATTGGTAATAAGCGATACAAAATTTAGTTCAAAAAACTTGTAGAAAAAAAAAACTTATTATTATGAGCCTATCCAGCTCAATCATTGGAACTCCTGAAAGATAGATTCAACAGTGGTGAACACCAGAAAATCGCCGAGGCAATGAAGCTTTATAAGTCCCGGAAAACGTTGTGGCTGCCTTGAAATGAATCATAAAGTACAACATCGGTGGAGTAAAAATAAAGAAATACATAATTTCCAATGTCTCCTTTGACAATGCGGTTTTAGCACAAATGAAAACCTAGTAAGTCAAAATAATAAGATACAAATACTGCCTCTTCGATGTTTTCTGAATGGTCTTTATCGTGCCTTCAGCCACCATGGTCTAATGTAGACCTTACGAGTACTACGAAAACACCAAAAACTGTCACCCAAAATACAATATTAAAAGCCCTCGAACCATAAAACTTATCTCATAACAGTACATGGAGTTACAGCCGATGTAAAGACATCATTTACTGAGACAAAATAAGGATCATAGTCCCGAACCGTCGTTAAACAATTTGTAAGGTAATATAAACTTATCCAATCTTGTCTGACTGAGTGGACCAGCGCAATATATGTGGTATGGCTCCTGAAATTTATTGACTGTTTCGTTCATTAGTTGTATGGTAAATACGTAATAGTTCACGAATGGGTAACTTGGAATTAGTGGTTTGTTATTTATGCTGTTGTTTGAAGTTTTATGTTGGGTTTTATTCAAATGTTGAATACTTGAAGAAAGCATGCTACCGCAAATAAATTGGCAAGGGGATGATGATGAGATACAGGTCACTTATAAAGACCAATTGAATGATAACACTCCTTGGACCACAAGTAATAAACTGCAATTATCGTCTAACTGTGTTAGAAGGCTATTAACAGGAGACTCTTGGTGACACTGCAAGCGAGATGGTAAAATGTAGCCTTAAGATTTGCATGTAGTAGGCAAATCTTAAAAACTGTTTGTCAATTATCGTCAGTTCGCCCAATACGTCTGGAAACGGCCTTTTAGTGTTTTCTCGCCTATTAAGCGCTTATAGTGGAATTAAATAAAAAAAGATAATTAAAAAAATCACGCTGTGCAGTCGGAGAATACATCTGGTTTTGGTCAGCCAGGTCGCGAATATGCATTTTCCGACTGCACAGGATGATTTTCTTCTTGTTTACGTCTTTTGAGTTCTCTTCCTAAGCAGTCGGCTTTTTTGAATTCTTGGATTAACTTTTTTATTTATAACTTTCTAGTTAACATTTTTTTTTCGAATTAGGTACATTTTAATAAATAAGTTTTATAAATTTTTGAAATCACCTCTTAAAAGCCTTTATAGATAATCCACACAAAGGGTTTGGAAGAAAAATTTTTTCGTTTTTTTTTTTTGCACAGCGCTGGTTCTAGTATGTTCACAGATTGACGATTATTGTCCGTAACGAGCGCGCTTAGCTTTACAACTCTTTGACTTGTAATGACCCAGGAACCTCCCATATCATAAACTTCCAGAAAACCAGCATCATAGTTAACAGGTTTATTCTAGCAGAAGATAAACCCTTTTCATCTTATTCTGTCTTCTCTTTAGCCAAACTGTTAACTAGTTAGACATCATAATTAAGGAGTCAAATGAAATAAGACGTAACAAATTACTTGAAGGTAAGTTTCGGTTCGTTAAATCCTTAAAACTTAGATCGTTCATTTAAATGGAACACTTAAGCTTTTAGGCGTTCAGTCTAGTTTTAATTTATTTTAGTGCCTCCTTCGTTTTAGTTTTGATTTACTTAACTTTTGAGTTAGTTTTTCAACAATGATTGTGATAGAAGTCTTTATTATGTTTTCTTCTGGTATGATGTGAAAAATTATTAAATCTTGAAAATTTTCATGTAGATAGAAAATAAGCCAACCAGACAGTGGTTGGCTAATTTTTTGTTTTTTTTTAAATCGAAACAATCAAACTGAAGTCCAAATTTTACCAATAAAATTTAATGCTATCAATACATGTAAACCAAACCACGTTCAAGAGCCTTCAATATCATCATTAGACGATTCGCACAAATTTAACTCGCCCGAAATGTGCTAATCAACCCTTATTAATAATATTATTTTTTCTGTGGCGATTCGTACGAATTTAATTTTTTGGTGTGAGAATCGACCATTTCGAAATTATGTAGTAGGCAATTGGCACACACATTGTGTTTCATGCAATACCGTTAAGATAAAGTACACTCAAGTACAGAAGTATTAAGGGTTTAATATTGTTATTGATATGAAATGAGATACAAATTAATCAAAAATGTCTTTACTAAAATAACTACTACATATTATATGATTTGACTTATGCCACATTGGGCCCCCACTTAAACGGAAACTGATTGAATGGCACCTGAGGTATGCCGCTTAAGGCACCTATCGATATTTTTTGCAATTTTATTACACAAAATTAAATGGCAGCTACGGATCAGTAGGTACTTACTAGTGTTGGTACGTTTATTTCTTTAGGACGTCAAAATCAATGATTCGATTAAATTCAGAAGAGAGATTAATAACATGATGAAAATATGGGGGCTGACCAAAACCAGATGTATCCTCTCGTCTCGTCGTCTTTTTAGTTCGCTTTTTAAGCAGTCGGGCTTTTTGATTTTTTTAATTAACTTTTTTGTTATTTTCTAACCGACTTACCAAAAAGGAGGAGGTTCTATGTTCGACTTCTTGTATGTTTTTTTATTATTTATGTTCACCGATATCTCCGTCAATTGTAGCCCGATTTGAAAATTCTTTTTTTGTTTGAAAGAGTATATTCCGGAATTGGTTTGGTCAGAACTTCGGAGATATACAATAGAACTCTACAATAAATAACGGAAAATCTCTCGGTATTGCTGCAATCACATGTTTGTTCATTGTTTATACCATTTCATAACATAACATCACGCCAGTACGCTCTAAAGGGGTACGCAGATGTGTACAGTTCACCTTGGTACTCTTTCATTTCACCGGTTATGTTCAGTTTCATGATATTCGGGTAATCTTTTCTGGCATTATAGGTAAGTAATTGCCTATTAGGGAGGTACAAATAAAAGGTGAAAAATAAAAAAAAACTTTTTACAAAAAAATACTACCGGTTTCCAAATAACAAAACTACAAATTGAAAATAACTTTATTTTTGGAAGTCGGTGTCCATAACGCAAAAAAATGGTACCCACCAAAGACACCGACTTCCAAAAATAAAGTTATTTTTCACTTTGTAGTTTTGTTATTTGGAAGTCGGTAGTATTTTTTTGTAAAAAGGTATTTGTTTTAGAATTAGGCACATTAAAACATATAAGCGTTAAATAATTTTGAAATCACCTCTTAAAACCCTTTATTTTGATACCCCACACGATGGGTTTGGAAGATGAAAAATTTTTTTTCCCTCAAAATGGCGTCCTAAATCCGCCATTTTTTTTTTCATGAATACTTTGTTTGAAAAAGATATTAGACAAACTATTTTTTTTTAGTTTTTGGCTCTACTGAAAAGTCGTATTTTGTTCTTTACGATAATTGAAATTTCCTGTATCGATATATATTACTTGCCTCTACAGTTTTATAAGTGAATGAAATTCGTACTTAGTACATCACCATGTCAACACAGGTTTACATAACAAGCCCTGTAAATTAGCATCACAAAAGTAACATTACAAATCAACTCTCAATATTAAAAAGACCCACATTAAAATTCAAAAAATATATTGAAAAGCCGACCTAATAATTCGACAGTCATGTATAACAAAGGATCCGCGTCAAAGAAACGGTATTAACATAATTTTTGGCCCCTCCTGATTGGAGCTCATTGTTACCTACATTCAACGCCTAATCAAAATATTTTCACAGACCCCTTTACAGACATGCTATAGACTCATTTAGGTGTACGTAAATTATGTGAAATGCCAATTTGAGGTGTTTGAGGACTGGTAAGGCGGTAACTACACGGCAACATGATTTTGAGGCAAATTGTAAGAATACGCGTATGTAAAACATAGGACAGACAAACTTAACTTAACATAACGTCGGCTTAGAATTTAGATGGTTGGATGCACATGATGTATCATATGCATTGGACGGTGATGTCTCACTGTCCAATTTTAGTTCAGCAAGATAGCAAGTCCTATGCAAGTCTAAAGGCTAGGCTAGGTGTCACGGCCATTAGCTACATGACCCCTTGGCGGATTAGTAACATTTAAAAAAAATATACGAACTGGGCACCATCATCGACAAATCATTACTTATAATTAAATAAGACATTGCTCTACTAAAGCCTGAATAAAAAACGTTTAAAAAGCTAGAATATTCTTAAAGCTCTGATTTCTAATATTGCCCGTATCCAAACTATCGATGCTGTTTCGACACAGATTCAATTTAAACTTTCCAAAAATTCTTAAAGTTAGCATATTGGAGCGCAAAGCTCTGCTCTGAAAATTGACAACTTCGCTCAAAGCTTAAAATTTAAAATACTTGGGCGTATATATGAACTAATGAAAGTTCAATTAGCTGCAAGCTTATTTATATACTCTGTGACGGTAAAATTGTTTTATAATGTAGGTGAACATTACGCCTGTAATCCTCGAAGGATTGGGCAGAGGTGCACCTGCAGTACAACCATATGTCGCCAGCTATGTTTAAGTCGTGAGTGATTGGTTCGACGTTCAAATACCTACACAGTATCTAAATTTTAGTAGCTAACAAGTTGTGTTTACATAGTGTAATGTTAAGTTTAGCTCCGTAGAGCTATACGTAAGCCACGTTAATAAAATGAAGATAAAAGGTTATTTAAATGAAAGCTAGGAAATTTAAAAAGGATATGATAATAAAATAAGGCTTTACACAGGCGGGTCTGTCTGCGCTGCCCTTACAATAATGTACAACTAGCTTAAGGAAAGATCTAGGTACTCCATGTTATGTAAGAAAATAAAAAAGACAGACAGATGTCATGTCAGATGAAAATGTCACAGTAGAAAAAGATTGCAAGAATTATAAATTTGAAATATAATTTAAGTTTTAGATATTAGAACAATCAGAGATAACTAAAATATGCTTTCCAGGTGTTACAAAGTAATATGCTTAAAAATATGCTTTCCAGGTGTTACAAATACAAAGAATTTATAAAATGAGTTACAAAAATTGATACAATATCAAAAGATTTGAAGATGGTTTGTATAGTGTTATAAAATCGTAAGTAGAAGTGGAATAAATACCACAATAGTTGACCGGTCCCGAGGTTTTCGCCGATCACGTAACTGTGAAGATTTAGCTATAGGTATCTCTGCTGTTAAAATGTTTACTAATATTTTCTAATACTAATACATTTACTGACAAAAAAATTAAACCTATTATAGAAGAAAATTGGAAACTGAAAAATGAAATTGAGAAATTAAATGGGAAAAATGATATCCTTGAGATTAATGGAAGGAGGAACAACGAAGTAATCCATGGCAGAAAAGCAGGATAATTTAATAATCTTGGTAACATCTACACTAATGGATATAGAGGTTCAGTTTAACCAAGAAGAAATCGATAGAGTCCAGAGATCGGGCTGAAAAACAAAAAGAAAATTAAATATGCCATTAGATTCCGGTTGCCCTATAGTAAGGTTTTTGATTAAAATGTACCAAAAACAACATATATAGACAGGTTAGCAGTACTTAACATTAAACTGCCGGGCTATGTAAAACTTTGGTCAATTATATACGTGGGACACTCAGAAAGTTTTGCGAAACTAAAAAAAATTGTTCTATACGTACATATATTTTTATTAAATCTTTTCAAAGTACTTTCCACCAGCCCCTATACAAAGATTCATGCGCCTAAACCAGTTTTCAAAACACTTTTTCCAGTCCGCCGCAGACACCTCGTTTACAGCCTGCTCGAACGCAGCCAGCGCATCTTCCGGCGACGAAAATTGTATCCCTTTGAGCTGATTTTTTATTTTTGGGAATAAAAAGAAGTCACACGGTGCTAGATCAGGGCTGTAAGGAGGGTGACCCAGGAGTTTGACTGGCGTGCTGTCCAGGAAGTCCCTCGTTTTGAGTGCGGTGTGCGCAGGTGCATTGTCGTGGTGGAGCAGTAGCCCGCGGAGCCCTGTGTTTGGTCGCTTGTTGCTTATAACAGAGAAAACTTCTGGCAAACATTTGGTAGTATACCATTCGGCATTAATGCTTCTTTGATCCCGTAAGGGAATTGATACCAAGTGGCCAGTCAAATTAAAAAAGCTAGCGATCAAAATCTTACCCCCGCTTCTAGATCGCTTCACTTTGGTAGGCGTTGGCTCATTTTGAAACACCCAAACAGTCGACTGGCGCTTGGTTTCTGGGTCGTATTGATAAATCCAGGACTCATCACCTGTAACGATGTCGTAAACACGCCGAGACGAGCCTGCTTCAAATTTGTTAAGCATATCACGGCACCATTCCACCCGGGCCTGCTTCTGAGCATCGGTGAGGTTGTGCGGCACCCAGCGTGATACTATCCTCCTCACGCGAAGATGGCTGTGTAGAATCTCGTGAACGCTTCCCGATCCAATCTTCAATATGTGTTGAATCTCCTGATATGTAATTCGCCTATTGTCTTGGATTAAATTTTTCACTGCTAGCACGTTTTCTTCGGTAACAGCCGTCAAAGGGCGACCGCTTCTTTCGTCATCCCCCAAAGTTGGTCGACCGCGCTTGAATTCGTTATACCAACGATACACGGTTGCCTTGGAAGGGCCTTCATCCATGAATGCCATTTGAAGTCTATCGTACGATTCATCCGGTTTCAGGCGACACTTGAAATCGTATAAAATCATAGCTCTAAAATGTTCCCGGCGCAGATCCATATTTCAGTGAGACACAATACTTTGAATTAACTCGCAAAAAATGTGGAGGGAAATTTTGAAATTGGAACTTACTTATTTTTACTTATAAATAATCATATTTTCGAAAAACATTATAACTGGCCAGTCTCCCATATATAAAAACTTTTTTTCGCAATACTTTCTGAGGGGCCTGGTAATTTGAACTGCCAGTGTTAGAGTCGTTCTATGAAGAGATGTCAATAAAAAACAACTCAGGTAAATTTATTATCCTAATGTAGGCTTTTAATTTTAATGCACAAGTGGGGAATAGAAAAAATAACGAAGAATGAGTCCTTGTAAAATTTGGTTATGGTAAGAGAAGTTACAATGGCCAGAAACTTGTTGAATTTCTTATAGAAAATAATTTCATTCTACTGAATTAAATTTTCAAGAAAAATAACAAAAACAAATGGACTTGGATTTCCCCCAATGGGGTCATACAAAAATGAAATCGACTATATAATAAGCAATCACCCCAGAACATTTACAGACACTGCCGTTATATGTAAGCTGAACTTAAAAACGAACCACCATACGCTGCTCCTTAAAAAAGTGCCCCAAAACCTCTAGAAAATACATAAATACCAACCGATTTGAAGACCAACCAAGAGATCTACAAAACAGAATGTACACAGAAGAAACAAAAAATATTACAACGAAGGATTTAACAGTGAAACAGAAATATGATATACCTACTAGAGAAAAATACAGATCTCAAACAGGAAAGAAAAAAGTAAAAGAAAGGAAAGAACTGATAATTAACCAAATAAAAAAGGAAACGTTAAACTAATAACAGAGACAAGTAAAAACATAAAAGCATGCATCAGAAGGGACCGTAAAATCAAAAGACTACATACAAATCCTAGAATACCATCCATATACAAAAAACAGGCCGTGTCAAAAAAGCACTAAAGGAACTACGGGAGGCAGGAAAAGAAAAGATACCAAAACTTAGAAGGAAGTCAAAGATCACACATAGGAAGAGCATCAAAGAATTAGCAACAGACTTATACAGTCTACTATACGCAAAACAAACACCAAACATAGCAAGAAAAAGACATACCGAATCAATATTCGTAGCCACTCTAGAACCCGTGTCCTAAATTTTTCCGGAAGAGGTAGAGAAAGCAAATAGCCGACAAAAAAAAACTTCTTGATCAGACACAATCACAAATGAGCTGCTGCAGGGATCAATAGAAGATACCCATTCTAACTTAAATGTTTGACAAGATTCTGAGGAGCGGTGATATTCCTGAAAGACGACTAAATCTCACATCATTACACAAAAAAATGTGATAAAGAGGATATTGAAATTTACAGACTATTTAGCCTTATGTCAAATGTATACAAGATATTTTCAAAGGTCATACTGGATAGAATGAGCCCAATGTTGGATGAAGCCCTTGTCTCTCAAGGAGATAATGAAGTCTAAAGACCTAGGCATGACTTTGAAAAGAAAGACGTACAACTCATGTATACTCTCATGTTTAACATAGTTATGGGTGTGAGACAAAGGCACTCACCAAATCACTCAGAGTAAAGCAATGGAGAGAAGTATGGTAGGCTCAAAGAGACAGGATAAAATAAGAAACACCGAAAACAAAGCTGACCGACATTCTAACACGAAGACACCAAAAAAGTCAGGGGGTTAGGTCAGGGTCAGGTCGCGTCACTGTATCAGTGGCGCGTGGAAGCGCGGGCGCGGGGCGAAAGGCTGATGCAGCGACACATGGAGTTGCGTCAGTCTCACCACTGCGTCGACTGCCGGGAGGACACGGCGCGGCATACGCTGGCAGAGTGTGCCGCTTGGGAGGAGCCACGCCGTGCCCTCATCTCTGAAGTAGGCAGTGACCTGTCGCTGCCGGCTGTAGTCGAGTCTATGGTCGGCAGCGCGGAGTCCTGGGACGCGGTGGTATCCTTCTGCGAAACAGTCGTCTCGCAGAAGGAGGCTGCGGAGAGGGAGAGGGAGATCTCATCCGCTAACCCGATCCGCAGCAGACGCGCCGGGCGTCGTCGGAGGGCAGACAACGCCCTCTTCCAGCCCCCCTAAATGGGTCCAGGGGCGACGGGCTCGGGGACGTCCGTCGCCCCCCACATATCAGGACCCGAGGTGGTGGCGCGTAGCGTTCCACGCGCGCCCCTCTTAGACGTCGCGGGGGAAGTCCAACACCTCACTCCCCCCCAACTCGAGGTCGTGGCCCGCAGAGGCGGGCCGGCACTAGCCGGGGGTTGCGGAAGTATCGTTGTTCCCGTGATCCCCGGTTTAGGTGTGAGACGGAACACCGGGGTGGTTTTTAGTCAGTAAGAATCTGACAGACCCCTCCGCCCTCCCCAGGGCGGAGGACATCCAAAGAGGATTTTCCACCCCGGAAAAAAAAAAAAAGAGGGTCAGGTGAGATCCTACGAGGCGGCTTGTGCACTGGCCGGATCCCCGCCCTGGGACCTGGAGGCTAAGGTACTCGCGTCACTGTATCGGTGGCGCGAGGAAGCGCGGGCGCGGGGCGAAAGGCTGATGCAGCGACACATGGAGTTGCGTCAGTCTCAGCTTCGTGAGGTCCTGGTGGCGGAATGGCGGGACAGTCTTTCACGCCCTACCGCCGGCCTCATTACCATCGAGGCGGTCCGGCCAGTGCTCGAGCGCTGGCTCGGGAGGAGGCACGGCTCCCTGTCGTTTCGGGTGACGCAGGTGCTCTCGGGGCATGGTTGCTTCGGGAAGTACCTGTGTCGCATAAACAGGGAGCCGGACGCCCGGTGTCACCACTGCGTCGACTGCCGGGAGGACACGGCGCGGCATACGCTGGCAGAGTGTGCCGCTTGGGAGGAGCCACGCCGTGCCCTCATCTCTGAAGTAGGCAGTGACCTGTCGCTGCCGGCTGTAGTCGAGTCTATGGTCGGCAGCACGGAGTCCTGGGACGCGGTGGTATCCTTCTGCGAAACAGTCGTCTCGCAGAAGGAGGCTGCGGAGAGGGAGAGGGAGATCTCATCCGCTAATCCGATCCGCAGCAGACGCGCCGGGCGTCGGCGGAGGGCAGACAACGCCCTCTTCCAGCCCCCCTAAATGGGTCCAGGGGCGACGGACTCGGGGACGTCCGTCGCCCCCCACATATCAGGACGCGAGGTGGTGGCGCGTAGTGTTCCACGCGCGCCCCTCTTAGACGTCGCGGGGGAAGTCCAACACCTCACTCCCCCCCAACTCGAGGTCGTGGCCCGCAGAGGCGGGCCGGCACTAGCCGGGGGTTGCGGAAGTATCGTTGTTCCCGTGATCCCCGGTTTAGGTGTGAGACGGAACACCTGGGTGGTTTTTAGTCAGTAAGAATCTGACAGACCCCTCCGCCCTCCCCAGGGCGGAGGACATCCAAAGAGGATTTTCCCCCCGGAAAAAAAAAAAAAAAGGGTCAGGTGAGATCCTACGAGGTGGCTTGTGCACTGGCCGGATCCCCGCCCTGGGACCTGGAGGCTAAGGTACTCGCGTCACTGTATCGGTGGCGCGAGGAAGCGCGGGCGCGGGGCGAAAGGCTGATGCAGCGACACATGGAGTTGCGTCAGTCTCAGCTTCGTGAGGTCCTGGTGGCGGAATGGCGGGACAGGCTTTCACGCCCTACCGCCGGCCTCATTACCATCGAGGCGGTCCGGCCAGTGCTCGAGCGCTGGCTCGGGAGGAGGCACGGCTCCCTGTCGTTTCGGGTGACGCAGGTGCTCTCGGGGCATGGTTGCTTCGGGAAGTACCTGTGTCGCATAAACAGGGAGCCGGACGCCCGGTGTCACCACTGCGTCGACTGCCGGGAGGACACGGCGCGGCATACGCTGGCAGAGTGTGCCGCTTGGGAGGAGCCACGCCGTGCCCTCATCTCTGAAGTAGGCAGTGACCTGTCGCTGCCGGCTGTAGTCGAGTCTATGGTCGGCAGCGCGGAGTCCTGGGACGCGGTGGTATCCTTCTGCGAAACAGTCGTCTCGCAGAAGGAGGCTGCGGAGAGGGAGAGGGAGATCTCATCCGCTAACCCGATCCGCAGCAGACGCGCCGGGCGTCGTCGGAGGGCAGACAACGCCCTCTTCCAGCCCCCCTAAATGGGTCCAGGGGCGACGGGCTCGGGGACGTCCGTCGCCCCCCACATATCAGGACCCGAGGTGGTGGCGCGTAGCGTTCCACGCGCGCCCCTCTTAGACGTCGCGGGGGAAGTCCAACACCTCACTCCCCCCCAACTCGAGGTCGTGGCCCGCAGAGGCGGGCCGGCACTAGCCGGGGGTTGCGGAAGTATCGTTGTTCCCGTGATCCCCGGTTTAGGTGTGAGTCGGAACACCGGGGTGGTTTTTAGTCAGTAAGAATCTGACAGACCCCTCCGCCCTCCCCAGGGCGGAGGACATCCAAAGAGGATTTTCCACCCCGGAAAAAAAAAAAAAGAGGGTCAGGTGAGATCCTACGAGGCGGCTTGTGCACTGGCCGGATCCCCGCCCTGGGACCTGGAGGCTAAGGTACTCGCGTCACTGTATCGGTGGCGCGAGGAAGCGCGGGCGCGGGGCGAAAGGCTGATGCAGCGACACATGGAGTTGCGTCAGTCTCAGCTTCGTGAGGTCCTGGTGGCGGAATGGCGGGACAGTCTTTCACGCCCTACCGCCGGCCTCATTACCATCGAGGCGGTCCGGCCAGTGCTCGAGCGCTGGCTCGGGAGGAGGCACGGCTCCCTGTCGTTTCGGGTGACGCAGGTGCTCTCGGGGCATGGTTGCTTCGGGAAGTACCTGTGTCGCATAAACAGGGAGCCGGACGCCCGGTGTCACCACTGCGTCGACTGCCGGGAGGACACGGCGCGGCATACGCTGGCAGAGTGTGCCGCTTGGGAGGAGCCACGCCGTGCCCTCATCTCTGAAGTAGGCAGTGACCTGTCGCTGCCGGCTGTAGTCGAGTCTATGGTCGGCAGCACGGAGTCCTGGGACGCGGTGGTATCCTTCTGCGAAACAGTCGTCTCGCAGAAGGAGGCTGCGGAGAGGGAGAGGGAGATCTCATCCGCTAATCCGATCCGCAGCAGACGCGCCGGGCGTCGGCGGAGGGCAGACAACGCCCTCTTCCAGCCCCCCTAAATGGGTCCAGGGGCGACGGACTCGGGGACGTCCGTCGCCCCCCACATATCAGGACGCGAGGTGGTGGCGCGTAGTGTTCCACGCGCGCCCCTCTTAGACGTCGCGGGGGAAGTCCAACACCTCACTCCCCCCCAACTCGAGGTCGTGGCCCGCAGAGGCGGGCCGGCACTAGCCGGGGGTTGCGGAAGTATCGTTGTTCCCGTGATCCCCGGTTTAGGTGTGAGACGGAACACCTGGGTGGTTTTTAGTCAGTAAGAATCTGACAGACCCCTCCGCCCTCCCCAGGGCGGAGGACATCCAAAGAGGATTTTCCCCCCGGAAAAAAAAAAAAAGGGTCAGGTGAGATCCTACGAGGCGGCTTGTGCACTGGCCGGATCCCCGCCCTGGGACCTGGAGGCTAAGGTACTCGCGTCACTGTATCGGTGGCGCGAGGAAGCGCGGGCGCGGGGCGAAAGGCTGATGCAGCGACACATGGAGTTGCGTCAGTCTCAGCTTCGTGAGGTCCTGGTGGCGGAATGGCGGGACAGGCTTTCACGCCCTACCGCCGGCCTCATTACCATCGAGGCGGTCCGGCCAGTGCTCGAGCGCTGGCTCGGGAGGAGGCACGGCTCCCTGTCGTTTCGGGTGACGCAGGTGCTCTCGGGGCATGGTTGCTTCGGGAAGTACCTGTGTCGCATAAACAGGGAGCCGGACGCCCGGTGTCACCACTGCGTCGACTGCCGGGAGGACACGGCGCGGCATACGCTGGCAGAGTGTGCCGCTTGGGAGGAGCCACGCCGTGCCCTCATCTCTGAAGTAGGCAGTGACCTGTCGCTGCCGGCTGTAGTCGAGTCTATGGTCGGCAGCACGGAGTCCTGGGACGCGGTGGTATCCTTCTGCGAAACAGTCGTCTCGCAGAAGGAGGCTGCGGAGAGGGAGAGGGAGATCTCATCCGCTAACCCGATCCGCAGCAGACGCGCCGGGCGTCGGCGGAGGGCAGACAACGCCCTCTTCCAGCCCCCCTAAATGGGTCCAGGGGCGACGGACTCGGGGACGTCCGTCGCCCCCCACATATCAGGACCCGAGGTCGTGGCGCGTAGTGTTCCACGCGCGCCCCTCTTAGACGTTGCGGGGGGAGTCCAACACCTCACTCCTCCCCAACTCGAGGTCGTGGCCCGCAGAGGCGGGCCGGCACTAGCCGGGGGTTGCGGAAGTATCGTTGTTCCCGTGATCCCCGGTTTAGGTGTGAGGCGGAACACCGGGGTGGTTTTTAGTCAGTAAGAATCTGACAGACCCCTCCGCCCTCCCCAGGGCGGAGGACATCCAAAGAGGATTTTCCACCCCGGAAAAAAAAAAAAAAAAAAGGGTTTAGGTGAGATAGTGGTCAAGCGCGAGCCTAATGAAAAAAAAGAATGAGGAAGTGGACAGGCCACATAATGCGAGACACTAAAGGCAAGTGAGCAAGGTAGTGACAGAGTGATATCCAAGGGATGGCAAAACAAATGGGGGAGACAGCTTACCCGATGGAAGAGGACCAAACTGGAGGAAGGCACCCCGCGACAGATGTTAATAGAAATTGGTAGAAGGCCTATGCCATGAGGCACACCGAAACCAAACTCGAGACATTCTGTGATTTTTGTTTGTAACTATTCTTGTAATTTTTGCTGTGCCTAGTTTTGGAATAAAAGGCTTTATTATTATTATATATTTACTAACAAATGGTAGGAATTGTTAGATGTTTTTAGTACTCCTATACAAAAATGGAAGTTGATTTGCTCATTGGATTAGCTTTTATTTTCTGTTATAAAAAAAACAAGAAAAGACGCTCTAACTGGATGCGCCAAACCCTAAGAACTATTTAGTTATTTGTTACAATTTTTTAACTAACAATTTTGTGTTTACTAACATTACCTAACATAAAAACATTTTCATAACAACAATTGATCATAAGATCACATGTTTGTAAACATTTTTAACAGCAGTGTAAGAGCACCTTTGTGCTAAAATCGAGCAGATGTCTATCAGTTCAACATTTGTGTTAAGAATAAAACATCGACTGGATAATAAAGGTTCCATCATCATACTGGAATAGAAATGACTATAGCAGTCCAGTTTAGATTTATAAATGGCGTAACGAAAAGTTAAGGTAAGGTAAGGTAGGTCATATTTTAAAAACTGCTTCTGCCCATAATATATAAACAACTTTTATATACATACATAGTTTAGTCCGTGATACTACACTTAGTAGCACTAGCTGAATAACATCTTGAGCATGAACCAGTACCTCCAAATCAACACGCCCTCAAGTCTTCATCCAACGGAGTCCAAACTATCACTTGTGGACCAAACACACTTAGTATCATTAATCATAAGTTCGCGAACTTTCTACGTATAAAGTTGGTCCTCTTAAGCCAAAGGAGGCATTAATGCCGTAGTGCTCTTTGCGTAACAAGTTACCTTGCTACCCATAAATATATTAGCACGGTGCGACGTACAAGTTTAATGAGAGCGACACGTGCCTAAGTGACACATGTTAACACAAACTAAGGAGTTGAACTGATGCAGCGAGCTGGACTTGGAATGTAAATTAATGTTTAGGAGCAGGCCAGTGTACCTATAGCTGTTTTGAAAGAGATATCTTGTACCTACGAGCTTTTTCAGTCGCTTTCCATCTAATACACGGTGCAAGTGTAGTGCCCCTGTACTAGGGATTTCAATCCCGGGTACTAACGGTACTACCATACGAACTACTTTGGTGGTATAATTTATAACGTGATATAGTTTCTCGTCCTATTATGAATAAACTAACAATAAACGATGAAATCCGAAAAAAAAAATCCCTGTTAATTAATTTATTAAAACTTCTTAATAATATGTACCTACTTGGATATTGCGGCTTCAACACTTAACTTTATCACTGCAGGGGGGTAACCACAAGCTCTTAGAGTAAGGTTATTTTGAGATCGAGTAAGTGACAGATGTATACAAGTCAGATACATCTGTCCCTTACTCGATCTCAAAATAACCTTACTCTAAGAGCTTGTGGTCACCCCCCTGGCCACCAACTAAAACAGGCATAGCAAACTCAGATATTAGCATTTTTTTTTTTTGATTGACACTGAGAACGCACGTTTCGTTCAAGAACCATAAGTGACTGGAAGGCGTGCGTTTTATTAAAGACCGGCCAAGGGCGTGTCGCACTTCGCACATTTAGGGTACCAAAGAAAAAATCAGATTTTTCAATATATTGGTATTTGTTACAAAAATATATGTAATAACAAACATTATCAACAAGTTTCAAGTTAAAATTAAAAATGCTTCGGTACAAAAAAAATTGACATACGATGGACAGACAGACAGACACGTGAGTGACAGCGATAGAGCTCCGTTTGGACTCTTCAGGTACGGAACCCTAAAAACTATGTAAATCTATTTTACTTCAAATTCCGGGGTTTCACAAATGTTATCCCGGGATTTCAATCTCTGATAACGATCCGGGATCTCCGGCTCGAAATCCTTACCCTGTACAGACAATGTCTAAATTTCTGGAGTGTCGCAACTGTCCAGTCACTTGCACCCTAGATGTCCTGTACTGCGCTTCTGAAACTGCAATAAACGTGGCCACCTACTGGGCCCGACAAAAATAAGGAGGAAATCACTGCAATTAATCATCCCAAAATAATCATCATGGAAGTATGTACCGTCAAAGATAGTCTAGATTAAATCTCAGAAGTATCACGAACGTCCTGCCAGGTGTGTTACGATGAAGAAGAAGTTAGAAGTTTTCAATATCAGCACATTATGATTTAGGCTAGATCCATGAACGTTACTAAGCACTTAGATTTGTAGGCACTTTGGCTAAGCCTTATCCTTAAAATAATCTACAAGTGTAAAATAGAGACAGAATCGTGTTTTAGCTATAGTTAGTACTAAGTAACATTTATATATAGATCTCGGCCTTACCGAAAAAAAAAAATTGTTTGATTTAGGGCCTAGACAGATCCGGAATGGGTACGTGAGAGGAAGCTTTAAAATCACTCCCAACGTTTGATATAGTAAAAGAAAATCGACTCCAATAGTATGGCCACATCCAGCCAAGGCCAGATGATCATATGGTGAAGCTTGCCCTTAACTTGCCATCGACGAAACGCGGACGCGGTAAACCACCTGCCACTTGATTGACGACGGTTGAAAAAGACCTGAAAGATGTCAATTTGGACACGAGGACAGCGACTGATGATGATGATGATTTTTGTACCAAGAGGCAGGATTCAAATTCGACGTTGGATCATATGACGTTGCTAAGTATACCACCATTCTTCATCCACTTTAGTGCAATACAACTAAGAAATTGGCTTTCAAAAGCTGTGAAATGAGAAGTCATGTTAAAGCCATTAATTCCTCACCAAAAGTAAAATCGCCTAACATCAAGGATGATCGCGTGATTCCCCATAATGTTTTATGTAAATAAGCAGAGATTATTACGTTTGATACTTTGTTTAAGTTCCGTGTGTATCCACGGACTTGCCCGTCTTAGCTGCAGGATCAAGGGAAAATTGAAAGGATCAAGAATATAATTACGTGTACATTGACAAGACGTGCTGAACACCATCGAATAATCTGTTGCTACTCAAATTTATTGGATCAGTCTATTGTTCTGGGGATGGACGCATTTGGTAGTAAGTTGATTGAGTTAAAATCCAGGTTAAACTATACTAGGTAGATATTATAATATTTTTGCACATACTCTAAAAAAAAAAAAAATATTTAAGGACTTAATTACGTAACGTGATCGTTATTACGGAACCAAATCACCGAGCTTGATATGGACGCCCCAAAAAGAAATATTTGTGTTTAACATAAAAGAACTTTCGCGTGTCGCCTGCATATAAAATTTTGTAATTAATAACCACGACGCCAGTCGTTTATGGTAATACAGGCTATTTTTCTTTACACTAATGCGCGTCTTTGAGTTCAACGTGCTTGAAACAGCACTTTGCAATTTCAGTAGCCCTGAGATGTTATCTCTATCAATTATGGCCCATAAAACGTAATGACTTCATCGTAAATCTTAGCGTACACGACAGAATTTTACTTGGTGTTGAATAAATGAGGCCAAATTGCTCGAAGGTATTAATGACTGTTGTCCCAAGCCACCCCGAGCTGATCGCTGGTGCGTGAGTAAGAAGGGACACCCTGCCTTTGTCAAGAAATTGTTGTGACCCTCTTAAATTCATAAATGAAGCAGTTGGCCGCACCCCATCAGATATGGCGGAATAAAGCTCACCAATTATAAACAAAGCCTTATCGCTGAACTGAGTTTACAAGCTTGATTCTCGAACAAAGAACATGTTAGAAATTAAACTTGCCTACTAAGTGATGTATGGATTTAGGCTAGCGGCTTAATTAACTCGGCTATTTGCCAAGAGGCGATGTTAGTACATGCTTGCCAGACATTATCCGACAGGGGATGTGTGAAGATGATCAGTTCCTTGTAATCTTTAAGTTCTCTAGTGGACATTCATTTTTGCTTAGAACTTTTCGTGTTTCACAATAATGAAGCATTCCGTGATTTACGTAACTGCCTCACCCCACAATACCTAGCTTATTTATGAATCAAAAGAATAAAAATGTAATAAAGACGTCTTTATTAGAATTTTATATTTTCAATTGTAAGGTTACCTGACTTGAGGGTCGTATTTTGAATAAATAGCTCATTGAAACGGTGATAAGGCCTACGGTAAAGGGTATCAGGGAAATTGAAAAATGACAGTTCGTGTAGATATTCGAACCTTCATTTATTTAAGGAGTTGGAATATCTACGATGGTACTCTTTGAATGTATCTTGCTAGAAGCAGTAAATAGTTGAGTGATATAAATTGCACACCTAATATTTTATTGTTAGGTATAACTATTTAGGCTCAATATGGATGTTTCCGGGGTAGAAAAATTATAATTCTATTTAGTCAGTCAGTGAGATTATCAAATATTGGACCCGAATTTTTTGCTTTATCAAATAATTAAAAATTGACAAAGACAAAGCGCATCATAGTTCAGTAGTGGGGGCTGTGACGTCACATTGTCAGTATAAAGTGTAGCACAACGTGATGTCACACTACTCACACTATAATTCAAGCACTGTATCGTCGTATTTTTTTTTGTTTACGTGGCAAAGGAAAAGGAATAATTATTAAATTAGTAAATACACTACTCAGTAGTACGTAAGCTTAAAAAAACCTAGTTTTCACTCGGGCACAAATTTATTTTTGGCACAATTTCCTAATTAGTAATAGAAAGTGATAGTAGTAGTAGGAAGGTAGGTACACCTATCAGAAATGAGTCTAATAAGTATGTTTCAAATACATGCTGCCCGCCCAAGTCACTACTGGCTTTCATCAAAATGGTTGCATACACAAAACGAAACAAAATTTTTGTTTCTTGACACCAACGAAAATTAAACAAGGTTTCACCATCCAGTCGGGCCACTTAAGTAAGCACTTAAAATGTCGTAGAGATGAATGGCTCAACTTCAAAGTTGCCTTTAACTTTTGACAGTGGAAAATCTCTAGAATTTTTATCTAGGAAGCTAATGGAGACCTCTTTTAAAGCGCTTTTTAATGACATTTTCTCACAGCAAATAATTTAATAATAATAATAATAAAAAATAATAAAAATATTTATATCATAAAACAAGAGCACATTGCACTATATACATTGAAGAATATATTTTTTTTTTTTTTTTTAATAAACTTACAGAATATTTGCATGGTTGGCTTTATGTGTAAAGTTAGTAAAAAACCTCCGATCCTCAGTATAAATTAATAAGATAGTCAGTTATTTTCAGGTATTTTACGTTAATTTATTCCTGTGACACATTTTTGCTACAGAGCCAAGAGTAAACGGGTTTATATCTTCAGATTTGCGTTATAATAAATTGCTGAATTCGATGCCTGATTCCGTAGGTATATATAGTAATATGCATAGTAAAGATAATATTATAGTCAATTGCGAGTAGATCTATATATAGATCTTTAATTATAATACCTTGCAGCTGAATAAAAGTTGCCATAACCCGAGATGAATGGTACACACCATTAATCTCGGGTTGATTGGAGATGTTTATGTCCAGCAGGGTCTAGACTGACAATGATGATGACCCATATTATTGCAACCATTTTTTCTGGAACCTATTTTTACTAACACATACAGCGAGTGAGAGATCTTTGAATATTGCTCTAAAGTGGACTTCGGCTTAAAATACACAGAATACAGAAACGCCTTTCAAAGCACGTATCATTGTCTTAATTCATAACAGTAAATAATAGTTAGGTAGACTTTTTAATCCTATTTTTATCCTATAGATAGTAGTCCAACTAACAATGCTGCTACACACAGTTTCTATTTTTGTTGTTTGAATTTATTAGCCACGTGAGAAAAGCTGCCTTTCCTCCTTTGTTCGGCTCCAAATAACAGATGTAGTGATAAATTTAATTACTCAAGAAATGCTTCGAAAGGATTTCGGACGTCTTCTAGTTCCTTTGTTTAAACCAGTTCCCTGAATACTAAGTGAAACTATGCCAACAAATTTTATAAAATCCTATTTTCGTGCAAACTAATCTTCATAAGAAACAGTATTAAAAATTATAAACCTGGTATTTTTTTAATTGCAGTATATAGATCGTGCATGGAACTATTCAAATGCAGAACCAAATTGGGCAATAGAAAAGGCATAATTAAAAGGCTGAGCTAGAAGGTATATATTTTTATATCGTTGCCCCACACTAGGAATGTCTCCTGTACGTGACAACATTAAACATTAAATGTTTACAAATATTCAAACTCACATACAAAAACTCCCATACACACAACGTACATACCTACATGCATTATATTTACATATTATACTCGTACCTACCCCCCTAGAAATGAAGCATATGGCTATGCATATTTTTTTCTGAAATAACAATGGCAAAAGCATTGATGTATTAAAAGGAGGCAGATACGTTTCGCGCTAACGTTGCGATCAGAAAACCTGGGCTCGGCGCACGACTACATGCACCGAAACTCATACATCTGTGTTCAGTGTCACCACCAGTCCCAAACCTACAGTTACCAATCGACAAGGACAGAGATAGGAGACGGCGCTTTAGTGCGAGCGAAATCGCGTTAGCCGCCGAATGTTGGACGAATGTTTACTATTATGAATGAAATGACATTGCAATATGTGCGCATCGTGTCTCTCACACATGTTTGTAATATCTATCTCGCTCTCACAAATATGGCGAAGTAAACATTAAATATTATTGTAATTATCAACAAATTAACATTTTTGACTGTACTTACGAGTGTTAAGTGATCCCGTGTGACTTATTTTCTTCCTGGTATTATTTACACAGTTTAGCTACACAAGAAGTCATTTTGGTGCGTATTTATTGCAAAAAAAAACATAAAACACTGAAATTATTGAGCTGTGTGACCTTGTGCCGTGCGCGACTGAGTGCCCACTACGGGCAATCACTTAGTTTAGTAGGACCAAGCGCTGTGTAGTGGTAGATACGGGACTGGTCTCCCGTATCTACCACTTTTAAATACATCAATGGGCAAAGGGGTTTCTGAATTGAGCAGTTGGAGTTAATTTTGACAGGTTTTCAGACAAAAATAAACTTTGACAAATACGCATATTCAAATTCTTAATTTCAGAAATCGGGGGTAAGTTTTAACCAAGTAGGTTACCTAAGTGAAGAAAAAGCTGAAAGTCAAACACGCCTAAAAACATAGGAAACTTCTAATTACCACGCCATTGTTAACAACAATTATCAAATTAGCATATTAACGTACTAACATAATCATAATGCCCAGCGAACATTTTTCAAACTACCTTCTTTCCAGCGTTTTTACAAAGAATTTAAGAAAATATACTCCAATTGCTTCCGCAGGTAATTACTATGAAAATTGCTTTCGGTGGCCCGCTAACGTCTTTATAAGCTCTTTGATTATATTAGATGACACTTTTATTCAGTCTTTAAAATGGCCAAATATTTTCGACCTTTTGGTAAAATGCGTAGGAAGAAAGTCAAGAATAATTACGCTTATGCAAACTTTCGAAGAACTTGTAAGCCTTGTTTAAAAATATTTTACTTTGTAAGGCAATGTCTTTAAAAGCCAATTTGGAGATATTGGGTGACCAAATATCTGCTTACAAAGACGTCTGATTATTAGTTTCTGGCAAAATATTCGGGTGATACTCAAGTTTCATTCTGGTAAAAGAGTTATGAATATAAAAATGCAGATGGATGGAGAGTGAGGCGAAGTTTAAAGAAAAGATGGACGGACTGTATGAATTGTATTTTTTTAACAACACATAGAACACAACAGCGAGTGATAGCGTGACGGTTGACAGGACGTGTCAACCGTCTTGCTATCACTTTCAGTTAATTTATCCGTACCAGATAACCTTACAGAAATCTCCTGAACCCAATTTGATATGGTCGGATCAAAAATGCATTCCAGAAATTCTTGCAAAAAGAAGGCAATAATCCTAAGAAAACCCTTCGTGGAATACCCGAAGGGTTGGTCAGTGGTATTTATTTACTTCTTTATCACATAACATTACATTGTATATTGGTTACACCCAAATTTCTCCTTCGATATAGTGTTTTTTTGGCAGTTATTTTCAGACAAATAAATAATTCATACAAAAAACCTAGAATTATTTAATATTTGGAATTACAAAACTATCTGAGGAAGCATAACCAGTGAGAAATTATTATTAGGTCTTCTACAAAATAGTACTCTGCCGAAAGTAGGACCCTGTATATTAGGGACAGTGCCACCTACACTTGAAATAACATGTTTACTGTACTGTTTGTCCAAACCTAAAAGCCTTAAATGTGCCCTTTCCGAGCCTAACTCCTAACACAGCAAACATTTTAATCTATTAATAGCCAGTTCTGCCAATAATATGTAATTTGGCTTTAAAACTATGCTTAGGTGTCCCTTTGTTTATCGCATGTGAATACTTTATGAATTTTTTTAGGCATGTCTCACATCTAAAGATCTACTTAAGTACTAAGTTAGGATGACCACGTAACTTATACCAACTTGGCTAGCTAACATTTCTCCACGAAGGCAAAAACCACAAGTTTGAATTTTATTCAGGGATCAGATATACAAAGATTTTTCTAAACGCTTTTAAGAAATTTGTATTCACGAGATTCGGTACTTCTAAGCTGTTTTGCCATTTGAAATCGGATAATATTTTTGTGTTCACCAAAAATCTAAAGGTACATCTAAAATACTGATCGTGCACCAAATATTATTTGATCTACGAATAAATTATGGTCAAAGAATCAGTCCAAGAGCGAGCGAAGCGAGCTCGGGAACTTAGGGCACCCCGACACGGACAGGTTAGGTTCGAACAAGATGAAGCTCGGGAGCTGAAGTGAGCGAGCAAAGCGAGCGAACTCAGCTCCCGTCATCTCGTTCGTGTTAGGTTACTTTTGACCCTGCAGCGACAAAGGGACAGAAATAGGAGAGGGCTACGTCGACTTATATGAACATATTTTGGTGCACATTCAGTATATTTGGTGGAACACAGGTAAATGAAATGCGAATAAATTGAAGTACTTTTAAATACCATCCTTTGAAATCTTGGTAAAATTAGTCAAATTGACTTACAAAAAAGTGATGACAGAAACTCAACTTGCCTACCAACAAGTAGGCAAGTTACTTACCTAGCTACTATGTAAAGTAAATGTAGCCAATGAAAACCAAATGAACATTACTCTACCTAAACCTAGAGAGTCAGCACGCACCGTTAGGCTCCATCAAGAGGAGGCACTACCTTATATGTTCCTTTACTTAGGCACCGAAGACCACTTATTACTTAATTTACAAGTTAAAGGGCCACCGCCTCGCACAAAGGAAAAATGGGTTATATAAAAGCACTGCGCACCTATTACGTTTTGAAGGCTTTCAGCCGTTATGCCGCCTTCATGTAAAATAATATGTTTATGAGGCAAATTGTACGAGATCGTTTCAGTCGACCTTATTTTTGCCTGAATAAGTACGTTATTAAGGACTTTGTTTAAAAGCTAGCCTTCAAAGTGTACGCTCGATGCGGATAGATACCCCTTTTGTTTTGTATTTCCAATTTTGTTACATATTTTGTTTGCTAGCCGTTTGACTTTCCATGCGTGCTTATTACTCCAATTTTGTTTTTGCCCTTTTTGTGGTCGTGGGAAGGACATTTTCAGCAGTTAGTAGCTTCGCATGTTGTCTACTAAAACACAAACAAGGCCAGATATAAATCTGGCAGCAACATACACAGACAGTCAAAGTTTTGAAACAAATAATATTGTATATCGTCCTACTTCTTGGAATGATATTGGGTCCAAAATCCACAAAACTTTCCAAATATCTATATCGAAACATGTAACCCAAAGTAAACTCACAAAACCAAAAGTTTTACATCCATCGTCCCTTCCTAAAATGTACCGTAATTTTATCACTTAAAGCGTACCTATCCAGTCTAATAGAATAATGTAAGTACATGATATACCTGTTGCTTCAGTATGGCTGCCAAAGTTACGCCTTTGAGTTAAAAGCCAAAGCTTATGTAAGTTGTTACTTACATAATACAGACAGGGAACAGGTGTCGCCTAACTGTTGGTACAAACCTAGCAAGCCGGAATTAATTTGAGCCTTGTACTAATCTGTTGATTGTAATTTGTAACTATCTTTGACAGCGATGGAATTGGGAGGCTGGTGTCCGTATTTTAACCTGAAATGTTAATTTTTTATTAAGTTCTGTCTATCTCCAAAGACAAAGTAATCCTTCCGCTCTTTATATTTGCCCCGCCTGTAAGTCATTGCTGTTGCTCCCTCAAGCAATATCCAGCTCATTTCACCATCTTTGCCTAAATCTTACATGGTGTGGCTTTCGTTATATCTTTCTTTCATTCAGTTTAAGATGATAGAATTACTTTATCTCGTTTATGTTAGTCATCGAAATGACAGATTTTAACTTTCGGGCTAAACTAGCTCCAAAATCTGACATTTTGTCTTACCAAGCGCTATTGTATTTGTATTTACACTGAAAATCCGTATTTCCAGGATCGTTTTTAACGGATCTGTCGCTACTGGTGATATTCACACCGCATTTACAGACGGATCCTTCGCTACTGGGGGTAATGTTGACACCAATCACTTTCTAGCATGGACGTCCGATAAAAAGGGCTCAGTATTTTAATACTGTTGTGTGTGTGAACTCGCTCATACAAAATACCTACGCTATTGCCGAATAAAACATATACGATAAAGCGGACCTGTAAAACGGACTGCTGTATATTTTGTCGGATCGGTATTTTTTACTGGATTCGGAATACTGTCAAGTGTGTGAACTCGCTCGTACAACTACATACGTCCGCGCCGAATAAAAACGTATACGAAGCGAACCTGTAAAAAGGACCTCAGTGTGAACGAGCACTTACCGTATTGTGGACGTAAGATAGGCAGATCCTTTACGAAATATACTGTTATTCAGATGTGTCTGGTTTGACAGAAAGCCAACTCCAGCAAAGGCAGAGGATGTTCTTTTGATTATCTTTACTATTCAATCTTGATATTTATTTGTTCTTCTGTAATTTTCAGTAATTTTTCACCACTTGTTAATAAAGTCAAAGTCAAATATATTTATTCAACTAGGCCAATAAACGGCACTTTTGAACGTCAAATTAATTAAAATTAAAATTTACAAGTAATAAAAAATGATTCTACCGTGCATTCGGAAAGTAGATTGTTATGGAGAAGAACGCACAAGAAACTCCATAAGTACTCTTTTTTTTTTTAAATAGGTGTTTTACAATATCTACATAAGTACATACATTAATATATGTGAGGACGATGCACCCAGAATAGCTCTACACACTATACCACGTACAGGTATAATAGTTATTTATGCTACAAGTGCGGAAGGTAGGTGATTTCCGATGAGTGGCATTTTTATTCACGAGCGAGCGAAGCGAGTGAGTGGATAAATCGACACGAGTCGGAAATCATCTTACGTACGTGTATCATACAATATTTTACTATGCATTGTGCGAGGAAATAAACAAAATTAATACAATGAAATTAATAAAATAACGGGCTCAACATATCCACAGATTAACTAATAGTTCCTCGGGCATATCTACTGCGCATAGCGGTGGGCGTTGAATGAACGAACTGTTGTTTTAGACTGTTTACTTGTCGTCAACTGTTCGACTGGTTTACAGTTCACGGATAAACTAGTTTACTCATGAACGAGATTTTAACCATCGACTTGATTTCGCGTAGTCGACGCACGTTGGAACGGAACGAGTGATGATTATGAAGACTGGTTTTGGTTTACAGTTCACGGATAAAATAGTTTACTCATGAACGAGATTTTAAGCATCGACTTGATTTCGCAAAGTCGACGCACGACGGAACGGAACGAGTAATGATTACGAAGACTGGTTTTGGTTTACAGTTCACGGATAAACTAGTTTACTCATGAACGAGATTTTAAGCATCGACTTGATTTTGCGTAGTCGACGCACGACGGAACGGAACGAGTGCTGATTACGAAGACTTCCGAACCGAAGCAGTATGTAAATCTCGTTTATCTTTATTTGGTGAATTATTTTTGTTTTGGATTTTGTTTATGTACGTTATGTTTTTAGTCCTGATTTGAAATATGCATTACGTGTCGGTCAAGGCGAAATAACAAACTTTGTCATTATAGGTGTACCAGAATCTCATGGCATTTTTTATTTTTTTTAAATTGTGATTTTCATATGGCAATGTCAATTGTCACCTGTCGAATCAAAGTACTTGATGTGTCAACCGCTGCTGAAATTTTTTGATATTATCTTGAAAGTTTGTAATTTTTGTGAAAATGTCGAAAAACCCACTTCGATCTCATGCGAGACATATTGTTTTCAATGTGTATCATAAAATAAGGGAAGAAGAAGGCGTAAATCAAACTCAATCTTTGATTTTAAAGTGCGTCGTAGAGTGGACCGGTAAGTTGGACTGACTTGTTTTGATACTTTTAGTTTAATTTATATTTTTCTTACGTAAATCGTAGGTCAGGGCACATCGAATGATGGCCGGAAGGAAATGGCAACAGTAATGTAACTGTTACTAATTCTTCGACAAGATATTGATTTTAACGGAGATTGAGAATCTTTGACGTAAGAAAAATATTAAGTAATAATCTGCGCCCTGCAGTGGGACGTGTATATAGACGGGAGTTTTTGGCGGAATTTTGTCGAGTGAAGTTCAGTGGCTGTTAATATTATTTGCAAATGGATTCCTAGTGGATATTGTGATATATTATTGGTGTAGTTTTGTGTCTGAACTGTCTCCGCAACTGGACAATTTGTAAAATCATTGACAAAAGCGATCTCGGGATAGTGTAGCGGTGTATTTTATTGTAGTATTGACTGCCTCTGCAAAGCTTACTGGGAAGACTGACTCGATACAATTTGCTGCCAAATACTCCAAAAAACATTAGAATCTGTTACATCCGCATTCTAATGCATACTAAAGAATTACTATAAGATCCAAAACTCTTTCCAAAGACGTGGCTAAAGGGTCCTAGCAACCAGGCCATAAAACTTACATAAAAACAAATATATAGACTGATGATGATGAATGACTTTAAGTAACATGATACATTTTATTATTTTTTACAGACTTTATACATAAAGAGATTGGTTTTGAATATGTTAAATGCCATTGAAAAAGAACCATTTTGATGGAGAGAGATGACATAAAACTACAAAGATACAAGTTTTTGAAATGCCAGTGGAGTTCATGGAATCGTATTCTAGTTTTCTAGTTCTGAATGAGGTTTTAAGTTATTAGTATGATTTAAATGCTAAATAATAAATTAGTACATAAATTAATATTCAATTAATTTATTTTTCCTATGTTAAGAACACGATGTATAACAACATTATTCATACACATACCTATAATACTCACAGTGGATCTTTGTGTCTCTGAATTGGTTGCAAGACCCCGCGCAGTAGCTATTTTTGTGTCAATGTTGAAGGTGAAGATAGCATTGTATAACTGTCTCTTTCACTCGCTTATGTATGTCACATAAGCTTACGGAGTTTCTTGTGCATTCTTCTCCATAACAAGCTACTTTCCGAATGCACGGTAGAATCAACTTTTATTCCATGTAAATTTAAATTGTGACATTCAAAAGTGCCGACGTGCCGAGTGGTGGCCCAGTTGAAATAAATATCTTTTGTCTTTTTTCTTTTTTGTCATCGTCCTATCTCGCTTATTCTATGCAGTATACTCGATGACAAACTGTTTCTTACGCTATGGTTGGCAGGACCAAGTTCAAAGACACAAAGATCCGTTGTGACTACTATAATATAGGTACCTCATGTTCATTAATACTAAAGACATAAGTAAAAATTAAACAGTATCAAGATCGTTTGATCCAATTTCCCCAGTATTGCATACAACAAATTTTTATTTCCCCTTTTGCCATGAGATTCTGGTAGACCTATACCTACTTTTTGGTTCGCTAAAAGTGTAAAAAGTACTTAATAAATAAACAAAAATAACTAATTGTAAATAGTGGATTGTGTATGAGTGTATAAAGTACTAATCGACTAGCAAACCAGTTTTTAGCAAAACGGCCGAATCCGTTCGTTCACTAAACGATGCTGTACAGTCTATGATGTAAACTAGTCGAAAATTAAACTGTTTTATGAACTAGTTTATCGTAGACAGTAAACCAGTCTCTTTTCGTCGACTGTAAAAACGTTGACGACCCACCACTATGCGCATGTGCGAATTGCTTTCACATCGTAACGCAATACGGCACGAGCAAAATATACGTTCTGCCAAACATATTTAATTAATATTTAAAATTAATTTATTGATCAAAAACTAAATCTAGAGTAATTAAAAACGCCTAAAATAAAGTATTAGTTTTATTTTACCTTTTATATGAATGATAATCTATACATAACTAATTTTTAAAACTTTTCTCAAATAATAAAAACTCTATGCGTCGGGCTGACGTTGGAGTTAAAAATTAAAAAAGTACAGGAAAGTAAAAAGCACTAGTGAAAAAAAGTGACACTTTCCGCACAGTTTGGCTGCTTGGAAAACCGCTCTTTTCGAGGACATGCATTGTAAAGTATTAAAAAGCATTAACAGGAAAATAAATTAATTTGATAAGTACTAACACGGTTCTCACATACTTACAAATATTGCAAAAATAGGTAAAATACCTAATTTAACAACAACGGAACAGTGTGAGTCAATTTCTAAAAATAAAAAAGAAATAAAAAGAAATGTATCATAGTTACGCCCAAAAATCAAAAAGTCAACCCATATACAGACTGAGTTTTTTAAACTGGGTGTGGATGGCCAAACCCGAAACTATGAGGAATATCGGAAAATACTCAAAGGAGTCACGAGGCCGATTTTGATGAATACTAAAACTGCATTATTGGATTTTTTAATCAATATTTCTAGCCAGGAATCGCACCTGTTGAATTTGAAAAAAAAATCACATGTCAAATCAATGGTTTCTATTCCTGGCTAGGAATATTGATTTTTCTCGTGACTCTTTTTAGTGTTTTCCGCTATTTCTCTTAGTTTCGGAATTGGCCATCCACGCCCACATAAAAAAACTCAACCTGTATATTACACAGATTGATGCGTCAATAACTTCATCCTTCGCATATCATCTGAAATATCCTCAAGACATCCAACGACCCACGTCGTAACGAACTTTCCGCATCGCCCCTAGGAATACCGAACTTCTCAACTATGCATATAAATCCATACAGTGAAACTAGTTACAAAGGAAGTTTATCACAATAGTTAGAAGGGTCATTCAATTTCCTTCAGTTGACAATGCCTGAACGAAAGGGTACAAATAACCCTAAGTAAACTGGGTTCTCTTAACCCTCTCTCTGCTGTGATTCTGTTTTTAAAAAGACTTTTTTGCGGTAGGTTCGAAAGACTTGTGTTATAAATAGATTGATATCTTATTTGGCAATGAGTATTTTTACTGACTTCAAAAAAAGTACGTGATCAATTCGATACGTATTTATGTAATATTGTTGGAAATGCACAATATTCACATATGTTACTCTAAGTGGGCTTAAAACACTTGTGCCAAATTTCATTAGTGTCGAAAAATTATCAAGAGGTACCAAAGACACCGACTTCCGCAACGAAAGTTATTTTGCACTTTTTTGTGTTTTGCTTTTGAAGTCGGTTTTTTTTTGTGAAAATGTTTTTGATGTTTTTGAATTGAGATTGTAACTCTTGTATATAAATACTTGAAATAATGATATTTTCTCTGAATAAAACTACCTGCTTAGGTGATTTCAGGAAAGACGCCGTGTTTTCAATTTCTGACAAACTAACACATTCTTCGAAAGTTGTAAGCCATTAATTGTAATTTTATAGTTTTCTTATATTTATAATTTTATTTATTTAAATAAATGAATATTATTTATTTATTGAACTGACCTTAAATCTTGTTTGTTTATATGTTTGTAGGCGACAGTCTCTGAAAGTCCTGAACAGATTGCGAATTCTTGCTCTGATAGAAGGCTACGACATTGCTGTGCATTTACTGTTCCCGTGGGATATGCCACATGAGCGAAACCGTGGCAATAAGCTAGTATTAGATATATCTATCTTCTGCCAGCGGCTTCGCCAGCGTGAAAAGTGTTTTATAATCCTAAGGTAACATTATAACGGGATAAAAAGTAGCCTATGTGTAATTACAGACTTAATAAAAAAATTTTTTTCTCTCTCTCTCATCCCATCTGTTATCTATATCTGTGCCAAATTGTATTCAGTTCCGTGTAGCCGTTCTGAAGTGATTGAGTAACAAACATACATCCATCCATCAGAACTTCTAACTAAGCTAGCTGCTTTCCCCGCGTGAATGTCGAAAATTATCCTAAGGTAACATATTCCCAGGGTAAAATATCCTATGTGCTATTCCAGACTATAGTTTATCTCTGTGGGAAATTTCAGCTAGATCCGTCCAGCCATTTGAGCGTGAAGAAGTTACAAACATACAAACACACACACACACACACACTCATAAACTTTCGCCTTTATAAATAAAATAATATTAGTTTGATATAGTGTGAAGTGTGATGATGTGATAAGTAAGATTAGTAACAGTTTAAGGGGCATTTATCTCTTGTTAAATCTTTACCTTAGAATATAATAAACAAGTAAGCCACGGGCAATTAAGGTAAACCATAATTATTTCACTCTACTATAATTAATTTAAACAAATAGAGTTGAGCTAAATTAATACTACTTGGAATAATTAACTCCCAAATGAAATTAGAAGAAGAGGGTATATAAAAGCAATATGCTAACAAAAATATTCCTCCCGATATTAAGATATAAAATAAAAAGCCGGTCAAGTGCGAGTCTGGCTTCGCATATTTAGGGTTCCGTACCAAATGTAGAATATATTGGGATTTGTTAGTAAAATAGAGGTAATAATAAACATTATCACCATATTTCCAGTTCATAATTCAATGGGAAGTTAAAAAATTCTTCGCTACAAAATTTGTGACAGACGACGAACAGGCAGACCGACAGACGGACACGTGAGTTACAGCAATATCTTTTGGACCCTTCGAGTACGGAACCCTAAAAAGAAGTTCTTTACCCAAAAGAAGCTCTTTGAAGATTTCCTTAATCACATTAACGGAATGTATTTCTCGTATTTTGCTTTCAAAAGAACTTGATTTAATATTCGAAGGCTTTGGTTTTTCCTTCTTTTTTAAATGATCGGTTGTTACTGGGAATTGACTATTATTATTTTCTTATACAAACAAAGGCTTACGTTTGTGAATGAACAGTCTTCTCAGACATGACGACTTTTATGTTTAATGTAGATAAACTTCAGAAGCATTACATGAATATTTTCAATGTATTGATAGATACTTACAGAAATAATTGTTTACAAGTAAGTAAAGCTTTATAAAGTTGATCTAATGGATGAATGATATCAATGAGATTTTACCAATCGCGACATACTTATTATATTAGGTCATTACATATGAAATTGGCGTTTTGTAAGGGAGGAACATAAAGTCGTTTTTTTTTAAATATAATATATTTATTTAATCAAAGTATAGTACCATTGCTGTCTATGCACTTTTGCCATCTAAAAAAACCATTCGGACGGGAATCAATAAAATCTTTGAAGGCGCTTTGAACTGCCCCATCGGAGTTGAATTTTTTCCCTTGCAAGAAGTTATCCAAATTTCGAAAAAAATGGTAATCTGTTGGAGCAAGGTCCGGGGAGTACGGTGGATGTCTTAGACATTCTGTTGTGCAGTGTGTGGTCTAGCGTTGTCCTGAAGCAGCAGTGGCCTAGAGCGATTGACCAGCCTCGGCTGTTTAGCAGCTAGCTTTTCCAGCATGGTTTGCAGTTGCTGACAATAGACATCTGCCGTAATCGTCTGGCCAGATTTAAGAAAGCTGTAGTGAACGACACCTGCACTAGTCCACCAAACACTCACAAGTAATTTTATTTGGGTCAATTTTCGCTTGGGGCAGGATACGGCAGGTTTGCCAGGGTTCAGCCATTGCGATGAGCATTTCAGATTATTGTACAGGATCCACTTTTCATCACAGGTAATGACTCGATTTAAAATCCTTTCATTATGTTGCTGATTGAGTAATGTAACGCAGCAGTCGACGCGCGTTTGTCGGTTTGCTACACTCAATTCATGAGGTACCCACCATTCAAGCTTTTTCACCTTCCCAATTTGCTTCAAGTGGATTAAAATAGTTTTATCACTAACACCGCAGCCTGCAGACTCAAGCGTGGTGTGCGATGGATCCGCTTCCACAATAGCTTTCAATTCTTCATTATCAACTTTGGTCTCCGGCCGTCCACGGGGCTTGTTCTGCAGGTTGAAATTTCCAGAACGAAATCGTTGGAACCAAAAACGCACTGTGTTTTCTTTTGCGACACCGTCGCCATATATATAATTAATCCTTCGAGCCGTTTCTGCAGCACTGGTGACACGATGGAACTCGTACTCGTAAATAACATGATATTTCAAGTTTTCCATTTTTTAAACTGACTGGCGCAAAGAAAAACCAAAAAAGGAAAAAGAAATGAATTACGGTTTTCCAAACACAAAATCATGAGTATAATATAGTAATAATAACTGTATAAATTTAAAATTGTAATTCCAAATCAAAGTAGCCAGTACGACAAAACGCCAATTTCATAGGTAAGGACCTAATATAAATAAAAACATGGCGATATTTTACTTTAGCTAGTAGGTAGCTAGGACCTATGGAACTTGGATCTTTATTTCTATCACTGAGTAGGTTAAAAGATCACAGATATATCCCGTTTTCAGAAAGAGATAAACATACTATACAAATGTACGTTCGTGTCACGGCCAGACGGAGGATGTACTGAGCCTGATGCCTGAGGCATTCTCTACCAATCAATTAAGGGTGGTGGAGAGATTACATGGCAGGTGCATAAAAAAAGTTTAAAAATTATAAATAGCTAATATATACATACATAATTCTAAATAATATTTACTATAATAAATACCTTTTTATATATGAAGTAATAGAAAGGCGTTTTATTGAAACGACTCTGCTATTCGTATTGCTTAAATGCGTACGCCGCAACTTCCGTAAAATGCGTACTGACTGGTGGCTTTCCTGATATCGAGAGGTAGCGCATTACAGAGAAGAATGGACTGAATATGAAAGGAAGAATGAATAAAATCAGAAGTATGAGAAGGACAAAGCAAGAGAAGATTGTTAGACGAACACAGATTCCTAGCGTGTGAAGTATCTACATAGATATTGATATTGAAGAAGGTAGTAATCAGGAATATCATTATTTTTCTAAAATTATCTAACATTTAGCCATACCTAGCTCAGAAAAGAAGTTGTTAAAGTAATAGCAAAATATACAAATACAATTACACCCGAAGAATTCGTAACATAGGTAGCATAATAGGTGTCTGCATAGCAACATAATACGAACACACAGATAGTAGATAACCCTAAAAGCCCAACTAAGTTTATCTACTACAAACACAAGGTACCTATGTAAATCTAAGCCGACAGTCTTTAATATTCTATACACCAACCCTATGTTGTTCCGACGCCGACGCCGGTCGGTCGGTACCAAATAATTGGATCAACTACAATTTTATTAACCACTAAATTGTATAACTAGTTGGTAAACACATTCGCTAACACGGGTTAACTAAGTGGATTACTTGCTTTAATATATGTCGCAGCTATACTGCTAGAATTAATACGGTTAAGTTATTTAATATTGTCAATCGATGGTTTAACTTACCGGTGAAAACTAGAGAGATAATATTTGTGATAAACAATCACATGAACCATAAATAAATAAAGAAAAAGAATTTCTTTGCGCCAGTATTGCCATTTAAAATCAAAATCAAAAAGTTTATTTCAAATAAACCTTACAGGTACTTTTTAATCGTCAAACAAAATATTAATCTAGTTGCAAATTCGCAAGCGGTAGTAGGTCTCTATGGAGAAGAATGTGCAAGAAACTTCACGGACACTCTTTTCCATCAGTTTTAATGACAATTGTTTGGTGACATCATCCTTGTTGGAAAAATACATATGTAAAAAGACGTGCACTTAAAAGCGTCTAGAGTAAAACAAACAATTCAAAAATAAAATAAGTACGTAATTTAAAGCGGGCCGAAGCAGTTAATTTATGACAAATCCCAACTGATGGCGCCCGTTAACGTATATGAGGCATAGATTGGCACCACTCAGCTCAACCATCATGAAGGGAACCGAATGATCCAACACATGTGCCACCATCAAAAGACATTTGAGAGAGAATGACACATTCAACTTCCAGGGCACACACAAGTCAACGAACGAGACTAAGGTAGGAACTTACACGCCTGCTAACTCATAAAAACTGTCCCATCATCATCATCTTTCTGACATTATCCCAATTTATTTGGGGATGACGAATGTTGCATTTTTCCACTCGTTCCACTAGAATCCCCTATTTCAGTCCCCCAGGGGATTCTACAGCACTCAATGTTCCACTACGATCCCCTATGCAGGAGATTCTATAGGTACTAATAAATTATTTTCCTTTAAAGTCCCTTCTAAATAAAAGAGCCACCTATAAAATAGCAATAATTAATAAATAGTATTAAAAATCGGTCTACAGAGAGGATTACAATGACGTAAATAAATATTTCTAAAACAAGTTAGATGTTGAAAAAAAAGCACCAAAAGCGTTGAAGAATTTCGCAAGTTCGACTAGTGCAGCATCTCGGTGGCGTTGGGTTCGAGTCCCACCTAAGGCCTACGGTTTTTTTCAATGTTTAACTTTTTCTACATAAAAAAAAAAACTAGGTCATTGGTCCTTTTAGTGGGAGGCCTTCAAACGCATCATCTTCCAGTTCGCGGTCGCCATTCCAAAACTTTTCGGCCCCATCGGCCATCCGTTCTGCGAGCAGCAATGTGTCCTGCCAATGCGAACCGGAAGACGATGCGTTGTAAGGCTTCCCACTAAAAGGACCGATGACCTAGTTTTTATGTAGAAAAGGTTTTTTTTTATATTTTGCGTTTATCTTAAATAAGTTAAACATTGAAAAAAACCGAAAGCCTTAGGTGGGACTCAAACCCAACGCCACCAAGACGCTGCACTAGTCGAACTTGCGAAATTCTTCAACGATTTTGGTACTTTAAAAAAAAAAATTACGTCATTGGCCCTCTGTAGACCGATTTTTAATACTATTTATTAATTATTGTTATTTTATAGGTGGCTCTTTTATTTAGAAGGGACTTTAAAGGAAAATAATTTATTAGTACTTATAGAATCTCCTGCATAGGGGATCGTAGTGGAACACTGAGTGTTGTACAATCCCCTGGGGGATCGAAATAGGGGATTCTAGTGGAACGAGTGGCATTTTTCTATACTTGAGTCTTTATTTGCCGACATCTCAATGGTCACGTCCTTTCTATATTTACATAATCAAATAAATAAATCTTTTACGAAATCCATCCTATGGTCTTCCTCCGCTTTATTATACTCAAAAGTTTACATAAGATACGTGTCTCATTCCTATATATTACATGACCATACACTAGACAACCGATTTTCAGTTAATTTCTTGGTCATCGGTACCTTTTTAACCCCCGACAAAAAAACAGGGATGTTATAAGTTTGACGTCTGTGACGTGGAGCTTGTATATTTGTGTATCTGTCTGTGGCATCATAGCTCCTAAACGGTTGAACCGATTTTGATTTAGTTTTTTTTTTGAAATGTGACTTTATCGAGAGTTTTCTTAGCTATGATTGATGTGAATCATAAGTATGTAGTTTTTCATAAAGACGCCCACAGATACGAGAGCCACGACGATGCGATAACCCACTTTAATAAAGTTTATTCTACAGGTAATCCGTATAACTACTTCTGGGCCTTTATAAAGGTATCTCAACGTCCCTCGCAATAATTTAGGTAATCACATCAATACCATATTGACAATATACCTGCAACACAGACAAGAGGAATATAAATCAAGTCAATCATATGCTAAGACACGGCTTAGCTCTTAATTATTAGCATATGTTAATGAAGTGACACTGCACATTATCACATTAACGAATCAATGTTTGATTGTTGACTGTGCTTGAATTACTGTGGAGCTGTTGTCAATTAACAGGAAATGCGATCGCAGACATCCGACTAAATATCCTAAGTAAAAAGTCATAATTCGAGGTTTGGCTGTCGCCTATTTCCTTTTCCAGTAATAGACCAATTTAAAATATATTCTATTAACTGAAAAACAGAGATATATACTGTGCCCCTATGTTTTTCTTTTTGATGATTCATTCATACTTACCGGATGATTTAATGAAAACTACAGTGGTGCCCATAGTGAAGAATAGGACAGGAGACATATCTGACAAGGGAAACTATCGCCCGATCTCTCTCGCGACAACTGTAGCAAAACTGTTGGATAGTGTGCTTGAGTCTTGTCTGGATAAGTACATAAACATACATGACGCACAGTTCGGGCTTAGATCTGGACTGTCAACTGAAAGCGCGATTCTGGTTCTTAAGCACACTGTCCAATACTACACTGAACGGAAGACACCGGTATACGCCTGTTTTTTGGATCTCTCCAAGGCCTTTGATCTCGATTCGTATGAAGTGCTTTGGAGAAAGATGGAGGACAGGGGTATGCCGGCGGAACTATTGAAAATATTTCAATACTGGTACTCGAATCAGACTAATTGTGTTAGATGGTCAAACTGCCTCTCAGAGTCATACAGGTTAGAGTGCGGAGTGAGACAGGGGGGGTTGTCCTCTCCAAAGCTGTTTAATTTCTATGTAAATGACCTCCTAGTCGAGCTCAGCGGCATGCGTGTCGGTTGCCGTGTGGGGGGTGTTTGTGTGAACAACATCAGCTACGCGGATGATATGGTGTTGCTGGGCCCGAATTCGAGGTCAATCAGGGAAATGCTTAGTTTGTGAGAAATACGCCGCATCACATGGTCTTATATATAATGTAAGAAAAACAGAGTTCATGGTCTTTAGGGCCGCCGGTAAGTGCCCTGACACCATTCCTTCAATTACTTTGAACGGCGCTAATATAAAGCAGATGACCAAGTTTAAGTATCTGGGACATATACTTGCTGACGACCTTAAGGACGATGATGACGTGGAGAGGGAGCGCAGGGCGTTGGCAGTCCGCGAGAACATTTTGGCACGCAGATTTTTTCGTTGTACCGATCAGGTGAATATAACCTTGTTTAAAGTTTATTGTCAAGGCCTGTACCTACACGGAAAGTCTGTGGTTCAACTGATCGCGGGGGACGCTAAGTGCCTTGCGCGTCCAATATAATAATGTTTTCAGGATGATGTTGAAGCTCCCTCGTTTCTGTAGTGCCTCGGGGATGTTTGCCCAATCGGGTACAGATGGTTTCCATGCTATCATCAGGAAAAAGGTGGCATCGCTTGTGAGGAGGACTCGGGGGAGTGACAATAGCGTACTGAAAATCGTGGCTGAGGACCCGACAGCTCCTGTGCTGAGGCATCTCATTCGGAATCATTGTCCGCATGAAATGCCTCGCAAGTACATGACTCACTAAGTTGTCTGTTGTTATTTAATTTGTTACTAATCCTAGTGTGTAAGTCGTAGTATCTAAGGTGTTTACTAACAATAATGGTTCCTTTGTTTTTCACTAAAACCACCCCGGTGATCACCATCAGCGCCTGGAAGGGGCCCCGTCACCTCTTAAAGGACCACCCCGGAACCACCTCTGTGCAACGCCTGTTAGGGCACATCCCTGGAGAGACTGAAAGAATCGCCTCCCCTGAACCACGCTGTGCACGGCAGCACTTGATTACTGTGCTGCCGTCCTTCCTTAAGTCACTCGGTGGGTGGACAGAGTCCCCAAATTGACCACCCGCGACCCCGAAGTCCCCCCTGCTTGTGATGCAGGCGGGGTTTTGGCGTTTTAGGCATCTATGCGGTTGCCTCCCCTACGCCTTCTTCTTCGAGCGGGATAGGCCCTCTCACGATTCCGCTCGGCGGCCTCCTTCTGGGCCATGTCAACAGAGGCCTAGTTTACAAATTTGACAACTATAAATTAAAAAGGAAAAACATAGAAGCACAACATATCTTTTTTATTGAATTTATGGCATATCTTTTAAATTTGTCCAATACGGGAGGAGGAAATAGGTGAGAGCCAAACCTTGAATTATGACTTTTTACTAAGGAAATTCAGTCAGAGTGCTTTGCTCGCATTTCCTCTTAATAGTGTCGTTGTAGCTTCTTCTATCTAAGCTTCCCTGGTAGTTTTCCTTACTCATAAAAAGAGGCATAATGAAGGAAAATAATAAGCTAACTTTTGCCAGCGGCTTTGCCTGCGAAAATTTTCCCACAGGAACATACAGACAGACAGACAGAGTAACTTATTATTCTTTAGTAATAAGTTACTCTGTCTGTCTGTCTGTATGTTCCTGTGGGAAAATTTTCGCAGGCGAAGCCGCTGGCAAAAGTTAGCTTATTATTTTCCTTCATTATGCCTCTTTTTATGAGAGGGAGAGGAAAAACATGTTTGCCAGGATAGGATATCCAGTTACTGTGTTGAAAGTTCTTTGTAATTATTACCAGACCCTCTGATGTTTAGACCGACCCTGCCATTATTTTAAATTACTTTTTTTTTTTTTCAGCGTAATCATTGACCAATCAATCATTGATTTTCATATCCATCTGATATAACTTTTTATCAGAAAGAGCTAAAAATCCTATTACATCATTTTCATAAATACTATAATGTAGAAAAAGTTTTTGCTCATGTTCCAAGATAACAATATTTTAGCGATGAACGTAAAAAGTAGCGCCATCTATTACCACTCTCAGTAAAACATCGCGAGCCTCACCACATTTTACATCACAGATTGTCCCGTCCAATAATAATAATTGGTTACTGAAAATATCTTAAAAATACGAACCTTTGACATCTCATTTTTTGTAGAAAGATTAATGTGTTTTGTGTTCATGATAGACTGTGCTGAAATGGACTTCAGTCGTAGAATAATTTCTTTAAATGCATATTGACGTTGTCGACACATTGTCACATTGTCGTAGCATTGCTACGTCGCGACTGTCTGCATGACCCTTAAAGCTTTTTATACAGATTATGTAAACAAAAATTTATTTATTTGTAATAGCAATAGCACCAGATTAAAAAGAGACTTTGATATAGGTAGCAATCGATAAGATTCTAAAGAACCTATAAGCTCTTCTATTACAGAATACGATCAATATTATCGAATGAACCCTTAATTATTTAGGGACTTCACTCTTTAATTGAAAAGGGTGTACGTCCCAGTACTTCTGTGAAATGGGAAAAATGTAATTAATTCTATTGGACGTATACTAATGTGTTTTTCAAATAATATAATCAGATTGAAAGTAAATGGAAGAAAGGATTGGATTGGATTGGAATTGGTCATCAACATTATGACGATGGCTTGAATTTTGCCGTGACTTCGCTCCTGTTGGCCATTCCACAGAAAATGTGCATTTTCTGGAAAAAAGTATACTCTGACACTCAGCGTATACTTTTTGTAGATTTCTAATCGAGAAATCTCATTTTCAGATCAGTATATTTAAAAAGTGGAGCAGTGGTGGCCCTGTGGTATCGGCCGCGACTAACAAGTTGTAGGTCGTGGGTTCGAGCCCATGCAGGCGCTTTACTTTGTGTAAATTATATCTTCACCACTGCTCTCAAAACAGTAAAGGAAAACATCGTGAGGAAACCGGCATGTCCTAGAACCAAAAATTCGAAGACATGTGACATCCACCAACCCGCACTGGGCCCGCGTGGTGGATTACGGCCCATATCCTCTCACAGAGAGGAGGCCTGTTTCCCAGCAGTGGGAACATTAATAGGCTGATGATGTGTTGTGATATTTAAAGAAACCTTTTACAAATCAACACTAATATCCTACTAATATTATGAAGGCGAAAGTTTGTGAGAGTGTTTGTATGTTTGTTACTCTTTCACGCAAAAACTACTGAACGGATCTGAATGAAATTTGACACAGAGATAGATAGATTAGATTCTGAAATAGCACATAGGATATTTTTTACCCCGCGAATATGTTCCCTTGGGATAGTTTTCGAAATTCACGTAGGCTAAGCCGCTGGCGAAAGATAGTAATAAATATACCAACAAACAAACACTTTTCAAGCAATCTAATGCGATTGAAGGCATCAAATCTGAGTTACAGAATGCTTGAAAAATAGATTTGGTGAGAACTTTTTAGGCGTCTTTCATTTTTACTTGCATATTTTAATGCACAACTCAATGCAATTTAGTACCTAAAGAAAATTATGTATACAGAGAGAAAAGCACAAAGGTAAGAACTTCCAGCACAGACCACAGACAGACACGACCTGCGATAGAAGAGTAGGATGAGAGACGTAGACACGGTATGTAACAAGTCAAATCAAAAAACTTATTTTTTTAAGTTTTTTGCCCCCGAAACATTTTTATTTTATGCTACTTTATTTAAACATATTCAAACAGTAAAATGCCCATAACTTTAAATAATAATAATTCATTTACTTTCAGACACAGTAGTCCATAATATTATTACATTCATAAGCATTACATAAATATAAAAATACAATGTCATTCATTAGAATTAGACTTTATAAAATACTGAAATCATTAAAATTAAATCTATCCAAGACTCTACTTTATTTTTATTTTTTTTCATTGCAGAAAATGCTCACAAGTTATTTATTTACATAGATACAAGTATATATAGTGTATAAAATACTTAATTAACTAAGACTACAAAATATACACTTAAACCAAAAACTACTCACTAACTAAACCTAAAAATATTCACTTAACTAAAATATGGCGTCGAAAAACTCCTCTCCATCGTTGACCACTGGTAATGTGCCCAAAAGACTGGCAGCATTGCCACGTTGTATGGCAATGCTAATTCTCTGACCAAAGTAAAAGCCAGCCCTTGGGTCACGCGAAGTGTCAGCAAAAATGTTACAAAGGTATTAAAATGTCAGTCATATTTTTTTTTAAATGTTATTACATTTAAAAAAAAAAAAAAAAAAAATGTCAAATAAAATAAAAATAATAATAAAATACATTTGAAAGTTACCTGCCCCACGCCCGATACACGGGTACATGTAAGGACTGCCAGTGCTGCATAAATGGCCCGTCCAACCTGTTGGCAACGACGGCAAGGAGACTGTTGCCGCTGCCCCGCACTCTACTCACTATCGAGGTCGCCCTCTTGCGCATGCTGGCATAAAAACAGTCAATGCGGACACTAGCGAACATTCCCGATGCGCTGCAGAAGCGTGGCAGCCGCAGCAGAGCCCTCAGCGCGTTATTGTATTGAACGTCGAAAGCGCTGTAGGATTTCTGCAAATATGACAGACACAGGCTACTCGTATAAAAAGATGTGCAGTAAGCTCGAAACAAGGTAATCTTTACTTCCTTGGAGCTACGAGCAAACCTGCGGGCAATCATATTCGCCCTCACCGACAGCGCCCTCCTTTCTCGCTCGATATCAGCGTTGTCCTTTAGATCGGACGTCACAATATGGCCCAAATACTTAAAACTATGTCCCCGCTCCAAGGGTAGCCCGCACAGTCTTACTAGTGGAACCTGCGACGGACACTTGGAACCCGAATTGAAGACCATAAGCTCGCTCTTTTTTACGTTATATTTTAGGCCATGTCTATGAGCGTACGTTTCGCAAATGCTTATGAGCTCCCGGAGTCCCCCAATTGACGTGCTCAGCAGCACCATGTCATCAGCGTAGCTAATGTTGTTAAAGCAAACATCATCAACATGGCATCCAACATGGCGGCTGCTGAGCTCGGCAACAAGCCCATCGATGTACAGATTGAAGAGCGTTGGTGAGCTTAATCCCCCCTGCATCACCCCGCACTCCAACCTATACGAGTCCGACAGAGATTCCGACCATTTCACGTTATTGACCTGGTTCCCGTACCAGTGCTGGAAGATTTTTACAATTTCAGGTGCAACTTGTCTATCTAATAATTTTTGCCACAGCACTTTGTACGAAACCAGCAGCCTAATTGTGTAAGTGAATTTGGCAAAGGAAACAATCTGTTTCTTTCCCAAAAACACACACATACACAAAACACTTGAATAAAGATTCAACTTTTTTGTGTATGTGTGTGTTTTTCAAACGCCCTGGACAGATCAAGGAAGCAGGCGTAAACAGGCTTGTTCCGATCCGTGTAATATCTGACAGCATGCTTTAGACTCAGTATAGCACTGTCTGTGGACAATTTGGGCCTGAAACCAAACTGGTTATCGTGCAAACTGATTGTTTTATTTAACTGAGCATTATGCATGCTATCACTACCTTCGCGATAACTGGCGCTAATGAGATCGGTCTGTAGTTGTTTCTATCTGATATGTCACCTGTTTTATTTTTGACAATTGGTACTACGACCGTCCGTCGGTCCGTTGGTTAAGAACAGTTGAATTTATTTTCACCAAACATAGCTAAGGACACTCTCGATAAAGTCACCTTTCAAAGTAAAAAAACGAAATGAAAATCGGTTCATCCGTTTCGGAGCTATGATGCCACAGACAGATACACAGGTACACACGTTATATTTATAACACCCCTCTTTTTCCTCGAGGGTTAAAAAGACAAAGAAGGAAACTTAAAAGAGTCTGTAATTTCTAACTACGATCAAATTTTAGGAAACCTGAATTCTAAATGGTTAAACACAAAACATTTACTCTGCTGTTAGTCGAGATGCCAATGCCAGTACTAAACTTTGAGAACAGCTTTGAAGATCTGAAAGCAAGATTCAACTTCACATCGTTAGCTTTCAGTAGTTGTTTGTTTACTAATTACTTAATAGTAATTAATATCTTTCATAATCTTCTATGTGCTTGAGGTCATGATTACAAACCCGAGCAAGTACCAATGTGATTTTTTCTAATTCATCATATACTTTCTAAGTTTATCTTGTAGATGAAAAAAATAAACATAAGAAGAAGCACAGCTCATTGTCGTTGCTTGTCGACTCTTCACGTGACCAGAGGGCTGGCCTTTTCTTCGGCCAGAGAATCAGCATTGCCATCCAATGTGGCAATGTTGCCAGCGTTCTGGGCACGTTTCCCATTGACATCGATGTGGACGAATTTTTTGATGCACAATGTGGTCTTTTCCGTCTCCCTTTTGTATTTGTATATAGGTTTGTTTTTGTTTTTAGAATTTTCAATTGTATATCTTACTTATAATATAAAAATGAATCGCAAAATGTGTTGGTAAGCGCATAACTCAACAACGCCTGGACCAATTTGGCCAATTCTTTTTTTTAAATGTTCGTTGAAGTTCAAAGATGGTTTTTACGTATAAATATAGTTTTTTTTTTCTTTTGTAGGGTAGTGTAGTGTAGGGTAGGGTAGTGTAGTGTAGGGTAGGGTAGGGTAGGGTAGTGTAGGGTAGGGTAGTGTAGCGTAGCGTAGGGTAGGGTAGGGTAGTATAGGGTAGGGTAGTGTAGGGTAGGGTAGGGTAGTGTAGGGTAGGGTAGGGTAGTGTAGGGTAGGGTAGGGCAGTGTAGGGTAGGGTAGTGTAGGGTAGTGTAGGGTAGTGTAGGGTAGTGTAGGGTAGTGTAGGGTAGTGTAGGGTAGTGTAGGGTAGTGTAGGGTAGTGTAGGGTAGTGTAGGGTAGTGTAGGGTAGTGTAGGGTAGGTAGTGTAGGGTAGGGTAGTGTAGCGTAGGGTAGGGTAGGGTAGGGTAGTGTAGTGTAGGGTAGTGTAGGGTAGTGTAGGGTAGTGTAGTGTAGTGTAGGATAGGGTAGGTAGGGTAGATAAATGTTTGGTGTTTTTATGGCAAAAAAAAATTTTGCCAGGTCAGCTAGTATGTTAATAAAATTTCATAATTCCTAGAAGAAGCACAACATATACCTATATTTTTAATACAATTTATGGAATGTCTTTTAAATTTGTCCAATACTGCAAGAAGAAATAGGCGAAAGCCAAACCTGGAGTTATGACGTTTTACTAAGGAAATTCAGTCGGAACTCTCTGTCCGCATTTCCTCTTAATTGTGTCGTTGTAGCTTCTTCTATCTAAACTTTGCTCGTAGTTTTCCTTACTTCCTTAGTAATAAGTTAATCTGTCTATTTGTTATCTTTTTTCACGTCTAAACGGCTGAGCTGATTTGGATGAAACTGGACACGGGTAGACCATGTCATGGATTATAAAAATAAAATAAAATAAAAATAAAAAGCATTTATTGTTGTTAACAAGTTTTACACAGAGTAGTTTCGTGTGCCTAAAATTAATTTACTTATGACTACTATCTAAAAAAACACATTTTGACTATTAACTAGAGTTTAACTAATATACTTACAATTTTAATATCTATTGATTATCGGCAAACGGTAGTTCGGTTACAACTTGTCTTCCGACAAAGGCCTCCTCTAAAGCTCTCCAGTCTTTTCTCATTTTTGCAGTGCGAGTCCATGTTGAACCCGCTATTTTCTTAACGTCACCCTCCCATCTCTTAGTTTGTCTTCCTCTATGTCTCTTTCCGTCTAAAGGGTACCATTCTGTGATAAGTTTTGTCCATTTTTCTTGCTTTTCTCTCATCATACGCCCTGTCCACCTCCACTTCAGCTGTTTGTATGTTGTGTATGCATTCTTAAACTTGGTTTTACTTTTGATGTCTATTAATTTTCTCGGTCTTTTCTTTTGACACCTATTGTACTTCTTTCTATGCTGTTTTGTCGCGGGCGTATGTTCCTTTGGGACAATTATCGAGGGCGAAGCCGCTGGGAAAAGTTAGCTTATTATTTGCCCACTGCTCGACCACATGCCTCTTCTTTATGAGAGGGAGAGGAAAAACACGTCTGCCAGGGTGGGATATCCAGTTACTGTGTTGCAAGTTTTTTGAGATTATTATCAGACCCTCTGATGCTTAGACCGACCCTGCCATTTAATTTTTTTTCAGCGTATTATCTGACCCATTTTCGTTATTTTCATAATAATATATATCTGATATAACTTTTAATCAGAAAGAGCTAAAAATCCTATTACAATATTTTCATAAATACTATCATGTAGAAAAAGTTTTTGCTCATATTGCAACAATGTATTAGCGATGAACGTAACAAGTAGCGCCATCTGTTACCACTCTCAGTAAAACATCGCGAACTTCGCCACATTTTACATCACAGATTGTCCCGCCCGATAAAAAATAATTGTTTACTGAAAATATCTTAAAAACACGAACCGTTGACATCTCATTTTTTGTAGAAAGATTAATGTGTTTTGTGTTCATGATAGACTGTGCTGACATGGCTTGTACTTGAGTCTAGACAATTTAATTGCCTATCCTACGGCTGACCGTCGGCCGGCGTCGGTATCGGCAAACTTTAGTCTTTAACTATCAATCAACTTGTCAACAAGCCACGCAGGACTTGTTCGAGCTGCGATTTTTCTATTATAAGATTTTCTGGACAAGCTGCCTTTTCGGTGGCAACATAGTTGGAAAAATACATAAAGTTTGGTGTATAAATAAGTTAGATACGTCACCTTAGAAAGGTTTGATAAAATTGTGATCGCCATCTCTGCTAGCTCACTAAAGACTCTCCAAGATAGGCGCGATGCATCAATGCGACAACGATTCGATGATCATTTTATGAAGAAACTAGCTTCTGCCAGCGACTCGTGAAAGTCGAATATTATCCCGAGGGAGCATAATCCCCGGCTACAAAGTATCCTATTTGCTATTCCTGACTATAAACTATCTCCGTGCCAAATTTCATCTAGATCCGTCCAGCCGTTTGAGCGTGAAGAAGTAACAATCAAACACACTTACAAACTTCCGCCTTTATAATATTGTTGTGATAGTGTAGGTATTAGTCGTAGAATAATTTATTTAAATACACATTGTCATATTGTCGTAGCATTGCTACGTCGCGACTGTCTGCATGACCCTTAAAACTTTTTATACAGATTAAGTAAACAATAATTTTATTTATTTGTAATAGCAATAGCACCAGATTAACAAGAGACTTTGATATAGGTAGCAATCGATAAGATTCTAAAGAACCTATAAGCTCTTCTAATACAGAATACGATCAATATTATCGAATGGACCCTTAATTATTTAGGGACTTCACTCTTTAATTGAAAAGGGTGTACGTCCCAGTACTTCTGTGAAATGGGAAAAATGTAATTAATTCTATTGGACGTGTACTAATGTGTTTTTCAAATAATATAATCAGATTCAATGTAAATGGAAGAATGAATTGGATTGGATTGGAATTGGTCATCAACATCATGAACGGCTTGATTTATCCTGTGGCTTCGCTTCCGTTGACCATTCCACAGGAAATGAGCAATTTTCTGGGAAAAGTATACTCTGACACTCAGCGTATACCTACTTTTTGTAGCTTTCTATTCAAGAAATCACATAAATTTTCAGATCAGCAACCATATTCCGTTATGAATTCGGAAAGAGCAAAGGGCAAAGAGTAAGAAAAATCGACCAATCACATGCGAGATGAATGACGTAATGTGGCTTTCCGGCTTTGTGATTGCTCGATTTTTGAATTCATTTCGCAATAAGGCTGCAGTACTTCCAGAGAGACTTTACACAAATAACATGTTAACCAACAAAAAAACACTTTTCAAGCAGTCTGATGTAATTGGAAGCATCAAATCTGAGTTACTGACTGCTTGATAAATGGTTTTGGTGGCAACTTTTTAGGCAAGTTTCATTTTTACTTGCATATTTTTAATGCAACCCAGCACCCTGCTATAGAGCAGTGGTTGCCCAGTGAACTAACAAGTCGTAGGTCTTAGGTTTGAACCCAGGTAGGCGCTTTAATTTGTGTAAATTATTTCATCACCACTGCTGGAAGGATAACATCGTGAGGAAAGCGGCATGTCCTAGAACCAAAAATTCAAAGACATGTAACATCCACCAACCCACACCGGGCAGGCGTGGTGGATTACGGGCCATTTCCTCTCACAGAGAGGAGGCCTGTGTCCCAGCAATGGGAATATTAAAAGAAGGTGATGATGATGATTGCACAACCCAATGCAATTTAGTACCTAAAGAAATATACACATAGAGAAAAGCATAAAGGTACTGCTTATTTCAAAAGAACTTCCAGCACAGACCAAAGACAGACACGACCTGCGACAGAAGAGAAGGATGAGAAATGTAGACATGTAACAAGTCAAATTTAAAAAACTTAAATAGTGACATCTATTTTATTTCATGCTACTTAATTTATCTAGTAGTAGACACTCTTCGATCGACAATCTGTTGAACACGTAATTATGACACGATATCTTACGAACACACCCCGATTCATACATTAAAACGCCCATGATTTTAAAACGGCTGAACCAATTTTCAACAAACATAGCTAAGGGCACTCTCGATAAAGTCACCTTTCAAACTAAAAGACACATACACAGGTACACACGTCATACTTATAACACCCCTCTTTTCCGTCGGGGGTTAAAAAGACAAAGAAACACTTAAAATTGTCTGTACCTTCTAACTACGATCAAATAATAGAAAACCTGAATTCTAAATGGTTGAACACAAAACATTTTAGTCTGCTGTTAGTCGAGATGCCAATGCCAGTACTAAACTTTGAGAACAGCTTTGAAGATCTGCAAGCAAGATTCAACTTCATATCGTTAGCTTTCTTAGTAGTTGTTTGTTTACTAATTACTTAACAGTAATTAGTATCTATATTATAATCTACTAGGCGCTTGAGGTCGTGAGTAAAAATCCGAGCAAGTAACGATGTGACTTTTTCTAATTCATCATATACTTTTCAAGTTTATCTTGGACATTGCATTGTCTGTGAAAGAAAATATCATGTGGAGACCTGGACCTTTAATATGGTTATGTTTTAAAACGCCAAACAGTCTTGAGCAAGCGTGGTGATCAAAGCTCGTGCCTTCTGTGTATGAGAAAGAGCCTGCAGTGCGACATTTACAGGCTGGTATCATTATACATAGATACCTAGGGCAAACACAACCGAAAATTAGTCTAAAATGTTCTTTATGTAAACAATCTACCAAAATAATTGTAAAAATAAACATAATTTATTTAAGCCACCTTCAAACAACAATTAGATAACTGAAAAACAAAGTCACGTTAGATCAAAAACTAAACACAAAACTTCATCTGAAACTCAATTAATTTCAAACAAAGAACAACAAAACGGCTCTGAAAGTATGGCCTTCTTAAAACAATACACAAACAAAAAGCGTTGGTTATATTATAAGCATTCGTGCCAACAACCGGCGGAACGCAATATTCAATATCAACGTGAATTTCAATAGAGTGTCCTCCACGAGAAAATTGGAGGAAAATCTGAATATTCCTCGCCAATTTAGAAAAAAATATGTTAATCTATTCCCCGAGAGACGGTGACTATTTTCATAAATTGATTGCTTCGAGCCAATATCAAAAGAATTGTAATATTGAATTATCGACTGTAGAGCTTTGTAATGAGTAACAAGCCAACCACTTTAGATTTTCTGTCATCCTCGATTATTACGAGAAGAATTTCACAACTGTTGCAATGGGAAATAGAAAACAAATTGTTTTGTTTATATATCATTGGTCCTCTCACTCTCTCAAATGATTATATAACTAGCTTTTCCCCACGGGTTCGCCGACATCCCCAAGCTCTATTCCACAAGAACTATGCCGTAAGAAACTTACCCTCTGACGAAATTTCAATCCCAAAAAAAATTAGCCGAAGCAGATATAATACAAGTAGGCTGTGGCACACAACGACAATGTAGCTTTTAATCCGTGGAAGCATTTTCGAAATCCAAATCCCTAACGAAAATACATCCGATCCTACTATCAGGTGAGATAGTGGTTAAGCGCGAGCCTATGTATAAAAAAACATTATATATATATAAACGTGAAAGTTTGTGAGGATGCATGGATGGATAAATGGATGGATGTTTGTTACTCTTTCACGAAAAAACTACTGAACGAATTTTGATGAAGCTTTACAGAAATATAGCTTAGATATAAGAATAACACATGGCTATAATTTACAAAGATACTAGCTTCTGCCAGCGGCTTTGCCAGCGTTAAAATCGAAAATTATCCTGGGGGAACTTATTCCCGGGTTATTTATTTATTTAAACATACAAACACACCTTTAAAAAACTTTCGCCTTTTATTATTGTGATATATAGTGTGATGTGATTAAAGTGTGATTGGGCGAAGTACTAATACTACGCGGGCGGAGCTGCGGGTGGTAGCTTGTAGACATTAAACAAATATCTCTATATAAGACTGGTTTAGACAAGCATTTAAACCTAAGTTACGAGTATTATCGCTTATGTTAAGTTTGATAGTATTTCTATTTGCTGTAAATATTAGTGACCAATAATACCAACGCCCTCCAGACTATTACCCTCCAAATGAATGCATGTATCGAAAATCAAAATAAAAAATCTCATTCCTAAGGAATACAACAACACACGTCTAGACTCAAAACAAGAAAATGTATTTGGCCGGATTGAATCTGACACAACTGAAATAATGAAAAATAAAATAGCAAAACAAAAAAAGGTTAAAAAGTATAAAAGAAAAAAATGCCCTGTCAGACTCGTCAAAACGAAGGAATGTTTTTGCAGTTTTATTTCTTTGCCTTGTCTTAAGGGTCTGCCATTTGGAATGTGCCTGCCATTGAGAACAGAACCCGTACTAGATGACTTTTTATGCCACTTTATCTGTTCTCATTTGCCTATCCGGCTAAAACATTTGAATTTCTAATTGATAACCCATCACTAAAAATAAACTTAGAAGCAAAAACAAACTAAACCGAAAAATAATAGCTTGTAAAACATTCCAGATAAACAATTCATTAAACTGCAACAAACAAACCGCATTTCCCGTTAATTCTGAAGGCAGTTCTCAAAATACGACCACAAATGGCAGTCACATTGACGCAAAGACCACAGACGCCTCTAAACGACAGTATTTATAACACAAAACTAAACAAACGCTTACCTTTAGCTCAGGGACGTAGCTACCGCTGCCGCCGTGTCAATGATACGGAGGCCCCCAAACTACACCGTCGCAAGTGGAATCAAAAGTTCGGCAATGTTATCCACAGTCTCAATTTGTTTAAATAAGAGATTCTATTTTTATATTATTAAATAATTTTCATTGTTATGATGCTGTCATAATCTATCCTATGCCTTCATAAGCATCCAATTCAGTAAATTTAATAAATGAAAATTAAAACTGCAGCATGAAAACTTATTCGAACCCAGTCAGGATTCGATCATTTTTAGGCTCATTTCACTCGTGGTTCATCCTCGTCCCTCAAAACCGTTTAAGTTATCCAACTATCCAAGTAAAGAATTCAGTCTCTTATTTTATTTATTTTATAGGCAAAATTATCGTTTTTGGTCTTCTCTGCATTACGGTAGAAAGGGCCCCCAACAAATTTCGAAATAGGGCCTAGCTACGCCACTGCTTTAGCTGCTAAATGAAAACGGACGCAAGAGCTGCCGCAAACACAGGCAGCCCAGGCTCTACCATTTCCATTCGTTGGTCACTGAACCGGAAGGAGCGAATAAGCGACTACGTTTTCAAAATAGTAAAGGACTTTTCATTTTAGCACGTGTGATTCACGGCCCTTTCGTGTCGGATTAAGCAGTAGGAATGGACATTTTGGTGAGCATAATTTTTAACACACGTCGGTCGGGGTTGGAATAGTTTTGTTGTACGGTGGAATTTAACTGTAAGTTCTGTAGTTGGGCAAGCTTTGCAGTCATTTATACACCTAAGAATGTGTTGGAAAAAGAAAAAGAATGGAAATGAAAGATTTAATAGATATTTGTTAATCGTTGTCATTCTATGTTATGTAATAAGATGAAGATTCATTCGCATAAATAGTAATAGAAAACCGGCCAAGTGCCGTACCATTATCGCAAAAAACGGCAAAGAAATCACGTTTGTTGTATGGGAGCCCTACTTAAATATTTATTTTATTCTGTTTTTAATATTTGTTGTTATAGCGGCAACAGGAATACATCATCTGTGAAAATATCAACTGTCTAGCTATCGCGGTTAATGAGATACAGCCTGGTGACAGACAGACAGACAGACAGACGAACCGCGGAGTCTCAGTAATAGGGTCCCGTTTTTACGCTTTGGGTACGGAACCCTAAAAAAGTAATAAAGTCTCATTAGATTTGCCCTATCTATTAATACAATATTTTTGACAGTTTAATAACTCAGCATTTAACCTTTATCGCACTACCAAAATCTTAAAAGAAAAACTTTTCACTTAGCTCTTTCATATTTCATTTGTCTTTATCAAATTAGCTTAACATTTTGCACCTTTTACTTAAAACGAAAAAAGGAGCAGCAAACATTTTGTTGTTATATTTAATTAAACCACTTTTTTTTTACTTTTTAATAACAGGCTGTATTATTAAAAATTCTTGGTTCAATACTGGCAATATTGCATTTACGCCAGAGAATTCGCGGGCAAATGGAATAAATTAAAATGTTTACGTAATTTCGTTAATTATGAGTGCAATGTACCGAATGGCGGTTGGAAACAATAGTGCGGTATGTTATGGACTTTGTAATGTAAAACTAAAGTGACAGATATCTGTTTAATGGTTGCATGTTATTATTTTGTTGTATTAATAATGTCAGTCACTTTTTGTCGTCTGGTTACCCTTTGTGGTGAACATAATGTGGACACGGCGAACAATGAACGAGAATAATAAGTTAGCATATCTATGTGTCCTCTAGGAATCGTATGAGAGTGCAACAGTTCATGAAAGCAAAAATGGATGACATGTTTCTAACGTTTTCAGGTACGTATGGTAACTTAGTACAGCCCACACTACAGACATGACTGTGTCAGTTTGGTAAATAACGAGCAAAAGTCATGTTTCACTGACGAATCCACTCAACTCTCCACCCGATCAAAAACTGACATCAAAACAACTGCCAATTTTGATCGAGTCCAGACGTAACTGGTACACGAATATGTCACAGCAAAATGACACGGCTTCCTTTTAAATTTTGTATCCCAGTCGCGTCTAACCTGCCTGACACGTCACGACAACATGTTCAACTCGGCACATCCACACAAATGCCATGAAAATCACACACTCGTACATGTCGTGTCAAAAAATGTTTACGGCGCCAACTCATCGGACTGTGAAAGAAAACATTTTTCCCCACTTTCCTCCGTTAGTGGCACTCCGTAGCGGAGATTCCTTAAAAGCCGGAAAATTTGTCCAATTTGCTCTTTGGCCCGTCTTTGATATTTTGATTCAAAAGAGATTTTATGTACAGTTCGCGTCGCGAGCACAAAGCTGATTTGTGCAGACATATCGTGCTTCTATTGTCTACGAAAATATTATGGAGTGCAGCAACACTGGAAGTTCCAATTTTGAAAATCTTTATTTGTATGTTGTACGACCTAGATTCCCTAATTAAATCATACGTAGAGCGTATGTGCGTAAGTGAATACTCGTTTGAAATTCGGGTCTCGCACGGCGTCGGTAGTAGTCCAATGAATTTTGCTGTAGGCAAAGTGGAGACGCATCGCCGAAATCCTTCGGGGGTTACTTAGAGACTTTGTCATGTAAATCAGCCACTCCAACCCCTAGGGGAGGCATTCAAACTGAAATATTGTAAATATTTTAGTCGTGAATAGATACGACTACTTTGATCTCGGAAACGAAATTTCTTCTTGGATCGACGAAAAATGGGGCCTATTAAAGTGTTATAAGATTTAGGATAAATTCAGTTGTACTGTCATCTCTTTAATACGCTTTTGTTTTTATGGAGATTAGAGATAACTTATTTTTTCTGAGTTGGATAGTGATAAAATAGTTTTCTAAATCAGTATGTTTATTGTTTATTTAAAGATCAACTGCAAACCTCTTCTTATAGGTATAAAAAGAAATGGGCATTGATTTAATTTACTAATATTCAAACTCAATTAAATTACTCAAATATAGCACTTACTTTGTTTTTCAACAAAATAAGTGCTAAAGTTATCACAATATTTCCGCATACACAGATCTGCAAGCAATATCAATATTCTATGACAAAAGCTATGAAATATTTCTTAGGAATCTATCGACTTTTTCAAATGCCGGAATATTCTGCTTTCTATAAGAATATCATTCCACTTTGCGACAGATTTCATCTTTGAGATGCAAATCAGTCCGTCGAGGACTCATAGCTCAAATGGGGTGGAGGTAGCTATAATATGAACTCATATTTATTTATACTACTATTTTGTAGATAACGCCCTAATGGCGCTTTTGTAAAATCACATTTTCTCGAAATTTTCGTAGCATACAAAGAAATGTTGGGATCTTTATTCCTTACGGAATGTTTGTTTGTTGCATTTGTAAATCATTGTTTAGGTAGAGTAGTGCACATATTATTTTTTCACATGCCAACATAAGATGGTATGAGTTAATACAGTGCATCAGTACGCTGTAAAGCCCGGCCTGGTAACAAGTCAGCTGATGCCAGGATGCCCTGTAATTAACTGAACTATATTTACGTTTGGTAAACGATAGATTGCAGAAGGAATTACGGCAGACCTTTTATTAGGTAGTGGGTAGACCCTGGTGAGATTCACACAAATTAAAAACCGGCCAAGTGCGAGTCGGACTCGCGCACGAAGGGTTCCGTACTTGGTAAATTGCGGTTTACGATTTATGACGTATTAAAAAAAACTATTTACTAGATCTCATTCAAACCAATTTTCGGTGGTAGTTTACATGGTAATGTACATCATATATTTTTTTTAGTTTTATCATTCTCTTATTTTAGAAGTTAAAGGGGGGGGGGACACACATTTTACCACTTTGTAAGTGTCTCTCGCGCAAACTATTCAGTTTAGAAAAAAATGATATTAGAAACCTCAATATCATTTTTGAAGACCTATCCATAGATACCCCACACATATGCGTTTTATAGAAAAAAAAAAAATTGTTTCAGTTTCAAGTATGGGGACCCCCAAAATTTATTGTTTTTTTTCAATTTTTGAGTAAAAATATTAATGCGGTTCACAGAATACATCTACTCACCAAGTTTCAACAGCATAGTTCTTATAGTTTCGGAAAAAAATGGCTGTGACATACGGACGGACAGACAGACAGACAGACAGACAGACATGACGAATCTATAAGGGTTCCGTTTTTTGCCATTTGGCTACGGAACCCTAAAAAGCATGGCACGCAAGCCCTTTACTTACTGAGCAGTAGGTGGAATGGAACATGGCCAATGATGATTATGATGACCTGCTTTTTAGTATCAAGATTAAATAGCCTGAAACCTCTGTCACTTTTGTTAATAGCAGATATTCTAGTTAATTTTATTTCATATATTTTATTTTTATATTTGTTGAAGACAATATGTTGTGAACACAAAATAAGAATGCAGTCATACGCTAATTTCACAATACTTCGAATACACAGACGTACAATATCGGCGATTGTTAGTCAATAAAACTATTGTAAAACAAAGAAACTTGATCAAATCGTGCTGCAAACTGCTAAACATTATTGCAAGTGGTGTTAATGTAACAGCATCAGATAAATTGCTTACACATTGCTAACGATGTTCCAGTGTATTTTATTTGTGTCTGTAATTCTCTGATGTAGGATATCTTGGTATTTTATTTGGTTTACTTTTCAAGTAGGTGTTAGCAAGAAATATACGCTGCGTTACAGTTAAATGATAAATAAAATGTTAATGAGAATTTGAGCTTAGTGTTAACTATTACTTACTTGTAACTTATTTCGAAAATATATACTTAGGCTTTGATTGGACTTTGTTCGACCAAGTGATTGTCCGTATGGATATTTTGAAAGTAGAACGAAACGACGTAGACGTAAAAAAGGTTAATGTCCAGAAACTTTGAATATTTTCAAAAAGAGTCTGGGCTCTTTGCAAATGCTCCGTTTTTCAGGACTTTTTAAATGTAGAATCGATAAACCTATTTGTAAAGCTCTATTGACTCATCCAGATTACTGGCTTACTAGTATTTTTACCAGGCATTGAATGGAAATCTACAGCACCGAAAGTGCAGTCCAAAAGTGGAGAAAACCCGTGAACATTTGCTTAAACCAAAAAATATCTTTTAACACAGACAAAACAAAAAGCAATTCTAATGCATAGAGATGTTCAATTTCTATTCCCACCTCTATTCTATGTTCTTAGTGGTGTTTTCAATTAAGTTTTCCTGCGGTACGGATTCCTGAAACAAAAATGCCGGGATCCTCACCAAATAGACCTAGACAAACGGGCCTGTTTGGTTCCTATTATTAAGTAAACAAAGGCCTCTTCCGTAATTTACATTTCTGTAGCCAATTTCATTAGGCCACGAGTTATTCGCTCGGGGGAACGAGGTGTATTCTCTCTATCCTGCTCGACCATGATTCGACCAATTACAGTTCGGTTAATTACATATTTTGGTGTGTTTAGAGCTTGTAATTGGCTAGCTTTGTTTGTATTCCTGTTTGTGGAAAACTAATACTGAACCTTAGCTCGTAACTCTGTTGATAGACTAGTATGTAGAACAGACTGTATCAAATAGATTCCACGACAAAAAAATATCAAAGAATCAACACTGTATATTGGCTCCTTTCAAGTTCTCTATATTTATGTTAGCTTCATAGATTTTAAAATCCTGAAGCTCGGCTAATGTCGAATTTAAAAATCATCATTATCTTCCTGCCCTTGTCCCATGTTACTTGAGGTCGGCGCAGCACGTTTTCTACTTCCATACCATCCTGTCCCCTGTCACTCCATCACTGACGCCCTTGTCTTTCATATCACTCCTCACACAGTCCATCCATCTTTTCTTTGGCCGTGCCCTCCCTCTCCATCAATCCACATCTATATTCATAACTCTTTTAGTAACATGCGTTTCATCCCTCCTCATCACATGACCATACCAGGACAAACGGTTTCCTTTTAACTTTTCTGTCACTGGCGCCACTTTCAAACTTCCTGTAATATACTCATTTCTCACTTTATCCATTCTCGTCACTCCGCACATCCATCTCAACATTCTCATCTCTGCTACATGCAATATCTTTGCATCCGTCTTTTTCACAGCCCAACATTCTGATCCATACGATACGACAGGTCTAATCACGGACTTGTAAATTTTCGCCTTTAACTTGAGGGGCATCCGTGCACAGGATGATGTGCATCCATCCCGAGTTGATCCTATGCGTTACGTCTCGGTCTTCCTCGCCATCCCCTTGGACAAGCGACGCTAGATACCGGAAGTCGGAGCACATCGGTACGGGTGTTCCAGCAAGAGCTATAGGCACGGAACTGGAGAGACCGCCAGAATCACAGAACAGGTATTCAGTTTTACTTCTGCTCAATTTCAAGCCAACACTCTCCAGTCTGTGCCACCACACCTCCGATCTGCTCTGAACCTCTAGGCCACTCTCGGCAACCAGCACAATGTCATCGGAAAACAGCATACACCAGGGTGCCAGGTATTCAGTTTTAGTTCTGCTCAATCTCAAGCCAACACTCTCCAGTCTGTGCTACCACACCTCCAATCTGCTCTGAACCTCTAGGCCACTCTCGGCAACCAGCACAATGCCATCGGCAAAAAGCATACACCAGTGTTGACTTTAAAAATATTAACACCTTAACTGCCAGGCAATGAGACACAATTGAAAATGTATTGTTTGTCGGTCACTTGGCAGTTAAGGTGTTAAACAAAAATATAAAATCTATAAGAGATATTATTTTCAATTAATTGAGAAATAATGTACTCAAAACGCATCCATTCCTATTACTACCTATCCTAGGATACCTCAAATGAATAAATCCAAACTTTAAACCATCATTTAGAAATGCAGATGGCTGAAGTATTCAATCAATGACGATTAATTGAGCCAAGCCCTGCATGCATATATTCATCAACAACTTTAGAGCGAAGCAGGCAAACACATGCATTGCTAAGTTAATGAATAAACATAGGACCAATGCTTTGCCTCTGATTAGAATTCGCGGCACACACAGACACAGAGAATTTTGCCATGGTTCTACGGAATTGTTGTGATTGCCGAGATCATGGTATGTAAAATCCAGGCGGTGAATTATACCCACCATAATCACTAGCAGCTATATGCTTAAGAGAAATGTGGGCAGAGAGCTCCGAATGAATATCCTAACTAAAAAGTCATAATTCGAGCTTTGGCTCCACCTATTTCCTCTTCCAATATTGGACCAACTTAAAAGATATTCCATAAAGTGAAAAAAAATATATATACTATGTCCCTATGTTTTCCTTTTTGGATGATATATTATGGTTAGAAGCACTAGAACCCTAAAAAAATACTCAAAATTGGGCTGCCAACATGGCTTATGGCTTAGTGTACAAATTTAACAACTATAAATGAAAAAAAAAACATAGGGGTATGGTATATATATACCATATATCATTCTTTCTTCTTTATATATTTTTCTTTTCCAGTTCAATATCTTTTAAATTGGTCCAATATTGGAGGAGGAAATAGGCGAGAGCCAAACCTCGAATTATGACTTTTTATTTAAGAAATTTTATATTTTATCATGAGTATTTCAAGTTAAGATAGTGTCAAATCTTACTTTAATGCCAATTTTGGCAATAAAGTTAGATTTGACAGGATTTTAGGCTAAATTAAAGTTTGATAAGATTATCATCATTTCAGCCGAAAGAATTCCACTGCTGAACCTAGGCCGCCCCCAAGTGTCACCGCATCCAATTAATCCAGTCTCGCATCCAGCAGATTCCCGCAATCTTATCTTAATTAACTTGATAAAATATTCAACTCCAAATTCTTAATTCAGAATTCAGGGATCTGAAATCAAATACCTAAATTTTCTGGCAATTTTATCAAACAAACTTACTGTGGTAGATATCGCCTTGTTGCTATTGTCTATCGCTTTAATTATGTGTAGGCAATTTAGGAATGGTCTTTCCTGTGCCTCGCTTTAATTGTGTTTATCGGGTACACTATCTACACTTTTAAAGGAAACTGGCTATATATTATCCTAATGCAGTGAGCCACAGTATTAGGTCCATCCCTCAGTCAAAAATCTGTTTTATAAAAAATACCTTCTAAAATACAACATTCTCCTACATCCACAATCACCCCCACACTACCATATCCATTGTATCCATAACACAATACACACAGAGCACGCCAATGACACACGATCCTCGTTTCGCCATCAACAGTTTCAAATATTTGGTGTAACGGTGAGGACATGTAGCCATCCTAAGCAAACAGGCTCGAAGCGACCCCACGACTAAGATCGATGATATGGTAACAGACAAGACACGGCTTTGCATTTTGAATAATAAACACGGTTTATGCCAATAATGTTGCTTACATACGAAGTTGGCAGGTGTGATTCATTGTCACATGTAAATGCTAGATATTGTCCCTCTAAGAGACAAAAACCTTTTTACAAATTTCACCGACAAAATAACGAACTGAAGGGCAAAAAATAAAAATCTTTTTGAGTTGACGCCAAACAAACATGCAAATTTATAACATAAAGCCTAAAATGAGTTTAGCTAGGTTGATCTTTGGTGTTTTTTTTTCAGTCCATCCAAAGGTTGACTGGTAGAGATCGCTGTCAGCGATATGTCCGCCTTTGTACCCGTATAGATAAGTTTTTCCTGTAAATGTGTATAATTTTATGGTGTACAATAAAGTATGTTCTATTGTTGTTGTCATGGACTCATGGTCATAAATAAAAAATAAAACACAAAATGTACATGTCGAATTGAGAAACACCTCCTTTTTTTCATCGGTAAAAAAATGTATTTCATGTCCAACGAAAAATGTCCTGAATCTAAGCCAATCGATCACTAATGAACGATACGCACGTCCCGTTTCTAATAGGTACACCAGATGGCAAAAAATATGATACAATAAAAAGAAAACGCTCAGAACATCTGAGCCAGATGTGACACTAACACAATCTGAACACTACATAAGCTCCGATACTTAACATTCGCTCCTTTTATTCGTACCGACACTCCTGGTCCTAAGTTCAAACTCTTCAAACCATAAAAGTTAAATTGAAATTCAAGAACAAAAAGGGAGTTCGAAATGCAAAGTGCAAAGCGCAAAAGCAATTTCAAAGAATGGGTCCCGTATTTGAAACAAGAAGTACTTTACCTACCTAAGCGATTCATACAGACTTACCAATTCTGGGGTTGGCTATCGAACGGTATCGAGCAATTGACAGTCAGTCAGGGAAATTCTCGGTACGATGTAAAATGTTGGATTTTTCTAGTTTTACCTATTTCAGCCAGCAGTATTGTTGTGCCAGATTTGTTCAAAGTAAAGAAAGAAAAGTAAATTTAAATATTTTATTATTGTTGTTTCACGAAATAATAGGAAATAGCTACTTCATACCTATTGCATAACTCTAAGCGGTTAGCATTTTTGTACATAGCAATGAATTCACCTAAGTTATCCATCCAGCGAAAATAAAAAACTTTTGAATTATCAAAGGTTATGTGAAAAATAATTAAATGATAAATGATTTTATTTCTGTAAGTTGGTTTGTACAAACACTTTTACATGTCGATCATATTTTTTTAAACTAGATGAGGTCGGCGTTTCCTATCTGACTACTCTGAGAAGTAAGGCCGAAACAAACGCAGAGGTCACAGTCTCTTTTAAAGTCCTGACAAAATCTTGGTTAGATTATGTGAAGACCATGTAGACAGATGTCTGAAATGGTCTTTTGACGAAAGAACCAGCCAAATTGAGTGGACCTGTCCAGTCAGTGCACGCATTTGTCAATAATTTGAATCCCTACTGGACTATCTATGGTTATGCCAACCAAATAATACTTAACTTTCTTATGAGATAAATAAAATAAAACTGGAAAATTGATACCAGGCTTCATTTTCACATGTTCGTCGCTTCGTTTTCAAATAAAAATAAGAAAATAGTTGAATGAGAAAATAGCCCTTGGCAAAGACTATTCTTGTCTGATTAAGATGATACTCGACACGGGGAAAGTATCTACACTGACCTTTTAAACTTTATTTTTATGATAATGCTCAATATTCATAGAGTAAAATGTACTAGATTTTTATAGTCTTTAAGATATGGTATAGCTGTATCTGATACAAGAATATCTTGTACTTCTTACTGCTTATTAGATCCTAGTACTGTTTTCTATATTCGCCGCTCTGTAATACGAGTATCATTCTTGGTGTAAGATCCAAATAAGGAGCGGCCTTTACCCATCTATTTAATGAATGCAAAGCATTTTATATCAAATTTAAAAAATGTTTACATTTTTTATATAAAATGCTTTTACTCGGATATAATCTGCTTCTTACCAATTGTGTGTGTGGTTTTTAGGTCATACCTATAGTATTTCCTCATGATATGTTCCAAATTCAAGTACCTATATTCATGAATGAGGAACAATCGTTGAGCAAATTTTTGAGTAGATATGTGGATTCGACTTACCTAGTGAAAAAACCAAAGAAACGATGGATCGATTGAGTGAAATATGCTATGGCTAGAAAGAAGGAGATTATAATGAGGGATAAACAAAATCATTTTATAAATCAAAAACCCAACAGCTTAAGAAGTAAACTAATAAGATGTAAACAAGAAGAAAATCATGCTGTGCAGTCGGTCTATACATACTCGCGAGACTTCTTTTTAGCTCCCTTCTTAAGCAGTCGGGTTTTTGATTTCAAATTATTATTTTTTTGATTTACAAGTTTTTAGTTACCTAGGTTATATACCTATCATTTATTTTTCCGAATTACTTTTAAACTTATAAGTGGTTTATATTTTTGTAACCACCTCTTTAAACCTTTCATTTTGATAATCTACTCGATGGGTTTGGCCCACCATATGCGCCCAAAATTCGCCATGATTGTTTTTTTTTAACGAACCCTTGGGCGGTCAAGACGTATCTAACGATGTCTTAATTTATAATAATATAAATCCGTCAAGTGGTTTGATAGATATGAGGTAATAAAGAATATTACATATATACAAGATATGCGTCAAAAGTGAAAAACACAAACGTTTCCTTGCAGTCGGGTAAAAATACAGATGAACGGAAGAAGAAGACATGCTGATTCATCATATAGGCAGGTGGATGATATGGGCAGGAGGATGACGATAAGGGCAGGAGGATGATAATACAATAAATAATTCAAATAATAGTAATATATTTATTAAATAGTTTATTTCTTTAACGGTTCTTATAAAATATTAATCTGGCTGGAACTACCCAGGAAACATGACTGTAGTAATGCTTGTATTGGGTTGTTCCGCTCCTCCCTAGGATCAATATACATATTTTTAGGTAACTAGTTAACTAAACTATTTTAAATAGATTTTACAAACAAGAATAAAATTAATGTAAAGGCATAGATACTGGTACGATTATTTGTGTACGTAAATGTGTGTGTATGTGTGTGTGAGATGATGATAGAAGGGTACCTAAATGTAATTGGTCAAATAATATGATGATAAGAAGATGAATAAAACACAACGAAAATTATTAGATCAACCTATAGACTGAAAATCAATAATTTATTTCAATCACTGAACCAAAAACCAAAATACCTGAAATATAATAAATATTTTTCTAAAATAATACAGCGATTGTAAAGCATTTATTGTTCCCAGTATTTTGTAGTGAGTTTTTCGTAAAGTTAAATATTTATGAGTTGGTATTTATTCAGCGTGGTTTCGACGCGAGTCCATCGGTCGATTGAATCTCAAAGCGTTGAACACAATGTGAAAATTTCCTATTATAACATCCGTATTGATAAATTTATGAGCGCAAATGCGTCACGGAGAATATTCTGTAGACATAAATGATTTTGATTTTGTGCCAGACTTGCCAATGCATGTTCACAAAGCGTTATTTGGTGCTCTAACGCGCACATCTATGTTAGTATTATTCTATAATACACTTATAAATTACATCGTTTAGCAACGTAAAAATTTTAAAATTTCAAAATTACAACAAGTAATTTTCTTTAATTATTTTCAATGTACATAATTTATCTAGTAGTAGACACGCTTCGATCAACAATCTAACGAACACGTTATTATGATATCTTGCGAAAATACCCCGATTGAAACAGTAATAGGTCCCATAACTTTTGAACTGCTGATCAGATTTTCGTAAACATAGCTAAGAACACTCCCGATAATGCTACCTTACGAACGAAAAAAAACTAAAAAAAAAAAAAAAAAAAAAATTGGCGCACGGTTGGCGCAGTGGTCGAGCGATTGACTGCTGTGCTGCGTGTCGCGGGTTCGATGCCCGCACGGAACAAATATTTGTATGACCTACAGCTAGTTGTTCCGGCTCTGGGTGTTGTGTATGTGAGTTTATATGTTTGTAAACGCACCCACGATACAGGAAGAAATTCCTAGTGTGGGGCAAAGTTTTTTTTTTTTTTTGAATAATAAATAAATAATAAGAAATAAAAATCGGTTCATTCGTTTAGGAGCTATGATGCCACAGACCGATACACAAATATACACATACACAAATACTCATATACACAAACACACAGATACACACTTCATACTTATAACACCCCTCTTTTTCCGTCGGGGGTTAAAAATAAACCAAAATATACGCAAGCAAACAAACTAGAATATCACACACATTATATATTTCATCCTGTCACGTCTGCAACAGATAAGGCTGTACTTTTACTAAATTACACAGACAAGCACTAACATTTCCCGGCGCGGGACGCAACTGCGAAAAGTAGACGCTACATGCTACAACGACCAAAAACTCTTTTTATTTTCCGACCACGCCACACGTGTCCTTCTTCCATAGCTCCACAGCCTTCATCGACTTCACAGTACACATTTTTGATCATAATGCGAGCGGGAAATAATCGTGCAGTCATCCACAGCGAGCTGCCGCTGACACCCGCAAAGCCTTTATTATTTTTGAAGGGAGTGTAGAAGGGCCGGCAAATAGCTCAGCCTGCAAACACGGTGAACAAGCGTTCATTAAACACTTCTGCGCAATTAACGTGAAACGGTGCGGCGTTGAAAACAATGTTCGTTTTATTTAACGCAACCTTCCGACAAACACCGGACCTCCGCTATCCAAATACGAGGCGAAAGCAAAAAGGATTTTCCTGCATGTTCCACGCGTTTAAAACTATTTTTTTAAATGAGTAAACTAGAAAACCTTTTATGTCGGCAACTCTAGCCACTAAAACTTATCTATATAAATATTTCTAGACTAGATACCTATTATATTATCGCACTGAACTGCAGGATAGCGCTGAGAATTTACGGCGTTTCCGTGCGCTACTGTCTGGCGATGGCTCATCACTATTTATTTCGGTTGAAGGAACTGTTATATCTCTCGGATGCGATACGAGAGGCGGTCAATTCGTTAGTGTTTCAAACCTAAATCCAAGCAAAATAGCGAAGTAGGCGAAATTCCCAGCGGTTGTATTTGCAGCGTAGCACCGACGCTCGATATTTATTATTCATTCATAAGGAGCACTGCGATATTTACTCTCCCATTACTGTGGCCTCGGAGTCGCGTTTCTTGCATTAAAAATTTAACACGAGTCCGTCTAGAAGGAGCATATGAATAAAATGTGCGGTAAATAATTTTAAATAAACATAAAGTCACAGAGGCAATTGCTCGCAATTGATTGATATAGTCGGTCGTATTCAATGACTTCGGATGGTTTTAGAAATTGATAAAGCTTTTTCACAAAACGAACAAAATATCTCTACCGAAAAAGCCTAATCCAAAATCGAATTCCGCGAGGCTCGGACCGCTGGACACCGAATAAATAACCACACAATGATAAAAACGGGACAAATGTCTCTCCACAAAGCTCAGTGCGCACTCCGCTCAAAAAATGAAAACAATTAGCACTACAGCGCAGCCTGTGCCGCCCGCCAGCAAAAAACTAGCAACCATAGATAATTTACTTTCAATCGCTGCAAGAGCCCGGGATTGCGGCAGATATTACACGTAGCTTACTCGGCAAAATATCGTCGAAAAATCTCCATTTTTGTTGGCGCACCAAATTCATGCAGTTGCTAGCAAAATTTTTATGACGTACTTTTTTTATTGCTATCAGTTTGGGGATTTCATCCAATTTCAAAATAGTGCCCTTACACCATGTTTCAGCTTTACTGTAGCCGTCCGGTTTGTAAAAAACATCGGCGATTCGAAAATCTGAAATTCGATAAACTTTCTCATATCCTTTTAAAAAAATAATTAAATAATAAAGCTGTTCAACTGCATTTTCATTGCAATTACTTTCGTGTAGGAAAGTAGGTCATTATGAAGGCGGATTTCAATTCTTTGCAATGTACGGGTCCCTGCTTCGCTGTGTAGCAGTTGACCTATGAAGTACTAATAATAACGGGCGGACAATAGGCGTAGCAAGCAAAACCGGGTGGTTTCGTTAAATCAGCGGAGTGAAAGGAATCCTTGAGTTGGATAGGCGCCCGGCGTAGTGGCGTCGTCGGTGAGATTACAGCAATTTATCCGGACTTGCGACATCTGGAATAGGACTTGGTGTTAACTCACAGCTTTCACGGTAATTCCCGATATTGGAGAAAGATAAACAGGTCACGACTTCATTTTTTCTTTAATCTAATAGAGTTTAAATAGAACATTATTCTCTGGATCTTAAAATAAGTCGCTCTGAAAACTATATTTCTAGAAAATTTACTACAACGTCCTCCTTTTTGCAACGAATCTAGCTACAAAATATTTCTTTATTTTACTGCTCTTGCTTTCATTATCAAATTTGATAAGTATAATAATGGATTACTATATATATTACCTATTTATGAAGTGGACGATGAGATTCTCTATGTTAAATCACCGGTCACCGGTCACCGGCGCCATCACTAGATATCTGCGTAGTATGCCTGAGTTAAATAAGAGCACACCCTTAAAAAAAGCCCACTTACATCTCTGCAATGCGTAAATCATCAAACTAATCGCCTAAATCACAAACGATAGCCACAATCCCACCTATAAACGAGGCAAATAGATCAAACACTAACAAACTTAGCTAGCGGGATATAAAACCAGTATTATAGGGATTTATACGCGGCTAACTAGCACACACTCCAAGGCTGCGTTTATATAGGTAGCTAAGCGGTGCTTGGAAAAAATATTTATTTGGGGAAATTGGCATAGCAGAGCCCTTGCTGCAGAGGCCTTTCTTTGAAATACAAACAAAACAAGCAGGATTATATCGTATGTTAAGAATTTTCTCGTTCTTTGCGAAACGACTACCGGTAAATGGATATCTAGAAAGATTTAAGTATTATTTACAAACGTGGTTTCTGTGCGAGAAATGTATGTATGTACGATACAGGGGCCTGAATAGACAGAAGCAAACCGTTTTCTCGAACAGAATTAGGGGGAAAAAGTAGTCACCATTCCTCGCATACGTTCCCCGTAAAATTTTGGTGGAAAGCGTCATACTGTTTCACATCTCTGCTACGCTTCCTCGCATTGCTCAACTGCTCCGTACATCTCCAGTGGAAACGCAGCCTTTAATGCGGCTCTGAGCGGCCGGCAACTCTAATGGCCTTCCATTACGATGCTTGCCACCTGTGCTAATGGGTCAGAAATATTTAATTGATGAGAGCGGTACAGATTTCCCGATTCACATTTTTCATCCATTTCGTAGTGTTTCGTGTTCGCTTTGTGGGTAGCCTCATTACTGTGGAATATATTTTGCTCTTCTGAGAGGATGTTTAAAGCGAATTGCTTTCATTATTTATCTGCCTTGTTATGTGCCAGCTAATTAGATAGCGTTGCTATAATGTTTTAGACGGGAAGTAGTGAGTAGTTGGTGTTATTTTTATGAGATGGGATATTGCATGAGTTGCTTTTTCGGTAATTTTTCGTCACATCGAATCGTGTTTAGGCTTGCTGAAGGTACACAGATGCGGATACATTTTTACATGCTTGTTGTCATAGGCAAAGACAAATATTTTTTTAACAATCATAGGCTTTTTAGGCAGCACATAATTAATTATGCAGTTTTCTACATCAAAATTAAAAGTGTTTGCAACTGGATAAATACGAAACACAAAACTGTCTGACCCATCAAAATTACCACAAAGTTCTCCCAACAATAACCGACATCAAACTTATACACAAAATTATGTTTAATTAAATTCATAATTCTGAAATTGTTCGAACAAACGATAAAACCAATGTTAACCAAATGCGGTTTGAAATCAAATCCTGTATTTACGTGAACAATGAGCTAAAACAAATTCGTGTTGGCAATGTGTTTGTATGAGCTGCATCTGAAAGCAGAATCTATAGATACAGCCAAACGTATTCATTTGCTCGACAGACAATACCGGATTCGACCTATTTAAGCAGAATTTCGCAAATAATAGCTATATTGATGATACATTTTACGATTTGGGGGTTTGGCCGTTATAGTAGGTTACCACATTTCCTATGGAATATTTAAGCAATAGAAATCTGTGCTGTAGTAAAAACTCTACATGATGGTGCATTTCTAAATCCATGATACATATTTTATCAAGGAGGATAAAGCAGACAGCAACTTGCCCTTCTGGTCCTATATTAACTTTATCAACTGCCTAAATGCACTCGCTTCACTCGCACTTGCATCCTAGATAGTTTTACTGTGATCCCAGTTTAGCACCTTTATTTGTGCGGCAATGACCATCCATGTTTAATAAGCCTATGTTCATCAATCATATGATGTGGAGATGAAGAATTGAGGATAGAAAATTGCTATCTATAAACAACTGGCATTCTATGAATATTGTCATTAATTTAAATAGTGTTATGACATGAGTTTTACGAATACAAAACCACGTCCACAGTACAATATTTAGAATAGGATATCCCATCAGAGTTTGTGCAACTATTTTCAAATAGCAATTTTATTGTATGTACCATTTCAAAAACCAAATAACAGCACCGGTTCTATTGTCACGTATTTCGCGTATTATTAGCGGTTAATTATCGAGCGAGACGCCATTGCCACAATCATTGTGGTGTGTTTCCGCATTGTATTTGTGTAGTGGCGGGAAATCATTGTCGGCCATTGCGCCTTAATTGTGCAGAAGTATTTAATGACCTCTGTTTCTGATACAATTAATGAACGGACCGGGATGCGATTGATTGTTGTCTGTTAGTTATCTAAGTATCTAGAGGTGTAAGTACTTTGATGATCTACTTAGGTACCTACTTACCTCCCTTTTTACCGACTTACCAAAAAGGAGGAGGTTCTATGTTCGACTTCTTGTATGTTTTTTTTTTTTTTTTAATTATTTCACCGATATCTCCGCCAATAGTGGACCGATTTTGAAAATTATTTTTTTGTTTGAAAGAACATGTTCCGAAATTGGTCCCATTTTAATTTGTTAAAGATCTGATGAAGAACTTCGGAGATATACAACAGAACTCTTCAATAAATAACGGCAAATCATTCGGGATTGCTTCAATCGCATGTCTGTTTATTGTTTATACCATTTCATAACATAACATCACGCCAGTATACTGAAAGGGGTACGCAGAACTCTAATTTCACCGGTTATGTTCAAGTTTCATGTTTTTCGGGTAATCTGTTCTGGCGTAATAGGTACTTACTAAACAACTTGCCTATTAAGTAGGTAAAACTAAAAAGGGAAAAATAAAAAACTTTTTTGCAAAAAAATACTACCGACTTCCAAATGAAAAACTACAAAGTGAAAAATAACTTTATTTTTGGAAGTAGGTGTCCATATCGCAAATAATTGGTATCTACGAAAGACACCGACTTCCAAAAATAAAGTTATTTTTCACTTTGTAGTTTTTCATTTGGAAGTCGGTAGTATTTTTTTGCAAAAAAGTTTTTTATACTTCTAGTCTTGCTAGGAGCAACGGTTCTCCTAGCTACCTAAGTAATAGCCTGCCTCTGTAAGCATTTTATTACTTCTATCTTTATGAAGCTTAAAGTAGGTAGCGTATACCTAATAATTGAAAGTACCTACATGCAATTGAATGTAGTTAGGTATCTACCTAAATAATTATATTACCTATAAACATTGATATATAAAATACGAGTATATTAATGACTGTAGACAGATATTTTCTTTTAGTTATAATCTGTAAGAAACTTTCCTAGAAACTTTTTATGTTTCTTTTTAAATAACATGATTACTCCAAAATTGCTGTAAAATTTAACCGAAATAAAAATAAATGATACTAGGTAAGTTCCTACCAGGAATGGAGTTCGTAGACTGCTGACTGGCGGTATATAGGTCTGGCTTCCAAACTGTTTGTAGTAGGTTAGATCCCCAGCTTTCGCAAATCTTTTCCAGTCGAGGGTGCGCTGATTTAAGTTTAAGTGCGCAAAGAGTTTAAACGGCCAATCACACAAAACGGACATCCACATCGCGTCATTCATCTAGCTTGTCATTGGTCGATTTGGTCGGTTGGATAGAGTTTAAACTCGTTGCGCACTTATGCAATACGGCTGCCGGGCCCCCGACGCAAGGTAGCGGTAGGAACTTTGGGGTTTTAGTCGGTTAGAGTCCGACATAACCCTTTGTTCCACATACGGAAAGTATCTATGAGAATTTCACCACAAAAAAAAGGTACGGTACTACGAAGTCTTCATGATTCCGTTTCGAAAAAGGGATAGTGAAATTTGTCCTATATGGTACCGTCTCCTTCTCACACCGGAATAATTACAATGGTTTTAAGACGTCATAACGGGGATCCAGGGATCTACTCCTCAAAAATCTACGCAAGGAGCCCCATGGAAAGACATCTCAAAGAAGATAATAGATAATAAGATCTTTGAATAAGCAGGTAAGGTCTATTAAGCAGTACCTGTGTGTAGTGACCGGTAAATGGGGCAATTCACAGGCTCGTTCACGCACTTAATGACCACACTTCAACACGTCTGCTCAGGCCAGTGGCTCGCGCAATACAACATGGTGCGCACGAGATTGTGTATGTCTGTGTGGGGGAAAGTGGGGATGGCAAAGTGAACGTGTGAGTGAGACAGATACACTACATCCCTTCCTCATTAAAATCTTTATTAAGAATATCAATTCAATATTTATTCATTTTGTAAGAATGAACAAACAAGTTTTCATATTTGTTATTTTTATGTAATCATAATATTGTTTGTTCTTCACGTGACAGATTCTTGTATTTTAGTCACGATCTCAACATCCCTTCACCCTCCTATTTTTTCTTCAATTTAATGAGAGAAAATAAAGCTATCACCAAAACTCTGTATACTGTAATATTCCACTGTGTTCCATTTCTATAGTTGTTGTTAGTACGTGGATATTAGTTTGTGATACTTGTTTGTGTTTCTAGAATGTTACTGACATTGAAAAAAAAAAGGTGTGAGTTCATGTATCTACTCAAATCTCTAATTTAATGGTAATCACAATTTCTCCAATTTAATGGCAGCAAATCCCACCAATTTATTGGTAGCAAATCCCACCAATTTAATGGTAGCAATATCAACCAATTTAATGGCAGCAACATCTCACCAATTTAATGGTAGCAAATCTACCAATTTAATGGCAGCAACAGCCCTCCAATTTAATGGAAGCAAAACCTACCAATTTAATGACAGCACAGCCCTCCAATTTAATGGAAGCAAAATCTACCAATTTAATGGCAGCAACAGCCCTCCAATTTAATGGAAGCAAACCTACCAATTTAATGGCAGCAAACCTACCAATTTAATGGCAGCAACAGCCCTCCAATTTAATGGAAGCAAACCTACCAATTTAATGGTAGCAAAACCCACCAATTTAATGGTAGCAACAGCCCTCCAATTTAATGGAAGCAAACCTACCAATTTAATGGCAGCAACAGCCCTCCAATTTAATGGAAGCAAACCTACCAATTTAATGGCAGCAACAGCCCTCCAATTTAATGGAAGCAAACCCACCAATTTAATGGTAGCAACCCACCAATTTAATGGCAGCAACCCACCAATTTAATGGCGGCAACCCACCAATTTAATGGTAGCCAAACCTGCCAATTTAATGGCAGCAACCCACCAATACGTTGCCCCACCTCGGCATTTCTTCCTGTATCGTGGGCGCGCTCACAAACATATAAACTCACACACACAAACACCCAGAACCGGAACAACCATCTGCAGGTCATACAAACATCCGTTCCGTGCGGGAATCGAACCCGCGACACGCAGCACAGCCGTCAATCGCTCAACCACTACGCCAACCGTGCGCCCAAAATTGAAAGGTAGAACAACCAACCAATTAAATGGCGTCTTTTCACTCCAGCTATTCCTATAAGCATAATCAGCCTATAATGCTCCGTTTGCTGGCAAGCGTACCTCCCCTCTGCGACAGGGACAAGGCCTCAATCCACCACACGAGCTAAACATTGCCCGGCGGACGTCACACGTGCCCGAATCACCGGCAACTGGACATACGGTTTCCTCAACATAATGATGTTTACTTATAACTGAGAACTATTCCGTGACATTGTAAATCTGACAATCCTCAACACCAATGGACCACACACCTACGAAAGTGTTTACCCTTATGGTTTTACCAAAACAGTTCGGGGTAAGGTGTTAACGTTAACATTGCATATCTTCACAGCTAAATAACTTCAAGGCTATCGATCGATGAGGCACTTTGTTAAAACTGACATTTCGATAGTTGTCTGGTCCTGGCGGTATCTTTTTACAACAGCAGTGGTCATATGGCTATTCTGATCCAGCGTGCTCTCCAAACTGTACACCACTTTAAATCAAATCGTTATCTACGTATATTGAGTTTAGATTTTCATTAGACTCATTCTACATGAAATAGACACTATTACACAACATGACCCGCCTTGAATCTAACCCAAATTGACATAACTCGACTAGGATCTAGCCATACCTTATGGCATCACCCGCTTATGATTAGCCAAACATATGCCATACGTTCTTTTGTTTCGCTTGAAATACGCTTAATGTTCAGGCAAACCATCTCATTTTAATGATGAATGCTGATCGTTTGCGTTTGTCCATAAACTAACCTTTTCGTCCGTTTGACGTTAATGAAGAACTCATATTCAAACTTTGTATTTGTAAGACATACACACACAGGTGTAAATCAAAGTACAAAGATAGCTATTGCTCATCGTGTCTTCTCAAATAGATTCAGGTGTCCTGATTTAAATACTCCGAAAACTGCAAATGTAAATTCTGCGTTGTATTATTTTATAGTGGCGTGAATCTCAGTGTCACAACACTTCCTTTTAAATTTTCAGTTTAAAATAATTAATTTTGTAATGACTCAATATAATTATATGTACAATCAACAAGATTGAAGCCTGACCCACCATATACTAATTCTTCTACGGGTATTCTAACCCAATTTGGTCTAATCTTGCTTAAATATATATTTTTTAGCAACAACTTGCCATCGATTTGATAAGACAGTCATAGACTAATATATTATAGTGTGAAAGTCAGTGACAATTCGTTTAGCAATCTCGCCGTGATAAAAATCGAATGATATTTGCTTATTGAATATTTACTCGACATTTACTCGTAGTTATTTAGCATTTTCTTTGAATTCAGAATAAACTCATAAATAGTACACTTAATTGTTCGTATTTATTTCATCTAATTTTATTCTGCGTTTCCTTCTATTAGTAAACAATGCGCGACTAAAGTTAATTCTAATTTCTGCTTTATCTCAATATATATTTTTGAACTAATGATCTACTTACTGCAATGAACAAAATGGTCATAGTAGTTGCGCGCCTGTATTGACACAGTTTTTTTTTTTTTTTTTTTTTTTTTTTTTTTTTTTTTTTTTTTTTTTTTGGAACGTCTTAAATCCACCATGAGATGACTGGTGTATATATATAGTAAGAAAAATCTAATACATACCTGATAGGGTCAGCAGCTCAACCCCTTTTGAAGAATGGTAGGCAACTGTCAGTTGATTTTTTGGTCAAAGACTGATCATCACTTTAATTATAATCGTAAAAGTACGGACGGACGGATGCATGTCCACCCGCCAACCACGACAGAACCGCTGAACGGATCCGGACGAAACTCGGCACAGAGACAGACAACAGTCCAGAACAGCACATAAGCCACCCATCTTAGTAAATAATAATTAAATGTTTACTAGGGATAATTTTCGAACTGCGCGCGAGCGATTTAGTTTTTTTTCTTGCTCAGAATGTAATAAGTTTAATATATTGTTTCAAAGCGTACTGTATATGCTGCGTAGGCAATGAACAAACAACAAGGTCTTGAAAAGATTATTTCAAAGTTAATACAAATTTGTTAACTAACTAATATTGTAATTACAAATTGAATAGAAATACAAATTTGTTTATATTGTTATAAATCATACATTCATTTTCTTTTTAGGTTTAATTTCCCTAAACCACGTAACTAAAACCCCGTATTTTATATAGCACTGTCATAGCATGAGTCACCGCTGTCTACAGCAGGAATTTGGACTCATATGCATGGCTTATGTAACCAAAATGAATATTGTATGCATAGCCTTAGGATGTTTGCAAATATTTACACGTGCCCATTATGAGCTCTTTTGAATCAGCGTGGCTTGACGTTATTCAATTAAATCTTGAGACCTACATATCTTGATAAACAATTTTTTTTTTTTTTTTTTTTTTTTACCCAAACCACTTTTGATGATATTAAAAGTTATTGTTTATTATCATTAACATTTTAATCGGTAGACTCAATATGGGGTAGTCTCAGTATTGGCCATTAGGATGTACACTACATTGTTGCCCAAACCACCTTTGGTGATATTGAAAGTTACTGTTACTGTTAATTGTTGTTAATAAATACGTGGGCATTTCGGCCTATATTTACCTGCAATGTACACACACAACATAAACAGTTCATATATACCAAAGTTTTTAAGGCCTTCCATTAAGATTATATAGATAAGCCAGTATGGACACCATAGGCGTGGTTGTAACTGCAAACTGCACTAGAGTGCCTATAATCTTTAGGTTTACTGCTTGATTTCGAAAGTCCCGATGGCTAATTCCCCAAAGTAATCCAATCGAACTGCCGAATTGCTGAAACTCCATAGCATCGATGTACCACAATTTCAAATAGCTTTATGTGTCCGAATTGAAACGAAATCACAATATGCCGCTATAAAACATATGTAATCAAAACATATTTCCCGATCATTTGAAACCCCTATTTGAGTTATGACCGGTAACCATAAAATATTTCGACTAGTTGAGTAGACTATCGATTGTCTGTGGAAAAATTTCAAAGATATTCGCGTTGCAGACGCAGTAATTTGGTTTCAAAATAACAATGTATCGATTTTATTATTCTGATCAGATGTTATGATTTGAAATAGTAAAGTAAATTTTGTTACGCAGCTACCCACAAATACAATTTTGAAATCGTTTCAGAACAGCTGTTTGGTGTTTGTTTAACGGCACAGTTTTTTAATACTTAGACACTACTTAGTCATGGCCCTCGGCTCTTTGATTAGAATAACACGAATTTATTTACCTTCGTAATACTACATTTACTTTATTTTTAAAATCTGGAACGGTTATTTACTCAATACTAAGGCAGAATTTATTTTCCGCTACATAGTTATGTATTTAAGCAGTCATATGATGTTAACACAATAAATAGGTATTTACCATATACTTTTTTCATTTTTATCACGTGAGACCTGCTTAAACATCTTATTTACATAACGGAATGTGGGTGCCTAAACGATAACAAATAACCATGTGTCATGTCATGCATTATCTACTTACCCCAATCCTTCTTCTTTTTATTTACACAATTACACAATGTTACTTTACCCTCGTCGCCATTTGTAGTGACCGGTAAATGGGGCAATTCACAGGCTCGTTCACGCACTTAATGACCACACTTCAACACGTCTGCTCAGGCCAGTGGCTCGCGCAATACAACATGGTGCGCACGAGATTGTGTATGTCTGTGTGGGGGAAAGTGGGGATGGCAAAGTGAACGTGTGAGTGAGACAGATACACTACACTGTGAACCTTTTTAAAAAACTTTCAATTAGATTTTGATCAATAAATTAATTTTAAATATTCATTAAATATGTTTTGTTTAAATCCAGCAGATTCCCGCAGTCTTATTTTAATTAACTTGATAAAATATTCAACTCCAAATTCTTAATTCAGAATTCAGGGATCTGAAATCAAATACCTAAATTTTCTGGCAATTTCATCAAACAAACTTACTATGGTAGATATCGCTTTGTTGCTATTGTCTATCGCTTTAATTATGTGCAGGCAATTTAGGAATGGTCTTTCCTGTGCCTCGCTTTAATTGTGTTTATCGGGTACACTATCTACACTTTTAAAGAAAATTGGCTATAAATTATCCTAATGCAGTCAGCCACAGTATTAGGTCCATCCATCAGTAAAAATTCTGTTTAATCAAATAAAAACATCTAAAATACAACATTCTCCTACATCCTCAATCACCCCCACACTACCATATCCATTGTATCCATAACACAATACACACAGAGCACGCCAATGACACACGATCCTCGTTTCGCCATCAACAGTTTCAAATATTTGGTGTAACGGTGAGGACGTGTAGCCATCCTAAGCAAACAGGCTCGAAGCGACCCCACGACTAAGATCGATGATATGGTAACAGACAAGACACGGCTTTGCATTTTGAATAATAAACACGGTTTATGCCAATAATGTTGCTTACATAAGAAGTTGGCAGGTGTGATTCATTGTCACATGTAAAAATGCTAAATATTGTCCCTCTAAGAGAAAAAAACCTTTTTCCAAATTTTACCGACGAAATAACAAACTGAAGGGCAAAAAATAAAAATCTTTTTTGAGTTGGCGCCAAACAAACATGCAAATTTATAACATAAAGCCTAAAATGTGTTTAGCTAGGTTGATCTTCGGTGTTTTTTTTTCAGTCCATACAAAGGTTGACTGGCAGATATCGCTGTCAGCAATAAGTCCGCCTTTGTACCCGTATAGATAAGTTTTTCCTGTAAATTTCTATAATTTTATGGTGTACAATAAAGTATATTCTATTCTATTCTATTGTTGTTGTCATGGACTCATGGACATAAATAAAAAAAAATGTACATGTCGAATTGAGAAACATCTCCTTTTTTTTCATAGGTAAAAAATGTATTTCATGTCCTACGAAAAATGTCCTGAATCTAAGCCAATCGATCACTAATGAACGATACGCACGTCCCGTTTCTAATAGGTACACCAGATGGCAAAAAAATATGATACAATAAAAAGAAAACGCTCAGAACATCTGAGCCAGATGTGACACTAACACAATCTGAACACTACATAAGCTCCGATACTTAACATTCGCTCGTTTTACCGACACTCCTGGTCCTAAGTTCAAACTCTTCAAACCATAAAAGTTAAATTGAAATTCAAGAACAAAAAGGGAGTTCGAAATGCAAAATGCAAAGCGCAAAAGCAATTTCAAAGAATGGGTCCCGTATTTGAAACAAGAAGTACTTTACCTACCTAAGCGATTCATACAGACTTACCAATTCTGGGGTTGGCTATCGAACGGTATCGAGCAATTGACAGTCAGTCAGGGAAATTCTCGGTACGATGTAAAATGTTGGATTTTTCTAGTTTTACCTATTTCAGCCAGCAGTATTGTTGTGCCAGATTTGTTCAAAGTAAAGAAAGAAAAGTAAATTTAAATATTTTATTATTGTTGTTTCACGAAATAATAGGAAATAGCTACTTCATACCTATTGCATAACTCTAAGCGGTTAGCATTTTTGTACATAGCAATGAATTCACCTAAGTTATCCATCCAGCGAAAATAAAAAACTTTTGAATTATCAAAGGTTATGTGAAAAATAATTAAATGATAAATGATTTTATTTCTGTAAGTTGGTTTGTACAAACACTTTTACATGTCGATCATATTTTTTTAAACTAGATGAGGTCGGCGTTTCCTATCTGACTACTCTGAGAAGTAAGGCCGAAACAAACGCAGAGGTCACAGTCTCTTTTAAAGTCCTGACAAAATCTTGGTTAGATTATGTGAAGACCATGTAGACAGATGTCTGAAATGGTCTTTTGACGAAAGAACCAGCCAAATTGAGTGGACCTGTCCAGTCAGTGCACGCATTTGTCAATAATTTGTATCCCTACTGGACTATCTATGGTTATGCCAACCAAATAATACTTAACTTTCTTATGAGATAAATAAAATAAAACTGGAAAATTGATACCAGGCTTCATTTTCACATGTTCGTCGCTTCGTTTTCAAATAAAAATAAGAAAATAGTTGAATGAGAAAATAGCCCTTGGCAAAGACTATTCTTGTCTGATTAAGATGATACTCGACACGGGGAAAGTATCTACACTGACCTTTTAAACTTTATTTTTATGATAATGCTCAATATTCATAGAGCAAAATGTACTAGATTTTTATAGTCTTTAAGATATGGTATAGCTGTATCTGATACAAGAATATCTTGTACTTCTTACTGCTTATTAGATCCTAGTACTGTTTTCTATATTCGCCGCTCTGTAATACGATAGTGATGTAATAATACGATGTAATTGGTGTAAGATCCAAATAAGGAGCGGCCTTTACCCATCTATTTAATGAATGCAAAGCATTTTATATCAAATTTAAAAAATGTACAATACATTTTTTATATAAAATGCTTTTACTCGGTTATAATCTGCTTCTTACCAATTGTGTGTGTGGTTTTTAGGTCATACCTATAGTATTTTCTCATGACATGTTCCAAATTCAAGTACAATGAATGAGGAACAATCGTTGAGCAAATTTTTGAGTAGATACGTGGACACTCAGAAAGTTTTGCGAAACTAAAAAAAAATGTTCTATACGTACATATATTTTTATTAAATCTTTTCAAAGTACTTTCCACCAGCCTCTATACAAAGATTCATGCGCCTTAACCAGTTTTCAAAACACTTTTTCCAGTCCGCCGCAGACACCTCGTTTACAGCCTGCTCGAACGCAGCCAGCGCATCTTCCGGCGACGAAAATTGTATCCCTTTGAGCTGATTTTTTTATTTTTGGGAATAAAAAGAAGTCACACGGTGCTAGATCAGGGCTGTAAGGAGGGTGACCCAGGAGTTTGACTGGCGTGCTGTCCAGGAAGTCCCTCGTTTTGAGTGCGGTGTGCGCAGGTGCATTGTCGTGGTGGAGCAGTAGCCCGCGGAGCCCTGTGTTTGGTCGCTTGTTGCTTATAACAGAGAAAACTTCTGGCAAACATTTGGTAGTATACCATTCGGCATTAATGCTTCTTTGATCCCGTAAGGGAATTGATACCAAGTGGCCAGTCAAATTAAAAAAAGCTAGCGATCAAAATCTTACCCCCGCTTCTAGATCGCTTCACTTTGGTAGGCGTTGGCTCATTTTGAAACACCCAAACAGTCGACTGGCGCTTGGTTTCTGGGTCGTATTGATAAATCCAGGACTCATCACCTGTAACGATGTCGTAAACACGCCGAGACGAGCCTGCTTCAAATTTGTTAAGCATATCACGGCACCATTCCACCCGGGCCTGCTTCTGAGCATCGGTGAGGTTGTGCGGCACCCAGCGTGATACTATCCTCCTCACGCGAAGATGGCTGTGTAGAATCTCGTGAACGCTTCCCGATCCAATCTTCAATATGTGTTGAATCTCCTGATATGTAATTCGCCTATTGTCTTGGATTAAATTTTTCACTGCTAGCACGTTTTCTTCGGTAACAGCCGTCAAAGGGCGACCGCTTCTTTCGTCATCCCCCAAAGTTGGTCGACCGCGCTTGAATTCGTTATACCAACGATACACGGTTGCCTTGGAAGGGCCTTCATCCATGAATGCCATTTGAAGTCTATCGTACGATTCATCCGGTTTCAGGCGACACTTGAAATCGTATAAAATCATAGCTCTAAAATGTTCCCGGCGCAGATCCATATTTCAGTGAGACACAATACTTTGAATTAACTCGCAAAAAATGTGGAGGGAAATTTTGAAATTGGAACTTACTTATTTTTACTTATAAATAATCATATTTTCGAAAAACATTATAACTGGCCAGTCTCCCATATATAAAAACTTTTTTTCGCAATACTTTCTGAGGGGCCTGGTATGTGGATTCGACTTACCTAGTGAAAAAAACAAAGAAACGATGGATCGATTGAGTGAAATATGCTATGGCTAGAAAGGAGGAGATTATAATGAGGGATAAACAAAATCATTTTATAAATCAAAAACCCGACAGCTTAAGAAGTGAACTAATAAGATGTAAACAAGAAGAAAATCATGCTGTGCAGTCGGTAGATACAGACTCGCGAGACTTCCTTTTAGCTCCCTTCTTAAGCAGTCGGGTTTTTGATTTCAAATTATTATTTGATTGATTTACAAGTTTTTAGTTACCTAGGTATACCTATCATTTATTTTTTCGAACTACTTCTAAACATATAAGTGGTTTATATTTTTGTAACCACCTCGATTTGGCTGAAAATTGGTGGGGAGGTAGCTTAGAACCAGGAGACGGACATAGGATAGTAGGGTAGGTAAGGTAGGGTAGGTAGGTAGGTAGGGTAGGGTAGGGTAGGTAGGTAGGTAGGGTAGGGTAGGTACGTAGGTAGGGTAGGTAGGTAGGTAGGTAGGTAGGTAGGGTAAGGTAGGGTAGGGTAGGGTAGGTAGGTAGGTAGGGTAGGGTAGGGTAGGTAGGTAGGTAGGTAGGTAGGTAGGTAGGTAGGTAGGTAGGTAGGTAGGTAGGGAAGGTAGGAAGGTAGGTAGGTAGGTAGGTAGGTAGGTAGGGTAGGGTAGGTAGGTAGGTAGGGTAGGGTAGGTAGGTAGGTAGGGTAGGGTAGGTAGGTAGGTAGGGTAGGGTAGATGAATGTTTGGTGTTTTTATGGCAAATAAGGTTTGCCGGGTCAGCTAGTTTATAATAATATAAATCCGTCAAGTGGTTTGATAGATATGAGGTAATAAAGAATATTACATAAATACAAAATATGCGTCAAAAGTGAAAACCACAAACGTTTCCTTGCAGTCGGGTAAAAATACAGATGAACGGAAGAAGAAGACATGCTGATTCATCATATAGGCAGGAGGATGATGATATGGGCAGGAGGATGATGATATGGGCAGGAGGATGACGATAAGGGCAGGAGGATGATAATACAATAAATAAATCAAATAATAGTAATATATTTAATAAATAGTTTATTTCTTTAACGGTTCTTATAAAATATTAATCTGGCTGGAACTACCCAGGAAACATGACTGTAGTAATGCTTGTATTGGGTTGTTCCGCTCCTCCCTAGGATCAATATACATATTTTTAGGTAACTAGTTAACTAAACTATTTTAAATAGATTTTACAAACAAGAACAAAATTAATGTTAAGGCAAAGATACTGGTACGATTATTTGTTTATGTGTGTGTGTATGTGTGCGTGAGATGATGATAGAAGGGTACCTAAATGTAATTGGTCAAATAAGATGATGATGAGAAGATGAATAAAAAACAATAAAAATTATTAGACGAACTTATAGACTGAAAATCAATAATTTATTGCAATCACTGAACGATAAACCAAAATACCCGAAATATAATAAGTATTTTTCTAAAATAATACAGCGTTTGTAAAGCATTTATTGTTCCCAGTATTTTGTAGTGAGTTTTTCGTAAAGTTAAATATTTATGAGGTGGTATTTATTCAGCGTGGTTTCGACGCGAGTCCATCGGTCGATTGAATCTCAAAGCGTTGAACACAATGTGAAAATTTCCTATTATAACATCCGTATTGATAAATTTATGAGCGCAAATGCATCACGGAGAATATTCTGTAGACATAAATGATTTTGATTTTGTGCCAGACTTGCCAATGCATGTTCACAAAGCGTTATTTGGTGCTCTAATGCCAACATCTATGTTAGCATTATTCTATAATACACTTATAAGTTACAAAGTTTAAAAGTAACAAGTAAAAATTTTAAATGTCCTTAAACCCCGACAATTCTTTTTATTATTTCATACTTTAAAAACTACTTAATTTATCTAGTATTAGACACGCTTCGATCAACAATATATCGAACACGTAATTATGACACGATATCTTGCGAAAATACCCCGATTCAAACAGTAAAAAGCTCATAACTATTCGTCAGGGGTTAAAAATAAACCAAAATGTACGCAAGCAAACAAACTAGAATATCACACACATTATATATTTCATCCTGTCACATCTGCAACAGATAAGGCTGTACTTTTACTAAATTACACAGACAAGCACTAACATTTCCCGCGGCGCGGGACGCAACTGCGAAAAGTAGACGCTACATGCTACAACGACCGAAAACTCTTTTTATTTTCCGACCACGCCACACGTGTCCTTCTTCCATAGCTCCACAGCCTTCATCGACTTCACAGTACACATTTTTGATCATAATGCGAGCGGGAAATAATCGTGCAGTCATCCACAGCGAGCTGCCGCTGACACCCGCAAAGCCTTTATTATTTTTGAAGGGAGTGTAGAAGGGCCGGCAAATAGCTCAGCCTGCAAACACGGTGAACAAGCGTTCATTAAACACTTCTGCGCAATTAACGTGAAACGGTGCGGCGTTGAAAACAATGTTCGTTTTATTTAACGCAACCTTCCGACAAACACCGGACCTCCGCTATCCAAATACGAGGCGAAAGCAAAAAGGATTTTCCTGCATGTTCCACGCGTTTAAAACTATTTTTTTAAATGAGTAAACTAGAAAACCTTTTATATCGGCAACTTTAGCCACTAAAACTTTTCTATATTAATATTTCTAGACTAGATACCTATTATATTATCGCACTGAACTGCAGGATAGCGCTGAGAATTTACGGAGTTTCCGTGCGCTACTGTCTGGCGATGGCTCATCACTATTTATTTCGGTTGAAGGAACTGTTATATCACTCGGATGCGATACGAGAGGCGGTCAATTCGTTAGTGTTTCAAACCTAAATCCAAGCAAAATAGCGAAGTAGGCGAAATTCCCAGCGGTTGTATTTGCAGCGTAGCACCGACGCTCGATATTTATTATTCATTCATAAGGAGCACTGCGATATTTACTCTCCCATTACTGTGGCCTCGGAGTCGCGTTTCTTGCATTAAAAATTTAACACGAGTCCGTCTAGAAGGAGCACATGAATAAAATGTGCGGTAAATAATTTTAAATAAACATAAAGTCACAGAGGCAATTGCTCGCAATTGATTGATATAGTCGGTCGTATTCAATGACTTCGGATGGTTTTAGAAATTGATAAAGCTTTTTCACAAAACGAACAAAATATCTCTACCGAAAAAGCCTAATCCAAAATCGAATTCCGCGAGGCTCGGACCGCTGGACACCGAATAAATAACCACACAATGATAAAAACGGGACAAATGTCTCTCCACAAAGCTCAGTGCGCACTCCGCTCAAAAAATGAAAACAATTAGCACTACAGCGCAGCCTGTGCCGCCCGCCAGCAAAAAACTAGCAACCATAGATAATTTACTTTCAATCGCTGCAAGAGCCCGGGAAGCGTATTGCCATTGTGTATATCAGTACAGACACCCATAGTCTGTACTAGATCACTTTGTGCTCTTAAAAATAACAAATACTCTAAAGCAAACTACGTATGACTACAGACCTGTCTGTATAAGTATACGGTTTGTTCGCATATGTCTAAAGCAAAATGTGACCGTGTTATGGTCAACGAATCAGCACAAGAGCGAGCGAAGCGAGCTCGGGAACCTAGGGCACCCCGACACGGACAGGTTAGGTTCGAACGAGATGACGGGAGCTGAAGTGAGCGAGCAAAGCGAGCGAACGCAGCTCCCGTCATCTCGTTCGTGTTAGGTTACTTTTGACCCTGCAGACAGAAATAGGAGCCCCGCGCAGCGGGGCTACGTCGACTTTGTTGCTTTAACTCTAATCGTACTTGCACCTATTCTATGTTAAAACCAATGTCAACATTAAAATTGTGTATATCAGTACAGACACACATACTACGGCAGCCAAATTGTCTGTACTCGTATGTGTTTTGCTCTCACGAATTAGAGCAAAGTGTATTTTATTTCAGTCTGTCTCTGTACTGATATGCAGTATGCTCTCTAGCTACAAGAGCATATTGCGTGCGATTACAGAGCAACCCCTGTCTGTGCTAGTATACATTATGGCAATACGCGCCCGGGAATGCGGCAGATATTACACGTAGCTTACTCGGCAAAATATCGTCGAAAAATCTCCATTTTTGTTGGTGCACCAAATTCATGCAGTTGCTATCAAAATTTTTGTGACGTACTTTTTTTATTGCTATCAGTTTGGGGATTTCATCCAATTTCAAAATAGTGCCCTTACACCATGTTTCAGCTTTACTGTAGCCGTCCGGTTTGTAAAAAACATCGGCGATTCGAAAATCTGAAATTCGATAAACTTTCTCATATCCTTTTAAAAAAATAATTAAATAATAAAGCGGTTCAACTGCATTTTCATTGCAATTACTTTCGTGTAGGAAAGTAGGTCATTATGAAGGCGGATTTCAATTCTTTGCAATGTACGGGTCCCTGCTTTGCTGTGTAGCAGTTGACCCATGAAGTACTAATAATAACGGGCGGACAATAGGCGTAGCAAGCAAAACCGGGTGGTTTCGTTAAATCAGCGGAGTGAAAGGAATCCTTGAGTTGGATAGGCGCCCGGCGTAGCGGCGTCGTCGGTGAGATTACAGCAATTTATCCGGACTTGCGACATCTGGAATAGGACTTGGTGTTAACTCACAGCTTTCACGGTAATTCCCGATATTGGAGAAAGATAAACAGGTCACGACTTCATTTTTTCTTTAATCTAATAGAGTTTAAATAGAACATTATTCTCTGGATCTTAAAATAAGTCGCTCTGAAAACTATATTTCTAGAAAATTTACTGCAACGTCCTCCTTTTTGCAACGAATCTAGCTACAAAATATTTCTTTATTTTACTGCTCTTGCTTTCATTATCAAATTTGATAAGTATAATAACTGGCTTATGACTTATGACTTACTGGATTACTATATATATTACCTATTTATGAAATGGACGATGAGATTCTCTATGGCATGGTGATATGGCAGCCCCTCTGATCGTAAGCGGTCACCGGCGCCATCACTAGATATCTGCGTACCAGTAGTATGCCTGAGTTAAATAAGAGCACACCCTTAAAAAAAGCCCTCTTACATCTCTGCAATGCGTAAATCATCAAACTAATCGCCTAAATCACAAACGATAGCCACAATCCCACCTATAAACGAGGCAAATAGATCAAACACTAACAAACTTAGCTAGCGGGATATAAAACCAGTATTATAGGGATTTATACGCGGCTAACTAGCACACACTCCAAGGCTGCGTTTAAATAGTTAGCTAAGCGGTGCTTGGGAAAAATATTTACTTGGGGAAATTGGCATAGCAGAGCCCTTGCTGCAGAGGCCTTTCTTTGCAATACAAACAAAACAAGCAAGATTATATCGTATGTTATGAATTTTCTCGTTCTTTGCGAAACGACTACCGGTTAATGGATAGCTAGAAAGATTTGAGTATTATTTGCAAACGTGGGTTGTGTGCGGGAAATATATGTGTATGTACGATACGTGGACCTTAATAGAAAGTAGCAAACCGTTTTCTCGAACAGCATTAGGGAAAAGAAGTCCTCACTATTCCTCGCACACGTTCCCCGTAAAATTTTGGTGAAAATAGCGTCATACTGTTTCACATCTCCTCTACGCTTCTTCATATCGCCCAGCTTTCATGTATCGCTCAGCTTCCTCGCATTGCTCAACTGCTCCGTACATCTCCAGTGGAAACGCAGCCTTTAATGCGGCTCTGAACGGCCGGCAAATCTAATGGCCTTCCATTACGATGCTTGCCACCTGTGCTAATGGGTCAGAAATATTTAATTGATGAGAGCGGTACAGATTTCCCGATTCACATTTTTCATCCATTTCGTAGTGTTTCGTGTTCGCTTTGTGGGTAGCCTCATTACTGTGGAATATATTTTGCTCTTCTGAGAGGATGTCTAAAGCGAATTGCTTTAATTATTTATCTGCCTTGTTATGTGCCAGCTAATGAGATAGCGTTGCTATAATGTTTTAGACGCGAAGTAGTAAATAAAGATGGGATATTGCATGAGTTGCTTTGTCGGTAATTTTTCGTCACATCGAATTGTGTTTAGGCTTGCTGAAGGTTCACAGATAAGGATGCATTTTTACATGCTTGTTTTCATGTTTACACAGGCAAAGACAAATATATTTTTTAACGATCGTAGGCTTTTTAGGCAGCACATAATTAATTATGCAGTTTTCTACATCAAAATTAAAAGTGTTTGCAACAGGATAAATACGAAACACAAAACTGTCTAACCCATCAAAATTACCACAAAGTTCTCCCAACAATAACCGACATCAAACTAATACACAAAATTATGTTTAATTAAATTCATAATTCTGAAATTGTTCGAACAAACGATAAAACCAATGTTAACCAAATGCGGTTTGAAATCAAATCCTGTATTTACGTGAACAATGAGCTAAAACAAATTCGCGTTGGCAATGTGTTTGTATGAGCTGCATCTGAAAGCAGAATCTATAGATACAGCCAAACGTATTCATTTGCTCGACAGACAATACCGGATTCGACCTATTTAAGCAGAATTTCGCGAATAATAGCTATATTGATGATACATTTTACGATTTTGGGATTAGGCCGTTGTAGTAGGTTACCACATTTCCTATGGCATATTTAAGCAATAGGAATCTGTGCTGTAGTAAAAACTCTACATGATGGTGCATTTCTAAATCCATCATACATATTTTATCAAGGAGGATAAAGCAGACAGCAACTTGCCCTTCTGGTCCTATATTAACTTTATCAACTGCCTAAATGCACTCGCTTCACTCGCACTTGCATCCTAGATAGTTTTACTGTGATCCCAGTTTAGCACCTTTATTTGTGCGGCGATGGCCACCCATGTTTAATAAGCATATGTTCATCAATCATATGATGTGGAGATGAAGAATTGAAGATAGAAAATTGGTATCTATAAACAACTGGCATTCTATGAATATAATCATTAATTCAAAAAGTGTTATGACATGAGTTTTGCGAACAAAACCACGTCCACAGTACAATATATAGAATAGGATATCCCATCCAGAGTTTGTGCAACTATTTTCAAATAGAAATTTTATTGTATGTACCATTTCAAAAACCAAATAACAGCACCGGTTCTATTGTCACGTATTTCGCGTATTATTAGCGGTTAATTATCATCGAGCGAGACGGCATTGCCACAATCATTGTGGTGTGTTTCCGCATTGTATTTGTGTAGTGGCGGGAAATCATTGTCGGCCATTGCGCCTTAATTGTGCAGAAGTATTTAATGACCTCTGTTTCTGATACAATTAATGAACGGACCGGGATGCGATTGATTGTTGTCTGTGAGTTATCTAAGTATCTAGAGGTGTAAGTACTTTGATGATCTACTTAGGTACCTACTTACCTCCCTTTTTACCGACTTACCAAAAAGGAGGAGGTTCTATGTTCGACTTCTTGTATGTTTTTTTTTTTTTGTTACCTATGTATGTTCACCGATATCTACGCCAATAGTGGACCGATTTTGAAAATTCTTTTTTTGTTTGAAAGAACATGTTCCGAAATTGATCCCATTTTAATTTGTTAAAGATCTGATGAAGAACTTCGGAGATATACAACAGAACTCTTCAATAAATAACGGCAAATCATTCGGGATTGTTTCAATCGCATGTCTGCTTATTGTTTATACCATTTCATAACATAACATCACGCCAGTATACCGAAAGGGGTACGCAGAACTCTAATTTCACCGGTTATGTTCAAGTTTCATGTTTTTCGGGTAATCTGTTCTGGCGTAATAGGTACTTACTAAACAACTTGCCTATTAAGTAGGTAAAACTAAAAAGGGAAAAATAAAAAACTTTTTTGCAAACAAATACTACCGACTTCCAAATGAAAAACTACAAAGTGAAAAATAACTTTATTTTTGGAAGTCGGTGTCCATATCGCAAATAATTGGTATCTACGAAAGACACCGACTTCCAAAAATAAAGTTATTTTTCACTTTGTAGTTTTTCATTTGGAAGTCGGTAGTATTTTTTTGCAAAAATGTTTTTTATACTTCTAGTCTTGCTAGGAGCAACGGTTTTCCTGGCTACCTAAGTAATAGCCTGCCTCTGTAAGCATTTTATTACTTCTGTCTTTATGAAGCTTAAAGTAGGTATCTTATACCTAATAATTGAAAGTACCTACATACAATTGAATGTAGTTAGGTACCTAAATAATTATATTACCTATAAACATTGATATATAAAATACGAGTATATTAATGAGTGTAGACAGATATTTTCTTCTGTAACGATATTTTCTTCTGTTTCTCTTATCTATCTGTAAGAAACTTTCCTAGAAACTTTTTATATTTCTTTTTAAATAACATGATTACTCCAAAATTGCTGTAAAATTTAACCGAAATAAAAACAAACGAGACTAGGTAAGTTCCTACCAGGAATAAAGTTCGTAGACTGCTGACTGGCGGTATATAGGTCTGGCTTCCAAACCGTTTGTAGTAGGTTAGATCCCCAGCTTTCGCAAATCTTTTCCAGTCGAGGGTGCGCTGATTTAACTTTAAGTGCGCAAAGAGTTTAAACTCTATCCAATCGAACAAATCGGCCAATCACACAAAACGGACATCCACATCGCGTCATTCATCTTGCATGTGATTGGTCGATTTGGTCGGTTAGATAGAGTTTAAACTCTTTGCGCACTTACACAATACGGCTGCCGGGCCCCCGACGCAAGGTAGCGGTAGGAACTGTGGGGTTTTAGTCGGTTAGAATCCGACATAACCCTTTGTTCCACATACGGAAAGTATCTATGAGAATTTCACCACAAAAAAAGGTACGGTACTACGAAGTCTTCATGATTCCGTTTCGAAAAAGGGATAGTGAAATTTGTCCTGTATGGTACCGTCTCCTTCTCACACCGGAATACGTACAATGGTTTTAAGACGTCATAACGGGGATCCAGGGATCTACTCCTCAAAAATCTACGCAAGGAGCCCCATGGAAAGACATCTCAAAGAAGATAATAGATAATAAGATCTTTGAATAGGCAGGTAAGGTCTATTAAGCAGTACCTGTGAACCTTTTTAAAAAACTGTTTTTTTTTTTTTAACTTGGAGTCCTTCAAAAGGCGCCTGGTGTTTTGGAGAAAAGATCAGGAAGTGTGGGGTTTTTACCTCACTAAAACCACCCCGGTGATCACCATCAGGACATAGCAGGGGTCCCGTAGCCTCTTAAAAGACCACCGCGGGTCCCCCTCCATGCAACGCATTTAACCCACATATCCTAGGAGTGCCTGTGAACCTAGGTACCTACTCGGAACCGCGAATTATATCTATCAATGAACGGTTCACTAATAGATAATGAATTTATTTTTCGCTTTGTAGTGTTTTGTTTTGGAATTCAGTTTGATCTTTTGTTAAAAAGTGTTTTATTTACATTGATGTATTAAAAAAAGGAAGATACGGGACTGCTCACAGCGCTTGATCCTACTAATCTAAGTGCATGCCCGTAGCGGGTACTCAGTCGCGCACACGGCACATTGTTGATCACACAGCTCATTAATTCCAATGATTGCATTGTTGATGAAAATACCAAAATAGCTATGTGTATGCCTATAATATTTGAGGAGTTCCCTCGATTTTCCTAGGATTCCATCATCAGATCCTGACCTGATGACTATGGGACCAACTAGGAAGTATACCCTTTCAAACAAAAGAAGAATTTTTGAAGTCGGTCCAGGCGTCTTTGAGTAATCGGGGAACATAAATAAAAAAAATCCGACGAATTGAGAACCTCCTCCATTTTTTGAAGTCTGTTAAAAAATCAAACCGACATCCAAAACAAAAAACTATAAAGCGAAAAATAACTTTCTTTGCCGAAGTCGGTGTCGAAAAACGGTAAAGAATAGGTAACAAAGACACCGAATTCGCAAAAGAAAGTTAATTTTCACTTTGTAGTGTTTTGTTTTGGAAGTTGGTTTGTTTTTTCTTTGTTTCCACGGGAATGTAACGACCAAAATTTTAAGGTAAATTATTTAGGATGTGGTTTGGATGGAACGCATCTTGGTGTTGAGAAAAGTTAGAAATGTGAACGTAACGAGGAGAGAATGAAACAGCATGTGTGTGAGAGAGAGGGGTGGATGAGGGTTTATGCGAGCTATAAGACGTTGCTTTTTGGTCAAGGAGTTTAAAAATCAAATAAACAAATTTATCAAGAAGTGAGGTGTTTATTTTCGGTCATCCACATCAAGAATACACCTCTACATATATAATATTATTTACAATTATTGCTAGTATAATAGTATATATAATAATGTATATGATATATATCCATATATATATATAGGTACAAGAGAAAAGAGCGAAATAACATGGCATTATCTTATTAAAATAACTTCTATTAAGGTCGCAGCATTAACTCATACTCATGGGCAATTGGGAGGTCACCTGACTAGACATGAAGACGGCTGAAGGATATTGATGTTGATCAAATGGTGGATATGGTGGATCACAGAAACCAAGGGAGATCCAAACCGCGTTCTATTTATTAACTAACGAACTCGGTATATCATATACTCGATATAAGTACTGAGAAACACCGGGAAGCATCTAGGGATGTATTGACAGGAGAAACAGCAGCAGTGGGTAATTACCGGTTTAGGTACCTTTATGATCATGACTAGCTGACCCCCGCGGCTTCGCTCCTGCCAACTGGCTATCTACTTATCTTACCTACCATACCTACCCTACCCAACTACCCTAACTACCCTACCCTACCCACCCTACCCACCCTACCTACCTACCATTTTGTTAAAATTATTTATTTGAAACAAAATGAAGAAGATGAAGATACTACAGTACCTAAGTGACTAAACGAATGTAACCAACTTTTTTTTCTACCGGCGAACTAAGGTAGTGTAAATATTTCAATAGTTTTCTCATCGCAAAAGAATAAATTTTGCTCAGCAAATTTTCAAAAATTGCAATAATTAAACTGGGTTACATTATTGCAATTTTCATAAGGATCTCTATTTTTTTATTGTCCTATGTCACTGAGGCATAATGTTGCTTTCTACTGGTGAAAGAATTTTTTAAAATCGGTTCACTAGATCCAGAGATTACCTCCTGCAACCTCACAAACTTTACCTCTTTATATAAGTGTAGATTATATTATTTACAGTAATAAAGTATTTAGTATAAATGATGAGGGTGTTAACCTACCCTCAATAGCATTTACCTATCACCTCTACTGCTGCTGTGATCGCGGTCACTCGCTCACTACATCCCTGCCTCTTGAATCTTACGCTTTTTGCAACAAACCCGGGTCAAAGCTAGTAATCCATACTAATATTATAAATGTGAAAGTAACTCTGTCTGTATGTCTGTCTGTCTGTTACCTTTTCACGCTTAAAAAGTTGTCGTAAGTGTCGTAAGTCGTAAGGTGCACTTTTCCTTTCACTCGTTAAAATCCCTTCAAAGCTTCTTACCCTTTAAAACTAAAATCTATCTAGCTCAAACTCTAATTCAGCCGATCATTGATTACGCTGATGCCTGCTATCTGGATGCCACGGAGGAGCTCTTAAATAAGCTTGAGCGCTTGCAAAACCTGTGCATCCGTTTTGTTTTTGGTCTGAGGAAATACGACCATGTCTCTCAGTTCCGCAAGGATCTCAAGTGGCTCCCCATCCGCCTTCGCAGGAACACTCGAGTATTATGTCTCCTCTTCAACATCCTGTTTAACCCTACTTATCCTAAATATCTGCGCGATCACTTTTCCTTCACTCGCCCAGCCGATGTCCCGTGTAGATCGCACCTTAAGTTCACCTAAACTTCCCATCCCATAGTACTAATTTCTATTCCCACTCCTTCTCTGTTCATGCGGTACGACTGTGGAACTCACTTCCACCTAAAATTCTTGAATCCCAAAATGTTTATCAATTCAAGAAACAAGTCAAAGATCATTACCTCTCCACCATATTGTAATTATTATAAATTGTTATGTATCTATTTTTATCTTCTAAATATTTAGTTAAGGTATATGTGTTATTTATAGATAATTAGTTAAGTTATATAGTTGTTAGTATATTTTAAGTTTCCTTATTTCCTTCTACACACTGTGTCTCCATATATCATCCAACTATCCTGTCGCAGGCCTGCTGGAAGAAATTTCAATTGAAATAAGCAGTACCTTTGTGCTCTTTTATCTGTATTATTTCTTTTCTCTGTTAAGTGTTTTGTGTGTACATAAATAAATAAATAAATTAAACCGCTGCACCGATTTAGATGAAAGTTGGTATGAAGATAGTTTGAGACCTGGGAAAGGACATAGGCTATATAGGTAGGGTAGGGTAGGGTAGGGTAGGGTATGGTAGTGTAGGGTAGAGTATTGTAGGGTAGTGTAGGGTCGGGTAGGTTAGGGTAGGGTAGGGTAGGGTAGGGTAGGGTAGGGTAGTGTAGGGTAGGGTAGTGTAGGGTAGGGTAGTGTAGGGTAGTGTAAGGTCGGGTAGGGTAGGGTAGGGTAGGGTAGGGTAGGGTCGGGTAGATAAATGTTTGTTCTTTTTATGGCAAAATAAAATGTTTGCCGGGTCAGCTAGTGTATCATAAATGCAAAGTGCATTTGATAGATACCTAGGTAACTAGTCGTTAAATAGAAACTGGAATTTGCATGAGATAATTCCACTGCGCCGTTCAACGAAGTATGCCTCACTGCTCCCTAAAGCTTCATTTTGTACAGTGTATTCTGGTGAACATCCGAAATAATTTAAGAGCTGTTAAGTAAAGAGGATTAATTATCGTACTGTCTAGAAACAGAAGTATTGTAGGGTTTTTAAACCATTTCTTGATGATAGTTTGAGTGATAAGCATTTTGTACGTGTTTACACAGTACAAGTATTTTTGTATGTTATTTGCCTAGCTAGTAACGGGACGGTTTTAGCAATGACTAATATGAAATACTTTTAAATACAGCATTCGGTCACTGGTTTGCCTGCATGGGATGCAGTACCTATCTATGTTTAAAGTCAAAATTACAGACCGAGTAGAACAATTACTGCTAATATGAGAGAAAAGGCTTCTGTCTCACTAGCATACTATCGTGTGGAGTAAGCATGAAGGTACATTTCTACTAAATCGCCAATACCAGTGACCACAGTCGCTGCGTGTGGGCGTATGAAAACTATGAATTTGTCGCCTACGTAATATTTTTTTACATTTTGGCAAAGGCAAAATGAACAAATGCAGTGGCGGCACTAGGGCGGGGCGAGTGGTCCAACCGCACAGGGCGCCATCGTCAGGGAGGGGGGGGCAAAATCATGCAATTAAAAATAAATACAAGCGTAAAAGCTAGAAAGGTGAACTACTAGGTTTTTTTATCACGTTGGTTGTTCATTTTAAATTGATTATTGTCAATCAAGATACATATAGACTGTTATTATTTTTCATCTGTGCAATTACAACACGTCACCTTAGACATTAAAATCTATATTTATATAATATCTATACTTATATTATAAAACTGAAGAATTTGTTTGTTTGAACGCGCTAATCTCAGGAACTACTGGTTGCAATTGAACATTTTTTTTGTTTTGGATAGTCCATTTATCGGGGAAGGTTATAGGCTATATAACACTCGGATGCCAAGTCAAGATCCTGGAGGGAGCTTTTGGAGGGACTGGACAGGGATCCATGGAGGCGACCTTATAAGATTGTCATGGCCAAACTACGTCCATGGGTCCCCCCATTACGGAAACCATGGATCCAGGGCTGCTCGAAAGAGTGGTAAACACGCTCTTTCCAGTAGCTAGGGAAAGTCCCTTGTCACTCTTAACCCCTTCGGACTGGACTGATGAGTTGGGGGTGACTGAAGGTGAGCTAAACCGTGCCGTTGGTTGCATGGGGGCCCGCAACGCCGCGCTAGGCCTGGATGGCATCCCTGGCCGAGTGTCGGTTCTGGCTATGGCTCTCTGGGGGACCGCCTGAGACAGCTGTTTAACAGTTGCCTCCGTGCGGGCGTGTTCCCCACAGAATGGAAGGAGGCTGGATTGGTCTTGTTGAGGAAAGCAGGCAGAGACTCGGGAGTCTCCTTCTACATACCGTCCCATTTGCCTGCTCGACGAGGTTTCCATGCTATTCGAAAGAATGATTGCCGAAAGACTCGTCGGGCGCCTGTCGCGAGTAGGTCCCGACATGGCTGATTGCGAGTATGGTTTCCGGCAGCAGCATTCTACAGTGGACGCAATCCTACGTGTCCGCTCGCTGTCGGAACAGGTGGTAACCCGGGGTGGGTGGCGTTGGCGGTAAGTTTGGACATCGTCAATGCTTTTAACTCCCTGCCTTGGGATGCAATAAGGGTGGCGCTAGTACATCACGGAGTGCCCCTTACCTGCAGTGCATCATCGGGGCTTACCTACGCGACCGGCACATTCGCTATGTGGGTCGGGACGGTACCGTACATCGGAGGGAGATTACGTGTGGGGTTCCGCAGGGATCTGTTTTAGGATCGGTTTTAGGTCCTCCCATGTGGGATCTCGCATACGGCGTGGTTCTGCGTGTTGAACTCCCCGTCATCGTTAATGTCGTTTGCTATGCAGACGACACCCTAGTGTTGGCCGGTGGGGATACGTTTGATGAGCTTTCCGAGCCTGGGGTGGCAAAAGTCGTGGTCGATCCGCGAGCTGGGTTTGGAAATAGCGCCTCAGAAAACTGAGGCGCTGTGGTTCGATAAACTGCCGAGGAGCAGGGACCCACCCAGCTCGTCACTGACAGTTGAAGAAGCGCAAGTCCAGGTGGGTCGATACATAAAGTATCTTGGCCTAACCTTGGACGGTCGCTGGGGCTTCGAAGAACACTTTGAGCGACTGGTCCCCTGCGTTGAAAAGGCAGTGGGTGCTTTGCACAGACTGCTGCCCAACCTCGGGGGACCTCGGGAAGAAGTTCGCCGCCTCTTCGCTGGTGTCCTACGATCGCCCTACGATGGCCCTTTATAGGGCGCCTGTTGGTTAAGCAGACTGTCAGGTGTCCGACGCTGCAGGACTAAAATTAATAGCCTGCAGCTGAAAATGGCCATTCGTATCGCACGAGGATACCGATTAATAATAAATAATTCTAAAGTATCAAATTAGGTTATTCCAAGTATTTCATACTATAAGGTCTACCAGAATCTCATGGCAAAAAGAGAAATAAAAATTTGTTGTATGCAATACTGGGGAAATTGGATCAAACGATCTTGATACTGTTTAATTTTTATTTATGTCTTTAGTATTAATGAACATATTTATTTCAACTGGGCCACCAAGCGGCACTTTTGAATGTCACAATTTAAATTTACATGGAATAAAAGTTGATTCTATCGTGCATTCGGAAAGTAGCTTGTTATGGAGAAGAATGCACAAGAAACTCCGTAAGCTTATGTGACATACACAAGCGAGTGAAAGAGACAGTTATACAATGCTATCTTCACCTTCAACATTGACACAAAAATAGCTACTGCGCGGGGTCTTGCAACCAATTCAGAGACACAAAGATCCACTGTGAGTATTATAGGTATGTGTATGAATAATGTTGTTATACATCGTGTTCTTAACATAGGAAAAATAAATCAATTGAATATTAATTTATGTACTAATTTATTATTTAGCATTTAAATCATACTAATAACTTAAAACCTCATTCAGAACTAGAATACGATTCCATGAACTCCACTGGCATTTCAAAAACTTGTATCTTTGTAGTTTTATGTCATCTCTCTCCATCAAAATGGTTCTTTTTCATTGGCATTTAACATATTCAAAACCAATCTCTTTATGTATAAAGTCTGTAAAAAATAATAAAATGTATCATGTTACTTAAAGTCATTCATCATCATCAGTCTATATATTTTTTTTTTATGTAAGTTTTATGGCCTGGTTGCTAGGACCTTTTAGCCACGTCTTTGGAAAGAGTTTTGGATCTTATCAATGATATTCAAATAAACAGATATGTTATAAGCGCGCGCATTGTGAAGACTCGAATAGTAGACAATTGTATGATTTAGTCTTTAGTTTATGTCACGCATGGCGAAGAGCGATACGCTTTGTTGAAAAAAAAAACAAAATTAAAAAAATGCCATCGTGTGTATTTAGAAAGTGTACCAATTATACTACCAAATTACATAAAACAGAAGGGATCTCATACCATATGTAAATACGCAATACACCTCAATTTACTAATTTATTTCAATTTTATTTTCCTAATTTTCTGATATTTGGAGGTTACAAAAAGAAAAAACATTGGTTGTCAGAATAATGTTTGTTTACATTCACACGCAAGTGACAAACACTAGCTGTCTCTATTTTTCTTGTTTGTTTTATCAAGCCATCCCTTTCGACATTGTAGTGAAATGTCAGATGAATGAAAAGTGTGTATGTGTGCTGCCGCTGCTGCGCGGAACACTTTTTTCAATTGTTTTGTGAGTGTATAACGTATCTGTTTATTTGAATATCATTGGATCTTATATTTATTCTTTAGTATGCATTAGAATGCGGATGTAACAGATTCTAATGTTTTTTGGAGTATTTGGCAGCAAATTGTATCGAGTCAGTCTTCTCAGTAAGCTTTGCAGACGCAGTCAATACTACAATAAAATACACCGCTCCACTATCCCGAGATCGCTTTTGTCAATGATTTTACAAATTGTCTAGTTGCGGAGACAGTTGAGATACAAAACTACACCAATAATATATCACAATATCCACTAGGAATCAATTTGCAAATAATATTAACAGCCACTGAACTTCACTCGACAAAATCCCGCCAAAAACTCCCGTCTATATACACCCCACTGCAGGGCGCAGATTATTACTTAATATTTGTCTTACGTCAAAGATTCTCAATCTCCGTTAAAATCAATATCTTGTCGAAGAATTAGTAACAGTTACACCTTCCGGTCATCATTCGATGTGCCCTGACCTACGATTTACCATATAATAGTAATTGAAAGAAATTAAAATTAAGTAAGAAAAATATAAATTAAACTAAAAGTATCAAAACAAGTCAGTCCAACTTACCGGTCCACTCTACGACGCACTTTAAAATCAAAGATTGAGTTTGATTTACGCCTTCTTCTTCCCTTATTTTATGATACACATTGAAAACAATATGTCTCGCATGAGATCGAAGTGGGTTTTTCGACATTTTCACAAAAATAACAAACTTTCCAGATAATATCAAAAAATTTCAGCAGCGGTTGACACATCAAGTACTTTGATTCGACAGGTGACAATTGACATTGCCATATGAAAATCACAATTTAAAAAAAATAAAAAATGCCATGAGATTCTGGTACACCTATAGTTTTGGGGTTGCTATGCCGAGATTTTTTAAATTTGCCGCGCTTTTTCAGTCTCTACTTTCGTTTGCCAGACTCTAAAAGACGAAACCACACTTATCTCACACTCTCTATCGGCACTCTAAAGTAATGACATCGTTTACTGATTTGTGACAGCTGTCTTGTGTTGTGTCTATGGTTCAAGTCATGTCATGAATTCAAGAAAGATGTGTGAGGAGTTTTTGGCGGGATTTTTTCGAGTGAAGTTCAGCGGCTGTTAATATTATTTGCAAATTGATTCCTAGTGGATATTGTGATATAAAATTGGTGTAGTTTTGTGTCTCAACTGTCTACGCAACTGGACAATATGTGAAATCATTGACAGAAGCGATCTCAGGATAGTGGAGCGGAGAATTTTATTGTAGTATTGACTACCTCCGCAAAGCTTACTGGGAAGGCTGACTCGATACAATTTGCTACCAAATACTCCAAAAACTATTAGAATCTGTTACACCCGTATTCTAATGCATACTAAAGAATGTTAAAATTGCACTGAAGACGAGGCGGTATGGTCCAAGACCTTAGCCTGCCCGAGAAGGGCGAACAAAAAAAAAAAAAAAAACAAGAAAGATGTCAAAATTGTCAACTTGTCAAGTCAACTATTAGTGATCGCTGGCTGGCTGTAATTTTATTTAATTTCTTTTAACGCAGTTTATTTTATACTGCTAATTTGTGAATTACATTGTTTTGTGGAGTGTATGTATTGTAAGATAATTGTACGAGTAATATCACAATGTCTCATCAAACAGGAATTCAAGGTAAGGAAAATATACAGTTATCTTCCCCATTTCAAAATAAACCACGTAATATGCTCATAATCCCGGCAAAAAGATTTCTTTTCCGTTTCTAAGGTGAAGAAAAAGATATAATGTAGTGGAATCCAGTATATTTTTAGTTATTACGTTATTCTGGCTCCCAACCAGATCTCCCACGCCAATATTCCATATTGATAACAATGGTTGATAATGGAATTCCAAAAATGAAATCGTAAATATAATATTCTATTAGCAATGTGGGCTGGAGGTAGCAAAAACTTGAAATATGAAGTTTCATTCATTTAGTTTTTGCCTATGATTTATTAACTAGGTAGAGAAAGTTACTATAACATTGAATAATCAACATAAAATATTATAATACACTTTTTAATGTTTATATAGTCCAGTATTCCAACAACGGAACATTAATATAAATTTTTATATTTCAGCCAATGCAGAGTTGAAGAAATATTTGGGCAAATGTAGAGATGGAAAAATTCGTGTCTTGAAAATCAGCATAGAAAATGGTATGGTATTTACTGTATAATTTGCCTTTTATTGCTATAAACACAGTGTGTCATTTTTATCCGCTGATATTATTTATTTACAGTTATAAGCTATCTTTGTATGTACAGGTGATCTCTGAACCATCTACATAATATGGCAACATGCCTGCATTTCCTGAAATAGTAATAAGATGTGTAAATTTAGTATACACTTTCCCAGCTATGACTATTACGTATTAGGGGGTGACAGGAGGTAAGCTGGACTCCTTTCTAAAAGATTGGCCCACAATCCCAGTAGACCCAGTAGTTTATCCCGGTAGAAGTGAGAGTAGGAAAGGGAGGCCGTAGCCCTGCTGTGGGACAGCACTGACTAATAAAAAAATAATTTACGTATTTAGGGTTATGCCATTTGCCACCAACCAGAAAAGAAGCCATAAACCAGGCTGAGAAATTCCTGCTGGAAATCCTACCCATACTCTATTTGTTGGAGCATATAATAAAACGTAAACAGACAAACGTCAAACGGCTATAATCTGACTAATTTTAAAAATACAATGTTACAACGCAAAATGGTTACTTTTGTAGTACTATTTAATTTATCTATAATTGGTGTTATTAAAACCAATAGCTGACATTATCACTCCAGGCTTTCGAGATGCTTTACAATGTAATTTATTGGCTTTAATAACACCAATTATTTCGATTATACATTACAAATTATTTCGATTATAAATTACAAATTATTTAAGACTATTGATTATATGTTATAAAATAAATTGTTTCTAACATTTCAGAGCAGCTGGTTTTATCCAAGTATTATCCAACAAAGCACTCATGGGAACAAGACTTTGACAAATATGTACCCTCTTTGGTAATTGAAGAAATGCCATGTTATATTTTATACAGGTTAGTCTTTAATCAAGAATATAATCTAAACTATTTTGTGATATCTTTAATCCCATGAGAATAAAAATCTACTTAAATAATTGAAATAAACAGTTAAACAATTTTGGTCCCATATTTCTTGTGATACCTGAAGAAACTTTTAATGGATATTTGGTTACAAAGTCTACTACTTCTATGTTACATTTAGAGAAATAAAGTATCCCATATTATTTTTTGACTATTCTTTCAGATTTGATTCAACAAACTCCCTCGGGCATGAGTGGCTGCTCTTGAGCTGGTCTCCAGACAGTGCCCCGGTCAGACACAAGATGCTGTATGCCTCCACAAAAGCCACACTCAAACAGGAGTTCGGCTCTGCTCATATTAAGGATGAAATGCATGCTACTGTTAAGGTATGCTATAAGCCACAATTTCTTGATCTTTAATATAATTATGGCTAATACAGGTTTTCTTGAAAGTATTGTCATTTATGGCCTTAGGAGTCTAGTGGATGCAAGGAGCATATAACAAATTAATGTGGTGTCGCTTGGGTCTATGTCATGTTTTAAAATAACAATAAGTGGCTGGTGACTGAGAAAAGGCAGACAATTATGCTTGTTCACACAGAAGTCCCTTTTACAGGTCCGATTCATCGTTTACGTTTTTATTCGGCGCTGACGTATGTAGTTGTATAAGCGACTTAACACACATGACAGTATTCTAGATACAGTAAAAAATACCGATCCGCCAAAAAAAAAAAGAAAAATATATAGCTGTCCGTTTTACAGGTCCGCTTTATCTTATACGTTTTTATTCGGCAATGGCGTAGGTAATTGTATGAGCTAGTTCACACACACAACTGTATTAGAATACCTACCCGTTTTATCGGATCGAACCTACGCGGGGCGTTTGTGCGACGGATCCGTTAAAACGGTACTGTAAATGTGGTGTGAACATTACCCCCAGTAGCGACGGATGCTTTAAAACGGTACTGTAAATGTGGTGTGAACATTACCCCCAGTAGCGACGGATCCGTTAAAACGGTACTGTATATATGGTGTGAACATTACCCCCAGTAGTGACGGATGCTTTAAAACGGTACTGTAAATGCGGTGTCAACATCGCCTCCAGTAGCGACGGATCGGTTAAAACGGTACTGTAATTGTGGTGTGAACATTACCCCCAGTAGCGACGGATCCGTTAAAACGGTACTGTAAATATGGTGTGAACATTACCCCCAGTAGTGACGGATGCTTTAAAACGGTACTGTAAATGCGGTGTCAACATCGCCTCCAGTAGCGGCGGATCCGTTAAAACGGTACTGTAAATGTGGTGTGAACATTACCATCAGTAGCGACGGATCCGTTAAAACGGTACTGGAAATGTCGTGTGAACATTACCCCCAGTAGCGACGGATCCATTAAAACGGTATTGTAAATGTGGTGTGAACATTACCCCCAGTAGCGACGGATGCTTTAAAACGGTACTGTAAATGTGGTGTGAACATTAACCCCAGTAGCGACGGATCCGTTAAAACGGTACTGGAAATGTCGTGTGAACATTACCCCCAGTAGCGACGGATCCGTTAAAACGGTACTGTAAATGTGGTGTGAACATTGCCCCCAGTATCGACGGATGCTTTAAAACGGTACTGTAAATGCGGTGTGAACATCGCCTCCAGTAGCGACGGACCCGTTAAAACGATCCTGGAAATACGGATGTTCTGTATGAACGAGCCGTTATTTGCCAAAAATGTTAGTATGATTTATCTTAAATTACGAGAAATTACTTTTTTTATTACGAGAAGAGCAATAACCTTGCAACAAACAAAACTAGTTTTATTGTCTTTGTAATTCAGCTTTAGTTAACATTGTTTTTCTGGTTGCAAAAAAACTGACTCACCAAAGTTCATCCTTTCAATGACATAATATTTCGAAATGGTAAATAAACAATTTGATAAGAGAGTTTATCTTTAATTTCGAGGCTATGACTCACTTACCACTAAGAAAGATAAGATATATAGGTAGTTACTGAATTGATGGATTGCTATCCTGATGAATGATAAGATATATCAATTAATTGATGTGTTATCAATATTTGAAATGAAAGAAATTGCTTTGAAATTTCAAAATATTTAACTACGAACTAGCTGACCCGGCAAACTTTGTTTTGCCATAAAAAGACCAAACATTTATCTATCCTACCCTACCCTACCCTACCCTACACTACCCTACCCTACCCGACCCTACCCTACCCGACCCTACACTACCCTACCATACCCTACACTACCCTACGCTACCCTAACCTACCCGACCCTACACTACACTACCATACCCTACCTATAAACCTCACGGAGCCCGAGACCTTTCCAACGAATGCAAAACCATTGAAATCGGTTCATGCGTTCTGGAGTTATATCGTCAGGAAGAAAACCGACTTATTTTTATATATTAGATAGGTACGATCAATAGACGACTGATTGATCATTTAAAAGGGATTTTTATTTTTGGCGTTTGTAATATTTAAATATCAGAGTAGCCTAACAGCGTAACTGTAAGGCAAATAATATTTATACTAACTCGGGTACAAAATCTTAATAAAAACAGTTTGCTACCCTTTTCTGAAGGCATAACAAAATGACGTCATGAAACCCGGCTTATAAATATCTTTCTCTTTCAGGACGAAGTAAGTCTGAAAGGGTACAAGGCCCATTTGAGCGGGGTCAGCGCACCCGCCCCGCTCACTGACCGCGAGGAGGCCTTGAAGGAGCTACAGGGTAGTGAACACGACACCAACTATGGAACTGATTCTAGGTCAGGTATTTATAGTCTGTTCTATGAATAAAAGCTTTTGCTAGTGGCTCCGCCTATGAAAATTGGTACTTACTACCAGGGTAAAAGGTATCCTATGGTCAGTGAATTTCTAACAGTGCATCTTCTATACTATATTATTAATATTATAAAGCTGAAGAGTTTGTTTGTTTGAACGCGCTAATCTCAGGAACTACTGGTTGGAATTGAAAAAATCTTTTTGTGTTGGATAGTCCATTTATCGAGGAAGGCTATAGGCTATATAACATCACGCTACAACCAATAGGAGCAGAGCATAAATGAAAAATATTGCAAAAACGGACAAAGATATTCCTTTTTGAGAGCTTCCATTGCGTGCGCTGCGTAAATGGTTTAAGTTACGCAAATATCATGTATGATGGAATTGTTTCTCTTTAAAAGTTCTAAAAAAAAGTCCGTGACACCATATGTCTATCTTTTAAGGTTGACTCACAATAGCAACTTTTATGTTCTAAATTTTAATTAGATCAACGCTGCCGGTAGAAACAAAAGTTGGTTGCATTCGTATAGTAGTATATTATTTCTTATTCAAATAAATAGTTCAACAAGTTGGTAGGTAGATAGGGTAGGGTAGGTAGGGTATAGTTCTCGCCAAACTTCTTGGCCGCCCTGAAGTTGCCTACAATGGCTGCGCAGTAGGAAATCTCATACAAAAACAGCACCGTTTCGCGCCTCGCGCATCCGGTAAACCAACTTCAGGGCGGCCAAGAAGTTTGGCGAGGGCTGTAGGTAGGGTAGGGTAGGTAGGTAGGTAGGGTAGTGTAGGTAGGTAGCCTGTTGACGGGAGCGAAGCCGCGTGGGACAGCTAGTAAGTCATAATTGACGGCTTCAAGATTTTTGCTGGTTGGCGATTAGAAAACGTTCGATTGGATTCGCTATTGGATTAAAAAGATCGCGTGTTTCATTCCAAAAGCTTACCAATACATCTTCCAATAAGTTAAAAAAAATAAAAAACCGCAAGGCTTAACTCATGCTTTTTAAACTACGTAATTTATCTAGTGGTAGTCACGCCTCGATCGAACAATCCATCGAAACACGTAGGTAATTATAACACGATATCTTGCGAAAATACCTTGTTTCAAACAGTAAAACGCCCATAACTTTTGAATGGCTGTACCGATTTTCATCAAACATAGCTAAGAACACTCCCGCACCCTTATTGCGTAATGAAATTCTGTTGGTCACCTCACCTTTCAAACAAAAAAAAACTAAATCAAAATCTGTTAATCCGTTTAGGAGATATGTTGCCACAGACATAATATACACAAATACCACATATAATATAATACTAGCATACATATACCCAAACACACAGGTACACACTTCAAACGGTAATTACGTGTTGGATAGGTTCTTGATCGAAGCGTGTCTTGTGTCTACTTCTAGATAAATAATGTAGTTTAGATATTATGAAATAAAAAAAATGAATAGTGTAATAATACAGTATGTTCTTTTTTTCCAAAATCAACAGGTTCTATTCCAGGCTAGTTTTTTTTTTTTATAATTTTATTTTTCAGCAACATCGGCCTCGTGATTCCTTTGAGTGATTTTCGCTATGCCTCATAGTTTGGGATTTGGCCATCCACGCCCACTTGAAAAACTCAACCTGTATAATAGTAGGATTTTATAAATAACCAAGTAATTAGGAATGCATTCCCAAATATTGTTCAAGGAAAACCTCATGAGGAAATTTTAGTAATATTGTCAAATTATCAATTTTTCCGTCAACTAAAAGGAAGGGGATATGACGTGTCATTTACACTTTGGGTCAATTCATTCCACATATTACTGTTATTTAGTAACGGATAATCGATAGTGCCAATCAATAGTGTAATTTATCTTCTTCTCTTACAATTTATATTTTATTTTTATTTCAGGCAGTCGACAATGGGTGGTGTTTCCTTCCCTATCACTGAAGATGCCAAACAAGGAATTCACGATCTCAAAAGAGGTTCCTATAACTATTTGCAATTTAAGATAGGTGAGTTTATATTGTATTTAAATAATTAACCAGTATACTATAAATATCCTTGTCAATATAAATGGACAATTATGTTGATTGGAAGTCGCGGCATGTAACATAGGGTGCTCTCACATAAGAAGATGTTAGGTGGTGCAGGTTTGCCAGCGCTTACAGACCGACTCACGCATTTTGCTCCTATAAGGCCGGATCAGAATAGTGGGATAACGAGCGAGTCGATCCCGCTCGGAGAAGAAGGCGTCGGGGAGGCAACCGCGTCGATGACTAAAGGTGGACGCGCACCGATCCGCGCCGCAGGAGCCGCACGCGCCGCAGTCATCGCATTTTATAAATCTTTATATGAAATCGTATGCAGCCTCGCGCACCTATCCGCGCCGCACGAGCCGCATTTCAGCAAAATGCTGTAGGTATACGGATTCCACCAGTGTGTGCGGATGACGTCATCTGATTCGGTGGATGATGCGGGCGGCGTGGCAACATGATCCGTATCAGTATGAAAATATAGTTCAAGATGTACAGAAGTGGATACAATGCGTTCGGCGCGGATTGCGCGGGGCCTAGAGAAAATGCGATGACTGCGGCGCGTGCGGCTCCTGCGGTGCGGACAGGTGCGCGTTTACCTTAAAGCGCCGAAACCCCGCCAGCTGTTAGCAGTTGTGAGGGCCATGCTGGCAGAGACAGTAAACTAGAGGGAAATGGTCTCCTTTTGTGAGACCGTGATGGTACAGAAGGAGGCTGCCGAGCGGGATCGTGAGCCGATCCCACTCGGAGAAGAAGGCAACCGCTTCGACGCCTAAATCGCTGAAACCGGGGACTCCGCCGAATGGGGACTCTGACCGCCCACCAAATGACTCCAGGAAAGACGGTCGCATAGTGATCACGTAATGCCATGCACAGCGAGGCTCGAGGGAGGCGCTTTTTCAGTTTCCCCAGGGATGTGCCCTAACAGGCGTTGCACGGAGGTGGCTCCGGGGTGATCTTTTCAGAGGTCACGGGGCCTCTTCTACGTGCTGATCGTGATCACCGGGGTGGTTTTAGTGAGGAGAAAATCCCACACTCCCTGGTCTTCCCCAAAAGTCCAGGCGCCTTTTGAAGGTTTCCCCTCCGTAAACAAAAAAAAGGGCGGATCGGAATAAGTCAGCGATGGTTTACGCTTGCGAACTGGCACCAGCTTACTACATGACTAAATATTCATACCTAAGTTAGCCAAGATGCGTTCCGGTATGATGGACATTGTTGCCGATGTAATTACATACACGTGAGACGATTTCAGCCTTGTCACCAGGTTGCAATCACTTCTAAGGTTTCAGGGGGGTGACCATAACCTCTTAGAGCAAGGTTATTTCCAGTGTGCGTAAAGGACAGATGTATATTATTTGTATGCATCTGTGCCTTTTTCACAGTCGAACTATAATAGTTTTGACACGTCATGGTACGGGGGCAGGTGACCACCAGAGATCGTAGAATGTTGCCAATCCACCTCCATCGTTACAAAATTAAACTGCGTTACAGTTATACTGCGTTAAAAGTCCTTTATATTTCACACTAGCTTCTGACAGCGGCTTCGACCACGTGAAAAGTGGTTTCTTATCACAAGAGAACATTATACCAGAATGAAACTATAGTATATCTCTGTACCAAATTTCATCCAGATCCGTTCAGCCGTTCTGGCGTGACTGAGTAACAAACATATATCCACACACACATCCATCCATATTTTCACATTTATGATATTAGTAAGATTTATTAAAACTTTTTCTCAAGAACAATAAACCGACTTCCAAAGGAAAACTTAAAAAAATGCAAAAATAACTTTCGTTTCGTATGTCTTTGGTACTTACGTCTTGTTTTATCGTTTTGCGATACCGAAACAAAAGTTATTTTTGAACTTTTTAGTGTTTACCTTTGGAAGTCGGTAAATATTTTTATGAAAGTTTTTTTATATTTCTCTTATTAGTTTTGGTACCTCATCACTAAAAAGTGAGCAAGATACCTAAAGGTTTGACTGAAACAAAATAGGTACCCATAATAACTTAATTTACACATTCGTGCATTAACGAGTTCTGTTGTATGTTTCATATCAGAAATCGAATTAAAATTATATAAAAAAAAAAAAAAAATAACAAATTGTAAAATGATTTATTTTATTTTTTAATCATTAATCATTTTACTTATGCATTTCAGATTTAGAAGAAGAAAAGATTCACTTATCCAAAGCGGCCAACATTGCACTTGCTGACTTACCACAGCAGGTGCCCAGCGACGAGGCCAGATACCACTTGTATATATTCAAGCATACACATGAGAGTGACTACATGGAGAGCATAGGTGTGTAGTATATACATACTTACATATATTATGTACAACGAGGAATACCATCACCATATCTATTTCTGATGATAAACAGACTTGCCTCATTATGGGTTAAAGGTGATGTTGTACATAATAATAATCCCATTAAAACATAACATGTAAAAATATACTAAAAATACTCGACTCTATCTCTGTCACCTCTGACCACCTAGACTAAGTCAAGAGCAACATTTAAAAAAAGTATCTGGGCGACCGAGCTCTGCTCGTGTGAAAATAGAGAAAACGACGTTTTCTAAAAATGAAACATAGCTAGATCGATTAATCGCCCCCGGAAACCCCCTGCATACAAAATTTCATGAAAATCGTTGGAGTCGTTTCCGAGATTCAGATTATATATAAAAAAGAATTGCATTTAACGGTATTAGATAGATAAGGTCATTGACAGCCGTCACTTTAGTCTATGAAATTAAAAATCAAAATATAATGTAAGACCAAGTCAGATAATTTATTCAGTAGGTACCTTTATAATAAGTTATAGGTAACAAACATATTAACTGATTTGGTTTTACACAAGAGGTCGTCATTATTGTGTTCTTCTAAAGTCTCCGCCAGATAACAAAAAAATAAAGGTCATGAAAGGGTCAAGGACTTCCCTTACCGCGATATGTATGTTTTGATCGTGTTAGCGACACTGCCTTTACATTATTTTCGTATCGTTTTGAAATATTGGAATACATTGGTAGACAGGTAATGTAATTTTTTTTGTTATCTGTCGGTAACTTTAATGTTCATTCACAGTAGATTTTCTGAACAGGCTTTTCAGAAACCAGTCTTTCAAACTTTTCAAGTAAGTAACTTTTTTGTTTTTTTTTTACAGTATTCATCTACTCCATGCCGGGCTACAACTGCAGTATAAAGGAGAGGATGATGTATTCCAGTTGTAAGGGACAATTTTTAGAAATTATTGAGCAATCAGGCGTCGAAATCGTTAAACGGGTAAGTTACAGTCCTATTTTATTATAGAAAATGATTTATGTATTTTACAAACTGTATAATTTGCAGCTTAACTTTTAATCTCAATGTTTTACACGGTCATTCCTTACAATTATAACTCCCTCCGCATCTCTGCCATAAAAATCAAGGACATCCTATAGCAGTATAATATTCACAAAGGATCTTTGTGTCTCTGAATTGGCTGCAAGACCCTGCGCAGTAGCTATTTTTTTGTCAATGTTGAAAAGTAAAATCAAAAATGTTGTAAAGTAGAATCCTAAGGATGTTTTCTGAGAGGCCAGACTCTGAGGTGCTGGGGAGAGTCATCCAGCTTCACGTGACGAGATGACACTATTAAAATAAGTTGACTAACATAGTTTTAAGACCTTTGTTACTAACAACTATGGACATGTAACCAGCCTGTTTTTTTTTATTGTCATCCATACTAATATTATAAATGTGAAAGTAACTCTGTCTGTCTGTCTGTCTGTTACCTTTTCACGCTTAAACCGCTGCACCGATTTAGATGAAAGTTGGTATGAAGATAGTTTGAGACCTGGGAAAGGACATAGGCTATATAGGTAGGGTAGGGTAGGGTATGGTAGTGTAGGGTAGAGTATTGTAGGGTAGTGTAGGGTCGGGTAGGTTAGGGTAGGGTAGGGTAGTGTAGGGTAGGGTAGATAAATGTTTGGTCTTTTTATGGCAAAACAAAGTTTGCCGGGTCAGCTAGTAAACTTATAAATCACTTGCCCCTATGTAGAAATTTTCTTTATCATCAGTGAGTCCACATTATATCCATAGTTTTATCGGTCCAATTCTATTCTTAATTCAACTACATTTAAACTCAAAACTTTTTATAATAATCTATATTCACTTAAACCTTACAGTTAGAAATCGACGACGGCAAGGAGCTGACCGAAGAGTTCCTATACGACGAGATTCATCCCAAGAGGAACCTGCATCGTCCAGCCTTCGCCAAGCCCAAGGGCCCACCGAACAGGGGCGCTAAACGAATCACCAAGTCACAGACTTCGCAGTAAATTAAGAACAGTAGATGTCTTAATAATCGCGTGGCTAGATACATGAATATATAAAGATGTATTTTTCTATGTAGGTCTACCTATAGGCGATTTAGTAATGAGGGCTATCGCGGTTGAATTTGGCGCTAGGGGCGCTGGTGTAGAGTGAGGTCTTAAATTTTTATTGTTGTGAATCAATCTGCCTAGCCTTTTTCCAACTATATTGGGTTCGGCTTCCAGTCTTTACCGGATTCAGCTGAGTACCAGTGTGTTACATGGAGCGAGTGCCTATTTGACCTCCACAACCCAGTAACTGGGTAGCACGATACCTCTTATCAAGACTGGTGTCAGATCTCAAGCTTCTGACAACTCGTAACGACTGTCAAAGATCTTCAAATTACAGCCGGGCCCAACGGCCGTGCTTTCCGAAGCAAGGAGGAAATTCGGTATTTCGAAATGGTCATGCATCCACGAACCGACTTCGTCAAGCTTTGCTTAACCTTGATGATCGACCAGTGCGGCTTTTTTTATTTAGCCACGAGCTCCTCGAGCATTTTTATTGTTGTGAATATTTTAAATTTATTAATTGTAAATATTATTATTTTAACAGCTATATTTATGGACCTTATTCGCCAGTGGCGCCAACTAGTAGGCGTACAAACGGCAGCCCTCATTACTTTACCATGCCTGACAAAAACTGCCAGTAATTTCATTGTGGTGGAGACAATCTTCTCTATACGTGTTGTGGGAAATTGAAACGAAAGTGAACTGGTTAAACGTCATATTTGCATGGAATTTAAATAAAAAAGAACCCGTTCGCACCTGCACGCCGCGGTATCTGGTCGGCTACCATGCAAATATGACATTTAACTGCTTCATGGTCTCTTCAACTTCTTTTGACATTACAAATTATGCACTCCGCCGAGACGTAGTCGGTGGGACTCGTACATTAACCGCTTCCCTGTCCAATGAGTCATATATGACTCACGTGATTGTTTAACTATTGTGTCCGCTATGTGGACAGTGAACCTGTTAAAGCAAAAATAGACCTTGAAATTCAAGTGACATTCACCCTTAGGATGGGAAGGCATTTACGCGGTCCGCTATACCGTACACATTTTGCCCTAAAGGTTAAGGTGGAGCACCTTGCTGTTAAAAATGTTTACAAACATTAGAATAAAATGTTTTCATGTTAGTTATTGTTAGTTAAAAAATAGCCCTTAGCGTTTGTCATCCAGTTAGGGCGCTTTTTCTTTTTTTTTACAAAAAATAAAAGCTAATCCAATGATCAAATTTTCGTCCATTTTCGCCTCGGTACGTAAATCGAGCGAGCCGATATCATCTTTTCAAATGTTATAAATGGTTGTAAACATGTTCTATAAGTGTAGGAGCACTCAAAACATCTACTAATTCCTAACATTAATTTGTTAGTAAATGTATTAGTGTTAGAAAATGTTTGTAAACATTTTTAACAGCAGTGTGGAAGCACCATTAGGCAGAAATTAAGTCGCCACATGCTCATATACCTACTTAGTCTGTTTCCTTCGTCCAATTGTGATTTTGTTGTACGTATTTTTCGCTCATTGCACAAAAAGTACAAGTTTCTGCGTGAATTGTATTTTTCAGAATGGTAAAAAAAAAACACGAAGTTATTAAACAATATAGTGTGTAACGGAAACGGATTGCCATATTTTAATAAAAGCTGTTCTGCCCATGGAAATAAACTATTTTTTTTCAAGATATCATAGACAATTCCCAAAAAATAACAGAATTTCTGTAGTGTTTAAATAAAATTTCTTTTCATTGCAATAAAGCCACGTGATTTTATTATATTTGCGTTACCTACGTACCTACGTACTTGCCGCTGAAATAAAACTTCTAAGGTAACTTGTTTAGTTACCCATATATTTTAAAAAGATATTGGAACAATGAAGTGTAGAAAATAAATAAAGACTGGTAGGTCAGTGTGCAATAAAAACCAATATTCATAAAAATGTTTAAAACATCAGATTATATTGAACCAAAATTAACTATTAAATAATGAAGTGTTTTAATTAGTAAATTAAAGTATAAATTGTATACTCTAAAGATGTTTAAAACAATGTAGTACCGTATGTATAAAAGTATACTGAAAAAGTATTATTATATTATTACTAGAGAAATAACCGAATTAGTGGAAAATGCAAGTATAGATATGTGAAATGGCATGATGTTAGTAAGAACTAGGTACATTATTTTTTCATCAATTTATGTATTAATAGGGAAAGTCAAATAGAATAAAATAATATAAGTAGTCAAGGGCTGTATATTCCTGAAGTATATTTCATCTCTTTTAGCGCATCTTACTCATTTTAGATTTTATAGACCGATAGCGCTAGGCTATTTGATGTCATAAGTTAAAAAAATTCTAAAGTTGCTTATTTCTTGCCTGTGGATACAGTCGTACCTATTTAACTTATTTTTGCGTTTTGTGTCACATCTGTTACTTGCATTTTCAGTAATTCGATGATTTGTGGTTGATTATTTTTATTCAAATCAAAACTGGCAAAATTAAATTAAAGTTTAAAATAATTATGCTATCATATCTAGGATGGTCTGCGGAGTGTGTAAACCCAATTTGTGTCATATTCGTCCAGTGCAAACTGACATAGGGGTCAGTGTGTAAAAATAGTGCAAAAAAAATATTACAATTTATGAAATTACTATTTCCTTTCTCAGATCACTTACATATCCCTATTAATTAAATTTGTGCCAAATTAGGCCACGCAATTTTAAGATTTTTAATTATTTTGTTTTTCCAAGCTACAAACGCTTCAAAAAAATATTACAATCATTAGAGTTCACATAATCAATATCATAAATGCATGAAAAATCGACATTGTAAATTTGTGTCATTTTCATGCACGATATGTACCTTTATATGAATAAAACACAAAAACAATGGTAGCGGTCGAAGCGGGCTGATGAGGCCCGGCGAAGGAGGCCAGACGGCATACGCATGCACACACGTTCGTTCGGTTTGATTTCTTCTTAGATGCGTAGCGTTCATAATATAAATAAATAACATAACTATTATATTGAGTATTGATTGATTCTTATCTCCGCTACGTAATGAACAAATTTGTAACCTATAGAGATAAAAATAATGACGTGGGAATTTTGTACAAATCATGCGTCTGCAATCTGTCTTACCTACGAATGTCAATGGTCCATGCTTAGAAGACGGTCAATGTGGTAATTATTTTCTTGGATTGACGCTTCGATTCGCTTCCAATTTGAACCTGAAAGCGGTAGGTAGGTAGATACACCTACCTACCTACCGCTTTTTCGTTATACTGCTTCTCAATATCCCGCGCCACGCTTCGAGTAAGTAGTGTACAGTTAGCAAAACAAATAATACGCGAAGTGAAAAAAAAAACTCCAGATATGTGTGGTGATAGTGATTATGTATAGTTTTATTTCATCACGGTCCTTAAAACAAGGACTTTTTTCGGCTTTTCCGTCATCCCTTACAATGCTAGATTCTATAAACTTTAATAATCCCCTTTTTTAACAATCACTGTATTAACGTCCAGTATGAGACCACATATCGACACCCAATATGAATAACATTGTAACTTTAGTTACACATTGGTTTAACTTTTTGTAATCAGGGGGGTAACCACAAGCTCTTAGAGTAAGGTTATTTTGAGATCGAGTAAGTGACAGATGTATACAAGTCAGATACATCTGTCCCTTACTCGATCTCAAAATAACCTTACTCTAAGAGCTTGTGGTCACCCCCCTGTTATCACTGGGCCATCACTGCTCTATGTTCTACGAACGGGAATGGAACGAAACGAGCTAGGTGGAATGAGATCATGTAATTTCATTGCACACTCCCCGAAATGCAGCTGATAAAAAACCGATAAGCTGGCAATGATGTTCAAGGCTCTAGAGCTTTGACTCTACCAGTACCTCATCGCTGATGAGTTTCTTGGCCGGTTTTTTATCAACTTAAGTGCATCAAGCTGGTATTTGGCAGATCCGTCCCAGAAATGAGATAAGTACTCCATACATCATCGAACTTGCGCTTGATACAACTTGAAAAACTGTTCTGGCGTGAAGAACCATCTCACCTTTGCGAGGATCATCATCATCATCATATCAGCCGAAAGACGTCGACTGCTGGACATAGACCTCCCCCAAGCGTCGCCACATTGACCGGTCCCATGCATCTCGTAACCAGCGGATCCCCGCAACCTTTACCAGGTCATCGGTCCACCTGGTGGGAGGCCTTCCAACGCAACGTTCCGGTTCGCAATCACCATTCCAGAACCTTTCTGCCCCATCGGCCATCCGTTCTGCGAGCAATGTGTCCTGCCCACTGCAACTTAAGTTTGGCAATTCTTCGGGCTATGTCGGTAACCCTGGTTCTCTTGCGGATCTTTACATTTCTGATTCGATCACGTAAGGAAACTCCGAGCATAGCCCTCTCCTCCTCTTTCTCCTTTGCGAGGATACCCAACTTTATAGCAGCCAGCTGAGCCTTTGCCTCAATGTATGGCCCAAAATTGAGGATTGTGTTAAAAGTTGCGACAAGAAGCTCAAGATGGTCCATTATTGGCACGTTTACACCTCAGAAGGAAGGAGCAGAGTGGAATTAGCTCATTTTAACAGAGAAAAGACACGCCTGGGTTTTAGCAGCATAGAACCTGGCCAAATTGGCATCACCACATTTGGATACTGGCTTCAAGGATAAGCTCAAACGCTCCACCACAGCCTCACAAAGGACAAGTACCTCTCAGCAACAGTACTGTCGTCTGCATGCCCAAATTTTTAGCAGATCATTTATATGCAGCAAAAATAACGTTGCTGAGAGTACCAACCCTTGAGGGAACCCAGCATTAATATCCAATTTGTCCAACGAGCACCCATCTATAACCACTCGAATTCTACAATTCAATCACACATACCATCACCAGGCAGACCTAATGAAAGAAGCTTACTAATAAGGCTTCCGTGCCAGACCCTATCGAAAGCTTTCGAGTTTTTGAGGGAGACGGCAAGCGCCTCCCCATGCCTTTCGATTGCCTCACTCCAGATGTGAATGGCATACAACGAGTTCGGCGGCAGCCGTATTGGCAATCACTTAGGATGTCATTACCTTCTAGGTATGCCAAGAGCTTAATATTAAGCACACGTAGAAGTCTGTAATTGGCCGGATCAGCTCAACTGTCCTTCTTGGACTTGTACGTTAGCTTACCTACAAGCATTCGACACTTGTCCAGTTTCAAACGAAAGGCGAAATAGAAGTGTCAAGATCGTAGACAGTTCGGGCGCTTAAGTTTTAAGAACAAGTGCTAGTATACCGTCGGGGTCACTAGCTTTGTTCAAGTCGAGATTGCCCAGCACTCTACGAACGTCATTTTGATGGAAGCGAATGTCCGACATATATGACTCACACCCACCAGGAGAAATAAGGGGCCACGCATCACCAGAATGCAGACGCCAAGATTCCGCAAAAAAAGGCAAATAAGTTTGCCTTCTCCTCAGCGAAGTCGGGTTTCAGCAGTGGTGGTAGTGAGGGATGGCAGAAGTTCGACTCAACCGACTTACCCAGGGACCGAAACTCTTTATTACCTACTGGGTAAGACGCAAGTTATGTCCCTATTCGACTGTAGTTATGTGGCATGTTAGTAATGTGGTCGGACCGAGACCTTTGCAACACCTTTTTGCAGGACTTGGCAGCGCTGTTGAAGGGTTTATTTTCCGACATAAGTTAGCCGTTACCAAGGTGAACTTGTCGACACAGAGTAGCGACACAGATAATATAATCTAGTATTATATACATACAGATGCCTCATCCCATACTAGGAAACCGTGCCGACGTAACTAGCCATTTTCACCTGATTATACCAATTATTTTTTTGTAAATCGTTCGCGTTCGGTGCCGTTCCACGGTGATAGATCCGTGTAACGTAACCGAACGTGATTGGTGTACATAAAATAATCAGTATAATCAGTAAAGTACGTCGGCTCGGTTTCTTTGTATGGGATTAGACACCACTGGTATCGGTCTGGATTCTGGACAATTTGCATTGTAACGGTAGTTACAATGATTTTCATATTAAACTTAAAATCTGTACATCAAAAATCATATCAAATCAAAAATCTTACTTGCAGTAGTTTTATTAAAACTGAGAAAGCAATTAAAATTATTAACATGAAACCTGAAATTGTACAGAACAACTTATGCCTGCAGTTGTTAAACAAAAAAACCTTGCAAAAAAAAAAAAACTGTGTTTAAAACCATGCCATATTGAGTTACTTTGTATTGGGTTATATATTGGGTGACGATATAACACATTTATTATATTTAGATTATATTCCATTTTAGTCTTTCACGGCTTCATAACTAACTGTTAAGGCCCACTTGCGCAAAAAACTTAACTCAGATTTAGTTGCTAGCACTAGGTTAAATTGACAGTTTGTTATACATTAATGTCAATTTAACCTCGTGTTAGCAACTAATTCTTAGTTAAGTTTTTAGTGCAAGTGTGTATTAATCAATCAAATACATCATAAATAACGTACGCACTTGTTTGTTGCAACTTGCAAAGACCTAATGTAAATAAATATACGCGTTGGGAGTCTGGCTGGCCGGCACCCACCGCGCGCGTTCCCGCGCTTTTCTCCGCGCTCGCCCTTCGTGCGAAGAAGTCTAGTATTTTTTTTTAATAATAAGATTTCGTGGATAAAAACGACACAAATTATGCACAGTGTTTTGTTACACCATAATAATTAAAAACACGTAAACTCTAATAACTTGCATTTTCTTTTGTGGATTTTACAGGGTGTTGTAATAAAACAATAAAATATCTATAAAAGTCGTGGATGAATTCGACACAAAATATTTTAACCAACAGATATCAGTACTCTAAAACGCGTAACACCTATTTAAACTATTGTAATATTCTTTTGAGCTAGTTGGCCGACATGTTAGGTATTGGTTAAGTATTAGGATTATCGTGGATAGATGTGACACAAAATGCCTAGGTACATCAGTTACTACTTCGTTATTATCGTGAAAGTAAAATTTTCATCTCTAATTTTCTTTTCGTCCAATACTGGTCGAAAAGACAAATACCTAAATTTCTACCTATGCAAATACCTAGGATGACACAAACTAAGGTATTAGGTTGGGCAAATGGTCTGGAAACTATAAGCGAAACACAAACAACTTTAATATTTTTGAAACCTCAAAACCTAGCGCTATCGGTCTATTAATTATAAGTTTAAATTTGAGTCATTTAGCCGTATAGTAGCTGTATTGTGAAACCCATAATAAAAGAAATAGTTAAGAGGAAATGTGTAAAGTTACATACATTTTCAATCCAATTTTTTATAGTTAAAATTATTAAAACTGTCATTAGATATTAATGTCCAAATATTTCATTTATGTATATTTTTGCATTTGAAATTAATAGATATTCGATTTTAGTTTTGTTAAAATTTGCAAGACTTGTTTAAAAATTGTGTTTCGTAAATATAATATTAACGCATATGTAGCTCAATCTATTTATTAATTAAATCTTGCCATTTTAAAATTTTTGTCACTTTTATAATCTCGTTTCAATAAATATTATACGTCTTAGCATTTTTTACCTTTCGTATTTAAAATTAAGCGAAAACTATTTGTTTCTATTCGAAAATTTATGCACAAATACAATAATTATGAAGTTTGTAAATATATATTTCCTTATATTTTTGTAAATCGGTTCGACCACTTCTGTATTGTGCAATGTCTGTAACAATAAACGCTTTTAATATAATTTTGACTCTTATTAATAATAATTTAAAATCTGATCTCTTAAACGTTGCTCCAAAAGCTAAGAATCCAGCCATTGGCGCTTTCTTTGATGTTTAAGGTGCCTTTTACAAAGCAACATAATAATCTCTGTAATTTTTTAAGGCATCTTATGCGATCAAAACAATTGAGTTGGTGCACAAAGCAGGTAAATTGTTCTTCTTTATAACTATCGGTTAGAACTAATAATTTATACTAACAAGACATCATAAACTTCCAAAAATTTTCAGCACAAAACACTTTACGAAGAGGCCAAGTACTTGGGGGGTGGACCTTCAAGCGGGCGCGCGCTTTTTTGAAACGTCAGCAGTTTCAGTATAGTATAATGTACTCTGTGGTCGCGCGTAACCTGAACAGGGATTAGAGCATCGATTACGCAAAAATTATTTACTATTTATATTGACATAATATGTCGTTTTTGCTTATGACCATGGAAAGGCCTGACATGATGCAGGTCCCCGCGCACTCGAGGTTCTGGGATTGTAACCGTGAATGTTAGGATTTAGGAGGGAGCAACACGAGAATGTACCTACTCACAGCTATTTCAATTCTGGTTTCTCCCCGTGAATCGATTTCCAGATTATCCTCTCGGTCTGCAGCAGGCCCGTATGTTCATTATATCCGGAACGATGCTTGATAGCCACCCGGGTGACATGAGACGTGATTATCGATATATGAGATGTGAGTCCCTACGTCTCCCGCGGATATCCTACCGACTGCGCCAATTACGTTTACCATAGCCGGGGGATTGGAAAGAAACCCGGCATGATTCTAAAGTTAATTACAATTAATTATCCTACAAATGCCCATTCCAAGTCGAGGTTGGAACATGGAATGGTTACAATAATTAAATAGACTAAATGCAACTAACTAGCCTACGAGTATCCATGCTACTCGATGTAGGAATATGCGGACTATGCGCTACGTGCTCAAAGTAACTGCACCGTCGACAAGGTCTATGAATGCTTAGTGTCCGTAATGTCAGCAGATTCCTATGCATACGTAACAAGTATGTTACCGACGACTGAACCAGATGCACAATAAAGTAACAATTCAATGGATCACAGCGTCTCCCGAGGGAACGATGCTGCTTATGACCTCACCCGAAGGGTTCTAGTACGCCACCGCTGGGCCCGCAGGCCCATTGTGCCTTTACCTTTCGGGTACCTACGCGGTCTGGTAAGGAAAAGCACCAGGGACCAACACCGCAAGCTATGGATTGATCATAGCGAATGTAGGCAGGTCAAGGAGGCAATGCCCTACATCGACGGCCGTTTCACGAAAAAGGCCTTACGACTGACTACGGTGTGGTTTGTATGGTATTATAAATATACTAAAAGATGTGGATCTGTACAGCTGAATATATTCTAAACAAACCACACCTTTTTATATTTTGAAATTGTTTCAACACATGTGAGTCACTTGTATTCTTTGATACAGTTAGCATCCGAAAAGCATACTTTTAGTTATCTCTGCTTGGTTTAACATGCACACCTTATTTTTACCGCTAATTTGTAAAAATTTTTTTTTTTTTTTTTACGGTAATTTGCCGAAGACAATTCCTGCCAATGTCGTGTAGTGAAGACTCTTGGGTATTATTGAATTTGCAAATTAATTTTTACTTAATATGGATCTTGTTGTTGATAGCGATAGCAATAGCGATAGCAAGAGCGATATCAATAGCGATAGCGATAGCAATAGCTTTCGCTTACCATGTATCAGAGCTAAACTAACCTTGTATCAGAGCTAACCTAATCTTGAATTAGAGCTAACCTAACTATGTATCAGAGCAATTTTTTTTTGTTTACCTATAGCAATAGCGAAAGCGACAGCAATAGCGATGTCAATTGCGATAGCAATAGCGATAGCAATAATAATAGCAATAGCGAAAGTGAAAGCAATAGCGATGGCCATAGCGATATCAATTATTAGTATAACCTGCCACTCTGCTTGGCGTTTATGGACTACGAGAAAGCCTTCAATTCGATCTAGATTTGGGCTGTGCTGCAGTCTCGCCAGTCTCTACAACGGTGCCAAATCGACTACCGGTACATCGAGGTGTTGAAGTGTTTGTACTGAAGTCCTGAAGTCGGACTGACATGATGGCGTTTTGTATGTCATTCCGACTTCAGGATCAGACCTAGAAACCTATCCTTCTGCAGCGAAGTGTGAGACAGGGAGACGTCATATCTTCGAAACTGTTCACCGCTGCACTGGAGGATGTCTTCAATGGCGAGTTCATCACTCACCTTTGGTTTGCCAACGATATAGATGGTCATGGCTGATACTGTGGATGACCTCAGTACAATGCTTTATGACCTCAAGTGGGTCTTAAAATGAACTTGGACAAAACCAAGGTCATGTTTAATCCCCATGTTACACCCACTCCTATCAAGATCGGATACACTCGAAGTTGTAGACGATTATTTCTACCTGGGCCAAAAAAGGCAGTTGGGTAGGGCCAACTTCGTTGACCAGTCCGACCCAGCTGGGCGGCTTTCGGAAAGTTGCGCGGTACCTTCTTGTCCAACTTACCACCGTGTCTCAAGACGAAAGTCTATGACCAGTGTGTGTTGCCAGTGATGACATATGGCACCGAAACGTTGTCGCACGCAATGGCCCTCATCAAGGCTTAAGACGGAACCACACTTACGTGGCGTGGCGTGTCGTGGCGCCTTCTGACGCAGTTGATTGGATACAAAACAGGTTGCGTTATGACGTAGACTGGAACAGCGTCGCGTTCGTCATTCGATTGGTGGATTCTGCGCCACGCCACGCCACGACACGTAAGTGTGGTTCCGACTTTAAGTCACCCAAAGGGCAATGGAGAGGGCTATGCTCAGTGTTACCTTGTGTGATCGAATTAGAAATGAAGACATCCGCAAGAGAACCATGGTGACCGACATAGTCCGAAGGATTACCAATATTTAGTGGCAGTGGGCTTGCTGAGTGGATGGTCAATGGGACCGAATAGTTTTGCAGTGGGTTAACGCTGCTCTAAATGGAGCATTGCCTTTGTCAAGGCTGCGGGAATCTACTAGTTGCGCACCGCGCAGGGCCGATCGATGTGGTGTCACCACCACTCGGGGGAGGCCTATGTCCTGCAGTGGCCGTCCTACGGCTGAAATGATGATGATTCAAGTTTAAGTAAAGTTTGTTTTAACATTTAAGTCAAAGTTTACAATTATTGTTACCTAGTTAATTAGATACTAGTTTGAAATTTATATTTGATATACCGTAAGTTGGCGATACTTCTGTAGGGGTTCCACAAGAATTTAGACAAAAATCAACCTCTCTCTGGTCGAACGTGTTGGCTCCGCGGCCGCGCGTGGGTATTTATATGTATTTATTTGTATTTGTTTATACATGTGTTACAATAGCTGTTACAATATCTCATAAGTTTGGTATCAACATGTATACTTGTGCAATCCAACGCTATCAAACGCTACTGTTTCACGGCGAATCCATGATCTGGCAAGCTACGTCAAACATGAACTAGTTACACTACACGTCTACAAAAAACACGATTCGCCTTGCAAATGGACGAGTCGACTGATGTCGCTGGTTTCCCGATTTTTATAATTCATACGTCAATCGATGCGTCTTAACCCTGCGAGTGTCATAGGCTACATTAAAATTGGACAATAGAAAAATGGCGGATTTTGGGTGCCATATTGTGGGGGCCCAAATTTTTTTTTTCGTCCAAAGCCGTCGTGTGGGGTATCAAAATAAAGGGTTTCAAGAGGTGATTTCAAAAATATATAACACTTATATGTTTAAATGTATCTAATTCGAAAACAAATAACTAAAAAGTTATAAATAAAAAAACTTAATTCAAAAAATCAAAAAACCCGACTGCTTCAAAAGCGAACTAAAAAGTCGTAAACAAGGAAAAAATCATGCTGTGCAGGCGGAGGGGATACACCAGATTTTGGTCAGCCAGCCCGCGAATATGTATCCTCCGACTGCACAGCATGATTTTTTCCTTGTTTACGACTTTTTAGTTCACTTTTGAAGCAGTCGGGTTTTTTGATTTTTTGAATTAAGTTTTTTTTGACTTGCCATTATCTGATCTTTTTTACGAACAAAAAATTCTTTATTCTTGTCTTTAAACTCGAGGTGTACAGTTTCTAATGTCGGCAGTGAGCATTTGGCAGGTGCCATGGAACTATTAGGAAGCAGTTTACTACATAGCATGCAGAGAGGTGAGCCGTTGGAATCGTTGGAATCAACAAATCCGAAACTGATATATGATTCATCATACTTCCTTTTTTTCGTCTTTGAAACCGTCGAGCTTGACGTCGTGGCATCATTGTCTGGATCGGTGATTGCTATATTGTCCGCGCGTGCTTCTGCGACATTAGAAGATGTTGTTCACAGTCAGTTCAACACGTTTAACACCTTTAAGCCAACGTTCCATTCTTCTTTATTTATAATGTTACACGTCAGGATGGTGGAGTTTAAATAATGCACAATCGTTACTGCGTATAAGAGACTAAGTTTAGTACAATGAAGAAATGTATACAACTGAGATAACAGAATACAGCAGGCAGTAGAACAATGAACACTAGTTTCTCGCTAGCGAGCTTGAAAGTAGGTAGGTAGGAACTCATTGCTCCGAACGCTAATCGTCAACTGACTGACGAGGCGCGACTTGGTGACCGACTGCTGCTTAACCGGGCATTCCTGTGGAGACTAAGCTATATAGCCTCCAGCCAGGCAAAAATTTCTAAACCTAAGCGACAACGCTGAGGGCTACCCCCTGTGGGGTCGGACCTCGGCTCAGGGCGTCGCTGGGGGGACAGCTAACTAGGCTGGATCTTAATAAAGTGATTCTACCATCCGTTCGGAAAAGCCTACGTGGAGAAGAACGGACAAGGACGAGGCGCGACGCGCGATCGCCGCTTTTATACTTAGTCCTAGACTCGATCTCGAATATTCTCGAAAATACTGGAGTCGGCGCCTTTGATAAACAAAAAGCAAAAATAAAAAGAGAAATAAAAAAATTGCGTTCTACACAATCTCGACTTTATATTTTGAAATTAGAGTCGAAAGTCGCTTGTTGAAAACTATAGCGTCTAATTCAGAGGCGGCTTTTATCAAAGGGATTGCGCGCTCACAAGTATACCTATACAAGTATACATGTTGATACCAAACTTATGAGATATTGTACCAGCTATTGTAACACATGTTTATACAAATACAAATAAATCAATAAATATACCAACGCGCGGCCGCGGAGCCAACACGTTCGACCAGAGACCGGTGTTTTGATTTTTTTCTATATTCTTGTGGAACCCCTACAGAGGTATCGCGGAACCCAAGGGTTCCGCGGAACACACTAACCCTCTTACTAATAAACACGGAATGAAGTTATACCAGGTATAACAAAGGTATACCCATACATTTTCATGGGTTTATACCTGGTATAACTTTATTCTGCGTTTATTAGTAAGAGGGAGAGTATAGCTGCCAGTGTTGCCAGTGACAGATAGTCAAATATTACATGAGACATCTCAAAAAGTTACATTTTCATGAGAAAAGTTACATTACCTGATTTTATGTGGCAAATGACACTAATACGCACACTCGCTCGCCGGAGTGAACGGGATGGAATATTAAAAAATTTACTTGATTGAGTGAGCGAATAAGCAAAACGTCAATTTGTATGTCACAAAGTCAGGTGCGACAACACGACGAACGAAAACTGCCATACATGCGTTCCGTTTCACGATAATTTTTTGTTTTTAGGCAAATATTTCAATATTTTTATTAAATCCTAAAAGTTACGTAAAAGTTACATTTTTAGTCTTGTTACATGGAGGTTACGTGAGAAGGTAAAAAGTTACGTAAAATGTAACAAAAGTTACGTTCTGGCAACGCTGATAGCTGCACTAGACAGAATATAACCGCCAAAACGAAAGCGCGGGAACGAGAGCTAATTTAGCGCTCGCGACCGATAGGCCGAATTTTTTTGCGCTATATTAGCCGTGCCAACCGCCAACTTACGGTATATCAAATATAAATTTCAAACTAGTATCTAATTAACTAGGTAACAATAATTGTAAACTTAGACTTAAATGTTAAAACAAACTTTACTTAAACTTGAATCATCATCATTTCAGCCGTAGGACGGCCACTGCAGGACATAGGCCTCTCCCGAGTGGTGGTGACACCACTTCGATCGGCCCTGCGCGGTTAGGGTTACCAGATGAAAAAATCAAAAGTCCGGAGAAAAGGCCTGATTTCCATGGAAAAGTCCTGAGATTTTCTACAGATGAGAATTTTCTCTCAAAAACGTATTATTATCGTTGTATACACTGCGGATCTTGCGCACGCGTTTTACGCGACGCGTTACAAGCTTGTATGTACATCGCACTCAAAACAGCGGGGCGGAGGGAGGAGGGATGCGCCCGTCGCCCCGCAGCGCGGTTGCCGCTCGCTCGCTCACTCAGTCATCTCACTGTGTCATGTCACTCAATCATTGAAGATGATTATTTTTAGTTTGTTTTACTTTGATAAATAAGGATTGATTTTAACTGCAGCTGCAATTGTTACCAAAAGAAGATTGTTTTTAGTTCGTTTTACTTCGATAAATAAGTATTGATTTTAACTGCAATTGTTACCAAAAGAAGATTATTTTAAGTTTGTTTTAAATTAATACATAAGTATTGATTTTAACTGCAATTGTTACCAAAAGAAGATTATTTTTAGTAGTTTAATAAGAGAGATCTTTAAAATGTAACCTGTTTTTATTAAAAATCCTGAGCTATCACTAGATTTGCTAAATCCGGCCGGAATCCTGAGAAGAGTCGAATAATCCTGAAATCTCAGGACAAATCCTGAGATATGGTAACCCTATGCGCGGTGCGCATCTAGCAGATTCCCGCAGCCTTGACAAAGGCAATGCTCCATTTCTCCATACAAACACATTCTGCTGTTTTCTTCGTGGATAATGCCTCTAGAGCAATGATTTTTTTCCATAAAATCTAGGTCTAATTAATACTTGCCTGTATCATTTCCTTTTTTCCAAAACATAATCACAAAAAGAAATATGACAATACAAAAATCCGAAAACAAATGCCCGTTTATACCGCCATGTTCAGAAGACTTTCAGACAAAATTTATAAGTTTTTAACAAAAAGGAAATGATAGGAGCATAGATATACTTTTCCTTTAAATTTTGATATAAGAATTTTTTAGATCAGACCAGTTTTCATGAAGAAAAAAGCAGGATACGAAACGTCTTTTAGTCAAAGTTTTTGTAGGTAAAATCAGCTTGAGCTGCAGTTGTCCCTTTCGCACTTTACGGGGTGAGGTTGGAGGTGACGCGACGGCAATAATTTCTTCAAACACCTATTTTTCAAATTCCTGTTGACTAGAGTCCGCTCTTAACCCACTGCAAAACTATTCGGTCCCATTGACCATCCACTCAGCAAGCCCACTAAAGTTTTTGTTCGACGTGTTGTCGCACCTGTGCCCTAACTTACGTAGTAACTATAACTAATATGTAATCTGTGCCCTGACTTTATTCACTCACTAACTTATGGCGGAAACACATTACTGTGGCGTGGCGTGGCGTGGCGCATACTGGCGTGGCGCTGAGTGTGCACACTAAGCTGGAGTGTCGTGGCGCGCCATGGCGCTATTTCTGAATTAGTATACATCGAACCTTTGCAACGTGTAGACGTACATAATATTAACTTCGGATTCGGATGATGATTTCGATGAAGACCATCAATTTATTTCTATGCACCAGCCATGTTATATCTCCACCACCCTTCCACCATCTTGGTTGACTGGTAGAGAATACCTTAACACCTTCACTGCCACGTCGGACATGGTGACCGACAAACAATACATTTTCTATTGTGTCTCATTGTCTGGCAGTGAAGGTGTTAAGCTTTAAGTCTGCCTATGTACCTTTAAGTTGCATGAAATGTTAATAAATAAATACATTTCTCCTAGCAATTAAACTACTTTAGAGCAAAATAAAAAAAAAACCGGCCAAGTGCGAGTCAGACTCGCGCCCTTTTTTGCGATAATGTTACGGGTTCCGTACCATTATCGCAAAAAAGGGCAAAAAAATCACGTTTGTTGTATGGGAGCCCCCCTTAAATATTAATTTTATTCTGTTTTCAGTATTTGTTGTTATAGCGGCAATAGAAATATATCATCTGTGAAAATTTCAACTGTCTAGCTATTACGGTTCATGAGATACAGCCTGGTGACAGACAGACAGACGGACCGCGGAGTCTTAGTAATAGGGTCCCGTTTTTACCCTTTGGGTACGGAACCCTAAAAAAGAAGGCAAGGTCATTCCAAATTTAAAAGTTTTTAGGACAAAAACATAAAAAATTCGGTTTGTTTACATTTTGATTATAATGATAAGCGATTATCTCGGCAACGTTTGGACCGATTTACATGATTCAAACGGATAAAATGGTTTTAGACAAAGACCTTTCATTTGACTTCATCATATAATCTCCACAAACAAAAATTTACGTTTTCAAGTTCCTCGCGTAATTATTAATGTATGATATCTCTTATCAATTCTTTAAAATCTATATATATATCAACTTTTAATGTTCAAATTAGGATTCTATACATGCTAGTTGGGCATAAAACAAAACAAATGCAACACTAATTAGTATCTAACAAGAAAACTGTACGTTGACGTACAAGTTCAATAAGCTCGTCGGTAATTTTCAACACGCAGCATACAAGCGTCCGCTACGAGTTCACGTCATTGAATGGCGCGCCACGAGCCACGCGGTGTAGAAACACATTTGCCTGGCGTGTCGTGTCGCGCCAGAGCGGTGGTGGGGGCTGTGGCGCAATCGGTCACGGGCAGTCATGTGTTTCCGCCTTAAAGGCGGAAACACATTACTGTGGCGTGGCGTGGCGTGTCGCGCCAGATGCCTATCGGTTTCATACATTTAGTATGGTTAGAGGCACATTTGAGTGTCGTGGCCCAGCGTGGCGCGTCCTGGCGTGGCGCGGACTGCCCGCGACCGATTGCGCCACAGCCCCCACCACCGCTCTGGCGCGACACGACACGGCAGGCAAATGTGTTTCTACACCGCGTGGCTCGTGGCGCGCCATTCAATGTTGTGAACTCGTAGCGGTCGCTTGTATGCTGCTTGTTGAAAATGACCGACGAGCTTATTGAACTTGTACGTCAACGTACAGTTTTCTTGTTAGATACTAGTTAGTGTTGTATTTGTTTTGTTTTATGTCCAACTAGCATGTACAATCATATAGAATCCTAATTTGAACATTAAAAGTTGATATATATATAGATTTTAAAGAATTGATAAGAGTTAACATACATTCATAATTACGCGAGGAATTTTAAAACGTAAATTTTTGTTTGTGGAGATTTCATGATGCAGTTAGTGTCAAATGAAAGGTTTTGGTCTAAAACCGTTTTATCCGTTTGAATCATGTAAATCGGTCCACACGTTTCCGAGATAATGGCA